>CM061267.1:45253333-47841666 GCA_030848825.1 Tadarida brasiliensis | reverse complement strand
GAACCCACTGTATGGAGAGCATCATTGCCCATGAGACATCAGATAAGGGGTTAATCTCCAAAATATATAGAGTACTCATACAACTCAACAAAAGGAAGACAAAATCCAATTAAAATGGGCAGAAGATGTAAATAGACACCTCTCCAAAAAGGACATACAAATGGCCAAGAGGTAGATGAAAAAATGTTCAATATCACTAACCATCAGAGAGATGCAAATTAAAACCACCATAAGGTATCAACTCACCCCTATCAGAATGGCTGTCATCACCAAATCATCACACAACAAGTGCTGTAGAGGGTGTGGAGAAAGGGGGACTCTAGTACACTGCTGATGGGAATGCAGACTGGTACAGCCACTATGGAAAACAATATTGGTGTTTCCTCAAAAAATTAAAAATTAAATTTCCATTTGACCCAGTGATCCCACTTCTAGGAATATATCCTAAGAAGCCTGAAATACCAATCAGAAAGAATATATGTACCCCTATGTTCATAGCAGTACTATTTACAATCACTAAGATCTGGAAACACCCCATGTGTCCTTCAATAGATGAGTGGATAAAAAAGCTGTGGTACATGTACACAATGGAATACTATGCAGCTATAAGAAAGAAAGATCTTGTATCCTTTGAGTGGAGAAGGAGGGACATGGAGAGTATTATTCTGAGCAAAATATATCAATCAGAGAAAGACAAATACCACATAATCTCACTTATCTGTGGAATATAATGAACAAAATAAGCTGATGAACAAAATAGATCCAGAGACATAGAAAGGAGTAGAGTCCAGACTGACAAATGTCAGAGGAGGTGAGGGAGGGGGAGGGATGAGATAAACCAAAGAACTTATATGCACAGATTCGTATCCAATGGGCATAAACAACAGTACCGGGGTGGGGGGAGCAGGATCAGGAGGAGGGTGTCTAGGGGGAGAATAGGAGAAACATCTGTAACAAAAATAAATTAATAAAAATTGCACACAAAAAAGAAGGCCCAAATAAATAAAATCAGAAATGAGAAAGAAGCAACAACTGAAATACAACAGAGTGATACTATTATGAAGAAATTGGACAGTCCTAGAAACACACGATCTTTCAAAACTGAATAAAAAAGAAACAGAAAATATGAACAGACCAATTTCAACTAATGAAATTGAAGCAGTAATCAAACTCTAAACAAACAGAAGTCCTGGACCAGATGGCTTCACAAGTGAATTTTACCAAACATTCAAAGAACTAACACTGATCCTTCTCAAACTATTCCAAAAAATTCAAGAGAAGGGAAGACTCCTAAACTCATTTTATGAGACTAGCATTATCTTAATTTCAAAACCAGATATAGACCCTACAAAGAAAGAAAATTATTGGCCAGTATCCCTGATGGACTCAGATGCTAAAATCCTCAACAAAATATTAGCAAACCAGATTTAGCAATACATTAAAAAGATCATACAACAGAATCAAGTGCAATTTATGCCTGGGTTGCAAGTTTGGTACAATATCAAAAAATCAATTAACATAATATGTCCCATAAACAATATAAAGTACAAAAACAATATGATCATATCAAGTGATAAAGAAAAAGAATTCAACAAAATCCTGCATCCATTTATGATAAAGACTCTCAGCAAAGTGGGATTAGAGGGAGCATACCTCAACATAATAAAGGCCATATATGACAAACTCACAACTAACATCATAATCAACAGGGAAAAAGTAAAAGTATTTCTCTTAAGATCAGGAATAAGACAGGTACGTTCAGTTTCATCACTCTTATGCAACATGATATTGAAAGTACTAGCCACCACAATCAGAGAAAAAGAAGAAATAAAAGGCATCCAAATTGGAAAAGAATAAGTAAAACTGACATTTTCAGATGACAAGATACTGTATATAGAAAACCCTAAAGACTCCACCAAAAAATTACTTGAACTGATAAATGAATTCAATTAAGTAGCAGGATACAAAATAAATAATGATAAATTTGTTGCATTTTTATACACCAATAATGAGCTATCAGAAAGGCAAACTAAGAAAAAAAATCCCATTCACAATTACATGGGAAAAAAATGCCTGGGAATAAATTTAACCAAGAAGGTAAAAGACCTGTACTTGGAAAGTTATAAGGTAATGAAGAAAGAAATCAAAGAAGATACAAATAAATGGAAGCATATGTCATGCTCATGACTAGGAAGAATTAACATTATTAAAATGTTTATGTTACCCAAAGCAATCTATAGATTCAATACAATTTCTATCTAAGTACCAATGTCATTATTTCACAGAGCAGGAACAAATAATCCCAAAATTTATATGCAACCACAAAAGATCCACAAAAAGCCACAGCAATCTTGAGAAAGAATAACAAAGTTGGAGGTATCATGCTACCTGATAGAAAACTATACTACAAGGATATATTAATCAAAACAGTATAGTACTGGTATATAAATGGATATATAGATCAATGGAACAGAATAGAAAGCCCAGAAATAAACCCACACCTATATGGTCAATTAATACTTCACAAAGCAGGCAAGAACACACAAAGGGGTTAAAGATCATCTATTCAATAAATGGTTTTGGGAAAATTGGACACATACGTGCAAAAAAATGAGACTAGACCACCTTCTTACACCATACACAAAAATAAATTCAAAATGGATTAAAGACTTAAATGTAAGACTTGACACCACAATAAAACTCGTAGAAGAAAACATAAGCAGTACAATCTCTGACATTTCTTGTAGCAATATTTTTTCTGATATATCTCCTCATTCAAGGGAAGCAAAAGAGAAAAATAAGTAAATAGGACTACATCAAACTAAGAAATTTTTGTACAGCAAAAGAAACCAACAAAATAAAAAGACAACCTACTGAATGGAAGAAGGTATTTGCCAGTGATACATCTGATAAGGGGTTAACATCCAAAATTTATAAAGAACTCATACAACTGAACAATCAATCCAAGAAAATGAACAATCCAATTTAAAAATGGGCAGAAGACCTGAATAGACATTTCTTCAAAGAGGATATGCAGATGGCCAATAAACATCTGAAAAGATACTGAATGTCACTAATCATCAGAGAAATACAAATTAAAACCACAATGAGATGTCACCTCCCACCTGTCAAAATGGCTATCATCAATAAATCAACAACCAGAAGTGCTGGCAAGGATGTAGAGAAAAGGGAGCCTTTGTGCACTGTTGGTTGTGATGCAGGTTGATACAGCCACCATGGAAAACAGTATGGAGAGACCTCAAGTATTAAAAATTGAACAGCCTATGACCTAGCAATTCTACTTCTGGGAATTTGTCCAAAGAAGCCCAAAACATCAAACTGAAAGAGTATATGAACCTCTATGTTCATTGCAGCATTATTTACAACAGCCAAGATATAGAAGCAACCTAAATGCCCATCAATAGAGGAGTGGGTAAAAAAGTTGTGGTACATATATACAATGGAACATTGCTTGGCCATAAAAAATAATGAAATGTTACCATTTGCTGCAGCATGGATGGCCCTACAGGGGATTATGCTCAGTGAAATATGTCTGTCAGAGAAAGACAAATACCATATGATTTCACTTATATATGGAATCTAAAGAATAAAATAGATGAATAAACAAAATAGAGACAGACTCATAGATAAAGAGAACAAATTGATAATTGTCAGAGGGGTGGGGTTTTCAGGACTTGGTGGAAAAGTAAAGGGATTAAAAACTACAAATTGGGCCCTGGCTGGTTTGGCTCAGTGGTTAGAGGTTGGTCTACAGACCAAAGGGTCGTGGGTTCAATTCTGGTCAAGGGCACGTACCTGGGTTGCAGATTTGATTTCTGGCGCAGGTTGGGGTTGTGTGGGAGGCAACCAATCGATGCATCTCATCACTCTCACATTGATGTTTCTCTCTCTCTCTCTCTCTCTCTCTCTCTCTCTCTCTCTCTCTCTCTCTCGTCTCTATCTCTGTAAAAATCAATAGAAAATATCCTCGGGTGAGGAAAAACAAAAAAAGAAGAAAGAGGAGGAGAAGGGGAAGGAGAAGAAGAAATTGGTAGTTACAAAATAGTCACGGGGATGTAAAAGTACAGTATAGAGAATAGAATCAATAATATTGTAATAACTATGTATGGTGTCAGGAGGATACTTGAAATATCAGGGGAATACTTTTTAAAATATATAATTGTCTAATCACTATGCTGTACACCTGAAACTAATACAAAAGAATATGTAAACTGTGATTAAAAAATAAAATTTTAAAAAGTAGGAGCCCCTCAGGAGAACAACTGGGAGAGAACACCCCAGCGAGGGAAGTGCGTGTGGAGAGGGCAGTGGTGGGAAGGCAGCAGCAGTGTCTGGATTGCATCAAGCCAGTGAGAGCAGTGTGGTGAGCAAGTGTGGAAGGATATAACTGGCCTTCATCAATCATTTCATAAAAACATCCAAACAGCCATGTCCTTTTGATCATATGGATCACACCGATCCAAATTTATCTTGTAGGAGCTCACAATGGGGTTCACCTTTATCTTATGAATAGGGGATAGCACTTAATTTTTAAGTCGAGTTAATTGGGATGCAATTTATATACAATAAAATTCTTGTTTTCAGTGTAAATTTTTATGAGTTTGGACAAACACATGAAGTTGTGTAGGTACCACCACAATCAAGATACAGAATAATTCCATCATTCAGAAAAATTCCCTTTACAATGGTTTCCTTCTCCACCACCAGCACCTGGCAACTACTGATCTGTTTTCTGTCCTGATAGTTTTTGCCTAAATGAAATAATTCTTCACTTAGCATAATGCATTTGAGATTCATCCATATTGTTATGTGTATCAGTAGATTGCTCCTTTTAATTGCTGAGTAATATTCCTTAGTTTAGATGAAGCACAGTTTGTACCATTCCCCATCTGGGTTGTTTCTGGGCTTTGGTAATGGTGAATAAAGCTGTTATCAATCTTCCCATCCAGTTTGTGTGTGTGTGTGTGTGTGTGTGTGTGTGTGTGTGTGTGTGTGTGTATGAACATATGTTTTTATTTCTCTAGGCTAAATACTTAGGTTTGGAATTGTTGGGTCATATGGTAGTATTTGTTTAATTTATAACAAGTGCCAAACTGGTTGTGTTATTTTTCATTCCCACCATCAATGTATGAACATTCCAGTTGACACTGAAACAGATCCAGTTAGCACAATCTTTTTTGTTTGTTTTGTTTGAAAGGTAATCAAGATCCCCTTTCTTTTCTATCTCTGTTATTAAATTTGCAACATTCACTTCTAGATTAGAGTCTATGTTGTTTGAATATGTATAGAGAATATCATTTGTTTTATGAATAACAGAAGAAATTATAACTAGATCACAAATTGAGAGCAAACGGTAGGAGCCAATGGTCCCTGCTTCTGCCTTGGGTCATCCTCCAAGTCCCGGCCTGATTTGTAGTAGGTATAGATGCCAGCCTGGCAGATGATACCCTAGGCTGCTATCTGAGTCAGACCAACTTGGATAAGTCACACAGCCCCAGACACTGGAATTTGACATCATAGACCCTACATAAATACCTAAGATTGGGGAGAAGATCTTGGGAGCTTCAGAACTCAGTTGTGCTGTTTGGGAGTCTCTAAAATGACAATCATGTGGCTCTGGACACAAATGGGATGCCTGTACATTGGAATGTCCTTCCCTAGCTTCTAAATTGTGTATCTGGAGTTGTTATCCAGTTTGAGATTCCCTACTGGTCAAATGGCTAGGACTATGGCCCAACCTACTCTACACTTAATGCTACATAAACCAGCTTATTTGGGAAGGTGATGCAATAGACATAAAATCTCCATGACTTGTCTGAGGAACTAAGTGGCACAGTGGTACCTGGGTCACAAATAAGGAAATATAATATGATAGACGATTTACAGGGACTCCTCTGTATTTTATTACAATATTTATTCGTTATTCAAAGAAACATTAGAATTTCTGGGATATTTGTGTGATTTTGAAAACAAGGAGACAAAATATTTAAAATTAGGGTGGTTCTAAAAAAATCCAAATGCATGCTTGTTCTACAGAGCAGTTCAGAGCCACTTGTCCTGCTACCTTCATAACAATAAAGGAGTTAGGGGAAATGGACAAAGCTCCAGAGTTATGATCAGGCTTTGGAGTCAAAAGAACTTAGGTCCCAATCCTGATTCTTCCCATCTCTAACAGTGTGATACTAGGTACATTTGTTAACCTTCCAAAGTCTCATTTTCTTCATGAGGTTATTGTGAACATTAGATGAGATAATATTTGTAATGCTAAGTACAGTGCATGATACAAGCAAGACCTCAGTTAATAATAGTGATTATTATGATCATTTTATTGCTTCTGTAGATGTAGGGAGAAGGGAATATAAAGTTTCAAACTGACTTAGAGGCCAAAGATGCAGAGGATTTCCTTTGTACTATTGAAACTTCTATTTCTACTTATTCCTCCAGTCTAACAGCTGAAAATGGCTGGAATACCATAACTGAAATGACCAGCTATGTTAGTTTTCTATTTCTACTGTGCAAACTGCCACAAACTTAGTGGCTTAAGATGACACAAATTTAATTATCGTAGAGTCCTGTGGGGCAAAAGTTATATGTGGGTCTCACTAGGTAAAAATCAAGGTGGTGACAGGGCTAGTTCCTTTCTGGAAGCTCTAAAGAGAATCTGTTTTATTGCCTTTCCCACCTTTTAGAGGCGGTCTACATTCCTTGACTCATGGCCCCTTTCTCCATCCTCAAAAGCAGCAATAATGAGTTGAGTCCTTCTCATATCACATATTTCTGACCCTCTTTTCTTCCGTTTTTAAGGACTCAAGCAATTAAACTGAGCCCTCTTGGATAATTGAGGATCATCTCCTCTCAAGTTCTTTAAACTTAATTACTTCTGCAAAGTCCCTCTGCCATGTAAGGTAACATATTCACAGGTTCTATGGATTAAGATGTGGATATCTTTGGAGTCATTATTCTGATTACCACACCAGCAAATTCAAAACATGTTCGCATGGAAAACTTAATATGAGAAGAGAGGATATGTATGTGTATGAGTGTGTGTGTGTGTATACATATATATTAATATATATAATATATGTTATAAGTATCTATAGCCTATATATTAATCCAAAAATGAGAATCATACCCAAGTATCCATGATTAACTGGTACTTTTAACTCAACAATTCTTATTAGGTAACTTTTAAATGAGTCATTTTACTTCCCATGTAAATAACCCAATTATTGAAATACTTAAAAGATATCCACTTAAAATAATATTTGGAAGACAAACTCTTAGGCCACTCAAGTCAAAAGACACCAAACTCAAAGATATGTTGTTTTGTTTTCTATATGTCTCCCCAGAGGAAGGTGGAAACACTTGTCAGTCAAGAGCCTGCTCATGACATATCTGCAGACATAACTACTCACTTGCATAATTTCTGCACACATATCCCCCTCTACACATGCTTGTGCTATTTTTTATTTTTTATTATTAAAAGATTTTTTAAGATGACATTATTGCAGGAGGCCCCCTCCAGCCCCCCCACCCCACTTTGCCCACCTCCACCCTCCCCTGCCTACCCCTTCCTTGGCCTTTACCAAATTATTGGGCATGTCCATGGGGTATGCATACATGTTCTTTAGCTATTTCCTTCATCTTTTTTATCCAGTCACTCCCACCACCCTCCCCTTGGGCACTGGCCAGTCTGTTCCATGTATTCATGCTTCTGGTTCCACTTTGTTCATCAGTTTATTTTGTTTATTAGATTCCACATATTAATGAGATCATATAGTATTTGTCTTTCTCTGACTGGCTTATTTCACTTAGTATAATACTCTCCAGGTCCATCCATGCTGTCACAAAGGGTAAGACTTCCTTTTTTTCTATAGCTGCATAGTATTCCATTGTGTAAATGTACCACGGCTTTTTTATCCACTCATCTGCTGATGGGCACTTGGGCTGCTGTTTCCAGCTATTGTAAATAATGCTGCTATGAACATAGGTATGCATATATTTTTTCTGATTGGTGTTGTGGCATTCTTAGGCTATATTTCCAGAAGTGAGATTGATGTGTCAAAGGCAGTTCCATTTTTAAATTTTTGAGGAAATTTCATACTGTTTTTCACAGTGCCTGCACCTGTCTGCATTCCCACCAGCAGTGCTCAAGGATTCCTTTTCCTCCACAGCATCGCCAGTACTTGTTGCTTGTTGATTTATTGATAGTAGCCATTCTGGCAGGCGTGAGTGATACCTCATTGTAATTTTTATTTGCATCTCACTGATAATTAGTGACATTGAGCATTTTTTCATATGTCTCTTGGCCATTTGTATGTCCTGTTTGGATAAGTGTGTTTTAAGGTCCATCACCCATTTTTTTTTTTTTTATCCTCACCCGAAGACTTTTTTTTTGCATTTATCTTCAGACAGAGCAGGAGGGAGAAGGGGGGAAGAGAGAGAGAGAAACATCGATGCAAGAGAGATACATTGACTGGTTGCCACCACATGACCCCAGCCAGGGCCGGGGACAAACCGCAACCGAGGTACGTGCCCTTAGCGGGAACCGAAGCCAGGACTCTCTGGTCCACAGGCCAACGCTCTAACTGCTGAGCCAAACCAGCCAGGGCCCTTCACCCATTTTTGAAATTGGATTCTTTGTCTTCTTTTTGTTCAGCTATATAAGTTCTTTATGTATATTGAAAATTAACCCATTATTGGATATATCATTGGTGAATATGTTATCTGATACAGTGGGTTCTCTTTTCATTTTATTGATGGTTTCTTTTGCTGTGCAGAAGCTTTTTAGGTTGATATAGTCCCATTTTCTTATCTTTTCCTGAGTTTCCCTTGCCCTCGGAGACATATCTGCAAAAATATTGTGGCAAAAATATTGAGGCTATTCAGGATATTTTTTGTTTCTATATAAATTTTTGGAATATTTTTTATAGTTCTGTGAAATATGCCATTGGAATATCATTGAATCTATAGATTGCTTTGGATAGTATAGACATTTAAATTATGTTAATGTTTCCAATTCATGAACATGGTATATGCTTCCACTGTTTGTATCTTCCTTAATTTCTTTCTTCAGTGTCATAGAGTTCTCTGAGTACAGGTCTTTTTCCTCCTTGGTTAAATTTATTCCTAGGTACCTTATTTTGTTGTTGCAATAATAAAGGGGGTTGTTTCTTAGTTTCTCTTTCTGAGAGTTCAGTATTAGTGTATAAAAGTGCCATGGATTTCTGGGTGTTGATTTTGCATCCTGCTACTTTGCTGAATTTATTTATTAAATCTAGTGTTTTTGTTTTTCATAAGTCTTTAGGGTTGTCTATATATAATATCGTGTCATTTGCAATAATGACAGTTTTACTTCCTCCTTTCCAATTTGGATGCCTTTTATTTTTTCTTCTTGTCTGATCTCTATGGCTAAGAACTTCTAGTACTATGGTGAAAGCAAACATCCTTGTCTTGTTCCTGATCTTAAGGGAAATGCTTTTTGTTTGCCCATTGAGTATGATGTTGGCTGTAGGTTTTTCATATATGGCCTTTATTATGTTGAGTTACGGTCCCTGTATTCTCACTTTGCTGAGAATTTTTATAATAAATGGGTGCTGGATCTTCTCGGATGCATTTCTGCATCTATTGACATAATCATGTGTTTTTTATCTTTCATTTTGTTTATGTGATGTATCACATTTATTGATTTGCATATATTTTACTAATCTTGCATCCCTGGAATAAATCCCACTTGATCATGTGGTCTATCTTTTTAATGTATTGCTGGAACCGATTTGCTAATATTTTGTTGAGGATTTTAACATCTATATTCATCAGGGATATTGGCCTATAATCTTCTTTCTTTGCTGTGTTTTTATTTGGTTTTGGTATTAGGATAATGTTGGCCTCATAAAAGAAGCTTTGAAGTTTTTCCTCCTCTTAAATTTTTTGGAGTAGTTTGAGGAGGATAGGTGTTCATTCTTCTTTGACTGTTTGGTAAAATTCACCTGTGAAGCCATCTAGGCCAGTACCTTTATTTGCTGGAAGATTTTTTATTACTGCCTCAATGTCATTAGTTGTTATTGGTGTATGCCAGTGTTCTGCTTCTTTCTGATTAAGTTTGGAAGGCTGTATATTTCTAGAAATTTGTCCACTTTGTCCAGGTTGTCTATTTTGTTGGCATATAGTTGTTTATAATATATTTTTACAATCCTTTGCACTTGTGTGATGTCAGTTGTTACCTCTCTTTCATTTCTGATTATATTTACTTGGGTCTGCTTTCTTTGTTTCTTGATGAGACTGGTGAAAGATTCACCAATCTTATTTATCTTTTCAAAGAACCAGCTTTTGGTTTAATCAATCTTTTTGTTTTTAGTTTCTATTTTATTTATTTCTGCTCTGATCTTTATTATTTACTTCCTTCTTCATACTCTGGGCTTTTCCTTATGTTCTCTTTCCAATTTGTTTAGGTGTAGGGTTAGATTGTTTACTAAAGATTTTTCTTGCTTCTTGAGGTAGGCCTGTAATTCTATGAACTTTCCCCTCAGGACTGCTTTAACTGTGTCCCATAGGTTTTGGGTGGTTTTGTGTTCATTTTCGTTTGTTTCTAGGTAATTTTTTATTTCTTCCTTATCTCATTGGTCACACATTCACTATTTAATAACATGCTAAAATGTGTGTTTGAGTATTTTGAGCTTTTTTTATTGTGGTTGACTTCTTGTTTCATGCCGTAGTGGGTCAAAGAAAGTGTTTGACATGATTTCAATCTTAAACTTATTGAGACTTCTTTTGTGTCCTAACATGTGGTCTATTTTTGAGAATGTTCCATGTGCACTTGAGAAGAATGTATATTCTGCTGCTTTGAAATAAAATGTTCTGTAGGTATCAATTAAATCCATTTGGAGACTGCTGAGATCCACCTTCGGGTGTGCAGTTTGTGTGTCTAGTCGAGTCAAGCTCTGGTGTGGTCTGAGGTCCACCACTTGTTCTGTTGGTTCTGGATCTTTTGGGGTGGCTTTCAGATGCAGGTCATTCACTATCAGATGTTGTGTTTAACTGTCTTTGGGCTGCATGTGTTTAGTTACCACTATGTTCACTGTGTTTGTGGGTGGGACCAATCTGTGTAAATAGGTCAGCTTCTTTTAGCTTAGAGCTGGGAGTAGATCTGTGGTTGGACCCAGGCTCCCTGAGGTCTGCTTCCACCTGTCAGCTACTGGGGATCCTCCCTGAGGTTGCCTGGTCTTCCTCTAGAGCAGCGGTTCTCAACCTGTGGGTCGCGACCCCTTTGGGGGTCGAACGACCCTTTCACAGGGGTCGCCTAAGATATAACAGTAGTAAAATTACAGTTATGAAGTAGCAACAAAAATAATTTTATGGTTGGGGGTCACCACAACATGAAGAACTGTATTAAAGGGTCGCGGCATTAGGAAGGTTGAGAACCACTGCTCTAGAGTCTTCCAAAGAGAGTCAGTAGGTTGGATCCAGGCTAGTTTAGCTTGGGCTAGTAATCCCTCTGTTGGGAGATTATGTAGTCAGGCACTCAATGAGGGGAAATTAGTCTCTGCTTCAAAGCCAAATGCCTCAGTCTCTACCACAGACTCCAACTCTACTTCCCCATCAGGGGGTTTGCTGTAGGTTCAGGTTGGGTACAGCCTTCAGTCTTCTCTGCAGGAACAGTTTCAGCTGCTCTGGGCTTAGGGGGATGGATCATGAGTATCCAGTTGAGGATGTTGCTGTCCCAGCCCTCAAGAGGGGGCTAAGCACTTCATCCAGTTCCAAGAAATGGCCTCTGAGGGTCTCATGCTTGGAATGTGCTCCTCTGAGCCACTCTCCCATTCCCCTCAGAACTGCACCCAGTGTGGATATCCAGGACTTCACAGAGCTGAATCAATCAATCTTTTGTTGTTGGTGGTGTTTGTAAGCTGCAGGAAGGGGAGACAGGGTCTACCTCTTCTTCCTGGGGCTGCCTGGGAGAACTGACAAGGACCTCAGATCAGCCTGTCCACCATGCAGTCACAGAGCCCAGTACTTTCCCATCTGTCTCCCAGAGAGAAGCCTCCCTGGAGGATACAGTCCAATAATGCCAGTGCTGTGTGGAACCCATGCCCTTGCACTGCCAGTCCAAGTAGGAAGAGGTTAGAAAATTAGCCCAGTCCAGGACTCTGATCTCTCCACATGACTGTTCTCAGCTAAGCAGGACCACACTTCTAAGCTCTAATCATGCTCTGAACTCTCCTCATTGTGGGCCAAAAATCCCTGACCTGACCTGCGCTGCTACCCTGTGCCACCAACCCAGCAGATAGGAGCAGTCTGGGAGGCTCCACATGTGGGGGGAGGCATTCTGACCCCGCACTCAAGGTAGATCCTTTCCCCTTTTCCCCACACCAATTTAGTCACTGACTGGGGTTATGCCCAATGCCTTTCAAAAAATAAGAGTGTCCCTCAAAGTCACTGTTGGTTGCAGCCCGTAGGCCTCTCCAATGGACCCAAACACTACAGCACAACTTTTCCAGCAGTCAGAATCTGTGCAAACTTCTCAGGCTGGGGCTGCCAACAATAGGAGTTCTCCTTCACTGAAAAGGTACAGTCTGTCTCCCAGGCAGACAGAATTCCACTGGTTTCCTCTGCCTGATGCTATGTGGACTCTTCTTCCCATCTCTGTTACTCTGGGGTTGGGATCCCTGTGTTGAATTGAGACACCACACTCCCAAGGGGAGAGAGCTCTGCAGCTGATATCACTCGGGCTGAGGCCTGCTATACCTGCTCCAGGAGGGCTCCCCCTTTCTGTGACTTCTCTCCTTTTACTAGTCTCTGCATGGTTTCTTCAGTGTGCCTTAGATATAATATGTCCAATAAGCTTCACTTCACCTGGTTTTTCAAGTTGATTGTAAAGTATTTTAGCTATAAATCCAGTCCCTGGCTTGGAGGAAGGGCCCTCAGCCTCTAGCTATGCTGTAGCCATCTTGGGGAGACTCCCTTGTGCTATTTTTTAAAACTGAGAAAGGAGAAGTGAGCTGTTCCCATTGATGTTGCACTTGAGGGGCCTCGGGCGACTACAGTTGGAGAATGTAATCCCCCATCTGACAGAAGTGGACAAGGCTCATTTGGAGTAGTGAGGAGGTATAGCAATGCTTGCTTTTATGTTCAGCATATTAGATTGTTTTTGCTCTCCTCAACTACTTTAGCAAAACTTTCAAGGAGTTGATACTGCTTTTGATAGTCACAGCAACCTGTGGAGAAAACAAAGAAGAGGCAGGGAGGTGAGGTGGCAGTAATGAGAAGAGGCATAGGTGAATAAATGTATTAATTTGCCCACACCTGAGGACAAAATCATCCAAAAACACATATTATATTCTTTATGTATCATTCTTTAGTACTCTAATATAAACATATAAATTGTATTGTCAATTTGTTCCTTCAATTTGTACTTTGAATACTTTTTCCAAGAGTGATGCATTTGAATTCATATTTCCCCTAATATTCCATGTGACAAAGAACTCGTGTTTGAAGTATGACTTGCTTGCAAGAGCTGATTTGTAGTCTGTGGTTAAAGAAGCAAGTAAATATCATAGGTAAAATAAATGTGGTCAAGTAAAGCCCATAGGTCAGAAGAAGGTATATTGTACAAAATAAATGTTATTTCTCACTCACCTTGCCTATCAATTATCACAGATGACAGATTGGATCTATGTCCTTGACCTTACAAAGGGTACCTGAGGATTGTGATCATTTGGATTAATAACTGCAACTTTCTGCCAGTAAAACTTAAAGGGTTAAGATCAATGGACAGAAATACTTCTCAATAACAGAGAGCTCTTTAAATCCCCCAGATCTTCTACAGCCAGCCCTCAGCTCTCAGGTGCTTCTGTGGATAGTGGAGCCCCATGCTTGGTAATGCACTGCTCTGGAGATGCAAGCATGTCAGTGTTGAAGGCATCATTGTGTGGCAGCAGAGGCTAGAATGGAGACTAGTTCATATGTCTTCTGGTTTTTCCTACCCTATGGCTTTTTCAGCCTGTCACAGCTGGAAGTGAGCCTTGCACCAGCTTATGACTGTAATAAAATGTGACTATAGGAGGAAGATTTGCTTCATTTCACTCCAGAATTATCCCACAAGGCCCCATGTACTGTGATGTTTGACTTTGCCACCTTTCAAATTACTTCCCCACTTCAAAGCCCCAAACCTCTCCAGTATGGGCAGGGCAGCATGAAGGGTGTAGATAAAATGGACTTTAACACAGGTAAGGTATGTGTCCAGAGGCTCAGTATTACTCAATAAAAGATTATTAAACTGGAATTAGGGTTTGGAAAATTGGGAGTGGATAATGGAAAAGAAAAGAAAAAAAGAGTATAAAGAAGTATACTCCAGAAAACAGTCATAGTCCTAGTTTGTGCCCTTGACCGCAAATAAGGTCTGTTTACAGAGAACATACACTGATCCTTTAAGTGCCAGAGTCCATTGGTTCAGTCCTTCAGTCATTCAACAAATATTTATGGAGTACCAGTTTAGGGTTAAACTCTGTTTTAAGTAATAGGGAACAAAACAAATGGAAATTTCTTGGAAGCGCATATTGTAGTGGGGAGAGATGTACAGGTAATAAATAAGTAAACAAATAACACGATAAAGAGATACAGACTAGAGAAGGAGAAACTCGAATGACCTCTGGATGTGGAAGGAACCAGTTATGTGAAGTGCTGGTAAAGAGCCTTCTAGGAAGGGAGAAGAGCTAGTACAAAGACAGTGGACTAAGAAAGCCAGGTGGTCTTGAACAACAGAAAAAGGGTCAATAGGCTGGAAATCTTTTCTCCTGAGACTCATTTTGTTTTGTTTAATACAATTTTCCTTTTGTATTTTGCTTATTTTACTTAGCACAATGTTGTCAAGGTTCACCCATGCTGTAGCATGTGTCAATTTCCTTTTTAAGGCTGAGTAATATTCATTGTATGTATATACCACATTTCGTTTGTCTGCACATCCATTGATGGCCATTCGGGCTGTTGCCACCTTTTGGATGTAGTGAATAACGCTGCTATGAACACTAATGCTAAGACTCAGTTTTGATCTGGATTCCAAAATGGCGGTGGAGTGAATGGAAGCTACACAGACCATCTCCTAGGACCAAACTGGAATTACAACTAAAATAAAGACAAATCGTCGAGAAAAAGCAACAGAAAAGCAGCTTGCAAGGACCATACATACAACCAGGGACACTGAATCGATCCTGGTAGGACTGCAGAGGCGTGAGAGGGGGGCTGGGAGCCCATGGACAGCAGCGGTCTTAGCTGTGAGCAGCACCCTTGGGGTTAAAGCCCAAGCTGGCTCCACAGCGCAGAGGGCCGGGACAGAGCACTAAAATAGCCACAGCCAGTCACCTTGGGCTCCGGCAGAGGGAGCGTGGACTGGACTGGAACTGTTTGGGGACACTTGGGATTTGGAGGGTGCTCAGAGCTTTTGCTGAGTTGTGGCCATGCCAGACGGTGGCCACCTTACTCCTTCCCAGGGCTCTGGGGAGAGGCGGCAGTCCCTCCCTCAGAGATTCAGCCCCACCCAGGTGGGCCATTGAAATGCAAATTGAGGCTCATTAACAACCACCATCTGCCCCACCCTCAGGAAATCCTCTTACGCTGGACACCTGAGGGAGGTTTTTATTCAAATGAGAACCCAAGACTCTTCAAGTAACTCCGACTAATAGCCTCTAGGCAAAAAGCTAGAGGATAACTTAACCTTTTCTGGGCTTGCAAATCTACCCAGGAAAGTAAGACTTGACAGTGATGTTTAACGTGGGTCCTCCCACGCTCATCCAAACCCAGTAGAGGGAGGCACAAACAGAAGAACACCAACATCCATAGGGAAAATTTGGCAGGCTCCAAAACCCACTGAGATAGCCAAAATGGTGAAACAAAGAAACAAATAACAAATGAAAGAACAAGAGACCTCTACCGAACATGAGATAAATGAAATGGATTAGGCAAGTTAACAGAGCTAAAATTCAGAGCCATGATCTTGAGAAAGTTCAACAACATGAGTAAGGACATCAACACATTGAGTAAAGATATAGAAACATTGAAAATCAACCAATTGGAAATGAAGAAGCACCAAGAAGAAATGAAGAATGACATAGCAGAAATAAAGAACACATTGGAAGGATTAAACAGCAGAGTAGAGGAAGCTGAGGACTAGATCAGTGAATTAGAAGACAGAGTAGAATGAAATCTACCAATCAGAAAACCAAAAGGAAAAAACAATTAAAAAACAGGAAGACAGCTTAAGAGAACTGTGGGACAACTGGAAACGTACTAATATTCGCATCATAGGAGTCCCTGAAGAAGAAGAAAATGAGCAAGGGTTAGAGAATATATTTGAAGAAATAGTGACAGAAAACTTCCCTAATTTGGTGAAGAAAGAAGGCATTCAAGTTCAAGAAGCACAGAGAGCCCTGGCCGGTTTGGCTCAGCGGTTAGAGCGTCGGCCTGCGGTCCAGAGAGACCCGGGTTCAGTTCCCGCTAAGGGCATGTACCTCGGTTGCAGTTTGTCCCCGGCCCCTGGTGGGTCATGCAGGAGGCAGCCACTCGATGTGTCCCTTTCACGTCGATGTTTCTCTCTCTCTCTCTCTCCCTCCCACTCTATCTGAACAAAAAGTGGAAAAATGTCCTCAGGTGAGGATTAAAAAAAAAAAAAGAAGAAGCACAGAGAGCCCCAAGTAAGAAGAATTCAAACAGACCCACACCAAGACACATAGTAAATAAAATGCCAAAAATTAAAGACAAAGAGAGAATCCTAAAGGCAGCAAGAGATAAGCAACAGGTTACCTACAAAGGAACCCCCATAAGGCTATCAGCTGACTTCTCAACAGAAACACTACAGGCCAGAAGGGAATGGCATGAAGTAATCAAGGTCATGAAAAACAAGGATCTGAATCCAAGACTACTCTATCCAGCAAGGCTATCATTCAAAAAAGAAGGTGAAATAAAGAGCTTCCCAGACAAAAAAAAATAATAAATAAATAAAATAAAAAAGGCTAAGGGAATATATTAGTACCAAACCAGCACTGCAAGAAATGTTAAAAGGACTGCTGTAATTAGTAGAAGTTCAGCCAGAATATTTTGGAGTAGAGAATACCTCTTACTTTGATGGGGGAAAAAAATGTATTGGGGGTTCCATTCAAGATGGCAATGTAGGTAAACGCAGTACTAGAATCCTCATACAACCACATAAAAAATACAGTGAATCTTCAGAACAATTATCAGAACAGCCTGAAATCTAGCTGAATGGAAGTCCTACAACTTCAAAATTAAAGAAGAAGACACATCAAGACTGGTAGGGGAGGCAGAGGTGTGGAATGGGCTGGTTACACACCCATGTGTGGAGGTTTTTCATTGGGAGGGATATTTCAGCTGTGGGGTTCTCCCTGAGGAATGAGGGGTTCCAGCCCCATACCAGACCCACCTCCAGCCCAGGGTTCCAGTGCCAGGAAGAGAAGTCTTCATAACTTTGGGCCGTAAAAACCAGCAGGGATTGAGGCTGAGGGAAACTGAGGGTGGCTAAAGTACCAGGGAGTTCCTCTTAAAGGGCCAAGGCATGGACTTACTCAGACTCACTCCCTCTGAGCTCCAGCACTGGGGTAGCAGCTTGAAAGGAACCAGGGACATACAGGGAGAAACTAAATTGTCTGGCATCAGGGCAAGAGCTGAGGGGGCAGCCTTCTCCCAGAGAAGTGCTAGCAGAAGCTATTGTTCCTTTGCCAAGTCTTCCCCACCACAGTGCCAATAATCAGGTGCCATATCTGAGTCTCCATCAACCTGGCCCACAGTATTCACCCTGCCCTGGTGACTTGCAAGATCATCAAAGCTGTTTCCAGTGGCTTTTCCATACAACTGCCCTATCTTGCCTCATGCTTCAGACTTTCCTAAAATCTCACATACAAGCAGCAGCTAACCTCAGCATGCTCTGTGCCTCTCGATAAGTGGTCCCATGCCCGGCACTTGTGGAAGCTTGCCTTGGTTCACATCTTGGCCTCTCCTAAGCCCATTACAAGAAGTAGCCATCTACAGATTGCTCAGTAGCTCATGCCAGGTGGCCCCAGGCAGAACATAGGCAGTGGCTGACTTTGCACCTCCTGGGAGGCCCCAGAGCTAGTGCATCCAGTAGACAGCTTCAGACCATGCCAGATTACAATCCTACCACCTTCATGAGCAACAGACTCATGGGGCAGACTCAGTGAGCACCAAAGCTCCACTGAAGTGAGTCATGCTCCATAGGGTCAACTGCTGCACAGCAGCTCCTTTGCTGTAGTCACAGCTGGTCTTCACAGCTGATTGGCCTGGGGATCAATCCTTCCCAGTGATGCCAACAGCAATCAAGGCTCAAATACAACAAGACAGTACACACAAGTCGCACAGGGGCAAACCGGGAGCTCCCAGCTGAAGTGACTGGGGAGGTTGTGCCACTGAGCCCTAAAAGATATCTACTATTCAAGTCCACTCTACCAAGTCTGAGAGACATAGCAGCTCTACCTAATACATAGAAGCAAACAAAGGGAAGCAGCCAAAATGTGGAGACAAAAAAACATGTTGCAAATGAAAGAACAGGAGAAATTGCCAGAAAAAGAACTAAATGAAATGGAAGCAAGCAAACTACCAGATACAGAGTTCATAACAATGGTTATAAGGATGCTCAAAGAACTTAGTGAGAACTTCAAGGAACTTAATGAGAACTTCAACAATGTGAAAAAGACTTAGGAACCATAAAAAAGGACTGGGCAGAAATGAATAATAATTTATAGGGAATCAATAGTAGAGGACGACGAGAATCAAATCAGTGATTTGGAATATGAGGAAGCAAAATACATCCAATCAGAACAGCAAAAAGAAAAAAGAATCCAACAACATGAAGATGGTATAAGAAGCCTCTGGGACTACTTCAAGCATACCAACATTCACATCATGTGGGTGCCAGAAGGAGAAGAAAGGGAGCAAGAAATTGAAAACCTATTTGAAAAATAATGACAGAAAACTTCCCTTGTCTGGTGAAAGAAATAGACATACAAGCCCAGGAAGCACAGAGAGTCCCAAACAAGATAAACCTAAAGACGCCCACACCAAGACACATCATAATTAAAATGCCAAAGGTTAAAGACAAAGAGAGAATCTTAAAAACAGAAAAAGAAAAACAGTTAGTTACCTACAAGGGAGCTCCCATAAGACTGTCAGCTAATTTCTCAACAGAAAGTTTGCAGGCCAGAAGGGAGTGGCAAGAAATACTCAGTGATAAAAAGCAAAGACCCTGAAACCAAGATTACGCTACCCAGCAAATCTGTCATTTAGAATTGAAGATCAGATAAAAAGTTTCCTAAACAAGAAAAAGCTAAAGGAGTTCATCACCAGTATTACATGAAATGCTAAAGGGTCTTCTTTAAGGGAAAAAAGAAAAAAATATGGACAATAAAATGGCAGTAAATGCATATCTATCAACAGTTGAATCTAAAAATCAAAATAAATGGGCAAGCAGAACAGAAACAGACTCATAGATACAGAGAACATTTTGACAGTTTCCAGATGGGAGGGAGGTGCAGGAATGGGTGAAAAAGGTAAAGGGATTTAGAAGTACAAATTAGTAGTTATAGTGTAGTCATGGGGGTATAAAGTACAACATAGGGAATGTAGTCAATATCCATCTGACACCATCTGACACAAATAGATTTTTCAGGATAATCATTTAGTTCGTTTTATAATATCTAATCACTGAGGTGTATACCTGAAACTAATATAATAATGTATATCAATGGGAATTGAAAAATAAAAAATGATTTAAAATAAAATAAAATAAAATAAAAAGATGTATGTTACTCTGTTCACATAGCTGTGAGCTCTGTTTATATAGCTGTGCCTATCTCTACAAAAACAGTGACTAAATGTGCCATCATTTATGTTTCCCTCAAGGTCATTGTAATGTGGATTGACAGTGGGACTGAAATTTTCAAAAGCCCCACTTGACCCAATGAGGAGCAGAGATTACACCCATTTTCACCATATGTGCATGATGCCTTCTTGAGGTGCATCTCAACTAATAAATTTAAGTGCACATTTGACATTTACCTAGTGAATGTTGTTTAAAATGGAACCAAGTGATTTACCCCCTACCTCCTAAAAAATACATTTTGAAATCTTAGCTATATTCATCAATTAGCTAGATAATTCAGTCAGAGCTGAAGACATTCATCCAGGGAAGACTCTCCTCATTATTTTAAAGTCCTGGGTTAAGCTTTTAAAATTTCTTTAAAATCCATAAAGTCTAAATCATACAGAAAGATGTAGCCATGTAGGTATTGAAAGTGTTTTCACAGTAAGCTTTTGTGAGACCTCACAAACAAATCACAAGGTTTTCTAGATGCAGAATCACTGCATTCCTGGCATCCTTTGCTGTCAAGAACTGTGTAAGAATCACCCTTGCCCTGGCTGGTTTGGCTCAGCAGTTAGAGTGTCAGCCTGCGGTCCAAAGAGACCCGGGTTTGGTTCCCGCTAGGGGCATGTACTTAGGTTGCAGTTTGTCCCCGGCCCTGGTTGGTCATGCGGGTGGCAGCCACTCGATGTGTCCCTTTCACGTCGATGTTTCTCTCTCTCTCTTCCTCTCTCTCCCTCCCACTCTATCTGGAAAAAAAATGAAAAAATGTCCTCAGGTGAGGATTGAAAAAAAAAAAAAAAGAATCACCCTCAATTATTATGATCCTATTATCTACACAACCAAGGAATTCTAGACATCAATAAATGTGGCCTCCCTCAGTGGTGAAGGACCTGTTAGTTGAGGGTGGGGCTCACTGAAAAGATGTCACTGGGCTTGGTTGTAACCCTGTGCTCATTAACCACGTACCCAACAACAGCACTTCCTCCTGAGCTGGGGAGGACTTTGCAGAGATTGCTGTCAGGGTTCATTCCATGGTCAGGTGTGGTGGGGAATGCAGAGGACACATGGTGAACTGGAAAGGAAAGTTGAACTAAGTTCTGAATTACTTTTGTTCTTTCTTCTCTTTCTTTCTTTCTTTCTTTCTTTCTTTCTTTCTTTCTTTCTTTCTTTCTTTCTTTCTTTCTTTCTTTCTTTCTTTCCTTCCTTCCTTCTTTCTTTCCTTTTTCCCCCTTCCTTCCTCCCTCCCTCCCTCCCTCCCTCCCTCCCTCCCTCCCTCCCTCCCTCCCTCCCTCCCTCCCTCCCTCCCTTCCTTCCTTCCTTCCTTCCTTCCTTCCTTCCTTCCTTCCTTCCTTCCCCCAAAAGAGCAGAAGTGGCTTTCCCCTTTGCTTTTTTCCCACTAATGCCACAGACAGCAATACTGGTGGGTGCAGCTGCTCCCTGGACATTATTCATTCTCTTGGTTTTTCCTGGCCAAAAAGCCAGACAGCTGTGACACTTTAGGTGCCCAGAAATTCCTTTCCAACTTCCAAATTTCCACACTAGTCTACACGTTCCATTGGAATATCAGCCCCAAATTAACCAGATTATCACCACACCTTCAATTTATGTGTAAAATCTACAGATAACATCTTCTCTGGGTTAGGAGACCAAAAGGCCATCCATTTTTAGTGACTTGTCTCCGTAGGCTAGCATAGTGCTTGTACCCTTGGTAAATTAGCTTTAGTTGAGAACTTAACTGTACTGGATCTAAACAAATACAATTCTTGTGATTCTGGCCAATTTCTACCTGCTTGTATCCACATTTCCCTCAAATGTAAGAAGAATTTACAGCTCAGAAATGACCTCTTTGATTGTTGAAATCTGGGGAAGGTGGATCTTACTTATGACACAGAAAAGCTGGATGGAAAGATGTGTTTGGCAAGATGACCAGAAAAGCTTAATAAACATCCTTGATTTAACACTGTAAAGAAGCCATTCTCCAGATTGGTGGTTTGGCGGAGGGCAAAATGGGTGAAGGGGATCAATTGTATGGTGATGGATGGCAACTAGACTTATAGTAGTGAACACTATGTAGTGGATACGAATATTGAAGTATAGTGTTCTACATCTGAAATACACAAATCTTGTAGAACAATTTTATCACAATAAAAATATCTAGACACAGAAAAAAATATATATTCTCTGATAAGACTCTTGAGTGCACAGCTCAAACTTCAAAAATCTGATCTTCCTTGCCAGTCCTCGTCCCACCTCTATTACCCTGTTCCCCATCCCCAAACTTAAAACCTTATCATACATTCACTCACAAAATAAAGAGCAAACTCCTTAGCAGACATATGATATAATGGACTTTCCCTTGACCTAGACTGTCCCCTCCACTCCATGCTCCAGTCAATCAGAGCATCCTTCAAATGCACTGTGCTGTCTCTCACCCCCAGGTCAGTCCTTCACCTCTATTTGCCCCTCTGCCCCAATGTCTTTTCTTTCCTTCTTCACCTGGTATAGAAAACATTTGGCACATTTGACTCACAACCTCTGAACCCTTTTCCCATATGTGAGGACACTCCTCACCTTATGCATCTTGTTGGGAAACAGCACTGTCTTCTGTTATAAGAGTTGAAAGGACCCAAAACTCAGTTTGCCAGCTATCCTGGTAGGTAACCTCATCTTGGTCCATCAGCTACCTCTGTCTGGAATGTGGAGTCTGGAAGCAAGGCTACCAAGAAGCAGGGAAGGGATGACTCCCTCCTGGCTGTGACACTGGTTAGGGCACCAACATACAGTTCCCTGGGGGCGTCTGCAATGCCACACCACCAACAGCAGCCACATAGCACTGGCATGACTTTTCCAAATTGTTCTTTAGCCTTCCCAAAACTGTGTGGCCAACTGATGTCCTCTCCATAGATTCCAGCCAGAATCTGTTTCTATTACTTGCAATTAAGATTCTGACTGTTATACATGACTAGTTTCTATTTGTCCTTGAAGACCCTCTCAGTTATAACTTTCTCCAGAAGCAGCACCCATCACCTTCCAATCCCTAGCCAGTGCTTCTCTTCTGGACTCCCATAGAAGTCTGGTCTGCCCTGGCTCAGCACTGGTGATACCATGTCATGACCTGCCACTTATTTACCTGTCCCTTCTTCTAGAATGGAAATTCTCTGAGGACAGAATAGACTTTGCTCATCTCTGTCCCCAGAACTCAGCACGATGTCTAACATGACATGCAGTAACAGTAGCAGCAGGACTAATACTGGTAGTTATAGTAATAACACTTATTGAACACAAGCTATGTGCCAAGGGCTGCATTATCTTGTCAGGTGCAAAAAGAAAGATGTTTATTTAATGAACAAATGAATGTATACTAAGCGTTGCTCACAAGATACTTTTAAATAGTGTGGCTCAGGCAACCTTGAAGAAACATTGGTACTATTCCATTTCATCACTTAATACCTCTTTTCTCTCTCTTTTCTTCCTGTGGATATAGCTCTAGTGTTCCATGCTTGTCCTCAAACAGATGCTATTTAATACCTAGAAAGATGATTAGCAGTGGTTATGGTGTTAGTTGCCAGTGCTTTGCTTTTCAAAAGAAGCTTCTTAAAGTGTGAAAAGTTTCAGAAGTATCGAAGTCTTTACTGCAGAATGGCTTACTGTAGACTGTACTTGTTTTATGGCATGGGCGCAGGAGCTGGGGATACAGAGAGTATATCTGTACTTGTGTGAAGGACAGAGAAAAGTTGCTCCCATCCTCCTTCTGTTCGCTCTTTACTCTGGCAAGTCTTCTTCTGGGCTCTCCCTAAGTCCCGCAGAGATTTCCCCAGGGCCTTGGCTAAGCCCTCTCCTCTGGAACAGGCTCCTGCTGAGAAGAAGAAGAGGAATCGTAGACAACTATCCCCACCCTCCACTTCTTGCCTCCTGGCTGAGTGAATACAGAACTGACACACCATCTTTGAAAGGCTGGGAACCCTGTTCTGTGTCGCCTTTCTGCCCAACACTTGCAGTACGCTAACGGAAAAGTCTGAGGGTGAAGAGAGGGCCATCAGGTCAGGTACAATCTCATTTTAAAAGCAAAACCAAACAAGCAAACTAAAACCAGGGGAAGGATGGGGACAGGACAACAACAGAGTTCTCCGGGTCACCCATTGTTCTTCAGGTCTGACTTCCCGCAGGCTGTCCTGGAGGTTAGGAATATGTGGTTGGAGGAGGCTCGTTACTTGTTTCAAAACAAACAGAGTCCTTAAATTCTTTGAACAGCTAAAGGAACAGAACACTCTATTAAGATGTACTCCTTTATTTCCTCTAAACTGAGATCTTTATTTACAAGAGTGGCTGGTCTGGGCTGGAAAAATGGCAGTCAGATATAGATCAAAATGATACTCCAAAATGATCTTTGCAGAACACAGCAGCAAGTATCTTTCACATGAGCCTTCCATCTTGATGGAATGGGGGCTGCAGAGGAGAAAAAGAAGTCCATAGGAAAACATGAAATTTTAAAATAGTTTACTGTGGTTAGAGGCTCACCATATTTCTGACTCAGCGTTATAATGTTGCCCATATCTAAGCCAAAAAGTTCAGAACTGTGACTGTTGTGGGACTTTGACCAGGTGCAACTCAGCAATGAGTCTCTTCCTACTCTTTTTACTTTGGAATCCAACCCACATATACAGTTGACCCTTGAACAGCATAGGTTTAAACTGTGTGGGTCCATTTGTACGTGATTTAAAAAAGACAAACACTGGCCCTGGCCAGTTTGGCTCAGCAGTTGGAGCGTCGGCCTGTGGACCAGAGAGTCCCAGGTTCGGTTCCTGCTAGGGGCACATACCAAAATTAAAAAATAAAAATACTGTAAATGTTTTTTTCTTCTTTATGATTTTCTTAATAACATTTATTTTCTGTAATTTCTTTTATTTTATTAATTTCTTTTTGTTACAGATGTTTCTCCTTTTTTCCCCATTGACACCCACCTCCCCATTCCCCCCACCCCATCTCCAGCTTTGTTGTCCATGTCCATCAGTTATGCATACATGCATATAAGTTCTGTGGTTTCTTTCTCACCCCCCCACCCCTTCTTCTGAGGGTTGTCAGACTGTACCCTATGTCCACGTCTCTGGGTCTACCCTGTTCTTCAGACTGTTATGTTCATTATATTTCACAAATAAGTGAGATCATGTGATATTTGTCTTTCTCTGCTTGGCTTGTTTCACTTAGCATAATACTCTCCAGTTCCCTCCATGTCATCTCAAAGAATAAGAGATCTTTCTTTCTTACAGCTGCATAGTACTCCATTGTGTACATGTACCACAGCTTTTTTATCCATTCGTCTACTGATAGACACTTGGGCGGTTTCCAGATCTTAGCTATTGTAAATAGTGCTGCTATGAACATGGGGGTACATATATTCTTTCTGATTGGTATTTCAGGCTTCTTAGGGTATATTCCTAGAAGTGGGATCACTGGGTCAAATGGCAATTCAATTTTTAATTTTTTGAGGTAACACCATAGTGTTTTCCATAGTGGCTGCACCAGTCTGCATTCCCACCAGCAGTGCACTAGAGTCCCCTTTTCTCCACACCCTTGCCAAATACTTGTTGTTTGATGATTTGTTGATGGCGGCCATTCTGCCAGGTGTGAGGTGATACCTCATTGTTGTTTTAATTTGCATCTCTATGATGATTAGTGATGTTGAACATTTTTTCATATGTCTCTTGGCCTTTTGTATGTCCTGTTTGGAAAGGTGTCTATTTAGTTCCTCTGCCCATTTTTTAATTGGGTTCTTAGTCTTCCTTTTCTTGAGTTGTATGAGCACTTTATATATTTTGGAAATTAACCCCTTATCTGATGTATCATTGGCAATTATGCTCTCCTGTACAGTGGGTTCCCTTTCCATTTTGATGGCTGTTTCTTTTGCTGTGCAGAAGCTTTTGAGTTTGATGTAGTCCCATGTGTTCATTTTTTCCTTTGTTCCTCTTGCCTTAGGTGATGTATCAGTGAAAATTCCGTGGCCTATGATGTCTGAAATTTTATTGACTACATTTTCTTCTAGGTTATGGATTCACGAGTCACATTTAAGTCTTTTATCCATTTTGAGTTTATTCTTGTGTATGGTGTAATTTGATGGTCTAGTTTCGTTTTTTTTTGCATGTAGCTGTCCAATTTTCCCAACACCATTTATTAAAGAGTCTGTCTTGACTTCATTGTATGCTCTTGCCACCTTTGTCAAATATTAATTGAGCATAATATCTTGGGTCAATTTCTGGATTCTCTGTTCTGTTCCACTGGTCTGTATGCCTGTTCTTGTGCCAGTACAAGGATGTTTTGATTACAGTAGCTTTGTAGTATAAGCTGATATCTGGTATTGTGATCCCACCTACTTTGTCCTTCTTTTTTAAGATTGCTGTGGCTATTCTGGGTCCTTTTTGGTTCCATATAAACTGTTGAAGTATTTGTTCTAGTTCTGTGAAATATGCCACTGGTATTTTGATGGAGATTGCATTGAATCCATAGATTGCTTTGGGTAATATGGACATTTTAATGATGTTAATTCTTCCAACCCATGAACAAGGTATGTGCTTCCACTTTTTTATATCTTCCTCTATTTCTTTTTTCAAGGTCCTGTAGTTTTGTGCAAATAGGTCCTTTACTTCTTTGGTTAAGTTTATTCCTAGGTATCTTAATTTTTTGCCACAATGGTAAATGGCATTGTTTTTTTAGTTTCTCTTTCTGTGAGTTCATCATTGGTGTATCAGAATGCCATCATTTCTTGATATTAATTTTGTATCCTGCTGATTTGCCAAATTCATTTATTAAGTCTAGTAGATTTTTAATGAAGTCTTTAGGGTTTTCTATGTATAATATCATGTCATCTGCGAATAATGACAGTTTCACTTCCTCCTTTCCAATTTGGATCCCTTTTATTTTTGCTTCATGTCTGATTGCTGTGGCTAAGATTTCCAGTACTATGTTAAAAAAGAGTGGTGAAAGTGGGCATCCCTGTCTTGTTCCTGTTCTTAAGGGAAATGTTTTAACTTTTTGCCCATTGAGAATGATATTGGCTCTAGGTCTTTCATATATGGCCTTTATTATGTCGAGATAGGATCCCTCTATTCCCACATTGCTAAGCGTTTTTATCAGAAATGGGTGCTGGATTTTGTCAAATGCTTTTTAAGTATCTATTGATATGATCATGTGGTCTTTATCTTTCATTTTGTTTATGTGGTGTATCACATTTATTGACTTGCGAATATTGTACCAGCCTTGCATCCCTGGGATGAATCCCACTTGGTCATGGTGAATAATTAATTGATGTATTGCTGGATCCGATTTGCTAGTATTTTGTTAAGGATTTTGGCATCTATGTTCATCAGGGATATTGGCTTGTAGTTTTCTTTCTTTGTAGTGTCTTTTTCTGGTTTTGGAATTAGAATTATGCTGGCCTCATAAAATGAGTTTGGAAGTCTTCCTTCTTCTTGAATTTTTAGAAACAGTTTGAGGAGAATGGGTGTTACTTCTTCTTTGAATGTTTGGTAAAACTCCCCTGTGAAGCTGTCCGGGCCTGGGCTTTTGTTTGCTGGGAGGGTCTTGATTACATCTTCAATTTCCTTAGTTGTTATTGGTCTGTTCAAGTTTTCTATCTCTTCCCAGTCTAGTTTTGGGAGACTATGCGTTTTTAGAAATTTGTCCATTTCGCTTAGATTGTCGAATTTGTTGCCATATAAATGTTCATAGTATTTGTTAACAATCCTTTGTATTTCTGTGGTGTCAGTTGTTACTTCTCTTTCATTATTGATTTTGTGTATTTGGGTTCTCTCTCTTTGTTTCTTGGTGAGTCTAGCTAAGGGTCCATCAATCTTGTTTATCATTTCAGAAAACCAGCTCTTTGTTTCATTGATCCTTTGAATTTTTTTTTTTTTTTGTCTCTATGTCATTTATTTTTGCTCTGATCTTTACTATTTCCTTTCTTCTACTTGCTCTGGGATTTTCTTTTTATTTGCTTTCTAGTTCTTTAAGTTGTGAGGTTTGAAAGTCTATTAGAAATTTTTCTTGTTTCTTGAGGTAGGCCTGTAGTGCTATGAACTTCCCTCTCAGAACTGCTTTCACTGCATCCCATAGATTTTGTGTTGTTGTGTGTTCATTTTCATTGGTTTCCAGGAAGTTTTTAATTTCTTCCTTGATCTCCTCGGTAACCCATTCATTGTTTAATAACATGCTACTTAGCCTCCATGTGTTCAAATGTCTTTGCATGTTCTTGTTGCAATTGATTTCATGCCATTGTGATCTGAGAAGATGCCTGATATGATGTCAATCTTCTTGAACTTGTAGAGACTTCATTTGTCCTAACATGTGGTCTATCTTTGAGAATGTCCCATGTGCACTTGAGAAGAATATGACTTCTGTAGTTTTCAGGTGTAATTCTTTGTAGATATCTATTAAATCCATTTGGTCTAGTGCTTCATTTGGAGTCTCTGTTTTTTTGTTAATTTTTTGTCTAGAGGATCTATCCAGTGAAGTCAGTGGGGTGTTGGAGTCCCCTGCTATGATTGTATTGCTGTTGATTTCTCCTTTGAAGTCCTCCAGAAGATTTTTAATATATTTTGGTGCTCCTATATTGGGTGCATATATGTTTACCAAGGTTATATCTTCCTGTTGGATAGATCCTTTCAATATTATGTAGTGACCTTCTTTGTCTCTAGTTATGGCCTTCATTTTGAAATCTAATTTATCAGATATGAGTATCACTACTCCAGCTTTTTTTTTTAACTTATCTTTATTGAATGTATTCCAGATGTTCCTCATTTTTCCCCCATTGCCCCCCTCCTGCCTTTCCCCACACTGTTGTCTGTGTCCATTGGCTATGCATATATACATATAAGTTCTTTGGTTTATTTCTTCCCACCCCCAACCCCCCTTCCCTTTGAGGTTTGTCAATCTAACAAGCAATTTGTACTTCTTAATCCCTTCACCTTTTTCACCCATCCCCAGCCCCCACCCATCTGGTAACCAACAAAAGTTCTCTGTATCTATGAGAATGTTTCTGTTCTGCTTGTTCATTTTGTTTGTAGATTCAGTTGTTGATAGATATGTATTTATTGCCATTTTGTTTGCTCATTTTTTTTTTTTGGTCTTTTTCTTCAAGAAGACCCTTCAACATTTCATATAATAATGGTTTGGTGGTGATGAATTCCTTTAGCTTTTCTTTGTCTGGGAAACTCTTTATATGGCCATCGATTCTCAATGACAGCTTTGCAGGATAGAGTAATCTTGGTTGTAGGTTCTTGCTTTTCATCACTCGGAATATTTCTTGCCACTCCCTTCTGGCCTGCAAAGTTTCTTTTGAAAAATCAGCTGACAGTCTTATGGGAACTCCCTTGTAGGTAACTAACTGCTTTTCTCTTGCTGCTTTTAAGATTCTCTCTTTGTCTTGAACCTTTTGCATTTTGATGATTATGTGTCTTGGTGTGGGCCTCTTGGGGTTCATCTTGTTTGGCACTCTCTGTGCTTCCTGGACTTGTATGTCTGTTTCCTTCACCAAGTTGGGGAAGTTTTCTGCCATTATTGTTTCAAATAGGTTTTCGATTTCTTGTTCTCTCTCTTTTCCTTCTGGCACCCCCAAGATGCAAATGTTGGCACGCTTGAAGTTGTCCCAGAGGCTCCTTACACTATCCTCATTTTTTTTGGATTCTTTTTTCTTTTTGCTGTTCTGATTGGGTGTTTTTTGTTTCCTTATATTCCAAATCGATGGTTTGCTTCTTGGCTTTACCTACTCCACTATTGCATCTGTGTAAACTATTCTTTATTTCAGTTAGTGCATCCTTCATTTCAGACTGGTCCTTTTTTATGCTCTTGAGGCCCTCACTAAGTTCACTGAGGTTCTCACTAAGTCCATTGAGCATCCTTATAAGCAGTATTTTGAACTCTGCATCTGTTAGGTTGCTTATCTCCATTTCACTTAGTTCTTTTTCTGGAGTTTTGTTCTGTTCTTTCATTTGGGACCTGTTTCTTTGTCTCCTCATTTTGGCTGGCTCCCTGTGTTTGTTTCTATGTATTACTTAGTGAGAGGTATGGGGCTAGCTGAGACCAGATTCTGCTTGTTTGAAAGAATTTAGGAAAAGCTGAAGCAGGATCCGAGACAGGCCAATCCTATGGTAAAGCAACTGGCAACAGCTTGGGTGGGCCTGAAAGTTGGGTGGGGCAGGGCCTCAGGGAATCACCAGGGCAGGGCAAACAGTATGAGCCAGGTTGCTGGAGTCCCAGATATGGCGGTGTCTGCTGGCACAGGGAAGGGCTCACCAAAGGAACAAAAGCCTCTGATAGCACATCTGTCCAGGAGAAAGCTGCCTCTCCAGCCCTTGCTCCAATGCCAAACAGCTCAGTTCTTCCCCATATGATTCTGGTGCCTTTCAAGCTGCCTCCCCCATGCTGGAGCCTGGAGGGTGCGAGTCTGAGTAAGTCCCTGTGTGGGCCCTTTAAGAGGAGCTGCCGGGGGCTCCAGCTGCCTCAGCCTCAGTTCCCGCTTGTTTTTCCAGCCAGAAGTTATGGGGACTTCTCTTCCTGGCACTGGATCCCTGAGCTGGGCGCCTGGTGTGGGACGAGGACCCCTCAGTCCTCAGGGAGGACCTTCCCAGCCGAGGTATCCTCCTAATTTTTATCCACCACACGCGGGTGTGGGACAAGCCCGTCGCGCCTCCGCCCCTCCCACCAGTCTCCATGCGGCTGCTTTTTAAATTTCGTAGTTGTAGGACTTCCATTCAGCTTGATTTCAGGCGGTTTTGAATGATGGTTGTTCTGTAGTTTAGTTGTAACTTCGATGTGGTTGTGGGAGGACGCGATACTGCGTTTACCTATGCCACCATCTTGACCTCTCCAGCTTTTTTTCCTTTCCATTTTCTTGGAAGATTTTTTTCCATCCTTTTACTTTCATCCTATGTGAATCTTTTGTTGTGAGGTGGGTCTCTTGTAAACAACATATATATGAGTCATGCTTTCATATCCAATCAGCTACTCTGTGTCTTTTTATCAGAGCATACAATCCATTTACATTTAAGGTGATTATTGATATGTACTTATTTATTGCCATTTTTGTTTAGTGTGATTATATTTTTCTTCCTATTTCTTCTACTAATTACAGCAGTCCTTTTAATATTTTTTCTACCCTGTCTTCTAATTCACTGATCTGGTCCTCAGCTTCCTCTACTCTGCTGTTTAGTCCTTCCAATGTGTTCTTTATTTCTGCTATATCATTCTTCATTTCCACTTGGTTGGTTTTCAATGTGTCTATATCTGTACTCATGGTGTTGAGCTCCTTACTCATGCTGTTGAGCTTCCCCAAGGTCATAGCTCTGAAGTCTACCTCTGATAATTTGCTTAACTGCATTTCATTTATCTCATCTTCGGTAGAGTTCTCCTGTTCTTTCATTTGTGATTTGTTTCTTTGTTTCACCATTTTGGCTATCTCATTGGTTTTTGGAGCCTGTCAAATTTTCCCTGTGGGTGTTGGTGTCCCACTGTTTGTGACTCCCTCTACTGGGTTTGGATGAGTGTAGGGGGACCCACAATAAACACCACTGTCAAGTCCTACTTTCCTGGGTAGATTTGCAAGCCCAGGAAAAGTTCAGTTATCCTCTAGCTTTTTGCATGGAGGCTATTAGTCACGGTTACTTGAAGAGCCTAGTGTTCTCAGTTGAATGAAAAACTCCCTCAGGTGTTCAGTTCAAGAGGATTTCTCGAGGGTGAGGCTGATGTTGGTTGTTTATGAGCCTCAATGTGCATTTCAATGGCCCACCTGGGTGCGGTTGAATCTCTGAGGGAGGGACTGCCGCCTCTCCCCAGAGCCCTGGGAAGGAGTAAGGTGGCCACCGTCCTGCATGGCCGCAACTCAGCAAAAGCTCTGAGCACCCTCCAAATCCCTAGTGTCCCCACACAGTTCCAGTCTAGTTCACCCTCCCTCTGCCGGAGCCCAAGGTGAGTGGCTGTGGCTATTTTAATGCTCTGTCCCGGCCCTCTGCACTGTGGAGCCAGCTTGGCATTTTAACCCCGAGGGTGCTGCTCACAGCTAAGACCTCTGCTGTCCGTGGGCTTCCAGCTTCCCTCTCACACCTCTGCAGTCCTACCAGGATTGAATCACTGTCCCTGGTTATATGGTCCTCCCAAGCTGCTTTTCTGTTGCTTTTCCTGATGATTTGTCTTTATTTTAGTTGTAATTCCAGTTTGGTCCTGGGAGATTGTCTGTGTAGCTTCCATTCACTCTGCCACCATTTTGGAATCCTAAATTCTCTTTTCTTTTTGATGTTCTACTTGGGTGCTTGCTGTTATCTTGTCTTCTAAATTGTTGATTCAGTCCACTGCTTCGTCTAACCTGCTGTTGATTCCTTCTAGTGTGTTCTTCATTTCAGATAGTGTATTCTTTGTTTCTGACTCGTTCTTTATTATGGTTTCTACATACATTTTAATGCTTACTATCTCTTTGTTCAAGTTCTCACTGAGTTTATCCATTCTTCCCTAAGGTCCTTGATCATCCTTGTAGTCACTGATTTAAATTCTGCATCTGGTATTTTGGTTGCTTCTATTTCAGTTCATTCTTTTTTTTCTGGGAATTTCTCTTGTTCTTTCATTTGGGGCATATTTCTTTGTGTCTTCATTTTCTTCCTGTGTACTAGGTAGGTCTGCTATGACTCCCAAACTTGTTATGATGGCTTTATGATGAAGGTGTGTTGTTAAGCTCAGTGGCACAATCTTCCAGTTCACCTGAGCTCCATGCTCCAGGAATGTTTCTTGTGAGTTATGTGTACTGTCCTGCTGTTGATTCTTGAATGCTGTTGAACCTTTTGTGGGTGGAGTTAACCCTTGAGGCTGGCTGACTATAAGGGTAAACCTCAATCACTGTGTATGAATCATTGTACAGGGGTCTCCCTTTTAAGCAGAGTTGTTCCCAGCAGGGTCTGGTGTCTGCTGGAATTTCCCTTTGGGTACGCCACTTGTTTGGCTAGTTGGGTCAAGCTCTGGTGTGGTCTGAAGCCCACCATTAGTTGTGTTCATTCTGGGTCCACTTGGGTGAGGTTAAGGTACAGGTTGATGTCAGCTTTGTGTGTAGACAGCCTTGGGTTACCTGTCTGGAGCTACCATTGTTTGCGGTTGCATCTACTGGGCCTGGGTGTGCATGGGAGGGGCTAATATGTGTACAAGGGTAGTCTTCCTCCAGCTTAAAGCTATGGGAAGATATGTAAAAAGGACCAAGGCTCCCTGAGGCCCACCTCCACCTGTCAGCTCTTCCACCTTTCCCTGTGGTATCCTGGTCTTCTTCCATAGCCTTCTGAAGAAAGACTGTAATTTGGGCCAGGCTGGCCATGACCCACATACCCTTCCATGGGTTGCAAGCTTGGTAGGGCAGGACAATCACAGTTGGGTTGATGGGACAATGGGTCCCTACTTGGGGGTCATGCAATGAGGGAAAAGTGGCCCTTACTCCAGAGCTAAACCACTCAGTCTCTGCCAGAGTCTTCAGCTCTAGTTCTCATAGGAGGGGTGTGCCACTGGTTCAAGTTGGGTATAGCCAGCCATCCCTTCTACAGGAGCAAGCTAGGCTGCGGGGAGCCACAGGGTTCAGGGGAAGAGATCAAGAGTCTGCCAATGAGGGTGATGACAGTCCACCCCACTGCAGGGAACTGAGCACTTTCCCCAGTGCCAGACAATAGCCTTTGAGGGACTCACACTCTGAAGATCCTGACTCTGAGCCTCTCTTCTTTAACCCCATGGAACTGAGCTCAGTGGGGCATGGTATCTGGTACTTGGCAGGGCATATCCAAACAGTCTTCCATTGGATGTGGTGTCTGCAAGCCTATAGGAGGGGGTTGGGCACTTATTCCCCCTTCTGGGATAGTGCAAGCTGAGCTCACAGGGGAGATAGGAGTGGCCCCTCAGAAATGTAGCCACACAACCCAGAACCTGCCTGTCTGATTCCTGGACAAAAACTTCCCCAGGAGACATGCTCTGAAAGTCCCACCTCTGCATGGCACTCTGGTGGCCCTGCATGGCTGAATTCAGCAGGATGGGGCCCGCCAAGTGACTCAACAGGTGGGAGCTGGGCACTGGCTGTGTGCTTGAGGTGGGGAAGACCTGTCCCCTTTCCAAAGCTACACAGTTGAGTCACCATCTGAGTCTGCACTAAGAGCCTCCCCAGAAAAAGAGGGCTCCAAATGTCACTGTGGGCTGGGATTTTTGCAGCCAAAATATCCCTCTGGCTTCTCAGGAGCCTCACCTGGGTGCAGGGGCTAGCCCTTTCTCCATATCTGCCCTTCCTACCAGCCTTTATGTGGCTTCTTCTGTAAATCCTTGGTTATAATATTTCAGTTCAGCCAGTCTTCCATTGGTTATTCAGGTTGATTGCTCTATAATGTAGCTGTGAATCCTGTTTGGAGTGGGAAGAAGATGAGTGTAGTTTCTGTCTACTCTGCAGCCACTTGGAATCTCCACAAAAATAAATGATTTTAAAAGTTCTGCTTATGTGTTTATGGCTTGACTGCCTCACTATCCAGCACTATAATATCAGCTCATTAAAGGCAGGGACTCAGCTTCTTTCAATCACTGCTGTACCTCTAGTATCTGGAACAGTGCCTGGCCTAGCAAATATTCAATAACTGTCAAACAACAAATTTAACATTCAGTAAAATTTTTCTGATAATTATGATCATGGACCAGCTTTTATGAATCTCAAATGCATTATGCTGAGTGAAAGTAGCCAGATTCAAAAGGTTAAATACTATAAAATCCTACTTGCATGGCATTCTAGAAAAGAAAAAACTCTAGGGATTAACAAGAAAAGATCAGTTTTTACCAGTGGTTGGGGTTTGTGTAATAAGGGTTGAATATAAAGAGGCACAAGAGAACTTTATATATTGATTTTAATGGCAGTTCAAGACTATATATATTTACTAAAATCATAGACTTGTTTACTGAACAGGATGATTTTTTTGTAAGTTATACCTTAATAACCCTGATTTTATTTAATTGCCTGAGAAAATTCTTCACTCAACCTGGAATAAGCATCTAATTGTAGAAAAGCTCTCATATTGAACATGTGGGGAACAATCACCACGTATACATATCATGCATGAAGAGACCATGGGAGCAACGTGGTGTAGTGGAAAACTATGAACCGCGAATGGCTTCAGAGGGAAATTTTACTCAACATTCAAAGAAGGACGAACATCTATTCTCCTCAAACTATTCCAAAAAATTCAAGAGGAGGGAAAACTTCCAAACTCGTTTTATGAGGCTAGCATAATCCTAACTCCAAAACCAGATAAAGACACTATAAAGAAAGAAAATAAACAGGCCAATATCCGTGATGAACATAGATGCCAAAATCCTCAACAAAATATTAGCAAATCAGATCCATCAATATATTTAAAAAGATATTCACCATGACCAAGTGGGATTCATCCCAGGGATGCAAGGCTGGTACAATATTCACAGATCAATAAGTGTGATAAACCACATAAACAAAATGAAAGATAAAAATCACATGATCATATCAATAGACTCTGAAAAAGCATTTGACAAAATTCAGCACCCATTTCTGATAAAAATGCTTGGCAAAGTGGGAATAGAGGGATCATATTTCAAAATAATAAAAGCCATACATGAAAAATCTACAGCTAACATCATATTCAGTGGGCAATAACTAAAAGCATTTCCCTTAAGAACACAAAAAAGACAGGGATGTCTACTTTCACCACTCTTATTCAACATTGTATTGGAAGTCTTAGCCACAGCAATCAGACAAGAAGAAAAAAAAAAAAAGGCATCCAAATTGGAAAGGAGGAAGTGAAACTGTCATTATTCACCGATGACATGATATTTTACATAGAAAACCCTAACGATTCCATCATAAAACTACTAAATTTAATAAGTGAATTTGGCAAAGTAGCAGGATACAAAATTAACATCCAGAAATCATTGGTGTTCTTATACACCAATAATGAACACCCAGGAAGAGAAACCAAAGAAAACAATCTCATTTACCATTGCAATAAAAAAAAAAAAAAATTCAGATACCTAGGAATAAACTTAACCAAAGAAGTAAAAGACCTGTTCTCAGAAAACTACAGGGCATTTAAAAAAGAAAGAGAGGAAGATATAAAAAAGGTAGAAGCATACACCATGTTCATGGACTGGAAAAATCAACATCATTAAAATGTCCATACTACCCAAAGCAATCTATAGATTCAATACAATCCCGATTAAAGTACCAATGACATATTTCACAGATCTAGAACAAATACTCTACTCCAAAAGTTTATATGGAACCAAAAAAGGCCCCAAATAGCCACAGCAATCTTGAAAAAGAAGAACAAAGTGGGAGGAATCACAATACCAGATTTCAAGTTATACTACAAAGCCATCGTAATTAAAACAGCTGGGTACTGGCACAAGAATGGGCATATAGATGAATGGAACAGAACAGAGAACACAGAAATTGACACAAGATATTATGCACACTTAATATTCAACAAAGGAGGTAAGAGCATACAATGGAGAAAAGACAGTCTCTTCAATAAATGGTGTTGGGAAAATTGGACAGGTACAAGCAAAAAAAATCTAGACCACCAACTTACTCCATACACAAGAATAAACTCAAAATGGATAAAAGACTTAAATATAAGTCATGAAACCATAAGAATCCTAGAAGAAAAAGTAGGCAGCAAAATCTCAGACATCACACGTAGCAGAATTTTCACTGATACATCACCCAGGGCAAGAGAAACAAAGCAAAAAATTAATAAATGGGACTACATCAAACTAAAAAGCTTCTGCATGGAAAAGAAACCAGAATCAAAATGAAAAGGGAACCCACTGTATTGGAGAACATATTTTCCTGTGATATATTAGATAAGGGGTTAATATCCAAAATATATAAAGTATTCATACAGCTGAACAAAAGGAAGACAAACAATCCAATTAAAAAATGGGCAGAGGACCTGAATAGACACTTATCCAAACAGGACACACAAATGACCAAGAGACATATGAAAAAATGTTCAATGTCACTAATCATCAGAGAAATGCACATTAAAGTGACTATGCGGTATCACCTCACACCTGTCAGAATGGCTGCCATCAACAAATCATCAAACAACAAGTGCTGGAGAGGGTGTGGAGAAAAGGGGACTGTAGTACACTGCTGGTGGGAGTGCAGACTGGTGCAGCCATTAAAGAAAACAATATGGTGTTTCCTCAAAAAATTAAAAATTGAACTGTCATTTGACCCAGTGATCCCACTTCTTGAAATATATCTTAAGAAGCTTGAAACACCAGTCAGAAAGGATATATGCATCCCTATGTTTATAGCAGCATTATTTACATTGACTAAGATCTGGAAACAGCCCAAGTGCCCATCAGTAGATTAGTGGATAAAAAAGTTGTGGTATATTTACACAATGAAATACTATGCAGCTGTAAGAAAGGCATATCTCTTACCCTTTCAGATGACATGGAGGGACCTGGAGAAGTTATGCTAAGTGAAATAAGCCAGTCAGAGAAAGACAAGTACCACATGAGATCACTTGTTTATGGAATGTCATGAACAAAATAAGCTGATGATAAAAACAGATCCAGAGACATGGAAGTAGGGAACAGACTGACAAACCTCAGAGGGAAGGGAGAAGGGGGGGGGCATAAGAAATAAACCAAAGAATTTATATGCATATATGCATAACCAATGGACACAGACAATAGGTGGGGAAGGCAGGAGAGGGTGGGAGTGGGGAGGAGGGGGTCAATGGGGGTATAAAAGGGGAACATCTATAATACTTTCAACAATAGAGATAAAAAAATAAATAAAAATAAAATAAATTTTTAAAAGGAAAGAAAAGTATGAACAGGACATTGGATGGATTGGGCTTTAAATTTTGGCTTTGCCACTTACTGTGTGTTTCAGTTAGAATTTCTTACTTTTAATCAACCAAGACCAGCTCTGGTCAGCTGTCCACTCTTTGACTACACCATCAGCCAGAAAGAGGGATGACACAGCTCCTTGATTCGTTGGGAGGAAGGTATCTGGAATTATGCTACATGCAATGGGAAGGATGTGATTACCCCAAAGAAAATCAGGGTTCTGTTAGAATTCCAGGCAGCCCAACACAACAAATGTTAACATATTGTGTGACCTTAATATCTCTAAACCTCAGTTTCCTTGTATTTAATACCTATGTCTTAGAGTTATAACAATAAAACATGATAGCAAGCTCAATGACTATTTAGATTGCCTAGGACATAAATTTTATTTCCGCTTTCCTCTTCCTTTTGGCCTACATAGTTAAAACTGATACCTCTTAACATCCTTAACGTCAGAAGTTTAATAATTTACCTAGCTCCCCAAGCTAGAAATTGGGGTGTGAGTATAAGTTTATTTTTCTGTTGTTTTCACCTCCTAAATACAAGATATTTGTTTCACATGAACTATTACATCAGCCGTACAACTGGTCCACCTGTCTCCCATCCCCTCTCTATCTCTGTCCCTGAGGCAGTGTAGCAGAAAGGTAAAGTTCTTAGACTCTGGAGCCAAACTGTCCGGGTCTAAATTTTGGCTTTGTTCCTCAATAGCCATACAACTTAAAGCTGCTGAATCTCTGTGTATTTAGCTCCTCATGTGTAAACCAAGAGTGATTAATAGTTCCTACCTCGAAAAATTGTTATAGTGATTAAATGAGTTACTCTATGTAACTCATAGTGCTTGGGTCATCTTGAGTGCTATACAATATGTCTTGTTGAACAAATCTACCTTCTTTCTGCTTTCATAATTATTTTTCTAAAATGTAAATGGAAACTTTCTGCTTGGAGAAACTATGTCTGCCTGCCAAACCTGTTTCACACCTTCAGGTCTCCTTCTCCAGCTGACTACCCCAAGCTGGAACTGGACCTCTTTTTGCACCTTGTACCAAACCCTTTTATTGCACCTGGTTCATTGAGTTGTAATGATTTGTTTGTTTGTTTTCTACACATAGTCTATGAATTCTTGGAAATGTAGACACTTGTCTGACTTATCTATGTATGGCCAGTACTTTGAGTCCAAAGGAGGTGCTTAATAAATGTTTTCTGATTGAGTGAAATGAACAAAATAGTTGATACTTTGTCCACTTTGAAAAATGGAGGCTATTGTCTTCAAGTGTAGTTCTACTGAAAATTGAAAGCAGAAATTCCTGTGGCTATTCCTTTTATTAACTCACCATAAAAATCCAAGGCCATAATATTAAATGTTACTGTCATAGTTATGTTTGTATAGAAATGTAAAGTAATGAAGAGCAGGTGTGGCACTCTCTGGTAGCTCCATGCAGGGATGAAACATACAGAATTTAGATGAGACTTTGATTTGCATATGGACCTTGAACTTTGATTAAGATATTAGTCAGACTTTTGCTGGGCACTGGAGAGTGCACTGTTCCAGGCTGTATTTCTTAGCAGGTCCTCAAGTGTAGAAATTTTGTTACTGATTGAATATAGAACCGTCTGGCTTAAATTCCAGGCCTGCCAGAGGGTAAGTTTAAATAGAAAGATCTGAATTCTAGCCTGAATCTGGAGCTTTGTCACATCATACAGAGGCATAACAGGAGGACATAGGCAGGGCTAGTGTTTTATTAAGAGGCTGACTGGAATCTATTTAAATGCCTGAGCAGCCCTGGCCGGTTTGGCTCAGCAGTTAGAGAATTGGCCCACGAACCAGAGAGACCCAGGTTTGGTTCCTGCTAAGGGCACATACCTCGGTTGCAGTTTGTCCCAGGCCCCGGTTGGGGTCATGTGGGTGGCAGCCACTTGATGTGTCTCTCTCACATTGATGTTTCTCTCTCTCTCTCCCTCCCTCTCTCCCTCCCACTCTATCTAAAGATAAATGCAAAAATGTCCTCGGGTGAAGATAAAAAAAAAAAAAAATGCCTGAGCAAGTTCTTAGCTAGAGGCTCAGAGTTTGGTGTCATTAAGCATGGGAGAGACAGGGCTGCCCAAGACCACTGAGGGACATATGAGAACCTTGATAAGGTTTGGGGAATGTTTGCTCCAGAGAAGGGTGGCATTTTGATAGACGCAGGATAAGCCAGCTGTGAAATGTAGCCCCAGACAATTTGAACTTATTAATATTGCATCACCTACAGAAAATTTAAAATATTAATGCCCAGGCAACAGCTCAGATTGATCAAATCATGAATCATTGGGGGTTGGACTCAAGCATCAACATATTTTAAAAAGCTCTCTAGTGGGATAGACTGAGTTGTGTAGCCCTGGGGTGGGGGCTACTCACCCAACCTTTCCCAAAGCCTGACCAGCAGCCCCTCCTCATTGGAGATCCACTAGCTCCATCCTCCCAACTCCCTGAGGCCTCACCCTGCTGAGCTAGCACTCCTGCCAGTGGAACCTTGGACAGACTGAGTTGTGTGGACCTGACAAACACAACTGGCCTTACTTTGATGACTCCCTGAGACCCTGCCTCACCACAAAGTTGTGCAAGCACTCAGCAGGTGGCAGCTAGTCTTGGTATAGCCTAGGACTTTTGCTGAGTGGACTCAGACTCAGTGCTGGCACTGAATTCAAACCTATATCAATCTGGTGAACACCACTTGCCCATACCTGGTGACTCACTGAAAATTTACCTCATGCAACTCAAGTACCATTACAGGTTCTTTCAGTGACTTAGCTTATAAGGCAGCCAGCAGGAGGAGGCAGGTGGTGGCAAATCTCAGGATGACTTGGAACTTTTGCTGACCTACCTCTGGGCCTGGTGCTGATAATAGCCAGCTTTGGTACACAACCTGGTCCTTCCTGCACACATCCAGGCCAGCAGAGGCTATCACAAACTGAAGCTTGCTTTGTAGCTCCAAACAGTTTGCCCAGGGTCAGTCACAGGCAACATCTGACACTGGCCTGCACCAGAGGCCCAGAAACAACACACCCAGTGGCCAGCTTCAGACAACATCAAAGACATTTCCAACAAGCTTCACAAGTGGCATATTCAAAGGAAGATCTCGGCAGGCACCAGACCCTGCTGAAGCAGCTAGCATAGTAGCTAGTATGCTGTGGTCAAGGTTAAGCCTCACAGTCAGCCAGCTTGAGGAAAGATCCCACACATGAATAGGCCAATAGTAATCAAGACCCAATTACAACAGGAGGGCCTACACAACCTACACAAGGGACATCCTATAGTGCCCAGCACAGGTGAAAAAGGAGACTGTGCCACCTACCACATAAGGCCACTCTACTGAAACCGGGAGTCATAGAAGATGTACTTAATATATAGAAACAAACATAAGGAGGCAGCCATAATAGGGAGACAAAGAAACATGCTCCAAATGAAAGAACAAGATAAATCTCCAGATAGAGAGCTAAATAAAATGGAAGTAAGCAACTTATCAGATACAGAATTCAGAAAAATGGTAATTAGGATGCTCAAAGAACTTAGAACTACAAGGAACTTAGAGAGAACTACAACAGCATTAAAAAGAACATAGAAACCACAAAAAGAACCAGTCACATAGAGAATACAATATCTGAAATGAAGAATACACTGGAAGGAATAAACAATGGGTTGGATGAAGTAGAGAATCAAATCAATGATTTTAAAGACAAGTTAGAAAAAAACCCCACCCAATCAGCACAGCAAAAAGAAAAAATAATTTTAAAAAATTAGCATAGTTTAAGGGACCTTTGGGACAACATGAAGTATAACCAACATCCATATCATGGGGTACCAGAAGGACAAGAGAGAGAACAAGGAATTGAGAACCTATTTGAAGAAATAATGAGCAAAAACTTAGCTAATCTGGTGAAGGAAAAAGACAAACAAGTTCAGGAAGTTCAGGGAGTCACAAAGAAAATGAATCCAAAGAGACCCAAACCAAGACACATCATAATTAAAATGGCAAATATTAAATACAAAGAAAGAAACTTAAAGGCAGCAAGAGAGAGACAGAAAGTTACCTACAGACAAAAAGGGAGTTTCCATTAGACTGTCAGCTGATTTCTCAATAGTAACACTGCAGGCCAGAAGAGAGTGGCATGAAGTATACAAAGTAATGAAAAGCAAGGAACTGAATCCAAGACTATCCAGTAAGGCTATCATTCAAAATTGAAGGTGAAATAAAGAGCTTCACAGACAAAAAAAGGCTAAAGGAATCTACTACCACCAAATCAGTGTTACCAGAAATGTTAAAGGGCCTTCTTGAAGAAGAAGAAGAAGAAGAAGAAGAAGAAGAAGAAGAAGAAGAAGAAGAAGAAGAAGGAGAGTAAGGAAGAGGAGGAGAAGAAGAAATAAGGAAAAAAAAAAAAACAAGACAGAAGCATAGTTTTTTTTAAAGTGACAATAAATATGTACCTATCAATAACCACTTTATGTAAAAATGGCTTAAATGCTCCAATCAAAAGACATAGAATTGTTGAATGGGTAAAAATAAAGACCCATATATATATTGTCTACAAGAGACCCATCTCAGAATGAAAGATACACACAGACTAAAAGTAAAGGTATGGAAAAATATATTTCATGCAAAGGAAAGTTAAAACAAAAAGCTGGGATACTTATATCTGACAAAGTAGACTTTAAAACAAAGCTATAGTAAGAGACAAAGAATGACACTATAAATGGAACAAGTCAACAAGAGAATATAACCCTTGTGAACATTTATGCACCCAACATAGGAGCACCTAAATATATAAAGCAACTGTTGATGGACATAAAGGGAAAGATTGACAGCAATATAGTCATAGTAGGGGATTTTAAAATCCCATTGACATCAGTGGATAGATCTTTGAAACAGAAAACCAACAAGGACATGTCAGTCTTAAATGACACACAAGATCAGATGGATTTAATCTTTAGAGCATTTCATCACAAAGCAGCAGAATATACATTCTTTTCATGTGCACATGGATTATTTTATAGGATAGACCACATTTTAGGGCAAAAAACAAGTCTCAATAAGTTTAAGAAGATTGAAATCATATCAACCATCTTCTCTGACCATAATGGTATGAAAGTAGAAATCAGTCACAAGAAAAAAAAACTGAAAAACACAGAAAGACATGGAGATAAAAAACAAGTTACTAAACAATGAATGGGTTAACATGAGACCAAGGAAGAAATTAAAATTACCTGACAACAAATAAAAATGAACACACAATCCATGGGAAACAGCAAAGCAGTCCTAAGAGGGAAATTCAAGCATTACAAGCTTATCTCAAGAAACAATAAAAATCTCAAATAAACAATCTGACATTATACTTAAAGGAACTTGAAAAAAAAAAAAACCCAAAACACACAACAAACAAAGCCCAAAATGAATAAAAGAAAGGAAATAAAAAGGATCAGAGCAGAAATAAATGAAATAGAGGCTCAAAAAAAAACAAAAAAACAAACAAACAAACCCAATAATACAAAAGATCAATGAAACAAAGAGCTGATTCTTTGAAATAATAAACAATATTGACAAATATTTAACTAGACTCATCAAGAAAATAAGAGAGTGGACCAAAATAAGTAAAATCAGAAATGAAAGAGAAGTAACAAATGACACCAAAGAAATATAAAGGATTGTATGAAAATATTATGAACAACTATATGGCAACAAATTGGAAAATCTGGAAAAAATGGATACATTTCTCGAAACATATACAACCTTCCAAAACTGAATCAGGAGGAATCAGAGAATTTGAATAGACAGATTACAACCAGTGAAATTTAAACAGTAAACAAAAAACTCCCAACAAACAAAAGTCCTGGCCCCATTGGCTTCACAGGTGAATTTTATCAAACATTTAAAGAAGAAATAACACCCATCCTTCTCAAACTTCCCGAAAATTCAAGAGGAAGAGAGACTCCCAAGCTCATTTAATGAGGCCAGCATTGTCCTAATTCCATATCCAGGTAAAGACACTACAAAGAACAAAATTTACAGACCAATATTCTTGATGAACATAGATATTAAAATCTTCAAAAAAATATTAGCAAACTGGGTCTAGCAATACATTAAAAAGATCATACATCTTGATCAAATGGGATTTATTCCAAGTATGTAAGATTGTTACAATACATCCACAAATCAATAAATGTGATACATCACATAAACAAAATGAAGGATAAAAACCCCATGATTATATCAATAGGTTCAGAAAAAAACACTTGATAAAATACAGCACCCATTTATGACAAAAAGCTCTCAGGAAAGTGGGAATCAACAAGCAACAAGTGTCAGCTAGGATGTGGCAACAAGGGAACTCTTGTGCACTGCTGGTGGGTATGCAGACTGGTGTGGCCACTATGGAAAGCAGTATGGAGTTACCTGAAAAAATTGCCTATGACACAGAAATTCCATTTTTGGGAATATATCCAAAGAAACCTGAAACATTAATTTGAAAGAATATATGGACTCCTGTGTATGTTGTAGCATTATTTACAATAGCCAAGATTTGGAAGCAACCCAAGTATACATCAGTAGATGAGTGGATAAAAAAGCTGTGGTACATTTACAAAATAGAATACTACTTTGCTGTAAAAAAAAAAAGGAAGGAAATCTTATCCTTTGCAACAATATGGATGGATTTAGACAGCATTATGCTAAGTGAAATAATTCAGTCAAAGAATGATAGGTACCATATTATTTCACTAATATGTGGAGTCCAATGAGCAAAATGAACTAACAAGAAAATAGAAACAGACCTCCACCAAAGATGAGATAAATGAAATGGAGTTAAGCAAGTTAACAGAACTAGAATTCAGAGCCATGATCTTGAGGAAGCTCAACAGCATGTGTAAAGACATCAACACCATGAGCAAAGACCTAGAAATATTGAAAATAAACCAATTGGAAATGAAGAATGACATAGCAGAAATGAAGAACACATTGGAAGGACTGAACAGCAGAGTAGAAGAAGCTGAGGACTGGATCAGTGAATTAGAAGACAGGGTAGAAAAAATCAACCAATCAGAAAACAAAAAGGAAAAAACAATGAAAACACAGGAAGACAGCTTAAGAGAACTGTGGGACAACTGGAAACGTAATAATATTCACATCATAGGAGTCGCCGAAGAAGAAGAAAATGAGAAAGGGTTAGAGAATATATTTGAAGAAATAGTGACAGAAAATTTCCCTAATTTGGTGAAGAAAGAAGGCATTCAAGTTCAAGAAGCACAGAGAGTCCCAAGTAAGAAGAACCCAAACAGGTCCACACCAAGACACATAGTAATTAAAATGCCAAAAATTAAAGACAAAGAGAGAATCCTAAAGGCAGCAAGAGATAAGCAACAGGTTACATACAAAGGAACCCCCATAAGGCTATCAGCTGACTTCTCAATAGAAACACTACAGGCCAGAAGGGAATGGCATGAAATAATCAAGGTCATGAAAAACAAGGATCTGAACCCAAGACTACTCTACCCAGCAAGGCTATCATTCAAAATAGAAGGTCAAATAAAGAGCTTCCGAGACAAAAAAAAAGGCTAAGGGAATACATTAGCACCAAACCAGCACTGCAAGAAATGTTAAAAGGACTGCTGTAATTAGTAGAAGAAATAGAAAGGAAAATAGAAACACACTAAACAAAAATGGCAATAAATAAGTACATATCAGTAATCACCTTAAATGTAAATGGACTGAAAGCCCCGATCAAAAGACACAGACTAGCGGATTGGATAAGAAAGCATGACCAATATATATGTTGTTTACAAGAGACCCACCTCACAACAAAAGACTCACATAGGCTGAAAGTGAAGGGATGGAAATAAATCTTCCAAGCAAACAGAAAGGAAAAAAAAGCTGGGGTAGCAATACTCATATCTGATAAATTAGATTTCAAATTGAAGACCATAACTAGAGACAAAGAAGGCCACTACATAATATCAAAATGTCTATCCAACAGGAATATAAACTTGGTAAACATATATGCACCCAATATAGGAGCAACAAAATATATTAAAAATCTTCTGGAGGATGTCAAAGGAGAAATTGACAGCAATACAATCATAGCATGGGACTTCAACACCCCGCTGACATCACTGGATACATCCTCTAGACAAAAATTAATAAGGAAACAGAGACTCTAAATGAAGCACTAGACTAAATTGATTTAATAGATATCTACAGAGAATTACACCCCAAAACTACAGAATTCACATTCTTCTCAAGTGCACATGGGACATTCTCAAAGATAGACCACATGTTAGGACACAAATGAAGTCTCTACAAGTTCAAGAAGATTGAAATCATATCAAGCATCTTCTCAGATCACAATGGCATGAAACTAGAAATCACTTGCAACAAGAACACACAAATACATCTGAATACATGGAGGCTAAATAGCATGTTATTAAACAATGAATGGGTTACCGAGGAGATCAAGGAAGAAATTAAAAACTTCCTGGAAACCAATGAAAATAAACACACAACAACACAAAATCTATGGGATGCAGTGAAAGCAGTTCTGAGAGGGAAGTTCATAGCACTACAGGCCTACCTCAAGAAACAAGAAAAATTTCTAATAGACTTTCTAACCTCACAACTTGAAGAACTAGAAAGTAAACAAAAGGAAAACCCCAGAGCAAGTAGAAGGAAGGAAATAGTAAAGATCAGAGCAGAAATAAATGACATAGAGACCAGAAAAACAATTCAAAGGATCAATGAAACAAAGAGCTGGTTTTTTGAAAAGATAAACAAGATTGATAGACCCTTAGCTAGACTCACCAAGAAACAAAGAGAGAGAACCCAAATACACAAAATCAGAAGTGAAAGAGGAGAAGTAACAACTGACACCACAGAAATACAAAGGATCGTTAACAAATACTATGAACATTTATATGGTAACAAATTCGACAATCTAAGAAAATGGACACATTTCTAGAAACACACAGTCTCCCAAAACTGAACCGGGAAGAGATAGAAAACTTGAACAGACCAATAACAATGAAGGAAACTGAAGATGCAATCAAGACTCTCCCAGCAAACAAAAGTCCAGGCTCGGACGGCTTCACAGGGAGTTTTACTGAACATTCAAAGAAGAACTAACACCCATTCTTCTGAAACTATTTCTAAAAATTCAAGAAAAAGGAAGACTTCCAAACTCATTTTATGAGGCCAGCATAATTCTAATTCCAAAACCAGAAAAAGACACTACAAAGAAAGAAAACTACAGGCCAATATCCCTGATGCACATAGATGCCAAAATCCTAAACAAAATACTAGCAAATCGGATCCAGCAATACATCAAAAAAAATAATTCACCATGACCAAGTGGGATTCATCCCAGGGATGCAAGGCTGGTTCAATATTCGGAAATCAATAAATGTGATACAATACATAAACAAAATGAAAGATAAAAACCACATGATCATATCAATAGACGCTGAAAAAGCATTCGACAAAATTCAGCACCCATTTCTGATAAAAACACTCAGCAATTTGGGAATAGAGGGATCCTATCTCAACATTATAAAGGCCATATATGAAAGACCTAGAGCCAACATCATACTCACAGGGCAAAAAGTTAAAGCATTTCCCTTAAGAACAGGAACAAGACAGGGATGCCCACTTTCGCCACTCTTATTTAACATAGTACTGGAAGTCTTAGCCACAGCAATCAGACGTGAAGAAAAAATAAAAGGGATCCAAATTGGAAAGGAGGAAGTGAAACTGTCATTATTCGCAGATGACATGATATTATACATAGAAAACCCTAAAGACTCCATCAAATATCTACTAGACCTAATAAATGAATTTGGCAAAGTAGCAGGATACAAAATTAACATCAGGAAATCGACGGCATTCTTATACATCAATGATGAACTCACAGAAAGAGAATCTAAAAAAACAATCCCATTTACCATTGCAGCAAAAATTTAAGATACCTAGGAATAAACTTAACCAAAGAAGTAAAGGACCTATTTGCAGAAAACTACAGGACATTGAAAAAAGAAATAGAGGAAGATATAAAAAAGTGGAAGCACATACCTTGTTCATGGGTTGGAAGAATTAACATCATTAAAATGTCCATATTACCCAAAGCAATCTATAGATTCAATGCAATCCCCATCAAAATACCAGTGACATATTTCACAGAACTAGAACAAATACTTCAAAAGTTCATATGGAACCAAAAAGGACCCAGAATAGCCACAGCAATCTTAAAAAAGAAGGACAAAGTAGGTGGGATCACAATACCAGATATCAGGTTATATTACAAAGCTACTGTAATCAAAACAGCCTGGTACTGGCACAAGAACAGGCATATAGACCAGTGGAACAGAACAGAGAATTTGGAAATTGACCCAAGCCATTATGCTCAATTAATATTTGACAAAGGTGGCAAGAGCATACAATGGAGCAAAGACAGCCTCTTTAATAAATGGTGCTGGGAAAATTGGACAGTTACATGCAAAAAAATGAAAGTAGACCATCAACTTACACCATACACAAGAATAAACTGAAAATGGGTAAAAGACTTAAATGTGACTTTTGAATCCATCAAAATCCTAGAAGAGAATGTAGGCAACAAAATTTCGGAGATCATACGCAGCAGAATCTTCACTGATACATCACCTAAGGCAACAGAAACAAAGGAAAAAATGAACACATGGGACTACATCAAACTAAAAAGCTTCTGCACAGCAAAAGAAATAACCTTCAAAACGGAAGGGAACCCACTGTATGGGAGAGCATAATTGCCAATGATACATCAGATAAGGGGTTAATCTCCAAAATATATAGAGTGCTCATACAACTCAACAAAAGAAGACAAATAACCCAATTAACAAATGGGCAGAGGAGCTAAATAGACACCTCTCCAAACAGGACATACAAATGGCTAAGAGACATATGAAGAAATGCTCAACATCACTAATCATCAGAGAAATGCAAATTAAAACAACAATGAGGTATCACCTCACACCTGTCAGAATGGCCACCATCAACAAATCGTCAAACATCAAGTGTTGGCGAGGGTGTGGAGAAAAGGGGACTCTAGTACACTGCTGGTGGGAGTGCAGACTGGTCCAGCCACTGTGGAAAACACTATGGTGTTACCTCAAAAAATTCAAAATTGAATTGCCATTTGACCCAGTGATCCCACTTCTAGGAATATACCCTAAGAAACCTGAAACACCAATCAGAAATAATACATGTACTCCCATGTTCATAGCAGCACTATTCACAATAGCTAAGATCTGGAAACAGCCCAAGTGCCCATCAGTGGATGAATGGATAAAAAAGCTGTGGAACATATACACAATGGAGTACTATGCAGCTGTAAGAAAGAAAGATCTCTTATCCTTTGAGACGACATGGAGGGACCTCGAGAGTATTATCCTAAGCGAAACAAGCCAAGCAGAGAAAGACAAATATCACATGATCTCATTCATTTGTGGAATATAATAAACATAACAGTCTGGGGAACAGAGTAGACCCAGAGATGTGAAAGTAGGGTACAGACTGACAACTCTCAGAAGAGGGGGTGGGGGGGGGAGAGATAAACCACAGAACTTATATGCATGTATGCATAACTGATGGACATGGACATGGACAACAAAGCTGGGGAAGGGGTGTAGGGTCGGGGAGGAGGTTGTCAATGGGGAAAAAAAGGAGAAACATCTGTAACAAAAATAAATTAATAAAAAAATAAAATAAAATAAATAAAAATAAAAATAAAGAAAAGAGAGATGGACTCAGAGAGAGTTGGCTGACAGCTGTCAGGGGAAGGTGGGGTTGGGTGGCTGGATAGGCACATGGAGGAATTGAGCAAAAAAGATAAAAAGAGAAAAACCTCATGTTAACATGGACAACAGTGTGGTGACTATTGGGGAGAGGGTGGGTGGGGTACAATAGAGGGTACATGGAGAATAAATGGTGGTGGAAGGAGACTGGACTTGGCATGGTGAACACAAAATACAGTGTACAGATGATGTGTTGTGGGACTGTACTCCTGAAACCTGTTTATTTATTAACCAGTGTCACCCTAATAAATTCAATAAAAAGGAAAAAAACTAAAAAATGAAACTTCCTTATGACACAGTGATTCCACTTTTGCAGAAATAGCCAAAGAAACACAAAACACAAATTCAAAAGAAATATATGCACCCCTATGTTCACTGTAGCATTATTTATAATAGCCAAGATTTGGACAAAGCCCATATCCATCAATTTATGAATGGATAAAAAAGCTATAGTACATTTACACAATGAAATACTGCTCAGCTATATTCTGTGACAGCATAGATGGACATGAAGAGCATTATGTTAAGGGAAATAAGCCAGTCAGGTAAAGATATACAATATAATTTTACTTATATGTGGAATCTAATAAACAAAATAAACAAACAAAATAGAAACAGATTCATAGAGAACAGACTGACAGCTGTCAGAGGAGAGATGGGTTGTGGGGCTGGGTGAAAAAGGTGAAGGGATTAAGGGAAAAAAATGCTCTCTGGACAATTCCAATGTACTAACAGGATTGAGAATTCCTGGTGAAGAGGGAAGGAAGAGGTCCCTTTCTTATTTGCTGAGGCAAAGTGCTACCTAGCTCATTCATGAAAAAGCTCTGTCCAGTTACTTAGACTAGCATGAAAGAGGGGGATCCTGGGCACCCATCTCCTATTTTATGTCATTAGGATTGGAATTCTGTCAAGTGTCCACTCTTACTACTCTGAGCCTGACAGGGCTAGGACAAAGGCTCATAAGAAGTATCAATTCTCTGGGATTAATATCAAGAGTAGCTTTTAGTGCCTGCCCATGAAATAAAACGTTGATAACAGAATGAAATATAATAGAGAAAGGGAAAGTCTTCAAATATTTTCTTCCATAAAACAGAAAATGGCATCAACAATAGAGTAATTCTTATTCAGGCTGTTCAATGGATAACAAGAAACCTAAAATTTATTAATAGAGCTTTGAAAAGACAGCCAATATCCCAATAACTCTGTTATAATTTTAATGAGTTAGAAAGTTGTCCTTTCAGAAATTACTTGGTAAACAAAGGAGAAGTTTGGTTTAGAGGAAAGATCACAGCATGTTCAAAGACCCCACTTAAGCCCTGAATTTGAAACTTATTGTTCACCTTGAATGTGTTTCTAAATTTATTAAATGTGGGTAATACAACTACTGCTAATGTATTCTTTAATGTGAGCTGTTATGAGATAATATATGTGAAAATGCTTTGGAAGCTAAAAATTACTACCTTAACAATGTCATTATTTTAATTAATCTTGAGGGATTAATACCTGTTGAGTTAATTACTGTAGCTTCATAAGAATTGAAGTCCACAGGGTGGATTAAAATAGTTGTGGTACAGGGGTGTCAAGATGGCAGTGGAGTTGGCGGATCTCTCTTGGACCTCCTCCCAGAACCAAACTGGAAAAGGTGAAAGGATTAAGAAAATAAAAGTAAATTGGGGAACATTCATCTTGAATTACCAACTGAAGACTAGCTGAAAAGGAGACTTTTAACAAGGAAGGGCAGAAACCACCTCAAGACTGGGAGGAAGGGTGAGGTTGCAAGAGGGCCTGGTCCAGCTCCCACAGGCAGCAGGCCAGTGGTGAAGAGGGATATCTCAGCTGCCAAGGTTGTTTCCCTGAGACCAGTGAGGCCCAGACACCAGGCTGGGCTTCCCAGCCTGGAACACTAGAGATGTGAACAGCAGCCCACATAACATCAAGCCATGAAAAGGGGTGGGGCTTCTATTTGCCAGGGAGAGATGGAGCCTGCTGGATACAAAGCCACTTTAAAAACAAAACAAAACAAAACAAAAAACAGAGCACATGATTTTTTTTTTCAATCCTCACCCAAGGACACTTTTGCATTTATCTTATATTGTGGGAGGGAGAGAAGAAGGAAGAGAGAGAGAGAAACATCGATGTGAGAGAGACACATCAACTGGCTGCCACTCACACAACCCCAACCGGGCCGGGGACAAACTGCAACCGAGGTACTTGCCCTTAGTGGGAACCAAACCCGGGACTCTCTCATCCGCAGGCCAACACTCTAACTGCTGAGCCAAATCGGCCAGGGCAGAGTACATGATTTTTATTTGCAGCCACTCACATGAGGCTTTGGTGGAGGAAGGGTGGTGTTGACAGGAGATGTCTGAGAGTCTGGGGTAGAAGGCATTGTAGGGGATGGAGAAGTGTGGCAGCCAGGATATCAGCACTGAGTCATCCTTGCCCCACCTGGTACTGCAGCAGCCATTTTTCCTCAGAGGTGCAAGCACCTCCCAGCAGAAACAGTCCAGGGAATGGCAATTACCCCACCCTTGGGAATCCCATTTGCCCCATCCTGTATCTTGACCCTTGCTAAGAAGGCAGCAGTAAAGACAAAGCCCATGGGTCTGCGCAGTCTCAGGGGGCATCAGTGACTGGTTTGGGGGTGGGGCCATTTCCCCTACTTTCCCAGGAACCTGAATGGTGCTTCCCCCTCATGGGAGAGCTGATAGAATCTCCTTGCTCCAGCAGACCCCATCGAACTGCATATTAGGAGTACCCTGCCAAGGTCAGAGAAATTTTCTGAGACAGATTCCAACATGTAGCTCTGGGATGGGGGAACACACCCACCATCTTCCCTGAAATCAGAACATCATCTCCTCCTCACGGAAGACCCAGAGGTCTCATCCTCCCAATTCTGTCAAAAGCCCTTTAAGAAACAGCCTTTTTTTATGTCTGGCCAGTGTGGCTCAGTGGTTGAGCATTGACCCATGCACCAAGAGGTCACCGGTTCGATTCCTGGTCAGGACACATGCCCAGGTTGTGGGCCCAATCCCCAGTGGGGGGCATGCAGGAGGTGGCCAATCGATGTTCTCTCTCATCGATGTTTCTAGCTCTCTCTCCCTATCCCTTCCTCTCTCTGTAAAATCAATAAAGGAAAAAAATAAAAAATAAAAAAAAAGAAGAAACAGCCTTTTCAGTGACTAAGTCTGACAGTTGGCTGGCAGGTGGAGGTGGATCCCAAGGTGCCTTTGGATATTTGCTGACTCACTCGTGAACCCTGTGCTGCTAACAAGCTGGCCTTAGAGTGCTGCTTGGCTGCTTCTGTATGCAGCCAAGTCCTGTCGATGCAGCCACAGCTGGGGATCACTTGAAGCTCTGAAGAGTTTCTCCAGAGCCAAACATGGTCAGTTTCTGAAAGTGGCTAACCCCAGTGGTTCTGGGGAGGCCCAGAACCAGGATATGAAACAGTCAGCCTCAGTCAACGTAAGAGCAGGATGAAAAGCAAGATCCCAGCAGATGCTAAACTCTTCGGAGACAAACTGGACTTCACTTTTTTTCTTTTTTCATTATTTTCTTTATTTTTATTAATTAATTAATTTTTGTTGCAGATGTTTCTCTTTTTTCCCCACTAGACACCCTCCTCCCGATCCTGATCCAGCATTGTTGTCTATGTCCATTGGTTATGCATATATGCATATAAGTTCTTTGGCTTATCTCTTGCTTTCCCCCTGTCCCCCTCCTCTGAGGTTTGTCAGTCTGAACCCTACTCCTTTCTATGTCTCTGGGTCTATTTTATTCATCAGCTTATTTTGTTAATTATATTCCACAAATAAGTGAGATCATGTGGTGTTTGTCTTTCTATGATTGGCTTATTTCACTTAGCATAATACTCTCCAGGTCCCTCCATGGCGTCTCAAAGGATAAGAGATCTTTCTTTCTTACAGCTGCATAGTATTCCATTGCGTATATGTACGACAGCTTTTTTATCCACTCATCTATTGATGGACACTTGGGGTGTTTCCAGATCTTAACAATTGTAAATAGTGCTGCTATGAACATAGGGGTACATATATTCTTTCTGATTGGTGTTTCAGGCTTCTTAGGATATATTCCTAGAAGTGGGATCACTGGGTCAAATGGCAGTTCAATTTTTAATTTTTTGAGGAAACACCATATAGTTTTCCACAGTGGCTGCACCAGTCTGCATTCCCACCAGCAGCAGTGTACCACAGTCCCTTTTTCTCCACACCCTCGCCAGCACTTGTTGTTTGATGATTTGCTGATGGCAGCCATTCTGGCAGGTGTGAGGTGATACCTCATAGTCATTTTAATTTGCATCTCTCTGATGATTAGTGATGCTGAACATTTTTTCATATGTCTCTTGGCTATTTGCATGTTCTGTTTGGAGAGGTGTCTATTTAGGTCCTCTGCCCATTTTTTATTTGGATTTTTTGTCTTCCTTTTGCTGAGTTGTATGAGTACTCTATATATTTTGGAAATTAACCCCTTATCTGATGTATCATTGACAGTTGTGCTCTCCCATATAGTGGGTTCCCTTTCCATTTTGATGCTTGTTTTTTTTTTTGCTGTGCAGAAGCTTTTTAGTTTGATGTAGTCCCATGCATTAATTTTTTCCTTCGTTTCTCTTGCCTTAGGTGTTGTATCAGTGAAAATTCTGCTGCTTGTGACATCTGAAATTTTGTTGCCTACATATCCTTCTAGGATTTTTATGGATTCACGAGTGATATTTAAGGCTTTTATCCATTTTGAGTTTATTTTTGTGTGTGGTGTAAGTTGGTGGTCTAGTTTCTTTTTTTTTTCCTTTTTTTTCTTTTTTTGCATGTAGCGGTACAATTTTCCCAGCACCAGTTATTAAGGGGGCTGTCTTTACTCCATTGTATGCTCTTGCCACCTTTGTCAAATATTAATTGAGCATAATGTCTTGGGTTAATTTCTGGGTTCTTTGTTCTGTTCCATTGATCTATTACTTTTTTATTACTTTATTACTTTTTTCTCTTTTTTCTTTAATATCACTTTTTTTCTCCTTTCTTTTTTTTACTCCACTTTTTTCTCCTTTCTATTATTTTTTCTTAAGTTTTTTTCTTTCTCTTCCTTTTTCTTTTCATGTTTTTTATCCTTACTCTTTTCTTTTATACCATTATCTTCAGATAGAGTGGGAGGGAGAGAGAGGGAGAAAAAGGGAGAGAAAAAAGAGAGAGAGAAACATCAATGTGAGAGGGACACATTGACTAGTTGCCTCCCACACGACCCCTACTAGGACCGGAGACAAACCGCAACTGAGGTATGTGCCCTTGGCCAGAATCAAACCTGTGACTCATTGATCCATGGGCTGATACTCTACTGCTGAGCCAAACTGTCCAGGGCTCCTTTTGCTATTATTTATTCTTATTTTTCTTTCTCTCCCTTGACTCCTTTTAAATTCATATTTATCTCTCCTTTTTCCTTCTCATGTTTTTTTTTTATTTTATTTAATATTTTTGTTTATTTTCTCTTTCCTAATTCTCTGTCTTTTGTGGTTGTTTTTATTGTTATTGCTGGAGTCTTTTGTATGTTTTTGTTTTGTTGTGCTCTGTTTTGTTTTCTTCTATCAGCACCTTCACAACAGGTTGCATGACATGGTTGAGCCATACAGTCATCCAACTTGGGAAATACCACCCACAAATGTAACAATTAAAACCTAGTTACAACAGGAAAGCTCAAATAGTCCACACAAAGGAAATTCCTAGAGATCCACCTCATAAAATCACAGAGACAGTACCACTGGGTCCCACAGGACACTTAATATTAAGGCCACACCACAAAGACTGGGAATAATAACAGTTTTATATAATACATATAAAAATATACAAAAAGACAGCCAAAACAGGGAGACAAAGAAACAACCCCTAAATGAAAGAAAATAGAAAAGGTGGAATCTCCAGAAAAAGAAGTAAATAAAATGGAAGCAAGCAATTTATCAGATATAGAGTTCAAAGTAATGGTTATAAGGATGCTCAAGGAACATAGTGAGAATGACAAGGAGCTTAGTGGGATATACAACAGCATGAAAAAAGAAATAGTAACCATGACCAAGAACCAATTAGAAATGAAGAATACCATATCTGACATCAAGATATGATTGGATAAAGCAGAGGAACAAATCAGTGATTTGGAAGACAAGGTAGAAAAAAAACACCCAATGAGAGCAGCAAAAAGAAAAAAATTAAAACCAGGAGGATAGTTTAAGGGAACTTTGGGCCAATATGAACTGTAACAACATCTGCATCACAAGGGTACCAGAAGTAGAAGAAAGTGAGCAAGAAATAGAGAACCTATTTGAAAAAAATTACAGAGCCCTGGATGGTTTGGCTCAGCAGTTAGAGCATTGGCCCATGGGCCAGAGAGTCCTGGGTTTGGTTCCTCCTAAGGGCACATACCTCGGTTGCAGTTTGTCACCAGACCCGGTTGGGGTTGTGTGGGTGGCAGCCACTTGATGTGTCTCTCTCACATTGATGTTTCTCTCTCTCTCCCTCCCACTCTATCTGAAGATAAATGCAAAAAAATAAAAAGAAAAAAATTACAGAAACTTCCCTAGCCTGGTAAAGGAAAAGGTCACACAAGTTCAACAAGCACAGAGACTCCTAATAAAGATGAACCCAAAGAGACCCACACCAAGACACATCATAATAAAATAGGCAAACATTAAAGACAAAGAAAGAATCTTAAAGGCAGCAAGAGTGAGACAGAAGTTACCTACAAGGGAGTTTCCATTAGACTGTCAGCTTATTTCTCAACAGAAACATGTCAGGTCCAAAGGGATTGACATGAAGTATTCAAAGTAATGAAAAGCAAGGACCTGTATCCAACACTACTCTCTTCAGGAAGGCTATCATTTGAAATAGAAGGTGAAATAAAGAGTTTCCCTGACCAAAATGAAGGCTAAAGGAGTACATTACTATCAAACCAGCATTTCAAGAAATGTTCAAGGGACTGCGAAGAAAAAGAAATATATAGAGAGGAACATAGGTATAAAGAAAAAAATGGCAATAAGTATCTATCAATAATAACCTTAAATGTAAATGGACTAAATGCTCTAATAAAAAAAAAAATATGGAGTAGCTACATGGATAAAAAAACATGACCCATATATATGCTGTCTGTAAGAGACCCACCTCAGAATGAAAGATTCACACAGACTGAAAGTGAAGGGATGAAAAAAATATTCCATGCACCCGGCCGGTGTGGCTCAGTGGTTATCAACTTATGCACCAAGAGATCGCTGGTTTGACTCCCGGTCAGGGCACATGCCCATGTTGTGGGCCAAATCTCCAGTGCGGGGCATGCAAGAGGTGGCTAATCAATGTTCTCTCTCATCAATGTTTCCCATCTCTCTCTTCCTCTCCCTTCCTCTCTCTCTAAAATCAATAAAGAAAAAAAATTAAAAAGACAAATTCCATGCAAAGAGAGATAGAAAAAAAACTGGGGTAGCAATACTTATATCTCATAAAATACACTAAAAAACAAAGGCCATATCAAAATTCAAAGATCAGTACATAATACTAAAGGAATTGATCCAACAAGAAGATATACCCTTATAAATATATATGCACCCAAAATAGAAGTACCTTAATATATTTAAGAAACTTTTGGTGGATTTTAAGGGAGAGATTGACAGCAACACCATCATAGTAGGAGACTTTAATACCCCATTGACATCACTAAATAGATCTTCCAGACAAAAAATCAACACTGAAACAGTGACCATAAATGACACATGAGATCAAGTGAATGTAAGTAATATTTATAGAGCATTTCACCCCAAAGCAGCAGAATATACATTCTTCTCAAGTGCACGTGGAACATTTTCAAAAATAAACTACATGTTATACACAAAATGAGTCTTAACTAGTTCAAGAACATTGAAATCATAACAAGCATCTTCTCAGATCACAATGGCATGAATCTAAAAATCAACTACAATAAAAACACTCAAAAACATTCAAACACATAGAGGCTAAACAGCATGTTATTAAACAATAAATTTATTACCAAGGAGATCAAGAAAGAAATAAAAGAACTTCCTGGAAACAAATAAAAATGAACACACAACAATCCAAATTCTATGGGACACAGCAAAAGCAGTCCTGAGAGGGACATTAATAGCATACAGGCCTACCTCAAGAAAAAAGAAAAAAGCTCAAATAAATTATCCAACCCTACAATTAATAGAATTAGAAAGAGAACAATAAGAAATGCCCAGAGTAAGTAGAAGGAAGGAAATAACAAAGATCCATGTGGAAATAAATGACATAGAGACTAAAAGAACAATACAAAACATCAATTAAACCAAGAGCTGATTCTTTGAAAAAATAAACAAGATTGATGAATCTTTAACCAGCATTATCAAGAAACAAAGAAAGGATCCAAATAAATATAATCAGAAATGAAAGAGGCAAAATAACAACTGACATCACAGAAATACAAAGGATTGTAAGAAAATAATATGAACAACTATATGTCAACAAATTGGACAACCTGGGAGATATGAAAAAATTCCTAGAAATATACAATCTTTAAAAACTCAATCAGGAATAATCAGAAAATCTGAATAGGCTGATAACAGCTAGTGAAATTAAAATAACAATTAAAAAAAATCCTTACAAACAAAAGTCCTGTATGATGGCTTCAGAGGCAAATTTTACCAAACATTCAAAAAACCAGCACCTATCCTCCTCAAACTATTCCAAAAAATTCAAGTGGTGGTAAGACTTCCAACTTTTATCAAGCCCACATCATCCTAATTCCAAAACCAGATAAAGACACTATAAAGAAAAAAAAATTACAGGCCAATATTCCTGATGAACATACATAATAAAATCCTCAACAAAATATTAGCAAATTGTCTAACAATACATTAAAATAATCATACACCATGACTAAATGTGATTTATTCCAGGATGTAAGGTTGGTACAATATTGGCAAATCAATAAATGTGACCCATAACATAAACAAAATGAAGAGTAAAGATCACATGCTCATATCAAAATGCAGAAAAATCATTCAACAAAATCCAGCACACATTTATGATAAAAACTCTCAGAAAGTGGGAATAGGGAGATCATACCTCAACATAATAAAAGCCATATCTAAAATACCTACTGCCAACATCATACTCAATGGGCCAAAACTAAAAGTGTTTCCCTTAAAATCAGGAACAAGACAGTGGTGTCTACTTTCACTATTCTTCTTCAAAATAATACTGGAAGTCATAACCACAGCTATCAGAAAAGAAGAAAAAATAAAAGGCATCCAAATTGGAAAAGAGGAAGTGAAATTGTCATTATTTGCAGATGACATTATATTGTACATAGAAAACCCTAAAGACTCCACCCAAAAACTACGAATTTAATAAATGAATTTGGTAAAGTAGCAGGATAAAAAATTACATGTAAAAATTGATGGCATTTTATAAACCAATACTGAACTCTCAGAAACAGAAACTTAAAAACAACCCCATTTACCATTGCAACAAACAAAAAATAAGATACCTAGGAATAAACACTTAACTAAGGAGGTAAAAGACCTGTACTTGGAAAACTATAGGACATTGAAAAAGAAATAGAGGATGATATAAACAAGTGGAAGCATATACCACATTCATGGATTGGAAGATTTAATATCATTAAAATGTCCATACTACCCAAAGCATTCTACAGATTCAACACAATACTTATCAAAATGCCAATAGCATATTTCAGAAATCTAGAAAAAATATTGCAAAAATTTATATGGAACTCCAAAAGGCCCTGAATAGCCTCAGCAATCTTGAGAAAGAAGAAAGAAGTTGGAGGATCACAATACTGGATATCAAACTATACTATAAAGCTATTGTAATCCAAACAGACTGGTACTGGCACAAGAAAAGGCATATAGACCAATGGAACAGAATAGAGACCCCAGAAATCATCCCACAGCATTATAATCAATTACTATTTGACAAAAGAGGCAAGAGCATATAATGGAGTAAAGATAGTCTCTTCAATATATGGTATTGGGAAAATTGGAGAGGCACATGCACAAAGCAAAATTAAACAAATGGAACTACATCAAACTAAAAAGCTTCTGCACAGCAAAGGAAACCATCAACAAAATGAAAAAAAAAAAAACCCAATGATACATCTGACAAGGAGTTAATTTCCAAAATATACTAAGAACTTATATATCTCAACACCAGGAAGAGAAACAATCCAAGTAAAAAATGGGCAAAGGACTTAAATAGACACTTCTCCAAAGAGGACACAGAGATGGCTCATAGACATATGAAAAAATGTTCAACATCACTAATCATCAGAGAGATTCAAATTAAAACTAAAATGAAGTACCACCTCACACCTGCCAGAATGGCTACCATCAATAAATCAACAAACAAGTGCTGGTGAGGTTGTGGAGAAAAGGGAACCCTAGTAGTTTGCTGGTGGGAATGCAGACTGATGCAGTCACTGTGGAAAACAGTATGGAGTTTCCTCAAAAAATTAAAAATGGAACTGCCATTTTACCCAGCTATCCCATTTCTGAGAACATATTTTAAGAATCCCCAAATATCAATCAGAAATAATATATGCACCACTATGTTCATAGCAGCAGTATTTACAATAGCTAAGTTCTGGAAACAGCCCAAGTGCCCATCAGTAGATGAGTGGATAAAAATACTGTGGTACATTTACACAATGGAATACTATGCAGTTGTAAAAAAGAAGAATCTCTTACCCTTCATGACAGCATGGATGGACCTGGAGATTATTGTGCTAAGTGAAACAAGCTAGTTAGAGAAAGACATCACATAATCTCACTTATATGTGGAATATAATGAACAAAATAGGTCCAGAGGCATGGATGCATGGAAGAGAATGACAGATATCAGAGGGAATGGGGGGGGGGCAGGAAGAAATTAACCAAAGAACATATATGCATGTATGCATAGCCCATAGCCCATGGACACAGACAATAGCGTGAGGAAGGCCTGGGGCAGGGCAGGAGCTGGTTGGAGGGGGGCAAAATGGGGTACATCTGTAATATTGTCAGCAATTAAAAAAATAGTGGTGGTACATATATACAATGGAGTATTACTCGGCCATAAAAAAGAATGAAATCTTACCATTTATAACAGCATGGATGGACCTAGAGGGTATTATGCTAAGTGAAATAAGTCAGAGAGGGAAAGGCAAATACCATATGATTTCACTTATATGTGAACTCTAAAGAAAAAAATAAACGAACAAACAAAACATAGATGCAGAAAATAGACTAAGGGTTGCCAGATTAGAGAGGGGTTAGGGAGCTGGGTGAAAAAGGTGAAGGGATTAAGAAATACAAATTGGTAGTTACAAAATAGTCATGGGACATAAAGTACAGCATAGGAAATATAGTCAGTAATATTGTAATAACTATGTACAGTGCCAAGTGAGTTTTGGAAATATCAGGGGGATCACTTTGTAGAGTATGTGATTTTCTACAGTGTAAAGTATATGCGGTACACCTGAAACTAATACAAAATAATATTGAATGTAAACTGTAGTTAAAAAAAAAATTGAAATCTACAATTTGTAAGATAGTATTTATCATATTAAAAAATTAAATAGTATTTTTGTTGAAAAAAAGTAATAAATGGAAGATTGCAAAAAACACCTTAAATAATATGAGTGTATCTATTAAAATGTAGATCTTCCTTCTCCCCTCCAACACATCTTCTTCCCTAGAGGCAATTGTTTACATTGCCTTGAGTATCTTAAATTTATCTCTATATATTCATTATTGAAATTATATATATATGAAATAGCATTTATGAATATGTCAATATATAAAAAATATAAAGATAGTATATATAATTTATATATTATATAAAATATTAAAAATACATATTAAAATATATATAGAGAGGCATATATTTTAAATTTTAGAAATAGGAACAAACTCTATTTCTATAGAAAGAGGAAGAAACCATGTTCTACATCTTGCTGTTTTTATTCGTTAGCATATCCTGGCAGCCTTTAAATCAGCAAATGTCTTCAACAAAGAATTACGAAACTGGTTTAATAATGTATGGATGCACCAGTCCTCACTGTGTACATTTAGAGGGTAGTTATTATATGCAACATTGCAGAGAATACCCTTGAACATACATATTTGTGCAAATAAAATTGAACTAGATACTTAAATAGTTAAAATGGATAAAGATATCCAGGGACACTTTCTAACATAAAGATAATAATTGCATGGAGGTGGGGGGCAGGGGGAGGTTGTTCCAGGTTTAAAAAACACAGGGCAAACATAACAGGGTCATAATGTTGAAAGAAATAATTGCCACTGTTACCAAGAGAAATCTGTGCTTCCATAATTCTTTTATTTAATATGGTGCTGTGGGTATTCATGTTCTAGACTCAGCATGGGTTTTAGCTGTATGGGATCATCTTTCCACTGAGATCTGTTGTAAAAATTATTCTAAGTTAACTGCAATAAATGTCCACTCAGTCTCCCCTGAGTTCTGTCACTCTGCTAGTTTTGTGTAGATCTGGGAGTGCTTATAAGGTAGTACCCAATAGTGCCTAGGAAAGGCAAAAATTATATACAAGGAGAGTCTCCCCACTAATAAGTAGTAGCCTGTACCCTCCAGTCTCCCTTCCACCTTTCTAGTTCATTCTCCATTGCCTCCCGTGCAGATTCTTCCCAAAGTCTCCTATGTTTTATTTTATTTTATTTTATTTTTACTTTTCCTAATTATTGTTTATTTTTTTATTAATTTGTTTTTGTTACAGATGTTTCTCCTTTTTCCCCCATTGACACCCTCCTCCCCATCCCCCCTGTGCCATCCCCAGCATTGTTGTCCATGTCCATCAGTTATGGGTACATGCATATAAGTTCTGTGGTTCATCTCTTCCCTCCCCCCACCCCCTCCTCTGAGGGTTGTCAGTCTGTACCCTACTTCCCCGTCTCTGGGTCTACCCTGTTCCTCAGACTGTTATGTTCATTATATTCCACAAATAAGTGAGATCATGTGATATTTGTCTTTCTCTGCTTGGCTTGTTTTACTTACGATAATAGTCTCCAGGTCCCTCCATGTCGTCTCAAAGGATAAGAGATCTTTCTTTCTTACAGCTGCATAGTACTCCATTGTGAATATGTACCACAGCTTTTTTATCCATTCATCTACTGATGGACACTTGGGCTGTTTCCAGATCTTAGCTATTGTAAATAGTGCTGCTATGAACATAGGGGTACATACATTCTTTCTGGTTGGTGTTTCAGACTTCTCAGGGTATATTCCTAGAAGTGGAATCACTGGGTCAAATGGAAGTTCAATTTTTAACTTTTTGAGGTAACACCATAGTGTTTTCCACAGTGGCTGCACCAGTCTGCATTCCCACCAGCAGTGTACTAGAGTCCCCTTTTCTCCACACCCTCGCCAACACTTGTTGTTTGATGATTTGTTGATGGCGGCCATTCTGACAGGTGTGAAGTGATACCTCATAGTTGTTTTAATTTGCATCTCTCTGATGATTAGTCTTCCTTTTGTTGAGTTGTATGAGCACTCTATATATTTTGGAAATTAACCCCTTATCTGATGCATCATTGGCGATTATGGTCTCCCATATAGTGGGATCCTTTTCCATTTTGATGGTTGTTTCTTTTACTGTGCAGAAGCTTTTGAGTTTGATGTAGTCCCATGTGTTCATTTTTTCCTTTGTTCCTCTTGCCTTAGGTGTTCTATCAGTGAAGATTCTGCTGCGTATAATGTCTGAAATTTTGTTGCCTGCATTTTCTTCTACAATTTTTATGGATTCATGAGTTACATTTAAGTCTTTTATCCATTTTGAGTTTATTCTCGTGTATGGTGTAAGTTGGTGGTCTAGCATCATTTTTTTGCAAGTAGCTGTCCAATTTTCACAACACCATTTATTGAAGAGACTGTCTTGATTCCATTGTATGCTCTTGCCACCTTTGTCAAATATTAATTGAGCATATTGTCTTGGGTCAATTTCTGGGTTCTCTATTCTGTTCCACTGATCTATGTGCCTGTTTCTGTGCCAGTACCAGGCTGTTTTGATTACAGTGGCTTTGTAGTATAACCTGATGTCTGGTAATGTGATCCCTCTTACTTTGTTCTTTTTCAAGATTGCTATAGCTATTTGGGGTCTTTTTTGGTTCCATATAAACTTTTGGAGTGTTTGTTCTAGTTCTGTGAAATATGTGGTTGATATTTTGATGGGGATTGCATTGAATCTATAGATTGCTTTGGGTAATGTGGACATTTTAATGATGTTAATTCTTCCAATCCATGAAAAAGGTATATGTTTCCACTTTTTTATATCTTCCTCTATTTCTTTTTTCAATGACCTGTAGTTTTCTGTGAAGAGGTCCTTTACTTCTTTGGTTAAGTTTATCCCTAGGTATCTTAATTTTTTTTGCTGCGATGGTAAATGGGATTGTTTTTTTAGTTTCTCTTTCTGTGATTTCATCATTGGTGGATAAGAATGCCATTGATTTCTTGATGATAATTTTGTATCCTGCTACTTTGCCAAATTCATTTATTAAATCTAGTAGATTTTTGATGGAGTCTTTAGGGTTGTCTATGTACAATATCATGTCATCTGCAAATAATGACAGTTTCACTTCTTCCTTTCCAATTTGGATCCCTTTTATTTTTTCTTCATGTCTAATTGCTGTGGCTAAGACTTCCGGTACTATGTTAAATAAGAGTGGTGAAAGTGGTCATCCCTGTCTTGTTCCCGTTCTTAAGGGGAATGCTTTCAGTTTTTGCCCATTGAGAATGATGTTGGCTGTAGGTTTTTTATATATGGCCTTTATTATGTTGAGATATGGTCCCTCTATTCTCACATTGCTGAGCGTTTTCATCAGAAATGGGTGCTAGATTTTGTTGAATGCTTTTTCAGCATCTATTGATATGATTATATGGTTTTTATCTTTCATTTTGTTTATGTGGTGTATCACATTTACTGATATGTGAATATCGTACCATCCTTGCATGCCTGGGATGAAACCCACTTGGTCATGATGAATAATTTTATTGATGTATTGCTGGATCCGATTTGCTAATATTTTGTTAAGGATTTTGGCATCTGTGTTCATCAGGGATATTGGCCTGAAGTTCTCTTTCTTTGTAGCGTCTTCATCTGGTTTTGGAATTAGGATTATGCTGGCCTCATAAAATGAGTTTGGAAGTGTTCCGTCTTCTTGGATTTTTTGGAATAGTTTGAGGAGAATGGGTATTAGATCTTTGAATGTTCAGTAAAACTCACCCGTGAAGCCATCTGGGCCTGGACTTTTGTTTGCTGGGAGTTTCTTAATTACATCTTCAATTTCCTTTGTTGTTATTGGTCTGTTCAAGTTTTCTATCTCTTCCTGGTTCGGTTTTGGGAGGCTGTGTGTTTCTAGAAATTTGTCCATTTCTCCTAGGTTGTCCAATTTGTTGGCAGATAATTGGTCATAGTATGTTTCAATGACCCTTTGAATTTCTGTGGTGTCAGTTGTTACTTCTCCTCTTTCATTTCTGATTTTGTTTATTTGGTTCCTCTCTTTTTGTTTCTTGGTGAGTCTGGCTAAAGGTCCATTGATCTTGTTTATCCTTTCAAAGAACCAGCTTATTGTTTCATTGATCTTTTGAATTGTTTTTTTAGTCTCTATGTTGTTTATTTCTGCTCTGACCTTTACTATTTCCTTCCTCCTACTAGCTCTGGGTTTTTCTTTTTGTTTACTTTCTAGTTCTTTAAGTTGTAGGGTTAGAAAGTCAATTAGAAATTTTTCTTGTTTCTTGAGGTAGGCGGGTAGTGCTATAAACTTCCCTCTTAGGACTGCTTTCGCTGTGTCCCATAGATTTTGTGTTGTTGTGTGTTCATTTCCATTGGTTTCCAGGAAATTTTTAATTTCTTCCTTGAATTTGTTAGTAACCCATTCATTGTTTAATAGCATGCTATTTAGCCTCCAAGTGTTTGAATGTTTGTGTGTGTTTTTGTTGTAATTGAGTTCTAGTTTCATGCTACTGTGATCTTGAATTTGTAGAGACCTGCTTTGTGTCCTAACATGTGGTCTATCTTTGAGAATGACCCATGTGCACTTGAGAAGAATGTATATTCTGCAGCTTTGGGGTGAAATGTTCTGTAATTATCAATGAAGTCCAACTGATCTAGTTCATCTTGTAAGGACTCTATGTCCTTGTTAATTTTTTGTCTAGAAGATCTATCCAGTGGTGTCAGTGGCATGTTAAAGTCACCCACTATGATCGTGTTGCTATTGATCTCTCCCTTGAAGTCCTCCAGAAGTTTTTAAATATATTTTGGTGCTCCTGTGTTTGGTGCATATATGTTTACCAGGGTTATATCCTCTTGTTGGATTGATCCTTTTAATATTATGTAGTGACCTTCTCTATCTCTTATTATGGCCCTTGTTTTGAAGTCTATCTTGTCAGATATGAGTATCGCTACAACAGATTTTTTTTCATTTCCATTTGCTTGGAAAAATTTTTTCTATCCCTTCACTTTCATCCTGTGTGAGTCTTTTGTGGTGAGGTGGGTCTCTTGTAGACAGCATATATATGGGTTGTGTTTTCTTATCCAATCAGCTACCCTATGTCTTTTGATTGGAGCATTTAAGCCATTTACATTAAAGGTAATTATTGATAGTTATTAGTTGCCATTTTAATTTTATGCCTGTGTTCCTCTCTCTCTCTCTCTCTCTCTGTTTCTTCTTATTATTATTACAGTCCCTTCAGCATTTCTTGCAGTGCTGGTTTGGTGGTGGTAAATTCCTTTAGCTTTTTTTTTTTTTTTTTAAATCTGTGAAGCTCTTTATTTCTCCTTCAATTTTGAAGATAGCCTTGCTGGATAGACCAGTCTTTGATTCAGACTCTTGCCTTGCATTACTTTGTACACTTCATGCCACTCCCTTCTGGCCTGCAACATTTCTATTGAGAAATCAGCTGACAGTCTAATGGGAGCTCCCTTGTAGTTAACTTTGTGTCTCTCTCTTGCTTCCTTTAAGATTCTTTCTTTGTCTTTAATGTTTGCCATTTTTATTATGATGTGTCTGGCTGTGGGTCTTCTGGGGTTCATCTGGCTTGGGATTCTCTGTGGTTTCTGGACTTGTGTGACTTTTTACTTCACCAGTTTAGGGAAGTTTTCTGTCATTATTTCTTCAAACAGGTTCTCTATTCTTTTATCTGATTCTTCTCCTTCCAGTACTCCTATAATGCGAATGTTGTTACATTTTGTATTTTCTCACAGCTCCCTTAAACTCTCCTCCTACTTTTTAAACTTTTTTTGCATTTGCTGCTCTATTTGGGTGTTTTTCTCTACCTTGTCCTCTAAGTTGCTGATTCGGTCTTCAGCTTCTTCTAATCTACTATTGAACCCTTCTAAAGTATTTTTTATAACAGCTATGTCATTCTTTATTTCCTCTTGATTTTTATGCATAGCTTCTACCTCTTTATGCATAGCTTCTACCTCTTTTTATAAGCTGAAGTAGTTCCCAGTGAGCTCTTCACAATTCTTGTTAAGTTGCTTGTAGTTCTCACCAAATTGTTTGAGCACCCTTAAAATCATTGCCTTGAATTCTTTATCTGACAAGTTTCTGTCTTCCATTTCCTGTAGTTTCTTTTCTGGTGATTCCTCTTTTTCTTTCCTTTGGGTGTTGTTTCTTTATCTCCCCATTTTAGCCATCTGGTAGCTCTAGACTGGATGGGATGTTTGGATGTGTAGGCATCTCACTGTATATCAAATAAGGCTACTGTGCCTCCCAGACTGTTTTGTTGCATGTCACCTCTTACCCGCTGTGGATCCTGAAGGACTGACTACTGGGGGCTGGTATTCGTGTGTCCTGGTAGGTGCTGCTGCTGGATCATGTGTGCCCCTCTGGAGCTGTGTTCCCAGCTGGTCACTGGTGCCACTTGTAGCTGTATAGCGCAGGCACTCTTGGAGCGGGGCTCCCTGCCCATTCCGTGGTCAGCTTGTTGCACAGGCCTCACTGGAGCCCTGGCTCCCCACTGATCTTGTGGCCAGCTGGATCGCACCTTTGTAGACCGCCCCCCCCCCATCTTGTGGGCTGCTGAGTAGCGCAGGCCTCTCTGGCACCCCAGCACCCTGCAGGTCCCATGGGCAGCTGGATTACACAGTTCCTCTGGAGACCCACCTCCATGCCTATCTTGTGGGCAGCTGGGTCACACAGGCTTCTCTGGTGCCCCAGCACCTCACAGGACCCACGGGCAGTTGGATCACACAGTTCCTTTGGAGACCCAACTCCACGCCTATCTTGTGGGCCGCTGTATCGTGCAGGTCTCTCTGGTGCCTCAGCACCCTGCAGGTCCCATGGCCGGCTGGATCGCAGGGACCCTTTGGAGACCCATCTCCATGCTTATCTTGTGGGCAGCTGGTTCGTGCAGGCTTCTCTGGTGCCCCAGCACCTCGCAGGTCCCGAGGGCGTTTGGATCGCACAGGTCCCTCTGGAGCCTCAGCTCCCACAGCTCTTGTGGGCAGCTGTGCTGCACAGGCCTCTGTGGAGCCCCAGGTCCCACTGCTGACGGCTGGGGAGTGCTGCTGCCCTATGGGGCTCAGCTCCTGCTCAGCCTTTGCTGTAGTTTTGGGGGATGGGTCTCAGCTGCTAGTCTGTGCTTCTGTTGCCTGGGGATGGATGTCTGCTCCCCAGCCTCTGTTGCTTGGGGTATATCTTGACTCTGGTCTGGCTGCTACTGTGGAGGATGGTGCTGGGTTCATGGCTCTTTGCGGCTTCCGCAACCAGCACCTTGGCAGCTCCGCTACTGTGCACTTGTCTGTGTTGACACAGGGTGACCACTGGTCCGATGGTGCCAGGTGCACTGGTGAGCTCACGTTGCTGGGCTCTAGCCGCTCCCACTGCCTCCTCCCAGGGAAGACCTGGGATCTTCCAAAATGGTGGGACCTCCCCACGGTGCAGGGAGAAGCGTCCTGAAGAGCTGCTTACCGAGGTAGCCGGCCACTCCCCCTCCACAGCACAGGAACCTTCTGCTCCGCATCTCTGCGCTGCACGAGTTTGGTCGTCCACCTTCATGTCCACTCACACTCTCTCACACACTAGCTCACTCTCTCATGCACTCACCCTCCCTCCGGTCCTGCCCGCTGCTATCTTTTTTCTCCTCTGTTTTATTTTAATTCAGCAAATATATATTGGGTATTCTATCCTAGGCTCTGGGATAGAAGTATTAATAACAAGGTGGAGTTGCCACCTTCAAAGAGCTTACAATCTCCTGGGCAGAAAGGGGATGCAGAGAAGTCAATAGGCTTTCATGCATTTGTCCATTCAATACATACTTAGTGAGTGCTTTCTATGGGCCAGGTCCTGAGCTAGGAGTTAAAGAAATAAGCAAGATGGTCAAGGTCTCAAGCTCTTGGAGTTTACAGTTTAGTGAGTAAGACAGAGAGAAACAAGAAAACCCAGAAATAAAATTACAAATTGTTACACATTCTACAAAGAAAACAGGGTGCCAAGATAGAATGCAATAGGGAATCATACTTCTCAAAAGGTGTTAGTCAGGGAAAGCTCCTCTGAAAAAGTGTCATTTAAGTCAAGATTTAAAGATGAGAAGGTCACCATGATAATAGTGGAAGAAAAGAGAGCTCCAGCTAGAGGCCACAGCCTGTGCAAAGACTCCTGAGCATGAATAAAGAAGTGAAAGGAGACAAAGAGTTGGAGAGTGTTGAGTGAATGGAAGAAAGGTTTGAAATAAGTTTGAGGACTTAGGGTGACATCAATCAGGACCATAGTAAATAGTTTGACATTGACTTTATTCTAAGCACAGTGGGAAACCAGGGAAGGATTTTTATGCAAAGGAATAGTCTGATCTAATTTGTGTTTGAAGAAAGTCACTTTTATTGCTATTTTATGAATTAATTAGAGAGGGGCAAGAATGGAAGCAGGGAGAACATTTAGGAGGCTTTATGGCACTCCATGTAAGAAGTGAAGTGGAATGGCTTAAGGTGGGGCTGGCTGGTGGGTGAATTTGAGTTATAGTTGGAGCTGGATTTATCAAGACTTTCTGAAGGATTGAAAGTAGAGGGGAAATAAGGGATCAAGATGATCTCAGGTTTGGGAATCAAGCAATTGGAGGGCTGGTACTGCCATTCACTGTGGCAGGTGAAATCTACAGGAGGAACAGCAGGGTCAATATGGAAGGGTGGGTGGGTGGGTGGAAATAGGAGTAGAAGTGCTGTCTGATGTATTTGGGGGATATCCAATTGGAGTTGTTAAATTGGTAGTGGACGATGGTAGATATGGTTTGAGAACTGATGAGCATTTTGGTTTTTTAATGTAATTGTGCAGACAGAAATATCCAGCAGGCAATAAAGGATCTGTGCCTGAAGCTTGGGAGAGAGGCCAGAGCAAGAATTATAGGTAACAGATGAAGTCAGGTATATGAAGAATTTAAGAGAGGGTAGCAAGGAATTTCCTTTGTCAGCTGCCCTCTGTATAGTTCATGCTGACCACAGCTAATCACCAGTCCCCTATTCTCCTCTACATATCACACTATGCATACCACACTGCAAATGTTGACAATTCTGCTAAATCTCCCCCAAATTCTTGAATCTCAATGTTAAAGCTGAGTATAGTATTAATGAGAATCCTGTAATTAAAAATATATATATATATATGTTCAAGGTACTTAGGACAGTGATATTTGAAATCTCAGAGTAAAATATAGAGATTTTCTGAAATATATTATATGTACTATTGTAAGTTTCCTTATGCTGATTCCATGATTCAAGGTAGCACTAGGACCAATATGCTCGTCAGAAATGACAGGAATACATTCTTAAACTGACTCTGTAATTCACTGGCTATAAGACCTCTTGAGCAAGTCACTTTACCTTTCTGAGCCTCTGTTTCCTCAGTTGTAAATAAAGTGGAGCAGATTAAATAAAGGCTCCTTCTGATAGGGGAAGGGCACTCAATAGAAATAGAATCACACGTAACTGATAGCTATTCACTGTATTATCTATAGATAAGAGATTTGCTCATAGGCCCTGGGAAACTGTGGAGGACACGCTGTAAGAAAATCAAGCAGAGTCATAAAAATAAGCAGCCTCAAAGCCCAAATGGGTTCATTACTTAGGAAAAAGACAAAGATAAGTGGCCATGAAGACCATTGCAGACCAAATGGGCCCATTACTCAGAAAGAAGATAAATCTTGAGAACAGATTAAGGACAGGACCTGTCTGAAAGGAGACAGTGTCTTGGGGCTAATCTTTACAGCACCTCAGTGCTAATTTTTACAAGGAGAATGACAGAAAACACGCCCTGGGAACTCACCTAGTTCTTAGATTCCATCCCCTACCCTAACCCTATATAATGCTGGCTTGAGAGGAGATGTCAGAGTGGTTTTTCAAGGTATTATGCCTGCCACTCTCTCAGATTGCAGGCCATCTGAATAATAAAACGCACCACAAATATTTAACCTTGTTTCTACTTATTTGACTCTAGTAGCGATGGGCAGCAGGACCCTTTTGTGTCTGGTTTCAAAACTGGTGACCGAGGTCCAGGATGGACAGTGGGGCTTTCAGGTAAGTGATTGGTAATGGCAAGAGTCCCGCTCATTGCCTGGACTAAGGGGTCCTGGGACCAGAATTGAAGTCCTTGCTTGCAGTGCTGACAAGAATTTTTCTGCAGGGCTCTGCTCCTGGCCTTGGTACTCGCTAAGAGTTGAATGAGTACATTAAGGTTTGAAGTGTGTTTGTTTGTCTATTTTTTGAATCTGAAAGTCCCAGGTTGAGCCTAAATTGGCACCTGGTTAAAAGTGCTTTTCTGGTGCAGAGGTGTGGATCGCCCTTCCTGGTTACTGAGCCTTTTCAGCAACTGGTTAAAAGCACTTCTCTGGTTATTGAGGTGTCTAATGCCTCTGCCTGTTGGGTTCAGACAAGAGGGCAACCAAGCCAGGAACTTTTTCTCTGGGCCTGCTGAATATTTCTCTAAGCTTGCACCTTTCTGCTGCACTGTAGCATTGCTTATAGATATATGTATATAGTAATATAGTTCTTTCTGTCTGCTTTGTTGGTTGCTAAAGGAAATTGATAAGATGGGGGCAAATGTCTCAGTCCCAGAGAACAGTCCATTAGGACAGATCTTATCTGAATGGTTTACTTATGTTTATCCTTCTATGACTAAGAAGAAAATGGTATTTAAAAAATGTTTTTATCCTCACCTAAGGACATTTTTGCATTTATCTTCAGATAGAGCAGGAGGGAGAGAGGGAGGAAGAGAGAGAGAGAAACATCGATGTGAGAGAGACACATTGACTGGTTGCCACCCACACAACTCCAACTGGGGCTGGGGATGAACTACAACCGAGGTAGGTGCTCTTAGCGGGAACCAAACCTGGGACTCTCTGCTCTGCGGGCCAACGCTCTAACCGCTGAGCCAAACTGGCCAGGGCAGAAAATGGTATTTTATTGTAATACTGTAAGTATGTTCTTGATTCAGGGAAGCATTGACCATTGAATGGATCTTTGAATTACAATACCATATTACAGTTAGAATTATTTTGCCAAAGGTCAAAGAAATGGGACAAAATACCACACGTCCAAGCATTTATGTCCTTACATAATTCAGATACAAAGTGGAAGGGGAATAAATTAATGGTCCGGAGGAAAAGTATGCCACCTATAGTCCAAGAGAGTAAGAGACCAGATGACCAGGATAGGGAGGATGAGGAGTTACTCAGGCTGCCAGCTAGGTGCTCCTTCTGACTGCCCCACGGGCTATGGGAGACCTTCTTTCCTATCCTGGTCTTAGGAAAAGGGAAAGTGAGCCTAAGACTGTCACCCCTCTCCTTCATGATGAGGCAAGGCACGCCATTTGGAGGGGAGCAAGCTGCTTCTTTGGCAGGGCAATTCCCTTTGTGTCACCTGCCTGAAGGACAGCCAGCTGGATATTATTGGGCACACACACCATTTTCAACCTCGGATTTGTGAACTGGAAGAACTCCAATCCGATCTATAAGGAGGATCCTACAAATGTTACTGACATGTTTGTGTCCATTTTTGCTACTCATAACCCAAATTGGCCAGATATACAAGCTTTGTTTCCAGTTCTACTCATGGGGAATGAACAGCAGCTCGTTTTTGATAAAGCCAGGGAGGAGGCTCATGTGTTACCTCAGGAGGACCCTAACAGTGTGCCTAACCCAATGAATGACATCCCCCTGGTAGAACCAAACTGGGACCCTACTAATGGGGGCATGACCCACTTGGAGAATTACTGCAAATATATTGCAGAGGGGCTAAAGAAAGTTTCCTCATGTGAGAGAGCCTAAACATGGTCCAGGCTGTATATCAGAGAATGGATGAGGACCCCTCTGCTTTCCAGGAAAGAATATATCAAGCCTATCAAAAATCATATAGATCCTCAGGATGTAGAAAATGTTCAAATGGTTCATTGGACCTTTATCAGCCAGAGCACCCCTGATTTTAAAAAGAAACGGCTCAAGGTCGAGGGAGCTTTTGGTATGAACTGTTCTCCATTAGTTGATATTGCTTTCAAGGTTTTTAACAGCCAGGAAATTAAGGAGTCTTAGATGGCTATGGTCTTTTTTAGAACAAGCCAAGAATGGGGAGCCCAAAGGTCGGGGTCAAGGGAAAAGGGCTACATTGCCCCTTGACCTCAACCAGTGCACCTATTGTAAGGGTAAAGGGCACTGGAAGAATGAATGTCTAAAATGGGGAAGAAAAATCCCAGGCAAAAAGAAAGGGGAAAAAGGGAAGAAGCCCCCATTGTAATGCTAAATAAAGGAGTTAGTTGGGATGGTGAATGATGGGGCCCATTGGTTCAGCTATTACAACAGCCAGTTAAAATTGCCCCCCAGGAAGCTTGGACAAAACTAACATTGGGGAGACAGAAGATTGACTTTCTAATAGACACTGGGGGCACTTGCTCCTTCCTCGATACCCTCCTGACTAAACCTTCCTCTCAGACAGTGGCAGTGACAGGGATCACCGGGGCTCCAGAATACCAGGCCTTTTTAAAGCCACTTGAATGCACTTTTGGAGATACAGTTTTAACTCATAAATTTTTATATATCCCGGAGTGCTCCGTTTCTCTTTTAGGAAGAGACTTATTTTCTAAGCTCTGAGCCCAAATCACCTTTGCTCCTGATGAGCCACAGCTCCATCTACAGGTCCCATAGGAACACATCCAGCAGCTTCTTTACAAGACTGGAAAACCTGAGCCAGTGGAAATAGAAGCACAGGTAAAACCCTTTGTGTGGACCAAAGAGGTACCAGGGAGGGCAAAACAGTTTTGCCTGTCAAAAGTAAGTTAAAACCAGGGGCAAAGACCCCTCAAAAAAGGCAATATCTCCTGAAAAAGGAGGCACTTAAGGGGATTCAGCCGCTTATTAAGAAATTCTTAGAATTTGGCCTGATTTGACCTTGTTGGTCTCCATACAACACTCCTATTCTACCACAAAGAAACTTCAGCCCTGCTGGTTTGGCTCAGCAGTTAGAACATCAGCCCACAGACCAAAGAGTCCCGGATTCGATTCCGGTCAAGGGCACATATCTTGGTTGCAGTTCGGTCCCAGCCCTGGTACAGGTCATGCACAAGGCAACCAATCGATGTGTGTGTGTCTCTCTCTCTCTCTCCCTCCCTTCCTCCCACTTTATCTGAAGATAAATGGAAAAGTATCCTCGGGTGAGGATTTAAAAAAAAGAAAGAAACTTCAGATGGGGGAATACCACTTTGTCCAAGATTTTCAGGCTATGTATGAAATCACTCAGGATATCCACCTCACAGTGCCTAATCCTTTCACTTTAATTAATGGAATACTGGAGACAGTAAATGGTATACAGTACTTGATCTAAAAGATGCTTTCTTCTGTGTACCGGTTGATCCAGTCTCTCAGCCACTTTTTGCCTTTGAATGGCAGGACCCTGAGACCCAAATAAAAACCCAATGCTACTGGACTGTTCTTCCCCAGGGATTCAAAAATTCCCCTTCCATCTTTAGGGAAACCCTGGGGCAAGATTTAAGAGAGCTACAGTTTTGCCCTGGCCGGGTTTTCTCAGTGGTTAGAGCATCGGCCCACAGACCAAAGAGTTGTGGGTTTGATTCCGGTCAAGGCGGGGGACCGAACTGTCTCTCTCACATCGATGTTTCTCCCTCCCTCTCTCTCTCTCATTCTCCCCACCCCCCACTCTATCTGAAGATAAATGGGGAAAAAAAATATCCTCAGGTGAGGATTTAAAAAAAAGAAAGAAAAAGAGAGCTACAGTTTAGAAAAGGTATTATACTCCAACATGTTGATGATCTTCTAATCATGGGACCTATGTATGAGGACTGTTTAAACAACACTATTGATACCCTAAACCACTTAGCAGAATGTGGTTATAAGCCTCCAAAGCCCAGATTTGTCAACAAGCTGTTAAATTTCTAGGATTCCTCCTAGAACCAGGGAAAAGAAGTCTGTTTCTTCTTAGGAGAACTGCAAGAAGATGGTAATCCAAATGCAGGCCCCCAAAACAAGAAGACAATTAAAAGGGTTTTTAGGGATGGCCAGGTATTGCTGTATTTGGATTCCAAATTCTGGACTCATAGGCAAACTTCAATATGAGGCTTTAAGGGGACTGGAGAACAGTCCCCTCAAATGGGACAAGGAATGCAAACAGGCCTTCGAGACTTTGAAGGCCAGCTGGAGTCAGTGCCCGCATTAGGGCTCCCAAATATAAAGCCTTTCCATGAAAAAAAAAAAAAAGAATTGGATTTGGGGTCTTCACCCAGACTCTCAGGGGCCATCCTCAGCCAGTAGGTTATTTATCTATAAAGCTAGTCCACACTGTTCAGGGCTGGCCGGCATGTCTAAGGTCAATAGCAGCCACCTGTGAACTCCTGTAAGAGACAGAAAAATTTTCTCTTGGCCAGCCTATTACCATTTTTGTGCCTCACCAAGTTCTTAGCCTACTAGAGCAATGAGGACACCCCTAACTAACTGCAGGAAGAATGGGAAGATATCAAGCAATACTTCTAGACAACCCAAACATCTCCCTCTGAACTGTAAGAACCTTAACCCTGCATCACTACTCCCAGAATCCGATAAACTTCCTTATCTCAAAACTGCATTGAGGTTATAGACAAAATATATTCTAGCTGGTCAGACCTCCAGAATTATCCACTAGAAGAAGCTGATTGGACTCTGTAGATGGGAGCAGTTATGTTGATCAGGGGAAAACGAAAGCAGGATATGCAGTAGACCTTTAAAGAGACTATCGAGGCAAAGGCCTTGCCCAGGAACTTCAGCACAAAATGTCGAACTGATTGCCCTAATGAGAGCACTAGAATTACCTGACAAAAAGCATCTGAAGGATTCCAAAATGGCGGTGGAGTGAATGGAAGCTACACAGACCATCTCCCAGGACCAAACTAAAATAAAGACAAATCGTCAGGAAAAAGCAACAGAAAAGCAGCTTTCGAGGACCATATAACTAGGGACACTGATTCAATCCTGGTAGAATTGTGGAGGCATGAGAGGGGGGCTGGGAGCCCATGGACAGCAGCGGTCTTAGCTGTGAGAAGCACCCTCAGGGTTAAATTCCCAAGCCCGCTCCACAGTGCAGAGGGCAGGGACAGAACCATAAAATAGCCACAGCCACTCACCTTGGGCTCTGGCAGAGGGAGGGCGGACTGGACTGGAACTCTGTGGGGACACTTGGGATTTGGAGGGCGCTCAGAGCTTTTACTGAGTTGCTGCCACACAGGATGGTGGCCATCTTACTCCTTCCCAGTGCTCTGGGGAGAGGCGGCAGCCCCTCCCTCGGAGATTCAACCCCACCCAGGTTGGCCATTGAAATGCACATTGAGGCTCATAAACAACCAGCATCTGCCCCACCCTCGAGAAATCCTCTTACACTGAACACCTGAGGGAGGTTTTCATTCAACTGAGAACCCAAGGATCTTCAACTAACCGAAACTAATAGCCTCTAGGCAAAAAGCTAGAGAATAACTGAACCCTTCCTGAGCTTGCAAATCTACTCAGGAAAGTAAGACTTGACAGTGGTGTTTAACATGGGTCCTCCCACCCTCATCCAAACCCAGTAGAGGGAGCCACAAACAGAAGAACACCAACATCCACAGGGAAAATTTGGCAAGCTCCAAAACCCAATGAGATAGCCAAAATGGTGAAACAAAGAAATAAATCACAAATGAAAGAACAAGAGACCTCTACCAAAGATGAGATAAATGAAATGGAGTTAAGCAAGTTAACAGAACTAGAATTCAGAGCCATGATTTTGAGGAAGCTCAAAAGCATGAGTAAGGACATTGACACATTGAGTAAAGATATAGAAACATTGAAAATCAACCAACTGGAAATGAAGAAGCACCAAGAAGAAATGAAGAATGACATAGCAGAAATAAAGAACACATTGGAAGGACTAAACAGCAGAGTAGAGGAAGTTGAGGACCGGATCAGTGAATTAGAAGACAGGGTAAAATGAAATCAACCAATCAGAAAGCCAAACAGAAAAAAACAATTTAAAAACAGGAAGACAGCTTAAGAGAACTGTGGGACAACTGGAAATGTAATAATATTCGCATCATAGGAGTTCCAGAAGAAGAAGAAAATGAACAAGGGTTAGAGAATATATTTGAAGAAATAATGACGAAAACTTCCCTAACTTGGTGAAGGAAGAAGGCACAAGTTCAAGAAGCACAGAGAGCCCCAAGTAAGAAAAATCCAAAGACGGCACATCAAGACACATAATAATTAAAATGCCAAAAGTTAAAAACAAAGAGAGAATCTTAAAAACAGCAAGAGATAAGCAACAGGTTACCTACAAAGAACCCCCCATAAGGCTATCAGCTGACTTCTCAACAGAAACACTACAGGCCAGAAGGGAATGGCATGAAGTAATTACAGTAGTGAAAAACAAGGATCTGAATCCAAGACTACTCTATCCAGCAAGGCTATCATTCAAAATAGAAGGTGAAACAAAGAGCTTCCCAGACAAGAAAAGGCAAAGGTAATATATTAGCACCAAAACAGCACTGCAAGAAATGTTAAAAGGACTGCTGTAATTAGTAGAAGAAATAGGAAGGAAAATAGAACCACACTAAACAAAAATGGCAATAAATAAGTACATATCAATAATCACCTTAAGTGTAAATGGATTAAACATTCTGATCAAAAGACACAGAGTAGCTGATTGGATAAGAAAGCATGACCCATATATATGTTGTTTACAAGAGACCCACCTCACAACAAAAGACTCACATAGGTTGAAAGTAAAGGGATGGAAAAAATCTTCTAAGCAAATGGGAAGGGCAAAAAAAGCTGGGGTAGCAATACTCATATCCAATAATGAAGGCCATAGGCTATTGTGCTGCTGCCAGCTGCTGCCCCTGGACCCCACCATGGAAGAGACAATAGAAGACCCCCTGCTGACATCACCTGTCTTGCTGGATCATTGCCATTTCTCTCAGGTCATCTTTAACAGTGTGGAGAAGTTCTATGTTCCTGGAGTCCCGGGATGTCATATGCTATTACACCCTCACCCAACATTTCATTCCCTGTTGAAAGGACTGGATTAGAATCTTTAGAGTGGAATGAAAGACAACCCATGAGTATTACACCTTCATGTGGGTTACTTTGCCCATTGACCTAAACAGCAAATTGACCAAATAGCAGGAAGTCCAATTCAAAGCTTATTACCTGCCCAAGGATGATGAGTATTATCAGTTCTGCTATGTGGATCAGGATGGTGTGGTCCAGGGAGTAAGTATCCCTTTCCAGTTCCATCCAGAAAATGAGGAGATCCTGGTTGTTACCACATAGGGTGAGGTGGAAGAGATTGAGCAGCACAACAATGAGCTTTGCAAAGAAAACCAGGATCTGAAGGACAGCTATGTCAGCCTCCAGAGGCAGAACTCAGACATGCAGGCTGAGCTCCAAAAGAAGCAGGAGGAGCTAGAAACCTTGAAGAGCATCAACAAGAAGTTGGAACAGAAAGTGAAAGAGCAGAAGGACAGTTGGGAGACAGAGCTGCTTCAACTGAAAGAACAAAACCAGAAGATGTCTTCAGAAAATGAGAAGATGGGAGTCAGAGTGGATCAGCTTTAGGTCCAGCTGTCAACTCAAGAAAAAAAAAATGGAGAAGCTTGTTCAGGGATATCAAGATAAGACAGAGCAGTTGGAATATCTGAAAAAGGAAAATGGCCAGCTTTGTCAGTTTAACTGAAGAGAGGGAGCACCAGCAGAAGCTCAAGCAGACAGTGGAGGATCTAAAGCAGAAAGAAGCTACTGCAATGAAAAAACAGCAAGAGTTAACAGACCAGAACTTTGACCAGTCAAAAAAACTGAGTGAGAACAAGATTATATATAATGTTCTACAGAGAGAGAAAGAGAGAATGGAAAGAGAAAATGATCTTTTAAAGAGGGAGAACAGCAGATTAAATTAGTTACATGGGTCTGGACTTTGACTCTCTGCCATGTCAGATGCCTGCTTCAGACCAAGGAGGTACAGGACAAAACCCATGACTTATCTATGGAAACCCATATTCTGGTATCCAAGAAAGTTCTGCCCCCAGCCTGCTCTCTGTCAAGAAATGCACCACCTGCAAATCAGACTTTGCTGATGACATTTTTTATCACACCTTGGAGCAGCAGCCCATTCAGACACTTTATTTGAATTGTCCAATTTGTGACAAGAGTTTCTCAGCAAAAGAAAAGCAAATCTTTGAAGACCATGTGTTCTGCCACAGTCTTCTTCTTTTTTTTTTTTTTTTTTTTAATCCTCACCTGAGGACATTTTTGCATTTATCTTCAGATAGAGCGGGAGGGAGAGAGGGAGAAAGAGAGAGAGAGAAACATTGATGTGAGAGAGACACATCGAGTGGTTGCCACCCACACAACCCCAACCAGGGCTGGGGACAAACTGCAACCGAGGTACGTGCCCTTAGCGGGAACTGAACCCGGGACTCTCTGGTCCGCGGGCCGATGCTCTAACCGCTGAGCCAAACCGGCTGGAGCCTGCCACAGTCTTTAAGTGTCCCAGCCTGTACATAGATCTATACTGTACATAGATTTTTATAGAGTACAACCTATAGCTTCTACTATGAATTATAACAAGATCTTACCTAACCTGAAATTATTAAAGATTTACTCAGTTCTGCTGCCCTAGAGGTAGAATCATGTTGATAATCTAGCAGGGGTGTGGAACCTTTTTTCTGCCAATGGTCATTTGGATATTTATAACATCATTTGCAGACCATACAAAATTATCAACTTAAAAATTAGCCTGCTATATTTGGTCAGGCTAATTTGGTGAGGCATGTGATTTTAGCCAGTATTGATTTTTCAGGCCTTATATGGCCCACAGGCCAGACATTCCCCACCCCTGGAGGGCTGTTACTTCCATCTGGGTGGGTTAACACCTTTTAAATCATATAACACTAGCTGTGTCAGCCTTTTATCTATGAAGCCCATTCTTCCAAGGGTCTCCAGTTCAAGGGCCCTGGGATGGAATTGACTGGCTCTTCACAACAGGCCTGACTCAAATACAAAGTGATTCATTTCCCAAGTTGTCCCACAGCCATTCAAGGTCAAGCCTTGAGTATATTTGTACTCAGTCCTCAGACCTACCCTTGGGGCTAGAGATTGACCAGAGGTTGAGAATGTCTTCCTCCTCTTCTTCAGGCCTTTCTTGAACAGATTGCATTTAGACTAGCCAAAAATGGCATGGCAGAGAAGTCAGGCATCCAATTTGGATACCAAAGGTTTCTCATCTTGATTTCTCAGCTCCTAATAGAAGCATCTTATTCCTGAACCTTGGACATGAAATATTATTTCAATTACAGAAAGCCTCTTTCTCCCCATATACTTCTGGTTGGCATTTTCTACTCTTGGATCTTTCCAATGCATATAACTTTTATTGTTATAAGTCCTTTTGTACAGTTAGTAGGAGTTGTTAGAACTGTATGGGTTTGCATCTTTCCAAGCTGGTGAGTTTCAATACGGATGAGACAGAAAAATGAGAACTAATGTTAATCCCTTTAATAATAAAAATAAACTAGTCTTCTTTCTCAGGAACTGCAGTAATTAAAAAAAAATGAAGGCCATAACTAGAGACAAAGAAGGCAACGAAATAATATTGAAAGGATCTATCCAACAGGATGATATACCCTTGGTAAACATATATGCACCCTACATAGGAGCACCAAAATACATTTAAAAACTTCTGGAGGACTTCAAAGGAGAAATCAGCAGCAATACATCAGAGCAAGGGACTTCAACACCCTGCTGACTTCATTGGATAGATCCTCTAGACAAAAAATTAACAAGGAAACAGAGACTCTAAATGATGCACTAGATCAAATGGATTTAATAGATATCTACAGAGATATTACAAAACAAAACTGCAGAATTCACATTCTTCTCAAGTGCACATGGGACATTCTCAAAGATAGACCACATTTTAGTATACAAACTAAGTCTCTACAAGATCAAGAAGATTGAAATCATATCAAGCATCTTCTCAGATCACAGTGGCATGAAACTACAAATGAATTACAGCAAAAACATTCAAACACATGGAGGCTAAATAACATGTTATCAAACAATGAATGCAAGGAGATCAAGGAAGAAATTAAGAACTTCCTGGACACCAATGAAAATGAACACACAACAACACAAAATCTATGGGATAGAGCAAAAGCAATACTCAGAGGGAAGTTCATAGCACTGCAGGCCTACCTGAAGCAAGAAAAATGTCTAATTGATTTTCCAACCCTACAACTTAAAGAACTAGAAAGTAAACAAAAAGAAAAACCCAGAGCAAGTAGAAGGAAAGAAATAGTAAAGGTCAAAGCAGAAATAAATGACATAGAGACTAAAAAACAATACAAAAGATCAATGAAACAAAGAGCTGGTTCTTTGAAAAGATAAACAAAATTGATGGACACTTAGCCAGCCTCACCAAGAAACAAAGAGAGAGGACCCAAATAAAATCAGAAACAAAAGAGGAGAAGTAACAACTAGCACCACAGAAATAGAAAGGATCGTTACAAAATATTATGAACAATTATACACCAACAAATTGGACAATCTAGGTGAAATGGACAAATTCCTAGAATCACACAGTCTCCCAAAACTGAACCAGCAAGAGATAGAAAACTTGAACAGACCAATAACAAGTAAGGAAATTGAAAATGTAATCATGAAACTCCTAGCAAACAAAAGCCCAGGCCTGGACAGCTTCACAGGGGAGTTTTACTGAACATTCAAAGAAGAACTAACACTCATTCTCCTCAAACTATTCCAAAATATTCAAGAGGAAGGAAGACTTCCAAATTCATTTTATGAGGCCAGCATAAATCTAATTCCAAAACCAGATAAAGACACTACAAAGAAAGAAAACTACAGTCCAATATCCCTGATGAACATAGATGCCAAAATCCTGAACAAAATATTAGCAAATCAGATCCAGCAATACATTAAAAAAAGTATTCATCATGACCAAATGGGATTCATCCCAGGGATGCAAGGCTGGTACAATATTCAAATACCAATAAATGTCAATAAACAACACATAAACAAAATGAAAGATAAAAACCATATGATCATATCAATAGATGCTGAAAAAGCATTTGACAAAATCCAGCACCCATTTCTGATAAAAACGCTCAGCAATGTGGGAATAGAGGGACCATATCTCAACATAATAGAGGCCATATATGAAAAACCTACATCCAACATCAGGCTCAATGGGCAAAAACTCAAACCATTTCCAATAAGGACAGGAACAAGACAGGGATGCCCACTTTCACCACTCTTATTTAACATAGTACTGGAAGTCTTAGCCACAGCAATTAGACATGAAAAATAAAATAAAATAAAAGGGATCAAAAATGGAAAGGAGGAAGTAAAACTGTCATTATTTGCAGATGACATAATATTGTACATAGAAAACCCTAAAGACTCCATCGAAAATCTACTAGACTTAATAAATGAATTTGGCAAAGTAGCAGGATACAAAATTCACATCAAGAAATCGACAGCATTCTTATACACTAATAATGAACTCACAAAAAAAGAAACTAAAAAAACAATCTCATTTACCATTGCAGCAAAAATCTTAAATACCTAGGAATAAACTTAACCAAAGAAGTAAAGAACCTGTTCTCAGAAAACTACAAGACATTGAAAAAAGAAATAAAGGAAGATATAAAAAGGTGGAAAAATATACCTTGTTCATGGATACAAAGAATTAACATCATTGAAATGTCCATAAAACCTAAAGCAATCTATAAATTCAATGCACTCTCCATTACAATACCAACAACATATTTCACAGAACTACAACAAATACTCCAAAAGGCAATATGGAACCAAAAAAGACCCCGAATAGCCACAGCAATCTTGAAAAAGAAGGACAAAGGAGGAGGGATCACAATACTGGATATCAGGTTAGACTACAAAGACATTGTAATCAAAACAGACTGGTGCTGGCACAAAAATAGGCATACAGATCAATGAAACAGAACAGAGAACCCGAAAATTAACCCAAGACATTATGATCAATTAATATTTGACAAAAGTGGCAAGAGCATACAATGAAGTAAAGACAGCCTCTTAAAGAAATGGTGCTGGGAAAATTGGACAGATACATGCAAAACTTAAATGTGACTTGTGAATGCATAAAAATCCTATAAGAAATATAAGAACCCAAGCCAGTTTTGCTCAGCGGTGAGAACATCAGCCCACAGACCAGAGAGTCCTGGGTTCGGTTCCTGCTAAAGGCACGTACTTTGGTTGCAATTTGTCCCTGGCCCTGCTTGGGGTCGTGAGGGTGGAAATCACTCGATGTGTCTCTCTCACATTGATTTTTCCCTCTCTCTTTTCCTTCCTCTCTCCCTCTCGCTCTATCTGAAGATAAATGCAAAAATGTCCTCGAGTGAGAATTTTAAAAAATGAGGTAACAGTATCCAAAATGGCAGCAGAGTGAATGGAAGTTACACAGACCATCTGCCAGGGCCAAACTTGGTGAAGGAAGAAGGCATTCAACTTCAAGAAGTACAGAGAGCACCAAGTAAGAAGAACCCAAAGACGGCACATCAAGATACATAATAATTAAAATGCCAAAAATTGAAAACAAAGAGAGAATCTTAAAGGCAGCAAGAGATAAACAACAGGTTACCTACAAAGAAACCCCCATAAGGCTATGAGCTGACTTCTCAACAGAAACACTATAGGTCAGAAGGGAATGGCATGAAATAATCAAGGTCATGAAAAACAAGGATCTGAATCCAAGACTACTCTATCCAGCAAGGCTATCATTCAAAATAGAAGGTCAAATAAAGAGCTTCCCAGACCAAAAAGGCTAAGGGAATATATTAGCACCAAAACAGCACTGCAAGAAATGTTAAAAGGACTGCTGTAATTAGTAGAAGAAATAGGAAGAAAAATAGAACCACAATAAACAAAAATTGCAATAAATAAGCACATATCAATAATAACCTTAAATGTAAGTGGATTGAATGCTCTGATCAAAAAACACAAAGTAGCTGATTGGATAAGAAAGCATGACCCATATATATGTTGTTTACAAGAGACCCACCTCACAACAAAGACTCACATAGGTTGAAAGTGAAGGGAAGGAAAACAATCTTCCAAACAAATGGAAAGGAAAAAAAAAAAAAAGCTGGGGTAGCAATACTCATATCTGATAAAATAGATTTCAAAATGAAGGCCATAACTAGAGACAAAGAAGGCCACTACATAATATTGAAAGTATCTATCCAACAGGAAGATATAACCTTGGTAAACATATATGCACCCAATATAGGAGCACCAAAATACATTAAAAATCCTCTGGAGGACTTCAAAGGAGAAATCGACAGCAATACAATCATAGCAGGAGACTTCAACACCCCGCTGACATCACTGGATAGAGCCTCTAGACAAAAAATTAACCAGGAAACAGAGACTCTAAACAAAGCACTAGACCAAATGGATTTAATAGATATCTACAGAGAATTACACCCCAAAACTACAGAATTCACATTCTTCTCAAGTGCACATGGGACATTCTCAAAGATAGACCACATGTTAGGGCACAAACTAAGTCTCTACAAGTACAAGAAGATTGAAATCACATCTAGCATCTTCTCATTTCACAATGGTATGAAACTAGAAATCAATTACAACAAGAACATGCAAAGACATTTGAACACATGGAGGCTAAACAGCATGTTTTTAAACAATGAATGGGTTACCAAGGATATCAAGGATGAAATTTAAAACTTCCTAGAAACCAATTAAAATGAACACACAACAACACAAAATGTATGGGATGCAACGAAAGCAGTTCTGAGAGGAAAGTGCATAGCTCTACAGGCCTACCTCAAGAAACAAGAAAAATTTTTAATTGACTATCTAACCTAACAAATTAAAGAACTAGAAAGCAAACAAAAAGAAAACCCCAGAGCAAGTAGAAGGAAGGAAATAGTAAAGATCACAGCAGAAATAAATGACATAGAGACCAAAAAAACAATTCAAAAGATCAATGAAACAAAGAGCTGGTTATTTGAAAAGGTACACAGGATTGATGGACCCTTAGCTAGATTCACCAAGAAACAAAGAGAGAGGACCCCAATACACAAAATCAGAAATGAAAGAGGAGAAGTAACAACTGACACCACAGAAATACAAAGGATCATTGACAAATACTATGAACTATTATACAGCAACAAATTGGACAATCTAAGCAAAATGAAAAATTTCTAGAAACACATAGTCTCCAAAAACTGACCTGGGAAGAGATAGAAAATTCGAACAGGCCAATAACAACTAAGGAAATTGAAGATGTAATCAAGAATCTCCCAGCAAACAAAAGCCCAGGCCTGGACGGCTTCATGGGGGAGTTTTAAGAAACATTCAAAGAACTAACAGCCATTCTCCTCAAACTATTTCAAAAAATTCAAGAAGAAGGAAGACTTCCAAACTCATTTTATGAGGTCAGCATAATTCTATTTCAAAAACCAGATAAAGGATTCCAAAACGGCGGAGGAGTGAATGGAAGCTACACAGACCATCTCCCAGGACCAAACTGGAATTACAACTAAAATAAAGACAAATCATCGGGAAAAAGCAACAGAAAAGCAGCTTGCAAGGACCATACAACCAGGGACGCTGAATCGATCCTGGTAGGATTGCGGAGGCGTGAGAGGGGGCTGGGAGCCCACAGACAGAAGGGACCTTAGCCCTGAGCAGCTCCCCACCCTCGAGGTTAAAGCCCGAGCTGGCTCCACAGCGCAGAGGGCCGGGACAGAGTGCTAAAATAGCCACAGCCACTCACCTGGGCTTCGGCAGAGGGAGGGCGGACTGGACTGGAACTGTGTGGGGACACTCGGGATTTGGAGGGTGCTCAGAGCTTTTGCTGAGTTGCGGCCACACAGGACTGTGGCCTGGCCTTCTTACTCCATCCCAGGGCTCTGGGGAGAGGTGGCAGCCCCTCCCTCAGAGATCCAGCCACACCCTAGTGGGCCATTGAAATGCAAACTGAGGCTCATTAACTACTAGCATCAGCCCTACCCTCTGGAAATTCTCTCCCGCTGAACACCTGAGGGAGGTTTTCATTCAACTGACAACCGAAGGCTCTTCAAGCAACCACAACTAATAGCCTCTAGGCAAAAAGCTAGAGGATAACTTAACTTTTGCTGGGCTTGAAAATCTACCCAGGAAAGTAAGACTCCACAGTGGTGTTTAACGTGGGTCATCCCACGTTCATCCAAACCCAGTAGAGGGAGCCACAAACAACAAAACACCAACATCCACAGGAAAATTTGGCAGGCTCCAAAAAACACTGAGATAGCCAAAATGGTGAAACAAAGAAACAGATCCCAAATGAAAGAACAAGAGACCTCTACCGAAGATGAGATAAATGAAATGGAGTTAAACAAGTTAACAGAGCTAGAATTCAGAGCCATGATCTTGAGGAAGCTCAACAGAATGAGTAAGGACATCAACACCTTGAGTAAAGACATCAACACCATGAGCAAAAAATAGAAATACTGAAAACCAACCAAGTGGAAATTAAGAAGCAGCAAGAAGAAATGAAGAATGACAAAGCAGAAATGAAGAACACATTGGAAGGACTAAACAGCAGAGTAGAGGAAGCTGAGGACCAGATCAGTGAATTAGAAGACAGGGTAGAAAATATCAACCAATCAGAAAACCAAAAGGAAAAAACAATGAAAAAACAGGAAGTCAGCTTAAGAGAACTGTGGGACAACTGGAAATGTAATAATATTCGCATCATAGGAGTTCCCGAAGAGGAAAAAAATGAGCAAGAGTCAGAGAATATATTTGAAGAAATAGTGACAGAAAACTTTACTAATTTGGTGAAGAAAGAAGGCATTCAAGTTCAAGAAGCACAGAGAGTCCAAAGTAAGAAGAACCCAAACAGGCCCACACCAAGATGCATAGTAATTAAAATGCCAAAAATTAAAGACAAAGAGAGAATCCTAAAGGCAGCAAGATATAAACAACAGGTTACCTACAAAGGAACCCCCATAAGGCTATCATCTGACTTCTCAACAGAAACACTACAGGCCAGAAGGGAATGGCATGAAGTAATCAAGGTCATGAAAAACAAGGATCTGAATCCAAGACTACTCTACCCAGCAAGGCTGTCATTCAAAATAGAAGGTCAAATAAAGAGCTTCTCAGACAAAAAAAGGCTAAGGGAATACATTAGCACCAAACCAGCACTGCAAGAAATGTTAAAAGGACTGCTGTAATTAGTAGAAGAAATAGGAAGGAAAGTAGAACCACACTAAACAAAAATGGCAATAAATAAGTACATATCAATAATCACCTTAAATGTAAATGGATTGAATGCTCCGATAAAAAGACACAGAGTAGCGGATTGGATAAGAAAGCATGACCCATATATATGTTGTTTACAAGAGACCCACCTCACAACAAAAGACTCACATAGGCTGAAAGTGAAGGGATGGAAAAAAATCTTCCAAGCAAACGGAAAGGAAAAAAAGCTGGGGTAGCAATACTCATATCGGATAAAATAGATTTCAAAATGAAAGCCATAACTAGAGACAAAGAAGGTCACTACATAATATTGAAAGGATCTATCCAACAGGAAGATATAACCTTGGTAAACATATATGCACCCAATATGGGAGCACCAAAATATATTAAAAATCTTCTGGAGGACTTCAAAGGAGAAATCGACAGCCATACAATCATAGCAGGGGACTTCAACATCCCACTTACATCACTGGATAGATCCTCTAGACAAAACAATTAAGAAGGAAATAGGGACTCTAAATGAAGCACTAGACCAAATGGATTTAATAGATATTTACAGAGAATTACACCCCAAAACTACAGAATTCACATTCTTCTCAAGTGCACATGGGACATTCTCAAAGATAGACAACATGTTAGGACACAAACGAAATCTCTACAAGTTCAGGAAGATTGAAATCATATCAAGCATCTTCTCAGATCACAATGGCATAAAACTAGAAATCAATTGAAACAAGAACATGCAAAGACACATGAACACAAGGAAGCTAAATAGCATGTTATTAAACAATGAATGGGTTACCGAGGAGATCAAGGAAGAAATTAAAAAATTCCTGGAAACCAATGAAAATGAACATACAACAACACAAAATCTATGGGATGCAGCGAAAGCAGTTCTGAGAGGGAAGTTCAAAGCACTACAGGCCCACCTCAAGAAAGAAGAAAAATTTCTAATTGACTACCTAACCTCACAACTTAAAGAACTAGAAAGCAAACAAAAAGAAAACCCTAGAGCAAGTAGAAGGAAGGAAATAGTAAAGATCAGAGCAGAAATAAACGACATAGAGACCAAAAAAACAATTCAAAGGATCAATGAAACAAAGAGCTGGTTTTTTGAAAAGATAAACAAGATTGATGGACCCTTAGCTAGACTCACCAAGAAACAAAGAGAGAGAACCCAAATACACAAAATCAGAAACGAAAGAGAAGTAAAAACTGACACCACAGAAATACAAAGGATCATTAACAAATACTATGAACATTAATATGGCAACAAATTCGACAATCTAAGCAAAATGGACACATTTCTAGAAACACATAGTCTCCCAAAACTGAACCGGGAAGAGATAGAAAACTTGAACAGGCCAATGACAACGAAGGAAATTGAAAATCTAATCAAGGCCCTCCCAGCAAACAAAAGCCCAGGCCCTGACGGCTTCACGGGGGAGTTTTACCGAACATTCAAAGAAGAACTAACACCCATTCTCCTCAAACTATTCCAAAAAATTCAAGAAGAAGGAAGACTTCCAAACTCGTTTTATGAGGCCTGCATAATTGTAATTCCAAAACTAGAAAAAGACACTACAAAGAAAGAAAACTACAGGCCAATATCCCTGATGAACATAGATGCCAAAATCCTTAACAAAATACGAGCAAATCGGATCCAGCAATACGTCAAAAAAATTATTCACCATGACCAAGTGGGATTCATTGCAGGGATGCAAGGCTGGTACAATATTCACAAATCAATAAATGTGATACACCACATAAACAAAATGAAAGATAAAGACCATGTGATCATATCAATAGATGCTGAAAAAGCATTTGACAAAATCCAGCACCGATAAAAATGCTCAGCAATGTGGGAATGGAGGGATCATATCTGGATATTATAAAGGCCATATATGAAAAACCTACAGCCAACATCATACTCAATGGGCAAGAACTAAAAGCTTTTCCCTTAAGAACAAGAACAAGATAGGGATGCCCACTTTCACCAATCTTATTTAACACAGTACTGGAAGTCTTAGCCACAGCAATCAGACATGAAGAAAAAATAAAAGGGATCATAATTGGAAAGGAAGAAGTGAAACTGTTACTATTCGCAGATGACATGATATATTATACATAGAAAACCCTAAAGACTCCATCAAATATCTGATAGATTTAATAAACAAATTTGGCAAGATAGCAGGATACAAAATTAATATCAAGAAATTGACAGCATTCTTATACACCAATAATGAACTCACAGAAAGAGACACTAAAAGAATAATCCCATTTACCATTGCAGCAAAAAAACTAAAATACCTAAGAATAAACTTAATCAAAGAAGTAAAGGACCTGTTCTCAGAAAACTACAGGACATTGAAAAAAGAAATAGAGGAAGATATAAAAAAGTGGAAGCATATACTTTGTTCATGGATACGAAGAATTAACATCATTGAAATGTCCATACAACCTAAAGCAATCTATAGATTCAATGCAATCCCCATTAAAATAATAACGACATATTTCACAGAACTAGAACAAATACTTCAAAAGTTTATATGGAACCCAAAAAGACCCCAAATAACCACAGCAATCTTGAAAAAGAAGGACAAAGTAGGTGGGATCACAATACTGGATATCAGGTTAGACTACAAAGGTACTGTAATCAAAACAGACAGGTACTGGCACAAGAACAGACATACAGATCAATGGAACAGAACAGAGAACCCAGAAATTGACCCAAGACATTATGATCAATTAATATTTGACAATGTTGGCAAAAACATACAATGGAGTAAAGACAGGCTCTTTAATAAATGGTGTTGGGAAAATTGGACAGCTACATGCATGCTGTCTCTCAGCCTGCTGGGATTGGTGCAATGCAATGAATTACAAGCACACGCTGCTTGGAGTGAGAGGGAGCTCTGCAAGGGAGCAAATGCTCCAGATCTTTGGACGCAGTCCCATTTATTTGCAGATTGGTTCCCCCAGGTTACAAGTGGATTTATATAAATTATTTCCTTGAGATGGCGTCTCTGCAAACCATACAGCCTAGCTTTGTCTCTTGCTTTTTACTGTGGAAAGAGACTTTGAAGCTAAAAAATAACAAACCCAGACATTCTTGAGTCCTACGACCCATTAGTCCACTTGAGGCAGTGTTCCAGCCATAGTCATGCAAGCTTTATCTTATTCACATGCAAATGAAGCACTCAATGCACATAGGCTGGCCAGGTTGCGAGAATGCATTATCACAAGGTTACAAATCGTCCATCTTTTAACCCCCCATCCCCACACATGCAAAAAAATGAAACTAGACCATCAACTTACACCATACACAAGAATAAACTCAAAATGAATAAAAGACTTAAATGTGACTTGTGAATCCATAAAATCCTAGAAGAAAATGTAGGCAAGAAAATTTCGGACATCATACGCAGCAGAATTTTCACTGATACACCACCTAAGGCAACAGAAACAAAGGAAAAAAATGAACACATGAGACTATATCAAGCTAAAAAGCCTCTGCACAGCAAAAGAAACAACCATCAAAATGGAAAGAGAACCACTGTATGGGAGAGCATAATTGCCAATGATACATCAGATAAGAGGTTAATTTCCAAAATATACAGAGTGCTCATACAACTTAACAAAAGGAAGACAAAGAACCCCATTAAAAAATGGGCAGAAGACCTGAATAGACACCTCTCCAAAAAGGACATGCAAATGGCCAAGAGACATATGAAGAAATGCTCAAGGTCAATAATCATCAGAGAGATGTAAATTAGAACAACAATGAGATATCACCTCATACTTGCCAGAATGGCCGCCATCAACAAATTATCAAACAACAAGTGCTGGCGAGGGTGTGGAGAAAAGGGGACTCTAGTACACTGCTGGTGGGAATGCAGACTGGTGCATTTTCCCCTATGGAAAACACTATGGTGTTCCCTCAAAAAATTAAAAATCGAATTTCCATTTGACCCAGTGATCCCACTTCTAGGAATATATCCTAAGAAGCCTGAAACACCAATCAGAAAGAATATATGTACCCCTATGTTCATAGCAGCACTATTTACAATCTCTAAGATCTGGAAACAGCCAAGTGTCCATCAATAGATGAGTGAATAAAGAAGCTGTGGTACATATATACAATGGAGTACTATGCAGCTATAAGAAAGAAAGAAAGATCTCTTATCTTTTGAGACAACATGGAGGAACCTTGAGAGTATCATGCTCAGTGAAGTAAGCCAATTAGAGATAGACAAATACCACATGATCTCACTTATTTGTGGAATATAATGAACAAGGTGAGCTGATGAACAAAATAGACCCAGAGACATAGAAAGGAGTATGATTCAGACTGACAAACCTCAGAGTAGGGGGACTGGGAGGATGGATGAGATGAACCAAAGAACTTATATGCATATATGCATAACCAGTGGACATATACAATGCTAGGGGGTGGTGGGGCAGGATGGAGACGAGGGTGTCTAGGGGGGGAAAAGGAGAAACATCTGTAACAGAAATAAATTAATAAAAATTGGAAAAAGAAAAAAAGGAAAATCTAGGCAACAAAATTTCAGACATCACACATAGCAGAATTTTCACTGATACAATGCCTAAGGCAAGAGAAACAAATGAAAAAATTGGTAAATGGGACTACATCAAACTAAAAAGCTTCTACACAGCAAAAGAAACAAACATCAAAATGGAAAGGGAACCCATTATATGGGAGAGCATAATTGCCAAGAAGACATCAGATAAGGGGTTAATCTCCAAAATATAGAGTACTCATACAACTCAACAAAAGGAAGATAAAATCCAATTAAAATGGGCAGAAGATCTAAATAGACACCTCTCCAAAAAGGACATACAAATGGCCAAGAGATATATGAAAAAATGTTCAACATCACTAACCATCAGAGAGATGGAAATTAAAACCACTATGAGGTATCACCTCACCCCTATCAGAATGGCTGCCATCACCAAATCATCACACAAGTGCTGTAGAGGGTGTGGAGAAAAGGGGACTCTAGTACACTGCTGATGGGAATGAAGACTGGTACAGCCACTATGGAAAACAATATTGGTGTTTCCTCAAAAAATTAAATTTCCATTTGACCCAGTGATCACACTTCTAGGAATATATCTTAAGAAGCCTAAAACACCAATCAGAAAGAATATATGTACCCCTATGTTCATAGCAGCACTATTTATAATCGCTAAGATCTGGAAACACCCCAAATGTTCATCAATAGATGAGTGGATAAAATAGCTGTGGTACATATACACAATGGAATACTATGCAGCTGTAAGAAAGGAAGATCTCTTATCCTTTGAGATGACATGGAGGGACCTGGAGAGTATTATGCTAAGTGAAATAAGCCAATCAGAGAAATACAAATACCGCATGATCTCACTTATTGGTGGAATATAATGAACAAAATAAGCTGATCAACAAAATAGATCCAGAGATGTAGAAGTAGGGTACAGACTGACAAACCTCAAAAGAGAGGTATGGGGGTGGGGTGGGGAGGAAAGAGATAAACCAAAGAATTTATATGCATATATGCATAACCAATAGACATAGACAACAATGCCGAGGGGGGCAGGGTAGGATCGGGAGGATGGTGTTAATGGGGGGAAAGGAGAAAAATCTATAACAAAAATAAATTAATAAAAAAATAAAATAGATCTAAAGTTCAAAGTCTTATTTAAATATCATCTAATCAGATATGTGTGAGACTCTAGATACCATTCTTCCTGAGATAAAATTCCTCTTCATCTGTGAAACCAAACAAATGCAATGATTGGACACACACAGGATAGACATTCCTTTTTCATAGGGAGAAATGGGAAAGAAGGAAGGGGTGACAGGTCCCAAGCAAGTCCAAAACCTAGCAAGGCAAGTTACATTAGATCTTAAGTCTTAAGAACAGTATTCTGGTTCAATACTCTGCCCTCCAGGCCCAATTAGGTGGCACCATGACCCCCATGCTCTACAGAGCAACGCTTTCCCTTCAGTCCTGCAGGGCCCCTCCCACCTCTCAAGCTGCAGCTCTCTGAATCACCTTCAGTTTCATTCTTCCCTTTACTCTCGGAGTCCTTCAGTCTCAGCTGGCAGTTTCTGTGGGTACAGTCCCATCTCTATTCCAAGCTTCCACTGAGATGGATGATTAGATCTATGGTTCACATTTATACTAATCTTATCAAATGATTGTTCAAACACAACCTATGCATTCTCTTAAGAACAAGCTTTCTCACCCTGGCCAGTTTGGCTCAGCAGTTAGAGCGTTGGTCCTCAGGCCAGAGAGGCCCGGGTTCAGTTCCTGCTAAGGGCACATACCTTGGTTGCAGTTTGGCTGCAGCCCTGGTTGGGGTCTCTCTCTCTTCCTCCCTCTCTCCCTCCTGCTCTATTTGAAGATAAATGCAAAAAAAATGTTCTCAGGTGAAGATTAAAAAAAAAAAAGAACTAGCTTTCTTGTTTTTGCAATATGGATAGGCTGAGAATTCTCTAAATATTCAAGTTCTGATTCTTTAGGGTTACAAATTCCATTGTTCAGAGTTTAGCTTTATTCCATAATATTGCTGCCTTGGCATCCATTCTGTGCGGCTAAGATGCCTGTAGGGGGTTTGGAGTGACACTAAGCCTTCCCTCCAGCACATGTCCTAGAAAGAGCCAAGAGGAGAAAGTAAACGTAAATTCCTAATAAGAATCTCCCAACCACCCTTGTAATAAGCACTTGCCCCTGAAACCCAGGTCTTTTCCCTTGTGTGCCTCTTAGCTAAGACCCCCACTCAACAATTACCAAAACCTAGCTCTTTCTGGTTTGGATTGACCAATCCAGCCTTAGCTCAGGAACCTCAAAACACTGTGCCCAGGGACTCTAATAAAAGCATGTGCTCCAGGTCCTGATGAGCTCTCTATCCAAACCCCACCTTGACCTCCCCACGTGGGCTCGTCTGGTGTGTTGTATACCTCCTCCTGGACCTGTGAGTAATAAACTTGTTTATTTCACTTTTCCTTGCAGTATTTTGTTGAATTGTGGCTCACCATCTGACACCCCAGGGTTCTACTTAACAAACTTTAATTAAACAAAATCACAATGTCCTTCTTGGATTCATTTCCTTTTGTGTTTCACTACAAGCATTCGGGAGGAAACAAGCTGCTCCTTCGATACTTTGCCTGCAAATCTCTAAGCTAAATATCCAATTTCGTCTCTCACAAATTTTACCTTTCACAAAACTGTAGAACACATTTCAGCCAAGTACTTTGCCACTTTGTAACAAGGATCATATTTACATGTTTCTAGTAACATGTTTCTCATTTCCTTCTGAGATCTCCCCAGAATCACTCTTAATGTCCATTTTTCTAGCTTTCCAAATCTGCTTCCATATATTTAAGTATTTATTACAGTAGTACCCACTCTTGAAACCAAAATCTTAGTGGGCTCAGGCTGCCATAATAAAATATTATAGACTGGGTAGCTTAACCAACAGAAATTTATTTTCTCACAGTTCTGGAGGCTAGTAGTCCAAGATCAAGGTTCCAGTATGGCTGGATTCTGGTGAGAGTTCTCTTCCTCTATGTCTTCATATTGGGGAGGGGGAGGAGAGAAAGAGAAAGAGAGCAAGCTCTCTGGTGTTTCGGTTTTTTGGGGTTGTTTTTTTTTTAATCCTCACCCGAGGACATTTTTCCTTTTTTTGCTCAGATAGAGTGGGAGGGAGAGAGAGAAAGATAGAGGGAAACATCAATGCGAAGGGGACACACATTGAGTGGCTGCCTCCTGCACAAGCGACCAGGGCCTTAGGGGAATCTGAACCCGGGTCTCTCTGGACCACAGGCCGACGCTCTAACTGCTGAGCCAAACCAGCCAGGGCATTTGGTGTTTCTTCTTTTAAGGGCATTAATCCCATCATGAGGGCTCCATCTTCACGACCTTATCCTAACACCTCTTTAAATTGGTAATTAAGGAAGGCTTCTCTAAAAGATAACATTTGGACTGAGACCTAAAGGATAAGAAAGAACCAGGATATTTTTCTGATGTTTACTCTTGTATCCCCAGTCCCTAGAACAGTGTCTGGTACAAAGTTTGAATGCACTATGAATGAATGCAGGACTGAGTGAGTTAATGAATAAATGAATGAAGCAAGCAACCTAGGTAGAGTGGGGAAAGAGTGTTCTAGGCAGAAGGGCCAACAATGTAAAGATTCCATAGTAGGAAAGATCTTAGTATGTTTGTGGATCAGAAGCAAGGTCAGTGTGGCTGGATAACATGGGGAATAGTGAACTGAGATGACATGAAGAGGTAGGCAGTGCTATTAGATGTTGATCTGTACAGTAGTCCCCCTTATCCTGTTTCAATTTACACAGTTACCTGGGGTCAACAGTGGTCCAAAAATATTAAATTGAAAATTCCAGAAACAAACAATTCATAAATTTAACATTCCACGAAATTCTCAGTATCATGATGAAATCACAACATCCTGCTTCATTATGTTTGGGATGTGAATTATTTCTTTGTTCAGTGTATCCACACCCGTTAATCACTTAGTACCATCTAGGTTATCAGATCAACTATTGTGGTATTGCAGTGTTTCAAGTAACTCTTATTTTACTTAATAATGTCTTTTTTGCCTCACTTCATATAATTATGCAGACATTTTATCATTTCACATAGTCACAAGAAGAAAAAGGGTGAGTATAATACAATAAGGTATTTTCAGAGGGACCACATTTACCTAACTTTTATTACAGTATATTGATATAATTATTTTATTTTATTATTTTTAATTTTTTACTGTGCCTAATGTATAAATAAACTTTATCATAGATGTGTATGTATAGGTAAAAACACAGTATATATAGGGTTTGGTACTATCCATAGTTTCAGGCATCCACTGGGGGTCCTGGACAGGGAATACTATACTTAATTTTTTTTTTTTTTTAGAACACATACAACATTTCTAGATTAAGTTCACTATCTTACATGGGCATGATTCATGGCACACACACCCCCCTCCCCATTACAGTAGTAACATCAGAGATCACTGATCACAGATCACCATAACAAATACAGTAATAATGAAAGAGTCTTAAATATTGCAAGAATTACCAAAATGTGACACAGAGACATAAAGTGAGCAAATGCTTTGGAAAAATGGCACCAATAGATTTGCTCCATGTAAAGTTGCCACAAACCTTGAATTTGTATAAAGATACACTATCTGCAAAGCTAAATAAAGCAAAGCACAATAAAATGAGGTATGCCTGTAAGGGTTAAATAATTGTTGCTATGGAAGATAAGTATGGCCTTTCTAAATTTTAAGAAACATGTATAGATTATTTCAAACATGTGTTTTTTAATTGATTTAAATATTATACTAAAGACCTCAAGGTTATATAGCAAAATTCGTAGTAATAATAGTTCTTAACAATAAAGATATTTCAATACTTTATTCAATCACTATATATCCCTTTTGAAAATAGTAAAGCAATCTTGCCCAGTAAATAGTCAAATAATGTTTACATGATTGCTCTGTTTCACTAAATACTAACATTTCTCTACTGGAGAAAGGTTGTGTGTTTTTTTCATTTGGAGAAAATTTTATTTTATTTTATTTGTTTGTTTTGTTTGTTTTATTATTTATTTATTTATTTTTGTTACAGATATTTCTCCTTTTTCCCCCCATTGACTCCCTCCTCCCTATCCCCTCCCACCCCATCCCCAGCTTTGTTGTCCAAGTCCATCAGTTATGCATACATGCACGTAAGTTCTGTGGTTTATCCCTTCCCCACCCCACCCCCTTCTAAGGAATGTCAGTCTGTACCCTACTTCTATGACTCTGGGTCTATTTTGTTCATCAGTTTGTTTAGTTCATTATATTCCGGAAATAAGTGAGATCATGTGATATTTGTTTTCCTCTGCTTGGCTTGTTTCACTTAGGATAATACTTTCCAGGTCCCTCCATGTCGTCTCAAAGAATAAGAGATCTTTCTTTCTTACAGCTGCATAGTACTCCATTGTGTATATGTACCACAGCTTTTTTATCCATTCATCTACTGATGGACACTTGGGCTGTTTCCAGATCTTAGCTATTGTAAATACTGCTGCTATGAACATGGGAGTACATGTATTCTTTCTGGTTGGTGTTTCAGGCTTCTTAGGGTATATTCCTAGAAGTGGGATCACTGGGTCAAATGGCAAAGTGAATTTATTTTCAAATGAACTTAAAAATTCATAATCAATAACTTTAGGTGGAGTATGTCATTGGATTTATAGTTAGGTAGGACGTTTATGTGTTTTCTGACCATTTGTATTCTGACCTTAGTAAATTGCCTTCTTCGTTATTGTTGTTATTCACCAATTTTTCTATTAAAATGTTCTGATTTTTATTTGTTTGTTTGTTTTTTGAGTGCCTTTTGAATATTATGAGTACTAAAACTTCGTCATGTGCATTGCAAATATTTTTCCTAGATTTTCATTTGCCTTTCACTAGTGTTTATGGCATTTATCACATATAGAAATTTCAAAGATTTATGTATTCAATCTAGTTTTTAACTATAGAAGGTATAAGAACAGTTTCACATATTGCACCTATATTTCTTCTCATTCTTTTTACATTTTTATATCTAAATCTGTGTTCCAATGGAATTTTTAAAAAGAGTGATGTGGGGGTATAATCACTGTTGGCATTTTGGTAAATAACCTTTCAGATATCTTTCAATGCATTAATGTATAGTATTTATAGAAATATGTATATAATTTTATATAAGTGTGACATGAGACATCCTACATAGCCCTACTGCCATTGACCTCCACCCCTCTGAATAAGGAAAGGTCTGGGTTAGAGGAGATGATATGTGGGGGAAGAAGGAGGCAAGCGTTTGTGGTGGTAAATATATCCTTCTATCCATTGGGAAGGTTCTTCCCCACCTCACATCCAAGCAGTATGCTGTGGGTCTCCAAGAGCATCACTCACAGAGACTTAAGATCCTTTGAGAGGAGACCCGCTTCTTGATCCCTGGCTGGGCAGCCAAACATGCAGTTCACTCTGGTGCTGCTGTGGGTGGAGGTTAGTGGAGCATTCCTTAAAAAAAAATAGGACAGCTTTGATGAATGTTCCCCAAGGGGGAGGGATTTCCTGTATCATGGAGACTGGTGTCCAATTCTTGACTAGAGATCTCCAGAGGCAGAGGGAATTTTTAAATAGCCTAGTGCAACTGAGAGGAAAAGGTTAGGGGGGCCTCCTCACCCGCAGTTTCCTGTGGTTCTTGAAGAGCACAGAAATGAACTAGCATGTCTAAACCTCCTTACTCCCTCACCATATCTGCTCCCTCTCCTTCACTTCCTTGTAGGGGAAAGACATCACCATAAAACACCAAGTGTTCCAAATCAGGAAACAGAGGGTCACTGTCATCTTTCTCTTTTTTTATCCCTTAACTCTAGTCAACTACTAGCCCTTTAGTTATATACTCTTATTGTTTCCCCAATCTTTATTCTTCTCTCTCCCTCAAGCATTCACCACTTGTTGCTTGGGTTGCTTCAAGAGGTCTCTCTTCTAGGGTGAGGAAGCCCTGACATTAAGGCTGCACTCCTGAAAGAGTGGTAGGAGAAGTCCTCCTGTTCTTGTTGACTCCAAAGTCAGCCAAACAAGGCAGGGAGAATGTTCCAAAACAAATAAAATCCACTCAAGCCTGGCCGGTGTGGCTCAGTGGTTGAGCATTGACCCATGCACCAAGAGGTCACTGGTTCGATTCCTGGTCAGGGCACATGCCCGGGTTGTGGGCCCAGTCCCCAGTTGGAGGCATGCAGGAGGCGACCAATTGATGTTCTCTCTCATCAATGTTTCTCTCTCTCTCCCTCTCCCTCTAAAATCAATAAATAAATTTTTAAAAAATTAAAAAAAACAACACTCAAAGGAACAGAAAACCCATTCCCCTTCACCCATTCCTCCTTTCAGTAGACCATGACTTTTTATTCTTTGTACCACAAATAGTATGTTTACATTTTCTGCCTGCATTTCCATACCACTCAGTTTTCAATCTTTGAATTATGACTTCCACCTCTTTTTGACTGAAATTTGTCTGAAAGATCACCAATGTCAAATACAAAGGTGTAATAATTAGGAATCTTTTCTGGTGCAAGTGATAGAAAGTCCAACTCAAACTGGTTTAATAAGCAAAATAGAGGACAAAGGTTTGTTTCAGTTTCTAATTTTGTCCTAAGTCCCTGAACCAATCACTGTTGCCATGGGAATGTGTTGCTCTGATTGGTCAGGCTTGAGTCATATGCTCTATTTTTAATCTTTGAAGCAGACAGATTCAATAAAAATATAATGGAAGTCACAAACATGAGACAGATGTAAGGCACATATGTAACTTTAAATGTTCTAGTAGTCACATTTTATTTTATTTATTTTTTATTAATTTATTTTTGTTACAGATGTTTCTCCTTTTTCCCCATTGACACTCTCCTCCCCATCCCCCTACCCCGTCCCCAGCTTTGTTGTCCATGTCCATCAGTTATGCATACATGCGTATAAATTCTGTGGTTTATCTCTTCCCTCCCCTCCACCCCCTCTTCTGAGGGTTGTCAGTCTGTACCCTACTTCCATGTCTTAGTAGTCACATTTTAAAAAGTTAAAAGAAACATGAGAAATTAAATTTAATGATATATTTTAGTTAATCCAGTGTATCCAAACTATTATCATTTCAACATTAACCAATATAAAATGTTATTAATGAAATATTTTGCATGCTTTTCTTGTACTGTCTTTAAAATCAGCATTTTAGGAAGACTTCCAATGATGACAATGTAAAGGGGGACGGTATGTGTCTTTAAAACATACTTTGAGAAACACTGTCTTACAGGCTCTTTTATTTCTTCTGTGTTCCCCAAATCACATTTATAATGGTAGGAGTACTGAGAGATCTGCTGAAACATATTTGAGCAATTGAGAATTGAAGATTGAAGACAGGGTTGTTACTGGTGAGATCAAGCAGAGACTTAGTGACATTCAATATTGCTTGCATGTTGCTGCCACCTTTTGGTTGTAGCACATATTGCAGCCACATAAACCCAACAGGTTCTGGTCATTTGTGAGCCCTTGAAATTTCTGGCAACACGCGTCCTCAACTGTATCTTGAGATGACTTTCCTTTGGAATTCCCCTTTATACCAGAGCATGGAAAGTCTTTGGGAGAGCCAAATAAAATTTATTACTAAAATTAATTCCAGCTATTCCTTTTTACTTTTTTTTTTCAATTACAATTTAAATTCAGTATTACTTTGTATTAATTTCAGGTATGCAGCATAGTGTTTAGATAATCATATACTTTACAAAGTGGTCAGAAAGTCTTAATAGTTTGTATAATGGATTCTCAGACTTAAGTCTACCAGGATGTTTTGTTTTTTTTTCAGCCCACTTCAGGACATAAATTTCCTCATTTTTAAACCCTTAGCATATACTCATGTCAGTAATCTATTGTAATTGGTCCTGCTTCCTGTTTCTGCAGGTTGTTTCTATCACTATTCTTGTACACCTTCCAAAGGCAGTGGCCAGAGCAAATTTTTTAACATCTCTAAGCCTTAGTTCCTTCAGCTGTAAAATGTAGTATAATGTTAGCTTCTTCACAGTATCATTGTGAATATTAAATTGCATCTGGTTGTAAAATGTTTGGCACAGTGACTGATATATATGAAGACCTCTGTAAATAACATTGTTCATAATGACAAATCCTAAATGGAAATTTGAACAGTGACTGGATATTTGATGATATTAAGGAGCTAGTTTTTATGTTCTATTTTAAAAATCCTTATGTTTAAAAAATCCTTATATTTTAGAAACACATACTGAAACAGTTATAGATGAAGTGATATGACTATTGGGGTTTCACTTTAAAATAAAACAGGAGAAGAGATGTGGGTGGTGATATGGGTAAAATAATATTGGCCATGAGTTGATAACTGTTGAAGCTAGGTGATAGATATATGGGATTTATTATAGTATTTTTTTCTATTTTGTGTGTGTGTTTAAAAATTTCCATAAAAATTAAATTATAAAGAACAATGAGTTTTTCTATTTCTTACAGCACTGTGTACAACTGTGGGTACTACTTGATTTGATTAATTGCTACATTGGGACAGAATTTTGGCATTTTTAGGAGAGTGTCGTTACTGTCTTTTTAAAGAGATGAACTTAAAAGAACTGGCTGCACATCCTTCCAGAAAAATGTTAGATGGAAGCATGTTTTAGCTAACAACTAAGGCTCATTTTGTTAGAAAAATAATGATAAAGAGTAACACTTTTGGCACAGGGAAATTGTGCAATTCTTTAGGAAATGCAGAAAGAATGAATTGCAGAAATTACCTCTTTGAGCATCTTTCTTTTTAATTCTAGTAAATAAATGAAGAAAATACTGACTTGGCCTGTGGACAGGAGTCAAAGAAATGCCCAATTTGTACAGACGATGATTGCGTTCTTTTTTTTTTATCCTCACCTGAGGACATTTTTCCATTTTTTGTTCAGATGGAGTGGGAGGGAGAGAGAGGAAGAGAGAGAGAGAGAGAGAGAGAGAGAGAGAGAGAGAGAGAGAAACATCGACATGAAAGGGACACATCGAGTAGCTAGCTGCCTCCTGCATGACCAACCAGGGCCAGGAACAAATTGTAACCGAGGTACGTGCCCTTAGCGGGAACTGAACCCGGGTCTCTCTGGACCGCAGGCCGACGCTCTAACCGCTGAGCCAAACCGGCCAGGGCTGATATTGTTCATTAGTATAACAGAGAACCCGCTTAATCATAGGGATAGTTATATTTCTATAGAAGTTACATCTCTCACATCCACACTTCATCTAATCTCATTACATCAAGTTAATTCGTAACCCTGCCTCTATGTCCCTTTCCACACCCTGTCATGTTAAGAACAAGGTTCAGTTTCTCCCTGCTTAGTGAATTTTCTAATACCCTATCACAGTTTTCTTCTATATTATTTCTTGCTCTATTCATCCTTGGATATAGCAACAACCCTCTCATTTTAATGTGTATTTATTCACATATCCTAAGTAGTTTTGGTGGGTTTTTTTTGTATTTTTTCCCCAATTTCTTAATGGTTAGGATGAATTCTTCCTCATTATGTTAAATGAAATATGTTAAATGAGATAAAATAAAGGCTATTTCCAATTCTTTTCCTCCCAAGTACCATTTCCACCTGAAGGAGTTTAAATTCTGTGAGAACAAAAACTATGAAGAGCTGGCAGAAAGTGACCTGGAGAGACACACTCTAGTTCCCTTGTTCCTTTTTTCTCAGCCTCAACAAGAGAGAGACTGAATGAAGTCTAGGCAGCTATGGATTTTTCAATGGATTGAACAGATCAACAATATAATTATATGGTTCAAATCCATTAAAATGGTTAGAAAGAGAGAATCATTTAATGGAAAGAGTAGTGGACTTGAAACCAGAAAACCTGGCTACGAGCCCTGCCTTCATCACTTAATAGATTTGTGAGCTTAGACAAGTAACTTCTTCTTACTAAATGGTAATTACTAATATTACCCATGTCAGGGTCACTGTGTATATCAGTGCTAGTATGTGTGTGACAGAATTTTATAAATTATAAAATGTTAGTCACACACCCATTCTTAGAGATCCTTAAGATTCACACTTCATGATCAGCACCTAGTTTGTCTCATTATAGATGGAGAAATTCAACTCCAGTAAACCTGGGTTAAACAACTCACATCAGGTGACTCAAAATGTATTTTGAACATGAATTCAACAAAACTGCTTGGTAAGTGTCTCAGTGTATTACAGCAGTGTAATGATTTCCCTTTCCAAGGACCTATTGTGTGCCATGTGAATTATTTGAGTTTTTGAAAATCCTTTTAACAATCTTTAATGTAAATATTATTCTCTTCAGTTTACAGATGAGGAAACAATTTAGAGAGATTAGCAAATTTGTCCAACAGCACAAGCAAATGAGTTACAGAAGAAGGATTCATGACTCTGAAGCTTTCGTTCATGATCTTTCCCCCTCTATTTTGCTGTAAATTATTATCCTTTCTTGTCCTTTTTTATTGAATTTATTGGGGTGATATTGGTTAATAAAATTATATAGGTTTGAGGTGTACAATTCTATAAAACATCATCTGTAGAGTGTATTGTGTGTTCACCACCCCAAGTCAAGTCTCCTTCCATCACCATTTATCCTCCCTATACCCTCTTCCACCTCTACTCCCTTCCCTTTCCCTCTGGTAATCACCATACTGTTGTCTGTGTCTATGAGTTTTGGGGTTTTTTCCTTAATCCCTTCACCTTTTTCACCCAGCACCCCCCTCAGCCCTCCTCCCATTTAATAGCTGTCAGTCTGTTCTCTGCATCTATGTCTCTGTTTCTATTTTGTTAGTTTATTTTGTTCATTAGAGTCCACATGTAAGTGAAATCATATGGTTCTTGTCTTTCTCTGACTGGCTTATTTCACTTAGTATAATGCTCTCCAGGTCCATCCATCCTGTCGCAAAAGGTAAGATTTCCTTCTTCTTAACAGCTGCATGGTATTCCATTGTGTAAATGTACCACAGCTTTTTTATCTACTCATCTACTGATGGACATTTAGGCTGTTTCCAGATCTTGACTATTATACATAATGCTGCAATGAACATAGGGGTACATATATTCTTTTAATTAGTGTTTAGGGTTTCTTTGGATAAATTCCCAGAAGTGGGATGGCTGGGTCATAAGGCAGTTTCTTTTTTACTTTTTGAGGTAACTCCATACTGCTTTCCACAGTAGGTGCACCAATCTGCATTCCAACCAACAGTGCATGACAGTTCCCTATTCTCTGCATCCTCACCAACACTTGTTGTTTGTTGATTTATTGATAATAGCCATTCTGAGGTATGAGGAGATATCTCATTGTGGTTTTAATTTACATTTCTCCGATGATTAGTGACATTGAGCATCATTTTATATGTTTATTTGCTATCTGTATGTTCTTTTTGTAGAAGTATCTATTCAGGTTCCTTTTTTGTCCTTTTTTTCCTATTTGCTCAGATGTCTTCATGCCTCAGAAATCACACTCTCCTTGGTTTTTCCTCTTCTCTCTACCAAAATCCAACCCACCCTTCAAAGCCCAATTTAAGTCATTGCATCTTACATGAAGACTTACTTCCCTCAGGTCTCCAGCCCACTATGATCTCTCTACCTCTAATTTCCTGCAGCACTTATTTGCTTTTCTGCTTACTTTTAAGTGTTCAACAAAATTTTCTGAATGCTTATTATGTGCAAGGCACTGTTCCAGGCTTTGGGGAGCTATCAGTGAACAAAACAGACAGAAATATTAGCCCTTGTGAGCTTAGACCCTTGTGGCTGCAGAACACTTTATGAAATAAACACAACAAAGTAATTATACAGTATGTTGGAATATGGTAAGTGCTATGGAAAAAATGAAGTCAGATCAGGGAGAATGAAAGTGAAGGGCAGAGGTGGTGTTTTATTAGGGTGGTCGGACAGGCTTCATTGAGAAAGTGACCTGATTGAAGATTTAAAGGAGGCAAGTCATTGAATGGTGACTGGGCATGGGAGGTGTGAACAGAAGAGCAGCCTGAGCCAGCCTATTGTCTCGTATTTCTTTCCTGCTTGCATGTATGCCTGATATCCTCAAGTAAACTGTGAGCTTTCTGAGGTCAAGGAGATTTGCTGATCATGTTTTCTAATTCCTTTTAGTGTCTTATATAACATTTTGTACCTAGTAGGTGCTCAACAAACAGCTCTTGGTAATTGTTGATTTATTGATTCTGCACATCAGTGGCCAAATATCTTTGTGTTTAGAATCATTTTAAAGCATTAATGATAAATCCCTTCATACCTGCCCCAACATACACATTTCCTTTTTGGAGTTTCCTGCTTTTTCAGAAGATGCCAGAGTGAATGACATGAGAGAACACTGTCCCCTTCAGGGCAAGTAGTACTAGTGGCTTTGGACTCTACGTTTACTTATACTGTTAACTACATTGTAACTCACTATTACCTACTCAATCAACCACAAATGTTTGATTAGCATTTTGATACAATTTTGTTGTTGTTTAAGCATCATCTAAGAATATGAAATTTATCAGGAACAAAGGCGATGATTAGGAAATGAAGTAATTTCCTCAATAAAAACCACAAAATATTCAAGGGAGAAGCATGTATGGCAATAACTCTGAGACCATTTGAGCTAGTTTGTCTGATGATAGATGGGAAAATTCAACCCCAATAAGCCTGAGTTAAACAATCAAGGCAGGCCAATGCCAGAGATAGTCTTCCACCACAAGAGTATGAAGTAGTAGAAAGAAAGAGCCAAAGAACTCTGTTCCTTACTAGTTAGTGAGAATTGTTTCTGGCATGAATAGATATTGCATGAAACTGTGGAAAGAGCAGGGGCACACTGGAGTTTGCTGCTTACTGACTGCATGACCCTGGATATTGTACCAATCATGATTTTCGATTTCAGGTAGTACTTGAGAAATAATCTCTGGTTCACTCTTGCAGAAAGGAGTTTATGGGCAGGCTACTGGATAGCCACAGAGCTAATGTGAAGTTTTGAGAAGCAGTCAGGAAGCTAGATGTCCGTAGCTGAAATTTCCCACAGGAAGGTTCTGAACACGATACTACCATTGCCACCACTGGCCACAGACACTGGAGCCACTGAAACTATCAGTGGCATGATTCTAAATTATTAATTTCTTAGTGCCACCCCTTTGACTCAGATCCTGTGGAACCACCTGATTAGCTTTGGTCCTGTGTCTGCTCTACCTACTGGTGGCCCAGGAGAGCTAGGGGCGGCCACTTGGGCTTTCTAGTGGAGTCTGGTCTCACACTATAACAGATCTCTTAAACATATAAAGGGGGTTCTAATGGATAACAGCCACCAGAGTAACAAACATCATTGCAAATAGCTACTGTAACAATTATGTGGTTCTCTGAAAGCCAACTAGTACAAATTCCCTCTTAGGTCACCATAGCACTATCATAATTACACTTTTTTCTATCTCATGGAAGTATTTGGTTGATGTAAGTCCCCATTTAAGGACCCCTTAAATGACACTGTGTGGGTACCTTGTCTGAGGCAGTCTGAGTGGCAGTATATGGGGAGTCTGCTTGTACAACAGCCTCCTCTAAAGGGCCACATAGCTCAATTAAAAGTAAATTAGCAAAATTGGGACTGGCTCTATGCCAGAGACTGTGTTAAGTGTACAGTCTCTCTGATAGCTCCTTCTCACTCTTCTTCATAAGCTCCTTTCAAGGTGTTATTCTTAGTGAATTCATCTATTCCTAAAATGTCAACTACTATCCATATGCCAACAAAGTTAGTCCTTGTCTAGAGTTTCTAAGCTCTAGAATTGTGTTTCCAGTAACTACTGAAGATTTCAACTGGGCTGTCCAGATGGCATAAAAAATGCAAAGAACTTAACCCATCTTCTCCCCAAAGCGGTTCTTCCCCCACGTTGCCTACTTCTATATTGGTTTCACTATCTGCCCAGCAATCTCAGAAGATTTGGCACCGTCTTCAATGTTTCCTTCTCTCTCATTCTCACACAGAATTGATAGAACTTAGTAGCAGATCTTATGGTGTCTTTCCTGTATCATTTTAGCACTCACATTTCCCTGCATGCTCACCCAAAGCCTTTTTACTGTAAGCACCAGGGACTCTGCCTGAGAGATTTCTCTGGTTGTTGGTGCTCACTCAGCCCACTTATTGGGCAGGCCAGAAGTGACAGGGAGTTAAAATCTCTGGGAGCAGTCCTCAACCAATGACTGGTGGAAGTTGATGGATATATTTTGGGGAGAACAACTCTGAAGCATTCTCTATGCTGTCTCCCAGAAGCCTCCAGTGAGTTTGAATCCTGATTTCCCACAGTGGTAATCTACTCATTAATGCATCTGAAATAATTTCCATGCCCTTTCCATCCCCAACTGATGCTTCTTTGGGTTATCTCTCAAAAAAACTCATTGTACTCAAATGCTATCTGTGCCTCTGCTACTAGGAATAGTCAACTAAAACAGTGACCAATTAAATATTGGCATAAAGGGAGGAGTTGAGAATGGCTATAATTTTTTACTATGTATGACTGACTTTTTGAATTTATCATTTATGTTTTAGATATTAGATAACTGAAACGGAGGTGCTGGCAGGACCACCCAGTTGGATGTGTTCAGCAGACAGTTGAAAATATGGAATTATAGATCAGCAGAAAAGTAGAGACTGGAGATAAGAAACTAGGAGTTATCAGTATATATAAGCAGGTGCTAAAGCCATGAAAATGGTTGCTATGGCCAAAACGCTATGTACACAGGAAAGAACAGGGAGAATGGATAATAGATATCATTCACATATTCTTTCCTAAAGCTGAGCATAGTTAGGTAAGGAGTAATTTTGAACTAGTGTTTAAGTCCATAGAGCCCAGCACAGTGCCTGGGCAATAACCTTCCCAGATATGTAGAATTAACTTTATCCATACTATATACTTAATGCAAAGCAAGAATCAGACCTTAGACCTCTTTGCTCCATCTTGAATACAACGTTTTTCTCTCTTATGAAAACTTGAAATCTCATCTGCCACCCCACCCATTCTTATTTACTCTACAGGGAGGTATGTTTCCCAACTGAGGAGGTAGAAGACACTGATTTCTACATATTGCCAGTTAGCTTGCTTAGAGCAAAATGCTGGTGATGCCAGTGTGTGGCCCCATCCCTTAAATGGCATTAGATTTGGAGGGGTTATAAAGCAGTAGTTAAGACCAAAGGCTTTGACCTCAAAGCTACAGTCATCTTTCCCTTGTGAGACCTCAGGGGTATTGTTTAAACTCTCAGGGCCTCGTCTAAGACTTTGAAATACTCGTAGTGCGTTATATCAGCGATTTTCAACCAATGTGCTGCAATTTTTAAAACATGCAGTACCTGACTATTTAGTCAGGAGCACTGCCCTCTTTTCCCTTATATTGTAAAAAAAAGAAAAAACACAAAATAACAACAACAACAAAAAAACAGCCAACACAGCAGTGGTCTGGTATTAACGAATCAAAATTATACCTATTTTTTTGTCAGATTGGCAAAAATATATTTTTTTGGCGTGCTGCAGATTTTTAGTAACTAGTTTATGATGTGCCATGAGATGAAAAAAGTTGAAAACGGATGCACTATATTGTTGTAGAGATGAAGAGATAATGCCTAGAAAGAGCTTAGATTCCTCAGCCTAATACAATTAAGAACTTGTCAAGCTTTACTTTATGTAGCGTGCATTAAACAAAGGAAGAGTCTCTTTTATTCATTTCGCCTTCCAAGTAGTAGATCACATTGCAATTCCGGACACTTTTTTACCACCTCCCCAAAATGGTCCCTCAATCCCCTGCTGCCACAAAGCACTAAGCTCCTTACGACAGTGTGCCACGCGGAGCCTGAAAGGAACGCCTTATCCCGGCGCCCGGGCTGCGCTGGCCAATCGCGCTGCTTCCGACTAATGACGCAAACTGCGCTTGTGCATGCGCAGGGCCCGGAGACCTTGGCGAGGCGGTAGAGGCGCTTTGCGGAGGTGAAAGCGTCGGGGGAAAGGAGAGTACAGCAGCAAAATGCAGAGCTGGAGTCGTGTCTACTGTTCCTTGGCTAAGGTGAGCGCCCACTGGGTGGGGTTGTGCTGAGCCAGAGGCTGAGAGAGGTCCGCTGTTGGGGTCCGAGACGCAGCCTAACTAGTGGGAGTGGGCGAGGGGGACGGCCTGAGTAAGCACCCGCGGCTCCGCCCTGAACGGGGTCAGAACAGGCTGCAGCCCGGAGGCAAAGGCCCGCTGTGGAGAGGCCCCACCGGTTCTGTGACAGCCAGCAGTCACACACACTTCTCTCCCAGGCCAGTGCCGTGGGGTGTGCGGTCACACAAAGGCCTCTCCACCTTGGAGGAGGAAGTAGAAATTGCTCATGTCCCTTATGGTCAGCCTGGCTCGTCCTCCCTTCTACCCTTTCCTGATCTCGGTCCCTGATGGCCTAATTTTGTGCAGTGATCAGGTTACCTTAGGGCCACTGCTTGAAAGACCCAGATCCAGTCACCCCCCCATCGAGTAGCCCCAGGAATTCCTCAAAGGTCCCTTCCGTGTTTGCAGCTTTAAGCTAATGTCCATTGCCTTTCTTCCTAGGGGCTTATTTTGAATTGCAGCAGGTTATCTTCAAGACAGCTTTCCCTCTTCATCCGCGTACCAAATACAGCCAGTGCGATCTTGGCTGAGTACTATATTGATGGAGACCCTAAAGATTACAAAGCGATCAAACTCCTTTGTTTCGAACATGGGTAGCCTGTGTTCCCGAAAGTTAATGTAGGAATGCTGGAAGTAATACGTTTAGTGAGGGCCAGAACTCGGACTAAAACTTAAGACTGACATTTGGTCTGCCCTTCTTTGGTTTACCTTCCTGTCACAGATGCAAGAATTGCCTTGGAATAGAGAACATTACTAGATCAGTGTATGTTTTGTTACTGCCTCTGTTTGCCTGCTGTGATAGGAGGTATTTGCTTTGTTCCTTTGTGCTTCATTGTTTTAGTAATAGTAGCCATCCATATTTAGAGATTGTTGTGCAGATTATGATACAGTTGGTAAAACTGCAGTAGCTCTTGAATACGAATACATTACTTAGTATGTTTTCCTAAACTACTGCGTCTAATTTTCTGTTCCTAGTTGACGATTTAGGAACATCTTCATAGATGGGACATGGGATTTGAGTTAGGAAACAATAATTACAGGTAAAAGGACTGTCATAATGTAGATTTTTCAGGTACTTGGGTTAGAACTTTAAGAACTTTAATTTTGACATTAAATTGATCCCTAGTACTTATAAATAAGCTATGCTTTCTGAAAATTTAATAAAAACATTATTGAGTAGCATTTTTTATTAGGTTAAACATGATATGTTTGAATATTTATTATAGAAAGATAATGTGGCAACCTGAGGTTGAGAACTTTAATTGCTATTATCAAAGAGGAGAAATTGATATGTAACCTCTGGGTAGCAATGGAAGATACATTAATAATTATTGCTTGATACATTTACTCAAAATCATTGGTTTTCATGACCTTTTGTAGTTTTTTTGTTTACGTAATAGGGACAATTTTCTTTTTTTCTTACAGCGAGGGCATTTCAGTAGGATATCTCATAGCCTACAGGGAGTTTCTGCAGTGCCTCTGAGAACTTATGCAGATCAGCCAAGTAAGTATTTAGTCAGTTTCCCCTCAAAATTGTTCATATATGCATTCACTTAAATGTTTATTGAACACCTAGTGTGTTCTAGGTGGCGAACAAGGCAAAGCCCTGTTATTATGGAACTTATAGTCTATTTCTATAAAAGACAAATAATACACAAGTAACAAATATTTTGGGAAGTGATGAAAAATTAAAGCAGGTAATTAGGAGGAAAAGAGACTATTTTAGTTTTTTTTTTTTTTTTTTTTAATCTTTTTTATTTTATGTGAGTCGGGGGTAGGGGAAGGGGAAGGGAGGCAGGAGGCTCTGGAGAGCTGACTCCTGCCGCAAGTTCTGCGCATCCTGGCTGCGGAGGGGTTCGGGTGCCCCAGCGCACAAACCCATCCAAGAAGGGAGGGAGGAAAGGAGGGAGGGGCGGGTGGGGGAAGGGAGTAGAGGAAGGAAAAAATATATCCCTGTTCTGACACAGGCAAAGAGAATGTAAAAAGAGACTATTTTAGATAAGGTATAAGGGCTTTTCTGAGGAGATATGTCTGAGCAAGTGCCTGAGTGAAGTAAGGGAGTGAGAACATTATTTCAGGCAAAGGAAAATATTACTGAGAAGGGTCTGAGGTGAGAATTTGATTGTAAGGTTTAAGGGATTGCAATACGGCTAGTGTGCCTGGAGCAGAGACTATAAAATCAGAGAGCTAGGCAGAGATCAGATCATGGAGGGTTTTGTAAGCCAGGCCAAAGAGTTTGGATTTTACTCTTAAGGGTGATGGGAAACCACTGAAGGATTTTGAACCGTGTGTGTGTGATTTTATATATTTACATTTGAAAGTTCATTCTGTCCCAGCTGGTGTGGCTCAGTGGTTGAGCATGGACCCATGCACCAAGAGGTCGCCAGTTTGATTCCTGGTCAGGGCATATACTCAGATTGTGGGCCAAATCCCCAGTGGGGCATGCAGGAGGCAGCCAATTGATGTTCTCTCTCATTGATGTTTCTATCTCTCTCTCCCTCTTTAAAAATCAATGAAGGAGAGAAAATGCTTTCTGAAAAAAATAAAAGTTCATTCTGTCCACTGGTCAGATTGTGTTGATTGTTTAACAATGTATAGAATGGTGAGATGACTTTTTTCAAATCCTGAGTGAAAATCTTGCTGGACTTATCAAAAGCATATTTTAAAACTAGAAAGATGTGCCTGAAAGGAAGCTGTATCTTATGGGCATTTTCTTCTTTATACTTTTTTATATTTTTGTAGTTTCTATAAAGGATATGTATTTTATTTTTTAAAGTATTTAAAAAGGACGTTCGTGGGCTTGTAGTAAGGTATGTTGGCCTCCAAGTACCAAGGATATTGATTATTTGAAATTATCTGTTGTGACATTTACTGTAATCACTCATATGATTATAAGTGAAGGTGCACATCATGTATTTTTCTCTCTTTTTTTCCTTTATTGTTTATAGAGAGAGAAAGTGAGAGGGAGAGAGAGATAGAAACATTGATGAGAGAGAACTTCGATTGGCCGCCTCCTGCTTGCCCTCCACTGGGGATCGGGCCCACAACCTGGGCATGTGTCCTGACTGGGAATCGAACCGGCGACCTCTTGGTTCATGGGTCAACTCTCAACCACTGAGCCACACCGACCAGATGCACATCATGTCTTAAAGTTTCATTGTACCAACCACTAACTGGGGGAAACTGTGACTATCAGTCTCCCTGTATTCTGTAAAATAATTTTATGCTATATCATTAACTGTTGTCAAACTATTATCATTTTGGAGATTTTACTTCTAGAAGAAAGAGTAGGGGGAGGATTCTGTCACCAATAATCAACAGTAATTTATCTTAGCTTTGAACAGGTCAAAAAATCCTATAAAAAATACTAATTTGATGGTGGGAAAACAGGTTGAACCATTATTCCCTTTTTGTTCTTTTAGTTTTATTAAGATATAATTGGCATATACCCTTTGTCTCTTTTGTTAAGTGGGAATATTACTTATTCTATACTCACACAACAGTAGAAATGTTAGATTTTTATTTCCAAAGCATGCAATTAAAGACTTCATGGCTAAGTCTGCACTCTTGGAGTCATTCAACAAAGATTATTTAGTGCCTTCTATTTACTGGGCAGTTTGGAGCAGGAACTTAGATTTTAATGGAATGAAGGTAACAGCCCTTCATGAGTCAGTTTACTGATCCCTTGACTTTGAATAAATGATAAACCCCTTAATACCTACATAGATACAATGTATTAAGTCTTTGATTGGATGAAGTAACAAGCATTTTTACTTATATATTTATATTCATCTGAGGTATTTATTTAATGGCAAGGACTGTGACCCTTGTTTGGTACTTAAAATGGCACAGTAGGTAACTCAGTACATATTTATTCATTATTTGAACAAATCGGAGTATCTACTCTGTGCTAGTTGTTGGGGCCAGTTGCTGGGATATAACATTGAACGAGGCAGACAAGATGCAGCTTTTATAGAGTTTACAATCTTTTTGAGGAAGACAAACATCCAATAAATAATTAATTATGACTGTGATGAGGACTCCACAGGCTAAGCATAGGGAGCTATGAAATCTACATATGGACTGGGAATGTTCACAGAATTCTTTCCTAAGGAAATGATTTTGGTATCTGAACAGGGAGTGGTAGTGGGTGTGAGAGGAGGTGTTCCAGGAAGAAGGAATGGCATATTGGAATATTTTGATGTGAGAAGGAGCATAGTGCATTTGAGGAACTCGAAAAGTGCTGGTGTGGCTGAAATCTGTTGAAGACTGAGTTGACTTCTCCAGATTATGAAAGAACCTAACTCTTTATTTTAAGGGTAGTTGGAAATCACTAAAATGTTTTAAACGGGAGTAATATAATTAGATTTATTTTTTATTTTATTTTATTTTTTCTTTACTGATTTTAGAGAGAGAGGAAGAGAGAGATGGAAACATCGATGAGAGAGAGCATTGATTAGCCTCCTCCTGCATGCCCTACACTAGGGATTTGGCCCACAAACCTGGGCATGTGCCCTGACTGGGAATCAAACCGGCAACCTCTTGGTGCATGGGTCGACGCTTAACCACTGAGCCACACCAGCTGGGCTGATTAGATTTGTTTTTAAAGATCATTCTGGTTGCAGATTGGAGGAGTGTTGACTATAATTCTTTTTCTTTCTCTCATTAGACTATAAGAACCATGGCATGTCATTTATAGGTAGCCCAAGAGCTTAGAGTTGTGTTTATAATGGAGAATGCATGGTTATAAATGCAGGATTTACTTCTAGGTAGATGGAACAGAATGTACGTAGGTAGACCAGTGTAAATCTGTGGGTGTATGTTAACGGTAATTCACTATTGCTGAAGCTTGAACTGCATGGTATTAGTGGATAAGCAGAATGTGGTGGGAGATAGGGCTGGAGAAATAGTTCCTGAAGTGATTTGGATGCTGTATTTAGGAACTTGGATTTTATCCAACAAAAGACAGGGAAACCAATGAAAAACAGGAGAATAAGGTCCAAATTGGGTTTTAGCAGGTGGTAACACTGAAATAGCAGTGTGTGAAGTGTTATGGATGGTGGGAATGATACTGGAGGCTAAAGTTGGGAGGTGGATCTGAGAAGGGAAGAAGCATTTATTGAGTGCCTAATAAGCACTTGGCTTCCTCCCAGGTCTTAACATTCATTATCTCTGACCTCACAAACCTGAGATGTGGGTATTAACTATCACTATTATTCCTGTTACACCAGAGCCCAGAGAGTTAAATAATTTGTCCAAGAATTAAGAGGTGGTAGAGCTCATATTTAAACTGAGGTTTATTTTACTTCAAAATCTTTTTTCTTTTACTGTATTTCTCCTTCCTTATGGATGAAGGGGTTGTAGGGTTATGATCAGAAGATGAAGTATTAGAATTAAAGATTTTAGAGGCAGAGCAGTTTTGGGTTGTGACAAGTATATGGAATAAGGTCACTGAAATAGACTGAAGAGTAAGGGCATTGATAATTTAAAAACAGCAACCCTCCCTCTGCAATAAAACAACAACAAAGAAACCTTGCCAAGTGCTTTATATTGTGTAATGAATTTGGTAATTAATGATTAAGGCTTTATGATATGTCTTCCTATTCCTGTTTTCTTTTTCAAAATAATGTTGATTTATCTATATTTTGATATGTGCCTATTTTCTCTATAATGTAAGGCTATTTAAGGTAGTAATGTTTTCACATAGGGTAGACATTTATAAATATTTATTTATTTCATTCTGAAAATGAAGAAGCTTCTTGTGATTTTTAGTTTGAGTTCCTGATTGCCCAGGAAATTATGGGATTATCTGAGTGTTTTAGAAGGCATAAGAACACATGCTATAGGTTTCAGAATCTGAAGAACCTAGTTTGAATCCTGGCTAGATCATGTTCTAGTTGTGTAACCTTATGCAAGTTATTTAGTTACTCTCTACCTTATTTTCTCCCTGTTAAATGGAGGAAATAACTATGTAATAGAGGTGTAATGAGGCTTAAATAAGGCAACACGAAGCATTTAGCTCACTGCCTGGCACATAGTAAGTCACCCAAAATGGTAGATATTATTGCAGACTGACTTCTTAATATAACTCTTGTAATTTGTTGATTATTACAACTTATTTGTAACCTGACACCTTTATTTCAGTGGTAACCTTAATAACATTTCTTTATTTTCCTCATGATATAAATAGCATTTGTACAGTATTATGGAGAACACTTTTTCTCTTTCAGTTCATTTCATGGCATTAACTGCCATGTTTTTAAAGTCAGTCACCTCTCATTATATCATTTTATGTTATTTATTTGTTTTATTTTTTAAAATTTATCTTTATTGTTGAAAGTATTACAGATGTCCTCTGTTTTTTCTCCATTGACACCCTCCTCCCTGCTTCCCCCACCTCCTTCCTTCCCCACACTATTGTCTGTGTCCATTGGTTATGCATATATGCATATAAGTTATTTGGTTTATCTCTCCCCTTCCCTCTCAGATTCCTCAGTCTAACAACCAATTTGTACTTATGTAAAAATTTTTTTTTTCTTTTTTATTGATTTTAGACAGAAAGGAAGGGAGAAAGAGAGAGAGAAACATCGATGAGACAGAACATCCTGCATGCCCTCCACTGGGATTTGGCCCACAACCTGGGCATGTGCCCTGTCCGGGAATTGAACTGGTGACCTCTTGGTGCATGGGTCTACGCTCAACCACTGAGCCACACTGGCTGGGCCCAATTTGTACTTCTTAATCCCTTTACATGTTTCCCCCATCCCCACAACCCCTCTCCCATCTGGCAACCAACAAAAAGTTCTCTGAACCTATGAGTCTGTTTCTGTTCTCTTGTTTGTAGATTCAGTTGTTGACAGATATGTATTCATTGACATTTTATTGTTCATATTTTTGTTCTCCTTCAAGAAGACCCTTCAACATTTCATATAATAAGACTGGTTTGGTGGTGATGAACTCCTTTAGCTTTTTCTTGTCTGGGAAATGCTTTATATGTCCATTAACTATAAATTATAGCTTTGCAGGATAGAGTAATCTTGGTTGTAGGTCCTTGCTTTTAATCACTTTGAATATTTCTTGCCACTCCTTTCTGGCCTGCAAAGTTTCTTTTGAGAAATTGGCTGACAGTCTTACGGGAGCTCTTTGTAGGTAACTAACTGCTTTTCTCTTGTTGCTTTTAAAATTCTCTCTTTGTTTTTAACCTTTTGCATTTTGATGATGATGTCTTGTATGGGCCTCTTGGGTTCATCTTTTTCTTTTTTTTTTATCCTCACCTGAGGACATTTTTTTTTGCATTTATCTTCAGATAGAGCAGGAGGGAGGGAGGGAGGAAGAGAGAGAGAGAAACATCAGTGTGAGAGAGACACATCGAGTGGTTGCCACCCACACGACCCCAGCCAGGGCCGGGGACAAACTGCAACCGAGGTATGTGCCCTTAGCGGGAACCGAACCCAGGACTCTCTGGTCCGTGGGCCGACACTCTAACCGCTGAGCCAAACTGTCCAGGGCTCTTGGGTTCATCTTGTTTGGGACTCTGTGCTTCCTGGGCTTATATGTCTGTTTCCTTCACCAAGTTGGGGAAGTTTTCTGTCATTATTTCTTCAAATAGGTTTTCAATTTCTTGCTCTCTGTCTTTTCCTTCAGATATCCCCATGATGCAAATGTTGGTATGCTTGAAGTTGTCCCAGAGGTTCCTTATGCTATCCTCATTTTTTGGAATCTTTTTTATTTCTGCTGTTTTGATGGGGTTTGTTTTGCTTCCTTACATTCCAAATTGATGGTTTGATTCTTGGCTTCACCTACTCTATTATTGATTCCCTGTAAATTATTCTTTATTTCAGTTAGTGCATCCTTCATTTCTGACTTGTCCTTATTTTGATCTTGAGATCTTCACTAAGTTCCTTGAGCATCCTTATAACTAGTGTTTTGAACTCTGTATCTGTTAGATTGCTTATCTCCATTGTGTTTAGTTTTTTTCCTGGAGTTTTGTTCTGTTCTTTCACTTGGGACATGATTCTTTGTGTCCTCATTTTGGCTGCCTCCCTGTGTTTGTTTCTTTGTATTAGGTAGAGCTGCTGTCTCCTAGGCTTGGTAGAGTGGCCTATTGTTGTAGGTGTCCTATAGGGTCCAGTGGCACAGCCTCCCTGATCACCGAGTTGGGCACTCAAGGTGTGCCCCACATATAGACTGTACACCCTTCTGTTGTAATTGCATCTGGACTGCTGCTGGCACGTCAGTGGGAGGGATTTACTCAAGCTGATCAGTTGTAAGGACTGGCTATGACCACTGACCACCAACCTCTGACCACCTTGGAGGATCAGCTGTGCAGGAGCCCACCACACAGAGCAAGACTTACTTCAGCAGGGCTCTGGTACCCACTGAGTCCACTCCTTGAGTGTGTTGCCTGTGGAGGTGGTTGAGTGGTGGTGCTTCGGCATGCTCTGATGCTGTTCACTGGGTGTGCTGGCTTTGGGGCCTTCTGGGAGGTGCAGGCCAAGGTCAGCCACTGCCGGTGTTCTACTGGTGGCCACTAGGCATAAGCTACAAAGCTACCTGCAGATGGGTGGTTCTTGTGCTGGGTTGGAGGTGCCCAGGCAAGGTCAATCTGTGAACCAAGGCCAGCTCCTGCTCGTGTCAGTCCTGGGGCCATTTAGCTAGAGGTATGGGGCTCACTAAGGCCAGATGCTGCTTGTTTGAGAGATTTTAGGAAAATCCAAAGCATGAGCCCAGACAGGCCATTCCTAAGGTAAAGCCACTGGAAACAGCTTGAGTGAACCTGAAAGTTTCATGGAGCAGGGCCTCAGGGAATCACCAGGGCAGGCAAACAGTGTTAGCCAGGTTGCTGGAGTCCCAGATATGGCGGCCATCTGCCTGCCCCGTTGGAGAAGAGCTTACCAAAGGAACAAAGGCCTCAGCCAGCAGTCTGTCTAGGAGAAAACTGCCTCTCCACCTCTTGCCCTGATGCCAGACAACTCAGTTCTTCCCCATGTCTCTGGTGCCTTTCAAGCTGCCTCTCCCGTGATGGAACCCAGAAGGAGTAAGTCCAAGTAAGTCCGTACGTGGGCTTTTTCAGAGTAACTGCCTGGGACTTCAACAGCTTCAGCCTCCCTCAGCCTCAATTCCCACTGGTTTTTACAGCCAGAAGTTACGGGGACTTCTCTTCCTGGCACTAGAACCCTGAGCTGGGGCACCTGGTGTGGGACTGGGACCCCTTGTTTCTCGGGGAGGACCTTCACAGCGAGGCATCCCTCCTGATTTGTATCTGCCACACGAGTGTGGAACCTGCCCTTCCGTGCATCCACCCCTCTTACCAGTCTTAATATAGCTTCTTTATTATTCTTTATTGTAGGATTTCCATTCAGCTCGATTTCAGGCAGCTCTGAATGATGGTTGTTTTGTAGTTTAGTTGTAATTTTGATGTGGTTGTGGGAGGAGGTGAGTACTGTATTTACCTATACTGCCATATATATTTTTTTTAATCCTCACCCAAGGACATTTTTGCATTTATCTTCAGATAGAGCAGGAGGGAAAGAGGAAGGGAGAGAGAAACATCGATGTGAGAGAGAGACATCTACTAGTTGCCACCCACACAACCCCAGCTGGGGCTGGGGACAAACTGCACCCGAGGTACGTGCTCTTAGTGGGAACCGAACCCAGGTCTCTCTGGTCTGCGGGCCGACGCTTTAACCACTGAGCCAAACCGGCCAGGGCTATACCGCCATCTTGACCGGAAGTCTCATTTTACCATTTTTTAAAGTATCAATTTGATAGCTTTCATCTGGTATTTTACTGCCACCTGAAATGCAGATTACTATCCAGCTATTTTTTTGCCATTTTTGCTGACTTAGTCATCTTACTGTCCTGCTACCAATTTGTATATTCTTTTCAGTTTTTCTTTGTACCTTTGAAGGCTGATGCTAATTTTATAAAAATTCCCATCAAGTATTCCATATTTCACTTAGCTACTTTTCTATGTCCTGATTTTTAAAACTATATATGGGAACCAAACTGAGAAATGGTTCTTGACAAGGAGATGGTAAGTCAGAGTCATGTATTGTAAACACTTGCATGCACCTTTTGTACAGGTGAGAGCTACCTGGTTTGCTTTTCAAACATTTTGTTATGAAAAACTGAAAACATTAGAAAAGTAGGAATTTTACTGTAAACATTTATAGATTCTTCCATTAACATTTTACTATACTTACATTATTACATGTGCCCATTCATTTATCCATTAATCCACCTTACCTTTTTGGTGCATTTCAAAGTAAATTGCAGATATCGTTATACTTCCCCTAAATACTGGCTTATTTTTGAAAGTTTGTCACTGGATCATATCCTCCTTTATTCTCAGTTTACAAATCTTTAGATAAAGACCTTTCTATTTTCCCTTCATTTTTGTGTTTCCTAGTGCTTTAGCAGTATTCTGAAGGAATGGTATTTAGTGAGAAGTGAACTATTTTGAGTTTGTGGTGTTTTCTGTAGTTAAAAAAAAAAATCAAAGATCACATAATAAATTGGGAAAGAAAATTCTAGTTTTTTAGCTTTTATGTGTTTAAATTTATTAAATAAACCTATATATTATAATTAGAAAAAATTTTAAAAATTCAGCAAAGAAACCTGTTTTTGTAGCTTTTATTTACATTACTGTGAAATTAAAAATTGGAACCCAAATTAAGGGATATAATGTCATCATTTTTGTTGGCAGCGGTGGGAATGGCACCAGGTGTTAGACCACTTGGGTCAGACCAGACCTGGGTTCAGCAACCTTGGTACTTGAGTTCTGGGTAGAAAAGAATTCAGAGCCAAGACTCAATAAGAGAACATTTATTTATAAACTCACAGAGGTAAAAGAAGTAATTCCTGGAAGAAATGGGCTTAGGAAACACGTTATAGAGGCAAAGGAAGGGCCCTTGAAGCTTAGAAGTGAGGAAGGTAAAGGTGATGGAGAAGAGGGAAGGAGGAGAGGAAAGGCGCTGGTGTACTCCTGGGAGGGAGATTTTGCTGGGTCCTTCATCCTAAGGGTTTTAAAGGTGGAGATTTCAGGGGAGGTTCCAGGGAAAGATCTCAGTAGACTGTTCATCACCTTTCCAGGTGTGTCCTTTCAGGGTTGGGGTCTCCACTGATTGATTGGCTGGCGCTAGGGCCTGGGGTTGTTATTCAATGCAGTTGGTCCTCTGTGTAGGTTGCCTGTCTCGTTTTGCTGTTTTTCTGGGCCTGGAGCTGAAATACAGCTGGGACCTAGATTATTATCTCTAGGGAGGAAAAGTCAAGAGGTCCAAATCACATGACCACCTATATGCTAGGGGAGGAAAGGTTACCCTGGGGCCGAGATCCCACCCTAAAATTGTCCTTTGCTAGGCACCCAGGGCTTTTCATGCTGGTGACCTTCTTCTATACCTGGCCCATCGTCCTTGCTCTGCTCATGTCTGCCTAACTGCCTACCACAATTTGGTTCAAGATTTGAAAATCGAAATACATTTTATTATGTATTTAATTCTGAACATGAATCAGTGAACCAAGCAGTGTGGTCAAAAAGCACAAATGGTACAGTAAAAATTGAAATTGAAGTAATACTTTTTCATGCATTGGACTAGCTCTGTTTTGTTCAGGTATTGAGTAGTCCTAATTAGCGTTGATATAACCAAGGAGAATCAGTATTTTCATTTATTCAGTAGAAAGGATTCTTAAATTTGTGTGGATAATTGGGTTACATAACTAGTTATTTTACAACACAGGTTCTCTGATTCTGTTCAAGGCCAGCTAAGGTTTTTTTGAATGATAATAGCATTCCCACCCCCTCAGTTGTGTGTTTTGTGGGTGAGGGGATCATAAATTAAAATTGCCTTCTTTGTAGGTCGGAATATAGCTACCATATAGAGAATACTTATTATACATCTTCAGGTCAATATTAAGCTGTTTACATACACTGTTTTGTATTATGACCATATGAGGTAGATATTTTGTGGTCTTTATTTTGCAGATGAGGAAGCTGAAGGTGAAACAGGTTAAATTACTGACCTAAGGTCAGATAATTATAAAGATTGATTATTGCTCTTGGGGATTTTAGTTTATGATAGTTGAAACTGAGGAAAGGAATAGGATTGAGTAATGGAAAGACCAACTGGGAGTAGAGACAAAAAGCTTAATTTTGTCTCTGCCACTTGCTTGCTAGATGATCTTGGGCAAGTTAATTTACTTCTCTGAACTTTGTGTTTCTTATCTGTGAAATGTTAGATATATGCCATTCTTACCTTCCTCAAAGGAAGTTCTGAGAATCAAACACAATGATATATGTGAAAGCATGTTAAAAAAAGTATGTTAAGTCCAGCCAGTGTGGTTCATAATGCACCTAGAGGTCTCTGGTTCGATTCTTGGTCAGGACACATGCCCAGCTTGTGGGCCCGATCCCCATTGCGGGGCATGCAGGAGGTGGCCAGTCAATGTTCTCTCTCATTGATGTTTCTATCTCTCTCTCCCTCTCACTTCCTCTCTCTAAAATCGGTAAGGAAAAAAAGAAAAAATAAATAATGAATAAATAACAGCACCCCATTTTCCCCTCCCCTCAGCCCTTGACAACTACTAAAAAAAAAAAGAAAGAAAAAGTATGTTAAAAACTGCTAAATGCTACAGTAATTGGAGTTGTAAGAATAGTGAAGCAGGGAGAAAGGAGACTCTCCTAACTTTTAAAAGTTGCATTGAGGAGAATGGGAATAATTGGATTTATTTTGTGCATTTATATGGTAATTATTATATCCTAAGGCTGCTGTTCAGAGTTAATCCTTAATTTTTTATCTTTATATGGTAGATATCCAGAATAGTTAATTGAATGTTCTGATTAGCCTATTATTTTAAACTATATAAAATTTATCAGTATTATCAATATAAGAAAGATTTAAACCTGTGAAGAATTTTTGTGAGTTTATTTGAGCCAAACTGATGACAATTGCTGAAAGCAAAATCTCAATGGATTGAGATAATGTTCCAGAGAAGGACAGATTTGCATCGTATTTTGTACATTGCAAGCAAAAGAGAAGACGCAGATGAGTTACAAGAAATCCATTGGTGATAGGTTAGGGAGGTGGGAGAAAGCAAAGCAGGGAATCCTCTGGGATTGGATGAAAAGTAAAATGATAGACACATTCATCTTTTACATAGGTGGGTACAGGATAATCAACAGTCAGCAATTAACTCAATACAATGAGGGGATTTGTGGTCTCCGCAGAGTGGTGCCTGTGCTTTGTGGGGTGTAGAAAAAGGAAAACTACTTGGACATTCCAAAGATATGTTATTGTAGATGCAAAAAGACAATAGATGGGCTCAGTTAAGGTAAAGATTGACCTTTGTCAGGGAAGATGCCAGCCTAGGACATGACTACCTGCCATAAACTGCTTTTAGTTAAAAAGTTTTAATTTCAGACCATCCTTTGTGGTTACCTAGGAGGTCTTTGAGTTTGCAAGGCTGTCATGAAGGCCTTCCCTGACAATGTCAGGTTAGCATGTGGCCCCTTTTTGTCCACAGTATTCAAATAAAGTTCCAAACATTTGCCATGTGTTTTGGGAAAGCTGTTCTCCCTCCCCTGATATCTTAGAAGAATCTGAAAGGGGTAATCAGTCTTAAGTTTATTGATAGTACTAAGATATTACCTTATTTAATCATAATATCAATAATTTAAGTCAGTGCTATTGTTTATTACAGAAAAATTAAGTCACTTGGGTCACACAACTAGTAAGTGTCAGAGATGAGATTTGAAGCCAGGTATGTCACATTCCAAAGCTCAGGCTCTTGACATAGATGTGTGTATTCCAGTGTCACCAGATGCCTGCTCATTATCATTAAATAAAATTGTGTGGAATTTAGCAATTTCAGTAGATACAATTTTCAGTTGTATTTCCATATCCCATAATGAACAAATGGAAAATGAAATACAAAAACCTGTGCCATTTTCAGTTTCATCAAGGAACACCAAATACCTAGGAGTAAAATAGTACTGTGTAGAAAATGCTGGTTATTTGCACTTTCTTGGAGGTTTAAAATAATCAGCTTGTTTTTTTTTTTTTTAGTGCACTGATTTTGGTCAATATTAAGCAATTTACTGTTTTATATCAATTTGCTTTTATTGTAGTTGATGCTGATGTAACAGTGGTAGGTTCTGGTCCTGGAGGATATGTTGCTGCTATTAAAGCTGCCCAGTTAGGCTTCAAGGTAAGGGGTAGACTAAAACTAGGTTTTGATTCATTTTTATTTGGCAATAGTTGATGTTACTCACAAAATACTTTGCTGGTAGATAATAATGGTAAATAATTTCTTAATTCTATAGATTATATTTAAGCCTGAGACTAATGAAGAGAGGGTTCAAGAGAGGTTTGGAGTATTCTCATGAAGGGGTGGAAAGTGAAGTTCATTATTTTTCCCCTTCCCCCAGTACTTTTCATTTTGGTTTCTAATCACCCTTTGAAAGATACAGAAACAGAGCTAAAAGCGTATATTTGGTAATCTTAAACAAACAAAAATATCTCTTAGAATAATTCACTTTTGGTGGCTTAGCTTGAGTTTGGTATTCAAATGGTACGTTCAAAGGACTATATTTTATTCTCACAAACTCAGCTTGAGTAGCTTGTTTTGTAGAAGAAGGAAAAGAGATATATTTGGAATTTTATTGGACTGAAACATTGCAACTTATGTGCAGTTAAATGTTTTCTTTGGTTGTAGACAGTCTGCGTTGAGAAAAATGAAACACTTGGTGGAACATGTTTGAATGTTGGTTGTATTCCTTCTAAGGTAAGCGTACATTTTTGTACAGTGCAGAGTTTTTTTTCATTGGCCACCAATTGGATATATTGAGACTAGAATATTAGACTAATACAGTTATTGAAAAATAAACAACCCATGGGTGATAAAAAAACAAACAAATATTTTTCTTTTGTAAAATTTAGAGTGCTGTTACCAGTCACCCATACATTCCTGAAATAGCTTTCTTGTCTCAGAATACCTAGCCTTTCCAATCAATCAGACTCTGGCGTGACTTTTTTTTTTCTATTTAGCTTTCCTTTACCAATGAAACAGATAGTAGGTAGTAAATTCTTTTAGTTAGTTTATGTATTTAGTAAACATGACTGACTTTTTCACCTGCCACCCTGAAATGTGTACTTAATGTCTTTGATTATAAAGAAGTAAAGATGTTTTGTTTTTTATTCTTATTTGTTAAATATTTTTTATGTTATTATTGTTTGTCTTAGATTAACTAGAGAAATTTACTTGGTGTAGTCCTATGTACTATTCCATGTACAGGCTGTCATTTCATAAGTGCTTTTTGATTGTATGTAGTCTGCTTTTGAAAATTTAATAATTTTGTCTTATATCCTTTAGGCTTTATTAAATAACTCTCATTACTACCACATGGCCCATGGAAAAGATTTTGCATCTAGGGGAATTGAAAGTAAGTAAACTTTCCATATTTAATGATATTACCAGCCATATTTGACTTGACTTTTCTGGCTAAAGACTTATGTGTGTAATAAATGTTTAGTGAGGGGAAAGTGAGAAAAGATTTTTAAAATATAGAAAGATTGCCTGGCCAGTGTGGCTAAGTGGATTGAGCATTGTCCCATGGACTGAGAGATCCTGGTTTGATTCCTGGTCAGGACACATGCCTGGGTTGCAGGCTTTTTCCCCAGTGGAGGGCATGCAGGAGACAGCCGATTGATGTTTCTCTCTCACATCAATGTTTCTATCTCTCTCTCCCTTTCTCTATAAAAATAGATTTTTACGTTTCTATCACTCTCTCCCTCAATAAAAATATATTTAAAAAGTAAATAGAAAGATTTATTTAAGAAAGACAGCTTAATAGCTTTCTACCATGACATCTATTACTTTGTCAACTTTTGCATGAAGTCTACTATGTATATTTGTGAATGAGTGTGTGTGAAGAGTCAGTTTTCATTTTCCTGAAACCCGGAAATCACTGGGGTGGCTGTTGGATTACTGAGTGCTAAGGGCAGTTGAAGGAAGGAAGGTCTACCTAAATTGTTGATAGTGGAAAGAGCAGAGGAGAGAGGGAGGGATGTGGCATAGTGGAAAAGGACATTTTATAAAATTTTAATTTGGTTTGTCTTCTGCCATTGGTTTTGGGCTGTTATTTTATTCTTTCTTTCCAATTATTGTTGACAGATACATCTAGAAGGATAGTCTGTTCTAGAAAGGGCTTAAACACATGCTGGAGGGCTGTTTTTTCTTTGTAACAGTAGATTTTTGAAAGAATGGGCTATAATGTAGGCAGTCCCTTGGGTATAGAGATGATATATATATATATATATATACACTAAAGCAAATACTGTATTAAACTAGATGAAGAGTGGAATCAAAACCCATTTTCCTTATCCACTAAGGAAAGAAGAGACAGGGTTAGTCAAGAGACATGTATTGTAGGCAAAGATCCATGTTCTAGCTCTGTGACCTTAGGTAAATCAAATCTCTCAGGGTCTTTGCTTTCTCATCTCTAATATGTGTTGATTGCATGAGCTGATTTCTAAGGTACCCTTCTAAAGTTCTGTGAGTTGAGCTTCTTTATCCTCTTATATTGTTACTTCACCATTCTCTTCTGAGTTAAAGGAGTGATTAAACTCTTATATTCATCTTCTGTATTTGAAGTTTTCTCGTGTGTTTTTATTAGTTTTTGTTTCATGAAATTTAGCATTTCCTTTTATTTAAAGTTTCAGGTGATGTTTTACTTTGTCATTTCTACTTAAATCTCTTCCAGACTTATGATCATCATAAGGTGTTTGGAGACTATGTTGTCACAGTGGGAAATATTTTATTTTGGACTGCATTTTCCCCAAAGGTGGATTTTTTTTATAGTGTTTGATAGGTTATGTTATTGTGATATGATGCTGTTGGCCTTTTGCCAGCTAGGATTATTATATCAGTTATTAGATTTAAAAATGGTAATACTGCCTTAGATAGTTCTATAAGCATTAGGCTGAAAATTTCCAGACCTTGATTAGTGAAAAATACTATACATTGCTTCAAGAATTGATCTAAGTACTAAAGATTTATTTAACAAATTATAGTGTCTGAAGTTCGCTTAAATTTAGAGAAGATGATGGAGCAGAAGAGTACTGCAGTAAAAGCTTTAACAGGTGGAATTGCACACCTGTTCAAACAGAATAAGGTCAGTGTGTTTAATGTTCACATTTTTGCTGCATTTTATATACGCATTAAATGTTGCTTTATGCTGCTAGAGTGATGCTGTTAGAACTTGGCTGCTGGAGGGTAGTTATTTAATTTAAAACAGTATGCTAACCTGAAATATATAACAAATTTTTTGCTGCTCCATGTATAGCATTACTAAGTAAGGAAGCATTTTGTACTGGGTAATTATTTAATAGAGTAATTTCTTGCTGTTAATCATGTTTCTTTATCAAAAAATTTATCTTAAACTTTGTGAATTTATATATATTTTTATAAAGGTTGTTCATGTAAATGGCTACGGAAAGATAACTGGCAAAAACCAGGTCACTGCTACGAAAGCTGATGGCAGCACTCAAGTTATTGATACAAAGAACATTCTTATAGCTACAGGTTCAGAAGTTACTCCTTTTCCTGGAATCACGGTATTTATGCTTTTTACAATTGTCAAAACCTTTCTTCCGAAGTGTATTTTATAAACTACTTTATTCGTGCTATTTATGAACTTTGAGAGATCTCTTACTGAAATACTGTATGTTGACAGTCATTCAACTTTGGGAAGTTGCTTCTCTTTATTCTTCAGTGATTTTGACCAGAAATAGAACACTTTACATTAAGATATATTTGAATTCAGCATGAAGTTAAAGTTGACAACCATTTTGTTTTGATATGCTGAATGATAAAATTTTAAGTATTTTAATTTTTATTGAGTATATGGATAGAAGTCGTGGATACCTCAAAACAAGTAAATGACAGTATTTTTAGTGATTATACTGAATGAGATCACAGATTATAAATCAGTAGGTTTTTCCAAATAATTTTGATTGTATCTTTTTTTAAAATAGATTGATGAAGATACAGTAGTATCATCTACAGGTGCTTTATCTTTAAAAAAAGTTCCTGAGAAGATGGTCGTCATTGGTGCAGGAGTAATAGGTGTAGAACTGGTAAGTGATGTCTTCTCTGTCTCTTATTATCTCCATGGGGTTGGAAGTGACTTAACAGTCCCCTATTTGATTCTTTGTATAATGTTGCAGGCAGATGGGCATTGAGTTTTGCTTAAATACTTCTAGTAGTAAAGAGTTTTCAAGACAATTTATTTATGTAATCATTAGTCATTAGAACATTCTCTTTGATTTTGAAATTTGTTTCACTGTATCTTCCACCCTCCCAGTTCCCTAGAACTTGACTAATTTTTTAAAAATCTTGGCAGTCCTTCAGCTATTTAAATCTGACAGCCCTTCAGGCCCTTCAGCCTGTGAGAAGGCAGCTCTCATTCTGAGCAAATTGTATTTCAGATAAAGACCAGGACTTACATGATCTGGCTCTTCCCTTCCTCTCCATCCTCTCAGTCCCTCTTAACTTACATGTTAGAAATGTCAAACTATTTGCAGTTCTCTGAATACCATGTTATTTCATACCTTCTGCTTGCCTTGTTCTCCCTTCTTGTGCATCTGGCAACTTTTCTGTATTTCTAGTAACCTCTTCCCTCAATTTCAGTTATCTTTTCCCACAGCTGTTTTTACTTTGTAATCACCAAGAATTGCTCTACTTCTAAAATCACAAAGTAGACATTTTATTCTCTAACCATACCTCCTTTCCTCTCTTACTCAGTTATTTCTAGTAAACAGGCATTTTAACTTTATCGGGTTTTCTAGTCCATAGACCCCTCTTCATTTTTGCTGTCTTCCCTTTCCTGTTTTAACTGCCTTCCAGCTCAGCTTAGATTCTATAGTTTGTCACTTTAACTACTGTCTCATAGGTGTTGAGTTCCTTGCCTTGCTATCATACCTGCTTGGAAAAACTCTGGTCCTGCCTTCTTTATGCTATATCCAGGCTATTGACTATACCAGTAGAAAAACACACACCCTGCAGATTAATGCCAGTATAAATTCTTGGTCATAAATCTCAACAGGAACCTCAGCTGCTGACAGTCCCATTATTGCCCTAGTTGGTTACACTCTCCTGGTGTCTACAGTGGCTGTTTCATTTCCCACTTGTCTCAAACCTCTGCCAGTATACTGTCTTCTTCTGCCTGCAAATGACCTTGTCTCCTAAATATCACATAAAGGGTAAACCATCAGATGAAATTCCCTCAATTTGATGCCCCATATTTGAAAATGTTTTTACCCTGTTACACCCATTCTCTTGATCTTCTCTTCTATAACTGTGGAAATGCTATTTTTCCTAAGATGGAGCCTTTCACCTCTGCTTAGTATTGTGTAATCTCCTGCCTTCTCAGGACCTTGGCCTTGTGATTTTTGTTTTATTTTATTCTTTTTAAAATATGTTTTTATTGGTTTTTTTTTTTAGAGAGAGAGGAAGGGAAAGAGAGGTAGAAGCATCGATGTGGGATGACATTCAATCCACTGAGCCACAGTGGTTGGCCGGCAAGAATAGGTTTTGTTTTGCTTGTTTTGGAGTGGAGGAAGGAGGAGTGGAAGGGGGAAAGGTTAAGTTACACATTTACTGAAATGAGGACCTGTAAGACCTCCAGGTAGAGATGCTGGTAGGCATTCAGATGTAAAGTTTAGAGACAAGGAGAAACAGGTTGCAAATATTTATAAGTGCTTAGGTAACTGAGGTAGGAGTGAAGAGAATATTCTGTGGAAAGACAAAATGGGTCTGGAATAGAATCCTGAGACAGAACATAGAGTAATACTAACAATTCAAGGGAAGGCTGAGAAAGGGAAACCTGCATAGAAAATAGAGAAGTCAGCCCAAAGGGTAGACAGAAACCAACAGAGTATGGAATCAGAGAAGCTAGAGGAAGAGTTTCAAAGGCAAGAAAATCAGCAGTGCTGGCTGCTACCAAATAAAGCAGTGAAGAAGAAAATAGTCCACTGGACTAAGTAATAAATCCATTTGTGTTTTGTCAAGAGCAATTTGATGGCACCAGAAGCCAAGGACTGAGTGAGGAGTTAGGAGTTAGTAGGAATTGTTGAAAAGGTGAGAGGGAAATTAATAACTGAAGGAGGATGTGGGGTCAAGAAAGGGCTTATTTATGTGTATGCAGCCTGTGTCTGTGAGTGCAAATGCATCTGAGCATGTGTGAATGGCACATAGATGTCCACAGAGAGGCATGTTTAAATGTAAATAAGAAGCAAGCAAAAGTAGGGGAGAGTTTAAAGAACAGAAAAACTCAAAAATAAACATCACAAGGCCTCTTGGCCAGTGTGGCTCAGTGGATTGAGCATTGTCCCATGGACTGAGAGGTCCTGGTTTGATTCCCCGTGAGGGTACATGCCCAGGTCGTGGGCTCGATCCACAGTGGAGGATGTGCAGGAGGCAGCCGATCAATGTTTCTCTCTCACATCAATGTTTCTATCTCTCTCTCCCTTTCTTTCTCTCTAAAAAATCAATACAAACATATTTTAAAAACCAAAACAACCTATTCTTTTCTAACATTTCCCATTTGAGTGAGTGGTACTGCCATCCATCTAGAAGCCTAAGCAAGAAGTTTGGGAATTATATATGACTTCTCCCATGCCTTCGTGTTTCATATTGAGTTCCATCATGTGATACTACGTGGTATAGATCTCATGAATATATTCTTTTCATTTTTTAAAAAAATCCTCATCCGAGGATGTTTTTATTGATTTTTAGAGAGAGAGGAAAGGAGAGAGTGAGAGAGAGAGAAAAATTAATTGGTTGCCTCCTGTACACACCCTGACTGGGGATTGAACCCACAACTTAGGTATGTGCCCTGACGAGGACTCAAACCCGCAACCTTTTTGGTATACGGGATGATGCTCCAACCAACTGAGCCACCCAGCCAGGGTTATCCTCTTCTTTTCATGTACCTGCTTAGATCCCCGTTCAGGCCAGCATCATGTCTTGCCCTAGGTCTCTCTGGTTTCTTTCATCTTTTTCTAATTTACATTCCCCAGAGTGGCTAGAGTGATCGTGCCATGACATAAATGTAACCATGTCCCTTCCCTGCTAAAATCCCTTCAGTGATTTACTATAGCTGTTAGGATAAACCCAAACTCTTAAATGTTATTTAAAGGTCAGCCTGGTGTGGCACTGGCTCCAATCTCCAGCTTCATTGCTAGCCCCTCTCCTTTCAAACTACGTTCTAGTCATATTGAAATATCAGTTCCTGAACAAGTTGTGCTTTCTTTCATCTGTAGACCTTTCTTCTATTTGGAACATTTCTTCCCTCTATTCTCTGCACTCTAATGAGCCCTTTACCTTCCCTGACTACCCTAGATGTCCTGAGGTACTCTTGCTGAGTGTTCCATTGCATTGTTCCGTGCTTCTTGTTTTACAGTATTATCTCACTTTCTTTTTTTTTTTTCTTTTAATCCTTACCCGAGGATATTTTTTCATTGATTTTTTTTTTTTTTTTTTTAGATAGATTGGGAGGGAGTTGGGGGAGAGAGAGAGAGACATCGATGTGAGAGAGAGACATCAATTGGTTGCCTCCTGCATGACCCCTACTGGGGTCAGGGATTGAACCTGAAACCAAGATACGTGCCCTTGACCAGGAATTGAACCCAGGACTCTTTGGTCTGGGGGCCGATGCTCAAACCACTGAGTCAAGCCTGCCAGGGCTTATCTCACTTTCTTGATATTACTTGTTCACTTGTCTCTCTTTCAAACTTCCATGAGGGCAGAGATCATGGTTGTTTCATTTACTAAGTCTTTAGCATGTAGCATAGTGGCTTTTTAAAAAAATTTTTACCCAAAAAACATTTGTTGCTATAACTATCTTTTTTTTTTTTCTTTTATTGCTATTACAGAGAAAGAGTAAGGGAAAGGTAGAGAGAGATAGAAACATCGATGAGAGAGAACATTGATTGGCCGCTTCCTGCATGCCCCGTAGTGGGGATCAGGCCCACAACCTGGGCATGTGCCCTGACCAGGAATCGAACCTGCGACCTCTCAGAGCATGGTTCGACACTCAACCACTGAGCCACACTGGCCGGGCTGCTATAAAAACTTTCAATAGTCAACTACGAAGTTACCTTTTTGTTGAAGACTTTTTTTTGTTGAATCCTCACCCGAGGATATTTTTGTTTATCATCAGATAAAGTGGGAGGGCAGGAGGGAGAGAGAAAGGGAGAGACACCATGTGAGAGAGACACATTGACTGGTTGCCTCCTGCATGACCTGACCAGGGCCAGGGACGGGCTGACACTCTAACCGCTGAGCCAAACCAGCCCAGGGCGGTGAAGACTTCTTTTAAGAAAGTTCAAGTATTTCTATTTTTGAGTCTGTAGTATATCGTGTCTACATCTTTTTATCATCTCTAATAACAGTTTATTGCACTTATTTATGTCTGTTTCCTACAGAACCATAAACTCCTTGAATCTTTGTAGCTTTTCTTAATGCTTCTTATTAGATCCAGTATTTTGTCATCATCCTTTGATCCAGTTTAGTCAGTTAGGATCATTTGTAAATGGTGTTTAACACTAAGCGTAATCTGGATTTTGGAGAGAATGTCTTTTGATATGTGTAATATATTTCTTTTAATGTAACCCTTTAATATCAGTCTGTTTGTTTGTTTGTTTATTTTAAGCACATAGTGAGCCTGTAGTCATATGAAAACCTTGCATCCTTTTCTTCAGGAATTCTAAATTTTTTTTTTTTCTACCAGCCTGGGCTGGAATTCTGATTGATTGATTGATTGATTGATTTAATTTTTTGAGGACATTTTTGCATTTATTTTCAGACAGAGTGGGAGGGAGAGAGGGCAGAAGAGAGAGAGAAACATCGAGTGGTCGCCACCCACACGACCCCAACTGGGGCCGGGGACAAACTGCAACTGAGGTACGTGCCCTTAGCAGAAACTGAACCCGGGACTCTCCAGTCTGTGGGCTGATGCTCTAACCGCTGAGCCCAACCAGCCAGGGTGATTTTTTTAAACCTAATTTGATTTTGATTGCTTTTTCAATTTTCTTACTAGTGATTGGTCTATTTAAGTTTTCTAGTTCTTCATGGTTCAGTTTAGGAAGGTTGTATATTTCTAAGAATATGTCCATTTCTTCTAGATTATCGAATGTTGTGGCGTATAACCTTTCATAGTAATCTTGTATAATCCTTTATATTTCTGTGATGTTCCTTGTAACTTCTCTTTCATTTCTGATTTTATTTGTTTGAGTCTTTTCTATCTTTTCCTTGCTGAGTCTAGCTAGAGGTTTGTCAGTGTTATTTATCTTTTCAAAGAACCAGGTCTTTGTTTCATTAATTTTTTTTCTATTGTTTTTTGTTCTCTATGTCATTTATTTCTCCTCTAATTTTTATTTTCTTCCTTCTACTGACTTCAGGCTTCACTTGTTAATTCTGGTTTTTCTGGTTTCTAAGGCATAATGTTAGATTGTTTGAGATTTTTCTTGTTTCTTGAAGTAGACCTGTAATGCTGTTTACTTTCCCCTTAATATTGCTTTTACTGCATCCCCCCAATTTTTGGTATGTTGTATTGTCATTTTCATTTGTCTCTATCTTTTGATCTTTCCTTTTATTTCTTCTTTGACCCAATGGTTGTTCAGTAGCATGTTATTTAATATCCACATATTATGGTTTTCTTAGCTTTTTTCTTATAGTTAATTTCCAGTTTCATAGTATTGTGGTCAGAAAATATGCTTGGTGTGATTTTAGTCATCTTAAATTTGTTGAGATTAGTTTTGTGTCCCAACATATGGTCTGTCCTTGAGAATGTTCCATGTGCACTTGAGAATAATGTATATTCTGTTGTTTTGGGATAGAAAGTTCTATAAATATCTATTATACCCATTTGACGTAGAGTTATTTATGGCTAATATCTCCTTATTGACTTATATGATCTATCTATTGTTGTCAATGGGGTATGTAGGTCCCCAACCATAATTGTATTTTTGTCAGTTTCTTCCTTTAGGTCTGTTAATAATTGCTCTGTAAGTTTTGATGCTCCCAGGTTGAGTGCATATGAATTGATAAGTGTTATATCTTCTTGACAAAGTGTCCCCTTTATCATTATAGATGTCAATTTCCATCTCATTACTTTTTTTCTCTTGAAATCTGTTTTTTCTGATATAAGTATGGCTATACCCACTTTTCTCTGGATGCCACTTGCTTGGGGTTTCATCTTCCATTTCACTTTGAGCCTGTGTTTGTCTTTGCAGCTGAGATGGGTCTCCTGAAGGCAATATATAGTTGGGTCTTGTTTTTTAATCCATTCCACTACTGTGCCTTTTGGAAGGCAGCTATGCTCACCAGTAGACCACCAACGTTATTCTGTGCCTCTTGATTGGTGAGTTCAGTACATTTACATTTAGGGTGATTATTGATATATGAGAACTTACAGTAGCCATTTTATTGTTTGTTTTCTAGTTGTTCCGTATCGCCATTGTTTTTTTTTTTTTTTTTAAATTTATTTTTTTATTGTTGAGAGTATTATGAATGTTTCTGATATTTTGCCCCTTGGCCCCCTGCCCCTCCCCAGGCCTTCTTTTCCTTTGTTTTTCTGTCTGCCATTTTAGTTTGTTGCTATTCTGTGATTTTTTTCTTTTCTTTTTTTTTTAATGCTATGTGTTTCAGTTCTAGCTTTTTGTTTTGTGGTTACCATTAAATTTATGTAAAAAAAAAAGTTTCATACATACAGTAGTATCTATGGCCATACTACCCTTACTGCGCCAGATCTCGTCATACATGCAGTAGTCCTTTTCCTTCTAATTGCATCTTTCTATCTGGTCCGCAGGCCAACGCTCTAACTGCCGAGCCAAACCGGCCAGGGCTCTAATTGCATCTTAATCTTCATTCACCTGTGCAAGTTCAATTCTTTCCCTCTCTCCTTTTATGTTTTTGTTGTCACAAATTATCCCTTTTTATGCTGTGTGTTTGTTTCCAAATTGCAGAATTTTTGTAGTCTTTTAAAAAATGTTTTTCTCACCCTGACCAGTGTTGCTCAGAGGTTAGTGCATCTGCCCGTGCACCAAAGGGTCCAAGAATCCTGGTCAAGGGCATGTACCTGGGTTGCAGGTTTGATCCTACCCTGGTCGGGGCATGTGTGGGAGGCAACTGATTAATGTTCCTCTCTCTCTCTCCTCCACCCCTCTACCCTCTAAAAAAATCAATGGAAAAAATAGTGAGGATATTTTTGAGTGAGGATATTTTCCATTGATTTTTTTTTTTTTTTTTTAGATAGAGTGGAAGGGAGTGAGGGGGGTAGAGAGAGAGAGAAACATCAATGTGAGAGGGACACGTGGATTGGTTGCCTCCCACATGACCCTGACCAGGGCTGGGGATTGAACTTGCAACCCGGGTACGTGCCCTTGACTGGGAATCAAACCCGCCACTCTTTGGTCCATGGGCCAACACTCTAACCCCTGAGCTAAACTGGCCAGGGCTCCCCTTTAATCTTTATATTAGAATTAGATGTTTAATACTCTATTCTGAAATAGAGTTGCAATTTCCTGCTTCTATCTGGCATCTGACTCAAAGTTTTATATACTTTTATTTTTTGGTTTTTAAGTAGAAGAGCTCCTTTCAATATTTCTTTTTTTTATTATTTTTATTTTATTTTATTAATTTATTTTTGTTACAGATGTTTCTCCTTTTTCCCAATTGTCACCCTCCTCCCCCTCCCTCCCTGCCCCGTCCCCAGTTTTGTTGTCCATGTCCATTGGTTATGAGTACATGTGTACAAGTTCTGTGGTTCATCGCTCCCCTCCCCCATCCCCTCTTCTGGCAATTGTCAGTCTGTACCCTACTTCCACGTCTCAGGGACTACCCTGTTCCTCAGACTGTTAATGTTTATTATATTCCAGAAATAAGTGAGATCATATGATATTTGTCTTTCTCTGCTTGGCTTGTTTCACTTAGGATAATAGTTTCCAGGTCCTCCCATGTCATTGCAAAGGATAAGAGATCTTTCTGTCTTACAGCTGCATAGTACTCCATTGTGTATATGTACCACAGCTTTTTTATCCATTTGTCTACTGATGGACACTTGGGCTGTTTCCAGATCTTAGCTATTGTAAATAGCGCTGCTATGAACATGGGGGTACATATATTCTTTCTGATTGGTGTTTCAGGCTTCTTAGGGTATATTCCTAGGAGTGGGATCACTGGGTCAAATGGTAATTCAATTTTTAATTTTCTGAGGTAACACCATAGTGTTTTCCATAGTGGCTGCACCAGTCTGCATTCCCACCAGCAGTGTACTAGAGTCCCCTTTTCTCCACACCCTCGCCAACACTTGTTGTTTGATGCTTTGTTGATGGCGGCTATTCTGACAAGTGTGAGATGATACCTCATTGTTGTTTTAATTTGCATCTCTCTGATGATTAGTGATGTTGAGCATTTCTTCATATGTCTCTTGGCCACTTGTATGTCCTGTTTGGAGAGGTGTCTATTTAGTTCCTCTGCCCATTTTTTAATTGTGTTCTTTGTCTTCCTTTTGTTGAGTTGTATGAGTACTCTATATATTTTGGAAATTAATCCCTTATCTGATATATCATTGGCAATTATGCTCTCCCATACAGTGGGTTGCCTTTCCACTTTGATGGTTGTTTCTTTTGCTGTGCAGAAGCTTTGGAGTTTGATGTAGTCCCATGTGTTCATGTTTTCCTTTGTTTCTGTTGCCTTAGGTGATGTATCAGTGAAGATTCTGCTGCGTATGATGTCCGAAATTTTGTTGCCTACATTTTCTTCTAGGATTTTTATGGATTCATGAGTCACATTTAAGTCTTTTATCCATTTTGAGTTTATTCTTGTGTATGGTGTAAGATGATGGTCTAGTTTCATTTTTTTGCATGTAGCTGTCCAATTTTCCCAACACCATTTATTAAAGAGGCTGTCTTTACTCCATTGTATGCTCTTGCCACCTTTGTCAAATATTAATTGAGCATAATGTTTTGGGTCAATTTCTGGGTTCTCTGTTTTATTCCATTGATCTATGTGCCTGTTCTTATGCCAGTACCAGGCTCTTTTGATTACAGTAGCTTTGTAGTATAACCTGATGTCTGGTATTGTGATCCCGCCTACTTTGTCCTTCTTTTTCAAGATTGCTGTAGCTATTCGGGGTCTTTTTTGGTTCCATATGAACTTCTGAAGCATTTGTTCTAATTCTATGAAATATGTCGTTGGTATTTTGATGAGGATTGTGTTAAATCTATAGATTGCTTTGGGTAATATGGACATTTTAATGATGTTAATTCTTCCAATCCACGAACAAGGTATGTGCTTCCACTTTTTTATATCTTCCTCTGTTTCTTTTTTCAAAGTCCTGAGTTTTCTGCAAATAGGTTCTTTACTTCTTTGGTTAAGTTTATTCCTAGGTATCTTAATTTTTTTTTGCTGCGATGGTAAATGGGATTGTTTTTTTAGTTTCTCTTTCTGTGAGTTCATTATTGGTGTATAAGTTAACCGTCGATTTCTTGACGTTAATTTTGTATCCTGCTACTTTGCCAAATTCATTTATTAAGTCTAGTAGATTTTTGATGGAGTCTTTAGGGTTTTCTATGTATAATATCATGTCATCTGCGAATAATGACAGCTTCACTTCCTCCTTTCCAATTTGGATCCCTTTTATTTTTTCTTCATGTCTGATTGCTGTGACTAAGACTTCCAGTACTATGTTAAATAAGAGTGGGAAAGTAGGCATCCTTGTCTTGTTCCTGTTCTTAAGGGAAATGCTTTTAGTTTTTGTCCATTGAGTATGATGTTGGCTGTAGGTTTTTCATATATGGCCTTTATAATTTTGAGATATGATCCCTCTATTCCCAAATTGCTGAGTGTTTTTTATCAGAAATGGGTGCTGGATTTTGTCAAATGCTTTTTCAGCGTCTATTGATATGATCATGTGGTTTTTATCTTTCATTTTGTTTATGTGATGTATCACATTTATTGATTTGCGAATATTGTACCAGCCTTGCATCCCTGGGATGAATCCCACTTGGTCATGGTGAATAATTTTTTTGATGTATTGCTGGATCCGATTTGCTAGTATTTTGTTAAGGATTTTGGCATCTGTGTTCATCAGGGATATTGGCCTGTAGTTTTCTTTCTTTGTAGTGTCTTTTTCTGGTTTTGGAATTAGAATTATGCTGGCCTCATAAAAGGAGTTTGGAAGTCTTCCTTCTTCTTGAATTTTTTGGAATAGTTTGAGGAGAATGGGTGTTAGTTCTTCTTTGAATGTTCGGTAAAACTCCCCTGTGAAGCCGTCGGGGCCTGGGCTTTTGTTTGCTGGGAGGGTCTTGAGTACATCTTCAATTTCCTTCGATGTTACTGATCTGTTCAAGTTTTCTATCTCTTCCCGGTTCAGTTTTGGGAGACTATGTGTTTCTAGAAATGTGTCCATTTCACTTAGATTGTCGAATTTGTTGCCATATTAATGTTCATGGTATTTGTTAATGATCCTTTGTATTTCTGTGGTGTCAGTTGTTACTTCTCCTCTTTCATTTCTGATTTTGTGTATTTGGGTTCTCTCCCTGTTTCTTGGTGAGTCTAGCTAAGGGTCCATCAATCTTGTTTATCTTTTCAAAAAACCAACTCTTTGTTTCATTGATCCTTTGAATTGTTTTTTTGGTCTCTATGTCGTTTATTTCTGCTCTGATTTTTACTATTTCCTTCCTTCTACTTGCTCTAGGGTTTTCTTTTTGTTTGCTTTCTAGTTCTTTAAGTTGTGAGGTTAGGTAGTCAATTAGAAATTCTTCGTTCTTGAGGTGGGCCTGTAGTGCTATGAACTTCCCTCTCAGAACTGCTTTCGCTGCATCCCATAGATTTTGTGTTCTTGTATGTTCATTTTCATTAGTTTCCAGGAATTTTTAAAATTTCTTCCTTGATCTCCATGGTAACCGATTCATTGTTCAATAACATGCTATGTAGCCTCCATGTCTTCAAATGTCTTTGCATGTTCTTGTTGCAGTTGATTTCTAGTTTTATGCCATTGTCATCTGAGAAGATGCTTGATATGATTTCAATCTTCTTGAACTTGTAGAGACTTAATTTGTGTCCTATCATGTGGTCTGTCTTTGAGAATGTCCCATGTGCACTTGAGAAGAATGTGAATTCTGCAGTTTTGGGGTGTAATTCTCTGTATATATCTATTAAATAAATCCATTTCATCTAGTGCTTCATTTAGAGTCTCTGTTTCCTTGTTGATTTTTTGTCTAGAGGATCTATCCAGTGATGTCAGTGGGGTTTTGAAGTCTCCTGCTGTGATTGTATTGCTGTTGATTTCTCCTTTGAAGTCCTCCAGAAGATTTTTAATATATTTTGGTGCTCCTATATTGGGTGCATATATGTTTACCAAGGTTATATCTTCCTGTTGGATAGACCATTTCAATATTATGTAGTGACCTTCTTTGTCTCTAGTTATGGTCTTCAATTTGAAATCTAATTTATCAGATATGAGTATTGCTACCCCAGCTTTTTTTTCCTTTCTGTTTTCTTGGAAGATTTTTTTCCATCCCTTTACTTTCAACCTATGTGAGTCTTTTGTTGTGAGGTTGGTCTCTTGTAAACAACATATATGTGAATCATGCTTTCTTATCCAGTCAGCTACTCTGTGTCTTTTTATTGGAGCATTCAATCCATTTACATTTAAGGTGATTATTGATATGTACTTATTTATTGCCATTTTTGTTCAGTGTGGTTATATTTTTCTTCCTATTTCTTCTACTAATTACAGCAGTCCTTTTAACATTTCTTGCAGTGCTGGTTTGGTGCTAATACATTCCCTTATCCTTTCAATATTTCTTATAATGCAAGTCTTGGGATAAATTCCGTCAGCTTTTGTTTGTCTGGGATAGCCTTTATTTCTCCTCCAGAGCTAAAGGATAACTTTGCTGAATATATTATTCTTGACTGGTGGTTTCTTTCTTTCAATATTTTGAATATTTCATTCTGTTCTCTCCTGGCTTGTAAGGTTTTTGTTGAAAAATCCATAGTAATCTAATGTGATTTTCTTTGTAGGTTGCAGTTTTTTTCCCCCCCTGGCTGCCTTGAGAATTCTGTCATTAACTTTTGACAGTTTTTTTTTATAATGTGTCTTGGAGAAGGCCTTTTGCATTGAGAAAGGTGTTCTTATTGAACAAGCTAGATTTGGAATTTTCTCATGGACTGTTTGTTTGAATAGGCTCTCTGTTTCTTTCTTTCTCAATTCTCCTTCTGGTATTCCCATTATTCTTGTGTTGATCTTTCTAATGGAGTCAGATAGTTCTTGTATTGTCCTTTGATTTTTTTTTTTTTTAACTTCTCACTCTTCTTCCACCTGGGTCATTTCTAGATTTGTCTTCAAGCTGGCTAATTCTCTCCTCCAACTGGTCTGTTTTTTCCCAGGTTGTCTCGTGCATTCTTCACCTCAGTTATTGAGTTCTTCAGCTCCAAAATTTATTTGGTTCTTTTTTATAGTTTCAATCTCTTATTTAAGTACTCCTTTTCTTTGTTGATGTTTTTTCCTGAGCTCATTGAAATGCTTTTCTGTGTTTGTATCTTACTGAGTTTTTTTCATAACTGCAGGCTTGAATTCTCTGTCATTTAAATCAGCCTTCCATGCCTCTGAGTTTGGTTTCTGGAACTTTTATTTTCATTCTGAGCTGCCCTGTTACCTTCGATGTTTATGGTACTTGACAGATTGTTTCTCTGCCTGGCCATTTGAGGTAGTGAACTTTTCTTTTTTGGTACTGTTCTGTTCTTAACAAATTAGCAGATTAAGTTGAGATCTGTCTTTTGTTCTCCAGTAGATGGTGCTATAGTGCAAGTTTTTATTTTTTCTTACTGGTAGTACTGGCATCTCTGAGATCTCGGTTGGTTCTGGCCTTGGTTTAGAAAAAAATGCCTCATATTACCTGTGGAGGTGGGCATCCTCTCTGTGTTCAGGTTGCTTTGTTCTTAGGTTACTATCCCTGTGATGGAATATAGCTGGTGATGGGGCTCTGGGCCTGTGAGTTCCCAGTGCTGGCTCCTTGTAACTAGAGTCTGCCAGCCAAGCTGTGCTATCTGAAGCATCTCTGCTGCCTCTACCAGGTTCTACCATGATGGGTGGGGGAGGGGAGAGGGGGCTTGTGAGTCTATAGCTTTGGCTTGATAGTAATGGTGGCCACTAGTCCACTGCTGCCACACCGCTTCACTGCATATCCACCCTTGTCACCAGGTTTAACTGCAGTGGGTGCTGGCCACTGAGGCCAGAATATTGCTTCTGCCCCTCTGGCTCTGTGGGCTACCGTGTTAGGGCTGCATTCTGACTCCTTCCATGCTACTGCATCAGCTGGGGCTGTAGCAGGCGCTAGACTGCATCAGCAGCCCCATCTCTGTTATTCTCCCCTCCTGCCTTCCATGCTTGTTCTACTATATCCACCTTCAGATGTCTTGATGCATGGATATCTCAGACATGTTTGTGTGTTGAGCAAGGAATCATTTGTTGAATTATAGTTGTCCAACTTGTAACATCAAGGGGAAAAACCAAGGAGTCTTCTCACTCTGTGATGCTGATGTCACTGTCTTGTTTTTGTGTTTTTAGTATTGTCTTTTGAGGAGTTTTTAACTTTGAGAAGGTATAATTTCTATACATTTTTTTTCTTTTATGGATTGTGCTTTTGGTGTTGTAGTTAAGAAAGCTTTGTGTCACTCAAGATCACAAACTAGAAGTTTTCTGGTTTTGTGTTTTACATTAGGTCCATGATCTATTCTGAGTTAATTTTTATATATGCTTGTTACTTATGTCCTCTTGCCTGTTTCACATATAAGTATTCAGAAGTTGTAATTGTTAAAATCTCTTTTTAAAAAACCAGCATTCCGTTTAAATTATAATTTGAATGAAAAAGTAAACATTTCTCTGTTGAGAAAATAAAATAAGAAGCCAGATTAATATTTTGCAAGCATTAGTAATTAGTAGCATTAAGAGGCTACTTCTTCCCCCTCAGGACTGTCCTTCCCACTTGTTCCTCTCTTCCTGGACTAGTTACCTATATAGTTCATGCCTTCTTTTCCAGTCTTTGTGTAGATGTCGCTGCTAGTGAGGCCTTCCCCCAGTCATGCTATTTAAAATTGCAGTTCCTTTCCTTTCAGTAGTCTTAGCTCTACTTCCCGCTTTATTTTTCTCATAGCACTTTACTATCCCGTTATGATGTTTACTTGTTTGTTTCCTCTACCAGGATATAAGGTTCCTGAGGCAATGTATGCCTAGCACCTAAAATGGTGCCTGGCATATAGTAGGTGCTCAATAAATTTTGAATGAATAGAGTGAATAAATATATAAAGTTATAGATATTTATCACAGTGTTAATCTTAAACCTCAGAGCCTCTAATGGGAACATATTAACAAAAGAAAATCTCTTATAATAAATTATTTAATGTAATTCAGTAAACATTTGCTATATAATTCAGTAAACAAAATCTTTAGTTTATTTTTATGAGTTTTTTTTTACTGTTATTTGTAGGGTTCAGTTTGGCAAAGACTTGGTGCAGATGTGACAGCTGTTGAGTTTTTGGGACATGTTGGTGGAGTTGGAATTGATATGGAAATATCTAAAAACTTTCAACGCATCCTTCAAAAGCAAGGATTTAAATTTAAATTGAATACAAAAGTTACTGGTGCTACCAAGAAGTCAGATGGAAAAATTGATGTTTCGTAAGTATGCTACATTTGATTTAGATACGATATCCTTGTCTTTTTCTTTAAGAAAAACGTTAGATTTTTTAGTATTTTGTAATTTTATAATATTATATTATTTTATAATTAAGGACCATTTCATTGCTTAGTATAACTTGGTATTGTTTATTAAATCAGGTTATTGAAATTTGTAATAATTAAGTTGAGGTAGAAAAATTAATCCAGTGTTCTTCTCATTGTAGTGTACTTTTTCATAATATACATTCAGAAAAATTTAAACTCCCAACATTCAGTAAAATTAATTTAGTATTTTTAGACAGGTATTTGGGGCAATCATAATATTAATTAGATTGCTTACCTTGTGCCTGGCACTCTGTTTATTAAACGCTTTTATAACATAATGAAATAACTTGCCTAAGGTCACCCAGTTAGTGAGTGACAGAGTCACTACTTATACTTGAATCTTTTATTCTAAGACCTATGTTCTTAACCCATGTTATACTGTCTGTTTTTGTAAGATGTTAGTGATAGACCTCAAGAGAATATGTACATTTTTTTCATTGTCTGATCCTTATGTTATATTTATAATAAAATAAACTTACACAATACTTGAGAAATACCTGGTCTTAAAATTTCCGAGTCTATCAGCTATTTATGTAGATGTGTGTTTAACAGTTATAACATTGTTCATTATCTAGTATTGAAGCTGCTTCTGGTGGTAAAGCTGAAGTTATCACTTGTGATGTACTCTTGGTTTGCATTGGCCGACGACCCTTTACTCAAAATTTGGGACTAGAAGAGCTTGGCATCGAACTAGACCCTAAAGGTAGAATTCCAGTCAATTCCAGATTCCAAACTAAAATTCCAAAGTAAGTTGCATAATTATCTGCCTTTTCAATAATTTTGACGTTTATGTAAACTCTACTTTGAAAATAAGATTTCTGTCATGCTTAAAAAGTGCATTGGCTTTGGGGGAAAATACTAAATTATATATGAAAACAAAATAATTAATTGAATTTTTTTATTACTCAAAACTAGAACCCAGTATTTAATATATTTTTTTTGGTGACTTAATAACTAGAAACTTCTAATTTTATGAACATGGCATAACTGAAGATGAGTATGTGTAATTTCAGAAGTTTATTGTTTCTTTTGACCTCTGTTGTAGTATCTATGCTATTGGTGACGTGGTGGCTGGTCCAATGCTGGCTCACAAAGCAGAGGATGAAGGCATTATTTGTGTTGAAGGAATGGCTGGTGGTGCTGTGCACATTGACTATAATTGTGTACCATCAGTGATATACACACACCCTGAAGTGGCTTGGGTTGGCAAATCAGAAGAGCAGTTGAAAGAAGAGGTAATACTGAAGTCGGGTAGTTTTACTCCAATGTGTGAATTGAGTTAGTGACACTGTTGGCTGAGAATTATTTTATTAATATATTAATGTATTTTTTAATTACATTTTTATTGATTTTTAGAGAGAGGAAGGAAGAAGGAGAAAGAGATAGAAACATCGATGTGAGAGAGAACCATTGATTGGCTGCCTCCTCCACGCCCCCTACTGGGGATCGAGCCCACAACCTGGGCATGGGCCCCGACCTGGAATCAAACCGGTGACCTTTGGTGCATGGGTCGACATTCAACCACTGAGCCATACTGGCCAGGCGATATATTAATGTATTTTAATTACTATGTAGAATATTATACTTTATATATTTTTTCCTTAGTATCATGAAGGAGATTATTCACTTGCCTGTGTTAAAAAACCAACCAGTACTTACAGAGCTTTTCCTTTGGGCTTTGAAATATACACAGATAGACCAAAATTTGCATTTGCTTGTGTTTATACCAAAATATATTTCATTAATGAGCCTTTTGGTATTTCCTTCTTTATGTCTGTGAAGAATACTTTCTTGGGATTTATTTTCTGAACAAATGGTAGATGATCTCACTAATGGGATAAACTTTTTCAGAGTTTATGTAGGTTGTCCTTTTCTGTCTTACAGGGTATTGAATACAAAGTTGGGAAATTTCCATTTGCTGCTAACAGCAGAGCTAAGACAAATGCTGACACAGATGGCATGGTGAAGATTCTTGGGCAGAAATCAACAGACAGAGTATTGGGAGCACATATTTTAGGACCAGTGAGTATTGTAAAACCAGAAACTACATTAGGAATTTTGGAAAGCATTGCTATTTAGTAGATTGATTTAAAATCACCAGGTGTTTACATTCTGAGGTTATATTTACCAGTAAAATTTGAATATGGTACCAGCAATAATCTCACAGTTTTGCCCACCATATCCTCTGCTTTCCACATTGCAGCTGTGATTATCCATGTGCCTGCTTAAAACTCACCAATGGTTCTTTTCAGCTGCAGACTTTCACATAAGTCCTCACTAAATCTGGACCTGCCTACCTTTCTGACCTCATCTCTTTCCACTCTTACTTTTTGTTTGTTAATTCCCTGTCTCATGGGCCTTCTCTCAATTTCATAACAGGTCAAACTTTTTTCCATTTTAGAGCTTTTGTGTTTGTAGTAGTACCCTTTGCTTAGAATGGTCTGCTTCCAGATCTTTGTGTGATTGGCTCCTTTATTATTTATGTCTCAGCTCAGGTGTAATACCTTCTTAGTCTTAGAATCTAGAGAAGCCTTTTCTACCACTGAATCTGAAGCAGGCCTTCCCCCTAGGTATGTGATGTGACAATAATAATAATAGAACATTTGAGTGCTTCCTCTGTAATTTTTCCTAAATACATGCATTAACTTTAATTTTCACAACTCTGTGGGGTAGGAGTCACTATTCCCATTTTTTGAGGCAAATAAATGGAATTAAGTAGTTGAGGTAGTAAGTTGTACAATTTGAATCCAGGGCCCAAGCTCTTGACTTCTGTGCCACCTTTTCTTTTTTCTGTATTGATTTTAGAGAGAGAGAAAGTGAGAGGGAGCGAGAGATAGAAACATCGATGAGACAGAACATCGATTGGCTGCTTCCTGCATGCCCCCCACTGGGGATCAGACCCACAACTTGGGCATGTGCTCTGACCAGGAATTGAACCGGCGACCTCTTGGTGCATGGGTCGATGCTCAACCAGTGAGCCACACTGGCCAGGCTATGCCACCTTTTCTATTAAGCTTTTCCAGACTAGAGGAAGTTAGTTAACTGGTCTTACAACTAATCTGTCCCATTAGTGTGTAGTTGTTTTTGCCATGGAAATAAAATTACTTCTTGGCTTACTATTTTAAAGGGTGCTGGTGAAATGGTAAATGAAGCTGCTCTTGCATTGGAATATGGAGCATCCTGTGAAGATATAGCTAGAGTCTGTCATGCGCATCCGGTAATTATTAACAACATAATGGAATTAATGGGTACTAAAGTTTCTTCTGACTCACAAGTTCTTGATTTTTAATATTAAGTTTCTTCCCTTGCAGACCTTATCAGAAGCTTTTAGAGAAGCAAACCTGGCTGCATCATTTGGCAAATCAATCAACTTTTAAATTAGAAGATTATATATATTTTCCTGAAATTTCCTGGGAGTTTTTATAGAGATCACATTTCTGAACAGGATATGCTCACAGCTCCAAGAATTTCTAGGACTGAATTATGAAAATTTTGGAAGGTATTTAATAGGGTTGGACAGAATGGAATGTTCTCATATGTATATTTTAAATAAATTTAATATTTTGTTTCAGTACATTAATATTGCAAAAGGAAAAGCTACTTATAGTAACACCCTGGAAAATTTCTTCAACGCATATTTCTATGCTGTTTGTGAAAGGTTCAGCCTCCCTGAATTTACGTTAAGTAGCTTTTATCTCTGGTACGGTAAAGTTGGATTTACTTATTACATGAATGGAGTTGGAGTATGGTATGTGAATAGCTGTGCTTGAAGCAAGGTCATCAAGTTATTTTAAACTTGATTTTCATATTGGACATAAGAGTCAGTCCTTAGAATAAGATTTAAATATGTATGAACTGAACTCTTGTAAATAAAAATGATTGTCTCTCATTGGTTTATTTAATCCCCAATTCTTGCAGTTTAGAGGTAGAATTTATGTGTTCAGATTTTTAAGCTACCGTTGAGGTCTGTAGTCTGAAGTATATAATTAACCAAATTAAGGAGGTATATCTGCTAAATTCAAATATTAAATAGCCACTCATGTATTACAATGGGAAATGAAGATGTGAAAATAAACGTTTCTTAAATATTCATTTATTCTAAGTGGATATCAAGATGGTCTGAATTCTTTTATGACTACTGCTTGTGTGTATTCTTATTACTTATTTTTTTTTTATTGTTGAGAGTATTATAGATGTCCCCCACATCCCTCTTCTTTTCCCCCTTCAACCGGGCTCCCGCCCCACCCCAGGCCTTCACAGCACTATTGTGTATGTCAATGGGCTATGCACATATGCATGTAAGTTCTTTGGTTAACCTCTGTCTGCCACCCCTCCCTCCCTCTTCCTTCTGAGATCTGTCAGTCTGTTCTATACTTCCATGGTTCTGGACCTATTTGTTCATCAGTTTATTTTGTTCACTCAATTCCACATATAAGTGGTATCATGTGATACTTGTTTTTCTCTGACTGGCTTATCACTTAGCATAATAATCTCCAGGTCCATCTATGCTGCATAATATTCTGTTGTAAGTTTAATTCTTTCGTTTTAAATCCTCTCCGAAGATATATTTTTTGGGGGTGGAGGTGGGGGGTTAGAGCGAGAGGAAGGGAAAGAGAAATATCAATGTGAGAAAAACATCCATCAATTGCCTTCCCATAGACGCCCAACCTGGGATTGAACCCACAACCTAGGTATGTACCCTGACCAAGAATCAAACTCAAAACATCTTGGTGTATGGGATGACGCTCCAACCAACTAAGTCACCTGATCAGGGCTTACACTCTTTATTATAGCTCTTAAAAGCTTGGATGTACCTTTTCCCCACATCATAGTATTAAGGCATTTAAAAGGTCATTTACCCTTCCATCTGTTTTAGTGATACCTACTAAATGTTTAGCTTGTACTTTTTAAAAAAAGATATGTTTGTATTCATTTTTTAGAGAGGAAAGGAAAGAGAGATAGAAACATCAATGTGAGAGAGAAACATCAATGTGAGAGAGAGACATCAATCGGCTGCCTCCTGCATGCCCCCTACCAGGGACCAAGCCTGCAACCTGGGCATGTGTCCTGACTGGGAATCAAACCAGGACCTCTCAGTCCATGAAATGATGTTCAGTCCACTCAGCCACACTGGCCAGGCTGTTTAGCTTATACTTTTGGAATCTTTAATCTGCTGTCTTTTCCTATGTAGATTTCATTATGTTCTTGGCTGGGTAAATGACTGTTTCTTTAAAGACTGCCAAAAAATTTTATTTATTGGTAAATATTTAAGATGATCATTTCTTGAAATATTTAAATAACAGTGTTAAACGACAAATAGGCTTTTGTATATATTAACTAAAGAATCATTTTAGCCCTGGCCAGTTTGGCTCAGCGGTAGAACGTCAGCCCGCATACCAATGAGTCCTAGGTTCGATTCCGGCCAAGGGCATATACCTCGGTTGTGGTTCGTCCCCGGCCCTGGTTGGGGTTGTGCTGGAGGCAACCAGTCGATGTGTCTCTCTCACATCGATATTTCTCTCTCTCCCTTTCTCTCCCTCCTACTCTATCTGAAGATAAGTAGAAAAAAAGATGCTCAGGTGAGGATTATATATTTTAAAAAAAAATCATTTTAGATTAAGTAGTTCTCAAATCTGGGATAGTATAAATTTAAAGAGGAAAATAAACTGGTTGAGCATCAATCGACCCATGCACCAAGAGGTCACTGGTTCGATTCCCAGTCAGGGCACATGCCCAGGTTGTGGGCCCAATCCCCAGTTGGGGGCATGCAGGATGTGGCCAGTCAGTATTCTCTCTCATTGTTGTTTCTCTCTAAAAATCAATAAAGAAAAAATTTTTTTAAATAGTGTATGCAAGCTAGATATATTCACTTGATTGCAATTTAGAGGTTATTGTTGTAGGGTTGGGGCTTTGGTGGATGAACAAAATGTAACCCTGAGATATGCATTCTCCTGACCTGGCCAGCCAAGGATCAAAGTATGCGTGTGGATAGATAAGGTTTGCCTGGCGGGTAGGAACACCACCCTGTCTGGACTGAGTGTTGAATATATGTAAATAGATAAGGTTTTTATGTCAAAGAGCAGGAACACTGCCCCAAAAGGAACAAGGGGGAGGAAAGCCCAGGTGAGAATGGGTTTGTTTTTTTGTATCTCCTTCGATGTTCCTCTGCTGAAAAAAGTAAGAGACAGGAAATACACTGGGCTTGGCTATATGATCAGCAGAGATGCCATCTCAAGGAAATAATTACCTAAAACACCATATAACCTGGGGAACCACTTTGCAAATAAATTGGGCTGCATCCAGAGATCTGGAGCATTTGCTCCCTTGTGATGCTCCCCCTCACTACAAGCAGTGTCTGTTTGTGGTTCATTGCGTTGTGCCAATCCTTGTCAGGCTGAGAGAGATGGCAAGTGGCGACCCTGATATGATTCGACATGACCAACAACGCAACGGTATGCAGAGGGGAATCAGAAAGGGAATTAGTGATCTAGATCAAAAGTAAAAATACGGTCGAGTTTTCTCGAGTCAGCGGCGCCCAGCTTGGGGTGGCTGCCTGCATACCTAGTGATAGGTTTTCCAGTAAGACAGCATGGGGTTGGGATTTTCTAAAGATCAGTGACTTTATGCACAAGTCTTACAATAGCTGCTGAAAGCAGCTCAAAGGTCTTGCAGCTTCTAAGGGACGCGCAGAGTGCTGCCCATGGTTCCCTAAGGAGGGCACGTTGGATTCTGCCGTGTGGTTCAAAGTAGGGGAAACTTTTAGGGTGTGCAGAGATTTAAGGTGTAATCTTTCCACCTAAACCCTTTTATGGCAACTGGTATTGACAGCATTGCAGCCGCTTACTAAGGAAATAAGTCCTAGTAGTGCGGCAGCTCCAATCTCCCCTTAGGAGGAGACTTCGGAACCCCCCACCCCCACCCACCCCCCACCTCCGTGGTCATCAAAGGAGGAAAATTCTCCTCCACCTTTTATGGAGGATTCCTCATTCTCTCCACACCCAGCAATGGAGGGCTGTCTTAAAGAGGCTAGGGAAGCTGGAGATTTTGGAGCTTTCCCAGCTATAATACAGCCAGGTCAACAACCTGTGCACGAATGTTTGCCCTATCAGGTTTTTAAAGAATTCAGGTGAAGCATAATGGAAAATGGTTTGCAAAGTTCCTTTACTATAGGAATATTAGAGGGAGTAGCTAGTAGTTGTCAGATGACTCCCTGGGATTGGATGGCACTCATGAAAACAGAGCTGACGCCGGCCCAATTCGCTGTGTTGAAGTTAGAATATCAGGAAGGAGCCACGCAACAGGCAATAGAGAATCTTGGAGCAGGGATTCCTATTAGGCAAGACATGTTACTAGGGCAAGGAAACTAGATTCCCAAGTACAGGAAAGGCAAGATGCTAGATTGTTTTGTCAGGCCTCAGATTTAGCTACTAAAGCTTGGCGAAGGGTTCCAGAGTCTGGAGGAAGAACAAGCTCTTTTGCTACAGTTAGGCAGGAAGCACAGGAATCTTATGTGTCATTCATTAATCGGTTGCAAGCAGCAGTAAGTAGACAGATTAATAATACAGAAGCAGCAGATACATTTATACTACAATTAGCCTATGAGAATGCTAATGCAGATTGTCAGGCTGTACTTGCTTCTTTGAAGGGAAAAACCTCAAAGACGGGGGAATATATAAAAGCATTTCAGAGGTACAGAAACGCATAGGTCCAGAGCATTAGCTGCTGCTCTCGGAATGTTGCAAATTGAAGAATTCAATAAAGGACAACAAGGGTCCAAATTATGTTTCAATTGTGGCAAGCCAAGACATTTTCAGAAGGAATGTAAAAAAGAAAAGGTCGGAACCAAGGGCATTCTTACTAAGCCTTGTCCTCGGCGTGGCAAAGGGCTGCATTGGGCCAATCAATGTAAGTCTAAATTTGACAAAATTGGAAATTCCTTGTCGGGAAACAGGAGGAGAGGTGCGAGACTTGGCGCCCAGACAGCTCCCTGGGTCCCTCAGCCTCAGGCTTTTCTCAGTCAATCAAGTGGAGAGTTGGAGACCTCCTCCACAGCAGAAATGCTGGCCTAGACCTTATCACTACCACAGAATTAACCCTTAAGGAGTCTGATGTTATTTATCTAGCTCCTACTGGAGATTACGGCCCCATGCCTAAGGGAAAGGTGGGTTTAGTGATTGGAAGATCTAGTTTAACAATGAAAGGAATACAAGTGATGCCAGGGGTAATTGACTCAGATTTTGATGGAGAAATTAAAGTAATGCTTAAGGCTGTGGGCTTTCATGTATTAACACCAGGAACCCGAATAGCTCAACACCTTTAGTTCCCCTACTGGGTCCCTGGAGCCACCTCCACAATAAGAGGGAATGCAGGGTTTGGGAGCACTGGTCAAAAAGCCCTTGCTCTCCATTAATATACAAGGGCAACTACTTATAGGATTAGTGGTTACAGGGGCAGGGCAGACATTTCTATTATAACAGCTAGGGAATGGCCTAAGAAATGGCCTAAAGCCCCAGTATCCCTGCTAGTAACAGGAGTGGGAGGAACTCAAGCTCCTCAGCAAAGTACTCGCTCCCTTTCCTGTGTAGGTCCAGATGGACAAAAAGGATGGATTCAACCTTATGTCATGGAGTTTCCCAATTTGTGGGGAAGGGATCTTCTCTCTCAATGGGGAATTCTTATTCAAACTTAGCCTTTTGGCTAGGGGGTCACTGGTAAAATTCCCCTCCTTTTATTGGCCTGGAAAGCAACAGAGCTGGTATGGGTTGATCAGTGGCCCTTAAAAGGGGAAAAATTATTACAAGCAAACAAATTAATAAAAGAACAATTAGAAGCAGGTCATATAGAACCTTCAGTCAGTATCTGGAACACTCCCATTTTTGTTATTCCTAAAAAAGGTGGTAAATGGAGATTTGCACAGGATTTGAGGGCAATCAATGCTATTATAGAACCTATGGGAGCATTACAACCTGGGCTTCCCAATCCTACCATGATTCCTGAAAAATGACCTGTATTTGTTACAGATCTTCAGGATTGTTTTTTTGCTATCCCTTTAGTCCTTACAGAGCTAGAGAAATTTGCTTTTTCTGTTCCCGCTATTAACAATAGTGAACCAATGCAATGGTTTCAATGGAAGGTACTACCCCAAGGAAAGATAAATAGTCCAACAATTTGTCAATACTCTCTATGTCCATCATGCTATTGATCCAGTAAGGAAACTATTTCCTGCCATTTATCTTTACCATTATAGGGATGATATTTTATTAGCTGCCTCTACCCTAAAATAATTAAATCAGGCCTATGTAATTAATGTTTCAGAAGACTTTGAAAGAGGCAGGATTACAAATTGCTCCAGACAAGGTACAGGAATTAGAACCTTGGCAATACTTAGGGTGGATATTAGGGGCAAGAACTATTCGCCCCCAGAAACTTAACCATTCCAGTAAAAGTAACAACTTTAAATGAATTACAAAAATTATTGGGAGCCATCAATTGGCTTCGACCTATGCTTGGTATCACTACTCAACAGTTAACTCATTTATTTACTACTCTCAAAGGTGATCCAGCACTAAATTCAACTAGAACTCTATCTTTAGAGGCGCAGCAAGAACTTGGAATAATAACTACTCAAATACAAACCCGACAAGCTCATCGTTGGTCATTAAAGGACCCTATTCAGCTACTTATATATCCAACTGTGCCATACCCTACAGCATTAGTAGGACAATTAACTCCTGAAGTAAATATCTTGAATGGATCTTTCTCCCAGCTACCCCATCTAAAACAATAACTCCATTTGTCGAACAAATAGCCAAAGGAAGAAAAATAGCCAAAGGAAGAAAAAGAACACAAGAACTGACAGGATATGACCCTCAGATTCTACATTTGCCTCCTACTCAGGAACAATTTACCACTTTGATTTCCCAGGCAATAGACTTTCAAATAGCTCTAGCAGATTTCATTGGGAAAATTACTCTCTTCCGGCAAATAAATTCTTGCAAAATATTCCTCAATTACACCTTAACTTAATTCAAAAAGTCAGTAATACCCCATTACCTGGGGCTAGAACTGTATTCATTGATGGATCAGGTAAATCTCACAAGGCAGGAGTAGCCTGGAAAGAAAATGAGGAATGGAGAAATATTAGCAGCCTTGAGCCTGGGTCAACTCAGCGTGCTGAATTACAGGCTGCAATATTAGCTCTTCAACATTTTACAGAAGAGCCCTTAAATATAGTTAGTGATTCACAATATGTAGTTAAAGTGTTACAAAGAATAAAACAAACCTTTATTAAGCCTTTAGCTGATCAACTTCTATTAATCTTATTCTTGTCTCTCCAAACTTTAATAGACCAATGAAATCATCCTATTTTTATTACCCACGTTTGATTTCATTCCATACTCCCTGGCCCTTTAACACAAGGAAATTAACAGGCAGATGCCATTCTAGCAGCAACTCTTGCATTTCAGCAAGCACAAAGTTCACCTGCCTTTTTTTCACCAGAATGCTTAAGAACTCATGAAAACCTTTCATTTGACCCTCTCACAAGCTCACGATATTAAGGCTTGCCCAGATTGCCAACTTTCGGGAGAGACTCCAACATTAGCAGGAATCAATCCTCGGGGTTTAACCCCTAATGCCTTATGGCATACAGATGTAACACATATTCCATCATTTGGTCGATTTCAGTGGGTACATGTTACTATAGATACCCATTCCAATTTTCTGCATGCGACCGCTGCTATTGGGGAAAAAGCCAAAGATGTTAAGCATCACTGGCTGTCCTGTTTTGCACATATGGGGGTGCCACTGGACATTAAAACAAATAATGGGCCAGCCTATACATCTCAAAGCATTAAATTATTTCTCCAGCAGTGGAACATTGGACATAAAACTGACATCCCCCATAACCCTACGGGACAAACTATTGTTGAACATACTCATGCTACTTTAAAATCACTGATTACAAAACAAAAAAGGGGGAATGTGAGTGAACCCCTATAAATCAACTTTCTCTGGCAATCTATACCCTTAATTTTTAAAATCGAGATCGCTTTGGCACTACAGCTGTGGAGTGACATTTTCAACAAAAGGCTTCTGCCACAGGGCCCAAGCCTTTAGTCCAGTACAGAGATCCACAGCAAGGGCCTGATTGACAAGGTCCTGCAGAATTATTGGCTTGGGGGCAGGGGTATGCTTGTGTTTTGTCTCCTACAGGTCCCAAGTGGCTGGCGGCTTGGTGGATAAAACCTTACCATGAACAAGAAGGACCTGCCCTTCAACCTGATTCCTGAGATGGCACAGCTGACCTTGGAACATCCACTTATTAACTAAGACATTTCATTCATAATTTCAGCTATAGTCATTGCTGCTACTGCAGCTGTTTCAGTCATGGCCTTGACAGAATCAGTCCAAATGGCACATACAGTGGCTGAAGTAACGACCAATGTTACTAAAGATATGACTTCCCAGACAGAAATTAAATAATTCTAACTCAATTAAATGCCTTAGTGGCAACTGTATTATGGCTAGGAGAGCATGAAGAGGCCTTAGCCACTTGCTCTACGTTACACTGTGATTGGGAATTTAGTCATAGTATGTGTGTAACTGCATTGCCTTGGAATGCCACCTTGCACATTTGGACAGTAGTCAAGCAACACTTACAAGGAGCTTTTGCTGGCAACCTTGGAGGGCGAGTAGCTAATCTAAAAAAGGCTCTGGAAACACAGTGAGCAGATATACAAAAACTTTCTCAACAAAATGTTTTAAAAAACAATCTCAGATAATGTCCAATGGCTCAATCCAAAACATTGGTTTGAGGGTTTCAATCTTAGAATCTGGATTTTTACTGCTATTGGTTGTTTTCTTGTTTGTGTTGGCCTCATAGTACTCCGAGGACTCTGGCAAATGGTGTCCTCTATGCAGAAGACTGAAAAGCAAGTGATGATGCGCCTGACCACTACAGCCTTGGTGATTCCTCAATCTCAAGAAAACAAAAAAGGGGGAGATGTAGGGCTGGGGATTTGGTGGATGAACAAAATGTAACCTTGAGATATGCATTCTCGTGACCTGGCCAGCCAAGGATCAAAGTATGTGTGTGGATAGATAAGGTTTGCCTCGCGGGTAGGAACGCCACCCTGTCTGAACTGAGTGTATTGAATATATGTAAATAGATAAGGTTTTCATGTCAAAGGGCAAGAATACCGGTTTAATCTCCTTTGATGTTTCTCTACTGAAAAAAGTGAGATATAGGAAATATACTGGGCTTGGCTGTATGGTCAGCAGAAACGCCATCTCAAGGATATAATTACCTAAAACACCATGTACCCTGGGGAACTACTTTGCAAATAAATTGGGCTGCATCCAGAGATCTGGAGCATTTGCTCCCTTGTGTAGCTCCCCCTCATTGCAAGCAGGATCTATTTGTAGTTCATTGCATTGCACCAACCCCCGGCAGGCCGAGAGAGACGGCAATTGTAGTCTTTTTTAAAAAAATATTTTTTTCTTTATTGATTTTAGAGATAGAGGAAGGGAAAGAGAGAGATAGAAACATCAATGAGAGAGAACATCAGTTGGCTGCCTCCTGCATGTCCTCAACTGGGGATCGGGCCCACAACCTAGGTATGTGCCCTGACTGGGAATTGAACCAGCGACCTCTTGGTGCATGGGTTGATGCTCAACTAGTGAGCCACACCAGCTGGCCAAGGTTATTATAGTCTTAAGGAAAGTTTGGAGAATGTAATTTATTAGTAGAGGGCTATATAGAATAAGATACATCAGTTGATCATAACTAAAAGGAGAATCTTTAGTAGTATTTTTCAGGTTTTAATTGTATTATATATGGCTCACATTTTCCTTTTTCTTATTATGTCCAGTGGTTCTGGATTGTATGATTCTTATGAATGATAAAATGTAAAGACACTGGATTGTGTTACATACATCTGAATTTTAGTTTTAGTAGGCAGTTAACTTGGCTGATCTCCACTCCAAACTTGTCTTTATGGGAGACAGCAGCTGAGATCTCCACTCATTTGTTTTACTTTTACCTGGCTGCCTGAAGTCTGTTTCATGTATGTGTAGTCCACTGGTCAACCAGAGCTTAGGCCAAGTATGTACACAATTGGGGGTGGGGGGACTCTCTCCTGTGCCTCTCTTTTCTGGCATTTCCCTCCCTCATATTTCAGTTGCTGTGGTTGCCCTAAATTCTATCCTCCAAATCTTTGTGTTTGTTTGTTTTTTGGATAATCCTCACCTGAGAATATGTTTCCATTGATTTTTTAAAAATAGAGTGGAAGGGAGTGAGGGGGGGAGAGAGAAACATCAATGTGAGAGAGAGACATTGATTGGTTTTCTCCTGCATGATCCTGACCAGGGTCAGGGATCAAATCTGCAATTCAGGTATGTGCCCTTGACCAGAATTGAACCTGCAACCCTTCAGTCCACGGGCTGCCAAGCCGAATCAGCCAGGGCTGTCCTCCAAGTCTTTAACCAGTAAAACATGGCTTCTGCCCAAGTTGCCACTTACTGGGATCTCCCCTCAAGTGAAAAGTTGTTAAAACTGGGAGTTTCATCCAGTGCTGATCTTTCTTGAGTGTCACATCCTCTCTACCTTCTGCCTACTTGGTTTTCCTCTAGTATTGTTACTTTAGGGGGGAAAAACATTTTGTTCAGAGTTTGTAATTGTTATCAGCAGGAAGGTTGGTCTGATAGGTGCTATTTGCCATTATTGGAAATGAACTCTGCATCAAAAAATCTGAAATCCCAATTTTATGTGAAGTGCTAGTTTATTTAATTCTCAAACATGTTTCCTACTCTAGGGAAAAAGTTTCTAATTAGGGAATAATGAAATATAGTTTAATGTGAAGCCCTAACTATCGAGATGTGGACAAAAAGGGGCCATATAGCAACATGACAAGCTCAGGTAAGGCCTGCATGGCGGCCTTGCAAACTCCAAAGACCTAAAGTAACCACAAAGGATGGTCTGAAATTAAAACTTTTTAACTAAAAGCAGTTTATGGCAAGTGGTCTTGTCCTAGGCTGGCATCTTCCCCGACAAAGGTCAGTCTTTACTTTAACTGAGCCCATTTATTGTCTTTTTGCATCTACAATAACGTATCTTTGGAATGTCACAGTAATTTTCCTTTCTCTGGACCCCCCAAAGCACAGGCACCACTCTGCAGAGACCACAAATTCCCTCATTGTTATTGATTGTTGACTTAACTATCCTGTACCCAACTATGTAAAAAATGTGTCTATCATTTTACTTTTTCATCCAGTCCCAGAGGTTTTCCTGCTTTGCTTTCTTCCACCTCCCTAATCTATCACCAATGAATTTCATGTAACTCACCTGTGTCTTCTCTTTTGATTATAATGTATAAAATAAGATGTAAAACTGCTATTCTCTGGAGCATTATCTCAATCCATTGAGGTTTTTCTTCCTAGTAATTGTTGACAGTTTTTGCTCAAATAAACTCATAAACATTTTTCACAGATTTGAATGTTTCTTACATTGACAGAGAAACACAAAATAATAGTTAAATTCAACTTTAAGGGTTCCCATTCAGTATGGGGATGCAAATTTTTCGGGGTGTGGGACTGATATAAAACAAATTTTAAATGTTCACTTACTGTTTACCAAGTTTGCAATATTTTCTTGGCTTGTGAAAGGTGGGGCTGAGTTAGTTGTTCAGTTCATTAAGCTGATTAAAATTGGTAGTTTTAAAGTGAGATCTTTAGTTGTTTAGCTTAAAGGAATGAGGAGTAGTGATGGTTTCTATTTTAAGTAAAATACTTAGGGGAAGAAAGACACTAGATGCTCTAGTAGATGAGGAGCTATGACCACTTAGTTTGTTACTAGGATTCCTACCTAAATAAAAGTGACAAGCCTGGTTGGTGTGGCTCAGTGGTTGAGCATCAACCCATGCACCAAGAGGTCGCCAGTTCAATTCCTCGTCAGAGCACATGCCCAGGTTGTGGGCCCAATCCCCAGTGGGGGGCATGCAGGAGGTGGCCAGTCGATGTTCTCTCTCATCGATGTTTCTATCTCTCTCTCCCTCTCCCTCTCTCTCTGAAAATCAATAAAGAAAAAAAAATTAAAAAAAATTAAAAATAAAAGTGACAAATAATTGCCTTGAACCAGAGGGAAGTTGCCTTGTTGTTTAAATCACAGCTGTTTACATAACTTTTGTTCAGGCCCAGCTTCAAAGGCAGCTGTGTTGGATGTGTGGGTGGTTGTTAGGTAATACACAAGAATAGTCTTGCTCTAAGAAGAATGTGTAAAAACAAAAATAAATAGGGTTTGTTCTGTTATCCAGCTAGCTCTGCTATAAAGTTGACAGGCTTGGCAACTGTATTCCAGCTATTTTCTTCACCCTTGTAGAATAAATGATTCTCATATGATTTTTTTTGGCCTCACCTACAGATCCTAGCAGAGAATCTTTTTTTCTTTTTCTTTTTTTAACTTACCGTTATTGTTGAAAGTATTACAGATGTTCCCCCCTCCCCTCATTGACGCCCTTCTCCCCCCTCCTGCCTTCCCCACACTATTGTGGGTGTCCATTGGTTATGCATATATGCATAGAAGTTCTTTAGTTTATCTTTTCCCACGCTCATCCATCCCTTTGAGGGTCATCAGTCTAACAACCAATTTGTACTTCTTAACCCCTCCACTTTTTTGCCCATCTCCTCAACCCCTCTCCCATCTGACAACCAACAAAAAATTTTCTGTATTTGTTTTCCTTGTTCATTTTGTTTGTAGATTCACTTGTTGATAGATATGTATTTATTGCTATGTTATTGTTCATATTTTTGGTATTCTCCTTCAAGAAGACCCTTCAATGTTCCATATAATACTGGTTTGGTGGTGATGAACTCCTTTAGCTTTTTCTTGTCTGGGAAGCTCTTTATATGTCCTTCGATTCTAAATGATAACTTTGCAGGATAGAGTAATTTTCACTGTAGGTCCTTGCTTTTCATCACTTTGAATATTTCTTGCCACTCCCTTCTGGCCTGCAAAGTTTCTTTTGAGAAATCGGCTGACAGTCTTATGAGAACTCCCTTGTAGGTAACTAACTGCTTTTCTCTTGCTGCTTTTAGGATTCTCTCTTTGTCTTTAACCTTTGGCATTTTGATGATGATGTGTCCTGGTATGGGCCTCTTGGGTTCATCTTGTTTGGGACTCTCTGCGCTTCCTGGAATTATATATGTCTGTTTCCTTCACCAGGTTAGGGAAGTTTTCTGTCATTTTTTCAAATAGGTTTTCAATTTCTTTCTCTCTTCTCCTTCAGGCACCCCCATGATGCAAATTTTGGTATGCTTGAAGTTGTCCCAGAGGCTCTTTACACTATCCTCATTTTTTTGGGATTTTTTCTTCTTTTTGCTGTTCTGATTGGGTGTTTTTTGCTTCCTTATATTTCAAATTGATGGTTTGCTTCTTGGCTTCACCTACATTACTGTTGATTCCCTGTAAATTATTCTTTATTTCAATTAGTGCATCCTTCATTTCTGACTGTCCTTTTTTATGCTTTGAGATCCTCACTAAATTCCTTGAGCATCCTTATAACCAGTGTTTGAACTGTACATCTGTTAGATTGCTATTCTTCATTTTGTTTAGTTCTTTTCCTGGAGTTTTGTTCTGTCCTTCCATTTGGGACATGTTTCTTTGTCTCCTCCCTTTGGCTGCTTCCTGTGTTTGTTTCTATGTATTAGGTAGAGCTGCTATGTCTCCTAGGCTTGGTAGGGTGGACTATTGTAGTAGGTATCCTGTTCAGTCTGGTGGTACAGCCTCCCTGATCACCCCACCTGGGCCCTCAGGTGCACCCCTCATGTGGACTATACATCCTTCTGTTGTAGTCGAGTTTTGATTGCTGTTGGCACATCAGTGGGAGGGATTTACACAGGTTGATCAGCTGTAAGGGCTGGCAGTGACCACTGACCTCTGACTACCTTGGAGGATCAGCTGTGCAGGGGCCCACCACACAGAGCAAGACTTGCTTCAGTAGGGCTCTGGTACCCACTGAGTCTACTCCTTGAGTGTGCTGCTTGTGGAGGTGGTTAGGTGGTGGTGCTTTGACATGGTATGAAGCTGTCCACTGGGTGTGTTGGCTCTGGGGCAAAGTCAGCCACTGCCTGTGTTCTACCCGGGCCACCAGGCATAAGCTACAAAGCGATCAGCAGATGGCTTTTTCTTGTGCTGAGCTTGGAGGTGCCCAGGCTAAGCCAAACTGTGAACCAAGGTTGGCTGCTGCTAGGGCCTGGCCTTTGGCCACTTAGCAAGAAGTATGGGGCTCACTGAGGCCAGATGCTGCTTGTTTGAGAGATTTTAGGAAAATCTGAAGCAGGAGCTAAGACAGGCCATTTTCTATGGTAAAGCCACCGGAAATAGCTTGGGTGGGTCTGGAATTTGGGTGAGGCAGGGCCTCAGGGAATCACCAGGGCAAGGCAGACAGTGTGAGCCAGGTTGCTGGAGTCCCAGATATGGTGCCCATCTTCAGGCCTTGTGGGGGAAGGGCTCACCAAAGGCCTCCACCAACAAGTCTGTCCCGGAGAGTGTTGCCTCTCCAGCTCTCACCCTAATGTCAAACTCAGTTCTTCCCCGTATGTCTCTGGTGCCTTTCAAGCTGCCTCCCTCACACTGGAACCTGGAGGGAGCAAGTTCGACTAAGTCTGTGCTTGGACCCTTTAAGAGGAACTACCTGGAACTCCAGAAACCTCAGCCTCCCACAGCCTCAATTGCTGCTGGTTTTTACAACCAGAAGTTATGGGGACTTCTCTTCCTGGCACTGGAACCCTGAACTGGGGGGCCCAGTGTGGGACGGGCACCCTTTGCTCCTCAGGGAGGACTTTCACAGCTGAGGTATCCTTCCTGAGTTGTATCCACCACAGGTGGGTGTGGTACCAGCCCTTCCTCTCCTCCACCCCTCCTACCAGTCTCCATGTGGCTTCTTTAATTTTGTAGTCGTAGGACTTCCATTCAACTTGATTTCAGGTGCTTCTGAATGATGGTCATTCTGTAGTTTAGTTGTAATTTTGATGTGGTTATGGGAGGAGGCGAGTATCACATTTACCTACATCACTATCTTGACCGGAAGTCCAGCACCAAGAATCTTTAGTTTGTGAATTACAATACAGTATAAAAGCTGACAAATTATAGCATCATTCTGTACTTTGAGTAGCACTGCTCAATTGCAGGGAGCAATGTCTGTAAACTCTGTCTTGCTTTAATTTAAACCTTCCCTATAGCAACCCTGAATCTATTCTAGGTGGTAATAACTTAAAAGCCACAATTTTCAAGAAATTGCTGCTTTTTATTCTCTTTCCTATGGGAGCTTTGGAGACGAGCAACTAAGCAGCCACTGAAATTGTAAAAGTAGCTCAGGCTCTATGGATCCTTCTTATCCAGAAATCACTGGGAGGTGATTTGGGGGTGGATTTATGGATGACCTTGACCTAGCGAACAGATGAGGAATAGCTTGTATATAGACAACAGACAACAGCTTGTTTATAAATCCATCTTTACAGTGAAAATAACATTCTTTGTTCAAGGGATTCATGAACACTAAATCAGTAAAAGTAACAATTTAAGAATTATACTAAACATATTTATACAAAAGCACTGTACCTTATTAAACTCCATACAAAATGTGGCAATTAAAAACATTAAATAGGCCATGAGTTTTACTTTGAAGATCAGTAAATCAGTTTTAAAATGTAGCTATTTTACTTCGGTCACCTCAGCCATCTTATAGCCCTTCCTCCTTCCTTACAAGCAGGTGCTATAAATAGTAACTTTCTGGCTTATATCCTTTAGGAGTGTACGGACTTCTCCTTCCAATCTTACTAATTCTTGAGCTTTATCTTCTAAATATTTTTGATTGTCTTCGTATTTTCTTTCTAAATCTGTGATAGATAAAAAGAAAAAGTCTGAGCAAATTATACTATGATGATCTCAAAATCTAATACTGATTATCTTTGCTTATAAGGCTCTATTAAGCACCTAAGACAAAGTGAATGTACTTTCACCTTTTATTATTTTTATTTTTTTGCATTTATCATCAGACAGAGTGAGAGGGGGAGGAAGAGAGAGAGAGAAACATCGATGTGAGAGAGACATATCGAGTGGTCGCCACCCACACGACCTCAACCGGGGCCGGGGACAAACTGCAACCGAGGTACGTGCCCTTAGTGAGAACCGAACCCGGGACTCTCTGGTTCATGGGCCAACGCTCTAAACGCTGAGCCAAACCGGCCAGGGCATACTTTCACCTTTTAAATAAAAACTCTATCGATGTATTTATTTTAAAATACTTTATAAAAGCATGAACCTAAGTGAAAAGACCTACCTTTCAGGAGTTGCAGCTTGCTGTTAGCTTGAGCCAGAAGTGTTTTTGCTTCATTTTGTAGCATTTCAGCTTTCCTTCTGGCATCAGCTGACTCTTGAGTTTTTTTGACAATTAAATTTTCTACTTTCTTATATTTTTCATCAAGTTCACCATCCAGAGTCTGCAGTTCCACATTAGACACAAAATAGTGATAATGTTAGTGTCAGTGATTAAATTTAAGAGCAGAATCTAGTATAATCATGGCAAGCTTGGATCACATAGATATTAACTTGCACAGCAAACAAAGCATTCTGGATTAAGGGCCACCATCAAGGGGACGCAGGATTCAAGCTATTCAATGGTAAATAACTGAAAACATTTTCTTGAAATAATGGAATTAAATGCAATGTTGACATGATTTTAAAAAATATTTTGGAGTTGTAACAGGTCTCTAGGGCTAAATCCTCTCTCCTGCTGATTAGCACTTTTGTATGGAGACATTGTAGAGAGTAAGAGATTTTCCCAAAATTAGATGTGCTGATATCGAAACATTTAGACCTCAAAAGAGGCTCATTTTGAAGAAATGGAACAAGGACCTTCTGGATTCTTGACTAATTTAGGGTTTGTAGAGACTTGATACCAGGAAATCAAGCGGAAAGGGTAGATTTAATGGAAGGAAGGGTGAGATTATAGCATATGTGGGTGGTTGAGAGGAGAAATTGGTGTAGGTTTGGAAAGACGGTTACAAGTGATTCTTTTAAGAAACATTTTGAACAATACTCATTGATAATAGGAATTTAATGTTAAGAGATTTTGTTCCTCTTTATTGTAATCAAATGTCATATTTATGCAAAATGCTCTGTAAGATTATTTGGGAGACTCAAGCTCTCAGAACCACAGGAAACAAGTGGAAAGAGTGGGAAAGACAGATGTAGAAGTGAAATTTTCTTACTGTTTTGTTCTCTTCCCCACCCAGAAGTGGAGGGTAGTCACTATTATGTAATGTCCAGGAGCCAAAGTAATTCCAGGAAAAGTTTTGAAATTAATTTCAGTTTACAACTCCCTGCTATTTATTTAACAGTTTCAACACTCTCCCCAAAAGTTTAAAATGGTTTCTTTGGAGATAAAGCCCATACAGTTTAGAAATTACTTGGCTTCTGGTGAAAAAACTGGGTCATGTGAGATTTTTCTCTGCAAAACAGAGTGCCTTCCAGTGAGAAACAGTGGCAGGGGAAGGGGAGGGCGATCTGAAATGAGTGCATAAGAGCTGAGGTGTTGGTTCCCCTCCTACTAGTTCTGTTATGAACTCTGTAAGCTTTTTCTACGCTGCTTTTAAAGATTTCTCAAAGGGCCAGATAATTACTGTATGCCATAAAGATCTTCCTGATTGAAATACAGAAATAGATGCTCAATATGCTTGTTTTAAGACTTCTACCCTTAAGTTAATTTCATTTTTCTAAACCCTATCCATGTTTGGTAGGTCATGCGTATTGGATATTTTCATATCCACTCCCATTCTTTTCCATCTGTGTCTTTAAAGATTGCTATGTCAGAACAGGCCATTTGGGATGTTTCTGATGACTAACCATATTAGGGCCATGGTCCTTATTAATTCCAAGAAGGCAGTGAGGAGACTGGTTGCTCCTTGATCAACACAGCCGTGAAGTTACAAAGATTTACTTACCTTTTTAACATCTTCTGCACTTTGTTTCACAGTATATACTACTTTTTCAATATATTCTGCCTCCCCAGAGTTTTGGGCTGCCTTCCGTTTAAGTTCTTCCACATTCCTTTCTAGCTCGCTGATGCGCTGGGAGGCATTGAACAAGGTTTCCTCAGAAGCTGCTGTTTCAGACTCAATCTGAAAGTATAGTGTCAATCATCCAGCAAGCATTAATTTAAGAAGTGGTAGGAAGTACTATGAACATAAGTTTCAAGGAAGATTTTAAAAACCATTATGCTGCCCAGCCAGTGGATTGAGTGTCATCCCATGGACTGAGAGGTCCCAGTTCGATTCCCAGTTTGATTCCCGGTCAGGGCACATGCCTGGGTTGAGCTCCAGTAGGGGGCGTGCAGGAGGCAGCCAATCGATGTTTCTCTCTCACATCCATGTTTCTCTCTTTCCCTTTCTCTCTAAAAAAAAAAAAGTCACAAATTAAAAAAAGACTGCTATGCCATTTTACTCTAGACCAAAAGAAGTAATTATCAAAAAGAAAAGAAAATTTGGCTCTGGCTGGTTTGGCTCAGTGATTAGAGCATTGGCCCACCAACCGAAGGATCTTGGGTTTGATTTCTGGTCTAGGGCATGTACCTGGGGCCAATCCCTGGCCCCAGTCGGGGTCATGCAGGAGGCAACCAACTGATGTGTGTCTCTCACATCCATGTTTCTCTCTCTCTCTCTCCTTCCCCCTCCCTCCCTTCCAGTTTCTAAAATTCAATGGAAGAATATCCTTGGGTAAGGATTAACGCACACAAAAAAAAAAAAAAAAGAAGAAGAAGAAGAAAATTTCAGGAAAGTTTACGTAAAGTGCCCAACTTTAAATGGTCTTTGCTACATCTCATACTAACTTTATTCTTTTGGTACTTCTGGTGATCTAGGCAGAAATTCACATAAAATTTCTCCTTATAGTAAGAACCACCCCCAGGCAGCTTGATGTGTTGAAAAGCATTTTTAAGGACACCTTAAAATGTAGCCAGTGTCCACAAATAAGCAGATGTGAGAACAGGGATTTCCACATAAATTGCCAAATTAGTGTGGGTGGGAAAATTAAAAAACCTTTAGTTTTCTGTTAACTTTAAATGAAACTCTAGTAGTGGAGGTTATGGCACTTCAGAAACAACCTATAAAGTTAATTTTGGTGTTTTTAGCTAATTACTGAAGACATGGAGACCAGGAATATTCTTTTTAAAACTGAACAGCTACTGACAGGAAAGTTGTTTAGGGAAAAAATATCTCATCTGAGCAACTGGTGAAAAATCCACATTTGATTTCAAAGTATAACAAATAACATTGACTTTTTGTTTTAAAGCTAGCCAAAGTAAGAAATCTGGCCCATGATAGAAAAACCAGTTTCACTCAGCACTCACTTTTTGTTAAAAATGATTTTTAAGGATGGGTCTATTTCCATAGTATTGTCTCTGAGTAACAATAAGGTCATAATGATGCAAAAATTTGTATTTCAAACAAAATAATTCTTAATCTAAAAGCTTATCTATTAACAGAAAAAAATTCTTAGAGTAGTTATAATGCTTAGGAGATAAGCTTTACAGTTTTATGAGTGAACAGTTTCTGACTAGCTTTCCATTAGCATAGTTTAGTTAGAGGTTGTCTTTCATTCTGATTGTCACTAACCTAAAACACTTGCTGTGCCCCAGAGTCCCTGAGAAACAGAACCACCATCATTAACGTGCATCATCACGCCAAATATACCTCACCTATAATTTGATTAATATTTTTTAACTTGCTTTTCAAAACAGTAATTTTTTTAAAGTCACTGAAATACTATTCATATTAGCAGCATGCCGAGAAATTTGAAAAACCTAAACACAGAAAAATAAAAATAATTACGGGGTTAGAACATAGCCTGGTGGAAAACATAATTTTCTAAACTTGACCATTTAGCCTGAGGAACAGGTCTTATTGGTGCTCCAAGTTTACGAAGGAAAAGTGGCTGATGAACTGCCAGGCCTGTCTTAGCTGAAAGTGATAGAATAAGGGAGACGGGTTTGTATCAATTAATGGCAGGAAAAGCAGGTTGAAAGACCATCTCCCAGGTATTAATAAACATTAAGGGGAGGTTGTCTGAGATGGCTGGCAGTACTGGGAGCATCTAATTTCAAAGATGGGGGGGGACTGGATGAGTCATCAATTTTCTTCACTCAATTTTATAAAAGAAATGAACTTTCCTAAAATGGGGAGGAAAAATATTTGCTTATAGAATTATGTTTGCGTGGTTCTCAACCTGTGGGTCGTGACCCCTTTGGGGGTCGAACGACCCTTTCACAGGCGTTGCCTAAGACACAACAGTAGCAAAATTACAGTTATGAAGTAGCAACGAAAATAATTTTATGGTTGGGGGTCACCACAACATGAGGAACTGTATTAAAGGGTCGCGGCATTAGGAAGGTTGAGAACCACTGCTTTAAGAGATAGAGGATTTTTAGAATTAAGGCATTAAATGCACGTGAAAAATTCTTTTGTTATCTGGTAGTCTCTAAGAGTATTTTGCTTATAAAAAGCATTATGTTTTCCATGCATTTTGAACACAACAGAGTGTTTAGATGTTAAGATCTCTATTAGGTTCCTCTAGAATGGACATTGGACACTGACATTCTGACCTTTGTTGCTTTTCAGTCGTTTTCAAAACTAGTATAATTTTATTAATGATCATCTCATAAATCTTAAGACACTAGTTTTAACCATGAAGTTGCTTTTGGGCTGCTTCATAATAGCAGTTTTCTACCAATGGACTTGGAAATTAATATTATATTTCACACTACTGAATAGAGTTCTATGGGATCTCTTGAAAGAACAGGAAACTGTTATCTTAAGCTTTTTGTGGTGGTGAATGTGAAAGGAGCTTAATGTTCCAGTGCTTTTTCTTCTTTGAAAACATGCTACTTTCAGCATCTGTGCTAAGGGAATCGTTCAAATTTATTTAAATTAAGGGAATCCTTAATGTTCAGTTATGAGAATTTTCTAAGTATCAAATGCCTTTACTTTTCTGATAAAAGAGTACATACAAGTGTTTTCACCTACATGAAATAATGATTGTAACATCTTACCGAAGTCAGCAGGTTCTGAGTTCCTTGGATGTCTTCATCTGCTTGTTTCAGTGCCTTCTCTGCTGCGATCTGGGCCTTTTCTGCTTCTTCCAGAGCTTCCTTTACCATGTCTGCGGTGACTTTAACATTTGTTGCACTTTTGCTGAGTAACAGAATGAGATATTATATATGAACATGAAAAAAATACTTCCTTTCAGAAAAGAATATTTCTTTTAAAGAACAGTGTTCCTGAAATGACCCAGAGAGACTTAGAAGTTTCTGTTGGTCAAATGCTTTTTTACTCCAGCCTAGATACACCAGATAAGCCTCCCTCAATGCCATTAATATTTTCAGATACCTGGCTCTTTTAGCTTCTTCTAACAACATCTCAGCTCTGGCAATGTCAGCAGCGCTTTGCTGTAGAATAACCTCCACTTGAGAAAGGCTTTCAACTCGTTCCCGAATATCTTCTGTCAAGTTCTGTAACTGCTGTGGGGTGCTAGGCATTTCCATTTTCAATACTTCATTAGCAACTGCTTCAATGCTGTCCAAATCAGCACCATCCTCTGTGAAAAGCAAAGATGTTCCCATAAAGAGGTGAAAATCATATATGGTTCACTCATTCAACCACTTATTGGTCATCTACATGGTGAGGTTACACCAAAACAAAACACACTTCCTGTTTAAGACTTTGTCATCTCATTTCGTAGGGAGATGAGAGCTGCACACATGAGAGGAATGCAGACAAGGAGGACTGGAGTGTGCTGCAGTCTGGGGGACTCGGGGAAGTCTGTGGAGAAAGAGGAACCCATCAAGTTTTGAAGGATAAGTATTTGAAAGAAGAAAGGACATCTCTGAATGGAGAAACCATGTGGGCAATGTGTCGAGTGGAGTGAATGGTTCAGATTGTAGAAGACAGTAGAGGCCAGGGTAGAAAGCTGAGACGTGATCCTAACAGGCAATGACAACTTGCAATTGAGGTTGAAAGAATAGGTAGACAACTACTGTAAATGCAGATATAAAGAGTTGATATACCTTATAAATTCTCTGGATTCAGGAAATTACAGAAAGAAAATCCATCAAAGCGAGAGAATCAGGATATCATTATCTATCAGAAGCCAAGGAATTTTAAATGTCAAATGTGAAAGGAGGTAAAAAACAACAACAAAAGAGGTTAAGCTTTAAGTATGTCATTAGTTTTTAACCCTTTTTAAAAACTGTCGTGAAAATGGACCCTTAAGGTTTTAAGTATAGGAAAATACATAATTGAATAATGGCTCCCACAGAATATTCCATAAGATATTTTTAGTAATTACTGTTAGATCCTTACTTACTAGCCATTTTCCCTTTTTCCTTGCTAACAGAATATTGATTTTTTTCAGGCACCTACCTCTAAGGTAAGGGAAGCTTATCAACTCAGAGTTAAATCCTGATCGTGTGTGTTATGTGCCCTTGAGTCGGTTCCAACTTCTGGACTCTAGCAACTCTATGAATGAGTGACGTCCACATAAATCCTGATTAGTCTGCCAAATACGGTAGTCCCATTCTATTTGCCAGTGGCATTTACGCATGGGACTCATTTCTGGCCAGTGTGGTTTATGGAGATGACTGCTCAGAGGGTTCTGGGAAATACTTCCCTCCTTTATAAAAGATAAAACAAAGGGACTTGTGGTCTCCTCTTCCATTAGACTATATAGTGTCTTTACATGAAGTCTGAAACTTCGGCAGCCACCTATAACCAGGAGGAGCTAGCCCGAGAACAGTGCTGATATGCTTAAAATGGTAGAGCAGAACGATGACAAGTACATGGGTCCCCGAACCATGGCGCTTTCCTACTACCGAACTTCTTATGTTACACATCTTTTTTATTAAGTCCATTTCAGTTGAGAGTTTTCTGTAACTTGTAGCCTAAACGATCCTTAGTGATAACACTCAAACTGACCAGCAGTACTTATAAGCTAGCCGCAGATTCTAGAGATTTTCTCTCTACAAAACACTTAAGGTACAGAGCTGTCTAACCGTAGGTATAACATCCAGTAAATAAAAGCATTACAAGGTTTTGGGGGCAATGCCAAAATAAACTCCACAAGTTAAGGTTCAAATGACATTATATGTAATCTCTAACAAATTCCCAATTCAGTTCTCACAGTGGATGATTTGCTCTCTTTTCGTTTTGCTACTTGAGTATCATATCAGGTGTGTCTGTATCTGTACAAAATCGGAGATTATTAACGTACACATATATAAACTTAAGAAATGGAAACATTTCTTAACATGGAAATATATATATATATAATATATATATATATATATATATATATATATATATATATATTTGGAAATGTTACTTTATCCCCTGCCAGAAATTGATTTTCTCTAAAATACAGATTTGAATTATGGCCTCTCAAACACAGACTCTTATAAAATACTTTTATATTCCAAGGTAGGAAGAAATATCTAAAAGTAAATTGAAAAAATTCCTTACGCGTCAAAAAGTTTCTGATCTGCTTGATCAGATTTCGCAGATCCTCATTGCTCTTGTCCACTTTTTCTTTGGTAGCATTGGTTTTCAACAGAACCTCTTGAGCATTCTGTTTTGCCTCATCTGCTCTTAGTTTTGCTTCAGAGACCTAAGTATGAGGGATAAATTACCCAGGGAACAACTTCACTTTTTCTTGAAAAACAAGCATTTGGAATCGCGCCTTTTCGAAACAGATGTCTCCCATTCAACCGTATTATATTCCTTTACAGACTGAAAGTATTAGGTATACAGATTCCTATATAGTATTCTCATATAGATAGGACCAGCATATGAATTTTTTCTAGTTGTTTTTAACTCCTTCAAAACATTTGGTGGCCTATAAAATGTTCCTTAGTCTTTTTCATAGGTACCAACATAAATGTTTCAGTTAATATGAAGTTAATACTTCATGTATCACTTCAGAAAAATAAATGCTCAATTGCTTAGTATAGAATTTTTGCAGTGTAGCTGGATGTATTCATAACCCTGCACCCATGGTAAGTAACATGGTTGTCTCAAATTTTTGTCATGAGAAGAAAGCAAATTTCTTAAACATCTATGAATAAAATCTCATCTCTTTCCCTGACCTCACAAAAACTTGAATTTTCATTCTTGGTGTGAAATGCCCTTTTTATTTTAGTTATCACTTTGAATTGATTTCTCTTTTTCTGATCCCTCACTTCATATTGAAAGCAAACAAACAATAAAAACTGAGGCCATTCCCTGAATTACCATCTTGGAGAGCTGTTCCACCTCAGCCAGGGCACTCAGGACATCTCGGTCAAAGTCCATGGCTTTCTGCCAGGCACTGTGTGCAGCAGTGACCAGACCACCACAGCCAGGCCCCCCACACTTCTTCTGTCCTTCGTCAGTTCTGCAGTTGGGGCCGCCACATTCAGTCTCAGAACAGGAGGCCCCTGGAGGCGTTCCACAGGTCTGCAACAAGCCAAGGAGCAGGCACGAGGTTCAGAGAGTGAGTCTGCTGCACAGTGACAGCTGTGCAAGATCTGGGTGGCCCCACCGAGCATGTAGGTCCTCAGCAAGGGTGCAGGATGGGGAGAGGAGCGGAGAGTTTAAGAATAAGCTAACCTGCTTATTTCCAAGGAAACAACAAGGATGTACAACCCCCATCAATACCTTCTGCCCTAATGAACTAGAATAGCATCTGGCCTCTGTGTAAGGTGCAAACATTACCTGTTTTAATTTTTTTTCTTTATTGATTTTAGAGAGAGAGGAAGGGAGAGGGAGAGAGAGATAGAAACATCAATGAGAGAGAACATCGATTGGCTGCCTCCTGCACGCACCCCACTGGGGATTTGGCCCACAACCTGGGCATGTGCCCTGACCGGGAATCGAACCAGCGACCTCTTGGTGCATGGGTCGATGCTCAACCACTGAACCACACCTGCTGGGCAAACATTACCTGCTTTATCAGATTGAAGTCTGCCAATACAAGAGCCACAGAATGCTTCCCCTTTATTCTAACCAGTTGGATTAAAAAAAACCAAACAAACAGGTATTGAGAACCTTCTTTAGACAATTGCCATGTTAAATGTCCTGGTGAATAGGGTGACACAAAAGGCCCGTTATCTGGCTTTTTAGTAACTTCCCATCTAGTTAGGAAGACAGGATCACTGTACATAAAACAGCCAAGACTAGGTCAGATGCAGTAAGTATGAGGAAAGCAGACAAAGGAGAGACTACTGAGGACTATAGTAGTTGTAGTTGGGGAAAGATATTTGCTGGTGGGATTTGAGTAGGGGAAGAGGGGGAGCATTCCAGATGTGAGAGGGAGAGAGAGATAGTAGGAACAAAGGTGGATGTAACTTTTTCAAATAAGCAACACCCCACAGACTCTCCTTTTTTACCTATAATAAACTTACAAAGATCAGGGCTTGGTCATGGGACAGACATGGCAAATAAATAAATTACAAGTTTGCCAAATGATGTGAAATGCTGAGCAGGAAGAAAGTTGCATTTAGAGCTATCCTTTTGTAGAAAATGTTTGTATTAAAAAAGAGGCAAAAGATTTATTTCAGTGAAAAGCAGTTAACAGAATACTCCCAAACAAGGAAAGTATTATTTTTCTATTGATTTTATAGAGAAAGGGGAAGGGAGGGAGAGAGGAAGGGGGGATGGGGAGAAACAGTGATGTGAGAAACATCAATCAGTTGCCTTTCGTAAACACCCCGACGGGCGACCGAACCCACAACCTGGGTATGTGCACTGACCAGGAATTTAACCTGCAACCTTTTGGTGTATGGGAGGATGCTCTAACCAACTGAGCCACATCGGCCAGGATGGAAAGTATTCTTTTTAAGAAGTAAAAAAGTAATTTTTGAATAAATACAATAAATTCTAGACTAATAATTTTATGATAGTTACAATCTCATTATATCTCAAAATAAATAGTCTTTCATATTTACAGTACATAAAAAAATTTCATAAAATAAAATTTATTCTGTGTGCTACAGAACATGAGCTTTAATCAATTAGAGCAGCGTAAGACCTCAGGGATGCTTTCTAAAAACAATCTGACAGCACACTAGAAGATCTGTCTATTTCAACAGATAGGACAGGTATGCAAAAACCATCATGGGTTTAACTAAATAGACACCAAGACAAATATTCCACCACAGCCAGGCCCCCGCACTTGAAAAAACACAAAGGGACAAAAATCTCCTTACACAGGAAGTGGCAGTATGGAGTTCTCATCGAATAATTTAATTAAGGCAAACACATCAATGAGACCGGAAGAAGCTGGCTAATCCTTTGGTAGCTTACCACATGGAAAAGCAAGCACAGGGAAGGGCACCCGTTCAGATGGCCAGGGGCCCAGCTTCTGCCCCCCACGCCCAAGATACTTTCTCTGTTGCAAAGCAAACGTCCTTTAGCTTGCTTAGCTGCTTTTCATTTTAGTTCACAGATTTTTAATTTGTGATTCCTAGTTTTTTATTGGAATTTGTAAGGAAGGAATCAATACTGAAAGCAAAAAAAATAGAACTGGCATTTCATGCCTAAGTATAACAACTTTGTCTCCTAAGTAGGTGCAATTTACACATCACTCTGGGCCTCCATTTTTCATTAAATAGTGACAGGATTATTTACTCTTTATTTCCACTAGATGCTAAAAAGTTTCTTGAAGTAATGAGTACATACTGTAGGCATCAATTAAATTAGTCACAATACAGTACAGATTGTGTTTTTGTCCATTTCAGAGAAATGGGATATGGGGACAGAGGCAGGGAGGGAGGGGAAACATCATTAAGACAAAACTAATGAAACCTGAACTCTGTTTTCTAGGCACTCACCTTCCCTTTTTACTGACCCTCTGTTTCTAATCTAAGAGAGCATAAGTCTTATAAAAGTCTATAAAAAACCCCTCTGAATTCTTTTTGATAGGCACTCTTACATGAAAAACAATAAGGAATCAAGAGGAAGAAACAGGCTCACTTTGGCTTTTTTGGCCTTCAGCCTGACTTTCATTAAAGTCACTACTCAATTTCATTTGGCTCCAGAGTTACTTTTTAAAAGCTTCTGGAAAACGAATCTGCCTTCTAGGCTGGTCTCAGGGTTAATCTTCACCAGGTAAAGTTACGGGAACAAAGGAACATTTTAACTAACACACATGGAAAAAATTCTTTAGCTTCCTCTAATTTTTTTTTAGGAAATCCCTCCCAGAACAATTCTGAATTGCTCCACTGAGATGGAGTTTGCACTTCAAATCAGAACAAGTTAAAAAAGAAATGTCCACAGTATTAAAAGAATCAAGTTTAAATAAGAAGTCACTAAGTCAGTAAACAGTATATGAGAGCAGGCATGATTCATGGCTGTACCACAGAGAGACCACTTGGAGAGAAGTAAGATTAGAAGCACAGAGCCATTGTTTTTAATCTGGCTTGGTCATGGATACCCCATACTGTGGTCCAGAGATGGGAGCCCGGGGGTTTCACTCCTGCTGATGCATTTGTAAAGTGAACAACATTAAAGAAGAAACGGTTTTTTCCCCTCCTATAGCACCACAGTTCTGAGGCCGACCCCCCTGACCTTACCATTTCGGCAGCGGCTGAGAGGTCTAGACTTTGTAGTTTGCCTGCCAGTTCATCCAAAAGGCGGGCCTGCTCCTCTTGTTGGTCCCTGAACTGGGACTCTTGCTCCAGCATCAAGTCTTCTACTCTGTCTCGAGTGAGCGCTGACTGCTCCACAGTGCTGTTGGAATCTGTGGTGGAGGCATTCACCCTCCTCTCTGCCTCTAGAGACATCTGGAAATACTTGGTAATACTATCCAGCGCACCTAGGCACAAAACCAAATAGCCCACAGTTAATCCCCTTGCACTCAATCTCCTCATCAAGCAATGTCCATATTTGGTGTCTTCCAGCCCTAAATTTACTGTACAGTTTGTTCTAAAATTCAAGAAATAAAATTCTTATTAAGAAATATACATTTCCTGTCATGGTCAATGAAGATACTTTATCCCATTAGCGCCTGCTCTGGCTCCGGAGAATGCCAAACATCTGGATGAAAAATGAAGTCAACCATGCAGATGTTGCTTCTATACAGACAAGCATCCAGCTCTTTCTAGATAGCTGGTATCAGGCAGCCTGCAGATTACATTTCCAACTAATTTTCCCCTTTCTCAATCATTTATTTAGATGCACTCAAAAGACTAGCATTGCACACATAAAACAGCGTGGCTGTTTTGGCTTTAAGGGCCTAGCCAAAAAATAAGTGATTATGTATTAAACAGGATGGATAGTGTGATCTGACATATTTCTAGTTTCCTTTGTTTTTTTGGGGAGGGTCCTATTTATAGCCTATGATAACAATAAATGAAGGATTTGTCAAAATTATTTTCGGACCAACCAAGATTCTTGAATGTAAAAAGGTTTACAGCGTATCAACTTAATTTCTTAACCATTCAAGAGCACTTTTCCAAGAAAAGCCAAGGAGGTTAAACCACTAACTGAAAAAATCAGGAAACGAATGCCATTCTAATGAAATGCCTGCTGCTCACCCTGGGACCTCTGCTGCGTCTCTCAGGGTCTTTGTGGCCCAGGTCCCACATTTGTAAAACGGAGACTTTAGTCCTCATTGCGCCAGAGACACAATGAGAAAAAGCTTTACAATTATTAAAAAGCACCTAATTTTTTTTTGAAAGTGCTGTATTGAAGAGGTTACACGGATGGTTAAACCCACTGCCCAGGACTGAGTACTTGCACAAAAAATGCTCACCCCGAATATCTGAATTTTTGATAAATTCCAGTTGTTCAGCAAGCTCTTTCACTGTGTTGTCTAGGCTTTCTGCTTCGGTCTGTAGAGAATCTAGTTCTTTGGCTGTTCTGTTTCTTTGTGAAGCTGTGTCAGATAATTTCACTTCCACTTGAGCCATCTTTTCTGTAACATCTTTGGTTAGTTTCCTGTAATGAGAAGGTAAGTTTATCCAAAATAAACCTTTGTACATTTTCTAATACTGTAATTCTGTCATTTCAAACCAATTCAGTAGCCAGTAACAATTTATTTCTAAATACTGGTTTTATTCTCCTTACCACTAAGAGACAGTATTAAATCTAATAATTTTCTTCCTTCAAAGACTTTGAAGGAAAATGGAAGCACCCACTCAGCTGTGTGGTGGCGGCGGGCCCGTTTGAAGGGTTCCGAACCTCTGCTGTGATGGGAGCGTATGACCAGAGCACGGAGTTCCAGCTCTACGTGAACAGCTTCAAGCCCACACAATCTCCCAGGCTAAGACTGTGTGACTCCAGTGTAGAACTATGCCTCTCAGCCAACTGCCAAAAATGCTCTGATCCAAACCTCAGGGATCTCCTTCAAGATGGGACATGTAGGAAAAAAGCCAGAGCCAGCAGGAAGACAGCAGGAGCCGCCTGCTTTCCACACTGGCCCCCTTTCAGCAAGGGCCCATCAGAGGAGCCTCCTTCTTCCACCAACAAGCAACCTTTTCATTTTTTTTTTTTTTTGGTACGTGCCCCTAGCGGGAACTGAACCCGGGACTCTCTGGTCTGCAGGCCGACGCTCCAACCGCTGAGCCAAAACCGGCCAGGGCAGCCTTTTCATTTTATAAGAGAAAGAAGGTAGTATATACTGAGAATGAAATATGATAAACATTTAGCTTTCACAATATTTCATTGAAATCTAAACCCAACTGCATTTTGTTCTGTATCTTCATACCTTCAAAGCTACACTTCAGGTACCTACTTGTATATATAGTGTACGTGTGCATACATCACACAAAAAAGTAATCTTTGAGAAGAAGACCTTAGCTCTGGGTATTACTGAGTCACCTAACTGAACATAATTGTCTTCTCAGGGACATCACAATATAAAAAACTGGGAAAACGTAGAGATCCTGAAAGGTTGAGGCCATTAGAAAAATGGTATTTAAGGCTGAGATAATAACCCAATTCAGAGAAAAAAGTGCTTAAAAGGATTTGTAGGTAAAATTACATTTTATAAACCCAATGACTGTTTTTCTGAGGCTATTTATTATAATATAGTTTCTTTTTTCAGTGCTTTGATCTTATTAATCTGTTGATTCACAGAAGATATTCATTTCTTCTCAAGTCTCATACAATGTTACAATTAAAAAAAATAAAATCTAACATTGTACATATTTAAATAATGCCACTTTGGAACCTAAAACATGCATCCTTGTATATTGTGTTGAAAAGACTAGTGAAACCAGTTTTCCTGAGATGCATATGATCTATTTGTAAATTAAATAGTGAGGGTGGAAACAGCTGTTTCAGGAGTGTAGACTCCCTTCTGTCAGGCTTTCAAAGGGCACCATGTTTTCGTTCTTCCATAGGTACATGAGATCAAGACTGAGACTCTTACCCTAAAGGGGCTTGTACTCAGAACACGGCCTCTAAAACGTATCACTACATGTTAGGAGGCTGAGCTGCACCAGCCTTTTTAATGAGGTAAAATTCCTCATTAAATGCATTATTGCCCCACATATACATTTCCTAACACTCTGGTCAACCACATGGTCTCGGACACAAAACCTGAGGTTTGACATCAAGGGAACTTAACTCTAGATTATAGAAGGTCTAGGAAGGACTTTCTACAATGTACTTGAACTAATGTCATCTGTCCCTTCCTGCTACTCATAGATATTGTTGAGATGAAAAGTCCATCTGGCTTCTTAAAAATGCTGATTAAAGTCCCATAAAAAAAAAAAAAAAAAGTTACTGTAATTTTGTCATAATGTAAAATCACTTAGAGGATTTAGCAATGAAATGCCAAATGGTGAGTCTCCAAAGAAAGAAACATAGCACTTGAGCCCTGGCTGGTTTGGCTCAGTGGTTAGAGTGTCAGCCCGCAGACTGATGAGTTGCGGGTTCGATTCCAGTCAAGGGCATGTACCTTGGTTGTGGTTCGGTCCTCGGCCCTGGTCGGAGTCATGCGGGAGGCAACCAGTCGATGTGTCTCTCTCACATCAATGTTTCTCTCTTTCTCTCCCTCCCTCCCACTCTATCTGAACAAAAATGGAAAAATGTCCTCGTGTGAGGATTAAAAAAAGAACATAGCACTTGCGGAAACACAAATGCTTCCTACCCTTTCCTGTTTTGTCCTTCAGCCTAGATCTTATTGTGGTGGTTTTGGGGGTCCTTTTAGGCAAAGGTAGTTGGAATGTTTCAGAGCAGGAGAGATAAGGCTAGAGAAACAGTAGAAAAATGAACCCTGCGAAGTTAGGCATCACTCAGCTCAGTTTTCTGCTTCCACTGGCAAAATCAACACTATCCAGTCAGAGAGATGATTACCCAGAGAAGGGCTAAGAAGAGGATTTTTCATTGCAGAGAATGGTTATAATTAGGTGAATGAGGCATGGTTCTAGTGGACCAATGACTGAGCAGTGGAAGTAACAGTCTTATCTCAGATAATGGAATTTCCCTGGTAGTAGCAAAACATATAATAATAATTTATATTTATAGTGCTTTTTGCAATTACATTATCCATTTCATAGATCAATCTTTTTGCTACTCTGTAAGGTAAAGGCAAACATTATCTTCTTCTCCTCCACAGGACAGAAAAGAAGCTCAGGAATAAATGAGTCATTCAAATTCAGGAGCCTAGCAAGTAACTGGGCTGTGACTCCTCATGGATCCTTTGTCTCTGAAACCAGCGTTCTTGTCATGCTGCTGCCTTAGAGCCCCATTTGCAAGGGGAGCGCTGAATGTAACATGCACATTCCACACTGCAGCAGCCAGTTTTGTTTCCCAGTGATGTGCCAACATTCACACACTCAATGCCCAGAGGAAAGACTGCCAGGAAATGAATGGCCCAGCATCTGTTTTCACTCACAGGACTAACCACGCCTTCTGATGGAAGCACCATGCCAAGACATCTCTGCTGTTTATTCATGAAGTTGAAACAACATTATGAACTCTCACTGATGCTCATTAACTACTTACTCTGCTTCCTCGAAGAGATTCCCAATGTTTTTCAGTGGTTCTGCAGCTGGGTTCTGGGCCAGGATGTCTCTGATCTCACTGACTTTCTTCTCCACTGAGTCCACAGTCTCCTGGTAAGGCCCGATCACACCACTGATCTTCAAGGCCTTGGCTTTCTCCAGGAACTTCTGGGTCCTGTTGGTCAACTCAGCGATGATCACATCCCAAAGAGCAAAGCACTGGTGACAGGGTGTGCAGTCAGGGAAGACCCCCGAGTACCCTCGAGTGCACTTGTCACAGCGTGGACCCTCAACACCCTCGATGCAGACACATTGGCCAGTGGACTGGTCACATTGCGGAGTCTCAATACCCCTGGGGTCACAGTCACAGGCTAGAAGGAAAACAGCAATGCTAGCTGATCTACTAGACCACAAAAAAAATCTTCAGTCACTGTTACAATGGCAAGGTGACAACCACTGATGACCATTTTCCCAGAGACTGCAGAAGCTTCCTGCAAAACATGCATTACCTCAATCCTTGCTGACCTTTTTAAAAAAAAATTTATTGATTGATTTTAGAGAAAGAGGAAGGGAAAGAAAGAGAAACACTGATTTGTTCCACTTATTTATGCATTCCCTGGTTGATTCTTGTATAAGCCCTGACTGGGGATCAAACCCATAACCTTAGGGTATGGGGACAATGCTGTGACTAGCTATGCTGTCTGGCAGGGCTCTGACCACTTCTTAACAATAACAGTAGTAGTACACAATAATTTTTTAAGTTGATGCCTACTGTGCTGGCACTGCAGAGATGGTCTACATGCATCGTCTCATTTAACCCTCACAATGACCCTGTGGAATAGGTCACCTGCCGCAACTCCTACAGCAAGGAAATGGCTGAGCTGGGATTCATATTTAGCACTCTGCAACTCAAGAATCTGTGCTCTTAAGCTCTGTCCTGCCTCTGCCTCCCTAGTACTTTGACTTCCCTTCAGACCCTATCAGTACAGACAATTCAGGTGACTTCCTGATGCCACAAGGCATCTGGCCTAAGATACAACATTAAAGAGCAGCTCCTAACATACCTCACGCGACCTGGTCACAAAACAGAAGGATGACTACTTGGCAAAATGCAATAAACTCAATAATAAGAAAACTAAATCAGAAACAAGTCACAGGAATTCTAAGTATCTAGTTCAAAGGCTTTCAACTAAGTGTAATCTAACTTGTGGTACTGCCATTGTCATGACCACTAATAGCACAGGCTCGTAAAATGTGGGTGACAGACGGGACCTGGGGAGCCATTCAAGTCCCACTCTCTCACTGGCCCTGGAGGGCTGGCAACTTGGGCAGAGCCCAATGGTACCGAGTAAAACTGGCAGTCTCAGCCAGTGGACTGTGACTGAGACCACTAGTCGCAATGCCTGTGCCACTGAACCTGGTTTATAGTCTCAAATCTCAAGTGAACAACTCATTTTTATATCAACATTTGACATTTCTGAGTATTTATATAGTGTTTAAATAACAACAACAAAAAATCTGTACACACATCTTATCTTTGGCCTTAAATCCTTTCTGGGAAAAGGTGGGGATTAAAAAAACTGCTGAATGTCATTTCCCTGACTAGACTGAGGATTCTAAGGGCAGGGTACACCCAAACCAGAATAGTCCCATTCTCAGCACTGAGCACAGGGCTAACTTGCGAACTGAGTTCAGTTGTCTTTGCCAAATGAGGCCCTGACCTCATTTTTGGTGCTGGCATGCAAGGGACATTTACATGCCTCTAGAAAAGAAAATAATCCTCCTAAAATGTCAGATGTGACAAAGCACAACAGATTCATACTCTCAGATATCTTTATAAAAGCTTCTTGGGTCAAAAGCTATGATTTGCCCCCGAAAGACTTTCTAATTTAAACATCATCCAGAACCAGTTTCACTCACTCACTGTTCTGAGAGTTGCTCACAGAACTTCCATCCTCTAAACCCAGACAGATGTGTCTGTGGCCTGTGACACTGCATCTGACCCTCCCCACATCCTGCCTTATATTATTAGTTATTTTTTCGTTGCCTTTGTTAGCCAACCACACTCTGGGTTCTCGAGAAGCAAGTTTGAGCTGTACAGCGTTGTGGTCAGAGCACAGCCTGTGGGCTCACACTGCCTAGCTGTGAATCCTGCCTTCCCCACACCCCGGCTACATGATTCTAGGCAGTAAGGAGACCGAGTCGCAGTTTCCACATCTGTAAGAAAAGGTGTCATGATTATACCTACCTCATAGGATTGATTGCTTTCAGGATGAAATAACATAATTCTAAAGTACTCCAAGGACTGTCTGATTCACATAGGCACTCAGTAAATGATTTTTATTACTATTACTTTCTGTGTCCATGCAAGTGTCTGGTGGTCTGCACAGGGTTGCTTGATCACAGTTCCATTGGATACAGAGAAAAACAGTGGCCATGGACTTCCTTATTGTTTATCTCTGTATATTTGCCAATAACTTCACAATTTTTCAAAAATTTGAAGTTTGTAGTATTCTACTTCTCAAACTTTAGGATTCAAAACATATGGCATTCTCTTGGTGACTTAGGTTTTCAAAACTAAACCTTTTCTCCTTTAAGAATATTGTTTTATTCCAGGCACAGCAATGTTTGATTTTTCCTATGTTCTTTTGGGGCATTCTCATGAATCAGGGAGCAGCTTAGGTGAACTGGAGATAACTGTAAGTGTGTTCCCTAGACCATTAGTTCTAAGAGATGTTCCTTAAAAAAGGGGTTCCTGAATCAAGTAGGTTCAGGAAATTGTACATCTTCCTCTTGAAACTTTAAAACAAACATCAGCATAATAGACTCAGAGGAGGTATGCAGGAAAAACACTCTTTCACATTTTTTCCGAGTCATATCCTAAATTCATTTGACTATGGAATCTTTTTCTAGTGGAATACCTAGTAACACTCCAGAGATGCCATGGGAAGGGCCTGGGAAAGCCACTGCCTTCATTAGTTTGCGATCAGGAAAATGGGAAGAACTTAGATAATGCTGTCTGAAGGCATAAGTTGTTTAGAATTTGGGAATGGATTTCCATATCATCTGGTAAAATTCAGTCACCTTCCAAAAAACTAAAAGTTACCTGAGTCATCTAGATCTTAGCCTCTCAAACTTAGGCATGCCTCAGAATCCCTGGGACGGTTCATGAAACACAACTGCTTCCCCACTCCTCCACCCCCGATTCGGAATCAGCAGGTCTCAGGTGGAGCCTGAGAATCTGTGTAACAGTTTCCAGGTGATGCTGATGTTAAGGGTCACTAGACCCCATTTTGAGGAATACTGTCTGTGCTATTTCTCCAGCTGTTGCAGCCTTCCTCTAGTGCGTTACTGTGTGGATGCAGGGGTGCGAGAGTGTGTGCAGCTGGAGCAGAGTCGTGACTTTGGAAGCTCACCAATGTAGGCTGATGTACAAACCTAAGGACCCAGGTAACTACAGGTCCTTAACAATCCCATTTATAATCAATCAGATTCTCAGTCTGCTCCTGCCCAGTAGGCCCCAGTGGGTAGTCTATATGGGCTCTAGGGGCCAGTAGACCTGTGCCTCCTTTACCATCCCCTGTAGGCTTGGCACAACTGAGGCAGATGCTTGCACATGCTCTTAGTTTGCTTTAGAAAATGACTTTTTCGTAGATAATGAACACTTTAGTTCAATCCTAAAGAGACTTTTACTGGCTTCATGCTTGAGGCAAGGGATGTGTGCCTATGTTGAATTTATTTTTAATTTCTCTAATAATTTTTCATTCATTTCATTGGTAAAGGTATGTCTTGTTCTCATTCTGACACGGGCATCTTTGAGGAGGAAAATACTGGTCTCAAACTGTAGGATTTAGAAGGCAAGTCCACCTTGATCAGGTGGCTCAGTTGGTTGGAATGTTGTCCCATACACCAAAAGGTTTTGGGTTCAGTTCCCAGTCAAGGCACATACCTAGGCTGCGGGTTTGATCTCTGTTTGGGGTGCGTACGAGAGGCAACCGATCAATGTCTCTCTCTCTGACCTTGACCTTTCTCTCTCTCTCTCTCTCAAAATCAATTAAACACACACACACACACACACACACATCCTTGGGTGAGGATTAAAAAAATAAATAAAAGGCAAGTGCACTTTCTGGTGGTACCACAAAGTCTAAAATTCTGCTCTCCAACAAACCATTTCAATGGAAAAATTTGGAATGGAAGACATATTTGGCGATTAACTACATAATTTGAAAAAAGCAGTCACATTCTTTTTCCATAGCTCCATCTAATATTGAATGACATGTATTCTTGTTCCTGCTGATCTCGGGATCCTGTCCCTTGTCCCTTTCAGAGCAGTGCTCTGAGGAGCCGGCAGACATTCAGCTGTCTCCAGAAGACAAGGACCAGTTCAGCTGAACTGAACAACATTCCTTTCCTTCAACTGAAAAGCAGAGTCAAATTTCACAGATGGCTGGGACTGCAGTTTCATCATTGGAAAGTCGATCTTGAACTTTCTCTGGAAGGATACCAAATGACTAACATGCATAAGGTTTTGATTTCAAACTGAAGCTTGGAACCTGCTAAAGCTCCTGTGGACATGTGCTTCCTTCCCTGCCTATTGTTTCCAGACTGCTTCTCCAGTGGGCTCACCAGGGAGGCGAGCACCGGAAGGCCCACGTTACGACATTGAAAAAGACTCTCCAAGAGTATTTCTGACTGAAGCAGAAAGGTTGGATCTCACCTGACAGTTTAAAACTTCACGGACACTAAAACTGTGAAGGCGACTCCAATCATCTCTCACACTCACTGGGATCTATAACATTATAAGCTAACTGTGCAGGCCGTCTCTGATGAGGTCCAGTGGATTTCTCCTTTCTCAAGGGAAAGGGACAGGCATCCAGGTGTACCTGTAGCTCAGCCCTGCTTTAAGAAATGGGGTTATTGGACAGATGATCAAAAACCTTCTCTTGGAAAGGAGAGAATATATAGCAAAAGTGAACAAATCGTGAAGATGAAGAATAGCACTTTGAAAATGAGACAATCATTTTAATGAGTTATAAGAATTCAACCTTTATCTGTAAATACATTCTTGGTTATGTGGTCAGTAGAGTTCCCCTACTTTTACTAAGTTTTCTCATCATTTAAAAGAGGATCTCTGAAAGGTAGTTAAATGAAGAGTATTGTACCATTTTATAGATATTGAGGCCTGGAAGAAAACAGTAGAAGGTCAATGCCAGAATGGGAAACAACCGATGTACCTATTTGTCAGTAGGTGTATTTGTTCTGCTTTCTTTATGATCTTCCCTCTCCTTCTCCAGATCTCCTCTGCCCACTGAAGAAAGTCCATACTCAGTGGCTTGGTATACAAGGCTTTTCACAGTCTGGTGAACCTGGATCTCTCCATGACTCTCTGTCCAGTAAGATGGTTTCCTGAGCCCCCCCACCCCCCACCCCTACTCCCAGTCTTGCTGCTACATATTGTCCTTTAGCTAGGACAATAATTCCCACTCTTAACATCACAGCAGGTCCTCACTTGTGTTTGTCTTTGGGCAAATCACTTAACCTCTCTGAGCCTGAGAGAGTTCTCAACTATGAAGTGGAGATCATGCTTCACTCCCAAGTTGTCTGTTGTAAGGATAAAATCAAGAATTTGCACACAGAAAACTCTCTGTAAATGACCACCAGAGCTAACCTCTTCTATGAAAGCTTGCCGAACGACTGCAGCTCCTCCCGGTCTTGCCTCTTCTGACAGGTGAAAGGTCTCCGCTTGTTTCCTGCTCTTGTCATCACGTTACTTTACATGCCCATTTCCCCAGAGAGCCTGCAAGCGCCCCCGCTCTGGTGGCAGCTCGTCTCTGTGTGTCCACTTCCCACAGGCCTCATGGACGTGCTCAGTGTTGTACTACTTATCTGCCTTTGCTTTCGAAACAAATCTGCCTGGGGACAGGGAAAGCGCCGCATCCCACAATCAGGAAACAGGGCCCATTCTCTTCTGCCATGGACCTGGTCTCAAAGTAACATGGGACTCCAGGCCTCATGCCAAAAAGTTCACTGATACCTTACCTAGGTATTTCCATTTTACTGTAAGTGCAGGAAATTAAAATTTTGTAATCTCTTAAATGTGATTTATTTTTTCTTTACATCCTCTCCCTCCTTCAGCCCCACCTTTTTTTTGGCCTCAGTAACATAACTTTGGTTTTAGAATTAAAGTTGGAGAATGACTATGATTTCACCTGCAGAAATAAGCTGGCTCTTTGGTCAGGGTCAGCAAACTTTTTCTATAAAGGCCCAGATAGTAAATGTTTAGGCTTTGCAGGCCATACAGTCTCTGCCACACTATTCAACTCTGGCACTGTAGTGTGAAGGCAGCCCTGGACGACCCGCAGCTGTGTCCAGGGAAACTTCACTGACAGGCAGTGAGCTGGATCTGGTGCGTGGCCGCGGTTTGCCTACCTCTGGTCCAGCCCCGCTCTTCTGGGCCATGTTCTATGATTCGGATTGTGGAAGACAAGCCTTCCCTCTACTAACAAGAGTATTGGTGGTTCTTAAAGAATCAAATCTGATTCCCGAGTCACACTGACAAGAAAGAAAGAATAAGGTGGCTGTAAATGAATCCCAAGCTGAGAAAAGAATATAAGCATTCTAACGATTTATGTCTGCACAAAGAAATGGACTTCACTTTTCTACTAAAACAATTTGAAATAAGAAACAAGCATGATGGCCAGTACCCGGGGTTTCCCACCTATGCCCCAAATTTCTAATTTGCCTGGGTTAAAGAGACGTTGGCCTTTCCTAAGAGCCAGAAACTCTTTGCTATCTATGAGCCAACATCAAGATTCCTCATGTGACCCTTCGACTCCTGAGGGGCAGACCCAGAGCTGCAAGCTGAGGTTTTCTCTGGCATGTTCAGCAGTGGGCGGACGAGATTCTCTCTCCATCCCAGCACAGTGGTGGCTTGTTCAGACTTGGCACGACTGGCCAAGAGCCTCAACCCGCAAGGACAATAGGAACATTCAACAATTTATAAGTTTGAGACTCTACTCATTTGTCTTGTACATAACTACATTTTTTCCCCATAAGGAGAATACTTAGCTATGACCTAAGACTTTCTATAAGGTTATTGTTAATTAGGTGGCACCAGAAAGTCCAAGTTAGTGCCCTGTTCAACTGAAACATTGGAAGTTGAAGACAACTTGGGAATTAATTAATTACGTAATTTGAGAAAAGTGGTCACATTCTTTTCTCAGATTCCATCTAATTTCCAAAGACACCTATTCTTGTCCCTGCTAATCGCTGGGTCCAGTCCCTTCAAGTTCTTGTCATCGCATTTCCATTTGTGACTACATTCCAATACATCGAGAGCCCTGAACTCCATCTGCTTCTGTGTTTTTGTCCCTGCCCTCATCAGTCCACACAGGTCTTGCTCCTACCACCACCCTGCACACACAAGGCTCTGTGGCTGGTGATGACTGCCCAGTGTCAGCTCAAGTTAATTCTCACCCTCTCTGGGCACTCTGTAAATTATGAGCTTCCTCCATAGGATGTCACAAGCATTTGGATCCCAATAGTTTCTTATGCAATGAACTGACCTTTATTCTGGGTAAAACAAAGAATTTGGCAAACCTTAATGTCATAGATTTCATTCTTTGCAAAGTTTCTAAAACACGATCAACTGTTGACCTAAAAAAATTGATACCATTCCTGTAAACCACAATTTCTCTGGCAGATTTAGAGTAGAAATTTTAAAGAAAAGATAAAAGGGTAAAGTTCTGAGTACTAAATGAACAATTCTCTGATTGACTTTGGCCCTGGGTAACGGGCTATTCATGCTAACTAAGCAAAAGGTCAGAAATCTTTGGCAGCCAAAACTATTTTTCCAGTGACACACGCTAATAGAATCAGGCTATAAGCAATGATAGAACCATTATCTGGAGAAAAATCAAGCCCCTGGGACATTAGGGGCATCACAAGAATGAAGGATTTAACAGAAAACTGATTTTAACCACTCAGGGTTTTTCTTGCAGAAGACATTTTTGTGCAAGTGGCACTCCGCACGTCCCCGACCACTGAATGGCAGAGAAAATCAGCTCCCATTAAGAACCAACATCTGGACTGAGGATTGATGAATGAAAAAGCACTTGTTTATTGACACAGCAAACATCATGTCCTCTGTGGAACAAATCTTAACCTAATCTAAGATGTTGGTTCAAATCCTTCTGGCTAAGCCTCAATTGGAAAACAAATCACATGCCTTTTGTTCTGGTCTTGTTCACTGTTTGAAGTTTTCCTACTGTTAAGGAACAGCGGTTGACTTAAAGAACACATAGTATCTAGGTTTCTGACCTTTGGGAAGAGATAACTGAATGCACTGCTAACTTGAAGATCTGTATTATTTCTCGCTATGGTTGTACCCCAAAAGGAAAAAGGTCATTTTAAAATTTAAAATCCAACAGGGACCTAGAATTTCAGATATGTAACAAAGAAAAGATATCAAAGAACGAATATGAAACCACAGAAGATATTTATCTACAGTTATAAACTTAAGACACAGGGAAGAAAACCCAAATAGGAAAACAGAATAGACAGAATCTATTAAAATCTTTTCTATAAATGTTTTGACTTCAAGATCTGAAAAGTAATCTGGCAGGTCAAAAAAAATTACAACAGCATAAAAATTAAGCAATCCTTATGATTCATATGATTTTAACAAGTTTTTGTTCTTAGAAAATGTCAAGTTTTCTCTCCCAGTCCTATTGTATCAGAAGCTTAAGTGGGAATCTGGGTTCTGTTCACATTGACAGACCTCGAGCTCCTGTTATCTATATTTGCCTTGTTGTACATGAAGGCGCTAAGAGTCCTGCAGTTCCCATGCGTGGGGACACTCCACACAGTGCAAATGCTGAGGGTTTACCTGTCCGCAGAGCTGCCTGACACACTGCAGTCGAACGATCTTACGACAGCATCCACTTGGCTCAGCATGTGCCGACGAGGAAGCTGGCCACATAATATTTTTCACAGGGGAAACTACTCAGTTTAATGAAATACACGGTCAATATAAGCCCATTTTGGTTAAAAGCATTTTAAAAAAGATATTTTGTGTGTATTTGTGGTACATATGTGTGTTTGTCTATGCAGAGACAAATAAATGTTACTCCCGAGGAATACAGCAGGTCCACTTTTTACTACCCACACTCCTATAGGGCTAGACTGTTAGATTTCTTTTAAACAATGAGCATGAATTTTTTTTGTAATTAAACATAGAGTTTTTACAGATAAATTAATTTGTGCTGCACTTTAGAGTTTACAGAAAGCCGTTACAGATGTTCCCTCCACTCTGATCAGACACCAGCCAGGAAACGCTCGTGGCCTTACCTCGGCACTCCACGTTGGGGTCTCCCCAGAAGAGCTCCTGGCACTCACTGCAGGTGCGGCCCCCAAAGCCAGGCATGCACTGGCACTGCCCCGTGAACTGTGGCCAGAAAACAGACCTCGGTCAATGGGCTGCAGGGGCAGAAGCCAGTTGCACTTTCTTTCTCAGCTGCCAGTTAAGGGGAGTGGGACTGAGCTACTGGCCTGGGAAGGTCTCCACATCCTGACCAGAAGAGAGTCTTCCTTCTGTTCTAGGTGCTGAGGGCTAGCTGTTCTTTGCAATAGTGGTCGAAAGGCCCAGAGCACATTACATTTTATTTACATATTTCTTCAACACTGACTAACAGGCCACTTGGGGCTCGCCTGCTGTGGGAGCCCTTGTTTCTGAGTGTGTGTCTGGAAACATGAGCACCTCTGACAATGCTGCGTCCGGCTCTTTGGTTCCTTTCAGGCTGTGGGGCTAAGAAAACAGTCTGACTCAGCAGCCAGGGACATTCTAATGTGAGTCTGCAGCTGGGGCCCTCTATTAAAATGCTACAGTTGGCCCTGGCCGGTTTGGCTCAGCCGGTAGAGCATCGGCCCATGGACCAAAGAGTCGCGGGTTCGATTCTGGTCAAGGGCACGTACCTTGGTTGTGGTTTGGTCCTTGGCCCTGGTCAGAGTCGTGAGGGAGGCAGCCAGTCGATGTGTCTCACATCGATGTTTTTGTCTCTCTCTCTCTCTTCCACTCTGTCTGAAGATAAATGGAAACGTATCCTCGGGTGAGGATATAAAAAAAAAAAAGATGCTACGGTTGTATCAGATGGGACCTCCGTGTACAGTTACGTCCCAGCTGAGGGGTACAGTGATGGCTGACATCCAGTCTGTGCTGTGTTTGCCAAGCTGTGTGCTCTGTGGCAAGAAGGCTGCGACCCCAGGAGAAGGTGACGTTTTCTCTCTAACTGGGACAAAAGTACCAAATAGCTGTCACCTGGACTCATAAAGGCATCTTTCCTTAGCCATGACGGCCTCACCTGGCTGCAGTGCCTCACCTCATTACAAGATGGCCCGAAGGAATGAACAGCATCGCAGTTGCATGGGTCACACCCAGTCCCGCTGGCCAGCTGCCAGGTATTAGGCGCACAGCGGTCACAGTTCTGCCCAACCACATTAGGAAGACACAAACACTGGCCCGTGGTCTTGTCGCACTGGCAGTCAGAGCTGTTACAGTGCTCCTGCACAGTGCCCAGGTAGTTGCAGACACACTCTGAAAAAGAACAAGACCAGACTTACTTACATGGCCACATTCACAAACTATACGGGCAATGCAAAAGTTAGCTAGCTATATCCCAAGGGCTAAAATTTTCACTCTCCAGGTTTCCACCTGGAAATGCAAATAAATAAGCAGGGAAAATAATGGAGGTGATTACAAAAATCTACAAATATTGTTCTTCAGAAGTTCTGATGATGTTTTACACAGTCCTGACATTTCCCAGACAGGCATGCACAATGGCATGCTCTGCCTAGAAGTATTTTCAAAACACACAGATTTAATAAGCTGCTGGTGAATCATTTTAAAATTGAGGATTTAATTAGAAATAAAAAAATATGCCGTGGCAATTGAGACACCTAATGATTTCAAACTCTTGGCAGGGAGCAGCAGTAATGGATGTGTGAGACAGAGCAGGTAGAAGCCCTTTAAGCTAGTAAGGCTTGCAGGAATCCAGTCCTGCAGGTCTTCAACATTCCACAAGTGTTTGTATAAACAAAGACAGGGGCCCGGGGGCTAAGCAGCAGGAGCAGGAGGAAATGCTGGCTGATCTCCATGAGAGAGAAATAAAGAGTTCTGAAAGAGACTTTAGAGACGGTTCTTTCTTTTCCTTAAACTAGAAGGCTGTGTCCATCAATGACAGAAAAGGCAAGGACCAGAGTGGGTATCTGGGACCTACAGGTCCTAGCCAATCAGCAGGTTTCTGGGCAGAACTTGTATAAAATCAGTACACTTTATTGGATGGCATTGGTCATGGTGACAGCTACATAGTCCTTCCTTTTGGTTGTCTCTTTCAGGTACTAAGTTATGCCTTGAGACTTCAGTTCTGCAATGAGGCTATAAAGAAAAAAAATGATCAGTCTCATCGTTCCTTTGTTGAAAGGGAAATTTTACTTCTCTGAACAAGTGACAAGTGTATTCCCAAGGGAAATAAATACCGGAAGAATGGAATCCCCCGATGAAGAAGAAAGTGGAAACCATTCTCATAAGCAGACAAAATGAACATGCATCTTACTCCGACAGTCCTGCTGGAGGGCATCCCCATAGTAACCAAATCGGCAGCGCTGGCAGTGGTCCCCTTCCGTGTGGTACAGGCACTTCAAGCACCTCCCAGTTTCCTTGTCACAGGCTTCTGGGTCTGTCGTGTCAATGTTGTGGTGACAATGGCAAGGCTGACACACCCCTCCAACATCAGAGGGATTGCCAAAGAAGCCTGAAGCACAGTCGTCACATCTGGAGCCTATTGTGCAATAAACCCAAGCACAATACCTTTAGCTTGCTGACAGAAAGGTCTAGTCCATCCACATTCCTGCTGAGAGAGTCAACCCAGGCTGTGCTCCTCACCACACTATTACCCAGCCCAGGGTGACCACATCAGGGGGAAAGCCGGGCTTCCAGTTGTGAGAGGAAAGAAGTATTCTGTTGTCTACAGCACTGCTGCCGCCGGGCTCAGAGGCCACAGTGGGGCATGGACGGCTGTAGGAACTCCAGCAGATGGGACTTCAGCTTCTCATTACACAGGGATGGAGCAGATTAGGAGCTAAATTAAGGATCCAACAGGGTAAAGCTTAGCTTGGTGTTAATTCCTAATCCAAGGATTATATTAACTGAAAAATCACTGCTCCTGCCCGAGCAACCTGAAAAATGGGGGCCTTCACGATGACCAAATTCCCTGTGGAATCCTGAAACTACAGGTAAATGTTTACTGAGCAAAGGGTAAGCATAACTAGTATTTGAAAGAGTGGCATCAAGTGCGAAATGAAAGGGAGTTTATTTTCACAACTCGCTACACTCCTTGAGTGTTGTCTGATAATGTCAAGTATGACAAACAAGAAGAATGTATCGAGCATGGGCGATTCAGTGTTCTGGGATCTCCTACATGATACTCTTTTCTTCCTTCTGTCCACTGGCTACTCCACTACTTTGAGACTCTTTTGCTAGGAGCTGGATAAGGGAAGGGAAAAGTCAAGTGTAAATTAAAATTTCTACTGCTTATTAAGTGTTCACAGGGATTTGTTTATGGATTCAAATGAGCCTGCTCTCCTGTTCTATATTGTAACGTTATTATCATAGAGACTCAAGAAATACTCTACCCCATACGACAAACAAGAAAAGAACATCTTTTTAGATTCCCTTCACTTTTAATTAAGGATTGTAAATATGAAACTAAATTGGCTCACTCTTCATCTATTTCCTTCATTAACATCTAACTCATAAAGACACCTCTTTTCCTTCAAGAGCTTCCACAGTACTTACCAATGTACCCAGGATTACAGACGCACGCAAGCTGTAAAGTAACAGGATCTTGATAGCAGCTACTGGCAAACTGGCGTCCACTGTCGGGACCATCCGGGCAAGGACAAGGGCGGCAGTGATCTCCTGACCCAATGATGGGATCACCATAGTAACCAGCCAAGCACCTACATCAGTCACCAAAGAGAGAGGGCCATGAACCAGACTTGTAAGAAACCTGCTACAAGAAAAAGTCTTAGAAACTGTGTTCTCTGTTTGGGAACACTCACTCCCCACTCCTCTTGTATCCACATGGAGCACTTCCCAAAGGAGCAGTGGTTCTCAAACGTTAGCTCTAATCAGAATCCCCTGAAAGGGCTTGTTACAATTCAGAATGTTAGGGTCTCCCCTCTTTCTGATTTAGGTGTCCCAGGTAATGCTGAAACTGTTGGTCTGGGGATCACACTTGCAGGGCCACTGCATTAGGGCAACACTCCTGGCCTCACCTGGACGCTCCCTCACTCCTCCCCAGAGGAAGAGGTATATCTCCCCATGTCCTATTAGCTGCCCACCTGCCCTGAGCATTCTAGTCAGCTCCCTGCTTGCATTAAGGAGTCTGGGGAAGAGGTGGGGGGAGGCGTGGTTATCTGTCTCTGCCTCTGCCTGAGAGAGTGACACATTAGCTAGCCCATGAAGGCATGTTCTGCAATTTAGCTTTTACCAGAAACAGAGCTGATAAGGAAGCTCTCAAGCTTCACAGCTCTTGCATCTGTCTCTCAGGTGGTTTCAAACTTGGGCAGGGATGAAGGATGTTATTTATCAGCTCCCAATTCAACAGGTCCCATCTTCTCTCCTCACAGATAAGGAACCCATGGAAGTGAAGAAGGCTTACACAACTCATTAGTAATAAGCCAGGGTTTGAATCTAGCCTCTTGACTGTTAGCAAGGAATTCTTTGACTTGGGCATGCTCATTTTCAACATGAACGGTGCTTAGGTTACTTTTTTACTTTCTATGATATAAGAGCTTAACGGAATTTGAAGATCATCTTATCCAACCTGGTTATTCTACTAACAGAAAGCTGGATACTTGGAAAGGTGAGAAAACTCACCCAAGGTAATAAAGCAGGTCAGAAGCAAAACTGGGCCTGGAACTCTGGTCTAAGGATTTTCAATTCAGTTTGTTTCTCTTTTTCCTTTTTTGACACAGAGGTACTATTTTTTTAAATGGGAGTTGGGGAGGATAAAGAAATAGAAGGAAAAAGTTGTTCAGAGGAAATTAACCATGTGTGGGGGAATTGGTGGTAATGAAGTAATTTCATACACTGGTTTATGAGAAAGTTTTCTAGGTGAAATAAATCCAAACACATCATGACAAAATTGAGTGTTCATTTCCTGCCTTCCTCTCCACTTCCTACTTCAGGAACAATCTGAGCCTAGACTTCTTTACAAATTCATGGGACTGATACTAATTATCTTGGAAAGAGGAAAAGAATGATGAGAAATCGGCTCAAACTAGACAGCAGAATCCCAAAATTCTTTAATCAAGTTTTGTCATCCAAACTAGGACTATCTGTCTTTCCTCCTCCCACACCCTCTCTCATTGTCCAGCAATAAATCAAAATGCTTTACAAGTAATATCCAAGAACAGTCAGAAATATAAACCAAGCCATTCTCACGGGATGTTCTTACAAAGACATTACACAGTGTGCTGATTTCAAATCTGCATGTGGACACCACCATTGTTTACTGTGCTCCCCCTTTTTAAAAAAATTTTTTTTCTTTATTGATTTTAGAGAGAGAGGAAGGGAGAAGGAGAGATAGAAACATCGATGAGAGAGAACATTGATCAGCCACCTCCTGCATGCCCCTCTACTGGGGATTGGGCCCACAACCTGGGCATGTGCCCTGACCAGGAATTGAACCGGTGACCTCTTGGTGCATGGGTCAGCACTCAACCACTGAGGCACACTGGCTGTGCTTCCCTTTTTAATTGGATTTTCTCATCTGTTTCTTGGTCTCTAATTCATTTTCCATCTCCCATTGAAAGAACAATAGAAAACTTAATGCAGAAAACAAAAGATGACACCAATATACTAATTTCTTCCTTTCAATCTTGTATAACTGTTTCCTTGTAGTCTTTTTACAACACAGTTTTGTGGTTGGAAGGAAAAATTTTTACTCAAAGTAATCACCAGAACCTCTGAATTCTTGAATACTCTGTGGGTTCTCTAAGATGCTGTTTGCTTAGTCAAAAATGATCTCGTCCTCTTGACTTTCAAGAGGCTGCATCCACGTACCTTTCACAGTTATGACCTGTGGTATAGTCCTGGCAGCTCAAGCACTCCCCTGTCACTGAGTCACAGTCATCGGCATGGCTGTTGCACTGGCAGGGCTGGCAACTCGGAAAGCCCCAGTATCCAGGTAAGCACCGGTCACACTGTCGAGTGTTCACCCCCTGGAAACAGTGGCACTGGCCAGTGATGGGGTCGCAGAAAGCATTGACAGAGCCTTGCAGATGGCACTCACAAGCTGAAGAGACAGGCAACCGAGGAACCACCTTGAGAAACTCATTAAATGCAAACACACCCCTCATTTAAGCACCCTCAGAATATTCATGGGCTCACATGATCAACTTCCAGAGTGAAGCACTGCCTTTTGAAGCTATAATAACACACCAGTATTTCTCAGGTAATCTGAATGAGTACATTACAGTTCTGATTAACCTACGTTTGCATCCACTGGGGCCAAAGCCGAAGGTTCCAGGAGCACATCTGTCACAGGTTCTTCCAACCACGTTAGGCCGGCACTGGCACTGGCCTCCATTGGGGTCACAGACGGAGCTTAACGAGCCCTGAGGGTCACACTCACAAGCTGCAGGGGAAAAGAGGCCAGAACCTGTGACACAGAGCAGCTGCTCTCCCCAAAAATGAGGGCAGCTTGTCACACCTGGCTCTGAACTGGCTCATCCCTTTGGCCCATCCCTTCCCTTGGGCTCTCCCTGATCCTTCATTACTAACTACCTGGGCTTATTTAGAATTCCCATGGAAAACAATCTCATCCCTCTGATGAGCAGGAGGGAAGCAAAAGGAGACAGAGTTGGTAGATACAAGCAATTTTTTTAGGAAGAGGCCATTAAAGGTTTTCTCCCCTTGCCTTCAAAGCTTAAGTATCACAGGACCTTAAGACAAAAGCCAGAGACCTCTGGGAGTTGGTCCAACCTTTCAAAGGGAAAACCAAATTTCAGTTATGTGCAGCTCTGACTCCATCCCAACTGCCCAGCTGCCTATGGAAATGCTGCATCTTCATGGACTTCCCTCTAGTCTCCTATTGTGTGTTTCTTGAATACTGATTGCATCTGCAATGGTGCTCTATCACTGAAATATTCTTTAAAAAAAAATAAAGAGAAATTATCATTGAGACACTATTTTCTTTGTGCTGACTTCCTAACAGAGAGATAGGGCATGCCTTCCAACATACCTCATGATGCCAAGTATACTCTTGGCTCTCAAGAAAGAAGGGCAGAAGCAGCTGCGGTCATACCTACCCAAGCCTGTCTGGTGCAACAGGGCAGAAATGCTAAAGATTATGTTTCTGCAAATGTCAGTCATTGGCGTTTTCACAACACTTCTGCTGTTCTCCAGACATCGGTATCTCTGAAAGGTTTCCCAGGCACTATTGGTGACAGACCCATCTCCTGAACCTCCCACGGTGAAAATGTCCAGTGATTTACAGAACGGCATGAGAACAAGCTATGAAGAAATGAGAATAGCAAAGTGTTCTTACGCTGGTGTCCGGTGTCCTCAATTAAAGCAAGTAAACACATAAAAACCCAAAATACTTCTTTGACTCTTGAAAAGAAAAAATTAGACTCATTCAATAAACCTTCCCATTCTTAAAATATTTTTGCCAGAAAGAATTTAGATGGATCTTACATAATTTGATGGTTTTGAAGTGTCATTTTTAAGACATTTCATATTTTCAGAAGAAATTAGAGGGTGGAGTTTTTGTTTGTTTTTAAATCCTCACCCGAGGACATGCATAGAGAGGAAGGAAGAGAGACAGACAGACAGACAGACAGACAAACATTGATGTGAAAGAGTAACATCGGTTGGTTGCCTTCCGTACATGCCCAGGTTGACGCTCAAATGACTTAGCCATTCCAGCCAGGGCCAGAGGGTGGAGTTTTACTAAAATAAATAAGCAAAGCAGCCTTGGAGGTAAAAAGATGATTCTACCTAGCCTCTTAGCACTACCCCTCCCCAAAACCCTCTGGGGAAGCATGTGTCAGAAACAGCCTTGCACTTACTGAATCGATGAGTGTGTAGGGACTCTCCACACTGCTATCGGAGGAGGTGTACTGGGGCAGCTCTAACCTGACTGTGTAGTTCACACCCTTTTCAAAGCATACGGGGCGCGGAAGGACGACATACCTGCCCCAGATCAAAAGAGAACAACAAAAGTCAACCTTTAAGTATCCAATCAGTCAATCAAAGTGCTACGCAGCTCATTCCGAAGGAAGAAAGTCAACAGTCAGTGTTTGCGTTCGGCTCTGAAATGGTAACTGTACAACTCACACGGCAAGATACCAAAAATAAATAAATAAATAAATTTGCATATGAGTTCTATTGAGCTGCAAACCACTGTCTCACTGACCTCGAGCCAGGTGATAAGGACACCACCTGGTTGTCATCATCAGGAACTGTGTTACCACATCGGCTGCTGGTTGGAATCTTCCCGGGTCGCTGCACTGTGATGACAGCTTTTTCCCAGTGGTCCGGTAGCTAGAATAAGAAAGTCAATCAGAAGGACCATCTTCACTGGCCCACTGCTGCCTGTTTATAAAGACCTCTGCCAAGTTTAAATGGAAAACATTCGCTTGCGTTTCTCTTCCGAACTCTTTACCATTTCCTCTGCTATTTCCTCAGCTCTAGACTTAATTCCTTCTCAACTGGACAATCGAACAGCTTCCCAACTGCTCCTCCTGCATCTCCCAACGTCCCTTTCCATCCAACTTAAAACACAGCTCAGATCATGACAATGCCCTGCTCAATACTCTTCAACAGCTTCCTCTCAATACAGAGCCCAAGTTCATTTACTGATCCTAGCATTTTTCCTAACAGTGTGTCTAACCATATCCCTTACATCTAGCTATGTGGAATGACTCTCAAAACACTCTCTTCTCCTCTGCTCATGCTATTCCTGACTTCCTCGTGTCAAATTTCATCTGTGTTTAAGGCACGGCCTACATCTGATTCTGTGAAACATTTTGGCAGCCCCTGGCCCTGCCCGGCTGGAGCGAAGCTCTCATCTTCCAGCACTGTTTGCATTTCTGCTCTAACACTTTCCGCCTTGGGCCCTTACTCCAGTCAGGGGCATGCGTCTGTCCCTGGGCAGTGCAGCCCTGAGAGCAAGGAGAGGATTGGATCCATTCGCCACCAAGGTTATGTGCCTAACAAGAGATTGCTAAACATTCCTGAAATTGAATCAAGAAAAATGTACATTTTTCATTTCCATGGAGGCTAGAAAGTCAGAGAGACATTCCTCTGTTCCAGTGCAACCTCCAAATTTCACAAAAACAGTGTTCATTAGAAGAAAGATTTCTCTGGACCGCAGGCTGACGCTCTAACCGCTGAGCCAAACCGGCCAGAGCAGAAGAAAGATTTCTCTATGAATATCCTCCCCCCCCCCCCAATAATTCACTGAGGGTTTACCTGTGGCTCATAGCGAATTAGGATATCATACTCCATGGAGTACGGTATGTTGTCAATGAAAAACTCCAAATAAGCCCCTTCGGGCACTCGGACGAAGCCCGCTCCAGTCCAGGAAGGAATGCGGTCCTGCACATACTGCCGCTCCACTATGGTGACCTCCTGAGGACAAGGAGACAGTCCTCATGCTTTACTGGAAATGCAGTTCAAGTAAATGTAACAGTCAAAGTAATCTGAAGTCACCCAGCAGTTCAGAACTGTATATATTACACCTACTTTTTGTAGTCACATTTTCCCAGTAGACTGTAAAACGTTTTTAATACGTAAACAGCAAATTGGTTTTAGTTTTGTGGTTGAGGTAGTCTTGGGATATTGAATACGGGAGTCAAAGGCCTAGAACAGACCTGTGATATAACCAGGGGGCTGAGCATAAAGGAAGGAAAGAGAACATCTCACATGCTGTTATAAGCAAGCTAGGAGTGATGAGGCATTTCCTAGATTTTCTACAAGGTTAGACCAATATTTAGTGGATTTATTTCTGTCTATCTTTCTCATTGGCATTCATTTCAAGCTCCAAGTACAATGAAGAAATGATACAGTCATGAATGTTCACTACTGATGAACTCATTGTGACTCACTGAGACTGAGAATTGATCAAGTTGAGGGGCTTAACTCAAGCAAGCATTTGCGTTTGTTCACAGGGTTACATAATACCTGTGATTAGTCATCTCCAAAGATGAAATCCTTCATTCCCTGTGTGTGTGTGTGTGTGTGTGTGTGTGTGTGTGCGGCTTTCCCCATCAAAAGGTAGGACCTACATTACTCCACCCTCCAATCTGGTCTAGACTTATGAAGTGACCAAAAAAAGGCAAGAAAATGACATTCTGGGACTTCTGAGCCCAGGTTTAAAGAGACCGGATGGTTTTGTTTCTTCCTTGTCACTGTTCTGACTCCATCATGTTGTGAGGAAATGCCAGACAGCTGCTTGGAGAGGCCATGCAGAGAAAAATGCTCCGCCAGCCACCAGCAGCTTCAGGTGTCCAAGTCGAAGTGCCAGACGCACATCTAAGCCACTAAGTTTTTTAAAAAATATTTTTATTTATCTTTTTAAATCCTCACCTGAGGATATTTTTCCATTTATCTTCAGATACAGTGGGAGGGAGGGATGGGGAGAGAAAGAGAGAGAGAGAGAGAGAGAGAGAGAGAGAGAGAGAGAGAGAGAGAGAGAGAGAGGGAGAAACATCGATGTGAGAGAGACACATCGACTGGTTGCCTCCTGCACGACCCCAACCAGGGCCAGGGGCCGGGGACAGAGCCACAACCGAATGACTTATTATACAGCAACAGACAATGGAAACAATATCCTCTCTGAGTACTTAGTATAGCAGATGAACAGAACTGTGGAGTATAAGTGGAGAGAAGAATGGAAGAAGAAAAAAACACACAAATATACCCCCAAGTCACCAAAGGCCTTATTAGTGAATGTCCCAGAGTACCTGTGAGTAATAGTCTTATTCAGCTTTAAATATGACTGTACTCAAGTCATATTTAAAGGGTAGGTAAGGATCGATATGGTCCTGATCCTTACTTTGGGCTCACTGACAAAATACTGCTCCCCAAACACTACCAACCTGCCAAGCACCCCGTACTTACAGGCCCTAAGTTGGCTTCTTCGGCTTCGTAGAGGTAGTGATCCAAGGTGGTAAAGTAGTAGCCAGATTCTACTTCGTTGCACTGACGTCCAATCATGTGGGGTCGACACGTGCACTGGCCTGACTCGGAGGAGCAGCTGGAAGGGAGCAGAGCCCGGTCAGCAGTGTTCGCCTCTTATGGAGGGACCCACTGGATGCGGTTGGACATTGCCATTGAACATTAAATGGGGTGAAATATTCAGGTGGGGTTTTCTTATTTGGAAATAAGTACTTGGAAAAAATACTGCCTGTGATTAATCCCGAACTCTGCCATTGAGAGCTCTGCACGACCTCTGGTCTTTCACTTTCATCTCCCTTGCCCTGTCTTCACACCATGTTGGGGTTTTCTGTATATACAACAGATGTTCCTGTTTTGATTTTTTTGTTTTTGTTGTTTTGGTTAGGTTGTTTGCCTAATTTTCAACTGCAACCCCTTTCCTGAGCCTTAGATCCAAATACCCAACTACAAGGAGACAGTTCTAACTTAGCTACCCCAGAGGCTAACGCACTCAAAAGGACAGTGCTCAATCCCCCTCCCATGTTGTCTACAGAGGGGAGACACCACCACCACTACCACTGAGTCAATCAAGTCAGAAGCCTGGAAAGTATTCTCTGGATTCCATCTTCATATCAATCAGGAACCAACTTCTGCACATTCACCTCCTAGCATCTGGGGCATCTCTTCCCCTTTCCATGGGCTATGTCACACCTTCCTTCTTTCTCTTACTCACAGGGAAAGCCATTACAGCCTTCGAATTGGTATCCTTGTTGCCAGTCTTCCAACTTCCCAACGTGCATCACTACCCCTAGAGCTGCCCAAATGAATCTTTCTAAGACACATTAACCATATCACTTCCTGGCTACAATCTGGCCCTTCTCTACCTTTCCATCCTCATCTCCCCCCTCACCTCTCCAACCATAGTGAATCACGAACAGTTTCTCAAGTGTGCTGGTTGGTTCAGGACCCCTTACCTTTGCTTATGTTGTTCTTACAGCCTGGAATGCCCTTCTACCTGATTCACCCAGCAAAGGTCCACCTACCCTTCTTTCTAGATTCGGCTCACCAATGACGCCTGCTGTGGCATTTCCTGACCATCACCCCACTGCACAGAATGAACCACCTTCTCTTTCATGCCACTGCCTCGTTGCAGAGTAAACAATGCATTCACAAAATTTACAACAAAGCAGTAGGTGTTTGTTAAAGTTGAGGACCTGTATCTTCAAATCCTACTTATTTTTCAAAGTGCAGCTCAACTTGCATGAAGTATTATTTGGTTCCCTCCCTCTACCATTCTCTCTCTCTCTCTTTTTTTTTTTTAATCCTCACCTGAGGACATTTTTTCATATTTTGTTCAGATAGAGTGGGAGGGAGAGAGAGGAAGAGAGAGAGAGAGAGAGAAACATCGATGTGAAAGGGACACATCGAGTGGCTGCCACCCGCACGACCAACCAAGGCCGGGGACAAACCGCAACCGAGGTACATGCCCTTAGCGGGAACCGAACCTGGGTCTCTCTGTACCGCAGGCCGACGCTCTAACCGCTGAGCCAAACCGGCCAGGGCGCCCTCTACCATTCTCAAGTGGTGCTTCCTGAGGCTTCAGTTTTTGCTTATCTGTACTGTTAAGACATTTACCACCTTCTCTATTGTAGCACAATTATTGGCAGACCTACCTAACCCCCTACAGGACTGTAAACTCCTGGAGGGCCTGGGCTGTGCCTTCGTCACCGCAGTCAGCCGCCATAGGGCCAGGCTAGTGCTCTGCACACAGACCACACTCAAACAATGGTTGAACAAATAAATGCATAAAGGATAGGAGTTCTGAATAAAAAAAAATAGAAAAAGCATAGGAGATATAATATAATAATAAAACTTTAAAATTAGTTGTTAGTCTTTTAGGTGATAAAGGCCTCAGGATAAACTACAATGTATTTATTTTGCTCTCAGCCTAAGTCACTGTTTTTCCTTAGTATGACTTTGTGTACATGGTAAAATCAAATTGTACGTGTTCCTTTGTGCTTCATTAAAGGCAGGTGGTTGGAAATTATTACTTTAAACCCATTCCCAGACTGCCTTTTTTTTTTCTCAGCCTACTAAAGTTCATTTTAAACCAAGTACCTAAGTCCAAATAAAGTCTTCTTCCGTATATCATGTGAGTCGTTTTTCCCCAACAGGAATATGGATACTTAACATCCCTTAGCTAATTTCCAGAGGAAGAAAGCTTGTTCCAATTAGGACCTAGCACTCTTTTGACACAGTCCACCAACAAAGGCCATTTTCAAAAATCCAGGCATCAGACATTACATCATATGGACAAAAGAAAATCTTTATTTCCTCCCCAGATGTTTACTGAGGGAACAAATGTCTAAAACACGAACCATCAAAGAAAACAATTTGATTCTTCATATGCCATCACTAGACAATAAGCAATATAATAAAGCTGAGGACAAGGACAGTGGGCAGACTCCTGGTGTGGCCTTTGACCTGCAGCCCAATTCTAAGGAAGAAACAGCTCGGGAGAACCTGAGCAGGTGGAAGGAATTCCCTTAACGTCAGCCCTGACAATCAGTCCTCTTTGTGTCCACAGACCTGAACTGTTGTCACTGTAGACATGACTCCAGTTCAACACTTACTCCTGCAGTGAACTCACTCTTGGGGCTTCACCTGCCCTGTGCAGATGGCCCTCACACCCACAGCTCTAGCCTTCATTCAGCCGGGCTTTGGTTTACACTTCCAGCCATGAAAGGGACATTTCTAACTCATTTAGAATTCAGCTGTCATTTCTAACTCATCTTGTCCCCAACTGCTCGTCACCTCTCACACTGATTTCTTATATTCAGCTCTGCTACTTTGGTCAGCAGATTTAAAATTCTTCTGATGTTGTAGGTGAGACATAACCTTCTCTTTCCTTTATCCTCAATATCCAAGTCTTATTTCAAGATGTTTCTCACTTAGTTTCTGCTCATTGTCACTGCCACCATCCTAGTCCAGTATGTCACCATTCTACACCTGTTCCTCTACCAACCTTCCAACCAACCTCGTAAGCTCTTCTCTCCTCCTGACCAGGCCATCCTGTCTACACTGCCAAACCAATCTTCCCAGACTACTGCTTTCACCATTTTACAAACATCCACAATTGTTTCTATTTATTATATCAAGTCACAATGCCCTGCCTGGTGTTTGGCAGCCTCTATAACCCATGCTTCTTTCTGGTGCCTGCCTTTGCTTTCAGATCGGCCACACTCCTCATACTCTTCCACAAATATTTACTGAGCAAATGTTGGCCCTGGAAGCTGTGCTTCCTGGTGTTAATACGCTCACATTTTGGTCATTAACCTGGCTTGGGTTATATTATTTACATTAATTAGATTGTACCGCTTAAAAATATTAAAAAGTTCAGATAAGCTGTCAACGTAATACACATGGATTACTAAGCTTTTATTGTTTTACAAAAATCCATTTGGCTCATTACACAAAGCATTTAAAACGTTTTTCCACTTCACATGATTTTTACACTTAGTTCTGTCCCTGGCTAAAGTAACTAAAGAATGTTTAGGATCACATTTAGAGACTGCCTCTCCTAAGAAGTATATATTTAGTTTTTTGTTTTTGTTTTTTAATCCTCACCCGAGGATACTTTTCCATTTATCTTCAGGCAGAGTGGGAGGGAGGAAGAGAGGAAGAGGGAGAAAGAGACAGAGAGAGACATCAATGTGAAAGAGACACATCAACTGGTTGCCTCCCGCATGACACCGACCAGGGCCAGGGACGAACTGCAATTGAGGTATGTGTCCTTGACCAGAATCGAACCTGCAACTCATCGGTGGACCGACACTCTAACTGCTGAGCCAAACTGACCAGGGCCATATTTAGTTTTTATATTTTAAAAATCTTTTGTTTCTCAAATTCTTTAACTCAATTAACATTTAATCAATACCTACTATGTGACCAAGGGGAAGCAAAGGAATATTATCAGATAGAAGATATCTATCTATAAGTGGTTGCAACAAATCATTCATTTGGCAAGTAAGTATTTGCTGAGTATCTTCTACGCACCAAGCATTCTCCAATTGGAATTGGTGCTTCAGAAGACTGGGCCTCGACCACTCCTATGGGGGTCCTAGAGAAAGCCCTCGTGGGGGAAACTTGGGAAAGGATCACTACAAGACACTGCAGAGTCACAGGACTAGAGGCATCTTGAAAGGTTCTTTTTCTCCAATCATGCTAAAAGATAGTGTCTCATCCATCATGTTAGAGATCAAATTGCCCGCCTTAAAATCTTCACTAAAATTTTTGCTTCACAAACTCCCTTGATTAGCACATTCCAATTTTTATAAATTTTTGCAAGAGGCATATGGGGCAGCTCAGGGCTGTGTGTGGGCAGACTCAGAGACAGGAAACGTGTGTGGAATTGAGAAGAGGAAGGGAGTGTAAGTAATATACACCACTTAGGGTAAAGGAACATAGGACATTCCTGAGTTTATGATATAATTTGGAGAATTATGGATGCCATTTTCATCTACTCAAGATGACAGCTTTGAATTGAGGAATGAATTACTAAAGGAATCAGTATGTGTTCTGGGAGTCACAAAGGAAAGTCAGAGAAGTGATTCCATAAGCAGACAAGCAGTTAGTCTTTCTTTCTGGTTTTTATGGAATTATCCTTGCTTCTTCCCTTCTGGAGGTTTTCTAAGAACAGACATTCAATACTGGAGTTTCAGGACTACATACACACCGTAGTGAGTTTACTACACAATCTGGAACAGGACAAACCCAAATACAGAGGCCAAACAGAACATGATTTTGTTGCCTGAAATCTCATTCCTTCCCAGCAGACTACCATGGTGTTGAGAAATAATCTTGTAAAAGAGTCAATTTTTGAGTACTTAAAGCTTGCTCAATGAATTCAGCATGTTCTCTCTGGGAAAGTTCAGGGCCAAGGAAACATCTGCCTATTCTCTCAGCAATCACTGACACTATCTTTACCAGATGTTCTGAATTTGATGTTCTGAGTCAAAAGTCTCTTTGACTCAAAGGTGGTTAATTAAACTCCCAGAAATTTTACATCTTGTCAACTGTGTATTATGATTATTTCTGGTAGAGAGAGCTTCATGTCTCATCTATTCAAGGAATACCAACATATTTAAGTAACTAAAATTTATTATATGTCATTTTCATTAATAGGCTTGGAAGTTGAGTAAAATATAAGAAAGAAGAAAATAAAATTCTTTACACAAATCAAAATGGGAGTTCATTTTTCATCTTATAAATTAATAAAAAATAAAATGATGATACCAACTGCTGGTAGGAATAGAGAAAATTTACCTTTATAATTGGTTGGTAGAAAAATAAATTAGTACAATTTGTCTGCGGAACAACCTGACATTCTATTAAAATAAAAAAAGTACATCCACTTTGACTTCAAATTTCCATCACTGGGAACCTAATTTATAGATAATATCTACAAACATTCATCACGATATATCTATAAAGATGTTCAATGCAACATTCTTAAAAAGCAAAAAGACTGTTAATAAGTAAGTCACAGCACTTTCACATGATGGAAAACAAAAAGGGGGTAGATGAATACACACTGATGTGAAAAAAGATCTCTAGATAAAAAAGTAAGTTGTGGAATTGTGTACATAACATCTATTACTTTGATTTTCAAAAAATGTCAGTAAAGTGAAGTGGAAAATCATGGACTTTGTTTTTTTTTTCCCCCTTTGTACTTGTCTGTTTTAAAAAATAAAACCTAACATGTTATTTTAAAAGAAATGAGAAGAGCCCTGGTTGGTGTTGCTCAGTGGTTAGAGTGTCGGCCCATGCACTGAAGGGTCGTGGGTTCGATTTCTGGTCAAGGACACATACCTGGGTTGCAGGTTCAAGCCTCAGCCCCAGTTGCAGCATGTGTGGGAAGCAACCAATCAAAGTGTCTCTCTTACATCGATGTTTCTGTCTCTCTCTCTCTCTTCCTTCCTCCTTCCCTCCCACTCTCTCTAAAAATCAACGGAAAAAAATATTCTCAGGTGAGGATTAACAAAAACAACAAAATAATAAAAAAATAATAAAAGAAATGAGAAAAAAATTGTAATTTTTAACAGGTATTCTGAGCACTATTATTAATTTCTACATAGATAAAAGAAACTGTTAATGGTAGCACATCTACATAGTGAAACTTAGAGAGAGAAAGGGAAGGATATCTGTCTGAACTGTTGAATTTTTTTTAAAATATGGTTTTATTGATTTTTTTAGAGAGAGAGGAAGGGCGAGAGAGATAGAAACATTGATGTGAGAAACATCAACCGGCTACCTCCTGCCCACCCCCTACAGGGGATTGAGCCCGCAACCCAGGCATGTGCCCTGACCAGGAATTGAACTGGGACCTCTCAGGCCATGGAACGATGCTCAATCCACTGAGCCACACCGGCCAGGCTGAACAGTTTGAATTTTTTAGAACTATAGGCATACGTTGTTTCCATAATTTAAAAAATACTATAAAGGGAAAGCACAAAAACAAGGAACACTATTAAAACCAAGGAACATAAACACAGTAGATTTCAAACCTAATTCTTGGAGTGAATAAATCTTTGAAAGCACTGAGACCACAGGTAAAAGTGACCATCAGGCACTTCTCCTAGGGATCATGAGGGCTTCCCTGGGTCACCGAGTACAAGTGAAGCTCCACTTACCTATTGTTTAAGGCTCCCCCAAGGTCACAGTCACAAGGTCGACATCCATCCAAATCGTTGCTTAAGCCCCAATGCTCTGGCTGCAGAACAAAAGATTAAATATCTAAAGATGGGTTCCTGTAATTACACAATAGACTCAGCAAGAAACAAGTTATGGCGTGTTTTGGTTGTTCCGCCAAATATTCATTTGCAATATGAAAGAAGAAAGCCTACAAAAGAAATGAGTATAAGTATTCTGAAATAAGGAAACCAAAGCTGCAGGTCACTGGGGTCAGACAGGGTTACACATAATCGCATGATAATGCTGGATCAGAGTAGTTCCCTGCTCTACAAATAGCCTGCATCCAATAATCACCATGAGAAGATAGCAAAGATGCCAATTTTCTGGCAGTAAGAGAATTTTGGCAAACATTTGGCAGGACTTTAAATTGTTAAGTTCAGTCTGTCATAAACTCCATAAAGAAAGCCTTTCAAGGATTTGTTTATGTGGAAACATAGCCTAAAAAGCAAAGATTATTTTCACAACTGACAGGTGAGATCACATAGTCCTGAAACCACTCGAGTTGGACATAAAAGAAATAGGACAGAATCTATAATATATAGGGGAAAAGATCTCTTTGTGCCTCAACATATACACATTTCCTAATGAGCAGATAAAAACCAGGCTCACCATTTAAATCAGACTTCCAGAAATTTACTTTAAGAATCTATCAGGATGTATGCAATATGCATATTTAGCGATCATAAATATAGCTTGGGTTCAGTAGATTTCTTCTCCCAAATTATAAAAGCAATCACAAAAATGTTATAAAAGATATAGAATAATTTTTATAAATTACTCCACCTGGAATTCAGGATAGTGAACTTTTTGGTGTATCTCCTTCCAGATTTAAAAAAATATATTTTTTTCTTTATTGATTTTAGAGAGAGAGGAAGGGAGAGAGATACAGAAACATCGATGTGAGGGAGAAACATAGACTGGCCGCCTCCTGCATGCCCCCTACTGGGGATCGAGCCCACAACCTGGGCATGTGCCCTGACCAGGAATCAAACCAGCGACCTCTTGCTGCATGGGTCCACACTCAACCACTGAACCACACTGGGTGGGCCAGATTTTGTTTTCGTTTTTTTTTTAATGATTTTTTTTACTACATAATCAAGATACTACTCATATCCAGAGTTTATTTATTTATTTTAATTTTTGTTGTTTATCCTCACCGGAGGGTATTTCTCCATTTATTTTCCAGATTGAGTGGAAGGGAGGGAGGGAGAGGGAGAGAGAGAGAGAGAGAAACATTGATGTGAAAGAGACACATTGATTGGTTGCCTCATGCATGACCTGGACTGGGGCCGGGAATTAAACCTGCAACCCAGGTATGTGCCCTTGACCGGAGATCTAACCCATGACCCTTCAGTCCATGAGCCATCGCTCTAACTGCTGAGCCAAACCAGCAGGGCCTGAGTTTTTTATACCACCATAAGCATTTCCTCACGTTGCTGCTATTTTCAGTGGCAACCAAATATGCCACTTTATAGAAGTCCCAAAATTTACTTAATTATTTTCTCCCACTGCTGCTCCTAAGTTTTTTTGCTATAATTAATAAAAGATGCAATGATTTACTGGGTTATCACTTCATTAGGTATATAATGTCTAATCACTGTGTTGTACACCTGAAACTAATATTGCATGTCAACTGTAATTGAAAAGTAATTTTTAAAAAGATACAATGATTCCTCTGATAAATACATCTTTGTCCAATTTTCGATTCTTTCATTAGGATCAATTCCCAGAAGTGTGGTTACTGGGTCAAAGGGTATGTGTATTTCTATAGGCTACTAATACATATCCCCAAATTTTCAAAAAGTATGAGCCAATTTGCATTTTTATCAGCAGCAATGAGTACCAGCCCCTCATTTTGTCTTCACTAGTCAGCCATCCTATTTTTTAAAACGTTTATTTTGTCTGTAAAAATGGTATTTCGCTGAGGTTTTATTTTACAATTCTAACAGTGATGGTGAACAACTTGTCAAAATTATTCCTTAGTAATTCCTCTTTTGAGAAGTATCTACTCATGTCTTTTAACATTTACATACAAGGGTGATGATAGAATCTATAATAGGTAAAGGTATTCTCTATTAAAACATATCATATTCACAAACTACCCACCCAGTGTAATTAAGATTTACCTACCAGACACTGGTCACAATGCTGTTCTGTCACCAGGCGCTTACAGTAGCAGTAACCACTCTCAGAGTCACAAGGATTCCCACCAGGGATTGTTCCCAGAGGATTGCAAGCACAAGCTTTATTGGAGATAAAACGAAGTAAAGAAACATAAACCAAGCGAGTCTGAAGCAGGAGTCTGGATTTAGAATTCAAAGTAGAATGAGACTTATGCATACATGAGAATTTCCAAACTTTTTAACTAATGTACTTACATTTACAACCAAATGGATCTTCAGCACTTAAACCATAGAAGCCTTCTTTGCAAATATCACAATGTTCTCCTTCCACATATAATTTACACCGACACTGACCAGCAATGAGGCCGGCAGAAAAATCAGTGTAACTGTCACAGATTCCCCCATTCTGAGAACCAGCTGGGTCACAGGTACATTCTAACAAGAATGAAAAGCACCAGGTTACACAACGTGTGTTTATATAAATACATATATTCCCTTCATCCTTCAAACGTCACAAAAATAGACTAAAGAAGGCTTTACTACCAAGTAAATTCCACTTCTAGCATCCTATATAGCAGATAAAATAAGGCTGAGTCTAATGCCCATCTTATGAGTTCCAACAGAGGGATGGTAACTATCAGACTAGATATTCAAATTGAAAGGTAATAGGTCCCACCTCATGACCCTTCCCCACTTACGTTCACAGAAGTTAGGATCTCGGACATCTCTCTCCGGGTGCTGATAGTAAAACGGTTTGCACTGCTCACAGCTGCGCCCCATAGTGTTGTGCTGACAGTTGTCACACACTCCTCCACTGACGTTTCCAGTGGCCAAGAAGACTGCCATGTCAAAGTGGCATGAGCTGGTATGTTCATTGCAGTTACACTCTGTGTGAGAAGACCAATATCAAGTAAAGCCTTTTAAGTCTATTTATCAATGGAGGACGGGGTTGGTAGGAAGGAATCTCATTTTGGAAACTAGGGATGAAGTTCAGGCAAAACAGCAGTTAACAAGAAGGCACTTGTGGTGAAAAAGGACATATCTACTTGACATCAGTTTAAATCCTGTATCATGCTGGAAACTTTCAAAGGGTGGATTTCATGAAATAAACTCAACAATCTTCCCTCCTTGGAAGAGAATGGACTACAAAAAATTGAAAACCTTTGGGGAGTTCCCATGGAAGCTTCTTAGCAGAAAGGCTGTCACTGCATGGAGGACACCTTTGGGTCCTGCTCAGGGTGGGATGGGAATACATCACTCTAGAGGATTTCTGGGCAATATGTTCCTAGAAAAGCCAGTGTGGGCTGCCAGCTTTGAGGAACATGGTACAAAGGCCTGATTCCCTTCCTCCCCATTCCCATCACCACACTGTGAGAATTAAGGTCTGCTTAACAGCCATCTAACCGGCTTCAGCACCGTTTGTTCCTCCTCTAGCCTATTCGGCAGTCATCTTGGTCCAACCCAGCTTTAACCATAATCATCTCCCTCTCATGATCAACAGTCCATATGGATTCCTCTTATCTTTTTCCTTAACTCAGCTTTGTCCTTATGGGCTTTACACTCTAGCCTCATCTGCCCCCCTGTAACACAACAACTCCTGGAGACAGGGAATGTGTCGTATCTGCTGATGTATCCTCGGTGCCCAGCAGAATGTTGACCTTGATACGCTGGTTGAACTAAACCTCGGAATCATTTCCCAGCACAGACTCTGTGGTGGTCACCAGAATGTCCTTGGGGCCTTGTGCTAAATGTTGTTCTCCTTACCTGAACTCCCTCCCACCTTCTCCTCTCTCTCTTTCTTGCTTCTCTTTACCTAAATAATCTTAACTATTCACCCAGGGCCAGCTGAGTTGTATTACTAACAAAACCTTGACCACTCCAGCCCTCACTGCTTTCTGAACTTCTAGAATAGCCTTTCTAAGTGAGGGCAGAGGCAGACACGCTCCTGGAGGGGAGGACAGTACATGAGAATCACTGTGTGTGGATCAGAGGGGTGGTGGTGCTTCAAACTCCTTAGCCCAAAGAACAGCACTGGGATGGATCGATGGATGGAGGGGAGCCAGCCAGGGGCTGCAGCTGGGCTGGCAAAGAGACAGGGCTGAACATTCTACTACATATCTCAACCTTCATGACCAACCAGGCCATATTTTTCTTTCATTTTTCTCTCATGGGCATTTTGCCTTAAAAACAGTTAAGATGTCAAGGACATCTTTGTCTTTTATGGAATCTGCTAAACACACAGGTGCTGCTCAGTAAATAGTAATTTATTAATTTAATTGACTGAATATTGATTTCCTATGAGTATCAGGGTAAAGCTAGGAAAAGGGTAGTAACTTTTCTTCTTTTTGCAAAATAGTGTACTATTATTGTATTTCTAGTAAAAAAAGAAGGATCTGAAATCTGAATTAACTCAAAATGTCCCTGTGCTTGACTCACTTCTACAGGCATGGCTGTTCCGCCCTTCAGCCGGTCTCCACGGTAGGTCATGGTAGAAGTCCATGCACAGTTCGCAGTTCAAGCCCTTGGTGTTGTGCCTGCACATGCAGTGTCCATGAACCTTGAAAGTTGCAAAAACAAGAAAGAGCAGAGTAAGAGATATGCCAATGGCTAGATGTTCCCCACAGTCAGTGGAAAATATAAACCCACTTTCATACCAGTTTTAATCTCTAGTGCACCACAATGAGGGTTTCTTTGTTTTTAGTTTGTTCCTTCCCACAGTGAGTTCTAGCTATTTTGTTGATGGCTGTAACACTCATCTCTAGGAACTTTTCCTATTATATAATGGATACTCAATAAAAATTTTATTAAAGTATCAATGGAAAGAACCCAGATGAACAAAATTAGTAACTTAACAATTTAAAAAAAACTAGTGACTTATGAGTGAAAAAATGTTTTATGATAGAAATCAACAAAAGTTATAAAGGAGAACTTAACGTACACACACCACTGGAACAAGCGCATCCCTGCCCATTTTACCGCTATGCCACAGAGAAGGCTTCGTTTGCTTGTTTTGTTTTTTACTTCAGGCACAGCACTTAAATATTTTTTTCAACCAATTATTTTACATGTACATTTTTCCTTTTACATTAATTTTTTCCTTTAAGAAAAGAAATATAAAATCTCAGGAAAAGATACACATTATTTTGCTTTACGAGGGCCCATGATGCACTGTTTTGCATTGTGTCACCAGCACTGCAGGCACGCTTAAGCTCCTAAGGCATGTAAATCATAAATTCTTTCAGTCTACCCAAAATGCATGTATGTGGCATCTCAACTTAACACTACTTTCTACAGAATGGAATTCAGGAACAGGACAGACAGGTCCACCCTGGATCCACTTTGACAGGAATGCAGTTAGCAGAAGACTAAAATCCTGTCATTACAAGGTGGTTTCACATAGACTGAAAAATAGCTCCAAAGCACATACCATAGGACTCTACATCTCTGAATAAACAGTCCGATGTACTGTGAGATGGGTGATAGTGACATGACTGCAAGACATTAGCTACACACCAAATCTGTTACACTGAAAAGTAAATATAATCTTCACAGGCTTCTCTGAAAGATGTAGCAACATGATTAGCATAAATCCTCCCTTTAGGCTCCATTAAAATTTCAACTTTACCTATGCAATAAACTTCTCACAGAGTAAAGGGAAGACAAGTTTTAGACAGTCAAATACACTCAATTCTGTACCTTCTTAGATGAGGACTAACAAACTTTGAAAAGGCAAACAGCAAGTCATCAAGGCACAGCCTCCATCAGGAGGGGAGGCCCACAGTCCAGAGGAAGGAACCCTGGGGCAGACTCAGGAGAGCAGGAATTGAATTTCCATCTGTCATGTACTTTTTTAGGGCCCTCTAGCAAACTACTTAATCCCTCGTCTTTTCTAATAAGGATAGTTGGTTTAATAAATCCTGTCTAGCTTTAAACTCCAATGGGTCTACAAGAATTAGCAGTGCATTTCAAAACTGGTAAAATACTCTAACTTGATTCATTTTGCAAATCACCCAAATCCCAAATTTTTAAAAGTGCATACTCTGGAAACACAAGGAAAAGAATGAAACTAGAAAATATAAAGAAACAAAGTCCATTTGATTCCTAAATGATACCCTGTGGTTCTAGGTTAAATTTCCAGTTTCTTTGGATTGGGATCAATTTATGCCTTCTAGCATAAAGACTGGAATGCTTATGATTTTTAATCTCCTTGAAGTAAAGGAAGATGTATTGTTATTTGTAAAACATTTTAATATTTGTTGAGTAAATTATCTACTGTAGCATCAGTCCATAACAACAATTTCCAAAAATGAATTCAGTGTCTATGAGCAGTCCTTATATTCTCATAGTCCAAGAAAGTCAAAGAGAAAATCAACTATGGTACAAAGGCCTAATTGTAAGTCTGGAAAAAATAAAACCCCTAGAAAATGTGAAACGCTTAAGGTAAGACTAGCTTTAATTTTCTTTAGATTCACCTGTGTAAAGGAGAAAGCCACGCAGAGCGCTTGCTTACCATTCCTTCTACCTCTTCATCGACTCCATCCACAGGGGCACATTCACTGGCATGGCCATAGCAGAAGCAATTTCCTCGAACCACCATATCATAAACTGCATAGTAGTACTTCTCTCTGATTTCCATTCTGGAATCCAAAAGGTTATCTCCCAAAGTATGTAGTTTCACAAATTTAATTCTCAAGTTGGTGATTTTTAAGAGATCTATAAAGGCCACCAAGAAGATGAAAAGTCTGATCAAACAAGCAAGATTTCTTTTGCAATTTTACATCTTTTCTCTTTACAGAAAGGCATGACAAATTAAAATGGCTTAAGTCAAGTTTACCCCCTTGTATGACCTAGATGATCATAATAGTAAAGTTGAACATAATGTGACAGTCTCTGAAAGAAAGAAAGGTTACAGCCTTCTCATTAGTTTAATGAGAATGTTTGTTCTGTGATGGATTTGTTTGCAGATTGATGTTTCCGGAAGAATGTAAGAGTGGGGAAATTTACAAATGTAATGGCATGATTGCCAGAACCCACTGGCACACAGTAATCTAAACTATTGCAATACCATTTGATTCCTGTTGCAATTAGTGTCAGTCTCAAAACCAGAAAATTCCATTCAGGTGGGAAAGGGTTTATCAAAGCACCCAAATTCTCATTAATATTATAAGATAGAAACATATAGGGTACCGCAAATTAGGTTTACAGTTGTTCCTATGGAAAATAATACAATGATTAATAAATAATCATTTATTTAATAAAAATAAACTCTGTGTTTCTCGTACTCACAACTATAAACCTACTTTTGATTCACCTGTATTTCTGTGTTTATTTTTGGAGAGGAAAATACTATCTGAAATTTCCCACCATTGAGAAGAAAACCAAGTTACTAAAATAAACTTAACACTGCAGGATAACCACAGTCCAGGGACAGAACACCTCAACCAAGGTTTTAAGCAACATGACAATCTAGAACTTTCTGCGTCCTAGTTTTACAATACAAATTTACCAATATAATTACCAATACAATATAGTGGCAGGAGGATAAAGGAGCTTAGTGTTTACATGGTGGGACAAATTATTTCTTCTCAATTTCTCTTATTTTGTCTTCTTTTTCCTGGGTCTATGGACCAATGCTGATTCTAGAAGCTGGGCTGTCAACTGCATTCGACAGTAACTTTATAAACCAAGAGCCATTCCACCTTCTAAGTATTTTCATTGATTACTAAGTTGCTCTTGCTAAAGTGGACCCCAAAAGATTGATTGTTCCATCTGCCCTCCCTCTTAGCTCTGTAGCCTGAAACCGCTCCTAAGCTTTACTTTCATTTCTGCTGATGCTGTCTCATAAGTTACAACACAGGGCAACAGGGAATTGGCCTAGTGCATCAGATACTTTCAAAGCCCAAGTACAATTTAAAATACTTATAATATATGCATAGCTTACAATAGAGACTAGGAAAGATCTGTGGGTTGAAGAGAAAGTCTATGAGTCCATGCATTAAACTTGGGCTCTTTGTAAAATCAAAAATTAAACAGAGAAACTATAGTCTGAGCTGAACGGAATTTATGGATGCCAACATTTCCTCCTGCACAAATGCTCCTGCACAGAAAGAGCACAAGCGCCTATTGACAAGAAACTTGAAGAGCAGCTGGAGTATTTAGAAACCCTTGAACTGATCTTTGTGGAAGCCCTCAGAAGATCAAATACACCCCCTTCCACTCTCCTGCCATATTTAACAACAACTAAGTCTCGCAATGACTGCTGTTCCAAGAGGCAAAAATCACTTCTGGAGTGTCTCAAAGATCTCAACAATAGAAACAACTGAAGAGCTATTGTTCCCTTGATTACAAAGTGAATCAAAAGCATGAACAGCTAACTGGATGCTTCTTTGATATAGAAATAGATTTTCTGATACCATTTAACAACAGAAGACAACAGAATTATAATGGCAACACATTCCCCAAGTCCCACAAGCTTCACCTAAAAGGGAACAGACCATGAGTCCTTTCAGGGACCTGGCTTTTGGGAGGGGAGTTGTCATGGGAGCCCAGCCAGACATTTCTCACAACTGGATTTTGAGAACAAGGAGGGCAGGCCTCACAGAGCTGCCTCAGAAATAGCACAGGGCTGGACGTGCCATTAAATATTTGTTTTACAACAGAATGAAAGAGTAAATTACAGACCAGAGACAGTCCGGGCCACACGTGAAATTAAGTGGAAAAACAGCACTCTTCTGGCAATATTCCCTGGGCTTCTTCCATTGTATTCCTCCATGCTTCAGGCTGCATAGTTCCATGGGGCTTTGTAAAATAGGGCTATGCTCAGCCGGGAAGCAGAATCAGCCCTGCCCCTGCTTACCTGACCGCACGCGCCTCAGAAGTAGGAGGGGTAGCCTCACCCTCCACTCTGACCACGGGACCAGGTCTACAGCAGACCGAAGCCACAGCTGACAGCAGTAGCAGTGCAGCTTCAATGTACTGAACTCTTTCTATGCATCAGGCACTTTGGTAGGTGGTTTAAATACATTAACTCATTTCCCTCCCTAACAACCCTAAAGTCAATATTACTCTCTCTACAGACGAAAAAAAACAAAAACACAGAGGCTTAAAAAAGTTTTAAGCAAATGACTTGCCCTAGGTCACGTAGCTGTAATATGCTGGCACTGGGAATTTATACCCAGATCTGACTCCAAAGCCCATTCTTTTAATTAGTGCACATTCTGCCTCCCAAAAAGATCAAAAGGTAACTCTGACAAAACAAACAAATGTAAGCATAGTTACAGAATGCGGCAAAGTGCTCTGACCTGAGTCCCAACATATAGATTTAGGATCTGACTAACATTATTTAATGTGACCTCCCTCTCTCTCTGAGCCTCAGTTTACTCAGCTGTAAAATGAAAATACAACTCTCACCTTACTGAGCATATTGAAAATGGCTGAGACTTCCGATTGCCCCCACTATTCTCTCTTTTCGTCCTTTGACAGTAAGAGCCTTAGTCAAGAGTATGAGACAGCACCTGGCCACCTAGCTAGAGCTGTTCCACAGCATTGCCTGCAGTGTAGCCATGTGACTAACTGTGGCCAGTGGGATGTGAATAGAAGTGGGTAGCAGTGCTCTGGGTAAGAGTTCTTCCATGATTGCTATTTTCCATCAAGCTGATAACAGCTTGTGTCACTTGCCCGTCACTTACTCACCTCCCACAGGTTGGGACAAGGACATTCATTGGTCTAGCTCTAACCATGTGGACAAAGAAAGTAAGACAGAAGGAACCTAGGAACCTGGGTAACCTACTGGCTAGGGTTGCCAGATTTAGCAATAAAGATACAAGATGCGCCCTGGCCAGTTTGGCTCTGCGGTTGGAGCATCGGCCTGTGGACCAGAGAGGCCCGGGTTCGGTTCCCATTAAGGGCGCGTACCTCGGTTGCAGTTTGTCCCTGCCCCGGTTGGGGTCATGTGGGTGGCAGCCACTCGATGTGTTGCTCTCACGTCAATGTTTCTCTCTCTCTCTCTCTTCCTTCCTCTCTCCCTCCCACTTTACCTCAAGATAAATGCAAAAATGTCCTCGGGTGAGGATAAAAAAAAAAAGATAAAGATACAAGATGCTCAGTTAAATCTGAATTTCAGATAAATAATCATTTTTTAGTATAAATATGTCCCAAATATCACATGGGACATAGTTATGCTATAGGATATACTTGCATTATTACAAAGGACATAGTTATAGTAAAAAAAAAATAATTCACTGTTTATCTGCAAGTCAAATTTAACTGGGTGTCAGTCTGTATTTTATCTGAGCCGACATGTGGCAATTGAGCTCCTCTTCTCTGAAAATCCCTCTGGGTGATTTTCTAAGAAAGAAATAAAATTCCATTTATTTGAGCCACTGTATTTTTTGGGACACTTTGTTACAACAGCTTAATATATATGTGTGTGTATGTGTATGTGTATATATTATACTGAGCAGTAGTATAAATAAGGTACTATGACCATAACTCTTTGAGTACATGACATACATTTTTTACTCTTATCAAACCATGTTCCCCATCAGTGAGTACTTTGATTACTGCCAATTTCGAGAGCTCCTGGTAGGGTTTTGCAGAGGAAAAAAGAAATGAAGAGGGTGGATTTAGCACTGAATATTTAGATTCTGGGTAAGAGTTCTTCCATGAGTGCTATTTTCCATCAAACTTTTGTTTGAAAATAAGCTTACTTTGTATCCTTGGACTATAAGGATCTTCTATTTTGAAAGCAGGATCTAAAGCACGAAATATCACCTAAAAATAGATAGAAGAGTAATTGGTATTTTTGCAATGATCAAAAACTAGATTTGCAAGTAGAATGTAATATAAAAGTAGCAAACAAACCTCTCCTTCTGTTGAAGGTTCAATGTCAGAATATCGGGAATCACAAATTATATCATCAACGTTCTTCATGGGGCCAGTTGAAATGCCTGGAAATGAGCTCTCACAGTCATAAGCAAAGTATCTGTACACGCCCCAGGTTTCCCCAAAGTCAGATGATCGTTCTATCAGCATAGCGGCTGGACGGAATGTCTAAACGCAGGGTGGAAAAAATTTATTTGATGTTTTTTTATTGTGATATATGTTTTTAAATCTCAGATGAATATATCACTCAACTGTGTGCCCAACCCTGAATACTTGCGGTTGGTATTTCAGACTATATCTGGATTTCAAATACTGTTTATAGCTGTTCCGCGGAGACTCTTCTTGCAAGGAAAGTGTCTAGCCTCTAAATTTTGCACTTTCTCCCACCCTACCAAAGATTAGTAGGCTGTTTCTCTTTAGAAGCTGATTATAAACAGGTCTTAATAGCAGACATGTTTTTGTATATTTAGTCACCAGGCCCATGATGCGATTGGTTAGTTTGAGTGCTAAATCATTTCAGTCGTTTATTTAATTATTCAATAGATGTGTAATGACTGCTACTCTGTACCACACACTGGTCTGTATGCTGTAGAGGTATCAATATGAGCATAAATCATTTACAACACAATACATCCAACACCACAGTAGAGTCACATGTAATGTGCTTTGGGAAAACAAGAGGAAGGAATTACTAACTCAGGAATCTGGGGAATCCTGCAATTCCACTCCTAGCTATCTACCCAAAAGAACTGAAAACAGGGACTCAGATCGGTATTTGTATGTGAACGTTCATAGCAGCATTATTCACGACAATCAAAAAGCAGAAACAACTCAAATGTTCATCAACAAATGAATGGATAAATAAAAACTATATACATTCAATGGAATGTTATTTGGCCATTAAAAAGGTCTGAAATTCTAATATTACCTACAACATAGGTGAGTCTTGAAAACATTATAGTAAGTGAAATAAGCCAGGCACAAAAGGACAAATATTGTATGATTCTACTTACATGAAATGTCTTGAATGGGTAAGTACACAGAAATAGACAGTAGGTTAGAGGTTTCCAGGGGTTGTGGGGAGGGGTCAATAAGGAGTTACTGCTTAATGGGTACAGAGTTTCTATTTGGGGTGATGAAAAATTTCTGGAAACAGTGGTGACAGTTACAACAATGTTGTGACTATACCTAATGCTACTGAACTGTACACTTAAAAAGGGTTAAAAAGGCAAATTTTGTGTTATGTATATTTTACCATACACAAAGCCAGGGAATGCTTCAGAGAGAAGAAAGCATCAAAGTGGACCTTAAATGGTAACTGGGTGTTTTCCAGGCAGGGGGTGGAGGCAGCTGCAGGTGGCAGAAGAGGTTGGTTGGGACAGAGCAGGAAGGAATTTGTTTGCCACGCTAAGGGTTTTACTTCATCTTTGTGCAATAAAAGGGAAACACAAAGATTTAGCTGGACAAAATGAAATGATCAGATTGCACTTTAGAAAATAACTCTGTGGCAGAGTATTGGACACGGAAAACATGAGACAAGGAAACAAAGCGATAGAAAAAGATGAGGGTCTTGTCCGGCCGGTGTGGCTCACTGGTTGAGCATCGACCCATGCACCAAGAGGTCACCGGTTCGATTCCTGGTGAGGACACATGCCCAGGTTGTAGGCCCGATCCCCAGTGGGGGGCATGCTGGAGGCGGCCAATTGATGTTCTCTCTCATCGATGTTTCTATCTCTCTCTCCCTCTCACTTCCTCTCTCTCTAAAATCAATGAAGAAAAAAAAATTTTAAAAAGATGAGGGTCTTAACTCAATCCTTACATTTGAATACAGATAAAGGGATGGAATTGATTGCTTTGAAAATTTAGTGAAAGTAAAATATATTGAATTGCACTTGGTGATCAATTAGATTTCAGTGGAAAGGGAGGGAGAGGAAAGAAACACAGGCACCCAAGCTTGGGTAGCTAGGGGGACTGTGCTGCTAATAACAAAGACTCAGAAGAGATGTGAAGGCATTTGGTTTTGGACTAACGACGTGAGGAATTCACATGGTGATGCCCACTGGACAACTGAAAACAGTGGACTGGCACACAGCTGCAAGAATGGAGCCTGAAACATGGATTTGGGAAACACTGTATACATACAATATTTGAAACCTCCAAATATATAACTTTGCCCCAAAAAGCAATGGGCAAGATAAAAGAGAGCCAACATCGGTGCTCCAGGAAAATGCATTAACAAAGGGCTAGACAGGAAGGACAGTGGCGCCAGGAACTTTAATTATATTATTTCGTTTAACCTTCTGTTATAGGCTGAACTGTGTCCTTCCAAAATTCTTTTTTTTTAAATTAATTTATTTATTTGTTTTTGTGTTTTTTTAATTTTTTTTTTATTCCTCACCTGAGGATATTTTCCCATTCATCATCAGATAGAGTGGGAGGGAGGGGGAGAGAGAGAGACAGAGAGAAACATTGATGTGATAGAGCCACATCAACTGGTTGCCTCCCGCATGGCCCCGACCAGGGCCAGGGACGAACTGCAACCGAGGTACGTGCCTTTGGCCAGAATTGAACCCGCAACTCATTGGTCCATGGGCCGACGCTCTAACTGCTGAGCCAAAGTGGCCAGGGCTGTCCTTCCAAAATTCTTATGTTGAAGACCTAACCCCCAGGACTTCAGTCTGTGACTGTATTTGGAGGTAGGGTCTTTAAAGGGAAAATTAAAGTAAAATGAAGTCATTACAGTGGGCCCTAATCCATTATGACTGGTGTCCTTATAAGAAATTAGAATACAGACATGTAAAGAGGGAAGACCATGTGAAGACACAAGGAGAAGACAGCCACCTGTAAGTCAAGGAAAGAAAATGCCATAGAAGAAACCAATTCTGCTGACACCTTGACCTTGGACTGTTGTTTAAGCCACCCAGTGTGTGGTACTTTGTATGGCAGCCCTAGGGAACTACTAGACTCACAACACATTTGTCTTATGGATGAGGAAACTGAGGCTCAGAGACATCAACTGAGTTGCTAGCTATCGGCAGAGCTCAGATTCAAATCCAGGGTGAATGAAGAACAAATCTATCTTTCTGCCTCAGTAGCTAATGGCATAATAGAAGACTGAAAATGGATGTCAGAAAAGAAGGAATAAGAAAACAAAAATCCTGGAAACTGAGGCAGGACAGAGGTTTAGGAGGGTGTGGAGAACAAGGTCAACTAGAAATAAGAGATGAAACAGAATGAGCATTAAAAGCAGGCAAATTCTTCAACACTGATGAACAGTGACAAGTGCATTTTGGGAAGTGGAAGTCAGATTACAATGGAGGAAGATCAAGAAAGTTAAGTGGACCTTGCAAACAGAACCTGAACAAGGACACTCTAAATTAAAACCAATGTCTGATAGAAATCTGGGTGACAACTAAAGGTGAACTAGTACATTCACAGACCTCCTCTTGCCTCTGTTAGTAATCCTGACAGTCTTTTCCACTGATAAAAGGAGACAAGGATAAGAAAACAAAAGGTCACATTTTGACAGATTCTTTGACTTACTCACTTAGTATTTGTTCAAATTCTTCTTATTTTTTTTAACTATTCAGGAATATTAAAAATAATAATTTATTAGAATTTTAAAGTAAGGGGGGGAAACCCAATAGCTAATTGAACCAGGGCAAACTCCCCATGAGAACAGCTCCTGGGTGGCGATACTTGGGGAGAGACTAGCCTGATGTCTGTGTCACAGGGGAGTGGAGAGGAAAAGCCTTACAACCAGTCTTAGCTATGCTTCCTTCTCCCTCCCTTCTGGAAATTTCTGAGTCCCAAAGGACCACTGACGGGATATTCAATTTCCTGTGGAGTTAAGAAGCTGCTGGAAAGGAGAACAACACATTTTACCTACAGAACGGAAGCCTTTCCACACTCTCTGCTTAGTCACCAACCTTTTCAGGCCTCATGTTGCCACACATTTGCCTCTGAATTTATACTAAATAAAAGTGGTTGAGTTTCGAAATATCTGGCTATAAAAACATACTGTGTATATGCTAAATGAATTTTGCTAGCCTAAGAAAACACTTAGCTATCAGCCATCTCTGTGGCAAACACAAGTAAGAATGACATGTATTCTTCATCCTCATCCCCTTCCTGTTCTCACTATTGTTGGTAGTATCAGCACCCTCCAACTCACTCAGCTTCAACGTCCAAGTAATCTCTGATTCATCCCTTTCCTTAACCTTTCTTCCACTGCTCTGCTTCTAATCTTTCTCCATTTCAGGGTCTAACCTTTGATTCTAAGGGGCCCAAATGACTTCTTAGAAAACAGGCTCCACCACTCGGCGATGATTCTCAGAGGCAGGAGTAGCAGAGGTAACAGGACATGTGTGATCTGAAAAAGCTTCTGGTAATGCTTCCAAGACATCCGGGCTGCAGAAGGCAGCTCCCTCCTACCTGAGGATCACAGACAGCCTTTGCATGATACCAGCCCTCTCCTAAGTCAGCCCTTCTTTAACACTGACCTCAACAATAGCCCCCAATGTTGTCCCAGGCTCCCCTTTGCATTTCTGCTTGACTCCCTCCCTGAAATACAGGTCTCAATTCCTTGTCAATTGCTCCCTATTTCCTACAATGGTCACATTCCTCAGCAAGGAGTCAAGGTCTTTCTGTCATCTTACTTCCTTTCCCCCCCTCACTGCCCTAAGCTTGAGGCAAACCTACATTATATGTGCTGAACAAAACTTGCCAGAACAGTCCCACCACCAGAACTGTGTTCTCAGACTGTTTCCTCTGCCAAGAATGGCTGTTCTTCCACCTCCTCCCACTGAAATCCTGCTCCCTCTTCCTGGCCCAGGCCAAGTGCAGCCCCAGTCCTCTCCTCGTGAAGCTTTCTCTCGTATCCCAGGCTAAAGTTACTCTCCCACTCCTACGTGCTAATGTACATTACCTGAGCTTCTGCTACAGCAGTTAGCACATTATCTTGTATTGTGAGTTATTTGTAAGTATGTTTCTCCCCTAGAAGACTGGAAGCTCTGGGTGTAGTAACGCTGCTGTCTTTATAAAGCCCTGGCCGGTGTGGCTCAGTTGGCTGGGCGTCGTCCTGTGCACTGAAAGGTTGCTGGTTCGATTCCGGGTAGGGCACATGCCCCGGTTGTGGGTCGTGATCCCTAGTAGGGGCGTGCAGGAGGCAGCCGATTCGATGTTTCACTCTCACGCCGGTATTTCTCTTTCTCTCTCTCCCTCTCTCTTTAAAAATCAATTTTAAAAAATCTTTAAAAAAAATCCCATAAAGCCTGGAGCAGTTTCTTACAAACAGAAGAAGGGTGGATTCATTCAGTCACTCATTCATTTATCAGTAAATATTTGTAGAGCAATTATGTGCCAAGTATTAGCACATATAAAAAACGATCACATTCCCACTATAGGCCAGGGTAGAAAGACTACCCCTATAACCAGAGCAGAGGGGTATGTCACACAACCCTATAACATAGGAGTCATTACTGTTCCCACTTTACCAAGGGGGAAGCCAAAGCTCTGGCCATACATGCCAGTAAGGGGCGGAATGAGGATTCACACCCAGGTCTGTCCAACTGCACAGATGTTGCTTTTCACACATGAACTAGAACCCAAAGGATGAGTTCTCTCTCATAAACTAAAGTCTGACAACTTGTACCCATTGTTCACATCTCAGTTAAACCACCACCTCCTCCACTTGGCCTTCTGCACTTAGGTGCAGAATTTCATCTTTTGCCCACTGTATTCATTGAATGAGTTTCAACTACAGAATATGTGCCAAAAAGGACTTTTGGACATTAAAAACCTCAGAACTACCCAGGTATGTAAACAGATGCCCTTTCCAAAGTAAAAGACAGGACCATAAACATTAATAAAGATGACCGAGCATGTTCAGGTGCCACATAACATGAAGGCAATATCCTCATGCACAGCCGAGTGTTAATTCTAACTGCCAGGTTGAGTGTGTGATCAATGAAGGGACAAGGAGTAAGTGACAAAGGTGTTTAGTAGAAGCCCTACCAACCTTCTCAGTGTCAGGTGTCACAGTGTAAACCTTCCTCCCCAGCAGTAATAGCAGGGAACCGGCAGCCCAGCCATATTCTGACCTCCACGCCCACCCATGCCCCGCCCCTCTACCTCCCAGGCATCAGTAGAGGACACAAGTGAGACTTTCATGGTTACCTGCCCACATGGTAAATCTACCCTGGCACCTTTTCCTAACCTGAGAGGGTATAGATAAGGCCCCCAACTCCAACTCAAAACTATTCACAAGTGGTTTTACTCTGAGAAGTAATAAGTAAATTATGGGTTTTGTGTGAACCAACATGTACTCTAAGCCATGTGAAGTCTGTCATTTCCAGGCAGCTGCTTAAGAAGAAACAAAGGGACTTTGTACAGAGACATTCCCTAGTCCTGGAGTCATTTTACATCTTGAAAAGAAAAAAAAAAAGAGAAAAAAATCCACATTTAAGAAGGCATATACATTTCTTAAGGAACTGTAAAACTGTTCCCACAAATTCTGCAAAACCTTGGAAACTAAAGATAATACACTTCCTTTTCAGTTCCCAAACTCAGCATTAAATCATCCACACAAGCGATCAGGGATTTAGTCTCCAGATGTTTTATTGTGGTTTGGAAGAGTCAGAGCTGCCTCTCTCCATGGGGAAATAAAAAGATACCTAATTAAAAGTTTACAGTTGAATTACCTTAGAATAGTGGCTTTCTCTATTTATTGCCATGAAGATAAGAGTATTTGTTAAGCATAGTTATTCATGTCCATGTTTAAAAAACTGCTCAACTATCCCAATTTATGGCAATAACAATATTATGGATTCCTTACCTTGAAAGTCATTATGAGATGAGTAAAATGGAATTCTGCTTCCAAATCCAGTTGGATGGTTACATTTTCCATGCCTATAGATATTTTTAAATAAAAAGGAAACAGTAAGGTAAATAGAACATCTGTGAACAGTTGAGGCTATTTTGTTAAGTTATCATAGAAATCCTCTTCTATCTTAACCTGAAGATGTAAATAAGATGGCAATAAACCTCTGTCCTGATTTAGGTGGTAAAGCACAGTCGTCTTTCACACATCCTTCTGGAGCTCAGCATGTTGGAGCTGCTCACTGGACTAAGGCATCTGGCAGAATGCCTCCTGCTGCAGCAAGGACATCTTTACTTAGGAAACAGTGAAACATCTTCCCGTCCCTCCATGCCAAGAGGCTCTCCAAAGGGAAGGAGAGGGGCACTTCCTGTGCACAGCAGGGACTCAGCTTGCAGTCGAAAGCACAAGGACATAATCCTCCCTCAGCAGAAACACAAATACTCCTTTTTTTCCTATGTAGCAGCAAAGACAGAAATGAGTCTACCACATATGTTAGTTATATTCGTTTAAAACAACCCAGCCCTGATGGGGAAGGCTTTGGATGCTTTTCCACAATTGAAAAACATAGACAAGAGTGTGGTGACAGCCTGGTAAGGGGCAGGAACTGTGTGGAGGGGGGCAAATGGGGAAAAAATGGGAGACATCTGTAATACCCTCAACAATAAAAAATAAAAGAAAGAAAAACAATGCCAAAGAGACAAAAGGTCAGTCTAATAAACAAACTAGCCTAGACAAATACTAACATCTCCTCTTTTGAGGGGAGAGCCTGGTCGAACAAAAGAGCCTTTGCACCATTCCCTAAGGGGCCCTCAGACCAGCTTTTACACACTGAAAGGCCACCGGAATTTTGAAGGTGGAAAACACCTCTGTTCCAATCCCTTGGGCGCTGCCTGTTTGGTAAAGGAGATCTTTCCACCTTTCCTGAACCTCAGAGAGCTTTGGGGGTCCATCTTCCAGAGCAAAAGAAGCCTTAAATGCAAGAAGACAGGAATGTGTCAGAATGAATCATGTCACCAGCTGGTGTATTTTCAGGAAATCAGTAGGACTTTTGAAATAAACCCTCCCGCTGGAAACTTACCACATCAATTTGGGGGAGGGGAAAGTGGTCACTGGAACGGATATGAGTTAGTTGGAATGTTAAAGAATAACATTATCATGCTAACTTTATCTAAATTATTAAAAAGAACCATATTATAAACCTGTTCTGGATATTTCTTTTCACATGAAATGTTAGCCAAGTAACCATATGTCTCTCCTCTCCCAGGCTTTTAAAACCCTATAATATTTGTTCAAAATGAAGAGATAGAAACTAATATAAACTACCAACAAGACTAGTACCACTTCTGCAACGTAAGACCACGTGCTGCAATGTGTGGCCTAAAAGCACATTCCACTTTAGATTTATAACCTCATAAAGCACTACAGTTTTTTTGTTTTTGTTTTTGTTTTTTTTTTTTAATATGGGAAGAAAAATCCATGGAGAAAAGAAACAAGATCATTCTTCCACAGTGTATTTGACATCTGTCAGACTTAGGAATAGATCATCATGAAGGATAAGTTAAAAGTAGTTGTACGTGCCAAGCCTCATTCTATGCCTGAGAACTGATAATTTAATGCTACCATGTAAAGCTCAATTTGGACAAAACAGACTGAAAATAGATAAAATCACATTTACAAAGAAAATCCTATCAGACAACAGAGAGATGGCAGGGGACAGTAACGATCGGTCTGACTTTCTACAGAGCAAGTTCCATCAGTCTCATGTCATCTAATCTTGTGTCAAAGTGACAGAGAAATCAAGACCCTTTAATTGAAAAACCCTTCTTTCTGGCATTTGACCTCTTGCCATACAAATTAAAAGTTGCAGAACTTTTTAAACTCCTGATGTAACCAAGAACAACCCCCTCCTCTAGAACTATAACACATGATGAACTATTTTACTGTCTGTCGCCTAAAATGAGAATAGTCTTGATTGTAATGTTGAGGCATCTGTCCTGTCTTTCCATTTCATTGGAAGAACATGAGCAGTCAGGCAATGTTCTTTGTCTGTTTGTAATAAGCTCTGTGCTATTTCAGAAGTCCTCTATGATTCAGGCGCAGATTTACAGAAACTTCTCTTTCACATGGATCTATCAACCAAGATATCCTCCTATAAGAATTAATAAGGCTCTAACTGATACATGCTTTCTGAGGACCAGTCTATCTCAATCAAGCTGGTAACCAATGGAAGCCCAAGGCCAACCAGTGAATACTCAAGCCTCCTCAGAAATCAACAGTCTTCTAGAAGCATGTGGGATTTTATAGTCAGTGATGAGGAATTCTATTAAGGGAGTTTTTCTTTACAGAATGATGAATGACTGCAAGCATCCAAAAACTTCCCAGGTGTAGGGTATACAATAATGAGATCCAATCGTGCCTATGCTTTCTATGGCCAGGCTTAGGTTCACTTCTGAGAGCCCTTTCTCATAATTTTAAAAAAATCTAATGATACACTGTTAATTAACAAACATAACTCTATCTTTATTCCCTAAAGTTCAGCATTCAAGTTTGAAACAAATGAAAAACTAATTTTGGCTTAATTCCCCAGCAATAACATCATATTTGATGAATTTATTAAACCAAAATTCAAAAGGCAAAGAAGGGACAAAAGACTGAATTTACACACTCACTAGGGAAACTGACTTGGGGTCATATCCATGTTGACCAAGTCTTTGAAAAATCACATGTAGTGCTTATTCATAGTACTATTATTACATTTTCTTTAGATAAAGGAAGGTGGTGATAGTGGTGGGAGCTGATTCTACCCTTTCATTTGGAACTGATCAAAATGAAAGATGCTACATTTTTGTGGAAGAATAAGGGCCTGAGATAGTGCAAGGCCTTCCCACACTCTCCTCAGCACCTACACATTCCCTAAAGGCCCCCCTCAGAATGAGGACTATGCAATACATGGTGCAACATGAAAGGCTGCTTTCTGACAGGAAGTGCATGCTTCAGGAAGGTTAGATTTTACCAAGAGAAGTCAGTGCTTCAGGCAGTAAATCTGTCAAAGGCCTTGATCACAGGACAGAGGAACCAATCTTAATTACAAACACCCAGGAGTCTGTAACCCCTTCCAAGTGACCAATCGCACTCCACAAACTTGTTCCCACACCAACCACATACCATTTTCAGATTGCCACCAAATCTTAAGGCGGTTTGGAGCAAATGTAGTGACCACATTTTCAATGAGATGACTGTCAGGATTGAGGGTCTCATGATAAGGATCTTGTGAATTGCATATGAAGCATTTTTTGTCTTCCTGAAAGCAAAGTGAGTTTCATGAGTCTAGGAAACAATCTCACACACACACACACATGTCCACAATACAACATTCAAACCTACTTGCTTCAAGAAAAATGAATGTGTCAAAATTACTTAAATGACATATCACATGCCTTTCACTTTAATTTATGGAGTATGAAATTCTCCTGAAAATTTCTTCCTCTCTTGCAAATTCAAGGTCAAAAGTAAAAGAAAGCATTGTTTCCACCAGCTATTAATTTAATCAAAATGAAATTTCTAGGCTTAAACCTTAATCTCAACAAATAGCTAGAGAAGCTTACTCTCCAAGTGAAATACAGAAGAGGCATCAGAGAAGTTTTGCTGCCATAAAGCAAACTGAAAATGAAAGAAAAAAAAATTCATTTTCTAAAACCTACATAAGGCAGAAATCAAGTATTAGGCAGACATATTTAAGAATGTTTGACAAGATTTCTTAGCTTCTACTTTGCCCAAGCTGTGAACCAGCAGTGGTGGCCAGCAGACTACAAACTTCTCAGGATATCTGGGGACGGGGGTACCAGGCTGTTCTATTGTGTTGGGAGCACTATAAACTGTGACCAACTCAAAGAACACCAAAGTGGACCTGGAAGTGAGGCATACTTTAGGTTTTAGAGTAGCTCTGAACTGCTCTCTTCTCATTTTCCTTCTCCCTGAAATAGGGGCCACAGCCACTCTGGCATTGGTCAGGAGAGTTCAAAGAACCCTCTTTGTACTCCAGGATGGCAAATCATAAATAACAAAACTTAATATTTCTACACGGAGCTTTGCTCTCTACCTAAGTTTTCTGAAATGCATATTATCCTTAAGTCTGAAAATGATACTGAGACTGAAATCTATAGAGACCCACACACATCTTATAAACAACATTAAACAAGGGTGATATTCTTATGAGGACAATATCGACTGACTGTACTTTTACAACTTATTTACCTCCTTCCTCCCAAAAGGATTTATAGCCTGGCAAGATGTACTACTGAAAATATAGAGACCAGAAGTTAGGGATGCAGTAAGACCCTGAACAAAATACATAAGCTTCCTGACTCATTTTTTACACCCACTAAATGTCTGAGAAAAGTGCACACTCAGTCCCTTTCTCTAGGCTCTGGTATCTGTGGAGAGTACTCCACAATTTCTTCTTCAGTAATCATGTAAACCAGAGAGTCCAGCACTATTTGCTTTCAACGCAACTAGTCCAGTTCTCATTCTGGTCAAAGCTGGTTTCAGAATCCGGTGATTCTTTTACAGGATGTCCTGGCCTCTGAGGTGAATATTAACATAATAATTTAGGTAAAATGTATATGCTAATATTAGAAAAGGTAACATCTACTGTCTTCACTAACTTGGGGTCAAGGACACTAATACTGAAGAACAATAACCAGAACTTACAAAAAGTTTAATTATAGCCTCCCTTTTAATCAGGAGGAAGCAGTCTAGACATCTCTGCATAAATCTGGAAGCAAACAAGTGGAATCCACTTTACCACATTCCTTTGGTTTAATTTATCAGGTCTCCAAAATGGGCTCTCCTTCTGCTTTGTAAAAGTGACCTCGTTCTAAGGAATCTGCTGTGTGAAACATACCACACTCTGTCCTACTCCTTAAGGGCAGGAATACAGGTGGGTAGAATGATCAAAATTAGAGCAATTGACTTGGAACTTGCCCCACATGTGAGACTAACATCTGCTTGCCTAAGAGGCCAGAGATATCAGTCTCCTTTTTAAAAATCAAGGGAAGGGATTCTCATTCTGGGTAGTTGACACTTTGTCTTCTTTTAAAATTAGTTTTGATTTTGTAAAAATGCGAATTCTGAAATCTAAAATCTGGTTCTACTTTTAGAAACAGAAAACACCCTGAAATTCCATTTAGTTCCTCATCTACCAGGGTACCATGGCAACCAGGGCATTTTGAAAAAGAAAGCATCTGAACCTGATAGCTAATAAAGGTAAATGGGAGAACAGCACCAAATGAGGTGAGAAAAACAGGTCCGATGATTGCAGTGACTTTACAAGGTGTCGGTCAGTGCTGGAATATCCTTCATCTAAGTGCAAGGTTTGGAAAACAACAACAAAAAATCCAAGATCACTACTCATTATTTAAAAAAAGAAAGAAAAGAGGATAAACCACTTTTTTTACACATTTTCCAAAGGGGAACGATTAAACCACACCACACACACACACACACACACACACACACACACACTCACACACTTCTGGAGCACTTGGGTTAAGGCACGGGGCAGGGTCCAGGTCTGTCTGCAGCCCTGCCTTTCCATAATGTCCGTGCCAGCTGCGGTGGTGGCAGGAAACGTTTGGCGGATGCAACTGTGCAAACTGAGATGGGGCAAAAGGGTGAGCTACCAGCCTAATCCCAGGCCTCCCTGGCTGGCCCGCTTCCTATCTGGATAGCTGGCAGGATGTGGAGTCCCCTGGACCTGCCCCTCTGGTCTGGACTTGAGGAGGTGGCTCTCCGCCCTCACCTGGAGGTGGCTAACGATGCAGTAAGGCTCCGGCGAGTGCAGCCCGCACGTCGAGGTCACCGACAGCCTCTGTGCTCGGCCGATGAGAAGATCGCCGGTGGCTGGGTAGCAGCTGCCCTCCGCGCAGCCGTAGCTAAACTCCGGTTCTTGAGCGCGCACTAGAACTCCGAACACCGCTGCAGAAGGGGCAGATGGAGGGGTGGGGAGGTGGGCTGGTGGTTTGGGAGTAGGCAGCGAGCCCGAGCAAAAGGAACAAGAAGGGGCCGGGATAAAAAAGTAGGTTTAGAAGAAAGCATAATGCACAGAAAAGAGACACAATGGAGAGGTGAGTGAGGGAAAGGTGGGGAAGGCAGGGACGTGGAGAGGAGGATTCGGAAAGAAACACACGATCTCAGGTTTGTCCAGCAGCCAAGGGCATTGCGTCCACCTTGATCTGTCTCGGGGAACAGCTCTGGGCACAAAAGGTAGATGTGCAGACCCACCACTTTGACGTGACCAGACTTGAGCGCAGGGAAGCGGGCAGCCAAACACTGGACATCTGCACTGGAGTGTGTTTGTGAACCCGCGTGCACGTGGCAGTCCGTGCATCTTCGCTGTGAGGGCGAGTGTGTGTGCAGGCAGAAATCTGTGATAGTGGGGGCACATGAGGGTGTGTGCATGAGTGTGTATACGCGCGCGCACGTGCACGCGCAAAGATCCCTCTGTTGAGGGTCGAGGTGGCAGGCTCGCGGGGAACGCCGCTTTCCCTGCGCAAGGGGCGAGCGGACTATCCCTGTGGCTTTGGAGCGACTTCAACGCTTCGCCGTTCCAAGGAATCTCCCGGTCCAGCTGTTTCTGGCGCCATCCGGGGGTAGACAGCGCTGGTTAATTAAAGCCACATGGCCCCAATCTGTTCCCAGGACCAAGCCTGCGCTCAGCTCGGGTACTTTCCTGGGAAATGGGCTCCCGGGGAGCCCTCCGCGGCTAGCCCTTCCACCCCAGGGAGCTTGCCCCATCAGGAACAGGCAGAAGGTGTAAAGTCCCGCGCAGCGGCCCCGGGAGCCGGAGCCCTAGACGCGGAGCCCGGGGAATGCGGATCCGCGATGATCCTCGCGCGCAGTCTTCAGCCGCCACCGAGGGCGCTGGTATTTAATCCCAGGGCATAATTTCCACGCCACTCCAGTCCCTCTCCCAATCCCCCAGGCACCCTCGAAGCTGGATCAAACGGCTTTGGGGTTTTCTTCCCCCACATCCAAGCCCACCCCTTCCCCCACCGTTTCCTCGGAATTACCTAAGACACTGAAAAAAGCGAACACCTGGAGCAGCCCCATGTCCAATCCCTTGAGCCGAGGGGACACTGCAGAGGAGCGATCACCGAGCCGCCTGCCCTGTTTTCCCGTGTTCCTTTATGGAGAGTTGGAGTGGGGGGAAAAGGCAAACGTTCAGAGAGAGGAGAGGGGCCTTTCCATTTCCTGCCTCTCCCACGGAAGCGGGGGGTGGAAGGGTGGGAGGGTGGGGAGGGGGAAATCGCGCAGCCACTTTGTTCAGCTCACCCGGTGGTGCGAGTGCTCTCCCAGCGGCCGGCAGCCCAAGCCAAAGAAGGGAATTAGAAAGTTTAGCCTTGGGAGGAACCGAGGGAGGCGCCTCTGCTCATGCGCATTTTGAGAGCCAGCGAAGGGGGAGGGCGGCAGGAGACCACAACTTGGCCTGGAGGGGGTGAGGTCCCACCTTCCGGGGACGCTTTTGTTTTAAGGACGCGCCTGCGGTCGCTGCAGGGTTTTGGCTCTTCCAGTTCCCTGCGGGGGGCTTCGGGGCTGCCACCGGGTTTGTGTCCCCACCGGTGTGCAGGGGGCGCGCTGCGCAGGGGCTGGTCTCGGAGGTGGGTGTTCAGATCGCCAGACTTGGGGGGCTGGTCGGGACCTCCCGCGCTCTCGTGCAATTTACATTTGTAAGGAGTGAGTCACTAAGAGGTGCCCGAGGCTACTAACTCTTGCACTGAGCACTCGGGGAAGGCGGGTTAAACCTTTAGAAAGGGTCGAATTGTCAGGCTGGTTCCTGAGAAAGAAGAGAACCGTCTGGTATTGGTATCGCTGAGCTTGGGCTAGGCGGGACATCTGTCTTCAGAAGAGCGAAGGAAACTGCCTTTCACTACGCTTTCTTTGCGCACACATTTATCCAGGACCCGCCCAGGTGGCCACGGCATTGAATTACTCATGTTGATTCTGTTTTTCAAAATATACTTCTTACCCAAATCTAGACGATGGCTCCAATTCAGATAGTTTCTGGAATAACACTTTTGTAAAGTGATGCCTTTTCCCCATCTCACCTTGACCGGTTGACTCAGCCACGAAGCTGGCGGTCTCTCATTCAACGCACTTCCCCACAATTTTAACTAAGCGCCACGTTGGCAATTCTAGAGAGAAACTCCAGGGTACATACACAAATAATGAGGTGGGGGAGAGGGCCTGTAATGAAGTGTCTCAAACGACACCGTGTGTGACCGGTCTGGTTAAACAGGGGTAGATGTAAGCTCACTCATCGCCTGGAGGTTGAAGAGGGAAGAGAGGCCGGTGGCAGGACTCTGTCACCCTTTCTGTGAATTAGCCTAATTCTGCTGCCTTAGAAATGGATGGAGTCAAGATTTAAGCTTTCTTGAGTCTTGCTCTGAGCAAAAGTGCTTGGAATGAGGGAAGTATAGTTAGTTGTTAGTCTAATCAGGAGATTTTGCTTGTTTTCTAGTTAATCACCCCAGGGAGAAGATTTAAGTGGCCATTTGGTCAGTTTTTAACTTAGCTGTAATGAAATAGGGCCCAGGAACGTTTAATCATTAGACCATACAGTAAGCTGCTTTATGAGTTTATAAACATGTTTTCCGCTGAGGGAGTCAGGAGCCTCGGGTCTCAGCGATGCATTAATTATTCACCAAATCAGCACTTGCTCCGCTGCAGCCTCTAACTCGCTCAGGATCCTAGGTGCTGGGCAGCCCTGAGAGCGCTGAGAAAGCAGGTGTGAGGGTCTAAGGTTGCAATGCAGAGCGTTATTAAAAGGAAAATCGCTTTTCCCCTTGTCAAGTTTTTAATACCCTGGGCTAGAGTTGCTTATGACAGTTTTTCATTCATACACATTGCAAGCATGGTTCAGTTCTGTCTATTTCCTGAGACTGGCCTCTGCTCTCACAGCAGCTGAAACCTCCTCACTGCATGACAAATATACCTATCCTTGGTCAGTGTCCTCTCCAAAGGGCAAAGCGTTCCTCACCTTCAACACTCTTCTAAAGCCCCCTCTGTTCTCCTGACCACCTCACTCAATAATAAACTTAACACTGCTAATAAAATTAGAGATTTGTTGTTGGGTTTTCTTCTCTTTCTTTTTTTGCATGTATATATACAGGGGGGAGCATGTATAACACTCACTCACTTTCTGTCCACTCCATCTATGAATTTTTCAATCTTCATTCCCACCTTTATCTTTTGTGCTCCTGTCCTGGAAGTGTATACCCTCATCTCACCTGAAGAGCAGTGTTCTCACACAGACCTGCTCCATTTCCCCATCTTAAAGGGAAAAGATCCCCCAAACCTGCCTTTATTCTACACACCTTCTATTCTCCTCCCTTCCTCCCTTTGCCTTCATAGGCCAGGTTCTTGAAAGGATAGTCTGCACTTACTGTTTCCTCCTGCTTTTTCCATTTTCCTATTACAATGACCTCCAGTTCCACCAGTGGTCTCAGTAATTACCATCGACCCTCTAGTTGCCAAATGCAATGGGCATTATCCTATTGGATCTCTTTGCAGCATATGCTTTACAGGATCACTCCCTCCTTCTTAAGAGTCCTTTATCCTTGGCTTCCAGGACACAATTCTCACAGGACTCCGACTCCTCTTCTTCCATTTCTTTTTCTCTTCCCTGATCGCTCAAACTTTGGTGCTCTTGAGGGTTCTGTCTCCAGCGTCTTTTCCCCCTACGCACTTTCATCCACATCCAGGTTCTTCACCACCTTGGCCTTGGTACTCCCACATCTATAACTCTAGCTTGTACCTTGCTTGGAATTTACATTCGATTTCTAACAGCTAACTGACTGTCACTACTTTGATGACTCATAGGACATGTGTTATAAAACTGAACTCATCTCTTCATTCACCCCTCATAGAACAAAATGTGTTTTTTCTGTTTCCAATTTCAATTACTGGCACTATGATCCACCCCTTAGCTCAAGGCAGAAACCTGCGAACAGGACTGGCTGTAGGATTTGTAGGGCCCAGTGCAAAATGAAATTGAGCATATGGGGCCCCCTTGTTCAAAAACTAATGATTTCAAGATGTTGGCAGTAGAGCATTAAACCAAACCTGGGTTCTGAATGGGGGGCCCTGGGAGACTGCACAGATCAAATGCCTTTGAAGCCAGCCCAGCCTGGGAATCATGCCTATTTCTCTCTCCTTCACTTCTTCCCACCCATCCCCAGGTCCTGTCATTTCTGCTTTACTAGCAACTAATCACCTTGCCCTCTTTGCTCCAACCTCATTGCCTTAGTTAAGTCTCTCCTCATGTCCCAGTGCCCACAGGAGCCCCCTGGCTGGTATTCCTACTTCCAAACTCTTCCCTTCTCCATTTGAATCCTCCATAACATTGCCAGAAGGATTTTTTCAGAGGTACAACTTTTGATCAGTTTGCTCCCTTGTTCAAAAGCTGTCAATGACTTCCCTCTGCTCATGTGAGCCACCTGAAGTTCCCTATACATGACCTACTTTTTATACCTTCATTTCTTTCTCTCTACTACACGAACCCTCCTTAACCTAATCTCAGTGAACTAAAACACACCTTTGAGCCTCCACATAACAAGGCTCTCTCCTAACTGCTTTCTACCCCAACCCCTTCTACCAGCACCTTGTAAAAGCCTGTTATAGAATGAATGACATAATGCTGTAACTGTTTTTTTATGTCTTTATCTCCCCCAACAGACAGTGAGACAAGGGCAAGTACTGTGAAACATTCATTTGTGCATAAACATTGCCTGATATAACAGGGCACATCGTAGGTGCTCAATAAATGTTTCTTGAATGAAAGTAAATAAAGACTAGTCTCAGTGATTTAAAAACTTTCTTAAATGTTCACTTTCTACATAACATGAATTTTTAGGTAAGGAGAAAAAATAATCAACAGACTTGAGTTCATTTTAAGAATACTTCCAAATTTCACTCAGGAACGAAGTCTTCCTTTCTGTTATATTTCATACAACTTCCTATGATTTCTGAAGATGTTACAAATTTAGGAGGAATGAATCACTTTTGTTAGTAAAGTCCATCCAGGCTTCACTTCTGCTGACACGACCTGCTCACCCCCACTTGTACTTACCTGCCACCACCTGCTTCAGTACAAGGAGCCTTTACTGAAGAGTTCGTAGAATTTTGAATGGCAGATGGTATTGCAAATTGTTGGCTGTTCATGGCAAAGAATGTGTGACATTTATTTCCCTGAGGCATTTATTATTTTGTTTGGGAAAGGCAAACAAACAAACAAAAAAACTGCTTTCAAGGTGACCTTCATGCAATCTTAGAATGCCATTTATGCATCTCATTTTAAATGCTGATTGACAGTGAAACAAGGATATGATATTCTAGACTTTGAACTTTAGGTCCTAAAACCTGGCTATTTATTATATAATTCTCATGAAAAATACTAGATTTTTGCTGTTTTGAAATAGATTTAAGTGTACTTTGCAAGTTCAGAATTAATCTAGAAAAGTAAGTTCAGTGACCAGTAAAATCCAGGACAAACATTACACAGCACTTTCTACATACTTCTTTTATAATATGTAGAACAGCAATTAGTAATTTTGTGTTAAATATCCTTGCCCCCAGCAGCTCTTTAAAGGCATTGATTGTATTTTATTGGCATTTGTATTTCCATCAGGTGGCAGAGTTTCTGGTGTACTGTATACACTCAATATCTACTTGTTGGATGAATAACTAAAATAATTACCCTTTCTTATAACTCTTAGGGAGCATGTGGGGTCTTTACTGTCGCTCTCTATAATATGGAAATCATCAGGGCCTGACTTAGGCAGGGAGTCATGGCCTTTTCAGTCTTGGACCATACAATAGATACTGCTATTCGGGCTTTAACAGCATTAACATCCCTTCATCTGGTAATAGCACCTCGTTCTTTTGAGGGTACTAATCCTTTCATATTGTCAACCCACATAATTCAGATATGGCTAATCCCGCCATGGGCTCCAGGCTAATCAGTGCATTTTCACCTCCTTCTTCCCAGCAATTGGTTCAGGGATGGGTATGCAACTCAACTGTTTCAGTTAGGTGACTTCTGGGACTTTTGTGGGATATACTGGGATTTTTATGGGAGAGAAGAAAACCTTTCTTTCCTCCTAGACTTGAAGTTATATGGATGTCAGCCTGGAACTGGTGGTAGCTGCTTGAGACTGGGACCAGCGTGGAGGAAAACAGAACTGAGGAAAGCAAGAGGACAGATCCTGAAGGAACTTGGAGTATCTTGATCCAGCTATGCCTGAAGCAAGCCTACATTCCTTTAGCCAATTAATTTTTCTAGATATGTAGCACGAGAGAGTTATAAACCTTTGTTGTTTTTGCCTGCGATTTGGGAGTTTTTTGTTTTTGTTTGTTTTAAAGTGCAACATAACCTAGTTCATCTTGGCTAATTCAGGCAGGTCTTTATGAACACTGTCTTAAAAAATGGTCATCTGTCTATTCTTAAATATCTCAAAAGAAATATCACAAATGAGAGTGTACCAAAGTCTATATTTTAGTGTTTTAAGATAGTCACTAAAATAGGTGTAAGCAAGCCACATCCATGCTCTTTCCAGGCCCTCTGCAAAACTGCACACACATTGCGTTTTACCCTCCAAAAAGATGGTAAGATGGTACTTAGATTCAAAAGTGGCAAGATGGTACTATAGATGGTACTGTAAATAGGGTGATTCTTTCTACCCATCAATGCCCATGAATCCCAAACCATTTCTTAAATAAAAATTTCTAATCTATGTTTAACACTATGTGGGACAAGGTTTTCTAGTTCACTGTTTATGGATTTTAGTATTTGGTTGCTAACCTGGCACTTTAAAAATGACTAGGAAAGAGATTAATGTCTGAAGTAAGTAAGGCTAGAGAGCTTTAGGACAGCTCTTTAAACATTTTATCACATTCATAGCAAGATTAACTAAAATGTAGTCAATTAAACACCTTCAAACTTGACTACTAGTCATGAACCCACGTTTCATTTTTCTGGCATATCTTTACCTTCCTTTATGAGTGCCTTACCTAAAGAAGGAAGAGCAGTAAGAATTTTAAAAGTACAAATACTCGTCAGTTCACCAATAATAACATTAAAGGCCTTCAAAAATAAGAATTTTTATTTGTTTTACTGGTTAGCTATTGTCACCTATACTAGTTATATTCACAAACTTTTAAAATGTGTATAATTAGAAGTTTAAGAAATTATTACAACTATTTACTATAGAAATATTTAAAATGTTCTTTATTTGATCTAAGCTTGGACAAAATATATTGGCATCTAAAATTTGAAGTGTGTTAAGACTGCTTTTTCTTTTACAATGTTTATTGCAAATTACCTATGTCAAACTGAGTAGGCAACTAATACTCCATGGGTGATAGTTAAATTTTAGAAAAACTTTTCTTAATTCAACTCAGTTCATCTCTTATAGCAACCCACCTAAAATTGTATTTTAAAGGTTATTTTGAAAGTTTTATTTCAGCTGATGGTGTTATTTTCTTCAGCTTTGTAAAGATAATGAAATCCGTGCAGCCACTATGGAAAACACTATGGTGTTACCTCAAAAAATTAAAAGTTGAATTACCATTTGACCCAGTGATCCCACTCCTAGGAATATACCCTAAGAAGCCTGAAACACCAATCAGAAAGAATATATGTACCCCCATGTTCATAGCAGCGCTATTTACAATAGCTAAGATCTGGAAACAGCCCAAGTGTCCATCAGTAGACAAATGGATAAAAAAGCTATGATACATATACACAATGGAGTACTATGCAGCTGTAAGAAAGATCTCTTATCCTTTGAGACGACATGGGAGGACCTGGAAACTATTATCCTAAGTGAAATAAGCCAAGCAGAGAAAGACAAATATCATATGATCTCACTTATTTCTGGAATATAATGAACATAACAGTCTGAGGAACAGGGTGGTCCCAGAGACGTGGAAGTAGGGTACAGACTGACAATTGCCAGAAGAGGGGGTGGGGGAGGGGAGCGATGAACCACAGAACTTGTACACATGTACTCATAACCAATGGACATGGACAACAAAACTGGGGACGGGGTAGGGAGGGAGGGGGAGGAGGGCGTCAATGGGGGAAAAAGGAGAAACATCTGTAACAGGAGTAAATTAATAAAAATAAAAAAAAGATAAAAAAAAAAGATAATGAAATCCAGTAATAGCCAGAGGAGAGAAAAACGATTTCTGGTATTTCAATATTTTAAATTTAAAAAATCCTCCTTTGCTCTGCTCTTTTATCCAAATTCTGTCTTTCTCCATTTGAAAGGTCAAGTTCAGCTCCCACTGAGCTCCTGAAGTCCTTGACATATCTCCCCATACTTGTCTGGCACATAGTAGGGATATGTTTATAAAATGAAAAAGCAGTTCTTACTTAACCTATATTTTGAACCTATATCTTTGTACCAGAGGCTTGAAGTGATAATCTTATCTACTCTCTTGCTGTAAACTTATCTCATAGTTCTGGGTTAATTTTTACCTAGGGTGATCCAGGACACTGGATTTAATTAGTAGGTTAAATGCTCCACTACTATTTATGGCTTGTACTGGGAGTGGATCCTAATTCTCAATCCAGTATTTTTACCCTGGGAGGATGGGTTCTTTGATCAAAAGTGAAGGAAATGTTGGTAAAAGCCATCTTCTCTCAAATAGTATCAGTTCTGCCTCATCTCCCCAACCATGATGCCCTTGGCCTTCTAGAAGAATTAACTCTACAACAGCAATTCCTCTAAAAGAGTAACACTGCTTTTCTGGAAAGAGAGAATTTCTTTCACCACTGCTGCTGCCCTTGCTGCTGCCAAGATTGCTAATCAAGTTTATGAATGCCAGCCCCCCCCATCCCCACACCCCCGCCCCAGCCAGTGCAGTGTTTTTATCACACCAGAAACAAGTCAGCACTGGGTCTCACTCCAGGATTATGGGCTGTTTTACATATTGTGCTGTTTGCCAGACAAAGCTTTTGTAGGATGTGTTTGCTGTTTTCAAGATGGCTAATGAAATGCTGCTACTAATCTCTAGGACTAATGTTTTCTTGGTGATCCTATTTAGAAATCATGGAGTATGGAGCTGACAATTCATTCATCTACTCGGATAATCCAAGTGGATATCATCATTCTTTGGTTGACCTTTGACCTTGGGAACTCCACCTGTCTACCCAATGAGTACCTTAAGCCCTAGCAGCAACACCTCTCTCTCATTCTGTAACATTTCTTGAGCACTTACCATGTGCTGAGCACTGCTATGGTCTAATGGTTTATATTCTACATTTAGAGAAGGCCAGGATTATCTTACATGTATACACTATTGGTAAAGATTAATAAGAGTTAAAGTCTAAGATGAAGGAAGAATGTTATAATTTTCTATTTCTATAAACATAAATGTATATATACATGAATAAACAATGATAAAGTTCTAGGAGGAGGCATGGAAAGTGGATAATAGTGGGTACTTTAAGAGAAGGTACAAGGACTGTGTTTAGGATGGGGCTTAAAGGGAACTCTGGCCTTATCTGTAATGTTTAAATAAGGAGAATGTATTTGTCTACAAATGGTGTAACTAAAAACAAAAATTCTAACCAAAAGTCTTTTTGAAGTATAAATATTTGTTATACTTTGAATAAAGCATGCTATAAATGTTGACTATTTCTGGGTTCCTACCTTGAAATACAAATTCAAAGACCTATGGAATTACATTTGTTATTTCTAGTCAGTAATAGATTTACTGAATGACATGGCAAGGCTCTTAAATTGGGACCATGTAAATCACATTTCTGTGTGCCTCAGTTTTCTTATCTGTGAAACAAGTATAAAACTCAGGTACCTTAGCACACTCTGAAGGCTCTTTGAAGGCTCATCTCTATTCCCAGCCTACCAGCCTCCCACTCCCACCAAGCTCTAGCCCTGATATACTCACTATTTTCAAAACCCAGACTCTGTTTTTTGACTCATCCAGTTCTTTCTGCCTAAAAGGCCTTTTCCCTCTTCTCCCCCAAGACAGCTTTTACTTACATTCAAAGTCCACCTCTATGATACTTCATATGTGTAACCTTTTCAATTCCACCAGCCAGCTACAATACTTGGGCATACATCTATTGGAGAAGTTCTAGATTGTTCTAAAACATGTGCAACCCACCTCTTGCACTCACAGCTATATCCCAGCATCAGCACAGCACAGAGCACACTGTAGGTATGCAATGAGTATTATTAATATATTTTTCATGTGTCCTAAATTGCACGTACCTTGAGAGCATCCTAATTTCCCTAGTACTGAACACAGAGGTCATCAGATATTTGTTGAATGCATTCTTTTAGCAAATGCCTGGAACTATGCTCATTGTGCTCTCTCAGGAGAAAACATTCACAGGTAATTCTTTAACCAGAATGAGTCATCCCCAATACACATTAGTACTTTTAAAAAGCAGATAGCATGTTTAATTTATTTCATGGGAAATCTAAAAAAAAGGGAGCAGTTTACTGTGATTTAGATACATGAAGTACTGATATATACAATGTTAACAAACTTACCAGGGACTGCTCTGTACTGTAATGTGCAGGGTATAGATATACATGAAGATTACCAAGAAGTAAACTGCATTTTCACAATCATGTGAGAAGCTGCAAGGTGGTGATGTTATAATGGTAAGTAAATGTCTCCAAGTCTTGTGACCTCAGCTATAATGAGGTTCATGAGGGCACTAGCATAAGTGATCATTGGGGAGGTAAAATTGTGCCTTTCTAAAGGGCAATCTGAAATATATTACAGTTTAAAATATATATAACTCTGGAAAAACATGCCAAATAATACATATAAAGATGTTTGCACTATTGTTTATAACAAGCAAAAAAGTGGAAATGACTTAAATGATCATCAATAGGGGATTAGTTAAGTAAATAAGCTAGGCCCCTAAAATGGAATACCAGACAGTTGTCTAAACAGATGGGGCCTATTTCTATGATATAATGGGGAAAAGTAGGCTCCAATTATAAAAATGTATATTGTATGTATATATTTCTTTTTAAAATATATTTTTATTGATTTTTTTTAGAGAGAGAGGAAGGGAGAGGGAGAGAGAGAGAAACATTGATCAACTGCCTCCTGCAGGCCCCCTACTGGGGATGGGCCCAAAACCCGGACATGTGACCTGAGCAGGAATCGAACCAGCGACTTCATGGTGCATGGGATGATGCTCAACCAACTGAGCAACACCTTCCAGGGCTGTATATATTTCTTTCTTTCTTTCTTTCTTTCTTTCTTTCTTTCTTTCTTTCTTTCTTTCTTTCTTTCTTTCTTTCTTTCTTTCTTTCTTTCTTTCTCTTTCTTTCCTTTCTTTCTTTCCCTCCCTTCCTTCCTTCCTCCCTCCCTCCCTCCCTCCCTCCCTCCCTCCCTCCCTCCCTCCCTTCCTTCCTTCCTTCCTTCCTTCCTTCCTTCCTTCCTTCCTTCCTTCTCTTTCTTTCTTTCTTTCTTTCTTTCTTTCTTTCTTTCTTTCTTTCTTTCTTTCTTTCTTTCTTTCTTTCTTTCTTTCTCTTTCTTTCCTTTCTTTCTTTCCCTCCCTTCCTTCCTTCCTCCCTCCCTCCCTCCCTCCCTCCCTTCCTTCCTTCCTTCCTTCCTTCCTCCCTCCCTCCCTCCCTCCCTCCCTCCCTCCCTCCCTTCTCTTTCTTTCTTTCTTTCTTTCTTTCTTTCTTTCTTTCTTTCTTTCTTTCTTTCTTTCTTTCTTTCTTTCTTTCTTTCTTTCTTTCTTTCTTTCTTTCTTTCTTTCTTTCTTGCCTCACCTTGAGGACATTTTTGCATTTATCTTCAGACAGAGTGGGAGGGAGAGAAGGAGAAAGAGAGAGAGAGAGAAACATCGATGTGAGAGAGACACATCCAGTGGTTGCCACCCACACGACCCCAAAGGGGGGGTGGTGGGACAAACTGCAACCGAGGTATGTGCCCCCAGTGGGAACCGAACCTGGGTCTCTAGGGACCGCGGGCCGACACTCTAACTGCTGAACCAAACCAGCCAGGGCTGTATATATTTCTTGATGGATTAAAAGGGGGACCTCCCAGGAATTCTCTGTATATATATCCCAAAATATTACATAGCTCTCCCCTCCTATTGTTTGATATTTCCTGCCCCGGAATGAACATGTATAGCCTTTGTTCTTTTTTTTTTTATCCTCACCTGAGGACATTTTTACATTTATTTTCAGATAGAGCAGGAGGAAGAGTGGGAAGAAGAGAGAGAGAAACATCCACATGAGAGAGACACACCAAGTGGTCACCACCCACACTACCCCAACCGGGGCTGGAGATAAACTGTAACCGAGGTAGGTGGCCTTAGTGGGAACTGAACCCGGGACTCTGATCCGCGGGCCGACACTCTAACCGCTGAGCCAAACCGGCCAAGGCTATATAGCCCTTGTTCTAAAAAAATATTTCAAAATTAAGGTAGTTTCCTATGGTTGCATTCTCAAAAGTGACTTTTATGTTCAGAAGTTTAGTTCACTTTAATAGATTCTTCAGCCTAGATGGAGATACTGGGCAATGTTCACATCCCTAAGAAAAGACTCTGTCTCCTGGACCATGAAAACTAGGAAAAATAAACCAAGCTTGCTGATATTGCTTCAAACATGCAGCTACTTGATAGGAACTTGAGTTTGAGTTGAGTAGGAAGTGCTATGATCTATTTGGGTTTGAATTTGAAGTTACGATGATAAAGTAGCCATTATTAATTCTTGGTAACCACTGCCTGCCTTTCCTTCTCTGTTTCAATCAAAATATGCTAAGCTATGTTCACAGTTGAAAGTTGTTTTTGTTTTTTCCCCCTTAGAGAAATGTATGTAAATAAATGTTAAATCTTTAAAATTGTCTGAATATTAGAGTTGTTCCCCAAAGAAAATTGAGTTTAAGGAGAAAATTTAGTATACACATTTAAGATATATATCACACACACACACACACACACACACACACACACACACTATGGTGGTGTGAAAAGTTGAAGAACAGAATGGATTTTATAAAGTAAAATTATAACTTATCATATGATTGACTTTTTAAATTTATTTTTAAGAAATGTTAGACTTCCTCTTTCCAAATGAAAGCAATTGTTCTCTTAATCTTGAATATTTGATCTTTTCCATTCATATTTTGCTTCCCTAGATGAGTCACAATGCAGTATGGCCAACACAAAGCTAAACCCAAATATCATAAAGCTCTCCAAGTGTTTATCTCCAGATATGGAGTGTTTATACAGCTTTTCCAAGCCTTTAGGCTTTTTCCTATCATACATTCTGGAATCTTCAAACACTAGTTTGTTTGTAAGATTTTCAGGCTCCACTTAACTTCCACTTCTACTCTTTTCTAGAAAGTTCACAGTATGGTGATATCTTAATAGTCTCAATTAACTGAGAATCAAGAGAAAAACTTGGATTAATTTAGATACTTTAACAGAGGTAATAATCTGGATAGTTGTTTTGTTGTGACAGAGTCCTAGAAATGGCTTGTATATGATATAAAACAAATGCTCCCAACAAAATAATTCTTTTAGTAGTTAGGTTTATTTTGTTTTCCTTGGCAAGCAAATGAATTTTGTTGAATAAATGTATGTTGTAATACATTTTAGATATAATAAATCTTAATATCTAAAATTTGGCCTACCTTCTCATTTATAATTTAATTGTAGCCCTGTTTTTAAAAACTACATGGAAAGTTTTGAGGACTGAAAATAATTCTATTGAGTGTTTTAATAACTACAACTATATGCTCAGTTGGCTATTCTCAAGACATAGTAGTCCCAAAAGATTATACATTTTTGTTTACTAACATTAAGAGTAAGTTTTTCTATTTGGTTAGCTAGTTTGACTGTTGTTTTCTTTCAAGCAGAATTATTTTCTGTGAAATATATATTAACATGTTCAAAATATTTAACTTCTAAAATGGGCCATTTATGTAAAGAAATAGCTTAGTCAATTTAAGTTAGTTCTGCTATAATTGATGGTTATTTTAATAGAACCTAAGACCAGTTAAAAGAGCAAGTTGTCTTAAAGAAAAGGGTGCAATAGAATGAGTATTATCAGACTTCTGGTCAAGATGACAGTGTAGGTAAACGTGGTACTTGCCTCCTCCCACAACCACATCAAAATTACAACTAATCTGCAGAACAACCATCATTCAGAACCTCCTGAAATCGAGCTGAATGTAAGTCTTACAACTACAAGATTAAAGAAGAAGCCACATCAAGACTGGTAGGAGGGGCAGAGGCAAGGATGGGCTGGTCCCACACCCTTGTGTGGCAGATAAAAATCAGGAGGGATACCTTGGATGTGAAGGTCTTCCATGAGGAGAGGGGGTCCCTTTCCCACACGAGCATCCCCAGCTCAGGGTTCCAGTGCCAGGAAGAGAAGTCCCCATAATCAGCTGGGATTGGGGCTGAGGGAGGCTGAGGCTTCTGAAGCCCCAGGTAGTTCCTGCTAAATGGCCTGCACACGGACTTACTCAGACTGGAACCCTCCAGGCTCCAGTGTGGGAGAGGCAGCTTGAAAGACACCAGAGACATATGGAGAAGAACTGAGTTGTTTGCATTGGGGTGAGAGCTGTAGGGCAGCATTCTCCTGGACAGATGTGCTGGTGGAGGCCATTGTTCCTTTGGTGAGCCCTTCCCCCACGGGGCCGGCAGACAGGTGCCATATCTGGGACTCCAGCAACCTGGTTCACACTGTTTGCTCCATGATGGTGATTCCCTGAGGCCTGCCCCACCCAACTTTCAGGCTCACTCAAGCTGTTTCCAGTGTCTTTACCATAGGCATGGTCTGTCTTGGCTCCTGTTTCAGATTTTCCTAAATTCTCTCAGAAAAGCAGCATCTGACCTCAGCAAGCCCCATACATCTCGCTAAGTGGCCCCAGGCCTGGCACTGGGAGCAGCCAGCCTTAGTTCACAACTTGGCTTTGCCTGGGCACCTCCAAGCCCAGCACAAGAAGCAGCCATTGGCAGATCACTCTGTAGCTTATGCCTGGTGGTTTCAGGTAGAACACAGGCAGTGGCTGACCTTGCCCAGAGCCAGCACACCCAGTGGACAGCTTCAGACCACATCAAAGCACCTCCACCCAACCACCTCCACAAGTGACACACTCAAGGAGTGGACTCAGTGGGTACCAGAGCTCTGTTGAAGTAAGTCTTATTCTGTGTGGTGGGCCTCTGCACAGATGATCCTCTAAGGTAGTCAGAGGTCAGTGGGTACAGTCAGTCCTTGCAGCTGATCAGCCTGAGTGAATCCCTCCCATTGATGTGCCAACAGAAATCAAGACTCAATTATAGCAGAAGGTTGTAGAGTCCACACGAGGGGTGCACCTCAAGGGCCCAGCTGGGGTGATCAGGGAGGCTGTGCCACTGGACTCTATAGGACACCTACTACAATAGGCCACCCTAGGAATCCTAGGAGACATAGCAACTCTACCTAATACATAGACACAAACACAGGGAGACAGCCAAAATGAGGAGACAAAGAAACATATCCCAAATGAAAGAACAGAACAAAACTCCAGGAAAAGAATTAAATGAAATGGAGATAAGCAATCTAACAGATGCAGAGTTCAAAACACTAGTTATAAGGATGCTCAATGAACTTAGTGAGGGCCTCAAGACCATAAAAAGGGATCAGTTAGAAATGAAGGATGTACAGTCAGAAATGAAGTTGGCACTAACTGAAATAAAGAATAATTTAAAGGGAATCAATAGTAGAGTAGGTCAAGCCAAGAAGCAAACCGTCTATTTGGAATATAAGGAAGCAAAAAACACCCAATCAGAACAGCAAAAAGAAGAAAGAATCCATAAAAAAAATAAATAAATAAAAATGAGGATAGTGTAAGGAGCCTCTGGGACAACTTCAAGCGTACCAACATTCGCATCATGGGGGTACCAGAAGGAGAAGAGAGTGGGCAAAAAATTGAAAACGTATTTGAAAAAATAATGACAGAAAATTTCCCTAATTTGGTGAAGGAAACAGACATACAAGTCCAGGAAGCTCATAGAGTCCCAAATAAGATGAACCCAAGAGGCCCACACCAAGACATATCATAATCAAAATGCAAAAGGTTAAAGACAAAGAGAGAATCTTAAAAGCAGCAAGAGAAAAGCAGTTAGTTACCTATAAGGGAGCTCCCATAAAACTGTCAGCTGATTTCTCAAAAGAAACTTTGCAGGCCAGAAGGGAGTGGCAAGAGATATTCAAAGTGATGAAAAGCAAGAACCTACAATCAAGACTACTCTACCCTGCCCTGGCCAGTTTGGCTCAGTGTTTAGAGCATCGGCCCTCAGACCAAAGAGTCCCATGTTCGGTTCCCGCTAAGGGCATGTACTTCGGTTGCAGTTTGTCCCTGGCCCTGGTTGGGGTCATGTGGGTGGCAGTCAGTTGATGTGTCTCTCTCACATCAATGTTTCTCTCTCTCTCTCTCTTCCCCCCTCTCTCCCTCCTGCTCTATCTGAAGATAAATGCAAAAGTGTCCTTGGGTGAAGATAAAAAAAATAAAGATTACTCTATCCTGCAAAGCTATCATTTAGAATTGATGGACATATAAAGAGTTTCCCAGACAAGAAAAAGCTAAAGGAGTTCATCACCACCAAACCAGTATTATATGAAATGGTTGAAGGGTCTTCTTGAAGAAAAAGAAGATAAAAAACATGAACAATAAAATGGCAATAAATACATATCAACAATTGAATCTACAAACAAAATGAACCAGAAGAACAGAAACAGATTTATAGATACAGAAAACTTTCTGTTGGTTGCCAGATGGGAGGAGGTTTGGGGGGTTGGATGAAAAAGGTGAAGGGATTAAGAAGTACAAATTGGTTGTTAGACTGACAAACCTCAAAGGGAAGGGAGGCGGGGGAGAGATAAACCAAAGAACTTATATGCATAACCAATGGACACAGACAATAGTGTGGGGGAAATCAGAACAGGGGGTGAGGAGGAGGGAGGAGGGGATTAATAGGGGAAAAAGGAGGGACATTCAACAATAAAGATAAGTTTAAAATAAATAAATAAACAATAGAATGAGTATCATCACAGAATATATTTCTTATCACACTTGCCTTGCCATTTCTGCCAACTAGCTGTTGACCCTGGCCAAAGTTAACTTTAGCACTGTTCAGAAAATGAAGGATTAAGACTATGGAATTCTTAAACCTCTTCCCTGCAGGAGAGAGTCTCAGGGAGTTCTCCCATGTGATGTGCTCCCTGAGACGCCTGCTGCTAGAGTTTGCTTAGTTGTACCTAGTACTTTTCTGACATAGTCATTTTATATCTTTTCCCATGAGGGGTAATATCTTCCACTGGTAGATTTTAATGTTTACTGTGACTGTTTTGTAGGCTAAATATTTCAAAGTCTTCACTACAAATTAGCAGTACCAAAAATTCAATTTTTAAAAATTTATTTTATTGTTGAGAGTATTACTGTTATCCCCCACCCCCCCCCACCCCCCCGCCCTGCTTTTTAATTCTTGGTGCCATATTGGGATGAACAGAGAGCTTGTAACACAGTATATTTAATCTATTGTCACCTAGTGACTATAAGAAAATGTAACCAGCCACTTTTCCCAAGCCTTTGGTATTTGTCATCAAACAGAACTATGGTTGTAAGTGGAACTATGTTGAATATCGCTATGAATCTAACATTTGACTGTTAGAAATTACACAATTTATATGAACATGAGGAAAACACTACATTCTATTAAAAAACCCTGTATGGCCCAGCTGGTGTGGCTCATTGGTTAAGTGTTGACCCATGAACCAAGAGGTCGCCAGTTCGATTCCTGGTCAAGGCACATGCCAGGTTATGGGCCAAATCCTGAGTGGGGAGCATGCAGGAGGTGGCCAATCGATGTTCTCTCTCATCAATGTTTCTATCTTTCTCTCTCCCTTTCCCTTCCTCTGTCTCCAAAAATCCATAAAGAAAAAATTTTTTTAAAAAACCCTGTATGTTTTGATCAATATGTTTGATATAAATTGTGGTAAGCTTGTTTTGTCTAACGAAGTTCATTCAGTTTGCAGGCTGAATCTGAGGCAGGTTGCTAGACAGTAGAATAGCCTTCTAGACTGGCCACTCACAGTATTTAATGAGTACAGCTAAAGGTCATATGTAGGTTCAAGTTATGCCCCAGAAGAGAAGCTAGGTGCTAATGGATGGGCAGGTGTTTAGAACAGTTCTGCTTTGGCTTCTTATGTTGGAGGCAGAGGGAAAAGGCTCCTTTCATTCTATCACAAGAAGCTAGAAGAAACAGGGTTGAGGGCAGGCAGCTCTGTTGCTAAAAGCCTTAAAGCTTATAATAGAAAAGCCTATGAGAACTCTTTGACCAAAATTCTTAAATTCTTCACTTTTCTGAAGTTCCAGAAACAGGGCTGGGAAAGAATTTTTAGTTAGAAGCATAAAGTGAATGAAAAAAATGTTCTATTCAAGCTTGGTTTTGGGGGTGGGGGGAGGAGGAAGAATGGGTGTGTGTGTGCCAGGTTTGTATGTAGGAGGTTTGATTAAACTATTTGTTCAGTGGCTAAGGATTACTGAGACACCTACAAATTATAATTGCATTTATATAAATTTTGCATAAATCTTAAGTATATATAAACATATGCTTTTGTATTTACATATAAAATGTTTGCAAATGTGTCCTTTAATGTTTTAGGCGTAGCCACTTAATGCAATTGCTTTTTCCTAGACAAAGTCGAATTGGATGAAAAGAAAAGGCATTCAGTGTGGCTCGGTGAGCTCTGCTTGGGAAGTATAGCTGTTGCCCATCTGTGAGGCCATGGCCTTCATTTGGGAGTGGCTCACCCTAATTCATGGCTGTGTGACTTGGAAAATATAAGTCTTGCAAATAAATATACATGGCAGGGAAAAGCAAGAGTGACCAAGGTTAAAGGGAAGAGGCTAGATTTGAGAGGAGAAAAAAAAAAAAAAAAAAAGAGGGAGCCCAAGAGAATGGAGTTGTGAGCAAACAACTCCTTGGTCTGGGGGAGATTTTTATTTTTAATTTTTAAAAGTTTTTAAAATTTGTATTGATTTTTTAGAGAGAGAGGAAGGGAGAGGGAGATAGAAACATCGATGTGAGAGAGATACATCAATCGGCTGCATCCTGCACACCCCCTCCTGGGGATCAAGCCCGAAATACGGGCATGTGCCCTTACCTGGAGTCGAACTGGGACCTCTCAGTCCATGGGATGACGCTCAGTCCACTGAGCCACACCAACTGGGCTTGGGGAAGTTTTCAGTGGGGAGGAGTTTGCAGAGAGAGGAGAGGCCTTTCAACAGCTTCTATTGATATGGTAGTTATTGAGAGTGGGGGAGATGGGGAAAAAGATTTTTGTCCATGCATGTATTCTGTTATCTCTGACATTTTTTCCTCTAAATATTGAGGCAAATATTTGAATTGTTCTCAATTACATTTTTAGAGAGGCTGAACCACATGGTGATCTGGTTTCATGTTATGTTTGAAAAAACTGTAATTCAGCGAAGGTCCAAGGACTGCTTGAACCAGCCAGTCCAGGGGAGTCGGGAACAGACAGCTTTAACCCACAAGGTCATTGTGCCTTTCCAGATCAACTTTCCCTTCTTCTGTGCCCCAGGAGGCTGATCTACATGGGAAGATCAACCTGGTTCCTTGGTTCAGCAAATAGGAAGCACTAACCAGAGACTGGAAAGGGGAGGAGAGTGATATCAGGGTGTATATGTCCCAAGATCCTCTGCAGGGCTGTCACGGATGGCTGCGTCCCTTGACCAGAGATTGTTGCTCCACTGGTGGTTAGGTGGCCTCCTACACAGTGTCTTTAATATGCAGTTGTCCCTGTTTAAGGGTGGCTATGACCCCCTGCCCAGTTCTAGCTCTGGGATACTGCACTGTTCTTTATGACTTTCCTCCACTCTGTCCACATCTTTGTAATAGTCCCCATAATAAACTGTCCCAGCTCATGTCCTGCTGGGCCATAACAGTACAGTCAACCGGGACCTAGATTTCTTCTATCTTGTTTCACCAGCATTATCATCATCTACAATGTAGATTCTACATGGTTACAGCTGGCTCACCATATTCTGACCCAAATGAATGGGAAAAAAACAAATGGAAGGAAGGTATATTCATTTCCTACTACGTTGTAACCAATTACGACAAATATAGTGGCTTAAAACAACATAGCTAATCTTACTGTTCTGTAGATTAGAAGTCTAATACAGGTCACACTGGGCTAAAGTCAAGATATCAAGGTGTTACATGGCTGTGTTATTTTCCGGCAGCAGTGGAGGAGAATCCCGTTTCTTGCTTTTTCTGGCTTTTAGGGACCACTTACATTCTTGCATCTTCAAAGTCAGCAACGTTAGGCCAAATGCTGTTCATGTTAATGTCTCTCTGACTCTCTTCTGCCTCATTTTTCTTTTAAGGACTCTTATGATTACATTGGGCCCACCTGGATAATCCAGGCTAATTGCCCCTTCTCAAGATCAGCTGATTAGTACCTAAATGTCATCTGTAACTGTTATTGCTCTTTGCCATGTAATATAACATGCAGGTTACAGAGATTAGCACATGAACATCTTTTGGGGCCATTATTCTGACTACCACAGAGGACAAACAGCTTCCTCTTAAGGTTGTGCCCTTGAAGTTGCACAAAACATGCTCACTAACATTCTGTTGGCCAGAATTTAGTCACATGGTCACATTGAACCTGCCAGGGAGGTTGAGGAATATAGTCTAAGTGGGTAACCATGTGCCCAGTTAAAATATGGAGGAGTTCTGTTAGCAAAAGCAAGAATGGGGAGAGTGGATGTTGCATAGTAACTTCTGGCCTGTGCCCGGTCAGGCTCATTTGTTCTTGCCCAGTTTTCCTTCACTTTATTTTGCCTTGTGGTGCTTTGGGCTAATTTTGCTCACCTACCTGCTCTGAGCTGACCCTCACCTGGGAGTGATTTCTAATTTAGGAGAAGACATAGAATTGTTTTTTTGATGGACCACACTGACTACTGCATAGTCACTTGTTTCCTGATCTTCATAATGATTTTCTGATGTGGCTGGCTGGCTTGTAAATGTTTCTACCTGGCCTTTGGTAACAGGGTTTCCTCATGCTCACTGGCCCACCCACATCATGTGTGACCGTCGCAGTCCACTGTCCACTGTCTTGCTCCACCTTGTGCATTCAGTGTCTTAGATCCTGTCTGCCTGACCCTGTCATTGCCAGTCTCAGTCCCTACAGGCCTGGTCCCTACTCTCAGTCCTCACCTTTTCTCTCTAACTGCTGCCCTTTACTCAACTCCTGCTCTGAGATACTCAGAATTCAGTCTAGATGTGTATGTTGGTCTCTCGCACACTTCAACAGATCTCCCACTGCTGGGTACATGTAATGTTCACTCAACTCAAATTTAGAGGAAACTATTAGAATAATTATAACAGAGGCAAAGAAAATGTATGCATATTGATCCATGTAAATATTTTATATGAAGAGTTAAATGTATCTTCTAATCATTATCAGTTGACAGTCATGCATAGGTACTTTATATAGTTTAGTTTATTTAACTTATTTTTTTCTTGCTACTCACACAGTATTATCTTCCTTAGCTGGGAGACAGAGCCAGGCTTTCTACCACGAATGCTGATGGAGCATCCTATAGGCAGAATGCGTGGATCTAAAACCAAGAGCAAAAATCTGTGACACTGTTTACAATTACATCCAAATGTCTCATAGGCAAAATTTTACTTCCTGTACCTATGACTTTGGGCTCTGGAAGTATGTTTTTTACTAGATGACACAACAGTAGTTCCAATTAATTGAAATACAGACCCAGCTATTTCAGTCTTCTCATACTAAAGGATAAATAGGTCTAAGAAAGGAGGGATTATACTTCTGACTGGAATAATTATCTTGACTCTTAAAGGGAAATAGATCCACAGTGGCAGCAAGGTGGGGTGTGGCTGGAATCTAGACAAGCTAGTCCAGCCATGTCCAGAAAAAAATGTAGCATAAGAGCACTCTACATATGCCGGACCTCCAAAGGCTCAGAATCCTCAGGAAGGAAGGTTTGGGTCCCTCTACCAGGTAAAGAGATGCTTGCTGAAGGCAGAGGGAACATGGAATGAGTAGTAAAGAGTAGCTGAGGTTTGCCCTGGCCGGTTTGGCTCAGCAGTTAGAGCACCGGCCCACAGACCAAAGAGTCGTGGGTTTGATTCAGGTCTAGGGCATGTACCTCTGTTTCGGTTTGGTCCCTGGCCCTGGTCGGGTCCTGAGGGAGGCAACCAATCGATGTGTCTCTCTCATATTGATGTTTCTCTCTCCCCCTCCCACTCTATCTGAAGATAAATGGAAAAGTATCCTCGAGTGAGGATTAAAAAAAAAAAAAAAAAAAGAGTAGTTGGGGTTTGCGATCCCAACTATATCCTCTTAAAGTTACAGATGTAATCTTAATCTGTTTCTTGATGTGCAATGTTTTGTATGTACTTATATTTTTTATTACAAAAAATATATATTTAATTTCTTTTTTTATCTTGCTCCTTTCCCCCACTATTCTGTACTTAGTGGATACTGGTGGTGAACTCTATCATTTTCATCATAAGTTGTAGTATTTCAAGATAGAATTGTCATAAAAGTGGAAAAAGAAGAGAGTGCAGCTGGAGAGCAGTCTCAGAGCCTGTGCACTCAGTGAGTGGTGGACTTTGGGGTGTTCCCTTGAAGAAGGGTGGATGTGATCTCAGATGGCTGAGTGACTGCAACATTGTTTGCTAGAAACATTTGTTTTTGTTTTAGAAGAAAAAATGGGATGAAGGATGTATTATGATATTACGATATTAAATGGAAGTCAAAGCGGTAGACTGTAATGGAACTTTGTAATTTTTTGATGCCTGGCATCAAAATCCTTTCTACCCTGGAAGATTCCAAAGATAGGTGGAGGCAAAACCCCATCCCACTACCAAAGCCAAAGAGGTCAGATACCCTCTCTTCTCACTGCCTGGCTGCACCTGAAGAGGCTCAGCCAGTTTGATACTTCTACCAGGACGTGGAGTCACGAGAGTGACACAGATGCTGAGGCAAGTGGATGTTAACTTGATGGTGGAGAGCGCCCAGCAGGGCCAGCGTTAGCACCTTAACTGAGTGCTACTGAGGCGTGATCTTGGATATATTCCCAGATGCATAATTGTCTGATTACACTTTCTCTAATCATTTCTTCAATTTTATGTGCTATCAGATATCCTTTCTGTAAATTCCTTTTCAGCTTACTAAACTATCATTGGTTTTCAGTATTTGCCACCAAGAAATCAGACTGGTAAAATAGCAATATTTAACTGGTTTTTATTGATACTTATTTAGATTCTTTGTATTTTTAACATAAGTAGTGCTGCAATGAATTATTCACAAAGCTCCCCCCACCCATTTTAAGATGATTTTTTATACTTAATATCTTAAAAAATTGTTTTAATTTTTTAAAAATCAACATATTTTACTGGCACATACATTTTTGATCAATCCTTAAATATCTGTTCATCTACTTGGTGGGTTATCTATAGCAGATTATTAAGCCATAGCTAGTCCACCTTGTTTCACAGCAGGGTACTTGTTCCACTGTCTTCCTGTCCACTGGATGACTTTCAGGCAATGCTAATTAATATTCATGCACTCCAAAGCAAAATGAAATCAAGTAGTAAGTCTGCTTTTTTTTTTCTGTGTAAAGGCAGGTTTTCTTTATTTACTTCAAACAAAATGATACATTGCAATAGATTGAATGTAAAAGCAGATATGAAAATGTAGCTGTTTGCGTAGAGGTTTCAAAAATATAATGTCACTCTTCTCATTATTAATTTTTCAATTACAAGTTGACATACAATATTATATTAGTTTCAGGTGTACAACATAGCAATTAGAAATGTTTTTCCTCACCTGAGGACATTGTTCATTGATTTTTTGAGAGAGAGAGAGAGATGTGAGAGAGAAACATCAATCGGTTGCTTTCCGAACATGCCCCTACTAGGGTGGGGATCGAACCCACAACCTACATACGTGCCCTGACTGGAAATTGAACCCAAGATCTCCTTTTGGTGTATATGGGATGATGCTTGTACCAACTAAGCCACACTGTCCAGGGCACAATTAGACATTTATATAATTTACAAAATAATCACCTCCATAGGATAAATGTTGCTACACGTTGTCATATTACTTTGCAATGTATAGGAACTACTGTTTTACTTTTTTTTTTTTTTTATTCCTCAGCCGAGGATATTTTTCCATTTAGATAGAGTAGGAGGGAGGGAGAGAGAGGGAGACAGAGAGAAACATCAATGTGATAGAGCCACACTGACTGGTTGCCTCCTGCATGACCCTACCAGGGCTGGGATGAACCGCAACCGAGGCACTTGCCCTTGGACCAGAATCGAACCCCCGGCTCATTGGTCCGAGGGCCAACACTCTAACCGCTGAGCCAAACTGTCCAGGGCAAAAACAACCACTTAAAAAAAACAACAACACTTTTTCTTTATTGATTTTAGAGAGAGAGGAAGGGAGAGGGAGAGAGATAGAGACATCGATGAGAGAGAACATTGATTGGCCGCCTCCTGCATGCCCCTCACTGGGGATTGGGCCCACAATCTGGGCATGTGCCCTGACCAGGAATGAACCAGTAACCGACGCTCAACCACTGAGACACACCAGCAGGGCAAAAAACAATCACTTCTTAATTGCAATCTTTTCTAATTGTATCACATACTTCCTAACCTCATCAAACTGCAATCCCTGGAGGCCCAAGGAGAGGATGGGTTTATTTTGCCCTTGCTCCTGATCCCCCAGATTCCTGTGCTTTTTCATGGCTGAGGAATTTTCTGTCTCTCCAGAACACAACAGTCTCCCAGTGAAAGGACAGAAAGTCTCCCCTCTTTAACCCTTCCCACACTCTCTGTCCTGTGACTTTAGTCTCTGACCACTTACTTGAAAGGTAGAGCAACTAACTGAATGTTGCTGTTGTAGACAGACAACCGTGCTTGTAAAATTTAAGTTTATCATTTGTACAAAACTGAAAGCCAATATCCTGGTGGGAAAGCTGGAGCGTTCCACCCTCTACATTAGAGTAAACAACTTAGATTTTGTGACAGCTATACTTTCAATTTTCTGGTTCATTCTGTGTGCTATTCTTTGGTGGAGGTTCCCAAGTCTAAGTGTAGATATGTGGAGCATTATAATCATATATTTCAAGGGAGGTTTCTGGGGTGGTCCTTTCTATAGAAAAGTTTCCCTCTGTTCCTCAGAATCTCCAGGGAAACTGCAATTTTTAAAAATTAACCTATATTTTAAGAAATTTCATATTTATGTGTAATCCTAAAGCCCCTTTGTTGAATTTTTAAATCTATCTTTTATGAATCAATCCTTAATAGAAATGGTTCCATCTACTTTTCCTCTTTCATATATCAATGTTGATGTACATTATTTCTTATTTAAAAGTGTGGGGCCAAATGCCCTTAAAATAATCCCAGTGAAGGATAGTAAACAGAAGCAATGTGCTCTATTATATATCCTACATGCCAAAAAGTTAATGTGAAATCATAGACCCATTTGAAATGAGACAATATGATCTTGTATACTAAACAATAACTGCATAATTGCTAGTCTTTTAAAAATAAGTAGCAGATTTACAGCAGAAATGCTTACAAATTATGAAAAGTAGTTCAATATTTAGTTTTTGAATATTGTTCCAGTGTCATTTGAGGCAAACAGGATCCTTTGGCTGAGAGAATAAATATGTAGGAAAGTGGATATAAAAACAAGTTACATTTTCAATTATATGCATTTTATTCAGAGTAGAATAATACTTTTACAGATAAAGCAAATTCAAATAAAAAAAATACGAGAAAGCTAGTATATACCACCCATATTTATTCTCTTCTAGTATTAGAGATAGAATTGATTTATTTTAATTTGTTTAAATTTATTTATTTATTTATATTTTTTTTATTATGGTAAGAGCATTTAATATGAGATCTACCCTCTTTATACATCTTAAGTGTACAATACATTATTGTTAACTATACTTATAATGTACGGCAGATCTCCAGAATTTATTCATCTGGCTTAACTGAAACTTCAAGCCAGTTGGTTAGTAATTCTCCATTATCCACTACCCCTAGCCTCTGACAATTTATTTTAACAGTTAGGTTCATTTGACTGAAATAAGTATTAGTAAATAGAATACTTATTTAAATTTGCACTTGTCATATGTAACTAATTATTTTTGAGTTATGAAAGGCAAGAGGAAAGGGTTCTGACACCAGAGACAACCTCTTGACCTCCCCCTTTCTATCCATATGAAGAGACATTTGCTCAGCCAGTGTCACTCCCCTGCCACACTGAACAGATCTGCAGCAAGTAGAAGGCTCCGGGAAGGGCAGGCAGAAGAGACTGACCATTTGTGTTTCCCAAGTTCAGCATAGCTCCTCAGGTTTGCTCATCAGAAAGCAGAAACAAAGGCATAGGCTTTTGCACTTTAACTCTGCCTAACTATAGCAGGTTGCATATTTATTTTTCTTGCTCAACAATTTCATTTTTAATGGCAATGACTTGATCTTCCATCTGTTTCAGTTGATCAGCTTTTTCTTGTCTACTTAGATTTAAATCTTGGATCTTCTTATCTAAATCAAAAAGAAAAGAAAAGAAAAGAAAATGAAGTGAATGATATACTTCCATTTCATAAATTCCTCCTGGATGCCCACATGGTACCAAAGAGGGATTTATGTGTCTCATAAAGATATATTTAGTTTTGTGTTTTGATTCATTAGATAAAACATTTATTTTCGCCAGACTTCTCAAGATTTTCATATATGTCAGAGTAGACAAATTGATATTTTTGTCTAAAAATGTTTTATATTTAAAGGCACTTATTAATGTGAATCTATAGCTAGTTAGAATTTATTAGAAATGAAGAGACTGATGACAAACCTTGACTGGATCTGGTAAAATGCTGTATTTCCAAAGGTTTGATTTTTCTATTTTAACTATTTTTTTAACATGTGTTTTTCACTTTAGGGTTTCCCAATCTTTCAGTAAAAAGGACCAACATTTTCACTTCATTCTCCTCTGCTAACACTGAAGTCCTTGAATAGTAAAATCAAAGTGATGCCTTTCTTTGCTTCACTCCCATCTGTCCATCCGTTCATCCATCCATCTATCCATCCATCCTTCAACCAACAAGTAGCTGGGAATTATATTAAACTGCAAAAAGGAGCCCACAGAGTAGTGGACAGAAGAGGTATAAAGAGCTTTAGTTAACAGTGAGGTGGCCTTTAGAAAAGAAAATGGCTTTGGGTTAAGTGGAACTTCTCAAAGAAGGATGGTACATGTTCCACTTTACTTGGTGAGATCACACCTGACCACTCAGTTGGTTTGGGGTAACTCGCATGTAGCATGTTTAGATTAAGGAACCAGATTGTGAAGAAATCTGGAACTACCCTGTGAACAAAAATTGAATTAAGTGGTGATTTTCATATAAAGGAAAGAAGATTCAGGGCATGTGCTATAGCTACTTTTAAATATTCGAGGGCCAGAAAAGCAGAGTACGTGTGTGGGTTTTGTTGTTGTTGTTTTTTAATTTTTTCTTTTTTCTTGTGGTCAGCCTGAGGAAATAGAATGTAACCAACAGGTGAAAGCTCCAGGAAGATTTTATCTGAATACAAAGAACTTTCTAGTAGTCATAGATGTTCAAAGACTAGTGGTGAACATTCTATCACTAGAAACTTTCAAACATAGGTCATTTGGGATTGAAAAGGGGATTCAGCATTGAAAGTGTATTTCTAAAAAAAAAAGGACAAGATCCCCATGTTTCTACTATTTAAGTTAACAAGATTATGCTGGTTACTTTTTTTTTTTTTTGCCAACCAGGTGAGATATTTCAATTTCCAAAGGTGTTACATTATTTTGTAGCTTTCACAATAATATTTGATTTAGGCAAGAATTATCAGTTGATGCTAAAATCATTGGGAGAACAATTTTGGGGAACAGGATACTTACACAGTGTCAGAGTATTGTATCACAGATTTTTTTTATTAATTAATTAATTTTTGTTACAGATGGCTCTCCTTTTTCCCCCACTGACACCCTCCTCCCGATCCCACCCCCACCCCCAACATAGTTGCCTATGTCCATTGGTTTTGCATACATGCTTATAAGTTCTGTGGTCTATCTCTTCCCTCCCCCCAACCCCCTCTTCTGAGATTTGTCAGCCTGTATCCCACATCCATGTCTCCAGGTCCATTCTGTTCATCAGTTTGTTTCATTCATTATATTCCACAAATAAGTGAGATCATGTGATATTTGTCTTTCTCTGATTGGCCTGCATTACAGACTTTACAAATTTTTTATTTATTTTTGTTACAGATGTCTCTCCTTTCCCCCATTGATACCCTCCTCCCCGATCCCATCCCCCCAACTTCACTGTATTGTTATCTGTGTCTATTGGGTATGCATATATGCATATGAGTTCTTTGGTTTATTTCTCCCGCCCTCCCTCCCTTAGTCCCTCTGAGGTTTGTCAGACTGTTTCCATGTCTCTGGGTCTATTTTGTTCATCAGCTTATTTTGTTCATTATATTCCAAAAATAAGTGAGATCATGTGATATTTGTCTTTCTCTGACCGGCTTATTTCGCTTAGCATAGTACTCTCCAGGTCCCTCCATGTTGGTTACTTTTTATTAGCCCCATCAGATCCAGTCTCCATCCTGCTGTGTGGCCTGGAAAACTAGCCTCCTTGGATGACATCACCTGGCTCCCTGACCTCTGATTGTCAGCCACACGTGGCCACTGCCTGGTACTGAGAAGTGGTAGGAGGGTAGGGAGAGTGAACAGAGTCCTCCCTGTGGTGCAGCAGGTTCTGTCAGTTCTTACATCTCTCAGCTCCAGCTCCTTCAGAGTGGCCCCTTCCCTACATTCACAGGCCTATTTCACAGCATTTGCAATCCTGCTTACCCTGCTCCTTCAGGCTCAGGGACACTAATGGCTTCTCACTGTTGCTGTCACCCAGAACCTCCAGACCCTTGGTTTTTGCCCTTAATTCCTATGCATTTATTTGTAGTTCTTCCCATCAAGAAATAGAGTCTATTTATCCTTTGCTTCCAAACCAGGTCTGGCTTTGTAAGTTATTTTTTCCAATAGAAAGTGAAAGAAATGATGTTGCAAGACCTCTAGAGCCTCATAGCTTCTGTACTTATTCTTATGGAACCCTCAAACAACTGTGCTGCAAAGAAGACTGGGATGAAAGATCCCACAGTGAGAGGTCCAGGCCCTGAAAGACCTGCCAGCTAACCCATCAGCTGAATGCAGCTGCTTGGATAACTGAGACAATTCTGTTTATAAATACATGATCCAGATTTACATCCAAGTGAACTTTCTATTTCTCTCTGGGACACTGACTAACAAAATTCTATGGAAGGACTCTGGCTGCAGACTTGGGCCCATTCTCGACTCTCTTAACCTTGATCCTACCAAGGCAAGTAAGGGCTGCTTTCTGGGATCTCACAAGCATTTCTTTCTAACAGATGGGAACAGAGCACAGCCCTTGTGGTTCAGCCTCTTCTCAAGTGACAGAGTCAAGAAAATGGCCAAACCAATGTCTGTCTTTCCTATCTTGTTGAGTTGTCAAAACAGCCTTAAAATAAAAAGAGGAAAAGTGGAATGTGTTATTTTAGACCTCTTTGAGGAGAAGTCCCCTAACTTAAACTTCTCTTCCAACCCAATTCAACAACTGTGAAACCTTTAGCCTCTGGGGATAAGTGGAAACAATTTGGACCCTGACAGAAAATATAAGACAGAAAATATTATCTCCATAGTTTTGTTCTTACAGAAAGGATCGAGGTCTGAGCATAACAGAAACTGATTTTCATGGTATTGCCCGAGTAGCAGAGTGTAGGTAAAAAAACATTATGTCTATTTTTAAAAATCTTTCTCAGTATCTCCTTTTAAAAATTATTAGGAAAATACTGAAAATGAAAAAAAAAAGTCTACAAGCTCACTACTTTTAAAACAATTATATATATATATATATATATATATATATATATATATATATATATTATGGAAAATGGTGGCAGAGTGAATGGAAGCTACACAGACTGTCTCCCAGGACCAAACTGGGATTACAACTACAATAAAGACAAGTCATCATGAAAAACCAACTGAAGAGCAGCTGTAGAGAACACTTATAACCAGGGACATTAAAGAGGACCCCAAATTGAGACTGGTAGGAGGTGTGGAGTCACAAGAGGGCTGGCTGGGTTTCCATGGGCAGCAGCTGAGGACTACCTTAGCTGTGAGAAACTCCCTCTGAGAAGTTGGGGGTTTAAACCCCAAGCTGGCTCCCTAGCACAGAGCGGCAGAACAGGGAAAGGCAGCCACATAACACTTGGCTGAGAAAATCACTAAAGCAGAGGTTCTGTCTGGCAGGGAGAGGTGCTGGGAATACCGGCACTTCCCTGAAGGGCCAGTGCACTAAATTACAGCTATAACCACTCACCTTGGGCTCCAGCAGAAGGAGGGTGGACTGGACTAGAGCTGTGTGAGGACAGTCAGGGGTTTGTGGCACTGGGGAGAGAGCTGGGAAGGAGGCCATCAGGAGCTCTATGCTGAGTCATCCCCACTCCCCCAGGAAGCAGTAGCCATCTTCCTCAAGAAGCCCCTTCCCATCAGAGTAGCTTTAGCCTGGGGGAGAAGCAACTTCTCCTCCCTTGGGAATTTAACACCACCCAGCCCAGGGAAGTGCAACCTGAGGCTCATTAACAGCCAGAGACTACCTGTAAGCCCAGTAGGCAAACACAAGATTCTGAAGGCTTTGAGCCTTGGACCTGGCTCTCAGTGTTGGGTGTCATGGCTCTGGAGACTGAGCTGTGAAGGCTGAGGCCTGGGTCCCTGTGCTGAGTCATTAACACACACTGCAGAAACCATTTTCTTCTTAAAGCAACTTTTGCCAAAGGGAAAACAACTGCCCTACCTGCAGGAAATCCTTTTACCCTGCCCACCTGTGGGATTTTTCATTCAGCTGAGAGCTGCAACCTGAGGCTCATTAAGTAACTGAGATTAATAGTCAGCCTGCAGGCAAAAGCTCAGGGAAAATTGAATCTTTGCTTGGCCTGTGACTCTACTCAGGAAAGTAAGACTAGACATTAGTGTTCAGCAAGGTCCCTTCCATACTCATCCAAACCCAGAAGAGGGAACCACAATCAGTGGAACATCAACACTCACAGGGAAAATTAGGCAGGCTCCAAACCCTGTGGAGACAGCCAAAATGGTGAAACAAAGAAACAAATTCCAAATGAAAGAGTAAGAGAATTCTACAGAAGAAGAGCTAAATGAAATGGAGTTAAGCAAGTTATCAGATGTAGAATTCAGAGTAATGATTATGAGAAAGCTCAACAGCATGAGCAAAGAGCTTAACAGCATGATTAAAGAGATAGAAACAATGAAAATCAACCAATTGGAAATGAAAAACCACCAAGTGGAAATGAAGAATGACATTGCAGAAATAAAGAACACATTGGAAGGAATAACTAGCAGATTAGAGGAACCGAGGATTGGATCAGCCAATTAGAAGACAGGGTAGAAAAAAAATCACTCAATCAGAAAACCAAAAAGAAAAAACAATTAAAAAACAGGAGGAAAGTTTAAGAGAGCTGTGGGACAATATGAAGCATAACAACATCGGTATCATAGTACCAGAAGAAGAAGAAAGTGAGCAAGGATTAGAAAATATATTTGAAGAAATTGTGGCAGAAAACTTCCCTAACTTAGTGAAGGAAAAAGGTATACAAGTTCAGAAAGCACAGAGACCCCCAAGTAAGAAGAACCCAAAGAAGCCCACACTAAGACACATCATAATTAAAATGCCAAAAATTAAAGACAAAGAGAGAATTTTAAAGGCAGCAAGAGAAAAGCAACAGGTTACCTAAAAAAGAGCCCCCATAAGGTTATCAGCTTATTTCTTAACAGAATCACTGCAGGCCAGAAGGGAATGGCATGAAGTATTCAAGGTAATGAAAAACAGGGATCTGAATCTAAGACTACTCTATCCAGCAAGGCTATCATTCAAAATAGAAGGTGAAATAAAGAACCTTAAAGACAAAAAAACAACAACACGGGGGGTGGGGTGGTTAAGGGAATACATTAGCACCAAACCAGCACTGTAAGAAATGTTAAAAGGTCTGCTGTAATAAGCAGAAGAAATAGAGAAACATAGCCATAATAAACAAAAATGGCAATAAATGAGTACATATCAATAATAACCTTAAATGTAAATGGATTAAATCCTCCAATAAAAAGACACAGAGTATCTGAATGGATAAGAAAACATGACTTGTATATATGTTGTTTACAAGAGACTCACCTCACAACAAAAGACTTACACAGGTTGAAAGTGAAGGGATAGAATAAAATTTTCCAAGCACATGGAAAACAAAACAAAACAAAAAAAACCTGGGGTAGCAATACTCATATCTGATATAACAGACTTAAAAATGAAGGCCATAACTAAAGACAAAGAAGGCCACTACATAATATTGAAAGGATCTATCCAACAGGATGATATAACCTTGGTAAAACATATATGCACCCAATATAGGGGCACCAAAATATGTTTAAAAACTTCTGGAGGACTTCAAAGGAGAAACTGACAGCAATACAATCATAGCAGGGGACTTTAACACCCCACCAACATCACTGGATAGATCCTCTACACAAAAAATTAACAGGGAAACAGAGACTCTAAATGACACACTAGATAAAATGGATTTAATAGATATTTACAGAGAATTACATCCCCAAACTGCAGAATAAACATTCTTTTCAAGTGCACAGAGGACATTCTCAAAGATAAACCACATGTTAGGACACAAACGAAGTCTCTACAAGTTCAAGAAGATTGAAATCATACCAAGCATCTTCTCAGATCACAATGGTGTGAAACTAGAAATTAATTACAATAAAAACACTCAAAAATGTTTAATAGCTATATGTTTAATAGCATGTTATTAAACAATCAATGGGTTACCAAGAAGATCAAAGAAGAAATAAAAAAATTCCTGGAAATCAATGAAAATGAACACACAACAACACAAAATCTATGGAATGCAGCGAAAGCAGTCCTGAGAGGGAAGTTCATAGCATTACAGGCCTACCTCAAGAAATAAGAACAATTTCTAATAGACTATCTAATCCTCCAACTTAAAGAACTAGAAAGTAAACAAAAAGAAAAACCAAGAGCAAGTAGAAGGAAAGAAATTGTAAAGGTCAGAGTGGAAATAAATGACATGGAGACTAAAAACAATTCTAAAGATCAATGAAACAAAGACCTGGTTCTTTGAAAAGATAAATAAGATAGATGAACCTTTAGCCAGACTCACCAAGAAATGAAGAGAGGGGATCCAAATAAACAAAATCAGAAATGAAAGAGGAGTAACAACTGACACCAGAGAAATACAAAGGATTGTTAGAAAACACTGTGAACAATTATATGCCAACAAATTGGACAACCTAGGCAAAATGAACAAATTTCTAGAATCACACAGTCTCTCAAAACTGAACCAAGAAGAGATAGAAAACTTCAATAGACCAATAATAACTAAGGAAATTGAAGCTGTAATCAACAAACTGCCAGTAAACAAAAGCCCAGGTTCAGATGGTTTCACAGGAGAGTTTTACCAAACATTCAAAGAAGAAATAACACCCATTCCCCTCAAACTATTCCAAAAAATTCAAGAGGAAGGAAGACTTTCAAGCCCTTTTTATGAAGCCAGCGTAGTCCTAATTCCAAAACCAGATAAAGATACTACAAAGAAAGAAAACTACAGGCCAATATCCCTGATGAACATAGATGCCAAAATCCTTAACAAAATATTAGCAAATCAGATTCAGCAATGCATTAAAGAAGTTATCCACCATGACCAAGTGGGATTCATCCCAGGGATGCAAGGCTGGTACAAGGTTTGCAAATCAATAAATGTGATACACCATATAAACAAAATGAAAGATAGAAACCATATGATCCTATCAATAGACTCTGAAAAAGCATTTGACAAAATCAGCACCCATTTCTGATTAAAACGTTCAGCAATGTGGAAATAGAGGGATCATATCTCGAAATAATTAAGGCCATATATGAAAAACACACAGCCAACATCATGCTCAATGGGCAAAAACTAAAAGCATTTCCCTTAAGAACAGGATCAAGACAGGGATGCACACTTTCACCACTCATATTTAACGTAGTACTGGAAATCTTAGCCACAGCAATTAGACAAGAAGAACAAATACAAAAGGAAGTGAAATTGTCATTATTTGCAGATAATATGATATTGTACATAGAAAACCCTAAAGACTCCATTAAAAATCTACTAGATTTAATAAATGAATTTGGCAAAGTAGCAGGATACAAAATTAACATCCAGAAATGGATGGTATTCTTATACAGCAATAATGAACATCCAGAAAGGGAAACTAAAAAAAAAAAAAAAAAAGAAATCCCGTTTACCATTGCAACAACAAAAATACCTAGGAATAAACTTCACCAAGAAGGTAAAAGACCTGTTCTCAGAAAACTACAGGACATTGAAAAAAGATAGAGGAAGATATAAAAAAGTGGAAACACCCATGTTCATGGATTGGAAAAATCAACATCATTAAAATGTCCATACTACCCAAAGAAATCTACAGATTCAATGCAATCCCTATTAAAGTACCAATGGCATATTTCACAGATCTAGAACAAATACTCCAAAAGTTTATATGGAACTAAAAAAGACCCTGAAAAGCAGCAGCAAACTTGACAAAGAAGAACAAAATGACAGAGATCACAATACCAGATATCAAGTTATACTACAAAGCCATCATAATCAAAACAGCCTGGTATGGGCACAAGAACAGGCATTTACATCAATGGAGCAGAACAGTGAACCCAGAAATCGACCCAAGACAGTATGCTCAATTACTATTCAACAAAGGAGGCAAGAGCATACAATGGAGAAAAGACAGTCTCTTCAACAAATGGTGTTGGGAAAATTGGACAGGTACATGCAAAAAAATGAAACTAGACCACCAACTTATACCATACACAAGAATAAACTCAAAATGGATAAAAGACTTAAATGTAACTTTTTTTTGAAACCATAAAAATCCTAGAAGAGCCCTGGCCGGTTTTGCTCAGTGGTTAGAGCATCGGCCTGAGGTCCAGAGAGACCCGGGTTTGGTTCCCACTAAGGGCATGTACCTCAGTTGCAGTTTGTCCCTGGCCCTGGTTGGTTGTGCGGGTGACAGCCACTCGATGTGTCCCTTTCACGTCGATGTTTCTCTTTCTCTCTCTTCCTCTCTCTCCCTCCCACTCTATCTGAACAAAAAATGAAAAAATGTCCTCGGGTGAGGATAAAAAAAAAAAAAAAAAATCCTGGAAGAAAGTGCAGGCAGAAAAATCTCAGACATCACACACAGTAGAATTTTCACTGATATAATGCCTAAGGCAAGAGAAACAAAGGAAAAAATAAATAAATGGGACTACATCAAACTACAAAGCTTCTGCACAGCAAAAGAAACCAGTATCAAAATGAAAAGGGAACCCACTCTCTGGGAGAACATATTTGCCAATGATACATCAGATAAGGGGTTAATATCCAGAATATATAGAGTACTCATATAACTCAGCAAAAGGATGACAATCTAATTGGGAAATGGGCAGAGGACCTGAATAGACACTTCTCCAAATGGGACATACAAACAGCCAGGAGATATATGAAAAAATGTCAACATCACTAATCATCAGAGAGATGCAAATTAAAACAACTACGAGATATCACCTCACACCTGTCAGAATGGCCACCATCAACAAATCCTCAAATAGCAAGTTCTGGCGAGGATGTGGAGAAAACGGGACTCTAGCACAATGCTGGTTGGAATGCAGACTGGTGCAGCCACTATGGAAAAAAGCTGGTGCTTCCTCAAAAAATCAATGATGGAATTGCCATTTGTCCCAGTGATTCCACTTCTAGGAATATATCTTAAGAAGACTGAAACACCAATCAGAAAGAATATATGCACCCCTATGTTCATAGCAGTGCTATTTAAAGTAGCTAAGATCTGGAAACAACCCAAGTGTCAATCAGTAGATGAGTGGATAAAAAGATGTTGTACATTTACACAATGGAATACTATGCAGCTTTAAGAAAGAAAGATCTCTTACCCTTTGAGACGACATGGAGGGACCTGGAGAGTATTATGCGGAGCAAAATAAGCCAGTCAGAGAAAGACAAGTATCACATGATCTCACTTATTTAGAGAACATCATGAACAAAATAAGCTGTTGACCAAAATAGATCCAGTTATGGAGGTAGGGAACAGACCAAGAAACCTCAGAGGGATAGGTGGTTGGAGGGGTGCAAAAAGATAAACCAAAGAACTTATATGCATATATGCACAACCAATTGACACAGACATTAGGTTGGGGAAAGCAGGAGGCGGGTGGGAGTGGGGAGGAGGGGGTCAATGTGGAAAAAAAGAGAACATCTGAAATACTTTCAACAATAATAAAAAAAAAAGAAACAAAAGAGCCACATATATAAATGTAAAAAGTGTGTTTTCCTCTTCTTTCTCCCCTCCCCAGAGGTAACTAATGTTAACTGCTTGGTATGTATTTTTCTTCGCTTTGGGCCACACTAATGTTGCATTTTCATTTTTTTTTTCATGTCATAGTGATTATATAAGTGGTTATAAGGCTAAAGACTCAATTTATAACAAAGAAGCATTTATAAGTGAGGATTTTGGGTTATTTCAAAACTTTGAGAGTTACTCATATTACAAATGGATATGATTGTTTAAACATTTTCTGAGACAATACATACAACCAAAGGTAAAACTAGACCACTCATCATTTGCTATTTCTTATTGATTTAGAGGTAGTTAAGGACATGATGATTGCCCAGAAAAATAATGAGTATCAGTTGTGGAAACCAAAAATCCTAATGAACTTTCCGACTGTATGCATTCTAATTGTGTGCACCAAAATTTCCATTTTGATCAAAATTCTTGTCCAGAATATGATTCCTTCTGGGTTGCTACCTACAGACCTTGCTAGGTGACCTACAGCCCCAGAATCTAGAGCACACTGATTCCGAAAAAGTGATTTGCACATGGGGAGAAAATAAGCAGCATAGGTTAGGACAGGGTTTCTCAACCTCAGTACCATTGATACTCTGGGCAGAAGAATTGTTTGTCATGGGCAGGGGTATCCTGTGCATTATAGAGGGTTTAGCAACATCCCTGGCCTCCATCCACTAGATGCTAGTTTTACCCCCTAGTTGTGACAAGCAGAAATGTCTTTAGACATTTTTGTCCCCAAAGGAGGGGATAAAATCACCCCTGGTTGAGAACCACTGGGTTAAGGACAGGGTGTTTCAAAGTGACCAAATCTCAGTTTGTTCTGATTAACAGAGTGACTGCTGATTAATACCCTGTTAAGTAAAACCATGGCCGCTTCCTTCCATTCTGGTGTTCACAGGCCTACTTCACAGTATTCCCTGTCCCACTTCCCCTGCTCCTTCAGGCCCAGGGACACTAATGGCTTCTCATTGCTGCTGTCACCCAGAACCTCCAGACTCTTGGTTGTTGACCTTAATTTCTGTGCATTCTTTGTAGTTCCTCCCATCAAGAAGTAGAGTCTATTTATCCTTTGCCCCCAAACTAGGTCTGGATTCACAAGTTCCCAAAGCACAAACCCAATTTCTACTTCTTTCTCCTCAGTGGACTCATATGTGGTTAAACTGTGTCAGTGATACATTGAAATTGGTATAAATTATATCTCCTGATGGAGTATAACAGTGCTATTATAAAATTGATGGAGTGGGTGAAAGAATAGATAGATACCATATGATCCAGTAATCTCACTTCTGGGTGTGTATTCAAAGGAAGCAAAACCTGTATCTTGAGGAGATTATCTGCATCCCCATGTTCACTGCAGCGTTTCTCACAATAGACAAGGTATGGAAACAGCCTGAGTGCCTGTCAATAAATGGATGGATAAAGAAAATTATATATAATTTCAGCCATTTGCAACAACATGGATGAACCTGGAGGACATTATGCTGAGTGAAATAAGCCAGACAGAAAAAGACAAATACTGTATGATCTCACTCATTCTATTCATAGGTAGAATTAAAAAAAAAAAAAAAGAGTTGAACTTACAGAAACAGAGTGGAATGGAATGGTGCCTGCCAGGGGTTGGGAGATGGGTGAAATGGGGAGATGTTGGTCAAAGGATACAACCTTTCAGTTATAAGTAAGTTCTGAGGATCTAATGTACAGTATGGTGCTGATTATAGCTAATAATAGCATATTGTGCGTATGAGTAGATCTTATGCATTCTCAAAGATAGCAAAAAGAAAAAGGTAAGCATGTGAGGTGATATGTTAATTAACTTAATTGTAGTAATAATTTCACAATGTACACATCTAGCAAAGTGGCATATTGTACAGTTTAAATATATACCATTCTACTTGTCATTATACTTCAATAAAGCTGGAGAAAAGAAGAGATACCTGTTATTCTTCTTATCTTGTCCTCTGTCTCTCCAGCCAATATTTCTGCTGCATCTTTTAACTGTTTCACTTTTCCTAATGTTTCCTTTGTCAGTGCTGTCACACTTAGGTTGAAGAGTAGCGTATTGATTTTTCAGTGCAACGAACTCCTGTAACAGAGCAAAACTCCCATCATCAGAAAATATTTATAAAGCATGTATACACAAACACGATATTTGCCTTATACTGTTCATAAAAGGAATAAGAGGAAGCCATAATCCAGTCAATATGCTTGAATTACTCTGATATTTTCTAGAGCTTTTATTTGTATTTTTTTCAGGTTGAAAAAACTCTCAGCTTTAGTTAATTAAAAATAAAACTTTGTCACAAACATTAACGATTACTCCATGTGAAGGCAGCTATTTATAAAGTACCAATTGTTTGTCCTGAGCTACGTTAAGGTGAGAGACAGAGGACAGCATGACCCAGTCCTGCCCTTGACAATCTCCAGTCGGGTCGAACAGCTGCGTGCGCACGATGCAGGCTGAGCAAGTGGTGAAGATCTAGACGTAGCCAGGACACAGTATTTGGTTGGTGAAAAGGTGAGAGAGAAATGAGGTAGAAAGGGAGGCGGGAAGGGAGGTAGAAGTGTTACTATGAAGATCTCCCTCAGAATTGGAAAGGCAATCTTTGGGGTCAGCCTGTGTGGTTGACAGCTTAGGATGTTAAATAGCTGAGTAAAGGCCAGACCTGGAAATGGAATATGGAAGTGGGAAGAGGGTGGGCAGGAAGCACTTTCTCAACCTCTGTTCCATAGAAAATACTCTCAACTCCTAGTGGAAACATTACCCAGCACATAAAGGATTAAAGGCAAATAACAGAGCAATTGTAAAAACACTTTAACATTTTTCTTTTATTTAAGCTACCATATTAATGCTACCAACCAAAGATATCCTGTTAAGAAAATGAGTTGGTAGGTTCTTTCAACAACCTAAATTAATGGGCCACTTTCCACAACTGTTTAATTAACTCACTCTGATTTTTGTAACATTATCGATTCTCTGGCAGGTGACTTTCACCTCTTGCTTTCCTTATGTTATGTGATTTCATTAGAGTAAAGGGGAAATACATACCATATGGTGACATAAATTGTGAGAGTTTGGAAGTTCAGGAAAACTTTGACTAGAAGATCATTAAGAACACGGATGAGTAGATGAGGAGTAAACACTCCAACATGATTTGGCCAGAGGACTTCTGCCTTCTCCAGAGAAGTCCTCCACTGCCTTCATGCCCATCGGGATCCCTACAAACATACTTCACCGAGCGTGAACCAAGAACTACTGGAAATGCTGATAAATGGCACAAAAATCTGGGGTTAAAAGATTAGCCTTCAAAGAAGCACCGTTTCCTGTTGGTGGCAGTGGTAGGACTAATGACCCCCTCAAGGCCCCCAGCCTGGCGTCGAGCCAATTCGGCCTGCGGTTCCACATGGATGGCTCCTGATTCCTTTGCAACTTGATCTGCAACCAGGAAAGCCCATCCTCCAGTGCTGACTGTTGCTTTGTTAAGTCCAGTTCATTCTTAGTCTCCTTGGCTTTATTTTCAGTCTGTTGTTGAGTTAAAGACCAGAAAGTAGAAAGTCTCTTTATGTAACAAGAAGCAAACAAGAAAATAAATGATGTAATTACCCTTTAGAAAATAAGCTAGGCATAAAGGAAAAGAAAATCATTCCTTTGAATTTTCTGTTCCATTTACAAAAGAAATATGCTATGATAAAATATTTCAGACATACAAGAGTCTAAAAGAAAATATGATACATATCTACACATCCACCAGCCAGTTTAAGAATAAAACATGGCCAGTGGGCCAAGGTCCTCAGTCATATCTCCCTGTCATATCTCCTCTCCCACTAAAGGCAACCACTAACTGGAATCTAATATTTATCATTTCATGTTCTTCTAAATGCTTTTTACTATAATCCTATGCAGCATTTCTAATAATACACAGTATTCTGTATTTTTAACTTTATGCAAATATATAATTATTTTACTCTATTTTTATCTTCTAATTATTTTTCAGTTGATGCAGGTGGCTTCTAATTTTTCCCCCTTACAAATAATAATGAACATGTTACACTTGTTTCTTATTTCAGTGACTATACTTCTCATATCAAGAAGTCCTATTTAAATATTTCTCATATCTAACCGGTCATTTGTTATCTCTTGTCTCTTGTTCTTTGGTTATACCTTATTTGATTTTCTTAAACATAGTAAACGTTCTTACTTTGTATGCTATACTGAATAAGGGTAATAGCTACAGTCTGTTGCATTTTGATTCTGTTGTTTGCTGTCTTGTTTAAGGCAACACATTTTGTGGAGGAATTCTTTGAGGCTTGGTTATAAGATGCATTTCTCTGGAGGGGCTTTTCTGTTTGTCTCTGTTGGGCATTTGAGGGCACTACCAATCCAGGACCACTTTGAATGACATTTCTAGCTTTGGTTGTTGGGGCCACCCCAGTAGTATGAATCTTAGCCCCAAACTCCTGTGAGAGCTAGCTTGTGGTTAGCAATTTTTAGGGAAGACTTTCCTCCTCCACCCAGAGGCAAGAGGCAAGTGGCAAGTGCCTTTACTGATGTTCTCTCTCTCTCTCTCTCTCTGTAGTTTAACAGCTCACTGAAGATTTTACCTTTTGGGGTCTCAGCTCTATACAGGGGTCTTATTCCCTCCTTCTATGGGCTTCATTTTCTGTCTGCTATGCATGATGACTATTAAAACTAACAGCTCTAATACAGCAGAGATTAGCAGATGCCCTCTGCTGTCAGGTTCATGCTTAATTACCTTTCTATATTCATGTTTTCCTGTCATTTTTGGTGTCTGAGGATTTCCTTTGTTTCTTACTAATTCAGCTATGCATTTAAAACATTTTTTTAAATGTCCCATATAACATTTTTATTTTCCTACTAGGAGGGTTCACTGGGGTACTGGTCCACCATATTTTTAGAAATAGAAGTCCCTTCCTGAGCCCTTGAGCATATGTCAGAGTTTCTCTAGATCGGGTATCTGCAATTTTTTTTTGTAAAGGGCCAAATAATAAATATTTTACACTTTCTAATTCATAAAGTCTCTATTGCAACTATTCAACTCTGTGCCACAAAAATAGCCATAGACAACTTGCGGCTGTATTCCAATAAAACTGTGATTTTGGAGACAGAAACACTTGGTGTGCCGATTTGGCCCAGGAGCTATATTTTGTCCACCCCTGTTGTAGAGAATATGCCTAGAAGGAGGAAAACCTGCAGGTCTTCTTAATTCTTTTGTTACCCTGTGTATGTAACCTCTTCATATTCAACCCTTCGATTTTCTGGTGCACTACTTCTTGTTCTGTTGCTTTCTGCTTCTCTTTTCGAGATGCATGTATTGAGAGCTATAAAACACAGCTGAAGAACGGAGACTGAGTAACTTGCAATCTGCTGGGAAGGGGATGTACTAGAGGATGGAGCTTGGAGAAAGAGACTTCACACACATTGGGACTAGGTCCTGTCCTATCCTCCAGTTGCCAGGCTTCCTCTCCTGGATCCATCACATGTGTTAAACCATGGTCTTGCTCCCTCCAAATTCGGGATGCAACCCTTTCTTTTGGGTAAGATATTCTTTCTGTTTAAGGATACTCTGATGGGATTTTATGCACATTTAGCTACAAACAGCTGGCAACAATTAACTTTATTTCTTTGGTTTGTGAGCTTTAAAGAGTCTATGCCCTGGTCAGGTGGCTCAGTTAGTTGGAGCATCATCCCGTACACCAAAAGGTTTTGGGTTCGATCCCTGGTTGGGGCAACGTATGGAAGGCAACTGATAATGCTTCTCTCTCACATTGATGGTTCTCTCTCTCTTGCCTCCTTTCTTTAAAATAAAAAAAATATCTTCAGTGAAGATTAAAATAATAATAAATAAATAAATACATAAATACATAAATAAATAAATACATAAATAAATAAATAGTCTATTTTTTATCCCTGGAATCAGAAGGGATAAACTCTGACCTCAAATCTACATTTAATAATCTGTGTGGCCTTAGGCAAGCCACTTAACCTCCCTGAGTCTTAATTTCTCATTTATAAGCTGGCAGTGGCACCTGCTTTATCCCCCAGGACTGGTCAACAACGAAATGAAGTGATGCTGGGAGAGCTCTGTAGAGCATTAAATGTGTAGTTACCATTATCTTATTTTATCCTTGTAATAATCTCCAGACAGGTAAGGCAAGCGTGACATTGGCATATGTAAAAACTGAGCTGTTTTCACACTCAAAATCTATTTCAGGTTAGTTTAAAAGAAAGTAGAGAAATACCTGTAGTGCATTTTTTTTTTATTTTTGTCATCTCGGCAGTCAGCTGTGTGATGGTAGAATTTGCCCGTCCTTGAGTGATTTGAATTTTTTGCAACTTATTCAACATTTTGTCAGGATTTTGTAGACCATTTGCTGCTTTCCTAAGGTAAAATATTAACATAAGGATTAAATAAATATGCAGTTATTCATATATTTCACCTTAAGAATTCATTCGACTCAACCGAAAATTGTACTGAATTATTTATAAAGTAAATATAAACTTTTAAGCAAGGTAAAGTTCTGGAGTCTTCATTTTGAGAAAGAGGCATATTAAATGCCAATAAAAACACATATATAGCCCTGGCCAGTTTGGCTCAGCGCTTAGAGCGTCGGCCTGCCGTCCAGAGAGACCCGGGTTCGGTTCTTGCTAAGGGCACGTACCTCGGTTGCAGTTTGTCCCTGGCCCTGGTTGGGTTGTGCAGGAGGCAGCCACTTGATGTGTCCCTTTCACGTTGAAGTTTCTCTCTCTCTCCCTCCCACTCTATCTGAACAAAAAATGGAAAAATGTCCTCCGGTGAGGATAAAACAAACAAACAAACAAACAAACAAAAAAACACATATATATGCATGTGCAGAAACAGATTTCACCAGATAGGGACATCAAGGATACAGGTCTTATTTCTTCTTAATTTGTCACAAGCAGAGATGTTTGGGGTACATAACTGCAAAGCTTTGAATAAAAAACTATCCTCAGCCAACTCCAGTTCTGTAATTTCTCAAACTTAAGCAACAGTTTCTAAATCTTTATTAGAGTCGGGGTGAGAGAGTCAAGAGGTTCCACAGAGAGCAAAGAGAACTAAAGGCCCCACATTTTCAGTCTGTGTTTATTCAGGTTTATTTAAGCTTCACTGACATTCCAGCTGCCCAGGGGCCCAGTCAGAGGTTAAAATCACAAGCATTCCAAGTGATAGGTGATTTTCTAGAAATGAGCTCACCTCAAGTCAACATTCATCATCTACTTAGATCTATGGCCTTGCAACCACCTTTGGAAGAATGTACCGAGTGAAATATCAGACAGACCGTTGCAGAGGCATAATTAGAACTGCTTGTGCCCCAAGCAAAAAAAGCTAAATTACAAAACATACCCTCCCCCATCCAACCCATCCTCTCCTTTAAAAAAAAAAGGCTTTTCTTTCAAGAGCAGTTTTAGGTTTGCAGTGAAACTTAGAGGAAGGTACAGAGGTTTCCCATTACCCCTACACACACACACACACACACACACACACACACATGCACGCACATGCATATGCGGCTCCACCCCCCCATCCCACTACCCACGTACCTCACCAGAGGGCATATTTGTTATAATTGACGAACCTACGTTGATACATCATAATCACTCAAAGTCCGTGGTTTACATTAGGGTTCACTCTTGGTGCTGTTCATTCTATGTACTTGGACAGATGTATAATGACATGTATCCATCATTATAGTGTCATACAGAGTATTTTCACTGCCTTAAAATTCAACCGTGCTCTACCTATACATCCCTCCCCTCAATCCCTGGCAACTATTGATCTTTTTTACTGTCCTTATAGTTTTGCCTTTTCCAGAATGTTCTGTAGTTGAAATCACACAGGATGTAGCCTTCCTGTTTATATTTTTTTCCCTGTTGTTACAGTGGGGATTCAGGAGCCTTCCCTTCTCAGAACACCCTCCACACACACACACTGTATCTTTTTATTGTAGGTTTTTTCCTTTAGATTTTTTTTTAATAATTTATTTTATTATTAATTTGTTTTTGTTACAGATGTTTTTCCTTTTTTTCCCCCATTGACACCCTCCTCCCCCTCCCCTTCTCCTCCTCCCCATCCCTGTTGTCCATGTCCATTGGTTATGCACCCATGCACATAGGCTCTGTGATTTATCTCTTTCCCCCGCCTCCCCCCCTCCTCTGAGGCCCGTCATCCCGTACTCCACCTCCATGTCTCTGGGTCAATTTTGTTGTTCAGTTTACTCAGTTCTCCTGTGTGTTGCCGGCTTCCTCCGTTGGTGTGGGGGTGGCTCGGCTCCCCCGCCCCGCCTGGGTTCCTCCGTGGTGGGGGGGTTCCTTTAGATTTTCACTGCACTGCTCATTATAGTAAATTTAGAAAGTACAAAGGGAAGAAGAAGGTGGGAGGGGGAGGAAGAGAAGGAAGAAGAAAAAAGTCAGGAAGAGAACAATTTACCAATAATCCTACCACCTTTTAAAATACTGGCATATTCTAGCATTTTTATATCATAAAAAATTTTCTTTTCATGATTGAGAACCTCTTCCATATATATCTGTTACCTTCTTTTATTTTGTTTATAAAGCTTTTTTAAAAATTGATTTTAGATAGAGAGATGACGTGAGAGAGACAAATTGGTTGGTTGCCTCTTGCACACCCCAGCAGGGGATCCACCCACAACCCAGGCAGTGCCCTGACCGGGAATTGAACCTGAGACCTTCTGGAGCCACAGCGGTCAGGGCTGTTACTTTCTTTTAAACGCATTAACATTATACTGTAACATAATCCTTTATCCACATCATTTTTAATATCTGTGTGATTGTACTACCAATACTTGCTATTTCTAGCTTTAAATATTAAAGCTGCATGGGGTTAGATGTACAGTTGAGTCTGGTACATTTGATTTATATAAGTGGATCATGAGAGAGCGAGGGCAGCTCAGGTCTCTAGTCTGCTGGGCATCCAAATGGTGGTGGATGTTGATGATGTTACCACCATCCAACCGACTCTATGACCTTGACCCACAGCACCCCATGCCCCTAAAACACATCAAGATAACTTTTTGCTTGACTAAGTCAGCATCATATCTTTTTATTGCAGTCTTTTTTTTTTAAACTTAGATATTCAAAGTACGTACTGCTTATTATCATAAATTTAGAAAGTACCAAAAATAGGTAAACAAGGGAAAAATGCTCTGATATTCCCACCACCTGTTCAAATATTGGCATATAATCAGCATGTGGCATTTATTGGTACATATTGGCGTAAAGAGGTAACAGACCATTGGAAAGGCATTCTGAGTTTAAGGAGAATGGGAAACAGACATCCTTGCACACTGCCTCCAATTTGGGCACCAAATTATTGGAAGGTAATTTCATTTGAATGTTTTAGATTTTTAGGCAAATATTTTTTAGATGGCCTTTTAGCAGCTGGCCTATTAGAGCAAGATGAGGAAAAAAAAAAAAATATATATATATATATAAATCCTCACCCAAAGATATGTCTATTGATTATAGAGAGAGAGGAAGGAAGAGAGAGAGAGAGAAAGAGAGAGAGAAACAACGATGGGTTGTATGTACCCTGACCAGGTATCAAACCCACAGCCTAGGTATGTGCCCTGACTGGGAAACGAACCTACATCCTTTTTGGTGTACAGGACGATGCTCCAACCAACTGAACCACCCAGGCAGGGCAAGATGAGAATATTAATACTATACTTACTCAGCTGCTTTTGCCTTCACCAAAATCTTTTGAGCTCCATCTGCTGCTTTATTTAGCTTGTCCTCATTTGTCCCGTAGTCCTCACAGAGTTGCATACATTTCTGTATTTTGTTAAGTTCATGGGTTAGATTTTGTGATGTTATTGACAGGTGGATGTCAAGTACATGATTTGCAACCTTCTCTATGTCCTCTGGAGGCACATTTTCCTCTTAAATAAAAAGGTGGGTTTTAGGTCATTATATCTCCTTATCAAACACTGTATCTTTTAAGTATAGCCAAAATGGACTCTAAGTCAAATGCACTTGCATTTGATTGTGTGTCCCTAGAATACAGAGATTAGATTGTTTATGTACTAGATTCTTCTTCATGCTTAATTTGCTCTTTGCTCTGAAAGAAATACTGCTAATGTAGGGCTGAATACATGCTGCACAAATGCTTATTGGAAAAGTAAAATACTACCAAGTTGGGATATTGTGTATGTTCTACAAAATGTCCTCACAAATATTGATTATTATAAGCACAGAGATAAAAGCAGTTAAAATGTTTAGATGCCTATCATTAAGATTCAAACACAATGAATGAGACAACGGAGAAGCATTGGGTTTGGACCCAACCAAACTGGATTCTAATCCTCCATGACATTAAAAAGGCTCACAAGTTTTGCTCATTTATATAATTGGGTAATTATAACTGATGCTACAACTCAAAGGTCTATTTTGAGAAGGGAATGTGACAACACAAAGTAAAGTACCATGTGAATAACATATCATAAAGAAACTTTTAAATACATCTACGCTCTGCTTTTCAGGAAAATAAAATTGGCCCTCTTTGAGAGCTAAAGTGGAAGGTGGACTATTAATGTTTGGGATAATAACTCTTTGTCACTGTCTGGCTCCTTATTGTGGCACAATGGGGATAGAGATGAATTGGATACAGATCTGATCCTCAAGGGGTTTACCATCAGGTGGGGAAATATAAGTCATTCTATATAAATACTGATCATATAAGAGAAGAGATGAATATAAGACAAAATGATATGAGATCCAGAGGACCAGAAAATACTTCAGGAAGAATTTCAAAAAGACATTTAAACCAGGTCTTGGAGGACAGCAGAGATGAAGCCTGTGAAGAAGTAAGGAGGGGTAAAAGGCATTCGAAGTTGAGGGAGCTCACAGGAAACAGTCCACAGCTCACTCTTGGGGGGAGAGTGGGTGTCTAAAATTGGATGAGCAGATCACAGAAGTCCCTAAAGTAACTTGGACTTCGTTCAGGAGGCAGTGGGAGCCATAGATGGTTTTTAGCATTTGAGTGGCATGACGCAAATGATATCCTCTTTGCAATCATTTTTGCTTTAACTATTTTGTTTAATATAAAAGGAATATTTTACTTCCTATAATGTTTTTGAAAAAAATGTGATAAGCATTTTTATGAATAAATTAAAATAATATTTTACATGGAATCAGGGAGTTAGCTCTTTAAAAATAGTAATTCTCTTTGTAAAAATGTTACAATAAAAGTAGTTTTAATTTAACCACATATTCAGTCATCAAATATTTGTTGGCATTTATTATGAGATCATAAGTTCAAATTTTTATATGGGACTTTCAGGAGAAATGATATATAACTTAGTTCATAAGGAATTCAGACCACAAGGAAAATAAAATGGTCAAAGAAGAACTAAGTGGGGCCACCATACAGTCTAATGATGACTTTATTTGGGCTTTATAGCAAGAAAAAGAGAAGGAATGGGTAGGTGAAACACACTGCTTCCTGGTGGCCTAGGGTCTTGGGACCCTGATCAGAGAATTTTCTTTTATAGACTAGTATTTTTCTCTTTGCCTAGTCAAATTTTTGTTGTAACAATCTGGACATGTTTTTGTTTTGTTTTTTTCAATTCTTTAGGTTAATTAAAGTAAAAATTTTATTAGAAATTTATTCAGCAGCAATGAGCAATAGGATTAGCATGGGAATAAGCTCTATGACCCAGTGAACTAGGTGGAAAGCAAGAACCTACTTTCTGAACCATTGCTGGGGCTTGGGACCGTATTCCACCATTTTTATACAACTGGTCTGGCAGTTTTAATTTGTGCCAGATTAACTGGTATTTGCAAAGGTAGCTAATGTGTTCCTCAATCTCAACGAGTTCCTAACTTATTGAAAATTTTCTTTTGAACAAACGCAATATCTAGTAGATGGATTCCACCCCTTTTCATTTTTACTGATTATTTTGATCATTTTTATTGATCGTTTTTACCGCCTAATTTTTTTCTTATCTTGCAAATCAGGACTAGAAGCTGCTAATACAATCTCTGGAAATATTGAGTTGGAAAAAATACTTGGTTGGCCACAGGGGGTCTCTTATAAATATTAAACAGATTAATGAAGTGATTGCCCAGATTGTAACAGACATCCTAATTGCCAATTAATTCATGTGTAGAGTGTTAAATTATTAAATTGGGAAGATAAGTACGAAAAACATCGCCTCTTGCAATTAAATCCATAGTGTTGTACCCAAACTGCATCATTTGAGAATGAAGTTCCATATCAATTTCCAGCTGTATTATTTTATTTTTATCTTACTAATAATTCTCTGGAGTTTAAAATAAGCCTCTCTCAAAATTAGGCATAATGGGGAATAAGTGAATAATAATTCATAATAATAATGAATGAAATAGCTCCTTTTAGCCAGTCATAGAGAGCAATATGAGACTTGGGAAATAGTCAATAACTGTTAATAACCAATGTTTTAGATGCTACCTAATTATAATATTTGTTATACTAACTAAAATTTAACATACCTTGATCTCATAAACTCTGTCAGCAGAGAAAATGATAAAATCCTAACATTAGGGAATCTGATATAAGCATCACGTTGGACTTTCTTTTTTAAAAAAAATATAAAATAAAATAACTTTAAACACCAAGTTCATTTTCTGGAATTTTTTTGACTAAATTCTAGTATTTATTACTAAATTAATCTCATACAGAGAGCCATGTTTTGTTTTGTTTTTGTTTTTTTTTTGGTACAGATTTAATATTTTGAGATTATTTGCATTAAGAACTTTTAAATCAAGGGGTTTATTATGTTCCTGGATTAGGCATGTCATTTCCAATTAATGTAATTTGGAATTGGTTGTGATGTTTGAGTATACATTTAAAAACAACAACCCAAAACTATCCTAATATTTTTTTAAAATTACCTAACAGAAACTTTTTCAGTTTTTTGATTAAAAGATTCATGTTTCCTTCTTCAGATTCACTTTGGTTTTTCATATTCCACAGTTTCTCACTTAACTGTAAGGCATTGTTTTTGGAGACTTCTGCCAGTTTATTTATATTTTTTATCTAGAATAAGAAATAAACCAACAATGAAGAAAACACATAATGATTAGGCATGTTTTGTGATGTTTAACTGCTTAGCTGGACCAAATAAAATTGTCACCAAAAATGAAATAGAAGGGTAGATAATTAAACAATTTTAAAACATTTTAAAGGACTCTTTAAAAAAGATATTTTCATTATCATGTTTTCTTAATAATGTAATTTTATCTCCTGAAACATTATTAGTATTCAAAATCATTATTTGAAAACAGTAGTGAGCTAATACAAATGACTTGTCCTGACACAAATTTTGTTTTAATGAGACTTTAGCATTCCATAATATCAACAAATTTCATAAAAATTACTTAGGGCTATTTACTTAAAGTGGCCATTATGTGCAATAAGTTGAGAGCATTTTCTTTTACATAGGTTATAATATATTCTTCTAAACCTTCCTCAAATTCAAATAATGTACTTTCTTTGAAATCTGAAAAGAAAGCATTCCTTCTATTAAGAAATGAGTTTGAACTCAGTGCAGGCTACAAAGATAAATGCCAAACACATTGTACATTTGATGGAGGAATGATAAGACTAAAAGGCTTGCAACCTAGAAATGTAAATTCTTAAATGTGTGATTTGAGAAAGGTCATGGACTTTTTCTTGGGATTCCAACAAATTTGAGGAAAAGAAAAAACATAAAGCAAAAGGACAATATCACCAACAGCTGAGCTGTGTTGAATACATTGTGACAGAGGTAGGGCTAATTAGGACCAAACATAATGCAGGGGAATCTCCCTTTATTTCCCCAAAATGAAGCCTGCTTAATTGAGCCATACATACTTTGTGAAAAAGGAATTAATTATATCCTTGGCAAATGATGAAACAAAGTTTACTTAGCTGATTAAAAACATGTATCTTAATTTTTTGAGTTGTTCCTTGATGCTCTAGAACTTTTTAAACTTTAATATAGATAGCAGTTGCTAAGAGAGTAGATCTTAAAAGTTCTCACAAAGAAAAAAATATATAACTGTGTAGTGATGTTAAGTTTATTGTGCTAATCATTTAGCAACATCCAGTCATTATGTTGGACATCTAAAACTAATACAATGTTATATGTAGATTGTATCTCAATATAAAAAAATGGATAGCAGTAAGTAAGAATGCATAACAGTAAAATGAGAATTACAGAAATAAATACTCTGGACAGGAAAGCGCCAAATTATACAGAAGAAATCTCAGCAGAGATTGGTTGATGCCATATTCAGAAAGGAAGAGATTGCTAAATTACTTCACTCTTAAAACATCTCTCTGCAATCCATCCTCTGTCACAACTGACTCCTGAGAATTCTCTCACAATCTCTCTGGCACTCTTCCCCCTCCTAATCAAGAGAAAAATAGCACACCATTTTATCGCGTGACAACCCTTTTCCAGTTCTCCCTTTGTGTGCTGATTAAGCCAGATTCTGCTAACATGTACTTCAGGGGCTATCTTTGAAAATATAGTTTAAAAGTATAGTTTAATGAGACTTGTTTAAATGGTCAGAAATTTCTGTGTTTTTTTTAAGAAGGGTTAATATAACAGTTTAAAATTACATTAAGTGGTTAAGGATTGTTTTAACCACTGGGATACAAGACCAGGATTTGCATTTGTTATATTCACTGCTACATTTCTAACATCTAGATAAATGCCTGGCACATAGTAGGTACTCATGAATATTTATTAAAGTAATGAAGACTAACATAAGTGAAAAACTATGTAGCAATACAGAATTACGAGTATGCAAATAAAAATTTTCAACATTTAGTATGTGTAGGGATATTCTCTAGCTTGACTAATCAGAGGCTCACTCCAGACTTGGATTCTGGGGCAAGTGGAGCGAGGACTCAGGACCAGCTGGGGCTCAGGCCCGTGGATGTGAGGGTCCTGGAGCAAACTGTTGCTCTGTGTGTGTGTGTGTGTGTGTGTGTGTGTGTGTGTGTGTGTGTACATGTACTTGCGTGTAGGTGCACACGCATGTGTCATAGGTGGTTCTCACCCCTTTCCCAAGCGTGGCTCTCTATTCTCTCTCCATTCTGAGATGTCTTCACGTACATTTCCTTTTTATTCAGGAGTTGGTTTCTGTTGCTTGCAAACAAGAATGCTGACTGATATAATATTTCACTTACATTGCTAAAAAAGCTCAGCGCTTTAAGAACTACTTTTTCATCAAAGGCTCTATGTATATTGTCAAAAAAAGAGCGAGCTAGGAGCACTTGTTCTCAAGATGAATATAACGTCTTCAAAGAATACCTAAAATTGTGTTCACCCTTTTAAGATGAATACAATGTATTCACAAAAAAACTAAAGAAAACTAGGTAATTAAAAAGTATACTCATCAGCCCTGCATGGCTCAGTGGATTGAGCATTGTCCCATGGGCTGAGAGGTCCGATGGCTGGTCAGGGCACATGCTTCAGTTGCAGGCTCAATCCCCAGTGGGGTGCGTGCAGGAGGCAGCCAATTGATGTGTCTCTCTCACATCGATGTTTCTTTCTATCTCTCCCTTCCTCTCTCTCCAAAAAAATAAATAAAATAAGTAAATAAAAACACATTTAAAAAATTTAAAAAATAAAAAGTTTGCTCATCGCCCTGGCCAGTTTGGCTCAGCGGTTAGACCGTCGGCCTGCGGTACAGAGAGACCCGGGTTCGGTTCCCGCTAAGGGCAGGTACCTTGGTTGCAGTTTGTCCCTGGCCCTGGTTGGTCGTGCGGGTGGCAGCCACTCGATGTGTCCCTTTCGCGTCGATATTTCTCTCTCTCTCTCTCTTCCTCTCTCTCCCTCCCACTCTATCTGAACAAAAAAATGAAAAAATGTCCTCAGGTGAGGATAAAAAAAAAAAAGTTTGCTCATCAATATGACCAGAAAAGTAAATAAAATCTTAAAAATTATTAGAGATTCAATTATCAGGTTCTTATGTATTAAATCAACTTTGTTTTTCAACCTAGGAAGAAACTCAAGGCCTGAGGGTATATTCCCATTAAAACATTTTCTAACATTAAAATGGGTAGAGGACCTGTATAGACACCTCTCCAAACAGGACATACAAATGATCAAGAGACATAAGAAAAAATGCTCAACATCACTAATCATCAGAGAGATGCAAATTAAAACAACTATGAGATATCACCTCATACCTGCCAGAATGGCTGCCATCAACAAATCCTCAAACAACAAGTGCTGGCGAGGGTGTGGAGAAAAGGGGACTCTAGTACACTGCTGGTGGGAATGCAGACTGGTGCAGCCACTATGGAAAACAATTTGGTGCTTCCTCAAAAAATTAAAAATTGAACTGCCATTTGACCCAGTGATCCCACTTTTAGGAATATACCCTAAGAAGCCTGAAACACCAATCAGAAAGAATATATGTACCCCTATGTTCACAGCAGCACTATTTACAGTAGCTAAGGTCTGGAAACAGCCCAAGTGCCCATCGGTAGATAAGTGGATAAAAAAGATGTACATTTACACAATGGAATACTATGCAGTTTTAAGAAAGAGAGATCTTTCCTGGCCAGTGTGGCTCAGTGGTTGAGCATCGACTCATGCACCAAGAGGTTACAAGTTCGATTCCCAGTCAGGGCACATGCCCAGGTTGTGGGCCAAATCCCCAGTGGGGGGCATGCAGGAGGCGGCCAATCGATGTTCTCTCTCATCAGTGTTTCCATCTCTCTCTACCTCTCCCTTCCTCTCTGTCTAAAACCAATAAAGAAAAAAAAGAAAAAAAAAAAAGAAAGAGAGATGTTTTCCCTTTGAGACAACATAGAGGGAACTGGAGAGTATTATGCTAAGCGAAATAAGCCAGTCAGAGAAAGACAAGTACTACATGATCTCACTTATTTGTGGAACATCATGAACAAAATAAGCTGTTGACCAAAAGAGATCCAGAATTATGGAAGTAGGGAACAAACTGACAAACCTCAGAGGGATGGGGGGATTAGGAGGGGTGGGCAGAGATAAACCAAAGAACTTATATGCATATATGCACAACCAATCCACATGGACACTAGGCTGGGGGAGGCAGGAGGAGGGTGGGAACAGGAAGGAGGGGGTCAATGTGGAAAAAAGGGGGACATCTGTAATACTTTCAACAATAAAAAAAGAAAAGAAAACATTTTATAACATTAAATTTAATTCTAACATTAAACTCTGTATATTTGGTAGAATTTCAAATATACCCTAGAATTGATAAAAAAAATTATTCTTTATTTTGAGAGATCTATGTTTTCAAAACATCAAGGCTCAGAGTCTTCACATTTCTATGTAGTGTTTGCTCTAAAAGAAATATGTCCACACAAGTCTATGTCCTACAGACATATAGTAATAGAAATATAATAGACCCCTGGCCGGTTTGGTTCAGTGGTTAGAGCATCAACCAGCGGACCCAAAGGGTTGGATTCCCAGTCAAGAGCATGTACCTCGGTTGTGGGTTTGACCCCTGGCCCTGGTCAGGGGCGTGGGGGAAGCAACCAATCTATGTTTTTCTCTGTCTCTGTTTCCCTTCCTCCCTTCCACTCTATCTAAAAATCAATGAAAAAATATCCTCTGGTGAGGATTAAAAAAAAGTAGATGTGAATATTGATGTATTTTCTATTTCTATTATATTTCTTTTTTGTTTTGTTTTGTTAATCCTCACCCGAGGATATTTTTCCATTGATTTGTGGGAGGGAGGGAGGGAGGCAGAGGGATAGAAACCTTGGTGTGAGAGAGACACATCAATTGGTAGCCTCCTGCACAAACCTGACTGGGGCAGATTGAACCTGAAACCAAGGTATGTGCCCTTGACCCGGAATTGATTCTGCGACTCCTGCCGACGCTCTAACGCCTGAGCCAAAATGGCCAGGGCCATATCTACTTCTAAATCTACATCTATAATTTAATCCTATATTTTCAGTCATAGGAATACCTAATATCTAGAATTATCCTTTTGCTTAGAAGCTAAATGGCAGTTTTTAAAATTTCAAATAGTTTGCTTTCTTTAATGCTACAGCTTTACAAATAAAGTAACAGAAGACATTGTTTTCCTGATTCTTCAACTGCTGAGCCTGGTTGCTTAAATTATGAATCATGGACTCTGTTTCTTGAGCTTTCTGAAGTGTGGGTGTTTCTGGAGAGGGTCCAGGGAGTCACAAAAGCTTGGGCCACCACATGACAAGAGCACACAAGGCATGTGCCCTTGTTCTCCACACACCTGACAGAAGAAATGACTTATGTTAAAAAGCAACTTGCTGGCAAATTTTTGGAATGCCATCCAGGCTCACTGAGGCAAGACACTGCTATACTCGTATGTGTTTCTTCAATAGTTGCTCATGCTTAGTACATAGAGGTGACCCAGTAAATGTCCCCTAGATAACTGAATCTGTATCTAAGTTATTTGTTATCAGGATTGTGCCATTTTTATCAGTGTCATTTTTATACTTACAGTTTTGGTGGGAAATTGTCAAATGTCTAGCATAATCATGTTAATTTCATTTAAAAATTTACCTTTTACTTGTAATGAGGCAGGAGGAGTAATCTGTACCCTTTTGGAAAAAATAGTACATAATATAAAATAACAAAATAAAGCCACAATTTTATTCTTTGATTTTTCTCAAACTTTGACTTAGGAAATAAAAAATGTATGTATATTATTTATATATTAGATAACAGAACATATATGTTACATATATTTATACATTTATAAAATAAATGAAAAAGAAATAAAATGTAAGACTGGGAAATATAATTGAAGAGATCTGTATACCAAGTAGAAACCACAAACATTTTTACTACATCATATGAATACTTACCTTTTCCTTTGATATTTGGATATCTGGTATCTTAATCTGTTTTAATTTTTCCAATGACAAGTTTTCTTTTGAAGTTAGTGTATCTAAGATAGTAAGTAAGTCAATCCTGTTTTTTTTCCCAGTTATTTACGAGAAAAGCAGTTTCACTAATTTTTTTTTTCACTTGATGATGATCTGTGACAATACTCCTTCATGTTCTCTGAGGAATTTATATAAACACAAATTGAGATAAGATAAGTGTTGTGAAAACAAATGAAATTATAGATTGGTTATCAAGATAATCATTTCATAATTTGACCACTATCTTTGACTTAATGACAATACAAAAATTCAACATTCCCTTTCTTGAATTTGCACTTCATCAGGAAGGATTAGATGTAGTATAATAAATATAGATATAATAGATATAGAACATTGAGATTTAAGTCTGCAATCATGGGTTTGAGTGTTGGTTCACCATTTACTGTCTGGATACGTCCTTGAGCAAATTGGTTAATCTCTTAGATTGTGTTTCCTTATCTGTAAATTGGTGATAATAATTTGTGAGGATTAAATGAGATATGAAAATATTTTGTAAAGTGTTCCACAAATGTATTAATTATGGATTAATTATGAACCTTAATATGATAAGCCAACTAAATTTACCTAATTATATAGTGGGAGTGGACAAGCTTATTCTGCAAAGAGTCAGGGGATAAATGTTTTAGGCTTGTCAGCCATAGTGTTTCTGTCACAATGACGCAACTCTGTCATTGTTGTGTGAAAGCAGCAGCAGACAATACATAAATAGGTGAGTTGTCTTCGAATGAAACTTTATTCCCCAAAACAGGCTGTGGGTAGGACTTGCTGGCGGACTGTCTTTTGCTGACCTCTGATGTTGAGCTTGATGACAATAGCTCACATTTGTTGAGTGCTTCCTATATGCCTGTACTTCCTATCAATTTCCTTCCTTAACCTGCAGAAAACACTGTAAGGTGTGCATGAGTATGATCACTCTCATTTTACAAGTGAGTAAACAAGACTCTGATGAGGTATAAGCTATTTGCCTGAGGTCTCACTGCTAGTAAGAAATGAAGCCAGAATTTGAAGCCAGGTAGTTTGACTATAGAACCTACGTCCTTAAGCACTTCTCTATATTTTCCATATTTTTATTAAAATGCAAATTCATGAAAATAATATGGTATATATATTTTTTAATCCTCACCTGAGGACATTTTTGCATTTATCTTCAGATAGAGTGGGAGGGAGAAAGGGAAGAAGAGAGAGAGAGAAACATTGATGTGAGAGAGACACATCGACTGGCTGCCACCCACACGGTCCCAGCCCAGGCCGGGGACAAACTGCAAGTGAGGTACGTGCCCTTAGCGGGAACCAAACCCAGGACTCTCTGGTCCACGGCCGACGCTCTAACTGCTGAGCCAAACCAGCCAGGGCAATATGGTCTGTTTTAATATAAGTGATGGTATATTAGTGCTTTAAGCTATAACTCCATATTTTAGGAAACAGTCCTACTCTTTACTCCCCACATAGCCATAATCTAGGCACCAACCATACCTTATCTTTTGAACCTTCCTGGTTCTTACACTAACATATTCTTAACATACATGATTTTCATGTGTCATGAAACCAAATCAAACCATGTTCCTATTGCTTGGAGTGATTTTCTTCCATTACCTGGCAAATTTAGTTTCATTCTGGGAAGCCCAATTCAATTGTCACCTGCTCCCTGAAGCCTTTCCTAATAATTCGGAAGGAATTCCATTTTCGTGTGTTCGTTACTCTGTTCCTAAAGTAATTGAAGATGCTCTAATTTAGTCCTTTTGTTTGTGATTGTTTATATGCTTGTCTTCCCACTAGATTGGAATAACAAGGGAAAGGACTTGCAGCGTTCAAGTCCCTAGCACAGTGTCAGGCATGGAGAAAAAGCTCAGCAACTGCTATTGGACTGCAAGTTTGAGAGGCTTAGCATGAGGGCAGTTTTCTGTTCCTCTACCTGGCTTGGCTGACTGCTGGTAGATTTCTAGTTCTTTCATTGGGCACCTTCTTCCAGATTAGGAATCAGAGCAAATTCCTCACTCTTGACATAGCATTTATTGAGTATCATCAATGGTTATTTCACTAACCTTAGGTCTTCCTTTAGAGTCATAATTGTCATCTATTTTTTTTCTCTTTTAGGTCAAGATGAGATGAAAAACAGGAGCATACACACAGGGCAAAGAAAAGCAGACAGTGTTTTGGCTTTGAGGTAGGTTTCATGTATATTTTCGCTTTACCTCTCAATTAGATAGGTTAGATGTAAATAAGTTCAGTGCTACCTCTCCTTGTAGTATCAAGTTTTCCATTTCCGGATATAACAGAGATCTCATCAGAGATCAAGAGAAGAGCTAATCCAAGTTTTGCTTCAGAGTTCCATTTCTTCTCCAAGTGGATCTTGGCTTTGGCATAGCTCCCATTCATTTTTGAGAACCATGCAATATGAATTATGGACTTCTAGTATGTTACATGACACCAACCCCCTACAAAATTCTTATAAGAAAGCCCTTTTTGCTTCTTATTCCTTTGCATTAATGGTTGCTGGAAATGGAGTGGCTTATACTCAGGACGACTCTTATTTCCTTATACACGTTAGAATTTCTAAGTTGCTGATTTCACAAGACCACTTGTATGGTTTGGCTTTAGAAGGTTACTTTGAGATTTGTGTAGTATCAGACATTGTTAGCTATACTCATTATTTTGAGCAAATGCTATCTAGATTCTGCAATGTTTAAAATGTTGAAATATTCATGTACAAATAATACCTTCAATAAGTGTGTTTTATGTTCTGAAGTGTTTGGGTGCTATGTCAGTAAGCACAGGGTGACTCACTAATGGTATGTACTATGGATTTTATAAACCTTTGTCCAGAAACAGGCAGTTGAAGTGTATTTTCTCTTTTATCCATGATGCTTGCATTATGGGCACTGGAATACAAATCAATTTCTTCTTGAAGATTTTCAGACTTCCGGTCAAGATGGCAGCGTAGGTAAACGCGGTCTCGCGTCCTTCCACAACCACATCAAAGTTACAACTAAACTACAGAACAACCATCATTCAAAACCGCCTGAAATCAAGCTGAACGGAAGTCCTACAACTACGAAATTAAAGAAGAAGCCACATTGAGACTGGTAGGAGGGGCGGAGGCGCGAGGGGCTGGTCCCACACCCACGTGTGGAGGATAAAAATTAGGAGGGACACCTTGGCTGGGAAGGTCCTCCCTGAGGACTCAGGGGTCCCTGTCCCACACCAGGAGGCCAGCTCAGGGTTCCAGTGCCAGGAAGAGAAGTCCCCATCACTTCTGGCTGGAAAAACCAGCGGGAACTGAGGCTGAGGCGGCTGGAGCCCCCAGCAGCTCCTCTAAAAGGGCCTGTGCACAGACTTACTTGGACTTGCTCCCTCCAGGCTCCAGCATGGAGGAGGCAGCTTGAAAGACACCAGAATCATATGGGGAAGAACTGAGCTGTTTGGCATTGGAGCAAGGGCTGGAGAGGCAGCTTTCTCCTGGACAGACGTGCTGTCAGAGGCCTTTGTTCCTTTGGTGAGCCCTTCCCTGGGAAGGCAGATGCCGCCATATCTGGGACTCCAGCTAACTGGCTCACACTGTTTGCCCCGCCCTGGTGATTCCCTGAGGCCCCGCCCCACCCAACTTTCAGGCCCACCCAAGCTGTTGCCAGTTGCTTTACCATAGGATTGGCCTGTCTTGGATCCTGCTTCAGCTTTTCCTAAATTCTTTCAAACAAGCAGCATCTGGTCTCAACTAGTCCCATACCTCTCGCTAAGTAATACATAGAAACAAACACAGGGAGGCAGCCAAAATGAGGAGACGAAGAAACAGGTTCCAAATAAAAGAACAGAACAAAACTCTAGGGAAAGAACTAAGCGAAATGGAGATAAGCAACCTAACAGATGCAGAGTTCAAAATACTGCTTATAAGGATGCTCAGTGGACTTAGTGAGGGCCTCAAGAGCATAAAAAAGGACCAGTCTGAAATGAAGGATGCAGTAACTGAAATAAAGAATAGTTTACACAGATTCAATAGTAGAGTAGGTAAAGCCAAGAAGCAAACCATCGATTTGGAATATAAGGAAGCAAAAAACACCCAATCAGAACAGCATAAAGAAAAAAGAATCCAAAAAAATGAGGATAGTATAAGGAGCCTCTGGGACAACTTTAAGCATGCCAACATTCGCATCTTGGGGGTGCCAGAAGGAGAAGAGAGAGAACAAGAAATTGAAAACCTATTTGAAACAATAATAGCAGAAAACTTCCCTAACTTGGTGAAGGAAACAGACATACAAGTCCAGGAAGCTCAGAGAGTCCCAAACAAGATGCATCCCAAAAGGCCCACACCAAGACACATCATCATCAAAATGGAAAAGGTTCAAGACAAAGAGAGAATCTTAAAAGCAGCAGGAGAAAAGCAGTTAGTTACCTACAAGGGAGTTCCCAGAAGACTGTCAGCTGATTTCTCAAAAGAAACTTTGCAGGCCAGAAGGGAGGGGCAAGAAATATTCAGGGTGATGAAAAGCAAGAACCTACAACCAAGATTACTCTATCCTGCAAAGCTGTCATTTAGAATCGATGGCCATATAAAGAGTTTCCCAGACAAGGAAAAGTTAAAGGAGTTCATCACCACCAAACCATTATTATAGGAAATGTTGAAGGGTCTTCTTGAAGAAAAAGATAAAAAAAGAGATGTAGGATTCCAAAATGGCAGCAGAGTGAATGGAAGCTACACAGACCATCTCCCAAGACCAAACTGGAATTACAACTAAAATAAAGACAAATCATCGGGAAGAAACAACAGAAAAGCAGCTTGCAAGGACCATACAACCAGGGACACTGAATCGATCCTGGTAGGATTGCGGAGGCACAAGAGGGGGGCTGGGAGCCCACGGACAGCAGAGGCCTTAGCCGTGAGCAGCGCTCCGCCCTCAGGGTTAAAGTCCCAAGCCAGCTCCACAGCACAGAGGGCTGGGACAGAGCGCTAAAACAGCCACAGCCACTCACCTGGGCTCTGGCAGAGGGAGGACGGACTGGACTGGAACTGTGTGGGGACACTCAGGATTTGGAGGGCGCTCAGAGCCTTTGCTAGGTGTGGCCACACAGGACTGTGGCCTGGCCTTCTTACTCCATCACAGGGCTCTGGGGAGAGGTGGCAGCCCCTCCCTCGGAGATTCAGCCACACCCTAGTGGGCCATTGAAATGCAAACTGAGGCGCATTAACTACTAGCCTCTGCCCTACACTCTGGAAATCCTCTCACACTGAACTCCTGAGGGAGGTTTTCATTCAACTGAAAACCCAAGGCTCTTCAAGGGACCACGATTAATAGCCTATAGGCAAAAAGCTAGAGGATAACTTAACCTTTGCTGGGCTTGCAAATCTACCTAGGAAAGTAGGACTTGACAGTGGTGTTTAACGTGGATCCTCCCTCGCTCATCCAAACCCAGAAGAGGGAGCCACAAACAACAGAACACCAACATCCACAGGAAAATTTGGCAGGCTCCAAAAACCACTGAGATAGCCAAAATGGTGAAACAAAGAAACAGATCCCAAGTGAAAGAACAAGAGACCTCTACCGAAGATGAGATAAATGAAATGGAGTTAAGTAAGTTAACAGAGCTAGAATTCAGAGCCATGATCTTGAGGAAGCTCAACAGCATGAGTAAGGACATCAACACCTTGAGTAAAGACATCAAAACCATGAGCAATGACAAAGAAACACTGAAAACCAACCAAGTGGAAATTAAGAAGCAGCAAGAAGAAATGAAGAATGACATAGCAGAAATGAAGAACACATTGGAAGGACTAAACAACAGAGTAGAGGAAGCTGAGGACTGGATCAGTGAATTAGAAGACAGGGTAGAAAAAATCAACCAATCAGAAAACCAAAAGGAAAAAACAATGAAAAAACAGGAAGACAGCTTAAGAGAACTGTGGGACAACTGGAAACGTAATAATATTCGCACCATTTGAGTCCCCAAAGAAGAAGAAAATGAGCAAGGGTTAGAGAATATATTTGAAGAAATAGTGACAGAAAACTTCCTTAATTTGGTGAAGAAAGAAGGCATTCAAGTTCAAGAAGCACAGAGAGTCCCAAGTAAGAAGAACCCAAACAGGCCCACACCAAGACACATAGCAATTAAAATGCCAAAAATTAAAGACAAAGAGAGAATCCGAAAGGCGGCAAGAGATAAGCAACAGGTTACCTACAAAGGAACCCCCATCAGGCTATCAGCTGACTTCTCAACAGAAACACTACAGGCCAGAAGGGAATGTCATGAAGTAATCAAGATCATGAAAAACAAAGATCTGAATCCAAGACTATGCTATCCAGCAAGGCTGTCATTCAAAATAGAAGGTCAAATAAAGAGCTTCTCAGACCAAAAAAAAGGCTAAGGGAATACATTAGCACCAAACCAGCACTGCAAGAAATGTTAAAAGGACTGCTGTAATTAGTAGAAGAAATAGGAAGGAAAGTAGAACCACACTAAACAAAAATGGCAATAAATAAGTACATATCAATAATCACCTTAAATGTAAATGGATTGAGTGCTCCAATAAAAAGACACAGAGTAGCGGATTGGATAAGAAAGCATGACCCATATATATGTTGTTTACAAGAGAACCACCTCACAACAAAAGACTCACATAGGCTGAAAGTGAAGGGATGGAAAAAAATCTTCCAAGCAAATGGAAAGGAAAAAAAAGCTGGGGTAGCAATACTCATATCTGATAAAATAGATTTCAAAATGAAGGCCATAACTAGAGACAAAGAAGGTCACTACATAATATTGAAAGGATCTATCCAACAGGATGATATAACCTTGGTAAACATATATGCACCCAATATAGGAGCACCAAAATATATTAAAAATCTTCTGGAGGACTTCAAAGGAGAAATCGACAGCAATACAACCGGAGCAGGAGACTTCAACACCCCACTGACATCACTGGATAGATCCTCTAGACAAAAAAATTAACAAGAAAACAGAGACTCTAAATGAAGCACTAGACCAAATGGATTTAATAGATATTTACAGAGAATTACACCCCAAAACTACAGAATTCACATTCTTCTCAAGTGCACATGGGACATTCTCAAAGATAGACCACATGTTAGACACAAACAAAGTCTCTACAAGTTCAAGAAGATTGAAATCATATCAAGCATCTGCTCAGATCACAATGGCTTGAAACTAGAAATCAATTGCAACAAGAACAAGCAAAGACATTTGAATACATGGAAGCTAAAGAGCATGTTATTAAACAATGAATGGGTTACCGAGGAAATCAAGGAAGAGATTAAAAACTTCCTAGAAACCAATGAAAATGAACACACAACAACACAAAATCTATGGGATGCAACGAAAGCAGTTCTGAGAGGGAATTTCATAGCACTACAGGCCTACCTCAAGAAACAAGAAAAATTTCTAATTCACTATCTAACCTCACAACTTAAAGAACTAGAAAGCAAACAAAAAGAAATCCCCAGAACAAGTAGAAGGAAGGAAATAGTAAAGATCAGAGCAGAAATAAATGACATAGAGATCAGAAAAAAAATTCAAAGGATCAATGAAACAAAGAGCTGGTCTTTTGAAAAGATAAACAAGATTGATGGACCCTTAGCTAGACTCACCAAGAAACAAAGAGAGAGAACCCAAATACACAAAATCAGAAATGAAAGAGGGGAAGTAACAACTGACACAACAGAAATACAAAGGATCATTAGCAAATACTATGAACATTTATATGGCAACAAATTCGACAATCTAAGTGAAATGGACACATTTCTAGAAACACATAGTCTCCCAAAACTGGACCGGGATGAGATAGAAAACTTGAACAGACCAATAACAGCTAAGGAAATTGAAGATGTAATCAAGACTCTCCCAGCAAACAAAAGCCCCAGCCCGGATGGCTTCACAAGGGAGTTTTACCGAACATTCAAAGAAGAACTAACACCCATTCTCCTCAAACTATTTCAAAAAATTGAAGAAGAAGGAAGACTTCCAAACTCGTTTTATGCGGCCAGCATAACCCTAATTCCAAAACCAGAAAAAGACACTACAAAGAAAGAAAACTTCAGGTCAATATCCCTGATGAATGTAGATGCCAAAATCCTAAACAAAATACTAGCAAATCGGATCCAGCAATACATCAAAAAAATTATTCACCATGAGCAAGTGGGATTCATCTCAGGGATGCAAGGCTGGTTCAATATTTGCAAATCAATAAATGTGATACAGCACATAAACAAAATGAAAGATAAAAACCACATGATCATATCAATAGATGCTGAAAAAGTATTCGACAAAATCCAGCACCCATTTCTGATAAAAAACACTCAGCAATTTGGGAATAGAGGGATCATATCTTGATATAATAAAGGCCATATATGAAAGACCTACAGCCAACATCATACTCAATGGGCAAAAACTAAAAACATTTCCCTTAAGAACAGGAACAAGACAGGGATGCCCACTTTCGCCACTCTTATGTAACATAGTACTGGAAATCTTAGCCACAGCAATCAGACGTAAAGAAAAAATAAAAGGAATCCAAATTGGAAAGGAGGAAGTGAAACTGTCATTATTCGCAGATGACATGATATTATATATAGAAAACCCTAAAGACTCCATCAAAAATCTACTAGACTTAATAAATAAATAAAAGTAGCAGGATACAAAATTAACGTCAAGAAATCGATGGCATTCTTATACACCAAAGATGAACTCACAGAAAGAGAAACTAAAAAAACAATCCCATTTACCATCGCGGCAAAAAAATTAAGATACCTAGGAATAAACTTAACCAAAGAAGTAAAGGACCTATTTGCAGAAAACTACAGGACATTGAAAAAAGAAATAGAGGAAGATATAAAAAAGTGGAAGCATATACCTTGTTCATGGATTGGAAGAATTAATATCATTAAAATGTCCATATTACCCAAAGCAATCTATAGATTCAATGCAATCCCCATCAAAGTACCAGTGACATATTTCACAGAACTAGAACAAATATTTAAAAGTTCATATGGAACCAAAAAAGACCCCGAATAGCCACAGCAATCTTGAAAAAGAAGGACAAAGTAGGTGGGATCACAATACTGGATATCAGGTTATACCACAAAGCTACTGTAATCAAAACAGCCTGGTACTGACACAAGAACAGGCATATAGACCAGTGGAACAGAACAGAGAATCCGGAAATTGACCTAAGACATTATGCTCAATTAATATTCGACAAAGGTGGCAAGAGCATACAATGGAGTAAAGACAGCCTCTTTAATAAATGGTGTTAGGAAAATTGGACAACTACATGCAAAAAAATGAAACTAGACCATCAACTTACACCATACACAAGAATAAACTCAAAATGGATAAAAGACTTAAATGTGACTTGTGAATCCATAAAAATCCTAGAGGAAAATGTAGGCAACAAAATTTTGGACATCATATGCAGCAGGATCTTCACTGATACATCACCTAAGGCAACAGAAACAAAGGGAAAATGAACACATGGGACTACATCAAACTCAAAAACTTCTGCACAGCAAAAAAAAAACAACCATCAAAACAGATAGGGAACCCATTCTATGGGAGAACATAATTGCCAATGATACATCAGATAAGGGGTTAATCTCCAAAATATATGGAGTGCTCATACAACTCAACAAAAGGAAGACAAAGAACCCAATTAAAAAATGGGCAGAGGAACTAAATAGACACCTCTCCAAAAAGGACATACAAATGGCCAAGAGACATATGAAGAAATGCTCAACATCACTAATCATCAGAGAGATGCAAATTAAAACAACAATGAGGTATCACCTCACACCTGTCAGAATGACCGCCATCAACAAATCATCAAACAACAAGTGTTGGCAAGGGTGTGGAGAAAAGGGGACTCTAGTACACTGCTGGTGGGAATGCAGACTGGTGCAGCCACTGTGGAAAACACTATGGTGTTACCTCAAAAAATTAAAAATTGAACTACCATTTGACCCAGTGATCCCACTTCTAGGAATATACCCTAGGAAGCCTGAAATACCAATTAGAAAGAATACATGTATCCCCCATGTTCATAGCAGCACTATTTACAATAGCTAAGATCTGGAAACAGCCCAAGTGTCCATCAGTGGATGAATGGATAAAAAAGCAGTGGTACATATACACAATGGAGTACTATGCAGCTGTAAGAAAGAAAGATCTCTTATCGTTTGAGATGACATGGAGGGACCTGGAGAGTATTATCCGAAGTGAAACAAGCCAAGCAGAGAAAGACAAATATCACATGATCTCACTTATTTATGGAATATAACGAACATAACAGCCTGAGGAACAGGGTAGACCCAGAGATGTGGAAGTAGGGTATAGACTGACACCCCTCAGAAGAGGGAGTGGGCGGGGAGGGAAGAGATAAACCACAGAAATTATGTGCATGTATGCATAACTGATGGACATGGACAACAAAGCTGGGGACGGGTGGGGGGATGGGGAGGAGGGTGTCAATGGGGAAAAAAGGAGAAACATCTGTAACAAAAATAAATTAATAAAATAAAATAAATAAATAAAATAAAATAAAAAAGAAAAAGATAAAAAAATATGAACAAACAAAATGGCAATAAATACATATCTATCAACAATTGAATCTACAAACAAAATGAACAAGCAGAACAGAGACATTCTCATAGATACAGAGAACTTTTTTGGGTACCAGATGGGTAGGGGCTGCGAGGATGGGTGAAAAAGGTGAAGGGATTAAGAAGTACAAATTGCTTGGTAGATTGACAAACCTCAAAGGGAAGGGGGGTTGAGGGGTGGGAAGAAATAGACCAAAGAACTTATATGTATATATGCATAACCAATGGACACAGACAACAGTGTGGGGAAAGGCAGGAGGGGGGCAATGGGGGGATAATGAGGAACATTTGTAATACATTCAACAATAAAGATTAGTTAAAAAAAAAAGATTTTCAAATAGAGATCTGATTCATTCCTCATTTTTACTACTGTTTCCTTTAGATCTTGAAATTCGTTCACTGTTTTCAGTTGCTCACTTAGCTGCATGATTTGTTTCCCATAGGGGAAAGTGAAGCTTGTATTACATTTGATATATTGGTGGAAAAACACATGTAAGAAAACTGTCCTCATTATTAGGGCAATTACCTCATAATTACAATGGATTGCCCCACCTTCCATTTTTCATTTGACAGTTTACAATTCTGTTTATGGCTTATTTCTTTCTTGTTAATTGGGCTTTCTGGAATATTTCATCACTCACTTCAAATATAATCAGCATACATAGTCTAGTAGAATAAAGGTTTTTGAATCTTTTCAATATCAACTGTTTACACTCTCTGTCCCCCTTTGCTTTGGGTTTTCAAAAACATGTATTCAGACATGGCTCATTTACATGAGTCTAAGAGAGCCAATCTACATTTAGCTCTCAACACAGAACTCCTGCCCAGCCTAGGGTCAAGATGAGTTCTTCATTTAGAACAAATTGGCTTCCAGCCTGGCCAGTGTGGCTCAGTGGTTGAGCATCAGACCATGCACCAAGAGGTCACCAGTTCGATTCCTAGTCAGGGCACATGCCCAGATTGTGGGCCAAATCCTCTGTGGGGGGGCGTGCAGGAGACAGCCAATCGATGTTCTCTCTCATTGGTGTTTCTATCTCTCTCTCCCTTTCCCTTCCTCTCTCTCTCTAAAGTCAATAAAGAAAAAAAAAAAAAAGAAAAAGAAAAAAGAAAGAATAAATTTGCTTCCAGCAAGGTTACTTTTAGTGCTACTTCTGTACAATCTTAATGTTCAGTTCCCACATGTGACAAGGATGTTCCTTGTTGGTGAGTGTAACCTGGATGTATTCATTTGCCATCACCTTCTTATTTGATGCTGCAAACCAAGATGAACCCAAAGAGCTCCACACCAAGACACATCATAATTAAAATGCAAAAGGTTAAAGACAAAGAGAGAATCTTAAAAGCAACAAGAGAAAAGCAATTAGTTACCTACAAGGGAGCTCCCATAAAACTATCAGCTGATTTTTCAACAGAAACTGCAGGCCAGAAGGGAATAGCATGAAATATTCAAAGTAATGAAAAGCAAGGACCTACAACCAAGATCACTCTATCTGGCAAAGCTATCATTTAGAATTGAAGGGCATATAAAAAGCTTCCCAGACAAGAAAAAACTAAAGGAGTTCATCACCATCAAACAGTATTATAGGAAATGATAAAGGGTCTTCTTTAAGAAGAAGAAAAAGAAAAGATAAAAAATATGAATAATAAAATGGCAGTAACTACATATCCACCAACAATTAGTTTTTTTTGGTTGTTAATTCTCACCTGAGGATATTTTCCCATTGATTTTTAGATATAGTGGGGATGAGGGGGAGAGAGAAACATCGATTGGCTGCCTCCAGCATGACCCTGATGGGCTAGGGATCAAACTTGCAACCGAGGTACATGCCCTCAGACTGATGCTCTAACCGCTGAGCCAAACCTGCCAGGATTCAACAATTACTTTAAATGCAAATGGATTAAATGCTCCAATCAAAGACATACAGTGGCTGAATAGATAAAAAAACAAGACCTTTACATATGTTGTCTACAATAGACTCACTTCAGATTGAAATACACACAGAGTCTGAAAGAAAGGGGATAGAAAAAAGGATATTTTATGAAAATGGAAATTTTAAAAAGCTGGGGTAGCAATACTTATACCAGATAAAATAGATTTTAAAACAAAGGCTACAATAAGGAGACAGAATGACCCAGCAATTCACTTCTGGGTATTTATCTGAAGAAATCCAAAACACTAAATTGAAAAGACATACGCATTCATATGTTTATTGCAGAATTATTTACAATAGCCAAGGTAGGGAAGCAACCTAAGTGTCCATCAAGAGATGAATGAATAAAGAAGAAGTGGTGCATAAATACAATGAAATATGACTCAGCCATAAAAAAAAAAAAAAAAAAAAGGAATGAAATCTTGCCATCTGCAACAATATGGATGAACCTAAAGAGTATTATACTAAGTGAAATAAGTCAGACAAATACCATTTGATTTTACTTTTATGTGGGATCTGAAAAACAAAATAAACAAACAAGCAGATCAGAAACAGACTTATACAGAGAACATTTTGACAGTTGCCAGATGGAATGGAGTTAGGGGACTGGGTGAAAAAGGTGAAGGGATTTAGAAATAAAAATTAGTGGTTACAGAACAGTCACTTGGATGTAAAGTACAGCATAGGGAAGATAGTAAATAATATTGTAATAACTATGTATTGTGTCAGATGGGTACTAGATTTATTAGAGTGATCACTTAGTAAGTTATATAAATGTCTAACCACTGGGTTGGACACCTGAAACTAATATAATATTGTATATTAGTTGTAATTAAAATATAAAAATTATTTTTAAAAAAGAGATAAACATAATCACCAGCCTGACTATTAACTGGAAAATTATTATTTCACTAATGTCAACATACATTTAAGTACATTTCTAAACTGAAAGCTGTTAAATCTCCATAGAAGTTATGATAAATCAGGAACTTCACTATCTGTTGCTTGAGCACAAATCTTGCCGAACAGAATCATGATAATCCTTGGCTTTTAAGAATTCCCCAGATGAGAAAACAGGATGTTTTAAAATCCTTTCTATATGAGACATGTTCTCTTGGAGGCCTTTGAAGTCAGCCTCACAGACAGGCAAGGTCTCTCTTTTATCTTCCATGTTAGCAGCCAGCCTAATTAACCCTTGCACTGCTCTGGAGAGGAAAGAAATGGTGTGGTCCCATTGATCAAAGTGCGAGTGACAACGAAGACAAGCAGGGAATTCCTGGCCATGACCCTTTGTGCAGCGATCACATCGCTGGCCACTGACACCTTCGCGGCAGTGACACATGCCAGTGTCCCAGTCACAGATGGGCTTCTGGGTACCCTCCCTGTTGCAATCACATGCTAAAAAAGGAAGAGAGAAGGAGCACAAATGTTATCACCTGCTCTTTTGTTTACGACTAGGTCAAGAATAAAGACCTCTCCTCTCTCCCGAGAATTCCCCAACTCCCATTTCTCAGGTGAACATTTAAAACCAGTAAAATTCCAGACATCTTTGCACTGGTCATTAAAATACAGCATTCTTCTTTTCATTCCACTAACAAATGAGTTTATGGTTTCTATATAGAAAATATTAGGTTTTTTTTTTTTTAACTGTGTGTTTGTGTGTGAGGTTTTTTTTTTTGTTGTTTTTTTTTTTTACCTATTTCAATGAGGAACATGAATATAATGATTGACAGCACACTAGTGACCACTGCTAGTGTCCGCAAGGGTGACTCAGGCATGTCAAAGACTCTCTAAGAATTCCCATGACCACACCTTTTCTCAGTAAAACCTAGTCTGGGTGTGCTGACTCATGCTGTCTTCCATCACATAAGAACTAGCCCATTCTCAAAAAAAGGGGGCTGGGGGATTGCTTCTTGATATTTACCCAAAGGAGTGAAAACTTATGTCCACACAAAAATCTGCACACAAATGCTTTAGCAACTTTATTCATACTTGCCAAAACTTGAAAGTAACCAATATGTCCTTCAGTAGGTGAATGGATAAATAAACTGTGGTACAGTTACACAATAAAAATATTATTCAGTGTTAAAAACAAATGAGCTTCAAGGCATGAAAAGATATGGAGAAAATTTGAATGCAATTTGAAAAGACTACATACTGTATGATTCCAACTATAGGACATTCTAGAAAAGGCAAAACTATTAAGATAATAAAAAGATTTGTGGTTGCCAGGGGTGGGTAGGGGTAGGTAGAATAGACTGAGCACAGAGGATTTTGGGGGCAGTGGAAATATTCTGTGTGCTACTATAATGATGGATGCATGTCATTATACATTTGTCCAAACCCATGGAATGGACAATGCCAAAAATGGACTATAATGTAAATTATGGACTGTGGGGATTATAATGCTTCAGTGTAGGTTCATATATTGTAACAAATGTACCACTCACTTGGGGATGTTGATAATGGGGGAGGCTGTGTATCTGTGGGGGCAGGAGGTATATGGGAAATCTCTGTACCTTCTCAATTTTGCTGTGAACCTAAAATTGCTCTAAAAATAGTCTTTTTAAAAAGGGACAAAATTAAATTTATTCTGTCTTAATAAAAAAAAAAACCCCTATGCTACATGCACTTTAATTAAGCAGGTTTTTGATTAAGCCTCAGCTTAGAGGATGGGAGTGCCATTGAAGTTACTTCAATTTCCAAAAGGCCAGGGAATCACTAGCCTATGTAATTGGACTAACTGCAAGGAACAGCGATTTAAAAATGCATTTGACAGCTTGAATAAAAATAATGCCAATTACAAATAAAACTGATTAACATATTAGGCTCTTCAACTAGACATCTGTCCAGAGGCCTCAGCAGGAATCGCTTGGGGGTGGCAATATGTCACCTCACCAGCTGGGAGCCACGGTTCCCCCTTGTGAGCCGCTCTTCTCCAGGAGTTTTAGTGGGGTCCATGGCCTGAGTTGACCATTTGCAAAGTTTTCTCTACAAAAGATGAAAGAATTTTTAAAAATGAGATTATTGAAATATTAGAGGGATACAAAGAAAGAAGCTCTCTAAGACAGATTTTCCAAGAGCCAAAATTCCTCCCTGGTCTATAAAATAGAAATTCCACTTAGAAAACTGAGTGGGACTGGGGAAAACCATTCAGAATATATATTTGAGTGGGACAAGGAAATTAAGGAAATTTTTTTTTTTTTAGCCACAAAGGCATAATTATAAAGGAATGGAAAGAAAGAAAGAGTTACAATGTAAGTAGAGGTGACCATGATGATAAGCCAATCATGTCTGTTATTTCTTTGGATTGACTTATTTTGAAAGCTGACTTGAAATAGAGATGCAAAAATCCTTTCTCCTAGAACCTAACCCAGATATTAAATCTGTGCTGTCCAATATGGTAGCTACTAACCACATGTGGCTATTTAGATTTAAACAAATAAAATAAAATAAACCATTCTTTTTCTCATTTGCACCAGCCACATTGCAAATGCTCAACAGCTACTTGTGGCTAGTGGCTCCTGCCCTACACAGCGCAGATATAGACCATTTCTATCTCTGCAGAAAGTTCTGTTGGACAGCGCATCTCTAAATCCTACAAAGAGTGTTAAGAGGCATGAGAGGCACTAGAATACAAACTCTTTGAGGTTGGGGGCCTTGTTTTATATATTTGCTACCTAGAGTACTCAGTAGGCACTCTATGAATGTTTTAAAGTAAGTGAATAAGTGGTTATGTGATAGACCCCGAGTTATGAGAGGGCCATGTTGAGGAAGCCTCTGCTGGCTTCCTGTGAGCCATCTCCCAGCCTGTACCTTAATTCAGAGTAGCTGTTTTTGTCCACATGTTTCCAAATAGCAGAACATTGGCTATAAGTCATGACCTCAGAGGTCCATTCCATTTTAATGACTTTGAGAAATGTTAATATAGGCTACAAGTTTGAATATAAGATAACATTTAATATAGCCTAAAGTTTTAATACAGAAGAAAAGATATTTTCTTTGGGCTACAAAAAGTACTATTTTCAAAACTAGAATTAAACTTTGTGAGTTTTTTACCAAATAAAGGAGTTTGGAATTCAGTTGTTTCATAGCATGCTTGTGGTAGGACCAGGTTGACTGTACTCATGTTTTTTATTTTATTATTATTATTTATTTTTATTTTTAAAACATCTTTATTATTGAATGTATTACAGATGTTCCTTATTTTCCCCCCATTGCCCACCTCCTCCCCATTCCTGCCCCCCTCCTGCCTTTCCCCACACTGTTGTCTGTGTCCATTGGTTATGCATATATACATATAAGTTCTTTCGTTTATTTCTTCCCACCCTCCAACCCCCCTTCCCTTTGAGATTTGTCAGTCTAACAACCAATTTGTACTTCTTAATCCCTTCACCTTTTTTACCCATTCCCCCAAACCCCCTCTCATCTGGCAACCAACAAAATTTCTCTGTATCTATGAGAATGTTTCTGTTCTGCTTGTTCATTTTGTTTGGAGATTCAACTGTTGATAGATATGTATTCATTGCCATTTTGTTTGTTCATATTTTTTATCTTTTTCTTCAAGAAGACCCTTCAACATTTCATATACTAATGGTTTGGTGGTGATGAACTCCTTTAGCTTTTCCTTGTCTGGGAAACTCTTTATATGGCCATCGATTCTAAATGACAGCTTTGTAGGATAGAGTAATCTTGGCTGTAGGTTCTTGCTTTTCATCACTCTGAATATTTCTTGCCCCTACCTCAGGCCTGCAAAGTTTCTTTTGAGAAATCAGCTGACAGTATTATGGGAACTCCCTTGTAGGTAACTAACTGCTTTTCTCTTGCTGCTTTTAAGATTCTCTCTTTGTCTTGAACCTTTTGCATTTTGATGATGATGTGTCTTAGTGTGGACCTCTTGGGGTTCATCTTGTTTGGGACTCTCTGAGCTTCCTGGACTTGTATGTCTGTTTCCTTCACCAAGTTAGGGAAGTTTTCTGCTATTATTGTTTCAAATAGGTTTTCGATTTCTTTTTCTCTCTCTTCTCCTTCTGGCACCCCCAAGATGCGAATGTTGGCACGCTTGAAGTTGTCCCAGAGGCTCCTTACACTATCCTCATTTTTTTGGATTCTTTTTTCTTTATGCTGTTCTGATTGGGCGTTTTTTGCTTCCTTATATTCCAAATTGATGGTTTACTTCTTGGTTTTACCTACTCTACTATTGAATCTGTGTAAACTATTCTTTAGTTCAGTTAGTGCCTCCTTCATTTCTAACTGTGCCTCCTTCACTTATGACTGGTCCTTTTTCATGCTCTTGAGGCCCTCACTAAGTTCACTGAGGTTCTCACTAAGTCCATTGAGCATCCTTATAAGCAGTGTTTTGAACTCTGCATCTGTTAGGTTGCTTATCTCCATTTCGCTTAGTTCTTTCCCTAGAGTTTTGTTCTGTTCTTTTATTTGGAACCTGTTTCTTCGTCTCCTCATTTTGGCTGCCTCCCTGTGTTTGTTTCTATGTATTACTTAGCGAGAGGTATGGGACTAGTTGAGACCAGATGCTGCTTGTTTGAAAGAATTTAGGAAAAGCTGAAGCAGGATCCAAGACAGGCCAATCCTATGGTAAAGCAACTGGCAACAGCTTGGGTGGGCCTGAAAGTTGGGTGGGGCGGGGCCTCAGGGAATCACCAGGGCGGGGCAAACAGTGTGAGCCAGGTTGCTGGAGTCCCAGATATGGCGGCTGTCTGCCGTCCCAGGGAAGGACTCACCAAAGGAACAAAGGCCTCTGACAGCACGTCTATCCAGGAGAAAGCTGCCTGTCCAGCCCTCGCTCCAATGCCAAACAGCTCAGTTCTTCCTCATATGATGCTGGTGCCTTTCAAGTTGCTTTCCCCACGCTGGAGCCTGGAGGGTGCAAGTCCGAGTAAGTCTGTGCACAGGCCCTTTAAGAGGAGCTGCCAGGGGCTCCAGCCACCTCAGCCTCAGTTTCCGCTGGTTTTTCTAGCCAGAAGTGATGGGGACTTCTCTTCCTGGCACTGGAACCCTGAGCTGGGCGCCTGGTGTGGGACAGGGACCCCTGAGTCCTCAGAGAGGACCTTCCCAGCCAAGGTATCCTCCTAATTTTTATCCACCACACGTTGGTGTGGGACCAGCCCCTCGCGCCTCCACCACTCCTACCAGTCTCCATGCGGATGCGGCTTTAATTTCGTAGTTGTAGGACTTCCTTTTAGCTTGATTTCAGGCGGTTTTGAATGATGGTTGTTCTGTAGTTTAGTTGTAACTTTGATGTGGTTGTGGGAGGACGCGATACCGCGTTTACCTACGCCGCCATCTTGACCAGAAGTCCTGTACTCATGTTTTTTTAGAAATACCAATACTTTTGGTCGACCCAGGGGATCACCATAACAATTTTCCTGGCACTTACTGTAGCATTTCCCACCATAGCTTAATTTACACGGACACTGGCCTGTAACCTGTGAAAACATTCATGGGTAAGGAACTGACAAGTTTTCTGTTCTAAAGAAAAAATAATGCATTTTAATACAAAACAGTTTTCCCTCCAGTGATTTAGAACATACAGCTGTGCAAAGTCAGAGGAAGGATGATTCCCACGGCCAGCAACCACCCCCGACAATACCAAGGATCAGGAGTTAATGTGTTTTGGCTTAGGGCTCTTGAATATACCGCCTGCTTCCAGCTGTTCAAGGACAGGTGGCCCCAAACTGGGAAACATACACAGATGTAAATGAAAACAAAACACATTATTGGAAACAGGCCACATTCTTTTCCTCTATAGTTATGGGAGTTCTCCCCAAACACAGACAGGCTAAAGATCTGGAGTAACATTCATCAGTTAATTTGGCAAATAATGTTTCCATGATGGAATGTCCGATGGAGTTTCTCCCAGTTAGGCCAGTGTTTTGCTCAACAAAACATTTTTTTTTTTTTTTTTTTTACTTGAGGTTTCATCATTTCATGGCAATTATTTAACTGTGTTTTTGGGACAGGGTTGAACTTTTTTGTACCCTCCCATCTGGATTGTTGACCAGCTTCTTTTGAAAACTGAGGAGATTGCAAAATTAACAAGAGAAAAAAATAGAAGCAAATCACTATTGTAATGGTCCTAGGTTATACTTGACCAAATCTGCTTAAACAACAACTCTACCAGGATGCTTCCAATGAATAAGTAGCTTGATTCAAAAAGTGACTACATATACTACATTGCTATCCATCTTTGGAGTAACCACTAGCTTTTGTTCAAATATAGAGAGTTATAGGGCTCTTGTTGCCCTTGAGGGCTATTATATTGCTGGTTGTCCTTGATTGTTAGGCAATGCTTTATTACACTGATGCAGAATTCACTCCCTGTAACTTGTTCCCATTGTTCTGAGGCCTATCTTATAGGATGCACAAAACAGGCAGCCTCTTGCTTTTCTCTTACAGTCTTCTTCCCAACTATAGGTAGTCATTCTCAACTTGTGTTTGCTGTTCTTCTTCAGGCTGATCACCCCAATTCCTTCAAGCCTTCATCACAGAATAGCATGATTCTATCCACTATCCTGGTTGTCTTCTTTTGGACACATATTAGTTTGTCAATATGTTTAAAGTGTGGTACTCAGAAACTACAATAGTGCTCATGGAGCCATCTGGCTAGTACAGAGGACAATAGGACAACAACTGCCCTGCACCTGGGTATGGTCCTCCCCCTACTCCAGCCTGAATGGGCATCACCTCCTTGACAGCTCATCCACACAGCTGGCTCACTTGAAGCACACATGAAAATCCTCAGATGTTTTTCACATGAGCTGGTGCCAAGTTATTAGTCCCATCTTCTATTTATGCAAATTTTTTAAACAATTGCAAAATTTGACTTGTATCCTATTAATATCTCATCTGTTTCCAGACAACAAGACAGCCTGTAAAGATACTTGTCTGTTGTTCTTTGTCACATTAGCTTACAACTTTACAAATATCCGCCTATTTCTCCAACTTCATCCTAAACTGTTGATGATATATTGGATGGCACGTTTAGAGCACTGAAAGAATATACTGGGGACCACCTACTGGCTGAGATAGAGACATTTATCATAGTTGTTTAAACAGCTGAGAATCTAAATGTCCACATGTCTCCTCTGTACTCCAATGAAGTGTTTCCTATTTGTAAAGAGCAGCCTTCCCCTAGGAATTCCCTATGGGCCAGACAATCCCAAATCTTCTTGTTGTAAGGGGCTCATTGGTTAAAGCAGTGCCATCTGATTTTCAGTTTCACAGGGTTCCCTCAGTCTCCATGACTGAACGGTGCTCTTTGTTGAGTGCTACTAGAAATATGCTTTCCCAAAGGTCTAAGAAGCATGCCAGAAAGTGATGTCATGAACATTAGGAGTTTATCATGGATTAGGAAGCCAAGCAGTCATGTGGAGATCTACCAATTTGTTCCATGGTTGGTGGTTGCAGGCGTAAGGAGAGGAGGGGAACATATAAAACAGGTATGGTCATCTGGTGCCCAGATCTTGGTTTCTAATATCGTTCTCCAACAAAAGGAAATAATACTCCTTGAAATGGCTGATTCTAGAAAAGGGGTAGGAAAAAGACAAGATGAGCTTAGTAACTTTAAAGTATCTTGCCTGGTCACAGAGGCTACCATGAGAGGTCCGGAGGTCACAGTCACATGGCTGACATCCTCTGCTGGGGACCAGGTTCCAGTATCTGTCAGTACAATGGTCACAGGTCCGCCCTGTGATATTGGGCAGACAAGGGCTTGTGCCAGTGTCTGGGTCACAGATGCAAGCTCCCCAACCACAGGGACACTCAGTGGTATTCACGCCAGAAGGATGACAGGAGCATCCTGAGATAACAGAAGGTAAATTTAGTGATAACACTGGCTTTATAACAGCAAACAGCTTTTTAGACCTCGATGTATCATTTCTCCAAAGGGATGAACACCTTACAATAGTACAGAATTTATCAAAGGATTAAATAGATTGAACCCATTCAACTATTGATCTCCCAAAACAGCAGTTTTATATGGTTGTGCCTACTATGTTCGAAGAGCTCACCCAAGTTCCATTTGTGTAAAAGATCTGAAAACAAATGGTTTACTAAATTGACTTGGGTGAACTGAAATAGTTAAGATATCTCCTAAAGAAGAACAATTTATTTATCCCCTTTCGTAGAATTACCTCGTGTCCACTTCTACATCAATGATTCTTGTATTTATACACTAAAGTCACTTGATGAGCTTGTTACTATGCAGATTCCTGGGCCTCACTCCCAGAGATTCAGTTCCATAGGTCTGAGGTATAGTCCAGGAATCTGCATTTTAATACCTCATCCCCATCCCCAGATGACTCTGGCACACTGCACCTTGGACCATACTCTGAGAAACAATGCTCAAAATACACTAGAGCAACAGTCAGAAAAGGCAAACTAATAACACCAATGAGTATATTGTAGCTGAACCCATTTCTGCTGATGAGTTCAGTGCCCCAGCCCATAACCCAGTGGGTGCTGACACTCCTGCCCTAACTGAAATGAGCAGAAGAGAGCTGCCACCTTTCCCCCCAGGAGCCTTGCATACTTATTTCTGCAGGTTTGATTGAGGGCTGATCCAGTGACCAGGTCTGCAGAACTGGCAGTTGGGCCCCTGAGTGTTGTGCAGACATTTAAGGCACTCCCCTGTTACTCGGCTGCAGGACTCTGGATCGGTAACATCAATGTTGTTGTTGTAGGCACATGGCTGGCACGGTGCTCCAGAAATTTTTGGATTTCCACAGAAACCAGCAGAGTATTCTTCACACTGCTTACCTAAAAGATGGAGAAAGAAAAAGGGAATGGGATGAGGGGTGTGTGTATGTGTGTGTGTGTTGTCAGAGGGGAGATGGAGATTGGTATAAATAGAGAATAATTGGGGTCCTCTAGGAATAATGAGAGGTCACACATAGAGGCTGAATGAGGAAAAGTGTTCTAATTTAAAACAAAACATTCATCTTAATTTATTATTTATTCAGAGGATAAAATGATTTTTCAGAGCTGAATTGTCCTTGGTGAAGAATGGATTCTAATCTTTCTTAAAAACCTAGAGTTATGGGCACAGGACCCCTGGATTCTTATAGAACTAGGGTCGCTCTAGTGTACTCCAGAACCAAAGCTTATTTCAGCCCCTCTTCTCTCCAGGGCCCAACCCTCATCTGGTCAGCAGCAGCCTGACATATATGTCTAGAAGCGAAGATGGCTGAGAGTAGTTTCCTTGATGTATGAGCCCAAGACAGTGTTATTATTAAGCACTGTATAGAGAAATCATCCCTTCTCTTCTACACTCTTTACCCGTCCAATCATGAGGCAACAGCACTTGTGTAGGTACCCAAACTGTGGGTCCACTCGCCACACTTTGGTTCATCCCATTTAGAAATGTTCTGGCAGCCCAATCATGGTCTCAGTTCTTAAAAACTGGCCAACCATGCCAAAGTGTAAACAGGGAGAAGAGACTATCGGAGAAGAGGTAAGAATTAACTAGAGACATGTGTAATCTTAGAGGTAACAAATATTAAAAATATTAGCCATGTAACTTATTTTTAATTTTTATTATTTTAAAATATGTTTTTATTGATTTTTTTAGAGAGAGATGAAGGGAGAGAGAGATAGAAACATTGATGTGAGAGAGAAACATGGATCGGATGCCTCCTGCACGCCCCCTACTGGGGATCAAGCCAGCAACCTGGGCATGTGCCCTGACCAGGAATCGAACCGGACCTCTCAGTCCATGGGACATGCTCAATCCACTGAGACACACTGGCCAGGCGGCCATGTAATTTATTATCATGATGGTCGTTATCACTGAAGAAAGTAAGAGCACCATATTTCTAAGTGTGATTAAATCAAGTGAACTTCATAAGTTTTCCCCTTTGTTTACATTACATATCAATACTCATGCTTAAACTATGAAAAATAAAATTTTTGATTGAGCAACAGATACAAATATTGAATTAACTGATGCAGTCTCTATTCAATGCCTGAATCAGTGCTTCCAGACTTCTGAAAAAATTTGTTGTATATGTGAAATACCAAATTGATTGCTCAGAATTATACAAAGAAAAGATTTGACTGGTTAAATCCTTTTACTTTTTAATTGCTTATGTTATATGTAATATATATCTCATATATTTACTTAATCACATATATATCTTAACATGTGATGATTTTATTTTAAAGAAATTAATTTGCTTTAAGCTCATTTGGTCGGTTAGTTTTCCAGACAGTACTAAATTTATAGCTCAGTGGGATGGGTTTTAAATTGTCATTGGTGTCCTGGCCAGTTTGGCTCAGTGGTTAGAGCGTTGGCCTACAGTCCAGAGAGACCCGGGTTCGGTTCCCGCTAAGGGCACATACCTCGGTTGCCAGTTTGTCCCCGGCCCTGGTTGGGTCGTGCGGGGGGCAGCCACTTGATGTGTCCCTTTCACATCGATGTTTTTCTTCCTCTCACTCTATCTGAACAAAAAATGGAAAAATGTCCTCAGGTGAGGATAAAAAAAAATTGTCATTGGTTTTTGAATCATTCAAATTCTTTGTTTATAAGGTAGCAATTTATCAAATTGTGTCTTCTTACCATTAACTTATACTCTGCAATGCTCATTTGGCCAAAGCACATAAGTGATTAATACATGATTATTTTTCAGATTGCAGTGTGAAATAGAAGGAAAACAACCATCATGAAGTTTTCTGCCTATCTGTATAACCTTGAGAACAACTGCAGATTACATCTGAGTTCCAGGGATTCTGATAACAGGAATGGGCAAAATACTGATTCCTCGAGGGAACATCTGGACATGGGCAAGGACGGCAGGACTGTCCTGAAGAAGGATTTCCATAGTAACCACTGATGCATCTGTCAAGGCAGTTTCTTTTCACCAAAGTGTTCCCAGGCAAAGCTTGCATGTTAGTCAATTTGTATTTGCTATGCATTAGGACCATGCAGCTCTGAAAACTCAATATTTTAGAAGATGCTTATTTGCTCTGCAAAAGGATTTTTGACTATCGAAAGTTCCATGGTATAGTCATTAAACTCAATATAATAGCACTAAATTTATGTGTCTTATTTCAGGAGTATAAAAAGCAAGGTACAAGGCAAATGCCTGTTATTGATTTAATCAGACATTGCCTGACTTATAACAGGATTTGAAGGATAATGGAATGAAACTCTATCTTCCCCACCCAAAGCAATCATTCTATACTTAAACACTGTTGAGTTTCTATTCAGTGGTCCTTTGGAGAGTGCTGTGAGATCAGAACAAAAGGAAAAAGTTAAAAATAAACGTACATATGAATTCCATACCTTTCACAGTTTCTTCCCGTTGTAAACCCCCCACAGTTGAAGCATGATCCTGCTTCCAGATCACAAAGCTCAGCAAACGCATGGCAAATGCAAGGGCAGCAATTGGGAAATCCACAGGAGCCCCGCAGGCACCCATCACAACGGTGGCCAGCTACTGCTTCCCGGAAGGGGCACTGTCCGGCCATTTGGTCACATACAGTGCCCTTTGAGTCTTGAGGGTGGCAGTGACATGCTAGATGAAGCAAAGAGAAGCATGTTGTGTGGGGGGAAGTGGCATGCTGGTGAAAGAGGCATAGTTATAATTCTGTAGTCCCTACCTTACCATCTGATCCCAGTCAAGGAGGACAGAGTGAGTCTCTACAGTGCCTAGAGCAGAGCCTGGCATGTAGCTAGTACCATGTGAAGTTCATTAAATAACAATTCACCAACTCATTCAACAAACAGTAAGTTGTGAACAATTGGGTCTGATAAATGTTTATACAGAGCAACTGAACAAGTAATGTGTCTTTTTTTTGGTTTGTTTTGTTTATTCCTCACCTGAGGATATTTTTCTATTTATCATCAGATAGAGTGGGAGGGAGGGAGAGAGAGAGAGAGACAGAGAGAAACATTGATGTGATAGAGCCACATCGACTGGCTGCCTCCATGTCACATGACCTGACCAGGGCCCGGGGACAAACAGCAACTGAGGTCTGTGCCCTTGACCGGAATCGAACCCGCGACTCATTGGTTTCGCAGGCCGATGCTCTAACCGCTGAGCCAAACTGGCCAGGGCAAGTAATGTGTCTTTAACAATGAACTTTCATGTATCTTGGGAGTCAAACTTCAAGACTATAAAAAAAATCTAAGACTCACCCCCCCCTCGAGATGGTCAGATTTTTCTTTTTCCTGGACAAAACGGTAAAGGCTCAATTCTTTTCTGTTAAATTCTTGAATCCTTTGAGCTGATCTTCCCTATACAAAAAAAAAAAAGTGACGCTTGTTTGTTTGACAGGGTGCTACATGGAAGAAATGTTTGTTCTTTTATGTATATCCCTTCGTGTATCTCAAGCACTTCATAATTTTTTTTAAAGAAAAGGAAAAAAAAAGTGATGATGGACCTAAGCTGTTTGGTGGGCTGTTTGCTAGATAGGCAATGACTAGGAAAGTATGCCATCTCTCTGAATCATGACTGAAAAGATATGTTTTCCTACCTGAAAGAAGAATTAGTGTACCTGGTAGTTTTCACGATCCTAAAGCAGGTTTCTTTGGGGAACAGTGTTTTCAATAATGCTTTACGTCATGAACAGGGAACTATATACCCTGACATGACAGCATGAAAACTGAATTGACAGCTGTGGATGAAGCCCCATCTAAGACCTTATTAATGGGCAACTTATAAAATGAGTTCTGAGACTTTGTGACCCCAGCATCAGAAAGCATAATATCCTGGTCACAGTGTTGGCCCCTTTCTTAACTTCCCAATCTCATCATTGTGTTGGCCTTTCCAGCCCTGGGGCTTACGTGCCAGATCACACAGGTGGCTTTGCACAGCCAGCTCTCTTCATGATGTTCCCACAGCCTACCTGGACTGCCATCTATCTGACAGAGACTGCAAACCCCAGCAGCATGGACCGTGATTTGATCGTCACTCACCCTTCCTAACAATCTCTGCAGTCAGTGCCCAGTGAATGGGTGAATAAAGGACGGTAGAAAAATTTTCAGTACATTTTATCTACATAGACAGTTTGAGTAATGTAGTCAAATTCCCAATCCACTCCCCTTGTAGACTCCCCACACCACTTTCCTACCTTTGCAACTCCAAGGTTGTGAACAAGAGTGTTTCTGCCATCTGTTTTTTGTTACACACAGTGACAGCCATGATGCCCCAATGGTAGCTTCCTGTTGCATACCTGTCACAGCGGCGCCCACCACATGAGGCTTACACTGGCACTGGCCTCCAAGTGGGCTGCAGCTGGTCCCGACCCAGCCCTGGGGGTGACACTTGCAGGCTCCACAGAATGACACAAGGAAGGTAGAGGTGAAGGAAATGACAGAGAAGCACCTCATCCTCTTAGTAGCTTTCATTCACCTCTCTTTCATTTGGTTCCTCTCCGGTCCTTAATCCCCTGTCTGTTAAAGGGGGATAATATAGGATCTACCTTATGGGATTATAAGGATTAAAGATAATAATGCCTGTGAAGTACTTAGAATAGTGTTTAGCATGTAGCAAGTGCTCAATAAATATTATTTAAATATAACCACAATAAACATTGCCTAAGTGAATGAAAGGCTTAAAATAAATGTTTTAATAACTAATTGTTCCAATTTAATAATTATTATTGATATTATTATTAATTTAATTCCTGATGATCTATGTTGGTGCTGGATTATACCTTTGATTTTTCTTATTCCATATTTTTCATAAGATTGTGGACACCCTGAAGCCAGAGCCCTTTAGTTTGATGGAAAAAGCACTTGCCCAGAATTTAGGAAGACCAGCCTCTCACTGCAGCTGTCACTCTATAGCAGTGGTTCTCAACTGGGGGCAATTTTGCCCCCAAGAGACATCTGACACAGTTTGGAGACATTTTTGGATGTTACAACCAGGGCAAAGGGGTTACTGGTATCAGGTGGGTAGAGGGTAGGGATGTTGCTAAACATCTTAAAATGCACAGGACAGACCCGACTCCCATCCCCACAATAAAGTATTATCCAGGCCAAAATTTGGAAACTGCTGAGGGTGAGAAACAGCTTAGTGCAATGGGCAAGTTACCTAATATTTTTGGACCCTAATTGTCTCATTTATTAAATGAAGGTTTGGGGATGAAAGAAGTTGTTTAGAGTTCATTTCAGACCTAAAATCCCAGGATTCTAAATAAAATTTAAAGGACTATTGTTCCAGCAATCTAGCATCTTAATGCTACTGCAAGGCTCCTCTTTCTATATAGTTCTTGTATTGCACATTCTGATCCCAATACATCAACAGACCGCTCTGTGTACCTAATCACTGGGCAAACGATTGGTTGTCTGGAAGAGATACTAAAATAAATTAAATCGATTCACTCATGTTCACTCATGTTAGTAGAGCCTTCTAAATGGATACTCACCGACTGCCCATTGTGTAGCCTGGCAGACATGCTGACTATAAGCTGTTCACATGCACCAGGGAGCACTTGAGCCCCTTGTTCCGAGGCAATTTCAACACAGGTGTGCAGCTGGTATTCGTCTAAATCTGGCTTGCTGCAAAAACCCTGCAATGCATTGATTTGGGGAAGAAGACCAAGCTTTTATTTTTATTTATTTATTTATTTTATCCTCCGAGGACATTTTTCCATTTTGTTCAGATAGAGTGGGAGGGACAAGGAGAGAGAGAGAGAGAAACATCGACGTGAGAGGGTTACATCGAGTGGCTGCCTCCCACACGACCCAATCAGGGCTGGGGACAAATTGCAACCGAGGTACGTGCCCTTAGTGGGAACCGAACCCGGGTTTCTCTGGACTTCAGGCTGACGCTCTAACCGCTGAGCCAAACTGGCCAGGGCAAGACCAAATTTTTAAAATAATGAGAAAAGAAGACATGTTCATAACTGTCTCCTGTTCAGATTCCAGTTATAAAAAATCAGGTCCATATATGCGAATAATAGTTAAAAGGGGACTGAAGTCAGTTCTTTAAATTGCTTATGACTAAATATTTTAAGATTTTCACCTTATTTAAGAAGTCTTCAACTAAATATTTTCATTTATTGACCAGTTCCAAAGAAAATAAATGGGCCTGTTTCTTTTTACTGTCCTTATTACTATATATATATATTTTTTTATCCTTACCCGAGGACACCTTTGCATCTATCTTCAGATAGAGCGGGAGGGAGAGAGGAAGGAAGAGAGAGAGAGAGAAACATCAACGTGAGAGAGACACATCGAGTGGTTGCCACCCACACAACCCCAACCGGGGCCAGGGACAGACTGCAACCAAGGTACGTGCCCTTAGCGGGAACCGAACCTGGGACTCTCTGGTCCTCGGGCCGACGCTCCAACCGCTGAGCCAAACTGGCCAGGGCTGTTACTATATTTTTAACTTGTTAATAAATTTGTCTTAAATTTGAAGGACTTTTAACTAGGCTACTTGTAATAAGAAATTATAACTTAGAACATTCCATAGAGTTACCGTGGAACTCTAATTCCACTAAATTCTTCTTTAAAAGTTTGTCTTTTTCAATTACATATGAAAGTAGTGTTCTACATCAAACTATAGCTGCCTCTTGGAAATTCACAAAATAGATTAACATATTAAAGGCTCTGAGAGCCCTGGCCGGTTTGGCTCATCGGTTAGAGCATCGGCCTGCAGACTAGAGAGTCCTGGGTTCGGTTCCCGCTAGGGGCACGTACCAAATAATAATAATAATAATAATAATAATAATAATAATAATGGCTCTGAGAAGTACTGCAAGAGAGATACTCTTTAAACTCAGTATTTTCAAACTTATTTAACCATTTTGTCCTATATTCAAATAATACTAACATCTCATAGAATCAAGTCCCAGATGCATTTTGGGAATTGCTGGCTTAGCTCATACAGTTATTATGGGGGCAAATGCATTATAAGTTTATTCTCAAAGAGAAATCATCTATAACATCTATGTGAAGAAAAGCTTTCCAGTTATATTTTTTGAGAAGATTTTATCTAAGTTATAGCCTAATATTATTTGAAAAGTTAATTTATAGCTTAAATGATATAGTAGAGAATGTATTGGTATAGCAGATTAATCTCACCAAGTTGATCATTTTGAATGACTGAAAAACAGCGCTGAAAATAAGTTTTAATTCAGCATGTCGTGTTAGGAGAGTGAACCTGGTGGCACAGGTAAATCTCCACTGATCTTTTTCTTTGTCCATACTGAAACTGCATTCCATGGTCCTTTAACTTTAACCCTCTCTAGTCCTTCTCTATTTGTCCGTTGACACACCTGAGGGTGGAATTTAACCCTACACGACTATTTCAAAGCGTCTCTGCTCCTCAAACTCTAACCTTGATTTCCCTGTACTCTCAGCATATATCATTGTTTCTTACTCCATCACAAGCTTGGTCAATCTGACTTCTTAAGTGTGTCTAGGATGTATTTATTGCTCTTTGTTCCCCTGTCACTTTCCTAATTTGGGCACCTAGGTTATCCAATAGATGGCAGCTCAATAGATGTCCCAACAGATGTCTCATCTTCTACTCTTGTCCTCCCTTCCCCATCAATCTTCTACTGTAGAGTCATAGTGATCCTTTAAAAGGCAATTTGTCGAGATAACCCACATTGCCTCAGGATAAAATCTAAGCTTTATATTCATTCATTCATTCATTCATTCATTCATTCATTCCTCTCAGTTCTGTAATTCTCAATATGGAAGAACCCTAGGGAGCATTTTGGAAATTCCAAGGGGTGGTTTGGTTGTCACCACAATTGGGTGAGGTGTGTTACTAGCATCTAGTGGGTGGGAGTAAAAAATGCTAGATATTCTTACAAAAGGAAGAATCATTTCTGTCTTCTACAGTAGGTTTTAAATGTTCCACTGAAAATCCATGAAGAAGAAATCCCTGTTTATAATTATGAGTTGAAAGCCTTACTCTATGTTTTTAAAACATGTTAAACATGTTTCTAACATACCTGCTTTCATGGCTGTCATGTACATAGTAATTCTACATGTATGAGCATCTTGGACTTCATTGTGTCTTCTGGTGCATTCATGCCTGTACATACACATATTACAGTACATATTATTGCTTTATGAATAACTTTCCTTTTATTTCTCCTTTGTATTTGCATATTACATTGATATTCTTGGAAGATATATGTGCAGGTAGGCTATACTGCCTATGAATTTCATTCAGTATAGTGAAGAGTGTTACAAAATATTCGTAATAAAAGAGGAGGCTGGGTCAGGTGACATTGAGAACCACTGCTTAAGCCACATGAACTTTTCAGTTTCGTGCCCTCTCACAGCTCCCAGCACCTCTGACACCATGTCATGTCCTGTTACTGTCCGCATCTCCTCTTTAGAGAGTAAGCCCTGGCCTGGCAGGGAAGGTGCTTGTTTTGTTCATACTTGTGCTTATCACAGTGTCTAATTTATAGTATGTGTTACATACAAATTTGTTCAATAAGGAAGTATATATATATTTCTAGTATTGTATCTTTAAGTTGATACTTAAATGACTCTACTTTCTCCAAACACAAACCAAGAGGGGAGAGATGCAGAAGGAGGCCAGATGGGCTAGGGTTGGGGATGAGGGCAGCCAACTAGGGATTAACTATTCAAAGTTATTGATCTGAGCCAGTTTAGAGTTGGCCATTTTTGGCATCAAACAGATGGACCAAATAACAAGAGTCCCTGTCAGCTGTAGCATTTTGTAAAGCCATGACTCACTTCTAGAAACTTCTAAGCACTTTATATTTACAAGTACAGTCCATACCATGGTTTAAAAGACGAATGGCAGTTTCGTACTCTAGGATACCTAATATAATTTTGACTATAAACACACTTTTATAAAAGAACATATCATGTAATCAGGGAGACTAAAAAAAAAATCTGTCTCACTATGCTTGCCAAACAAAAGGAATTTATGTTGAAGGAGCCCTTCAGGGATGAACAGAACTTTCATCTGGTCTTCTTGGTAATTCATCTTAGTTTTGATGCAAATGTGAATCTGGCTGCAGAGAATAATAAACTTTGAAAGGACCAAGACCCAAGCAGTCAAGTATCTTCCCAGAGCAGCAAAATTGGTGGTGTGGAAATAACTGCATTGGGCTGTAATCATAAACTGTGTACCAATTTTCTCCTTCTGGACATCCAGGGTCAGGAACTATAGGGCACACTGTACCCTGCTCAGATCTTCCTGCCTGCCAGCTGCTATGGTATTGGACAGCTCACAGCTGTCCCTTTTTCCAGAAAATGGGAGTCCGCCACCTTGTCCAGGAGTTAATGTGCTCACTGGGGGCCAGGGGGCTGGGGTGGTGAGCCTGTAAATGACTCAGGTACACACAGACCCACCACTTTGCCTCAAGTTGGAACAATTCTGTGATGTAGTCCAGAGCTCCTTGTGGGATCAGGCTGCAGCTACACTTCAGTGGAGACCACATCCTTACTTTGGTCCTTTCCTGTCCACCCACATGCCCTCAATAAATCAGGTGCATCTGAGTTCCTGTCTCAGCTTCTGCTTCTAAGGAATCTGACATAGAACACAACCTATGGCCTCTTCTGAGATTTCTGCTGGTTTGCCAAGATCAGCTTACTCTCTTAATTTTTATTTAGGTTTCAGGATTTTCATATTTATATAAGAGAATGATTGCTTGAAAACGGATCAAATGGATATATTTTTAAGTTAATTTCAAATAATCTACTTATATATCTATCAAACATCACTGCCATGATTTTGTTTACACGCTATCTTCTGTATCAGGCTGAGAACCCTTAGAGGGCAAGAAACATATTTTACACCCCAGGGACCAGCACAGGGCCTGGCCCATATACTCTCAGTGGATAGGTGATGAATGGATAATTTGGATGCATGCATTTCATACAGCATCAACTGATAATCTCTGGAGTTTACGAAGTTCAGAAATATTTAGGATATGGATTTAAAGTGAGGAGTTTGCTCTTATAAATTTGAATTTCATGACTATTATTATTAATAATAACATCCCTTTGTGATTTATTTTACTCCTGTCCCTTTCTTTACTCTGCCTGGGTTCCGAACTTTTAGCTTTTTTCCCCTTGAATTAAACCTGTTGGATATGATTTTTTTTTCTTTGTAATTCATATGTTCATTCATGAACACAGTTCTATTTAAAGCTCCCCATTAGAGAATATGAATTGCGTGGCTAGGGGGATCATGATAGTTTGAATTTCCCATTCAAGAGGGTTTTTTTCTACTTTCTTCTTCATTTCTACCATATTATAGTAGAACTTCAACACAATATTCTATGCCCCTCCCCCCCCGGGTGCAGGCTTTGGACCACCTTTGGTTAAAACTGCCATATAAAATAAAAATCACCTAGTTAAAAAGGAATTTCAGAGAAACAATGAATAATTTTTATTTAGAATAGTATGTGTCATGTAATGTTTGAGGGAAATATTTGGGACATATTTAATACCACATTGAATTTAACTGGATGTTCTGTTTCTTTCCTTCCTTTCTCCCCTCCTTCCCTTTCTAACTTTCCATCCTTTCTTCCTTCTTCTCTCCCTCCCTTACTCCCTCCCTCCCTCCCTTTCTTCCTTCCTTTTTTTTTGATAAATCTTGCAATATACACTTGGTAAATAATCTTAAAACAATGGCTTTTTAAATGTTATAATAGCTGAATTTGTTGAATAAAATTCAAGATATATCTGCCTCATATTGAATTTTATAGTAGATGATGAAATAACAAAGTTCCAGTGTATAAATTTGAAATGTTCAATGGTGAAAAATTGAACTTTGAAGGCACAATTCACAAAATATGGATACACAGCTAATTAAATCAGCTATAACCTCCTATAAAAGGCCATGGAGTAAATAATTTTGGCTTTGAGGCCCTAAGGTCTCTGTTATAACTACTCAGCTCTGCCTTTCTGGCTTGAAAGCAGACATAGATAATATGTAAACCAAAGGACATGGCTGTGTTCCAATATAATTTGTAGTTTGTAGTTTGCCAATTAAATCAAGATATTAGAAGATTCTCATAAATATTTAAAAATACAACTTAAAGAAAGAAATTTGATTTTTATATGCAAAATTACTTTAAAAAATATCCCAAACAGTTCTATACAATTCTGCTCAAAATGGATGAAACTGGTACTTTTATACATTACTGGTAATTCTGAAAATTAATTGGGGAATAGCTTCCAGAAATTAATTTGATAAGTTATTTCAAGAACCATAGAACCTTGGATAAATAGGACTATATTTTATTTATGTTTTTTTGTTTTTTGTTTTTTTTTTATCCTCACCTGAGGACATTTTTTCACCTTTTGTCCAGATAGAGTGGGAGGGAGAGAGAGGAAGAGAGAGAGAGATAGAAACATCAACGTGAGAAACATTGATTGGCTGCCTCCCGCATGCCCCCTGGTCAGGACCTGGGCATGTGTCCTGACCAGGTGTTGAACCAGGACCTCTCAGTCCATGGGATGATGCTCAATCCACTGAGCCACAGTGGCTGGGCCAAGAGGACTATATTTTAAAATATTGAAAAATATGCACCAACTGTACATAGTGAAAAACAGAAGCAACTATTTCACAAGTAGAGGAATAGATAATTAAATTATATAAATTTACTCAATGCCAAACTCTGCCCAGTAATAAGCCTGGGTCTGAAGTTGTGCACAAAGTGAGATGTTTGGAAGGACTGTCTGTGGTTCAACTCTGTGGGAGAAAGATACTGAAAGAAGTCACTCAAAATAAACAAAAAACAAAAACAAAATAGAAACATACTCATAGACACAGAGAACAGATTGATAGTTGCTGGGGGGAAGGGTGTTGGAGGACTGGGTCACAAAGGTAAAGGGATTAAGAAGTACAAATTGATAGTTAAAAAAAAGTCATGGGGCCCTGAGCTCAACAGTTAGAGCATTGGCCCGCAGTCCAGAGAGACCTGGGTTCGGTTCCCGCTAAGGGCACGTACCTCGGTTGTAGTTTGTCCCCGGCCCCAGTTGGGGTCATGTGGGCGGCAACCAGTCGATGTGTCTCTCTCACATCGTGTTTCTCTCTCTCTCTCTTCCTCCCTCTCTCCCTCCCACTCTATCTGAAGATGAATGCAAAAGTGTCCTTGGGAGGGGATTAAAAAAAATAGTCATGGGGGTGTAAAGTACAGCATAGGAAATATAGTTAATAATATTGTAATAACTATGTATGGTGCCAGGGGGTAATGGAAATATTCAGGGAGCACTTTGTAAAGTATATGATTATGTAACTACTATGCTGTACACTTGAAACTAATACAAAAATATATTAAGTGTAAACTGTAGTTGAAAAATAAAATTTAAAAATCAAGGAAGATGGCAGTGGGCAGGACCGGAGGGAGGGTGAGTGTGTGAGAGAGTGAACTAGTGTGTGAGAGTGTGAGTGGACGTGAAGGTGGACGACCAAACTCGTGCTGTGCAGAGACGCAGAGCAGAAGGTTCCTGTGCTGTGGACGGGGAGCAGCCGGCTACCGCGGTAAATGGCTCTTTAGGGCGCTTCTCCTTGCGCCGAGGGGTGGTCCCACCATTTTGGAAGATCCCGGGTCTTCCCTGGGAGGAGGCAGTGGGAGTGGCTAGGGCCCAGCAACCTGAGCCCACCAGTGCACCTGGCACCCTTGGACCAGTGGACACCCTGTGTCAATACAGACCAGTGCACAGTAGCAGAGATGCCAAGGTGCCATTTGTGGCTGGGAGCCCAGCACCATCACCCACAGTAGCAGCCCAATCAGAGTCGAAATATACCCCCAGCAACAGAGGCTGGGGAGCAGACATCCATCCCCAGGCAACAGAAGCACAGATCAGCAGCTGAGCCCCATCCCCAAAAACTACAGCAAAGGCTGAGCAGGAGCTGAGCTCCATGGGGCAGCAGCACTCCCCAGCTGCCAGCTATGGGACCTGGGGCTCCACAGAGGCCTGTGTGACCCAGTGGCTCACAAGAGCAGTGAGAAGCCAGGGCTCGAGAGGGACCGGTGCGATCCAGCTGCCCACCAGACCTGCGGGGTGCTGGGGCACCTGAGAGTCCTGTGCAACCCAGCAGCCCACAAGATAGGTGTGGAGTCGGGTCTCCAGAAAGGGCTGTGTGATCCAACTCCCCACGGGATCAGCGGGAAGTGGGGGTTCCAATGGGGCCTGTACAACCCAGCTGCCCACAAAATCAGCGGGGAGCCAGGGCTCCAGTGAGGCCTGTACAACACAGCTGCCCACGGTATGGGCAGGGAGCACAGCTCCAACAGGGCCTGAGCTATACAGCTACAGGTGGCACCAGTGACCAGAAGGGAACATAGCTCCAAAGGGGCCCACGTGATCCAGCAGCAGCACCTACCAGGACACACCAATACCAGCCCCCAGTAGTCAATCCTCCAGGATCCACAGCAGGCAAGAGGCAACATGCAATAAAACAGTCTGGGAGGCACAGTAGCCTTATTTGATATACAGTGAGCTGCCTACACATCCAAACATCCCTCACCAGGTCTAGAGCTACCAGACGGCTAAAATGGGGAGACAAAGAAACAACACCCAAAGGAAAGAAAAAGAGGAATCACCAGAAAAAGAACTACAGGAAATGGAAGACAGCAACTTGTCAGATAAAGAATTCAAAGCAATGATTTTAAGGGTGCTCAAACAATTTGGTGAGAACTACAAGCAACTTAATAAAAAATATGAAGAGCTGCCCTGGCCGGTTTGGCTCAGTGGTTAGAGCGTTGGCCTGCGGTCCAGAGAGACCAGGGTTCGGTTCCCGCTAAGGGCACGTGCTTCGGTTGCAGTTTGTCCCCGGCCCTGGTTGGTTGTGCAGGTGGCAGCCACTCGATGTGGCCCTTTCACATCGATGTTTCTCTCTCTCTCTCTTCCTCTCTCTCCCTCCTACTCTATCTGAACAAAAAATGAAAAAGTGTCCTCGGGTGAGGATAAAAAAAAAAAATATATGAAGAGCTCACTGGGAACTACTTCAGCTTAAAAAAAGAGGTAGAAGCTACGCATAACGAGGTAGAAGCTATGCATAAAAATCAAGAGGAAATAAAGAATGACATAGCTGTTATGAAAAATATCTTAGAAGGGTTCAATAGTAGATTAGAAGAAGCTGAAGACCGAATCAGTGACTTAGAAGACAAAGTAGAGAAAAACACCCAAATAGAGCAGCAAATGGAAAAAAAATTTAAAAAGCAGGAGGAGAGTTTAAGGGAGCTGTGGGACAATACAAAATGTAACAACATTCACATTGTAGGGATACCGGAAGGAGAAGAATCAGAGAAAGGAATAGAGAACCTATTTGAAGAAATAATGACAGAAAACTTCCATAAACTGGTGAAGAAAAAAGTCACACAAGTCTAGGAAACACAGAGAGTTTCAAGCAAGATGAACCCCAGAAGACCCACAGCTAGACACATCATAATAAAAATGGCAAACATTAAAGATAGAGAAAGAATCTTAAAGGATGCAAGAGAGAGACAGAAAGTTACCTACAAGGGAGCTCCCATTAGACTGTCAGCTGATTTCTCAATAGAAATGATGCAGGTCAGAGGGATTGGCATGAAGTATACAAAGTAAAGCAAGGCAAGGGTCTGAATCCAGACTACTCTATCCAGCAAGGCTATCATTCAAAATTGAAGGAGAAATAAAGGGCTTCACAGATCAAAAAAAAACTAAAGGAATTTAACACCACCAAACCAGCACTACAAGAAATGCTGAAGGGACTGTTATAAGAAGAAGAAGAAACAGAGAGAGAGAGGGAGAGAGAGGAACACAGGCATAAAATTAAAATGGCAACTAATAACTATCTATCAATAATTACCTTAAATGTAAAAGGCTTAAATGCTCCAATCAAAAGACATAGGTTAGATAAGAAAACATAGATTGGATAAGAAAACACGACCCATATATATGCTGTCTACAAGAGACCCACCTCACCACAAAAGACTCACACAGGATGAAAGTGAGGGGATGGGAAAAAATTTCCAAGCAAATGGACATGGAAAAAAAGCTGGTGTAGCAATACTCATATCTGACAAGATAGACTTCAAAACGATGGCCATAATAAGAGACAGAGAAGGTCACTACATAATATTGAAAGGATCAATGCAACAAGAGGATATAACCCTGGTAAACATATACACACCAAATACAGGAGCACCAAATTATTAATATATTAAAAAACTTCTGGAGGACTTCAAGGGAGAGATCAATAGCAACACGATCATAGTGGGTGACTTTAACACGCCACTGACACCACTGGATAAATCTTCTAGACAAAAAATTAACAAGGACATAGAGTCCTTACAAGACAAACTAGATCAGGTGGACTTCATTGATATTTACAGAACATTTCACCCCAAAGCTGCAGAATATACATTCTTCTCAAGTGCACATGGGTCATTCTCAAAGATAGACCACATGTTAGGACACAAACGAAGTCTCTACAAATTCAAGAAAATCGAAATCATATCAAGCATCTTCTCAGATCACAGTGGCATGAAACTAGAACTCAATTACAGTAAAAACACACAAAAACATTCAAACACTTGGAAGCTAAATAGCATGCTATTAAACAATGAATGGGTTACTAACGAGATCAAGGAAGAAATTAAAAACTTCCTGGAAACCAATGAAAATGAACACACAACACAAAATCTATGGGACACAGTGAAAGCAGTCCTGAGAGGGAAGTTCATAGCACTACAGGCCTACCTCAAGAAACAAGAAAAATTCCTGATTAACTTCCTAACCCTACAACTTAAAGAACTAGAAAGTAAACAAAAAGAGAAACCCAGAGCTAGTAGGAGGAAGGAAATAGTACAGGTCAGAGAAGAAATAAATGACACAGAGACTAAAAAAACAATTCAAAAGATCAGTGAAACAAAAAGCTGGTTTTTTGAAAAGATTAACAAGGTCGATGGACCTTTAGCCAGACTCACCAAAACAAAAGAGGAGAAACCAAATAAACAAAATCAGAAATGAAAGAGAAGTAACAACTGACACCACAGAATTACAAAGGATCATCGAAACATACTATGAACAATTATACACCAACAAACTGGACAACCTAGGAGAAATGGACAAATTTCTAGAAACACACAGCCTCCCAAAACTGAACCAGGAAGAGATAGAAAACTTGAACAGACCAATAACAACAAAGGAAATTGAAGATGTAATTAAGAAACTCCCAGCAAACAAAAGCCCAGGCCCAAATGGCTTCACAAGGGAGTTTTACCGAACATTCAAAGAAGATCTAATACCCATTCTCCTCAAACTATTTCAAAAAATCCAAGAAGACAGAACACTTCCAAATTCATTTTATGAGGCCAGCATAATCCTAATTCCAAAACCGGATAAAGACACTACAAAGAGAGAGAACTACAGGCCAATATCCCTGATGAACACAGATGCCAAAATCCTTAACAAAATACTAGCAAATTGGATCCATCAATACATTAAAAAAATTATCCATCATGACCAAATGGGTTTCATCCCAGGCATGCAAGGATGGCACAATATTCGCAAATCAATAAATGTGATACACCACATAAACAAAATGAAAGATAAAAATCATATGATCATATCAATAGATGCTGAAAAAGCTTTCAACAAAATCTAGCACCCATTTCTGATAAAAATGCTCAGCAATGTGGGAATAGAGGGATCATATCTCGACATAATAAAGGCCATATATGAAAAACCTACAGCCAACATCATTCTCAATGGGCAGAAACTAAAAGCATTCCCCTTAAGAACAGGAACAAGACAGGGATGCCCACTTTTGCCACTCTTATTTAACATAGTACTGGAAGTCTTAGCCACAGCAATCAGACATGAAGAAAAAATAAAGGGGATCCAAATTAGAAAGGAGGAAGTGAAACTGTCATTATTTGAAGATGACATGATATTGTATATAGAAAACCCTAAAGACTCCATCAAAAATCTACTAGACTTAATAAATGAATTGCAAAGTAGCAAGATACAAAATTAACGTCAAGAAATCGACAACATTCTTATACACCAATGATGAAATCACAGAAAGAGAAACTAAAAAAAAATCCCATTTACCATTGCAGCAAAAAGATTAAGATACCTAGGGATAAACTTAACCAAAGAAGTAAAGGACCTCTTCACAGAAAACTACAGGTCATTGAAAAAAGAAATAGAGGAAGATATAAAAAAGTGGAAGCATATACCTTGTTCATGGATTGGAAGAATTAACATCATTAAAATGTCCATATTACCCAAAGCAATCTAAAGATTCAATGCAATCCCCATCAAAATACCAACGACATATTTCACAGAACTAGAACAAATACTCCAAAAGTTTAAATGAAACTAAAAAGGCCCAAAATAGCCACAGCAATCTTGAAAAAGAAGAACAAAGTAGAAGGGATCACATTACTAGATATCAGGTTATACTACAAAGCCAATGTAATCAAAACAGACTGGTACTGGCACAAGAACAGGCAGATTGATCAATGGAACAGAACAGAGAACCCAGAAATTGACCCAAGATAATATGCTCAATTAATATTTGACAAAGGTGGCAAGAGCATACAGTGGATTCAAGACAGTCTCTTCAATAAATGGTGTTGGGAAAATTGGACAGCTACTTGCAAAAAAGTGAAGCTAGACCACCAACTTACACCATACATGAGAATAAACTCAAAATGGATAAAAGACTTATATGTAACCCATGAATCCATAAAAATTCTAGAAGAAAATGCAGGCATCAAAATTTCAGACATATACGCAGCAGAATTTTCACTGATACAACACCTAAGGCAAGAGAAACAAAGGAAAAAAATGAACACATGGGACTACATCAAACTAAAAAGCTTCTGCACAGCAAAAGAAACAACCATCAAAATAGAAAGGGATCCCGCTATATGGGAGTCCATAATCGCCAATGATGCATCAGGTAAGGGGTTAATTTCCAAAATATATAGAGTACTCATACAACTCAACAAAAAGAAGACAAAGAACCCAATTAAAAAATGGGCAAAGGACCTAAATAGACACCTCTCCAAACAGGACATACAAATAGCCAAGAGATATATGAAAAAATGCTTAATGTCACTAATCATCAGAGAGATGCAAATTAAAACAACTATGAGGTATCACCTCACACCTGTCAGAATGGCTGCCATCCACAAATCATCAAACAACAAGTGTTGGTGAGGGTGTGGAGAAAAGGTGACTCTAGTACCCTGCTGGTGGGAATGCAGACTGCTGCAGCCACTGTGGAAAACACTATGGTGTTACCTCAAAAAGTAAAAATTAAACTGCCATTTGACCCAGTGATTCTACTTCTAGGAATATAGCCTAAGATGCCTAAAACACCAATCAGAAAGAATATATGTACCCCTATGTTCATAGAAGCACTATCTACAATAGCTAAGATCTGGAAACAGCCCAAGTGTTCATCAGTAGATGAGTGGATAAAAAAGCTGTGGTACATGTACACAATGGAATACTATGCAGCTGTAAGAAAGAAAGATCTCTTATCCTTTGAGATGGCATGAAAGGACCTGTAGAGTATTATCCTAAGCAAAACAAGCCAAGCAGAGAAAGACAAATATCACATGATCTCACTTATTTGTGGAACATAATGAACTAAACAAACTGATGAACAAAATTGACCCAGAGACATAGAGTTGGGGTACAGACTGACAAGCCTCAGAGGAGGGGGGATTGGGGAGGAAGAGATAAACCACAGAACTTATATGCATGTATGCATGACCAATGGACATAGACAACAAAGATGGGGATGGGGTGGGGGGGATGGGGAGGAGGGTGTCAATGGGGGAAAAAGAAGAAACATCTGTAACGAAAATTATTAATTAAAAAAAAGTCACTCAAAGAAATCCTATTCATAGTTCCTAAAAATAAGACTACCTAAACATAAAATGCTTATGATATAATGTGAAGTGAAAAATGTCCATATACAGACTTCTATGAGCACTCTGATTACAATATAAAAGCACAATATGTATAAATGGGAACTTGCAAGGACTAATAATTAAAGTGGTGGGACTTTCCCCTAAACTCTTGGTAATACCAGTATGCTGTCATGGCTCAGAGCAGGCGCGCTGGAACCAGGCAGCCTGGCTCTGATTCCAGACTCCTCACTACTAGCTCTGTGACCCTGTGCCTCAGTTCTGTCATCTACAAATGAAGATAATAATAGTACTTACCTTATAGGTTGTTGACTCTATAAGACTAAATAATCGAATATATAAAACACTTCAAACCATTAACTGGCACATACTGTCATTCTGTAAGATTTGCAATTGTTATTAGGTAACTTTTATAGAGAATAGGTGATTTCTATAATGACATAAATACATTTGCACTTCTCAAGACACATTTCACTAGAGAGTCTAAAAGTAGAATTATAATGGAGCTCAGGTTAGAAGGAAGCATCCACAAAGCTCTGTGATACTTACAGAATCAACAAGGATGTGTGAATGAGCATGAGACCCTCCTTCCAAAGGCTGGGAAAAATAGACATCTATGTAATGTTGTACATTTGGTTCTAAACAGATAGGTGTGGGAAGCAGCACAATTCTGTGTTAAGAGAAATAAAGCAAAAATCCAGTGACCAAAAGGTACAGTTATATAACCAAGGTGACCACAGTGTTTGGTAGCGTTCAGCCTCTGCTGTGATGTGGGTTCCACTGTGGAGCAGAGGTAAAGTCTAGGTGGATTGAGTGGTAAGTAAATGCACACTCAGATTCCAATGGCTCTTTCATAGGTTGTACTTTGCAAATAGCAAAGCCTCAGAAACCATTGGCTATGGGTTGTTGTGAGTACTGTGGGTAAAAGATAATACAAATTACCTTCATCCTATCTGCCATACTAATATCTACAGGGTCTCTGTTTCATTTTGCCACAAATCTTATTCTTGTAGCATTTCATTTTCTCACATCTCAAGACTAATGAGAGAATTGGAAAGGAACATTCTTTAGTCTTCTTTAATACATCTCTTCTCCTGCTTAGTTTCTGGATACAAATTATTGATAGATGAACAAAATTCTAAAAAACCATCAATGTTTGAGGACAGGTCCCAAGCATGCCATGAGACCACTGGTAAGGCGAAAGACTGAGGCTTTTGAGGTGGAATCTTGCATGTACAGAGCTCACTCCCTCCTGGGGGGTTACCCACGATATGGACAGTCCAATCAGCTGTGGACTAGACAGGCACAACACAAAAGCATGTCATTGTGAGGATGTGGAAACCTGCTTTGCATGCACAAATATGTACCTGATAAATATTGCGTGGAATTGAATTTGCAACCCATAGCCCACTTGGAAAATAGAATTTTCTAGTTAAAAAAAGTCTTAGAAGTTCACTCTCAGGCCCAACTCTCTGGTGTCTGAATTGTGATCCAGGCAGAGGAATATTGTTTCTGGCCATAGCTATATAGTTCACAAGCCTAAAGAGCACTGATACTCCTGACATGTCTTACCTTTAACCTCTGTCTCCCAAAGCGTCAATTAATTCATCATGTTCATAAATCACAGAACAAAAATTAAAATTTGGAATTCTTTTTTTTAAAATTGATTTTCAGAGAGAGGAAGGGAGAGGAGAGACAGAAACATCGATGAGAGAGAACACTGATTGGCCGCCTCCTGCATGCCCTCAACTGGGGATCGGGCCCACAACCTGGGCATGTGTCCTGACCGGGAATCGAACCAGCGACCTCTTGATGTATGGGTTGATGCCCCACCACTGAGCCACAGTGGCCGGGCTAAAATTTGGAATTCTTGAGAGAGAGCCTATTTGGAGGTTCTAGCAGGGGAGCACAGCTACTTGTATACCCTTGACCGAAGACCCATCCTCTCCTCTAGGGGGAAGGTCGTCCTCTTCGACTGAGCACACAGCTTCGGGAGGGACACAATGGATCGGTGAGGGAGGAGGGGACACCTGCCTAGTCAGCCAGGTCAGCCCAGTCAATCCTGGCAATCTATGGGCTGACAGATGTCGCAGTCAGATCGCCCTCACATCCAAATTTGGAATTCTTCACAAAAGGATATGTACTTTTTCATATTATTACATAAATATTATATAAATATATTATATATAAAGTATATGATTTAATTATTATATTACTAGATGCATTTATATGTGTATAAATAGATATTCATATATTTATATACTACATAAATTTATATAAATATACTATATATAAATTTATATGCGAATTAGCTATACTCTGAAAGCCTTACAATTTGGAAAAGCTTTTTAAAGCTATTAGAGATGTGTATTCTCAAAGGAAAAAAAAAATATATATATATATATATGTGCAACTTTCTTGTCATACTCACCAGGTCAAAGTTCATTGAAGTCCCTTGGCTTTCATTTGTAAGGGGGAAATAGAGAATTATATCATATCAAGAGTTTCAAAACGAATCAGCAGCTCTGGTCATGTAACACACAGTGAGCACTTATAGAATGTGGTCCCTAGAGGGACTTTGGGAGTACCTTCCCCCGAGCCATAGAAAATATTTTTCAGTAGAGATGGTCTGTGGGGTTTCAGATTACCATATAAAACTTTATATAAAGAAAAGGTTAGGAACTATTGCTCTAGATCAAGGATTTTTCTAATTTGTTTTCTATTCTATTTTAGATATTTCTCAAAAGGCTGAGGAAGGATAGTAAGGCGGTGGGAGGCAAGAGAGCAGCCTACTTTTAGTTTTTCTCTTCTTTCAGGGAAAATTCAAATGAAAACAAATACCTCTTCTGCATCCCTTGAGTCTGAATCTCTGCACATATATTAGTTTATTAAGTTTTTAGAAAAAAATCCCAGGAGAGGCAGGATTTGTGTTATTTTAGTTATTTATTATTCTTATACAAACATTCCATCACCACTTCCTTAGACCTAGTGTCTTAAATATATAATTCCAACTTTAGCTTCTCTCCCTGGAATAAAGCATGTAGCAAATGGCTCACTATGTTGCTTTAATATCTTCAGGAAACACTTGGGTGTGTAATGCTCTCCAGATGATCTATTTTTTGCAAATAATTTTATGATAAACATATCTAGCAAGACTGGGATGGAAACACTTGGTGCAAGAATGTATTTCAGCTTTTTATGACCGAAAGTGTTGGACCTAAAGGATACCTGACTTTCATAGCGAATGGCCATGGTGAAGTCCATGGGAGAAGGAATTTTGTTGACAGCAAATGTTAAGCCAGCCCCAGGGAGAACCCTGGCAAATCCAGGTCCAGTCCATGTAACAAGCATCCCGGGAAACGGCTCTCAGAAAACAATGTGAACAGTAGGCAGGAGGTCAAAAGTCACTGAGCCTAAAATCAGAGAGAAATGCACATAAGGTTTGCCTACAATCAAGGCCTGAAAGAGTTCAGAGAAAAAGGAAAAACCCACGCATTTCCTGATGCATATATAATCCATCTGAGTCACGGATAAATTATTTCACCCAGGATACAGTCCAGAATACAGCCATGAATAATGTGCTCAGTCTGCAGCTTTGGAACATATGTTATGTACAGAATGATTGATTTGAAATCAATGTCCCTGGAAACCACCTTAATTTTAAGTATTCCATGTGCTAATGAATTGAGCAAATTCCACATTAATGACTTTGGGTTTTCTCAGATATAACTGTAGGATCCTGGCCAAAATATGGAGAGAAAGAAAAGATTCCCATGCCTCCTTCATGGATTTTGCCTAAATGTGCATGATGACGATGAGAAAACCCACATTGATTTATTATTTAGATTTTTTTTTTTTCATGCAAACATGAGAAATGGTCTTCTATCTGCTTGGGGGCAGATAAGTACAAAACTAACTCACTTGATTGATTAACATCCCTGAAAGGCTCTGTACTAGAAGTCAGCCTGGGGCCATCTGGATCCTGCAGATAATTTTTCTTTAATGGCTTTTGCATCTGCCTCTCCACACTCACCGCCTCCACGGGAATTCTGCCTCTTGTTGCTTTTGCGTGTATTGCTGCAACAATCTCTTGGCTGTTCTCTCCATTCTCTCCCAAGTCCAATACACATTACACACCACTGCCAACAAGCATTTCAAACTCTTTCTAGCTGCCAACAGAATCACGCCCAAATTACTTAGCCTGGAGTTCAACTTGCTCTGTGATCTACCTCAAACTTCTCCTCATTTGATAAATGTTTATTTAATAACAATTCAATGTCAGCCTCTGAATTAGGAATGCAAAGATGAGTAGGACAGAGTCTCTGCCACAGAGTAGTTTAGAATCTTGCATTGGAGACAGAAATGTGAATAAGAAATTATACCCCTAAGTTTCAATAGACAGTGGTATATGTAAACTCATCTATATACAACATTTTTCAAACATTATAAAATACTCTCACAATTGCAGTAGATGCTGTAGGTACCTCTCTGGGATCCCCTTTACCTGGCTGGTGTACTCATCACCCAGTTGCTATGTGTGTTGTCCCCCTTCTCTGGAGAATTGCCCTCCCACACTCCCCATTAGCCCCCACTTTCACCCCCCCCACAAGGTAGCTTGCAGCCAAAGGCTAGCCTGGTTGTCTGCAGGAGCAGGACAACTGTGTCTGCAGTGTGTACTTCTGAGCGCCCTGTGGATCAACCCAAGGTCTGTTTCACCTGAGACCACATCTTCTTCTTCTTTCCTCTCTATCTTGTTTTCTTTGCTCTCTTAAAGAGTTTTTCTGAAGCCCTGGCCTGGTAGCTCAGTTGGTTAGAGCATTGTCTCAAACCCATACACCAAGGTTGTGGGTTTGATACCTGGTCAGAGCATAGGTATCAACCAAAGAATGCCTAAATAAAGTGAAACAATGGATTAATATTCCTTTCTCTCTCTCTCTCCTTCCCTTCCTCTCTCCAAAACAATTTTTAAAAAAAAGTTTTCCTGAAAAACATTTCCTTAAAAAATCACATGTACCAGAATCCAGTCTTAGGCTCTGTTTCCATGGCACCTGACATGAGACAGTTGGTATCAGTTTACCTAAAAGTGGACTGACTCTAAGATGCAGTTCTTGGAGGTGGCTCATTGACTGTTCAGCTGGCAATGAGAACCCCTGTGAGTAACACAACTGATGATCCCTGTTGTGCAGTAGCTGAGCAACTGCTGAAACTCTCATCTCTGGAGAACTGGGGCATCATAAAGGGGATGGGGAGGCACTGACATAAGTAATATTTCTGGCATTGAAAGATATGGGGGAAATAGTAATTATAAAGACTGTGGAAATGGATACCCATTTTTGGAGGCCATTGATGCTTTGATGAAAGAAAATGACAAACTCAGGGCAATCAATCACCAATTTAGAGCAAAGTGTGAGAATCAGAGGGCCTCCTTGGTGGCATTTAAAGAGATTCTCATCTCCTTTAGCTAGAGGAGAAAAGAAATGAAGACCAGACACAAGACTTAACTGTAAGGTTTGTAGAACTTCAGAGAAGGCTGAATTCTCAGCTTAAGTAAGTCACCTATCCCAAAGTCAGGCCCTTCACAGGTAAGCAGTGGGATCTTGAGACATGGGTGACACACAAGAGAACCTTGAACCCTAAGGTTCTGAGCACTCTTTGACTGTAGAAGTAATCCATTTACTCTTATTGGAAAATGGAGAAAGCCTCGCTCAATTTCTAACACACGTGAAGACAATGCAAAAACCTTAAATGATTGCAGGTGTCTTAAAAAAAAATATATGGCCCTGGCTGGTTTGGCTCAGCGGTTAGAGTGTCGGCCTGCGGTCCAGAGAGACCCGGGTTCGGTTCCCGCTAAGGGCATGTACCTCGGTTGCAGTTTGTCTTCGGCCCTGGTTGGTCATGCGGGTGGCAGCCACTCGATGTGTCCCTTTCACGTTGATGTTTCTCTCTCTCTCTCTTCCTCTCTCTCCCTCCCACTCTATCTGAACAAAAAATGAAAAAATGTCCTCGGGTGAGGATAAAAAAAAAAAAAATATGTGCCATCCTCAGGATCTGCCTGTACTACTCCTTCTGACCACTTGCCTGACAACTAGGGTCAAGTTTCAGCATGATCTGACTGGGAAAGTGCTGGGATCTCTGAGAGGGATCTCTGAGTGGTTAACATCTACTAGTAGCAACTGAGAAATAACAGCTGGGTACAGATCCTCAGGGTCCTAGACCAAGGTGATAAAATATGAAACTGGGTAAGAAGAGTTTGTTGATTCATGGGTTGCCAGTGAGCTAGGATTTAACACCCTGGCAAGGGCCCTGGAGCCCTGGGAAAAAGATCTAATATGTTGCTGGAGTAACTCTTAGAAGCTTGGCAAAAACTGTGGTCCAGACTAAAGAAGCAGAGGTGCCAGAACTGCTGTATCAGGCTGTGGAGGAAAGAATATAAGGCTCAAAGAAGTAGGCATGAGCACTGGCTGGGTAGCTCAGTTGGTTAGAGTGCTGTCCCGATATGCCATGGTTTCTGATTTCATTCCCCATCAGGGCACATGCAAGAATCAATCAATGAATGCATAAATAAAGTGGAACAGTGACACAATCTCTCTCTGTGTCTCTCTCAAATTAAAAAAAAAAAAAGTAGGCATGCTAGAATGGATCTAAGATACAAGACTGGAAAACCTACCAACTGACTATGTTTTGGGGGAGATCTGGAGGACATTCCATTTATCAAGACAGTAAGGAATGAAATGGTGAAGGGGGCACCAGCATCACTGAGAAGCTGAGTATTGGGCATCCTTCACAGGCTGGTAGGATAAACCAGTACAAAACTGAGCTCCTTTGTATTGAGGTGGTGAAGAGGACCTGACTATCAAAGGCTGGGTAGCACCTAACTCTCAAAAGCAAGGTGAGTATAATTACATGGGCAGTAAAGTTGGAATGGGAGACAAGGGGGCCTGACCCACAGGAATCTTTCTGTGGAGATGATTAATAGAACATGGTGTTCCTAGGAGCAAGATAGATGAGCAGTCAACAAAAGTATTGCTTAATATACATAATCGAAAGTGATCAAATATGAAATAGCAGAAGACTGTGGTCAGCTGCCCTAATGGAAATACATGATCCTTTGCCAAGCTTCTACATGTGAGCCACTTCTCAGACCCAGAACCCAGTGGCTGAATGAGAGTCCAAGTCTTCAACACCACAGTAAGTGTAATTCTCTCACTTACTTCCCAAAGAGATCTATGGTTATTTACTTGAAGCAACTGTGGAAGGGAAAATATCTAGAATTTTTCAAGGGTTGGTAGATACAGAATCAGAGCTGATGCTGACAATCAGGTACCTGAAGTGCCACCATGGTCCCCTTATTAGAATGTAAGGGTCAGGTGATAAATGGAATCCTGGCCCAGGTCCTTTTCACAGTAGGTTCCCTGGGTTTACTGAACCACACAGTGATCGTTTCCTCCAATTCCTGAATATATAATTGGAATGGACCTGCTTAGCAGTGGACATTGGTCCCTTGACCTGTACAGTAAAAGCTCTTATAGTAGGAAATGCCAACTATAAGTTTGTAACATGCCCAACCTACATCCACCCCATACCAACCAAGATAGCAAATAACAAACAATATTGCAAATCAGAGGCATCCTCAAAGTGCCACTCTCAATGAAAGGACAGAAAACAGGACTCTTCTCTTTGCTGTGGCTTTTCCACAATTTATGAGAAGCAGCTGGTAATTAAAAAAAACCCCAAGATTGTTGGCTCCTCTGTTCAAACAGCAGGATAAGATAAGGCTGCACTCCTCCCTCCCCCTCCTCCTGCTGTTTTAGCAGCTTCAGGCTGGTTATCGAAAAGCTGAATTAGAATTCCTCCTTGTCGGCTCCCCCATCCATTCCCCCTTCTCTCCAAACAGGTTTCTCCCCTTTGAACTCTTTATAACTTTTGTTCTAAGCTTGTTTTACAGACATGAGAAGATGCTGATATGGCATGTCCTTTGCACATCTGCCTGAACACCTCCTGGAAAGCAAACAAACTGTAACTTTTCAAGATAACTCCCAGCATCTGGCTAACTTAACACAACCCCCTTCCTTCCTTATTGCTTAGCAACAGAAACTACTTGCTCTTTAAAAGTACAAGCCACTCTTTCTTCACCATTGGTATTGTCCTATCAACGCTTGACCCTTTCCTATCTTGGAAAGTAAAATAAATCTCCTCATGGCATTTCTTCTTTGTGAATTCTTCCACAGTCCATGTCTCCAGCAACCCTAACACTCAAGACTTGGTGGTGTTTTCAATTATATTCCTCTTACAAACTTAACACAAACATAACCAAGTTGTAGCCCTGTTTGTATCTCTTGTGCTAGATGGAGTATCTTTGTCCGAATAGATTAACACCACCCTGATCTATGATATGCAGCTATTGAAATGCAAAATATGTTCTTTTTCATCCCCATGAAGTAGAAGGGACAGAAACAATTGGTATTTACTTGGAATGGATAGTCGTGTTTATTCAGTTTTGCACCAAGTCTGTTAATTCTCCTGCTCTCTGTAGCAGTATAACTAACCCAAAAGGATATGGACTGTCCAGATAGTCTGCAAAATAGTATAGTAAAACTTCAATATAATGGACTAATTCAGGCGAGGGGGTGTCTGTAGGTCTGTTATATAATAAAGTAGGTTTTCTGAATGTGTAGGTTAAGAAATTGACAAATTAGTTAGCTTACCTGTTTTTACTTATGTAGACATGTTTGTGTAATTAAAATTAAGCACGTATAAAAAGTTTAACTTCACAGAAAACTTTTCTATATATATTACTGTAATTTTAAATTTACACTGAATAGGTCTAGTAAATGCATGCATTCACCAGACCACAAGTAAACAAATGCACATGGCTAGGGCGTGGCTTAGCGCACATTCGAATACACAACAGTTTGTGTTAAAACTGCTGCAGAAAGTCCTGCCACATGACAGTAGAACCAATTGCTGTGTTCCATGGGGTGTAATCACATGCTAATCATTTACGAAACATTGTTTATAAGCGGTGGCCCTTGGATTTAAATATGTAGACTACAGTTGTAGAGATGTAATATGTATTTATGTTGGTGAAATTACTACAGTGTTTATTCACTAAAATTTGTTAAAAATAACAGTGAATTAATAACAAAAAAATAACCTGTTAATTTAATTATAAGCAGGTCTTGATTAAGAGCATTTTTAAATGAACAGGGTATTAATTTTCACATATGACATATGGACTGGAAGTTTTATCTGTCAGATCCGAAGTCTATTAAATTGAGGTCCGCAAAATCTAGGGTTTACTCTACACTGATCCTCTATATTGGAGGATAGTGAAGTGGGTCCCTGGGTCCACGGTGATGTTATGCGGTCTAGGAATCAGATACTCCATGGCCTTGGTCAGCACCACTCTTTGAGGGCTCACAGAGTATCTGATACACCAGTGTAGGGAAACATAACATCTCCTTAGCTCAAGGGACCCAATTTATAGCAAAAGAAGTGTAGCAGTAGTCACCTGACTTTGGGAGCCACTGCTCCTACACAAACCATGCCATCCAGAAGATGCTGACCTGAGAGGGCAGTGGAATGGGGCCCCTTAAAGATGCATTAGCTTCACTAGCTTGGAAATGGCACCCTGTGAGATGAGGCAGTATTCTTTAGAATGTTATTTACTTCTTGAACCAATGGCCTTTATATGATGCTGTGTCCCCAAAAGGGAGAAAACATGGGTTTGGGAACCAAAGAGGAGTGACCATGAGAATTTGGGCTTCTTGTCCTTGCAACATTAAGCTCTGTGGGTTTAGATGTCTCGATTCTTGGCCGGGGACAAAGAATTTCACTAACCTTAAAGCTATGGCTGCTGCATGGTTACTTGGGCTCCTCATGCCTGTAGACCAGCAGGCATGGAAGGAATACCCATAATTGGTAGGGCTGTTGCTGTATAATGGGGCACAAGAAATATGTATGGTACTGAGGTGAGCCACTGAAGCACCTTTTGAGCTCCTATACATGTGGCCTGATGAGGGCATGGTAACCTGGGGCTCAAACCCTGGAGGGATGAGGGTCTGGGTCATCCCACCCAACAATGCTAGTTGAGGATGAAGGAAATCTAGAATGGGTGGTGAAGAGGGAGGAAGACAGTGAGTATCAGTTACAACCTTGGGATCAACTGTAGCAGTGGGAGGCTAATCTCCTTTTGTAAATTTCCCCAGGAATTGTGACCAGTGAGAATCCTGGGAAAGTTGTGCCTACATGGAGTGAACATAACAGAAGAAGCAAATGGACATGGTCCACCTCAGGGCATGCAACCTGTGTAGTTGCACAGGGCCCCACTCTCTGAAGGGCCCACACTTGGCTTAATGCTCTACTGTCACCATCTTAAATAATAATTTTATCTTTAAAGTTGTGTTTAAGTGGAATCTCTTAGGACAATGGAGCTCAGGAGCAGAAGAGACACGCACAGTATGTGTCTGCTTCCTTGCTGCCCCATTTGCATACAGTGCATGTGATGCCCATGAGCATACGATTCAAGTGGACCTACTATGCACAGCTATTCAGTGAGACTCAAAGTGAGTACAAAGAAAGCGTGTTATATCTATGACTGAGTAAGTAGGGGCACCGACAGCTCCAAGAAGCCAAGCTTTCTTTTTCAACCAGAACTTGAAAGTGGAAAGACGGCAAAGGTATTCCGAGAAACACATTATTCATTTTACTTCCCTGTATTAGCTAACTACTTACACTGAACATGATAACTAGGAGAGAAAGATAGGGCAACTCATGTTTCTTGCTTTCAGTCTCTCCTTATTCATCAGTAAGCTGAAGGAAGAGAGTGCTGATAGAACACATATCGAGAAGTGAAATAAAAACTATTGAGTCAGCTTTGTGTAGCATTCCCCTTGTTCTGGGAGGAATACAAATACAAATGCATACATGACTACAAACTACAAATTATGTAATTTCAGTGATGATGCGTATGAGTTAAATGCTCTTATACTTGCAGATAAATTGGTATTACATAATATAAAGATGGATATTATAAATCATGTTATTAAAATGAAACAAACTTTCACACAAAAATATGCCCTTGTTTTGTATTCTTCTATTGTGCTAATTTTGTATAGCACAATACCCTGACCCTGTTCATTGATTTAATCACCTACTAACTAATAGGCACGACCTACAGTTTGAAAACTATTGATCTATGGGACCCAGAGATGGAAGCAATTAATTATGTCCAGATGTCATGGTAGGGAATGTCAGAGAAAGATAAATATGAATTGGTTCTTAAGGGATGAGTAGAATGTCTGCAAGTCAGGCAAGAGTTAGGAAAGTAGCTTATGAAGGCTTAGAGGAGTGCTTCTCAAAATGCTGTCATGGACCATCATATCAGAATCACCTTGGGGTGCTTGGCAAACACATAGATTTCTTGACCAGTCTCAGATTCCCTGATTCAGCATCTCAAAGGTAAGGTCCTACAACAGGGGTGGGGAACCTTTTTCTGCCAAGGGCCATTTGGATATTTATAACATCATTCGTGGGCTATACAAAATTATCAACTTAAAAATTAGCCTGCTGCCCTGGCTGGTTTGGCTCAGCGGTTAGAGCATCAGCCCGCGGACCAATGAGCTGCAGGTTTGATTCCGGTCAAGGGCACGCACATACCTCAGTTGCAATTCGTCCCTGGCCCTGGTTGGGGTCGTGCGGGAGGCAGCCAGTCGATGAGTCCCTTTCGAGTCAATGTTTCTCTCTCTCTCTCTCTCTCTCTCTCTCTCTCTCTCTCTCTCCCCCTCCCACTCTATCTGAACAAAAATGGAAAAATGTTCTCCGGTGAGGATAAAAAAAAAAATTAGCGTGCTATATTTGGTCAAACCTTTAATTAACTCACCCATAATGTGACAGCTGGAACTGCTTCTCTTTGGTGAGGCGTGTGATGTTAGCTGGTTTGATGTTGCTACTTGCAACTGCTTTTCCAGGTTTGCATCAGTCAGTCTGGAGTGCAGTCGAGTCTTTGCGATGGTAAGTTTTGAAAAGAACTGCTCCCAGCAGTAAATTTTTCTGAACATAGATGCATATTCAATGCATGTCTCCTCAAAGTGGGAAATTCATCATTGCTTATGTAACGTTTATAGAACTCAAGCAGTGGGAGGTTGTTGTACCTAGCTTTTAGGTCGTCATCGTTTCGCAGCGAATTATTTCATCTTGTAGGTTATCAGGCATATCAGCTGGTTCCACATTGAACGGTGTAGGAAAGATGTTCAATTCCATTTGTTTACTTTTCACGTCCTTGAATCTTTCATTAATGTCTCGGTTAGTTTTGCACATTCACCAGCATATTCAAGTGTCTTAGAAGGCTTTTGTCCTTCCAGAGTGGGGAAATACACCATGTTATTCCTTTTGAGTTGCACTTTCCACAGCTTTAATTTAGCTTCAAATGATTTCACGTTTGAAAGCAAGGAGCTGAGAAGCTGGCTGGGGCCCTGAAGCTTGATGTTCAGCTCTGAGAGGTACTTGGTAATGTCCACCATGAATGCTAAATCACACAGCCACTTGCTATCATTGAGTTCCCTGACAGGTTTTCCCTTCATCTCCATGAACTGCTTGACTTCATCTTGCAGTTCATAAAACCTCATGAGCATGTTCCCATGACTCAGCCTCCACACGTCACAGTGATAAACAAGATCACCGTACTCAGAGTCAAGATCATTCAGTAAATCCTTAAACTGACGGCTGTTAAACCCTCTGCTTTTGGCAAAATTTATGCATGACACTACTGTTGACATCACATTGTTGAGCTGCAATGACTGTGCACAGAGACTTTCTTGGTACATGAGGCTGTGGCATATAATTAAATCACCTGGATCAAGACTGAGACGATACGATTCTTTCTTGACAAATGCAATTAACCCTTTCTTCGAGCCAACCATGGCTGGAGCTCCATCTGTAGTAAGGCCACATAATTTTTCAAATGTTAGCTCAAGTTTTTTCATGGATAAAACAAGTTTCTCAAACAAGTCCTCACCACTTGTAATGTGACACATGGCTTCCAGTGACAGCAGTTCCTCTCGCGTGTCAAACTCTGCAGTTACCCCATGAACAAAAATGGTCAGTTGGGCAGTATTTGTTATGTTGTCTCATCACAAGCCAGAGAGAAAAACTGGAAATCTCCTGCAGAATCCTTCAGTGGTTTTTCAATATCTTGTGCTAAATCAGTAATACGATCTGAGATGGTTCTCTGAGACAAACTAACACTCTGAAACAATTTTACTTTGTCTGGTGCTAACGACTCCGCAGAAGCCACCATGCACTCTTTCACAAACTCTCCCTCTACCTGAGGCCTCAGCTTCTTTGTGCTTAGCTTGCTCACTACATAATTTGTCTGAATAATGTTCTCTGTCACAACAAGGCCTAGTGAAAGTGACTTGTGATTCCAAACTGCTGAAGAGCATTGATTTTATCCAGACACATTTGGCCTCCCAAGTCATTGGGTTTTCACAAGTTTTGAGCTGTAACAATGCTCCAGATTGGCTTTTTTCATTACTGTTAATGCATCGCCACAAATTAGGCACACAGGTTTGCTGTTGACTTCAACAAAAAAAATAATCATTTGTCCATTTCTCTTGGAAAGATTGACACTCTGCGTCAACTTTTGTTTTCTTTGTAGTCACCATTTGTAGGATGTCACACCTCTTAAGTTTTACTAACTTTCCAATGTGTGTGTCACCAGTGACACAATTATTTTGCTTTGATCACTGTTCTAATCCTACATCTTGGATGTGGAACATATCCAACATTTGTGTCATCAACTCTTGAGGTCTTTTCTGTGTACGGTAATTTTCTTAATCTTCATCTGACATTCAGTTTCTGCAAGGATTGTTGATCATGGAAGTGTGGATAAAGGCTGGACTGAAGTTATCGCCTGTGTCGACAACATTGTCTTCAATAATCAGAGGCAAGGTCATCAAAGTCTTGATGAATCAACTCATCGCGTCTCGTCTCATCGTCACCGGATCGCCTTAGTTTTGACACAGTGTGTTAACACTTTTGCAACATGTACACTTCCAGTCTGCCTGGCACTGACTGTCCTCTGAGTCACCGAAATATAGGCAGAAGGGCTGCGGGTAGCCGACGAGAAGCATATGTGTCTGTCTCGTCATGTATTCATATGTGTCCTGTCTATCCCGTAAGGACATTCCTTGCTTGTCCCTCAAAAGTTATGTTATTATTATGATTCATTAAATATAAATTCATGTTGCTATGAAAAAAGCTCCTAGATTTATTGAATTTCAAGTCCCACCCGTGGTTGCCTTGGCAGGGCCAGATCAAATGATTTTGTGGGCCTTATACAGTCCACAGGCCACACGTTCCCTACCCCTGTCCTAGAATATGCATTCGAAATTAACTCCCAGGGTGATATTTACACACAGTAATATTTGAGGCTGACTGATCTGTGTCACAGGGAGCATGGGAGGGGAGCCGTGACTCCTTCCCCATTCTTCTCATTCAGGTGGACTTCAGATTGAGAAGCCTGGAGAGCCAGAGAAGTCTTCGTGGGCATGTGGCATGGCAAGAGAAACAGGAGAAAGAACAAAGTCCCCATGACTGGTGTGCAGAGATATGGAAGGAGGAACACCACCACAAAGCCTTCACTGACCTGTGGGCAGGAGGTACTTCTTCCTAACCTGAAGTCCATATCACATATGTGTCCTCTTTTAGGTACTTGCCCCACCTGGCACACATTAGTTGTTTGTGTACATGGTTCATTTCCCAACAACAATCTTAAGGACAGGTTCCATGGCTAAATATTTCTGTCGCCATTCATTTAACCATTTCATTCACATAAGAAGGTGTCTTATATGAAACGAACTGTTTCAGGTGCTAGGTTGTAAACAAGACAGCCAATGTCTGTTTTTGTGTGCCTTTCCAACATGCCCATATACACATGCACACAGGAGCTCTCAGTAAAGACCCCAGTGCAATGAATGAACGAATGACATGGGCCTAAAGCAGTCCCAACTGTGAGGCCCTGGTAGGTCCTTGGGTTTCCTCCAGTCTTCTGAAGCCCTTGGAGGCAGGGCCCTGAGGAGGTGGCATCGTCCTGGCACTCACCCCAACATGACCAATTACAACCACCTTGGAATCGAGGGACAGCCATGCACCATCCCCAAGGACATCAGCACTTTTTTTCTTCCCCCCTCAAATTAGGAGGAGAGCCATTCCTCAGACCTGTACCTTTTCTTATTAAGATGACAGGAAATTGTGAATTCACAGTACCTGACTCTCCAACCCTTCAGAATCCAGCTTTCCAGAAAGTTTTGTTGTGGAAAGAAATAAAGCTATCGAAGTTTTCCACAGGGGCTCTAATTACTTGGAACTTGCTTCTTCCATTCCTCCATTCTGTTCTCGAGGATCATAAGAGTTTATATTGACTGAGTACTTACCTGGGCCAGGCACAGCTCTGGGTGCATCGGCTGGGTTAGTTGTTAGTGGCATGCCAGGCAATGGCCATGCAGAAACGGCTTACCTCGCCCTGCTCGTCAGCATGAACGCTCTGTTTCTGATTTCTCTTCAGTATTATATTTCCTTTGTCAGTTATGAAGTCCTTTCCTTGTTGCCACAAATACACATCACATGTAGGCAAAGCTGTTGCTAATATCTTAAAAAGGAAAGAAATGACAGCTAAGGAAGCAATAAAAGATTCAATTATACCATAGTTTAAGAATTTCAGATTATTCCATAATTTAAAAGGTAGTCATGACTCTCATTTAACAGCCTCAGGATGCAATCATGGAGACAGTTTATAATTTTTTGTTTTTCTGTGAAAACGAAACATTTTTGATGGTCCTAAGACCACGTGTTGGGTTTTTGTTGTTGTTGTGGTTGTTGTTGTTGTTTAAAGGATGCTATACTAGTGAAATTCTAAACTGGGAAAATATTTATTCTTATCTACTGGTTTCATGGTATTTAAGAAAATGTACAAATGCTATGTTTTAACATGAAATCTCAAGAAGAAAGTTGTAGAAAATCAACAATAGGCATGGAACAAAGATTCAAAGATTAATTGGCTATTGTAACTTTTTACACACTCCAGACCAATTCCTCTTAGTTCTCACAGTTTATAGGACTCGGCCTTATAAGTTCCCACGAGAAGTTATACCAGGATAGCCAAATTGCACCAGTCAGACTGAAGCAGAGGAATTGCATTTATGTAACTGGTTTCCTTAAAATCCTGGTTTTGTGGACTTCTCTTTTATATCTTCTCCTTAGTCACTCAGCTGCCAACCCACTTAGAATTTCTAATTAGTATTTACAAATTTTCACTGTACTCTGGACATTGGTGTTTGCTTGGTTGATGTTTCATTGTTTGTTTATAAACAAGACTTTTAATCTCACAGGTGCCCTTGTGGCTCATCAAGGACATGCAGCCCTGAGGTCAACCGGCCACTTTAAGAACCTTTAAGAAAATTTTTTTTTCTTTATTGATTTTTAGAGAGGAAGGGAGAAGGGGAGAGAGATAGAAACATCGATGATAGAGAACATGGATTGGCCGCCTCTTGCATGCCCCCCACTGGGGATCGGGCCCACAACCTGGGCATGTGCCCTGACCAGGAATTGAACCAGTGACCTCTTGGTGCGTGGGTCGACGCTCAACCACTGAGCCACACAGGACGGGCAGAACCTTTTATTCTAGTGTTTACTGTTCAGCGTCTCAGCCATACTCTCTGACCAGTCCTCTGCCCTTCTGTGAGGGGGACCAGTCCTCTTCTATTTTTTCTTTTCCTCACCAATTGTGTTCATCTAGTAACACAAAATTATAAACTGTTTAACTAATTTTACACAGAAAACACATTATGGAATTAACTATATACTATACCATATTAAATTCTATATACTATGTTAAATTCAATCAATATTAACTTTTGTGACCGCAGGTAGTTTCTATAGGAAACAAACCAGTGCTTCCCCAGCTGCCTATGAATCGCCTGGGGCTCTTGTTAAGCTGCAGACCTGATTCAGTGGGTCTGAGGTGGGGCTTGAGAGTCTCCGCGTCTAATGAACTCCCAGGTGATGCCAATATTGATGGTCTACAGACCATAGTTTGAGTAGCAAGGATGTTGCCATAGACTGTTTGTATCCCCCCCCTCCCCAATTCATATGTTGAAACCTAATCCTCAATGTGATATATTTGGAGGTGGGGGTCTCTCAGAGGTGATTAGATCATGAGGGTGGAGCCCTCAAGAATGGGATTAGAGCCCTTATCAAAGCAGCCCCAGAGAGCTCTTTTGCCCCTTCTGCCATCTGAGGAGTCAGCAAACAGACAGATGTCTATGAACCAGGAAGTGGGCTCTTAGCAGACACTGAATCTGCCGGTGGCTTGATCTGGGCTTCCCAGCTTCCAGAACTATGAGAACTATATTTTTGTTGTTTATAAGCCACCTAATTCTATGGTATTTTTGTTATAGCAGCCCAAACGTATTAAGACAAATATATATATAAGCATACCTTGTTTCATTGTGCTTCCCTTTATTGTGCTTCTCAGATGTTGCTTTTTTTTTTTTTTAAACACAAATCAAAGGCAAGACCCTCTGCCAGCAAATAGATCATGACTTGCTTTATTGCTAATGTCTGGAACCAAACCTGCAACATCTCCAAGGTATGCCTGTATATAATCTTTTGAAGACCCACCAAGAGAGTTAATTGTCATTCTTCTTAGTTCACTAATTTAAGCATTACAACAATTACTCATAACATGTGATCTGGGATTTACACCTTTTCATATCTCCATCTCCATTATTTGTCTTTGTTCTGCTACCTCTTAACTTAAACTATTGCAGACTGCTCTCCCTCCATCTCAGGCTTCTCTTGAGTTAGACTGCGTTTAATTTAGCCTCTTTAATAGGAGAATCTAATTCCTTGCCAATACTTCTTCCCTATATAAATGTCCTGTTCTACCTGTGAATACAACTGCATTGTTTTTCCTCTGAGCCGTTACCTGGCTAGATTATCTTCTCTCTAGTCTGCTGATTGAAACTCTTATTGTTTGCAAGTCTCAGGCCAAATTATTCTTCCTGTGTGTTAAGCCTGTTCATAAAGGATCACTCAAGGCTTCACATCCTAATGCACTTATAGACTCTCCTTTCATTTGGTGCTGCCCCAATCCTGAGCTATCTATGTAAATGTAGTAGCTATCGTTAAAAACTCCAGGAGGGCGGGGTCTCTAACTAATCCCTTTCAATGCCACCCTTAGCCTGAAGCTCAGCATTATGTATGTGGATGGGCAACATATTGATGGGTTCAGAGCAAATTTTGAAAGCAGACACACTTGGGTTTTAATCCAGGCCCACTGTCCACCAGCTGTGTGACTTTGGGCAAGTTACTTAACCTCTAATATTTTTCCTCATCTGGAAATTACAGATGATAATACCTAGGATATTTGGAAAGTTGCATAAGGTAGTGTATATAAAGTGCAAAGCATAGAGCATTAAATCAGTGGAAGTTTTATTCATATAGAAGCACACGATAAATATTTATTAAATGAATGCACAAATAATTAAATGGTGTGTAACTTAAATCCTTTATACTACAATTAAAGGTCATTTTCTTCATGATGGGAAAAATTATTTATGTTATTAACCTTTAAACACTTAACATTGATCCCACCTTTAATTTCCTTTCCTTTGTCATAGGTATTACTTTCCAAACCTTTAAGCAATTTTTCTTGCCTTTTAAAAGCTTTCTGTATCTTCAATATTTTTCTTTAAGCTGTGGCGAGATGAGTAAGGATTTGTGTGAGTCACTCTATTCACAGTTTGGAGCTGTGTCAGCATATGTGATATTACCCTATTTAAGCACTTGTCAGCACCCACTTCATGGTGCATACTGAATAAATGTTAAATAACAGTCCATCTACTTTAGATAATCATGTTTGTTTTGTGTCTTTTTACCTGGAAAATGGGAACTATTGTATTTATAGTTGTGTAGGACAAACACTCTTGTGTTTCTTCTCTACTCTCACACTATTACCACACTCACAACACTCCTGACACCAGATGCGTGGGTTTATTCTTATACCCATCAAGTCTCTGACACCAGCTGGCTATCCTACAATTTAATTTAGTTCTGACACTATCTACCTGGAATTAGTGTTATCATTGTAATTAATATTAATATTAGGAAGAGAGAAAAGGGGAGACCAGACATTATAAGCATGGTCATCTGGGCAGCTTCACCAGGAAGCTCCAGCTTCATGCTCCCCAGGGAACCACTGGCCCATTCCCTGCAGATCAATGGGGAAAGGGATCTGACAAAGGAGGAGATGGGCACATGTGCAGTGAAGTGGGGGTGACACAGGGAAGGTGCTTGCCTGTCAGTCTAGCCTGGAGAACAAGATCATTGGCCAGGAGGGTGAAGCCACTGAAAACACATGAAATCTTGGAAAGTTAAAATTCCCCAGACAAAGAGTCCCCTTCCCTTCTTCTTGCTCTCTCTTGCTCCATCACCTGCACTCACCTGCATGCTCACCATGTGGCTGCTTAAGGCCACATGGCCCTTGGCTATATGGACCCCACATACAATGGACTGCAGCTGGGAACACAAGCTAAGCCAGCCAGATGCTGCAATGGACTGTACTTTACTATGGAGCAGAAACTCTGGACAGTGGCCTTAATTCTGGCCCTGCTGAAGACAAGATTGGACTTCTTCCATGGTGAGACAGACAGAGATGGAACCTTGGAGGGGAACCCCCTTAATTTTACATCATCAATAAAGCTTTCCACAAAACCCCATCCTCCCATGGGGGCCTAAGGAAATTCTTTTCCCTGTGGCACCCCAATAACTCCACTTCTACTCATAACATTAACATGAGATCAGTCCCATATGACTGCCTCCCCCCTTTCAGACGCCAATCAGCAGTAGAGGTTGTTACCTGTATTTCTGACCTACTGGCTACAAATGGGGTTCCTGTGACCCCCTCCTTGGGTTTCACAATTTGCTAGCATAGCTCACAGAACTCAGGAAAATACTTACAATTATTGGTTTATTATATAATAAAAGCCATGATAAAATATACAGATAAACAGTCAGATGAAGAGCTACATAGGGTGAGAACTGGCAAGCTCCAAACATAGGAGCTTCTGTGTCCTTGGAGTTGGGGTACAGCATGCTCCCAGCACATGGATGTGTTCATCAACATGGGAAGCTCTCTGAATCTAGTACTTTGGGGATTGTTATGGAGACTTTATTATACAGGTATTAAATCAATATCCAGCCCTCTCCCCTTCCTGGAAGATGCAAGGTGGGGCTGAAAGTCTCCAGCTTCTAACTAAATGTCTTGGCCTTTCAGGTGACCAGTCCCCATCTCAAAACTACCCAGGAGCCCATCAGTAGTTGCCTCCCTAGAACAAAGGACACTCCTATCTCCTTCTATCACTCAGGAAATTCCAAAGGATTTAGGAGCTCTGCATCAGGAGCCAGGTCAAAGACCAAATATTGGAACAAAAGATGTTCCAAGCCCTCTTATCACTTAGGAATTACACAGGAGTTAGGCACTCTGTGTCAGGAGCCAGGGCCAAGAGAAATATATGTATATATATTTCACAATAGATATAGCCTAACTATAAATACCAACATTCCTTTTCAAAAGTTTTTTTTTTTTTAATCACCATTATAAAGATGCAATGTTAGAAACCACGTGGAAGAATGCAGACATAGAATGTTTCATTTCGATTCCACCCATCACAATTATAAGTCTAAGTAGAGACAATGAAAGCCTCCTGTTGCCGCCCCATTTCCAGTCACTAAAAGAGCAAATTCTAAGACTCATAGTAGCATTTTTTATCCCTTATGAATTTGTATGTCTTTGAATTTTTATCAGTGTCCAGAAAAGGAAGAGATGTCAGGAAATGACTTAGTCACTGGAAGCTGGAATGAGTTCCCCCTGTTTTCTGTCCAAACCCTGTCTTCAGAATCAACTTTCACATGATTTCTCTCATTGAAGACTTTCACCTTACGTTACCTTTCCTTTTGTCATATTCCTGTCCATGGCTGGAGTCACATGCTTGAGAATGTTATGGGTGTCTAATTTGTATTTTCTCTAATCATTTTACATGTGCATGTCTGTGTCTCTAACAAGACTTTAAAAAAAATGTTTTTAGGGAAAATATCTGTGGACCAAAAAGGGGCCACATACATAACCTTACAAGTTCAGGGGAGGCCTTCATGGTGGCTTTACAAACTTAGGGACCAAAATAATCACATAGGATGGTCTGAATTAAAACTTTCTAACTAAAAGCAGGTCATGGCGGATAGTCATGGCGGATGTCCTAGGCCAGCATCTTCCCTGACAAAGGTCAATGTTTACTTCAGATGAACCTTTCTATTGTCTTTTTGCATCTAGGATAACATACCTTTGGAATGTCAGAGTAATCTTCTTTTTCCAGGCCCCTCAGGGCACAGTCTCCGACCAGAGTGCACACAAGACCAGGAAACCCTGCACAGTTATTGTAACTGTGTTAATTGTTAACTGTTAACTGTCCTAGATCCACCTAAGGAAAAGAAGTATGTGTCTATTCATTTTACTTTTCATCCAATCCCAGAGATTTCCCCACTTTACTTTCTCCCACCTCCCTAATCTATCACCAATGGATTTCATGTAACCCCCTTATATCTTCTCCTTTGAATCTGATGTCTAAAATAAGTGGTAAAACTGCCATTTTCTGGAGCATTTTCTCAATCCATTGAGATTTTGCTTCCCAGCAATTGTCAATTTGGCCCAAATAAACTCATTAAAATTCTTACAGGTTTGGACGTTTCTCATGTTGACATATCCCACAGGAATGTGACTTGTAGGAAATGAAGTAGAACACCAAGTGACACTTGCAATCACACACTCCTGTGAACATCACTGACTTTAGTGACAACAGCTAATCCCAGAGCAGCTTCAGGAGGCCAGAGAGCACATTTGTACTTCTTTCATGTACCTTATTCATTCATTCATTGATTCCTGCATTCTTTAGCAGAGATTTATCAAGTTCTTCTTATGTGACAGGCACTAGAGCAACAATGATGAACAGGACACACATCCTCCCTTCCCTCTCCTGGGTTATAGTGTCATGGGGGAGACAGACAAGTAGATGCTCAATAAACACATTCTACCTGATGAAAGGGCAAAAGGTAAGTCCATTTTGTCACAACTTAATCCAATTTACACTTATGTCTCAGGCTCTGGGTTAGAACTGAGATACACATGTGATAGGCAGTTAAACAAACATGAACAGAGAAAGGAAGATAGGCCAGGAACAGAAGGTAACCAGCGTGAAAAGCCATGGGTGCCTAGCAAAGGACAAGTGTAGGGTGGGACTTTGTCCCCAGGGTGATCTTTCCTCCCCTAGCATATTGCTGGTCTTGTGGTTTGGACCCCCTGACCTTGCCTCCCTAGAGGCCTCAGTTGTATTTCAGCTCCAGGCCCAGAAAAGCAGCAAAACCAGACAAGCATGCCATGGCTGACCTCAGGACCAGCTGCATTGACTAATGACCCCCTGCCCTGGTGCTGATCAATGAATCAGTGGAGACCCCCATCCTGAAAGGACACACCTGGAAAGCTGCTGAATATTCTATTGAGATCTTCTCCTGGGATGACCCCTAAAATCTCCACCCTTAAAACCCTTAGGATGGAGGACCCAGCTCATTCTCCTTCCTAGGAGCGCCTTTCTGTTTCCCCACCCCCTCCCCATCCCCCCAGGTGCATTACCATTACCTTCCTCACTCTGAAACTCCAAGGGCCCTTCCTTTGCCTATATAACTTTTTTCCTAAGCCCATTTCTTCAACAAATTACTTCTTCTACCTCTGTCATTTTCCAAATAAATGTTCTCTTATAGTTTGAGTCTTGGCTCTGAATTCTTTCCTAGCCAGAACTCAAGTACTGAGGTTGTTGAATCCAGGTCCAGTCTGACCCCACGAGTCTAACACCAGGTGCCATTCCCACCACCCACAACACATAAATCAATGAAATGCAGATTCTGCCTTCAAGAGTCTATACAATCTGCAGTTCCATGACAGAAGAAACTCTACTCTGACCTGCATTTGTGGGCAAAACCATTCTTTTCCAGGCACCTTACTCATGATCTCAAGGGTATGCTGTATGTATTTACTGACATTCCATCAAATGAAGTCTGTAAGGAAAGTAAATGAAATACGAATCAAACAGGCAAGTCCTTGGAATGGCATGGCTTCCTCGGCCTCATAGAGATAGAAATTCAAAGAAGCAAAGAAGTAGCCAGGGGCTGGTTCAGTGCAGCTGCGGCCAGTGACATGCAGGTGGCATTTTCACTGCCCATCCTTGGAAGAACACCTGAGGGAAAACAAATCCACCTGAAAAACATGGAAAGGGCAAGTGTAAAATGAAAGCATGGGACTGGTAGGCTACCTGTACCCCAAATTGGATCCATTCTTTGAATTGATCAATCAACTGTCCTAGGGAGGTATAGGCACTCTACAAGAGAAGCTATGCACTCTACAAGTCTGGTCTTGAGAGCAAATCCAGATTCATGAAACGAAGTAGCCACTTCTTTCCTCAGGGCTCTGATTCTGCACTAAAACCAGGAAAAGGAGAGTGTAGGATCTCTCTTTACAGGATGGCAAAAAGTGTTTTAGGCAGGCCAGGTCACTCATTTGCAGACATCCCATCATCTCATGGGAAACCCAGGCAGTAGAATTGTCATCTCACCCTTGAAAATATTTCAAGTAAAATAAATCAATTGGTTAATGTCTCCAGATCATCATTTCTCTTTTTTTTTTTTTTAACATTTTGCCCTATTTTCTTTTTTTTTTATTAATTTATTTTTGTTACAGATGTTTCTCCTTTTTTTCCCCATTGACACCCTCCTCCCCATCCCCCCACCCTGTCCCCAGCTTTGTTGTCCATGTCCATCACTTATGCATACATGTGCATAAGTTCTGTGGTTTATCTCTTCCCTCCCCCCCACCCCCTCTTCTGAGGGGTGTCAGTTTATACCCTACTTCCACATCTCTGGGTCTACCCTGTTCCTCAGACTGTTATGTTCATTATATTCCACAAATAAGTGAGATCATGTGATATTTGTCTTTCTCTGCTTGGCTTGTTTCGCTTAGGATAATACTCTCCAGGTCCCTCCACGTCGTCTCAAAGGATAAGAGATCTTTCTTTCTTACAGCTGCATAGTACTCCATTGTGTATATGTACCACAGCTTTTTTATCCATTCATCCACTGATGGACACTTGGGCTGTTTCCAGATCTTAGCTATTGTAAATAGTGCTGCTATGAACATGGGGGTACATGTATTTTTTCTGATTGGTGTTTCAGGCTTCTTAGGGTATATTCCTAGAAGTGGGATCACTGGGTCAAATGGCAATTCAATTTTTAATTTTTTGAGGTAACACCATAGTGTTTTCCACAGTGGCTGCACCAGTCTGCATTCCCACCAGCAGTGTACTAGAGTCCCCTTTTCTCTACACCCTCGCCAACACTTGTTGTTTGATGATTTGTTGATGGCGGCCATTCTGACAGGTGTGAGGTGATACCTCATTGTTGTTTTAATTTGCATCTCTCTGATGATTAATGATGTTGAGCATTTCTTCATATGTCTCTTAGTCATTTGTATGTCCTTTATGGAGAGGTGTCTATTTAGTTCCTCTGCCCATTTTTTAATTGGGTTCTTTGTCTTCCTTTTGTTGAGTTGTATGAGCACTCTGTATATTTTGGAAATTAACCCCTTATCTGATGTGTCATTGGCAATTATGCTCTCCCATGGAGTGGGTTCCCTATCTGTTTTGATGGTTGTTTCTTTTGCTGTGCAGAAGCTTTTGAGTTTGATGTAGTCCCATGTGTTCATTTTTCCCTTTGTTTCTGTTGCCTTAGGTGATGTATCAGTGAAGATTCTGCTGCGTATGCTGTCTGAAATTTTGTTGCCTACATTTTCTTCTAGGATTTTTATGGATTCACGAGTCACATTTAAGTCTTTTATCCATTTTGAGTTTATTCTTGTGTGTGGTGTAAGTTGATGGTCTAGTTTCATTTTTTTGCATGTAGCTGTCCAATTTTCCCAGCTCCATTTATTAAAGAGGCTATCTTTACTCTATTGTATGCTCTTGCCACCTTTGTCAAATATTAATTGAGCATAATGTCTTGGGTCAATTTCCGGATTCTCTGTTCTATTCCACTGGTCTATATGCCTGTTCTTGTGCCAGTACCAGGCTGTTTTGATTACAGTGGCTTTGTAGTATAAGCTGATATCCGGTATTGTGATCCCACCTACTTTGTCCTTCTTTTTCAAGATTGCTGTGGCTATTCGGGGTCTTTTTTGGTTCCATATGAACTTTTGAAATATTTGTTCTAGTTCTGTGAAATATGTCACTGGTATTTTGATGGGGATTGCATTGAATCTATAGATTGCTTTGGGTAATATGGACATTTTAATGATGTTAATTCTTCCAATCCATGAACAAGGTATGTGCTTCCACTTTTTTATATCTTCCTCTATTTCTTTTTTCAATGTCCTGTAGTTTTCTGCAAATAGGTCCTTTACTTCTTTGGTTAAGTTTATTCCTAGGTATCTTAATTTTTTTACCGTGATGGTAAATGGAATTGTTTTTTTAGTTTCTCTTTCCGTGAGTTCGTCATTGGTGTATAAGAATGCCATTGATTTCTTGACGTAAATTTTGTATCCTGCTACTTTGCCAAATTCATTTATTAAGTCTAGTAGATTTTTGATGGAGTCTTTAGGGTTTTCTATATATAATATCATATCGTCTGCGAATAATGACAGTTTCACTTCCTCCTTTCCAATTTGGATTCCTTTTATTTTTTCTTCACGTCTGATTGCTGTGGCTAAGACTTCCAGTACTATGTTAAATAAGAGTGGCGAAAGTGGGCATCCCTGTCTTGTTCCTGTTCTTAAGGGAAATGTTTTTAGTTTTTGCCCATTGAGTATGATGTTGGCTGTAGGTCTTTCATATATGGCCTTTATTATATCAAGATATGATCCCTCTACTCCCAAATTGCTGAGCGTTTTTATCAGAAATGGGTGCTGGATTTTGTCGAATGCTTTTTCAGCATCTATTGATATGATCATGTGGTTTTTATCTTTCATTTTGTTTATGTGGTGTATCACATTTATTGATTTGCGAATGTTGAACCAGCCTTGCATCCCTGGGATGAATCCCACTTGGTCATGGTGAATAATTTTTTTGATGTATTGCTGGATCTGATTTGCTAGTATTTTGTTTAGGATTTTGGCATCTACGTTCATCAGGGATATTGGCCTGTAGTTTTCTTTCTTTGTAGTGTCTTTTTCTGGTTTTGGAATTAGGATTATGCTGGCCTCATAAAACGAGTTTGGAAGTCTTCCTTCTTCTTGAATTTTTTGAAATAGTTTGAGGAGAATGGGTGTTAGTTCTTCTTTGAATGTTCGGTAAAACTCCCCCGTGAAGCCATCTGGGCCTGGGCTTTTGTTTGCTGGGAGAGTCTTGATTACATCTTCAATTTCCTCAGCTGTTATTGGTCTGTTCAAGTTTTCTATCTCTTCCCGGTCCAGTTTTGGGAGACTATGTGTTTCTAGAAATTTGTCCATTTCACTTAGATTGTCGAATTTGTTGCCATATAAATGTTCATAGTGTTTGCTAACGCAGATCATCATTTCTCAATGCCCTTTGCTCTCATGAATTAACTCCTTCACCTATGATGATAAGCATATCAGAAAAAAACATGTGCTTTTATGTGGATATGTGATGAGGAATATTGCTAGAGAACTTTGTCATTCATTTTACTGACTTACACATTAGAATAAGCACCTCCAATATCACAGTCACAGGGAGAACATCCATGGAGATGATCACCCACTCCCCAGTATCCAACCTACAAAGAGAAAATGCTGTTGATTTATGTGTGAAGATATTTGCTGCTTTGACGAATAATATTGAAAGCAATACAATTCAATTGATGCCTATCAAATGGCCACACAGCCTGAACAATCACACAGTAGCGTAATGATCTTCAGTGACACTTATCTCCCATTCCAATGACTTGAAATGAAGGGGGCAGGAGAGCTGTCTGTGTATTGCTCCACGTGGAAATGCAATGGAAACCGCACAGTTCCTCTGATGGAACCAATTTAGCCTTAAGCTGGGTTGTTTAAGGCCAGTCAAGAGAATTTCTTCAACTGCTTTTTATAAAACCAATGGATTCCCTAACTGCAAAATCCCTAGGGATTTTTACTTACACAATACTGAAACATTTTGGGGTAAAAAAAATAAATTAAGGTGATTTTGAGCTCTTATATGAATATCACAGTTTAGTAGACTCACTTGTTTATGAATAAAGTTGTTCTGGCATAACAATCTCTCTCCTTGAGAGAGTCAGCTCTGTCTTTTAAGACTTTTCATCATTGCAACATCTTGATCTTTATTCAGTATAAACAACTGGTAAAAAACAAACAACAATTTCTTAAATCTATTAAGATGTACTATGAAATGCTCAGAAAAATACTTTCCCCTCAAATCTCAATTTAACATGCTCAGATAAAATTAAGCTCTTACTAGGCATGGAACTATTGTTTCAAATGGGTTTTTTAAATATCCATACTTTTTTTAATCTCGGTAAAATTTTATGCCCAATTTTACTCAAAAAGATTTATTTTAAACATTAAAAGTTGATGCAATTTGTTACAAAATGCAGCAAAGGACTTTTGATATTTTTCCCAAAACCAGATTTTAGTTTAGGCACAAACAATGTGAAATGGATTGCTTCACTCGGATGTGGTTGTGAAACTCCCTCTGGGCAGGGTATGCTGTCATGTGGCCACCTCAATGCAGGTCTGGGGCGCCATCGGGCAGATGTGGATGTGGGGCACCTGCAGATGTATGGGCTCAGCCACAGTGCACAAATCCCACTGCTCAGTTATTTTCCTTCGGCAAACACAATCGAGTTAACTGCAAACTGGCGATTAACATGTCAACAACAATATGTCAGCCTGAGTCTAAGGTTTATTGGAATGAGCTGATGTGGTGTCTTCATGGAGCCTGTTAAACAGATCTGCATGCTTCTTTGTGTTATCTACACACGGTCACTGAGCTTGGCGTGCCTCACGTTGCTAAGTAAAACTTCGAGCAGTCTTGCCATCGCACGGAGTGCCTTCTTTATACTTCCTTCCATGCTTGCTTTCCCCACCTCCTCTGCTCCATCCTCATATGTTTTCAGCAAAATTATTTAAAATATTAGCATAAAACTGTGTCCTAATAGGCATATGTTTCATATTTATCAGCTACATTTCTTCAGACACATCAAGGTCACTGTTCTTTTATTAGGTTAAGTTTTTGTTTTTTCTTTCTAAAATGTCATGGTGGCTGCCAAGATTGCAGAACAAAGGAAAGAGAGGGTTTGAACTCCCTAATTGCATAATACATTCCTTATGGAGTAAAAATGTTTTATTTGACTAATTTTAGACATATATGCTCATATGTTTAGTGGAGTCTGCGAAAAATCCAAGAATTTATTTCCCACAGGAATCAACAATATATTTAAATCCAGCTTTTTATTTGTTTATTTTTAATGAACTGGTCAAAAATATTTTTAGGCAAGGAGTAGTAGGGGTGGTAAAGGGACTATGAGCAGAAGACAGAAGAAGAGGCCCAATGATCTGGTGAGCCTGAAAAGGGGACAGAGAAATGCTCTCATATTCTGCTTGGCACTTTTAGGTGGACAAAGGATAAAACTATTGACATGAGCTATGTTCCTTATGCTGTACTAATTGTGGTAATAATTTTGTAAAGTATATAAATGTCAAATCACTATTTTTTTATATCTGAAACTAATATAGTATTGTATGTCAGGTATTTTTAAAAATACAATTTTATAAACTAGGAGTATCTGTGAAGCACAATAAAGCAAAGCACAATAAAATGAAACAAACAAAAAATATTGACAGGTGCCTGGGTCTGTTCAGTCCAACCTGGTAATGGTGTGCTGGTAAATGTTTAACAGCCAGCTCTCTGCGGGAGGGTGGGGGCTGATTTCTAGTATTTGATGATTTCTTCAGTGTAAATATTTTTAGCACAGGAGTATCTAAATACAATGGACAAGGAAAGCAATGAATAAGACCAAGTCTCTCCTACACAATGGCAGTAGAAATCTGCATCATTACCTACAAGGGAAATCGTAGGCAAATACATACAGCACACTCCTCACAGCGTGGTCCGGTGGCAAAGGGCTGGCACAGGCACTGGCCTGTGTCCACATCACAGGTCCAGAGTGGCAGAGTCCCCAAAGGGTTACAGTCACAGGCTGAAAGCACAGCATACACAATCATTCATTTGTGTTTCCCCACATTTGTAAATGTCCTTAATAGCTCACACTGAGCAAAACACGTGGCCACAAGAGCACAGAACAGCCAGGCCTACAAAGCTTATTGTCTGCCTCGCTGCATGATTATTGTACTGCACACAACCCTGCACAGGAAATCCAGTGCCAAACACTTCAGAGCCCTTGTGTAGACCTACTGGATGGCAGTTAGGAGGAGACAAGAAAGTGGAGGAAGTCAGGCAAGCTGAGTGCCCGGCACTGTTATCCCGAGTGATGCTGGCTGGGCTGTGGACTAGGCACAACGGTTTCTGAGTATCATGGTTATTACCAATGGCGCCTTCTCTGGCAGGTGCATCTATCATTTCCCTATCTCTTTCCCCTCTTTCTTACTGCCTTGCTACATTTTCTTTTCATTCTCCTCCTCCTCCTTCTCTTCCACCCATAGACATTTCTGAGTCCTGCTTATGTTATGAAGGCTAAGAAATTATGTTACCAGAACAAGATACATATTTCCCATGCAGAAAAAAACAGTGATCATGAAAAAACCCAAATGCTCATCAATTGATAAATGGATTGTTGTAACGTGTCCACGAGATAACCAGAGACACACAGCTGAATTGTAAAGGAGCACTTCATTACACCGGTGGGCTGGGGGGGTACAGCTTCCCCAGATCCTCAGCACTGATTCTTCTTGCCCGTCCAATTTTAAAGACAGAAGCCTCATCCCCCTTTTGCCCCCCCCCCCCAGGGGACCGGTACAATAGCAGGTGTGACAATGATTACAGCAGTCAAAAGGGCTCACAAATACCTGCAAATGCCTGCAAATACTGGAAACTGCAAATACCTCCCAACACGTGGGGCAACTATATAATCTTAGGCAAAATTCCTTTACTTCTAGGGGTAATTAACCTATTATTAGAAAAATATCGAGGAAGGTCCATTGATGATAAAAATGGAGTCATTTAGTCGCCTTAACCAAGGGGCCTGCATAAGAATGGAATCTAGTCGCCTTAGCCTCGGGGCCCAGATCAGGATAAATGAAGTGTGATATATTCATACAATGGAATATTATTCAGTAACAAAAACAATGATGTACTAATTCATGCTACAACATGGATGAACCTTGATAACATTATGCTAAGTGAAAGAAGCCAGTCATAAAAGACCATAAATTATAGGTTTCCAGCTTATGAAATGTTCACAATTGGCAAATCTGTAGAAACAGAAAGTTGATTATTGCTACCTAGGGCTGGGGGAAAAGGGAGGATAGGGAGGTAGTATATAAAGAGTATGGGTTGGTTTTTTTCTTTCTTTCTTTTTTGTAGTAGAATACATTTAACATAAAATTTACCATCTTCACCATTCTATAGTTCAGTAGGGTTAGTACACTCACAATGTTGCACAACCAATCTCCAGAACTCTTTATCTTGCAAAACTACTGCTCTATACCCATTAAAAACCATCTCCCACCATTTCTTCCTCCCCTCTAGCACTTGGCAATGTTCTGTTTGTATAGATTTGACTCTTCTAGGTACTTCAAATAAGTGGAATTATACAATATTTGTTTTTTGTGTGTTCTGGCTTATTTCATTTAGCATAATGTTTCAAGTTTCATTCATGTTGTAGCAAGAATCATAAGTTCCTTCCTTTCTAAGGCTGAATACTATTCCATTGTATGTACATACTACATTTTGTTTAGCTACTCACCCATGAACGCACACTGAGTTGCTTCCACCTTTTGGTCACTGTGAACGATGCTGCTATGAATATGAGTGTACAAATATCTCTTCCAGACTGTGTTTTCAATCCTTTTGGGTATTTAGTCAGAAGAAGGGTATGGGGCTTTATTCTGGGATAATGAAAACCTTCTTAAATTGATTATAGTGATGGCTACACAACTCTGAATATATTAAAATCATTGAATTGTACACTTTATTTTTTTTTTTTAATCCTCACCTGCAGACACTTTTGCATTTATCTTCAGATAAAGCAGGAGGGAGAGAGGGAAGAGAGAGAGAGAGAAACATCGACGTGAGAGAGACACATCGACTGGTTGCCACCCACACAACTCCAACCAGGGTGGGGACGAACTGCAACCGAGGTATGTTCCCTTAGCGGGAACTGAACCCGGGACTCTCCGGTCCGCGGGCCGACGCTTTAACTGCTGAGCCAAACTTGCCAGGGCTGAATTGTACACTTTAAAAGGTGAATTGCACAGTATGTGAATTATACCTCACTAAAGCTGTTACAAAAGAAAAAGACAAAACAAATACCACTACTTGGCCTATTCTTGGAGAGCATAATTTAGTCAGTGAACCAGGGGAAATGTCTGGAGTGCTGCAAAGTGTGATGGGAAATTGGCTTGACTATATAATTCATTATCTTGAAATTTAATTTTGCTATTAAACTCAAGATGAAAATTTTATTACAGAAAGAAAGATTCAGCACACTGCTCTCTAAACATAAATAATGTATAGTTCTTTATATGGGAAAAATATACAGTATGATGCTGTGACAGAAGGGACATTATTTGCCCAGATTCTTGAGGATTCTGCCAGTTTGAGACCTCAGGCAGCTCTAAATGTGTGTGATCTGAAATCCAAGGGTCTCTTCATTTGGCCCCCCAAAAACTCTAAGGTTCTATTTCCCTGCATTCCCTCTCCTGGCTTTTTAATTTTTTTCTTTTCTTTGTCAGAGAACATAAAAATACTAGGAGGGATGTGAGAAGAAAAGGGAAAAGTAATTTAAAAAATAAAAAGACACCATCACATGAAAATTGTCCAAGAACTCATCACTCTTTGCAGAAATGCGTAATGTGATTTAACGAATCTGTATAGGAGAGTCCTAGAGGAGGGCGTTTTTCTAAAGACTTCACAACTTGGCATTAAATTTCTTGACATTTTCCACTGTTTGTTCCAGCATAAAAAATGTGAGTGCCCCCTGCTGGCCCCTTATGACAAACTCAGCAAAACACTGAGAACTAAACTAAATACAATTTATGGGAGTTTTTGTATCACGTTTAAAAACAGAGAGGCTGTAGACAACAGTGTGGTGATTGATGGGGTAGGGGAATTGGGGGGAGTTGGAGAAGGGTAGAGAGGGGATAAATGATGATGGATGAAGACTTGACTTGGGGTGGTGAACACACAATACAGTGTACAGATGATGTAGAATTATGCACCTGAACCTGTATAATTTTGTTAACCAGTATCACCCCATTAAAGTTCATAGAAAGAGAGAAAAAGAATAAAATAATCCTGGTAGCAAAAAACAAAACAAACAAACAAAAAATACCTTGAGAGGCAGGCAGGACTCTTGGGTATTTACAATGACCAAAGTTTAGAGCTGAGAGAGACAGCCCCAAGCTTTAAAACACCCTGGCTTGTTGCCCAGCTGCTGTTGACTTACCCTGGCAGCCCATAGGGTCAGTGGGGTCCAGTCCGTCGTGGTTGGGCTTGCACTGGTTGCACGTGGCTCCTTCCACATTCTCCTTCCACAGGCACTGGCCAGCCACAGACTCCAAGGCAGGATCAGAGTGGCTCACACAAATGCCACCTCATATGGTCCCATCTGGGTCACATTCATAAGTGGAGGACACAGATATGCATTATCTTAGTTAACTGTAAATTGTGGGAAGTCTGAAATGTAAGCATAGAATTTTACTCATGATATAACTATTTTACTTTTCTTTTTATTTATTTATTTATTTATTTATTTATTTATTTATTTATTTATTTTTATTTTATTTTATTAATTTATTTTTGTTACAGAGGTTTCTCCTTTTTTTCCCCATTGACACCCTCCTCCCCATCCCCCCACCCTGTCCCCAGCCTTGTTGTCCATGTCCATCACTTATGCATACATGTGCATAAGTTCTGTGGTTCATCTCCTCCCTCCCCCCCACCCCCTCTCCTGAGGGGTGTCAGTTTATACCCTACTTCCACGTCTCTGGGTCTACCCTGTTCCTCAGACTGTTATGTTCATTATATTCCACAAATAAGTGAGATCATGTGATATTTGTCTTTCTCTGCTTGGCTTGTTTTGCTTAGGATAATACTCTCGAGGTCCCTCCACGTCGTCTCAAAGGATAAGAGATCTTTCTTTCTTACAGCTGCATAGTACTCCATTGTGTATATGTACCACAGCTTTTTTATCCATTCATCCACTGATGGACACTTGGGCTGTTTCCAGATCTTAGCTATTGTAAATAGTGCTGCTATGAACATGGGGGTACATGTATTTTTTCTGATTGGTGTTTCAGGCTTCTTAGGGTATATTCCTAGAAGTGGGATCACTGGGTCAAATGGCAGTTCAATTTTTAATTTTTTGAGGTAACACCATAGTGTTTTCCACAGTGGCTGCACCAGTCTGCATTCCCACCAGCAGTGTACTAGAGTCCCCTTTTCTCCACACCCTCGCCAACACTTGTTGTTTAATGATTTGTTGATGGCGGCCATTCTGACAGGTGTGAGGTGATACCTCATTGTTGTTTTAATTTGCATCTCTCTGATGATTAATGATGTTGAGCATTTCTTCATGTGTCTCTTAGCCATTTGTATGTCCTTTTTGGAGAGGTGTCTATTTAGTTCCTCTGCCCATTTTTTAATTGGGTTCTTTGTCTTCCTTTTGTTGAGTTGTATGAGCACTCTGTATATTTTGGAAATTAACCCCTTATCTGATGTGTCATTGGCAATTATGCTCTCCCATGGAGTGGGTTCCCTATCTGTTTTGATGGTTGTTTCTTTTGCTGTGCAGAAGCTTTTGAGTTTGATGTAGTCCCATGTGTTCATTTTTCCCTTTGTTTCTGTTGCCTTAGGTGATGTATCAGTGAAGATTCTACTGCGTATGATGTCCGAAATTTTGTTGCCTACATTTTCTTCTAGGATTTTTATGGATTCACGAGTCACATTTAAGTCTTTTATCCATTTTGAGTTTATTCTTGTGTGTGGTGTAAGTTGATGGTCTAGTTTCATTTTTTTGCATGTAGCTGTCCAATTTTCCCAGCTCCATTTATTAAAGAGGCTATCTTTACTCCATTGTATGCTCTTGCCACCTTTGTCAAATATTAATTGAGCATAATGTCTTGGGTCAATTTCTGGATTCTCTGTTCTGTTCCACTGGTCTATATGCCTGTTCTTGTGCCAGTACCAGGCTGTTTTGATTACAGTGGCTTTGTAGTATAAGCTGATATCCGGTATTGTGATCCCACCTACTTTGTCCTTCTTTTTCAAGATTGCTGTGGCTATTCGGGGTCTTTTTTGGTTCCATATGAACTTTTGAAATATTTGTTCTAGTTCTGTGAAATATGTCACTGGTATTTTGATGGGGATTGCATTGAATCTATAGATTGCTTTGGGTAATATGGACATTTTAATGATGTTAATTCTTCCAATCCATGAACAAGGTATGTGTTTCCACTTTTTTATATCTTCCTCTATTTCTTTTTTCAATGTCCTGTAGTTTTCTGCAAATAGGTCCTTTACTTCTTTGGTTAGGTTTATTCCTAGGTATCTTAATTTTTTTGCCGCGATGGTAAATGGTATTGTTTTTTTAGTTTCTCTTTCCGTGAGTTCGTCATTGGTGTATAAGAATGCCATTGATTTCTTGACATTAATTTTGTATCCTGCTACTTTGCCAAATTCATTTATTAAGTCTAGTAGATTTTTGATGGAGTCTTTAGGGTTTTCTATATATAATATCATATCGTCTGCGAATAATGACAGTTTCACTTCTTCCTTTCCAATTTGGATTCCTTTTATTTTTTCTTCACGTCTGATTGCTGTGGCTAAGACTTCCAGTACTATGTTAAATAAGAGTGGCGAAAGTGGGCATCCCTGTCTTGTTCCTGTTCTTAAGGGAAATGTTTTTAGATTTTGCCCATTGAGTATGATGTTGGCTGTAGGTCTTTCATATATGGCCTTTATTATATCAAGATATGATCCCTCTACTCCCAAATTGCTGAGCGTTTTTATCAGGAATGGGTGCTGGATTTTGTCGAATGCTTTTTCAGCATCTATTGATATGATCATGTGGTTTTTATCTTTCATTTTGTTTATGTGGTGTATCACATTTATTGATTTGCGAATGTTGAACTAGCCTTGCATCCCTGGGATGAATCCCACTTGGTCATGGTGAATAATTTTCTTGATGTATTGCTGGATCCGATTTGCTAGTATTTTGTTTAGGATTTTGGCATCTACATTCATCAGGGATATTGGCCTGTAGTTTTCTTTCTTTGTAGTGTCTTTTTCTGGTTTTGGAATTAGGATTATGCTGGCCTCATAAAACGAGTTTGGAAGTCTTCCTTCTTCTTGAATTTTTTGAAATAGTTTGAGGAGAATGGGTGTTAGTTCTTCTTTGAATGTTCGGTAAAACTCCCCCGTGAAGCCATCTGGGCCTGGGCTTTTGTTTGCTGGGAGAGTCTTGATTACATCTTCAATTTCCTCAGCTGTTATTGGTCTGTTCAAGTTTTCTATCTCTTCCCGGTCCAGTTTTGGGAGACTATGTGTTTCTAGAAATTTGTCCATTTCACTTAGATTGTCGAATTTGTTGCCATATAAATGTTCATAGTATTTGCTAATGATCCTTTGTATTTCTGTGGTGTCAGTTGTTACTTCTCCTCTTTCATTTCTGATTTTGTGTATTTGGGTTCTCTCTCTTTGTTTCTTGGTGAGTCTAGCTAAGGGTCCATCAATCTTGTTTATCTTTTCAAAAAACCAGCTCTTTGTTTTATTGATCCTTTGAATTGTTTCTCTGGTCTCTATGTCGTTTATTTCTGCTCTGATCTTTACTATTTCCTTCCTTCTATTTGCTCTGGGGTTTTCTTTTTGTTTGCTTTCTAGTTCTTTAAGTTGTGAGGTTAGATAGTCTATTAGAAATTTTTGTTGATTCTTGAGGTGGGCCTGTAGTGCTATGAACTTCCCTCTCAGAACTGCTTTCGCTGCATCCCATAGATTTTGTGTTGTTGTGTGTTCATTTTCGTTGGTTTCCAGGAAGTTTTTAATTTCTTCCTTGATCTCCTCGGTAACCCATTCATTGTTTAATAACATGCTATTTAGCCTCCATGTATTCAAATGTCGTTGCATGTTCTTTTTCCAATTGATTTCTAGTTTCATGCCATTGTGATCTGAGAAGATGCTTGATATGATTTCAATCTTCTTGAACTTGTAGAGGCTTCGTTTGTGTCCTAACATGTGGTCTATCTTTGAGAATGTCCCATGTGCACTTGAGAAGAATGTGAATTCTATAGTTTTGGGGTGCAATTCTCTGTAAATATCTATTAAATCCATTTGGTCTAGTGCTTCGTTTAGAGTCTCTGTGTCCTTGTTAATTTTTTGTCTAGAGGATCTATCCAGTGATGTCAGTGGGGTGTTGAAGTCCCCTGTTATGATTGTATTGCTGTCAATTTCTCCTTTGAAGTCCTCCAGCAGATTTTTAATATATTTTGGTTCTCCTATATTCGGTGCGTATATGTTTACCAAGGTTATATCTTCCTGTTGGATAGATCCTTTCAATATTATATAGTGACCTTCTTTGTCTCTAGTAATGGCTTTCGTTTTGAAATCTATTTTATCAGATATGAGTATTGCTACCCCAGCTTTTTTTTCCTTTCCATTTGCTTGGAAGATTTTTTTCCATCCCTTCACTTTCAGCCTATGTGAGTCTTTTGTTGTGAGGTGGGTCTCTTGTAAACAGCATATATATGGGTTATGCTTTCTTATCCAATCCGCTACTCTGTGTCTTTTTATCGGAGCATTCAATCCATTTACATTTAAGGTGACTATTGATATGTACTTATTTATTGCCATTTTTGTTCAGTGTGGTTCTACTTTCCTTCCTATTTCTTCTACTAATTACAGCAGTCCTTTTAACATTTCTTGCAGTGCTGGTTTGGTGCTAATGTATTCCCTTAGCCTTTTTTTGTCTGAGAAGCTCTTTATTTGACCTTCTATTTTGAATGACAGCCTTGCTGGGTAGAGTAGTCTTGGATTCAGATTCTTGTTTTTCATGACCTTGATTACTTCATGCCATTCCCTTCTGGCCTGTAGTGTTTCTGTTGAGAAGTCAGCTGATAGCCTGATGGGGGTTCCTTTGTAGGTAACCTGTTGCTTTTCTCTTGCTGCCTTGAGGATTCTCTCTTTGTTTTTAATTTTTGGCATTTTAATTACTATGTGTCTTGGTGTGGGCCTGTTTGGATTCTTCTTACTTGGGACTCTCTGTGCTTCTTGAACTTGAATACCTTCTTTCTTCACCAAATTAGGGAAGTTTTCTGTCATAATTTCTTCAAATATATTCTCTAACCCTTGCTCATTTTCTTCTTCTTCAGGGACTCCAATTATGCGAATATTATTACGTTTCCAGTTGTCCCACAATTCTCTTAAGCTGTCTTCCTGTTTTTTCATTGTTTTTTCCTTTTGGTTTTCTGATTGGTTGATTTTTTCTACCCTGTCTTCTAATTCACTGATCCGGTCCTCAGCTTCCTCTACTCTGCTGTTTAGTCCTTCCAATGTGTTCTTCATTTCTGCTATGTCATTCTTCATTTCTTCTTGCTGCTGCTTCATTTCTTCTTGCTGCTTCTTCATTTCCACTTGGTTGGTTTTCAGTGTTTCTATGTCTTTGCTCATGGTGTGGATGTCTTTACTCAAGGTGTTGATGTCCTTACTCATGCTGTTGAGCTTCCTCAAGATCATGGCTCTGAATTCTAGCTCTGTTAACTTACTTAGTTCTGTTTCATTTATCTCATCTTCGGTAGAGGTCTCTTGTTCTTTCATTTGGGCTCTGTTTCTTTGTTTCCCCATTTTGGCTATCTCAGTGGTTTTTGGAGCCTGCCAAATTTTCCTGTGGATGTTGGTGTTCTGTTGTTTGTGGCTCCCTCTACTGGGTTTGGATGAGCGTGGGAGGACCCACATTAAACAGCACCCTGGGGTCTTACTTTCCAGGGTATATTTGCAAGCCCAGCAAAGGTTAAGTTATCCTCTAGCTTTTTGCCTAGAGGCTATTAGTTGTGGTTGCTTGTAGAGCCTTGGGTTTTCAGTTGAATGAAAGCCTCCCTCAGGTGTTCAGTGTGAGAGGATTTCCAGGGGGTAGGGCAGATGCTAGTAGTTAATGAGCCTCAGTTTGCATTTCAATGGCCCTCTAGGGTGTGAATGGTTCTCCGATGGAGGGGCTGCAGCCTCTCCCCAGAGCCCTGGGGTGGAGTAAGACGACCAGGCCACAGTCCTGGGTGGCCGCAACTCAGCAAAAACTCTGAGCGCCCTCCAAATCCCAGGTGTCCCCACTCAGTTCCAGTCCAGTCCGCCCTCCCTCTGCCTGAGCCCAGGTGAGTGGCTGCGGCTATTTTAGCGCTCTGTCCCGGCCCTGCGCGGTGGAGCTGGGGTGGATTTCAGCACTCTCTGCCCCGTCCCAGCGCGGTGCAGCTGGGGCGGATTTCAGCACTCTCTGCCCCGTCCCAGCGCGGTGGAGCTGGGGCGGATTTCAGCACTCTCTGCCCCGTCCCCGCGCGGTGTAGCTGGGGCGGATTTCAGTACTCTCTGCCCCGTCCCAGCGCGGTGGAGCTGGGGCGGATTTCAGCACTCTCTGCCCCGTCCCCGCGCGGTGTAGCTGGGGCGGATTTCAGCACTCTCTGCCCCGTCCCAGCGCGGTGGAGCTGGGGCGGATTTCAGCACTCTCTGCCCCGTCCCAGCGCGGTGGAGCTGGGGCGGATTTCAGCTCTCTCTGCCCCGTCCCCGCGCGGTGCAGCTGGGGCGGATTTCAGCACTCTCTGCCCCGTCCCAGCGCGGTGGAGCTGGGGCGGATTTCAGCACTCTCTGCCCCGTCCCAGCGCGGTGCAGCTGGGGCGGATTTCAGCACTCGCTGCCCCGTCCCAGCGCGGTGGAGCTGGGGCGGATTTCAGCACTCTCTGCCCCGTCCCCGCGCGGTGTAGCTGGGGCGGATTTCAGCACTCTCTGCCCCGTCCCAGCGCGGTGGAGCTGGCGCCACTCCAACCCCGAGGGCGGGTGCCGCTCCGGCTAAGGGGCTAAGGCCGTTGCTGTCCGTGGGTTCCCAGCCCCCCTCTCGCGCCCTCGCAATCCTACCAGGATCGAGTCAGTGTCCCTAGTTATATCGTCCTCGCAAGCTGCTTTTCTGTTGCTTTTTCCCGACGATTTGTCCTTATTTTAGTTGTAATTCCAGTTTGGTCCTGGGAGATGGTCTGTGTAGCTTCCATTCACTCCGCCGCCATTTTCAAGTCCCTATTTTACTTTTCTAAAGCATTAAATATGTTTAAATAATTAGACAAGTAGGCAAGGGCTGCTCAGAAACGTTTCCCAGATTTCTAGTCTTGGAAAATGTTGAAAAATTCCATATATTAAAAAAGAAAAAGACTTTTAAGTGATTCTAAAATAAGAGAACCAGAGGAAGACGACTATTATGAAAACTGAATGTTAAGAATAGATTGATTACGCCCTGGCTGGTTTGGCTCAGTGGTTAAAGTGTCGGCCCGCAGACCAGAGAGTCCCGGGTTCAGTTCCCGCTAAGGGCAGGTACCTCAGTTGCAGTTTGTCCCCGGCCCCGTGGGGTTGTGTGGGTGGCAGCCAGTTGATGTGTCTCTCTCACGTCGATGTTTCTCTCTCTTCCTCCCTCTCACCTTCACGGTCTACCTGAAGATAAATGCAAAAATGTCCTTGGGTGAGGATTAAAAAAAAAAAAAAGAATAGATTGATTACTTTGGGGGTCTTGAAAATGTTTTGGAGCTAGGTAGAGGGGGTGGTTGCATAGCACTGTGACTCTGAATTGTTCCTGGAAGGAGTACCTACAAGAAAGAAGGGGAAAGAGCAAGAAACATTCATATCCTTGTTTTCTTTTTGGATGTCTGCTAGTGGGGCAAAACTTTGAAGAGATTCTGGAAAATGAGGTAAACAATCCCCTGTAGCGAAGGAGCAATTAAAGTTCCAACTTCTTCTTCCCCACTTTTTTCAGTAGACAGTTGAACAGCTGAAGGAAGGAATGTTATATGATAAAAGATGCTGATAGTGTGAAGAATTCCAGAGGATAGAAGTTATAAAAGTAGAGCCTACCTGAGTATAAGGAAGAACTCTCTAAGAGTTGGGACTGCCCAAAAGAGCAGTGACCCCCTCATCAGCAGAGGTGTCCAGGCAGAGGCTGAAATACCACTTATGGCTTTGGTTTAGAGGACAAGTGCACTGGTAGACGTTAGATGACCATCAAGCTCTCTTGTATCTTTGTGGTGCTGTGTTTTCAAGGGATTCCACTTTTAAGGAATGCAATAAAAATTAAAAAATAAATATCCTGATTCTAAGAAACAATTATATTCACATTTATACATGTTTTCTTTAGATTAATAAAAATAACACCCCCAGGTCTAAGGTTTACATAATAACCATTGGGGGGTTAGTAAGTTTAGTGAAAAAACCCAGTCAAACCTGTTGTTTGGTGTCTTTGAAGCAATCACTTTGTTGTCTGACAGAACTTTTTGATTTCAATTGCTTGCAATTGGATTATGACAGAAAATTTTAATATGGAAAAACAGCATTAGGCTCTGTTTAATTTGGAAAAACCACAGTTTTCTTCTAATTAAAGCCAGTTGCTTCTAGAAAGGAAGGAACAAACTGGATTCATTTTAGAAGTAGCCAAAAGGAAAAAGCTCAGCTTTATTTGGGAGCCACTACTCAGGGTCAGCACTGAGTTCCAGAGTATAATTTAATTATAAACAGAAGCATCCTTTGGGGGATATGGGTGAGTGGGGAGTAACTTCACTTTGAAATAACCCAATGTCATGGCCTTTAAGATAGAATTTCAATAAAATCTCTTCGTTCCACACAACTTAATTCTAACAAACTTTTTTTTAAATTATTTTTGTTACAGATGTTTCTCATTTTTCCCCATTGACACCCTCCTCCTGATCCCACCTCCTCCCACCACGGCACTGTTGTCTGTGTCCATTGGTTATGCATATATACATATAAGTTCTTTGGTTTATCTCTGCCCTCCTCTCTGCCCCTCCTCTGAGGTTTGTCAGTCTGTACCCTACTTCTGTGTCTCTGGGTCTATTTTGTTCATCAGCTTGTTTTGTTCATTATATTCCACAAATAAGTGAGATCATGTGATATTTGTCTTTCTCTGCTTGGCTTGTTTCGCTTAGCATAATACGCTCCAGGTCCCTCCATGTCATCTCAAAGGATAAGAGATCTTTCTTTCTTATAGCTGCATAGTATTCCATTGTGTAAATGTACCACAGCTTTTTTATCTACTCAGCTATTGATGGACACTTGGGCTGTTTCCAGATCTTAGCAATTGTAAATACTGCTGCTATGAACATAGGGGTACATATATTATTTCTGATCGGTGTTTCAGGCTTCTTAGGATATATTCCTAGAAGTGGGATCACTGGGTCAAATGGCAGTTCAATTTTCCGTTTTTTGAGGAAACACCATACTGTTTTCCATAGTGGCTGCACCAGTCTGCATTCCCACCAGCAGTGTACTAGAGTCCCCTTTTCTCCACACCCTTGCCAGCACTTGTTGTTTGAAGATTTGCTGATGGTAGCCTAATTCTAACAAACTTTTATTATCAGTGGTTGAGTCTATCAAATGTTTGTTTTATTCTGTATCATATTTGACTGTGGTTGTTTTTTAAATGTTTTTATTGAGAGGGAGAGAGAGGGAGAGAGGGAGAGAGAGAGAGAGAGAGAGAGAGAGAGAGAAACATCAGTCACTGTCTCCTGCATGCCCTCTATTGGAGATCAAACCCGAAACCCAGGCATGTGCCCTGGCTGGGAATCGAAACAGTGACCTGCGGGTGCATGAGATGATGCTCAACCAACTGAGCCACACCGGCCAAGCTAACTGTGTTTTAATCATAGAAGACTTAAAATTAGTCAACTCTTATGCCTGGAATCAGATTGTATAAATATTTAGGGTCAAACAAAAACAACTTAGAGAAAATTTATATGAGAATGCTGTTAGTCAGTCTTAATACACGTCATTTGTATAGAAACACTTACGCACACATAAACATGTATTTTGGTAAACTGGGAGAAACTGGGGAGTCTCATGATGGTAGTTTTTACAAGCTCCTCATCTGCCTTTCCTTGAGAAACAACTTTTTTACAAAGAATGACTTCTTAATTTGATATCAGGGGGCTAGTTTTCTTTCCTTGGTCTCCTTTAAAAGCAGCATCTAGTTAATAGTGGTTCTGAAGGAACAAGACTTTGTTCAATGTGTTCAAATCATTTGGTTTAGTTATTTCCAATCTCTTTTCATACTCTTAGATTATCTCTTTTAAAAATTATATTTTACTGATTCTACCTAAGAGAGCAATTTTATCTTCTTTCATAAATACATAGCTTTTAAAATATGAATAAAAGTTGTGTGTGTGTGTGTGTGTGTGTGTGATTATGAATTCTGGTAAAAAATATAGGACACTTACTACACTGATTTAAAAAGATATTTTTTCTAAGAATCCAGTTCTTTGTATCAATTTTAAACAGGCCATGTAAGGTAAAATTTCACGCAATCAGGCACCTACTGAGTAATCTGAGCCAAAAAACAAACAAAAACTTCATTTATGTTCTTTTTACATTGTGATGATTTAAAGTTTGAAATCTAGAATATTGTATGTATTCTGGTAGCTACTGAATGACTTTGTATAAGACTACATTTTTTTTTAATAAGACTTCATTTTATGTATTATGATTATATAAAGTTTGAAGTTGTAGTTTCATGGCAAGCCCCCCATCTGATATAACATTATATTGATGATGTAGCCTAAATAGCAGGATTTCTGGGTATTGAGAGAGGCAATCTTCCATGGATCCTGGACATCTGAATGTTTTTGCTTAGTGTGCCAAAAATGCAAGGCCATGACTGCTCCTTATCTAGGCCATATCTCAAGATTGTGTTTGTAGCAAGCTACCTTAAGGAACGAGGAGACGTTCCCCCCAGACAAAGAACGAGCTTGCTTCCATTGCTATAAAAGCAATGAATCCTCCGCTCAGTGTTCCTTGGCTATGAAATAAACTCCTTAGCTGTACAGAAACCACCCAGTATCCTTTGAGTTGTTCCGTGGAACTTGGGGCTTGGGGACTTGAGAACTCAGACCAGTACAAACATCTTGTTGCTTACTGTGCCATGAGTAATAAAGTCCTTTGTCTTTGACCCAGGAGTTTCATGTTCTCCACCAGCATCCATGAAACAATAATGGGCTAACTTGTTAATTTGCAGTACAGTTAAGATCTCAGACCCAGTAACTGGCACTGTGTGTTTGAATCAGGTTGGAGTATTTGTGCAATAATTGACAGCAGTGCTGGGACTAGAGAGAGGCAAGCAAGGTGCTGAGGGCACAGAATTTAAGGAGGCACTCACTGTCAAGTTAGTGCAAGTGGCAAGTGTCCTCCCTATGCTTACATGACTTCCTTAAATTTTGGGGCCTAGGTGATTTGTTTGCCTCACTCTAATCTCATTCCTGCAGGGAAATGTAAATTAAAATAATGGTCAGATACTATTTGAATAGCAAAAATCAAAACTTGATAAAACCAAGCATTGGCCAGCATGTATGGAGCCACATGAACGCGCATACAGTGTTGGTGAGGCTGTTAACTGGTATACCCACTTAGGGGACAATTCAGCATTATCTAATCAATTTGAAGAAGTTCATATTATGTCCCAGTAATTCCACCCCTAGGTATGACTCTTAGGGACAGTCTTTGTGCATGTGTACAAGGCTACATATATGATTATTGTAGCATCAAAAGACAACTAGACAAACAGATTTTGTCGTTTTTATAGGAAGAAAAGAATTGCACAGATAAATTAAAATTGGAGAACTAGGCCCACTAATAAGGACAAATCTTAAACATATAATGTTGAATTAAATACTCAAGAATACATACAGCATAAAATCATTTATCTAAGTTTGAAAATATGCCAATATATATTGAGAGACACATCAATTGGTTGCCCCCTGCATGACCCAGACCAGGGCGGAGGACTGAACCGCAACCGAGGTACGTGCTCTTGACTGGAATCCAACCCGAGACTCTTTGGTCCTCGGGCTGACGCTGTAACCACTGAGCCAAACTGGCCAGGGCAAAAGGTTAAGCAAGAAGCAAGGTAATAGGTCATGCATTTTAACAACAAAATTGAATCATCTATAGCCAGTCAAATGTAGCTAATTTTAGCAGCTAGCTACTTGCTGGAGCTGACCTCCCAGAAACTCCAGGTGACTACAGCATCTTCTGAAACCATCTGTCCCCTCCTGGTTGAATCCAGAATAGTTTCCTGACTCTCCAGTATGAGCCACTGCTGCAAGACTACCAGGGGGGACCTGGATTATCTGGCCCAATTTATTAAGAGAAAGAAACACCTTAAAGGTGAAGTGGTTTTGCAACAAGCCACTCCCCCTAAGAGGGCAGTTTGGAGATGCTGCTAAGCCCAGAGGGGCCTGGCAGCCCAAGTGAGACCTGCTCCATCAGCATTTGCTCAAACCAGTGGGAAGGATGTGGTCAGAGACTGGGGACTCACAAAGGCACACGTGTGGATCCGACATGGCCTTGAGGGGGTCCCTGAAGAAAAGGGGTCTGCAGCAATGGCAGTGATGTCCCTGGGTGTTGTGCTGGCAGTCTTTCCACACGCCCCTGCTGACCCTGCCACTGGCCAGGTACACAGTCATGTCGAAGTGACAGCGGTCAGAGTGGCTGTTACAGTTACAAGCTGGGACAGCAGAGGAGTTACTGAGAGATTCCAGGTCTCAGGAATAACCGAGCTGGCATTCCACACACCGGTCCCTGCTCCCTCGCCTCCTCTCTCTTCAGCCACTTCACCTTCTTTTTATGGACACACCATATACACACACAGTTAAATCAGGTGCTTTCAAAGGTCGTTGTCGTACTCTTATTCTGCTTACGTACTCTCTATGAAAGGTGTTCCCAAATGTTTAATATTTAGGAATTTTTTAAAATCAATTAAACAAAAGTAAATCCTTTGGATGATCTAGAAGCCCTAAAGTGCAATATTTTTATTATTGTTTGGTAAAGGATACTTTTATTGATATGCTTTGTAAATTTGAATTTTTTACATCATATGTTCTGTAGGCACTGGGATTCTTGGGTAAGATGTTCAAACTGGTCCTCACCCTGGCCGGTTTGGCTCAGCGGTTAGAGCGTTGACCTGCGGTCCAGAGAGACCCGGGTTCGGTTCCCGCTAAGGGCATGTACCTCGGTTGCGATTTGTCCCCGGCCCTGGTTGGTCGTGCGGGAGGCAGCCACTCGATGTGTCTCTTTCACGTCGATGTTTCTCTCTCTTTCTCTCCCTCTCATTCTATCTGAACAAAAAATGGAAAAATGTCCTCGAGTGAGGATAAAAAAACAAAAAAAAAAAACAAAAAACAAAAACAAAACTGGTCCTCACCCCGCCTCTCCTACTCTGGGGGCAGGAGAGCTGGAAGGGTGGCTACAGGTCATTGTCATCCCCCCCCCCACACACACACACACCCGGGGGCTCAGCCAGAGCAATGCAGGGAAAGGCGGTCTGTTTGGAGGAATTCATTTGTCTTCATGGTAATGTCTATGCTGTTGGTCTTGTGTTTGTTTTTCCCCCTGTAAACATTTGCTGGATCTTATACACTGTGATTCATGGATGGGGCTTTTTCATGAGCTCTTCTAGTGACCTCTTACTCCCTCAAACCTTATTTTTCCCAAGTCTGGGGAAAGAAACTGAATAACAAGTTTGTCTGGAAGTTCATCAAAATTTAGAGGCAGCAAATACATTACAAAAAAACCTGCACCTTATTAGCCTAAATATTTTATAAAAACTGCAACAGCCTGTCAAACTCAGCCTAGACCTCATTTCTCCTGTTATCTGACATATGAATTTAAGGTCACATTCATGGGCTGTATGAGTATCCAGAAAAAGAGTAGGGATCTCTGTACCAAATCTAGTGCTCACCCAATTCCTGCATTGGCACCATTCCCACTGATATTATTACATGGCTCTTTCTCTCCCCTAGAAAGGGGCCACCCAACAATTATACTGTTTCATTTTCCAAATTAATCTTAACTTTTGGTGTGAAGGCTTGAGACGTTGGTGATTCTTCCATGTGAGATATTGGGAGACATCAGCATATCACACGATTGAAGCTGGAAGCCACAGGCTCACCCCCTTTTGCTGCAGTGCAAATGAACAAATGTTCTTCAAAGTAAGGAAACACAGAGCACACTTGGTCTGTGCTGAGACCTCTTCTCCACTCACCTCTACAAGTGCCGTCCTGGAGTCCTGCAGCTGGCCTCGAAGGAGCATCCTGGAAGAAGTCCTTGCACCACTCAGTGTGAGCCATCTGTATTGTGCTGACAGACACACCGGCCAAGAACCTGCACTGTGTGATAAACAAACTGTAAGGAGAGGGCTCATCCTTGAGGATGCTGCAGTTCTTTAAATGGAAAATGAAATAGCAGGCCATAGGCCTCTCTGAATCTTACGTTCCCATATGTTCGTTACAATATCAACCTGGACTACCTTTTATTATTTACTTAAATAACTTTTACAATGAAAAAATTTAAGACGTTTAGTAAACACTTACAATACGTTTTTTGGTATTTCTGAATGCTAGTGTCAGGGCAGCACATTGCAGCCCTCAGCAAAGTGAGGGATAAGATGGTGTGTGTGTGTGTGTGTGTGTGTGTGTGTGTCCAGGGTGGTTTAGAAGCATAAGGGAAAAGAGGAAATTAGAAAACAGAAAGAAACTAGAGATAGGTGTGTGATTCTCCACAAATGCCATCAATGTCCAAATTCTAAGGGAGAAGTTCTATTCCTACTGAAACATGGAGATGGCCGAGTAAGAAGGTGTAATAGCCTGACATCAAGCCCTGTGTGATTACAACTAATAGTTTAAGTATTTAGTAGACTCACCCCCAGGACTCTGCATGAAAATACAATTCTTCTACTATATCACTCTTTAAGACCAGTCCCAAGAAAGGAAGAGCTTTGCATTATGAAGACACAGTCATTCATAGTGTAAGATTGTTACTTGGAGCAAGCATCTTTACAATGTCAGATATTATTCAAACACCATGTCAATAAATTTTCATGAGAGAATGTATGTGAATTTATGGGTCCTCGTCACCAAATCTCCATTCCCTGAAAAACAAATAGCAAAAAGAGAGCAAGATGGGCTATCATAAAATCATGTTATAAATTTTGGTCATGAGTTCAATAATACCCATATGTGGCAGAATTCACAAGAATCTGTGTCAGGCCAGGTTGAATCATACCTGCCCTGACACAGGCTGGCACTTTGTTGATCCCTACATAGAAAGTCTGACCTGCTCTGGCCGGTTTGGCTCAGCGGTTAGAGCGTCAACACACAGACCAGAGAGACCCAGGTTCAGTTCCCTCTAAGGGCACGTACCTTGGTTGCAGTTTGTCTCTGGCCCTGGTTGGGGTCATGTGGGTGGCAATCACTCGATGTGTCTCTCTCACATTGATGTTTCTCTCTCTCTCTTCCCCCCTCTCTCCCTCCCGCTCTATCTGTAGATAAATGCAAAAATGTCCTCGGGTGAGGATAAAAAAAAAAGAAAGTCTGACCTATACCAAACACCAGGACAGTAAGGAAAGGTAGGACAATCAGCTGCTCTTCTGGATAAGTAACTCACCATTCCAGGAGGGCTGAACACATCTCCGCGAACCTTCTGCATCGGGCCCCATTCACTAGCATGGCCATTGCAAAAACAGCTGCCCCGAACCACCGTCTCATACAGGGCATAGTAGTATTTATCAAGGGAATCATTTTGCCTCCCACCAAGCAAATTATCCCCAAAGGTGTGAAGTTTGTAAAGTTTATCCTCAGATTTGTTAATGTAACAAGGTCTAGAGAAAGAAAAAAAATAATGAATCAAAGTGCATTTAGGTTGTATCGGTTCAAGGTGCCCTTTTGACTGGCATCCCCTTAATGTACCATAGAAATGTAATGACGAGGAATACTTCTAACATGAGATTTTTAGAAAAGTAATTGATGTGAAAAATATAAAGCAATTCATACCTTCGATGTAGGGACTGTAGGGGTTTTCTATTTCAAAGCTGGGATCCAAAACTTTTAAAACCTGTAAAAGAAATGTAGGTAAATGTAAGGTATTTTACCCCAAAACTTTATTGTTAAATGGTATATTCTTAAAGAAGAGATCCTGATCTTACAAGAAGGCTGAACTATTGCCTCCCAGCTAGAATAGGATACAGATTATCATTGGGTTTTCATATGAATTAAAGCACCAGAAAAGAAAATGGAAGTTATAAACAGTCATTTTAGCTCTTTATGTGGTCCATGTAGGAAGAAGCTGTGATACCATAGGTCAAAAGGGCTCCTGCTCTGGGTTGGGGTGGAGCTGTAGGGTCACAATAATTCAGTAAGTTATCATCAATTTGGATTTGGCAGGGAATTCTGGAGCTGCCGTTTGCCACCAATTCTTTCTACTATCCCTGATAAGATAATAACTGCCAACTCCACTCCTACCCTAACCCTCTGCCAGTTATCAACTTTGCTCAAAGGTTGTTCCTGCAGATTCCATCTGACTGGTGGGTCATAGAGCAAGGAGATGAGATGACTAATCCAGGGCTGCACTAGCCTATATGCTCCCTTGCTATGGTTAGAAATAGATGTTCCTTCCTCTGGATTCCCATGCCCTGGTGCCCACCCTGGATTTTAGCCTCTGCTCATCTTCAGGCGGACACTCTGTGCAGGATTATTTCTTAGAAGGTATTTATTATTTATCTGCATTTGAAATGAATTCAGGACTCATTTCAATTTAAATTCTGTCATTCCTTTTAAAAAGTATATATTTTTTTCTTTATTGATTTTAGAGAGAGAAGAAGGGAGAGGAAGAGAGAGATAGAAACATTGATGAGAGAGAACATCGATTGGCCCCCTCCTGCATGCCCCCCACTGGGGATTGGGCCCACAACCTGGGCATGTGCCCTGACCAAAATCGAACCAGTCGACCTCTTGGTGCATCGGTTGACGCTCAACCACTGAGCCACACCGGCCGGGCTAAGCTCTGTCATTCTTAAAACCGAACAGTTCAAGTTATTTTTCAGCAAACACTACCTAAATTGTTTTCATCCAATTAACAACAACAACAAAAAAGGTTTATTTTACATCAAAGAAATACAAGACAGGAAATGCTACCTCACCATCAGTTGAGGGTTCAATATCTGAATGTTTAGAATCACAAACAAGGTCTCCCCTCCCTGGGCCTAGCCAGATGTGATGTTGGGAAAGGAGGCAGCACAGTCTTCTGCAAAATATTTAAACAATTTCCAGGTGCGTCCATAGTCTGTGGAACGTTCAGCTAACATTGCGGCCAGTCGAAAAGTCTATGGAAGCATGAGTTAAATTTATAATGCTTCACAAAGGGAGATTTTATTGCATACTTCACAGCAAATATTTATATTTTCTAATTCTATATTTTCAACCTTTATTTGTATCCTTTAAAATCTCTATACAAGAAACATACCAAATGTCTTTCCAAAAGTAGGCAAGTATTTTTTTTAAAATTGTTTTTCTATCCTCACCTGAGGACATTTTTGCATTTATCTTCAGATAGAGCAGGAGGGAGAGAGGGAGGAAGAGAGAGAGAGAGAAACATTGATGTGAGAGAGACACATTGACTGGTTGCCACCCACACGACCCCAACCGGGGCCAGGGACAAACTGCAACCGAGGTACGTGCCCTTAGCGGGAACCGAACCCGGGACTCTGTGGTCCATGGGCTGATGCTCTAACCGCTGAGCCAAACCGGCCAGGGCAAAGTGAGCAAGCATTTATGAGCACATATTTTGCCCTAGAATCTAATTCCATTTTTAAAATGTTTATGGCCATGTGACTTATTAATTGAAGAAAAATGGCATATTAATTTTTTTAAAGCTATTGTAATTGCTATTTTTTTTTTTTAGCAATTTACATGTGGTTTTTTGTTTTGTTTTGTTTTGTTTTTTGGCCTAGAATGCTTTTCCTGTGGCAAATTCTCATACATCCTTGAAAATCTATCCTGAAGTTTATCTGGATTCCCCAGAACAGGTTTAGCCTTGTCAATGAAATCCCCAGCATTCTAATCATATGCCTATGCACCTATCTCCCGGTATTATAATTTTAAATTTATATATGTGCTTGTATTCATGACTAGACTGTGAGCTCTTTGAGGGCAAAGACTTGTGTTTTTTTAAATTCAATTTTTATAAATTTTTATTTTATATTCATTATTTTTTATTACCACAACTTAGCAGTAGGCCTGAAATCAAAATTAGAATTTTGATGAATGATTAGAAAATGACTATAGCACAGGGTTTTCTCTGGCATCTCATTAACCTTAGCAAAAGCCCTTTAATATTTCTTCCTCTTTTGATCACAATCTTTCCATATTTCCCTAATAATTTCCAGTTCCTGCCCTTTTCTTCTGAGAGTACCTTTTTCATTCTCATGGGCCCTATCCCCCAGTGTTTGGTGTTTTCCTTTCCCTTTTACGACATTTTTATTGTCATTGACTATATAAGTTATTAATTAATGAGCAGTGGTATTTTGTTTTCATTAGAGAACAAGAACCCCAATGACAAAGCTTGAGTCCAAGTATACACAGCTTTTTGTTCGCTGCAAGGAAGCAAAATTTCACGTAAGCCCAACATTTGGTCAGTAGATAAAAGGGGCAGCAAACCTATACACATTTGTACCTTGAAGGTCAGAATAAGGAGGCTGAACTGAAATAATGCCTCCAGGTCCAATCTGATGTTGACATGATCAAGACCTAAAAAAAATCCAGAAAGAAGAAAATCAATGATTTTGAGAGACCCTTGTTTATCATGTTAATCCCTCCCTGTGGCTTGTCTATAATAAAACCCTTTGAAATCACATGGCTGGTGAGCAACATTCTCCTAGTCTGTTGGAATGGTTTCTCATGCCATTCCATGCCCAAGAGAAGGTCCATGTGAGAACAATATGGGATTTACCCAGACTGTGCCCACATCCATGTTTTGGTGGCAGTGTATATGGCCACAGTGTGGCAGTATTACATATCACCAAAGGAGCTCCACGATATTTCCATAGGTGGAACAAAAGAGCTCATTTCCTTGAACTCAAATCTTAACTAGACACAAATGTGAGCTAGCAAGACAGAGCACAATAAAGTCCACACACCCTATTCTTCCAACAGCTGCTAGCAATCATTTGAACTAGTTTGATTGTTAGTTAGCATAAAACACAGCTTGGAACCTCAGGCACAGAGGAGAAGACGGCGATATCCTGGCCAGAACTCTGCGCTGAGGTGATTAGCTGCCATCATCTCTAGCATGGACATGGAGGATTGGCCCTAATGTGGACATGACGGAAGCTCTGATCTCTCTAAAGTGCAGTGTCCAACAGAAATATGAGTCACTAGTGTCATTTAAAATTTTCTGGCAGCCACATTTAAGCAGGTGAAATGATTTTTAATATATTTAGTCCAATAAATAAAAAATATTCTCATTTCAACACGTAGTCAATATTTTTAAAATGAGCAATGTTTTACTATACATTTCCTCCCAAACTAAGTGTTAGAAATCTGGGATGCTTTTCTACTTACAGCACGTCTCAATTTGAATTAGCCTTGTTTTAAGTGCTCAGTAGCCACATGTGGCTAAGGGCTATGATACTGGACACTACAGCTCTACAGAACAGTGGCTGGACTGCAGTGAACTGGGGTGCAGCTTACCTTCTAGGGTGAATGGCTTGGGGGAGGGTTTGCTGCTGAGCGGGCAGCCACATCCAGGCTCTGTCAAAGGCTCCTAACCCTTTCTAGAAAGGAGATCTCCTTTCCCCTTTCTAAAATTCTTGGTAGAAAACCATTGTTCTATGTAATCAGCCTTGACAGAGGGGCATTCCTTCTGTGAGGAGATGTGGGACAAATGCTGGACATGAGGGTCAAAACAGCTGTAAAGCAAAAATGACACCATTCACCAATGAAGTCAGGTGTTTGTGGTAAAAAATACCTCACATTCATTAGGGAGAGTCCAACTAGAGTCAATAATGAGGATCCAAAATGAGCTGGCATTTAGTAGACACCAATCATGTATTTGTCCAATGGATGGCAGAAACATAACCTCACACAGTTCTTGCCCTAAACAATCCTATAGGCTTATTCCCACACTCTCCTCCAATGGTCTAGGATCCCCTATGTTAAATATGTTTAGGCCTGTGAAGAGAGTAGAAGGATTATAGCCCCAAGTTCCACATATAGAGATGTGGCAAATGGAATCATTTTGTGGAGGTTAAAGATTCCAGAGCAGTGTTGAAGAGGGGGCCATCATGAGTGAGCCAGTCTACATTAATTTAAGCACATAAGGCCCAAAGCTGGGTGGGACATGAGGAATCCCCAATCAGGTTCAAATTTAGAGTGGTCAGGGCCAGTGTAAGGTTCAATATTGCAGTTGTTCATGACCAGAGAAGGGCATAAATCCAGAAAGGAAAGAATTTCAGTCAGTAGCCAACTATTCCTTCAATTCAATTTTTATATTAAAACTTTTGGTTTGCATTAAGAAACAAAATGTCCTGTTTTTCTTTTTCTTCATGTGTTCAAGAAGGAAAAAAAACACATGGTGTGAACTCTCAGAATTCCCCTGGCATTATTAATTCCACTTAGTGTGTTTTATATTAGTCTTTATTTACCAACACCTCATAAACTTCCTTATTATTTTTTTTTACAAAGAACAAAAGAATGCAGAGATATTTTCTTCTCATAAATGGAAAGAGTGAAATATTCTGAGTTATGTGCTTAAAATACACTTCTATTTCTCTAGAAAAAAAAATCTTCCTTAAAATGAAATGAAAATTTATTTTTATATGGGGCTCTACATTCTGGTGGATTGTTTCATTTCAATATAACTCCTTGCTCTGACATTGTTCAAATCATACAGAAAGACACCTTATTAAAAATATAAAGAAAAAATTGGAAAGGAACTCAATCATACCGTTTTTGGATTGCCACCATTTCTTTTCTCTATTTTATTCAAAACCTGTAATCACATTCTCAGTGGTGTGGCTGTTGGGTTGGGTGTGCAGATCATATGGAAATCTGGAGTCACCAATGAAGCGTTTTTGTTCCCCCTGGAAAATGCCACCATTAAAATTTAAGATAAAGAATTGTAATTACTTATTGTTGACCTAAATTTAAAAACAAGCTGTGCTTACTATATTTGTCGTTCAATCTGGCTAAAAATAAAAAGCAGAGGAAATAACAAGACATCAATTTTTCCATCAATAGGTGCTTAAATACAATAACAACTGAAATTGAAGTATGACAGAATTTTTATGAATTTATATATTTGGAGCAAAAATGCAAACATATGTGGAACTAACTTTTTCTTATACAAGAGGCAGATGATCTGGATATTATTTTAAACTATAGAGAAATAATTAGAATACAGACTTTGGGTGGAATTATTTTCTTTAGTAAAAAAACAAAAAAAGAATATTTGGCAAGAAGCTAATAAAACAGTGGACCTCCAGGTTATCTACAACCTTCATCCTTTCTCTCTCAGACATAGTTTTTGGTAGAAAAGCTTCCAATGCCAAAACCTTTGTAACACACCTGTGGATTTTGTAAAAGATTTTCATAAACTTGCAACAGAGAACCCCATCTTCTTGTCTCATAAAACTAGAAGGTCTTGTTAGGGAACTGGAACTAGTTTTGCTTGAGACATTTTCAAAGGCTACACAGCCAAGATTGGTCTTGGAGTTCGCTTAATTTAATGTCTGCTCATAGCTGTACTTACTTAAAACTTCTAAAGAAATCTCCAAAGATTTCTGAAAGAATGCCTGTGACCTGCAGTTTTTCCTGCTAATGTGTGGGACCTGGAGGAGCATTTTTGCAAAGCTTTCAGAAAGCAGGAGCTGTTTATTACAATCCCCTGTGGTGGAAATTGCCTACAACAGTGAACATTGAGTTGATGTCCTGACCATAGCTTACAAGGGCCTACATGACCTCACTAGGGCCACCTCCTTGCTTGTCTTCCCTGATTCAATCAGTGCTAGCTTCACTCACTTCCTGCTTTTCCTTGAGCTTACCAAGAACTCTCCTGCCTCAGAATCTTGACATAGGCTGTTCTCAGCTCCCCTTAAGCCACCACCAAATATTCTTATCTCTTGCTCCTTCCCTTCTTTCAGGTCTCTGCTTAAATGTCATAATCTCGGAGAGATTTTCCTTGACTTCTAAAATATCACCACCTCAGGATCCGGAAGAGTAGAGGCGGGGCAGACCCTAGAGTGAGCAGCAGTGGTAGAAATTCACTCCAGTGCAGCGCTCTCTCGCCCTCCCTCCTTCCTCAGTTCTAGCGGGCAGGCTGGACAGGTATCCCTGCCGCCCTACAGATTATCGGACTTCCGGTCAAGATGGCGGCGTAGGTAACCGCGGTATCGTGTCCTCCCACAACCACATCAGAATTACAACTAAACTACAGAACAACCATCATTCAAAACCACCTGGAATCAAGCTGAATGGAAGTCCTACAACTACGGAATTAAAGAAGAAGCCACATCGAGACTGGTAGGAGGGGCGGAGGCACGAAGGGCAGGTCGCACACTCACGTGTGGTGGATAAAAATTAGGAGGGACACCTCGGCTGGGAAGGTCCTCCCTGAGGACTGAGGGGTCCCCGTCCCACACCAGGCGCCCAGCTCAGGGTTCTAGTGCCAGGAAGAGAAGTCCCCATCACTTCTGGCTGGAAAAACCAGTGGGAACTGAAGCTGAGGGAGGCTGGAGCCCCCGGCAGCTCCTCTTAAAGGGCCCGCGCATGGACTTACTCGGACTTGCTCCCTCCAGGCTCCAGCATGGAGGAGGCAGCTTGAAAGGCACCAGAATCATATGGGGAAGAACTGAGCTGTTTGGCATCGGAGCAAGGGCTGGAGAGGCAGCTTTCTCCTGGACAGACGTGCTATCAGAGGCTTTTGTTCCTTTGGTGAGCCCTTGCCTGGGCCAGCAGATGCCACCATATCTGGGACTCCAGCAACCTGGCTCACACTGTTTGCCCCGCCCTGGTGATTCCCTGAGGCCCTGCCCCACCCAACTTTCAGGCCCACCCAAGCTGTTGCCAGTTGCTTGACCATAGGATTGGCCTGTCTTGGATCCTGCTTCAGCTTTTCCTAAATTCTTTCAAACAAGCAGCATCTGGTCTCAGCTAGCCCCATACCTCTCGCTAAATAATACATAGAAACAAACACAGGGAGGCAGCCAAAATGAGGAGACAAAGAAACAGGTCCCAAATGAAAGAACAGAACAAAACTCCAGGAGAAGAACTAAGTGAAATGGAGTTAAGCAACCTAACAGATGCAGAGTTCAAAATACTGCTTATAAGGATGCTCAATGGACTTAGTGAGGACCTCAAGAGCATAAAAAAGGACCAGTCTGAAATGAAGGATGCACTAACTGAAATAAAGAATAGTTTACACAGATGCAATAGTAGAGTAGGTAAAGCCAAGAAGCAAACCATCGATTTGGAATATAAGGAAGCAAAAAACACCCAATCAGAACAGCAAAAAGAAAAAAGAATCCAAAAAAATGAGGATAGTGTAAGGAGCCTCTGGGACAACTTCAAGCATGCCAACATTCGCATCTTGGGGGGTGCCAGAAGGAGAAGAGACAGAACAAGAAATCAAAAACCTATTTGAAACAATAATGGCAGAAAACTTCCCTAACTTGGTGAAGGAAACAGACATACAAGTCCAGGAAGCACAGAGAGTCCCAAACAAGATGAACCCCAAGAGGCCCACACCAAGACACATCATCGTCAAAATGCAAAAGGTTCAAGACAAAGAGAGAATCTTAAAAGCAGCAAGAGAAAAGCAGTTAGTTACCTACAAGGGAGTTCCCATAAGACTGTCAGCTGATTTCTCAAAAGAAACTTTGCAGGCCAGAAGGGAATGGCAAGAAATACTCAGAGTGATGAAAAGCAAGAACCTACAACCAAGATTACTCTATCCTGCAAAGCTATTTAGAATCGATGGCCATATAAAGAGTTTCCCAGACAAAGAAAAGCTAAAGGAGTTCATCACCACCAAACCACTATTATATGAAATGTTGAAGGGTCTTCTTGAAGAAGAAGATAAAAAAATATGAACGAACAAAATGGCAATAAATACATATCTATCAACAATTGAATCTACAAACAAAATGAACAAGCAGAACAGAGGCATTCTCATAGATACAGAGAACTTTTTTGTGTACCAGATGGGTGGGGGCTGGGGGGATGGGTGAAAAATGTGAAGGAATTAAGAAGTACAAATTGCTTGTTAGACTGACAAACCTCAAAGGGAAGGGGGGTTGTGGGGTGGGAAGAAATAAACCAAAGAACTTATATGTATATATGCAAAACCAATGGACACAGACAACAGTGTGGGGAAAGGCAGGAGGGGGGCGGGAATGGGGAGGAGGGGGGCAAGGGGGAAAAATGAGGAACATCTGTAATACATTCAACAATAAAGATAAGTTAAAAAAACAAGAACAAAAACAAAAATAAAAAAAACAAAAAAACAAACAAAAAAAATATCACCACCTCTCACCCCTGTGGCCTCTGCCAGTTTCTATCCCTTATCCTGCTTGACAATATTTTCTAAGCCCTTAGCACTACTTGAGACTATATTTTATAGTCATTGGATTACTGTCTGCTGCCATCATTAGACTTTTTTTTTTTTTTTAGAGAGAGAGATAGAAACATCAATGCGAGGGAGAAAAATCGATCAGCTGCCTCCTGCACTCCCTCCTGCACTCAAGCCCGTAACCTGGACAATTGCCCTCACTGGAAATGGAACCGGACCTCTCAGTCCGTAATATGACACTCAATCCACTGAGCCACACCAGCCGAGCCATCATTAGACTTTCATCTGAATGAAGGCAAGGACTTTGTTTATTTATGGCTGTATTCTCTTTACCTAGAATAGTGTCTGGAACATAGTAGATGTTCAATAAAATTTGTTGAATGAATGCATGATGATTTTTAAAAATATCTCTTTTTAAATTGATTTAAGAGCCCTGGCCGGTTTGGCTCAGCAGTTAGAGCGCCGGCCTGTGGTCCAGGGAGACCCGGGTTCGGTTCCCGCTAAGGGCGCATACCTTGGTTGCAGTTTGTCCCCGGCCCTGGTTGGTCGTGCGGGTGGCGGCCACTCGATGTGTCACTTTCACATCGATGTTTCTCTCTCTCTCTCTTCCTCTCTCTCCCTCCCACTTTATCTGAACAAAAAATGAAAAAATATCCTCGGGTGAGGATTAAAAATAAATAAATAAATAAATAAATAAATAAATTGATTTAAGAGAAAGGAAGGGAGAGAGAAAAAGAGAAAACATCGACCTGCTGCTCCACTCATCCATGCAGCCACTGGTTGATTCCTGCATTTGCCCTGACCTGGGATCACATCCACAACCTTAGCATATCAGATGATGCTCTAACCAGCTGAGCTACCAGCCAGCGCAATGCATGATCATTTTAATGACTATTTTGGCTATAGTCTATAAAAATAAACCAGCCTTTCAAGAGAGCCATATAATCCTTTTAGAATCACTGGCCACCATAAGCCTTCTACCTGAAGAAAACCAAAATGCACTTTGGAAATTGAGGAACAATGGCAGCTAGATCAAGTCTGCATATGGGGAGGCTTGACTCAGACCTGTCCTAAAAGAGCAGCAGAAGCCCTGTGATTCCACCAAAAGATGTCAAGACTTCAAAGTATTTCCAGTAATACTATACAAGTTACTGGGGAAAATGTTAATATTCAGAGCTTGTGGGCTATTCTTTCTGTAAACATTTCAGGCTGGGGCTGGCTACAGAGGATGTTCAGTTGTAGTGGGAGTCCCACTTGGGTAACACTGTGGGTCCATATTGACTTGAAGTTTTTGGAGAGAAAGCTGTGCTTGGCAGCAATTTATCGGATAACAGATGGGAAGTCACCCTCCAGTCTGCACGACGCTTAGGTGGACTCGCACTTATAGCCCCACCTGTGATGCTTTGTCAGCCTGAAGATATTTTGAGATTTTTTCCAGCTCTAAGATCTTTAAGATTTCTGTGATTCTCTAGACAAAACATTCTCTGAAGTTTGATTTACTTCTGTTTTTAGTGGTGTGAAATTAAAACACAGGAACATGAATTTCTAATTATTGTTTGAGTATATCATGGGTTGGCTATGACAACAGTAAGTAAATGCCTGTGGATGAAGAACAAGATGGGTGATGTCTGGGTCAGAAAGTTTCCAATATTAGAGTTGAGAACCACTTCTTTGTCCACAGGTCTTGGACTTGTAAAGTTACTTGAGGGGTCATCCGTCCCACCTGACCTGGAGTTGAGCAAAACTTCTACAGTGTCATTTCCCTGCAAATGTAGAGAATTTGCTTCTTACACAGGTATTTCCCAAACTTAGAACAGGGCTAAGCACTCCGGTAGTGTCTCCACTTATTTATAATCATCCTCTTTTGCTGGAAACTAATTCAAACACAAAGCATTTCCCAGAGACCTCCAAGAGTTGCCTTAAAGAACAATACATGGAAAAGCTTGGGCCACTAACATTAGGCCTGTGTCCAGCTTCCTTCCTGAACATCCTCTCACTGAAGTGTTGACGTGACTGTCTCGGGCTTTGCAGCAGGTATGATGCATAGATGACCTTGGATACTTGATCTGTTCCCACAGCACAGGGAGGAAAAAAACTGTAAAGCAACTTGATCTTCCAATAAACTGGTCTTTTAGGGAAAATAGGCCCCAAAATATGTTCACATTGTGATTTTATGGTTTTTAGGCAAGGCAGTTTCCAAGTGGCATTGTGAAGCTGCACAGCGAATTCCAAGTTCTACAGCCTTCTGCCTCCAAGGCGGGAGGATGAGAACTTGTGTTTAGCATAATGGCCTTGAGGTCCCAAGGGGCCCTCAATCTTTACTGCATAAGTTAATTATGTTTACTCTAATGGAGTCACTAAGGCAGCCATGTTTTATAGGAATTCCCTTCAAAGACTGAACCCAAAAGACTTTTCTGGCTAATTCTAAAGTTAAGGAGATCTTCCCTAATTTCTCATCTGTCAAGGTTTCTTGGCTTTGAATTGTATCATCTGTGTCTCCAATGTTCCAAAAGAAATGTAGTCTCTCTCTCTACTACTGTCTGAACAGCCCCAGAGGTACCTGGAAGAATCTACATCATTGATTAAATAATGTCCCAACAAATAAACAAAGAACCAACCCACCTCAAGGTAGCCGAGGATGCAGTGTTTCTGGGTTCTGTCTAGCCCACAGGTAGAAGACGCCGTGAGCTGCGTGCTGCGTCCCAGCAGGAGATTGTCGGTGGTGGGGTGACAGGCACTCCTGTTGCATTCATCTCCAGCTTTTGCATAACTGAGCAACCCTTGAATACAACAGAAACAGCTGCTTGAAAGACAGTCCAAGGGTAACAGAAGGCTTAAAGAAGAAACTGGTTAAGTTGGAAAGTTAACAGTCCATTTATTTTTAATACCAGTTCTGCTGATCATTAAGACCCTTGTCCTAGATGCTGTTGGTGCCCTCAGTCTGATGGAAATCTCTTAACCTGGGGGGTTATACCATCTGTGTACATGTCCCCACCTGGTCCAGCCTGTAGCCAATGACTGGTAAATACATAGTTCGAAGGCTGGCTCCATTGCCTTAGGCTAGGATAGACTCCACTGTGCAAATTATGAGCAGAACCTCTCCCTGGGAGGAGGCTGGAGCCTGACTCCAGCTGGGACCACATCTGCCTTCACTTCTCTCACCCTCACTCCTCAGAGCACTCCTTCAATTAACCACATGCACACAAATCCCCATCTCAGGCTTTGCTTCTAAGAAGCCTGATATGAGACAGCTTCTCTGGACTGGGAATTCTCCATGAATCATTTTAGGGCAAAAAACGACTAATGCACAGACACAAGGAAGGAGAATCCTAATCCTGCCTCTTACACCTGTTGTTCCATTCTGTACAAAATCAACTGGAGAATTTAAGAACTCCTTGGGAAAGAATTTTCTCCTAAAATGTGTAAGTCCAATTGATCCCTTTATAACATGGATTGTCAGAATCAGATGAGCTGTGGAAGAAATGATGCCCCTTTGGGGCAAAGTGAGAGGTGGGGGTCCAGTCTGTATAGCACACATAGCCCTTGACACCTGCTGTTCAACAGATCTGTCTTGAAAGGAGTTGGTCACAAGAGATATATCATTGCAAGGGCAACTCTATCTCAATTGTCACCTCAAGTATCTACTTTTCATGTGTAGCCTCTGAGATAATATTCTTACGTTTCAGTTTAGAAGCTCTTTTTAAAGTTCTATTTGTTTAAAAATGTTAAATTCTGAGTTAAGATAACTGTTAAATCTGTCTATGTGAATGTGGGGTAGGTAGTGTGATCTGAACTATTTCTTGCTTGCATGGTTTGCTTGCAAGGTTTGCTCTATTATGTTAAAGTTACACTTTTGTAACCCATACAAATTAACAGATTTGTTTATTGTCAGGAAGATTGAAGAAAAAAAAGTAGAATCTTACTGGGGCTGAGGTCTAGGGTTAACACACATATATAGTTAAATGCAGATACGATGTGAGTCGACTGTAATATTTTATTGATACTTATTTATAGAAATAGTTCTATTTCTTCTTTTAAAAGTGTATTTGAACAAGACAGTATAGTATCTTTTTAAATTTAATTAAAGGGTTAGAATTCTGTTTGAGTCTCAAGGCTGAAATCCAGGCACTAGTTTACTCTTGATTGCAATTCAAATTATAGACATGATTTTGCAGATATAAAATAGATTGAAAGACACAGGACCAGAATAGCTAAAACAAATTTGAAAATCACTCCACTTGATATTAAAGCTTTCTATATAGCTATAGTAAACAAGAGAGTGTAATATTGGTGGAGGGATAGAACAATAGAACAGAATAGATAATCCAGAAATAGATTCACACAAATATGCCCAACTAATTTTTGAGGTGCCAAGGCAATTGAGTAAAGGAAAAGTAACCTTTTCAACAAATAATGATGAAGAAATTGGACATCCATAGGAATAAAATGAACTGTCACCCAAATCTCACAACTTATACAAATATTAACACAAAATGGATCATGGATTTAAGTGTAAAATATAAAGCTATAAAACTTCTATAGCACGTAGGAGAAAATCTTTGGGTCTGAGGGCTATGCAAAAAATTTTTAGAATTAACAACAGGATCATGATCTATAAAAAGAAAAATAGATAAATTTAACCTCATCAAAATTCAAAACTTTGTAAAGTAAAAAGGCAAAGCTAGAGACTGGGAGAATATAATTATAAATCATATATCTGACTAAGGTCTTGACTAGAATACATATAGTACTCTCAAAATTCAACATTAAAGCCTGGTCAGTGTGGCTTAGTGGATGAGCATCAGCCCATGCACCAGAGGTCACCGGTTTGATTCCCAGTCAAGACACATGCCCTGGTTTCAGGCTTGATCCCCAGTAGGGGGCGTGCAGGAGGCAGCCAATCGATGTTTCTCTCTCACATCGATGTTTCTATCTCTTTCTCCTTCGCCCTTCCTCTTTCTTTAAAAAGTCAATAAAATATATTTCAAAAAAAAATTCAACATTGAAAAACCAACCCAACTAGAAAATGGCAAGTGGCACAAATAGACATTTCACTGAAGACATACAGATGGTAAATAAACCCCTGAAAAGATGTTCAACCTTATTAGCCATTAAGGAAATGCAAATAAAAGCCACAATAAGATACTACTACATACCTTTCAGAATGGTTAAAATAAAAAAAGGAGCAGTAACACTAGATGCTGAAGAGGATGTGGAAAAACTCGATCACTCATGCACTGCTGGTGGGAATGTAAAATGGCACAGCCACTCTGGGGAAATGTTTGGTGGTTTTTTACAAAGCTAAGGATGTGCTTATTATACAGTCCAGTAATTGCACTCCTAGATATTTATCCCAGAGAAATGAACATTTATGTTTACACAAAAGCCTGCCTACAAGTGTTCATAGCATCTTTACTTATAATAGTCAAAAACTGGAAACAACCCAGATCTCCTTCAGTGGGCGAATGGTTAAGCAAAGTGTGGCATATCCATACCATGGAATAGTACTTAGCAATAAAAAGGAGTGAATCATTGAAACATGCAGCAATGTCAGTGAATCTCAAAGGAGTTGTGTTGAGTGAAAAAGGCCATTCTCAAAAGGTTATATACTTCATAACTCAATTTCTTGAATGACAAAATTATGGAGATGAAGAACAGATTATCAGGGTGTTGAGGAGGCAGGGGGGGAAGGAGATTGGGGTGGAGGTAACAGGGTAATACTGGAGACCCCTGAGGTGATGGAACTGTTCTATATCTTAACTGTGGTGATGGCCACATGAATAAAATTGCATAGAATTAACACACACACACACACACACACACACACACACACACACACAAGTGCATGTAAAACTGGTAAAATTTGAATAAGCTCAATGGACTATATATCAATGTCAATTTCCTTGTTGTGATACTGTACTATAGTTATGTAAGACGAGGGAAATTGGGTGAAAAGTATATGGGACATCTCTGTATTATTTCTTACAACTGTGTGCGAACCTGCAATTATCTCAAAATTAAAAGTGAAAAATCCTTAGATTGTACCAGTGCAAATTCTGCTGCATGTGATGTCTGAAATTTTGTTGCCTACATTTTCTTCTAGGATTTTTATGGATTCACGAGTCACATTTAAGTCTTTTATCCATTTTGAATTTATTCTTGTGTGTGGTGTAAGTTGGTGATCTAATTTCTTTTCTTTTCTTTTTTTTTTTGCATGTAGCTGTCCAATTTTCCTAACACCATTTATTAAAGAGGCTGTCTTTACTCCATTGTATGCTCTTGCCACCTTTGTCAAATATTAATTGAGCAAGAGAAACAAAGGAAAAAATTAATAAATAGGACTACATAAAACTAAAAGCTTCTGCACAGCAAAAAAAGCAAGCATCAAAATGGAAAGGGAACCCACTATATGGGAGAGCATAATTGCCAACAATACATCAGATAAGGGATTCATTTCCAAAATATATAGAGTGCTCATACAACTCAACAAAAGGAAGACAAAGAACCCAATTAAAAAATGGGCAGAGGACTTGAATAGACACCTCTCCAAACAGGACATACAAATGGCCAAGAGTCATATGAAAAATGTTCAATGTCACTAATCATCAGAGAAATGCAAATTGAAAAGACTATGAGGTATCACCTCACACCTGCCAGAATGACTGCCATCAACAAATTATCAAACAACAAGTGTTGGCCAGGGTATGGAGAAAAGGGGACTCTAGTACACTGCTGGTGGGAATGCAGACTGGTGCAGCCACTATGGAAAACACTATGGTGTTACCTCAAAAAGTTAAAAATTGAACTGCCATTTGACCCAGTGATCCCACTTCTAGGAATATACCCTAAGAAGCCTGAAACACCAATCAGAAAGAATATATGTACCCCTATGTTCATAGCAGCACTATTTACCATAGCTAAGATCTGGAAACAGTCCAAGTGTCCATGAATAGATGAGTGGATAAAAAAGCTTTGGTAAGTGTACACAATGGAATACTATGCAGCTGTAAGAAAGAAAGATCTTTTATCCTTTGAGACGACATGGAGGGCCCTGGAGAGTATTATACTAAGTGAAATAAACCAATCAGAGAAAGACAAATATCCCATGATCTCACTTATTTGTGGAATATAATGAACAAAATAAACTGATGAACAAAATAGACCCAGAGACATAGAAGTAGGGTACAGACTGACAAACCTCAGAAGAGGGAGTTTGGGGAGAGATAAACTAAGAACTTATGGACATGTATGCATAACCAACGGACATAGACAACAATGCCGTGGGGGACTGGATGGGATCGGGAAGAGGGTGTCAGTGGTGGGAAAAGGAGAAATATCTGTAGCAACAATAAACTAATAAAAATAAATAAATAAAAGTAAAAAACCCTAACAATCCTCTCTTTCCTCAAAATCACCCCATCAGCTGCTGGATGGTGAATTAAGTAAACCGCAATCTAAAATAATACACACATGACCTGTTCCAGCTACTCTTGTATACTTTCCCCTTGAGACATTTTATGCCAAGACCTCATTTCAACAGACAAGAGTGAGAGGATTGGCCTAAAATAAAAAATAATTATCATTCTATGAACTAAGCTTGGTTTCTTCTCAGTTTTCTCAATTGTAAAAGTAAAGAATTTTTTATTTACTTGTTTTATTTTATTATTTTTTGTTAATCCTCATTCGAGGATATTTTTCCATTGATTTTTAGATAGAGTGGAAGGGAGGGAGGGAGGGAGAGAGAGAGAAACATCAATGTGAAAGAGACACATCGATTGGTAGCCTCCAGCAGGACCCAGACTGGGGCGGGGGATGAAACCTGCAATCCAGGTATGTGCCCTTGACTAGGAATCAGCTGAGCCAAAACAGCCAGAGCTATTTACTTGCTTTGTATTTAATGGATTTCTTTCCTTCAACTTGTCCTTCAAAAGACAGGCTTTTGAAAAACAATGTTCTTTCAACCTGGCCGGTTTGGCTCAGCAGTTCGATCATCAGCCCAAAGACCAAAGAGTCTCGAGTTCGATTCCGGTCAAGGGCACATAACTCAGTTGTGGTTCATCCCCGGCCTGGTTGGGGTCGTGGAGGAGGCAACCAATCCATATGTCTCTCTGACATCAATGTTTCTCTCTCTCTCTCTCTCCCTTCCTCCCACTCTATCTGAAAATTAATGGAAAAATATCCTCAAGTGAGGATTAAAAAAAAAAGAAAAGAAAAATAATGTTCTTTCGCTTATGCATATATTTCCCACATTAACTATTCTTTTAATCTGGTTATTTTGTGATAATTATCAGTCTATAAACATACGTAGATAATAGTTCTACAGCTAAGAATATGATAGGTAATGTCTACTTCCTCACGGGTTACCAAATGTCAGTTTGAGCAGGGAATTGTCTGTCTTCAATCTCACTGTAAAGATTCTTATTTTAAAACAAAAGCACAACATTTCTTTCTCTTTCTTTGAGATAGCTATGTGAAAAACTTAGTTCCATTGTACACTTTTTATTTCATTGTATAATAAATGATCCTAGATTGGTAAACATGAATTTACCTTTTATTCACCCAATAATCCAAACACAGATCTCCTTTTATTTCCTAGAATTGGCATCCAGGACAAATAACTAATTAGAATTTTGGACTCCAATAGACAGAGGCTTTTTGAAACAAGGTCAGGTATAAAATCTCTGCTAATGCTACGTGTGGATTAACTAAGACTTCCCTTCAGGGATTTATTCCTTTAGACAAGTTCCATCCTGAAGCCTTTTATTGGAATTGTTGCCTTAGAGATTTAACCCGCTTTTATAACTTAACTTGGCCAAACTTGTTTTAATCATATGTATACTTTTCAGAAACAAACGTATTCCAGGACTTAGTTAACTACTATTCATGTAATATTCTAAGTGCAAATATGAACTTACAGTCTAAAATACTTGGCAAAACGTGGCTAGAAACATAAGCAGTTAAGGCTTCATGGCTGAAGATAAACTGAGCATTATCCTTTCTGGGCTAAAGATTTCAGCTGCCAGATTATTACATTAGCAATAGGTTGGGACTAATTCAATAAAGATGAAGAATCAAGATGTTTATGTCTTTAGAAAATCAACGTATTCCTCAAAAGTTACATACAACTTAAAGTAGAATTTTATTAAGAATGAATGTAGATCTGGTCATTTAAATAAAATGCCCCACAAATTTTCTGTAAAACAAAAGATTATTTTGTAGAAATAATCATTATTATATAATCTCTCAGTAATTTTGTATATTGTTATAATTTTCTGAAACATGTGAGATCTTTTTATGTACTTCAGAGTTTTAGAGGCTACAAACATGCATTTATGTACTCACACATTATTTATTATGGGTAAAAAAAAGTACAAAGAATGCACATTAGATAAGATTTGCACTTTGGATAAAAAAAAATTGCACTTTGCATCCAGTTCCCCAAACCTGGGCCAATGCATGTTTTATTATTCTTTCTTCTTATTTTCCTTAGTCAGAATGCAAGACAAAATGTTTAAATAGGCTCTAGCATTTATTAAAATGCCTATGGTTGAACAAACCAGAAAATGCCCCTAGCTGATGATGTGGGGTTAATCTGGTTTACAGTTTGACTTTGGGCAAACCTAGAGATTTGGATTAGATCAGGGTCCCTTAGGTTTAGAAATCCAAGATGTACTGCAGTGAGGACTTTTCTGCCCAAGCTAATTTAGTGTTGAAGACCTTTCCTCCAGAGACAGGGGTTTCTTTGAGGAGACTCTCTGAGCAAAGTGTAAGTTATGCTCTATTGAGGCTGGGGAGAAGGTGCAGTCATCCTCAGTGGCTGCTTCTAATTCTGAATGCTGCTTTAGTCCCAAAGAGAACATCCAAGCCAGATGTAGATTAAACAACTCTTCTCTGACCGTCTGGGGCCAGATCTAAGCTTTATAGTCCTGAGGGTGCAGCATAACACATCTTTGTTCCCATTGACTTTTCAGCAGGGAACATATGAGCATTTTCCATCTAGAGCTGTTCTTTCCTCCACTACAAACAAATCTAACTGGGAAATTGCCTCAGGGTTGAAAATTGCACAATTAAAAGACAAGATTCTTAAAGTTTGCTGCTGTGAAGAAATTCAGCATGAATCTTTGAAGAGAAGATTCTAAGCAATTTAGTTAGTACTTAGTAACCAAAAGCAGGTCTGTTACAGACACAGAAAACTCAGGATCAAAGAGAGTAATTGTTGGAAACATCTTTTCTATGACTAAGGTAAATTATTCTCAGGTTATTAAAAACAGCAGAGGCATGGAGAATTTGGTCTTTTAGCTCAGAGCTGCTGCTTATTTAGAAGGAATTTTGCCTATAAATTCTTCATTAGACCACATCACTGGGACAAATGCCACATTCAAAGCAGAGCTATTTTTAAAAATTGAAATGCATTAGAGTTGTAAATTATGAATCTGAAAGTATTTTACTTTTTTAGTATCTTAGTTTATTTGCTTATTTGCTGAGGATAATATTCCACTAAAGAGTGATAGAAATAGCTATGTGTGGATACTAAACATATTAGAATGAAATATTTTAGTTGTTTGACACAAAGAGCCATGCAAATATATAGCAGTATAGAAAAAAAAGGTGAATATGTTTAAAAACTATTTCTATTAAATATTTTAGAACAATTTAATACGAGCAGAAAATTGATTTTTGACAACTAATACTCACCAAGGTACAAAAGAAAGGCCAGTTGAAATTGCATTCTTTTGTCAGGAAATGATTAAGCGCAATTATGCTAGGTTAAAAAAAAGGAGATTAAATCAGTCACTAATAAACTCAATAATTGCATTAATTGTCAATGATTTGAAAATTTTTCTGATGGTTCTTACCCTTTAGGGACACAAAATATCTATAGTGTCCAATTCCTTAAAAAGTAAGAGTATATACAGTTTTTACAAATTTTTTTTCTATTTTGAAATCACAAAATACAATCATTTGTGGGAAATATTATGGAACAAATATAATTTCCTATGTATATTTTTATTTTAACCAATTTTTGCCCATCTTATTATTTAGAAAAATATTTAAATTATATAGTTAATATGTACTCATTATTGAAAACAGAAAAATCAGAAATAAAATAATTATTATTCATAGTACTACCACCTAGAGAAAAGTGGTTAATATCTTGCTATATGTTCTACATTTTTCCCTTGCATATAAATATTTTCCAAAAATGATATCATATCATATGCTTCTTTCAATCAATGTATCTCACACATTTTATTGTACCAACAATATATTTCACATTAGCAATTTTCAACCTAGTGGGGGCATCAGGATCACATGGGGGCTTCCACAAATCAAACCTGTGTCCCCCCTTTGTGGATTTAGCTATGCCCCTCTGGATAGAGGCCTCCCCAGTCCCTGTTATGGGAGCTCTAACATAAATGAAAATGTACATGCATCTCAGTGGGTTGGGAGGAGAGAAAGTGAAATGCTCTTCTTTGTCAGTTTTAAATGACTCAGTAGTATTCCTTTGAATGCAAAAACCAACATTTATTTAACAAATTCCCTATTGGTTGATGTGTACCTTGTTTCTAATATTTTCCTGTTATAAATATTTTTGCTAAATCTTTGTTTATATCTTCATTACCCAGGGTATATTAAGTGGAGTGGACATAATGAATCAAAGTGTGTGTGTGTATACAGGCATATACATGTATACATAAGGAGTACACATACATATGCATATATACATTTATACATACTACATGTATGTATGTGTATGTGTGTAAAGCTTTTGATGTCAAACTGCCATTAAGAAAGTTTGTCCCAATTTGCACTCTCATCAACAGCTTGTGGGAACAACTGTTGGCCTGAGCCCTTACCAATATTGGGTATCATAAATTTTGAAAGCTTTTTCAATTTAAAAAGCAAAAAATTGTACTTCATCATTACTATTTTAATGTATTTATTTAAATGGTAGTGAGTATCAATGGGGAAAAAAAAGAGAAACATCTGTAACAAAAATAAATTAATAAAAAATAAATTTAAAAAATATATATTTTTTATGTATTTATAGGTGAGAATTATTTTTGACATTCTAGCCTTTAAGGCTTATCCTAATAAATTCTTTATCCTGCTTATCCCACATCTTTATCCCTCTGATCTCACGTTCCCTGCACTCCAGCATTCGGACACCACTTCCCTCTTGTCGAACCCTCCTCTCTTGCTGTTTCCTTTGCCTGGAATGCCGACCACCTAAATTTAGATAGCAGCCTCCTTATGAAGTCCTTTAAAGAGTGTTTTGAAATGCCTGATTTTAGACAAATTTCTCATTCTGTGATTCAAGCTCTTTACATAGCCTGGGGGTCATTTTGCATGTCCAATGTCATAAAAAAACAACTGAGAAGCAGTCCTCGAGAAGCAGTCCTCGAGAAGCATTTCCATCTGAAAATGAGCTCTATCTGTTATAAAAATCTGCAATTTTGGTTTAGTAACCTCATGAAAAACCTTATGAAAACCTATAGGAGAATCCAGAATGGAGCCTTAGGAGTTTAGTTCTGTGTGGGCCACCCGAACCTGAGCACTTTTTCTAGGTGGTGCATTCTTGTTGCCTTGTCCCTGGTCAGAGCATGTGGCTTCAGTCAATTACCCAGCTACACTTTTGATAACATGAAATCCCAAATCCTGGTGTTGTCCTGGATTCAGAACTCCTGCCTGTATGTTTCATTCTTTCCTTTTTAAAGTTGAATAATATTTTAAGGTATGTACCTGGGGATATTTTTCAACTACCAGTGCTGAGGCCCAACCCAGATCAATTCAGTCAGAATCACTGGGGGTAGGACCCAGGTGTCAACGTGTTGAAGATGCTCCCCAGAGGATTCTAATTATGTAGCCAGAGTTGGCTCACAAACACCTAAAACTCATTAATTTGCCCTATATGCCTGCTTTCCTCCTGGATTTCATTCTAAGAGAAGAGCATAACCCAGTGGTCCTCAAACTTCCTGCCACCCAGGTACATTCCTATCAATTAAATCAGAATACCTAGAGGTGAGGTCCTGGCATCAGTATGTTCTAATGATTCTAGGTGACTCCGATATGTAGCAAAGTTTGAGACCCACTGGCATTACTATGGACCAATGTGCTTACGCCAGAAACTTAAGGGTCATTGTTTTTCTTTCTTTTTATAATCCTCAGCCAAGGATATTTTTCATTGAGTTTTAGATACAGTGGGAGGGAAGGAGAGAGAGAGTGAATGAGAAACACCGACGTGAGAGAGATATGTAGATTGGTTGCCTCCTACACGACCCCCGACAGGGGCCAGGACCAAACCTGCAACCAAGGTACATGTCCTTGACCTGGAATCAAACCAGAGACTCTTCGGTCCGCAGGCTGATGTTCTAACCACGGAGCAAAACTGGTCAGGCCTTAAGTGTCATTCTTTATTCCTCCTCCTCTCACTCTTCAAATCTAAATTTTAAAAAAATTTGTTTGTTTTTGTAACAGATGTTTCTCTTTTTCCCCCATTGACACCCTCCTCCCAATCCTGCCCACCACCCCCAGGATTATTGTCTATGTCCTTGTTTACACATACAAGTGGAAAAGTTCTGTGATTTATCTCTTCCCTCCCCCCACATCCACCTCTTCTGAGGTTTGTCAGTCTGCACCCCACTTCCATGTCTTCGGGTCTGTTTTGTTCCTCAGCTTGTTTTGTTCATTATATTCCACAAATAAGTGAGATCATGTAGTATTTGTCTTTCTCTAATTGGATTGTTTCACTTGGGATAATACCCTCGAGGTCCTTCCATGTCGTCTCAAAGGATAAGAGATCTTTCTTTCTTACAGCTACATAGTATTCCACTGTGTATATGTACCACAGCTGTTTTATCCACTCATCTATTCATGGACACTTGGGCTGTTTCTAGCTCTTAGCAATTGTAAATAGTGCTGCTATGAACACAGGGGTACATATATTCTTTCTGATTGGTATTTCAGGCTTCTTAGGGTATATTCCTAGAAGTGGGATCACTGGGTCAAATGGCAGTTCAATTTTTAATTTTCTGAAATAACACCGTAGTGTTTTCCATAGTGGCTGAACAGTCTGCATTCCTACCAGCAGAGTACTAGAGTCCCCTTTTCTCTACACCCTCGCCAGCCCTTGTTTGATGATTTGTTGATGACAGCCATTCTGGTAGATGTGCGGTGATACCTCATAGTTGTTTTAATTTGCATCTCTCTGATGATAAGTGACATTGAGCATTTTTTCATATGTCTCTTGGCCATTTGTATGTCCTGTTTGGAGAGGTGTCTATTTAGGTCCTCTGCCCATTTTTTAATGGGGTTCTTTGTCTTCCTTTTGTTAAGTTGTAAGAGTACTCTACATATTTTGGAAATTAGCCCCTATCTGATGTATTGTTGGCAATTATGCTCTCCCATATAGTGGGTTTCCTTTCCACTTTAATGGTTGTTTCCTTTGCTTTGCAGAAGCTTTTTAGTTTGATGTAGTCCCATGTATTATTTTTTTCCTTTGTTTCTCTTGCTTTAGACATTGTGTCAGTGAAAATTCTGCTGCATGTGATGTCTGAGATTTTGTTGCCTGCATTTTCTTCTAGGATTTTTATGGATTCATTGGTCACATTTAAGTCTTTTATCCATTTTGAGTTTATTTTTGTATATAGTGTAAGTTGGTGGTCTAGCTTCATTTTTTTGCATGTAGCTGTCCAATTTTCCCAACACCATTTATTGAAGAGGTTGTCTTTACTCCACTGTATGCTCTTGACACCTTTGTCAAATATTAATTGAGCATAATATCTTGGGTCAATTTCTGGGGTCTCTGTTTTATTCCATTGATCTGTATGCCTATTCTTGTGCCAGTACCAGGCTGTTTTGATTACTGTGGCTTTGTAGTGTAACCTGATATCTGGTAGTGTGATCCCTCCTACTTTGTTCTTCTTTTTCAAGATTGCTGTAGCTATTCAGGGTCTTTTTTTCCATGTAAACTTTTGGAGTATTTGTTCTAGTTCTATGAAATATGTCATTGGTATTTTGATGGGGATTGCATTGAATCTATAGATTGCTTTGGGTAGTATGGACATTTTTTTTTTAAACTCATCTCTATTGTTGAATGTATTACAGATGTCCTCCCCCCTTTTTTCCCTATTGACCCCCTCCTCCCCAATCCCGCCCCCCTCCAGGCTTCCGCACACTATTGTCAGTGTCCATTGTTTATGCATATATGCATAGAAGTTCTTTGGTTTATCTCATCCTGCCCCCCCTCCTCCCTTCCCTTTGAGGTTCATCAGTCTAACCACCAATTTGTACTTCTTAATTCCTTCATCTTTTTCACCCATCCCTCCAGCCCCCACCCATCTGGCAAGCAACAAAACGTTCTCAGTATCTATGAGTCTGTTTCTGTTCTGCTTGCTCATTTTGTTTGTAGATTCAGTTGTTGATAGATATGTATTATTTGCCATTTTATTGTTCATATTTTTGTTCTTCTTCTCCTTCAAGAAGACCCTTCAACATTTCATATAATACTGGCTTGGTGGTGATAAACTCCTTTAGCTTTTTCTTGTCTGGGAAACTCTTGATATGTCCATCGATTCTAAATGATAGCTTTGCAGGATAGAGTAGTCTTGAATGTAGGTCATTGCTTTTCATCACCTTGAATATCTCTTGCCACTCTTTTCTGGCCTGCAAAGTTTGTTTTGAGAAATCAACTAATAGTCTTATGGGAGCTCCTTTGTAGGTAACGAACTGCTTTTCTCTGCTGCTTTTAAGATTCTCTCTTTGTATTTAACCTTTGGCATTTTGATGATGATGTGTCTTGGTGTGGTCCTCTTTGGGTTCATCTTGTTTGGGACTCTCTGTGCTTCCTGGACTTGTGTGTCTGTTTCTTTCACCACGTTAGGGGAGTTTTCTGTCATTATTGTTTCAAATAGTATGGACATTTTAATGATATTAATTCTTCCAATCCATGACCAAGGTATTTACTTGCACTTTTTTATATCTTCCTCTATTTCTTTTTTCAGTGACCTGTAGTTTTCTGGGAATAGGTCCTTTACTTTTTTGGTTAAGTTTATTCCTAAGTATCTTAATTTTTTTTGCCATAATGGTAAATGGGGTTGCTTTTTTAGTTTCTCTTTCATTGAGTTCATTGTTGGTGTACAAGAATGCCATCAATTTCTTGACCTTAATTTTGTATCCTGCTACTTTGCCAAATTCATTTATTAAATCTAGTAGATTTTTGATGGAGTCTTTAGGGTTTTCAATTTACAGTATCATGTCATCTGCAAATAATGACAGTCTCATTTCCTCCTTTCCAATTTAGATTCCTTTTATGCTTTCTTCATGTCTAATAGCTATGGCTAAGACTTACAGTACTATGTTAAATAAGAGTGGTGAAAGTGGGCATCCCTGTCTGGTTCCTGTTCTTAAGAGAAATGCTTGTAGTTTTTGCCCATTGAGTATAGTGTTGACTGTAGGTTTTTCATATATGGCCTTTATTATGTCAAAATATGATCCCTCTATTCCCACATTGCTGAGCGTTTTTATCAGAAATGGGTGCTGGATTTTGTTGAATGCTTTTTCAGCATCTATTGATATGATCATATGGTTTTTATATTTCATTTTGCTTATGCAGCGTATCACATTTATTAATTTGCAGATATTGTACCATCCTTGCATCCCTGGGATGAATCCCACTTGGTCATGATGAATAATTTTTTTGATGTATTGCTGGATCCGATTTGCTAATATTTTGTTAAGGATTTTGGCATCTATGTTCATCAGAGATAATGGCCTGTAGTTTTCTTTCTTTGTAGTGTCTTCATCCGGTTTTGGAATTAGAATTATGTTGGTCTCATAGAATGAGTTTGGAAGTCTTCTTGGAATTTTTGCAATGGTTTGAGGAGAATGGGTGTTAGATCTTCTTTGAATGTTCGGTAAAACTCCCCCATGAAGCCATCCGGGCCTGGGCTTTTGTTTGCTGGGAGGGTCTTGATTACATCTTCAATTTCTTTAGTTGTTATTGGTCTGTTCAAGTTTTGTATCTCTTCCTGGTTCAGTTTTGGGAGGCTGTGTGTTTCCAGAAATTTATCCATTTCTCCTAGATTGTCCAATTTGTTGGCATATAATTGTTCACAGTATGTTTTAATGATCCTTTGTATTTCTGTGGTGTCAGTTGTTACTTCTCCTCTTTCGTTTCTGATTTTGTTTATTTGGGTCTTCTCTTTTTGTTTCTTTGTAAGTCTGACTAAAGGTACATCAATCTTGTTTATCTTTTCAAAGAACCAGCTCTTTGTTTCATTGATCTTTTGAATTGTTTTTTTAGTGTCTATGTCGTTTATTTCTGCTCTGACCTTCACTATTTCTTTTCTTCTACTTGCTCTGAGTTTTTCTTTTGTTTACTTTCTAGTTCTTTGAGTTGTAGGGTTAGGAAGTCAATTAGGAATTTTTCTTGTTTCTTGATGTAGGCTTGTAGTGCTGTGAACTTCCTTCTCAAGAATGCTTTTGCTGTGTCCCACAGATTTTGTGTTGTTGTGTGTTCATTTTTATTGGTTTCCAGGAATTTTTAAATTTCTTCCTTGATCTCCTTGGTAACCCATTCATTGTTTAATAACATGTTATTTAGCCTCCATGTGTTTGAATGTTTTTGTTGTAATTGATTTCTAGTTTCATGCCATTGTGATCTGTGAAGATGCTTGATATGATTTCAATCTTCTTGAATTGGTGGAGATTTACTTTGTGTCCTATCATGTGGTCTATCATTTTTATTATTATTAATTTACTTTTGTTCAGATGTTTCTCCTTTTTCCCCCATTGACACCTTCCTCCCCCTCCCTCCCTGCCCCGTCCCCAGTCTTGCTGTCCATGTCCATTGGTTATGAGTACATGTGTACAAGTTCTGTGGTTCATCACTCCACTCCCCGACCCCCTCTTCTGGCAATTGTCAGTCTGTACCCCACTTCCACGTCTCCGGGACTACCCTGTTCCTCAGACTCTTATGTTCATTATATTCCAGAAATAAGTGAGATCATATGATATTTGTCTTTCTCTGCTTGGCTTGTTTCACTTAGGATAATAGTTTCCAGGTCCTCCCATGTCGTCTCAAAGGATAAGAGATCTTTCTTTCTTACAGCTGCATAGTACTCCATTGTATATATGTACCACAGCTTTTTTATCCATTTGTCTAATGATAGACACTTGGGCTGTTTCCAGATCTTAGCTATTGTAAATAGAGCTGCTATGAACATGGGGGTACATATATTCTTTCTGATTGGTGTTTCAGGCTTCTTAGGGTATATTCCTAGAAGTGGGATCACTGGGTCAAATGGCAATTCAATTTTTAATTTTCTGAGGTAACACCATAGTGTTTTCCATAGTGGCTGCACCAGTCTGCATTCCCACCAGCAGTGTACTAGAGTTCCCTTTTCTCCACACCCTCGCCAACACTTGTTGTTTGATGCTTTGTTGATGGCGGCTATTCTGACAGGTGTGAGGTGATACCTCATTGTGGTTTTAATTTGCATCTCTCTGATGACTAGTGATGTTGAGCATTTCTTCATATGTCTCTTGGCCATTTGTATGTCCTGTTTGGAGAGGTGTCTATTTAGTTCCTCTGCCCATTTTTTAATTGGGTTCTTTGCCTTCCTTTTGTTGAGATGTATGAGCACTCTATATATTTTGGAAATTAATCTCTTATCTGATATATCATTGGCAATTATGCTCTCCCATACAGTGGGTTGCCTTTCCATGTTGATGGTTGTTTCTTTTGCTGTGCAGAAGCTTTTGAGTTTGATGTAGTCCCATGTGTTCATTTTTTCCTTTGTTTCTGTTGCCTTAGGTGATATATCAGCGAAAATTCTGCTGCATATGATGTCTGAAATTTTATTGCCTACATTTTGTTCTAGGCTTTTATGGATTCATGAGTCACATTTAAGTCTTTTATCCATTTTGAGTTTATTCTTGTGTATGGTGTAAGTAGATGGTCTAGTTTCATCTTTTTGCATGTAGCTGTCCAATTTTCCGAACACCATTTATTAAAAGGGGTGTCTTTACTCCATTGTATGCTCTTGCCACCTTTGTCGAATATTAATTGAGCATAATGTTTTGGGGCAATTTCTGGGTTCTCTATTCTATTCCATTGATCTATGTGCCTGTTTTTGTGCCAGTACCAGACTGTTTTGATTACAGTAGCTTTGTAGTATAAACTGATGTCCGGTATTGTGATCCCTCCTACTTTGTCCTTCTTTTTCAAGTTTTCTGTAGCTATTCGGGGTCTTTTTGGTTCCATATGAACTTCTGAAGTATTTGTTCTAGTTCTGTGAAATATGTCATTGGTATTTTGATGGGGATTGCATTAAATCTATAGATTGCTTTGGGTAGTATGGACATTTTAATGATGTTAATTCTTCCAATCCATGAACAAGATATGTGCTTCCACTTTTTTATATCTTCCTCTATTTCTTTTTTCAATGTCCTGTAGTTTTCTGCAAATAGGTCCTTTACTTCTTTGGTTAAATTTATTCCTAGGTATCTTAATTTTTTTTTTGCCGCGATGGTAAATGGGATTGTTTTTTTAGTTTCTCTTTCTGTGAGTTCATCATTGGTGTATAAGAATGCCATCGATTTCTTGAGGTTAATTTTGTATCCTGCTACTTTGCCAAATTCATTTATTAAGTCTAGTAGATTTTTGATGGAGTCTTTAGGCTTTTCTACATACAATATCATGTCATCTGCGAATAATGATAGTTTCACTTCCTCCTTTCCAATTTGGATTCCTTTTATTTTTTCTTCATGTCTGATTGCTGTGACTAAGACTTCCAGTACTATGTTAAATAAGAGTGGCGAAAGTGGGCATCCCTGTCTTGTTCCTGTTCTTAAGGAAAATGCTTTTAGTTTTTGTCCATTGAGTATGATGTTGGCTGTAGGTCTTTCATATATGGCCTTTATAATGTTGAGATATGATCCTTCTATTCCCAAATTGCTGAGCGTTTTTATCAGAAATGAGTGCTGGACTTTGTTGAATGCTTTTTCAGTGTCCATTGATATGATCATATGGTTTTTATCTTTCATTTTGTTTATGTGATGTATCACATTTATTGATTTGCGAATATTGTACCAGCCTTGCATCCCTGGGATGAATCCCACTTGGTCATGGTGAATAATTTTTTTGATATATTGCTGGATCTGATTTGCTAGTATTTTGTTTAGGATTTTGGTATCTATGTTCATCAGGGATATTGGCCTGTAGTTTTCTTTCTTTGTAGTGTCTTTTTCTGGTTGGGGAATTAGAATTATGCTGGCTTCATAAAAGGAGTTTGGAAGTCTTCCTTCTTCTTCAATTTTTTGGAATAATTTGAGGAGAATGGGTGTTAGTTCTTCTTTGAATGTTCGGTAAAACTCCCCTGGGAAGGCATCAGGGCCTGGGCTTTTGTTTACTGGGAGGGTCTTGATTACATCTTCAATTTCCTTCGTTGTTATTGGCCTGTTCAAGTTTTCTATCTCTTTCTGGTTCAGTTTTGGGAGACTATGTGTTTCTAGAAATGTGTTCATTTCGCTTAGATTGTCGAATTTGTTGCCATATCAATGTTCATAGTATTTGTTAACAATCCTTTGTATTTCTGTGGTGTCAGTTGTTACTTTTCCTCTTTCGTTTCTGATTTTGTGTATTTGGGTTCTCTCTCTTTGTTTCTTGGTGAGTCTAGCTAAGGGTCCATCAGTCTTGTTTATCTTTTCAAAGAACCAGCTCTTTGTTTCATTGATCCTTTGAATTGTTTTTTTGGTCTCCATGTCGTTTATTTCTGCTCTGATCTTTACTATTTCCTTCCTTCTACTTGCTCTAGGGTTTTCTTTTTGTTTACTTTCTAGTTCTTTAAGTTGTGAGGGTAGGTAGTCAATTAGAAATTTTTCTTCTTTATTGAGGTGGGCCTGTAGTGCTATGAACTTCCCTCTCAGAACTGTTTTCGCTGCATCCCATAGATTTTGTGTTGTTGTGTGTTCATTTTCATTGGTTTCCAGGAAGTTTTTAATTTCTTCCTTGATCTCCATGGTAACCCATTCATTGTTCAGTAACATGCTATTTAGCCTCCATGTATTCAAATTTCTTTGCATGTTCTTGTTGCAATTGATTTCTAGTTTCATGCCACTGTGATCTGAAAAGATGCTTGATATGATTTCAATCTTCTTGAACTTGTAGAGACTTAGTTTGTCCCTTAACATATGGTCTATCTTTGAGAATTTCCATGTGCACTTGAGAAGAATGTGAATTCTGCAGTTTTGGGGTGAAATTCTCTGTATATATCAATTAAATCCATTTGATCTAGTGCTTCATTTAGAATTTCTGTTTCCTTGTTAATTTTTTGTCTACATGATCTATCCCGTGATATCAGAGGGGTGTTGAAGTCTCCTGCTATGATTGTATTGTGGTCAATTTCTCCTTTGAAGTCCTCCAGAAGATTTTTAATGTATTTTGGTGCTCCTATATTGGGTGCATATATGTTTACGAAGGTTATATCTTCCTGTTGGATAGATCCTTTCAATATTATGTAGTGGCCTTCTTTGTCTCTAGTTATAGTCTTCAATTTGAAATCTAATTTATCAGATATGAGTATTGCTACCCCAGCTTTTTTTTCCTTTTCATTTGCTTGGAAGATTTTTTTCCATCCCTTTACTTTCAACCTATGTGAGTCTTTTGTTGTGAGGTGGGTCTCTTGTAGAGAACATATATGTGAATCATGCTTTCTTATCCAGTCAGCTACTCTGTGCCTTTTTATCGGAGCATTCAATCCATTTACATTTAAGATGATTATTGATATGTACTTATTTATTGCCATTTTTGTTCAGTGTGGTTATATTTTTCTTCCTATTTCTTCTACTAATTACAGCAGTCCTTTTAACATTTTTCGCAGTGCTGGTTTGGTGCTAATATATTCCCTTAGCCTTTTTTTTTTTTTTTTTTGTCTGGGAAGCTCTTTATTTGACCTTCTATTTTGAATGATAGCCTTGCTGGATAGAGTAGTCTTGGATTCAGATCCTTGTTTTTCATGACCTTGATTACTTCATGCCATTCCCTTCTGACCCATAGTGTTTCTGTTGAGAAGTCAGCTGATAGCCTTATGGGGGTTCCTTTTTAGGTAACCTGTTGCTTCTCTCTTGATGCCTTTAGGATTCTCTCTTTGTCTTTAATTTTTGGCATTTTAATTATTATGTGTCTTGGTGTGGGCCTGTTTGGGTTCTTACTTGGGGCTCTCTGTGCTTCTTGAACTTGAATGCCTTCTTCCTTCTCCTGGTTAGGAAAGTTTTCTGTTACTATTTCTTCAAATATATTCTCTAACCCTTGCTCATTTTCTTCTTCTTCGGGACTCCTATAATGCGAATGTTATTACGTTTCCAGTTGTCCCACAGTTCTCTTAAGCTATCTTCCTGTTTTTTCATTGTTTTTTCCTTTTGGTTTTCTGATTGATTGATTTTTTCTACTCTGTCTTCTAATTCACTGATCCGGTCCTCCTCCTCCTCTACTCTGCTGGTCAGTCCTTCCAATGTGTTCTTTATTTCTGCTATGTCATTCTTTATTTCCACTTGGTTGGTTTTCATGGTGTCGATATCCTTACTCATGCTGTTTAGTTTCCTCAAGATCATGGCTCTGAACTCTACCTCTGATAATTTGCTTAACTGTATTTCATTTATCTCATCTTCGGTAGAGTTCTCTTGTTCTTTCATTTGGGATCTGTTTCTTTGTTTCACCATTTTTGCTATCTCAGTGGGTTTTGGAGCCTGCCAAATTTTCCCTTTGGGTGTTGGTGTTCTGCTATTTGTGGCTCCCTCTACTGGGTTTGGATGAGCGTGGAGGGCCCTCCTTCAACACCACTGTCAAGTCTCACTTTCCTGGGTAGGTTTGCAAGCTCAGGAAAGGTTCCATTATGCTCTAGGTTTTTGCCTGGAGGCTATTAGCCTCAGTTACTTGAAAAGCCTTAGGATCTCAGTTGAATGAGAAATTCCCTCAGGTGTTTATAGTGTAAGAGGATTTCCTGAGGGTGGGGCCAATGCTGGTTGTTAATGAGCCTCAATTTGTGTTTCTTTACCTCTTTGTCTTACCTGGGAATCTCTGAGGGAGGGGCTGACACAGCTCCTGGAAGGAGCAAACTTGGCTGCCATTCTGTGTAACTGGGAGGGAGCTGGCTGGCCACCACTGTCCTTTGTGGCCACGGCTCAGCACAAACTCTGAACGCCCTCCAAATCCCAGGTGTCCCCACAGAGTTCCAGGTCAGTCTGCCCTCCCTCTGCTGGAGTCCCAGGTGAGTGGCTGTAGCTATTTAGCGCTCTGTCCCAGCCTTCTGCGCTGTGGAGCAGCTTGGGGTCTTAACCCCAAGGGCGGGCGCCACCAGTGCTCACAGCTAAGGCCACTGCTGTCTGTGGGCTCCCAGCCCACCACCCTCACATGCCTCCGCAGATCCTACCAGGCTCATTCAGTGTCGTTGGTTGTATGGTCCTCTCCCGCTGCTTTTCTGTTGCTTTTTCCCAACAATTTGTCTTTATTTTAGTTGTAATTCCTGTTTGGTTCTGGGAGATCGTCTGTGTAGCTTCCATTCACTCCACCACCATTTTTCTGTAGCATGTGGTCTATCTTTGAGAATGTCCCGTGTGCACTTGAGAAGAATGTATATTCTTCAGCTTTGGGGTGAAATGTTCTGTAAATATCAATTAAGTCCAGCTGATCTAGTTGGTCACTTAAGGACTGTGTGTCCCTGTTAATTTTTTGTCTAGATCTATCCAGTGGTATCAGTGGGGTGTTAAAGTCACCCACTATGATTGTATTGCTATTGATCTCTCCTTTGAAGTCCCCAGACGTTTTTTTTTTTTTTTTTTTAACATATTTTGGTGTTCCTGTGTTTGGTGTATATATGTTTACCAGGGTTATATCCTCTTGTTGGATTGTTCCTTTTAATATTATGTAGTGACAATATTTGTCTCTTATTATGGCCCTTGTTTTGAAGTCTATATTATCAGATATGAGTATTGCTGCACCATATTTTTTTTCATTTCCATTTGCCTGGAAAATTTTTTTCCTTCCCTTCACTTTCATCCTGTGTGAGTCTTTTGTTGTGTCAAATCTAAATTTGATCTTATCTTCTTAAACACTGATTCACAAAGCATGGCCCATGGACTTAGTAAGGTGACAGATTTGCCTAGGACTTTCCTGGTTTTAGCTCTGAAAGTCCCCAGGTCCTGGGAATCCCCTTGAGTTCTGGGAAAACCCAGATGTTGGTCAACCTACTGGACCAGCAGCATCAGTGTCACCTGGGAACTTGTTAGAAATGCAAACTAGCAAACCCCAGACAAGGACCTACTAATTAAGAAACTCTAGAGATGTGACTCAGCACTCTGCTTTCATAAGCTCTCCACAAGAGTATGTTCAAGTTTAATAAACCACTGCCCTAAGTAACTCTCAATTCCACACTGTAAAAGTTAGAGATTCTGCTGCTCCTTAGGACAACAGCTAACACTTAATGAGACCCTACTCAGTGGCACATGCTTTCTTAGCTATGTGGTCTGGGTGGTCCCAGGTTAGACACTGCAGACCCAGGCTGTGGTGCTGTGGTACTGTGGTGAGCAGGGCAGGTGTGTAGATCTGTTCCTGTCTGGCTGTGCACGTTCTTTTTAGAGCTTGCTCAGTGAAGGGCTTCTTTTTCTAGCCCTTCAATATCCAAAAATAATTTTCTCATTAGAAAGGAGAAATTGTTCATATCTTCTAGGGAAAAGTCAGAAAAAAAGAGTTTTCCTTCTTTCATATATGAAGTCTCTCCTATGAAACTTCTCATGTCGCTGAATAGGGGTATTCTTTTTTTTTCTTTTCTTTTTAGGTATTCATCACCATTTATGCCCCCTATACCCTCCTCCAACTCTGCCAATCTCCTTTCCCTCACCCCAGCAATCACCACACTGTTGTCCATGTCCATGAGTTCTTTCTCTTTTTTCCTTTTTAACTCAATCCCTCCACCCCAGTCCCTTCCCCAAGCCCCCTAGAGCTGTTAGCCTGCTCTCTATTGATGAGTCTGTCTCTATTTTGCTTGTTAGTTCAGTTTGTTAATTAGATTCCACATGTGAGTGAAATCATATGGTACTTGTCTTTCTCTGACTGGCTTATTTCACTTAGCATAATACTCTCCAGGTCCCTCCATGTCGTCTCAAAGGATAAGAGATCTTTCTTTCTTACAGCTGCATAGTACTCCATTGTGTATATGTACCACAGCTTTTTTATCCATTCATCCACTGATGGACACTTGGGCTGTTCCCAGATCTTAGCTATTGTAAATAGCACTGCTATGAACACAGGGGTGCATATATTCTTCCTGGTTGGTGTTTTGGGATTCTTAGGATATATTCCTAGAAGTGGAATACTGGGTCAAATGGCAGTTCAATTATTAATTTTTTGAGGAAACTCTATACTGTTTTCCATAGTGGCTGCATCAGTCTGCATTTCCATCAGCAGTGTACTTTTTCTCCACATCCTTGCCAGCACTTGTTTGTTAATTTATTGATGGCAGTCATTCTGGCAGGTGATACCTCATTGTCATTTAAATTTGCATCTCTCTAATAATAGTGACTTTGAGCATTTTTTCATATGTCTCTTGGCCATCTGTATGTCCCCTTTGGAGTAGTGTCTATTCAGGTCTTCTGCCCATTTATTTTTTTAATCCTCACCCAAGGATATTTTTCCATTTGTCTTCAGGTGGAGTAGGAGGGAGGGAGAAAGAATGAGAGGGAGAGAGGGAAACATCAATGTGAGAGGGACACATCTACCAGTCGCTTCCCACACAACCCCAACCAGGACTGGGGACGAACTGCAACCAAGGTATGTGCCCTTGACTGGAATCAAACCCACTACTCATTGGTTTGTGGGCTGATGCTCTAACTGCTGAGCCAAACTGACCAGGGTTCTCTGTTCATTTTTTAAATTGGTTTGTTTGCCTTCCTTTTGTTGAGTTGTATGAGTACTTCATATATTTTGGAAATTAACCCCTTATCACATGTATCATTGGCAAATATGTTCTCTCAGAGAGTAGGTTCCCATTTCAGTTTGATGCTGGTTTCTTTTGCTGTGCAGAAGCTTTTTAGTTTGATGTAGTACCATTTGTTTATTTTTTCCTTTGTTTCTCCTGCCTTAGGTGATGTATCTGAAAATTCTGCTACACGAGATGTCTGAGATTTTTCTGCCTACATTTTCTTCTAGGATTTTTATGGTTTCACAACTTACATTAAATCTCTTATTCATTTTGAGTTTATTCTTGTATATGGTGTAAGTTGGTGGTCTAGTTTCATTTTTTTGTATGTACCTGTCCAATGTAGCAACACCATTTATTGAAGAGGCTATCTTTATTCCATTGTATGCTCTTGCCTCCTTTGTCAAATACTAATTGAGCATAATGTCTTGGGTCAATTTCTGGGTTCTCTGTACTGTTTCATTGATCTATATGCCTGTTCTTGTGCCAATACCAGGCTGTTTTGATTAGAGTGGCTTTGTAGTATAACTTGATATCCAGTATTGTGATTCTTCCAACTTTGTTCTTCTTTCTCAAGATTGCTGTGGCTACTCGGGGTCTTTTTAGGCTTCATATACATTTTGGAGTATTTTTTCTAGATCTATGCAATATGCCATTGGTATTTTTTTTTTTTTTTTTTTTAATTTTTTAATTTATTTTTGTTACAGATGTTTCTCCTTTTTTCCCCATTGACTCCCTCCTCCCCATCCCCCCACCCCAACCCCAGCTTTGTTGTCCATGTCCATCAGTTATGCATACATGCGTATAAGTTCTGTGGTTTATCTCTTCCCTCCCCCCCCACCCCCTCTTCTGAGGGTTGTCAGTCTGTACCCTACTTTCACATCTCTGGGTCTACCCTGTTCCCCATACTGTTATGTTTATTATATTCCACAAATGAGTGAGATCATGTGATATTTTTCTTTCTCTACTTGGTTTGTTTCGCTTAGGATAATACTCTCGAGGTCCCTCCATGTCGTCTCAAAGGATAAGAGATCTTTCTTTCTTACAGCTGCATAGTACTCCATTGTGTATATGTACCACAGCTTTTTTATCCATTCATCCACTGATGGGCACTTGGGCTGTTTCCAGATCTTAGCTATTGTGAATAGTGCTGCTATGAACATGGGAGTACATATATTCTTTCTGATTGGTGTTTCAGGTTTCTTAGGGTATATTCCTAGAAGTGGGATCACTGGGTCAAATGGCAGTTCAATTTTTAATTTTTTGAGGTAACACCATAGTGTTTTCCACAGTGGCTGCACCAGTCTGCATTCCCACCAGCAGTGTACTAGAGTCCCCTTTTCTCCACACCCTCGCCAACACTTGTTGTTTGACGATTTGTTGATGGCAGCCATTCTGACAGGTGTGAGGTGATACCTCATTGTTGTTTTAATTTGCATCTCTCTGATGATTAGTGATGTTGAGCATTTCTTCATATGTCTCTTAGCCATTTGTATGTCCTGTTTGGAGAGGTGTCTATTTAGTTCCTCTGCCCATTTTTTAATTGGGTTCTTTGTCTTCCTTTTGTTGAGTTGTATGAGCACTCTATATATTTTGGAGATTAACCCCTTATCTGATGTATCATTGGCAATTATGGTCTCCCATACAGTGGGTTCTCTTTCCGTTTTGATGGTTGTTTCTTTTGCTGTGCAGAAGCTTTTGAGTTTGATGTAGTCCCATGTGTTCATTTTTTCCTTTATTTCTGTTGCCTTAGGTGATGTATCAGTGAAGATTCTGCTGCATATGATGTCCGAAATTTTGTTGCCTACATTTTCTTCTAGGATTTTTATGGATTCACGAGTCACATTTAAGTCTTTCACCCATTTTGAGTTTATTCTTGTGTATGGTGTAAGTTGATGGTCTAGTTTCATTTTTTTGCATGTAGCTGTCCAATTTTCCCAACACCATTTATTAAAGAGGCTGTCTTTGCTCCACTGTATGCTCTTGCCACCTTTGTCAAATATTAGTTGAGCATAATGTCTTGGGTCAATTCCTGGATTCTCTGTTCTGTTCCACTGGTCTATATGCCTGTTCTTGTGCCAATACCAGGCTGTTTTGATTATAGTAGCTCTGTAGTATAATCTGATATCTGGTATTGTGATCCCACCTACTTTGTCCTTCTTTTTCAAGATTGCTGTGGCTATTCGGGGTCTTTTTTGGTTCCATATGAACTTTTGGAGTATTTGTTCTAGTTCTGTGAAATATGTCGCTGGTATTTTGATGGGGATTGCATTGAATCTATAGATTGCTTTGGGTAATATGGACATTTTAATGATGTTAATTCTTCCAATCCATGAACAAGGTATGTGCTTCCACTTTTTTGTATCTTCCTCTATTTCTTTTTTCAATGTCCTGTAGTTTTCTGCAAATAGATCCTTTACTTCTTTGGTTAAATTTATTCCTAGGTATCTTAATTTTTTTGCCGCGATGGTAAATGGGATTGTTTTTTTAGTTTCTCTTTCTGTGAGTTCATCATTGGTGTATAAGAATGCCGTCGATTTCTTGACGTTTATTTTGTATCCTGCTACTTTGCCAAATTCATTTATTAGGTCTAGTAGATTTTTGATGGAGTCTTTAGGGTTTTCTATGTATAATATCATGTCATCTGCGAATAATGACAGTTTCACTTCCTCCTTTCCAATTTGGATCCCTTTTATTTTTTCTTCACGTCTGATTGCTGTGGCTAAGACTTCCAGTACTATGTTAAATAAGAGTGGTGAAAGTGGGCATCCCTGTCTTGTTCCTGTTCTTAAGGGAAATGTTTTTAGTTTTTGCCCATTGATTATGATGTTGGCTGTAGGTCTTTCATATATGGCCTTTATAATGTTGAGATATGATCCCTCTATTCCCAAATTGCTGAGCGTTTTTATCAGAAATGGGTGTTGAATTTTGTCAAATGCTTTTTCAGCGTCTATTGATATGATCATGTGGTTTTTATCTTTCATTTTGTTTATGTGGTGTATCACATTTATTGATTTGCGAATATTGAACCAGCCTTGCATCCCTGGGATGAATCCCACTTGGTCATGGTGAATAATTTTTTTGATGTATTGCTGGATCCGATTTGCTAGTATTTTGTTCAGGATTTTGGCATCTATGTTCATCAGGGATATTGGCCTGTAGTTTTCTTTCTTTGTAGTGTCTTTTTCTGGTTTTGGAATTAGAATTATGCTGGCCTCATAAAATGAGTTTGGAAGTCTTCCTTCTTCTTGAATTTTTAGAAACAGTTTGAGAAGAATGGGTGTTAGTTCTTCTTTGAATGTTCGGTAAAACTCCCCTGTGAAGCCGTCTGGGCCTGGACTTTTGTTTGCTGGGAGAGTCTTGATTACATCTTCAATTTCCTTGGTTGTTATTGGTCTGTTCAAGTTTTCTATCTCTTCCCGGTCCAGTTTTGGGAGACTATATGTTTCTAGAAATGTGTCCATTTCGCTTAGATTGTTGAATTTGTTGCCATATAAATGTTCATAGTATTCGTTAACGATCCTTTGTATTTCTGTGGTGTCAGTTGTTACTTCTCCTCTTTCATTTCTGATTTTGTGTATTTGGGTTCTCTCTCTTTGTTTCTTGGTGAGTCTAGCTAAGGGTCCATCAATCTTGTTTATCTTTTCAAAAAACCAGCTCTTTGTTTCATTGATCCTTTGAATTGTTTTTTTGGTCTCCATGTCGTTTATTTCTGCTCTGATCTTTACTATTTCCTTCCTTCTATTTGCTCTGGGGTTTTCCTTTTGTTTGCTTTCTAGTTCTTTAAGTTGTGAGGTTAGATAGTCTATTAGAAATTTTTCTTGTTTCTTGAGGTAGGCCTGTAGTGCTATGAACTTCCCTCTCAGAACTGCTTTCGCTGCATCCCACAGATTTTGTGTTGTTGTGTGTTCATTTTCATTCGTTTCCAGAAAGTTTTTAATTTCTTCCTTGATCTCCTTGGTAATCCATTCATTGTTTAATAACATGCTATTTAGCCTCCATATATTCAAATGTCTTTGCATGTTCTTGTTGCAATTGATTTCTAGTTTCATGCCATTGTGATCTGAGAAGATGCTTGATATGATTTCAATCTTCTTGAATTTGTAGAGACTTCGTTTGTGTCCTAACATGTGGTCTATCTTTGAGAATGTCCCATGTGCACTTGAGAAGAAAGTGAATTCTGTAGTTTTGGGGTGTAATTCTCTGTAAATATCTATTAAATCCATTTGGTCTAGTGCTTCATTTAGAGTCTGTGTTTCCTTGTTAATTTTTTGTCTAGAGGATCTATCCAGTGATGTCAGCGGGGTGTTGAAGTCCCCTGCTATGATTGTATTGCTGTCGATTTCTCCTTTGAAGTTTTCCAGAAGATTTTTTATGTATTTTGGTCCTCCTGTATTGGGTGCATATATGTTTACCAAGGTTATCTCTTCCTGTTGGATAGATCCTTTCAATATTATGTAGTGGCCTTCTTTGTCTCTAGTTATGGCCTTCATTTTAAAATCTATTTTATCAGATATGAGTATTGCTACCCCAGCTTTTTTTTCCTTTCTGTTTGCTTGGAAGATTTTTTTCCATCCCTTCACTTTCAGCCTATGTGAGTCTTTTGTTGTGAGGTGGGTCTCTTGTAAACAACATATATAAGGGTCATGCTTTCTTATCCAATCCGCTACTCTGTGTCTTTTGATCGGGGCGTTCAGTCCATTTACATTTAAGGTGATTACCGATATGTACTTACTTATTGCCATTTTTGTTTAGTGTGTTTCTATTTTCCTTTCTATTTCTTCTACTAATTACAGCAGTCCTTTTAAGATTTCTTGCAGTGCTGGTTTGGTGCTAATGTATTCCCTTAGCCTTTTTTTGTCTGGGAAGCTCTTTATTTGACCTTCTATTTTGAATGATAGCCTTGCTGGGTAGAGTAGTCTTGGGTTCAGATCCTTGTTTTTCATGACCTTGATTATTTCATGCCATTCCCTTCTGGCCTGTAGTGTTTCTATGGAGAAGTCAGCTGATAACCTTATGGGGTTTCCTTTGTAGGTAACCTGTTGCTTAGCTCTTGCTGCCTTGAGGATTCTCTCTTTGTCTTTAATTTTTGGCATTTTAATTACTATGTGTCTTGGTGTGGGCCTGTTTGGGTTCTTCTTACTTGGGACTCTCTGTGCTTCTTGAACTTGAAAGCCTTCTTCCTTCACCAAATTAGGGAAATTTTCTGTCACTATTTCTTCAAATATATTCTCTAACCCTTTCTCATTTTCTTCTTCTTCGGCGACTCCTATGATGCGAATATTATTACGTTTCCAGTTGTCCCACAGTTCTCTTAAGCTGTCTTCCTGTTTTTTCATTGTTTTTTCCTTTTGGTTTTCTGATTGGTTGATTTTTTCTACCCTGTCTTCTAATTCACTGATCCGGTCCTCAGCTTCTTCTACTCTGCTTTTTAGCCCTTCCATTGTGTTCTTCATTTCTGCTATGTCATTCTTCATTTCCAATTGATTTATTTTCAATATTTCTATGTCTTTGCTCATGGTGTTGATGTCCTTACACATGCTGTTGAGTTTCCTCAAGATCATGGCTCTGAATTCTAGCTCTGTTAACTTGCTTAACTCCATTTCATTTATCTCATCTTCATTGGAGGTCTCTTGTTCTTTCGTTTGGCATCTGTTTCGTTGTTTTACCATTTTGGCTAGCTCAGTGGTTTTTGGAGCCTGCCAAATTTTCCCTGTGGATGTTGGTGTTCTGCTGTTTGTGGCTCCCTGTACTGAGTTTGGATGAGCGTGAGAGGACCCACGTTATACACCACTGTCGAGTCTTACTTTTCTGGGTAGAGTTGCAAGCCCAGAAAAGGTTCAGTTATCCTCTAGCTTTTTGCCTAGAGGCTATTAGTCCTGGTTACTTAAAGAGCCTTGGGTTCTCAGTTGAATGAAAACCTCCCTCAGGTGTTCAGCGTGAGAGGATTTCCCGAGGGTGGGGCAGATGCTGGTAGTTAATGAGCCTTGATTTGCATTTCAATGGCCCAACTGGGTGTGGCTGAATCTCCGAGGGAGGGGCTGCCGCCTCTCCCCAGAGCCCTGGGATGGAGTGAGACGACCAGGCCACAGTCCTGCGTGGCTGAAACTCAGCAAAAGCTCTGAGCGCCCTCCAAATCCCGAGTGTCCCCACACAGTTCCAGTCTAGTCCGCCCTCCCTCCGCCGGAGTCCGAGGTGAGTGGCTGTGGCTGTTTTAGCGCTCTGTCCCAGCTCTGCGCTGTGGAGCCGGCTCGGGCTTTAACCCCAAGGGCAGGCACTGCTCACGGCTAAGGCCTCTGCTGTCTGTGGGCTCCCAGCCCCCCTCTCGCGCCTCCGCAATCCTACCAGGATCAAGTTAGTGTCCCTGGTTGTATGGTCCTCACGAGCTGCTTTTCCGTTGCTTTTTCCCGACGATTTGACTTTATTTTAGTTGTATTTCCAGCTTGGTCCTGGGAGATGATCTGTGTAGCTTCCATTCACTCCGCCGCCATTTTGGAATCCCGCCATTGGTATTTTAATAGGGATTACATTGAATCTGTAGATTGCTTTGGGTAATGTAGACATTTAAATGATGTTAATTCTTTCAATCTATGAACATGGCATATTCTTCCACTTGTTTGTATCTTCTTCTCTTTCTTTTTTCAATGTCCTATAGTTTTCTCAGTACAGGTTTTTGCCTCCTTAAGTTTATTCCTAGGTAACTTTTGTTGTTGTTGTTGTTTTTACAATGGTAAAAGGGATTTTAAAAAAATCCTCACCCAAGGATGTTTTTTCCATTGATTAGTAGAAAGAGCCAAAGAGAGGGAAGGAAGGGGGATGGAGAGAAAGAGAGAGAGAGAGAGGGAGAGAAAGAGAGAGAGAGAGAGAGAGAGAGAGAGAGAGAAAGACAATAATTAGTTGCCTCCCACACATACCCTGACCAGGGCTAGGACTCAAATCTGCAATCCAGGTATGTGCCCTTGGTCATGAATCAAACCCATGACCCTTTGGTTCATGGGTCAATGTTATAACCACTGAGCAACACTGGCTAAGGCAGGGCTGTTTTTTTTAGTTTCTCATCTAGAGAGATCATTAATGGTGTCTAAAAAGCCACTGATTTTTGGATATTAATTTTGTATCTTGCTACTTTGTCGAATTAATTTATTAATTCTAGTAATTTTTTGGTGGATTCTGTAGGGTTTTCTATGTACAATATCATGTCATCTGCAAATAATGAAGGTTTTACTTCCTCTTTTCACATTTTGATGGCTTTTATATTTTCTTCTGGTCTGATCGCTGGTCTAGGCCTTCCAGTACTATGTTAAAAAAGAGTGGTGAAAGCAGATATCCCTGACTTTTTCCTGTTCTTAAGGGAAATACTTTCAGTTTTTGCTTATTAAGTATGATGTTGGCTTTAGATTTGTCATATATGGCCTTTATTATTTTATGATCCCTCTATTCCCACTTTGCTGAAAGTTTTATGAAAAATAGGTGCTGGATTTGTCAAATGCTTTTTCTGCATCTATTGATATGATCATGTAATTTTTATCCTTCATTTTGTTAATGTGATGTATCACATTTATTGATTTGCAAATATTGTACCAACCTTGCATCCCTGGGATAAATCCCACTTGGTCATGGTGTATGATTTTCACCATTGGTATCTTAATAAGAATTACATTGAATCTACAGACTGCTTTGGGTAATATGGACATTTTAATTATGTTAATTCTTCCTATCCATGAACACAATATATGCTATCACAATATTTGTATATTCTTCAATTTCTTTCTTCAATGTCTTATAATTTTTTGAGTACAGGTCTTTTACATCCTTGGTTAAATTTATTCCTAGGTATTTTATTCTTTTTGAAACAATCATGAATGGGATTGTTTTCTTAATTTTCTATTCTGATAGTTCATTATTGGTGTATAAATATGCAACTGCTTTCTGGATTATTTATTTTGTATCCTTCTACTTTACTGAATTCATTTATCTGTTCTAGTAATTTTTTGGTGGAATCTTTAGGGTTCTCTATAGACAGTATCATGTCATCTGCATATAATGACAGTTTTACTTCTCCTTTTCCAATTTGGATGCCTTTTAGGTCTTCTTGTTGTCTGATTGCTGTGGCTAGGACTTCCAGTACTATGTTGAGTAAGAGTGGTAAGAGCAGAGATCCCTGTCTTGTTCCTGATATCAAAGGAAACACTTGTAGTTTTGCCCACTGAGTATAAAATTGGCTGTGGGTTTGTCATAAATGGCCTTTATTATGTTGAGGTATGTTCCCTGTATTCCCACTTTGCTGAGAGGTTTTTTTTTTAATCATAAATGGGTGCTGGTTGTTATCAAATGCTTTTTCTGCATCTATTGATGTAAGCATGTGGTTTTTATCCTTCATTTTTAAAATGTGGTATATCACACTTATTGTTTTGTAGATATTGTACCAATCTTGTGTCCCTGGAATAAATACCATTTGATCATAGTGTATGATATTTTTAATGTATTTCTGGATTTGGTTTGCAATATTTTGTTGAGGATTTTAGAATCTATGTTCATCAGGGATATTGGCCTATAATTTTCTTTCTTTGTAGTAGCATCTTTATCTGGTTTTGGAATTAGGATAAAAGCTGTTAGTTCTTCTCTGAATGTTTGGTAAAATTCACCTGTGAAGCCATCTAGTCTAGGGTTTTTGGGGTTTTTTTTGGAAGTTTTTTAAAAAATATATTTAATTAATTAATTAATTAATTTTATCCTCACCTGAGGACATTTTTCCATTTATCTTCAGATATTTATATAGAGAGAATCACCGATGTGAGAGAGACACATCCACTGGTTGCCACCCACACAACGCCAACCGGGGCTGGTGACAAACTGCAACTGAGGTATGTGCCCTTAGCGGGAACCGAACCTGGGTCTTTCTGGTTTGCAGGCCAATGCTCTAACCACTGAGCCAAACCGGCCAGGGAAGAAGTTTTTTTTTTTTTTTTTTTTTTTTATTACTGCTTCAATTTCACTAGTTGTAATCTGTCAATTTATCTTCCTGATTTAGTTTTGGAAGATTGTATGTTTCTAGAAATTTATCCATTTATCCATTTCATCCAGATTGTCCAATTTGTTGGCATATAGTTGTTCATAATATTTTCTTACAATCCTTTGTATTTCTTTGGTGTCAGTTGTTACTTCTCCTCTTTCATTTCTGATTGTATTTATTTGGGTCCCCTCTCTTTTTTTTTCTTGTTGAGTTTGGATAAACTTTTGCCAATCTTGTTTATATTTTCAAAGAAACAGCTCTTGGTTTCCTTGATCTTTTGTATTGGTTTTTTAGACTCTTTCATTTATTTTTGCTCTGATCTTTAGTATTTTCTTCTTTCTATTCACTTTGGGCTTTGTGTGTTGTTCTTTTCCAAGTTCCTTTAAGTGTAAAGTTAGATTGTTTATTTGAGCTTTCATGTTTTTTGAGCTAGGCCTGTAATGCCATGAATTTCTCTCTTAGGACTGCTTTTCAAGTGTTCCACAGATTTGGGGTTGTTGTGTTCTCATTTTCATTTGTTTCAAGGTATCTTTTGATTTCTTCCTTGATCTCATTGTTAACCTATTTGTTTGTTTAGTAACATGTTATTTAACCTCCATGTTTTTGTGTATTTTCAGTTTTCTTCTTGTGATTGATTTCACGTTTCATAGCATTATGGTCAAAGAAGATGCTTGATATGATTTCAATCTTCTTAAATTTATTGAGACTTGTTTTGTGTCCTAACATGTGGTCTATCCTAGAAACCTTTCCATGTGCACTTGAAAAAAATTTTTCTACTGCTTTGAGTGAAGTGCTCTGAAGATATCAATTAAATCCATTTGATCCAGTGTGTCATTTAAGGCCGCCATTTCCTTGTTGATTCTATGTCTGGAAGATCTATCCATTGATATCAATGGAGTGTTAAAATCCCCTACTATGAATGTATTACTGTCACTCTTTCTCTTTATGTTCATCAAGATTTGCTTTATATATTTAGGTGCTCCTATGTTGGATGCAGAAATGTTTACAAGAGTTATATCCTCTTGATAGATTGCTCCTTTTACCATTATGTAGTGTCCTTCATCTCTTACTGTAGACTTGGTTTTAAAGTCTATTTTGTCAGATATAAGTATTTCTACCTCAACTTTTTTTCCCACTTCCATTTGCATTAAATATCTTTTCAATCTTTTTACTTTTAGTCTGTGTGTATCTTTCATTCTGAGGTGGGTCTCTGGCAGAGGTCATATATATGGGCCTTGTTTTCTTGTCCACTCAGCTAGCCTATGTCTTTTGATTGGAACATTTAAGCCCTTTATCTTTGATGTGATTATTGATAGGTACGTATTTATTGCCATTTTATTTTTTAAGTATGTTCCTCTGTTTCTTTCGTCTTCTTCTTCTTCCTCTCCTCCTCCTCCCTCTCCTCCTCCCCCTCCTCCTCCTCCTCCTTCACTACTTCTCCTTCTTCTCCTCCTCCTCCTCCTCCTCCTCCTCCTCCTTCAAGCAAGCCCTTTAACATGTCTTGTAATACTAGTTTGGTGGTAACAAATTCCTTTAACATTTCCTTGTCTGAGAAGCTCTTCATTTCTTTTTCAATTTTAAATGATAGCTTTGCTGGGTAAAGTAGCCTTGGTCGTATGTCCTTGCTTTTCATCACTTTGAATATTTCATGCCAATCCCTTCTGGCCTGAAATGTTTCTGTTGAGAAATCAGCTGACAGTCTTATGGGAGTTCCCTTGTAGGTAACTAACTGCCTTTCTCTTGTAGCTTTCAAGATTCTTTATCTTTAATATTTGCCATTTTAATTATGATGTGTCTTGGTGTGGGCCTCTTTGGGTCCATCTTGTTTGGGAATCTCTGTCTTTCCTGGACTTGTGGGTCTTTTACCTTCACCAGGTTAGGAAAATTTTGGTTATTATTTTTTCAAATAGGTCCCGATTCCTTGCTCTCTCTCTTCTCCTGGTACCCCTATGATGCTTCATGTTGTCCCAAAGGTCATTTAAATTATCCTCATTAAAAAAATTTTTTTTTATTTATTGCTTTTACACAGAGAGGAAATGAGAGGGAGAGAGAGATGAAAACATCAATAAGAGAGAATATTGATTAGCCACCTCCTACATGCCCCCTACTGGAGATTGGGCCCACAACCTGGGCATGTGTCCTGACTGGGAATCAAATTGGTGACCTCTTGGTGCATGGGTCAATGCTCAACCACTGAGCCACACTGGCCAGACTGTCCTCATTTTAAAAAATTCTTTTTGCTGCTCTGGTTTTTGGGTTTTTTTTAGTTTTTTTTACCTTGTCTTCCAAATTGCTGATTTGACCCTCAGCTTCATCCAACCTACTGTTTGGTCCTTCCAGTGTATTCTTTATTTCAGATATTGCATTCTTCATTTCTGACTGGTCCTTTTTTATGGTTCCTATGTCTTTTCTCATGCTTTTGAGCATCCTTATAATCATTACTTTCAACTCCATATCTGATAAATTGCTTGCTTCCATTTCATTTGGCTCTTCTTCTGGATAATTTTCTTGTTCTTTCATTTGGGGCCTGTTTCTCTGTCTCCTCTGAATGGGGGTATTCTTATCTTTACAGCTCTTAGTAAGTCTTTAAAGGCATGGGGTATATTCTTCTTTTTATTTTTATTTTATATTTTAGTGACAGCTTTACTGAGATAATTCACATACCATAAAATTCGCCTTCAACATGGCTTTTTATTTTTTTTTATTTATTTATTTTATTATTAATTTGTTTTTGTTACAGATGTTTCTCCTTTTTTCCCCCCCATTGACACCCTCCACCCCCTTCCCTTCTCCTTGTCCCCATCCCTGTTGTCCATGTCCATTGGTTATGCACCCATGCACATAGGCTCTGTGATTCATCTCTTTCCCCTGCCTCCCCCCTCCTCTGAGGCCCGTCATCCCGTACTCCACCTCCATGTCTCTGAGTCAATTTCGTTGTTCAGTTTGCTCAGTTCTCCTGTGTGTTGCCCAGCTTCCGCTGTTGGTGTGGGGGTCGCTCAGCTCCCTCGCTCGCCTGGGTTCCTCCGTGGTGGTGGGGGGTCACTCAGCTCCCTCGCTCTGCCTGGGTTCCTCCGTGGTGTGGGGGTTGCTCAGCTCCCTCACTCCGCCTGGGTTCCTGCGTGGTGGGGGGGGTCGCTCAGCTCCCTCGCTCCTGGGTTCCTCCGTGGTGGGGGAGTCGCTCAGCTTCCGCACGCGTCCCTGGCTGCAGGATCTCGTTTCCTTTGAGGCGACATGGAGGGACCTGGAGGGCAGTATGCCGTCTCCATTCTGCTGCTTCTTTAATTATGTAGTTGCAGGGCTTCCATTCAGCTTAATTTCATGTGGTCTTTAAGTGATAGTTATTCTGTGATTTAGTTGTAACTTTGATGTGGTTGTGAGAGGACGCGATTCCGCGTCCACCTACCCCATCATCTTGACCGGAAGTCAACATGGCTTTTAATACATTAACAGAGTTGTGCTCCATCACCACTATCTAACTCTAGACCATTTCATTATCCTAACATTCTTGTTAGGATACCATACCCTTTGGCAGTCACCACCATCTGCCTCTTTCTGCAACCCCTGGCAACTACTAATCTACTTTTTCTCTCTGTGGATTTGTCTGTTCTAGATATTTCATATAAACAAAATCATACAATATGTGGTCCTTTGTGACTGGCTTATTTTTTTACATATTTTTTAAATTTATTTTTTAAAATAGAGTAAGGGAGAGAGATATAGAAACATCAGTGTGAGAGAGAAATATCAATTGGCTGCCTCTTGCACAGCCCCTACTGGATCGAGCCCACAACCCAGGCATGTGCCCTGACTGGGAATTGAACTGAGACCTCTCAGTCCATGGGACAATGCTCAATCCACTGACCACATAGGCTGGGCAGGACTGGCTTCTTTCAATTAGCATAATATTTTTAAGGTTCATCCTTATTGTAGGCACCAGTCCTGCATTCCTTTGTATTGCTGAATAATATTCCACTGTACATATATACCACCTTCTGTTTATCTATTTGTCAGTTTGTAGGCATTTGTTTTTTTTCCTACTTTTTGGTTATTCCTGCTATGAAAATTTATCTACAAGTATTTGTATGGATGTATATTTTCATTTCTCTTGGGTAAATACATAGGAGTAGAAACATTCTACTTAAAAAAAAAGTTAGGACTTTGTCTAAACCTTCCTTTGTAAGCATTTGAAGGCAAATTTTCATCTTTTTGTGCCTGCAAGTACTTAGAAAAATATAAAAAGCATTTGTTGACTTGAATTATTTGTAGTTTGCATTTCTTGTGTTAAAATATATCAGTGTCTAGCCTTGACACTAATTGCATGCAGAGCATTCTAACTTGATTTTTATTTACTGGGTAGTCCACTAACTTCGCCTCATCCACCCCCACTTGGAAGTCTCAGCTGTGCCCTGGAGGTGCCCCTTCCTGCTGATGCTGTTGTAGCCTTTGTTTTGAGATCTGTTTATCAATTGACAGTCATGTTTGTTCCCTGTGCTGACCTGCCTCTTCCCCCATAGCCTATTCTATGACTTTTAGTCCTTAACTTTTTTCCTATTTCACTCTTTTTTTTATTTATTTACAGAGCCCCAGCGGGAAACTGGGCTGTCTTTAAATCTGAAAATTTAAATATTGTAATACGAAGTGCTTGGGAGGTAAAGAGGGTTATAGATATAATCACCCATCAATAGTCCTAATTTTTTTATATCATAGCTGGAAAACATTCTGAAGTGGGCTTTATTCCCAATACTTGTCTCCATTTAGAACTGATCTTAGAACTAAGCTTTGAGAAATGATCCTGAACCACATCCTCTGAAGGACTCACAGTTTTCAAGTCAGAAGCACTGCCCTGTGGTTCAAAGCATTCACACCAGGGAGTTCTGGAGAGCCCAGTGGAAAGAAGGGTGAAAAGGGCTGGGGTCTCTAGCTTTCTTCCTCCCCACAAAGTAATAGGAGTGACCCCAAATGAATGCCAATATTAGGGTTTAAAATCCATTAATCCAGCTATCTCTGAAATCTCTGAGGCACAGCAAATAAAAAGGTGAGTTAATTCTGGTTAATTCAGGCTGCTAAAATAGTCTCCCTGAAATGATCCAATAAAACGTGGTAAAGGGATTTAAATCTTCCCTGATTTTCATATTTCTCTATGTTCCATTGCAAGTAAACTCTTGACTTCTTTCTCAGTGAATGTGGATTATGGCTGATCCCTGTAATTATGCTGCAAATTCTTAGGCCCATTATCAGCTTTTCTGTTTCTCAGAAAAATGTTGTGCAATGGTTCTCAATGGGTTTGTTTGCCCTGCGGAGACCATTTGGCAATGTCTGCAGACATTCCTGGCTGTCACAATAGGGGAGGGTGATATTGCTGACATCTAGTACACAGAGGCTAGGGATGCCCCTAAATGAATATCCTACAATGCACAGGACAACCCCAACCCCCTAACAAAGAATTATCTGGCCCAAAATATTAATAGTGCTGAGCTTGAGAAACTGCAGGTGGCTCCAATGCCCTTAGCCAGGGCATGGCACCTCACCCTTTGTTTCCAAAAGTTAGTCAGCTCTAGTCTTTCACCGTTTCAGGTGATCTAAGCCCCAAACTAGATGAGTGTTTAGTAAGTCTGGCAACTTTTAAAAGTTCTGTTATCTAAAATCATCTACGCAGGCATTGTAAAACCCCTAGCTGCACATACAGCACAGTTCAGGCTGTGGTAATCTCGTCAATGCCTTCCTTCAAGCTATTCATTTAATTGGTGCTGCTTTTCTGGTTGGTTTATCAGAGTTGACATTTGCAAAGCGTCACAGGGGCTACAGGAAATTTTTTTTTTTGCTGTATTCATTGGTGAGTTTAAGTAATATGTGTACAAGTAATTGGAATGAGTAAATATAATATTACCCCTTCTTTGGATGAAAAGCATGTATTTACAACCAGGCTAGATGTATTTTGGTTATTGTTTAATAAATAAATGGATGATGAAGGTGTTAAAATATATTAAGTATTGCAATAAACAGGTCTTAAAATGTATGAAGTGTTGCAATAAACAATAAAATATATCAAACTGACAACAGTTTTCTGGCATTGCTAATTGATTTTAATTTACTGACTGTTCACTACTATTACTTCATCTGCCCTCACTTGACGTCTGTGCTCAGTAGACAAAGTTATGTTTAACTTTCCCTTATTGTGTAACACATTGTTTCCACTTTACACCAGGAAACTTTAGATATTTCAGCCGTGTTGCCTAGATTGCATCACAGTGAGGAAAGCAGAACTCGGAGCTATAAAGCGTACTTTCCTTTCAATTTCAGCAGATATTATGTTTTCCTTAACACATAGTATTTACACACACTTAAGATATTAAAAACATTTTGAAGATATGGATAGTTCTATAGAATTTGAACTTTTTCTAAATTGTCACAAGTTGTATCACCATGATAAAATAAGCATTTACCTAATACACAATTTAAAGTTGTGCACCTCAATACTACATCATTTACAGCTTCCTACAAAGAACAGAAGACTTCAGGTCATTGGCTGCATCCCACTGTGCACTAAGCTTTCACTCTTCCCATTGGATACCGTATTATATATGCATGTCTGTGTATAAATGTTATCGGATCATTGATCATCCCGTAAAAGCAATGATTATCTATGCTTTGATATGTTATATTCTATGCTAGTTTCTCATGTACCCATCAAATTCGGAGCTTGCTGATCCTTCACTTAATCCAAAAAAATGCCAACTTGCCATTGAGATAGAAGGTGAGACTTACTGGGATTTCAGAGTCTGTTGAGAGGCAGGCAGCAGGCAGGGCGTGTAAAGGCACACCTGAAAGCCAGAGTCAATTTAAGTAGAAAACATTTTCCCTGAGGCATCTAAGGGTAGGGAAAAAAGATGAGAGGTATTCCAAAACCTGCCAAAAAAGGTGATTTGTGAAGTTACTTGCCTTAGGTTTTTAGTTACACACACACACACACACACACACACACACACACACACACACATCCTTGTATACAGAGGGGAAAAGAGCATGATTTTATAGCAAATGTTCATTTATATGCCAAACTTCTGAAAACAATGACTATGAGGAGCTGCCATTAGAGGCTACAGCAACAAACTGCAATGTTACTGCCAAATTTATAACTCCGTTTTTAGGGGACTTGTTACTCCAACAGTGTGAAATTAAGGAGGAAGACTCGCAGAGAATCAAAGCTTACATGGTGCTCACAAAAGCCACAGAGGGGCAATGCCCTCTCAAGGAATAAATTATTTGAGGGAGATGCTCTAAATTTACTTGGGTGAAAAGTATGGACCTATTCAAACACATTTTATTTCCTACTTGCAATAATAATACTTTATAAAGCAAACTCTTAGCCTGGAAAAGAGTGGTTGATAAATGCAGACATTTTCACAATTCACTAACTTGTAGAGTTTTTCACTTGATCATCCAGCTTTGGAGCTTGATGATGGGGTTCAGTGACTTAGGGGGAAGCGGCCTTAGCTATTTCTTCGGCTGCTTCCTCCAAAGTCCCTGTGTTTTTTCCCTCAGCATAGGCACAGCTGGTAATTGGTGCAGTATTAGTGACTTTCTTTGGGCCTTGGCTTGCTGGCACTGGTGTTACCATTGTAATTAGCTAGTTATTAATATTAATAGTAGAAAGAAAGCAAGGGGAAGGCCAGACATTATAATCATGGTTATCTGGGCAGCTTACCAGGAAGCTGAAATTTTACACTCCCCGGGGAACCACTAGTCCATTCTCTGCAAATCACCAGGGGAAATGGTCCAACAAAGGGGAAGATGGATGCATGCACAGTAAAGTTGGGGTGACATAGGGAAGGTGTTTGCCTGTCAGTCTAACCTGGGAACAAAGATAATTAGCCAGAGGTGTGGAGCCAATGCAAACCTGTGAAAATTTGGAAATATGGAACCCCAGACAAAGGAATTCTCTCTCTCTTGTTCCTCTTGCTTTGTTCCTGCTTCCTTGCTCTCACTGTCTTCCCTCCATAGCCATGTGACCCGGAGAAGCCGCATGGCCCATGACCATGTGGACCCCACACACAATGGACTACAGCTGGGAACACAAGCTAACTTAGCCAAATGCTGGACTAGACTGCAAATATGGAATGGAAACTCTGGGCAATGGCTTTGATCCTAGCTCTGCTGAAGACAAAATGGGACTTTTTCCTTGGCAGGATGGAGGGAGATGGGACGTTGGAAACTCAGGGGTTTAATTCCACAGAAATAAAACTTTCCATGATACCTCATTCTTCCATGGATGCCTCTGGAAATTCTTATTCCAAAGGCATCCCAAGAAGCCCACTTTCACCAGCAACAGGTGGGGACATGGAGAGTACCCCACTGATAGTATTGGGACACCATCATGTCTTTTCAGAAAGAAGTTGCAGGGCTCAGCCTGGATCTCAGAGCATCACCCAAAGGGAAGATGTAAAGTTTCAGTCCTTATAGTGCTTCTTTCTTTGTTCCTTTCTGTTTGAAACAGCACCCGATTCTCCCTGTTTCTGCTCAAGATTGCTAGTCAGAAGGTCTTACCTTTCATGGGCTTGTTTACACCTACTATCCTTTCAAGAACAGTGCAGGGTTGGATGGGATGGAGGTGTGAGAGGAGGTTGGAGAAAGAAGACTAAATATTATTGACTGAACTGTTTTATTTTGCTTAGAAAAACCAAATTTAGTATTTTGTGGTTGGGTCTTCTTGACCAAAAGTTATCCTACCTCAATTACTTAAAGCAGAACATTTTAAAACATTACATTTTCAGACTGAACCTTAGCTTAGCTCTTCCCAAGATGAGATCATCAAATAATATTATGAAGGAACTCCCCCAGCTTCTGAATGCTACGTCAGCTTTTTTTTTTACTCCATTTACTCTTGTTCTATAGCCTTACATAAATATATTGATTGGAGCTAGCATCATGTCTAACACAGACTCTAGTTGGCTCCTAAATCTTGTCCTTGTTTCTTCTGAGCCATTCTTCTCATTGTCACCAGAGGACACACATTTACACTTGTAATCTGTTTGCTTACAAACCTTTATTGGCTCCCTTTTACTTACAGGCTCTGATTTTCTTAGTGTGGCATAACAAAACCTGTTTGCAATCTGGCTGCAACATCTTTTCCATGCTCCCTTCACGAGAGCTATCTCTACAGGTCCTGTCCCTGGATGTGCCATCCTCACCCGAGGATATGTTTTTATTGATGAGAGAGAGAGAGAGAGAAACACACACTGATGTGAGAGAGAAACACTGATCAGTTGCCTCCTGTACGGCCCCAACTGGGAATTGAAACTGCAACCTAGGTATGTGACAAATTAGGGAATCAAGTCAACAAATGTTCCCCAAACACTGATTTTATAGACTTTTCAGCTCTTCCAGAAGTGTTTTTTAAAGGTTCTTACTTGCCATGTAATTGTGTTTATTTTATTTATTGCTATATTTTAAATTGATACTGCTGTTGGTTTTAATTTTATTCCCTACAGGCACACTAGAAAGCAAACTTCTAGACAGCTGTAATCCTGTCTTTCCCATTTCAGGGCTGAACACAGAGGAAGACATCTGCAGTTAGTATCAGCTGAACTTAACTTGTTTCATTACCTTTTACAAACCAACAACTTCCACAAAGCACCAGGTGGCAGGAGACCCAAGAGTAGCATTTAGTTTTCAGGTAGAAACTTCAGCAGGAAGATTAAGCAAAATGGAGGAACTTTTCAGTTTGTTTATTTGATCAGTTTGTGGTCTGCTTTATTAATCTCGTATTCTTTTCCCCTGTAGTCTTTTAAATTATTGTGCAAATATAAATCACTAGACACTAAATATTTATGTATATTTTAAAGTAATCTTAAACATTGAAATTTCATAAAAAGTATTGTTTAAATGTATAAATGTAAAAGGCTTTCTGCATTTTTGAGTGATTTTATTATATCTTGAGGAGTTTCCCCTTCTATATGTATCTCCAGTTTTATAATAAAAATCATAATTAAAGTGACAACACTTCAAATTTCAGAAATTTGCCTTCAAATAACCATGTATAGGCGACCATGACTATTTTCCTATAAACTGATACCATATTCTTAGCATATTTGTTTTCATTTCAGAATGGCTTAATTATTTATATCTTAGGATTAAGGTTAGGGTTAGAGTGTTGCCAGACAGGAGGTATTTTCAGGAAAATAATTTGCCCATTAAACCAAAAGTTTAGTCTACCAGCTAATCAGAAGCAGTCCCTCAGTATAGCTCTTCTCAAGCAAAGGTCTTGGTATCTCTTATTTACTATTAACAAAAAAGAAAATAGCTTTATTGCTTTCCCTGAACAATGATAAATGCTCATTGACTCCAATCAGACAATATAAAGAAGTACAAAGAAGAAAATAAAAATCACTTGAAAGCCTACAGTCTTTCTGTGGACATCTTTCCAGATCTCTCCTCTCCCTCACTCTTGTTCTTACTTGCTCTCTCATCTGAGAAGTAGAGGCTGGGCAGGCTGAAGATCAGGTCCAAGTCCCCACTTCGGCCGTGAAGAATCCCAGCTCTACTTTGGTCAAAAACCTTCAAAACTGGCAAATTCCTTTAGGTATAATTTACATACCATAAAATTCCACTTGTTTTAAGTGCACAATTCAATGCTTTTTGTTGAACTCAAATGTAGGAGAAGAGAACATTTCATATCCCTAGGTAGGCAGCCTGGGAAGAAATGAGCATATATTATTGTTCAGGAAAAGCAATAAAGCTATTTTCTTTTTGGAAAAGAAAATGAGAGATAGCAGCCTTATCTCAACCAAAATTCCTTGGTGAGCCTTGTCCAGCTGTGATCCGCCTGCCTTTCCTCCTGGTGGCCCGCCTAAAGGCAAGGCTGAGGAAGCAGCACCCACAGAGACTTGCCCAAATTCAAGGAGATTTCATGAGGGCTAAGCAGTCTCCATTGGGCACCAGGAAGATTGCAAGTCCAGATGGGGTGTGTGGAGGATTACTAAGTACAGTTAGCCAGCCTTTAATAAGATTTGGTGAACCCGAATGATCTAAGATCTCAGTGCTTGATGGAGCTGACACATGCTGTCAAACGCTGAAAGGACAGATGAGTGTGGGCCTGCCTACACAGCCCTCAGGCAGCAAGGAAGCCTCAAAACCCTCCCTGTCAGAACTGATGTCAGCCACCCTGTTACCTCACAGTGACCCCAGGCAGAGAGCCCATTGGCACCTGGAGAGAACTCTGGTAGATTTACCCTTCGGTTTCTTTGATAACCAATGTTTCTAGTTCCTTGACGTACAGAGGAAGATGGAACAATCCATACAGCCTGCAGGGGCTTGGGCCTGAGGTCCTCCTGGCAGCTCCCAGCTCAGAATCTGCCTTGGAGTCTAGTCGCCAGACAGAGGTAGGTGGAGCTCACAGGGCACTTAGAGAGAACCAGGTGACTCAAGTCCATCGATGAGTTTTTATCATTCCTATCAGAATTTTAAAATGCATTTCAACACTAATAGGAAATGTGTAAAAATGTACCAAATTTTAAGTTGTTGATAATATGAAAGCTGTGTCATTTCTATGTAAAGATTGTTAACAAAGAGTTATGGATAATTATAGTTTTCTTTGCCCTCAAGATGAAGAAACTAAAAGTGAAATGATTTGGCTCAAACCACACATAGGTCCATGGCCATCCTCCATGTTTGCCATTCTAACAGCCCAAGGTGCTCATTCTTTGCTGTGGTGCTTTGGTGGCACAATGGTACACTCGCACATGTTAAGGTTTCAGTGGGTCCAGGGAAATGGAAGCATTTTGTAGGATAATGGGGCATACTAAATCATTTAATTTCCACATCAACCCTGTGAGGTAGGTACTAAGTTATTCTCACTTTACAGATGAGGGAACTGAGGCACAAAGAAGTTAAGTAACTTGCCCATGGCTACACAGATATTAATACTTCCTTTAATTTCCCTGAAATGAACTGATATAACAAGGAAGAAGAGGGAAGCAGAAATAATAAAGACCAAGTTGTTGGGCCTATCATATAACAAATCCTCCCACAGCCCTTCCCTCCAATCATGCTGAATTGTGCCAGAAAAAATTGTGAAAATCTTTAAAATGAGAAAAAAAAAGGCTGCTGTCCTGTGTAGTGCATCTTTCCTGGTTATCTCTGTCTTTTATAGTCTTTCAGCTATTTTACACTCTGTAAGTCTTATAATAATAGAAATGATTCTTGTCTATAGAAAACTGTACCCTGTGGAGATACAACTGACTATTGCCTTATAGACATTGACCAACTGATTTCAGCATTTCTGATAGCTTATATATGTGTGTTTTTAAAAGTTTCCTTCAAATTGGTTATAATATTTTACTGGTTCTCTCATTAATTAGTAAGTTAAATAAAATATTTGGCACATGTTTGCTTTATATTTGAATAAGACTCATGATTTTATCTTTTTAAAAAAATTAATCTTTAATAACTGCTTTTAGTTCCTGAATGTGCCTACGTGCCTTTCTCATGAGCTTCTCCTCTTCATGCAATGTTTTGCTTGCTGCTTCATCTAGTTCAGGGGTCTGCAATGTCCAAGACACAGGCCTACTCTGTCCCACCATCTGCTTTTGTAATGGCCTACAAGATAAGACTGGCTTTTAAGGTTAAAAAATATAAAAAATAGTAATATTTTGTGACACATGACAATGATATGAAATGTACATTTCAGTGCTTATAATGTTTAATTGAAATATCCATATTGATCATTTACATATTGTCTACAGCTGCTATGTCTACACTACAGTGACAGAGTTGAGAAGTTGTGAAAGAGAACATACCACTTGCAAAGCCAAAAATATTTACTGGCCCTTTTCAGGAAAAATCTGTTAACCCATTGCTGTGGTCTAAATGTTTGAGTTACCTCCAAACTCATATGTTGAAACCCTAGTTTCAAAGATGATTGTATTAGGAGGTGAGGGCTTTTGGGAAGTGCTTAGGTTATGAGGCTGGAATCTTCATGAATGGGAGGTGCCCTTATAAAAGAGACCCCACAGCCCTGGTCGGTTTGGCTCAGCGGTTACAGTGTCAGCCCGCGGACCAGAGAGTCCCGGGTTCAGTTCCCACTAAGGGCACGTACCTTGGTTGCAGTTTGTCCCTGGCCCCGGTTGGGGTTGTGTGGGTGGCAACCACTCGATGTATCTCTTTCACATCGATGTTTCTCTCTCTCTCTCTTCCTCCTTCTCTCCCTCCTGTTCTGACAATAAATGCAAAAAAATAAAAAATAAAAAAATAAAAGAGACCCCACAGAGATTCCTTGATCCCTCCACCACATGAAGACACAGCAAGAAGTTGGCAGTTTGCAGCTAGAAAGAGGGTTTTCACCAGAACCCAACCATGTTGGCACCCTGATCTTGGATTTCCAGCTTCTAGAATTATGAAAAATAAATTGCTGTTGTTTATAAGCTACCCAGTCTATGGTGTTTTGTAATAGCAGTCTGAATAGACTAAGACTCCCATATTCTACTTAATGCCACTAATGTCTCAGCATCTGCTCCAGGGCATCTGGGACACTTCCTAACTCTCCATTCTGTGTTGGGTTCACTCAGTGGGTGCATAAAACACTCTATATGTGTGTCTACTATAGCAGTTGCCATCTGTGTTGTGAGTGTTGACTCTTCTATAGCTTCATACCTAGTCTGGAAATCCCTTGAGGACATGGGCTATGTATAGTTCACCGTTGCTAGATTCTCAGAGCCTAAGACAATGCCTGGCATATAATGGGCTCTCAATATTTATTGAATGAATGCTTTTCTTATCCTATACTGGATAACAAGGGCCTTTGAATATCACGGCATTCTGAATAATATTTAGTAATTGGCTATAAATCTATTTTAATTTTTAATTTTGGGGGGTTAAAGCAAAAATACAAGCCAACCTATTTTTTAAATAAAATGACATTAACCATTATTTCTTTTAATTCCCTTGAAAGGAAACGTTCAAGGACACTGGAGATAGAAGTATGAAAACCAGCTTGCCATGGTCTAACATGGCAAATGAGCTCAGTGAAGGTGGAATGTGTTTGGATGAGAGCACAGGTTAAAAACGTCATTGGAGGACTGGCCAGCTTTAACTAACCTCCCAACTTGGCAGGGCTAAGCAGTTGGCACAACTTCTGGAAGTACCTTTCTCAAAATTTTTCACTTACCTACTTATCTTGGAATAAATCCTTCAGACGAAGCATGGCCCTGCCAACACCTTGATCTTAGACCTCTAACCTCCAGGACTGTAAGATAATAAATTTCTGTTGTTTCAGCCAAGTACTTTGTTATGACAGCCCTAGCAAACTAATACATCATGGCACTTTTCATCCTTTCCTCTAACCCCAATATTGGGTTTGGGGGTTTATTATCACTTAGAACTGCTGCCTTTTGGGTTTGTTGATCTTGTTGCTTTTCCAAATTGAACTTCCCTCCATATTAGTTTCCTATTGCCATTGTAACAAATTACCACAAATTTATCTCACAATTATGGAGGCTGAAGTTCAAAATCAGTCTCATTAGCTAAAGTCAAGGTGTCATCAGGTTTGGTTCCTTCTTGGGAGGCTCTGAGGAGAGAATACATTTCCTTGCCTTTGTCAGCTTCTAGAGGGTACCTGCATTCTGTCACCCCTTCCTTGCTCCACTCAAATCTCTTGCTTCTGTTGTCATATCTCCTACTCCCCACTCTGACTCTCCTGCCTTCCTCTTGTGAGGACCATGTGATTATATTGGACACATTCAGATAATCCAGGAAAATTTCTCCATCTCAATATTCTCAACTTGATCACATTTGCAAAGCACATTTTTACCATGTAACATAACATATTCATAGGTTATAGAGACTAGAACATGGACATCTCTGAGAGGCCGTTATTTTGAGTACCACACCTCATTCCATCCCTATCCTTTCCAAATGCCATTCATCTTTCAAGGTCCTCTTCTGGGACTCCTTTACCTGAGCCCACAATGACATCTGTCTTTGTAATCATACTATCACAGCACCTGGTTCTAGATCCCTAGGTGTTGGACATGAGGTCACCTATTTTTCTAATTGCTCTGAAGGTGCTTTGAATACAGAGACTATTGTTATACTCTGCCCATGCACTCAAAGATGTAATTGTGATGGAAGTATCTGTTATTACATGGAGTAACTGTGCAAAGCAGCAAATCCAGACCTCCAAATTTGCCCTCTACTTCCTCCCTTTGGTTACTTATGCTACAGGTGAGACTGAGGTGGGCTGAGTAGAGAGCTCAGATACCAATGTCAATCTGCCCATGAGCTTGCTATCGGGATGGAGTAGAGCTGGTAAGCAGTCAGGTGTGACTTTCATATTCTCATGATGTCCTTCCCATCTCTATGGAAAATAATAATCAGTACACACCCCTGACAACCTCAAACAAGTCCCAACAATGTTTTAGGGACTTTGTGAAGCACTTGCAAGTGTGGGTTCTGCCTTCCAGAGCATATGGCAGCCTCTCAACAAGAGAGCAGGATGATTCTTGAAAACTGTCCTGAAGTTGTGCCCTGCGTGCTAAACTCTGAAAAGAGTAAGATGTGGGTCTCTGTTCTTGCATAAATGTGGGTCTATGCCTGGGTAGATAGCTGTGTCTTTCCTTTCTTTAGCTTTTGGACTGAGAACATGCTGCACAGCAGGCTTTTATTTCATTTTTAAATATTAATCTTTCACTATGAGACACACATCTATCAATAGGTCTACCCTCCTCCCATTTGAACATCAGAGTTTTGTGTAGTTAAGATTTAAGGAGAAATAATTCCACGAAGGAAGGAACTTGTATTTTGGAGTCAGACACACTTGAATTCACATAAATGAGTTCTGTGGTTGTGTGATATTTGGAAAGAAAAGAGGTGCCAACTCACAGGATTGATGAGAACATGAAATGGGAATGGTGTATCTATAGTACTTCATAAGTACCTTGCATTTAATAGGCACTAAAGACAGGTTAGTTCTTTTTCTCTCTGTCCTCATAGTAACACAACAAATTCTTGATAACTAAAGACAATTAAATCCTGAAAACACATATAAAGTAGAAAAACACCACGAAAATTGCATTTTGGGGACAGAATGTGAAGGAATATAAAGTAATTTGCAAAGGTTATCTCTTAGTCAGCTCAGGCTGCCATAACAAAATGACATAGAATGAGTAGCTTAAACATCAGAAATTCATTTCCTCACAGGAGGCCAGGGGTCCCAGATCAAGGCACCAGCCTATTAACTCTTGGTGATCCTGCTTCCTGGTTTGTAAACGACAGCCTTCTCTATGTGTCCTCACATGGTGGTAGGGAGCCCAGGTGAGCGAGCAAGCTCTCTGGTGTCTCCTCTTGTAAGGACACGAATCTTATTGGATCAGGGTGTCACCTTAATGAGCTCATTTAACCTTAATTACCTCCATAAAGGTCCTATCTCCAAATAATTGGGGGTAGGGGTTTCAACATAAGAGTTTTCGGGGGACACATACAGTCTATAACAGATTATATGGTCATGTTTATACCTGGCATTTCCTTTCATTTCAGATTTTACCCTGAATAAGTTAAATTGTGTTAAGACTTATAAAACTGCTTCCTTTCCTACCTTGTTTCTGGACATTGCTGGGAAAGAAGACCAGAGGCTGTGGCTGCACTGCCCATGCTTTGTCATTTGCCACAGCTGGAGATGAGTGGGGTTTTCTCACAGGTCCCCTATGTATTAATACCTGCTCCGTGGGTGTTCCCACAGTTCATTGCAAGTGAAATGAGACTCCTAATGTTACCTTTGTAACCTCATATACCACAGTTCAGCTGTTGGCAGCTTGGAGAGAGATGCAGAGGAGAAGGAAGGAGAGAGACAACAGACCTCAAATCTCATATCACCTCCCCTCCAAAGATTATGTGGTCTCTCCACATTTCAAACCCTTCTTTCTCCTCCCTAGTTAGTTGTCAATTGAAAGCATCAACATGCCAATTGCTGCTCCTTTTATTTCTATTGATTATTTTGATATCTCTGTATCTTCACTCAATGCAGCAATGTCTTATTCTGAAAATACATTTGAAAATGTATGTTGTGGAAAGTTGCTCCATGCCTGCTTTCTTTATTTTTTTGATTCTTTTAATTTATTGACTTAAGGGAGATATATATATATATATAGAGAGAGAGATTTGTCATTCCACTTGTTTATGCATTCATTGGTTTTTTTCTTATATGTGCCCTGACTGGGAATCGAACATGCAACCTTGGCATATCAGGACGATGTTCTAAGCAACTGAGCTACCTGGCCAAGGCCATGCCTGCTTTCTTGTACATAGTATCCAGCGGTGTTATATAAAATTATATCTTTAAGGGATTGTAACTTGTTTTTTTCATTTAGCCAGAGAAGACAGAAAAGAACAGGGCCAAAGAAAAACCACAAACAGGAGCAGTAAAAATGGGTGATGCTTCTAAGGGAAAGATATCTAGGTTTGCCCTGGTGGTTTGGGGATGTTGGTTTGTCACTTTCATTACTAACATCCATTGAATGCAAAGCAGCACCCTGGACTGTGAGCTCTATTGTCTGAATCATTTGCAAAGTGAAAGGCTCCCAGGTTAGCTGAGGACCGGTTCTTATACACCCAGAGACTTTTCAATCCCTGTGTGGCCAGAGTTTAGCAGGTTCACATGGCCTCCTGTGGTTATGAATCTTCATTAAAGGGGCTCCAGAAGGTAGATGGAGGTATGTATTCAATGTTCTAATGCCAATATAGAGGTCAGATGCACATTAACAGGGTGATGGAAATGTAAAGAAATTTCCTTAAAAATGCTGAAGTATATAGAAATATGGGTACATGTTCACCCCAAAGAGACTTATAGAAAAAATCTGGGAATAGCATCATTCACTCATTCTTTTCTTAGTTCACTCAACCAACATATATTGAGTATCAACTATGAGCCTAGAACAGCATCTGGCACACACTAGGTGCCATCACTTTTGGCCTGGTGGGGTTGGTGCAACACAATGAACTACAAGCACACGCTGGTAGGAGTGAGGGGGAGCGTCGCAAGGGAGCAAATGCTCCAGATCTCTGGATGCAGCCCAATTTATTTACAAATTGGTTCCCCAAGTTACATGTGGATTTATGGAAATTATTTCCTTGAGAAGGCGTCTCTGCAAACCATACAGCCTAGCCTTGTCTCTGTCTTTTTACTGTGGAAAGAGACTTCAAAGCTAAAAAATAATAAACCCAGCTGTTCTTGAGTCCTACAAATTATTGGCCACTCAAGGCGGTGTTCCAACCTTTGTCATGCAAACCTTATCTTATGCACATGCAAACAAAGCGTTCATATGCACACGAGGCAGTTTTCCTGCCTTCCATCAAACCTGTCTGTCCACACACACACTTTGATCCTAGGCTGGCCAGGATGTGAGAATGCATATCACAAAGTTACAAATTGTCCATCCACCAACCCCCCATCCCTACATCTCCCCCCTTTTTGTTTTCTTATAATTGAGGAATCGCCACAGCTGCGGTGGTCAGGAGTGTCATCACTCGTTTTTTGGTCTTCTGCATAGAGGACACCATTCGCCAGAGTCCTCGGAGTACTATGAGGCCAACACAAACAAGAAAACAAACAATATCAGTAAAAATCCAGATTCTAAGATTGAAACCCTCAAACCAATGTTTTGGATTGAGCCATTGGGCATTATCTGAGATTGTTTTTTAAAACATTTTGTTGAGAAATTTGTTGTATATCTGCTAACTGTGTTTCCAGAGCCTTTTTTAGATTAGCTACTTGCCCTCCAAGGTTGCCAGCAAAAGCTCCTTGTAAGTGTCGTTTGACTACTGTCCAATTGTGGGAGGTGGCATTCCAAGGCAATGCAGTTACACACATGCTATGACTAAATTCCCAATCACAGTTGTAATGTAGAGCGAGTGGCTAAGGCCTCTTCACGTTCTCCTAGCCACAGTATAGCTGCCTCTAAGGCATCTAATCGAGTCAGAATTCCTTGATCAATTTCTGTCTGGGAAGTCATACCTTTAGTAACATTGGTCATTACTTCAGCCACAGTATGTGCAGTTTGTCCTGATTCTGTCAAGGCCGTGACTGAAACAGCTGCAGTAGCAGCAATGACTATAGCTGAAATGATGAATGCTATTAGCCACCCAAGAAATCTCCTTTTATGGGGGTGTCCAAATGCTTTAGCTAATTGTGCTAGGCCAGATTCACCTTCTCATGGTCGAGTAAGGTTTACTGGTATCCATACTTCTGCTCTCTGGCACATGGGAATAATGCTAGTAATATTAAGTGTAGTAACATTTTCATGAGTAATGCAGCTGAGATAATAAGGTTGATTAATAGAAATGTTAAATCTATTATTACTTTCAGAGATAGTTAAAGAAGAAGCAGCCAAAAACATATATGGGTGAGAGGTGCAAATCATTACAGAATCAGTATGATCGGTAGTCAAAGTCATAGTAAAATTGCTACCATGGGTATAATTTCCATGAGATACATATCTCATAAAGAAAGGCAAACCCAGTTTCCAAATTCCTGTGTGCCAGGGGCTAGTATGATTTTTATAGATAGCCCTGAGAACAGGTCCTGAGAGACCTCCATTGGTCCAAGAAATAGAGGCACTGGAGGGTGTGAAAAAGTTTAACTCATGATGATTACTGGACAAATGTCCTTGTGGACCCCAGTCCTCAATGATAAGACTCAAATTAGGGCTAGCTGTGGACCATCCTTCTCTCAAATGACAAGACTTCCAAAAAGGGGCCAGGGACTCAAGGTTGGTTCCTTGAAATGCAGTGCAGGTGGGGATAGACACAGGGGTTATGGAATTTTGAGAGACATTCTGTGCTTTAACCCCAACACCTGTGATAAAGTTCAAGTTGGCAGCCTGGCCCACTGTGACTGGCTTATAGTACAAATGCCATTGTAATTGTATGGGAACACAACCAGGGGTTACATGGATGGACAAAAAACTGGGTGGTTGCTTCGATAAAAATGAAACAGTGACATTGGCCTGAAACCAATCTTCATTCTCTTACAGTGGCCCATCTGGGGGAAGCCATGTTCCTCCTTTCCAGTGAGTGTCATTGCTAGATAACGGGGCCTCTGAATCCCACCAAGTGACAGGGCAGAATAAAGGGAGGTCCATAATATGAGTTCAATATAAGTGGTGTTCTGCTGCTGCAGGGCTCAATAATATAAGCAAGCAGCATAAAATACCTACCCTAGATTGGGTGGAGATTATAGATAAGTAAGCCAAAAAAGTATTCTCTGGGGTATGAGAAGCCCCCATTCTAATTAGCATTTCCTCATAACGTTGTTGCAACTGCTTAAGGCTTCCCCAGGTCATCCTAGAAAGGGTTTGAGAAGGGCCTCAGGACCCAGTGTGAGTTTTACGATCAGTGTCCAAGGTCAGCTGTGCCATCTGAGGAGTCAGGTTGAAGGGCAGGTCCTTCCTGTTCATGGTAAGGTTTGATCCACTGCACTGCCAGCCACTTGGGACCTGTAGGAGACAAAACACAACCATACTCTCTCCCCCAAGCCAGTAACTCTGCAGGATCTTGCCATTCAGGCCCTTGCTTTGGATCTCTGTACTGGACTAAAGGCTTGGGCCCTGTGGCAGAAGTCTTTTGTTGAAAATGTCGCTCCGCAGCTGTAGTGCCAAAGCGATCACGATTTAAAAAATTAAGGTATAGATTGCCAGAGAAAGCTGATTTACAGGGGGTTCACCCATACTCCCCCCTTTTTGTTTTGTAATTAATAATTTTAGAGTAGCATGAGCATGTTCAACAATAGCTTGTCCTGTAGGGTTATAGGGGATGCCAGTTTTATGGCTAATGCTCCATTGTTGGAGAAATAATTTAATGCTTTGAGATGTATAGATCTAATTTCCAGTGGCACCCCCATATGTGCAAAACAAGACAGCCAGTGATGCTTAACGTCTTTGGCTTTTTCCCTGGTAGTGGCGGTTGCGTGTAGAAAATTACAATGGGTATCTATAGTAACATGTACCCACTGTAATCAACCAAATGATGTAATATGTGTTACATCTGTTTGCCATAAGGCATTAGGGGTTAAACCCCAAGGATTGACTCCTGCTGAGGTTCGAGTCCCTCCAGAAAGTTGGCAATATGGGCAAGCCTTAATAATATCTTGAGCTTGCGAGAGGGTCAAATGAAAGGTTTTCCTGAGTGCTCGAGCATTCTGGTGAAAAAAGGCATGCGAACACTGCACTTGCTGAAATGCAAGAGTTGTTGCTACGATGGCATCCGCCTGTTGATTTCTTCGTGTTAAAGGTCTGGGGAGCATGGAATCAGATCGAATGTGGGTTATAAAAATAGGATGATTCCATTGGCCTATTAATGTTATAAGGTGTCAGCGAGATAACCAGAGATGCACAGCCGAATTGTAAAGGAGCACTTTATTACACCGGCAGGCTGGGGGGACCTCCCCAAATCCCAGCAGCCAGCCTTCTTTGTTTTCTGGCGTATATAGTCACCCACAAAAATTACATTAAAAAAAAAAAACCTACATTCTTCTTGGCTCCACTTAATTGGTGTCAGGGCTGATACAGACTGCTCCAGAGGCAGTGGGGAATTTGTTGCAGAGGTTAGAGCAATCGCTAATCTCTTTCTTTTTATGGTCCCTCCAAGCTTCCCAAGGCCATCATTAACCCCTTATCTTTATGGTTCCTCTGGGTGTCAGTCCCAGGTTTTTTTAGAAAACTGCTCAGGTGTTTTACGTGCAGGAATAACTGATCAGGATAGAGTTTGATTTTTAAAATAGCCCAGTTCATTAAAGCTTGTAGAGACAAAAATAAGGTTAATAGATGTTGATCAGTTAAAGGCTTAATAAAGGCTTGTTCTATTCTTTGTAACACTTTAACTACATACTGTGAATCACTAACTATATTTAAGGGCTCTTCTGTAAAATGTTGAAGGGCTAATATTGCAGCCCGTAATTCAGCACGCTGAGTTGACCCAGGCTCAAGGCTGCTAATATTTCTCCATTCCTCGTTTTCTTTCCAGGCTACTCCTGCCTTGTGAGATTTACCTGATCCATCAATGAACACAGTTCTAGCCCCAGGTAATGGGGTATTACTGATTTTTTGCACCAAGTTAAGGTGTAACTGAGGAATACTTTGCAAGAATTTATTTGCTGGAAGAGAGTATTTAATTTCTCCAATGAAATCTGCTAGAACTATTTGAAAGTCTATTGCCTGGGAAATCAAAGTGGTAAATTGTTCCTGAGTAGGAGGCAAATGTAGAATCTGAGGGTCATACCCTGTCAGTTCTTGTGTTCTTTTTCTACCTTTGGCTATTAGATTTGCTAACTGTTCCACAGATGGAGTTATAATTTTAGATGGGGTAGCTGGGAGAAAGATCCATTCAAGATATTTATTTCAGGTGTTAATTGTCCTACTAATGCTGTAGGGTATGGCGCAGTTGGATATACAAATAGTCTAATAGGGTCTTTTAATGACCGACGATGAGCTTGCTGGGTTTGTATTTGAGTAGTTATTACTTTAAGTTTCTGTTGCGCCTCTATAGATAGAGTTCTAGGTGAATTTAGTGCTGAATCACCTTTGAGAGTATTAAATAAATGAGTTAACTGTTAAGTAGTGATACCAAGCATAGGTCGAAGCCAATTGATGGCTCCCAGTAATTTTTGTAATTCATTTAAAGTTGTTACTTTGACTGGAATAGTAAGTTTCTGGGGGTGAATAGTTCTTGCCCCTAACATCCACCCTAACTATTGCCAAGGTTCTAATTGCTGTACCTTGTCTGGAGCAATTTGTAATCCTGCCTCTTTTAAAGTCTCTTGAAACATTACATAGGCCTGATTTAATTCTTTTGGGATAGAGGCAGCTAATAAAATATCATCCATATAATGGTAAAGATAAATGGCAGGAAATAGTTTTCTTACTGGCTCAATAGCATGATGGACATAGTATTGACAAATTGTCGGACTATTTATCTTTCCTTGGGGTAGTACCTTCCATTGAAATCACTGCATTGGTTCACTATTGTTAATGGAGGGAACAGAAAAAGCGAATTTTTCACCAAAGGGATGGTGAAAAAACAATCCTTAAAATCTATAACAATCACATGCCATTTTTCAGGAATCATTGTAGTAGGATTGGGAGCCCAGGTTGTAATGCTCCCATGGGTTTTATAATAACATTGATTGCCCTCAAATCACGTAGTAATCTCCATTTATCATCTTTTTTTAGGAATAACAAAAATGGGACTGACTGAAGGTTCTATATGACCTTCTTCTAATTGCTCTTTCACTAATCTGTTTGCATGTAACAATTTCCCCCCTTTTAAGGGCCACTGATCAACCCATACTGGCTCTGTTGTTTTCCAGACCAACGAAAGGAGGGAATTTTACCAGTGATCCCTAGCCAAAAGGCCGGGTTTGAATAACCATTCCCCATTGAGAGAGAAGATCCCTTCCCCGCAAATTTAGGGGAGACTCCATGACATATGGTTGAATCCATCCTTTTTGTCCATCTGGACCTTCACAGGAAAAGGAGCGTGTACTTTGCTGAGGAGCTTGAGTTCCTCCCACTCCTGTTACTAGCAGGGATACTGGGGCTTTAGGCCATTTCTTAGGCCATTCCCTAGCTGTTATAATAGAAATGTCTGCCCCTGTATCCACTAATCCTGTAAGTAGTTGCCCTTGTATATTAATGGAGCGCAAGGGCTTTTTGGTGTTAATAGCCACAGTCCAGAGAACATCACGCTGACCAGTGCTCCCAAACCCTACATTTCCTCTTATTGTGGAGTTGGCTCCAGGAACCCAGAAGGATAACAAAAGAAGTTGAGCTATTCGGGTTCCAGTGTTAATACACGAAAGCCCATAGCCTTGAGCACTACTTTAATCTCTCCTTCAAAATCTGAGTAAAGCCCTGGCCGGTTTGGCTCAGCGGTTAGAGCATCAGCCTGCGGTCCGGAGAGACCCGGGTTCAGTTCCCGCTAGGGGCATGTACCTCAGTTGCGGTTTGTCCCCGGCCCAGGTTGGTCGTGCGGGTGGCAGCCACTCGATGTGGCCCTTTCACGTTGATGTTTCTCTCTCTCTCTCTTCCTCTCTCTCCCTCCTACTCTATCTGAACAAAAAATGAGAAAGTGTCCTCGGGTGAGGATAAAAACAAAACAAAAACAAAAACAAAAAAAAAACAAAATCTGAGTCAATTACCCCTGACATCACTTGAATTCCTTTCATTGTTAAACTAGATCTTCCAATCACTAAACCAACTTTCCCCTCCGGCAAGGAGCCATACACTCCTATAGGAACTAAACAAATATCATCAGACTCCTTAAGGATTAATTCTGTGGTGGTGATAAGATCCAGGCTGGCACTTCCTGCCATGGAGGCTCAGAGGTCTCCAACTCTTCATTTGATTGACTGAAAAAAGCCTGAGGCTGAGGGACCCAGGGAGCTGTCTGGGCGCCAGGTCTCGTGCCCCTCTTCCCGTTTCCTGACAAGGGATTTCCACTTTTGTCAAATTTAGACGTACACTGATTGGCCCAATGCAGCCCTTTGCCACATTGAGGACACGGCTTAGTAGAAAGGCCACTAATTTCGACCTTTTCTTTTTTACAGTCCTTTTGAAAATGTCCTGGCTTGCCACAATTAAAACATAATTTGGACCCTTGCTGTCCTTTATTGAATTCTCCAATTTGCAACGTCTCGAGAGCAGCTGCTAAAGCTCTGGATCGATGCATTTCTGTCCCTACATTTTGACATGCTTTTACATATTCCCCTATACTTGAGGTTTTTCCCTTCAAAGGAGCGAGTACAGCCTGACAATCTGCATTAGCATTCTCACAGGCCAATTGTAATAACAATATATCAGCTGCTTCTGCATTATCTACCTGTTTACTTATGGCTGCTTGCAACTGAGCAATGAAAGACACATGAGGTTCCTGTGCTTCTTGCCTAATGGTAGCAAAAGAGCCTGTCTTTCCTCCAGACTCTGGAATCCTTCACCAAGCTTTAGTAGCAAAACCTGAGGCCTGATAAAACAATGTAGCATCTTGCCTTGCCTGTACTTGGGGATCTAAATAGTTTCCTTGTCCTAGTAACATGTCTGGTCCAATAGGAATTCTTGTTTCAAGATTTTCCAATGCCTGTTATGTGGCTCTCTCCTGATATTCTAACTTCCACAAAGTGAATTGGGCCGGTGTCAACACTGTTTTTACGAGCGTCGTCCAATCCCAGGGAGTCATCAGATAACTACCAGCTATTCCCTCCAACATTCCCATAGTAAAGGAACTTTGCAAACAGTTCTACTTTACGCTTGTCCTGAATTTTTTAAAAACCTGATAGGGCAAACATTCGTGCACAGGTTGTTGACCTGGCCGTATTATAGCTGGGAAAGCCCCAAAGTCACCTGCTTCCTGGCCTCTTTAAGACAGCCCTCCTTAGCTGGACATGGAGAGGCTGAGGAATCCTCCACAAAAGGTGCGGGAGGGGGAGGAGAACTTTCCTCGTTTGTTGACTATGCAGGGTGGTCAGCTCTGGAGTTTCCTCCGAAGGGGAGGTTGGAGCCGCTGCGCTGCTGGGACTGATTTCCTTAGTAAGCGGCTGCAATGTTGTAAGTACCAGTCACCACAAAAGAAGTGTTGATGTGGAGATTTTACACCCTAAATCTTTGCACACCCTAAAAGTTTCCCCTACTTTGAACCACACGTCAGAATCCAACGTGCCCTCCTTAGGGAACCACGGGCAGTGCTCCTGCACGTCCCTTAGAAGCTGCAAGACCTTCCGTTCTGATACAGAGCACTGAGCCGCTTTCAGCAGCTGCTGTAAGACTTGCACATAAAGTCACTGATCTTTAGAAAATACCGACCCCATGCTGTCTTATTGGAAACTCCTCATGACACTAGATATGCGGGCAGCTGTCCCAAGCCGGCACTGCTGACTTGAGAAAACTCGAGCGTATTTTACTTTTGATCCGGATCGCTAATTCCCTTTCTAATTTCCTTTCGCATACTTTTGCGTTGCTGGTCACACTGAATCATGCCGCTGCATACTCAAGTCACGTTGGGGTCACCACTTGCCAGCTCTCTCAGCCTGCCAGAGTTGGTGCAATGCAATGCAATGAACTACAAGCACACACTGGTAGGAGTGAGGGGGAGCATCGCAAGGGAGCAAATGCTCCAGATCTCTGGATGCAGCCCAATTTATTTGCAGATTGGTTCCCCAAGTTACATGTAGATTTATGGAAATTATTTCCTTGAGATGACGTCTCTGCAAACCATACAGCCCAGCCTTGTCTCTCGCTTTTTATGGCAGAAAGACACTTCAAAGCTAAAAAATAACAAACCCAGATGTTCTTGAATCCACTGGCCACTCAAGGTGGTGTACCAACCTTTGTCATGCAAACCTTATCTTATACACATGCAAACGAAGCATTCATAAGCACATGGGTTTTCTGCTTTGATCCTAGGCTGGCCAGGTTGCGAGAATGCATATCACAAGGTTACAAATCCTCCATCCACCAATCCCTCATCCCTACAACTAGGTACTCAATATGTTTGTGAATGAGTCCTGGGCGTTTTACTCTAGGCATGAGCGGCATGGTGGTGAATGTAAGAGCCAAGTCCCAGTCTTCGTTGAACGCTAGTTGGGGAATGCAGACACTCAGCATGTAGCCAAGGAGAGGTAAGGAGGGTGGATTTGATCGCAAGACTATTGTCAGTGCAAAAGGAGCGGCTCTGGCCTAAAGCCACTAGCAAAGAATTTTCCCAAGGTAAGGAGAACTGGAGACCTCCGCCTGTGACCACTGAGTCAGTGGGTCATGCCTGGACTATGTGTCCTAACCTGGGTAAGTCAATATGCCAAGGTTGCAGCAGAAAACCAGCGGCACCACAGAGGGGGAAATTCAGCAGAGGCCTATGGTTACTTGTTGTTGTCCCCTGACCCTATGGGATATTGTGGGTCCAATCCCTGGCACAATGACCATAGTGACCCAAGTGACTTCATCTTTATTTCCAACCCTGAAGAGGCCCCATCTGACCCCGAGTCCAGAGGATTACTTTTACAGAGAGCTCCCCCAAATTACAGGACAGTGCTACTACATTTTACTGGGATACAAAAACCATCCAAAGGGCACTGGAGGGTGTTGACATGACTGCTGGACATGGCAGAGATTCCCTCCCAGATGCCCAGACACTTCAGACTCATGCCCCTCCATTCTGCTGCCTGGGAAGGGTCTAACCTTGAACAGATTTCCCTCCACGGAAAGGGTTCCCCACTCTCTCCCCAGTAAACCTGCCCCCTAAGTTTGCCCCTGTGGGCATCCACAGGCAAACCTTTACTGGAAGTTACAACAACTCAGGGTTCATGGCCCCTTAATCTCTGGACAGCCAGACTCTAAACTCCAGGCCCTGAAACCAGTATTCTCCCAGCTACAAGCATCCTTCTCTCGTCTCTCCTCTTACCACACAGCTACCCTCTCACCCCTGGGCCCAGCCAGTCCCCGCTACTCCCCCGTCCCCTTCCCAAGCCTCCAGGACTGGCAGCCACCGAAGTTCCTACCCTAGGAAACTGGCAGCTCCCAGGGCTTGTCCCATCTCAGGGACAATCACCCTGTACCACTCTGGTGGTCTACTGGGAAAATAAAAATACACAGTTCTTTTTGGCCCTCGGACCAAAAAGTCACTGTCATTCCGGGCAATCCCTCTTAATGTCTGAACAGGAAGCCCTTCTACCTACAGGGCACTGCTGGTAAAACGATCAAAGGCTACAAACCCATTCAGATATCACTGTTGGGACATTTCACCTTAAAGAGCTTCCTCTGATGGCCCCCTGGCTCTTTCTTTTCTTACCATAGACATGGAGACACTGATGTGTCGCCATGCCACTTGGAACAAGTCCAAGTTCTTGGTCTTTCTGGTGAGGCTCACCAAATGAACATCTGTGAGTCTTCCTCTTGAGGTCAGGACAGGAAACACTCCCCAGCACCTACTTGAACAGGGCACTGAAGGCTTATGCCCTGTCATTAAGAGCAAACTTGAGATGGGGTCATCAAGCCCACAACCTCCCCTCTAAAAACCCTGTTGGGCTCGTCCTTAAAACAGCCACTAATGGGTGGAGCCTCATCACTGCTTACTGACACCTCGGTGCTCAGAGTCCCTTGATGAAGTTTCTAATTCCTAGTATTATAGAACTGACTGAGGACATACAATGGCCGAGGAGCATCCTTCGAGGTTTTTGACCTAGCTAACATGTTCTAATCTGTTCTTACTGCAGAAGAATCCCAGCTTCAACTTGCTTTCACCCCGGAAGGGGCTCAGTGTACATTTACGAGGCTCCCAGGGAGGTAAACAGTCTTGCAATTGCACATAAACTCTGCTGCCAGCAAGTATTTCAATACCTTACAATCGGAAAGTGCCACTTCTGGCATTATATTGATGACACGTGGAGGGCGCCTCCGAGGAGGCTGTGCAGGCATGTGTTCTCACCCTCACAGACCACCTACCCCAACACGCTGTGCAACTGCCCCTCACAAGGTCCAAGGCCCAGCCTCCCCCATCAAGTTTCTGGGCATCATCTGGTCTTCTGAGGGCTGAGAAATTCCCCCAACAGTCAAACATCAATTACATTACACCACCTGCCACATTCAGACAGGCACAGGATATGCTAGGCCTTTTGACGTTCTTAAGGCAACACATCCCTTATCTCTCATGAATTCTTTGCCTTATACCTGCAACCACAGGCAGCTCTCCCAGCTTCCACTGGGATGCAGCCCAATGGTGGGCTTCAGAAACTGCCCAACAGGCAGTCCAACAAGCCCTGCCTTTTGTCCCTGCTGGTTCCACATTCTGAGTTGAGTCCTTGGCCACACCTCACTATGCCTCCTGGAGTTTCTGAACCAAACATGAGTCTAGCTGGCTTCCCATGTGGGTTTGGACTAAGTTTCTACCCCCAGTGGCAGCCTGAAACAGTCCCCTTAAGTACCAGCTTTTGGCAGCCTATTGGGCTCTTTTAGAAACTGAGGCCCTAACTGGCCCCCACCCAGTACTACTCAGTACCCAAGTTCCTGTAAAGCTTTGGGATAGAGATGCCTGTGGTGAAATATAAATGGTACCTTCAGGAGAGGGCTAACTCTGATGTCAAAGGCCTTTCCAAATTGTAGGAGAATGTGGCTTCCACCATGCTCAGCCCCTTGCCAGAGAGCCTTGAGCAAGTGATAGCAGTGCTCCCTGCCTTCTCCCGGCTGGTCACTTGGGAAGCCCGGGGGCCCAACTGCCTGAGATAGATAGGGGGTCAGGGTTTCTCACCACTGGCCACACCACCACTGTACACAATGTAGCACGCTGGCGGGCTAAGGCATCCCACCCACCTCACACACCTTGCTAGTGGAAGAGGGCACTTCTGACAGCCCAGTGGGTGGAATGGAGCTGCTCACTTAGCCCTCAGGGAGGCCGTAAAAAGGGATCCTTCACAGGCAGTCACATTTTCAGACGCCTGGGTCGCCTGGGTTGTTACTGGGCCTCGGGGTTTGCTCTGGTTAAGGACAATTTCCTCCTACAAGCAAACCCATCTGAGGCATCCAGATAATGAAGAAATTAGTGGAGTTCCTAGTTCTTACCATTGCTACTTATGTTTCTGTTCACACAAACTGTTCCACACCAGAAGCTATTTTCAACAATATCACAGACGCCCTCACTAAGCCCTCCACGCTCAGACAAATACAGATGCCTCAGAGTACCAACCCTTTCACCAACTTGAAAGATGGGCCCCACCACCCAGGAAATTCATGCCTTAACAACTTGGGCTCAAACCAGGGGAATCCCTCTTGGGCAGCCAAGGTTATGATAGAGAAGTGCACTCTCTGCTCCCAAACCAAGCAACAGAGACTATCCAGATGGGGACATATTCCCTGGGGAGGCTAACCTTACTTCTCTCCAGCAGAGTGATTTCATCAGCCAGCTGCCCCCTTCATGGGGCTTCCAGATATAGCATCAGGATCGTGGACACTTACATGGGACTCCTCTTGGTGACCCCTCCCAGAATTCCTCTTCAAAACAGGTCATCTTGTTCCTTACTAAGTTTATTCTTGTTCTGGATAGACAGACATTGCCTCTGACCAGGGCACCACTTTACCTCTGAGGAGACTCAACAGCAAGCTCTCCAATCTCATTTTCTTTGGAACTTCCATCCAGGTAAAGTTCGCAGGTGGCTGGCCTCATTCAGTGTCCTAAGGATTGTCTTAAAGAGACACTCCTTAAGTCACTTTTAGGTAAATGGTCCTGAAATGGATGGAACTCTTGCCACAGGCATTTCTAGCTGATAGTATCACTATTAATAGGCTGAGACCAGCACAAAACACAGCTATTACTGTAAATAAAGTTTTACTGGAACACAGTCACACCCATTTGTTTAGGTATCTTACATATCCTAAGTCTTAAGTCCAAGGCTGCTTTCACTCTACAGCAGCCAAGCTGAGTCCTTGCTACAGAGATCGTATGGCCTGTGGAGCCCCAATTGATTGCTATCTGGTCCTTCACAGAAAGTTTCCAACCCTACCCTATAGTGTGGTATTGGCTTGCAGGTGGGCAAGAGCTGGCAATATAGTTGGGAGACTGGAGATAAAGGGGTGTGGATGTATGCAACACATATTTTGGGAAAAACATAGAGAATTGGCTGTTGGCTTTGTTGGGGTGAGGGAGGAAAAACAGTGACTCCTAGGGTCACTGGTACTCTGAGCCAGTGTGGTGTCATTTACTGAGCTGGGTGCACTGGGGGAGGGGAAGGGTTACAGAGTTTAAAACAACTGAAGATTTGTATTTGAATAAGTTAATTCTGAAATGACAGTTTGACCTCATTTAGATGGAGAATTGAAAGCTAGGAAACATGATGCTGTTTAGGCCCAGGAGAGCAAAACTGAGAGAGATACCAGCAAGGAGTAAGGAAGAGTAGTGACAAGCCTGAGAAAGAAAAATAAGGACGAGAGAAGGGATGTCATGAAGTACCAAACCAGAGACAGCAACAAGCTAGGGTTTCAGAAAAGCCCTAAAGGTGGTCTTGTCACACAGAGACATAAGTTAGGAAGAGGCCTCCCAGACCTCGAGGCCTACCCAGGGAGGTGGGGTGTGTACTAGAGCTGATATGCCTATCCAGGTGCCTGACTGACAGCCACTGAACCCAGGACTGTGTGAGGTGTGTGTGTGTGTGTGTGTGTGTGTGTGTGTGTGGCGGGGGTGTGGGGGTGGCTTTTGACAGATCTTTCTCCAGGAGGCAGGCCTGGGTCCTAACCACTTGTATTTACCACACGCAAACAGGAGAAAGGAGCAGAGACAAAGGTCCCCTACCCCATGTCACCTGCTCCAGCTCCCTCTGTGGGTAGGTAGACCAGAAAGAAAGAACCGAGAGAGGATCACTTAGACCCAGTTCCTTTTTCCTTTTTAAAATCAACTTTATTGAGATATAACTATGTACAATAAAGCATACCCATTTTAAGAATTTAGTTTTGAGTTCCTACAAATGAATGCAACCCTGTAAAAACCACCGTAATAAAAATATAGACCATTTCCATTAGCCCTAAAAGTTCCCTCCGCCTCTTTGTAGTAAAGCCCATTCCCTTCCCAGCACCAGGCAACTGCTGCTGTGCTTCCTGTCACTATGGATTCGTCTTGCCTGTTCCACGTAAATAGAGCTTTTGTATTTGGCTTCTTTTACTCAGCAAAATGATTTACCTTTATCAGTAGTTTATTCCCTTTTTTAATTGCAGATTATTATCTCATTGGTATAAATAATTGGTATGATATACAAAAATCTGTTCATCCATTACCTATTGATGGACATTTGGGTTATTTCAACTTTTTTTGCTATTATGACAAGAGCCCAGTTTCTTCTTTTGATCTCAACAGATACATCACTCCTACTCCTGCAGGTGGCAGAGGACAGAGCCTGACGTGCGGATTGAGTGCCGTGTTTCTCACCTGTTAGTGTCATCAGGATCACAGATGTTGGCTCACCCCTAGAGCTTCTGACTCAGTCGATGTGGGGTGAAGCAAGAATTTGCACTTCTAACAAATAGGGTTGATGCTGCTGTTTTGGGACCATATTTTGAGAACCATTGGTCTTGTGATGTGTTCTTGAGGAAACAAGAGGACAGGGACATGGAGTGGCCTCTAATGGTGTTGTGTTCATCATAAGCCTCGTTTCTGTACAGCCTTGAGCACTTCTCAGACACATGTAAGCCTAGGGATGGTTGATCTGAACAGCTTTATTGAGGTATAACTTACACATCACAAATCACTTGTTTTGAATATATAATTCAATGATTTTTAGTAAATTTACCGAGTTGTGCAATCAACACAAACCAGTTTTAGAACATTTCCATCACTCCAGTAACACACTTGCTGCCAATTTACAGTTAATCCTTGTTCCCATTCCCAGACAACCATTAATCTACTTTCAGTCTTTATAGGTTTGCTTTTCTAGATATTTCAAGTAAATGGAATCATAAAATATGCCTTTTGCGTATGGCTTTTTAAACTTAATGTTATTGAGGATCCTCTATGTTATAGCATATGTTAGTACCTAAAAAAATTACCAGTATTTCATTTAATTGCATGGATTTACCATTTAGGTGTATGAATAGACCACATTTTGTTAATTTATTCATCAGTTTGTGGATATTTGAATAATTTTTTGGCTATTAATATTAATGCTTCTATGAATATTTGCATACAAATCTTTCTGTGGACATTTTTTTTTCATATCTTTTGAATATATACCTAGGAGTGGAATTTCTGACTCATATGGTAAATTTATATTTAACATTTTAAGAAACTGCCAAACTGTTTTACAAAGCGCTGTACCATTTTATATTCCCACCAACAATGTGAGGTCCATGTCCCCTAGGCATATATATATTTTAATGAGGGAAATACAAGAGAATTTGAGATTAACATGTGTGAAGAAATGTATTCAAAATACTGTTCATTAGCTATTTTAAGTGCACACACAAGCGTGTGGCAACATGTTTATTTACACTGGTTTGAGTCTTGGCTGTATATTAGAATCATCTGGGGAGCTGATGCCAGGCTGCATCTCAGACAATTACAACTGAGGGGTGAGTGGGCATTAGGACTTTAAAGCTCTCCAAGTGATTTCAACGTACAGGCTGAGAACCTGGGATTAAAAAAAAGTTTGAGTCATTCACTGAGATAATAGCTACATAGTTACAGCTGAAGAAAGACAGTGTCTATAGCACAAACTGAGTGAAACTGGAGAAATTTTACAGCTATCGAAGGAACAAAAAATGCACTGTCTGGCAAATAATAGCTTCTATGATTATCCTCATTTACTTTTCCTGGTATTATTTCAACTTTTCCAACATTTTTTACCATGAAGTAGAGGAGAGAAAATGATAACTGAAGGGAGTGTATTGATGGGGAATCAAAGGTTTCAAAGGTCTCCTTGTTTTAGATGGGAGAGACTTTAAGTATGTTTAAATGTCAATAGAAAATCCAGTTGAGCAGAGGGATGACTGATGGGTAAGAATCCACCAAGGGGGAGAGAGTTTTCCAGACCCAAGAAGAAGGGCTGGTGCATGATAGGAGGAAGGATGGCTCCTCTACTTTCACAGGAGGTAGTGTAACAGTGGGGAACTGTAACCCACTCCACCATGCTTTTGACGTTGTCTATGTAAATGCTGACTCTGACTAATATGTAGCTTGTAGATAAACAGTATGTTTGTATAAGTCCCTAGGAACTAACTTCAGAAGATGCAGATTCTGACCTTCAGTCGTGCCAGTTCTGGGAGATTTGCTGACCTTCAACCGTAGAATGAGGATGACATAGAACCAAGATGATGAAGGCCAGGATGATGCACACCAGACCACCATGTGACCAGTTTTGAGATCCTTATAGAAATGGACTGTGCTGGTCTGCACGTAGAGAAATTTTCAACCCCCTCCCCTTGATCTCATTCTGCTTTCCATCTTTTTCCTTATAAAAACCTCTGCCTGCACTGAGGTCTTCTCAGGTTACCGGCAGTTGAATAAATTTCTTTCTTTTTTCACCAGCACCTGCCTCACAAGTTCGGCTTTTGTGGCAGCAGGCAGCAGAACCTTGGTTCCGGTTACAGTAGAAGATGGTGGCATATTGAGGCAGGCATTTTCAGTCTACTGGCAGAAGATGAAGGAATTACCATCTCTGCTTTTCTTTTTCTTCTTCTAGCTAATTGTGATGTAAAGTCATCTTATAGAGAGTGATTTGTGAGGCTGTGTAGGGAGAGTGGGCAAGGTTGCATGTTTGAGGAGAGTGGAAAAGATCTGAAGTAGTCATTGGTGAGTGTGAGAATGTAAGTTCACCTGCGAAAAATAAGTCGGTCTATTGTGCAGTGTGAAGAGTTGAACCATTTACAGATATTTATGACTTTATAATGATACTGACCTCTGTTCTCTTTCAGCTCCTAGGGACAGGCAGTAGAAAGCAGACAGTAGACTTGATCCTGAGTGACATTATACCTCCTCAGGTATTTAGAAAAGACAGAAGGGCAAAGGCCTTTTGGGTGAAGCAATAGTGTTTCAAAAATAATGAACTAAATAAATGTAAACTGTAATTGAAAAATAAAATATATAAAAAAAAATTTAACTATAAAATCCAATGCTAGAAAAGGAATGAAAAAAAAAATCAGCTAAAGGATTGAGAGAAAATGGAGGTGACAGTCGACTGGAGGAGAGGCTGTGGGCAGAGTGGGATGCTAAGGTTATATTATGGAGATAGAGATGTCTAGGAACTGAGCCAGGGACAGATGGGTTGTCCACGTGGTAATGGCAAATCTCATTGTTTCTATTTCCTCACCTTTTACTTACTCCTCAACTCACTCCAATCTGTGACCACACTCTACGCAACAGATTTTACTGAGGTCTCAGATGACCTCCATGCCTTCAAATCCAAAAAGTATTTTCCAATCCTTATTTTGCTTGATTTTTCAGCATTATGTGACACTGTAAGCCATTCTCTGTTCTTGAAATGGTCTCTTTCACTTGTTTCCAAGACAGCACACTCTATTTCTTCCCAACTTGTCTGGATCCTGTTTTATTAGTCTGATTTTCTTAATAAGGTGTAATCCTCAGCCCTCTGTCTATATTTTTTTCTCTAGGCAATTGCATCAGTGCTTCATGGCTTCAATTATAACTCATCATCTTAGAAGTTCCTTTTGAGCATTAAATCCATATATCCAATTCCTACTAGTCATTTCTACTTGGCTGTCTCAGATGCTTTTCAAACTCCTCATTTAGTAACTTGAACTCATAACTCACCCCAATTCTGGTTCTTTCCTGAGGTTCCCACCTAAGTGAACCTCATGTCTGGTTACACAAGTCAGAAATCTAAAAACCTCCCTTACCCTCAACCTCCCATATCCTATCTCTTATTCCCATCAGTTTGCTTCCTGAATATGTTTAGAATCCACCACTTCTCTCCTTCTCCACTGTTATGATCCAGATCCTACTCTACCTTCTCTTGACTAAATTACTGTGAAGCTTCTTGGTGCCTTCTTATCAATCTTTCTGGCTCCCCTCCAAGCCATTCTCCACACTGAATTCCATGGATCCTGCCTCCTCCCCAAACACAGATCTGATCATATAACTCTGCCCTTCAACTGCTTTAATTACTCCCCTCTTCCCACTACTCCTTCAATAAATACAAAAACCTGTCCTGTGGTCCTCAGGTCCCAGCATGGCCTGGCCCCAGAGCTGCTCCTAGCACACTGGCCTTAACCCTGCCTTTTCTTCTCCCACTTGTCCCCCAGCTCTCAGCTCATAGTTCCTCAGGGAGCCTTTCTGACCACTCTGCACAGGTCAGCCTCCTCCATCATTTGCTCTCACAGAACGGTGAGCCTCCTCTTCATTGCACTTATCTCAGTTTGGAATTACACATGCATGTAGGTGGTTATTTAATTAATGTCTGTCTTCTTACAACAGTCATCATGGGAGCAGAAATCACATCTGGTTTATCTCATCTTATATCCTCCCCACTTAGCAAATACCTGTTGTAGGTGTTCAAAAAAAAAAAAAAAAATTGGGGGGGGGGAGATTATTTAGAACCATGGGATTTAAGCAGAAAAGGATATTAGAAACTATCTTTAGAAACTATCTGTTTTCTGTAATTTTCTGAGAAACAGAGGCCTAAAGAGGTGGGAGATAAGGGGGGTTCATTTACACGTGATTATACAGTTAGTCGATGGCAGAGCTGGAATGTAAATCTTGGTTTCTTTCTATCTCAATCTGGGAACTATTTGTTTGTTTTCTCAATATTAATGCTCTGGTAATATTCTCACCCTTTCCTGCTTTAAAAAAAAAAGTGTAAAAATAAAAGCTGTCTCTGTGTAAACTGTGCTTTTTGTGCTGTCCAAGCACAAAAAATTCAAAGCATTGGTGGCGGTCAAATTGGCCTCCTCTGGAGAAAGGAGGGGCCATATTAAGGACATGCCCCCACCCTCACCCCCACCACTTGCAGCAGTGAGGGGTGCATAGTGGGAGCCAGTAGCCATACTCCTCTTCCTTCTCCTCCTGCTGATTAGCCCAGCCACCTGGCCACAATCAGTAAGAGGAAGATAACAAGGTTCATGGTGACACACACTTACTCCCTGGAAGCTGTGAACCCATCAGAGAAAGCTGCAAATGCCATTTCCCCTGGTAGCAGTAGGCAATCATTTTCTGCACTGTCAGACCACAGTCTGATTATCAAAAGCGGTTTGCACTGTTTCTCTAGAGGCTTCATTTTCTCACAGTGTTGTTTTTTGTTTTTGTTTTTGCACTGAATAAAGCACGGGAGCCCTCTGGTGGTAATTTGTAGAAAAATCTCTTGAGAGGGAGAGATTTGCTGAATTTGAGTGAGAATTCAGTTCTTTGTATGTCTCTTGCCTCCACAAGCCATTTCCAAAATCAGCCATTAACAGTAAACCAGAGCCTTTATAAACCATCTGAACAAGAAGGCGTCAATGGACCAATACTTGTTGTGGTTCGGCTTACAATTTCCCAGCAGCCCCTGTTGCTGTGACTGATGATGTGGACTATGAATCTGGCCCAGTGTGAAGAGAAGGTCCTGACTTTCTGTTCAGAAGTGAATGCTCTATGTGCTAGAAATACTAAGGTCTATATAGCATTTTACTGTTGACTTATCTGCAATTTCGCTTTTTGTGGTTTCAGTTACCCATGGTCAATGGTGGTGCAAAAATTCCAGAAATAAACAATTTGTAAGTTTTAAATTGCAAATTGGAGCTGTCCTGCTCCATCCAGCATGAGATGTGACTCATCCCTTTGTCCAGCATCTCCAAGCTGTAGATGCTTACAGCCTATTAGTCACTTAGCAGACGTCTTGGTTATCAGATCGATGGTCTGGTATCACAGTGTTTGTGTTCAAGTAATCCTTATTTTACTTAATAATGGTCCCAAAGCCACACACATAACTTTTATCACAGTATACTGCTATAATTGTTCTATTTTATCATTAGTTATTATTGTTAATTTCTTACTGTACCCCATTTATAAATTAAACTTTATCATAGATACGTGTGTATACAAAAATACATACTATACATAGGGTTTGGTAATATCCAAGGTTTTAGGCATCCACTGGGTTTCCTGGAGCATATCCTGCTTGGGTAAGGCAGGGACTGGGGGGAGGGGCTACTGTAACATGTTATCCAAATAACTATTAGAGAGCTGGAGCTCTGTGCCAGCAGCAGGTCTTGTGGGAGGAAAGCTGGAGGCAGGGGACAGGTGAATAAGGGCAGGTGGTAGAACAAATCAGACATTGGCAGTTTACAGAACTAGACAGGTTTGAGAAATGAAAAGAATAGGGCTGGGGAAAAGCAAATGGATGGCATACCCATAACATCTGTAAATGCCCGAACTGTCTCATCAAGAAGGAGAGGTTAAGGAATTCCGGTGTCTGTGGCTGTGAGAGTGGAGACCTAGGGGAGCGGAAGGCAGGCTGATGGTGCACCAGGGCACCAGGTCTGTGGGGCGCAGGCTCCAGGAAAGGAAGCACTACCTGATTTCTCAGACTGTTTCTCAAAAGGCTGATAATATCGACTCCTGATTTTCAGTAAAATGTTTTGATATGCCCAATTTTATTGACTTTGTTTTATAATGTGTTTAGTTTTGTGTTTAATTTTCTCTGCATATAGAATGCCTCTAAAAGCAAAAAAAATGTGCCCTATTTTAAAACATTAGGAAATATATGTTTGAAAAAGTTAAAAATCACTAAGAGATCACGACAGTTTAGTAGTCAGTTTTTGATGGAAATCCAGTCCTATCTGCCTGTACCATTGGACATTCACACTCCACTAGGAACATGATACATTACAAAAGAGAGGGACTTTTAAAACCACATTTAATTTTGTTACAAAATCTGTTGCACTATTACAGAAGTGACCCCTTCATGCACAGATAAATTTAGTTTCTACCATTATGGAAGAGTAAAACCTGTACTTTTATAGTTTTCCCCAAACACTGGCAAATTTAAAGTAACTTTTATCTTTGTGCTCTCTGATACCAAGGCAAGCCTGTTTCGTATTTTTGTATTTCCATTAGAAAGACTGGTCTGTGAAAAGCAAATATGGAGAGATGAAAGTATTTAGGGTCATCTTTACCTGGGATCACTTCAAACTGTGCTTCACCTATCTGTATCAAAGATGCCACATGACTAGGGTTACTGAGCCCCACAGGCAAAGCTCTGAAGAGTTCATCTAGAAACTTTCTGGCGATATGTAGAATAGTTCATTATTTCAGTTTCACAGAAAAAAGGGAAAATAAAAACCCAAAGGTATTTAAATGGTTTCCAATCCCATGCACTATATTAATTAGCTAATTTCTTATACAGTACAACATAAACACTGTTTGCATATTTATTTGTATGTGACACCTATAAGCATATAGCATCTACATTTTAAGTGTATTTACAAATTCAACAAAATATCTACATATAAAAAGCTTTACTTAAAATTAAACTTGATGCAAGTTATGAGAAATCAATTTATTGGCAAATGAAACTGAGCATTCCTTCAACCATAGGTTGTTAGAGAATTTCATACTTGGAGGTAAACCATTTGATAGATATTGTTTATGAATATGGTAGAATATATGTTTTTTTTTTTTTTTTTAAACTGCAGATGTAATCCATTTGACTCTTGGCCTTGTTAGCACTTACCCAATTTTTTTAGATTCCGAAATGTGTCCATAGCAATTTGCATACAGATCTTTTCCTGCTGCAGAGAGTTTCAAAAGCTGCTACATAGGTAAAGACTTAGAGAATAATACAGTCCTGTCAGCATGCTGTTGTATGCTTTTAGTTTTGGAATAACTTGTATTTTTAAAAAATTTTTGTACTAAGTTGACATCTTTCTTACTGAATGGGACTCTAGTAGAAACCATAAAAGACCAAAAAGAATCATGTGCTCCAGTTGTTGATAAAGTTTTTCTTTTTATACATATGGGGGAAATGCTCCTTAAAATAAGCTGTCTTATTAATTTTATTTTCACATTTCCTTTTTTTCAGCATTGCAGTTTTCATTATCTCTGCTTTTTAAAAGTTACTTTTAGACAATGACAGTAATCTAGGACTCTAGGTCAACTACACATCGATACAGAAGGCAGTATGTATGGAATGCTTCTTGTCCAAAGGCACTGCATGTGTCTTGCCCTGTGCTTTCTGGAATATGTTCTGAAATTTAATTGTAGTGAATTGCTTTTAGACTTTCAGTATGGCACACATGCCAAAATGCATTGCAACACACATTGTTTATGCCTAAAATCAACTGAACATAGAGATGATGTAAAAAGTAGAACACTGTACCGCTGTAATACCTGGGAGATTAAGAAGGCTACAAGGTAACAGGAGCAAAAAGCAGGTAACAGAGTCTCAGTAAGCATCAGCAAGTGCAACTGTCATGATTAAATCATTAAGCAAGTATATACTGTACATACAGTTCCTAACAGTCTTCCCAAAAGACTAACAGCTACACAGAGTCACCATTTCACAGCAATGTCCACAAAGACATTGAAGTTCTAGAGAATACTACAGTAACACTCTTGACAATGAAAACGGAATTCATATTTAGGGGTTCAGCTGAGGACAGTATAAACAAAGTGTCAAACCATATTTTAATAACACACACAGGTATGTTCTTTAATTGTGCAGCATTTTTCATGCATCATATTGAACTGTATCCTGAAGAGGAAATAGCATGATCTGTTGATGATGTGTGTTACTTTGATCAGTTCTGAGAAAATCAAGAATACTTATTTTGAATGAAAAAGTATGCACTTTACACTGCAGTTCACGTTAACACATCATTTGACTGAGTAATGTTTTTGCTCTAACTGTTCTCATAATATTAACATACAGTAGAATATATATTTTCTGCCTCTATGTTCACAGTATGAGAAGGCTGACAGACAAGTGCTTAAGATAAACATTCTAGAGAATTGGGGTCTTGGCAAAGAACTTACAAATTAAACAAAGGAATTCATGGCATTGACAGGAGAAGGTGCCTCTGAGCTTTCGTTTCCTTCAGCTGGTTCTTTTTCTTTCTTACCACTATATTGTCCAATAAAGGAGCCATCCTCATTGAACTGGCCATTCACTCCCTCTCCATAGTCAACGAGGCTATCATCACTATCTTCTTTCTTCACAGTCCTGTCTGAAGGTGTTCGGCTGCCTTTTTTCAAAGGCTTGTGGTCTTCTGCATCACTGGAAAAAAGAGAAATTTTCATCAAGACTGGCATTTCAGTAAAATGGTTTGTTTTTAAAGATCATGCATGTCAATTATGATAAAGCACATGGAGCCTCGAGCTTCTCTAGCCAAATCTAATTATCAGGTTGACTCCGATGACTGGGCTGTGGCTGGAATGAAAATCAGGTGCAGAAAGGTTTAATCATGAAGTCTTCAGTAGGTGGATGACTTCTTATTGTGCATGTCAATATCAGTATCAGATTTGGGCTTCTGACTTGGAAACAATTCAGAAATAATAATAAGCATTAAAAAAGGAAGAACTGAAAAAAGATGAAAATCATCACTATTTTGAATTCAAAAGGGTGTAAAGATTATGGCAAGTAGAGAAGTTAGTATGTTAAACAGTGTTATAACTCTGATTCCTTGGATATGAATGGAGAATGATTTTGGTTAAGTATGAAATATGGATTTTTTTTTCTGAGCAAGAAGAAGCAGAAAAATCCTGCATTTCAAATAATTTTGTTATTGAGTGCAGGCCAAACTTGTAAACTTCAACCTTACCTTTCAAGAGACCTACAAATTCCATTAAAAGGATGCAGAAAAAACAAATGAAAATAGCCTAAGAAGAAAAGTAAAATCCTTTATATTTATAGTATACTGTATTATTTTTTTCTGTAAAATTTCAGAATTTCAGTTAAAGGGTAAAGATTTATCATTTTTGAAAGAGACACAATTTAACTTCAGAGAACTACATTTGTATTACTAACGGCATGTAAAAATGTTCTAGAGTGTGAGTGATTCCAAAAATGCAAAAGCAAGCATTTCCTGTACCCCTCTCTACCCTACGACTCCTCTCCCAAGTGTGGCATGCAGCCTATCCGTGTCAGCTGAGAATCTAAGGGGTGTAATTTAATAAATCTTTTTAAGACCCATTTTTTCCTTATTTCTCCATTGAACTCCTGGAATTGGAAGCGTAGTCATTATGTTTTAGAACATTCACTCATATGGTCATGTAACTACATATGCACATTGACCTAACCTTTAACTGGTAACATTTGGCTTAAAAAAAAAAAAAGAAAGAAAGACAATATTTTTTTCTTTCAAAGAAAAAAAATACAGGAACAATTAAAAATATAAACAATATTAGTAAAAATTAAAAGTTTTAATGTAAAAAAAAGAGGTCGCATTAGCTGTATTTCACCTACCAATTTGTATTAGGACTTTATTGCTCCCTTTGTTTTTGAGAGTGACTTTTCGTTCTAGTCAAGGTACAACTATTTTAAGATGCACAAATATTCTGGCTCTTTTGCCAATAATTCCTGCTAGTGTTTTCAATTTTTCTCCAAGAAGAAAATCTTAAGACTGGAAAATAACAGTAGCTTAATAGATGTTGGCATATGTTATTGAAAACTACCTGTTTCAACAAAACACAAGTTTTTGCCACAAACTGAATAAATGAAGTTATCACCACTACTATTAAACAACTGGGGAAGTATCACAGAACCTTGGGGTACACTGTGCTTGGGGCACTTTAGGGGACATATCATCTATTCTCCAAGCTGTTGCAAGAATAACTTATACCTCTTTAATCATTAATTTCTAGGCTTTGCTTGAATACTTCCTGTGAAATATTAGTCATGACTTGTCGAGACAGTTAATTCCACTGAAGAATTCAATAATGAGTAGAATTCCGTCACCTGGATTCCAACTATTCATCTTATTCTGCTTTGTACAACTAGTGTTCCAAAAAATTCTAGTCTATGGCACTTCTTTGATCCATCCATTATCCAGTAAATATTTATTGAGTGCCTATTCTAGGACACATGATGTTCTAGTCATTGGGGATATAGAAGCAAACAAAATAGGATGAAACCCTGACCTCACCGAGCTACTTCTAGTAGGGAAATGCAGACATAAACAATCAACATATTAAAAAATTAGTTGTATAGCATATCAGAAGGTAATTAGTGCCATGGAAAAGGTGTCGGGGAGGATGTAAAAGGTTGACATTTAAATAGGATGTCCAATGAAGGCCTCATTAAGAAGTGACATTTGATCAAAGACTTAAAAGAGTTGAGTTATCCAGGTGGATAGCTGGAGGGAGAGTGATTCCAGCAGGAGTAACAAGTGATGCCAATGCCCTGAAGTGGAGGGAAGCCTGCAATATTCTAGGAACAGAGAAGACCTTGTGTAGCTGTAACTGAATGAGAGAGAGGGAGGGAGGGAGGGGGAGAGAGAGAGAGATAGAGAGAGAGAGAGAGAAGTGGAGGGATGGGAGGATGAGTTAAGTAAAAGGGAGGAGACAGGGCTAGATCAGGGCCTTCCTTGTAGGACATTGTAAGGATTCTGTCTAATGCTGAGTGAGATGAGAAGCTGTTGGAGGGTTTTCAATATTGAGTGACATGATCTTACATTTTAAAAGGATCACTGTCATCAGTGTTGAGAATAGCCTATCCCAGAAGGCAGGGGTTGGTAAACAGCAAAACTGGGCCATGTCCATTTATTAGTTATTGTCTGTGACAGCTTCTGCACGACAACAGAAGAGTGTAGAGTGCAGCAGGGACGGTGTGCTGTAAAGTCAAATATTTGCTATCAGGCCCTTTATAGAAAAAGTTATCTGTCCCTGCTCTAGGAGGCCAGGGGGCCCATGGCAATAATCCGGGAGTGAGATGGCTGTGAGTTGGGCCAGAGTGGAACACTGGGGTTGGTACAAAGAGGTCAGATTATGGACATATTTTGAATGTAGCACAAACAGGGTTTTCTGATGAATTAGCTATGGAATAATAGAAAAAAAAAAAAAAACAATGCCAAGGTTTTCGGTTTGAGAAAAAGGAAGGATAGAATTACCTTACTAGAGTACAGCATGTTTGGGGTATAGACCAGTAGTTCAGTTGTGGACATGTTAAAGCTTGACATGTCAGAGGAACCACTCCTTTAATCATTTTATGAATCTAGCACAACACTGATACCTAAAACTAACAAGAACACTTTGAGAAAATAAAATTATAGGCTAATCTCATTTGTGAACATAGATGAGAAAATCCCAAAGAAATCCGGAGCAAATAGAATTTACCAATCTATTAAAAAGATAATATATCAGAACCAGGTTGGGCTTATTTCAGGAATGCAAATCTGGTTTAGAATTAAAACACCAATTCATATAATTTGCCACTGTAGCAGAGGAAAATAAGAATATATCTTATCATCATCTCAGTAGGTTTAGAAAATGGTATAAGGTAAAATTCAACACCCATTCATAATAAAAACTTTAATACACTAGGAAAAGAAAAGATGTTCATTAACCTGATTAAAGGTATCCACAAGAAACCTGGAGTAAATGTCACCTTTGGTGGTGAATATCAAAAGCTTTATGTCTGACATCAGAAATAACAGAAGAGAAGCCTGCTATCATCAGTACCAATCATGAAAAGCAATGTGATGAGAAAAAGAAATAGAAAGCATATGAATTAAGAAGAAAGAAAACTGTCATTATTCATAAGTGATAAGATCATGTGTGTGAAAAATCCAAAAGAATCTACAGGCAAACATTAGAATAAAAGCCAATTTTATTTATGCACTTGCAAACAATTGGAAAATAAAATTTAAAAACTATTCCATTTATGATATCTTAAAAATATGAAGTATATAAGAACAAATCCAACAAAAATATGTGTAAGAATTCTATGAAGAAAATGAAACTTTTATTCAGAATTATTACAAAAGAGCAAACAAATGGAGGAATAGACCATAGCTATGGACAGGAAGACTCAAACATGCAATAGGTTAACCTTCATATTGCTCTTTAGATTCAATTTATGTCCAATAAAAATCCAGCAAGATTTTATGTGAACCTTGGTAAGCTGGTTCTAAGATGTATAAGTAAATGAAAAGGGCCAGAAATGTCTAAAAAAAAATCTTGAGGAAAAATAACAAAGCTGGAGGACCTGACTGAGCAGATATTTAGACTCATTCAAAGCTATAGTATTAGGACAATGTATTTTTGGTGCAGAGATAGACATGTTAATCAGTGAAATGGAATACAGAGCCCTGAAATAGTTAGGAGATCTTTTTGTTGGCTTTATTATAACATCATATTTTTATGGTATCATAACTGAAATTATTTTTAAAATTCTATTTTCCAACTGTTCGCTGGTACATAGAAATATAATGGACTTAATGTTAATTTTGTGTCAAGAAACATTATTAAATTCCCTTATTAGTTCGAATAGTTTCTTGGAGATTCAATTGGACTTTTACGCTCACAATCACATGAGTTAAGAAGAGGCTCATGAAAGCATCTGTTCCAGCTCATAGTGGAGGAGAGGGGAGCGACAGCATCACAGGCTGTGTTTGAAACAAGTGAAGCTGGAAGAGGATGCTCTAGCCACAAACAGAATCTTTCTAGGAACAGCTATTCAAAGGCAGATCAAGATCTTTTTAAGACAAGTTTTGTAAAAGTGGTGTGATATAATGTCAAACTTCAATAATTAGAGTCTGGCTAAATGAGGAAAAATGATGTGTGGCACCAGCACAGTGCCTGGCATGTAATTTGAGCCCATTCATCTGCCACCAAGAACCTCCTCTCTCCACACCAGGCCCTTACCGTGCAGAGGTATTTTTCTAAGAAATACCTTATGTAACACACACATGCTTAGAACTTTCCAGGTGTAATGAGTGGTTTCAAGTCTGTGTTGAAGCAGTGTATTAGTGCTTACATTTTTCAACTCAAAGATGAATTTTATAATGAAATAGTAAATAAACTCCTTTTGATATTGTACCAAGGGAAGTTGCTTTGTCAAGTATGAAAGGGTAATTTCCCAAATGATAGAAATTTAAAAATTATAGATGATTTAAAAGTCACATGCTCACTTTGTTACATTGTATTCAAAGCTTAAAATAACTCATTCACATTTTTATGAGAACTTTTAAGGACAGGAGGGGTTAGATGCTAATTCTGAGCCTAGAATGCCAAAGGTTAAGCAAATTTCAAAATAAGTCATAATATAGTAATATATAGCCACAGAATATACTTTTCATACTTTTACTGATGAACAAAGATGGTTGTGAAGTGTAAAGAAATGTTCACATCACAATATCAAAACTCAGTTCTTGGAAGACTTCTTGCACACCCTCTTTCTTTGCCACCCGCATGGCTTTGGCTTTCTGCTCTTGCTCCCTGGGCACTGTAGTTTGTTCCCCTATCACAGAACTTCTCACACTATGTTCAGATTGTTCTTTTACTTCCTGCATCCCTCCCTAGACTAAAAATCAGTGAAATAACATTTTTTTTTTGGTTCTGATATCTCCACAGCCTTGCATACCATAGGTGCTCAATAATATGGGTTGAAAAAATTCATTGTAAAATAACAAAAGAAGAGACAGTAAGCATTTTAGAAAATTTTCAGAAATCTAACATTAAACATTTTTTTCATTCCATCTTAATTAATTTTAGAAATTCAGGCAGAGAACCGGAAAATATTCTTTCCATTCTCTTCCCCTAAAAATGCATTTTAGAGAGTTCACATTTTTTTTCCCCAAAAGTACTTCAGGGTTGTGCACACAGAATGTACCTTTACTAAGTAAAACTGAACAACAATGGATAAACCTGTGATCATTTGGTCTGATTTTCCTGTGGTCACCACCCTACCATGGCCAAACCATGTTGCAGTTTTATTGACATTCATGACCCAAACATTCTTTCCAAACACCCTCTCTGGAAGTCTGTCATTATTTATACTGTTCACACACTGGTTTATGTTTGTGAGCAGAATATATCTAAAGTAATATAACAAATGTCACATCTCTTCCTAGCACTCAAGCCTTATGGGTTAGCACGCTTGCAACAGGACCATGTTCACATGAATGACAAGATTCCCATGCCAAGAACCTCCATTTATGCTATGACCACATGGTTTAAGACCTAGGTTCATTCTGGTTTTTAGTAAAGTGGATCTAAAGAATAAAAAATACATGGCTGGTTGCATTATTTCCCCGATTTTTCTACATGCTAGTAAGGATGCAAACCCTACTGTGTTTATAGTTTTTTTTTGGTACGTGCCCCTAGCAGGAACTGAACCCAGGACTCTCTGGTCTGCTGGCGGACGCTCCAACCGCTGAGCCAAACCGGCCAGGGCTATGTATAGTTAAAGAAACAAACAGCCCTGGCCGGTTTGGCTCAGCGGTTGGAGCGTGGGCTTGCGGACCAGAGAGTCCTGGGTTCGGTTCCCGCTAGGGGCAAGTACCAAAAACAAAAAAGAAACAAACAAACAAAGCTGCAGGTTTCCAGCTGAGGGTAACTGCTTGGGGCAGGGGATAATGGAGTGTGGGCACAAGGTTACAACATATAAAAAAAAATCAAATTTAATCATTGAAGTTCCATCCCCTTTGCACTATGAACTATCTTCTGGTTCAGAACCAACCATGTAGAAATTGTTTCAAACTCAACCTGGAGAATGAGCAAATTAAAACATAATTAATTTACACTTAAGTAATAGCCCTAATTGTGTGTGTGATCAGCATGTTAACTTATTTTCATAATGAAAAAGAATAAGAAACAATAAATGATACAGAGCTCAAAGCTTCCCAAGGTGTGAAGCAGAGAAGAAACCTTGGTGATTTAGGGAGAAGAACAACACTTAAATGTATCATTAAAGAAAGATTCTATAATAAACTGTTGAAATCATTTTCATTAATTGTGACATGTAAGAAACTAAAGGCCTTTTGTTTTCATTTTTTTTAAGTAGAAAAGAAGCCAAAGGGAAATTTTTTTGAGGTAGTGTCAGGAAATCACAGATGAAGTCACATCTGTAGCAAAGGTGGTTAGGTATTTGGGGAAGCCATTTCACTTGTGGAATTATCCTTATGAACTTTAAGCTTCAGTTAAAAAAAAAAATCACTGAGTTGTGTTTCATGGTTAGGACACCTGTCAGAACCTTATTTTTCTTGGCACTTCCCAGATCAATGTAATTACATGTATGACAAGTGTTTTTGTCTTCACACATGAAACAATGGGTTTGTACTCAATAGGCCCAAGGAAAAGTCTTTCTCTTTTGAGAAACTCAAGGCATAAGCTAAAGACAGCCATTTGAAAACACTTCACAAACATATCACATATAAATTAACACCAAGACAAAAAAAAAAATATGACCAAATAAATCTAAGCACAGTGATAATGAGGCCAGTAACCAAATAACTTGCTATGTACTGCTCTGGAACCCAAAATCATATTAGAAGTTCTTGGTAGATAGTCCATAGAGGAGCATAGAAATCATAGAACTAGAAACCTTAAGAGATCTTTGAATACTTGAACAACTGTAACATTTTATAAATGAAAAAAATTGAGATCTAGACAAATTAAGTAATACTAAAAAAACCCAAGAGTAATGGCTGAGTTGACATTAAAACTAACTGTCTGTGACTTCAAGCTAGCTCACATTCATTCAGCCTCCATTTCAGTCTAGTTTTAATGGAGAAGCAGCACAGTTATCCTGAGAAAGTCACATTACATCAGATCATGGTTTCATATCACTATCATAGCAAGTCGACATTTGAGCCCACGAGGTGAGCAGTGCATTTCCAGATTCAGTTAAACATTTAAGCATGATAAGGTAGAACAGAAATCCATTACCATGTGAAGAATGTAGGTAGTGCAATGGTTCATTTTCACTTCATGCAAACACATATTTTTTTCAGGCTATATTAAAGGTTTAGCTTCATCACAATAACTAAGGGAGTGGTTGCATATCCTGTGTAGAATTCTAGCTACAAAAACTCTAGTAATTATTAGCTTCCTAGTTTTACAGGAGAAACATGTAGAAGAGTGAGTTAAATCAGCAAAGGTTTCAACTCACCTAATTTGAGACATGGCTACCCTCATTTGTGGCTATCTGTGGGTGGTTCATGTATTATGAAAACCTTCTGGATGGACTGGGTGGGGGTGCTGCCTGAGGTTTTCACAAACTTTCAGTCCCAGAGTCAACATCTGAAATCAAGACAACCCTTACATACATTTTTCTATATCATGAGACACAGAAATTCTGAGAAGTTTTAGAAATCATAGTCATCTCTGCTGAAGAGATCAGAATATGAAAGCCTTGGTGCTGAGACACAAAGGCTAAACACTGGTGCTGGCATGAAAAGTGGCATAAGACCAATCCTGTCAAAAACATTTTTCTTTCTCAATCAGTTCTCATATCTTTCATCTTTGGCATTATTTCTTCCCTCATGATATTGACATGAAAATACCAAAAATAAGCTCTAGAGCCAGGCAGAAATTAACACAAATATCTACAAATGTCACCTGGAAATCACAATAGTGAAATATTTTATTTCACCGAAAAGTCTTTTCTTCTGGCAAAAAAGTCTCAAAGTGGGCTCAGTGCCTATTTAAAATATTATATTTTATATAATCAATAGGCTTATAGAAATAAAAATGAAGTGTAAAAGCATTTTATAAATAGAAGTATTCTTTTGGAACACCAAAATTCCAATCTTTTAAATGAGTTAATATAGATTTTGTTTCTGTTTTTAAACATATCTAAAATAATAATTTATCTCTCTTTAAAAAGACCTATAACCCCTAGGCAAGAATACCTTTGTTTAAACTTTCTTCTTCCTTCTTTATTTTTTTAACTATTTAACACATAAGTTATGTTAAAATTTGTCCTTGATGGAGCCAAGCCAAGAATGCATTATCAAAGTTCTGTGAGTTCACACTGCCTCCAGCACTGTGATTCTGCTTAATAATTAATAGCCTCTAAAACAAACTAGTCATCATTTCATGATTAAGGGGAAGAATTATAGGTATTTTGTTTTGGGCAAAAAGTCCCAAATCTAAGATTAAAAAAAGTAATGCTGATTTTTAAAAGCACTGTTTAGAAGACGACAGGTGTAGTTTTCTTTACAATGCAGGTTGGTAGGGTCTTTATTGTTGTTTCAACTCTTCTGGTAACACAGCAGCTTTGCTAGGTTGATCAATACAGTAGGGTCCTCTGGATAATACTACAGAGTGGAAGACACTCTGTCTTAAACCTGTGACTAAAATGGAAATTTGTTCTTTAATGAAAAGTGAGAGACTATTTTAAACCTGAGGGACATGTAAACATTTAGACATAGAAGGGTTTATAAATGAATATTTGAAGAAAATACAAAATGGTGGGGAGAGCCTGTTCCTGGCCCCATCCTGTTCTAGGGAGACAGAGTGCAGGGTCTGTGCAGGGCAGGGAGGGTGCGGGCAGAGGAGGAGCAGAGGCTCACCTGTATTCTCCAAAAGTGCCATCGTCTTCCTTCATAGGCTGGATTTCAGGATCAGCATGGGCATCTTCCTTTTCTTTAACTGAAAATTTCAAAATGACATTTTAATCTATTGATACTGTGTTTCCTTATTCAAAGTTTTTAAGAGTGCACTCTTTAAGCCCTGGCAGGTTTGGCTCAGCTGTTATAGCGTAGGCCCACGGACCAAAGAGTCGCAGGTTCGATTGCAGTCAAGGGCACGTACCTTGGTGGCAGTCCCCCCCCACCTCCCGTCAGAGTCATGCAGGAGGCAGCCAATCGATGTGTCTCTCTTGCATTGATGTGTCTCTCTCTTTCTCTCTCTCTTTCTCTCCCACTCTGTCTGGAGATAAATGGAAGAAGTGTCCTCGGGTCAGGATTAAAAAAAAACACACCAAAACACAGGGCACTCTTTGAGATATACAGCAGTGAGAAGACATTTCCCTACAACCATATAGGTTGTATAACATTAACCTTATAAGGAAAGCAATGTTAAACGTCATGCCGTCAAGTCTCACTTCATGCATTATTTCCTCTGGAAGACTTCAAGTACCTCACCCTCTGCCTGTTGGCTGTAGGTGCTACTTCAGCACCTATGATCTATGTGGAGCCTAAGAAAGCAGAGTCACTAATATCTTCAAAGTACAGATTAATTAATTCCCCACAAATGCCTTCTGATCCTTGACAATGTTTAAGCTCCCATGAGATTAAAAAAAAGATAAAAAACTATTTGAACAGAAAGTCCAAATTTATGGCTCTGTACAGACATACTTATTGCGATCTACATGATTTACCCTCATGATTTCTTTTTACTTCAGTGATTAATTATGCAGCATCATAAGGCAATTTTACTCTTTATTTCTTACCTGGATATTTACCACCCTTGTTTCTTCTGATGAAGCAAACAATCAACAGAATTAAGATAAGGAGAGCGACAGCACACATTAGACCAATGAACCAGCCTTGAGTTGCAATGTCCACCTGTCGGCTTGCCATTGCTGGGAAACAAATGAATGGTGTCAGTGGGAATGGGTTAAGGGAGAGATGAGAACTGTTGTAGTCTCTTGTATAAAAAATTGCCATAGTATATAAACTTTTATATATTTTACTTGTGGCCCCAAATTGGAATCTGTCAGTTATCAACAATGAAAAATCTTAATTAAAATAATTCAAATAGAGAAATCTGAATGCTAATACCATAAAATGCTAACAAACACTGCTGAACGTTGTGTTCACAGTGATTTTAACTATGTATTTTCAGTGGAAATACAGTCTCAAACAAATGAACAAATTTACTGTTTATAAGATAAATTATTCATTACGTACAATGGTAAGAATATAAGACTGAATTTTAAACAGCACAGAATGTATACATCTAATGGAGTATTTTTCCTTCAAAGGAACCACAATGGAGGCTAAAATATCTTTGCAGTGATGCTGCCATTTTTCAAAATGTTTTGGAAATCTATTAAAGAGTAAAACCTTCCATATAAGAAACCTGTCTATATAAGATAACCAGCCTTATTATTTTATATCTCAATTTTAAACCAAAATGTTACTTAGATTTTTTATTCATCTCCTTTGTTATTCATCTTATTTATAAAAGATGGTTGTGAATAACTTTTACAAATTTCTGAAAAATCCAATTTACCCTAAAAAAAAAATCAATATTCACTATTGCTTAGGATCCATTTAAAAGACTTTGAAATATATCTTAATCAGTGGCATCATTATTGGAATAAGTGACCAGTTTAAAGAGAAAATACTCATTCACACATATACATGTTCTTTAAGTCTTCGTCTATTCTGTTTGAGTCAATATATGTGAAACCTCCTTTTCAACTAGTGAGTGTGCAAATCTCCTAAGAAAAACATTTCTAGTATTATTCAAAGGTGTCAATCAAATGGGACAAAGTGCAGCATCAATGGCTATTCAAACATGCCCATGAGGATTTGTTTAGATAAATTGATATAAAGCTTTTTAAAGGCCTTTATTTTTCTCTTTTGACCATAATCTAGACAATCAAGATAAAAGGTTTTCTTCTTTTGATTCATAAGCATGCCTTTGTCATGCTTTTAATTTTATTGAACTTCTTTTGAATACACTTAATATTGTTGGGTTAGGTGTATGTGATCTTTGGATGTAGAAATAAGCATGGCTACATGTATCCTAGGTTCTGATATATGTGCAATAATGGTACCTCACTGCCTTTTTTCTTTACACAAAATATAAGGAGAAAAATGAAATGCTTAAAATCAAGTGTGAAGAGGAATGTCAAAAATATGTGGATGTGTGTTTAGAAAATAAAATGAGAAGTGGAAATACATTATCTGGGATACAAATCAAATGCCAGTAGCCTTTCCCCTCGTGCCTCAGAGGTTAGAGGGGTTTTGAGTTGTATCATAACTTGACACAACTGAAGCATCAGTATAGACAGTGCTCCCCTTCCACACACATACCACCATGATGATGATAATGAGAGCACACATTTTGAATCTCTATCTGCAAGGCACTGTTCTGGGAGAAAAAAAAAGTTTCATTTAATCTTCACAACAATCCTTTGAGATAAGCATGAGAAATAAATCCATGCCCAGAGAGGGTAAACAACTTGCCCAAGAGCTGGAGTTTGGCTCAGGTCTGTCTGACTCCAGGGTACTTGGTAGTAGCCATTATGCTCTACTGCTGTAATGTATTCCTGAAAACATGTCCAGACATCAAATCTGCAGAAGTCTTTACAAGAATAAAATGTTGTAGGGACTTTCCATTCTGAGACAGGTAAAAATATTTCAGAAGGCCATTTACATATTCTTTTGCAGTATATTTCTGTCAATTCTCACATGGTTTTTGCATGCTTTTCTTCAAAACTGAACCAAAAACCAGTTGGTGTAAGTCTACTGAACATTTAAAGAGTTTTTAGTATACTTAATGATTTACAGCCTTGTCATAAATAATGTCTGCATTTACATTTTTCCTCTAATTTAATGCAACTGACAAGGGTAAAAATGCAATAAGATACTAAACTAGCACAAACATTGTCTTATAAAGATGGTGACTGTCAAAATTGAACTGCCCACTGGCAGCTTGCTACTATGCAACTATGCAGAAATGGAAATGTTTCTTTGACAGTTCATAAAGGAACACCCAAATCCACCTTGAATTTCTGCTTCTATGTCTAAGAAAAACTGTCAATGAAAAAACTACTAAGTATTTCACTACCTCATTATTTAAGATTAGGCAGACACAGAATGTTAACAGTGCATGTGTGTGTGCATTCTCTCTCTCTCTCTCTCTCTCTCTCTCTCTCTCTCTCTCACACACACATACACAAAGTGCACCAGAAGTTGATATAAAACAAAAATTATGTAAGTTAAAATAACTTCTGTTGACTTCCTATCCATATAAGAAGGGATCTAAAGCCCACAATGACTATAAAAGGTTTCAAGTCTTCCCAGAACACTCTAAAATCATTTTAACTACAGATGATTTTACAAACTCAAGTCATGGCGATAATTGTGCATCACACATATACACATGCACACACACACACACACACAGAATAAAGCCTGTGGGGCTTTCTCTTATTTCTGATTTTCAATGGGTGGGTTATTAGTAGGATTGGGTAGAAGACAGAAAGAGGTTTTTCAATCTATCTAAAACTTTTATAATAAAATTATATTCATGCATTACTTGAGTAATTCAGAAAGCCATAAATTAAACAAATACACAAATATTAAAAATATAAGACAAGAAAATAAGCCAGAGGAATTAAATTTGCTTTGTTTCCTAGAAGTTAGTTTTAATAACAGTCTTCTGCTATGGCATTGCTTGTTGTCTCATGGATAATCTGCACTCTGTGCTCGTAGTTCTCTCAGGAAAATGTTCTGAGTACTTAGAATAACAAAATAAACATGAAAGAGACAGTGAGATAAATGGCTATAAATAATCCATTATGTATAAAAATGCCCTGTGCCATTAAGATAGTTAGAAATGTATAGAAAGGGGAAAAATTACCTTGGCTAAAGTTTGGAGGCAGCTGATAGGCCTCAGTAAAAACCTATCAGCTTTAAATCCTTGGTGATAGGAAAGAAGAGACAGGGTGGTTGAGGAAAAGAGGTGAGAAAGCAGGAAGATGAAGTGGGGTCCTAACAGGAGTGTGGGTAAGTGGCACAGCACTGGGATACGGCCCATAGCCCTGTTTGATTTGGTGTTCAACTTGTGCCATAGGAAAACAAATTATGAAATATATCTTAAAAAACTCAGACTATCAAAGGCAGGGACGATGTCATGTTATGAAACAAGCACAGATAAAAGTTGAGTCTAGGTTGCTGAAATTAGAACTCAGAGAAGCAGCTCATTAAACAAATAGCCAGAATGGTATGCTTCCATGCCCAGTACTGACATCCAATCTCAAAACCTAGCATGGAGCAGAGGAGAAGCAAGAGCAGCAGTAGACAATGCTTTCACACTGGAGTTAATCCAGTGGCCCTACAGGACAGAGCAATAAAACTGGAGGACAAGAGAGTTGGATTTAGAGTACATATTTGCTCCTGGAAGTAATGTTAACTAAGGTCACTACGCTTTTATCAATATTTATTATTTTTAATAGTTACATTTATATGTAAAAGGTGACAATAACTGGTTGTGGCTTTGTCCTATTTCTCCATTGTTGGCACACAAAAATGGCCCACCCATTATGGCTACTCATGTTGAACCACCCATTAGCTGCAGCTGGAACTGTAGATATAGCAACACTGAGGAAAGTTATTTTTCCTAAAGGGTTTGCCATCTGTCCTACAAAAGGACAAAAAAGGCCACACCTTGATTTTATGGGTGGAATCTAATTCTAACTAGATCAGCATGCTGGGAGTGCACTGGACCGTGGGTCCTTAAGAGCTGGAAAGACTAAGTGGTTATTTCTGAGACCACCTGTTCCCCTTACATGTGGGTCTCTGTGACCTGGATTGGGTGGATGTAGTGAGAATCTCTCCTCCAGTGTTGGAAAGCTGAGCCTCTAACCCCCTCTCTCCCACATTCTAGCGGGGTGACAGGCAGGCACTCCATTTCTCATTACATGTCATTGACATGATGTATAAGTAGGTAATAACACTGCCCACTTCATAGGATTGTTGTAAGGACTGAATGAGAAAGCCATGAAAATCATTTGCCTGGTATAAATTAGAGCTGGTTAAATGCTAGTGCTGATATTATTACTAGTATTCTAGCTTTAAATGGACAGAATATCTACTTGAGCTTTTAGTATTTTGAAATTAAAAGTGATCAATAATTAAAAACACCTTGTAATATTGTCAATTGATATTCCTCTTTTAAGTTTAATACAGACTGTCCTAGAACTTTGTACACAAATGGATATGAAAATACAAATAGACTAATAGAAATTTTTTTCTTTATATATTATAATTTTAGTGCATAAACACTTAAAAATGTAGGTTAGTAAATTATTATTACCTTTGGTTTCTCTTTCTTTTTAGAAACCACTCTTGATTGTATATTTTCTAAATTACAAGAAATGACTTTAAAACCATAATGCTTGGGTAATAAAAGACAAAAAATACATTTTGCCTTTAGGTTCTACAGGAAATGCAACATTTCCACAAGAATGCATGAAATGACTAAACATAACATGTATGAATCACAATATGAACACATACCACACAACCCTTCTTTAAATTTAAGTAAGCAGGGATTGTTTTCAATCTTGTGAGTAAATATGAATATTTTGGACTCTTATATGAACATTTTTCTTTATTTTAGAGACTTTAATTATTACTTATGTGTTTTGATAATATCCAAATAACTAAAATATATATAGGCAGTCAAATATGGTGTGATAACAATGAAATACATAAATTGAACAATTTCTTGTTCTATACAAATTTAACAATATTTATATCAGTTGTCTAGCCAAACTGCAGGTTCTGCTGGGTTATACAGTCCATTTTGACATGAAAAATTGTGACTTTATCAATGAGTTATTTCAGCTTCAAAAGCACTTCAAAAATTCCATTCTAACTTCGAGGGAAAGTTTATATAAGTAAATGATGTGAAAGATTTATTGAATTACATAAATAATGTAAATTCAGAATCATATTTAGCTCTGTTTTAATAATGGTTTTGGCAATAATGTGATTAGAAGAGGATTTGCTCAATTCTATAATTCTTTTTATATAAAGAGCCAAAGACTATTAAAAACCCAACTCCCAACCCAACTGGACCCCACAGAAAGACATTCATAGTCCTATCCATAACAGCACGACTAGCCCCCATCTCCAACTGGAATGCTCGGTAGCTTCACCTCTGAGCATGACCAGAACTGGCGTGGTGTGCACCTCACCTGGGCCTGTCTCAAACACATCCTCTGAACTCACAAATTCAGAGTCCCCCTCAGCACCAACTCGAACTTTGTATGCTGTTCCTGGCATTAGACCCTTTAACCCAAAGAAGCTCCGAGAACCATTTACAATTTCTTTCCTCCATTCTTCTTTGCCTATGGAAATTTTGCAGAAACAACAAATTATAATATTTCAAGGGACCAGAAGTCACTTAAATGCTTCAAGAAAGGAAAATATAAGCTAAAGACAAAATCCAGGATGCTTAGATATATCATTTTAGGTCAAGTCAAATAAATCAATTAAAATGAAGAACTACATGAAAAAAAAGAAAAACTGACTGGGTGTCCAGATTGCAAGATTGCATATGTTCCTATTGTGTTAAACCTTCTTTTAAATACTGAGGAGGCTTCTTTACCTGCACCTTGCTTTATAACAATATTAAAGTTTTCTATTAATGCATATAAAAAACTTTGATACATTAAATAGTTTAAATGAACTTTGGGAAGAATTGCTTTTAAAATTAACAAAATGAGCCTGGTCAGTGGCTCAGTGGATTGAGCATTGTCTCATGGACTGGGAGGTCCTGGTTCAATTTCTGGTCAGGGCACATGCCCGGGTTGTGGGCTCGATCCCCAGTAGGGGGTGTGCAGGAGGCAGCCAATTGATGTTTCTCTCTCACATCGATGTTTCTATCTCTCTCTCCCTTCCTCTCTCTCTCTAAAATAAATAAATAAATAAAAATAAGATTAACAAGATGAATCTTTTAGTAAATTTAAATGCCTTCAAATTTATCCAAATTGCAGATTCAACCTTTCCCGCATATTGGTTTTCCTAAAGGAATAGCTATTTCTAAAAACATTCATTTGCTTGACTAAGGCCTAAATAGAAAGTTGGACTGTGTTCAACATTTCATACAAACATTCCGTGGCCACCCAACTTATTCTGTGCACAGCACATTGTGCTAAGGAGGGGGCACTGGGTTTTCATCAACTGCTGAAAGTTAAAGCTGCCTCATCTCCTGGAAGAAGTGGGCAGGATGTAAGTAGGAAGCCTGATTCAAGAATACATTAAACATTGAAATGAAAGTGGTAATTTTCTGCAGTCTCTGATAAAATTCTTTTGGGTAGTATCAGCAAAATGACTACTTTAAGTCAGTTTGAGTTCTGCTACTTCGAGGTCCAATTTGAACAAATTTTTCTGCTTTCCCATTGTATTTACAAATATAATTATTCATTATTACCCTTGTTTACATGTTGTGGGTATAGAACAGTTTTAAGTACCATGATATGAAAATAACAAATGCAATTATGATCTTTGTTTTTTAATAACAGGAACAAAACAGATTCTTCATTATATGTAACATATATAGGTTGATGGTTCACTATAATTTTTTTTTAGATAAACCTGATTCATTTAATTGGGTCAAGTTATTTTTTAAGATGATCCACAGTAAATCCTTTAAAATGTTCTTAATCTCTTTAAATGTATCCCCCAAATCACAAATCAGGTAATGAAGTTGTTTCTTACTGCCAACTACACCATATTCAACATAAAAGTTGACATGCTCTGGTCTCTCATATTCCCAACTGATATTGGCATAGGTCTCAGCAGCTGCGACAGTAAGTTTGCTGATCCTGGGATTTACTGCTTGAAATAAATATACAATACAAAAATAAAATAAACAATCAAATTGCAACACCATAGAAACAAATATAAAATACTTTTAAGTACTCTGAAACTGTGCAAATAAAACAGAATTAGAATTTACTGCTGAAATTTAGGGTTCACTCATAACTTCACCGTCATTACAACACAGGTTTTTCATTTATTAAACTACAGCATTAGGAAGTAAACCAGTAATCAGAAATAGTGATGCACAATGTTAAAGTTTATGAGTTCTATTATATGGGTCCTGAATAATGTGAACTGTTGTCCATTAGATACAGTCCCAGGAAACATCAAAGTCTTCATTTAACTAATATACAATGGGGTGTGGGACTACTGAACATTGCTGGGGGCAGAGGTCACAGACTGCAAGGTAAAACCCAATACTAGGTGCTACTTTTCAATTCTATTTATCATCTCAATGTCGGTCTTCAGAGAATTTGTGTTGGGGTGAGAAAGGATGCTTCCTAGAATAGTGGCTTTTGACTTCTTTTGAGTCCAGAAACTTCTTTAAGAATTTTCCTCCGGGAGTTCAGGGACTCCAAATGAGGAACACCTGCTTTGGAGGATATTGGATGGTTAGGGTATGCTAGAAGAAAAGCTGCAAAAAGAATAGCCAAATACTCTTTTATCTAAAGTTAAGAAAGAAGCAGTAAAAGAACTATTTCACTTGACATATCCCAGAGAGGAAGACAACTTTACCATCTAAGTGTTCATTACATATTGTGCTCTGAAAAATCATCCTGCAATCTACATAGCTTCTTAAAACATCAAATTACGGAGATTACACAACACTATATACTTGCTACTGAGTAAAGACTACACTTATAGTTATTAAAAGATGTTATTTGGCCATCTGAGGCTGACAATTATATCAGCCTTACTGCAAGTGCCTAAACTTAACATATTTTTAGATATATTAATTTGGTATAAGTTAATTATATTAAAACTGGTAAGTTTAGTTTATTATCCCAGAGAAAACACCTTAGGATAGTAAATCAGAAGATTTACTCAGACTCTAAAATGGAATTCCAAATTATGTTATATACTTTATAAGCTAAAGACTTCTACCAAAAGGCCTCTACTAAATCTAAAACGTGATGAAATAGTACTTCTTAGGTTCAAAAAGAGAAGTACATTAAGAAATTAAATAATACACTTGACCTCTGAGATACAATTCACTATCACATGTATATTGTGTACCCCTTTGTGCTAAGGCTGGGAAACAGCAAAGAGAAAAATTGATTATTGAATTATGTAGAGTCCTTCTGTGGACCTACCTGATTTTGCATCTAAAGGAAGAGATAATGATAGGAATATGATTTATTAACAGAGACAGTAAATATGAATGTGTGTGTAAAACATCAGTGGCAAAGAACCAAGGAAAAATATTAATTTTATTTAAAATGTTTTTGAATCGTGGAACTGAGAAATTTAGTCTGGTATAATTATGAAATATGTTCAAGGCAGAACCATAGTGAAATACTTCTAAAGAAGAGCATTTAGCTTATTCTTAAAGACACCCGGAGAAAACATCGTGATTTTCTGAGGTTATGCTGCTTGGCCACTTTTGTCAGATAATTCTAACTCTCTTTGCTTTATCCACCTTCTTACTGAACAAATACTCACTGAGAACCTATGATGTGCTGGACCATGTTTCCTGGGATGTGTTAATGTCATCTCTCAGCTGGGCTTTCTTAGGAGTCCACTCTAGTCTCTCTTCCTCCTGTGTCCTTCTTTGTAGATCCACCAGGGCAATTACCTACATTTTAGCTTTCAAACTACATATCTGATGCTGACATTTAAACCCAAATTCCTTAGCAAGGCAAGCATGGCCATTAGGGATCATTCTGGCCTCACCTATCTCTTTAGTCACATCTCTAGTTCTCTTTTCCATGTTCTCTACGTTTCTGCCAAACTGGGCTTTTGAATATAAGTCAAATGTCCTGTAGGTTTTCAAACCCCATGCCTTTGCTTATTACCCTACCAAGAATTTATACACCCATCCCTGACTCATCTGCCAAAATTCTATTTGTCTCAAGTTCTAGTTCATTATTATTTGCTCTTTTGTTGTTAATCCTCACCCAAGGCTTTTCCCATTGATTTCTAGAGAGAGTGGAAGGGAGGGAGCAGAAGGAGAGAGAGAGAGAGAGAGAGAGAGAGGAGAGAAACATCGATGTGAGAGAGACACATCAATTGGTTGCTTCCTGCATGCGTCCCAACCGGGGCTGGGGTTGGAACGTGCAACTCAGGCATATGTCCTTGATACGGAATCAAACCCGAGACCCTTCAGTGCATGGGCAGATGCTCTAATCACTGAGCTATACCAGCCAAGGCTGTTATTACTTTCTTTGTGAAGTTTTTCCTAATCCTGTTTGGTAAAATAGTTTATTTCTCTATTTTCATATAATATTTTGTTCAAATAACTAGTTTTTTTACTCTTTTTCATGCATTCATCTTCACTGGCTGTGTTTTACCATCTAGATACACAGTGTATTATAAAAAGCTGTTGCACTGTATGTGCTAGGTAGACGTTAGTCACTGAACTTGATTCAACCTTCTATATAGTCTTTTTTGTTGTAGTTGTTCAGGCCAAATAAAATTGTAAACTTTATACTTGATTTTAATTTACTGGTTCTTTAGTTTTTTTTCTGTTTCTTGATTTAATCGGTCATGGTGGGACCAATTCTGATATAATCATATAGTGAGAGTCTGACCACAGAGATGATGTCACCAGCTCCTCAGTGCCCTCCTCTTAATTAACGGTCAGCTGCTAATTTGGTCAAGAATCAGGTTCAGTTTCTGACTTGCCACTTAGTTTCTCCCTATTCCTGTGCCCTAACTAGTCACTTCACAAAAATGTTCTGAAGACTGGCCCCAAGGGTGAGAAAATAAAAGCTATGGATAAACCAATGTCCATCGTCAGCAATACTGAGACCTTAACTCAAGTCCATTATCTGCGTGCTTTGGTTCATTTTTACAGATGCCTTCACAGGTCTATTTCCTAGAGCACCAGACATAAAACTGCTTAAAGGGACACAGAAATTGAACAAATGCAACCGAACAACTACAGTTCTTACAGAGATATTGAAAACAAAACAAGGACATGGATCAAGATAAGTAAGGGGCTCTTGCGGATCTCGAGTATTTCTACAGTCCAGTTGAGGAGAGTGGTAAGGAAACGGGAAAGTAGGCATAATACGACTAAATGAATTATCCTGGCTTCTCCTTTGTAGTTTAAATAATCCTTTTGTTTAAAAAGGATTATATATTTGTAAGCTTGGGTTTCATTAACATCTCCTAAAATCTGTCAGAAAGTTAAAAAAGGTAAACTTAGATGCATCTCTTTTCTCCTCTTTGATCAGAAGTTAATTAAAATCACTAGAGTCTGGGCTTCTATAGCTAAGTCTATCACAGGTTTTCTTTCAATGATTTATCTCTTCTTTAGTCTTTTTCATGTTGTTTTAAATTAAGATATAAAAGATATGTAAAAATATTAAAATTTGGAAGGCTTGTGGAGCACTTCTATTCTTCTCTCTCAGGGAGTATATAAACTTCACCTGGAGAAGGAACATAGAGAAGATAACATTTATTCTTGGATTGAAAAGAGAAATATTTTTAACAGAAGAAAACCCAGGATAACAACTTCTTTCTAATCAGCTTAAAGTCTTATCAGTAAAATGTCATCATTTTATGCAAGCAAGGTTTAATTACTGCACTATTAAAGCAACAATATAGAAAATAAGGGCAGACTTAGCTTTCTTTTAAAATTTAAATCCTATTTCTCTTCTTATCTAAGAGCCATCAGATTTCAACACTGGAGGCTTCAAGAACCTTCTGACACTCAATTTTTACTCGTCTCTATAACCATAAGTAATTCACAATTCAATTTAGTAACGTTAAATGGTAAACCCTAAACTATTTTAATAAATATTTTAGTTGGTTTTAATTCATTAAAACAAACAGGTGATGTTTCTTCCAGTGGACTGCATGTCCTATTCTAACATGACAAGTCCATGGAAAATGATGATTTGCTTTTCAGGCAGCCCGATGCGCCACAGTTCTGTGCTCTGCTGTTGACCCAGGCAGAGCGTCAGTGATGCCCCCTGCACAGGGAAAGAGGCCAGGTTTTCTCTGGAATGCTTCTAGGAAAGGTTATGAGGGGACCTGGCAGTAAATTATTGTAAAATAACCAAGGATTTAAATTGATATCTAATTATCCCAAGAAAGAAGAAAATATATAAAAGAGAGGTTTACATCTTTCTACAATATTGTGGAAATTTTGAATTTTTACAACTTTGTTCAAGTCTAAAAACACATATATAACATATTAAAATGGCCACAGTTCTTATTCAATCACTCCAAAATCTATTTAATCTACATTTTATAATTTATAACACTCTGAATATAAGCAGATTTATAAGAAAATAGAAGACATATATCAGGCCTGAGCTCACAAGACTTGAATAATTTAGGACAAAGAACTTATTTCTGTCAGTCTTTTTCTTCATTCCTATTGTACTCATTTAGTCTGTCAACGCCCAAGAAAGCCCCTGGCCAGGGGTACTCCGCATGGAAAAAGTGTCCAAAGCTAACAGACGTACCAGTAGCCAAGAGTCAAAGACTGGGGATCTTTGGGACTGCCTCACGTGGAAGACATATTACAACTTATTCAAGCACCATTCTCCCAACAAATCTTTCTCACTCAGAGAGCTGTGAGAAATAGAGGAGAACAAAGGTAATCCATTGTGATGACTGGCTATTACTCAGGAGGAGACTTGAGTAGTTTGGCGACAACAGGATGGAGTGACACAACTGAGGAGAGCATGCAGGCAGACTGAAAGACTTGCTCGTGGGGACACTTTCAGTTCCCGGCCAGTTAGAGGGTATTGCTAAGCCAAAGTTTCAAATGGGCAGTGTAGTGTAATGTCAGCAAAGTGTACACTGTGTCTATGAGAAGTACAGCTAAATCAGATTAGAGTGGAAAGCTCAGTTGATCTGATTTCTCACAGGCTATTTTCATCACTGGACTAGTATTTCTGAACACTTCATATGTGGCATAGCCATATAGAGGATCTGTGACAAATCCACAGTTTTGGTCCTGTCTGATCCAGCCACAATCATATCATTAAAAAGCTAAGATTAGGATTTGCACCAGGGATAAGTCTTCAGAAAAGTCTGAGAAAAATTTAATGTGTCGTTATCTATTTGTAAAAAAGACTAAATATTAAATTTAAAGCCAAGATCTTCTATTTCTTTTGGTGCTTCAAAGCTTAATTTATTTTCTCTTTTAACTCATGCTGCACTTCCCCATGTTTAACATTGCAAATTTCACACATGTATAAAGTCATGCAGACGAATTATTTTACCTTTGCCTGCACCTACATCAGGTGGAAGAATACCAGCTTTAATGAAATAGGAAACAGAAATAGGACACTATATAGTTAAATGTAACACACCCATGAGCATGTAAAGCTATATAAAAACACTTATTAAAATGCTAAGCATGCAAGAAGAATGAAGTGTAGCATATCAAGTACAGGGGACAAAGACATGTTGGTGTCCCCAAACTTACCCTGTAATCAAATCCACACTTTAGTTAAGGTACATTATTCATACTTGCCTATTATATAAGAAGGCTTAGGATATCTCAAACCAATGTTGGGGTAGAAATGTCAATTTCTTATGCTATGGAACATAATCAAATAAATAATCCTTAAGCAATTCTACAATTTAGAGAATGCAAAAAGAGAAAATCTTTTACAATATTTTTGATCATTTTTATTGAATCTAAAGTTTTTCAAAATAATTTTTAAAAGTATGAAACAAAGTATTAATTCCTTTTCTAGATACCTTAATGGGACTATTTTATTTTCTCTATACCAGATGGCCTACCAAGGTACAAAGTCACATGCTCAAACACAAAATGAATGCACTATTTAATAAGTGTTTCAATTTCATTGATAGAAAACCTAAATTAATATGTGGACTAGCAAATTATTTTCTGATGAACCAAAACAAGAACTACAATTACTTATATTTATTTATGTATATGTATGTATGTCTGTGTGTGCATATATATTGTATTACATGTATGTATATGTACATGTTTGTGTATGTATACATGTAAAGTTGTAGAAAGGAAAACAGTGCCTTAAATTTTGAATTCAAGTGTGGCAAAATATTGTAATTTTTCATTCTCACCTCAACATTTTAATATAAGTTTAAAACTTTCATATGGACTAGGAAAAAAAATATCAAGTTATTATTCTAATATGAATTAAAGAATTGATTTTATATATATATATCTGAATGAGAAATTACAAATAAGTGTTTGTATTAATTGGGTAAGATGAATACTCCATGGTCAGAAGAAAAGAGAAAGCATAAATTTAAGTTAAAGATTTTTGTTTCACAATACTTATAGTTTTATGAATTTTATACATACCCGTCTTACCTTCATCCATAATTGTTACTGCTTCCTCTGTTATTTGACTTCCTGATCCTGCTGATGTTTGTGCATAGAAATAAAACTTATACCGAGTGCTGAAATTTAAGTTTTTTAAAGTCCAACGTGTCTTGTTGGCAGGAATTTTCAAATCTACCAGTGGGCCTAATTCATGGGTGCTGTTAACTGTCAAGAAGAAATAATAAAAAAGAACATTTTCCATTAATTGCTACAGGAATACTATTATAAATAAATGTGTCCACCAAAAATGTCAAGCTTGAATTACACTGATTTTTGTAACCCCATTCACTTTTTGCCCAACATAACTGATAACCTTTTACAGCTCCTATAATATAGCATATCAAGGGGAAATATATTCTCCATTGGCTTCTAAGCTAAGGGAATTTTATAGTTGAATCACAGCAGTATTTCTCATCTCAGTGTTTTTAGAGATGGAGTCATGTATTGTTAAATAATCCCAAACCTCATTTTCAGAGGACTTGTGGCAGAGGAGCCCCTCTTCTTACTATTTTCTAATTATAGATAACGTCTGCCCAATCTAACTATAGCACCTACCTAAACCCCATGCTCAAAGGTCTGTACTAATCTACAGAATATTTAATTTTCAATACCACATATGTAATTTTTCTTTTAAAATATGATTTGAAGTTCTTTCTGGAATAACACTTAAAGGTATATGTATATATTCTACAGTTTTAAGAAATGATCAGGTGGTATTTTAAGATAATAGTTAAGTTTTCTTTTTCCTTTTTAAATGATGTTTTCCCTTTTTTCTTCTCCGAATAACTTACTTGGCTGATATTTTAAGGTGTACTCAGTCAAAATGCCATTCGGGTGGCTTGGCGGATCCCATTCCAAAGTGAGAGAGTCTAGTGTTGGATTAACAATCTTCAGAGAGGACGGGGCACTGGGAACTTATAATGAGAACACAGTTAACATAAAGGTTTTTTAATGTTTTAAAATGTATTAAAATGACATATTTAACCATGTTCACACAATTCATCAAGGTTTTTGTTCTTTGTAACACATTTTTGTTCCTGATTCAGCTGAAAATACATTGATAGAAACCTGTGACAGGTGCCCATTTATCTATTCTCTTCCTCTTTTTTTTTTTCACCATTTCCATTTAGATTCATTAAAACCATTCTCTCAAAAAACATAGACTTTGCTTTTAAATGGACCCAAACCAATATTTTTAAGAGACAATAAATTTCATAAAAATTTAAAAAAAGAGACTGTACTTATTTGTTTCATGAATGATGTCTTAATAAAAGCAAACTAGTGGCCCTGGACAGGTAGCTCAATTGCTTAGAGGGTTGTCCTGATACACCAAAGTTGCAGGCTTGATCCCTGGTCAGGGCACATACAAAAAGCCACTAATGAATGCATAGATAAGCAGAACAAATTGATGTCTCTCTTTCTCCCCCCCTCCCTTTCTCTCTCTCTCTCTAAAATCAATCAATAAAAAAATTAAAAAGTATTATTATGCTAAGTGAAATAAGCCAGTCAGAGAAAGACAACTATCACATGATCTCACTTATATGTGGAATCTACTGAACAAAATAAACTGACAGTCAAAATAGGTCCAGAGACATGGAAGCATGGAACAGACTGACAGATCTCAGAGGGGAGAGGTGGGGTGGGGGACAGGAAGAGATAAACCAAAGAACTTATATGCATATATGCAGAGCCCATGGACACAGACAATAGTGTGGGGAAGGCCTGAGGTGGGGGTGGGAGTGGGGCTGGGGCTGGGTGGAGGGGGACAAAGGGGGAAAACGAGGGACATCTGTAACATTGTCAGCAATAAAAAATTTTATTTTATTATTTGTATAATAAAAATCTACTGGAACTCAAAAAAAGATAAATGAAAGCGAAACTAGTGACTAAGTAAAACTATTCTAACCTGACCTTTCAGTAGAAGCAGCTGTGTTCTGGGCTATTAAGGGCTGTTTTCCCCAACAAACCAGGTGTCTCCGAACAACCTGCCTGCTGGGTTCTTGGCATGAGCCAGCCTGCCCGGCTGCAGAGTAGTTCTCATCCAGAGAGCAGACAGACACCCAGAATCTTGTGGCGATGAACAAAAGCCCCTGTGCTGGCAAACCCTGGCTCTGGGGCAGGCCTGCAGGGTGTCAGGTTCTCTGTGGCAGAGGTTGGCAAATTACCAGAGGAGACATGCCTGGGCTTCTTTTATTCACTTCTTCAAGAAGATGATAGATGGTGTCAGCTCTCCCTCATGATCATTACCCCCTCTACCCAACCTACCACATTCCCTAGACCTATTAATGGTACCACTGTCCTGCCTGTCACTATAGCCAGAAACCAGAGAGTCATCCTGAATTACTCCCTCTGCCTCATTTCCACCATCTCCTGGGACACTAAATCTTGTCAATTCCACCTCATTCATCTCAACCTTATCTATTCCATCCTCTGCTCTCTGCCACCATCCCACTTCAGGGCCTCCATGGCCTTTGCCTGGGCCTAGAACATACCTGGCATAGTTCTAAGCTTCCCCAAACCAATAAGTGGTTCCTAACTTTGGAAGATCACAGACCCCTTTGAGAATCTGATGACAGCCATAAATACCCCCTAGAAAAATATACACCTTTTTCTATAATACTGGGGTTCATGGAGCTCCTTAAACCCATTCATTGATCCCCCTGTGAGACTACAGTCTCCAGGATAAGAGCCTCTGGCTTACTATCCACAGCATTTAAGACCATTCATGATATGAGTCCTCCCTAGCTGACCTTCCCCTCTTTTCTCACCATTCCTGGCTACACAACTTGCAGTTCCCTGAAGGAGCCATGCGGTTCCATACCTTTGTGTCTTTGAACATACTACTTCTTGTCTTCATTCCCTGGTCATCTCTTCTATGACACCTTCCCCTGCACCATCAAGGACCAGCGTGGAGTCTCACTAGGGAAAGCCTTGAGTGGAAGGAGCCCTTAACCAATAAGGAGCAATGAGACCGAGGACCAACAATCATAATGAGATGGGAACCAGGACACAGGATGACTTCAGAGACTGTTGAGAAACTGCTGACATCATGAGCCCTTCAACCATGAGCCAGGACAGAATTTGTCTACGAACTGCTTTTATCTAAAATAACTAATGAATCCACTGAAGTTTTCCAGCTCATTTTCAATGCTGGCTTGAGGCAAAATTCAAAATAGGTAAGGCTGGATTTTCAGTACCTTTTCAAATTCTTATCTTTCTTACTTGTGGCCCCTCTCTCCCTCATCTCATGTTCCCATCCAAACTCCTCCTGCCCCCACTCCCATACAATGTATACATGGCCTCTCTTACTCTTCCCTTTGCAGTGGCCCATATTTCAGTGACTTTTCCCTTCACTTCCCAACCTGTTTTGTCAAGACTTCCAATCTCTAACTCAGCTCATGTTTAGCATAAATTATGCAGGTGCACTGAGAAAGAAATAAACCATGAATTATAAATTATTTTCTTTTCCAGTTGTTTTTCTTAGGGTATCACATTTAGTTCCCACACTTTTCAGATGATGTAATTGAGGCTTATAGAAGTTATATAACTTACTTCCAGTCAATAAGTTAATGATAGAAATAAACCAAATTAACAAGGTTTCTGACAGTGTGACTAAGTGTGGAGAAAAAAAATTAAGTCAAGGGAGAGAGGATTTTAGGGCAGTATTTTGTGATCTGAAGCCTTCATACCCTCAGTCTGCATCCGAGCTGACACTCTGTCAGCTGTGCACAGTGTGTTCATCTATGGGAAAATCACATTTGGCTTCTGGAATATACTTTATTTGGAGGCCCTTCTGTCACGCAAAGCCTCTCAGCATGTGCCACATGTTGCTAGGATCTGAAAGACACATCCAACTCATACCTCCTTCTGGAGTATGAAAGACTCTGGTGGGGCTGGCCGGGCCCTCCCCTTTCCCATTGACCACGCGGACATGCAGTGTGTAGTGGCTGAAGGGCTCCAGCCCGGGCAACATGCCATGGGTCTTGCTGCCCTGGAAAGTGAGGATCTTTTTCTCTATGTGGCGTCTGTTTCTTTTTGATGAACTCTGGGCCTTCCAGTAGTAAATCTGAAGAAGCAAGAATAAAAGTCAGGGATGTATAAGGAGGCAAACAAGATTAAAGTTTTATGTTTTTTTTTTTCCTCAGAAAGTGAAGCTTTTATTATTATTATTATTATTTTAGAAGATTAGTGGCAAAACTGAGAAATACTATCCTGAGGCAAGAGAGTAAGAAGCCCACAGATAATGAGGAAAGTCAAATTAAGAATATGTGATGAAGCTGGGCTATACTATTTTGTTGGGGGAATATAAGTGAAATAAATGAAAATGCATGACACCCAAACAGCACTCTCTAAAAGACAATAGAAGGATTTAAGTGTCTTACTTCTATAAAATACTCTAAAAGAAAAAAAATTACTGGCCAATATTTATATACTTTTCCAGAGTTAATAGAACTTCATGTATAATATATCATTTAGTTTACCTGAAAACCACAGTGAAGCTTTTATTATTATTATTCCTATAGTACAGATGAGCCTTGGGTTACCAAGTGACTTGTCCAAAGCCACAGGCTATCAGGAGAGACAGTGAACCCTCCACACCAAGTCTACGGCTGTCACACATATGTTTTGTAGTATATTATAGTTGATTAACAAAGTGTTGATTAACATTGGTTAAAAATCCAGAATTGTTGTTTATTAAGTCCTCTTATATTCTTAGCAGTTTAAAGGCATTTTTAAGAGAAGTCAACATATATAGAATCTAGCAATGTTAGAGAAAAAAGCAAAATTGAACATGGTGCAGTGCAAAAAGTGACCTCTAGGAGTCAGGGTTGACAAATCAAAGGAGGGACTTTTTGTGGATGTAAAAACAGTTCTTTGATTATCAATTTTTAAAAAATCTCTATAAACCAGTCTTTCTGTGCTGCCCAAGAACAAAGATGATTGATGTTCATAAGAATGACCCAGTTGGTACTATACGATCTTAAAGTATGATCTTAATTGCTTTTTTAAAAAGTCTACATTATTTTCAGGATAATTTGTGTAGTCAACACATGTGGTCAGTATAGTTTTTAAGTTCGGTGCATTTTATTATATCTAGTTTTCTAAACATTAGTTTTCCCCATTTTTTGCATATGTTAATTGCTTAGTTGGCAAAACCTTAGATTATTTGTGGGAAAAATGGAGAAAAAAATTTTTTCTCACTTTGGATGCAGTGAGATTTTGATTCAGTTTTAGCTGGGGTTGTTTAGATGTGGCCTGCCCGAGGCGATAAACCAGAGGAACTCTTAAGAACTCCTCCAATCAAGAAAAGTGCATTTGGCATTCACTGCCAGGCTGTTCCTAAGGAAAGAACAGGGGAGGTTTCCCTTCGTTTACCCGATAGCCTTGCAGGTGTCCTCGGACACTTTTCAGAGGTACTGGGTCCCAGTGCACCTCAGCTAAGGTGCTGTTTACCACGTTCACATGCACATTCCCAGGAGCCACCATTGGGACTAGAGAAAGACAGGGAAAGAGGATAAAGTATCAATGTTATTTTGAATTTCATGCAAAAAATGTCACTGTCTAATAATTTTGGCTTCACTGAAGCATGCCTCAGGCCTAGTCTATAAATTATCAAGGATTCAGAGTAGATTTTTTATATCTGTTCACTTGACTTTGTAAGAATTATATCTTTTAAAAAAATAATAACTTTTAATATTCTGAACCTATTTTCTACATGGTAGGCTGTTTAAATTCAGAAATGTTGAACAAAATAATTGCTGCCTCTCTTCCTCTCATTCTAAGCACCTCTGGAAATAGACTTGACTTGCACTTTGGTAAGTCTACTTTGCTGGGGAAAAGTATAAAAAAAAACACAACAGTATCAGACACTTACGGTCTTCTCCAGAATGTCCCATAACTACAGCTGGCTCTGGAGCAAAGCCCACATCATTCAGAGCCTGAACTTTTATCAGGTATGGAACAAAGGTTGGTGTGCCTGAGACAATATATTTGGATACATTTGCCACAACCACAGATGTCCATTCATCATCACCATCTTTTTGGCGCCAGCTCACTTTGTACTGAAGGCCTGGCCCATTAGATTCAAAACCATTCAAGGGCTACAAGAAAAGTAAAATAATTAGAGTTTATAAAATGCACTGACTGCACAATCTTTTACAGGAACAGCAAAACCAATCAAAACCAATTCCTAGACTTAAAATGAGCACTGAAACACTACAGTATAAGCTAGAAATATTCTCCAGGGATTTTTTTTTGTTGTTGTTCATTCTTAATGAAAAAAGCTTGTTTGGGGTCAACATTTCAAAAGTTTTAAATTTCTATCTTGAAGTAGTATGTACCACATAAGCCTCCCAAACTGGCTCCACAGTCAAGGGTGGGCGACTGAAAACATTGTTATACAGGTTCCTTTATATACTCCTGTTTGTGAGACAGTACATCACTGTCTATCTCACTTGGCAACTGCTTCTTTCTTTATTAAAAATAAAGTTGGTTTGTCACACTATCCTGTTTCTACATATACGTATGTATATAAGTATGTACAAATACAAGTTTGCATATAAGTATGCATGAAAAGATCTATCTAAAATAAGTTTTAAAACTATATGTTAATTTTCCAAGTCTAGAAAACACAGATAAGCCAAAAAGAAGAAGAAGAAGAAGAAGAAGAAGAAGAAGAAGAAGAAGAAGAAGAAGAAGAAGAAGAAGAAGAAAAAAAGAAGTTGACTACTGGGAAAAACTTGGTACATGTCTTCTAGATGGTTCTATATAACGATGATACTACTAGCTAGCATTTATTGAGCACATGTATGTGCTAGGCACTGTTCTAGGCATTATATATATTAACTCCTTTATTCTTATGAAGATGGTTCTATTATTATTATAATTATACAAATACATAATGGAGATGTTAAATAACTGGCTTAAAGCCACAGAGTAAGAAACTGGGATTTGTACTCATTTATTTTTGCTCCAAGGATCAAGATGTTAACTTCTACATAATACTGTCTTTTAGTTGTCACTGTTAGTCCTCACCTGAGAATATTTTTTCCATTGATTTACAGAGAGAGTGGAAGGGAGGGGAGGTGGGTGGTGAGAGAGAGAGAGAGAGGAGAGAAACACTGATGTGAGAGAAACATCGATGTGAGAGACACATCATTGGTTGCCTCATGTACATGCCCTAACCAGGTTTGGGGATTGAACCTGCAACCCAGGTACATGCTCTTGACTGGGAATTGAACCTGTGACCCTTTGGTGTGCATGGCTATGCTCTCACCACTGAGCCATGCTGGCCAGGGCCAAAATACTGTCTTTTAAATAAAGATATATAATATATATTTCCCCCCAAAATGGGTAAAATGGGATTTTAATACAGATATTATTTTAAAACTAGTTTTATTTCACTCTAAAGTAAACTGAGGAAAGTAGAAGTCTTTAAACATAGCTCACCTGCCATGTAATCACCAAATTATCAGGCTCGGATCCTAGTCCTTCCACAGTCATGGGATTTTTATCCGGTTCTAGAAGTTAAGCAGCCACATACATGTAAACTTTGGTCTTTTTCAAACCGTGGACAACTTTTCTATTTTATTTCGTATCACAAAAGTCTTGCTTTACCTGCAGCTTTAGTAAAATACTGTTCAGATGTCTCACTGGGCAAGCTCCTCCCGAGGCTGTTCTCTGCCATCACTCGGAAGGAGTAGTTCACATAAGGTGACAGCTTCAGCTGGGCTGTGGTCTGCGTCCCAGGAACTTCAGCTTGATAGTGCCATAGCCCTGCCTCATGCATTGCATCTTCATATTCAATGATGAATTCTGGACATAACATACACACACAACAAATGAAGACAGTAAATTCAGTCACTCAAGGGTAGGTTGCTAGAATAACTAATAATTTAACATGAGTAAAAAAACAAATTATTTCACTTTCAAGAAATATTTCATTAGAATATTTTGATTTCAGAGTTGTATCATCATCCTCAATACTTAAGCATACCCAATAATATTTCTGTAGCATGCTGAGTTTAGTTACTGAAAACTCTTTAGAAGGGATCCATATATACCCCTAGGAAAGTTTAAATATATGAAAAGGTGGTCAATTTTTTTCATAATAGAAGTTAAATTAAATACAGTGAGAAACCATTTTCCACTAAACAGACTGGTAACAATCAAAAGTTGAACACACTTCATTGATGATGACTCAGGAAACAAGTATTCTCATACTCTGTGGGAAGAGTAAAATGGTACAACTTTTATAGAGGACAATTTAGAACATCTAACTCAATACACTTTGATTGAGAAATTTTACTTCTAGCAATTTATTTCAAATAAATGCGCTCATGCATATGCTCAAATACACATGAAAAAGAACCCACATTGCAGCATGGTTCACAGTTGAAACAACCTAATTGCAAACAACCCAAACGTTCAATAGGACATTAAATATGGTGTATCCTCACAATGGAATACTCTGCTGCTATAAAAAAAAATGAATGGAGCTGCTCCATATGTACTAAAATGGAATAATATCTAAAATATATTGTTGAGTCAAATCAAGCAGGATATAGAATACTGTGTGCTGGATACTACACTTGTGTAAAAGTTTAGTAAAATTATTTACTATGACACATACACATTCATATATGCTTGAACATACATGTATTACCTCTCAGAGGATACATACATACCACTGGTGTTGCTGGAGGAACTGGGAATCAGGGGTGGGAGGAAGACTCACTTTTCAGTGCATACCCTCTTGCATCTACCAAAATTTTGTGGTATGTACATGTCTTATTCTTGTAAAAAATAGGTATTTAAATATTCATTAATTGCTTACTATGTGCCATGTACAATAACATGAATTATAGATACAGAAATGAACTAGAAACATCATGTGTTGTAGTGCTCTGAAGCTCAATACTTAGGGTTCTCCTTTCAATCTACATTAATTTGGAGGTGATCTTCAGTCTCATAAACTGATTACTTTCACATTTATATCTGCAGCCCCTATTTCTCCCCTAAACTGCAGACTTGAATAGTTAATAACCTACTCAACAATTCTACTTGTTTGTCTATGACAGCATCTCAAATTGGATATGACCAAGATGATCTCCACCTCCCTCCCCAGCTTCATAGTGACAACTCAGGTCGAAACCTTGAAGTTCTTAGCTCCTTTTCTTCTGCTCTCAGGAGTCCTGTTGGTTCTACTTTAAAATACATGCAAATAAGACCATTTTTTAGCACCTTCATCTCTCTCAGCCAATTTAAGCCTCCATAATCTCTTGCCTGAATTATTGCATAACCAGAGTAAAGTTCTGTGCCGGGTGTGGCTGAGCTCTAGACCCCTCGCTGTGCTCAGTCACTGGACTAGCTCAGGAAGAGACTGGCCTTACGAGAACACTGCAGCAGGTCTTTGGGGAAGGTGCCGCAGATGGAGCCTGCTGTTAACACTGCTTGCAGCAGGTTCTCTCTTGAAGGGAGCTCTGAGATTGTGTGTGTGTGTGTGTGTGTACACATATACACGTATCCAAATATATAACATTATTTATAACATAATATATATTATTAATTTTATTTTATTTGTGTCCTCAACTAAAATAAAGCTCCATATGGGCAGATCTTTTTTATTGTTTTATTGTAGAACAATGTTTGGTACATAATAGGCATTCAATAAATATCTGTTGAATGAAGGGGTGAATGAAGGAGCAAGTAGAAATGCCTTGAAATCTAATACTATCATTGTAACATAAGTAAAAAGCATCTCTAAGCATCCTAAGCAGCTAGCTAATGCATTGAGTTAACTGGAAGACTCAGCATGAATGACTGAGTATTCTGATCAAGGACACTGAAATCTCAATTGAGAAAGGAACACCACTAAATTACACAAGGTAGAGAGGAGGCTTTGTTTAATTTCATTGGCAATATTATGCTTTACCAGAGAGTGCAAAAAATCAACACACACCTCATTTCAGAATAATCTTAGGTAGTCATTAGAAAGAAATTTAGTCTTACTGCAGTATATACTTGAAGGTAATAACAAGCAAGGCTTCTATTTATACTCAAGTATCTCTATGGTTTTAAATTTTCTAAGCTTATCTATAACCTAATTTTATTAAGCTCTTCAAGTATCCTTATGGTATGGTCCGTCACCTGATTTTATTCCCTAGGCTTATGTCATCAAGGTGAGGAGCTGACATTGCTGATGGTGCCGCCACTTTGCAATAAAGTGATTAGAAGAAAGAGACCTGGGACTGGAAGTTAACAGATCTGATGTTAACACACAGTTCTGTTACTAATTGTAGGTTTGAAAAGTCACTATACTCTCTAAGTTTCAATTTCCTAATATATAGACTAGGCATTATAGCACCTGGCCCTCTTATCCTTTATTCCCACATTAATGGGCAAAAATGAATAACTTACAATACATCTTCTTACTGTGCTGGAAATTAAAGGTGATTCTTATGGATCTTAAACACAAAATGATAGTGTATTTACTTAATTAACATCTTCAGCAATTAATTAGTGTCCTGTACCATAAGCTGAACCAGAAATAACTCTAGTTCTGAAGAGAAGAAAGCCATAAATAAATGTTTCTGTTCTATTAGTAATGAAGCAGAGAATGCCGTCAAATATCTCTGTAAGGAATTTCAATTGCATATGATAAAGTGCTTAAAAAATGGTCATTATTTTTATCAGTGATAAAGCAAATGATACCACATACTTGTAATAGGGCTATTGTTGTCATCGCCTGGGGTCCATGACAGCTGAACACTTTTGTCGAGTTGATCTGTCAATTCTAAATCAAAGGGAGGATTTGGGACATCTGTAGACCAAACACACATATCATAGTTAACCATCCATCCTTATGAGGTTCTCCTTTACTTGTGATACTATTCACAGGGGGGACATATTAAAGGCACAGCATACTGAATGGTCAATGAGCATGCAACTGAAATGAAATGGAAACAGCTGAGGTTGCTGGGAACATACAGCACACTCAAGACAACCCATTAATGAGTTCTGCTTGCTTCTTTTTCAAATAAAACTAAATTACTTGTAACCAAAACCAGTGGTGTGGATGGTTCACCAGCACTCTCAGTGTGTGTCTTCTCATAAACATGAATGAGCAAAGATAGAAAAAATTATATGGAAACTTAATTTCTAATAAATGAAAAAAAGAATAGTAAATGTTGAAAAACAAACACAGGCAAGTACACGCACAGTTTAAAGAAGACTAAAGAAGACTCAAATGTTCTTCCTAAAACATGTTAAGCTAAAGTATGGATTTAAGGGCTCCTGAAGAATATTTATATTTTTAAGGAAATTCTAAAATTTATGCTATACAGGTAGCTCTCAGTATCTCTTATGAGATACTCGGTACAAGAGCCAGTCAGGCACATGGGGAGGTGTGTTTACTCTCAGAGGACAGAAGGTGTCCCAGAAGCATGTCTGCCTCTTCTAATGGTGCTTCTGAGATCCAGAGAGTTCATGTTCCTTCCTGGGACTTTTCCTGACCTTGCTCTTGGAGTAACTTTGGCTCTTGGAGGAGCTGAGGCCATATAAAAATATGGGTACTTTTTTCCTATCAGTAAAGTAGCAACAAATGTCTACAAGGGACAGGTCTTCTATAGCATAATTAACAATCCTATGTAGAATCCAGCTGAGTTGATGCCACAAAATTAATTTGTGTATTTCTACACTAAATAAAGACGAGGGTTCCTTAATCAAAAAGATTTCTGGAAATAATTTCTGATTTATTTTCCAGACTCAGCAAAAGCACACAACCTTAAGTGCCCTCCTCTTGGTCTTTCTTTAGTGGTTTATCTTTTGTTAACATACAGTGGGTTGGTTTTCTCTGATACAAAGGTCAAATGTTCTAAACATCCATTGCTTTCCTACATAAAGTTCTTGAAAATGGAATTCCAAAACATTCATTTTTTCCAAAACAAGTATTAATAGACTTAAATAAAAGCTTGATTTGTGGAATGATATTTGAAATAGCTTTTTCATTCTGTAAAATGTGGATGATAGTTTTTGAGAAAATACTATGCTTCTTTACAGGGAAATTATATCAAAGAGGGATTTTTATCAAATGAAATGATTTTATAATAATACATGAAATATTTAAAAGAGAGTGGCAATATATTCAGTGAAAAGTTCTCATCACAGTGAAGAAATGATGTACAGAGTATAAGAGCAAAGCAACAGAACGTTGATACAGCCCCTTTCCCTAAAGAAACACAATGATATGACAGAGAAAAGTAACTTTTCTGCAAATGTGACATTGTTTGACAGAAAATAGAGAGAGAAGACTCATTAGTTTACCGTAAATGGGAGCTGGAGTTGGAGTAGGAGCTAGAAAGAACATTAATATAAAGGATTTTAATCACAAATTAGTAATGGAAAGATATAAGATAGCACAAGAAGACAACGATTGAACATGATTAAGATGATAAAACTAAGCCTTATACTTGCTTAACTGTGAGCGATGGCATTGATAAACACGCGGTAACAATTTAGGGGGGGGAGCCTTCCATTTTAAATAAAAGTAGATTATTTTCCCCAATTTTTATGCAAATATCACTAATATGCATAACCCCCATTTTATTTCAGTGCTGCTAAAGAGTATATTTACACTGAAATTACCACCTCATGGATATCTTTAAAAGAAGAAAAATGAGAGTATTTAACTCACCTACAAAATTGTAAATCTCTAACAAGCAAACAATTACTATTGACAATTTTTCCTTTCTACCTAAAACAGGCAGCCAGTTGTGCTGTGTGTGTTCCAGTTCTTACCAACAACGCTAAGCACAGCACTGGCAGAAACGCTGTCCAGAGTTGTGTTGGCCACACACGTGTAGGTCCCACCATCACTGTCACTTACATCCGCTACCTCCAAATGGTCCTTGTCAATAGTGAACCTGTGAATAAAACACATTCAGAGCAACTGAAATGGACATCTAATCACATCTGATGATTGCTTTACTGGCATGAAATTGTCAATTTGATAAAAGAGAAGGATGATGAAAATTTGCAGCACATTAGAGCTAAAATTGTACACAATATGTATCAACTTTGATAATGATTAAAGTTGGAAAACAGCTAGAATGAATTATAAACTTGGGTTGTAAGGCTTGTTGAGTCATCTGGTCCAGTGGAGCTCAACCATGCCCCTGGAGTTTTAGGAGTTTCCTCAGAAATCAGGGACATCCAGAGATGAGGTGGGGCAGCTCCAGTTACCTTACTCGAGGGCTTTCCTATGGCTTCTGCTGCTAAGAAACCTTTGAACAGCACCCATCCAGCTCAATTTCTAATAAAGTGTATATTTTATTTTTAATTATTATTGTTATTATCATTTTTTATCCTCACTTGAGGATATGTTTTTTATTGATTTGAGAGAGAGAGGAAGGGGGAGAGAGAGAAAGAGAAAGAGAGAGAGAGAGAGGGAGAGGAGAGAGAGAGAGAAACATTGATACATCTCTGTGAGAGAGAAACATTGACTGGTTGCCTCCCATATGCACCCGACTGGGGATCAAACCCTCAACCTAGGCATGTTCCCTGACCGGGAATTGAACCCTCAACCATTCCATGTACAAGATGACGCTCCAACCAACAGCTACACTGGCCAGAGCAGGATTCATGCAAGGTTTTAACAATGCTGTATAAAACATTAACTGTCTTTGCAGGGAATTTCCGAGTTAAAGCTTTAGCCAACTTAAACTGAAGGTCATTACTTCTTATTTCCTTCTCATCTTTATCACTCAGATTCCAAAAATAAAGCTGACTAGTTGAAGTACTGAACTAGATGGAAACTCTGGGCATATAGAGGAGAAGGCCACATAGTTCTCTTAGAGGCTATTAACAGCAACAAGGCACCATTTAGGCACCTTGCAAGCAAACCACAGAAACTATTCCCACCAACATCCAGCATTCCTTCCAACAGGGGGCGATGCTTGGTGCCGCACTCTGATAGCTAAAATGTACACCTTCAGCTCTGTACTTACTGAGTCAAATTGAGGGCCTCTCCTGGAAAATAGATACCACCTTTCTTCCATTCCAAGCTAAAGGGCTGCAACATACTCAGGCTGTTTTAAATGTTTTCTCTTTTTATTGTCTCTAAGTAAAATAAAAAGAAAACTCTCTATCCAAGTAAAAACTAGTGTCCTTTAAAATACAAGGATTCAGGTGCACTCTGGCAATTAAAGAGATCATAATTCTACTTATTTGTAGGATGGCAACGAAAACAGCTGCTGAGACTTCACTGTACAGGGCAGAAATCAATGGATACTGTTCAAAGCCTGACAGGTTTTTCTCATCCTGAATTACACAGGAGACCAAGACACAATGATAGACAAACATTCTCAGGGTCTTATTTCAATAACGATGCTTTTTCAGGTACAAACATTTACAGCAGGGAGAAAATGAGTACCTATTTTGCAAAAAGCAGACTTCAGAAACTTTTAAAACATCATTGTTAAGTCAATATACAATAAACCTTTATTCAATAGCAACTTAAAGAGAGAAGAAGCAAGAGAAAGGAAATAAATCATCTTCAAATACCTTCCTTCACTGGGCAGCTCACCATTGTCCTTCAGCCAGATGACAGTAGAGATCAAGGTGTGATCGTGTTTTACTTTGCATTCAAAGGACACTGTACTCCCTCTTTGCACAACTGCATATTCAGGCTGTTTAATGATCCTAGTTGGATCTGAAATTTAAAGTTATTGTTATCTATTGCCAAAGCTGGAGAATTTACTCAGTCACCTACACTAGGCATAATTCTTGAAAATATTTTGCCACCTCTGCCTTACCTTTGATTTCTAAGTGAACTTCATTCTTTGCCATTCCTAACTTATTCCTTGCAACACATGTATAAGTTCCTGTACTGTCCTTTTGGGCCACAGGAATTTCCAAAGTTCCATTTTCATGTAAAACATAAATATCTTCACGAAGAGCACTACCTTTAGCTCCTTTAAACCTTCATTATGGAAATAATCACAATGAGAAGTAAAACACGACATAATTTGAAGTCAGACATAATATGCCAAGATCTGCATTACAGTATCAAGTTCAGAGATGTTTGGAATCTGCACAGCATATCGCATACTTGTAAGTCAGCAGGGTCAACATAAAGATAGGATGTAATCCTGGAGAATTCAATGATCAATGGTGCTCGAAGAATTAGGGTGACAATACAAAATACTTAAATTGTTATTCTCATAATGAGAGAGTCATAATTTTATAAACACTTTATTACACACTCTATCTTGACATAAGTGATAAAACAGGCCAAGTGACGACTGCTCTTTTTGACATTTCCTCCTACTGTGATGTACTGTAATTCTATCTGTAGGCTATAATCCTAAAGAGATTTTTATTTCAAGGCTACAAGGGTTGTACTTTTGAAAGTATGACTAGAAAAATATTCAGGGAAGAAAAAAGATGAAGCATGTATGTAAAGCATGTGTACCTTCAGCTTCATGGTTAGTATCAGACAGAAGTGAGGCTGGATGAAAAGGCCAAATCAACCGGGATAAGTGTTAACCTGCCACCTACACTAGGAAATTACCCGCACAAGCACCCATGCCTCTGTGGTCGAAGTGGGGATGTGGGGAGATTATACTTTAATCCTACACCTGGCTTTCATCTCACATTAGTAGCTGGAGCTCAGCACAGTGTCTGGCATCTGATGGATGACCAATAAATGAATGTTCCAATTCTTTCATTCATGCTTTCTGAGCTGTTGCTTATGCTAGACTTGTTTCTTCCAGCTCATGTTAAAGTAAACAAGCCAGGAGGATGAACAGAACTTGTGTCAGGAGTGTTATGTGAAAGAGGATGTTCCAAGTGGGGAGTGAAAGGACACAGAAGAGCTTGGCTGGATCCAAGTCAGGAAATTCAGGTGGGAGAGGTAATAAAGATAAACACTAGTAATAACAAGTTCTGATTTTGAGCTTATAGAATATCTTCTCCACCCCAAATGATATTTTATTTTCAAGGAAAGTCCCCCAACCAATGCCTCTAACCACCAGTCATGAAGTCCCTGGTAATGTCCACGGCATTGTAAAATACAGCAACCTTAAATTTTTCAAAAACATTTACATGTATCTCCGTGGTTGACAAAGTGTGCTGTTAAATAGATTATACATGTGCATATTTGGCACAGAGCAAGAAGTTAATAAATATTTGTGAACAAATTTAACAATTAATAACATGATGGATTCTGCACTGCCTTTCCCCTACCTGTTCTCTGACTAAAACCCAACATATTGAGAAATTTGAAGGCTTTAGCAAATGTAAATATTAAAAATAAGTAGGACCAATACTTACCACTCAATGGTAGGCAGAGGAGACCCAAAGAAGGCACAATCTAATAGAGCTGGCCTGTTTGCAATGACCTGATAGAGTGTATTTGCAGATGTAAGGATCCGTGGCGGCTCAGCTAGAAACATTTAAAAAAGGTAAAGCAAATATAAAATAACATAAACATTTAGACCCACCATTTATTTTATTGCATTTTGTTTTAAGGCCACTAGTGTTTATGATAAAGCACAACCAATATGCCTCTGCCCTTTGTTCTCTATCAGGTGTGACACTACCAGTCACTCAAGGGGGAAAAATAAAAGTCTTTTCTCTCTGCCTCATGCCTCACATATTATCAGGCATAGTATTTTAATAATTGATTTATTTATCTATATTTCCTACTATACTATGAGTACCGTGAGGGCAGGGAATGAGATTTTTATTGTTTTCCCCCAGAAACTAGCACAATGTCTGGCACAAAAATCATGAGCAAGTACATTTTTGTTGAATGACCGGCCCATCATAACCTCAGGGTTATAATGGGGGTGGGTGGGTTGAAGTGGAACCAGCAGAAAAAAGCAGAGTGCTGATGATTAAAAAACAGAACCAGAAATCAGCTGCTTCCTAAACATCCACCAATATCTCAACTGCTCAGCTCTTCATTTGATTTATTGATCTTCAGTTCAAGCACAAAGGAAAAATACCAAGTACTGGTTGGTTTACTATCTTTAATTTTGTTTGAAAGGGAGCTTATGACACTTAAAGAATTAAAATATAATTCCCTAGCATCATGAAAACAATTCTCAGGTAAACTTTTATTAAATTTAATATTTTGGTACTTTTGTCCATTATGAGGAATATAATGGTTCACATAAACGCACCATTTCAGAATATGTTTGAATATGTCTTAGTTTTCTAAATGTATTATTATGAATTAATAAATAAATGCACATCTGTGACTTGGATAAAGGCCAACTATTATGATTAATGATTTATTTTCAAAAAAGTCAGAACTGTTATTCAAGTTGTCAGTTTCTAAGGATGGAGAGCGTGACATTCTGTTACTAATGGCAGATCAATGCTATTTTCCTATTGAAGGGTTGACATGGTCTAACCATCTGTGAATGGAGAAGCCTGACTATTTGATTATTTGTACAATGAAGAATATCCCATAATAAATACTGTGTTATGAAGGGACATTAAGAGCAGACTATAATATCCTTTAGAGCAAGGTTTGTATCTTATTCATCTTTCTATATCCCTTATAGCTCCAAATACTAAGCATTGCACATAGCAGATGCTCAATGCGTTTTTGTTGAATGCATGGAAAACAACAGAAGTCATGGATTTAATTTGCAATGTCTTTAATAAAGGAAAAGCTTACCCAGCACATTTACAAATGCATTTCCCAGTAAATATCCATATTCATTAGAGGCATTGCACTGATACACTGCACTGGATCTTTCTTGAACATTTGAAAAAATAATCGTATCGCCATTTATTTTCCTGCTGGGGTCATGAGGAGCAACTGTTTGGGTGTAAAAATAAAAAGTATATATTTATTCCTCTTTGCTTAGAAGATGTAAAGCTTGAGATCTACATTATAGTAAGCAGAACAAATACAGATGGATCTAGGTATATTCAATACAAAGGACAAGACAAAGAACCGAGGCAGAAGTCATAATTTTTCTTCCTCAGACTTTAGTTATCACTTAGCAAGAGTGTATGCTTGATATTCACTTAGTTTTAAGTGGATTGATTCAGCAAGACTGAATGTTATTTTGAGAAATGCAGGAACAGAAAAGCACAAGTTAGGTGAAAACTGCAATACAAATTTAGGAAAACACTGCCTTGTTCACAAAGAAACTATGGTTATTTATGAGGAAGCAAGTTAATTATTAGAGGAGACAGCAAAAACTAGTAAAAAAATACAGACCCTCTAGCTCATCCAAATCTGTCTTTTTTAAGAGCCTCTTATTGAAATAACTAGATAAATAAATAAATATGGAACTAATAATTAAATGTGAAGATATTTATTTTCCTGCTTTGGAAATTCCTGAGGCTGACATAGAAATAAATTGTGTAAAATTTCTTTTAAAGGTAGTATTTTCAGCAAAATCTCTCAAGTACTTAAAAAAATGTTAAGACCAGGACTGATCCTTACTGAAGTGGAATGGAATTGGTTTGGTAATATATGTGAAAATTATGTCCAGGCCATGCCCAATAATTTGGAAGTGCTATGTTTCTGGAGATAAATTCGTGTGAATGCTAAATCTTACGCAGGGACCTCAAAGTGCTGTAAGTGTACATACACTAAAAGAGATAACAGGTATCGGCCTCAGCATGGTGATCAAAATCAAAATTAAATAACAGCAGCTTTTCTCTTACACCCCTCTTACAACTTGAACCACTTAAGTAGGCTTGACTTTAATTCTACACACCATTTTTCTCTTTGATGACCAGAAAAGTATATGTATCTAAATCATGATTATCACTGCATTTAGACTCCTTTGTTACTTTATTTTTATTGTTAAAAGTATTATAGATATCTCCCCTTCCCCCTCCCCCCATTGACCCCCAACCTGCTGACTCTGTGTCCATTTGTTGGGCATATATGCATATAAGTTCTTTGGTTTATCTCTTCTCACCCCTCCCACTCCCTATCCTTCTGAGGTTTGTCAGTCTGTTCCCTACTTCCATGACTCTGGATCTATTTTGATTGACAGTTTATTTTGTTCATGATGTTCCCTAAATAAGTGAGATCATGTGGTACTTGTCTTTTTCTGACTGGCTTATTTCGCTCAGCATAAACGACTATGAGATACCACTTCACACCTGCCAGAATGGCTGCCATCAACAAATCCTCAGGTGCTGGCGAGGATGTGGAGAAAAGGGGACTCTAGTACACTGCTGGTGGGAATGCAGACTGGTGCAGCCACTGTGGAAAACAATATGGTGCTTCCTCAAAAATTAAAAATGGAACTGCCATTTGACCCAGTGATTCCACTTCTAGGAATATATCCTAGGAAGCCTGAAATATCAATCAGAAATAATATATGCACCCCTATGTTCATAGCAGCGCTATTTACAATTGCTAAGAGCTAGAAACAGCCCAAGTGTCCATCAGTAGATGAATGGATTAAAAAAAGCTGTGGTACATTTACACAATGAATACTATGCAGATGTAAGAAAGAAAGATTTCTTACCCTTGGAGACAACATGGAGGGACCCGGAGAGTATTATAGTGAGTGAAATGTCACTTTATTTTTAAAATTTATCTTTATTATTGAAAGTATTACAGATGTACCTCCTTTTCCCCCCCATTGATCCCCCTGCTCCCACTCCTGGACTCCTTTGTCACTTTAAAATCTCAAATATCTGGTTCATCTGTGAATAACTCAAATAAAAGTAAGCCAAAATATAGTTATTAATCCTTGTTTTACCATACATATTCAAAGTATTGTGCTCATTTTTTATGCATTAGTTTTCTACTGCTGCTATAACAAGTTACTACAAATTTAGTGATTTAATTTCTAATTCTTTGAACAGGGTATAGATTTCATCAATAAATTATAGCACAGGACAAAAATGTCACAGTGATCTAGAACGTGAACTACAGCGGTGGCTAGGCAGCCAGGTACCCTGAGAATGCAGTATACCTTAAGACAGCCATGTTCCTTGTTCCAGATCCCAAGTCTAGTATCATCAGGGTCTTTCTGACTCACACGCTCTCAGTGATGTCCATCCACTGCCTCAGCAAGGAGTGCTGGAACAGAGCAGCATTTCCAAGTCTCCTTCTCTGTCAATTATCCTTAGCGTTTTTGGAACCAGCACTTGGGAACTCACTGTTGGGAGTCCTCAGGGGACTCTCAGTTACCCGACATACACCTCTCTGGATATGCCAGGCAGTGGAGGGCCAGGAGTGAGCAATGGGCATTTTAGATAGTGATGAGGTCTGAGGAGAGTTCTGGGCCCAATCTGTCCAGATGGGTGGCAGACTGAGTAAGAGCTCCTCAAATTCCTTCAGTGTGTTGTGCTTTCAGAAGTTACACTACCCTGTGTTATTTAATAGTATAGAGTCCAGTTTTGCAAGATGGAAAATTCTGGAGATTTCTTTCGCAATAATGTGAATATATTTAACACCACTGAACTGTACACTTAAAAATGGTTAAGATGGCCCTGTTCAGTGTTGCTCAGCTGTTAGAGCGTTGCCTGCAGACCGAAGGGTCATGGGTTTGATTCCGATCAAGGGCACTTACCTAAGTTGCAGGTTCGATCCTGGCCCTAGTCAGGGTCGTGTGGGAGGCAACCAATCAATGTGTCTCTCTCTTATCGATGTCTCTCCCCACCCTTCCTCCTCCCTTCCACTCTATCTAAAAATCAATGGAAAAATATCCTCAGGTGAGGATTCACAACAACAAAAATGGTTAGGATGGTAAATTTTATGTAATGTGTTTTTTTAACCACAATAAAAAAAAATGTTATATCACCATGACCATGGAAGACCAGCTCAATGAACAAAACCAGTAGGACAATCTTCCCCCAGTGGAGACTCATCAATCACATCACAACATAAACCATTTTACAAAGGTTTTATGCAGCCCACAGTTGCACTTTTTTTTTAAAAAAATCCTCACCTGAGGATATTTTTTCATTTATTTTCAGACAGAGTGGGAGGGGGAAAGAGGGAGACAGAGAGAGAAAGAGAGAGAGAGAGAGAGAGAGAGAGAGAGAGAGAGAGAGAGAGAGAGAGAATATGAGATGTGAGAGAGACACACCGATCGGTTGCTTCCCGCATGATCCCGACCAGGGCTGGGAACTGAACTGTAACTGAGTTATGTGCCCTTGACCAGAATTGAACCCGTGACTCTTTGGTCCATGGACTAATGCTCTAACAGCTGAGCCAAACTGGCCAGGGCACAGTTGCACTTTTTGATGTTATTCTTTACCTGAAAGGAATCAAACTGTCTACCTTATTTCTGCTAAATGGAATAGTCTTTGAACAGTTTTGGCAAGGTATTTAGGAATAATATAAACCCTTTACTTAAGAGTAGTGAACAAGCAGGTCTCTCTCCAAGGGGTTTGGGTTACATTTTTCTTAAGCACTTACTAATGAAATGCAAACAAACCCAAGAACTGTCCCATGACATACAGAGGCTCCGCTGGTATTTGGACAAAGAAGGAAATTGCTAGTACAGAGATATTTGAATCCTTTGGACTCTGTGCTGGCTACCAGGTAGGAGTAACTCTCCAGCATCCAAATCTAAGTTATCCAAAGGAATAATAATTGATTCTGGAAATAATTAATTTCACTTGCTATAAGTTAACATTGGAGAAAGACATTTAAGAGCATAGAATCACTGTATATAACTTAAAGCCCCAAAGGTAAGGTTCAGAACTGGGGTGACAGCCTTCAATAATATTTTCTTTTATTCTAACTCTCCTGACATGACTGGCCAAACTATAAATGCTTCCGACATTTAGAAAATGAGAATAATAATTAGTGCTATCTTACATGTATAGGGTACTATTAATTTTTAAAATCATATCTATTGCATAATTTTATTTTATTTTTTAATTTTTTTAAAATTTATCTTTATTGTTGAATGTATTACAGATGTTCCTCATTTTTCCCCTATTGACCCTCTCCTCCAACTCCCGCCCCCTCCTGCCTTTCCCCACACTGTTTTCTGTGTCCATTGGTTATGCATATATACATATAAGTTCTTTGGTTTATCTCTTCCCACCCCCCAACCCCCCTTCCCTTTGAAGTTTGTCAGCCTAACAACCTATTTGTACTTCTTAATCTCTTCACCTTTTTCACCCATTCCCCCAACCCCCCTCCCATCTGGCAACCAACAAAATGTTCTCTGTATCTATGAGAATGCTTCTATTCTGCCTGTTCATTTTGTTTGTAGATTCAATTGTCGATGGATATGTATTCATTGCCTTTTGTTTGTTCATATTTTTTATCTTTTTCTTCAAGAAGACCCTTCAACATTTCATATAATAATGGTTTGGTGGTGATGAACTCCTTTAGCTTTTTCTTGTCTGGGAAACTCTTTATGTGGCCATCGATTCTAAATGACAACTTTGCAGGATAGAGTAATCTTGGTTGTAGGTTCTTGCTTTTCATCACTCTGAATATTTCTTGCCACTCCCTTCTGGCCTGCAAAGTTTCTTTTGAGAAATCAGCTGACAGTCTTATGGGAACTCCCTTGTAGGTAACTAACTGCTTTTCTCTTGCTGCTTTTAAGATTTTCTCTTTGTCTTGAACCTTTTGCATTTTGATGATGATGTGTTTTGGTGTGGGCCTCTTGGGGTTCATCTTGTTTAGGATTCTCTGTGCCTCCTGGACTTGTATGTCTGTTTCCTTCACCAAGTTAGGGAAGTTTTCTGTCATTATTGTTTCGAATAGGTTTTCAATTTCTTGTGCTCTCTCTTCTCTTTATGGTATCCCCAAGATGTGAATGTTGGCACGCTTGAAGTTGTCCCAGAGGCTCCTTACACTATCCTCACTTTTTTGGATTCTTTTTTCTTTTTGCTGTTCTGATTGGGTGTTTTTTGCTTCCTTATATTCCAAATCGACGGTTTGCTTCTTGGCTTTACCTACTCTACTATTGAATCTCTGTAAATTATTGTTTATTTCAGTTAGTGCATCCTTCATTTCTGACTGTGCATCCTTAATTACTGATTGGTCCTTTTTTTTATGCTCTTGAGGCCCTCACTAAGTTCACTGAGATTCTCACTAAGTTCATTGGGCATCCTTTTTTTTTTTTAATCTTCACCCGAGGACATTTTTGCATTTATCTTCAGATAGAGCAGGAGGGAGAGACGAAGGAAGAGAGAGAGAAACATCGATGTGATAGAGACACATCGAGTGGTTGCCACCCACACAAGTCCAACTGGGGCCGGGGACAAACTGCAACCGAGGTACGTGCCCTTAGCGGGAACCAAACCCAGGACTCTCTGGTCCACGGGCCGATGCTCTAACCGCTGAGCCAAACCGGCCAGGGCTTATGGGGCATCCTTATAAGCAGTGTTTTGAACTCTGCATCTGTTAGGTTGCTTATCTCCATTTCCCTTAGTTCTTTTCCTGGAGTTTTGTTCTGTTCTTTCATTTGGAACCTGTTTCTTTGACTCCTCATTTTGGCTGCCTCCTTGTGTTTGTTTCTATGTATTACTTAACAAGAGGTATGGGGCTAGCTGAGACCAGATGCTGCTTGTTTGAAAGAATTTAGGAAAACCTGAAGCAGGATCCAAGACAGGCCAAGCAACTGGTAAAGCAACTGGCAACAGCTTGGGTGGGCCTGAAAGTTGGGTGGGGCGGGGCCTCAGGGAATCACCAGGGTGGGGCAAACAGTGTGAGCCAGGTTGCTGGAGTCCCAGATATGGCGGCTGTCTGCCCTCCCAGGGAAGGACTCACCAAAGGAATAAAGGCCTCTGACAGCACTTCTGTCCAGGAGAAAGCCGCCTCTCTAGCCCTCATTGTAGGACTTCCATTCAGCTTGATTTTAGGCAGTTTTGAATGATGGTTGTTCTGTAGTTTAGTTGTAATTTTGATGTGGTTGTGGGAGGACGCGATACTGCATTTACCTACACCGCCATCTTGACCGGAAGTCCACATAATTTTATTTTAAAAAGAACTTTGTGAACTAGATTAACTAGATATTATATGCATTTTGGAGATGAGAAACTAAAGACTGGAGCACTTAATGGTTTGTTTAACATGATATCAATGCTCAGATTTTCTGAGTTAATTTGCTTTGTAAACATCTACAGAGATCTTAACATTCAGGAATAATGTAGAACAAGTCTCTAGATGAAGAGATGAATTTTCCTCTTCAATTACTTATTTCATCCTCTAGAAGGTGATACAAACTGAGCCCTTCACTTTTGAGGAAAGGAAGAAGATGCCTTGGTGGACTCTTGGGAATACCCTGGTCCATTCCTCCATCCCCTTCGCTGCTTATCATGTGTTACTGGTTTTCAATCTCTCCCTGCAATGTCAGCAATATATATAATTGTGGCAGGAGGTCTTCTGTGCATTTTCATTCTCTTCATTCCTGTCCCTCCTTATGTCTTAGAGAAAAGAAACCTTTTAATGTAATAGTGGTGTGATCTTATATATGCCCCATATGGAAGAATCTGAGCTCTACCTCAACTCACATGGAACACGATTACAGATCTACAGGTGTTAGACTCTCCTGTTTCCTCCTAGGACAGGGACAGGAACTATGGTGCCCACAACCTTGGCCTTGGACATTTTCTTTCTGGTCCCGGGTTCTACTTCCACACCTTCCCAGACACTGCAAGTTACATGATAAAATTAAAGTTCTCTTTCAGCACCAGCTCTCTGCAGCTACGTTCTTTTTCCTGACTTCTGCAGGTTGTTTAAAAAATATTTTAGGTGATTTGGGGCAAATTCTATATTTAGTACAGTCTATTTTTTTGCTTCAAGAAAAGTTTAAAGTATCTGGCCAGTCCTGGGGGGACAGAGCTTTGGAAGACATTAAGATTAGAGCCTGGACAGTTTTTGAGTTAATTCTTCCAGTTTTGTAAAACAGGTTCCAGGTCTGAAATGCACAGTCACAAATTAATAACACTATTTTGCTACAAAATCCCTCTCTCTCCCTGATCCTGCTTCTCCTCCATAGTATGTATGTGCACTTGGCAGCCAGAGCCTGCAGAGGTGGGAGGAGTGTCAATGTCTTTATGTGACTGCCTACAAGTCAGGTGTGGGGAGGCTGTGTATCTGGAAGTATGGTCCCCTGACAATGTCTTTGTTGTGTGGCACCTGGTGGGGATGCTACACAGCTCCCTGCATGATGATGCTGCAGAGGCACAGCTGTTCCCTGCCCCTCACTCTCAGCAGCTGGTCTACCCAAGGTTTCTGTAGCCTCTTTTGTGAAAGGTGTTGTCAGCAAATCAGCCTGTGCTCCCAGAAAATTTCTGGGGCCCAGTCTAGGCCCCCTTGAAGGCTAGGAATAACATGCCAATTCCATGCCACTATATACTGCAGCCGACTTTGCTCTCTCTTGCCTACCCCTGCCTCTCTGCCAACCTTTCCCGAGGACCCATCATTGCTGGATGCAGTTGTGGGGTGCACAGTTCAGCAAACTGCAGATGAGAAACAAGCCCCAGCCCCCCGTTTCCAGAATGGTCCCCAAATCTCAAAGGCAATCCTGTTTTGGAGCCTCTAGATTCATAGGGAAACTATCAACCAGTGTGGAGAGGCACAAAGCTCCTTGAAATTCTATGAAATTTTTGACAGTTTTTTTCCCCATTTACTCCTTGTGTTGGATCAGGCTAGGTCAACACAAGGTGGGGCATGTAGGTTGACTTTGTACTTAGCTGTTTATAGCTCAGTGTAAAAGGCCACTCAGCAGAAGCTGTAGATGGTCCAGCTGCTGAGGGTGGGGGCAGAGAACAGCGGTGTCCCTGCAGTCTCATTCTGCAGAGAGCTATGAGGGTCCCTGTCAGGTAGCTCTTTGTCTGTTACTTATGAGATTCACCCCCCCCCCCCAGTCCATTCATATTTAGCTTGGCCACCAAATGTGGAGAAAGACACCTTTTAGGGATGCTTCATATCACCTTGGTGTAAACATACAGCACCTGCTCCTGACACCATGGGGCAGGCTGGCAGGCCAGGGCCCTTGTCTGCTGCCATGCGCATAGTGTTTTTCTCCTTGCTCGTCCACCAGAGTGACTGCTCTGAGGCACACCAGAGGTTAAGGGACCCTGGATCTGTAGGCATTGTAGAATTCTGATCCTATCTCTGCTCAATCTCCTCCTGTTTTCCTTCCAGTGAGGACTTAAATACTTTTGAGATGAGAGAAATGAACTAATATGGAACCTAACTTGAGAGATTTTTGTACTTTCTGCTCTGGACCTAATCAAATGATTTGGGGTTATAGTAGAAGGGCCTACCTTGTCTCCTGGGACAACTGTCTTGAGCCACCCCACCAAAGCAGGCCTTTCACAGTTGATCCTCCCCCAAAATATTTCATTTAAAGAGGAATGTCTATGAGTGCATTTCAAAGCTCTTACTACAGCTGGTGTTACAAGGTTCCCTGAGAGCCAATTCCTATGCTGGGTTTGGAAGGGCAATAAACTGAGTGAATCAAAAGGAAAGATCAGCTTCATAATTTAATCTCCCCTTGTTCTTGTGTCACTGACCTACCCCCGCCTCATTTTTTTCCTGCTTATAACTGCATTCTTGCTGCCAAGCTTGAAGATTTATCTTTTCAACATTCCCTGGCTTCCCTGGCTTTCCTGCTGAGTGGCTAGAAAGATGGCCACACCCACTTGGTTCCACTGAAGCCAGATCTCAGGTGCACATTTAACCTTCCATAAATGAGCACAGGCCTCTGAGCTGCAAAATATGGTGCCCAAGTGCTGAGCATGCTGCATCCTTTATTGCCACACATTCCTAAGGAAATCAGACACTGTGCCATAAAACTTCATTTTAGTTCTGGGCTTTCTTCCACTTTTTCTCTCAGTTTTCACTCATATGCCTCTGAGAGTGGTACAGCTTCCCAATGTACAACCATGACATACTTTCTGCAGTTCTTTTTGATTCTGAACATGGTTAAAATTGGTAGTAGAAATATCCAAACTCCAGTTGCTGGGGTTTAGAATCTGCTTTAGAATCTGTTTTCTCCCAGCAGCTTTTTACAGTAAACACAGGCTGTGTGTTTCAGAGTACAGCCATGCACTGCTTAATGATGGGGATCCGTCCTGAGGAATACGTCATTAGGTGATTTTGTTGTGTGAACATGGTAGAGTGCATTTACACAAACCTTAGATGGTGTAGCTTACAAAACACCCAGGCTATATGGCATACCAGTGTTGTAAATATGCCTTCCGTTGTTGAACGAGAAGTCATGTGATTATGTGATGCATGACTATATCTGATAACTACTGTGTGACACAAACTCCTAAAAAATACTCATGGGAACAGGTGCTCTTACTTAGTCTAGACTCGCAGTTATAAGACCTTGATGGTGAGAAAGAGGGGCTTGTGCCATTTCAAATCTGCCAGCAGTTTTCGGATTCATCTTAGGGTAAAAACTATTTCAGGTAAGCCTATTTAATAAACCTTTCGGTTATGTAAAAGTGGAACCAATTTTTTATTCTGTCTTGAGGCAATGAGGATCCAAGCTGCTCTACATTATAAGCCTAAAAGGTTGTCTTTATTGTGAGTAAAGAATATCTTTGAAGATTATTACATTGTTGACTCAGAAGGTGAACCTGAGGCTGGGTTTTGAACAGAAACGGATTTTCCTTCTTTATGGGTCTAAGAGAAGGTCTGAACTGCAAGAAGAGGGAGGTTCCAGGATTCTTCTGCAGGCAGCAGTGGTGGTGGTGGGGTTGAGAAAAGGGAGACTCGGTGGACTCTCAGTGGATGGCCGGGTTCGAGAATCGGAGGCAGAGAGCTATGGTATTTGTTTTCTGTTTTCTTTTCCTTTGCTATAATCCCCTTCTACTGTCCTCAAGCCCTTAACAACATTTTGTAAAACTGGTGTTTGCTGTGATTTAGGAAATTAATGGAAGGGCCTCTGGCCACACTTGAGGGTCTGTTATGGGCAGCAGAATGGCAGCCTGGAACAGCTGGCTGAGAAAATTTTCTGGCAGTGGTCCAGGGAAGGTGTCAGGAGAGGTGATATGCTGCAGCCAGGACTTTGTAAGAACTGCTCAAGGATGATCTCTGCTATACTTGGGAAGGGAAACTGGTCAAAGATGGAATGTCCTGCATGCGACTGGGGTGAGAGGATGTGCTCTTCTTCAGGCACTAAATGGAATATTAACCTCTGAAGCCTTGAGAAGTTGGGAACATCTGGGCTATAATTTAGGAATAAAAACTCTTTAAATTAAGACAGTTATGTTTCTTATTCTTATAGCCACTGGCTCTATTCCTAGCCTCCCCACCCATTTCCTCTGACTCTTATGATGTTTCCACAAACCACTTCACACTTTGAAGAAATAATCGGAGCTTCTCAGCGATGTTTATTTATTTCTCACCCTGCCATTCTTCCTATGATGCAAGTAAAAAAAAGCAAAGGAAATATTCCCAAGTCCCAATCAACACATACCATTATAGTACAAAATATTCACTCATAATAAAGGTAGTAAGATAAAACTCCAAAGGTAATTTGGTGTCTGTTTAACTTTTACATGGCTTCCTTCCTTAACCCAAATTATTTTATCACTATTTTTTCTCTATTGAGATGTAGCTATGCTCTGAAAATATACCACAACTGGAGCCAGTGAAGAAAACTTACTTTCTATGGGCACTCCATTCGATAACCAACTAATTCTGGGTTTGGGGTTGCCGTTAGCTCTGCAGATTAGGGCCCCATCCTCTCCTGGGGACAGCACAAGATTTTGAGGTGCCATGATCCAGTATGGAGCCGCTTTATTGAGGAAAGAAAAAAAAATACAAAAACTTAAGTATTCTAGCAAATTTAGTATATTGAGCTATTTTAATAAAAAGTATTTTGCAAAACATTTGTTAGTTTCATTTCTTAGAATGAATAGATTTATAAGTGATGCTTCAAACAATACTTCAGATTTTTAAAAGAATGTTTAAAGAGACTCTATGTATTTAAATAATACATTGATGTATTATTTCTAAACCTTTTTGATATAATTATCATCTGTTTTACATTAATTAACCATACATCACACAGGTGACAGATTTATCTAAGGGTGTAGAGTAATTTACAGGCCCAGATAGGGCTAAAAACCTGAATTAAAATCCTGAGCCCCATAGAATATATGTAATTATAAAGTTAGGAAGCAATTTTGTAAACTTTACAACTGTGAAAAATTGCAAAGTTAGTATATCGAGCATTCCCACAAGCCCTTCACCTAGCCTTCTCTAATGTTAACATCTTATATAACCATGGTACAGTTATCAAAACAAGAAATTAACATTGGTACAACACCACTAACTAAGCTACACATTTTATTAGAACTTCCCCAGTGTTTCCACTGTCTTCTTTCTGTCCTAGGACCCTGTCCTGGACACTACATTGCATTTACTTGTCATGTCTCCTCAGTTTCCTCTAATCTGAGAATTTCTTGGTCTTTTGTGTCTTTCACGACCTTTAGACTTTTCAAGAGCACTGAACAGTTATTTTGTAGAATGTCTTTCAACTTGAATTTGCCTATTTTCTCATGATTTGACTGAGGTTTTGGGTGATGGACCCTTCTGATTACATTATATCAGGGAGTACGTGATAGCAACATGACATTACTGGTTATGTTAATCTTGAACTCTTGGTTAAGATGATGTTTGCCATATTCCTCCACTATAAAGTTACTATTTTCCTGCTTTCTATACTCTATTCACTAGTGAGTCACTAAGTTCAGCCCACATTCAAGGGTAGGGAATTTAAGCTTCATTTCCTTAAGGCAGGAGTAGTAAAGAATGTGCAAACATGTGTTAAAACTGCCTCAGTAATTAATTTTTTCGGGGGAGGAGAATACATACTTTGAGGCTATGCAAATATCCTGTTTCTCCTTAAGGTTTCATGATCCACTAATTTTAGCATTCATCGCTGGCTCTTGCAACAATTATAACTGTGGGATTCTAATGGTAATTTTCACTTTCCTTCATTCTTTCTACATTTATTAATTGGAAAATTTGAGGGAGCTAATTGTTAATCTGATTTAGATGCACCATAAATATAAATAGTAATAAGAGATTCAAGGTACTGTGAATGTGGATATACATATACATTTATTATTATTGAAGGATATAATGAAAGGAATACTAACTGAAGATTGAGGACCTCTCATGAATGCAAGAGCAATACATTTTAAATCATGATATATACCTTTAACTGTAACAGAAATGGTATGATGGATGGCTCCTAATGCATTTTTTGCTATACATTGGTAATTTCCAGAGTCTGCTTCTGAAACCTGAATGATCTGCAGAGTTTTCTGAAAGTTCCTATAAAATGTCCGGTTGATGGGTAGTATTCCATCTTCTTTTATCCAGTAAATAAGTGGGGTAGGCCTGATAAAATAAATAAAGATGATGATACAAAAAAAGAAGTTGACCTAACTGCTTTTGAGGATGAATTTTCATGCAAGTTTATAATAAATTCTCCACATAAAGCTAATGAGAAATATATAGGTACTTTAACATCGCAATTAAATAGTGCTCAAAATCTTAAAATGTTTAAGGCTATAAGCTACCATTTTCACATAAGCAGAACTATACTAACTTATGGCACACCATATACTTTGACTTGGATGGTGCAGTGGGAATGCCAGCATGAGTCACTTGATGAAGGGACCTAAACATTCTCTTCAAAGTTTTGAACAATGAGGCATTTGTGGAAAATTTTACATGAAGGTAGTACTATGCCAATCAAAAGAATTACCATGAAATGAATAATACTGAGTTAGAATTTTTTATCAGCTAAAGGTAAAGATACAGAGAAAGAGATGATACATATATTTGTGCTTAGGAACTTTTACACGTTTCCATATCAAATGGAAGAACTTTTTTTTTTTTTTTAATTTCATAGTAGGCTATCTGGTAATGTAAATGAATTAGAGAGATAGTGCTCTTTCCTTAATTTCATTATTAGTTATATTTAAAAATATTGTACCAGTTGATAAGAATAGATTAAACTCATGCATTACACCATTTCTCATGGTGTTTCCTATTAAATTATGAAATATAGAGGCCTGAAAAGCCAGAACACAAGCTTTAAAATCTGCTTAAAGGCCCAGCCCTATCCCTACATTGTTCTCTTACTTTGGATCCCTGATCTCCTTGGGCTTCAGTTTACTTAGTTGTCTTATTGGGGATAATAACACCTGTCTTCATCAAGTGGTTTTAGAAGGTTTTCAAGAGGGCAAAATAAAAATCCAATCAACACAAACATTTACTAAGCAATGAACTAGAGACCAAGTACTGAATTTTGTGTTGGGAAGATAAAAATGAAAAAAGAATGATCCATGCCCTCAGGAAGATCACAATGTTTGTCATTAGAAATGCAAGTGGGATTAATTGATTATTTTTAAAATTGATTTTGGTTTATTTGGATGAATAATTGAACATATATACTTGATGAAATGGCTTCTAAATAAGACATGCTGTGAATATAAAAAGAGGTAAAAATGTGAAATAATTTTGAAAAGCTGAAGATACTATACGCGTGTAATCTGATAGCATATTATGGTGCTTCCTTAAAGTCAGATTAATCTGCATCTCATATGATTGAGAGGTAAGAGGTCCATGTGGGTAGAGGCAAGGGATAATAGCTTAACTATGTCATGAACTGTTCTAGAGGCCTACTACTCCACTGAGCAGGTGTTAAGAATCAGAAATATTTTGATTCCATGAGTCCTTTATTTCTTTTTGGAATTTATATCATTAATTTAGGAAAATTATCACTTCAAACTTACTTTTATATTAATAATTTTGTATGCTTTTTTATTTTTATTTTATTTTTTTAATTTATTTTTTAATGTTGAAAGTATTACAGATGTGCCCCCCTTCCTCCCCACTGTCCCCTCCTCCCCCCTCCCACTCTTCTCCTGCTCCCCCCAAACTAATGTCTGTGTCCATTGGTTGTGCATATATGCATATAAGTTCTTTGATTTATTTATTCCCTCCCCTCCCACCCCCTATCCCTCTGAGGTTTGTCAGTCTGTTCCCTACTTCCATGCCTCTGGATCTATTTTGTTCATCAGCTTATTTTGTACATTATATTCCACAAATAAGTGAGATCATGTGATACTTGTCTTTCTTTGACTGGCTTATTTCACTTAGCATAATACTCTCCAGGTCCCTCCGTGTTGTCTCAAAGGGTAGGAGATCTTTCTTTCTTACAGCTGCATAGTATTCCATTATGTAAATGTAACACAGCTTTTTTATCCACTCATCTACTGATGGACACTTGGGCTATTTTCAGATCTTAGCTATTGTAAATTGCACTGCTATGAACATAGGGGTGCATCTATTCTTTCTGATTGCTGTTGCAGGCTTCTTAGGATATATTCCTAGAAGTGGAATCATTGGGTCAAATGGCAGTTCAATTTTTAATTTTTTGAGGAAGCACCATATTGTTTTCCACAGTGGCAGCACCAGTCTGCATTCTCACCAGCAGTGTACTAGAGTCCTGTTTTCTCCACATCCTCACCAGCCCTTATTGTTTGATGATCTGTTCATGGCTGCCATTCTGACAGGTGTGAGGTGGTATCTCATAGTTGTTTTAACTTGCATCTCTCTGATGATTAGTGATGTTGAGCATTTTTCAATATGTCTCCAGGTCCTCATTTTTAATTGGATTGTTTGTCTTCCTTTGGTTGAGTTGTATGAGTACTCTATATATTTTGGGTATTAACCCCTTATCCAATGTGTCATTGGCAAATATGTTCTCCTATACAGTGGGTTCTCTTTTCAGTTTGATGCTGGTTTCTTTTGTCGTGCAGAAGCTTTTTAGTTTGATGTAGTCCCATTTATTAATTTTCCTTTGTTTATCTTGCCCTAGGCAATGTTTCAGTGAAAATTCTGCTATGTATAATGACTGAGATTTTTCTGCCTACATTTTCTTCTAGCGTTTTTACGGTTTCATGAGTTACATTTAAGTCTTTTATCCATTTTGAGTTTATTTTTTGTATAGTGTAAGTTGGTGGTCTAGTTTCATTTTTTTGCATGTCTCTGTCTAATTTTCCCAACAGTATTTATTGAAGAGATGGTCTTTTCTACATTGTATGCTCTTGCCTGCTTTGTTGAATATTAATCATGCATACTATCTTGGGTCAATTTCTGGGTTCTCTGTTGTGTTCCATTGATCTATAAGTCTGTTCTTGTGCCAGCATCAGGCTGTTTAGATTATGATGGCTTTGTAGTATAACTTGACATCTGGTATTGTGATTCCTTCCACTTTGTTCTTCTTTGTCAAGATTGCTGCCACTATTCAGGGTCTTATTTGGTTTCAAATAAACTTTTGGAGTATTTGTTCTAGATTTGTGAAATATGCTGTTGGTACTTTAACAGAGATTGCATTGAATCTGTAGATTGCTTTGGGTAGTATGGACATTTTAATAATGTTGATTATTCCAATTCATGAACATGGTATACGTTTCCACTTTTATATATTTTTCTTTATTTCTTTTTTCAGTGTCCTGCAGTTTTCAGAGAACAGGTCTTTTACCTCCTTGGTTAAGTTTATTCCTAGGTATTTTTGTTGTTGTTGCAATGGTAAACGGCATTGTTTTTTTTGTTTCCCTTTCTGGGTGTTCATGATTGGTGTATAAGGATGCTATTGGTTTCTGGATGTTAATTTGGTATCCTGCTAATTTTCCAAATTCATTTGTTAAATCTAGTAGATGTTTGATGGAGTCTTTAGGGTTTTCTATGTACAGTATCATGTCATTTGCAAATTATGACAGTTTCATTTCCTCTTTTTCAATTTGGATGTCTTTTATTTTTTCTTCTTGTCTAATTGCCGTGGCTAGGACTTCTAGTACTGTGTTTAAAAAGAGTGGCAAAAGTGGGCATCCTGGTCTTGTTCCTGTCCTTAAGGGAAATGTTTTAAGTTTTTGCCCACTGAGTATGATGTTGGCTGTAGGTTTTCCATATATGACCTTTATTATGTTGAGATATGATCCCTCTATTCCCACTTTGCTGAGCATTTTTATGAGAATTGGGTGCTGGATTTTGTCAAATGCTTTTCAGTATCTATTGATATGATCATATGATTTTTATCTTTCATTTTGTTTATGTGGTATATCACATTTATTGTTTTGCAAATATCACACCAGCTTTGCATTCCTGGGATGGATACCACTTGGTCATGGTGAATAATTTTTTTAATATATTGCTGAATCCGATTTGCTAATATTTTGTGGAAGATTTTGGTATCTATGTTCATCAGGGATATTGGCCTGTAGTTTTCTTCTTTGTAGTGTCTTTATCTGGTTTTGGAATTAAGATTATGCTGGCCTCATAAAAAGAGATAGGAAGTCTTCCTTCTTAAATTTTTTGGAATAGTTTGAGAATGGGCATTAGTTCTTCTTTGAATGTTTGTTAAAACCTCTCTGTGAATCTATCTGGACCCGGGCTTTGTTTGCTGGGAGTTTATTCATTAAAGCTTCAATTTCCTAGTTGAAATTGGTCTGTTCAAGTTTTCTGATTCTTCATGGTTTAGTTTTGGGAGACTGTGTGATTCTAGGAATTTGTCCAATTCATCTAGGTTGTTCAGTTTGTTGGCATATAATAGTTCATAGTATTTTCTAACAATCCTTTGTATATCTGTGGTGTCAGTTGTTACTTCTCCTCTTTGGTTTCTGATTTTTTAAATTTGGGTCTCCTCTCTTCATTTCCTGGTGAGTCTGGCTAAAGGTCCATCAATCTTGTTTATCTTTTCAAAGAACCAGCTCTTGGTTGCATTGATCTTTTGAATTGTTTTTTCTTTTCTTTTTTTTTTTTTTAACTTATCTTTATTGTTGAATGTATTACAGATGTTCCTCATTTTTCCCCCATTGCCCCCCTCCTCCCCATTCCTGCCCCCCTCCTGCTTTTCCCCACACTGTTGTCTGTGTCCATTGGTTATGCATACATACATATAAATTCTTTGGTTTATTTCTTCCCACCTCCCAACCCCCCTTCCCTTTGAGGTTTGTCAGTCTAACAACCAATTTGTACTTCTCAATCCCTTCACCTTTTCACTCCTCCCCCCAGCCTCCACCCATCTGGTACCCAACAAAAGTTCTCTGTATCTATGAGAATGTTTCTGTTCTGCTTGTTCATTTTGAATTTTTTTTTTTAATCCTCACCCGAGGACATTTTTCCATTTCTTGTTCAGATAGAGTGGGAGGGAGAGAGAGGAAGAGAGAGAGAGAGAGAGAGAAACATCGATGTGAAAGGGACACATCGAGTGGCTGCCTCCCACAGGGCCCAACCAGGGCCGGGGACAAACTGCAACCGAGGTACATGCCCTTAGCGGGAACCGAACCCCGGTCTCTCTGGACCGCAGGCCAATGCTCCATCCGCTGAGCCAAACTGGACAGGGCTTGTTCATTTTGTTTGTAGATTCAATTGTTGATAGATATGTATTTATTGCCATTTTGTTTGTTCATATTTTTTTATCTTTTTCTTCAAGAAGACCCTTCAACATTTCATATAATAATGGTTTGGTGGTGATGAACTCCTTTAGCTTTTCCTTGTCCTGGAAACTCTTTATATGGCCATCGATTCTAAATGACAGCTTTGCAGGATAGAGTAATCTTGGTTGTAGGTTCTTGCTTTTCATCACTCTGAATATTTCTTGCCACTCCCTTCTGGCCTGCAAAGTTTCTTTTGAGAAATCAGCTGACATTCTGATGGGAACTCCCTTGTAGGTAACTAACTGCTTTTCTCTTGCTGCTTTTAAGATTCTCTCTTTGTCTTGAACCTTTTGCATTTTGATGATGATGTGTCTTGGTGTGGGCCTCTTGGGGTTCATCTTGTTTGGGACTCTCTGTGCTTCCTGGACTTGTATGTCTGTTTCCTTCACCAAGTTAGGGAAGTTTTCTGCCATTATTGTTTCAAATAGGTTTTCGATTTCTTGTTCTGTCTCTTCTCCTTCTGGCACCCCCAAGATGCGAATGTTGGCACGCTTGAAGTTGTCCCAGAGGCTCCTTACACTATCCTCATTTCTTTGGATTCTTTTTTCGTTTTGCTGTTCTGATTGGGTGTTTTTTGCTTCCTTATATTCCAAATCGATGGTTTGCTTCTTGGATTTACCTACTCTACTATTGAATGTGTGTAAACTATTCTTTTTTTTTTTATCCTCATCCGAGGACATTTTTTCATTTTTTGTTCAGATAGAGTGGGAGGGAGAGAGGGGAAAAGAGAGAGATAGAGAGAGAAACATCGACGTGAAAGGGACACATCGAGTGGCTGCCACCCGCACGACCAACCAGGACCGGAGACAAACTGCAACTGAGGTACATGCCCGTAGCGGGAACCGAACCTGGGTCTCTCTGGACCACAGTCCGACACTCTAACCGCTGAGCCAAACCGGCCAGGGCTGTGTAAACTATTCTTTATTTCAGTTAGTGCCTTCTTCATTTCTGATTGTGATTCCATCATTTCTGACTGGTCCTTTTTTATGCTCTTGAGGCCCTCACTGAGTTCACTGAGGTTCTCACTAAGTCCATTGAGCATCCTTATAAGCAGTGTTTTGAACTCAGTATCTGTTAGGTTGCTTAACTCCATTTCACTTAGTTCTTTTTCTGGAGTTTTGTTCTGTTCTTTCATTTGGGACCTGTTTCTTTGACTCCTCATTTTGGCTGCCTCCCTGTGTTTGTTTCTATGTATTACTTAGCGAGAGGTATGGAGCTAGCTGAGACCAGATGCTGCTTGTTTGAAAGAATTTAGGAAAAGCTGAAGCAGGATCCAAGACAGGCCAATCCTATGGTAAAGCAACTGGCAACAGCTTGGGTGGGCCTGAAAGTTGGGTGGTGCGGGGCTTCAGGGAATCACCAGGGCGGGGCAAACAGTGTGAGCCAGGTTGCTGGAGTCCGAGATATGGCGGCTGTCTGCCCTCCCAGGGAAGGGCTCACCAAAGGAACAAAGGCCTCTGACAGCACATCTGTCCAGGAGAAAGCTGCCTCTCCAGCCCTTGCTCCAATGCCAAACAGCTCAGTTCTTCCCCATATGACTCTGGTGCCTTTCAGGCTCCCTCCCACATGCTGGAGCCCGGAGGGAGTGAGTCTGAGTAAGTCCATGCACAGGCCCTTTAAGAGGAGCTGCCGGGGGCTCCAGCTGCCTCAGCCTCAGTTCCCGCTGGTTTTTCCAGCCAGAAGTGATGGGGATTCTCTTCCTGGCACTGGAACCCTGAGCTGGGCACCTGGTGTGGGACGGGGACCCCTCAGTCCTCAGGGAGGAACTTCCCATCCAAGGTATCCTGATTTTTATCTGCCACACGCGGGTTTGGGACCAGCCAGTCGCCCCTCCGCCCCTCCTACCAGTCTCGATGCAGCTTCTTCTTTAATTTCATAGTTGTAGGACTTCCTTTCAGCTTGATTTCAGGCGGTTTTGAATGATGGTTGTTCTGTAGTTTAGTTGTAACTTTGATGTGGTTGTGAGAGGATGCGATACCGCGTTTACCTACACCGCCATCTTGACCGGAAGTCCTGAATTGTTTTTTCAGTCTTTATGTTATTTATTTCTGCTCTGACCTTTATTATTTCTTTCACTCTATGCGCTATGGGCTTTTCTTTTTGTTACTTTCTAGTTCTTTATGTTGTAGGGTTAGATAGTATACTAGAAATTTTTCTTGTTTCTTGAAGTAGGCCTGTAATGGTATGAACTTCCCTGTCAGGACTACTTTTGCTGCACCCCATAGATTTTGTGTTGTTGTGTTTTCATTTTCATTGATTTCTTGGAAGTTTTTTTATTTCTTCCCTGATCTATTTGGTAACCCATTCATTGTTTAATTACATGCTATTTAGCCTCCGTGTGTTTGAATGTTTTTACTGTAATGAATTCCTAGTTACATGCCATTGTGATATGAGAAGATGCTTGATATGATTTGAATCTTCTTGAACTTGTAGAGATTTAGTTTGTATCCTAACATGTGGTCTATCTTGCAAATCTCCCATGTGCACTTGAGAAGAATGTGTATTCTGCAGTTTTGGGGTGTAATTATCTGTAAATATCTATCAAATCCATCTGATCTAGTGCATTGTTTAGGGTCAGTGTTTCTTTGTTACTTTTTTGTCTAGAGGATCAATCCAGTGATGTCAGCAGGGTGCTCAAGTCCCCTGCTATGATTGTACTGCTGTCAATTTCTCCTTTGAAGTCCTCCAGAAATTTTTAAAAATATTTTGGTGCTCCTATATTGGGTGCATATATATTTACCAAGGTTTTATCATCCTGTTGGATCTATCCTTTTAATATTATGTAGTGGCCTTCTTTGTCTCTTGCTATGGCTTTTATTTTAAAGTCTATTTATTTCAGATAAGAGGACGGCTACTTAGCTTTTATTCATTTTCATTTGCATGGAAAATTTTTACCATCCCTTCACTTTCAACCTGTGTGAATCTTTTGTTGTGAGGTGGGTCTCTTGTAAACAACATATATATGAGTCATGCTTTCTTATCCACTCAGCCACTCTGTGTCTTTTGATTGGAGGATTTAATCTATTTACATTTAAGGTTATTATTGATATGTACTCATTTTTATTTATTATGCCCATGCTTCACTCTCTATTTCTTCTGTTTACTACAGCAGTCCTTTTAACATTTCTTGCAATCCTGGTTTGGTGCTAATATATTCCCTTAGCCTTTTTTTTTGTCTGGGAAGCTCTTTATTTCACCTTCTATTTTGAATGATAGCCTTACTGGAATGAGTAATCTTGGATTCAGATCCTTGTTTTCCTTTACCTTGAATACTTTATACCATTCCCTTCTGGCCTGTAGTGTTTCTGTTGAGAAATCCGTTGATAGTCTTATGGGGGTTCCTTTGTAGGTAACCTGTTGCTTTACTTTTTTTGCTTTTAAGATTTTCTCTTTGTCTTTAATTTTTGGCATTTTAATTATGATGTGTTTTGGTTTGGGTCTCTTTGAGTTCTTCTTGTTTGGGGCTCTCTGTGCTTCCTGAACTTGCATGACTTTTTCCTTCAGCAAGTTAGGGAAGTTTTCTGCCACTATTTCTTCAAATATATTCTCTAACCCTTGCTCGCTTTCTTTTTCTTCTGGTACTCTAATCATGCGGATGTTGTTATGTTTCATATTGTTCCACAGCTCTCTTAAACTGATCTACTGTTTCTTAATTGTTTTCCTTTTTGGTTCTCTGATTGAGTGATTTTGTTCTACTCTGTCTTCTAATTGGCTGATCTAATTTCTCTAATCTGTTGGTTATTACTTCCAATGTGTTCTTTTTTTAAAATTTATTTTTGTTACAGATGTTTCTCCTTTTTTCCCCATTGACACCCTCCTCCCCATCCACCCACCCCGTCCCAGCTTTGTTGTCCATGTCCATCAGTTATGCATACATGTGCATAAGTTCTGTGGTTTATCTCTTCCCTCCCCCCCACCCCCTCTTCTGAGGGGTGTCAGTCTATACCCTACTTCCACATCTCTGGGTCTACCCTGTTCCTCAGACTGTTATGTTCATTATATTCCACAAATAAGTGAGATCATGTGATATTTGTCTTTCTCTGCTTGGCTTGTTTTGCTTAGGATAATACTCTCCAGGTCCCTCCATGTCATCTCAAAGGATAAAAGATCTTTCTTCCTTACAGCTGCATAGTACTCCATTGTGTATATGTACCACAGCTTTTTTATCCATTCATCCACTGATGGACACTTGGGCTATTTCCAGATCTTAGCTATTGTAAATAGTGCTGCTATGAACATGGGGGTACATGTATTCTTTCTGGTTGGTGTTTCAGGCTTCTTAGGGTATATTCCTAGAAGTGGGATCACTGGGTCAAATGGCAATTCAATTTTTAATTTTTTGAGGTAACACCATAGTGTTTTCCACAGTGGCTGCACCAGTCTGCATTCCCACCAGCAGTGTACTAGAGTCCCCTTTTCTGCACACCCTCGCCAACACTTGTTTGATGATTTGTTGATGGCAGCCATTCTGACAGGTGTGAGGTGATACCTCATTGTTGTTTTAATTTGCATCTCTCTGATGATTAGTGAAGTTGAGCATTTCTTCATATATCTCTTAGCCATTTGCATGTCCTTTTTGAAGAGGTGTCTATTTAGTTCCTCTGCCCATTTTTTAATTGGGTTCTTTGTCTTCCTTTTGTTGAGTTGTATGAGCACTCTATATATTTTGGAGATTAACCCCTTATCTGATGTATCATTGGCAATTATGCTCTCCCATAGAGTGGGTTCCCTATCTGTTTTGATGGTTGTTTCTTTTGCTGTGCAGAAGCTTTTGAGTTTGATGTAGTCCCATGTGTTCATTTCCCCCTTTGTTTCTGTTGCCTTAGGTGATGTATCAGTGAAGATTCTGCTGTGTATGATGTCTGAAATTTTGTTGCCCACATTTTCTTCTAGGATTTTTATGGATTCAAGAGTCACATTTAAGTCTTTTATCCATTTTGAGTTTATTCTTGTGTATGGTGTAAGCTGATGGTCTAGTTTCATTTTTTTTGCATGTAGCTATCCAATTTTCCCAACACCATTTATTAAAGAGGCTGTCTTTACTTCATTGTATGCTCTTGCCACCTTTGTCAAATATTAATTGAGCATAATGTCTTGGGTCAATTTTCGGATTCTCTGTTCTGTTCCACTGGTCTACATGTCTGTTCTTGTGCCAGTACCAGGCTGTTTTGATTACAGTAGCTTTGTAGTATAAGCTGATATTCAGTATTGTGATCCCACCTACTTTCTCCTTCTTTTTCAAGATTGCTGTGGTTATTTGGGGTCTTTTTTGGTTCCATATGAACTTTTGAAATATTTGTTCTAGTTCTGTGAAATATGTCACTGGTATTTTGATGGGGATTGCATTGAATCTATAGATTGCTTTGGGTAATATGGACATTTTAATGATGTTAATTCTTCCAATCCATGAACAAGGTATGTGCTTTCACTTTTTTATATCTTCCTCTATTTCTTTTTTTTAAAATGTTTTCTGCAAATAGGTCCTTTACTTCTTTGGTTAAGTTTATTCCTAGGTATCTTCATTTTTTTGCCACGATGGTAAATGGAATTGTTTTTTTAGTTTCTCTTTCTGTGAGTTCATCATTGGTGTATAAGAATGCCGTTGATTTCTTGATGTTAATTTTGTATCCTGCTACTTTGCCAAATTCATTTATTAAGTCTAGTAGATTTTTGATGGAGTCTTTAGGATTTTCTATATATAATATCATGTCGTCTGCGAATAATGACAGTTTCACTTCCTCCTTTCCAATTTGGATTCCTTTTGTTTTTCCTTCACGTCTGATTGCTGTGGCTAAGACTTCCAGTACTATGTTAAATAAGAGTGGCGAAAGTGGGCATCCCTGTCTTGTTCCTGTTCTTAAGGGAAATGTTTTTAGTTTTTTCCCATTGAGTATGATGTTGGCTGTAGGTCTTTCATATATGGCCTTTATTATATCAAGATATGATCCCTCTATTCCCAAATTGCTGAGCGTTATCAGAAATGGGTGCTGGATTTTGTCAAATGCTTTTTCAGCATTTATTGATATGATCATGTGATTTTTATCTTTCATTTTGTTTATGTGGTGTATCACATTTATTGATTTGTGAATATTGAACCAGCCTTCTATCCCTGGGATGAATCCCACTTGGTCATGGAGAATAATTTTTTTGATGTATTGCTGGATCCGATTTGCTAGTATTTTGGTTAGGATTTTCGCATCTACGTTCATCAGGGATATTGGCCTGTAGTTTTCTTTCTTTGTAGTGTCTTTTTCTGGTTTTGGAATTAGGATTATGGTGGCCTCATAAAACGAGTTTGGAAGTCTTCCTTCTTCTTGAATTTTTTGAAATAGTTTGAGGAGAATGGGTGTTAGTTCTTCTTTGAATGTTCGGTAAAACTCCCCCGTGAAGCTGTCAGGGCCTGGGCTTTTGTTTGCTGGGAGTTTCTTGATTACATCTTCAATTTCCTTAGCTGTTATTGGTCTGTTCAAGTTTTCTATCTCTTCCCGGTCCAGTTTTGGGAGACTATGTGTTTCTAGAAATGTGTCCATTTCGCTTAGATTGTCGTATTTGTTGCCATATAAATGTTCATAGTATTTGCTAATGATCCTTTGTATTTCTGTTGTGTCAGTTATTACTTGTCCTCTTTCATTTTTGATTTTGTGTATTTGGGTTCTCTCTCTTTGTTTCTTGGTGAGTCTAGCTAAGGGTCCATCAATCTTGTTTATCTTTTCAAAAAACCAGCCCTTTGTTTCATTGATCCTTTGAGTTGTTTTTCTGGTCTCTATGTCATTTTTTTCTGCTCTGATCTTTACTATTTCCTTCCTTCTACTTGCTCTAGGGTTTTCTTTTTGTTTACGTTCTAGTTCTTTAAGTTGTGAGGTTAGATAGTCTATTAGAAATTTTGCTTGTTTCTTGAGGTAGGCCTGTAGTGCTATGAACTTCTCTCTCAGAACTGCTTTCGCTGCATTCCATAGATTTTGTGTTGTGTGTTCATTTTCATTGGTTTCCAGGAATTTTTTAATTTCTTCCTTGATCTCCTTGGTAACCCATTCATTGTTTAATAACATGCTATTTAGCCTCCATGTATTCAAATGTCTTTTCATGTTCTTGTTGCAATTGACTTCTACTTTCATGCCGTTGTGATCTGAGAAGATGATTGATATGATTTCAATCTTCTTGAACTTGTTGAGACTTCGTTTGTGTTCTAACATGTGGTCTGTCTTTGAGAATGTCCCATGTGCACTTGAGAAGAATGTGAATTCTTTAGTTTTGGGGTGTAATTCTCTGTAAATATCTATTATATCCATTTGGTCTAGTGCTTCATTTAGACTCTTTGTTTCCTTGTTAATTTTTTGTCTAGAAGATCTATCCAGTGATGTCAGCGGGGTATTGAAGTCCCCTGTTATGATTGTATTGCTGTCAATTTCTCCTTTGAAGTCCTCCAGAAGATTTTTAATATAATTTGGTGCTCCTATATTGGGTGCATATATGTTTACCAAGGTTATATCTTCCTGTTGGATAGATCCTTTCAATATTATGTAGTGACCTTGTTTGTCTCTAGTTATGGCTTTCATTTTGAAATTTATTTTATCAGATATCAGTATTGCTACCCCAGCTTTTTTTTCCTTTCCATTTGCTTGGAAGATTTTTTTCCATCCCTTCACTTTCAGCCTATGTGACTCTTTTGTTGTGAGGTGGGTCTCTTGTAAACAATATATATATGGGTCTTGCTTTCTTATCCAATCCGCTACTCTGCGTCTTCTTATCAGAGCATTCAATCCATTTACATTTAAGGTGATTATTGATATGTACTTATTTATTGCCATTTTTGTTTAGTGTGGTTCTACTTTCCTTCCTATTTCTTCTACTAATTACAGCAGTCCTTTCAATATTTCTTGCAGTGCTGGTTTGGTGCTAATGTATTCCCTTAGCCTTTTTTTGTCTGAGAAGCTCTTTATTTGACCTTCTATTTTGAATGACAGCCTTGCTGGGTAGAGTAGTCTTGGATTCAGATTCTTGTTTTTCATGATCTTGATTACTTCATGCCATTCCCTTCTGGCCTGTAGTGTTTCTGTTGAGAAGTTAGATGATAGCCTGATGGGGGTTCCTTTGTAGGTAACCTGTTGCTTCTCTCTTGACGCCTTTAGGATTCTCTCTTTGTCTTTAATTTTTTGGCATTTTAATTACTATGTGTCTTGGTGTGGGCCTGTTAGGGTTCTTCTTACTTGGGACTCTCTCTGCTTCTTGAACTTGAATGCCTTCTTTCTTCACCAAATTAGTGAAGTTTTCTGTCACTATTTCTTCAAATATATTCTCTAACCCTTGCTCATTTTCTTCTTCTTCAGGGACTCCAATGATGCAAATATTATTACGTTTCCAGTTGTTGCACAGTTCTCTTAAGCTGTCTTCCTGTTTTTTCATTGTTTTTTCCTTTTGGTTTTCTGATTGGTTGATTTTTTTCTACCCTGTCTTCTAATTCACTGATCTGGTCCTCAGTTTCCTCTACTCTGCTGTTTAGACCTTCCAATGTGTTCTTCATTTCTGCTATGTCATTCTTCATTTCTTCTTGCTGCTTCTTCATTTCCACTTGGTTGGTTTTCAGTCTTTCTATGTCTTTGCTCATGGTGTTGATGTCTTTACTCAAGGTGTTGATGTCCTTACTCATGCTGTTGAGCTTCCTCAAAATCATGGCTCTGAATTCTAGCTCTGTTAACTTGCTTAACTCAGTTTCATTTATCTCTTCTTCGGTAGAGGTCTCTTGTTCTTTCATTTGGCATCTGTTTCTTTATTTCACCATTTTGGCTATCTCAGTGGTTTATGGAGCCTGCCAAATTTTCTTGTGGATGTTGGTGTTCTGTTGTTTGTGGCTCCCTCTACTGGGTTTGGATGAGCGTGGGAGGACCCACTTTAAAAACCACCGTGGAGTCTTACTTTCCAAGGTATATTTGCAAGCCCAGCAAAGGTTAAGTTATCCTCTAGCTTTTTGCCTAGAGGCTATTAGTCGTGATTGCTTGAAGAGTCTTGGGTTTTCAGTTGAATGAAAACCTCCCTCAGGAGTTCAGCGTGAGAGGATTTCCAGAGGGTAGGGCAGATGCTAGTAATGAGCCTCAGTTTGCATTTCAGTGGCCCACTAGGGTGTGGCTGGATCTTTGAGGGAGGGGCTGCTGCCTCTCTCCAGAACTCTGGGATGGAGTAAGACGGCCAGGCCACACTCCTGCGTGGCCGCAACTCAGCAAAAGCTCTGTGCGCCCTCCAAATCCCACAGTTCCAGTCCAGTCCGCCCTCCCTCTGCCGGAGCCCAGGTGAATGGCTGTGGCTATTTTAGCGCTCTGTCCTGGCCCTCTGTGCTGTGGAGCAGCTTGAGCTTTAACCGCGAGGGCGGTGCGCTGATCACAGCTAAGGCTGCTGCTGTCCGTGGGCTCCCAGCCCCCCTCTCATGCCTCCGCAATCCTACCAGGATCGATTCAGTGTCCCTGGTTGTATGGTCCTCGCAAGCTGCTTTTCTGTTGCTTTTTCCTGACAATTTGTCTTTATTTTAGTTGTAATTACAGTTTGGTCCTGGGAGATGGTCTGTGTAGCTTTCATTCACTCCGCTGCCATTTTTGAATCCTCCCCAATGTGTTCTTTATTTCTGCTATGTCATTCTTCATTTCTGCGTGGTGGTTTTTCATTTCCAGTTGGTTGATTTTTATTGTTACTCATGCTGTTGAGCTTCCTCATAATCATTACTCTGAACATCACATCTGACAACTTGCTTATCTCCATGTCATTTAGCTCTTCTTCTGTAGAATTCTCTTGTTCTTTCATTTGGGATTTTTTTTCTTTGTGTCACCATTTTGGCTGTCTCAGCAGGGTTTGGAGCCTGCTAAAATCTCCCTGTGAGTTTTGATGTTCTTCAGATTGTGGCTCCCTGTTCTGGGTTGGATGAGTATGGAAGGGCTCATGTCAAACACCAATGTCTAGTCTTACTTCCCTGGGTAGAGTTGCAGCCCAGTAAAGATTCAATTATCCCAGAGTCTTTGCCTACAGGCTGACTGTTAATGTCAGTTACTTAATGAGTCTCAGACTGTAGCCCTCAGCTGAATGAAAAATCCGTCAGATGTGCAGGGTAAGAGGATTTCTAGTGGGTGGAGCAAGTGTTTCTCCCCCTGGACTAAAAGTGCTTTGAGAGGAAAACTCTCAAAGCAGAGTTTTTGAAGAAAATGTATTTTCTTCTGAAGAAAATGTATTTTGTAGCATAGGTTAATGACTCAGCACTGGAGCCCAGGCAGCTTCCTTCTCAGCTTTGACCCCAACTCCTTGAAACCCAATGACCAATGACCATAAGCTGGGCCTAAGGGTTAGAGAACCCAGAGGACTCATCTTCACTTGCAGGCTGGCAGGTAGTTAATAAGCCTTGGGTTATGCTTCTCCTGGCCAGGTGGGGTTAAATTCCCAAGGGAGGGGCAGTTGCATCTCTCCAGGGCTAAAACTGCTCTGATGGGAAGAGGCTGCTTGAGAAATATGGCTACTGCAGCATAGGGGAATGACTAAGTATAGGGTTCTTGATGGCCTCCTTCCCAGCTCTCTCCCCATTGCCACGAACCCCCGACTCTCCTCACACAGTTCCAGTACAGTTTGCTCTTCCTCTGCGGGAGCCCAAGGTGAGTGGCTGTAGCTGTAATTTAGTGCACTGGTCCTTCAGGAAAGTGCCAGTATTCCCAGCGCCTCTCCCCGCCAGACAGAACTTCTGCTCTGGTAATTTTCTCAGCCAGTTGTTATGTGGGCAACTTTCTCTCTTCTGCCAGTCTGTGCTGGGGAGCCAGCTTAGGGTTTAAACCCCCAACTTCTCAGAGGGAACTTCTCACACATAAGATAGCCCTCAGCTGCTGCCTGTGGGAATTCAGCCAGCCCTCTTGCACCTCCACACCTCCTACCAGTCTCATTCTGGGGTCCTCTTCATGTCCCTCATTATAAGGGTTCTCTCCAGCTGCTCTTTAGGTGTTTATTCCAGATGGCTTTTCTTTATTTTAGTTGTAATTCCAGTTTGGTCCTGGGAGATGGTCTGTGTAGCTTCCATTCATTCAGCCACCATTTCCTCCACCCAATTCTATAGTCTTATGCTTATTGATTTTTTAGTTCTAGAACTCTAATCTTAGTTTTACAACAGTCTAAGCTTTTAAAAAAAATTTTGGCAGTTTGACGCAATTTCCAAATACCAACCACATTTTATGTTATATACAACTTGTGGGAAGGGGAATCACTAAATTGTGAGAATGGGTAAGTCTACTCCCAAAAGGTTGAAGGTTGGTAGATTAAACCACTTTTTAATAGTGAGGAAGAAAATTGCAAGAGTTTTGCTTTCTGTTTTTTAATTCTATTGGGAAAGATATATACTTAATGTATCTTTAAATGGAGGCTTTGCTAGTTTTCAGTTACTTGAGAAACTGAGTAGTGTAGTGTGATTTCCTGACATGGCCAGCAGAGGCCTCCATGTGCCTGTCTCCTGCTGTCAAATTATTCCTGAAGGCTGATTCTGGGAAGGAATATGAGACTGCTGAGTTACCAGGTCAGGGATAGCACACATCACAACATGTGATAGATCACAACATGTTTCTGAGAGTCTATTCAATGTTTTCAGCATATGTGGCTGTAGCAATAGTACTTTCTCTGTGCCAGGCATAAGAAGGGGCTAGGTAGAAGCTTGCCTCTAATGTGTACTTAATGTAACAGTTGTTCTTGTATCTGAGTGAGGCCTTCCTGCAACTTCTGTCAAGGACATTTGAGTTATAGGGGTGGCATCAACTTCGAGTTGTGCACAGATGAGACATTTGCAAAGATGCTAGGCTTGTGACTTGACAGTAGGAAGTAGTGGAAGGAACAGTGAGCCAGTTCCAAGTCCAGGCCCTAGGAAGCTGTGTGTACTTCTGTCTTAGGAGAATTAGACTGGGTTAGACTACTAGAGGGATGTGAGACACTCAAGGCCAAGAGCTCAGCTGCCCTGCTGACAGCCAGCACCAGACCCTCAGAACTACGAACTCATAGCTGAGCCACCTAGAAGACACATGAGCAGGCTCAACCTAAATCAGCTGGGTCTAGTCCATTCTAACACAATTTCCCTGCAGACCTGTAGAAAAATGATTAATGATAAATAGCTGTTGTTTTTAAGCCACTAAGTTTTGAGGTGGTTTGTTACACACAGTAGCAAAATAATAAATAGTGCTTATTTCAGGAGGAACACTATTACATTAAGAATGTTTTAATAATATAAGATTCATATGGCCTATTCTGGAAATAATTACCAGATTTTGCTTGATGCTTGATGGAATTATAGAAGAAAATGACTCTTCCTATGATATTAGTACTTCTCTACCAATCTATTATGTGTTTTGTTTGTTAATCCTCATCCCAGTATATTTTTTCCATTGATTTTAGATACAGTGGAAGGGAGGGAGGAAGAGAGAGAAAAAGAGATAAAAAGAGAGAAAGAGAGAGAGAGAGAGAGAGAGAGAGAGAGATCAATTGGTTGCCTCCTGCATGCGACCTGACTGGGGCAAAGAATCAACCTGAAATCCAGGTATCTGCCCTTGACTGGGAATCAAACCAATGACATTTTGGTGCTCAGGCTGATGCTCTAACCAGAGTACACTGGCAAGAGCCAATCTATTATGTTTTTATAAGAAATGTACACCAAGACAGAAAGTATTAACTCACAGTCCTTCTGCAATGCACTCTAGTGAAAGAACATTTCCTCTTAATTCCTCTTTGTTACTTGCATTGCCTTCTGGAGTTAAAAATGTTGGTGGCCTCTCTCTATTTGATTTAGCTGCAAATGAGAAAATCAATATGCATTAAAAGTTATGAAGATGTATTTCTAGAAATGCAGTTCACTGCCTAAAAGTCTAATCCCTTTCCAAAACTATTTAACATCGTAGAATTTTTAAAACTACACATGCACACTCTTTGCCTTACAAATAGCCGCTGCTCACTCAGCCAGGAATAGAAACAATTTTGGTTGCATAAGCACTAATAGTAAGAACTATTCTCATTTTATATTTTTCCTTAATTTGGGTTAGATTTTTATGAGTATTTTGTGGACAGGTAAATTTTCAAAATGTAGACATAGAAAGGAAAATCATGTTCTCAAACTATACATCATTTAAAATTAGTGCTTAGGTCAAAGCGAAAATTTACCGTCTACCTTCTGGAAGATGTTACATTTTTCTGAAAGGTATGACTATGGAAGGGCTAATTGTTTTATACCAGGGACAACATTACACTCAATTCCACTGAGTAATGACAGAGATATATTTGTGGTAGATGTCTAACATACCAACCCCTCAAACTGCAAGGTTTATGGAAAATACAACAAAACTAGAAAGTTACTAACAGAGGTCTGGCAAATTTTGCCATAAATTAAGAATAATAGTGGAGTTAAAGAAACTGAAATTGGTGTCCTCAATGAAAATATAAAGAGGGCTCAAATCAGAGATCTCAGGGAGATTTATATAGGACATCTTTCTTATGGAGACATTGCCTAAATGTGGCCTTATATTCTGCTGAACTCTCCGAAAAACTTAAAGTAGAAATCAAGCCAATTCAGGCCTACTCAGATTCTATAGCTGTTTACAGTTTTCAAAACTTTAATGCATTAACTATTTGATGCTTCCAAAACCCGAATAAAAGGTAATATATAAATTATTCTCATTTCTCAGAAGAAAAAACTGAGTACCATAAAAGGTATTCCTTGAGAGAAATTAGGGTTTTCCTAAGATTTTAGAGACAGAGGAAATCTTACCCCTCTGGAATCATTTTGGGAATGGTTTTGAGGCCTATATCTTTCAGGAATATATTACAATAAACATAAAATAAGACAGGTATCTCTACTCGGGTCATTGATACAACCTTAATGTTTTTTTTTGTTTTGTTTTTTTTTACTTCATATCTCAAAGGTAAAATATTAATGCAGCAGAAATTCTGCTTTATAGATAATTAAGAAGACCCTCATATCCAGAACCCATACTTTTTATTGGTTCTCTGTACCTGAGATACACATTTCCCTTAAGGAAATCAAATTCTTTTCTTTTTGAATGAATGAAGTTAAATGCTCTATTTTGTAAGAAATTACTTCTACTGAAGATAGTGACTGGGTTTTAAACAAAACTAAGAAATACTGTTGCTAATTATATGATATTCAGGACTTCCGGTCATGATGGTGGCGTAGGTAATTATATGATATTCATAATGTCATGTGAGAACAGGTGGGAAATGTGATGACTTACTATCAAAATCCACTTAATGTTAGTTGCTAATGGTTACTAAGACTGAAGAGTTAGTATTCAAGCAGGTTAATGTACCCTGCTAATTCTTATTTAGTTCATGAGAAAAATGTATGAACAAGACAAAAAATGAAAAATATAATTCTGAACATACATGAAAAAGTTTTTCCAAATTATGTGAAATGGTTCTTTACATGAAAACAGCTATAATATTTTTCATTATTATACATACAATATGGAAAATATCTTAGTGGCATGTTTGCAAACTTATAGCTAAATTTCACAAGAAACATATATTTATTCTAGTGGTAACTAGGAATTTCATAAAGAAATAAGGTTAAGTAGCCATGGAGGTGAAGTTAGTGAACTAAATTCTACAATGAAGGTGAGAATGTCAGTTACAGTCACCATAACTCACCACCATAAAACTCAGTGTCACTCAAATTAGCAGCTGTAGTGTCATTCAATTCATCCACTGAAATAAACAGAATATTATGAAGAATGTATAAAGTAGGGGAGAAGGTATTGTAAAAATAAATACTGGGCAATGAAAGTAAACATATATAGCTATGCCAACCAAGTGCCATCCCTACTAACTAAAAACAGTGCTTTACAGTGATTTACTGTCATCCCCAACCAGTACACGTGAACATATAACTGAAGCTGCAGGATGGCCAGTTAAAAGGCATCATGGGGCATAAAGCACACACAAATCAGCAGAACTTCAAATAGATTCAGAAAGTTACCAGGGAAACAGTAATGTTGATAACAGCAAAAAAATGTAAAATAAAGTATTTAGGGTATATATGAATGTTCTTTATAACACATATGCCAACACTTTAGTCACTATTCATAGGTAGTTTCCTGATCAATGAACCTGTTTACTTCAGTCAGTACTATTTAATAGTTAATATGTTTTGCACATATTTGCACATCATTGAAAGACAGATGCAGGAAGCTAAACTCTTACCTAAAATCACCTTCAGAGAAATAGGTTGCTTCTGCTGTATGGTTTGAGTGTGGTTAAATCTGGCATAACAGATATAGTCATCACGGGTATCCTCTGGGAGAACATTGGAAAAATAAAGGTCTCCATTCAGACCCTGGGAAACCCTCTCACTTTGAGGAAGTCTTTGAAAGGCTAGAGAAAGGCAGAGAGATATCCAGACCATTCTATCATAAAGTGACCACTTTCCAAATTAGCAAGACAAATGTATCTACTAATAGTTCTATGAATTTCATTTGAATATTTTTTTCTCTATAAAGCTCTTTGAGTAAAAGCATATAAACTGTAAGCAACAATAACAAACTAACACATTAAAACTCCAATTGTATCTGTTGACCCTACTTTCTCTGGAGTAGGGCAGAGGTGATATTAGGGAGTTGTACAGTGAAGTGTTTATTAAGCAAGTGTAAACCAAAAATGTTTTGCCAAAAAGAGTGTGCGTGACTTTTCCTAATATTGAAGTTAGTCTCTAATTATTAAACACATATACACACATGCCTTAGAATATGCATTAAGGAATCTTATAAGGATGTTAACATGGGTTGCATTTGATAAATGGTCAGACATCAAATACTGTGAGAGCAGCTAACCGTTTCAGGTAAAGTCACCCCTTCAGTGTCTCCTACTTCATTCAAAGTAAAGCCCATGGACTTTTCCATCACTCTCCACTTTGACTCACTGAGTTGGCCCCACTGGCCTCCCTGCTGCTTTTTACAAACACCAGGGTGCTCCTGCCTTAGGGGCTTGTACCAGTTTTTCCTTTCCACCCAGATATTTAGGGGCCTGCCTTGCTCTTTCATTCCATTGTCTCTGCTTAAAACTCTGCTTATTTTCCTTCCTAGCATTTATTGCTAACTGACACATGTTTTCTACATGAATTTATTGTCTGCTTCCTTCTCCACCTCCATCTATTCCCACTGCAGGAAATGTGTTTGGTTTATTTAGAGCAGTGCCTGGAACATAGTAGGTGCTCAACAAAATCAAGTGAATGAATGAAATGACGTCACTTATTTCAATGAGCACTTATTTATTATAAACATTTTATGAATCACAAGAGATAATTCATTGTGACAGCAAATAATTATAAGACTCTTGAAGAAAGAAAATTCATATTTTTAAAACTTACAATTATCCATCCAGAATATTATAGCTGGTGGTAATCCAATTGGGGGCCTGCAGGAAAGTATCAAAGACTGGCCACTTGGAAGTATTATTGGTTTAAGTTTTTCTTTGGTCCACAACGGTGACCCTATGATATAAAATAATAACTTCTAAGTTATTTCTGTGTTGAAAAAGAAAAAGAGCACTAGAAAGACAAATTAAACTTTTGGGAAAATAGTAAATTGGCATTTATGAACATTCAGATAACAAGAAAATAATTTTTAAATACAGTGTTAAAAGTAAAAAAAAAAAACCCACATTTTTCATTCACTGCCTTTGATTCCAAGCCTAAGAACCTATATTAAATAAATCATTAAGAAGATACCTAATAATTGTATTATAAGCATGTTCTCCACAAAAGAATGAAAAACACTTATGTCTACAGATTTGTAAATAACATAACTGTAAATATCATACAACATTATATATTATATAAGTATACTTATTTATAAGATTGATACAAGAATATATATATCATAGGCAAGCCAGAAAAGGTTATAAAATAGTACTTCAGACTGAGCTTGTTTTAAACAAATACAAACATATCTAGAAAAAAATGAAAAGAGCAGTAATTATTTTCATGAATGGAAGAATCCATGAGTAATTTTTAAATTTCTTTTTTGTTTATTTATAATTAATTTTTATATAATAAACATATTACACAGGTAATATAAAAAATCTTTAAACATGACTAGAACCGCCAAAGGTCACTTTTCCTTAAATACATGCTCTTGGATTGTTGAGAGGGTTTGGGTACAGACCACTGCAAAAACAGCCACAGTAATATCAAGGTAGTGAGGCCACTCTATTTCTACTTAAATTTTGAAACAAAAATGTTTTTCTTTTGCTTTTATCGATTTTAGAGAGAGAGAGGAAGAGAGATAGAGAGAGAGAGATAGAAACATCGATGAAAGAGAACATTGACTGTCCGCCTCTGCATGCCCCCCACTGGGGATTTGGCCTGCAACCTGGGCCTGCGCCCTGACTGGGAATCGAACCAGTGACCTCTTGGTGCATGGGTCGACGCTCAACCACTGAGCCACACTGGCCGGGCAAAACAAAAATGTTTTAAAAAATAACACTTAGACCTCATTACTCATTTATACTGAATTTATTTCCATCTGGCTATAGGGAGTTTGCTCATACATAAAATACATAAGAAATTAATAATTACATCAATTCGGGAAAGAAACACTTTTCTTACCTCTGGTGTTTTATTCTGGACTTGTATAAAAGACATACTGGATTGACAAAACATTAGGCTGAGGAACTTAGAGTAAAGTGGAAAGTAGCAATAATTTTCATGCAAAATAAAGTCAGATTATTGGAATTAATGCCATTACATTCTCATAATAGTATTTGGATGATGTAACAGATGCTGAGACTCAGTCATACTTTAAAAGGGTCCACTTGTTGGTGGACAAGTCCCACTTACTGGATGGACGAACAATAATGTTATTAGAAATTGCAGCTCCACGCTCGTTCCTGGCTGTACACTGGTAGATTCCTTCATAGGTCTCTGCTTTCCCTTCACTCATGATGTTAATTATGAGGGTTCCTGAGCCAGGCTTCATTGTGATGAGAGGGTCTTTATCTATGTCAAAATGAGTCCCATTTCGGGTCCAGGAGAAGCTGCCCAACACATAAAGAATTAAGCTTGTTAATGGTCCAGAAAAACAGGATTACTTACTCTTTAACAAATTCCTAGCAGTTTATGGCTTTCCAGAAATAATTATTAGATTTTAATATTCAGTAAAAGAGCCACACACTCAATACCTAAAATGTTTCAATAAATCATGACTTACAAAAGAGTCCTGGCCACACAATTTAGGGTACATGTCTTTATTAGAACAAGACAAAATCTGACTCAATAAAGAAATCATGCACACAAATTACCTGTCATTTTTCAAAGAAATACAGAAAGGAGTTCTCCTAGACACACTATCTTAGAGCTTCATTAGCATTTTTACTGTAATCTCCATTGTTCATAGAGTTGACAACTTATCTACAAATATTTGCTCTGGGCTGAAATGTGACAAGAAAGGCCTTCACAAGTAATCAGACTAGTTTCAAGTTACCAAAATGTAAAATGTAGGTTGGGAGGAGGGGAAGAAATATGAGTTCAGTGGTGTTTTAAATGTTGGCTATTAAAAGTGGTAAACCTATATATAATATCTTTTGAGAATTTTTAATTCTAGAGATAATTTTACAAATTCTGTAGGCAGTATTTCAAATTATCAACTGAAATTCTTCTTTCTCAGTTTTATTTATATAAAAGATTCCCTTATATAAAAGTCACAGTGCTTGTGTAACTAAATACTTTATAAGTGGTCAAAAATCAACACCAGCCATGCTCATACAAAGGGATGAATCTTTAAATTTCACATGGATTTCCCATCCCACTACTGTAGCAGTAGTTGTTACAACTACTAGGGCGGGAGGTGGTAGTAGTAGGTGCTACTAGGCACAAGCAGGGATGCTGATAAATGACCTACAATGCACAGGACACAGCCCATGTTCCCATAACAAAAAATGATCTGGCCCACAATATCAATAGTGCTGAGATAAAGAAATTCGGCCTTACAGAGGGTTATAAAAGGTATTAAGTACATGTAAAACTAAAGGGGAACTCCATCAAATCACATCATGTTAGGGCTTGAGTGCTAGAAGGTTTCTAATGACATGGCAGAATATATTGTTTTGAAGCAAACTTTTGATGAAAGTTTTTTATATACTTCAGTATCTGTTAATTTTTCTCAGGTGCTAGTCTGTGATAGTTTGGTAAGACCAGTAATAGACAAATTCAGAAATAAATATTTGAGATCCAAGATGGCAGCAGATTAGTTGGAAGCTATACTCACCTACTCCCAGGACCTAACTGGAATTACAACTAAAATATAGAAAAATTGTCCCAAATAACCAACTGAAGACTAGCTGGAGGGAAATCTTATAACCAAAGACTTATCTAGGAGGCACATTGAGACTGGTAGGAGGTGCGGAGGCATGACAGGGCTAGCCAGGCACTCACGGGCAGTAGCTGAAGTTCTGGAGGGATATATTAGCTGCAGGAGGTGGGGGGGAGGTCCCCCTGAGAAGTGTAGGGTCTAAAACCCAAGCCAGGCTCCCCAGCCCAGAGGACCAGAACTGGAAAAGGTGTGCACATAACATCTGGTTGTGAAAAGCAGAGAGGTTTCTGTCCCAGGGAGAGAGGACTAGCACTCTCTTAAAGGACCAAGACACAAAATTTTATTTATAGCCACTCACCCTGGGCTCTGGCAGAGGTAGGGAAGAGCAGACTAGAGCTGCATGAAAAGAGTCTGGGGTTGGTGGCTCTGGGGAGAGAGATGAGAAGTCAGCCACCAGAAGCTCTGTGCTGAGTCATCTCCCATAATTTAGAAGCCATCTATCACAGGAGGAGCATTCTTCACTTCCATGCAGCATCAGCCTTGGGGGAAGCACCAGACCCACCCATTGGAATCCCTCTCATCCCACCCTGTGGAACTTATGTCCTGCTGACGAATAAAGCTGGAGGTGAATTAAGTGACTGAGACTAGAAGAAACTAGAAGAAGAAGAAGAAGAAGAAGAAGAAGAAGAAGAAGAAGAAGAAGAAGAAGAAGAAGAAGGAGGAGGAGGAGGAGGAGGAGGAGGAGGAGGAGGAGGAGGAGGAGGAGGAGGAGAAGGAGAAGGAGAAGAAGAAGAAAGAGAGAACGAGAGAGAGAGAGAGAGAGAGAGAGAGAGAGAGAGAGAGAGGAACACAGGCATAAAATAAAAATGGCAACTAATAAGTATCTATCAACAATAACCTTAAATGTAAATGGCTTAAATGCTCCAATCAAAAGACACAGGGTAGCTGATTGGATAAGAAATCATGACCCATATATATGCTATGTACAAGAAACCCACCTCACAAAAAAAGACTCACACAGGATGACAGTGAAGGGATGAAAAATAATTTGAGGCAAATGGAAATGAAAAAAAAAAGCTGGTACAGCAATATTCATATCTAGTAAGATAGACTACAAAATGAGGGTCATAATAAGAGACAAAGAAGGTCACTATATAATACTAAAGGGGTCAATCCAACAAGAGGATATAAACCTGGTAAACATATATGCGCCAAATATGGGAGCACCAAAATATATTAAGAAACTTCTGGAGGACTTCAAGGGAGAGATCAATAGCAATACAATCATAGTGGGTGACTTTAACACCCCACTGATACCACTGAATAGATCTTCTAGACAAAAAATTAACAAAGACACAGAGTCCTTAAATGATGAACTAGATCAGTTGGACTTAACCAATATTTACAGAACATTTCACCCCAAAGCTGCAGAATATACATCCTTCTCAAGTGCACACGGGATATTCTCAAAGATACACCACGTGTTAAGACACAAAGGAAGTCTCTACAAATTGAAGAATGAAATCATATCAAGCATCTTCTCAGATCACAATGGCATGAAACTAGCTCTCAATTACAACAAAAACATTCAAACACATGGAGGCTAAATAACATGTTATCAAACAATGAATGGGTTACCAAGGAGATCAAGGAAGAAATTAAAAAATTCCTGGAAACCAATGAAAATGAACACACAACACCACAAAATCTATGGGATGCAGTGAAAGCAGTCTTGAGAGGGAAGTTCATAGCACTACAGGACTACATCAAGAAATAAGAAAAATTCCTAATTGACTTTCTAACCTTACAATTTAAAGAATTAGAAAGTAAACAAAAAGAAAAACCCAGAGCAAGTAGAAGGAAAGAAACAGTAAAGGTCAGAGCAGAAATGAACAACATAGAAATTAAAAAAACAATTCAAAAGATCAATGAAACAAAGAGCTGATTCTTTGAAAAGATAAACAAGATTGATGGACCCTTAGCCAGACTCACCAAGAAACAGAGAGGACCCAAATAAACAAAATCAGAAATGAAAGAGAAGTAACAACTGACACCACAGAAATACAAAGGATTGTTAGAAAATATTATGAATAATTATACACCAACAAATTGGACAATCTAGGTGAAATGGACAAATTCCTAGAATCACACAGTCTCCCAAAACTGAACCAGTAAGAGACAGAAAACTTGAACAGACCAATGACAACTAAGGAAATTGAAGATGTAATCTAGAAACTCCCAGAAAACAAAAGTCCAGGCCCAGACAGCTTCATAGGGGAGTTTTACTGAACATTCAAAGAAGAACTAACACTCATTCTCCTCAAACTATTCCAAAGAATTCAAGAGGAAGGAAGACTTTCAAACTCATTTTATGAGGCCAGCATAATTCTAATTCCAAAACCAGATAAACCACAAAGAAAGAAAAACTCAGGCCAATATCCCTGATGAGCACAAATGACAAAATCCTTAACAAAATATTAGCAAATCGGATCCAGCAATACATCAAAAAAATTATTCATCATGACCAAGTGGCATTCATCCTAGGGATGCAAGGATGGTACAATATTCTCAAATAAATAAATGTGATACACCCCATAAACAAAATGAAAGATAAAAACCATATGATCATATCAATAGATGCTGAAAAAGCATTTGACAATATCCAGCACCCATTTCTGATAAAAACGCTCAGCAGTGTGGGAATAGAGGGATCATATCTTGACATAATAAAGGCCATATATGAAAAACCTACAGCCAACATCATACTCAATGGGAAAAAAACTAAAAGCATTTCCCTTAAGAACAGAAACAAGACAGGGATGCCCACTTTCACCGCTCTTATTTAACATAGTACTGGAAGTCTTAGCCACAGCAATTAGACATGAAGAAAAAAAGGGATCCAAATTGGAAAGGAGGAAGTGAAACTGTCATTATTTGCAGACAACAAGATATTATATAGAGAAAACCCTAAAGATTCCATCAAAAATCTGCTAGATTTAAATAAACAAATTTGGCAAAGTAGTAGGATACAAAATTAACATCAAGAAATCGATGGCATTCTTATACACCAATAATGAATTCACAGAAAGAGAAACTAAAAAAAAAATACCATTTACCATTGTGGCAGAAAAAAATTCAGATACATAGGAATAAACTTAATCAAAGAAGTAAAGGACCTATTTGCAGAAAACTATAGGATATTGAAAAAAGAAACACAGGAAGATATAAAAAGTGGAAGCACATACCTTGTTCATGGATTGGAAGAATTAACATAATTAAATCGTCCATACTACCCAAAGCAATCTATAGATTCAATGCAATCCCCATCAAAATACTAATGACATATTTCACAGAACTAGAACAAATACTTCAAAAGTTTATATGGAACCAAAAAGATGCGAAATAGCCACAGCAATCTTTAAAAAGGAGAACAACATGGGAGGGATCACAATACCAGTTATCAGGTTATACTACAAAGCCACTGTAATCAAAACAGCCTGGTACGGGCACAAGAACAGGCATATAGATCAATGGAACAGAAATGAAAACCTAGAAATTGTCCCAAGACAGTATGTTCAATTAATATTTGACAAAGGTGGCAAGAGCATACAGTGGAGTCAAGACAGTCTCTTCAATAAATGGTGTTGGGAAAATTGGACAGCTACATGAAAAAATGAATCTAGACCATCAACTTACACCAGACATAAGAATAAACTCAAAATGGATAAAGGACTTAAATATGACTCATGAATCCATAAAAATCCTAGAAGAAAATTTAGGCAACAAAATTTAAGACATCACATTCAGCAGAATTTTCACTGATACAATGCTTAAGGCAAGAGAAACAAAGGAAAAAATGAACACATGGGACTACATCAAACTAAAATGCTTCTGCACAGCAAAAGAAACAAGCATCAAAATGGAAAGGAAACCCACTATATGGGAGAGCATAATTGCCAATGATACATCAGATAATGGGTTAATTTTCAAAATATATAGAGTACTCATACAACTCAACAAAAGGAAGACAAACAATCCAATTAAAAATGGGCAGAGGACCTGAATATACACCTCTCCAAACAGGGCATACAAATGGCCAAGAGACATAAAAAAATGCTCAATGTCACTAAACATCAGAGAGATGTAAATTAAAACAACTATGAGGTATCACTTCATACCTGCTAGAATGGCTGCAATCAACAAATCAAACAACAAGTGCTGGCAAGTGTGTGGAGAAAAGGGGACTCTAATACACTGCTGGTGGGAATGTAGACGGTGCAGCCACTATAGAAAACAATATGGTGTTACCTCAAAAAATTAAAAATGGAACTGTCATTTGACCCAGTGATCCTTCTTCGAGGCATATACCCTAAGACCGAAACACCAATCAGAAATATATATGTACTCCTATGTTCATAGCAGCACTATTTACAATCGCTAAGATCTGGAAACAGCCCAAGTGTCCATAAGTAGATGAGTGGATAAAAAAGCTATGGTACATGTACACAATGGAATACTATGTAGCTGTAAGAATAAAAGATGTCTTATCCTTTGAGACTATATGGAGGGACCTGGAGAGTATTATCCTAAATGAAACAAGCCAAGCAGAGAAAGACAAATATCACATGATCTCACTTATTTGTGTAATATAATGAGCAAACCAAGTTGATGAACAAAATAGACCGAGAGACATAGAAGTAGGGTACAGACTGACAAATCTCAGAAGAGAGGATTGGGGGGAGGGAAGAAATATATCACAAAACTTATATGCATGTATGCATAAGCATGGACACAGACAACAATGCTGGGGGTGGGAGCGAGATTGGTAGGAGGGTGTCAATGGGGGAAAAGGAGAAATATCTGTAACAACAACAACAACAAAAAGAAACAGAGTAGGTTGGCATTTCCAAAAGTGTGTTCCATAAAAAATTAAAAAAATTAAAAAAAAGAAAAGAAAAGAAAATTAAGGAGACCTCTCCACTGGGTCCCACAGAAGGCCATCCCACCAAGACTGAAGGCATAGCAATCTTATCCAATACACAGAAAAAAACAAACAAACAAAAAAACAAAAAACAAAAAGAAAAACAAAAAATGAAAATAAGAGCAAAAATGGGGAAACAAAGAAACTGGCCCCAAATGAAAGAACAGGAGGATTCTCCAGAAAAAGATCTAAATGAAATGAAGGCAAGCAATTTATCAGATATAGAGTTCAAAGTAATGGTTATAAGGATGTTCAAACAATTAGTAAGAACTAAAATGAATTTAGTGGAAACTTCATCAGCATGAGAACATATATAAAACTAAATAAGAACCAATTGGAAATGAAGAATGACATAGCTGAAATAAAGAATACCCTGGAAGGAATCAAAAGTAGATTAGAAGAAGCTGAGAACAAAATCAGTGAATTAGAAGGTAGAAATATATCACTCAATTAGAGCAGGAAAAAGAAAAAAATACTTAAAAAGCATGAGGACAGTATAAAGGACAGTGTAGGACAACATGAAGTGAGGCAACATCCACATCATAGGGGTACCAGGGGCACAAGAAAGTGAGCAAGGGAAGAGAACCTGTTTGAAGAACTGTTAACAGAAAACTTTCCTAACCTGGTGAAGAAGAAAGTCACACAAGTTCAGGAAGCACAGAGAGTCCCAATCAAAATGAACACAGAGACTCATCATAACTAAAATGGCAAACGTTAAAGACAAATACATAATTTAAGGGGCAGAAAGAGAGAGACAATCAGTTACCTACAAGGGAGCTCCCATAAGGCTGTCAGCTGATTTTTCAAAAGAAACACTACAGGACAGAAGGGAATGGCATGAGTATTCAAAGTAAGGGAAAGTAAGGATCTGAAACCAAGACTACTCTATCCAGCAAGACTATCATTCAAAACTGAAAGTGAAATATAGAGTTTCACAGACAAAAAAAAAGCTAAAGGCGTTTATCACCACAACACCAGCACTGCAAGAAATGCTAAAGGAACTGTTGTAAGAAGAAGAAATAGAGAGAAAGAGAGGTACATAGGCATAAAGAATAAAAATGGCAATAAATGGATTACATGCTCCAATAAAAAACATAGGGTAGCTGAATGGATAAGAAAACATGACCCATATATATGCCATCTACAAGAGACACACCTCAGAACAAAAGACCCACACAGGATGATGATGGGATGGAAAAAAAATTTACCATGCAAATGGAAATGAAAAAAAAAAGAAGCAATGAAGGTCATTAAATAATTCTAAAAGGATTGATCCAACTAGAGAACATAACCCTGGTAAACATATATGCACTCAATATAGGAGCACCTAAACATATAAAAAATATATCTGGAGGACTCTAAGGGAGATAGTGATAGCAATACAATCATATAAGGGGACTTTAATACCCACTGACATCACTAGTTAGATCTTCTAGACAATAAATCAACAAGGAAACAGCAAGCCTAACCAACACACTAGATCAGATGGATTTCACTGACATTTACAGAACATTTCACCCCAAGGCTGCAGAATATGCATTCGTCTCAAGTGCACATGAGATATTCTCAAAGACAGACCACATGTGAGGACACAAACTAAGTCTCTACAAGTTCAAGAAGAATAAAATCATATCAAGCATCTTCTTTGATGACAGTGGCATGAAACTATAAATCAACTACAATAAAAACACAGAAAAAGAAACACATGGAGTCTAAATAGCATGTTATTAAACAATGAATGGGTTACTAATGAAATCAAGGAAAAAATAAAAAACTTCCTGGAAACAAATGAAAATGAACATATAACAACCCAAAACCTATGGGACACAGCAAAAGCAGTCCTGAGAGGAAAGGTGATAGACTACAAGCCTACATCAAGAAACAAGAAAAATATGTAATAAACTATCTAACACTATAACTAAAGGAATTAGAGAACAATAAGAAAATCCCAGAGTAAGTATAAGGAAGGAAATAATAAAGATTAGAGCAGAAATAAATAACATAGAGATTAAAAACAAAATACAAAAGATCAGTGAAACCAAGATTAGTTTTGAAAAGATAAACGACTGATGAACCTTTAGCCAGACTCATCAAGAAACAAAGAGAGAGAATCCAAATGAATAAAATAAGAAACAAAAAAAAGGTGAAGTAACTACTGACACCACAGAAATACAAAGATTATAAGAAAATACTATGAACAACAATATGACAAAAATTGGATAACCTAGGCAAAATAGACTAATTCCTAGAAACACACAATCTTCCAACACTGAATCAGGAAAAATCAGAAAACCAGAAAAGACCAATAACAACTAACAAAATAGAAGCAGTAATCAATAAACTTCCAGCAAACAAAAGCCCTGTACCGGATGGCTTCACAGGGGAGTTTTACCAAACATTCAAAGAAGAACTAAGACTTATCCACCTCAAACTATTCCAAAAAAATTTAAGAGGAAGACTTCCAAAACTCTTTTTACGAGGCTAGCATTATCCCTGTTCCAAAACCAGACAACGACCCTACCAAGAAAGAAAATTACAGGTCAATATCCCTGATGAACATAGATGCTAAAGTCCTCAACAAAATGATAGCAAATGGGACCCAGCAATATATTAAAAAGATAATACACAATGACCAAGTGGGATTTATTCCAAGGATGCAAGGTTGGTATAATATTTGCAAATCAATAAATGTGATACATCACATAAACAAACTGAAAGATAAAAATTACATTATCATATCAGTAGATGCAGAAAAGGCATCCAACACCCATTTTTGATAAAAACTCTCAGAAAAAGTGGGAAAAGAGGGATAATACCTCAACATATTAAAGGCCATATATGACAAACCTCCATCCAACATTATATGCAATAGGCAAAAACTAAAATCATTTCCCTAAAGAACAGGAACAAGACAGGGATGTCTGCTTTTACCACTCTTATTCAACATAGTACTGGAGGCTAATCAGACAAGAAGAAAAAATAAAAGGCATCCAAATTGGAAAGGAGGAATAAAACTGTGGTTATTCACAGATGATATGATATTATACAAGAACACCCTAAAGACTTCACCAAAAAACTACTACATTTAATAAATGAAGTTGGTAATGTAGCAGGATACAAAATTAACACCCAGAAATCAATGGCATTATTATACACCAATAATGAACACTCAGAAAGAGAAACTAAACAAAACAAAATAATCTCATTTACCATTGCAACAACAAAATTAAGACACTTAGGAATAAACTTAACCAAGGAGGTAAAAGACCTGTACTCAAAAAACTACAGGACATTGAAAAAAGAGATAGAAGAAGATACAAACAATTGGAAGAATATACTGTGTTCATCAAATGGAAGAATTAACATAATTAAAATGTCCATATTACTCAAAGCTATCTTTAGATTCAATGCAATCACTATTAAAATACCAATGGCATATTTCAAATTCAGAATACTCAAAATTTATATGGAACAAAAAAGACCCTGAGTAGCCACAGCTATCTTGATAAAGTAGAACAAAGTTGGAATGATCACAATACCAGATATCAAGTTATATTACAAAGCCATTGTAATCAAAACAGCCTGGTACTGGTATAAGAACAGGCATATAGATCAGTGAAACAAATGAGAGAACCCAGAAACTGTCCCAAACCATTTTGCTCAATTAATATTAGACAAAGGAGGCAAAAACATACAATGGAGTGAAGACAGTCTCTTCAATAAATGGTGTTAGGAAAATTGGACAGGTACATGCATAAAAATGAAACTAGACCAGCAACTTACACCATACACAAGAATAAACTCAAATGGATAAAAAAACTTCAATGTAACTCATGAAACCATAAAAATCATAGAAGAAAATGTAGGCAGAAAAATCTTAGTTATCATATATAGCAGAATTTTAACTGATAACATCGCTTATGGCAAGAGAAATAAAGGAAAAATTAATAAATGGGACTACATCAAATTATAAAGCTTCTGCACAGCAAGGAAACCAGCATCAAAATGAAAAGGGAGCCCACTGTATGAAAGAACATACTTGCCAATGATACATCAGATAAGGGGTTGATTTCCAAAATATATAGAGTACTCATACAACTCAACCAAGGAAAACAAACAATCCAATTAAAAAATGTGCAGAGGACCTGAATAGACACTTCTCCAAAGAAGACATGCAAATGGCCAATAGACATATGAAAAGATGCTCAGTGTCACTAATCATCAGTGAGATGCAAATTAAATTACTGTGAGGTATCACTTCACAACGGCCAGAATGGCTGCCATCAACAAATCAACAAACAACAAGTGCTGGCAAGGATGTGGAGAAAAAGGTACCCTAGTACACTGCTGGTGGGAATGCAGACTGGCACAGCGACTATAGAAAACAGTGTAGAGTTTCCTCAAAAAATTAAAAATGAAACTGCCATTTGATTCTGTGATCCTACTTCTAGGAATATATCCTAAGAATCCTGAAACACCAACCAGAAAGAATATACACACCCCATATGTTCATAGCAACGTTATTTACAATAGATAAGATCTGGAAACAGCCCAAGTGGCCATCAGTACATAAGTGGATAAAAAAGCTGTGGTATATTCACACAATGGAATACTATGCAGCTATAAAAAAGAGGGCTCTATTACCCTTTCAAACAGCATGGAGGGACCTGGAGATTATTATGCTAAGCAAAATAAGCCAGTCAGAGAAAGACAAATATCACATGATCTCACTTATATGTGGAATCTAATGCACAAAATAAACTGACGAATAAAATAGAACCAGAGGCATGGAAACATGGAACAGACTGATGAATCACAGAGGGAAGCAGGGAGGAAAGAGAATAACTATAGAATTTATATGTATTTATGCATTGCCCATGGACACAGACAATAGGGTGGTGAATGTCTGGGGTGGGGCAGGAACCAGGAGGAGGGAGGCACTGGGGGGGGAAAAAAAACAGGGACATCTGTAATACTCTCAACTATAAAGATTAAAAATAACTCGAAACACTAATTTAAAAGAATATATGACCCGTACATTCATTGAAGCGTTATTTACAATAGCTATGTTTTGGAAGCAGCCCAAGTGTCCATCAGTAAATGAGGGAACAAAACAGCTATGGTACATTTACACATTGATTACTACTCACTCAGATGTAAAATGGAAGAAAATTTTACTCTTTGTGACAGCATGGATGGACCTGGAGAACATTATGCTAAGTGAAATAAGCCCGTTAGAGAAAGACAAGTACCATATGATTTTACTCATGTGGACTTTAATGAACAAACTCAATTAACAAATAAAATAGAGACAGACTCATAGACAGCGAGCAGGCAGACAGCTCTGGTTGGTGGTGGGGTTGCTGGGGTGGAGGGATTGAGCAAAAAAGAAAAAAAAGAAAGATCTCATGAATAGGAACAACAATGTGATGATTGTGGGTGGGGAGGGGGGTGAGTGGAGATGGGAAAGGATAATAGGGGGAATAAATGGTGATGGAAAAAATAAAGACAAAAAATAATAATAAATAAAAGTAAAAAAGAGGTTTAAAAAACCATTTGCAAATCCTGTATCTAATAAAGGACTTGTATCCAGAATATATAAAGAACTCTCAGAACTCAATAATTAGAAGACAAATAACTCAAGTAAAAAATAAGCCAAAGATTAAAATAGATATTCAACAAAGAAGATATGTAAAATTTAATAAGAATATGAAAAGTTGCTTCATCATATGATCATCAGAGAAATGCAAATTAAAACATCAATGAGTTACCTTTTCACCCTCACTAGAATAGCTAAAATCAAGACAGACAATAATAAATGTGGTAGAGGATGGGGAGAATAGCAACCTTTATACATTGCTAATGGGGATGTAAAATGGGAAAGCCAATTTGGAAAACGGTTTGGTAGTTTCTTAAAAAGTTAAGCATAAACTCATCATACAGCCCAGCAATTCTGCTCTGACATTTACCCAAGAGAAGTAAAACCAAATGTCTACACAAAGACTTGCACAGAATGTTCATTATAGTATCATTCATAATAGCCAAACATTATGCCAACTGAAAGAATGCAGACGTACAAAAGAGTACATATTACATTCCATTTATATGAAATCTATAGAGACAGACATTTGATTAGTGCCCGAGGCTGAGGGTAGTGGGGAGATTTATGGCAAAAGAGCATAAGGGAACTTTTTGGACAATGAAAAAAGTTCTAAAACTGAGTGTGGTGATAGTTGCACAACTGCCAGTTGGTTAAAAATAACAGAACACTTATAATGGGTAAATTTTATGGTATGTAAATTAAATGATCATTTTTTTTTTGTTGTTAAAAAAGAAAATATTTATAAACTTTCACTTCTTTATTACTTAAAAATCCACACTACATTTTAATAATAATAATCTAACTCTCCCAAACTCCTATATATTACTGGACAAGTTACAGATATCTCATTCACTAATTAACTGTGGGACCTTGGGTAAGTTATCTAGCATTACAAGGTATCAGTTTCCCATTTATAAAATATATTGGATAGACTAGATAATCTGTATTATCTCTCCCAACTCTAAAATGCCATGCAGTGCTCATTCCAAGGTCTGTTTGAAGAATTCTGAAAAGATGAACCCAGCCAAGTTTGGAAACCCACTCAAGACTATTTTATAGACCTCTCTAGAGATAGGAGAGATCTTAGAAATCATCGAATTCAATTTCTTTATTTCACAAATGAAGAAACTGAGGCCCAGAGAGAAGGGATTTGCCCATGTCACAAGGCTAGTAGAGCCTCTGGAAGGCTCCTTCCCCATCTCCCCACAATTTCTGAGCATTTTGCAGAAGGGCATGACTACAGAAATGCTATCTGGGTTTTCAAAAAGGACAAACTGACTTTAAGCAGAGAGACAAAACAATGAACCTACAAATGATAACTAAAAGATGTACAGGATCTGAAATTGACTTCAATGTTAATATCAATGCTTACTTTAGGTACTATAACAAAGTAGAAAGCACACCCACCTTGGAGGAGGTTTCCCTTTGGCCTCACATTGGATTACAATATTCTCTCGAGGGTCAATAATGTAATCTTTTGGAGACTGTTGAGTAATGGTTGGAGGTTGTACCACTTAATTGTAGAAAGAACAATGTAAAGAAATAAATCATTTAATATCATCATAGCAACCATTTTTTCTATATCAAAAATCACTTACCCCAGACTAAATATGCTCCAAATGTTTTTAGTAATTTCTATGGTGGCAGCACACACCCCAACCGATTTTTAACCAGCAATTTCCTAAATCTTTAAAGTCACGGCAGAACCTTTTGGTTACTCACAAAGCCCATTTTCCCACACTAAAAGTTTGGGAAAATAATTACTAATACAAGTTTAATATTAAGACAGTTTCTTTTCTGATGTAACAATGAGGAATTCCTTTGATTTCTTTGATTCAAACAGGCCTTTCAGTGAAATTTAAATTATGAGGTAAATTTGCATTTCTTAGGAACAAGTAATTAATTGGCTTATAGCTCGTTAGTGAGCTAATGTAAGTTAATACACAGGGTGGGGCAAAAGTATGTTTACAGTTTTCATATAGAATATAAATAATAGTTAATAAATAATAATACAAGGATAAACTCTGTTTCGCATACTCACAACTGTAAACCTACTTTTGCCCCACCATGTATGTTAGGAACAAATACATTTGAGAAGTTAATGTTAAAAAGATGGTTAAATTAGAGACTTGACATGTCTTATTAGAACCAGGATGTAGGTGGCTAGTAAGAACACAGGTAACTGTTGTTCCTGTCCATGAGATCTTTCTTATTTAGAAGATAAATAGATTTGGGAAGTTCTCCATTATAGGAGATACTATTTCCATTTCACCCTTCAAAGTGTTATGTGATCACTTATTATCAAATAATAGGGGAAAACCTTTATAACCCAGAACAATTTAATCCGAAGAAAGCTGGTATCTGGCCATCTAACATTAAAGTCACTCTAAAATTACAATATTCTTCTTGTGAAATCAAAATCACGGAGTGTTAGAACAGGTAAGGACTAGAGAAATAATCTATTTCAACTTATTTTTTGCTTAAGGTAGCAACTAGGCTTGATTAGGAAGGCACAAAGCAGAGGAAAAAACCAAACTCTTCTGGTAGAAACCACTGACTTGTACAAATCCAGGGTGAGATGTTTATATAGACCAGTGGTTCTCAACCTGGGGCAATGTGCCCCCAACCCTCGGGGGAACATTTAGCCATATCTGGAGACAATTTTGAATGTCACTTCTGGGGCTGGGGTGGTACTGGCATCTATTACTGTATAGGCCAGAGATGCTGCTAAACATCTTACAATGTATAACCTCCCCCACCAGAACAAAGAGTTATCTCAATCATTTAAGTCCTTCATATTCTAGACTTCCCCTTTCTCTCTGCCCATGCTCTGTGCTTCCTTTGTGAAGTCCCTTCCATGTGCCAAACAAGTTGCCCTCTGCTCTTGTCTTTCTTTATTGTGGTTAATTATTGCCAGGGCTAAATTTGTCATTTCCATGTCCATTGTCTTATAAACCTGCAAACATGGTTTTCTTCTCTTGCTTTGTCTCCAGCCTTGTGCTGTCCACCAGACATCATTACTAAGTATCCAAATGACACCTAAAAAAACAGATCAAAAGCTGAACCCGTTATTGTCATTATTTATTGTGCACCTATTAAATGCAGGATACTGGACATTATCAATTTCCCCTCACTTTCATCCTCCTCCTTGTTCTCCTGACAAGCCAGCTGCTCTTCCCAGCCTCCACCATGACACAGACCCCTAATTCTCCCAGCCCTGTCAGTTCCTCATATTGGTTAGCAGTGCGGTCTGGTGGCTAAGAAATAGTCTGTTTCTTTCTTTAGTTTTGAGACCTCAAGCCGATTTTTTAACTTCTGTAAGACCTAGCTTCCTTAGAGAGAAAATGGGGTTTAAAAGTAGTATCTGACTCCTAGAGTCATTGGAAGATTAAATAAAATAATTTGTGTAAAAGTCTTAGCACATGCCAATACTATAATGGTTCAGTGATGTTAGCTATGTTTACATTATTATAACAATCATTTTCATTTGGGCCAGCTTCACCTTTGAGTGATCCTTTAGGTTCTGGGAGTACAGAGTTTGGAATGATGGAAAGGAACCTGGAATTTCACACCCAGAGAATGGTGGACATAGGTAGTATGTGAGGGAATACTTAGGAATAACTCAGCCCAATTCCTTGTGCTTTTCTGCAAGCAACAGACGTGCAAGTGTGGTGGTTTCAGACCCAGAACTTCTATTCATGTGTTTCCAACAGAACAGGCATAGATGTCACTCTTAATTGCCAGGAGTTTACTATCAATGTACCTATTTGAACAGTGTTTAGATCACCTGGCAACTAACAAATACTTTGAAGCAATAAGGAAAGAAGGTGATTTAATATAATTTTCCTGGTCAATCCAACATCAAAAGATTTTTCAAATGCCTGAAAACTCTATTGTGGGCAGATGATAGATGCTGCTCAACTGTCAGAGGCAGCAGAAGTTTTTGCTTAGAGCAGGTCACTCAGAAATGCTGTGAGGGAGGGCTATTTATTGCCTGTTGCACACTTCAAAAACAATTTCAAGTTCTCCAGGCCATTGTACCGATGACACCTGGAGAAACTTGTCTACACAGTATGCAGGCTGAGGGAGGATAAGAGGGGAGAGATGCCGACTTGTTTGATGCATCTGCATGCATCCACTTTCTAAAAGATACCAAAAGACGTGTCTGTATTCCAGCAAACATTTAATAGCATTTAGAACCAGAAAGTCATTCCCTTTAAATTTTATGAATTTTCTCATTGAGTTACATCAGAAGTAAATGAAGCACAGACGTTAGTAGAACATAATATAGGTAAATGAAACATAGTAATACCTGAGACTTCAGAATTCATGCAGGAGATATATTAAACTTGCTTCTTGGTATTTTAATGTTTAGTCACAATAAATACACATGCTTAAAACCATGTTAGTCACAAAACGTAAAATTGTGCGTTTAATTCACTCTATTCATTCTAAAACAAAGACATGGCCAAATTTTCACACTGCCTAGTAATTACAGAAAGACACTTACAGTCTTCAAGAAGTTTTGCTTTTTCCCCATCAATATCAGCAGGTGAGTGGGCAAACAGGATTAAAGAAAACCGATGTTAGTAACAAGAATGTTAGAACCCTGAAGAGAAAAGGGGCATCTTGATATGATTTGACCTAAAAAACTAGTATAACAAAGTTTGAAGTTGTAGGAGAAAGAAACTTCCATTCATGTTTTTTTTTTTTTTTTCATTCCTGCAGCAGTATCCCTCATAACACATGGAAGAACAAAAGGAATGCTATAGGCAAAAATTAATTCTTCCAGGAATAAGAATGGCTAATTCCATTCTATCCATGTTGTACTGGACAAGTAATTATTATCAATTTGAAAAACAGCTAAAATCTACAATTAATCTGAGTTGTCACATACTATATAGTGTCTGATCCTATTATTCTAGACATCATATGCACATGGTAATAATACTTAACAATGAGACATGGCTGCAATGACAATGCTCCATCTAAGACAAATCCAATACTGATTTCAGGTTTTTGTATTTCTATAGTTAATACCCATGTCAGTAATACATTTTTCAGATTGTTAGCATATTTCTGCTTTCAGAATTCCTCAACCACCCAGGGATTGCTAGCAGCCACACCAAGGAGCAGCTCATGTAGAAAGGATGTAAGGAATAGGGGCAGGGAAGAAATTACATTAGCAGGCAACTCAAATGATTCTGCAGGGCTGCCTGGCACTAGTACTTGGAAAGGTTAATGCAGGAGCACCTGATTGTTTGTGATTCTTTTCATCATGGTTGTGCTTCTCCATTAGCAGTGATAACTGAGTTAGCCTTAGGTGACTGTTTTCCTCTGATTGTTAGATTGAGCAGTCTGATTAAGGGGGAACATATTTAACACAAGAGAGAACAAAAACATTTCTCTCCAGTGCTTTTCACTCTCTCCTATATACCTGTTAGGGCAAATGCTTACTTAAGCATTCCAACTCCAACAAGCGTAAGTAATTTTTTTTAATTGAAATTAAGATAATTGAAATAATATTTTTTGAAAATAAGTAAAATACTGCATTTTATTGTACTTCAGACTACAAAGGCACAGCAGAGGAATTCAACAAAGTGTGGGGCAAACCACATCTCTCCTTAATGTCTTTCCACTGGCAATTGCAACCTCTTTGGCAAAAAATGACATCCCAACAATTGAATAGCCCCAGGAAAGCACTATCTTCCGTGCACCTTGGAAAGCTTGCCAAACCGATGTTCTGTTCAGGAAGCTAATGGATTTAGAGAGGTCATGCAGATTAGGGATAAAGAATAAATCAATTCTGAAGTACAGTAATTGTCCAGTTTTGAAATTGTGCTTTCCTGTACAGGAAAAGTGACCAGTTGAAACCTAGCATTATCTTTATTTTTCATAAACAGGCCATCCAGACCAGTGAGAGTCCAGCATATACTTTACTACTAGGAAAAGATGCTAATATAGTAGCTATTACTTGCTCTATTTTAAAGTGTTTTTGCAGATGACTTGTTTTATTTTCAAAATTACATCTTGATCTTTGATTATATTTTTTTAAACAAAGAAGACCGTTCAGTAGGCTTTAGATACAATACATTTCCTATATATAAATTCATATTTAAGATTCAACAATCAAAGGTGAATTTTGCCTTGCCTCAATCAAGAGAAATGAATTACGAGTAGTTTGGGGATATAGAGTGATGTGGGGTTGGCTGACAGACCATCCCCCAGTCCTTTTCAGAGCACTCACAGTATATGAGAGGGTGGAGAGTGGGGAGGGGTAAGCAGGGAGGTCTTTACGATCATTTTAAAGTAATTCATACAGTTTTCTTGCAAGACTCCTTCTATAAAGAGTCCCCTGTTGGGAGGATCAGGGCAGACCACAATTCACTCCTGCTTAGGCCAACCCCTGCCCCATGGTACACAAAGGCACCTGAGGGAGGAGAAAGATAATGATAGGGAGGGTACAATGTGTCTGACCATTTCAATGGCCTTTTCTATGGTGTGATTCTTTATAAACACCAGGTGCTGCAGGTAAAAGCCAAATTAATTTTGATTAGCTTTTCAGTATCACACAGATACCTTCTCCATCCACACAGTTCAGAGTAACGATAAATGCTGGGGAGGTTTTAACTCCCGGGCCTAACAGCTTTAAAACATTAATACTTACGATCAAGAGGTACATCCAGTGCACTAATCATCTGGCACAGGAAGAGAATCAGGGGCACTCTGCCTGCAGATAAGTGCTTCTTTTTTGGCATTATTTTAAGCTGCGTTAGCTTAACTCCTGCTGAGACTCACAAACTGAATCTCCTTTTCTTCTTTCACAAAAGATTTGTGTGCAATGTCTAAATAATTTTCATGCGGGAAACTGAAAAAGGATAGAATAAAAATTATAGTGTATTAAAAAGAAGGAAATGAAGAGCAGAAATTGGTAGCAAAGAAAATCAGTCCTGGATTATACATGAACTCTAAAAATGAGCTAATTTTTAAATATTTAACTCTCAGGACTAGAATAATCATTTATTCATAAACCAGCTGAAATCAGGTCAGAAATATTTGTAGTGATGCTACGCAAAATCCATCTACTTTGCCATCTTTATGGTTTTTCCATTCTAAATATCTGCATTCATATCAAAGGCTGCCATGATGTTCCTCATAGATCACACAAACTTGGCTTATAAGTCAGTTAGAAAGCGTGATTTTAGAGGGGAGGCCTACTGGCTTCTCCATTTTAGATATTATCTCGGGGAAACTCCAGGCATTGCTGCAAGTTTGCTTCAAACCCCAAACACTGACTTACCAGCTGAACTACCAACAATGCAGGCCTTTCCCATCTTTTACCTAGACTACGGCAACAGATATGCCTGGGCTCTGAGTTCCAGGCCTTCTTCACTGACGTCACCTTCCTGAGCACTGATTAATTCTTCCTAAAGGGTCTTCTTTGGTTAAATATTGGGAGTAACCACATGGGATCTATCAAATAGAGTTCAATATACCCTTAAACAGGTAACAAAAAAACCCCTCAATATCTTGGCCTCATTTTATCCTACCAACCTTATCTCCTGTTTTCATATAACTGTTTCTGTTTTTCTTTGTTGGGTCAATGCTTTGAATTTTCCCACCTTTTTGCTATGTTTATTCTATTCTTTCTTCCTGGATGCCCATTCCACCATATTTCCTTATCAAAGTTCAATTTATTTCTTTATAGATTAGTTAAAATTGAAACATTAGCTCATCATTAAAAGTAGAAGTCATTTCACCCCCTAAGAATTCCAAAAATTCCTTGTTTTAATCATAACATACATTACATTGATAGATACAGAGTGAAATAGATTTTTTTGGTATGCATGCCCTCTCCCCTGCTCCTTCAGGTAAAGGTTGTGCCTCGCCCGTCTTTACGTCCCTCTCCTACCATGTAATCTAGTGTGCTTTGCACACTGAAGTGTTTCCTGTACAGAGGAGAGCATGAGCACAAACACAGAATACAGACATGTTTTTCTAGAAATTGAGTTCTGATGTGAACCTAATTACAATTGTAATTGGACTCTTATTGCTAAATAAATATAAAAAAATTTACTGTGCTAAATATAGACATTATACATATATAAATATTTTGTGAACGAAACATCCATATTATGTGGTTTCATTTAGGAGCTAGGAAATTGGCTTTCCATAATATAATATATAAACAATCAGGCTCATTAAGCATTGAGAGGCAGGTATGGAAGCTCACACAACCATTTCTAACCAAAATACAAACCAGACTGTCTTTCAGTGTGTGCAAAGCATATCCACATCGATTAGCCAAATTTACTTAGGTCTCTCATGATTTTCTATTAAAATGCTAATTCTGAATTTACACATAAGCTTCAGGGAAAGTAAAAATAACTGGCATAAATGGCACTAAAACAAATTGATGTTATATACTATACATATAGAGAGAAAACTACAGAATCAAACACTGAGGGGAAAATGGCACACCTGCCTGATTTATGTGTCAAGTTCATCAAGTTTATTCGACTTAATTGCCTCACTCTCGGAATAGGTGCTGGAGAACTAAAACACTTTCTCAAAGATGTACTAATACAGTTTAGTGCTTGTAAGATCTTAAGCAACTACATACAATTTCTGTTCTAAGTTCTTCATTTATTATTTATTTCCCTGGATGCCTTAACTAGTCATCCTTCAAAATAGAGAAAACCATTAGACAACGTCAAATAAAAGAAAGTATATCATTCAACCCGATTTACCTTTTAAAAGTACATATGGAATAAAATAGTTCATATTAAATCACAGTGTTGTATAAAGAAAAAAAATAGGAAAAATTGAGAAAGCACTTACTTAGAGACATGAGTAAATCCTCACAATGAGAGAAGGCATGAACTACAATAACTGAAAATGTGGTCTCTCTTCTAAGAAGTTGTAAGTTAACTGCACCAGTAGCCATAGAATCATCTCCAGTGTAGGTTGTTCAAGGAGGACAAAGCAATGGCCCAGCCCATCCTCTGAAGCCTGCCCCTGGAAAATCATGCACTCCTCCTACCTATGCCGTCATAGGTGAAAAACCTAATGTCCAAGGACAGCATTAGGTCCCCGGCACTCAGTTAAAGTGAAAATCAAATACAGCTACAAGAAATTAAGCTTACTCTCTGTAAGAGTAATGTGCTCTGCATGTCTCACAAAGAAACACCACTGCTTCTGTACTCTCAATATTGATGTTAACGCCCTGCCCTGCTAGGAGCCCATCTGCCTTGTAGTTTACCATGAAAAATGATGTCCATTCTCTCACATGAGAACCATGAACTAAAACTAAATTGTTTATGCAATTACACTGAAATGAATAAAACCCCAATATGAAAGAGCAAGTCATGTTTAGTCAAGGCTTAAGAGCACGTTAGTACAATATAGCTTGTAATTTGGAAAAAAATATTTGCCACAGACATTTTAAAGCATGCTTGAATGAGACAAATGGTAGGTTCATCTTTGGAATAGAAATCACCTTGATATTTAAAACCACATGTATTGTTAAAATGACCCAGAGTAACGATAAACAATAAAGCCTTTTAATATTTCATTGAACTCCACTCAAAGCAACTTCTCACATATAATCTAGAAAATCTCTGAAAGAGAAGGGGATAAAAATCTCCCTTCTTCAAAACACTTTTCCTCATTAGAAAAGAAATGCAATTCAAGGTTCCCTTAGTTCTTTTGGCCTACCATTCGTATTAAATCATAGAGAAAATGCTCCCCTGCATTATTTACCATGTCTATTTTAAAAACATAAAGTTTTGACAAAAGGATTCATATTAAGCCCAAGAAACACAGCTCTTCTGTTGTTTACTTAAAAAGTATTATCATTAGAAAGAAAATAAAATCTTTTTTTCTCAAGTGAAAAATGAAATTAGTTTAAAAACATATATATCAGCTTTTTATCAGATCTGGAAGGCCATGCATTACTTACCATTTCATTCTAGTCTGTACTTTTCAGCAACCCAGCATGAGTGGTTCAATGCTGATTGTACAACGTGACATGATCGACTCTCTGAGCCAATAAACATGTGACTGGATGTTCCTTGGCACACTAATTATTGCTCTGGTGACTCATTAGTGGCTGGCCTCACTGACTGGGGAGCTCAATGGGTGTGACATTATCTTGATTGTGAAAGGCATTTTTCAGCTGTAAACCTAAGGATGGTTACTTTTCTTATTTTGTTAAATATTTACCATAAGGAATGAGCACATTAATGCCCATTTCTAGCCCATACTTATGCTTTTCAGTCACAGATTTTGAGTCTGAGACTATGGAAGGAAGGTTAGAGGGAATAGACAATGACTTTGCTCAATTAACACACCAACAAAGTCACACATAAATCTATACAATGGCACTACCATGAATGAATGCATCTCAGAAAATAATAGTTTTAGATGTGACTACAGAGATTATAATGATCTCTTTAAATAACAAGGCAAACTTTATGAAGTACCAAGGAATATGTTTCTAATTTCCTCCTAGTCTAAAGCAATGTCCCATAGTAGAATTTCTACAAGGAATTTGGTAGCTAGAACCTGGAATAGTACTGAAGGAAAGGTGAACAATTAACAGATTTTTAAATTTTTACCCAAATAATAGATAATTAAATACATCTTGAAAATAGCTCAAATCTCCATTCCTCAGAGCACTATAAATGATTAACTTATTTGATATTCATAAAAGCTCCAGGAAAAGGAAAGTAGGTATTACACGCATTTAATAGATGGGAGAGGAAAAAAAATCACGATGGCTATTATTCACTGAGAACCTTCCATGTGCCAGAATCATACAGAGTCTGCTCCATGATTAATTTACCTCATCTTGCCAATAACCCCAAAAGGTAAATTCTATTACATGTTCCAATTTCCTGATACAGAGACCAGGATGCAGGATGGTAAAGTCATATGCCTAGGGACGCAGACAGTATGAGTAGTTCCAGACCTAGATCTCCAGTTCTGAAAAGTTCTGGAACTTTCAGTTATCTCACATTGTCACATCCTGAGAAGCCCCTAGCATTTCCCTCCCTCTCATATCCTCTTATTTTTATTATTATTATTTTTTTATCCTCACCTGAGGACATCTCCACATTTATCTTCAGATAGAGCGGGAGGGAGAGAGGGAGGAAAAGAGAGAGAAACATCGACCTGAGAGAGACACATCGAGTGGCCACAACCCACACAACCCCAACCAGGGCCGGGGACAAACTGCAACTGAGGTACGTGCCCTTACGGGGAACCGAACCCGGGACTCTCTGGTCCGCGGGCCGATGCTCTAACTGCTGAGCCAAACTGGCCAGGGCCATATCCTCTTATTTTGCATTTACTCAATTTGCAAACAGAATTATAAAGTTTAGGCACTGATGCTTTTTAAAAAGCATGAATGGTTTCTAAATATCAACAGATCTTCACATTGTTGCCGATAGTACAACTTCAGGGCCTCTTCATGTTGGAGTCTATAAGAATGGTGCCAGCTGGAACTGTAACATGTGTTGGCCCTAGCCTTTTAAAGGAACCACAAGTCAGGACAATGTAGACAATACACACTTCAAAAAGTTAATTTCAAAAGTAGGAAATACATGTACATGTTACAACATTCATAAGGTACAAAGGACCATATAATTCAAAGTAAGCAACCCAGAAACCAAGTTTCTCCTTTGGGAGTGTTACTATTACCAAGTTTTGTGAATCCTTCTAGAGATATTTCATGCATAAAGAAGTATAAAAATATAAAAAACAATGTTTCAAGAACCTCTTGGATTTAGAAAAAATTTTTAAAGCCTTTTTGACTTTGATGTTAGACAATCAAAAACACCAATGTCTTTCAATGAAATCTAATTATTTGCAACACAAAATTATTTTGATACTGTCTTTTTCACACCTCCTTCATTAAGCACAGAAATTACAAGAAAGGAACTAGTGGACAGTGATATACTTGAGAGATCTAAGACAAAAGATAAAAAGCATGCTTACTGCAAGTCCATATGTGTGAGACTCATAGTGACTCTCACCAAGGATGGCACCTGTTCTACATGTGTCCAGCAGGTTATCTGATGACAGTTGTTAGCATCAGCTTCAGGAGTCAGAGAGATGATTGGAAAAGGAAGGAAGGGTAGAATAAGAGAGAAAGAGAACAGTGCTTTTCAAAAGAAGCCATCCTCTCTCCTACCTCCAAATCCAATTACAATTAACTAAACAGAATGGAGAGAAGACTATTCCACTCTGAAGGCATGCTATGCTCATCATCTGAATTTTAGCATCAACCTCACCATCCTGGCCAAGGCTAGAGGAATTAGGGGGGTCTGACCAAAGGAAGCAGCCACATGGAGCCTGTGAAATGACTTGCTGTTTTAGAAAGCTGAAGAATGTCTGATGAAGTGGTAAGAAATTCCTTTCTCATGGGGAGAGTGAATATAAGGCAGAAAGAGAAAATGAGTCAACAGTTTGGAGAGGAATAAAGGTCAAAGACCACAAAGAAGCAAGACAGCATGAGAAACCATGTGTAAGCAGAGGATATGAAGTATGAAGAGCAGAATGAAGCCCGTGGGCAGCAACAAGATCAGCAGAAATAGAGACAAAGAGTCACTGAGTGACCACGGCATCAGTGGAACATCTGATAACAAGTGTCTGCCTCTATTGCACTATGATAATCAGGCCTCTAAAACTCTTGGTATCCCAAACGATGTTCCAATTCTCTATGAAATTTGCCAGAAGAGTGACTTTGTTGAAACATCTTCCTGTCTTCCTTCTACCTGTGAATTCTAAAACAAGCCTTCATTAATATGGTAAGTAGATTGCTACATCAGTGGCCCACAGGAAGCACTCCTCCCAGCATCCATACCCTTGTGGAGTTCTCTCTCACATGACTCTGGGCTTGGCCATGTGACATACTTTGGTCAATGGGATTTTAGGAAGGACTATGCAAGCAGAGGTGTGCTGAACATTTGCACACTAGGGTTTATCCTCTTGTGATGTTCCCTCTGGGAAGTTTGAGCAGACTACTGAATGATAAGAGGCCAGTGGAAAGAGACCCTGGGTCATGAATGACCATCTTGGACTTTCTGGTCCCAGCTGAGCTCCCAGCTAAAGGCAGTTAAGTGACTTGTTAATCCACATGCAACAGAAGAACCATCTGAGAACAGAAGAAACAGATGTTAGCCATCTGAGGGTTAACAAACCCTCAGAATTATGATAAATAATATATTATTATTGTTTTAAGCCACAAATTATGGGGGTTATTTGTTATATAGCACAGATATCCGAAACAATTAATTATAATAAATGGAGATTGACTGTTTCTTATAATCAGAAAGACCTTAATGTGCACATTTAAGAGAATTCTTAATGATTCAAATACACAAATCTTGCAAGAGCATGATTAAAAAAATAGTGTAGTGATATAGGTTTTCCCTCTAAATTGATGTATCATTGTGTTTTTTTCTAGATATACTTCCTTGTATATATGTTGGTGCAGCCAAAAGGCACAAACAAGTTACATTTCTCACACAAAACTTATACTCAGAATAAATAGAAGACAGTTACCACTGATGTTAAACAAATTTGTTTACACTAAAATAATTGTGGATTATGCCTAATTGAGTGTCTCAGGCATTATAGCAATTTATTTCTAATGCAGAAAAGCAAAAATGAATGTAGAAACAGGTCTAGTGTTTCATCACAAGGCCTACTTCCCAGTTGGTTTCCTTCTAATTATAAAATAAAAAAGTTCTAATCTTAAAAATAATACATAGGGAACTGCTCTAAAGGTGAAGTTTCAGAAATAAAAATTTAATTCTGACTACGGGTCTTGATAGTAACATATTTGGAAACATTAGTTGAATTATTGAAACAAGCTCTGAATCCTTCTATAAATTGAAATTTCTACAAATATCATTGAAAAGATGTAAGGATCAGCAACAGTTTATTATCCTTCAGCAAAAAAGGCCATATAGAATATCAGTATTTTAAAAGGGCTGTACCTCATTCATTCATCAAGTAAACAATACATGGCAAAAATGGCAGCCATTTAATAGTAGGCTAGTCATTTAAAAAAAAGTTTTGTCACACATCAAATATAAGAAGCCAGGATTTACAAACTGTTATGAGCCATTCAGGGTGGAGATGTAGGGTGTGGGTCAAAATCTCAATGTGTGCTCCTCCCCTAATAGGGCTGGAGGCAGGTTTGGGGAGAAGAGAGAACATGCGAGAGAATGAGCCTATACTGTAGTGAGAAATTAACCCAGAGGTCTCAGTGCTTAGCACAGGACAGTTCTTACTTCATTCATGCTAATGTCCAGAATGGGTGGTCTCTGCTCCAGGCTGACGGAGGCTGCACTATTTTGTAATGCTGCCATCTCAACATGTGGCTTCCAGAGCCCCCACTTTCTCCTGCCCTCTACTGTCTACGCCCAGATGTGATGCACACATCTTTTGCTCACAAGTCATTGACCAGAAGTAGTCAAGGACTCCAGCCACAAGAGACTCTGGGGAATGTCAGGTACTTGTGGAATATTTAGTGAGCACTTCTATCTCTGTCACAGAGTGTGTGCTTGATTCACAGTAAATCTGAAGGTACCTTTTCTGGAAAGAGTTCCAGGAGTGACACGCTACAGGAAAGCTGTCTTATGTTTCATCCCGGTGATCAGTCAGGGAGCAGGATGATGGCAGTGAGCAAAGCTGTGTGGGTGTTAGTTGTCTGCAGCCACCTCCTCTGCCTACCTCCCAGCTTCATTTCTGAATTGCTCCTTCCTATAAGTTGGCTTTCCCCAAACATGGGCCTGGGTGCAGGGGTGAGAAGGCAGAAGCCCAGATGTATCAAATCCAAGGGACATCACTACTTTCATGTCATAGATTACTATATCTTCACAGTAACATTTCAAAATATATTTTGCTAAGGTATCCAGGCTCTGTATAATCCAAATAGGACCATGAAAATGAGAAATGGAGACTGACATCATATGAAGAATTGTGTTTTTCACTTGTTATCAGTGCTGGGGAAGGTATAGTAGCATGAATTAAATAGTGGGAAAACTTTCATTCCACCTAGAGGGTATTTTATATAAAGAACAAATCTGGCCCGGCCAGTGTGGCTCAGTGGATTGAGTGCCGTCCCATGCACTGAGAGGTCCCAGTTTGATTCCCGGTCAGGGCACATGCCCGGGTTGTGGGCTTGATCCCCAGTGGAGGATGTGCAGGAGGCAGTTGATCGGTGTTTCTCTCTCACATTGATGTTTCTATCTCTCTCTCTAAAAAAATCAATAAAAAATATATATTAAAAAAAACACACACAAATCTGAGTCACTTACTGATATGCATTTTGTACTACAAATGATTTACCAGCAAAATAGGTGCATTTACTTTTAAACAGACCATGTGAAAATCCAAAAAAACAAATCTGTAGGTGATCATTTGCTTCCAAAATAATTTATCAGATCTACTCTGAAGAATATCCTCCTCCTGAGAATTTAAAATGTAATTTAGTTTCCAGGAAGTTAAATATTAGTTCCTCAGGAGTCCATATTTGCTATAAAAGCTAAGAACACAAAAGTATGAATGTTAAAAACAATGTTCTCTGCAATGTGAGATTTAATTAACCTAATAGTCAAAGGTTTAGACTATTCTGCTGTGTGTGTTAATAGACACTGACTTCCCAGGATCCACTTTTTCTATGAGAAGATCATACTCTATTTCTATTACTACTTAAATGGACCCCATAGAAAGAATATGTTCCATTGCTTTGGTGTGAAAGAAATGGCAACTCAAAGAGCAAGTTAGAAATACCATCAGGAAGAAAGTATTCTTGGTCCAAGTGTCCATCTCTCTGGAAGAAACATGGCAGAAAAGCCCCTCAGAGGTTTTTATCAAAGTTGGTTGATAGGAACATTAAACTCAGAATTACTGCCTCCTTATGGTTTCTTCAGTTGAGTTTTCATGGAAAAATTTTTGTGGGAAAACTGAGCATCTATTTCCTAAAGACAAATATTTGTGCCTTTCTGACAAGAGAGTTGGGAAATAAGAAGGAAAAGTGATATAGGAGGATGAAGAGAGAACAATGAAAGAAATGCCATAGATGCAAGAAAATTTCAAAGTTACATTATTATTATTATTATCATCACTTTTGGGGGGATTCAGAAATTGTAATTCACAAAGAAACTGGGCAGAAAAATACCTGTGGAAAAAAGTTTTAGCATACTGAAGGAATCACAAAGACTTCAAGGAACACGTTCATGTAGGAGCACCTCTGTAAGGGCTCATGTTAGAACAACTGCAAGGTCTCTTCCAGTCTTACTCTTTGCGTTATGAGAGCTGCAGCTGCTAAATGTAAGTGAAGCCAAATAAAGCAGCCATCAATAAATAGTGCAGCCATTGAGATGCCACAGCAGAAGCAAAACACCAAGACCAGAAATTGGAAAACAGAGTTATGCATCAGATTCTGTGAGGTTGCTGGTTATTGGACATGATGAACGTAGACAAGGCAGGAATGGAAAAATGGGTATCAGCCACATGTTACTATCTCAACAAAGGGCAGCATGATGTGAGCAGGTAAGGCAAGTCTGTGCCCAGTGCCTTCTCAGAGAGGAGTGGGTCTTAGGGCTCTCAGCTAAGGCTGAGCAGTGGTGTCTGGATCTGGGTCTGGGCACCACCTGTGTGTATAGTGGAGCCAACTGAGCAAAACACGAGAAAACGTCTTGTGGAGAAGGCAATTCAAAAGCCTGGCAGAGCAGCCACCAGAGTGAAAGGGCAGGATAAAGAACACAATCCAGGTAAGAGATAGCAGGAAGAATCCCAAGGGAGACCACTAGGTATAAAGTTTGAGACCAAGGAATGTGGGAAACATTCCTAGAGTGGAAGAAAATTACTACATATGGCCTTCATGGGGTACTGGGTGTGAATGTGGGAATTGTTCAGGCACGGGCAGGGAGAAACAGTTAAAGGTCCTCTCCCTGCTGGGTCAGCAGGCTCAGGATTAAGTCAGTAAGCATTGGGGACACTCTTGCCGTACTTCACTAGGCTAAGGGCAGCATCTTAAATATGTACAATAAGTCTGTCTGAGGAAGGCTTTCAAAGTTTAGGTTTTTGTTTCCTTCAGAATTTAAAATAAGAGTGCTCCAGGCAGTTGCTAGAGTACAAAACATTAATTGTTGGTTTCCAACTCATCTCACAAGCCTTGTAGAGAAGAAAGTTGTGTTTGTTTTTGGAAGACTAAGTACTCTTCTAGAAAGATACTTAATACTTAATAGCAGCTGTGTTAACTTATGATTTCTCATCAAAGCTGATTATAAGAACATGATATTTACATTTTTTCTCATACATTTAACTAGTTCAAGAACTTGGTTCTTATGTATAGACTTCTCAAATTGTGCTTAGCTATCAGGTAGACAAACAAAAAGCAGAAAGCAACAGTCATGTTTGAAAGATGTATTTTTGTTTCAATTGTGAGTAAGGTTTAAACGGAGACAAGCTATCTGTATACATTTCTGAATCTATTTTGCTCAAGAAGGGAAGCAAGTGATAATCTCAACATTGGACGCTGAAAAGTCTAACTGGAGGGCAAGGCTACAAAATTGAGAAGAAAGCTCACATTAGTGGCACAGAGGCAGCGATGCCTGAGAGTGCTGCCAGGCCTGGCTGGCACTTCTAAAATGACAGAGCTTAAAGGGGAGAGCACTTGTTTTTACCCAGAAGCTCTAATACTGCAGCATTAGAGCTGTGTCTAAGTGAACTTAGATATTCTTCTTTGTAGGACTGATTTCAAACATTTTATTTAAAATATTCATTGCATACCTATTAAGTTTCAGATACTCTGGCGGATTTCAAACATGAATTTGATATAATTCATGCCCTAGAAGTGCTCAAATCTGGGCTTTGGAGAGGGAAGTGAACTCCATAAGAACTAAATATAAAGAAAATGTGGTAAGTGCTCCAGTAGCTGCAGGACCTGAGCTGATGGGAGCAGGGAGTATGATGATGTAACCAATTTTGTTCAAGAGGAGAGACTCTTCCTGAGGAAAGGCCTCAGGAGTGAGGTCTGAACCCTGCCCTGGAAGAGTACCAAGAGTCCTCCAGGCACAGAAGATGGCAGCCCTGAGTAAAGATAGGGCACCAAGGGCATGGTATGTTTCTGGCAAGTGCACAGATGGGGATAAAGGACACATGATGGGAAGGGAGGAATGGGGCAGAAATGGCAAGTTGGTGCCAGGTTGTGAGTGAACTTAAATGCTGTGTTATGAGTTTAGACTTTATCATCATATTAAATGAATTTCAAAGTACTAAGCTGAGTACAGTGAGTAAACTTGTCTTTCAAAAGGAGCATGGAGAGTGCCATCTTCTCATGCAAAAAGTAAAATGTGCAGGATATTTTAGAGGATTCAATTAATTTAATCCAATAATCTGAGAATCAATTATGTACAGACCAATGGCTGACTGGGGGTGGTCAAAGAGGAGATGCATGGCAAACAGGTAGGAGGGAACTTTTCTGAATCTAGTGCTCAGCAGAATGACTGACATTAAGGCTTCTGGGGCCAAGTTATAATTTATTTAAAGTGACAACAGTACACCGGGCTTCCTGACCCCTATCATTACCACAACCACTAAATCAAATGTACCTTAACTGGGAGAAACAGACTGGAGTAAGTAAAAGCTTTGACTTCCAATTTAAAATGTTTACTTAATATCTTAAATACTGCATATAAATAAGTTCTTGGACTCTGATTAAGAAACTTAAAAAATAAAATTCTCAAATCAGCAGTTTAAGGTTCCTTTGTTTAATATTTCTAGATGATAGTTTATTCCTGGCATTTCCTGCTTAAATAATTTCTTCTTTTTTTTCTCATTTATATTCTCACACTTTCAAAACTCAGCATAAAGAAAGAAAATTAGGCTTGGCTGGTGTGGTTCAGTTGGTTGAGCATAGCCCCATGCACCGAGAGGTTTGCTGGTTTGATTCCCCTTCAGGGCACAAAGACAGGCTGCAGGTTTGATCCCCAGTCAGGGTGCGAATGGGATGCAACAGATCAATGTTTCTTTCTCACATCAATGTTTCTTTCCCTCTCCCTCTCACTTCTACCTTCTCTAAAATCAATAAAAACATATTTTTTTAAAAAGAAAGAAAATTAAAAAACAGGAATTTTCTTTACAAATTACCATTATGACATAAAAAGCAACGTATGTTTATAAAGACAAAAAAATCATAAAACAAACAGAGCCTGCCAAGTTATGTTTTGGCATCCAGATAATGCTTGATCATTTTTGAAAGAATAAAAGTCGGCCCAGCCGCTGTGGCTCAGTGGTTGAGTATCAACCCACGCACCAAGAAGTCGCTGGTTCGATTTCGGTCAGGGCACATGCCCAGGTTGTGGGCCTGATCCCCAGAGGGGGGCATGCAGGAGGTGGCCAATTGATGTTCTCTCTCATCGATGTCTCTATCTCTCTACTCCTCTTCTTGTAAAATCAATAAAGAAAAAAATTTAAAAATTAAAATAAAAGTCAATAGTTTTAATGTGAGAAGATAACTTTGTGACTATCTTTGTGGATTAGGTATAATTCTTAGATTTGATACTGAAAGTATGATCTAAAAAAGACAAAAATGATGAATTGAGCATTATCAAAATTAAAAATATTTGTTCTTCAAAAGAGATACCAATAAAAATGCAAAGACAAGCCACAGACTAGGAGAAATAGACTTATAAATTATATAGATTATAAAGGATTTGTATCTACAACATATAAAGAAACCCTTACAACTCAAAAATAAGAAGACAACTCAATAAAAAAATAAACAGGCAAAAATGTTGAACAGACACTTTCCCAAAGAAGATATATAAATGGCTGAAAGCACGTGAAAAGATGCTCAATATAATTTATCATTAAGGAAATATAAATTAAAACCATGAAATACCAATACATACCCATTTGATAGCTGTATTAAAAAAGACTGATCAAATCAACTCTTGGGTGAAGATGTGGAGAAACTGGAATTTTTATACATTGCTATGGGAATGTAAAAAGGTACAGCCACTTTGGAAAATAATTTGGCCATTTATTAGAAGTTAAAACATGCACTTACTAGGACTTCCAGTCAAGATGGCAGCGTAGGTAAATGCAGTTCTTGCCTCCTCCCACATCCACACCAAAACTACAGAACTACCATCATTCAGAACTGCCTGAAACTGAGATGAATGGAAGTCCTACAGCTACAAAATTAAAGAAGAAGCCACATCAAGACTGCTAGGAGGGGTGGAGGCACAGACTGGCTGGCCCCACAACCATGTGTGGCAGATAAAAATCAGGAGGGATACCTCAGCTGTGAAGGTTCTGCCTGAGGAGTGAGGGGTCCCTATCCCACAGCAGCCCCCCAGTTCAGGGTTCCAGTGCCAGGAAAAGAAGTCCCATAACCTCTGGCTGTAAAAACCAGTGGGAATTGAGGCTGAGTGAGGCTGAGGCTGTTGGGAGTCCAGGCAGTTCCTCTTAAAGGGCCCATGCATGGACTTACTCGGACTTATTCCCTTTAGGTTTCAGCGTGGGAGGGCAGCTTGAAAGGTACCAGAGACACATGGGAAAGAATTGAGTTGTCTGACATCGGAGTGAGAGCTAGAGAGGCAGTTTTCTCCCCGACAGACGTGCTGGTAGAGGCCATCGTTCTTTTGGTGAGTCCTTTCCCCACGGCCTGGCATATGGGCACCATATCAAGGACTCCACAACCTGGCTCACACTGTTTGCCCCGCCCTAGTGATTCCCTGAGGCCCTGCCCCACCCAACATTTGGGCCCACCCAAGCTGTTTCCAGTGGCTTTACCATAAGATTGGCCAGTCTTGGCTCCTGCTTCAGAATTTCCTAAATTCTCTCAAACAAACAACATCTGGCCTCAGTGAGCCCCATTCCTCTTGCTAAGTGGCCCCAGTCTTGCCACTAGAAGCAGCCAGCCTTGGTTCATAGCTTGGTTTTGTCTGAACACCTCCAAGCCCAGCACAAGCAGCAGCCATCTGCAGATTGCTTTATTGCTTATACCTGGTGGCCCCGGGTAAAACAAAGGCTGTTGCTGACCTTGCCCCAGAGCCAGCACACCCAGTGGACAGTTTCAGACCACGTCGAAGTACCACCACCCAACCACCTCCACAAGTGACACACTCAAGGAGTGGACTCAGTGGGTACCAGAGCCCTGATGAAGTAAATCTTGCTCTGTGTGGTGGGCCCCTGCACAGGTGATCCTCCAAAGTTGCCAGAGGTCAGTGGTCAGTGGGCATAGCTAGTCCTTGAAGCTGATAAGCCTGAGTAAATCCCTCCCATTGATGTCCCAACAGCAACCAAGGCTCAATTACAAACAACAGAAGTTGTACAGTCCACATAAGAGGTGCACCTTGAGAGCCTACCTGGGGTGATCAGGGAGGCTGTGCCACTGGACCCTACAAGACACCTACTACAATAGGCTACCCTACGAAGCCTAGGAGACATAGCAACTCTACCTAATACATAGAAACAGATACAGGGAGGTAGCCAAAATGAGGAGACAAAGAAACATGTCCCAAATGAAAGAACAGAACAAAAGTCCAGGAAAAGAACTAAACAAAATGCAGATAAGCAATCAATCAGATGCAAAGTCCAAAACACTGGTTATAAGGATGCTCAAGGAACTTAGAATTTCAAAGAACTTAGTGAGAACATCAAGGAACTTAGTGATGACCCCAAGAGCATAAAAAGGACAATTCAGAAATGAAGGATGCAGAAACTGAAATAAAAAATAATTTACAGGGAATCAATAGTAGAGTAGGTGAAGCCAAGAAACAAACCATCAAGTTGGAATGTAAGGAAGCAAAAAAATAACCAATCAGAACAGTAAAAAGAAAAAAGAATAAAAAAAAAATGAGGACAGTGTAAGGAGTTTCTGGGACAACTTCAAGCATAACAACATTTGTATCATGAGGGTGCAAGATACTGAAGTGGGAGAGCAAGATATTGAAAACCTATTTGAAAAAATAATTACAGAAAACTTCCCTAACTTGGTGAAAGAAACAGACATACAAGTCCAGGAAGCACAGAGAGTCCCAAACAAGATGAATCCAAAGAGCTCTACACCAAGACACATCATCATTAAAATGCAAAAGGTTAAAGACAAAGAGTGAATCTTAAAAGCAGCAAGAGAAAAGCAGTTAGTTACCTACAACGGAGCTCCTATAAGACTGTCAGCTGATTTCTCAAAAGAAACTTTGCAGGCCAGAAGTGAGTGGCAAGAAATATTCAAAGTGATGAAAAACAAGGACCTACAACAAGATTACTCTATCCTGAAAAGCTATCATTTAGAATTGACAGACATATAAAGAGTTTTCCTGACAAGAAAAAGCTAAATGAGTTCATCACCACCAAACCAGTATTATATGAAATGTTGAATGGTCTTCTTGAAGGAGAAGAACAAAAATATGAACAATAAAATGGCAATAAATACACACCTATCAACAACTAAATCTACAAACAAAATGCACAAGCAGAACAGAAACAGACTCATACATACAGAGAACTTTTTGTTGGTTGCCAGATGGGAGGGGGTTTGAGGGGATTGGTGAAAAAGGTGAAGGGATTAAGAAGTACAAATTGGTTGTTAGACTGACGAACCTCAAAGGGAAGGGGGAGTGGGTGCAGGAAGAGATAAAGCAAAGAACTTATATGCATATATGCATAACCAGTGGACACAGACAATAGCATGGGTAAGGCAGGAAGAGGTGGGAGTGGGGAGGAGGGGGGTCAATTGGGGAAAACTGGGGATATCTGCAATACTTAAAAAAATTTTTTTTTCTTTATTGATTTTAGAGAGAGAGGAAGAAACAGATGGAAACATCGATGAGAGAGAACATCGATTGGCCGCCTCCTGCATGCCTCCCACTGGGCATCAGGCCCACAACCTGGGCATGTGCCCTGACAGGGAATCGAACCAGTGACCTCTTGGTGCATGGGTCGATGCTCAACCACTGAGCTGCACCGGCTCAGCTGCAATACTTTCAACAATAAAGATAAGTTAAAAAAAAAAAAAACATACACTTACTCTACAGCCCAGCACTTTCACATCTAGGTATTTACCTACGAGTAATGAAAACATATGTCCACCGAAAAGTTGTATACAAATGTACACAGCCGCATTTTTTTTTTTTTATCCTCACCTGAGGACATTTTTTCATTTTTTTTTCAGACAGAGTGGGAGGGAGAGAGAGAGAAAAACATCGACGTGAAAGGGACACATCGAGTGGCTGCCACCCGCACGACCAACCAGGGCCGGGGACAAACTGCAACCGAGGTACATGCCCTTAGCGGGAACCGAACCCGGGTCTCTCTGTACCGCAGGCCAACGCTCTAACTGCTGAGCCAAACCGGCCAGGGCAGAATTTTTTATAATAATAAAAAATTAGAAACAATCCAAATGTTCATCAACTGGTGAAAATAAAAATGAGATATATTCATATAATAGAACACTATTCAGCAATAACAAAGAATGAACTACTGATATTTGCAACAACATGGGTAAAACCTCAAAATTATGCATGAAAAAAGTCAAACACACACACACACACACACACACACACACACATGCACGCACGCACGCACAAAAGAAGTTAGACACAAAAGACTACACAATTGGCCCTGGCCAGGTAGCTCAGTTAGTTAGAGTGTTGTTCTAATATGCCAAGATTGTGGGTTCGATGCCTGGTTAGGGCACATACAAGAATCAACCAATGAATGCATAAATAAGTGGAACAACAAATCAATGTCTGTTTGTCTGTCTGTCTCTCTCTCCCTTCCTCTCTATAAAATCAATAATAAATAAAAAAGACCACAAAGTTGACCCTTGAACAACATGTGGGTTAGGGTCAATAACCTCTGAGAATTCAAAAATCCATGTATAACTTCTGTTTGCCCCCCAAATTTAACTACAGTCATTCTCAGGATCCACAGTGGGAATGGTTCCAGGACCCACCACAGTACCAAAATCTTTGGATGCTCAATTCCCTTATATAAAGTGACATAGAACAATTAATATAGTCGGCTCTCCAAATCCACAGAATTCCCAACTGCAGATTAAAATCATTTTCCATCTTCAAATGGTTGAATCCATGGGTGTGAGTACAGAGGACTGATGATATTTGCTGAAACAAAATCTGCATATAAGTGGCCATGCAGTTCAAACCCATGTTGCTCAAATGTCAACTGTATATAATTCCATTTATATGAACTTTCTAAAAAGGTAAAACTATAGAATCAGAAAACATATCAGTGGCTGCCTAGGACTAGAGTTGGGAGATGATGAGTAGAAATAGGCAGGGAGTAATTTTGGGGGGGCAATGGTAGTGTTCTAAGACTAGATTGGGGTGAAGTTTGCACAACTGTCTCAATATACTAAAACTAATCAAACTACACTTAAAATGAGTACATTTTGTGGTATGTAAACTATACCTCAGTAAAACTATAAAAAGGAAAGGTAATTTGAACAACACCCTGTATTTTCCAAATCAGGACACACTTGAGAGGACACATTTTTTTTTATCCTCAACCGAGGATATGTTTACTGATTTTAGAGAGAGGGGAAGGGAGGGGGATAGAGAAAGAGAAACATCAATGTGAGAGAGAAACATAGATTGGTTGCCTCCCATATGTATCCCAATGAGGGATCGCACCTGAAACCTGGGTATATGCCCTGACCAGGAATCAAACTCACAACCTCCTTTTGGTGTACTGGACAGTGCTCCAACCAACAGAACCACACTGGCCATGGTCAGAGGATATATTTATGGCTTTATTTCCCCTGGTATGTGCTCTCACATATAATATTTACTCTAGTCCCAGTATAAGTTAAATATACACATTTCTGAAAAAGAAAACTCAGTATTACTGAGAGAAGTGGCAAACAATATGTTAGTTTATGAGTCTAAGTGAATTATTGAAGGAGCCATTTTAAGAGAAGAAATGTAGAGATAGGAGCTATTCTAACTAAAACAGATAATGCCAATGAGAATAAGCTATATTTGTCATTTTCATAATAAAATATTTCTAACACCATTGTCAAATCAGTTTCCTTAATAAGAGTTCAGGAAAATTTTCAGTATTTCTCAAATGATTTTTATGATATCATAGGACTCACTTCTACATAACTTTGATTTCAAGTCAAAAATATATTTAACCTCACATTCACTTCCATTACATTTAAGGCATGTGATATCTTAAAATATAAGTAAGGCAGAAAGGATCTATGTCATCAAGAGTTGCAGGTGAAGAATCCAAGATAGTGGCAGATTAGGTGGAAGCTACACTGGCCTTCTTCTAGGACAAAACTGGAATTACAATTACAATATAGAAAAATCACCCTGAATAACAAACTGAAGACTAGCTGGAGAGAACTCTTATAACCAAAGATGCAAAGAGGAGGCCACATCAAGACAGGTAGGAAGTACATAGGTATGAGAGGGCTGATTGGGCACACATAGGCAGCAGCTGAAGTGCTGGAGGGATATTTCAGCAGTGGCGGGGTCTCACCTGAGAAGTCTGGGGTCTAAACCCAAGATGAATTCCCAACCCAGACTAACAGAACTAGGAAAGGTGCCCATGTAACATCTGGCTGTGAAAAGCACCAGGGGTTCTGACTAGCAGGAAGAGAAAGCTGGAAACACAGGCACTCTCTTAAAGGGCCAACACACTAAATTTCATTTGAAGCCACTCACCTTGGGCTCCAGCAGAAGGAGGGAAGAATGGAACAGAACTGTGTGAGGAGAGTCTGGGGTTGGTGGCTCTGGGGAGAGAGCTGAGAGGACAACCACCAGGATCCTTGGGCTGAGTCATTCCCCCATGCTGCAGAAGCCATATTTCTCAGGCAGAGCTTTCCCATCAATGCAGCTTTAGCCAGGGGGAAAGCAACTGCCCAGGGGCTAGTAAAAGCAGAACTAGGTGTGTAGCTTGATCCTTTCCACTCACATCCAACAGCAGCAGAGGGAGCCACAAGCTGATAGCTCAAAACAGGATACTCAGGGCCCATCACAAACAGTGTCTGACATTGGCCTGCACCAGAGACCATCTGAAGAAGCCCAAAACCAATAAATGCAGTGGCCAGCTTTAGACTACAACATAGCAGGATCCAATAAGCTTCACAAGCAGTATATCCACAGGGAGATATTAGTAGGCTCCAAACCCTGCTGAGGCAAATTCCGTTTTACACAATAAGCACCTGCACAGCAGCCTGTGTGCTGTGATGGGGGTTGAGCCTCACTGTCAGCCAGCCTGAGGACTGAGCCCATGCATGGAAGGGCTAATAGGATCAAGAATCAATTACAGCAGGAGGGCCCACACAAAACGCACAAGTGACATTATAAGAGCACCCAAGTCTGGTGATCAGGGAGACTGTGCCACTGGGTCCACAGGTCACCTACTACATAAGGCCATCCTACCAAGACTGTGAGTCATGGCAAATCTACCTAATACATAGAAACAAGCAGCCAAAATAGGAAGACAAAGAAACAAGCCCCAAATGAAAGAACAAGAGAATTCTCCTAAAGAAGAGCTAAATGAAATGATAATAAGTAATTTATTAGATATTAAGTTAAGAGTAATGATTATAAGAATGCTCAACAGCATGAAAAATAAGTAAAAACTATGAAAAAGAACTGACAGAAATGAAGAATGACATAACAGAAATAAAGAATATACTAGAAAGAATAACTAGTAGATTAGAGGAAGCCAAGGATGGAGCACCGAATTAGAAGACAGGGTAGAAAAAAATTACCCAATCAGAGAACCAAAAAAACAAAAAAACAAAAAATAAATAAATAAAAAAACAGGAACACAGTATAAGGGAGCTGTGGGACAATATGAAAGATAACAAATATGCATCATAGGAGTACCAGAAGGAGAAGAAATTGAGCAAGGGATAGAGAAAGTGTTTGAAGAAATAATGGCAAAAAAACCTTCCCTAACTTAATGAAGGAAAAAGTCATACAAGTTCAGGAACCACAGAGAGTCCCAAGCAAGAAGAACCCAAAGAGGCCCAGACAAAGACATCTCATAATTAAAATGTCCCAAATTAAAGACAAACAGAGAATCTTAAAGGCATCAAGATAAAAGCAATTTGTTGCCTACAAAGGGACTCCTATCCATCTGTCAGCTGATTTCTCAACAGAAACACTACAGGCCAGAAGGCAGTGGCATGAAATATTCAAGGTAATGAAAAGCAAGACTCTAAAACCAATACTACTCTATCCAGCAAAGCTATTGTTGATAATTGAAGGTGAAAAATGAGTTTTTCAGACAAAAAAAGGCTAGAGTTTATTACCACCAAACTAGCATTGCAAGAAATGTTAAAGGGACTGCAGTAATAATCAGAAGAAATAGAGAGGGACAGAAACTTAGGCAGCAACTTACACCATACACAAGGATAAACTCAAAATGGGTAAAAGACTTCAATGTTGGTCATGAAACCATAAAAATCCTAGAAGAAACCATAGGCAGCAAAATCTCAGACATCTCACGTAGAAGAATTTTCAAGGATATATTGCCTAGAGCAAGAGAAACAGAGGAAAAAATAAACAAATGGGACTACATCAAAATAAAAAGCTTCTGCACAGCAAAAGAAACCTTCAACCAAATGGAAAGGGAACTCACTGTATGGAAAACATATTTGCCAATGATATATCTGATAAGGGGTTAATTTCTGAAATTTTATATAAAGAACTCATACAACTTAACAAAAGGAAGACAAACGATCCAATTAAAAAATGGGCAGAGAACCTCAATAGACACTTCCCCAAAGAAGACATACAGATAGCTAAGAAAAAATATTTAAAAATGCTCAAGGTCACTAATCATCAGAAAGATGCAAATTAAAAATGATAATGAGTTATCACCTCACACCTGTCATAATGGCTACCATCAACAGATCAACAAACAAGTACTGGTGAGGGTGTGGAGAAAATGGAATCCTTGTGTACTTTAGTGGGAATGCAGACTGGTGCAGCCACTATGGAAAACAGTATGGAGTTTCCTCAAAAAATTAATACGTGAACTGCTTTTTGACCCTGTGATCTCACATCTAGTAATATATCCTGAAACACCAGTCAGAAAGAATATATACACCCCTATGTTCATAGCAGTGCTATTTACAATAGCTAAGACCTGGAAACAGCCCAAGTGTCCATCAATAGATGAGTAGGTAAAAAAGCTGTGGTGCATTCACACAATGGAATACTATGCAGCTGTAAAAATAGAAGGATATCTTACTCTTTGAGACAGCATGGAGGGATCTGGAGAATATTGTGTTAAGTGAAATAAGCTAGTCAGAGATATACAAGTATCACATGATCTAACTTGTATGTGGCATCTAATGAACAAAATAAACTGAAGAATAAAATAGATCCAGAGACATGGAAGTATGGAACAGACTGACAAATCTAGGGAGAGGGGTGGGAGGAGAGTAACCAAAGAACTTATATGCATATATCCATAGCCCACAGACACAGACAATAGTGCAGTGAAGGCCTGAGGGTGTCGGAGAGGAGTGGATGGGTCAAGGAGAGAAAAAAGTGGGGACACCTGTAATACTTTCAACAATAAAAATAAATAAAATAAAATAAAATAAAATAAAATAAAATAAAATAAAATAAAATAAAATAAAATAAAATAAAGAAAAAGAGTCACAGGTGAGGACGTATGCCCCCTTCCTTACATCCCCGACACCTACGCCCCAACCGGTTGACCTCTTGGTGCATGGGATGATGCTCAATTCACTGAGCCACACCAGCTGCGCTACAAAGACTTTTAAAAGTCAATGCTGTTTATTTCTACTTCACTAAGCAAAAAATAAGGAATCAAAATAGAGATTTAAAATATAAAAATTCTGAAACTCAGACTCAGTTTCTGAGAAATCCGTTTCCTCACACAGAAGAGGAGCCTGGGCCTCTGCCTATTGGAAAAAGAGAAGGTTGTCTATGTGTTGGATGGAACTTTGCCAAAGGCTTTCCCCACCAATTAACACCCTCAGCTCCAGTGCTGAAAATTCTCACGTAGTCCTTTGGCTGAAAGCTGCTAAAATGGCGATAATCTCCTCTGACCACAATGTCCTCACCTGCAGTTATCTTAATTATCCCACTATCTCTGTTCTTTGGCCTTTCTTATATTTACTTCCTTCTCTTTCCAGCCTGGATATCAGGGACCACCCTTCATTCTTCTGGCCAGTCTTCTCAGTTCCTTTGTCTCCTTGTTTTTACATCATGCCTGCCTAGGAAAAAGTGCCAATGCAGAACAGCCTTGACTATAACGACATAAATCCCAATTTACACATGTGGCATGCATAGTGGGATAAAGTGATAAAGTGGGAAGAAGATGGGCTATGGAATCAGACCGTCCTTTTAAATCCTGGCTCTGCCACTTAGAAGCTGTGTTACATTGGTTATATTAACTCTCTGTGCCTTAGTCTCCTCACAAATAAAATGGGTGTAATTACCCAAGCTCCAGGGCTGTAGAGAAGATAAGATAAATATGTAATTCACACAGCAACATGCCAGGAGTTTAGTGCATCCTTAGTAAATGGTGACTTAGTAAATGTGACAAGGCCTGTCACACACAGCTGCTGCATACCTTTCTAGACTCCTTTTTTGTCACTTGCTTCATCACAAGCCTAATAAGCTGACACACTGATCTCCATGCCCTTCATTGCTGGTCCCTCTGACTAGAACACTTTTCCCACTCCCTACTTGATCCTCACCCTCCTCATGGCCTAGATAATGCCTCCTCATTCCTGGAGACTCAGCTAAGATGTTACCCTCTGGAATTGTGCTATCCTAAACAGTAGCCACTAACCACATGTGGCTATTTAGATTTAAATTACTTAAAATTAACTGTAATTGAAGATTCAGTTCCTCAGTCACACTAACTACATTTCAAGTGCCCAATAACCACATGTGGCTGGCTAGTGGCTGCTGTGTTGGATATTGCAGAATAGAACTCATTTTCATCATCACAGGAGGTTCTGTTGGACAGAGCAGCTCTAGAGGAAAATGTCTTTGCTGACCTTTGACCAAAGAACCCATGTGCACTTTTATAAGAGCATTGTTTCATGTTTTGATTGTTGATTCTTTGTTTTTCTCTATGAACTGTGAGCTTTCTGAAGTACCACCCCAATCAGTAAGAGTTTGCTAAATGAGTTATTGAATAATTTATTTAAAAACTTAAAAAAAATCTTTTAATTTTCTGAAGGCACCAGGGCCATGAGGAAGGGGCTCCTGATATCCTGGCTTTCAGAAGTTGGCCCTGAATGGTTCTGCCTTGTTTTACCTTCATTTCTTAATCTGTTCCTAATCCTTTAATTCAACCTCCTTGACTCCTGACTTTTTGTCTCTTCTCTGATATTTATCTTCTCAGATCAGCTCCTACATTCTGGCTTAATGCTCTGTCCCTGATGTCTGTCCTCTGCCTCTTATTGTGTTCTTTTGTGGGATTACATTTGTTTCTGGACATTCTGATTCCTAACCCCTTTGGACAAGCCAAGCTCTATACCATGTGGCCAGGATTTCTTGGCCTCCTAGAAAGGAAATTAAACAACAAGGCTTCTGGGAAAAAAATCTATGCCAGATAAGTCACTGAATATTTACAGTGTCTTGGGCAGTGTCTGGCACAGAGTATGTACTTTACAAAATTTGTTGAAGAAATGAATGTGCTACTGTTTTATCAGGGAATACAATCTCAGGGAGGATTGAGGTACAAGCTGAGAAACAAGGAGAGCTAATATGGAGAAGCATATTGAGCTGAGCATGACTGTTCAATTCATAGACTATAGCCTCAAGAAGCTATATAAATGTCAGTTAAGAACCAGCCCAAGGATGAAGTGGGAAAAGGAGGAATAATTTATCTCAGGCTCCACTTGGTCACCTCTGGGTTGTGCATTGTGAGATACAGGCACCTAGTATGTCCTGCACTGGTGTCAACACAGGAGCCTGGAGCTGGAGATGAGAAGTATATTGGTGAAAAGTTTCTCAGAGCACATGCAAAGTTGGAACAAGAGATGGGGAGGCCATAGGCTCTGAAGTGGAGCATAAAATATGTCGACTGCAATGTATATACACTTATCTTTCAAATTATCTAGTTATCATGGGCAGGAATTGGACATCAGAGAATAAGACATTTGGAGAAGATTTACACTGTTTTATGTTCCCACACTTGACTCCCAGCAGGGTTCTAGGTACATGGTAAGCGTCAATAAAAAATGACTGGTTCAGCCCTGGCTGGTGTGACTCAGTTGGTTGCGCGCCATCCTATGCACAAAAGGGTTGACAGTCTGATTCCTGGTTGGGGCACCTGCCTGGGTTTCAGGCTCAATTCCCAGTCTGGAGTGTGCAGGAAGCAGCTATTGGATGTTTCACTCTCACATCAATGTTTCTCTCTCTCTCTCCTTCTCCCTTCCTTTCTCTAAAAATCAATAAAAAAATCTAAAAAAAAAAGACTAATTGACAGAATAGAGGCATCTGAGCAGACCAGTGATGTTTTCTAGGTTCCCAATGGGTGAATGTTATGCAGGGTTAGTGGGTATGGGATGTTAGGGGGACTGGTGGACAGAGAAGGGCTGAAAACAAACCTAATCCACTTTATAATTTTGCTTGGAGTCAGGTATACTTCAAAAGGTTCCCCCTATCCTCTCCTTAAATTTCAGGTTAATAAAACCACCCTGGCCGTCCTTCCAAAGTTTCACCTTTAATAAGATTTCCTAAATCATAAAAACCACTTAAGGCCCAGGTAATGGTCATGGCAGTAAGAATCAATAAACTTGAATTTTCACCAGATTTTCCTCAGAGCCTAGGCACTGATTTCTTTGTTTTCAGTATATATCACAACTACCTAATCAGGTCTCTAAGCAGACTTTGGACATAGCTCTAGTTTGCTCCATACTTGTCTACAGCTGGCAGATAGCTTTTGGAGAATAAATGCTATTGCTGTGATCTTCTCTGTCCATTCACATTTTATTAATCAAGACATTTTTAGCAAGTATTTTTCATCTTCATCAATCATAGACTTGAAAGGCCAAAGACACTCCAAGAAATTATTTAATTTAGCACCTTCCTTCCAGGAGGACAAAAAGGCATTTCCATGAGAGTTGGTGTGTTCACCCCTCTTCTGCACCACTCCAAAACCATCTCAGTTGCTCCTTGTATTTCAGCCACAGCTGTTAGGGTCTTGTTCCCCTGCAGGCTTTGAGCAGCTTTGTACAGGTGCACCTAGACAGTGGCCTCACCTTGTCCCTCATAAAGGATTGCTTGCTTCCTGCCCTAAGCACTCTACTCTGTAGCTCAAGAGTCCCAGGCATTCACTCTGCATTCAGGCATGCTAAGCCCAGCAGGGCCAGAGTTAGTGCTGTGGGGCCCCTCTTGACCAGTGAATAAATGCATACCATTTTCATCCCCTGGTAGACAGTTCTGAGATGCATTTCATAACCACCTTCACAGGTCCTTGGGGGATGAAACAGCCAGTGCAATCATGCATCCAGTGTTGGCTTTTTGCCTTTCTCAGTTTCACTCCCCCTGTCCTGCATTTCTGCTCCCTGAGATGACATTTCCAAACAAACTACCTATGCACAAGTTTGGTCTCTCTCAGCTTTTGAGAAAGCCTAGGTTAAGACAAGTCGGTGCAGTCTTAGATTGGATTTGCAGTCTCGTGCCATGGATTCATGCTCCAGGGTTACAACACCAATAACTGGCCCCTTGGGGTGCCCACCCCCTAACACAAGGACCCCTCAACTGCACTGATTTGTCTCTTCTTCAGAAGGCTAGCAGGGGTAACAGAAATAGCTATTCCTTGAGCACTTATGTGCCCAGCTTTATTTTAGTTTTCTTATTATCCTCTTTATACAATGAGGAAACAGTTCAAAGACGCCAGATAACTCATCTAAGATCTCACAGTGAGAATTCAAGTTAGGATCTGAACCCAGTCCTGTGAGTTCAAAGCCCATAATCTTTCCATAGCATGCTAAGAGTAGACAAATCCTCATTACTACAAGTTTTGAGCATCCTTTTCCTTCCACATCTATCCCCTGAAGATCTGCAGGACAAGCTTTATACAAGACATGTATCTCTAGACATGCAGTTTCACTCTTGTGGGGTCATTTCTTCTTGGATTCTGCATTTAGTTCTCCTCTGTCACTGCAGGGAACACAAGATGTCCCAGTGGCTCATATTGACTCTCACCATGTGAAAAGTCTTTCTGCTTCATTGCCTAGACTCTCCCCCTCCTCCACCTTTTCCCCCTAATTTTGTGTCACATTCTTCCACTGTGAAGCCTCTTAGCTTAGCTGTTTGTTCATCTTTGCCTCACTGGAAACATAACTACAGACTCCCTTGATGCAAATGTGTGCGTTCTATGCAAGAGCACATTAGCCACAGCTTGGAGAGGCATTTTTCAGACATCTTTAACTGCTTCTCAAGCTTGGCTATCAGCTTGACATGAGGGTACACACTGAAAGGAAAATGAACATAACAGTCTGGGAGAGCACCAAAACAACTCTCAATTTCCTAGGCATTTCTTTAGAACAAGAACCTTTTCTCTACGGCTCCCTCGAGAACCACCTTGATGCTCTGTGGAGCAAACTCCAAATTTCCTCTCAGATTCTAGAATCCAGGAGTTAATAACCAAATCATATTATTTTATCTGTTTGCCTCGTTTCACTCTGTTCATTCAATGTCTTCACAGAAGAGAATTTCATTACTTTCCCCTTGCCACATACCACGCGCCACCCCCACCCCGGCCTTTTTGATGGAAATGAGAACTGATGTTCTTTCTCCTCCAGTGTGGGGATGAGAATAACACTAACTCTGAAGGTTAGATAGAAAGAAATCCTCTGCACATGAATGACATAATAGCCTGGCCTCTTCATTAACAGGTGCAAAGTGGCAGAGGAGCCAATTGCAGTTCATTGCCCTAACTTCAAGCTTCCTCATCAGGCAGCACTGAAACAGGCCTGCCCAGTGCCCACTTCCTGCCAGCACCATCTGGCAGGTGCTAGCATTTCCCAGTTATGAACTGGGCTGCGTAATTGCCTCAAATCATGGGGTGTTTCTCTGAAGCCCTTGCCCCTGCCATGAGCACAACTGTCACACAGAAACCACTTAGGAAACTAGAAGTCATTCATCTCCACGAATGACCCACTCCACAGGGCTTGATTCATAGGCTTATGAGATGACTTAATCAGAAAAGCTAATTTTCATGTTGGGTGGGTGCCATGAGTGAGGAACACATGTTAGACAGCTGAAAGTGACCTGGGCCAGGCCTCATACCAACCAAGCAGCCAGAGATTTTCTCAACTTTATTTACCTTATAATCCATGCAGGTCTTCCCTGATGCAGTCTCTCCATACTGCACTGTCTGCTGTTTCTAAGACATACCATAATATTACTGCTACATTTAATGCTACGCATTTGAAAATATAACATAAATTAGCAACTTCTTTTCTACTTCTTGTGTAAAACTCTTTGTTCATTTATCTAGCAAGACATATAATGCTGCATTATTCCATTTTTAATTATGCTTATAGCCTCTACAAGCTGAGTTACATGTTTTTACTTATTTATTCAATTGTAAAAGATAACACACACTGGGACTCTTGGGGAAATCACAAGGACCTTAAGATCATTAGGTATCACCAAAACAAGATTATTCCTCTACCTTTACTTGAAATGATCACTCCAAAAATGGTCCAACCACTATAACAAACTGTTATTTCAGAGACATATTCATGCTCCATACTGAATAACACCACATTTAACTATAACTGGCATCAATCATTTTACAGCAACTGTCTTTATTAGCCTCCTAATGGCAACCCATTGTTTTTTATGGTCTTCTTCAGAGTTAGGACAAAAACCAAAGACCACTGTTCCTGTAACAGACACATATGGCTCTCTTTCCCTGAGTTGTCCTCTTTAAACAGAAATCAGTCTCTTTCCAGTCTGACTAATTGGACCAAGCCCTCATTCAGTTTCTAGGTTACTAATTCTGTGGGATTAGGGGGTGGGGGAAGAAAAGGTATTCTTTCCCTCCAGGCAAGGTATAATGAAAAAGCAACTATTACTTCCCTCCAACAGCAGATAAACAATGAGGGTCTCCTACCAGATATTAGTAGGTAGTGAACACTGACCTTACATTTGCTCAAGAGGGACTGAGATATCTGAGCCTTAAGCTCCATCAAGTGCTTCTGGGGCAATGGTAGCACCTGTGTAACCTCTGACACCTGATGGTTCATTTCAGCCCCACCTTCTGAAAGACGTTCAGAGCTGAATGTGTAGTAGCTAAGGCTCACACAGGGCTTCAGGGGACATAGCTGTGTTTAGAAAGTAAACCTGTGTCACCTGACTGGTATGGCTCAGTGGTTGAGCATCGACCCATGCACTAAGAGGTCACTAGTTCGATTCCCTGTCAGGGCACATGCCCAGGTTGTGGGCCAAATCCCCAGTGTGGGGCATGCAGGAGGAAGCCAATTGATGTTTTCTCTCATTGATGTTTCTATCTCTGTCTCCCTCTCCTTTCCTCTCTCTAAAATCAATAAAAAAATTTAAAAAAAGGAAAGTAAACCTGTGTGACAATACCCAGGACACACTCCTGGTTGTCCCTTCCTTCTTCATCTGTGGAACTCGGGTGCTCTGCACAGTTCTTCTGAATCCTGCTGTCAACCCTGGAGCTCTGGGATACAAGTTAATAAAATATCCCTGCCCCTGGTGGAAGGTCTCACCAGTGACCTCACTCTTGAGTCAGTGGTTATGGTAGGTCACTTTGTAGATGGATCTCAATATCCCTCTGTGAGATATAGATGATTTCACAGCACATCGATGTTGAGATCTATCCCAATATGACCCAGTTTAGCAAGTAGGTAGAGTCCTCCTTTTATTTCCCCATCACCTTCTAGGAAACAAATTTACATCTGACTTCTATTTTATACTTTCCCAATTACACAGCAGAATTTGGCTTCCTTCTGGAAACTCCTAATGTCTAAAACGCTCATGTTTTAAACTTTTACTGAGCATTTACTATGTGCCAGGCTTTGTCTGTGCTGAGAAATTTGCACACATTACTTTATTTAATCTTCACAGCAGTTCTTTGAGTTAGGTATTATAATTAACATAAAAGTTATTAATATAAAGTTTCACAGATGCTTAGCAGGGTTCACAAAAAACTACAAGATTCAAGAATTAACTGGTACATTTGTATCTTGATAAGAGCAGTTCTCTTTAAATCATGCCTTTATTTGCAATCTTTTACACTAAAATACATCATTCATGTTTAACCAATGAAAGCATACCTATTAGTGTGGAAAATTGTTGAATAAGAACAACAGTGGTTCTGAAAGTGCTAGAATTATATTCAGCATTTATATAGTTTTGAATTGGTGAAATCATTTGAAATATTCGTCTCATAATCTTATCAGTTTTTTATTGTTTTTCTTGAAAGTTTTCATTTTTTAATTCTTTTTTTATATTCATACAATTTATTAATTTATTTTTGTTATAGATGTTTCTCCTTTTTTCCCCATTGACACCCTCATCCCCATCCCCCACCCCGTCCCCAGTTTGTTGTCCATGTCCATCAGTTATGCATATATGCGCATAAGTTCTGTGGTTTATCTCTTCCCTCCCCCTCCACCCCCTCTTCTGAGGGGTGTCAGTCTATACCCTACTTCCACATCTCTGGGTCTACCCTGTTCCTCAGACTGTTATGTTCATTATATTCCACAAATAAGTGAGATCATGTGATATTTGTCTTTCTCTGCTTGGCTTGTTTCGCTTAGGATAATACTCTCCAGGTCCCTCCATGTCGTCTCAAAGGATAAGAGATCTTTCTTTCTTACAGCTGCAGAGTACTCCATTGTGTATATGTACCACAGCTTTTTTATCCATTCATCCACTGATGGACACTTGGGCTGTTTCCAGATGTTAGCTATTGTAAATAGTGCTTCTATGAACATGGGGGTACATGTATTCTTTCTGGTTGGTGTTTCAGGCTTCTTAAGGTATATTCCTAGAAGTGGGATCACTGGGTCAAATGGCAATTCAATTTTTAATTTTTTGAGGTAACACCATAGTGTTTTCCACAGTGGCTGCACCAGTCTGCATTCCCATCAGCAGTGTACTAGAGTCCCCTTTTCTCCACACCCTCGCCAACACTTGTTGTTTGATGATTTGTTGATGGCGGCCATTCTGACAGGTGTGAGGTGATACCTCATTGTTGTTTTAATTTGCATCTCTCTGATGATTAGTGATGTTGAGCATTTCTTCATATGTCTCTTAGCCATTTGTATGTCCTGTTTGGTGAGGTGTCTATTTAGTTCCTCTGCCCATTTTTTAATTGGGTTCTTTGTCTTCCTTTTGTTGAGTTGTATGAGCACTCTATATATTTTGGAGATTAACCCCTTATCTGATGTATCATTGGCAATTATGCTCTCCCATAGAGTGGGTTCCCTATCTGTTTTGATGGTTGTTTCTTTTGGTGTGCAGAAGCTTTTGAGTTTGATGTAGTCCCATGTGTTCATTTTTCCCTTTGTTTCTGTTGCCTTAGGTGATGTATCAGTGAAGATTCTGCTGCGTATGATGTCCGAAATTTTGTTGCCTACATTTTCTTCTAGGATTTTTATGGATTCAGGAGTCACATTTAAGTCTTTTATCCATTTTGAGTTTATTCTTGTGTATGGTATAAGTTGATGGTCTAGTTTCATTTTTTTGCATGTAGCTGTCCAATTTTCCCAACACCATTTATTAAAGAGGCTGTCTTTACTCCATTGTATGCTCTTACCACCTTTGTTAATTCTTAACATTGTGTGTGTTTAAATATTTTCTCTTGTATATGAGAAGTGCCATTTCACAGTGTTCTCTGTAAGGTTTCCCTACATCATTGTTTCAGTGGGCTTTATGATTCTCAAATATATTGAATCATCATAAGCATTTACTGAAAGGGAACAAATAAGTTTAGACTTCCTGGCCATCATGAGTCAATTGTCAGTGGCTTCATGGAGGGCTAAGGGGAGAAACTGGAGGCTGGAGTTCGGTGTTAGCAGAGAGAAGGCTGGGATGGACCAATCATGACCACCACTGGCACAGACAGGAGGAGGGCAGCACCAGTGCCACCTGTTGGCCAACCTCAATTAATAACAAAGAAAAAAACCTCTTTGGCTGCTTGTGAAGAACAAAATCATGAAGAATCTTCTATAACTTTTTTTTAATCCTCACCTGAGGACATTTTTTTCATTGATTTCAGAGACAGAGGAAGGGAGAGGGAGAGAGACAGAAACATTGATGTTGATCAGTTGCCTCACACATGCACCCCAACCAGAGTTCGAACCCACAACCCAGGCACATGCCTTGACTGGGAATCGAACCCATGACCTTTCCATGCACAGACAACACTCTAACCACTGAGCAACACTGGCAAGGGCTATTCTATAATTTTTTATTATCATTCTTAAGTATAGTCCTTTTATCTCTTCCATCATTTTATATGCCAAAACACATTGAAATGAACAGTTTGGGCCTTTACCTGAATGGCATGTAAAAATCCCTAAGCATTCTTTCTGGTGAGTTAACTGGTAACAGAAAGGCTACATGTTGGTTCCCCTATTCAGGATGGTGTGGCCTCAACTTAACCACTTTGGGTGAGGTATAAGACATGTCAGTCTAGTCTAGCAGAACCATTTCTTAGAGGCATGTCCACACTAAGGAGGCAGTTATGAAGAAACATTGCTGTCATATAACTCATAGCAATGTAGACTTTGGCATCCTGGCATGGTGAAGTCTGGGCATGATGGCAAAAATGAGCTGTTGTTACAGGATGAGGCTTATGGCTATCCGCCGTCTCCAAGAGTAAGCAGTCACTGCACATGGCATGTTCTCTAGGTAAATTTAGATGTTTTTCTTGAGAATCTGAGCCAAAAGAGATGAAGTCCAAATCAGATTCAGCATCCTTTTTGTCCCTGGGTGTACAAAGTCTTCATGAAAAGGCAATCTCCTACATTTTTTGAGAAATGCCAGTTATTCTCTGCAACTCACACCACCTTACGCATTTAGAACTGGATGCCCTGCCATCTCATGCAGTGCTCTGTCCATGTGCTACCCTTCAGGCCATGTTATCTGTGGATCTACCACCAACTACTTGGGACCATGTACAGAGAGGAAAAAAAGTTATCATCTTTATCTGTCCTTTTTGTTGTTGTTGTTAATCCTCATCTGAGGATATTTTCCCAATGATTTGTTTGTTTGTTTTTAGATAGAGTGGAAAGGAAGGAGGGAGGGAGGGAGGGAGGGGGAGAGAGAGAGAGAGAGAGAGAGAGAGAGAGAGAGAGAGACAGAGACAGAGACAGAGACATTGATGTGAGAGACACATCGATTGGTTATCTCCCGCATGACCCCGACAGGAGCCGCGGACTGAACCTGGAACCCAGGTACATGCCCTTGACTGGGAATTGAACCCGAGACACTTTGGTCCATGGGCTGATGCTCTAACTACTGAGCCAAACCAGCCAGGGCTTTATCTGTCTTTTAATGACCATTCCCATCAATAGGTGTAAAGGGTTTGACATTTTACCTCACTCAAAAGCTAACAAGTTAGTTTGCTACTGTTTTATAGATGCCAGTAGAGGACACAAGACTCCTAAGCCAAAGACAAAGACTTTATTGCATATAGCAATAGCTATAGCCAGATAACCTAGAATATCAGCATTTTCTTGTCCTGATTTCCAAGGTTCCAATTCCTACAGGGTGATATGAAGAGGACCAGGTGACACTTGTACATGTAGCAGAATAAATTACAGGAGAGGAACCTGGAGCTTAGGGAAACTGTATCTTTTATAATGGACAGTGAGCAAGCCTGACCTTTGCTCTAAAGGGAAACACTTTCTCCGCCTTCTGAGGCTGTTCACCATACAAACATCATCAAAAAGAGAATTTGCAATAAAGGGTAACCAGTGCTTCTGCTTGCAAGATGTGCAAGGGACCTATGGAGAATTTTCTCCCAGCAATCCTTTAGTTTTGCTGCTGCTTGCTGTGGCAGAAAGGCACACTGTATGATTATACAATTATAGCAATACTCTTTCAATGGGCAACCTCAGGCTTTCAGCTTGTCAAGGCTCTTAACTTTAGGTCCTGAGATTCCCATGGCCTCCAAAGAGGATGTAAAGGCAAATAATGACTTTTGGCCACGTTTACTCATATAAAGACATTCTAATAACTTTAAAAAGTTATTTAGGGTTTCACTACAATGCTCTAAATTTAACCAAGTTTTAGTGTGACTCATACATCCTTAAAGGGAACCATTTTCATTTCTTAATGCTTCATTATTTGAATTGAAACACTGTATATAAAGTTTAGCTTATTTGAGTTCTTTATAAGAGACAGAAGATACTTACATGTACATATAATCTCAGACAGAATATGAAGAGAGCTCATCAAAGGAGAATGCTAATTCCAATCCAGTGGCCCTCTTTCAATGAATTGTTAATTTAAAGCTTGAGGGTAAAATAGGAAATAATCCATTTATTTACTCAGAGACAAAGCTCATTTCCTCCATGGTATAACATATTTCCTGAGGGCACTTATTATGTTATTATTATAGAATCTACTTTAGCAAAAAGATTACCTGTTAACCAGACTTCTGTACAGATAATTAAATTACTGCTTACCTCACACAGATGCCCCAGTCTTATGAAATAAATTAGTGCAGATCAGAATTTGTTTTTTTAAACTGAAACTTGTATTTAGCCATTTTCACATATCTTCAATAAATAAAATTAACTTACAATGAATTTTTTCACTTTTTAAATAAGGATTTATTTTCCTGTTTACTCTTTATTCTATCAAAGTATAAACACAGTACCTTTACCATAAGAAATAAAGGAACAATATTGTCTTTAAAAAAAGTGCTTTACATGAATAAAAAAGTGTGTTGGACTCTGTAGAATCACCATGAGTGGAATTTAAAATGGCACTAGAAATAAATGCTACCAGAAAGCTCTAGTTTCACCAGAGAGGAAAATAAGCAGTGGATTTTACAAGTGGGGATTCTGACTACGGACTGGCATGTTTACACGTGTGCAGTGCTCTGAAAAGGTTACATAAGAAACTCGTTAGCAAGTGAGGGTAAGAATCTAAAGGTGGTGCTTGTCTCATAAAGCAATACTGAAGCCATGGAGAGACTGGCACAGATAGCCTCAGCACAAGAAAAACACAAACCCATGAAGTGTTTCATGTTTCTGGAAGTGCCTAAAAGGAGTCACTGCCTGAGGGTGATGGTGGACTCAATTCCCCACCATCTCCCTGGCTATTCAAGAGTCAAAAAACGAGAGGTGGAAAAAAGAAAATGCAGTGAGCTAGTCCTGCACTTAAAAAATATATAACCACTACAACCATATTAGCTATAAGACTTCCTGAGTGTCTATAAATTTAGTAAAAATGCTGGGGGGGTAGGAACCCACTGAAGGCAGCCTGGTGAATTCAGACATATGAGATCCAGCTCATATTGATTCATTCAGAACTTGAAACAGTCTAGAGGCATTTTTCTTTACTACACATCTTAAGTACATGTAGCACTTAGTGCCAGGCACTTCTCTACTGTTTTACAAATATTAATTTATTTTAATACTCCTAATAACCTTTTGAGGTAGTACTATTATTATCCTCACTTTACAGATGAGGAAACTGAGGTACACTGTATAAGAAACTTGACCAATGTCACACAGCTTAGGGAGTGGCAAAACCAGGATTCAAAGTCAGGTGGTTTGGCTTCAGAGCAGGACTGGGACTAGGGTGAGGTGAGTGAGGCACCAGTCTTAGGTGCAAAATTTAAGGGGGCACCAAAAACTCAATAATCAGGATAAATATCTTAATGCAGAATTTGAGAAAACGAATTAATGCAAATCACCCATTTGAACAAATACCAAGAGTTGAAATAAGGATGAGATCATCAATATTACTGATTTTTTCTTTTTCTTTTGCCTCAGCCTTCAATCTGGCTCGGCATAGCACTGCTTTAGAATCCGTGCTTGTTACTATTATGGTCAACAACCTCTTTTAAAAACATCTCTCTTTTCTTCAGAACTCTGATTTCAGTTAGTAATTGTACAAATGTAGTGTGCTTATCTGGCTAGTGTTCCTCTGCCTTTTAGAAGATGGTAAACTCTGTGAGAGGAGGGGATTGTTTGGGTCACTATTTTATCCCAGACAAGCTGAGAAAAGGATCTGACTGGGAGGTAGAAGTGTGTGATGGGGAAGTTGTCTGGATGTCACAGGAAGGAAGGGATATATCACCAATAAGTTGCACACTCAAACATGACACAATTACATAGCTGACAGGAGGAACCCATAGAAAAGATCATGAATACAAAGTCTGGCGAAATTGTAATGAGTAATAAATAATACACTCCAGGTAAATAATCAAAGGCCTATATGCTCAAATCATAAAAGAAATTGAGCTAAAAATAAGATAAATTGGGCTGAAAGCAAATTAGAATTTTTATTAAAATTGAAAATATGATCCAGATACTATTTCATCCTATAGCTATAAGAGTCAGCCTTTAGCACCATAGCACTTATGGAAGTAGGAAGGAATAAATAAAAATGTGTAGCCATATGGAAAGTTTTGAATGTGCTAGAAATCTTAGCAAAGTTTTGTGACATAATGACCATATTCTGCATTATCTGAGTTTACATCTGAAAGAGACATTGGTTTTTTACTCTGTTTCTTAGAGCTCAAAATAATTCATCAAAAAAACAGCTTCCCTTATCTTCACAACCTATAATTAGTTTGGAAAATACTAGTTTTCCCTATTTCATAAATCTTCATTCTTCTTATTTTTTTGTAAGGAGATCATTTGGTTGGTTACTTGAGGAACTGTCAGATGGGAAAAGGCAGCAAGGTAAGAAGAGCGATAGTTTAAGACTCAATAATAATTTAATAGTAAAACTACCCACTTCCCTTTCCTGTATGTCCTGAATTCTGAAGACAGAATGACCTTCGGAATCTTCCATCAGAAAACTTGTATGTTTCCTTAGTCAGGAAAGATCAAGCACTCTCTTTACATAGAAACTGGCACCTTAACAATTTACATGTAGGCAACAGGTGAAAAATCAGGGTTATACAGTTAAATCGTAAATTTAAAACTGCTATTTATGTTGAATTTCTGCTATTGAGATTTTATCCAAATTAGCTTATTAACAGACTTATTTTTACGATAATCGGAGCATTGCTGAACACACAAGTAATAACTATACTAATTCAAGCTCAGGCATGTCTACACCCATGTCCATAGCAGAGCTATTCACAACAGCCAAAAGGCAGAAGCAGTGCAAGTGCCCGTCAACTAATGAATGGATAGACTAAATGGGCACTGCGCAAGACGAACCCTGGAAAAAATTAATGAATTGGGGTGGGAGGTATTGCCTCACCCACCATACTCGCCCGATATTGCGCCATCGGATTTCCATTTATTCCGATCGCTATAACATTTTCTAAGTGGCAAAAAATTTGAAAATTTGAATGATGTCCAAAATGCCATCTCCAGATATTTTGCTCAAAAACCAATTGATTTTTATCGATCCGGCATTGAAAATTTGCACACTGGAATGGCAAAAGGTTGTTGATAACGAGGATGATTACATCATTGATTAAAAATAAAAACTTGTTAAAAATTTATCTGTTTGAATTTAATGTAAAAACACGACATTACTTTCCGGTCCCCCTAATACATTGGATGTATTAGAAAGGAAGGACATGCTGACAGATGATGATATAACATGGATGAATCTTGAAAACATTATGCTAAGTGAAATAAGCCAGTCATAAAAGGACAAATGCTGTAAGACTACACTTATCTGAGATACCTAGAGTAGTCAAATTCTTAGAGACAGAAAGTAGAATGGTGGTTGCTAGAAGCTAGAGGGATGAAGGAACAGGGAGTTAGATGTTTAATGGGTACAGAGTTTCAGTTGGGGAAGATAAAAAGTCTGGAGATAGATGGTGATGGTGGTTGTACAACAATGTGAATGCACTTAATGCCATAAAACTATATACTTAAGAATGGTTCAAATGGTTTAAGTTTCACGTTATGTATATTTTACTATAATAAAAAAATCAAGCAGTTGTCAATAAGTTTAGAAAATTAATCTTTCCAAATGTAACATAAAACACGTACTTAAAATAGATTAAAATTGCCCTGGCAGGTATGGCTCAGTTGATTGGAGCATCATCTCATACATCGAGGGGTGGCGGGTTCAATTCCCAGTCAGGACACATGCCCAGGTTGTAGGTTCAATCCTTGGTTGGGGAACACTCGGGAGGCAACCCCTCAATGTTTCTCTCTTTCTCCCTCTCTCCCTTCCTCTCTTTCTCAAATCAATAAAAACATATCCTCAAGTGAGGTTAAAAAACGTTTAAAATCTATATACTTTGATCAATAGGCAGATATGCTAGAAAAAAAGGTTCTCAGAAGAAAAAATAATTCTTCTGCCAGGACATGTTGGATAACATTCACTCAAGACACACTCCTACACAATGCCCTCCCTTTTCTTTTTCATTTAAGAAAGCATATTAGAATCCAAGAGAGTGAGAAGGACATTATCATACGGTAACCTGAAATAACAACTCATTTATTTTTAATTAAATAATTTACAAACTCTGGTACTTTATTATTGGTAAAACTTTTTATGAGACACCTCTCACTAATCCTGGTACACAAGTGGGCTGAAAACTGCTGGTCTAAGGTCACATCAAGCATAAGCTATCAAGCAAGTCATGGATAAACGTAAATCACTTTACAATGTTCAGACACCAGCTGAAGTAGTGCAGTGATTGATTTTATACCCTCAAGTAAGGCTTATGGCAAAAAAGAAAAAGCTAAAAATGTGCTGGTGCTAATTTTAACTGCATGTAATAGAAATCTCATTTCATGTTCTAAATCTATAATTCTGATCTTATCAATCATGTCAGAACAGAGTAGCATATCAAGATCTAAAATTACTGAAGAAGGGCATACATACATGCCCTCCTGTGAATATTTTCTTGAAGAGTGAAGTTGACTACCATGTTTAAAAGTGTTGTCATGGTCTTTTATGAAATTCAGTGGGAATGAGAGGTGTATGGTGAGTAGAATTATTTTCTTCACATTCCAATTTCTGTAAGAGATGAAATCCACATTATCTGCCATTAATTTTAACCAAAACAACAGCTACCATTGGTGGAACAACTTCCATTTGCTGAACAAATACGTACATCCTCAAAGAAAAGATTAGTACAGGTTCATGTATCCAAAATTCTGAAAAATGCAAGTTTTGGTGACAACTTTGACCTATGTATACACTCTATCCCACTAAGTGTGACTATCTGCACATTTTACTACAGAATTAAAAACTTGTTTGATTATACGATGCTGCTTCAGACCCTGCTGGGGCTGTTATATAACATCTGTATTTACACTGTATTATCTTTCTAAAATAAAAATTCTAAGAAAATCCTGAATTCTAAAACTCATCTTGTCTTAAGATTCCAGAAAAAGAATCATGAACTTGCATTCTCATTTTACAGATGAAGAAAATGAGGCTCAGGAGGTGGTGGTAGCTTGTCAAGGCCATACAGCAAGAGGCAGAGAGGTACTGAAAGAGGGCTGCCTGCTTATAATGCCTGTCGTCTTTCCATTATACCAGACAAGAGGAAAAGAGTGTAAGGTAAGAGATTAGTGATTTGGTGCTTTCTGGGTGGGCTTCCTGGCATAAGTGTAGCAAGATAGCAAGACAAAAATGTTGCACAGACACTGATTACTTGAGTGTGATAGTTGGTAGGATTTTCAGTTTTTACCAATTTTATTTTCTTTGTTTTAATTTCCTATCTTCATGAATAATATTAAAATTTTCTACACTCACAAATCAAATAGAACCCTGGCTTATGTTTCACAATTGCTACAGCTTGCTCCACATGTTTTTAAACACTGATGTTTTTGAAATGTTAAAAATATATTGCATATATATATATAAGTATATAAAAATGTTATGTTTTTCTGTCTGGAAATTTAGGGGTAGGGGAGACTTGTGCCCTACCCCACAGAGAGATTTTTGCACCACCAGTTCAATGCTTCCTAAAGGAGATGGGTTTTATTTGTAATTTGGCAGCAAGATAACTATGGGCAGAGAGTGTTTCAAAGTGGGGGCAATCTGAGCACCGAGGCAGAAAGAAAACTGGCATTTCACATTTTCAGTTGCATACTCAGCTACAGCAGCAACAGTGCCAACATTTACTGTCAAAACCAAAAGTCTTAGGTCTCTCCAGGCAATTTCTATATCCAAACAATTTAATAGTAAATATAATTTTAAAAGATAAGGATGAAAAGACAACAATGGAACTCTCTCGTGTGAAGGCTGACCTCCTCTGAACTTCAGTGGATTCAGCATTATCTTTCCTTTTGTAGTTCAAAATAAAGTTATTCTTTCTATTGGCTATTAAACACTGAAGCTCCAGCAATTCTGGTTCCTTTCACCAGAATGAAGGTCAATTTGAAAAAGACAGGACGGGGCCAGAGCTTCAAATGTGAGGAAGACATGAGATATTTAGTAAATCCTTTTTTCTTGCCAAGGAGAATCAGTGAGATGCCCAAGAGCTACCCTGGCATATCTAGCATGCTGTCAGCCCATCCCAGTCAGTTGTGATACGACTACCTTTTAAAAAGAACTACTGAAATCACAGAATGGTAAAAGTTGGAATAGAGCCCTCCCACTGAACAATAACAAATGCACACAAATCTGAATCTCAACACCATATTTTTCAATGAACTGTCTCAAAAATTATAATGAGGTTAACCTAGAATTCCTAACATGTAGTCCCTCTGGTGCTACTGAAAATAGTTTGAGCCTTGTCCATTTTTAACTGGATTGATGGGAACAATAATGTCATTGTATTTTATACAATGAAATAAAAGATTTGGCAGTACAGCTAGCAGCTGTTATAAAGACACAAATGCCATCTTAATATGATTTCTTAAAATATTTAATAAGATGTTTTAGTATGCTCACTAATACTAGGTCAAAAAAAGAAAAAATATAAATTATCTTCCTCATAAAGACAGAGTGGATACACAGGGAAGCAATGGGTCTATTATCTAAAAGCTCTTAAAATGGAGGCATTAAATACATTTAAAAATTAAATGATGAAAAACCTGTCCAGCTAAAATCCCAACAGTCTTTAGAAATGGGTTCCTTGCTAAAGGAAATAAGTAATTTGTTGTCTGCTCTTTGCTGTAACACAATAACTATGATAATTACTTCACAGGACACTTAAAACACTTTAGATAAATTGCTCTGAAAGATTGCACATGTTTCCATTTTAAAATATATGAAAAAACTATAAAAACATAAGTCTACTTTATCCCCTTAATCTTATGAAATGAACAAAATGAAGAATTAGAGCAATTTCCCCAGGTGTTCAATTATACACTTGTTTGTATATATAATGTTAACTTTATATAATAATAATCTAACTACACATTTTATAAATGTCTTAATTTTAATATTTTATTTTTGTATCCTGTACATTGTGGGCAATAAAAAATGAATGATGAAACTTCTCAAGGAGTTTTGAATATATTAAGGGAGATAAGACAGGAGGCTGTATCATAAATAACTAACGCAGGGAATAAAGTGATAAATGGTTTAGAAATGGTATGACATTCTGTGAGAATTCAGAGAAAGGCAAGTTATCTTGGGATTATGAATCCAGAAGGTTTCTGGGGGCAGGAAGTACTTGAATTAAATCTTGGCAATGATTTGAAAGGATACTGGAGGTGTCCAGCTGGCTTCCCAGAAGCTGAAGGAGGGGTTATAATCCACCCACCAGAAAATGCAGGTAAAAGGGCCCAAGTGGCAGTTCTGAGGTAAGAAGAGTGTCTCTCGAGAACTCAGGAGAGATCGGTTTGACATGACTGCTAGTTTGGGGGCTGCTCTACCCACACTAGCAGACTGGAGCTTGGGAAGGGGCAAAGCTTTGGCTTTGAATAAAGGTGGCAGTTTTGATGAATAAACTAAACTGGACATAATAATGACAGAATTGAGAGTGTTTTGGGGATTCAAGTGTCTGGAAGACTTTTGATTAAACACAAGTGAGTGGATAAATCTGGAGATTTCTTCAAGGAGGACAACTGGCCCCATAGAACAGGAGTGTGGGGGCAGCCATGGGAAAGATAAAGTTGCTATGTCATTGCAGTTCTGCCTCTTTGACATAACTGTTATAAAATATCTTAACAAGAAAATGAATTCCAGTAGCCATGTAAGATAATTGACTTAGTATTTAAAAATTTTTTTTTCTTTTTTGATTTTAGAGAGAGAGGAAGGGAGAGGGAGAGAGATATAGAAACATCAGCGATAGAAACATCCATGAGAGAGAATATCGATTGGCCGCCTCCTGCATGCCCCCCACTGGGGATTAGGCCCACAGCCTGGGCATGTGCCCTGACCAGGAATTAAACCAGCAACTTCTTGGTGCATGGGTCGATGCTCAACCACTGAGCCACATCGGTCGGGCTTAGTATTTTAAAATAGACCTAGCTCTTTATAAAGAGTAGATATATATATACAAACTTAGTAATATAACAAGGTATAGCATAAAGAATAAAATATATTACTACAATATATTTTGGTCCTTTTCTAACAAAAGGACCAAAATTATGATTTTTAACAGAGAAGATAAGCAAGAAATAATTTATTCTATAAACACAAGCAGGAGCACTTTACTAATGTCTGGAATGAATTGATTGATACCTGAGTGCTTCTCTCATTTTCTTTTATTTCTCTCTTTAAAAAAGAAACATTTGTATATACTTTTTTCTTGAGATATGATTACTAAAGATATATAAAACTTGGACAGTAGCACCAACCAACATATTTTTATTAGGAATTTCTGTTTCACTGGAACTTATTAAGAACAAAGCTCATATGGGGCCTTATACCATTAATGACATTAATGTACCTCAAATTTCAGTATAAAATATTTTTATATATTCAGGTTTTGTTGTTTGTTGGCATGTGGCCAAAGGAACACATTTATAGATAAGATTGGCATTTTTCCCCTGGCAGACAGAAAGCCTCCGTTGAAACGCTTTCTGGATTGTTCTCTCATGGGTTGGGAGCAGAGGGGAGAAGGAGAAAGAGGGAGAGGGAAAGAATATATTACAGTTAGAAACAAATGTTTGCTTTATAACTTCATCCATATTTCAATGTAGGAACAATAAGTCATTACTAGCAAAAGATGTGAATTTCAAATGAAAATCAGCTTGAAAAACAGTGGTTCTCAAACTCCACTGCTCAGGAAAGCCACCTGAGATGATTTTAATACTCCCAATGCCCACGCCACACTCTACCAACTGTCAGAAGTTCTGGGGGTGGAATCTAGGCATCTGTGCCCCTGTTTTAAAGGTACCCAGGTGGGTGGGAGGACGGGGCGCTCCCCAGGCCCCCTCCGCACCTCTCTAGCCGAGGGTTCGAGGGTTCAGAACCCAGACTGACCAGGCGGCTGCCCCCCCCCCCCCGCGACAGTGGTAGAGGGAGAACACAGCGCCTCGCCTTCTGCATGGGAGGCCTTCACCTCGCCCTGCTGGCTCCTCACCCTCGGGAGGAACATGGATAATCTCAGTGATACCTTGAAGAAGCCGAAGATGACAGCTGTTGATAGAACTGAGGGTAGTTTAGAAGTCTGCTACAAGCCCTGGCTCAAAATAATAATGGAAACAGTGGAAAAATCCAAGGAAGTGCAATACTTCAACTGTTTTCAAGTTTGTTGATTCCACCGTCTCCTTGTACAGCCAAAGTAGCTAACATCTTAGCAGAAGTAGCCAAAAATGAAGTTATGTGAATTCCATGTGTGGATGCTGGATTGATTTCACCACTGGTGCAGCTACTAAATAGCAAAGACCAGGAAGTGCTGCTTCAAACTGGGCAGCACTAGGAAACATATGAGAGCCATGAGTGCAGAAGTGCAGTTGACCAAGCAGGTGGTGCACAGATTGTAACTGACCATTTAAGGTCACTAAGCAGTATAACAGATCCTGCCAATGAGAAGCTCTTGATTAGTCAGTTTTTTGTGGTATGCTGATGAACTACAGCAATGAGAACTATTCCTTTTAAGCTCAGCTTATCAATATGGGTGTTGGTAACTTAGTGAAATTACTGGGCATCCACTGCCAAAATACAGCTCTTACAGAAATGTGTCTCATTGCAATTGGCAATTTAGCAGAACTTGAGTCGATTACAGAACAGTTTACCAGTACCAACATTGCTGAAGAGCTGGTAAAACTGTTCAAGAAACAAATAGAACATGGTAAGAGGGAAATTATTTTTGAAGTTCTTGGTCACTGGCAGAAAATGATGCTATTAAACTACAGCTGGTTGAAGCAGGCTTGATAGAATGTCTACCAGAGATTGTTCAACAGAGAGCAGATAGTGACAAAAAGGATGATATTGCTGGGCTCAAAAACACTTCAGATCTAATGGTTTTATTACTTCTTAGAGAAGACTCCATGCAGAAATTATTTGAAGGAGGAAAAGGTAATGTATTTCAAAGGGTGCTATCCTGGATTCCATCAAATAACCACCAGCTACAGCTTGCTGGAGCATTGGCAATTGCAAATTTAGCCAGAAATGGTGGAAACTGTATCCATATGGTAGACTGTGGAACTGTAGAAAAACTTATGGATTTACTGGACAGACATGTAGGAGATGGAAATGTAACAGTACAGCATGCAGCACTAAGTGCCCTAAAAAACCTGATCATTTTAGTTGTAAAAAAAATCAAAGATGTTATCGCTGGGGTCTCAGAGGCTGTTTTGAAATTCCTTAAATCCAAAACGCCCCTGGTTCAGTTCAAACTTTTGGGGATATTAAGAGTGTAAACAGATGCACAAGCAGAAGCTGCTGAACAACTGGGAAAGAATGTTAAAAATCAGTGGAACATTTGGTAGAATGGTGTGATGGGAAGACAGACTACTCTCTGCCCTCATATGACACAGTAAATCAAAAGATGTAATTGAAACCATTGTACAAAGTGGTGGCATCAGACATCTAGTTACCATGGGAATAGTGAACATGTACAAGTGCAAAATGAAGCTCTTGTGGCTTTGGCACCTTTAGAATTGGGCACTGCCGAGAAAGATCTAGAAAGTGCTAAACTTGTACAGATTTTAAACAAACTACTAACAGATAAGAAGGTGCTCCTGAAATAAAACATAATTCCATGTCCTGAGCTGTGCTCTCAAGAGATCTGAATCTCTACACAAGGAAGTGCAGGATTTGGTCTTTCTAGATGTTGTATCCAAACTTCTCAATCATGAGAACAAATGTGTTGCCCAACAGGCCTCTCTCACAGAGAGACTTGCTGTGGAAAGCTGAGAACTGCCTCTTCCTGATACATGGCATCATCCCAGTCTCTGGTTTCCACTTTGTTCTCCATTCAGCTGCCTCTTCTACTTCATTCTCTTCCATATCACTTGTGCATGCATGTAATGTTTCATACCAATTGAAATTCTGTAGGTACCTACTCAATAAGATTTCTAAACCCACAGTTAGTGTGAACATGAATTTGTCAAAAACAACTCTCCACCCATAACTGTTGTCTTGTACTCCTGTTGTTTGGGCTACATTAAATAGAATGTGCATGTCATAGACCTATGATGATGTAAACTTGGTACTACATAATGACTTGCTCCTCACACTTGGTAAACTACATAATAATGTACTGGTAAATTAGAAACAAACAAGAATGCAGCAGGATTCTTTCTAGTTTATTAAAGATGATATTGAATAGTAAAAATAGTTCATGTTGCTTGGTAAGCACAGTGACCAAAAAACTGTATGGCTGTTCATTCATTAGTCTTACCTACTAATGTCAAACTCATGGTACCTATAGTTAAATAAAATCTAGTGCTCTCACTCTTTAAAAAAACAAAAACAAAAAACTCCCCAGGTGATTCTAATGTGAGAGACCCAGTGTTTTCAAATGTTCCTCTATTTCATACACCCTAAGCATAATAATAGCCTTTTGTAATCAAATTTAAAATTCTCTATGAAAATAAACAATGTAAGAATATTGTAAGAAAGTTGGATTTACTGATTTCATATCATGAATAATTAAATTTCTGATATGAGCTAAATTTTGGTGGGGGGAGGGTTGATTTTAGGATTCTTTAAATCATTAGTAGATGACAATAACATGTTTTTAGTATGATCTAGTAGTTGAATCCTAAAGTGTTCTGCAAATGTAATTTGTGTGCTTTGCAACTGAGCAGAAAGAGGGTAATTTCATGAGTAATTATAACATTAGGTAGAAGGTGACTAGTGACACAGATATAATACAGATAAAGTACTATGACTGTCGAAAAAATAGGAGAGATCAATCCCAGTTCAGTCCAAATGGAAGGTCATGGTATTCGATGTTGACTTTGAATCATTCATACCATATATTAAAAAGAGCAGGCAAGTCCTGGCCGGGTGGCTCAGTTAGTTGGAGTGTCATCCTGTACACAAAAGGTTGTGGGTTCAACTGCTGGTCAGGGCACACACCTAGGATGTAGGTTCAATCCCCAGCCGGGCGCATACGGTAGAAACAATTGATGTTTCTCTCTCACATGGATGTTTCTCTCCCTCTCTTTGTCTCCTCCCCGCCCATCTCTAAAAACAATGAACATATCCTTGAGTAAGAATTAAAAAGAAAAAAAAAGCAAGAGATGGAAATTAAGGAATACACCCAGGAAACAGAATAGTTTAGTTTGGCAGAAGCAAAAGAAGTAAAAGTTGGTATGTCCAGAAAAGGAAGGTGAAGCACTTCTGGGAGAATCCTGCATGTCTAAGCATGAGGTCCTTGGGATGTGAATGACAGTTTCTATGGTGGTCTTACTAGATCTTTCTGCAGTGTGTGGCACTGTTGTCCACTTGCTGCCCTTCTTCCTGCACTGTTTTCCCTCAGGATCCACAATGTCCTTCCTTTTTTATCTCTGTGATGTCCTTTCCAGCCCCCTTTAGACTTCTCTTCCTCCACTCATCCTATATATCACTCATTCCCCAAATTCTATCACATTTCTTTAAAATTTCTTGTCCCTGCCCTGGCCAGTTTGGCTTAGCAGATAGAGCGTCAGCCCACGGACCTAAGAGTCATGGGTTCAATTCCGGTCAAGGGCATGTGCCTTGGTTGCGGTTCACCCCCGACCCTGGTCAGGGTCGTGTGGGAGGCAACCAGTCGATGTGTCTCTCTAATGTTGATGTTACTCTCTCTCTCCCTCCCTCCCACTCTATCTGAAGATAAATAGAAAAATACCCTCAAGTGAGGATTAAAAAAAGAGTTTCTTGTCCCTGAACTCTACTCTATCCTGTATTAATTTCTCATACAACTATAGTACAGTGTTCAAACTACTTTCATGTGCTTGGACTTCAAACTGGAACCTATATGCCATCTACTCTTCTTTTTCCTTCTTCCCCACCTTAAGGAGTCATGTTGTTCAGTTGAGTCTTTCTCCTAGATACCCTAATCACTCTCACTAGGCTTCCAGCTTCCAGAATCAATATATCCCAGTCCATTCTCCACATGGCTTCCAAAGCATCGTTAAAAAATCCTGATCACATGACCACCCTGCTCAGGTCCCCGGGATTCCCAGGTTAATGTTCAGACTGCCTACCTGGAACATCGGCCCCTTAGGATTGGACACTTGTTCTCTTCTAACATGATCCCCTCCCACACACACTTGTGGTTCTAGCCATTCGGACCTGCCTACAGTTGTTTCAAGTCTGTGTGCCTTCCTAAGTATGGTTTCTCGTTCCTAAATATGGTTTCTCCTGCCTGCCTCATACTCTTCCCTTCTCATTCCGTAAATCTCAATTCTCTCCCTGGAAATCTTTATTTGTTTATTTTCCTTCTAAATCCTCACCTGAGGATATGTTTATTGATTTTTAGAGAGAGAGGAAGGCAGATAGAGAGATAGAGAGGGAGAAACATCAATTGGTTGCCTCTCATAGGTGTCCTGACTAGGAATCGAACCCACAACCTAGGTATGTGCCTTGACCCAGAATGGAACCCACAACCTTTTTGGTGTATGAGACAATGCTCCAACCAACTGAGACACCCAGCTGAGTCCCTGGAAATCTTTGGAGATTCTTGCTCTGAGTCAGATGTTCTTCCTCTGTGCCCAACTTGTGGTTCATACTGAACTGCAATTGTTAGTTTACTTGTCTGACCCCAGGGCAAGATTTTTACTCGCACAGACATCTATTAGGAGTCCACTATACTTCACTACACTTGTTTACAAGTCTGTCTCTGCTGGGAGCCTGTGAGCGCCTCACTGGGGAGGGCAGAAAACACTTCTTGTTCTGCTTTGTGTCTCATGCACTTAGCACTATGCCTGGCACATAATTAGCACTCAACTGAATGAGTGACTGATTAATCAGAGCTGTGTGGGAAAAGGGCTCATTCATCTACTCACTGAATGACTAGAGCAGCAATGTGAACAATAGGCTGGGGTGAGACTTTGAGAGAAGAGAGGAATAGATGCTACCATGAAAAGTCAGGAGCATCAACGCAACTGACAGATGGCATTCATTAACTTATTAAATTCACTGGCTTGTCTAGTTCAAACATCTGAGCTTTAAGTCCACCAAATAGCTTTATTCCTCTGTCTTCTCCCTCAGCCTGCGTTATTGGATACCAGATCACATCACATGGCTGCAGGAAAAAAAACGACCTCCCACCCTTTCCTATTCACCCAGTTCCATTCCTTTAGAGTAAAACACTATACCACTAACCCTCCCAGGAATAGCTGGTTGCATTTAACTAAAAAAAAACCACAATACACATTTGTTCACAAATGCCAGCACTGGCTCTATCTGGGGATACTCTCAAATGTGATCAGTTTCACTCTGATTCTAAAAAAATCTTCACAATTGATTTCAAGATGGATATTTGATCTGGTCAGTCCTTCTCCTAAAGAGATACAATGGAATTCCCAGCTTGCTTAGGGAAGACAATGGATCTCCCAAGGATAAGCTAATTGAGATAAGGGGAGGGATTAATATTGTCATTGGATATCTTCTGAAATGCAGGCCCAAACTGTTCCTAGGGATTGTTTCAGTGAAGCCCTAAGGTACTGGTCTCCCCCAGACCAGTGCCCTGATTATTTCACAGATATAATGGTCTAAAACATTGAGGAGCTAGTAACAAAAGTCCTTTGTATATGCTTATCATTCACCAAATTCTGTCAGGAGTTAACAGAATTAGAGCAGAGAGATGGATTTTTGTCTCTGTGTAGGCAATTCTATCACAAACTCCACCCTCTATCTCCTAGAATGCTCTCCTCCACACAGTCACCTGAGAAACTTAATACTCATCCTAACCCTGCGGCAACAGGCAGTAGCTCCTTCCATGAAGCTTCCTTTTCAGAACTGGCTTCAGCACCAAATTAAAATTCACGCATGTTGAGTTCCTTTAGAACAGATCAACAAACTTTTTTTTGTTAAATCTTTACTGTTGAAAGTATTACAGATGTCCCCCCCTTTTTCCCCTATTGACCCCCTCCTTTCCATCCCCAACCTCTTCCTGCTTTCCCTAAACTATTGTCTGTGCCCACTGGTTATGCATATACACATATCAGTTCTTTAGTTTATCTCTTCCCAACCCCCTCAACCCCCTTTCCTCTGAGGTTTGTCAGTCTGTTCTCTATTTGTATGTCTCTGGATAGATCAGCAAACTTTTCTGTAAAGGGTCAGATAATACATATTTTAGGCTTTGTGGCCATATACTCTTTGTTGCAATAACTCAACTCTGGCATCATTGTGTAAAGCAGCCTGTTTTTTGTGGTGGGGTTCCAATAAAACTTTATTTATGGACACTGAAATTTGAATTACATGTAATTTTCACATAATGTGGAATATTATTCTGATTTCTTTCTTTCTTTTTCTTTTTTAGGAGATAAGAAGGGTTTCCACCAAGCTTGGCCACAGAAGTGTCCTAGAATGCCTTTGTTTGCATTCAGATCCAGTCCACTCCTACTCTTTGACGTGAGAGCCTATTTTTTTTTTCAACCATTTAAAAATGTAAAAAATCACCTTGAACTCACAGGCCATACAAAACAGGCAGAGGGTCGGATTTGCATCAGCAGTAGTGTGTAGACCACTGCTTTAGAGCAATGCTCACCAGCCTTATCTACAGGTATGTTTGTAAATGACATTTGACCATTTCGAAAGCAAATTCAACCTCACAGGTGAAAATGATGATAGAAATTCAATTAGATTATTCTTTGAGCAGGACAGTACTCACTGAAACAAATCAAGCAATGGAAATAAAAGGAGGAGGGGGAAGAAGTAAGTCCAGGAAAAAGGAGGAGGAGAAGGAGGAAGAAGGAAGAAAGAAGAGGAAGAGAACAGAAGGAGGAAAAGAGGAAGAGGAGGAGGAAGAAGAAAAAAAAGAAAGGTTGGAGATGGGAGAGAAAATATTTATTGAGTGATAATATGCATCAAACATTCTTCTAAGTACTTTATGTACCTTATTTTATTTAATCCTCCCAAATCTTGTGAAGTAGGCACTACTTGTCCCATTTTATCAACACTTAGTTATTAAATGGCAGGACCATGATTCAAAGCCAGGTCTATGTTACTCCATGGCCCACACTCTTTCCATTCCACTTTGGTGTCTATAAGATCAGCTATATCATTTTTATTATTTGTAAGCACATCTTATGTAGCAGCAATTTTTAACCTTTTTCATCTCATGGCACACATAAGCTAATTGCTTATATTCTGCTGCACACCAAAAAATATATTATATTTTTTTGATGATCTGAAAAAAATAGATATAATTTTGATTCATTCACACCAGATGACTATTGTTGTGTTGGCTCTTGTAACTTTTTTATTTGACAGTCTAAGGGAAAAGAGGTCAGTGCACCTGACTAAATAGTCAGGTATTGCATATTTTAAAATTCTTGCGGCACACCAGCTGAAAATCGCTGTTATATAGTATAGTTCCAGTACATGGAGTTTTTAAATCTTAAAAAAATTTGAAATAGGAAATTTTTATGGCCACATAAAAGATGTTTGTGCATTCAAACTCTTTACTAAGTACATTTTCTTATATTAAAATTAATGTATTAGCAATGATTACTCAATGGTACATGGGAACTACATATCAGTATAGTATTTTGATAACTGCAAACAAGCTACTATAAATGTGTCTCTCTATGTAGTTTATTTATTTTTGACTTTTTATTGAATATTACAATTAATTTAGATTCAATAAGAAACTTTTCTTTTTAGCTCACTTTACATGGATTCACACATTTATCTATTCCCCTATCTTGGCTTAACAGTATGTTTTATTGGAGACATGAATCCTTCCTCAGGTTGGTAGACAGTTTAAATTACATTAAACTGTCTTTCTCCACTACCACCTCTACTCTGTAAATGCTTCTCAGGGTAAATCAGCAATCTGCAGGGACCAGGGACAGGAGGAGTAAGTAAGTAGATGAAGAATAACAGTTGAGAAAGTGTTTCCCTCACTAAAAAGATATCATATAACTAACTATATGGGCTATCACTACTGAATTTGCTTATTGTTATCTTTGGTGCAAGTGTCATTTACCTTCTGTGAGAGGAGATATGAGTTTTATTTCTTCAGCCAAAGGTTATAATTTAGACCTTGAGTCTGTTGTTGCTTATAGTGGCTTTTCTCCATTTCTGTTTTGGAGGGACATAATAGAGGTGGTGACGATCAGCCTACTTAGAATAGCACATGCATGAATTGGGCTAGGATTTCCCAAAACAAAAGTTATCTAGGGCTCAGGGTGGTCACAGGACATAACCTCCTATTTTTTTTTCTTAATCCTTACCTGAGGATATTTTTCCATTTATCTTCAGACAGAGTGTGAGGGAGAGAGAGAGAAACATCGATGTGAGAGAGACACATTGATTGGTTGCCTCCTGCATGACCCCGAGCAGGGCTGGGGACCGAACCGCAACCAAGGTACATGCCCTTGACTGGAATCAAACCTACAACTCTTTGGTCCAAGAGCCGATGCTCTAATCACTGAGCCAAACCGGCCCAGGCCATAACCCCCTATTTTAAATAAAAATGTGGACTGATCATTGGAATAATTGGAATAGTATAATCAGAGAAATTTGGCATTCCAGCCCTGGCTGGTTTGGCTCAGTGGTTGGAGTTTCAGCCCTCGGACCAAAGAGTCTCGGGTTTGATTCTGGTCAAGGGCACATACCTCGGTTGTAGTTCAGTCCCGGGCCCTGGCCAGGGTCATGTGGGAGGCAACCAGTCAATGTGTCTCTTTCACATCAATGTTTCTCTCTCTCTCTCTCTCTCTCTCTCTCTCTCTCTCTCCTTCCCTCCCACTCTATCTGAAGATAAATGGAAAAATATCTTCAGGTGAGGGTTTAAAAAAATTAAAAAAAAAAAAAGAAATTTGGCATTCCATTAAAATCCTATATATACTGCCAACAGTATAAACAGAAAAAGTACACATTTTCTGCCTATCAGTAGTTATTTAGGTACTTGACATATGTTTGTAAGCTTTTAAAAAAATGTTTTTATTGATATTTTAGAGAGAGAGAGAGGGAGAGATAGAAACATCTATGTGAGAAACATCGATCGGCTGCCTCCTGCACGTCCGTCACTGGGGATCTAGCCCGAAACTCGGGCATGTGCCCTGACTGGGAATCCAACTGGGACCTCTCAGTTCATAGGACGATGCTCAATCCCCTGAACCACACCAGCTGGGCTGTTCGTAAGGTTTTTAAGTCTTTGTATGACTCATCTTTGTTTCCCTTCTCATGACTAGCAGTTCCGTCAGGGCCAGGTACACCAAGAAATGACTGTTGAATTAAATCAAACCAACAGCTAAGTCACAGAAGCTAAGATGTCAGAGCCTTATTTGGGAATTCCTCACTAGCAGGAATTTTGACCTGCTGTAGATAAAAGTTTTCTAATTCATTAGTTTTCAAAATGTGGTCTCCAGACCACTAGCATCAGCATCACCTGGAAACTTGTTAGAAAGTCAAATTCTTGGGCCCTACTCCAGCTCCACTGAATCAGAAACTCTGGAGGGGGGATTAGAATTGTATGGCAATAAATCCTTCAGGTGATTCTGATACACATTAAAGTATGACAACCTCTGTAATCAAACCAACAATGGTATTGTGGGGTCCCTCCTTTCCTGAAAGGAAGACTGCTAAGAGGAAGAGATACATTTCCCACATTTGGGGAAAACCTATGGTGCCACTACATATAAACTTAGAAGGTTTTAGATAAAAGGTAGGCTTAAACATTAGTCTCATCAGATTTTAGAGGCTCTATTTCATCTCAGAGTCTCAAAGGTCAACATTCAGTACTAAATCCAGCAAATTTATCGGATGGAAAAATAATACTATCATAAGGCGTTCATCTTTTCTGCCCTGCCCTATCTTGCTGCATGAAATGTGGGCATTACCAGCAGTCAAATTAAAAGAATGAGGATGAGGGGCACAACCAAAGGAAGAAAGAGCAGATAGTAAGATGGATCTTGTGTCTTGATTATAATCTATGGAGCGCCATATTTTCCTGAGCCCCGAAACACCAGACTTCTTTGTCCTGTGTAAAAATACTACTACTTCATTTAACTCACTCTTTTTCAAGTTTCTGTCAGCTGAACACCATTCCTATCTCACACAAAAGCTACACACCATTTCTCTCAAACATTTAAAAAAGAATCATTTATACTCATAAAAAGTTGAATAAGCAACTATCAGCATAGGACAGAGCAGGGTCAACAGTACAGAACAAAGGAGGCAGTTCATTCTTTGTGATTACAACTGTCTAAACATTTCTGACAGATCTCATGTGGCAATGTTTTTCTGCATGCCATTTTACAGAAGTTAAACAATAAAGAATTAAAGTAAAAACTTGAAAAGCTAATCAAAGAAAATGAACTGCAATCATTTTTTGGAAGCTATAGTGCATCAACATTTGAATATCCACTATTACTTTCCTCATTTCAGCATTGTACACTATGAGTATCTATTCTTTCAGAGTTCTGTAAAGGCTTTAGAATCTGCTGACTGTCATCAACTAGCTGCTGAAGCCACAAAGCTCTGCAACACCGCTGGACCGTAGCAAATGTAAAAAAGATAGTTAACTACTGCAAATAGGGCTTCTGTAGGCAGATAAATGGCATTACAAAGCTGGAGCTGCAGTGCTCACATCTAGGCACTTTCAGAGACCAGTCTACATGAGTATGAACAAAACCACCTAGGATTAGTCACATTTCCACTGGTTCCACAGGAAAAGAAACTGGCAAATAAAGAATCTAATGGCTCAGCTGTTGGCAGATGAAATATAGAAGATCAAGAGAAAAGAGTTGTGTTTTGGGGTAACCTCTGCCTCCATATACCTCTAATCCAACACCAAATTAATCTGTATACATGACTGTTTGGAATTAAACATGCCAGAAAGATAATTTATTATCCCTGCATTTACTTTGGGTAAATACTACTTAATTTTACTCCCTTCTGAATAATTAAAATGCATTATCTCAATGGAAAATATAATTAGTTTCATTATGCAATTTATTTTTGAATTAAAAATAGCCAGATAGCAAGCAGATGCTCAGAGGTCATAAACTGGATGATGCATAATTAGCAAACCAGAAATTAATACAATTTAATGATTGGCATAATAACAGAGAATTACAAGTTGACTCCAAATTGTTTTTTCTCTCAAATGTGTCTTTTTTGCCATTAAACATGGGTCATAAAAACTGGCTAATGACAGCATCACCAATGTTTTGGTTTAAAAATTTTTTTTTAATTTTTCACTTTTTTAGAGTAGTTTTAGCCTAAAAACAAAATTGAAAGGAAGGTACAGATTTCCCATGTACTTCCTACTTCTACACATGTATAGTTTCCCCCGTTATCAACATCCCCCATGAGAATGGTACATTTGTTACCATTGATGAACCTACTTTGACACATCATAATCATCAAAGTCCATGGTTTACACTAGAGTTCACTCTTGGTGGTGTCCATTCTATAGGCATGGACAAATGTATAATGACATGCATCCATTATTATAGTATATGGAGTAATTCACTATCTTTAAAAAATCCTCTGTGCTTTGTCTATTAATCCCTCCTCCCATCCTAATGCCTGGCAACAATAAATCTTTTTATTGTCTCCATAGTTTTGCCTTTTCAAGAATGTCATATGCTTGGAATCCTACTGTAATGTAGCCTTTTCAAATCGGCTTCTTTCACTTAGTAACATTCATTTAAGATTTCTTCATGTCTTTTCAGGACTTGCTAGCTCATTTCTTTTCAGCCCTGAGTAATATTCTATTGTTTGAATGTTTATTTATCTATGTACCCACCGAAGGACATCTTGTTTGCTTCCAAGTTTGGTTATTATAAATAAAGCTGCTATAAATATTTGTATGCAGGTTTTTGTGTGAACATAAATTTTCAACTCATTTGGATAAATATCAAGGAGCATGACTGCTGGATCATATAAGAGTATGTTTAGTTTTGTAAGAAAACTCCAAACTGTTTTTCCAAAGGGGCTGTACCATTTTACATTCCCACCAGCAATGTATGAGAGCTCCTGTGCTCCACACTCTCATCTGCATTTGATGTTGTCAGAGTTCTAGAGTTTGGCCATTCTGATAAGTATGTACCAGTGCATATATCTTTCCGAGTTAGTGTTTTCATTTTCTTCAGATAAATACACAGAAGTGGAACTGCTGGATCTTATGGTAGTTATATTTTTAATATTTTGAGGAACCGCCACTCTATTTTCCATAGTGGCTGAACCAATTTACATTCTCACCAACAGAGCACAGGGGTTCCTTTTTCTCTACATACTTGCCAAAATTTGTTATTTTTGTCTTTCTGATAGTAATCACTCTAACGTGTGAGGTGGTACCTCATTGTGGTTTTGATTTGCATTTCCTTGATGATGTTGAGTATCTTCTCAAGTACATGTTGGCCATCTGTATGTCTTCTTTGGGGAAAAACATCTATTCAGATCCTCTGCCCATTTTTTAACTGAATTGTTTGGGGATTTTTGCTATTGAATTTTATCAGTTCTTTTTTATTTTTCTTTATTGATTTTAGAGAAAGAGGAAGGGAGAGGGAGAGAGAGAGATAGAAACATCAATGAGAGAGAACATCAACTGGCCACCTCCAACATGACTCCCACTGGGGATTTGGCCCAAACCTGTGCATGTGCCCTGACTGGGAATTGAACCGGTGACCTCTTGGTGCATGGGTCGATGCTCAACCACTGAGCCACACTGACTGGACCTTTTTTTTTTAAATCCTCACCTGAGGATATGTGTTTATTGATTTTTAGAGAGAGAGGAAGGGGGACGGGAGAGAAACATTGATGTGAGAGAGAAACATCAATCAGTTGCCTCCTATACGTGCCCAGACCAGGGATCACACTCGAAATCTAGGTATGTGCCTTGACTAGGAATTGAACCGGTGACCTTTCAGTGTACAGGACGATGCTCCAACCAACTGAGCCACCTGGCCAGGGCAAACTGTATGAGTTTTTTTTTTTTTTTTTTAATGTATTTTGGATATTAACCCCTTATCAGATATTATTTGAAAATACTTTCTCTCATTCAGTAGGTTGACTTTTCATTTTTCTTGACAGTTTTCTTTGCAGTGCAGAAGTTTTTTAGTTTGATGTAGTCCACTTGTTTACTTTTACTTTTGTTGCCTTTGCTTTTGGTGTCAAATCCAAAAGCATCTCTAAGACTAGTGTCAAGGAACTTACCACCTATGTTTTCTTCTAGGAGTTTTATGACTTAAGGCCTTGCACTCAAATCTTTAATTCATTTTGAGTTCATTTTTGTGTATGGTTTAAGTAGTGGTCCAGTTTAATTCTTCTGAGTATTGGCCAGTTTTCACATAACATCAGTTATTGAAAAACTGTCTTTTCCTATATGTACCCCTATGTTCATAGCAGCACTATTTATAATCTCTAAGATCTGGAAACAACCCAAGTGTCCATCAATAGATGAATGGATAAAAAAGCTGTGGTACATATACACAATGGAGTACTATGCAGTTGTATGAAAAAAAGATCTCTTATCCTTTGAGACGACATGGAGGGACCTCGAGAGTATTATGCTAAGTGAAATAAGCCAATCAGAGAAAGGCAAATACCACATGATCTCACTTATTTGTGGAATATAATGAACTAAACAAACCAATGAACAAAATTGACCCAGAGACATAGAGGTAGGGTACAGACTGACAAACCTCAGAAGAGGGAGTGTTGGGGGGCAGAGATAAACCACAGAACTTATATAAATGTATGCATAACCAATAGACATAGACAACAAAGCTGGGGATGGGGCGGCGGGGATGGGGAGGAGGGTTTCAATGGGGGAAAAAGGGGAAACATCTGTAACAAAAACAAATTAATAAAAATGATTTTTTAAAAAAGTATCTGAATTGTAAATAGCCATCATTTGCTGAAAGAAAAATGTGGTGGTATAAAAGTACTTTATTGAAATCAGGAAGTCTTTGTCCCAACTAGTGGTCTCAAACTAAAATGCTTATGGGGGGTCAAGTAGTTAAAGTGGAATGAATCTGCCCAGTGGAGGAACAAAGACTCAAGCCCTGCTTACTGGGCAGCTAAGGGCCTGCTGCTACTCAGTTCCAGCTGACTGTGGTCAGGGAAATATAAACCCAGTGTTGCCAGACCACCTGATTTTTTTCAAAAATCCAGAAATTCAAAATTATATATGAAATTAACTGTTTTTAAAGTGGTAGAAACTAATCTAAGAGTGCTCTGTGGTTCCAGGATAAAGAAACACACCCATGGCTAGATGCCGTCTAGACTTTGTGCTGCTACTAAGTAGCAATGGGTTTCCTTGAGACTGGTTCCTTATCTGAAAAACACATGTCCAAGTTTTCCCTTGGCACCAGACGCCTGTTCTGGTGCTCTAATATAACAAATTTCTTTACTTGTAAATAAAGTGTTTAGAAATTTTAATTCTCAGTAAGAGTATTGAAATATGTGATATCAAAGTTTGAAAGGACAATCACAAAATGCCGATACAATCTTCATCAGAGACTTGATTGCTAGTTTAGGAGTATGATTTATCTACAGAAGTTTCTATTGTTAAATGTGCCACATCTAATTAGGTGAACAATCACCAAACAAGAAGAGACATGAAAGAAGTTTCAATTTTTGAGAGGCAGTGTTTTTTAGTGGTCAAGAACACACACTGGAGCCCGACTGGCCTGGGTCAAAGCCCGTTTCCCCACCTACTAACTGTCTTACACAAGTTGCCTAAGATCTCTGTGCCTCAATTTCCTCATGTGTAAAAATGGAATCACAGTTCCTACCTCATAGGGTTATTATGAAGGTTAAATGAATTTTTGGTAGTGCTTAGAATAGTGTCTGACACAGAAAAAGCATCAGGAAAGAATTAGCTGTTATTATTACTAATGTAAAACACATTAATAGCTAAATTCACCAAATCTCCTACAATGGTTAAACTAGCATTTTACTCTAGAATATCTAAAATAAATGAAACCTAATCTTCATCCAACCAAGGCCAAAGTCAATGGTTTGCCTAAACAATTCCACTGGCAATTTGTAAATGAGGACCTAACATGCCACAGTTCGTAGAAAGCTAACAGAGTTCAACTTAGGAAACGTGGGTCAATGCAGTGGAACAGGGGCCATTCAAAATCAAAGGGTGTGAACACCTCATCCTCAGTTTCCACCCCCTTGTGATTAATTAACAGCTCTACTGCATGGAACACCAGCTGTATCCTAGCTCATATGCCTGACCACAACAGAGGACTACAACAGTATAATGAAAACTGTGCTTCTAATTGTCCAGCAGGCATTCATGGCTTGGCTAAGAAAGGCTCTTTTTACTCCCCTCCTTTCTGATTAACTAGATGGCTTTATAAATCCCCTTAATAAGTTCATTTGTGTAACCCAAGGCTAGCCGCCCTTCCTTCCTGCTAAGAGGGCTCAGCTGCTTATTTGGATGTGGCCCATCAAAAGAGAATTGTTAAAAAAATTTTTTTTAATCTGCTAAATTGACAAATACCACCAATCTCACATCTCCCCCAATTTAGTAATGTTCTCCTGTATCATAAAGGAAGTCTAAGTGCATGCAAAACTAGCAGAAATATTTTCTAATTTATAAAAAAGATCTTATGATTGTCTCATACCAGGTCCATGTAATGTAACTAATATTCACACAGAACTTTATCATTTCTAAATGGTTTGCATATGCATTATTTCATTTAGTCCTCCAAACAACTCTTCTAGGTAGTACTATTATCATTCTAATTTTACTAGCAAGAAAGCTGAGGCTCAGAGAGGTTAAGTAACTTGTACAAGATCACATGACTACTAAGTGTTACATATGGGCTTGGTTTCAGGTCCTCTGACTTTAAATCTAATGCTTTTTCCTTTATAATTATGTATCTGTTGTCTTTTAGTCACACACCTGTCCCACTATACTTTGTACTACTGGAGCTAAGAGTTTGTAAACTAAATTTCCACTCTTTTACCAGTTGTCTTTCCATTTTTGCATTTGGTTCTGCTAACTGGAGGCACTGGTGGGCAATACAAAAGAATGGTAAAAACAAGATTCTTGGTTCTGACTCAAAATGAGGCAGTTGATGGTAGTTGCTATAGGAGCAGCGGGGCTGGTGTGATTCTTAACTCCAGCAGCCCAGGAATGACCTGCACATTTTCATTGGTTCCTACCCTGGTTAATATAGCACCTCTTTTTTTTTTTTTTTTTTTTTTTTAAATATTTTTCCTTTATTGATTTTAGAGAGAGAGGAAGGGAGAGAGAGAGAGAGATAGAAACATCGATGAGAGAGAACATCAACTGGCCGCCTCCTGCATGCCCCCCACTGGGGATTGGGCCCACAACCTGGGCATGTGCCCTGACCAGGAATCGAACTGGTGACCACTTGGTGCATGGGTCGATGCTCAACCAGTGAGCCACCAGCCGGATAGCACCTCTTGAGTAGATCTAGAATCAAATGCATGTTTCTACAACCCACTTGCAATAGCTAAAGCAAGTTTACGGGTTCTAGCTCAAGGACGTTAGCTGCTCTGGTATATATGTCACCTCTTCTTCCTTCTTGCTCTTCCAATACCTCCCTCTCTTTTTTTCAGCTCCAGCCTTTCTAATATATTCCTTTGTTTAAAACACCTAAAATGGCTTCTGCTTTCCTATGTACCTTGCCTTATATAAATATACTTGCAATGTGGCAACACTGTGAAGAGGGATATAAAGCAGAAAACAATGTCCCTGCCCTGAAGAAATCTATAATCTGCCTGTGTAATAGAATTAATACATGTGAACCAAGAGTAAATAGGACAAAGTAGATATATTCAAGGACTGAGGTAAATGGCACACAGACTATTTGTGTGATGGGAAAGTACATGGGTACTTCATCACAAACTCTATTTGCTTGGTGCAAAGAGTGGGACTTGCACTTGTGTTTTCCCTTCAGCACCCAGTCAAATTTGTTCACAGCCAATCCAGACACAGCCCCTCATCCAGCTCAGTTCTCTGGTCTTCCAAATCATTTCCCCTTCCTGGACATGCTTGGTTTATACTTCCTGCCCTGAAGCCATCTCTGGTGCCAAGTTGTCTGTCCGATTCTTGTTCAGTTTCCTGTTCATTAACTTCTGGCTCATTACAATATTAACATCCCTTAAATCCACATTTGCATCACCATACATCAGAAACTTTTTGTTTACAGTAAAAAGGAGCACAATCACTACACATATATAATTTGACACAGAACTATTAATTACAACAGTGAAAAAAAGTGATTAAATGATTTCTAGACTGTCAAATATTTTTCAGTCCTTATTAGAGCTACTGATTTTTTTCTCTCCTCTAAAATTAAAACATTCTATATCATTTGGGATTGAGTTTTATTTATTTTTACAACAACTACTACTTTTTACTAAGGGCTTACTCTATACCAGGTTCTTTGCATATGTTAACTCTTTCACACCTCTTCAAAACTGAATGTTTTCCTATTTTACAGATGATGAAAGTGAGGCCCACAGTGGTCAAGTTACTTCTCCATGTTCCTTACTTACTACTGGCAAAGCTAAGACTCAGGCTGTCTGACTTCTGAGTCTGTACACTTGAAAATGACACTGAACTGACCCTGTTTCCATGGATGGCAACAACATTTGTGACAACCACCAAAGTACCTCTGTGGTCAGTGTCCTATGCCAGAGGATAGCATCATGGGGCACAGCCTCTTCAGGGCACTGAGGAAAGGCTTAACAGGAGAGGTTCCAGAACAGCTCTGCTCTTCTTTGTTATATACTGGGATTCTACACGTGACTTTATTTGAAAAGGGCTCCACTAAACCTGCTGAAAGGAGCACACCTAAGCTAATACAGGGTTCCCAAAAGTTGTCTGCAAGAAGCAAAGGCTACTTCTTTGCTCCACATGGTTATAGATAGAAATCTGCACTTCTGCCTGTTGCACTTTCACATACTTCAAGGTCTTATAAAAGATGGAATAAACAGGGCAACTATTCAGAGAACCAAAGGTTTTCAAGCACTTGGCATTTTATCCCTATGACTTGTGAACAAGGCTGGGACTCTGTACAATTTTAAAGCTGGGATAGTTTCTCTATTGTACTTTCTAGTTCTGTACCAGTATCCTGATATCTTTCCCTGGAAAGAGCTGAAATATGGAGCCACTAAAGCATTACATGCAGATGAGATCTCAGAGGTTTCATTTTGGCAAGGATTAAAGCTTAAAGTCCCCGGCATATGGGAGAGTATATAGGCGACTCAGAGCTAATCCCATGTCTGATATGTGATTGAAATGATAGCAGCTCAATAAATATAGAACTGAATTAAGGAAACCAAGCTGTAGCAGAAGTTTATGTACCAGCCAGTAGGCTAGGGAGGCTCTGAGCATCCTGAAATAACTACATGAATGCAGAATCAAGGGCGGGCCTTAGGGGTTGATAAAAGATTTTTATTGTTGACAGGAAACAGGCTGGCTTCAATATTTGTACCAGAAAACAGACCCAGAAATTGGAAGACCATTAGGAACATTGTTCTGATTCATTGTGGTTTTGCAACCAGCAAATTAAATGAATTATTGGAAAAAAGAATCTCTGGGAAACAAATAATGACAATCCCTGTCCCTAAGTAATGTTTCCCTTTACCATTATAGAAACTACTGTGACTTTGGCAGAATTCTTAATGTTATTTATATCTTGAGCAATGCATTATTTTAATCTAAATGAGAGTGCTAGGCAAAAACAATCTAATTTCTTTGAGGACAAGGGTCTTTGCTTAAAATATATGTGTCTGGGCCAGTTAAGAGCCTCCTCTGTGTCACTGCCAGGAATTAGTCACAAACCAAATGCCCAATCAGTCTTTGTAAACTTATTAGCTTTCATCCCAACAAAGCCCATGTTTGTCACTGGGATATGTGCTTCTCCAGCTATTGGTTAAAGGATCAATGACACACTTCAAAGATTTTGGCAACAGTTTCCGTTCTTTGGGAAAAGGCATTTGTTCTCTCAAAAACAAATGCTAGATTTGTTCATTTGTTCCAAAAATAAGAGGAACATTTCTTTTGATTGTATTCCAACTCTATCTCTGCATTTAACAATGGGAAACCAAAATACCTTTTCCTACTGCTAGTAGAATTTGTGAGTAAGCTGATTTCTTAATTATGACATTTCTGAACCTTGGGAAGTCAGAATGTTACAGAAAAGTGAGGCAGAATATATTTAGCTAGTGACATTATCTGACAAAGGTCTGAAACAAAATTTCCTTAAGTTTACATTCATTCATTCATTCATTCATGGGCTCCTTCGTCAAGCAAATTAAGCACCTACTGTATGCCAGGCAGTATTCTTGGTGCTGGGATACATTAATGAACATAATACACAAAAGTTCCCACCCTCATGGACCTTCTACTCTAGTGAAGGGATACTGATAATAGCAAAATACCAGTTCATTATATAGTTTGTTAGGTGGTAAATACTATGGAGAAAAAGTAAAACTAGAGAACTAGAGAAGGAGGTAGGGGTTCCAAGGTTGTGTGTGTGTGTGTGTGTGTGTGTGTGTGTGTGTGTGTGTGTGTATACATGCATAGGTACACTTGCTCACCCCAGGATCAGGAAATAGCTTACCAAAAAGTGATATTTAAGCAAAGATCTGAAGAAGAGGCAGCAAAAAATGGAAACATGCAGGAAGAGTGTTCCAGACAGAGGGAACCATAGTGTAAAGGCCCTGAGGTTGAGAACATGCCTGACTTGTTCAAGGGGCATCAAGGAAGACAATGTACTGAGAGCAGAGTTGGGGAGGTCAGAATAAGGGCTTTGGCTTTGCACATGCTTAGTTAGGATAAAGTAATATCCACAATAAAATACTTGATAATAAGAAAATAGTTAACAAAACTTACAAATTTAAATAAAATGCATGTTGCAAACCCATATTTTATTACTAATGGTCATATTTAAAGAAAAAAGTATATATTACTCATGATCATTATCTAAAAGACATCACTGAAATTATCATATTCTAAGTACACGAGGGATTCATGAGTAGATAGTTTTACTCTGGTTTAAGGGATTTGTGAGCCAGGGCTCCCCTGTCCAAAAAGATAAAACCTCAACACACAATTCTACTACTTCAATGATAGGATTCAATTTTTCCTTCCTTTAGATCTTCAAGGCCTTTTATTTTCCAGATTCTTCTATTAAAACACAAACACTGTGCTAGGATGGAAAGGGGGCAGGGAAAAGAGCAGGAAGTCACACCTAAAGCAGTTATCATCTGATTTCTGAGAAGCAATAGGCAGCCAGCTGCCTGTGATAATTCTGTGTATATAAAACATGGCTTGGAGACCTGTGGAAGAGCTCTAGGAAATAGAGGTAAGATGGGAAAGTGGTGACAAGGTACAAAAAGCAAGCTTCCATTATGATTATTTCTATTAATGTGGACAAATGTCATACCTGTGAGTAAGCCACACTGACACTAAAATTCCAAGAACTTTTTTTTAGATATAATCAGCCACATAAGAGATAAGAAAAATGGCCAACACTGATGTCACAAAACCTTGTAGCAGGCAAACATTCCTAACTGTATTAAATTGCTCAGCCTAGAGCTTTTCTTCTTGTTCTGTAGTCCCCATTTATTCCACACAATGTACATGGATATGAAATGGATATTTAGAACCACAGGTGCAGTGTAACAACCTTGGCAGCATTTAGATTCATTATTTGATGTGAATGGGCAGCAGGGTAATAGCTTTGACTTCCATAGTGTAACTGAAAATGCAGGTTCAGCTGCCTGCCACATCCAAAGCCAAACTCATGAGGCAGGTGCTGGTGCAAAAGGAAAGGTTTTATTCAGGTGCTGCAAGACTTGGGAGCATGGTGGACTCCCCTCTCAAAGACCATCTCCCTCTTCTTGCTCAAGCCTGAGGTTCTTATAGAGATAGGGATGGGAGGGATATTTTCTATATAATTACCTTGCTAGCTTTCCACATCCTTAGCCCATCCATTCATCTTTCCAGCTTTTGGTACACTGGGTGTAAGAATCTCCCCCTGCACCATATTGGCCAATGAGGGAGACTACTGGCACTCCCTGTCCACAGTAGTGGAGAGGGATGGCGGCAGGACTCGCCATCAGGAAGCCTGGAGATACCACAGCCAAAGGTGGACATAGTGCCTGCACATCCACAAGAGCTGGTTGGAGTCCTCAGGGCTCCCCCTGGAACCCACCGAGCCTGATTCCTCTGCATAGTCCCCTATGGCTTGTCCCTCTGAAATGGCCAGCCAGGCCCATGCTCTGACTGACAGCTGCCAACTGCAACAATATGAGGCCTTATTTGTTGTCTACACATAGCACATTGACCACAATTCCCAAAGCCAAGGGCTTCCCTTATTAATGACTTAAGCATCTGGTGGGCATTTCTCTTTTTTGGGGGGTCTGCATTCATCTTTTTTGTTTTGCAATTTTTAATAATTTATGTTTGTTACAGAAGTTTCTCCTTTTTCCCTCTAGACATCCTCCTCCTGATACCCACCCCCACTTCTGGCACTGTTGTCTATGTCCATTGGTTACGCATGCATGCATATAAGTTATTTGGTTTATCTCATCCATCCCCCCGTCCTCCTCCTCTGAGGTTTGTCAGTCCGAACTGTACTCCTTTCTATGTCTCTGGGAATATTTGGTTTATCAGCTTATATTGTTCATTATATTCCACAGATAAGTGAAATCACGTGGTATTTGTCTTTCTCCGATTGGCTTATTTCGCTTGGCATAATACTCTCCAGGTCCCTTCATGTCGTGTCAAAGGATACAAAATCTTTCTTTGTAAAAGCTGCATAGTGTTCCATAATGTATACGCACCACAGCTTTTTAATCTACTCATCTATTGATGGACACTTGGGCTGTTTCCAGATCTTAGCAATTGTAAATAGTGCTGCTATAAACATAGGGGTACATATATTCTTTCTGATTGTGGTGTTTCAGGCTTCTTAGGATATATTCCTAGAAATAGGATCACTGGGTCAAATGGCAGTTCCATTTCTAAATGTTTGAGGAAACACCATATTGTTTTCTACAGTGGCTGCATCAGTCTGCATTCCCACCAGCAGTGTAATTCCCACCATTTTCTCAACACTCTGGCCAGCACTTGTTCTTTCATGATTTGCTGATGGCAGCCATACTGGCAGATGTGAGGTGATACCTCATAGTTGTTTTAATTTTCATTTCTCTGATAATTAGTGACGTTGAGCATTTTTTCATATGTCTCTTGGCCATTTGTATGTCCTTTTCGGAGAGGTGTCTATTTAGGTCCTCTGCCCATTTTTAAATTGGGTTCTTTGTCTTCCTTTTGTTGAGTTGTATGAGTACTCTATATATTTTGAAAATTAACCCCTTATCTGATGTATCATTGGCAGTTATGCTCTCCCATATAGTGAGTCCCCTTTCCATTTTGAAGCTGGTTTCTTTTGCTGTGCAGAAGCTTTTTAGTTTGATGTAGTCAAATGTATTTTTTCCTTTGTTTCTCTTGCCTTAGGCATTGTATCAGTGAAAATTGCTGTGTGTGATGTCTGAAATGTTGTTGCCTACATTTTCTTCTAGGATTTTTATGGATTCATGGGTCACATTTAAGTCTTTTATCCATTTTGAGTTTATTCTTGTATATGGTATAAGTTGGTGGTCTAGTTTCATTTTTTTGCATGTAGCTGTCCCATTTTCCCAGCACCATTTATTAAGGAGGCTGTTTACCCCATTGTATGCTCTTGCCACCTTTGTCAAATATTAATTGAGCATAATGTCTTGGGTCAATTTCCAGGTTCTCCGTTCTGTTCCATATGTCAATTCTAGTGCCAGTACCAGGCTGTTTTGATTACAATGGCTTTGTAGTATAACCTGATATCTGGTATTGTGATCCCTCCTACTTTGTTCTTGTTTTTCAAGATTGCTGTGCCTATTTGGGGTCTTTTTTGGTTCCACATAAACTTTTGAAGTATTCTAGTTCTGTGAAATATGTCATTGTTGTTTTTTTGTTTGTTTTTGTTTTTACAGTTAACCAAATCCATTCATTTATTATTTCGATGTGTTTTTTCCAACACCACCAAGCAATTCTTAGTTCTCAGCAGACACTCAGTATCCTACAGATTTAGCTCAATTCTGACACTTATCTACCTGGAGTTGGTGTCAGATCCCACAGGTTAAGGGCTCAGTCCTATAAGACTTCCCCTACTTCAGATGCCAATCATAAGTTCAGGTTGTCACCTGTACTTCTGAATGACCAACTATAAATCAGAGGTTCCCACAACCCCCTCCTCGGGTTCAGTCAACTTGCTAGAGTGGCTCATAGAACTCAGAGAAACATTTACTTGTGTTTTACCAGTTGATTATAAAGGATATTACAAAGGATACAAATGAACAACCAGATGAGGAGGTACATAGGGCGAGGTTCAGAAAGGTCCCTAACACAGGAGCTTCTGTCTCCACGGCACTGGGGTGCACCACCCTGCCCTCTAGTTCACCAACCCAAAAGTTAATCCAATCTCCTTATTCAAGAGTTTTTATAGACCTTAATCTGAAGCACCCCCATCCCCTTCCCAGAGGTTGGTAGATGGCTTTTCTGGTGAACAGCCCCATCCTAAGGTTATCTGAGGGAACCACTTTAAGTCACCTCATTAGCATAAAGTCAAGTATGCGCAAAAGGGGTTCCTTATGATTTGCCCTTAGAAGTAACTAAAGATGCTCCTGTCACTCTGGATAGTCCAAATGTCATTGGTATTTTAATGCGGATGGCATTGAATCTATAGATTGCTTTTGGTAGTATGGACATTTTAATGATGTTAATTCTTCCAATCCATGAACAAGGTATATGCTTCTACTATTTTATATCTTCCTCTATTTCTTTTTTCAATGTCCTGTAGTTTTCTGCAAATAGGTCCTTTACTTCCTTTGGTTAAGTTTATTCCTCGGTATCTTAAGTTTTTTGCCACAATAGTAAATGGGATTGTTTTTCCAGTTTTTCTTTCTGTGAGTTCATTGTTGGTGTATAAGAATGCCGTTGATTTCTTGATGTTAATTTTGTATCCTGCTACTTTGCCAAATTCGTTTCTTAAATCTAGTAGATTTTTGATGGAGTCTTTAGGGTTTTCTATATACTATATCATGTCATCTGCAAATAATGATAGTTTCACTTCCTCCTTCCCAATTTGGATCCTGTTTATTTTTTCTTCATATCTAATTGCTGTGGCTAAGACTTCCAGAACAATGTTAAATAAGAGTGGTGAAAGTGGGCATCCCTGTCTTGTTCCTGTTCTTCAGGAAAATACTTTGTTTTTGCCCACTGAGTATGATGTTGGCTGTAGGTTTGTCATATATGGCCTTTATTATGTCAAGATATGGTCCCTCTATTCCCAAACTGCTGAGTGCTTTTATCAGAAATGGGTGTGGTGTTTTGCCGAATGCTTTTTCAGCATCTATTGATATGATCACATGGTTTTTATCTTTCATTTTGTTTATGTGGTGTATCACATTTATTGATTTCTGAATATTGCACCAGCCTAGCATCCTTGGAATGAATCCCACTTGGTCATGATGAATAATTTTTTTGATGTATTGCGGGATCCGATTTGGTAATATTTTGTTAAGGATTTTGGTATCTAACTAAGTTCATCAGGGCTATTGGCCTATAGTTTTCTTTCTTTGTAGTGTCTTTATCTGGTTTTGGAATTAGAATTACAGTGGCCTCATAAAACGAGTTTGGAAGTCTTCCTTCTTCTTGAATTTTTTGGAATAGTTTGAGAAGAATGGGTGTTAGTTCTTTGAATGTTTGGTAAAACTCCCCCATGAAGCTGTCCGGGCCTGGGCTTTTGTTTGCTGGGAGATTCTTGAACACATCTTCAATTTCCTTAGTTGTTATCAGTCTGTTCAAGTTTTCTGTCTCTTCCCGGTTCATTTTTGGGATACTATGTATTTCTAGAAATTTATCCATTTCGCCTATATTGTCCAATTTGTTGGTGTATAGTTGTTCATAGTATTTGTTAACAATCCTTTGTATTTCTGTAGTGTCAGTTGTTACTTCTCTTTTGTTTCTAATTTTGTTTATTTGTGTCCTCTCTCTGTTTCTTGGTGAGTCTAGCTAGGGTCCATCAATCTTGTTTATCTTTTCAAAGAATCAGCTCTTGGTTTCATTGATCTTTTGAGTTGTTTTTTGAGTCTCTATGCCATTTATTTCTGCTCTGATCAACACTATTTCTTTCCTTCTACTTGCTCTGTGTTTTTCTTTTTGTTTACTTTCTAGTTCTTTAAGTTGTGAGGTTAGATATTCAATTAGAAATTTTTCTTGTTTCTTGAGGTAGGCCTGTAGTGCTATGAACTTCCCTCTCAGGACTGCTTTTGCTGTGTCTCATAGTTTTTGTGTTGTTGTGTGTTCATTTTCATTGGTTTCCAGGAAGTTTTAATTTTTCCTTGATCTCCTTGGTAACCCATTCATTGTTTAATAACATGCTATTTAGCCTCCATGTGTTTGAATGTTTTTGCTGTAATTGATTTCTAGTTTCATGCGATTGTGATCTGAGAAGATGCTTGATATGATTTCAATTTTCTTGAACTTGTAGAGACTTATTTTGTGTCCTAACGTGGTCTATCTTTGAGATTGACCCACGTGCACTTGAGAAGAATGTGAATCCTGCAGTTTTGTGGCGTAAGTCTCTGTAGATATCTATTAAATTCATTTGATCTAGTGCATCATTTACAGTCTCCATTTCCTCGTTAATTTTTTGTCTAGAGGATCTATCCAGTAATGACAGCGGGGTGTTAAAGTTCCCTGCCATGATTGTATTGCTGTCGATTTCTCCTTTGAAGTCCTCCAGAAGTTTTAAAATATATTTTGGTGCCTCTGTATTGGGTGCATATATATTTACCAAGGTTATATCTTCCTATTGGATAGATCCTTTCAATATTATGTAGTGGCCTTCTTTGTCTCTAGTTATGGCCTTCATTTTGTAATCTATTTTATCAGATATGAGTATTGCTACCCCAGCTCTTTTTTTCTTTTTTGTTTGCTTGGAAGATTTTTTTCCATCACTTCACTTTCAACCTGTGTGAGTCTTTTGTTGTGAGGTGCTTCTCTTGTTAACAACATATATATGAATCATGCTTTCTTATCCAATCAGCTACTCTGTGTCTTTTGATCAGAGTGTTCAATCCATTTACATTTAAGGTTATTACTGATATATACTTATTTATTTGCCATTTTTATTTATTGTGGCTATATTTTTCTTCCTATTTCTGCTTATTACAGCAGTCCTTTTAATATTTCTTGCAGTACTGGTTTGGTGCTAATATATTCCCTTAGCCTTTTTTTTTTTGTCTGGGAAGCTCTTTATTTGACCTTCCATTTTGAATGATAGCCTTGCTGGATAGAGCAGTCTTGGATTCAGATTCTTGTTTTTCATTACTTTGAATACCTCATGCCATTCCCTTCTGGCCTGTAGTGTTTCTGTTGAGAAGTCAGCTGATAGCCTTATGGGGATTCCAACAGGATAACCTGTTGCTTATCTCTTGCTGCCTTTAGGATTCTCTCTTTGTCTTTAAACTTGGGTATTTTAATTATTATGTGTCTTGGTGTGGGCCTGTTTGAATTCTTCTTACTTGGGGCTCTCTGTGCTTCTTGAACTTGTATGCCTTTTTCCTTCACCAAGTTAGGGAAGTTTTCTGTCACTATTTCTTCAAATATATTCTCTAACCCTTGCTCATTTTCTTCTTCTGTAACACCTATGATGCATATGTTGTTATGTTTCATATTGTCCTACAGTTCTCTTAGGGTGTCTTCCTGTTTTTAAATAGTTTTTTCTTTTTGGTTCTCTGATTGGGTGATTTTTTTCTACCCTGTCTTCTAATTCACTGATCTGGTCCTTGGCTTCCTCACTCTGCTGGTTATTCCTTCTAATGTGTTTTTTATTTCTGCTATGTCATTCTTCATTTCCAGTTGGTTGATTTTCAATGTTTCTATATCTTTACTCACGCTGTTGTGCTCTTTACTCATGCTGTTGAGCTTCCTCATTATTATCACTCTGTACTCTACCTCTGATAACTTGCTTAACTGCATTTCATTTATCTCTTCTTAGGTAGAGTTCTCTTTTTCTTTCATTTTGGGTTTGTTTCTTTGTTTCACCATTTTGGCTGTGTAAGTGCCTTTTGGAGTCTGCCACATTTTCCTTGTGGGTGTTGGTGTTCCACTGGTTGTGGCTCCCTCTACTGGGTTTGGATGAGTGTGGGAGGACCCACGTTCAACACCACTGTCAAGTCTTCTTTCCTGGGTAGATTTGCAAGCCCAGAAAAGGTTCAGTTATTCTCTAGCTTTCTGCCTGGAGGCTATTAGTCTCAGTTACTTGATGAGCCTTGGGTTATAGCCTTCAACTGAATGAAAAAAATCCTTCAGGTGTTCAGAGTAAGAGGATTTCCAGCAGCTGAGGCAGATTCTTGCTGGCTGTTAATGAGCCTCAATTTGCATTTCTCTGGCCTGGCAGGGTGGTGTTAAATTCCTGCGGAAGGGGCTGTTGCTTCTCCCTGGGGCTCTGGGAAGGGGCTCCTTGAGTAGTATGGCTACTGCCCTGTGAGGGAGTGATTCAGCACAAAACTCCCATTGCCCTTCCAGTTCTCCAAGCTCTTAAGTCTCCAAACAGTTCCCGTCCAGCCTGCCCTCCCTCTGCCAGAGCCCAAGGTGAGTGGCTGTAGCTAATTTAGTGCTCTGTTTCAGCTGTCTGCACTGTGGCACCAGCTTGGAATTTTAACCCCAAGGGAGCTGCTCACACCTAAAACAGCTGCTGTCCGTGGGCTCCCTGCCTGCCCTCTCGCGCCTCCGCAGTTCCTACCAGACTCGATTTAGTGTCCTTTTTCTGTCCCTGGTTATATGGGTCCTCTCCAGCTGCTTTTCTGTTGTTTTTTTGCCAACAATTTGTCTTTATTTTAGTTGTTATTCCAGTTTGGTACTGGGAGATGGTCTGTGTAGCTTCCATTCACTCCGCTGCCATTTTGGAATCTCTCATATGGGCACATCTCTTGCCCAGGCAGATGTGTGGTTTTAAGCATATGTGCCCTGGAATTAGACTAACTTGGGCTGAATCCTTGCTCTATGATTTACCAGCTCTGTGTCTATGGGCAATGTATTTAACTCTGTACCTCAGTTTCATGTACAAAATGAGGATAACAGGTTACTGTGAGGATAACATTAGGTTAAACAGGCTTAGAGCATGTCTAGTGCACAGAAAGCCTCATAAACAGTTACTGTTATTATAGTAGAACAAAATGGTTTTCAGAGAAGGTACTGCTAGGAATATTCAATTCCACTATTATAGTATTACTGTCTACATAAAAATTTAATCCTCTCCAAAAGTTCTGTCAACATTTTTTATTGGCATGGACTAAAAAAAAGAAAGAAAAACCTGATATTAAAGATAAAATACTGCTTAGGGCATATTTTGATTATTCTCAATGGTTATTATAACACTATATTAATTTTACCTTATTAAATATTGAAGAAGGGCCATCACCATTGAGAAGACATTAAAATATATAAAATTAAACTAATTTGTCTTTTTGGAATATAGCCTTAGACTCTAAGGCTTAGAGTATCCCAGATGCTATTTTAATACACATCTATTTTCTAACAGGCCATCGTGTCATACATATATGCCAACAAAACAGACAAGCATAAGACAAATGCATCCCTGGGTAAGTTGAGACCCTATGAAAAAATAACTTGCCTCTATGTTGTGCTAAACTAGGGGCAACACTGAAATAGGAACAGGTCAAATGAACAGTTCCAAAGGAGAATGTCCATCCTTGTGGAGGCACATAGTCTAGGAGAAAATATAAATTAATAATAAAGGGACCAGGCAAAATTTGTATCAGATCTGGCTTTGCAACCTAGAATTTCTTCATTTTCTTTTCTATTTTATTATAAGATTAAAATTATAGTGCTGATTTTGTGGCACTACATTGTTTTATGAATCAACAGAAGCTTAATCATGAAAGAGAATTTTTTAAAATTTAAACACTTTTGATCAAAATATAATACTATCAAGTCAGTAACAAAAAACCTTTTTAAAAAATAAACTGTTTTACTTTACATTTAGTCAGAAAACAAATTTTACTTATATTAAATATATATTTCTATAGAGATAGATTTTAGTGCTTCAAATTCTCATCATAAATAATTCTTTATAAAACTGAAAAAGGAAAATGCACAAGATTTTCTATAGTCTATAAATAGAGGTAAAACATTTAATTATAGTGAAGAAGTATACAAAGCACAGATATATAATGCCAAGAAAAGAAAGGATAATTTTCATAAGAACATGAATTTAAATTGTAATGAACTCTCTAACATCATTTGCAATGAATTGTACATGATTTGAACAATTTCAAATAGTGCTATTGTATATTGTAATAAACATGTCTCATTCCTTTTATCAGGAAGCAAATTACTGACAGATGATAAATGTAATTATATTCATGTATGCATAACCAATGGACATAGACAACAATGCTGGGGGTGGGGAGGATGGGAGGAGGGGGTCTAAGGGGGGAAAAGGAGAAACATCTGTAACAAAAATAAATTAATAAAAATTGGAAAAAATATATAATTTCGTTATATGCCAAAATATATTATATGTCAGCCAGATTGAAAACAATACAAATAAAATATGGGGGGAAAATTCAGAAGGGTTTTTCCACAGACAAAATTTACAAAAATTTTTAAATAAGTATTAGATAGTTTTCCAGAAAATAGGTTCCATGGTCCACATGGATCACCAATATAATTTCTAAGACAACAGGAACTAATGAAGAATTGGTACCAGGCACTAAGAGGTCACTAATAACAAGACTTAACTAGTAGAGCTGCAGAAGGAAGCAAGCAGGGTGCCCCCATGGCATGAACCACGTGACTGCTTCCTATTCCATCCCAGTTTCTGGGATAAATGGAAGAAGTGCCAAGTCCAAATCTGGAGATCTTTTGTTTGTTTTGCTTATCTTATGTGCATGAGAAGTAGAAGGAAATGAGATAATTTTTTATTCTTAAAAAAACTACAGTTCTTTTCCTTTTGATTAATTAAACAGAAGATACGAGTTTTGATTATAAAATACCTAGGAGCTCAAAATGAAAAATTTCTGAATGTAAATTATGATTTAGACATTTAGAATTATGATTTGGGGAATTAACTTTGCCAGAGTTTGTCCATAAGTACATATTAATTCCCTCTGCAGCCAACACATCATATTAGGACCCTATTTCTGAGATTTGTGATTCATCTTAGCACACACCCTAGGGTTAAGCTGTCTTTCACCTAGAAATCTGAAAAAATTACTGAAAGGAAAATGTGTAATGTTAATACCACCTTGGATATTTGGCATGTGTCTAACTGATCATCTTTTCCAAATAGTGATCACAGGACATAAAAACAATGACCACAAATATAACAACAGGAACAAACAATGCAGCTCTTTCCCCTTACAGTGGACTCAAATTTATCTGCTTAGTAATAATGACACATTATCCCATGTTATTGCTTGAAAAAATGTTTCCAGTGACTCTTGGGAATGCTATGCCCTTGGCAAAATTTCTTTGTTTAGATCACAATTTAAGAAAGTAATTTCAGTCTAAACTGAGTACAGTCTAGGTCCTTAGGTTAATAAGGGTTTTGACCTTTCGGTTTCCATAAGCAGTTTGTATCTTGGATGATTGATGGCATTAATTTTGCTTACATGTGGTCCATGGGAAACCACCCCACTTCAAAAAACTGTACTAATAATTCTAAGGACAACCTGGGATGACCAGTTATCATGCTGCCAACTCAGTTCTCTGAGTTCCAGAGGCAAAACTCAACTGAGGCTGAGATGTTTCAACTAAGGCCGTATTCATGAAATAATGAAACAAAAGCTCAGTTATATTTAAATAAAATGATAAAAGGCAAGGGGCTTCTGTTCTTCAGCAGCAGCTAGTTTGATTCCTGGCATCTCCACTTACCATTCCACAGCCTTTCTCCTAATTTTGGGATGTCAGTGCTCATGTATCCACCACAGTGATAGTTTCTGCTGTCCTCACAGTAACTGCTTTCCTCATCCTCAATGTTTTCATTAAATTTTCCTAAAATACTGATGCCAAACTAACCTTTTCAAAACAATGGTGGGCATACATCACTTCTCACTCAGAACTAAATGAGTTCATGACTAAACATAATTCAAACTCAGTATAGAATATTTACCAGCAGACATATTTCAGACTCAACATATTTATGACAGACTTTCTATCTTCCTCTCAAAAGCAGCCTTTCTGCATTTTGTATTCTGGTCAGTAGCATAACCATCCATCCACCCAGGCTCTAAAGTCAGAGTTCAAGCCTTGCTTTCCCCCATTTTTCATTCCCAATTGGCAGTAGGTCCACTGAAATATAATTTAAACTGTCACCCTCTCTGCAACCCCTCTGCTAGGATCCTGGGTCAGGCATTCTTGCTTCTTATCATCTCTTGCCTACTGCTAGATTCTGGCTTCCAATTTCATCCATCTATTCTGTATGCAGTTTCCAAGATATTTGTTATAAACTCACATCTAATTATGTGACTCCTCTACTCAAATTCCTTGAGTAGAATCCCACACCTATCACAAACTCCTGGCCCAGATAACACTCTCCAACCTGTCTTCACAGCACCTTCAGTCATAGCAACACACTCAAAGTATATCGACTGCAAGGCTTCAACAGAATGTGAATAGTCCATCTATATCTATATAACTAAAGAGTGTGAGTCACTGAAGGGCAAGAGCCATATCATTTAATTCAGACTGCATTATTAGAACCTTTCACAGTTCCTTATATATAAAGAAGCAATCAACAATGTTTATTAATGAAGATGGTCACCATGTAGGAACTATATGTAGGTCCCATAAGTAAGTATCTTATTTGTATTAATACAACCGAAATAACTTCAGAATAAACTCTGATTTATTGTTAGTAAAGTGGTGAGAGTCTACGTCACAGTATGGGCAATGGTACCATAATTCATTCAGTGGTTATTGAATACTCTACTTGTGAAGAATTGGATTTGACTCTCAGCTGAGGGAAATGTTTTATAGAAGAAAGTCTTTTAATTATATACTCTTTATAACAAAGATCTTTCCATGCCTTTTCTGTGTCTACTGAATCACTTACTACATCAAGGCAGCTATATTTCAGTAATAAAAATAATTTGGACAGATTCAGCAAATCCATTATAATGCAGATATTTGAAATCTACTTCCTCACTGAACTTGGGGGATGCTCACTCTAGTGTTCAAAAATTTGTTTTTAAGAAAATGAAAATGTCTATCAATTTACCCTAACACTGTGCTGAGTAACCAACAACCATCAGCAACACATGGAAAGACCCAGAGAAAATTAGGGGGGATGTTTTCTCAAGGGATGACTACTGTTTTTGATACATAACAAGTATTCATTTCAATTTAACAAATATTTACAGAGAATGAACTAAGTAACTAGGATGGTGCAAAAGGCTGCCTAAGACATATTTATTGTTTCCCACTCCTCTATGGCAAGAAAGCTTTTTAATGGCCTTTGAAAATGTATACCAAATAATTTATTTTGTACAACATATCAATTCAAAGACCTTTATTTTTGGTATTGAAGCACATCTGTAATAAGATTCTCCATAAGAGGGAAATGTTACACAATGAAGAAATATTTTATAGGACACTTGGAACTTGATAGATATATTTTCCAGGTCATTTGAATAATCTTAATATGGTAGTTTTGTCCAGTTATATTTGTCAAATTCTTTCTTAGTTTTGTTTTTTGCCCCAGGAACAAAGCCATTTAGGAAATGGAATTAACTACACGTTCTCTGTGCTTACTGACAAAAATAAACAAATAAACTTGCAGAAACCATTTCCCCTGTGCTCCTCCACATGGATTGTTCTCTGCCCTCCATTCTCTCCTTTCAAAACCTGTTCCTATGGCCTTTCCTTCACCAGGCTAACAGCTTCTGTCAGCAAGGCTTTTATTCAGTACAGTATGAAAAGCTTTGCAGAAAAACAGATTAATCACGTTCACTACTTCTCTTTGTTTACTCCTTTGGTTCCTGTAGAATTCAAGCAAACCAAGAAAATGCATGTCTAATCACAAATGTAAATTCCCTCTTAAACAGTTATTTTGGTGCATTTCTCTTTTAAACATATCGTATAATTAAAGATTCTCTGAAAATCAAATAAAATTAACTTTCCTAAATATGTCTTTCACATCAAACACAGATTCTGTGTACCCCGAGTTCCAAAAGAGAAGCTTATGTATTCAAATGCCAAGGAAGTAATGAAATATTTTACTTTTTTATTTTCCATAACTATTTCCTGTGAGACAGACATAAATAAGGATTTAAAAGTAATGGAGTTAGATGTCATTAATCAAATAACAGAAGTCACGTAGTCTATGAATCTCCAAAGTAGACCTTTGAATGGTCTTATTACTACTAAATCTAAATAGAATAAAGAATTTTCACTCAAGTCATATTCTTGAAAATATCAGAATGCCATCCTTTGCCATTAATCATCCAATAATTAAATGGCATAAATATTCATGACTTTACTACTTCTTTATATAATAGTTTCATAATTCTCTAATATGAAAAAGTTTCCTCTTGTTCAGGATGAACTTGTTTGCTCTGCTTTTCCCAGTGTTAAAAGAAGTTTTTTTGAATAGGTCTAATGGTTGGAGCCTAAGACATGGAGGGCAACACCATCACCTCACCACTACTAAAGCATTTCCTCTATGCTCAGACCTTCTCTCAACACTTTAGAACATGGCTTTTTCATAATTTTTGTCATCTTGCCGAGAATTTTAGGGTCAGAAAGTTTAAAGAGTAGCAGTAGAATTCTTATGTAGATAACAAGTAAATGATACTAAACAAATAAAAACACTCAAACACTCATCTTTTGCAAACCATTGGCCAGGCAGAACCCCATCAATAACACTTTTTGGAAACAAGGTATGAAAACATATGTGATTTAATGGGAATTCATAATATAGCATGAAAAATCACCACCCTGAATGAAGCTGACTTAAGACAGAATTACCCTGGCTGGGCCGATGGGAATCTCTGCCTCTGGGAACACTGGGCTTCCCATTGAGATGCCAGGTTCACCAAGTGTCCAATGGACAGTCCATTTGCATATCTCTTCCTGTTTCATTCCAGTGAAAACTGCACTCCATAAGTATTTTCAGCTTATTCTGTTTACAAAAACTTTGAGAACAACAAAAATGAAAATCAGGGCAGCATCATCATAGGACAGACAGATCGCACCAAGTGTATATACCTTTAGCTACAAGATAATTCCTTCTATGAACTTCATAGTGTATAGAGTCACTGCTAACATTATAGTGTAGAACACTTCTGTGAGAGAATATTTCTGTAAAATCCTCCTAGACCTGTGGTTTTATTTAGAAAGGCACTAGTGTGAACTATACATAGAGAAGACCCATGTGCAAATGGGCTTGTGTGAGCGGTGCAACAGTGGGTGAGGAGGCACATCCTGTACACCTCAGGTGCAGCACTGGCTTAAGGAGGTGTCGCAGGAACACATTAATCAACACGTTTGAGGAATGCATTAATTGACAGTGCATGTCAGCTGGCATGCCCCATTGTTTAGCCATGCATACTAATGAATACGAAGCAGCAGTATCAATATGAATGTGAATTTCCACCATGCTGCAAGAAACAAAGCCCTCAGGACTGGCCCCATGCACCACATCCTACTCAACACTTTCAATAGAAATTATTCTCTCCTGTATTCACACTAGTTTATGGACTTGCTTTCTGCAACAGTCGACCAGAAACAAAGACGTTTTACAGACCAGCTAAATTTCACAAAAGCTTTAGAAATGCCTTCTGCAGATATGAAAACCTGAATCCTTCCAAGATATTTTTTTTCTTTGCCTTACAAAACGAATGCTGTCATGAAAGGCAAAAATAAAACAAAACAAAGCAAAGCAAAAAAAAAAAAAAAAAAAAAGCCCAAGTATCTTATTTGTGTATGCAGTCAGACGTGACAGCAACATACTGCATTACCAGCAGGGGCCTGGGTCTGGCCTCCTGCTCCACGCTGGGCTTCATTTTCCTCCTGGGTAGTTCCCTAGATAACCCTCCTGTCAGATTTGACTCCTTTCAAAAGGAGCCAAGGATGAAATGTCCAGATGCTGAAGGAAGGGCTCTGATAAAGCCCTCACAGAACTTAGGCACACATTTCTACCTTTGAGTATATACAGTTATGTGGACCTGAACATTTAAGGCTTTCTACTATTATCAACACTGAGAGTATCTCACTTAGTAGGTTATGGTGCACAAAATTCAATAACTATTCATTTTGGTCATGAGAAGGTTAAACATAAAGATCATACTTCTGAATGAATAAGGGATACCATTTATAATTATCATTTTGAATAAACTTCCTTTCAGGGGCAGTTATTTTAGTAGAGGTTGTACTTATTGGGAACATGGATCGCAGGGCAGTGGCTCCCCTCTTGGTGGCAGAGTTCTAGTCATTTCAGTGAGTTCCCAAATGAAAGTCCATGGCCCACTCGTCTAGCCTTACACCTCATCACCAGCTCTAATTCTGGTGACACTAGAAAACATTTAAAAACTACAAGCCAAAAGTGCAGCAGGGAAAAGAATCTGATCCAGTGAGCATCTGCAAAGAGCTATTTGCAAAGGTCAATGCATCAGCCTTTTCGTGTATAAATGCTAAGTTGCTATACATTTCCTCTACTGGAGTGACTTAGGCAATTTTCTCCTTCCAGTTTCAAAGCAGATATTTCTCCCCACTAGACCACAGTAGGAGGAGAGGGGAAGAATGCTTGAAAGTTGCAGGATTCCTCTAATGACTACTAACACTCATTGTTGCTGCCATGATAACATAATGCCATCTTTTTCATCACTTTCTCACCCTTGCACGATCACCCACCTCCCACTATCTGTTAAGAGAGCATGCTGCTCTCGTTCTTCAGATACCTTTCAATGACTCTTTCTCAGCCTTCAGTGACAGTTAACAAACTGAGCAGTCTAGAGTCGTGGGAGGGGAATGGGCTGAGTTTCCAGAGAAAAAAGGTTGTGTCCCATGAGAATTACGGGATAGGATGCAAAGGGCAGAAAGGACTTAATCAATAAAGGCATCTCAATCATGGATGCCATAAGTCAGAGCTAAATATCAGGAAGTGTATTATAATTCCACCTCCCTACAGAATTGCTGTGCACGAGGATTTAATATTCTTTCAGCTGACCTCAGGTCACAGGGAGTTACTCAGACCCCACACAGAAATGGAAAGCTGGATAGTACATGGGAATGTCAAAACAAAATGTTTTCTCTCTCATTCAGTTTCTAGGAATGCTGAACTTTGGTGAGGAGCAGTCATTCCACGAAGAAGTTTGCCACAATCACAGTGGAGGGACTGTACAAGGGTGCTAATGTTCAATAGATGTGGTTACTCATCATATGTCTGGGCAAAGAGGGAGTAAGTTAGTAAGTATAAGAAAAGATCATTCTGATTTTCTAAATACCTTACCAATTTAAAACAGTAAAGATAATCACCATACTGTGGTCTGTGGTTTTTGTTGTAGTTGTTGTTGTTTGCTTAATCCCTTCACCTTTCTCACCAGCCCCACAGTGGGGAGGTAGAAGAGGGTATAGGGGGAATAAATGGTGATGGAAGGAGACTTGGGGTGGTGAACATATAATATGATATACAGATGATGTATTATAGAATTGTATACCTGAAACCTGTATGATTTTATTAATCAATGTCACCCACAATAAATTCAATAAAAAATAAAATGAAACAATAAAGAGGTGAATATCCTTTGCTTAGATTTACATCTCTGTCTTGGTTTTTGTAAATCCTAGGCTTCCTGAGGTAACTGCTTTATTAATGAGATTTTCATCTCTAGCTACATGAGGTAAGTATTCCTTTTGAGGATGATACATGTCTCCTGGATTTGTCTGGTGTCACGTAACATGGATAAAAACTTCTCAGTGTTAAAATGATGCTGTGGGACAAAATTCTGATAGATCTCTTTACTGTCAAATAGTATTAAAAACAGTAGACCCATTTGGGCTTTGTAATAAAATACTGGTTCACATTTACAAATCAACTTAATTATAATACAGTCTTTTTACTGTTTTCAGTTTTACTATTATCTACTCAAAATATGCAGTTGACTCTTGACAACACAGGTTTGAACTGTGTTGGTCCACTTATACATGGATTTTTTTCAACAAATGCCTGTACTGTTTTTGAACAGTGGTTGGGATTCCGTGAATGTGGAGGGCCAACTGTATATATTTATCTATGCCATTTTATATAGGGGATTTGAGCATGCTCCGATTTTGGTATCTGTGGGGGGGAGGGTCCTGTAACCAAACCCATGTAGATACCAAGGGACAACTTAAGCTTTGGGGGAGTCAAACGTTATATACAAATTTTCTACTGTATAAGGGCTCAGGGCTTCTAAACCCTGCGTTGTTCAAGGATCAACTATAATTATCATTCTCCTGAGATGTATGCATAATTTTAAAAAGTTATTACTATGAGTCCAAGGGAAAGAACAACTTTCAAGTCATTAACCCCAAACAATCATTAAATAACTCCAATAACTTGTCAATTTTCTTTTTTATATGGCTTGCCAAAAGGGAGCATGCTTTAAAGTACAGCACAGCCCTGGCCGGTTTGGCTCAGCAGTTAGAGCGTTAGCCTGAGGTCCAGAGAGACCCAGGTTCGGTTCCCGCTAAGGGCATGTACTTCGGCTGCAGTTTGTCCCTGGCCCTGGTTGGTCGTGCGGGTGGCAGCCACTCGATGTGTCCCTTTCACGTCGATGTTTCTCTCTCTCTCTCTCTTCCTCTCTCTCCCTCCCACTCTGGACAAAAAATGAAAAAATGTCCTCGGGTGAGGATTTAAAAAAATAATAATAAAATAAAATAAAAAATAAAGTACAGCACAGCCATGGTTCTTCTTCAGACTCATTATGGTTACAACCAGAACCAAACTTATTCAAATGCAGCCAGAGCAGAAAACCAGTAGTTATATGGAATGATTATGGGGGTGTCCCTTCTCTTCACTCTGGTTACTATTAAAATTCCACCATTGCTCTCCTGCATTGCAGCTCAAAGTTCTCAAGCCAGGTGGAAGGCAGATTTTCCTTGGAGAGAATTTCCATATTAGCATTAATGATGAATGTGAACACAATTTTTATATACTACCGGAAATTGGTAGAGGTAGCACTTTCCAGAGAGAAGGATGTGGGGGTGGGAGCGGGAGTTCACCAACCACAGTTCTGGCTGTTCCCATCTTTCGGAGACAGTAACATGCACACCAGTGAACATGGGAAAGACTCCTGAAAACAGGAGCTACAAAAATCTTTCTTATTCTAATGTCAGAGGCAGAATTCTTGAATAGCCTGGGGATGTTCCAATACAAGTGTGCTTTAGAATTTCAGGAAGTTTTAGAGAGTCTTTGTGAGGCCCGGGAAAGAAACGAGGAATACACTCAGTATTTGGTTTCAACCAGATTAAATCATTCACAAAGATAAAATGAGATATTTTAGTGGCTCCAACAGTGCCTGACAACTAAAAATTCAATTCAATCATTTAACAAAAGACTAGCCAAAAAGATTAATGAGAAGAATGTATTGAGAAAGGTAGAATTGAATCTTTTCACTTATTACTCTAGAAGACATAGATTTTAAGTCAAATAACTTTCATGCAATGAATAAAAGAGAAAATAATGAAAACAACCAGGTAAGCAACTTCAGAAACCAGCTGAGAGTGCCTTGAAAAGTAGGACAGCACCATTTATTGAGCCCATCACTGGACCCTTACAAGGGCGTCATGTACTTCTTTGTGGTGGTCCCTTCCCTGGCCTTGTCTTCACGTATTTTCTCCTTTTACTAGAATCAACCATCTACAGATAAGTTCCTGGTGTTGCTGTCTTTTTACCTCCCCTAGGTATCACACGATATATTGCCCTACAGGAGAATTTGCCATAATGTACTGCTGATAGTACTGTTTTATTGATAGGCCACTTTACTTGACACACTTACTACTAATTCCTAGTTCCTAAAACTGTGATTTGATATATACAAACTCTCATGTCCCCATCAGAACAGACGAATCTTACTATTATATTACATTGTTCTACCTTGCAGGTGTTCTTTATTTTATGAAATATGGAGACTTACTGGAAGGATATGTATAGGTATATCAAAACATTATAAAATAAGTCATTTTACATTAGCTAAGAAAGCTTTTTATTAAAAGAGCCACTTATACAAATTAAGGCTTTTTTGGTATTTATCATACTCAACTCAGCAATTTTGTTAGTCTTCATTAATTTTCACTTCTCAAGAACTCTTCAAGCAAAACAAAATCTGTATTATTTGATTTACAAAGTAGCATTCTTGGTTTCCAGGCTACTGATTTGGGGATTGCTGGTGGTATTTTGAAACACCATAAGAACTAGTTAGTCATAAAAATCAATTTCAATACAACACAATGGAAGCAAATTCAACTAAGGCATGAATCATTTCCTCTTCAATACAAAATGACATCTGAATGAATCAATTAAAGAATTCTCAAGGACAAGGGACATGTTTAGAATATTTTACTACCTCCAAATCTTGCATACAATCTTCTTTTCTTAATTAAAGTCCATTAGAGTTTAATTGTCAAATGAAACTTATGAGGTGTAGGACTAAATGTCTGAACAATCATGCACTCATAAATTTTTTAAGAAAGCCATTATTGGTTGAGATATGGTTCTCTGAACTGTGTTCCAGATCTCCAAGTAAGATATTTCTCACGAAGTTCAATACTATAATAATGGTCTTTCAGAAGGCATCATAGGCCTGGCAGAGTCCATTCTAAAGTTGATCATTCTAACTGATATAGATAAATGGGAATGGAGTGAACAGTGGGGGTGGGAAACAAGGGAGGGGTAAGAGATTTACAAAGCAGAAAGCACATATCAAAGTAATATTTAAACTTTCCAAAAGGACTTTTGTATTATTGAACTTTACTGTGAGACAAGAAAAATCACACAGATAGTATGTTCTCGTGAGATTTTTGATAAATGATTAAATAAAAAAGAAAACTCATTTCTTGTAAATGACTCCTTGTCATTTTAAATCTTTTTTTTTTTTTATTGTCACACGAGGACATTTTTGTATCTATTCTCAGATAGAGCGGGAGGGAGAGAGGGAGGAAGAGAGAAAGAGAGAGAAACATCGATGTGAGAGAGACACACCGACTGGTTGCCACCCACACAACCCCAACCAGAGCCAGGGACAAACTGCAACCGAGGTACATGCCCTTAGCAGGAACTGAACCCGGGACTCTCCGGTCCATGGGCCGACGCTCTAACTGCTGAGCCAAATCGGCCAGGGCCATTTTAAATCTTTAATTCTTTCAGAAAATATTATTTACCATCAATGCTTTTATTCTACTTTCTGAATTTTATGATTCATAGTTTAGTAAAACAAAAATCGTATTACTATGAAAAAACATGAGGGCTGGTTTTCTTCATTATGTATTCTATGTATTTGATCCATTCTTTTTGACAAGCAGTATGACTATGTTTTTGCATCTAATTCCTACTCCCTATCTTTTTTCATACTCTCTGGATTAAAAAGTATTAAATATGGCAATAATATTATATAATTACATCATTTTATGGTATAATTCCCTTCTTTTAAGAAGATAAATTCCTACCTTTGAAGAAAATCTGAAGAAGTTGTTCTTCCTTTTAATATTTAAAAACCAAGTCTTCTCAGTATTGCTCTGTGGGTTAAAGAGTGGGGAGGGAATGTTAACAAGACATTTGTCATCAATCATAGCAGACTGTCAATATATTAACTCCAAATGACCCCCTCATGGGAATCACAATTATAGGGGGACCCCTGTAAGGAAAGACAAATTATGAATAGATTTGGCGAAACACATCACTGCTGGTTTCAACAAAAAGTAACAGCAGAGAGGTGACTAAAACTTTGGTGGCTATCCCCTTACTGGATCCCTCCCAAAGAGTCATGTCTGTTTCCTCTTTTCAATTTAGGGGAATAGAAGGGTTTTTGTAATGCATTTATACAGTTGTGGCTAAAATACTTCCTTGCTGTGGGGTGCTTATTATTATTATTATTTCAATTTTTTGTTTAGTAGAGTAGGAATTGTTTTGACTGTTTTTGAAAGGCCCCAAGTTTTCAATGAGGGTCCTAAGTAGATGTTGGGAATAGCCAAGAGCTGAGCAGCCCCACCTGGGCTAGGACAAAGGCTCAGCTATGGACAGCTCCAGAGCTTGGTCCTCTCCAAATCTCCCCTCCTCAGCCTAAATGTTTCCTTTGCAACTATTCCAGCTGAGAATTAGCCAGAAAAGGACAGCACAGACAGGGAGTAGTACAATCACAGCTGAGCACATTAGATTTCATTTCTTTTTTAGACAACCAATTCAGTGACATCACAGTTTTCTAAAGGAGGGTTTGTGGCTTTTTGGACTTTGGATTTTTAAAAACAGAAGTCATACTATCAACCTCTGAAAAACCCTTCAGAGACGAGAAATAAGTGTCAATTCAGGAACTCCTGGCTGCACTCAAATATTAAGACAACTAAGAAACTCAAATGATTCCATTAATAAAATAAAAAGATGTGTAATCAGCTGGGACATTTTAGTTTATGCATGCATTATAGAGCACTTTCTGTATTAAATTGCAAAAAGCTTCATCTTAATTACATGTAAAACCAACCTTAATAGAGATTTTCATTGGGTTTGATGCAATGATATTTTATTAGAACAAAATGTTAATGTTGTGAAGGTTAGTAACTCTTCCTTGGAATTACAGCCTACTTTTAAAAGTTCCCACTTAAAAAAACAACTATCTAGCAGTGTGTAGGAAAGAGTCCACAAGGATTTGAAGCTATGTCTACAATAATAATTCAATTCCACAAACATATTGAACATTTAATATGTACCTGTCAATATACTAGATAAATGTAAATAAGAAAAAAAGAATAAAATGTAAATAAGACATGTTTCCTACCATAATGGATCTCAGTCCAGATGCTAATGGGAAAAACAGAACTACCACCAACCACCATAAAATGGAGTATTTATAGAGCATTATGGTATCACAGAAGAAGGGGGTATTAAGGCAGGCTTCCTATAGGAGATAACACAACAGTTGAATCTTAAGCATGGGTAGAAAGGGCATTCTGAATAGAGGGAAGGTCAGGGGCAAAGGAATGGCAAGGACAAAGTAGGAGATGTGTCCCTCTAGTAGAGCAACGAAGCTACAGGCACATTAATAAAGGGGGGGTGGGGAGTATGGCAAAAAAAGGGAGGCTGCAGAGACCATTTGGAACCAGAGTGCAAAGGGCCTCTTGAACACCTACAAATTTATGAGTCTGAACTTAAACTTGAGAACAATGTGGACCTATTGAAGATTTCAGGCGAGATGAAAAAACACTTGTCAGTAGTGTGGGTAACTGATTGAGAGATGGTAGAGATTGCAAAGGGAGACTGTTTAGGGGGATGTTTCAGTTACCAACATACAAGATTATTGGCTTCTAAGGGTAACCACTGCCTCCTCCCTAAGCCTACCCCCAACAAGCACACATTTGCCTCCATCCCAAGATGAATCAGGATACACAGATGGAATGCTGATTTAGGGGTAAAAACACCGATTTGGCCATGACAGCTGATATTATTGCACATTTTTTACTTTATCAATGGAACAACTTCGTGATTTTCTGTTGTCCCAATATATGAGTGCACCTTTTAAGTAGAAATTGGTTAAGTCAGTAGGTGGCTGTGGTCTCATTTCTTTCCTCTCCACCTAGCCATCTCTCATCTTCGCCATCTCTCCTCTTCACCATCTCTCTCCCCATGGCAGCTCAGCTCTGCTTTTGGGCCTGCCCAGGACCTGAGGCAGGTGGATTAGTCCAGTGCCATATTTGACAGTTAAGAAACATCCCTTTGTGTTCTTTTATCCTGTTGTTGGATGTGGGCCTTGGATCTGTCTTTCTCTTCACATTGCAGTTTAATGTCTGACACTGGTTTGGGCTTAAGGAAATCAGGTCATTCAAGCCAACCTCACTTAGGGGACAGGAGCCTGCCATCTCTTCTAGTCTATTGTAGGACTCAAGACCAAAGCCTCAGTAGATAATACATTTGCACTTTCTCTTGCTCTGTCAATGTTACCACTACAAGTGTCTCCTTTGGGGACCTCATAGGCAGACCAGAACATAAGCATTCTTGGGTGTCCTGGTCAAAGCTTACTACAATCCTTCATCTCCAAAAAATCATGGTAAGACGGATATGCAACTCAAAAAGGTAGCCTGTTCTTTCCTTCTTAAAGCCTCTTCTGAAACAAATTTCTGTGTATGGTAAAATCAATAGAAACTTAGAAAGTGCTTCATTTTGCTGAAGCAAGCCTTTTAGGGGAATCTTCACCCTAATTATTTGGCATCCCCCATTGTGTCTGAAGAATGTACATACACTAAATTGCTGAGGAGCTACTGCTGAAACCTATGTCACATATGACTAGAGGCTACAGCTAAATATGGGGGAATGAATCAATCAAAGACACGTCAATAAAAATAATTTTACTGTAATTTTTTTTTGAATCCTCACCCAAGGACATTCTTTCTATTTTTGTTCAGATAGAGTGGGAGGGAGAGAGCAGGAGAGAGGGAGAGAAAGAGAAACATCGATGTAAGAGAGACACATCAACTGGTTGCCTCCTGCATGACCCCAACCAGGGCCAGGGATGAACCACAACCGAGGTACTTGCCCTTGACCAGAATTGAACCCGCAACTCATTGGTCTGCAGGCCAACGCTCTAACCACTGAGCAAAACTGGCCAGGGCAATTTTACTGTAATTTTTACCTACAAGAGATAAGAGAACTAATATTTAATGGGCTACTGCTATGTCCTAGACCCTGTGTACATATTGTAGGAGATGCACCAATTCTATAAGTATCCTATTGCTTCAACACATAGGCAAAAACTGAAGCTCTGAGAAGTTAAGTAAATGACCCTAGTCACACAACTAGCAAGTGGTACATCTGTAATACAATACTGCTTCTCTCTAAATTCAAAGCTTGTGCTTTTTCATCTTTACCCTATGACTTCTGAGAGGACAAAATAAACTTAGAGTTGGGGTGCTACTGAGATTTGGGGAGGGCAGCAGTAGCAGAAGTTACCAAAAAGAGTGGTCAGACTGAGAGGGAGGTATTGAGGAAGCCAAGATCTAAGAGGATCAGGAGAGGGGAAGGTGGTCCACAGGATTAATGCCTGCAGGAAGGACACAAATGGGGAGAGCTCAGCAGCTGTCAGTGGGAAGTGCCCACAGCCTGAGCTGGTAACTACCACTACCTCCCCTGTGACTGTGGTTTCCAGCTTTTAGTGACACCTAACTGCACTATCACCTCTATGTTCCTCTGCCAAGAATATCTTTTATTAATAATAAAAGGGGAAGGTATGAACATACTACTGGGTACAGTGTGGAAGAAGATTTTTTTTGCATAGGAGTAAAATTTAAAGTGGAAGAAAATGTTTTTGAACATAAATTTTAAAGAAGAGTCACTGTGGTTCTTTTAATTAGTTTGAATAGTTTTAGTATAATTCAATTCAGGGAAAATTACCCTGAGAAGAACACATATGTAGTTTTGCATAAGAATGATTTCCCACAGACATTGTGTGGAAAAATATTTCATCCTTGCGAGTGTTATTATTGATAGGGCACTGCTTCATTTTTAACCTCCCTGTGATGTTAAAGCCTCAAGCCTTTGCAAAGACCACCAGAAGACTATGCATTTATTGAATTACCATGTCAGCAATTACGCCAAACATTTCTAGGGAATGAATTTTTGTTACATTCATTATTCTTGCTTCAACAATGGTGTCAGTGGGTTTTCATCGCTCTGAAACACATTTAGATCGATGGAATAGGGTAACACATCATTGCTAAGGATTATTTTTCCAATAACAAAGTAACAGTTTAATTTTTTTAAACCAAAATATGATCAACTTATCCTATTAAAAGTAGCCTTCAGAAACGGTGAAAAATGTAAACCCACCCTGGCCGGTTTGGTTCAGCAGTTGGAGTGTTGGACCGTGGACCAGAGAGTCGCAGGTTCAATTCCGGTCAAGGGCACATACCTCGGTTGCAGTTCAATCCTGGCCCTAGTTGAGGTCATGTGGGAGGCAATCAATCGATGTGTTTCTCTTACATCGATGTTTCTCTCTCTCTCTCTCCCCTCCTCTTTTCCTCCCTCCCACTCTATCTGAAAATCAATGGAAAAATATCCTCAGGTAAGAATTACAAAAAAAGAAAAAGAAAAATGTAAATCCAAAGGCCACAGTACACACAATAAACCAATTACAATGAAAGTAAGTATCAGATAAAAATTCAGTAATTCAAGAAAGTGAATACTTGCCTTAGCCACTCATGGAAAAATAAAATATTGACCTTCCCTTAATCTTTCCAAAGTAGACCAAACTATTGGTTGGCAGAAATTTTTTGCAGGAATTATTTTTGTTTTTTAAAAATGTTACAAACCATAACATTTAATACAACTGAAAATCTGTTATTGCAAACACTAGTTGGTAAAAATTATCATCAAGCAAAAATGCTCAAAATCTCATTTGATTTAGACTCTCTGGAACAACTATGAGGACATTAAACATGCTTATTTTTTGGATTCTGTGAGGTTGATATCTAAAAACTGGCCTTATTGATGATACAGCAAAGGATAGATTACATTACAATATCAAGCATCTGACCCCTCAAGCCAATCCTGTTTTCAACTGTGACAATTATTTCCTGTTTATACTCTTAAAAAGTAAACATAGCTGAAAAATACATTTTAGAATATCAATTTTGAAAATCTGACATGTAAAAATATATTTATACTCCTGCACTATTATGTATTTCTGTAGCACGAAAAATTGTTCTGCATTTTTATCACTATAAAATGATAGCAATTTATAAATTTATTTTTAATCTTTGGTCTTAACAAAACTTCAATAGTATCAAAATCATGGACTAACCCTGAAATACTTCTTTTTTCTTAACTTCTTGCTTTTGACATGATCTTTTGACTGAATTTAGGGTCCATTCATACTTATTATCTGGAGAGAAAAGGACAAACAAACAACCCTATTAAAACTGGCATTTATCTTTATTTCTCTGATGTATGTCTGTCATCCAGCAGCTTAATTCAGCTTGGCATGGAAAAAAGCAAAACTCACCTTGAAACCCAGTTCTCACCATTTCAGCAGACTATGAAGCATCATACATTCCGAAAAGTGGAGAGTATGGTCTAAAATAAAGCAGGTTCTCCAACTAACACCTCAACTAGATGGTGCCCAGAGGGGCCAATGTCTACTACCACCTGGCTGGCCGGTGTTCCGAGGACACAAGGTCCTGACTTCTATCCCCAATTTTAGCCTCTTGCAAGACTAATATATATTTGTTGGGACTTGGGACCAACTCCATGACCTCTTAAATGTCAGGATGGGAGCAAGGCTGATGGGATCCATTCTGATAGGAAACTTGCAGGTGAACCAATGTGCATCCTGCTTTACCTTTCAGAGAAAGGAAACCACTGACCCCTGATAAATCAAATTAAACAGATTGAAGATCCACCCCCCCCCCAGAAGCTTTGACTGCTTCAAGTAACATCATCATTTGCTACCTAGTAGACTGGTGCAAACATCCAATAGTGGGCAAATTACATTGCACTATGGCAGGTTGGACATATGCCATCTTACTGTCTGTCAGTACTCACTGTCATAATCATTATTGTAACATTTCATAGTACATAGTACACGGCTCATTTTATGGTTTTATAGGAGGAATTACTGTAACTATGCATAGAAGCCTAGCAATCCAGTGTACAGTAATGGTTAGCTATCATATGTAGAGTGCTTGTGGGAAGAATGCTTATCCAGGGTCTACATTTCCAGTATCCCCTGTATCTGGGGGAGACTGTGAGATGTAAGAGAGCTAATATGTATCACTTCTTTGCCCAGATGTTTAAGAAGCAAGTATGTCTTTCCCACCCCACTTATCTCTCCACTGTAAGCTGGATGCCAATGCTCAGTGTTACTGGAAGTCACATGGCATAGCCTCTGTCAGCACAGGTCCTTGACACAAATGATCTACATTAGGAACACTAGACTATTACATTAGTAGGAAAGGAACTCTAATCCAATGAAGTTTCTACAATTTGGGGGTTTGTTACACTGGCTACCTCTACCCAATCTAGTTAGAGTCAGCATGTCATGAACATAATAAAAATCTTAAATTGAATCTATTCTTCATTGGTCTTTTTTTCTGTGTCTATAATCTAAGACAGATTTCATTTTAAAATATCAGTGTATTCAGAGCAGCAGCACAAAAGTAATTAAAAGATATTAAATAAGTCCTATTAGAGACAATTAAATGAACAGTATTTACTTCTCCTAGGAGAGAAAAAGTTTAAAGGAGGCTGGTTAAATTGTCAGTAAATACATGAAGGTCCTAAGAATTGTTATAGCAGATAATGAGAAAATATTTTTCAACATCTTTAAATATAAACCAAAGAGTCATGCCTCCTCCTCAGCCCACCACTCCCTTGCCTCTTCCTGCCAGCAGCCTCCTCCCTCTCCACTCCCTCTTCCCTGCTCCTTCTGCTCTCCCAGGGCTCTGTGGCCACTGAGTGAACACGACCAGCCCAGGCACAGAGTGAGGGTGGTGGCTGGGACTTGAGTGCCTAGAAGAGTTGTTGCAGCCCATCCCACAGAGACATGAGGACTCTACAACGAACCTAATACCAGCCCAACCTTCCTGGTAATAAATGAAATTAGGGAGATTCCAAGATAGCAGCGGATTAAGTGGAAGCTACACTGACCTTCTCAAAGGATCAAACTCGAATTACAACTAAAATATAGAAAAATCATCCTAAATAACCAACCGAAGACTAGCTGGAGAGAAACTTTATAACCAAGGACATAAAGAAGAGACCACATAGAGGCTGGTAGGTAGTACAGAGGTGCAAGACAGCTGGCTGGGCTCTCACAGGTAGCAGCTAAGTTCTGGAGGGAATATCTCAGCTGTGGGGGGGTCCCCCTGACAAGTCTGGGGTCTAAACTCCAAGTTGGGCTCCCCAGCCCAAACTAACAGAACTAGCAAAGGTGCCCACGTAACAGGCTGTGAATAGTACCTGAAGTGCTGTCCAGCAGGAAGACACAGCTAGAAACACAGGCACCCTCTTAAAGGGTCAACATACAAAATTTTGTTTGAAGCCACTCACCTTGAGCTCCAGCAGAGGGAGGGCAGAGTGGAATAGAGCTGTGTGAGAGTCTAGAGCTAGTGGCTCTGGGGAGAGACCGGAGAAGACAGCTACCAGGATCTCTGTACTGAGTCATTTCCCCAGGCTGCAGAAGACCTCTTTCTCAGACAGAGCTTTCCCATCAATGCAATTTTAGCCTGGAGGGGGGAAGCAATAGCTCAACCAGTTGGAAACCCTCTCACTCCACCCTGTGGAGTTTCTGTTCTGCTGAGGACTACAACCAGAGGCTCATTAAGTGAATGAAACTAACAGTCAGCCTGTAGGAAGAGACAGATCTCTGAGCACTTTGAGTTTTTGCTTGACCTGCTACTGGGCCCAAGCCTAGTAAAAGCAGATGTTGGTGCACAACTTGGTGCTTTCCACATGCACCCAGCCTCAGAAGAGGGAGCCACAAACTGTGGATTGCTGATAGCTCCAAACAGGATACTCAGGGCCAGTCACAAACAGTGTCTGACATTGGACTGCATGAGAAAACATCAGAAGAGGCCAAAAACCATTAAACACAGTAGCCAGCTTCAGACAACAACAGAGCAGGATCCAATAAGCTTCATAAGCAGTATATCCACAGGAAGATATTGGAAGGCTCAAAACCTTGCTGAGGTGAACTCAATTTCCTGTGATAAGCACCTGCACAGCAGCCTGCACACTGCTGAGGGTAGAGCTTCATTGTCAGCCAGCCTGAGGGTCAAGCTCATGCATGAATGGGCCAATAGCAATCAAGACTCGATTACAGCCCTGGCTGGTTTGGCTCAGCAGATAGAGCATTGGCCTACAGACTGAAGGGTCGCAGATTCGATTCGAGTCATGGGCACATACCTGTGTGCAGGTTTGATCCCTGGCCCCAGTCGGGATTGAGTGGGAGGAAACCAATTGATGTTTCTCTCTCTCTCTCCCTCCCTCCCTCCCTTCCACTCTATCTAAAAAGCCAATGGAAAAATATCCTTGGGTGAGGATTAAAAAAAAAAAAAAGACTCGATTACAACAGGAAGGCCTATACAACATGCACAAGGGACATTATTAGAACATCTGGGTCTGGTGATGAGTGAGACTGCATCACTGGGTCCCACAGGTCATCTACCACATAATGCCATCCTACCAAGAGTGTGAGTCATAGCAGATCTATCTAATACAGAGAAACAAACCCAAATAAGCAGCCCAAATGAAAGACAAAGAAAGAAGCCCCAAATGAAAAAATAAGAGAATTCTCCAGAAGAGTTCAATGAAATGGAGATAGGCAATTTATCAGGTATAAAGCTCAAAGTAATCATTATAAAAATGCTCAACAACATGAAAAAAGCTATAGAAACTAAAAAACAACCTGTTGGAAATAAAGAATGACATAACAGAACTAAAGTTACACTGGAAGGAATAAACAGCAGATTGGAAGAATCTGAGTGTCAGATAAGCGAATTAGATGACAAGGTAGAGAAAATCACTCAATCAGAGAACCAAAAAGAAAAAACAAAACAAAAAAACAATTAAAAACAGACCAGTTTAAGGGAGCTGTGGTACAATAAGAAATGTAACAATGTCTGCATCATAGGACTACCAGAAGGAGAAGAAAGTGAGCAAGGGATAAAGAAACTGTTTGAAGAAATAACGGCAAAAAACTTCCCTAACCTGGTAAAATAAAAAGTCACACAAGTTCAGAAGCACAGAAAGTCCCAAGCAAGAGGCCCAAACAAAGACATCTCATAATTAAACTGCCCCAAATTAAAGGCAAACAGTGATTCTTAAAGGAAACAAGAGAAAAGCAATTTGTTACCTACAAAGGGGCCGCATACATCTGTCAGCTGATTTCTCCGCAGAAACACTATAGGCCAGAAGGTAATGGCATTAATTATTTAAGATAATGAAAAGCAAGGATCTGAAACCAATACTACTCTATCCAGCAAGGCTATCGTTCAAAATTAAAGGTGAAAAAAAAAAAAAGCTTCCCTGACAAAAAAAAAAGCGCTAAAAGAATTTATTACCACCAAACCAGTATTGCAAGAAATGTTAAAGGGACTGCTGTAACAAGAAGAAATATGTATGGACAGACATAGGCATAATGAATAAAATGGCAATAAATAAGTACCTATCAATAATAACCTTGAATGTAATTGGATCGAATGATCCAATCAAAAGACAGAGGGTAGCTGAATGGATAAGAAACATGACCCATATATGCACTGTCCACAGAGGCCCACATCATAACAAAAGACTTACACAGGATGAAAGCAAAGGGATGGAAAAAAATGTATCATGCAAATGGAGACGAAAAAAAAGCAGGGGTAGCAATACTTTTATCTGACAAAATAGACTTCAAAGCAAAGGCCATAACAAGAGACAAAGAAGGTCACTACATAATACTAAAAAGATAAATCTAACTAGAGGATATAACAATGGTAAACATATAAGCACCAAATTAAATATTCTTGGAGGACTGTAAGGGAGAGATTGACAGCAATACAGTCATAGTAAGGAACATTAACACAACACTGACTTCACTGGCTAGATCTTCCAGACAAAAAAAAATCAACAAGGAAACAGTGATTCTAAATGATACACTAGATCAGATAGTTTTAATTGACATTTATAGAACATTTAACCCCAAAACTGCAGTATATACATACTTCTCAAGTGCACATGGGACATTCTCAACAACAGACCACATGTTAGGACACAAAATAAGTCTCTATAAGTTCAAGAAGTTTCATATCAAGCATTTTCTCATATCACAATGGCATGAAACTAGAAATTAATTACAACAAAAAACTCAAAAATCTTCAAACACATGGTGGCTAAATAGCATGTTATTAAACAATGAATGTCTTACCAATGAGATCAAGGAAGAAATAATAAACTTCCTAGAAACAAATGAAAACGAACACACAACAACCCAAAAATCTATGGCACACAGCAAAAGCAATCCTGGGAGAGAAGTTCATAGTTCTACAGGCCTACCTCAAGAAACAAGAAAAATCTCTAATAAACTATCTACCCCTACAACTAAAAGAATTAGAAAGAGAACAAAAGAAGCCTAGAGGAAGTAGAAGAAAGCAACTAATAAAGTTCAGAAAGGAAATAAATTACATAGAGACTAAAATAAAAATACAACAGATCAATGAAACCAGGAGCTGGTTCTTTGAAAAGATAAACAAGATTGATAAATCTCTAGCCAGGCTCATCCAGAAACAAAGAGAGAGGACCCAAATAAATAAAATCAGAAACAAAAGAGGGGAAGTAACAACAGACACCACAGAAATACAAAGGATTGTAAGAAAATATTACAAACAAATATATAACAATAAATTGGACAACCTGGGAAAAATGGACAAATTTCTACAAATATATAATCTTCCAAAACTGAATCACAAAGAATCAGAAAACCTGAATAGACCAATGACAAATAATGAAATTACAACAGTAATAAAAAACAAAAAACAAAAACACTCCCAACAAAAAACTGTCCTGGAGCAGACAGGTTCACAAGGGAGTTTTACCAAACATCAAAGAAAAACTAACACCTATCGTCCTCAAACTATTCCAAAATATTCAAGAGGAAGGGAAACTTCCTAGCTCTTTTTATGACGCCAGCATTATCCTAATTGCAAACCCAGAGAAAGACACTACAAAGAAAGAAAATTACAGGCCAATATCCCTGATAGACACAGATGCCAAAATCTTCAACAAAATATTAGCAAATCGGATCTAGAAATATATTAAAAAGATTATTCACCATAACCAGAGGGGTTTTATCCCAGGGATGCAAGGCTGGTACAATATGTGCATATCAACAAATGTCATACAACATATAGACAAAATGAAAGATAAAAATCATATGAGCATATCAATTGATGCAGAAAAAGCATTCAACCACTGAACTGCACACTTAATGGTGTGCATGGTAATTATTATGTTAAAATATATATTTACCATAATGAAAAAACCATGGCTATGGATGTCCTTCTAACTCTGTAAAATTAATGAATATAATAGGATATTTGCAGGGGAAAACATCAACTTGCATACTACACTATCCCATCAATACTTTCTGTTTTTGAAAAGTCAGGAAAAAATTAATTCCTTCAGCAAATATTTAATGAGAAAATACTATGGCCCAGACACTGTTCTAGGCTCTGAAGATACAGTAGTGAACAGAAAGAAAAAGTCCTGCCTGCCCTGGCCAGTTTGGCAAGGCAGTTAGGGCACTGACCCAGGGACCAAACGGTCCCAGGTTTGATTCCAGTCAAGGGCACATACCTGGGTTTTGGGTTTGATCCCTGGCCCTGGATGGGGCCATGAGGGAGGCAACCAATCAATGTGTCTCTCTCACATCAGTGTTTCTTTCTCTCTCTCCCTCCCTCCCTTCTACTTTCTCTAAAAATCAATGGAAAAATATCCCTGGGTGAAGGTTAACAACAACAAAAAAGGCCTGCCCTCATACAGCTATTATTTATTCACTCCCTCATACACTCAACAAATATTTATTAAATGTCAACACATATTTGTTAAATGTCTATCACTTGCCAATCTCTATGCTGGGCAACAGAAATACAATGGTGAAAAATAATAATGAAAACCTCAGCAAACCAGACTCTTCCTTGCCCTCATGAAGATTATAGTTGACTACAGGAGATAGATATTGACCAAATAATCACAGAAATGAATCTAAAATATCAACTTTGAAAAGTCATCAAAGCAGAGATGTGTGGAGCTCCCAGAGTATGCGGTGATGGGAAGTGGCTTAGTCAAGGTCGGTCTTTCTAAAGGAAATGGTAACTGAACTGAGATCTGATGAACAGGGTTGAGAAGGGAGAGTGTGGGCTGAGCAGAACAGAGAAGGGAGGGTGGTCCCAATGAGACTGAAGAAGCAGTTGGGGGTCTGGCTACACAGAACCCTACAGATCTTTCCGTCTTTATCGAAGGGCAATGGAAGCCACTGATGTACTTTAAGGAGGCTGGGGGGAAGGGTGGGAGAGGAATCACTTGATTGAAAATAATACTAACTTTGCTGCTCTAACAATTTAAAAATGACCAGCTGAAAATGAGGGCAAGAACTTCAAGTGAATTTCTATACAATTATAAAAATAGGTCAAATTCTTTGAAGCTTTCAAATGAAAGATAGTTATTATTAACATATCAAAGAATTATCATGATTAAATAAGAAATTATAAACATCACTCAAATTTTTAATTCTCTAGAGTTTATCAAAACATAGAATCTCTTAAGGTTCTAATATATATAATCTACTAATGAAGCTGAGTTTGATTAAAAGTGAGTCACCTGAATTTGTAAGCCTAGTAAATTAAGTTGCTCACTCTTGATTAATATTGTTTAAAATGGATACTTTGGGGGGAAAAACAAACAAACAGTGAAACTATTTTATAAAAAAATAAAGTGTATTAAACATCATAAAACATAATTACTTAGGCATCTTTCATTAACATAAGGTGATAATGCAGTTGACTTGGAGTAGTGAACATATGATATAATACAGAATTGTACACCTGAAACCTATATAATTTTATTAACCAGTGTCACTCCAATAAATTAAATAAAAAAACTAAAACTAAAACAAAACATAAGGTGACAATGGGACGTTTAACTAAATGTTGCATCAATCTGATTAATATTTAAGAACTTGAACAAAGAATCCAACACATAGATAGATAGCATTTCTTCCTTTAAAACATAGTAACAATGCTAATATTTATTGTTGAACAAAAGAAAAAATTCAGACAGACTGGCATAATGCTGTATGCAAAGAACAGATATATAAGATAATAAGAAAACTCTACCTTTCATATATAATCAAGTTAGTCACATGCTCACTATTTTTATTTTTTTAATATATTTCATTGATATTTTTAGACAGAGGAAGGGAGAGAGAGATAGAAACATTGATGTGAGATAGAAACATCGATCGGCTACCTCCTGCATGCCCCCTACTGGGGATCCAGTCCGCAACCCAGGCTTGTGCCCTGATCAGGAATTGAACTGGGACCTCTCAGTCCATGGGACGATGCTCAATCCACTGAGCCACATCGGCTGGACACATGCTCGCTATTTTAATTTAGGCAGATTTTAAAAAATCACTAAGTAGGTGACAGATATTTCTGTGTTTCAAATTCTGGCTAAAAATAGGGGTAGGAAAGAGCAAATTTAATTTTGTTGTGAGGTAATCTGACCTTTGAACAACATAACAGATTCCGAACTATCTCAAAGTTCAGAAAAGTTGTATAGATTTGACTCATATAATTTGCACAATTCACTTTTTCACCAAATTGTCACTTATACAATTGAGATCTGTCAACTTGTTGTTCTGCTTAAATTACCTTAAGGAGACAATGTATCTAGCCAGAAGAATGCTCCCAAGGATGTTTTAGCTACATTTTATTATAAACCACCAAAGCTCCTTTGATTTCATAGGTCCTAGGAATTATAGCTTATTTGCAGAGGACTGTACTACCATCACTTTTTCAAATGTAGCCTTACAAAGATCTTAATTGTAAAGTTTAATCTGACTTGATTTAAAATCTGGCAATTTTATTGTTTCATCAATTTACACTTTGATCTGACCAATGTAATATACTTGGATACAAAACGTTTTTAAATTTCATGTGCAAAATTCTTCTGATTTTTAACACCAAGTTTTAAAGGCCCAACTAAATCATCCATTGTTATCAAAACTATAGTTCATATCCCTAGCAGATATTACAAATAACAAGTCAGATTGTAAAGACAGGGATAAAAATACGGTAAATTAGATCTAGGAACAGTAAAGGAGAATGAATGCATTTCCCATAAAATAAAAGAAAGGAGAATATTTTTAAAATTAAAAATATAATTTGGTTGTACATTTTTTGTTGTTGGCACTAAACCTCACTACAAAGATGAAATGAAAGAGGTATGAAAAACTTCCAAACGTTTCGATAACTAGACATTTCTTTTTTTTTTTTTTTTTTTTTTTTTTTTACTACCAGTCTTCAAAGTTAGAAAGTCATTTTTACTTCAAAATGCTCTTTAGATGCTCTAGTCTCTTCTTGCTACAGACATGAACTCACAAGTAGTCCTCTCACTTTTATTTTCCCTCACAACTTCCTGATTAGTTACCATGTTCATTGAACTGAATTTGAGATCTTTTCATAACACTGCTCTGGGAGGAAAAAGAAATAAACCATGACAGAAACAAAATAAAAGAGGCTCACAATATAACTTTAATGTAGCTTCAGTCATGTTTATCCTGTGTTTCCCATAATATTGATTGGCACTTGGGACCTCCTAATGAGGATTTTGTTTCCATTCCTCTGTGTTCCATGCAATCACTGATTGTCAGTTTTAGTTATACTGATTTTTTGAACCAAGGGGAACTTTATTAACCTAAAAAATAAAAGCAAAGGAATTCAAACAGGATTTAAATTATGGCTTGGGAAAATCCCCAAACACACTCAAGCCTACTATTACAAATCTCTCCATAGCAGTATCTGGAAGAGTGGCCTATTCCTGATCAATACCAAAATGGCTTTGGGAGTCTTAAATCTCTCAGTTCTCTAGATCTGTTTCCTAACTTGAGAATTTGAAACCTTGGTCTTATAGAAATCTGAACTACTATTAGTTCCAGGTCACTAACTAAAATTAAGTTCAAATATGAAGCTATCCATGTAAAAAGAGGTCATCTTTAATGTAACATGACCTGTATTACATGAGTCGTTATTTCTAAATAAAGCAGTTAAATTATGAATTCAATAGCTTACCAGGTGACATTAAGCAAATTACTTCCTCTCTGTGTACAAAATGGGGTTAATAATCCTGACCTATCTCTTAAGGTCTCTGGGGACAATTCAGTAAGGAATTGTCTAAGTGCTGTATAAATGTTGCTGGTGTTATGAGAACTTGGTTTTATTGTCATCAGAATGCCACTATCATAAAAAGGAATTCAGAGGTTTAGTCAGAGGTGAATTAACAAAGCAAGGTCTATGCAAATACAAGTGCCCTCTGACCCTGGATCTGAGTTTGACAAACTGCAGATTAGAATGTAAATGAAGTTTGCATTTTCAGAGACACGGAGTTTTTGTTAATTTATTTCCTATTCAATTCCTTTGCTTTGAAAATCATTACTTTGGAAGCAAAGCAACCATTTGCAATTTCCATCACTTTTTCCCCCCATTATTTTCATTGCTATTCCCAGCATCATTTGCATTAAAGCATGACAGTGGAGAATCCAAAGCCTTTCTTTCTGAATCAACTATCTGGCACACCCAGGAAACATGCCTATCAGTAGACATGGGCTGTGTAGGCACTATACTTCTTTCATTTTAAGGTTTTTTATTGTGTGATACAAGATTTTCATTACATTTATTTATTTATTATTTTTAGTTTTAGTTTACAGAAATGAATTTATTTCAATGAAAATAATTTCAGGAAACAAAATTGAAAACCAAGACTTTCATTACTTTTAGAGAATATAAGTTCTCTTCTCCAGTTAAATTTCCATGATTCATGCCCTGGCCAGTTTTGCTCAGTAGTTAGAGTGTTGGCCCATGGACCAAAGAATCACGGGTTTGATTCCGGTCAAGGGCACGTACCTTGGTTGTGGTTCATCCCCAGCCCTGGTCGGGTCCTGTGGGAGGCAACCAGTCAATGTGTCTCTCTCATGTTGATGTTTCTGTTTCTCTCTCTCTCTCTCTCTCTCTCTCTCTCTCTCTCTCTCTCCCTCTCCCCCTCCCTCTCCCTCTCCCTCTCCCTCTCCCTCCCTCCCTCCCACTCTATCTGATGATAAATAGAAAAGTATCCTTGGATGAGAGTTAAAAAATAAATTTCCAGGATTCGTTTGTTTATTTGACAAATAGTACAAGGTACCTAGTAGGTACCAAGCACTGTCCTAGGTGCTGGAGACAGCAGTGAAAAAAGAAGGCAGAAACCCCTGCTCTCCCATAGCTTATATTCTAGTGGGTGAAAACAAAATAGTAAGCAAAATAAGAACGTGAATAAATATAATAGGTTAGAATGAAAAAATAAAGTATGCTGAGAGGATGAGGGTGCAAAGATGGGGAAAGGCTACAACTTCAGATATGGTGGTCAGGGATAAACCTCTTTGAGAAGGTGTGATTTGAATAAAGATTTGAGGGGCCTGAGTGTGAGCGTCATTGGGAAAGGGCTTTGCAGGTAAGACAAGGGTTCCAGGCAAATGCAAAGGCCTTGAGGTATTACTTTGGGTATTTGAAAACAGGGTGGCAGAAGGGAGTGAGCAAGGGGAGATAAGTAGATGAAGGCAGAGATGGAATGAGTGCCAGATGATCTCAGGCTGGCATATCATTGCGAGGCCTCTAACTTTCACTCTGAGTGAAATGGGAAGCCCTTGGGAGGTTTTGAGCAGAGAAGTGACATGATTTGACTTCCATTTTCAAGTCTGGAACAGCTGTATCAATAGGCTTAAGGGGAGCAAAGCTGAGATAGGAAAGCCACATAGAAGGCTATTACAATAGTTCAGAGCAGATACGAGTGGTTTGATCCAGTGAGGGCAGCACATGGGTCGAGTTTCACAGCTTTTAATTATTAATCACATCCTTCTCTATGTAGCTGTGTTTTCTTATTTGAATTACTTCTAAGAAAGTATTTTTTCTTTAAAGCTTTCCCTTCCATTCCCTCTCTGTCAATAACAATACTTTCTCTCCAATCAGACCATCTTAGAAAGGATCAAAACATGCCACATTTGGATGTACTCAAACCAGCAAGTATACTACTGTTAAAAGATAAACTGAGGCATATTACAAAAGTTTCAGAGTTTATTTGAGGAAAAATCTATTTGAATCAGTCAGCGTCGAATCTAGTGATACAAAGGCACTCTTGGGAGCTGTGTGAAATGAAAAACTTCTTTAGGCAGAAGGGAGTGGGAACTAGGAAGTTATGCTAGGCAAAAAAGTGGGTTGTTATTGGAAGGTTACTTTCTTTTAGGGGATGGCAGGGGTCTAACAGACAGATTTCCTAACTGTTGCTGATCAAGAGATTCCTGATTGACTGGTTTAAGATTCCATTCTGGGAGACCTGAAACTGCAAGTCTTAGCATAAGTGACCCCATTCTGGGTTTGATGTCTTGTTTTCAATACTGCTCTCCATTAGCACAAATGACTTGATAGGGTTTTATCAAAGTTAGTAAAGACACCTGCCACTCTTCAACAGGCAGCTGCATCACAGTATAGATGACTGTGGAGTGAAAGCCTCCCTCTGAAGTGAGGAGCAACTGGATTGGGTACAGAAGACTGGGATGAGGCCAACAGCTTTGATTTTCAGTAATCTCTACAAAGCTGCTTGCATTTTGATTGAATTAAATCCCACTAGGAATGCACAAAAACAATTTTTGAAGCAAACAATTTCTTGTTGTTCTATGCTCTTATGTCCATATAAACCACTGCCTTTTAACTCCTGTGTGTGTGTGCAAAATTTAGTACTTTTAAAAATATCTTTAGCCAGGACCACTTCAATTAAACACCAGGTACCAGGCAAGGCTAAGCCCTGAGTCCTGATTGCCAAGAAACAAGGGCAGACATTCCCTTCACCAAACAGAAAGGAAGTGGCTGCATCTGAGCAAATTCCATGTGCTCTAGGAAGGTAGCAGCAATGCCTACTGCCCAAAGAGAAAATTCTGGATATGGTCCTTGTGCAAAAAGGAGGAAACTATATAGTCTTTACAGCCAACCTAGAAGAAAAGTTCTTAGCAACATTAGGACCAATGGCGAAGGAAGAATGTGCAAGCAGAGTTCTTGCATTACCAAGATGTGTTCTCTGGGTAGCTGGGAGTACTCTTACTTTTTATCTGGGTCTCATTTTTTGCAGAATAAGCAGGAATGAGAATTTCCATTCTATAAATGAAATGATATATGACATTTATTAATGGATTATTACTTTAAATAAATTATCTCTCTCTCATCATTTTGGCTGACTTACCAGAAAAAAATACCTCTTGACATTTAAAAAAAAAAATTTTATCCTGAGCTTGAGGTCGACCCTTGAGCCCTAGTTCCTTCAAGTATTTGCATTGCCTGTTCCCACATCTGCTTCAGGGCCTTATTCAATGTCACCTTCTCAGTGAGACCTTCTGTGGCTGGCCTTGTCCAAAATGGCAACCTATACCCGACTCCCTAGCCCCTTTCCCTGCTTTATTTTTCTCCTTAGCACTAATCACCATCTAACATACTATACCTTTTATTGATATATTCTGTGTGTTGTCTTCATGAGTACAGAGATTTTTGTTTGGTTTTGTTCACACTATATTCTCAGTGCCTAGAACAATGTCTAACACAGAGAACATTAATAAATATCTACTGAATGAATTAATTCCACAGAGTGATTGGCTAATAATCTTAACTTGAAATGTTATATTTAAAAGATTAATTTTGGCTAGCACATGCATAGAGAGATTTCCTGAAGGATACACAAGAGACTGGTAACAGTATTTACCTTTAAGGAGGACTTGAGAAGGAGCAATTTACATATCATTTCAGAGCTGAATGTACTATCCACATCTTTAGATCATTAAAATTTTTTTTAATCACTCAGAGATAGCTGGATGATATGAATTATGGGCCATTTTAAATTCTTTTTATAATATTCAATAGTAAAAATTAGTTAACCACATAATATGTATAAAAATCTACACATAAACAAATATAATTTGTTTTATGAGACATACAAAGTTAATGTAAAAAAATACATCTAATTACTCTTCTACTTTTCCAGTGCTCAAAGATCTCACATGTAACAGGATTAACAGATCTGGTCAGTACCAAAGACAACTGTAGCTAAAGGACTTCCTAATAATCAGGACACTTTGAACACTGAAGAACTTTATTTATACTAACAACATGGTGGCAAGTATTTCAACTGGGGCCAAGGCTTGAAAGCATTTCAGTTTTCATTTAATTTCAAGGCGAGGCTATAATACAATTTAGTATCCATAATGAGATTTCCTGAGAAAAATGAAAGACACCATGAAAACCAGAGTACAATCAGGAAAGTCAAAGAGAAGTGGGTTGACAATGTGGTAAAATTAAACCATAAGAGCATAGTTATTTAAAGAGTAAGAAAATTCGGAATGAAAAGAAGGCAGACACGGCAAGTAAATGCAACTTGAAATAAATATTGTTCTCAATGTAAGTCAGGTAAAGAAGAGACCTAGGCCATGTGTCACATAAAGGGAAGATTTGTAGATTTGACAGTTTATTTTCTGGAAATGAAATGTAATATTAAATTTGGGAAATGTGTCCTGGAAACCTGTTTGTGACTAACAGTGGCCTATGGTGATTAAGCATGGCAAATTTCTCAAAAGAAACAAGAGACAAGGGAAAGAAGCACTGGAGGGATGGAGACTTATTTAGACAGAGAGAAAAGAAAGGAAGCATAAACTTATGAATCACGTTGCTCTTAGCCCACAATTCTTTTAACATCACTCAGCTGTTTTAGTGTCTTCTCTCCCCTTTCTCTCACTCTCTTTATTACTCCATTTTCCAACCAAAGGCTTTGATTTTATTTTTAATCCACCTAACACCAGCTGTTGCCAGAGCCTTCCTATTACAGGGCTTAGTTCAAATAGTCTGATCTTTAAAGCAAACACCCAGCGCAGGGAGCCAACGGGGTGTTTTGGAAAGAGCACTGGCCTGAATGCCTGAGTCTGAATTCAGCTCTGCTTGTTCTAAGCTGAATAACTTGGGGTGCAGCACTGAATCTTCCTGAATCTCACTTTTCTCATCCTGAAAACAGGAATAATGAGACCTGCCCTTTCTACAGAAAATAGTTAAAAGGATCAAAGTAGATAATGCATACTGAAAAGTACTATATACAAATTTAAGTTAATTTTATGGTGATTTTAATGCTATTTTACTATTGTCAGTGGAAAATATGAACAGAAAGGGAAAACTGCCTCATGAAAACTGGAAAATAAAACTAAACCCTCTTTTTCTTTTCTTTTCTTTTCTTTTCTTTTCTTTTCTTTTCTTTTCTTTTCTTTCTTTCTTTTTTTTACAAACAAACAGAAACAAACACAATTAAAGACAAGTCCAATCATAAAAAAAGAAGAAGAAGAAAGAAAATAGCACAATGTCTTTCAATACACTTGCTCTATGTCCAGCTGTCAAAAGTCAGATAATGGATATTTTTGGGGGTGTTTTCAAAGATGCAAAACTGTGCTGCATTAGTATAATCACACCATGTTTTATTTCATGAGATTCAAAAAACTGAGACAGTGAATATAATTTTACAGGTGATCTCTGAGGATATTTCATGGGCTAGAGCTAACAAATCAAATTATGGCATTAAAAAAACATGCTCTTAATCTTTTTCTCATCCTTTCTACCACTGAATTCTCTGGAATATAGGAAAATGAATACAGAAAACTTGGGGCAAACTCTCAAGCTAGTGAAGAAAGAATTACAATAGAATCCTTTTTTTAATCAAAAAGACAAATGGGTAAAGCTTATTATATCAGACCTTGTGCACGAAAGTACTGCATTACAATAATAATAACAAACAAACAGGAATGCAGCAGATAAGGGAGAATAAGGTCTGGCTGGGAAATTGTTTTTAGGTAATATAAAAAATGGCCCATGAGATCACTAAGAACAAATATCTAAACAAAGAAAGACATAATATATTGCTATTAGCAAACATAAACTTACTAGTATTTATTTTTCTTTATACTGTGTTTACATTTGAGTAGTAAAATACTTGAACTAAATCTGTTATTGCCTTGCCCAAATCCCTCTTTTAAGTGTTTAATAAGGTATGTGAAAGATATTGATTTTTTATTCAAACTCCACTTACCAGATCAGCACACTAAATAAAACCAAATCAATGAACAGAGAACATATGTTTTAAGCAAGCCTTTACAGTTGGAACACACCTCTAATTTTGGCTTCAGTTTTAAACAAATCATTAAAACGATACCTGAGAGTGGGAACAAAAATCAATCAGGCCCAGCAAGTAGTCAAACATCACTTTCCTCTGCACAGAAACAAGCACAGATATTACCTTCAAATAAAGTTATCTTTCTGCTTCCTGTTTCCTCCCAGTCGCAAAAGAAAAATCTCAAAGTGCCCATCCCAGCATATTTCTGCAGATAAAACGATGGCAACTGAACCTGCTGTGGCCTGACCAGGTGTCCCCTGTCAGCCAATCCAAAGCTACTCAGACCTCTGGGGCCTCCCAGGGTGATCAGCCTGGCTTTGTGGCAATACAATGGGGGTTAAACATTGCCTTGTATCCATCTAGAAGCAAAAAAAATCTGTCTAGTTGCTCAAAATTATTTAGCAAAATACACATAGGTTATGGTTTGGTAATATCATTGTTTTAAGAAAGTAACCACCTTATTTTCACCTATAGGGGGGAAATGTGAGGCGTTATATAATTTCTCTTTTTAACTAGTATTAAATCGAAACAACATTTTAGAATTCCTATCTGGTCATTGTTTAAATATTCTTTCTTTGCAGGACATAGTGTCTACTTGAGACTGGCTTGTTTATTTCAGCATCAGAACCTACTTTACACACATGTCTACCTGCCACACATATAACTCACAACAATAATTTCTACCTTTTCCCTTTCATGATACCAAGAAACTCTATTTGCTTCAATTAATTTAATGTGAGATTTTAGTAAAAATAAATATTATAACTATTTTTATTTGTCTCTTTTCTCCTCCCTATTTATTTCTCAATTTTATTCCTCTTTTAGGTTTCTCTAGTACCTACTGTCATTAGTATTTACCTATCCAAGCTGTAAAAACTTTTAAATGTTGGTTATTATTATTATTGTAAGTCATATATTATTGATACATAAGTACACAAATAAAAATAATAAACAGTGAACAGATATTTTCATTAGCATCCTAAATACATCAGGGTTATATTTCATGTCAAAAAGACCTCAAGAATGTAATGGAAGGTGTTCTAAACTGTAGTATGTAGAGTACGACCTAACTGTTGACATTACCATGACTCCTTAAGCCACCTTAAGCCACCTAATTTTACTTGAGTTTCTAATGATTATTTTTCAAGCTTTAAGGTTCTCTGGAAAAACTTCAAGGGAAGCAGGTTTACAAGTCATTCACCAGCTATGATTCAAGTTTAAAAAGTATCCATTTACTATATTTTCAATTACAGTTATTCACTTCCTAATAACAAACCTAAAAATCTGTTCCCCACTGATTATAGTGATTGTCATGAACAGTGAGTGGATATAGTTCTTTGAAGCTCTTTTCAGCACTTCTTAAAACTTACTTAGAATAATGCTTTTGTTCACAAAAGCACAACCAAAATGTAACACAATCTCCTTCAAAGCACATTGTCAGGGAGATCAACAATAACCACAGTCACATGATCTCTAAAACCCAACCAAGTAGAGACATCAGAGAATCCTGGCTGGGTCCTCTGTACCGCTGTTTCTCTGCTTACTATCTTCTAATTAGCTTTAAATTTGCTAACAAAATCTTGAAAAATATAAAACACTTTTCCAATTTATTTTTTTACTTTTTTTAAAGATAAAACAAATATGGGGAAAGTCTTTAAAGATGTTTCCTCCTGACCACATAGCTGCTGCTCTGTAGATATATTATTAGTGGCCCCAGCTGATGGGAATTACAAATAATCAGCTGCTCAAGTCACCAATATGTCACACACTGTTGGTAACAGAAGCCAGGCTGGAGAGTATAATTTATACTTGTTACCCCTTTTGGTATTTTCCAATCATTTCTTTGGAGTGAATTTTATAAATTTAAACATTCCCACTGGAAAACAGAATGAAGCTATGCTTTTCTATTAATATGTTAACATAACCTTATCTTTTCCTAGTTAGATATTCCTGCAGGTATAAAAAGGGCTCATGCAGGAATTTAAAATAAGGCTGTATTTTAAAGAACAGTATAAGGACTACTTATAATGGTGCTTTTAACTGTGATTGTGCTCTGAACAGTAAGGGCTGAATGGAGGAGAGACCAGTCTGGCTCTGCAGCCTGACTGACCGAGTCTAATCAGAATTATTTCAGCACACTGCTTCACTACAGCCACAGACCTGTCGACCGCTGGATGCTTCTGCAGGCCCTTTTCTCCCTCTGTTTCCCACTGTGACCTGTTACTTTTCAACAGTAATTACTCAGTGGGCTATATTCAAAACATTTTTTGGTAAACAGAGGTACTGGGTTTAATAGGCTTCTCAAAATCCATAATAAAATATCATTTTTATGAGAAGAATTGGGACTGCCATGCAGAAAAGGGCCTTCTTTTATAAAGTAATTCTTTCACCTCACAATATATTTTTATTAAGAAAAGTTGAAGTTGACAGCTATTACTCCTTCCACAAAATCAGCTCTGTCTTTGAAAATGTAATTTTGTATATTTCATTTTAAACTAATCATCCTGCTTAACACATCATTCTCAAACAGGTAGTTCCATTTTGGGGACCAGGTGAGGCAATATATGGCACCAAAATGTACTTTCTTTCTGTTTTCCATATGCAATCTCTCAGACTGCACAGCCTTATCCTTTTCTGGTGTGTAACTGATTTTCTACAAGCTATGACCTGGTACCCATTTGTAAATCACTTAGAATGATGCCTGGCACACAGTGGATGCTATGTGAGTATTTGTATTAAATAAATGAAAATAAAGCAAATACCATCTATGAATTAGAAAATGAGCAATGATTCTTTTAGGCATTCTTATAGAATGGTAGAGTTCTATCCTGAACTATTAATTTACCTTCATGATCTTTATTTTTGTCATTAGTTAACAGGCTTTTATATTTGCCCAAGTTCACATTCACTGTCAGTTTTCTGCAACATTTTTTTTAATAGAACATTTCACCCCAAAGCTGCAGAATATACATTCTTCTCAAGTGCACATGGGACATTCTCAAAGATAGACCACATGTTAGGACACAGACTAAGTCTCTATAAGTTCAAAAAGACTGAAATAATATCAAGCATCTTCTCGGATCACAATGGCATGAAACTAGAAATCAATTACAATAAAAACACTAAAAAACATTCAAACACATCGAGGCTGAATAGCATGTGATTAAACAATGAATGGGTTACCAATGAGCTCAAGAAAGAAATAAAAACTTCCTGGAAACTAATGAAAATAAACACACAACAACACAAAATCTACGGGACACAGCAAAAGCAGTTCTTGAGAGGGAAGTTCATAGCATTATAGCCATACTTCAAGAAACAAGAAAAATTTCTAATAAATTATCTAACCCTAACAACAACTAAGTACTCCCAGTGCAGAAATGATAAATGCTTTTCTTTTGAATTCCTTTACAGGAAGAAAAAAGAATGCCAATTATCTGGTTGAATGTGAGATAAAAAGTTTGCTCAAGTAGCCTATAAACTAAGTGGAAAAAATGAATTAATTAATGTTCCATTCCCCTACCCTGCAATGCTAGGCTATCTCCACAAGCTCACCGGCATCAATGGGCATGTTTCTCAAAGATGCCGATCTGCAAGGTAAAAACATGTTAAGTGCCATGTCATTTGATGAAAGTGTCACAAGAGCCATCTGTTTCTATAAATACAGTACAGAGACGCAGGAACCCCACAGATAATGTGATGGCACAGAAGACTGACACACTATTGTTTTTTCATTATTTACTGATAGGCAAAATGCCGAGATTCTAAAGGCATTGCGATGCTGAGTTAAGGATGGAGACTGAGGGAAAATGTTAAGTTTAATTTCTCCGTAAGAAATGAAATACTAAGCAATAAGGTTTTAATTAAATATATTTTAATTTAATTTAATTTCTCCCTAACAAGAAGAGCAATAAGATATATTTTAAGGTAGAGTTGAGTTTGGAGGGGAGTCAAAAACTATTACAACATCTCAGATATTTTTTGCACCCCTCACACCTAATTTTCACTTCTCAAAGACTGATCTCACCTCCACTGAAAATGCATATGTTAGATGTTTGAAAAGCATTTATATTCCCTCATTGTTGACTATAAAATTTTACATTTATCTTTACAATTGAGCTGGTTATATGTGTTATTCATTGATGTTTTTAGTTTTGTCTACTTGATCTGTTATTTTTCTAGTAGAAGTATGTTAAAATACTCTACTGAGATGGTTTCCAGATCTTTCAGAGTTTGTTTATATAATTCAAAGATGGTTGCTAACTCCATAGGAATTTGTGATGATTATATCTTTCTGGTAGATTGCATCTTTTAAAAATAAAATATGAATTATCTCTGTCAAAAAATTTGGTATACTTTTAAATATTTCAAGAGAACAGCAGAGATTTATTTTCTTTCTGAATCTGTGCACCATCAAAACAACAAAATATTAATTCTCAGCTCCTTCTCTTTTTGTCAATCCCCATCTCCGTCTCCTTCTGCCTCACCTTATTTCAAGTGTATATATTTACTTATTTAGAGTGGTTTGTAAAATATAAATTTTTATTTTAATATATATATTTTAAAGAACTCTGGTATTACTATAATTAAGAATGATTCTGTAAGAAAAGAGTTTTTCAAATGAAAGTGATCAAAACACTGGACACCTTTAATAAGAGTATTAATATGAACCAGAATTTCTTGAACATTATACCTTTGCAATACTTTATATAGAGTTCCTTTGTGGCAATTCATGTATGTATCAATATATTAAACAATATGCATTTTATTTAAAACATATCTCTAATTGCATTGCATTTAAAGTCTTCTTAGAATTATCTTTATACACATGAAAGTTTATCGGACAATTTAAAGAATAGAATAAGCAACAATATAATCATAAATGAAATTTGGAATGATATAATGGCAAGGGGTAGAAATGAGGAGAGTGAAAAAGGAGGTTGCACGGAATAGAAAACATATTAGGGATCAAACCATATGAAATGGCCATTTGTAGGTGAAAAAAAGGTTCGATATCAGTAATTTCATATGATTCAATGTAACTACTTGCCTGGGACTTCTTCGCTCCGGTAATATAAAAATTATTTAACAGAAATACAGCCCAGAGCAAATAATTCCCATTTCTTTCACTGGTGTAAAAGAAGATTTACACCCATATTCTGGAAGTTTCAGTTGCTATAATCAATGACCTCGAACAGCCAACACATTGCTGAAATATGTTTGAATGGCAAAGTAATTTTCCCTACCTCTTCTAAATTATACATTTACACACACACACACACACACACACACACACACACACACACACACCTTTCTAGAATCAATCTTCCCTGAATATATCTCTGTATAAGAATATAATACATGTAAGTTCATTTTTCATGTTTTTATTGATTTTTTTTTTTTAGGGAGAGAGAGAAACATCAATGTGAGAGAGATACATCAGTCAGCTGTCTCCTGCATGCCCCCTCACTGGGGATTGAGCCCCCAATTCAGGCATGTGCCCTGACTGGGAATAGAACTGGGACCTCTCAGTCCATGGGATGATGCTCAATCCACCGAGCCACACCAGCTGGGCATAAGTTCATTTTTCATAATGACTACTTGTGACATCTGAAATCTTATTTGAATAATGCAGAAGCAATTCATTCATAAAAATAAAATAGAGCCCTGGCCGGTTTGGCTCAGCAGTTGGAGACCTAGGATCAAAGAGTCCTCAGACACGTCAAGGGCATGTATCTCAGTTGCGGCTTTGATCCCTGGCCCCAGTCAGGGTTGTGAGGGGTCAATCAATCAATGTGTCTCTCTCACATTGATGTTTCTCTCTCTTTCCCTCCCTCCTTTCCACTCTATCTAAAAAAAAAAAAAAAATCAATGAACAAATATCCTCAGGTGATGATTAAAAACATAATAATAATTAATAAAATAAAACAGAAAGAGATTTGCCAACTCTATTGTAACAAAATTCACCAAAATCACCCAAGCTGAAAGAGTACTTTATAGTCACATACTGTATTTTCAAATCTTTTCTGAATTGTGAAATCTACCAACTCCTCTTAGAAAATTCTCAATGAATTCTCTTTCATTTCTTAATTGTTACAAGTATGTTTGTAGGACACATTAACAATCAGGCTCCCTTAGATTTATTTTAGGAGTCCAAGCAATCTGTTGAAAGTATGGAATGCTAACTCAAGAAAATTCAGAAACCCCTAAAAACATACAATAGGAAGTTCAAGAATCCAGGTTAAGTATTTCCAGTCAAGATGGCAGCATAGATAAACGCAGTACTCACCTCATCCCACAACCACATCAAAATTAGAACTAAACTACAGAACAACCATCATTCAGAACTACCTGAAATTGAGCTAAATGAAGTCCTACAACTAGGAAATCAAAGAAGAAGCTACATGGAGACTGGTAGGAAGGGCGGAGGCATGGACAGGCTAGTCCCACACCCATGTGTGGCAGGTAATCAGAAGGGCTACCTCAGCTGTGAAGGTCTTCCCTGAGGAATGAGGGGTTCCCATCCCACACCAGGCCCCGCAGCCCAGGGTTCCACCGCCAGTAACAGAAGTCCCCATAACTTCTGGCTGTAAAAACCAGTGGGAATTGAGGCTAAAGGAGGCTGAGGCTTCTAGAGTCCCACACAGTTCCTCTTAAAGGGCCCATGCAGGGACTTACTAGGACCCACTCCCTCCAGGCTCCAGCATCAGGGAGGCAGCTCAGGAGGCACCAGAAATATATAGGGAAGAAATGAGTTGCTTGGCATCGGGGTGAGGGCTGGAGAGGCAGCTTTCTCCCAGATAGATGTGCTGGTGGAGGCCATTGTTACTTTGGTGAGCCCTTCCCCCATGAGGCCTGCAGACAGGCCCCATACCTACAACTCCAGTAACCTGGCTCACACTGTTTTCCCTGCACTGATGATTCCCTGAGGCCCTGCCCCACACAACTTCTGGGCCCACCCAAGATGTTTCCAGTGGCTTTACGATAGGATTGGCCTGTCTTGGTTTCTGCTTCAGATTTTCCTAAATTCTCTTAAACAAGCATCATCTGGCCTCAGTGAGCCCCCATACCTCTCGCTAAGTGGCCCCAGGCCTGCCGGCCTTGGTTCACAGCTTGAGTTTGCCTGGGCACCTCCAAGACCAGCATAAGAAGCAGCCATCTGCAGATCACATTGTAGCTTATGCCTGGTGGCCCTGGGTAAAACACAGGCAGTGGCTGACCTTGACCTAGAATCAGCACACCCAGTGGACACCCTCAGACTATGTTGAAGCATCACCACCCAACCACTTCCACAAGTGACACACTCAATGAGCAAACTCAGTGGGTACCAGAGCCCTGCTGAAGTAAGTTTTGCTCTGTGTGGTGAGCCCCTACATATCTGATCCTCCAAGGTAGTCAGAGGTCAGTGATCAGTGCGCACAGCCAGTCCTTGCAGCTGATCAGCCTGAGTAAATCCCTTTCATTGACATGCCAACAGCAATCAAGACTCAATTACAGAAGAAGGTTGAACAATCCACATGAGGGGTGCACCTCGAGGGCTCACCTGGGTGATCAGGGAAGCTGTACCACTAGATGCTACAGGATACCTACTACAATAGGCCACCCCACGAAGCACAGGAGACATAGCAACTCTACCTAACACATAGAAACAAACACAAGGAGGCAGCCAAAATGAGGAAACAAAGAAACATGTCCCCAATGAAAGAACAGAACAAAAGTCAAGGAAAAGAACTAAACAAAATGGAGATAAGCACTCTAACAGATGCAGAGTTTAAGACACTGGTTATAAGAATGCTAATGGAACTTAGTGAGGACCCCAAGAGCATAAAAAAGGACAAGTCAGAAACAAAGGGTGCACTAACTGAAATAAAGCTTAATTTACAGGAAATTAATAGTAGAGTAGGAAATGCCAAGAAGCAAACCATCAAGTTGAAGTATAAGGAAGCAACAAACACCTGATCAGAACAACAAAAAGAAAACAGAATCTCAAAAAATGAGGATAGTGTAAGGAGCCTCTGGGACAACTTCAAGTGTCTACACCAATATTCACATCATGGGGGTGCCAAAAGGAGAAGAGAGAGAGCAAGGAATTGAAAACCTATTTGAAAAAATAATGACAGAAACTTCCCTAACTTGGTGAAGGAAACAGACACACAAATCCAGGAAGCACAGAGAGTCTCAAACAAGATGAATCCAAAAAGGCCCACACCAAGACACATCATAATCAAAATGCAAAAGGTTAAAGACAAAAAGAGAAACTTAAAAGCTGAAAGAGGAAAGAAGTTAGTTAACTATAAGGGAGCTCCCATAAGACTGTCAGCTGATTTCTCAAAAGAAACTTTGCAGGCCAGAAGAGAGTGGCAAGAAATATTCAAAGTATAGTCGGCCCTTGCTTATTGTGGTTAATCAGTTACGGACTCTACCGCGATAAATGAATTTCCGCAAAGTAGGATTCTTTATTTATACAGTCGTCCCTCGCCACTTCGTGTTTCGACTTTCGCGGCTTCACTCTATCGTGGTAGAGTGAAGCCGTGAAAGTCGAAGCGCAAAGTGGCGAGGGACAACTGTAATGAAAAGCAAAGACCTATAACCAAGATTACTCTATCCTGCAAAGCTATCATTTACAATCAATGGACATACAAAGAGTTTTCCAGACAAGAAAGCTAAAGGAGTTCATCACCACCAAACCAGTATTATATGAAATGTTGAAGAGTCTTCTCAAAGAAGATAAAAAAATATGAACAAAATGGTAAAAAATACATATCTATCAACAATTGACTCTAAAACAAAATGAACAAGCAGAACAGAAACAGACTCACACACAGAGAACTTTTTGTTGATTGCCTGATGGGAGGGAGGTTGGAGGGATGGGCAAAAAAGGTGAAGGGATTAAGAAGGAGAATTGGTTGTTAGACTGACAAACCTCAAAGGGGGGGGGCAGGAATAGATAAACGAAAGAATTTATATGCATATATGCATAACCAGTGGACACAAACAATAGTGTGGGGAAGGCAGGAGGGGGGCAGGAGCAGGGAGGAGGGGGTCAATGGGAGAAAAAAGGGGGGACATCTGTAATATGTTCTACAATAGAGATCAGAAAAAGTAAAATAAAATAAAATAATTTTTAAAAAAAAGAATCCAGGTTAGAAGTCCCTAAAAGATCAATGCAACTCTTTTAACTGAGTTTACCTTTTCTGTCACAATTCATTCTACTCATCGTTCTTCTTTCCTTTTCTTATACAACACCATAGAAAACAATGAAATTCTTCCACATCCTCCATCTGCAGTGTATCAGAGTTTCCTTATAGTTCTTGTCTGAATGTGTGTGTGTGTGTGTGTGTGTGTGTGTGTGTGTGTGTGAATTCAACAAAGTTACAATCTTGAAATTTTTTATTTTTAAAGTTAACATTATGTCATAAATATTTTTTATATTGGTAATAGTATTAAGAATTGGAATTTCAAGTGAATACCCAATATTGCACCATACTGTTGTGCCACAATTTTTATCACCAGACACCAAGCACTTTTGACACCAAGAACTTTTGAAAAACTTTTCTTAAAATAATTGCAAGTGAAAACATCTTTATTCCACGTTATTTTTAATGGTTGCATTGTTATTTTCAGTGCAACCAGCAGTGTATGTGGTCACCTTTACATGTTGCAGTACTGGAAATTATCTTAAAATATTTTGACCAATTCAATAAGTGTAAAGACATGTTAATCTTCCCAAATTAAGCTTGTATTATCAAAACGTTAAAGAGATTTCCATTGCCTATAGAGTAAAGTCCTTAGACTGTTATTCAAAATCCTTTACAACCTAGCCCCTAGCTATGACTCCAAGCTGATATTCTGCGTCTTTAACACACGCAGGCTCTTCCATCGAAATATGTCTATGATCCCCACCCATTCCAGCTTTGCACCTCTATTGACTGTTTCCAGACATCACTCTTGGAGTGTGCTCCTCACTCCTCTCCTTTTGTTTAAGTCTCTCCCTTCCATCAACACTAAGATCAAATCTATTTGCCCCATGACAATTTACCTGAGGTACACAGTCATCAGAGAACTGCCTCTCTGCTCTTAGACCTTATCATCTAGCACTTATCTCACATGTACTACCTATTTTTTTGTGATTTAGTTTTTAAAAAATGTAATTGTCTTTTCCCAATTTGAATTATATGCTATTTCTATTAACTCTAATACCAAGCACTGAACTTTGAACACAGTAGGTCCCTATTAACTGTTAGACCAATCAGCGAATGTCTGAGTATGGCTATGCTTTCCTGCATATCATTCTGTATATGAACTCATATATAATTTTAGAAATGAGATAAATTAAAACACAGCCATCCTCACCTGCTCACATATTCATTAACATGAATAACTAGTTCTTGGCTATATGCCTTTTCTTCCATGTTGTCCCTACTTGTTCTTCTATATCTCCTGTCTTTCCTTTCATAATCTTTCAATCATTCCATCATTTCCACCAATTCAGATGTCATTATTTTTCATTTTCCCTAAAACTTACTTCTTCCTCAATTACTATACCATGTTTCCATTTCCTTTTCAGCTCATTTATTCTATATATTCACAGAGGGACCTAGTGGTTAAGAACTCTGGACTCAGACAGTCCTGGGTTCAAACTCTGGCTCTGTCCCCTTACCAATTGTAACCTTAGGTCATTTTGCCTCTTCAAAGTCCATTTTCTCCATTTGTAAATAGCAGTAACCTAACCTCACCAAGTCTCAAGGAAAAAATATTAAAATATATGCAAAGCATTACCTTATTTATTCATAAATGCTTAATGTTAACTTTTAACAATCTCAATCTGCCTGTTTTATAAATGATTTAAAAGTTTTGTCATTTCGCCCTGGCCGGTTTGGCTCAGCAGTTAGAGCATCGGCCTGCGGACCAGAGAGACCCGGGTTCGGTTCCCACTAGGGGCATGTACCTCAGTTGCAGTTTGTCCCTGGCCCCGGTTGGGGTCGTGTGGGTGGCAACCACTTGATGTGTCTCTCTCACATCGATGTTTCTCTCTCTCTCTTCCTTCCTCTCTCCCTCCCGCTCTATCTGAAGATAAATGCAAAAATGTCCTTGGGTGAGGATTAAAAAAAAAATTTTTTTTTGTCATTTCTCCCAATCACTCTTCTTTTCTTACTATTTATCATATAATTCCTCTCTACCTTTTCTTTCCTTTTTCATTATTAATTAATAAAGAAAATGGAAAATAAGTGTCATTAATTATTAAAGAAAAACTAATGAAATGATTAACAGATTTAAAAAAATTGGAAGCAATTTTGTTTTCCTGTATCTTCTTTATCCAGGACTCTCCATTAGTTTTTTTCTTTCCATGTTCATTGCATACTTTCTATTTCGTGTGTGTGTGTGTGTGTGTGTGTGTGTGTGTGTGTGTATGTATTCATGCCTGCAAAGCTTACACAGTTCTTTAACTCCTTTTATTCACAGCCATATTCCCAAATATAATGTATCTATAGTTGGCATTTCTAAAGCCCACTACCGTACAGAACCATCCTTTATATAGTATTAAAATATCCATAGAGGAATTAGGAAAATGATGAGATGTGTGTCCACCTCTGGGAAAGAATAGGGGAAGTTGTCCTAGATTAAAAGAATAGGAGGAGCAAAGGTGAGGGGAGGGACAGAAAGATAAGATCTGGCCTGGCCAGGAAAGAAAGCTAATTGATATGAGGCTTTCTCACTGGTGACAGGCATGATCACACCAGATGAGAAACCTGACAGTGGAGGCACGACCCACCGGACAGCTTGTGCCTGTGAGTGACCCACACACACCTGAAAGAGAGGCTTGCTAGCAAAAACCACCCTCCCCACTGGATTTCTTTCAGTGACTTTATGTATTTCCAATGACTGCTGCCATTTTACAGAAGATACACAGATGGTCAAAAAGGTTACATAACTGGCCTAAAGTCACACAGCAAGAAAACTGTGGAGCTGGAATTTGTTAGTGTATAAACCTTCGTGTTAGTGGCTCATGTGTCAGAGGTATCATATCAGAATTTGTATTAAATCTCAAACTGACCATGCCATTCAAATCATGACTCACAGCTGGCTCTGTGAATCCATAAATGTTTCTGCCACGGATGTGTTTTCCTTCACAGGACAGATAGGAGATTCCCCCCCCTTTTTTTTTTCCTGATAACATTAAAAAAAAAAAAAAAAGGACAAGAGAGTGGACACTTCCACTTTTAATTCCTCACCTGGCTGGTTCATGTCCTGTGAATCTGTTCCACCAGCTCTTCTTCTTTTTTGTTTTGTTTTGTTTTTGAGTTTTCACTGCAAAGACAAGGGGCTGACTGGCTGGCTGCCAAATAAGGAAAAGTAATTTTGAGAATGCTTGGGCAATCTCAGATTTAACAATTCTAATCTCTCTTCCATCCTTTAGACTTGGGAGTGCTTAGCTATTTATCTCACACAGAAGTCTCCAAAGATCTGGGCAAGGTTTTTTTCCCTTTAAAGCGAATTCCAAAGTGGTGGAGTGAAAAATACTCTTTCATGGTTTTCAGATTTATTTTTTCCTCCATATGAAGCACAGAAATCTTAGTATTGATATAAACTGACGGCAGCCTCCTCTGATACCTCAAATTCCATTCCTGGGAAAGATCACTGCTCACACATAGGACAATGCATGACTCAACATCCCTCTGTTAATGATCCACTGTCTCTCTTTGTCGCTTAACTCTTTGTTCCTCTTTCTATTTTCCACAAGCAGCAAAAAGGGTTATCATTGATGGGGATTAATATCTGGAACAGAAACATATTTTCAATTACCTATCTTAATCAGAACACTAATTCTGAAAATGCCTCTCTCTCATTTATTTGATTTGAAATGACCTCACACACGAATGGAACCCTATAGACCCATTTGGTTCTGGTTTGTATGAATTGCTTGTAGTTCATGACCTCTGCTTCGTTCAAATGATCTCTCTCTAGCTGAAGGTTTTGCTGACCTTATTTTCTATAGTCAATTACTCATATTTAAAGGTTATATAATACCACCCAACTCATTTACATAACTGAGGCAGTCATTCCACCCTCCAAGTGCCTGCTTCCAGCTGCCTAATCCAATTTGAAGCTTTTTGTAGTGGGGCATCTGTCATTTGGTATGTTTATATCCACTTGTATGTATCCAGAAGAATGGATCAGTGTTAACAAAAATATAATCATGAAAAGCATAGAAGGCTTTTAAAATGATGCAAACTAGAGAGATTGGCTGATTTAAAATTATCTGTAGGAATTAACAGCTAAAACCATTAGCTTTTCAATAACATTCTATGTCTTTTAAATCCTGGGTTTCCTTTGCAAATATGTTAAAAGTTACAAGACTTTCCTGATTTGCCTTCCCTACGCTCAGTATTGTGCTATCCAATTACATAATTTTCCAGACAGATCCTTCTAAGGTTCACTAGAAGCTTAAAAATGTTCTAAAGGATTTTACATGAGGAAATCCAACCTAATTCTATGTAGACCCTCTAAACTTGAGCTCTCTCATCATCCTACTATATCTTAAAATTTTTTCCAGCTACATTGAAAATTCAAGTAAAGAATTGAATGTAGAATCATTTTTATCTAAAAAGAATTTTCATATCCCTTAGACAATTACAAATAAATAATTACAAACAGATAAATACATTCTTTTCTAAATTAAAATGATTTTAGTTACTGTAACTAAATGTCAACGTAAGAAACATTTCAACCTGTGAAGAATTTTTGTGAGTTTATTTGAGCCAAACTGATGACAATTGCCAAGAAGCAAAATCTCAACAGATTGAGATAATGCCCCAGAGAATGGCAGTTTTGCATCTTATTTTATATATTACAATCAAAATAGAATACGCAAGTGAGTTACATGAAATCCACTGGTGATAGATTAGGGACGTGGGAGAAAGGAAAGCGGGGGAACCTCTGGGATTGGATGAAAGGTAAAATGATAGACACATACATCTTTTACATAGGTGGATACAGGATAGTTAATAGTCAACAACTAATTCAATAACAATGAGGGGATTTGTGGTCTCCCTACAGTGGTGCCTGTGCTTTGAGGGGTCCAGAAAAGGGAAAATCGACATTCCAAAGATATGTTATTGTAGATGTAAAAAGACAATAGACAGGCTCAGTTAAGGTAAAGATTGACTTTTGTCAGGGAAGATGCCAGCCAAGGACACGACTAGCTGCCACAAACTGCTTTTAGTTAAAAATTTTATTTTTTCTGTTTATTTATTTATTTTCTCCAATTTTTATTAATTTATTTTTGTTACAGATGTTTCTCCTTTTTTCCCCCCTAGACACCCTCCTCCTCATCCCCCCCCCGCTATTGCTGTCTATGTCCATTGGTTATGCATACATGCACATAAGTTCTTTGGTTCATCTCATCCATCTCCCTAGCCCCCTACTCTGACGTTTGTCAGTCTGAACCATATTCCTTTCTATGTCTCTGGGTTTATTTCGTTCATCAGCCCACCTTGTTCATTATATTCCACAAATAAGTGAGATCATGTGGTATTTGTCTTTCTCTGTTTGGCTTATTTCGCTTAGCATAATACTCTCGAGGTCCCTCCATGTCATCTCAAAGGATAAGAGACCTTTCTTTCTTACAGCTGCATAGTATTCCATTGTATATACATACCACAGCTTTTTTATCCACTCATCTATTGATGGTCACTTGGGCTGTTTCCAGATCTTAGTGATTGCAAATAGTGCTGCTATGAAATAGGGTTATATATATTCTTTCTGATTGGTGTTTTAGGCTTCTTAGGAAATATTCCTAGAAGTGGGATCATGGTGTCATATGGCAGATAAATTTTTAATTTTTTGAGGAAACATCATACTGTTTTCCATAGTGGCTGCACCAGTCTGCATTCCCACCAGCAGTGTACTACAGTCTCCTTTTCTCCACACCCTCCTCAGCCCTTGTTGTTTGACGATTTGTTGATGGCAGCCATTCTGGCAGGTGTGAGGTGATATCTCATAGTTGTTTTAATTTGCATCTCTCTGATGATTAGTGACTTTGAGCATTTTTTCATATGTCTCTTGGTCATTTGTATGTCCTGTTTGGAGAGGTGTCTATTTACGTCCTCTGCTCATTTTTTAATTGGGTTCTTTGTCTTCCTTTTGTTGAGTTGTATGAGCACTCTATATATTTTGGAAATTAGCCCCTTATCTAATGTACCATTGGCAATTACGCTCTCCCATACAGTGGGTTCCCTTTCCATTTTGATGGTTGTTTCTTTTGCTGTGCAGAAGCTTTTTAGCTTGATGTAGTCCCATGTGTTCATTTTTTCCTTTGTTTCTGTTGCCTTAGGTGATATATCAGTAAAAATTCTGCTGCGTATGATGTTTGAAATTTTGTTGCCTACATTTTCTTCTAAGACTTTTATGGATTCACAAGTCACATTTAAGCCTTTTATCCATTTTCAGTTTATTTTTGTGTATGGTATAAGTTGATGGTCTAGTTTCATTTTTTTGCATGTAGCTGTCCAATTTTCCCAACACCATTTATTAAAGAGGGTGTCTTTACTCCACTGTATGCTCTTGCCACCTTTGTCAAATATTAATTGAGCATAATGTCTTGGGTCAATTTCCAGGTTCTCTGTTCTGTTCCATTGATCTATATCCCTGTTCTTGTGCCAGTACCAGGCTGTTTGGATTATAGTGGCTTTGTAGTATAACCTGATATCTGGTATTGAAAAACCTACAGCCAACATCATACTCAATGGGCAAAAACAAAAGCATTCCCCTTAAGAACAGAAACAAGACAGGGATGCCCACTTTCTCTTATTTAACATAGTACTGGAAGTCTTAGCCACAGCAATCAGACATGAAGAAAAAATAAAAGGGATACAAATTGGAAAGGAGGAAATGAAACTGTCATTATTCACTGATGACATGATATTATACATAGAAAACCCTAAAGACTCCATCAAAAATCTACTAGATTTAATAAATGAATTTGGCAAAGTAGCAGGATACAAAATTAACATCAAGAAATCGACGGCATTCTTATACACCAATAATAAACTCACAGAAAGAGAAACTAAAAAAAATCCCATTTACCATCACGGCAAAAAAATTAAGATACCTAGGAATAAACTTAGCCAAAGAAGTAAAGGACCTATTTGCAGAAAACTACAGGACATTGTAAAAAGAAATAGAGGAAGATATAAAAAGGTAGAAGCACATACCTTGTTCATAGTTTGGAAGAATTAACATCATTAAAATGTCCATACTACTCAAAGCAATCTATAGATTCAATGCAATCCCCATCAAAATACCAACAACACATTTCACAGAACTGGAACAAATACTTCAAAAGTTCATATGGAACAAAAAAGACCCTGAATAGCCACAGCAATCTTGAAAAAGAAGGGCAAAGTATGTGGGATCACAAAAATTTTAAATTTCAGCCCACCTGGTCAGGCTCAGTGCATTGAGCATCATCCCTTGGACTGAGAGGTCCCAGTTCACTCCCTGATCAGGGCACATGCCTGGGTTGCGGGCTCAATCCCCAGTAGGGGATGTGCAGGAGGCAGCCAATCAATGTTTCTCTCTCACATCAATGTTTCTATCTTTCTCTCTCTCTAAAAAATCAGTAAAAACATATTTAAAAAAAGAGAAGTTTAAATTTCAGACCATCTTTTATGGTTACTTTAGGTCTTTGAATTTACAAGGCCTCCATGCAAAGCCTTACCTGAGCTTGTCAGGTTAGTATGTGGCCCATTTTAGTCCACATTAATAAGATATACAATTCCTGAGGGGCTTTTCAGGTAAGTTATTAATAATAGAAATAAATAATAATAATAAGTAAGCATTTTATATTATGGTCAACACATCTAATATTCCCATAACTCATTTTTGCTGCTATGAAAAGTCATAGAACATACTGTTCTCCTAAAGTGGCAGAGAGTCAGGCCAGTTAACAGTAAAATTCAAGAAACTATTCATACTCTTTAGTACTCTTGAAATTTTGTTCCATGAAATACTAATTCCCTAAATATTTATGAAATAACTATTGTGTGAAATGTACTCTTTATGGGATGTTGGGTATTGATAGAAATTTTATAGTGGAAGAAGCCACAGAAATTATTTGTTTTACATTTTTCAGGTTATAGCTGGAAAAATCCAAGGTATGAGTGATGATAAGGTCTTAACGTTATTTCTAAACAAAAGCACATTTTAGAAATCAGGGCATCATTCTTGCTATCTTTAATTATATGAAGTCAAGGATAAAAAAAAAAGGGGAAGAAGCCAAGGAGAAAGACTTGGTTTTGACTCTATCCAGATAAAAATGGGGTTAGACTCGATCTATGCAAATTTTAATGAAACAAATTAGCAGTATCTGATGAACTGGGAAAGAGAAATGTGAGTCCCCTGACAGATTTGATTTTTCCATAAATAATAAAAAAATGAAATAAAGATGGAATTTAAATGGGAACTTAAATTATTGCTTATATTCTATATGGACATAAAAGTGGACTAGAATGAGTGTATGAAAGTCTGAATTCAAGATTCAGCTATGAACCTTGGTGAGCTCTCCTTGGTACTGAGACCTTTGCCTTTAGTTGAGTTCAGCTCTCCATGTCTGCCAGCTGAACCCTTCTGCCTCGGTCCTGTCTTATTTGCTCTGCCTGAACATCCCCAACCCTAACCCCTGTTCATATCTCAATCATCACACTCACCATGTTCTGGCAAGTTACTCTATTTTACCTGGTAGACGTTTCCTCAATTATTCATTGAGGTGTTTGACTTGGTAATTACAAAGATTAAACCTAGCACAAAATTCTCAAAAACCAGTGGAAAGAGTTTTGTCTCAAAATAAGGAAAATTTGCCTAAGTTTTGAAGCTTTTCAAAAATGACATGTACATCATTATAAAATAATAAATTATATATTGAGTTTTTATAATAGCAACTGATAATTTAGGATTGATCTAATTATTCCCACAATCTCCTTGAATGATGATCCATTGGCTCCTTGCTTTGGAATGAATGCTGTGTCCCCCCAAAATTCAAGTGTTGAAGCCCTCATCCCCAATGGGATGCTACTTGTAAGTGGGGAAGTAATTAGGTCCTGAGGATGGAGCCTTCATGAATGGGACTAGTGCCGTTATAAGAAGAGACATGAGATATTACCTCTCTTCTGACCATGTCGGATACAGTAAGAAAGAAGCCATTTGAAAACCTGGAAGAGCCTCACCAGGAATCAAGCCAACAATTGATTTTGGACTTCCCAGCCTCCAAAATTGTGGAAAATAAATTTCTGTTGTTTAAGCCACCCAGTCTATGACATTTTGTTATAGCAGCCTGAGCTGAATAAGACAGTCCCCAAATCCTATGTCACACCCTAGCAGCATCAGCCTAGTAAAGCTAGAACAGGGTGTGTGTCTGGGGAGCCTAGGAGTCAAAGCTGGGGAGCAGATAAAAGCAGGCCATGCCAACTACCATGGACTATAGGAGCCACTGATGACATTAAGCATGAGATGATGAGATTACTTAGAGGTTTCACTGATGAAAGTGTGGAAAACACAACAGATTTGAGAAATTGTGAGGGAGACTAGCTGTGGTAGTTCAGGTGAGAAATTATGCAGTAGGAGTAGAGAGGTCCAAGACAATGGCTGTGGAATTTATTTAAGAAGCCAAGTCAAGGAGGAGAGGGAAGAAATCTGATCCAATCCTTGTATTTTAGGGATGAGGAAACTAAATGCTGACAGATTAACTTACTTGTTTAAGAATGTAAATTTAACTATTTAGTGGCAAAAAACTAAAGTTAAAGTCTCCTGATCTCCAGTGCCTGTTTCTCCCCACCACCAGAGCACACATTTTTTAACACTCTAAATATATTTTTCAGGGGGAAAAAGTATATTATCCTCCTTAGCATTAGTTTTCCTCATTATGAAACATATTTGTATGGACTGTGTATTCTATCATCATTCATTAATCCATTTTTCTACTCACTACGTGGTCAACTAGCTGATTAATTATATTAGGTTGATTTTTAAAAATACACAAATTTATTTGGAAACTTAAACATTCTTTCTTCCTTCCTCTTACTCAGTGGTAAATAGGGGACAAAATGTACTTTGTTTGATATCACCTCTTACAGTGATGGTGTTTTTCTTGCCAATACACATGAGATTTGGGAAGATGAAATGTCAGAAAGGCTGGCGTGGAAGTAGACAGTCTAACATCCAGAGTCGTGCTGTCCAATCCCGCAGTCACTAACCACAAGTAGCAACTGAGCACTTGAAATGTAGCTAGTCTGCATTGAAATGTGCTGTATGAGAACATATATGCTAGATTCTGAAGAGTTAGTAAGGAAAATTCAATGTGAGATATCTTATTAATTATTTAATAGTTGTTACATGTTGAAATGACAGCTTAGATTTACTGGGTTAAATAAAACACGTTAATTTCACCTGTTTCTTTTTACTTTTTTAAATGTGGGTACTAAAATTTTTTAAATTACATATGTGGCTCATATTATATTTATATTATATTGTGTTACTCATATTTTGAGGAAATATGGTATTCATAAATAACATCATAGCTGCCAGGTACACAGTGTAAGAGACTGGAGAGATACATTCTGTCTATTGTAGTCAGGAATCAGGCTCCAATCCCCCAAAGCCTGAGAAAGAAAATCCCAATAAAATAAAATCCTGGTTTCCATCTCAGATTCTAGAATAAAAACCATCCTCTGAGTATTTAATTAAGAAGGACCTTCTAAGGATATAAATTTCTCAATTAACCTTCAATCCTCAAACCCTGCAAGTAGTTATTTTCCTTACTCAAAGGGGCCTGGGGTATGTCTGAGGGTTCCGTTAAGCCAGAAACTCTTGCTTGTCAGGATAGAGCCTAACAGGAAGTTTTGAGCAGCTTCCAAAACTGTGAGGAATGCCTCAAAGCTGTGCATACAAGGAGCTCTCCTTGGTACTGAGACCTTTGCCTTTAGTTGAGTTCAGCTCTCCATGTCTGCCAACTGAACCTTCTGCCTTGGTCCTGTCTTATTTGCTCTGCCTGAACATCCCCAACCCTAACCCCTGTTCATATCTCAATCACCACACTCACCATGTTCTACAAGGTATATTTCTGCATTCATTTCTCCCACTGGACTGAGCTCCTTGAAGCTAGGAGCGTTCTACATTCATTTTTGTACATTAAGTACAGAAGTTGGTATAAAGTAGGCACTCAATAAATGACTAAATGCCTGGCTAATACTTGTAACTGTACTCCTTTATGATCTTCTATATCACCTCTGCTCGGCTGCACCAAATACAGGAAAGGTTTTAAGAAAAAGATTTGCAATGTAATTATTTTTTTTGTAGGCAGAGATGGTGTGTGTGTGTGTGTGTGTGTGTGTGTGTGTGTGTGTGGCACATTGTAAAATTCCAGAGTATGGGAAGAGAAACAGCAAAGACACAAAGGGGTAGCAACAAGGTATGTTCATGAAAAGCTCTGTTTAGCTGAGGTTCAGGGTTGTGAGGGCAGAGTGGGAGATAAGCCTTATCTAGCAACTAAGGAGATTGTTATTCTTAGGCAAGGATAAGAGCCTCAGAAAGATTTTATTCAGGGGACTGACAGGATAAAAGGAGTATTTTAGGGAAGAGTGTACTGTGTGCTGGGAGAGGATCAAAGACAAAAACAGCAAGTAAGAATCCATCAGGGGACACCCTGGCCAATGTGGCTCAGTTGGTTGAGCATCGTCCACACACCAGGAGGTCACCGGTTTGATTACTGGTCAGGGCACATACCTGGGTTGGGCAGGAGGCAGCTGATCGATGTTTCTCTATCATCCGTGTTTCTCTGTGGCTCAGTTGGTTGAGCATCGTCCACACACCAGGAGGTCACCAGTTTGATTACTGGTCAGGGCACATACCTGGGTTGGGCAGGAGGCAGCTGATCGATGTTTCTCTATCATCCGTGTTTCTCTCTCTCTCTCTCTCTCTCTCTCTCTCTCTCTCTCTCTCTCTCTCTCTTTCTCTCCCTATCTCTATCTCTCCCCCCACTTGCCCTTCCTATTTCTTTAAAATCAATAAAAACATATTTTTAAAAAGAATCTATTGGGGTAATGAATGAGGGGGAAAGGCACCTTGGGCTTAATTTTGTGGACAGAGTTTACAGAAATTTAGAACTAGGAAGGAAAGTCTTTAGGGACAGCCAAGGAATAGATGAGCTATCTGATGAGAGCAATGTATTGGCTTTTGGGAAAGTTTTGCCATGTGGTGGGCAAAAATCCTGAGGGCCCCAAACCCAAGTGTAATGTACATTATTTTTGAGAAAGTTCACAATTGGGTTGATGAATAATTGAATGTTACTTTATGGCCTAGAGACATGACAAGGTTTTAGGTTGGTTGCATTTTATTTTTATTATTGCTCTGAGCCTCTTGGCTCTTTTGACTTTCTTGCATATTTAAGTCATTATCCTTGTTACTGCTCTTTAAGTATGCACTTAAATCTTGTTCTTAGTCACTGTATGATCCCATCTATTTCAGATTTGTTTGCTATATATATTTCATCCTTTTATTGTTAATTTGGATGCCATTTTTTCATGATCAGGAAGCACTCTCCTTTCCTTTATCATAAGAACTTTTCTTATTGCAATATTTCTATATTTCACTCTAAACCACAATAGTCTCTCACCTGGATTGTTAGAATAGCCTCCGAACCCATCTCCTGTTTCTACTCCTATTGCCATACAGAGGTCAGAGTGATTCCTTAAAACAAAACCAAATCATACATTCTGCTCAAAACCCTTTGATAGCTTCTCATCATATTTAAAATAAAATCCAAATTCCTTGTCATGGCTATAAGGTTCTACATGACTGGGCCTTTGTCTACCTAACCAAAGGCCCTCCCTAACATTTACCTCACTGTTAACCATGCTTCACCCATAATGGCTTATTTAGTTCCCAGGACCTGCCTACCAAGCTTTCTGCCATTTCAGGGTTTTACAGTAGCTGGGCCTTCCACTGGAGACCCCTCCCTCAAGTCTACCTATGCTTCAGTCCTCAATATTCAGGCTTCTGCTCAAGCACCACTTTCTCAAATTCCCACCTCTCCCACCTACCACCATGCTCTCTAAAATGGCATTTCTCCTCCCCAACCTCTAAAACTTTCCTCCACTTTACTTCCTTATGGTGTTTATTATTATTATCTAAAATTACTGTTCAAAAATCCTGAGGTGCTCATTGTAACAGACACTGACATTGTTCCTCCAGTATCCCCTTGGCACTCAATGTTCCAGCCATACTTAATCTAAGTTATTGTCACTCTCCACCTGGAGAGTTACCCTAGAGTGTTCATGGCAGGCCAATGACCAATAAAAGTTGGTATACAAAAACTCAAAATAGATTAATTACTTAAATGTAAGACTCAATACCATAAAAATCCTATAAGAAAACATAGACAGTAAAATCTCAGACAGTTCTCTTAGTAACATTTTTTCTGATATATCTCCTTGGGCAAGGGAAACTAAAGAAAAAAAATAAACTAATGGGACTATATTAAACTAAAAAGATTTTGCACAGCAAAGGAAACCATCAACAAAATGAAAAGACAACCCACTGAGTGGGAGTACATATTCACCAATGCTACATCTGATAAGGGGTTAATATACAAAACTTATAAAGAACTTATAAAGCTCAACACACACACACACACACACACACACCCCAATCTAATTAAAAAGTAGGCAAAAGATCTGAATAGACATTTCCCCAAAAAGGACATACATACCAGGCCAACAGACATGAAAAGATGCTCAACATCACTAATCAGAGAAATTCAAGTTAAAACTCCAATGATATAGTATTCTCACAACTGTCAAAATGGCTATGATGAATAAATCAACAACTGTTGGTGAGGATGTGGAGAAAAGAGAACCATCACACACTGTTGATGGGAATGCTGATTGGTGCAGCCACTGTGGAAAGCAGTATGGAATTACTTCAAAAAAAAAAAAAATGAAACTGTCTTATGACTCAGCGATTCCACTTCTGGGTATATATCCAAAGAAACCCAAAATACTAATTCAAAGGAATATATGTACCCCTGTGTTCATTGCAGCGTTATTTACAATAGCCAAGCTATGGAAGCAATCCAAGTGTCTATCAACAGACAAGTCAATAAAAAAAAGCGGTGGTACAGCCCTGGCTGGTTTGGCTCAGTGGTTAGAGCGTTGGCCCGCAGACCAATGAGTCACAAGTTCGATTCTGGTCAAGGGCACGTACCTTGGTTGCGATTCGTTCCCGGCCCTGGTCAGGTCGTGCAGGAGGCAACCACTCGATGTGTCCCTTTCACGTTGATGTTTCTCTCTCCCTCTTCCTCTCTCCCTCCCACTCTATCTGAACAAAAATGGAAAAATGTCCTTAGGTGAGGATAAAAAAAAAAAAAAAAGCGGTGGTACATATATATAAAAGTGGTGGTACATATATATATACAATGGAGTAGTACTCAGCCATAAGAAAGAACTGAATCTTACCTTTCACGATAGCATGGATGGACCTAGAGAGTATTATGCTCAGTGAAATCAGTCAGTCAGAGAAAGACAAATACCATATGATTTCAGTTACATGTGGAATCTAAATAACAATATAAACAAACAAACAAACAAAACAGAAACAGACTCAAAGAGACAGAGAATAAATAGACTGATGGATGCCAAAAGGGAGGGGTGTTGGGGACCGGGTGAAAAATGTGAAGGGATTGAGAAGTACAGATGGGTAGTTACAAAATAGTCACGGGATGTAAAGGTATAGCATAAGGAATATAGTCAATAATATTGTAATAACTATGTATGGTGCCATTTGTTTATTGGAAATATCAGGGGAACGCTTTGTAAAGTATATTATTGTCTAACCACTATGCTATACATCTGAAAATTATACAAAATAATATTAAATATAAAAAAGAATGTTTTTTATATTTTTAAAGGATTGTAATATATATATATATATAGTTTTTTATATTTTTAAAGGATTGTAATATATATATATATATATATATATATATATATATATAGAGAGAGAGAGAGAGAGAGAGAGAGAGAGAGAGAGAGAAAGGAAGAAAGGAACACGTGACTAAGCTGAAAATATTCACTATTAGGTCCTTTAGAGAAAAGTGGCCAACCCAATTGTCACAGCACATTTGTGAATAGATTTAAGTATGTGTTATGAATTCCTGAAACTCTATGGAGTGTACAGTTATTACTATGCTTTCTTTTGTGAATATATAAATGTGGCCATGTTACAGTCAGTGTTACTTTTTGTTAGTTATATTCTGTTGCATAATAAATACCCATTGTATTAGAATTCCAAAATAAACTGTTCTCATAAAACATTTTACTATTAAAAAAAAAAAAAGTTAGTAGATAAATGTCCCAGCCTCCTTGCCACTTGGGTAGGACAACACAGACTATTCTAAACTGCTCCCCAAACTCACGGTGGGATTGAGTTCTAGCTGCCCACAGGTAATAAGTTTACCTGCTTATTACCTCACCCTAATTGGCTCTTTCCTCTTTCCTATTTCATCTGGGACCACTCCCAAATAAACTACTTGCACTCAAATCCTTATCTTAGAGTTTTCTTTTGGGGTAACCTAGCTTACCTTATTTCCTTATTTTCTTATTTCCTTCCTCCCTTCCTTCCTTTTTTCCCTCTCTCCTTCCCTCCCTTCCTCCTTCCCTCCTTCCTATCCTTCCTTCCTTCTCTCTCTCTCTCTTTACAATTTAACATCTTTGACATTAAAATCACCTTCTATCTTGTAGGTGGTTTGTCACCTCACCGTTTAGTTGGCAGTATCAAATGACAAAACTAAAACAATTTAGTAAGGAGTTCGATGTTCTTTATTCAAGGGGAAACAATCCATGCATTGGGGCATATAATGGCTCACAAACAGTGGAGCACTCTTCCTGAGTGACTGGGGCAAGAGTGAGTTTTACAGAACATTAGAAGAGACAAACAGGGCAGGACTGGCTGAGAGGGTGGGGATTTCCTTATTTTCTAGGGTAAGGTAAGCTGGCTAAGCCGAATTGCAGGACTGTAATTGGTGTTTGTTAGGTTTCTCTGACAGGTGTTTCCCATAACTGCATGCATACTCGGGTTTAGGTTTGTGACCTGGGCTGGGCCACTGGGGCAGCCTCCATTTTGGGGGTCCTTATACAAATGAACTAATCAATAGCATCTTTATTTTCATGGTGTTACATAAAATAGATTGCTTGTCAGTCACTTGTTGATTGGGACTCCCAACAGAATATATGCTACCTGCAGAAGCTTGTCTGTTTTGTTTTTTATTCTCCCTTCTCCGCTATATTCCTAGCATAGAATAGATACTTTACTAAAACACTTGATCAAGTGTGGCATTGAGGGGATAGTATTGCCTCCCTTCAAAAGCCACAACTCATCCCCAGGGGAATGGAACATTAAGGTCCCTTCAAGGGTAGAGTAGCATCATCACTGGACTGTGCAAGACCAAGAGGCAACACTGGTAGCTGCAAGAAGCTACACTATTGGACTGGTTAGAGCCAGGCTCACTCCACTGAGCACAGAACTGTGGATAGACTTCAGGATTGGAGTGCCTAAGACCTCATATTTGTTTCACTTTAGTTTTTTACAACTTAGAAGGAGGGTGACCTTGTGGAGGGAGATACTGAATTTATCATTAATATGATAGGCTTAACTAATCAATTAAAATTTATAGAGACAAATCAGAACTTGTACCTCAAGACTGTACAGCAGGTCATACTTTTTGTTTTTTAATAGGCTAGTTGAGTTTATTTTTGGAACCAGATGGACTATAAGTTTAACAAAAGAAAATATTTGTCTTTTTATATTTTCAGAGCAAACACTGCAGTATAATTACTGGATTGTACAGACCTATTAGTCATCCATAGTGAGGCCCCTAACAGACAATGTCACATAGAGAGGAGACAGCTGTGCTGTAGCCCTGAGAGTGCCTCAGGGCCTCAGGGACACCTCTCAAAGCAAAGATTAAAAGACCACTCACTCCCTGGCTGTGGAGTCATTAGTGCTTGAATGGCACTAATAATAAAGCCACCATTACACAAATTATTGTTATTATTTGTAAGAATAGTCTGTCCTCTAAGATTCGATCTGAGACTACATCTTTCTACACAGATCATCGAAAGCTTGCAAATTTAAATCGCCAAACATTCAAAATTGTGAATTTTGCAAACTTAGAAAATGTTGCATCCTATTATCAAACCCCTGGAGTCCACCAGTCCATTAAAATAATGAGAATTGTAATGTTTTGCCTGCAATATTAAGAGCAGCTTAATTACTTAATCTCCAGTGAGTGACATACATATACATTTTATGTATAATCCAATCAAAGAGGTACTGAACAGTGCTCTGTGTTAAAGTCAAAGAGAATTTTCCTTTAAAGGTGACACTCAGTCAGGCAGTATCAGAAGAACCACTAAAGAAAGTAAATACAACATATCAGGTTTGTCTTAATGTCAGAAAGGCTGCCCTGCTGTAATATATGTTTTCATATTTACAGTTCTATGGAGGAAATGAATTTTTATGTGACATTTTCAGGAATTACTATAAAATATAACCACATATAGAAAGAATTTTATATATTTTATGAAAGTTTTTCTGAAAATATTTCACTTGACAGGTACCAACAGTAAATATTATTCACATTCACAGTGCTTAGACAGGGGAATGGTAATTCATGATGCACATGTTTACCTACACGTGTTTAGTAAAAAACATGTTAATTTACATACTATGCAATGGCCCCACATTATTAAAAAAATCACTGAAAGTAAAAAGAGAAAATTGACTTGTCAAAAATATAGCTCTGTTTATATTTTACATTTATTTTTAGCTAAAATAAAATTTTTTTTATTCCTTTCATGCAAGTTTATAAATATTTTGGCTCATCAGAAGAGAAGAAAGCAATAAGGCTCAGAATATAACCCAAAGATTGAGCATAATGGTGGCAATTTTTATTGACAATCAACTCTTGTTCATCCTTGGGGAAGTACCTGTTCCTCCCCTAAACATTCTGATTTCAGTAAAAAGGATAACCCAGTTGTTCAAATAAAAAAACTAGGAGCCATCCCAAGTTATTCTCTTTTGCCATACCTATTCCTCTATAGTAGCCACAAACAACTATAAAATGTAAGCTAAAAAAATCCCTAACATTCATCTATACAGTTAATCCATCAGCAAATCCCACAGATTATATTTCCAAAATACATTCCAAATCCATCCATTTCTCACGAAGTCTGCTATTACCACCTTAGTTCCAGCCACTACCTTTACTTGCTTGCACTGAAGATTATAACAGCCTCTACTTTAGCCTCCTACTGTCTAGTCTATTCTCCACAGAGCACTCAAGTGATCTCTTTAAAATATAAACCACATCATGTTATGTCCATTCTGAAAATCCTTCACTGATTTTCCATTTTCTTTTAATATATTTTTATTGATTTTTTTTATAGAGAGAGGAAGGGATGTTCAATCCACTGAGCCACACCAGCCGGGCTCCATTTTCTTTTGTATGCATTTATTACCTGTCCCTCACTACTAAAATATAAACTTCTTGAAAACAAGCATCTCTTGCCTTATTTTCTGCTATATCCTCTATTCACAGAACACATGGCAGGTGTACAACAACTGTTTGTTAGAAAAGAAAAGAAAAGAAAAGAAAAGAAAAGAAAAGAAAAGAAAAGAAAAGAAAAGAAAAGAAAAGAAAAGAAAAGAAAAAAGAAGGAAGGAAGAGAAAAAAAGAAAGAAATTGTTGCTTTTAATCTCCAACAAGACATGAGATACGGACTACTATGATCTCCACAATACAGAGAAACATTGGGTTCATAAACTAGTAAATGAGAGTTGTAAAACCCAGTAAGTACAACCACTCCACATACTTCTGTTTCCAATGTGTAGTGTTAGATTGATTATGCAGTGTTTTTAGTTTCTTCCCATGGGGAAAAAGTATCATGCACATGTCATTCCCAAAGTTTTATACAAATCAAAGAGTCCTTGAAAATAAATCAGAGAATCATGGAGCTACAAATTACTTTAGACAGCCTTTAAAGTCTAGTTCTCAATTTCATTAGAAATTGCTGAATTTTTATCCAACATGCATAAAAATTTATAAATATGAAATAGGTTTTCCAAGGAATATATAAATAGTTCAACATTAGAAAATATATTAAAGCAATATTTTGATATAAATATTAAAGGAAAAAATATGCTCATCTCATTAGCTACATAAAAATATTCAATCAAATTCAATACTCATTTAAAATAAAACTTTTAGATAACTCGAAATATAAGGACACTTCTTTAGCCTAATAAGAAAAATTTATCAAAAATGAACAGGAAACATCACAGTTTACAGTGACATGTTAGAAGCACTGCCTTTAAAAATAAAAATAAAAGGACAAGGATGGTCATTACTACTACTTCTACTCCACAGTGTACTAGAGATTGTTGTTAGAATAGTTGGTAAGAAAAAGGAATGAAAGGTAGAAATAATCGAAAGACACAAACCAGCAAATTTTACAGATAGTATGATTTCCTGCAAAGAAGACTCATGAGAACCTATATATACATATGACAGAATTCATAAATTTTTCAGCAATTTTGTTGGCTATAAGACCAACACTTTAAAAAGCATTTTTATTTCTCAATGCCAGCAATGAATAGTTTTTAAATGTAAATTAAAATAATACAACATACTATACAAGATATGCAGAAATAAATATAACGAAAGATGTGTAAAATCATTGAGTAGAAAATTATTTAAGAATTTTTAAGGACCTCTGTTCACTAATAGGAAGCTTTATTATCTTAAATATATCAATAATCTCCAAATTAATCTATAAATTCAGTACAATTCCAAAGTCCCATGTAATTTTTTTATAAACTTTTATAAACTATAAAGCTGTGTTCTAAAATGCATAATGAAGAAGCAAAGGGACAATGCATTTCTAAATATACAAATATAATGTAGAAGTTAGAAAAAGATCCAGAAGAACAGATACAAAATTGATAACCATCGTTACCTCTAGGGAGGAAGGAGCATACGTTTAAAGAGGGTAAGGGACACAAAGATACTCCTAGGTATCTCATCTGTATGATTCAGGATTACATTTTTTTTAGAAAATAACACATTTACATATTACCTGAGTAATATATAAAATAGTGAAGAAAAATTGCCAGCTATAAGTCTGAAAGGAAGAGGGAAAATTATTGTATACTCTCTCTTTGCAAATAGCCCAACAGCAAAATGTTAGTTATGTGGCTGCAGTCGGAAAATCTGTTTAAGGAGCTGCAAAAAGATTGACTGTTTTTAAGAAATGATTATTATAGCCTGCCAAAATATAGCTATAGAGACCAAACAGGAGCCAGAGGGCTCAACTTACTTGAGTTTATAAATCACAAACACAACACAATGAATTAGAACTCCATGGAGGCCTAATGTTCTGGGTCAAGAAAGGATCTGAGTCCAGCATGGAGCCTCTACAGAGCTCTAGGCTATAATGCAGGCATCACTATTTGCTGAGTCATCATTCTAGCCAGGTAATGATGGCAGAAATAAAGACAGAGGTAAAAAAGTCTCAGTTGGGAGCTTTACTTTGCAAACTACATTGTAACTATAATGTGTATACTTTCTGGGCTATGGTGTATTTTTTTTTTTGTCAGTTTTTAAAAACTCATATGAGATTTTCATTGTTCTTAAATCCTTTCACAACCGGATATAATTTAAAGTTTTCTTTTGTTAAGTGGGTCCAACATCTTAGCAAAATGGAAAATCTTTTATCTTTTCATGGGACTTAGAAAATATATATAGACTTCTAAGTCCAGAAAAATATAAATATATGTTTATGTGTGTGTATAAAATTAGCCACACTGCAGGAGTGGAGGGGCTCATTCTTCTCTCTCTTGCTGTCGTAAGTACACCTTCTCTGTTGACTAAATCAGACACAAGTAATCTGAGATTTTCAACAAATATTCAGATTTCTCTAGTTATGTTTTCCCTCTCCCTGATAATGTGGCCTGTTTGGGAAAAGAAACAATGTGGCTAAAACATTATTCCTTTTGCTATCAAGGTCCCCCTGACCCTTGAAAAGAATATGTATGGCAGGGAACGGTGGGGAAACCCTGTCATCCATAACAAATAGCAGACTGAGTATACACTCTCAGAAAGATTTTATCAATGAAATTTCAATAAACTAATAATGGAAATCACAAATATTCCTTTTCTTACCCAATGTTCCTTGGCTACTCTTTTTTTAATCCTCACCCAAGCATATTTTTTCCATTGATGTGTTTTAAATTTATCTTTATTGTTGAAAGTATTACAGATGTCCTCCTTTTTCCCCCATTGACCCCCTCCACCATGCTCATGTCAAGCCCCCATGCCTTCACCACACTATTTTCTGTGTCCATTGATTGTACAAATATGCATATAAATTCTTTGATTAATCTCTTCGTGTACCCACTCCTTGCTTCCCTCTGAGATTCCTCAGTCTGTTCTGTGCTTCCATGTCTCTGAATGTATCTGGTTCATCACTTTATTTTGCTCATTAGATTCCACATACAAGTAAGATCATGTGATATCTGTCTTTCTCTGACTGGCTTATTTTGCTTAGCATAATACTCTCCAGGTCCCTCCATGCTTTCTCAAAGGGTAAGAGAGCCTTCCTTTGTACAGCTGCATAGTATTCCATTGTGTACATGTGCCACAGCTTTTTTATCCACTCATCTACTCATAGGCACTTGGGCTGTTTCCAGATCTTAGCTAGTGTAAATAGTGCTACTATGAAATAGGGGTGCAAATATTCTTTCTGGTTGGTGTTTCAGTCTTCTTAGGATATATTCCTAGAAGTGAGATCATTGAGTCAAATGGAAGTTCAATTTTTAATTTTTTGAGGAAACTCCATACTGTTTTCCATAGTGGCAGCACCAGTCTGCATTCCCACCAGCAGTGTACTAGGGTTACCTTTTCTCCACATCCTCTCCAGTACTTGTCATTTGTTTATTTGTTGATGGCAGCCATTCTGACAAGTGTGAGATGATACCTCATTGTCCTTTTAATTTGCATCTCTCTGATGATTAGTGACATTTAGTATTTTTTATGTCTCTTGGATATTTGTTTTGTTGCTGTTGTTGTTGTTTTTATCCTCGCCTGAGGACATTTTTTGTTCAGATAGAGTGGGAGGGAGAGGGAGAGAGAGAGAGAGAGAGAGAGGGAGAGAAACATCGACGTGAAAGGGACACATCGAGTGGCTGCCACCCACATGACCCAACCAGGGCCGGGGACAAACTGCAACCAGGTACATGCCCTTAGGAGGAACCGAACCCAGGTCTCTCTGGACCACAGGCTGATGCTCCAACCGCTGAGCCAAACCGGCCAGGGCTCTTGCCTATTTGTATATCCTCTTTGGAAAAGTGTCTATTCAGGTCCTCTGCATATTTTTTAATTGGATTGTTTGTCTTCCTTTTGTTGAGTTGTATAAATACTTTATATATTTTGGAAATTAACCCCTTATCAGATGTATCTTTGGAAAATATGTTCTCCCATACAGTGGGCTCCCTTTTCATTTTGATGCTGTTGTTGTTTTTTGCTGTGCAGAAGTTTTTTAATTTGATCTCCCATTTGTTTATTTTTTCCTTTGTTTCTCTTTCCCTAGGCTATGCACTGGTGGAAATTCTACTCCGTGAGATGTCTGAAATATTGCTGCCTATGTTTTCTTCTAGGATTTTTATGGTTTCACAACTTACATTTAAGTATTTTATCCATTTTGAATTTATTCTTGTGTATGGTATAAGTCGGTGGTCAAGTTTCAGTTTTTTGAGTTCATCTAATTTTCCCAACACCATTTATTAAAGAGGCTGTCTTTACTCCATTGTATGCTCTTGCTTCCTTTGTCAAATATTAATTGAGCATAATGGCTTGAGTCAAGTTCTGGGTTCTCTGTTCTGTTCCATTGATTTATGTACCTATTCTTGTGCCAGTACCATGTTGTTTTGATTACAATGGCTTTGTAGTAAAACCTGATATCTGGTATTGTGATCCCTCCTACTTTGTTTTTCTTTCTCAAAATTACTGTGGCTATTTGAGATCATTTTTGATTCCATATACATTTTTGAGGTATTTGTTCTAGATCTGTGAAATATGCTGCTGGTATTTTAATAGGGATTGCACTGAATTTATAGGTTGCTTTGGGTAAAACAGACATTTTAATGATGTTGATTCTTCCAATCCATGAACATGATATATTCTTCTAATTGTTTATATCTTCCTCTATCACTTTTCTCAATGTCCTATAGTTTTCCGAGTACAGGTCTTTTATCTCTTTGGTTAATTTTTCCCCCAAGTATCTTAATTTTTTTGTTGCAATGGTAAATGGGATTTTTTTTTCAGTTTATGTTTCTGAGAGTTCATTATTAGTGTATAAAAATGCCATCGATTTCTCAATGTTAATTTTGTATACAGCTACATTGCCAAATTCATTTATTTAATGTAGTGGTTTTGAGGTGGAGTCTTTAGGGTTTTCAATGTGCAATATCATGTCATCTGCAAATAATGACAGTTTAATTTTGTCCTTTCCAATTTGGATGCCTTTTATTTTTTCTTCTTGTCTGATCTCTGCGGCTAGGACTTCCAGTACTATGTTGAATAAGAGTGGTGAAAGCGGACATCCCTGTCTTGTTTCTGTTCTTAAGGGAAATTATATTAGTTTTTGCCCATTGAGCATGATGTTGACTGTAGGTTTGTCACATATGGTCTTTATTATGTTGGAGTATCATCCCTATATTCCCACTTTGCTGAGATTTCTTTTATCAAAAATGGATTTTGTTGAATGTTTTTTCTGTATCTATAGACATTATCTTCTGATTTTTATCTTTCAATTTGTTTATGTATCACATTTATAGATTTGCAATTATTGTACCAGTCTTGCTTCCCTGAAATAAATCCCACTTGGTCATGGTATATGATCTTTTTAATACATTGCTGGATCTGATTTTCTAAAATTTTGTTGAGGATTTAGAATCTATGTTCATTGGGGATATTGGCCTGTAATTATCTTTCTTTGTACTTTCTTTATCTGGTTTTGGAATTAGGATAATGCTGGCCTCATAAAAAGAGCTTGGTGCCCTGCCAAGCTCAATGGATTGGCTCAATGGATTGAGCATCATCCCATGGATTGAGAGGCCCTATTTTGATTCCCTGTCAGGGTACATGCCTATGTTTCAGGCTTGATCCCCAGTAGGGGGCATGCAGGAGGCAGCTGATTGACGATTCTTTCTTACATCAATGTTTCTATCTCTCTCTCCCTTCCTTTATCTCTAAAAAAAGAAAAAAATCAATAAAAACATTTTTTTTTTTAAGAAGGAAGTCTTCCTTCCTCTTGAATTTTCTGGAATAGTTTGAGGAAGACAGGTGTTAGTTCTTCTGTGAATGTTCAGTAAAACTCATTGTGAAGCCGTCCAGATCAGGTCTTTTGTTTGCTGGGAGTTTATTGATTACTGCTTCATTTTCATTAGTTGTTATTGGTCTGTTCCGGTTGTCTGAATCATCCTGGTTGAGCTTTGAAAGACTGTATGATTCTAGGAACTTGTCCATTTAACCCAAGTTGTCCAATTTGTTGTTATACACTTGTTCATGGTATTTTCTTATAATCCTTTGTATTTGGTGGTGTCAGTTGTTCTTTAACCTCCTTCATTTCTGATTTTATTTATTGTGGTTCCTCTCTCTGTTTCTTTATCAGTCTGGCTACAGGTTCGTCAGTAATCTTTATTTTTTCAAAGAACCAGCTCTTGGTTTCATTGATCTTTTGTATGTCTTTTTGTCTCTATGTTATTTATATTCACTCTGATCTTTATTATTTCCTTTCTTCTACTTACTCTGGGCTTTTCTTGTTGTTCTCTTTCTAATTCTTTGAGTTGTATGGTTAGGTAATTTATTAGAAATTTTTCTTGTTTCTTGAGGTAGGCCTGTAGTGCTATGAACTTCCCTCTCAGAACTGCTTCTGCTGTGCCCCATAGATTTTGGTTTGTTATGTGTTCATTTTAATTTTTTTCCAGATAGTTTTTAATTTCTTCCTTGACCTCATTGGTAATCCATTCACTGTATAATAACATGCTATTTAATTTCCATGTGTTTGAATGTTCTTGCGCGTTTTTATTGTAGTTGACTTCTAGTTTCATACCACTGTGATCTGAGAGGATGTTTGATATGATTTCAGATTTCTTGGACTTATAGAGACTTATTTTGTGTCCTAACATGTGGTCTATCTTTGAGAATGTCCCATGTGTACTTGAGAAGAATGTATATTCTGTAGTTTTGGGGTGAAATGTCAATTAAATCCATCTGATCTAGTGTGTTGTTTAGAGTTGCTGTTTCCGTGTTGATTTTTTTGTCTAGAAGATTTATCCAGTGATGTCAGTGGGATGTTAAAGTCCCCTACTATTACTGTATTGCTATCAATTTCTCCTTTAAAGTCATCCGAAAGTTTTTAAAATATATTTAGATGCTACTGTATTGGGTGCATATATGTTCACTTGGGTTATATCCTCTTGTTGTATCAATCCCTTTAGTATTATGAAGTGGCTTTCATTGTCTCTTGTCGTGGCCTTCCTTTTGAATTCTATTTTATCAGATATGAATATTGCTACCTCAGCTTTTTTTCATTTGCATTTGCATGAAAATTTTTTTCCATCCCTTCACTTTCATTCTATTTGAGTCTTTTGTTTTGAGGTGGGTATGTTGTAGGTACTTATTGATAGGTACTTATTTTATGTCTGTGTTCCTGTCTCTCTCTCTATTCTTCTTCTTCTTATAACAGTCCCTTTAGTACTTTTTGCAGTGCTGGTTTGTTAGTAATAAACTCCTTTAGCCATTTATTTATTTATTTATTTATTTATTTATTTAGTCTGTGAAGCTCTTTATTTCACCATCTATTTTGAATGATAGCCTCACTGGATAGGGTAGTTTGGGATTCAGTCCCGTTCTTTTCCTTACTTTGTATACTTTGTGCAACTCCCTTCCTGCCTGAAGTACTGCTGTTGAGAAATCAGCAGATAGTCTAATGGGAGCTCCCTTGTAGGTAACTTTCTCTCTTGCTGCCTTTAAGATTCTTTCTTTGTCTTTAACGTTTGTCATTTTAATTTTGATGTATCTAGGTATTAGTCTTTTGGGGTTCACCTCTATTGGGACTCTCTGTGATTCTTGGGCTTGTGTGGCTTTTTCCTTTACCAGATTGAGGAATTTTTCTGTCATTAGTTCTTCAAACAGGTTCTCTATTCCTTGCTCAGAGTCTTCTCCTTCTGGTACTCCTATAATGTGGATGTTGTTCCATTTCATATTGTCCCAAAGCTCCCTTAAACTATGCTCTTGCTTTTTAATTTTTTTCCCAGTTGCTGTTGTGATTTGGTAGGTTTTTGTTTTTTTTTTTTGCCTTGTCTTCTAATTCACTGATTTGGTCCTTAGCTTCTTTGAATCTACTGTTGATTCCTTCCAGGGTATTCTTTATTTCAGCTATGTAATTTTAAATTTCTGATTGATTCTTATTTGTGGTTTCTACATCTTTTCTCATGCTGATGTAGTTTCCACTAAGTTCCTTATAGCTCTTATTAAGTTGCTTGTAGTTTTCACTAAGTTGTTAGAGCACCCTTATAACCATTACTTTGAATTCTTTATCTGACTAATTGCTTGCTTCCATTTCATTCAGTCCCTTTTCTGGTGATTCCTCCTATTCTTTCATTTAGGGGTTGTAACTTCTTTGTCTCCCCATTTTAGCAGTCTAGTAGTCTGAGGCACTAAGTGAGGCGGGTAGGATATGCAGGAACGTCTGTGCATCTGAGTATCAGGTCGCACCAGGTCATGACAGTGGGTCTGGTCTTCTGGTGGCAATGGGTTAGGTGTCTCCAGTTGCAGTGGTAGGTCCATGTGTCTGGGGCGTTGGTTTGTGGCAGGTTAGATGCAGGGAAGTGTAGGTGGGGCTTGGAGGAATAGATCAAGGCTGCCCCCTCCACTTGGTATGGCACTGCCCTTGGGAGGGAAGATAGCTGGCTGCTCCATTCTATCTATGCAGCTCACTGCCAGAGACCCTGATGGAGGTCTCTGAGGGGGTGGCTTCAAATGTCCTAGTTCTGACTTGCACTTCTTTCCCCTTGTGGGACTGCACTAGGCAGGTGGTGCCAGCAGATTTGGGGAATGCAAATCCAGGCAGCCCTTTGTTGGAGGTGGTACAGGCACTCAGCCTTCTGGAATAGAGCCAGGCACTCACTTTCTAACTTAGCAGTGCTCCACCAGAGCTCCTGAAGGGAAGCTCCAAGGGGGTCATGCCAGATTTCCCAGTTCTGTGATGTGACTCCTTTACCTCTACGAGGCGGCACCTGCAGGGAGGTGCAAGTGGGTATTGCAGAAACAGATCAAGGCTTCCCCCTCTGCTTCAGGTGGTGCCAGATCTTGGGAGGCGAGAGAGCTTGTTGCTCCCTTCTATCTCTGCAGCTCACTGGTAGATGCCCTAACAGAGGCCTCCAAGGAGGTGGCTCCAAATGTCCCAGTTCTGATTCACAGTTCCTTCACCCTATGGGACTGCGTTTGGCAGATTTTGGGGAATGTAAATCCAGGCAGCCCTTTGTTGGGGGTGGTGCAGGCCCTGGGCTGGGGACTTAGCTGCTGGCTTTCTAGCTTGGCAGTGCCCCGCCTGGGATCCTGAAGGAAGGCTTGGAAATGCACGCCTCCCCCTATCTCCACAGCTGCCTGCTGCCTGAGGCCTTGACCAGGGCGCCTTCTATTGGGGATGGCACCTGCCTAACTCATGGGAGAAGGGATAGATTGGCTCTTGTTCTCAAGCCACTCAGTTCAATGTGTGTCTGAAACTGTCTATAGTTTCTCCAGAAAAACAGCACACCTAAGGTCCTTTTTGGATACAACCAACAGTCCTTTATGCTGGATTCAAGTTTGGGAGGGTGGTGTCACCAGTATTTGCTGGACAGGGTTAGTGTATGTTCTCCAGCTGTTGCTGTAGGAATTGAAGTGCTAGACCCTGGGTGATGGCGCCTGAGGGCAGTGTGGGATGTTGGCTCAGGACTGGGACCTTGGAAGCCTACCTTCCAGATCTCCAGTGCTAGGCCACCTATATCTCCTTGTGGCTTCTGTATGCCCCGAATCTCCTCTCTACCAGTGCCCTGAGTGAGTGCCCAAGATCCTGTCCCTGCTTGTTACACCTTAAAGAGATCACCTGGGATTCAAGCAGACTCCTTCCTCTTTCCAGTGGATCAAGTCCCCACTTATTTTTGCTGCCAAATATTATGGAGGCTCTTCTTCCAAGCCCTGTTTTTCTGGGTTGGGGGTTCTAGCATGGGATTGAGACCTCACTTTCCTCCAGGGGTGCTTTTGCAGATGCAATATTTCTCCAGCTTCACAGCCACTGCCCCGGGTGCAGGAACCAGCCCTTTCTGTGTCTCTGCCCTTCTTACTCATCTCTGTGTAGCTTCTTTTTTTCAATCCTTGGATACAATACTCCTGTTTTGGTGTCCTGCTCTTGTTAATTTAGGTTAATAGTTCTAAATTTTAGCTGTAACTCCAGTTTAGTGCTAGGAGGAGGTGTGTTGCTTTCACCTATTCTGCTGCCATCCATAGCCAGTATCAGGTCTTATCATTATTCTCTCCATTTATTTTTAGAGAGAATGAAAGGGAGGGAGGGAGGGGGAGAGAGAGGAAGAGAGAGAGAGAGAAACATTGATGTCAGAGAGGCACATCGACTGGCTGCCTCCTGCATGCACCCCGACCAGGGCCGAGGATAGAACCTGCAACCCAGGCACATGCCCTTGACCAGGAATCTAACCCTTGACCTTTCAGTGCACGGCTGATGCTCTAAAAACTGAGCCACACCAGCCAGGGTGGCTACTCTTTCTTTTTGAGGGTTTAAAAGGTTCCTGCCACCTTCCCAGTATTCCTACATAAAATAATTTTTAAATTCATTTTAGAGAGAGAAGGGAGAAGGAGAGAGAGAGAAAAAAAAAAAAACATCGATGTAGAAGAGAAACATAAACTAGTTGCCTCTCTCCTGTATCAAACCTGCAATCTGGGTATGTGCCCTGACCGGGAATCGAACCGGTGACCTCAACCAACTGAGCCACACCAGCTAGGGCCATAAAATATATTTTTAATGATTTATTGATTTTTTTAGAGAGAGATGAAGGGAGAGAGAGATAGAAACATCAATGTGAGAAATATCTATCAGCTGCCTCCTGCACACCCCTACTGGGGATCGAGTCCACAACCCGGGCACGTGCCCGTGCCCTGATCGGGAATCGAACTGGGACCTCTCAGTCCATGGGACAATGCTCAATCCACTGAACCACACCAGATGGACATAAAATACATTTTTTAAAGGAGGAGGAAGAAGATGTTGCCTTTGGTTTGTTAAGTTGCATAGGGAATTTTTGCCAGTGTCAGGTGATCCTGAATTCATGCTCACATACTGATTCCCAGGACCCATAACACACCAGTCCCTCCTGAAAGCGTACATCTCTTGAGCTCGAGTCAGGCTTTCACCTCCAATGACTGTATCTTTGTCTGCCTCAGCTTCAGCAAACTCCCTGAACATTGTAAATCACTGCCTCCTGTCAAAGGGAGTTTGTTTACCCTATTAGCAAAACTAACTAAGTACTGCCTCTGGGCCCATCCATGTGCCAGATGCCTTGGTTGGGAAAGCCTGAAGGCACTGCCAGAATGAGGACATTATAAACCCCCAGGATTTGGAGGATTATAATGGAGAAAATGACTTAACTTACTGCATAGAACTGTTTAAAAATCATTCCAGGAGCTGTCATGTTTTCCATATTTACACAAACATGTTTATAAGCTCAAGACTTGGCTGACAAACCAAAATTTTATTTATCTCTTATCATATTTCATCTCATTCATTATACCTTACAAGTAGGACTTATAGGGTATGTTAGAGGTTTTAAAAGATGCTGAAATAGCTACCCCTCCCCAATATTCCCCACTGTCCATACCCTCCAATTAATATATCCATCCATCTCTCCATTTATTCATCCATCTGTTCAATAAATGCTTATCTAGGCCCTGTGAGTAATAGAAATGAGGCAAATGTAAGTCTTGATTTTAATGGAACTTAGGGGTTGAAGTGGGAATAGGATGTTCATAAACAGTGCCAGGCACATGCAAACATAGCAATATAAATAATTACAATAAAATCAAGGGAAAGCCATGAGTGCCATAACAGAAATACAAAATGCTACCAGAGTAGGTGTTTTCATATGGAATTTGAGGTAAGATAATTTTGACACATGGTGCTGGCAATGGGCTAGTGGAAGACATTCCTGACTGAGGGAAAAGTGAGAGCAAAGACACAGAAGTGGAAAAACAGTACATGTGAAGAAGAGAGACAATTCTATTTAGCTGGATCTAGGGCGTGGAAGGGAAATAAGAGAAACTTGGAAAGTGAGGTAGACATCGGATTTTCAGTATCTAAATGACAAATTAAGGCACTGGAGCTAAAGGAAGTCATCAAAAGTTTATATTTTATTTTAAAAAATTGAAGTATATAATTCTATACAGAAAATGCACAGATCTTTACTGTCCAGTTCAATGAGTTGTGACAAAAGTCTGCACCCATGTAACAAATGACCCAATCAACCTAGAAAATTACCTCTCATCTCATTCAAGTCTGTTCCCCTCCCCATCCTCCAGTGGCAACCAATGTTCTGAATTTTATTCCCATAGATTAGCTTTGTCTATTGTTGGACTTCATTAAAATGCAGCCATACAATAGGTACTCCTTTGTGTGTGGCTTCTTTCACTCAACATAATGTTTCTGAGATTCATCCATATTTCAAAAATTTTTTAAGTAGGAAAAATAATATGATCATAACTACACTTTGGATAATTAATCTGGCTCCAATGTATAGAATTTGCTGAAGATAGAAAAATAATTTCAGCACCTATTTGAGGGAAGTGGGATCTATAGAAATATACAAAGGATTGGATTCAAATGATATTGGGGTAGGTGGAAGGCTACAGAACTTGCCAATTAACTGGAGAAGGAAAAGTGGGGAGGGAAAAAGTCAAATATCACTATAAACGTATCTTCCCCAGGTAAAATCGCTGCAAGGTCTAAGTTTAATCAGCTGACACTTCCAATAGGATTAATTAAGAGCTAGCTGATTGGTCCTGAGAAAGGGGCCCAAGTCATGGGGAAGAAATGCAGGAGCAAATACATATTAACAATGCATAGAAGTGTAGAAAGAAATAAAATAATTAAAATATAAATTTCAAAGGTTAAAATATTTCTAAAGCTAAGAGGGGGGTGGAAGCAGGCAGGAGGGGGTCAATGGGGGGAGGGAAATCTGTAATACTTTCAACAATAAAAAAAGAAGCAAATGTTCTAAGTGAAATAGCTGTTTAAACATTATGCAAACCTAAGCATACAGATTAAAAAGTAAAAAATAAAATTGTCTCTATTCATAGGTGACATGATTGTCAATGTAAAAAATCTGAGAGTCTACCCCCAAAAAGGATAGAATAAGTAAGTTTAGCAAGATCATAGGATACATGATCAACATACAAAAATCAATTGTTTTATATACTAGCAATGAAAAATGAAAAATTGAAATAGAAAAATATACCATTTTAATAGCACCTTATAAACTACTTAGGTATAAAGCAAACAATATCTGTGTAAGATCTGTGCACTGAGAATTAAAAAATAAAAAAAGGCCTAAATAAATGGAGAGAGATTCAACAGTATTACAGTTCTTCCCAAATTGATTTATAAACTCAACACAATCTCATTCCAAATCCTACCAGGATATATTATAGAAATTGACACATTGACACTACAATTTATATGGACAAATAGAGGAACTAAAATAGACAAAAACAATTTCAAAATTGTAGAATAGTGTCAAGGAATTCACACTAATTGATTTTAGTACTTACTTTAAGGCTACAGTAATTAAGTGTTGAGTTTTTGAAAGGAAAGATATATAAATTAACAGAACAAAATAGAAAGTCCAGAAATAAACTTACATGTTCTAGTCAACATTTTTTTTTAACCCCCACCCCAAATACCTCAGAATGACTGTATTTACAGACTGGGCCTTAATTTTATTTTATCTTTTTAATCCTTACCGGAGGACATTTTTGCATTCATCTTCAGATAGAGTGGGAGGGAGGGAGGGAGGAAGAAAGAGAGAGAAACATCGATGTGAGAGAGACACATCGAGTGGTTGCCACCCACACGACCCCAACTGGGGCCGGGGACAAACTGCAACTGAGGTACGTGCCCTTAGTGGAAACCGAACCTGGGCATCTCTGGTCCGCGGGCCAACGCTCTAACCGCTGAGCCAAACCGGCCAGGGCAACAGATTTTTGACAAAATGGCAAAAGTAATTCAATGGAAAACCTTTTCAACAAATGGTGCTGAAACAATTGAAAATGAAGATGCAAAAAAACAATGATTGAATCTCATTTCATGTTCCACACTATTTAGAAAAAATTAACTCAAAATAAATAATAATGTAAATGTAAAACCTTAATTTTAAAATTTCTAGAAGAAAACATAAGGAGAAAATCTATGACCTTGCATTAGGCAAAGAATTCTTACACACAATACAAAAAAGCATAACCCCAAACATCAAAATAAAAAAAAATAAATTGGGCTTTGTCAAAATTTGAAACTAGTTCAACATAAGACACTGTTAGGAAAATGAGAAAGCAAGTCACAGGCTAGGAGACAATATCTGAAAACAGATATTTATATGCAGATAAATTTATAAACTCTCAAAATACAATAATAAGAAAATAACCCACTTTTAAAAAATGGCAAAAGATTGAGCATACACTTCACCAATAAATGTCTTTGGTGGATGAGATACAAGCTCATTAAAAGATTTTCAACATCATTAGTCATTAGGAAAATGCAAAACTGAAACTACAATGAGATATTATTATACACCTATTAGAATGGATAAAATTATAAAAGCTGACAATACCAAGTATTGACAAGAATGCACAGCATCACACATTGCTGGTCACAATATAAAATGATTCAACCACTTTGGAAAACAATTTAGCATTTTCTTATGCATTTAAATATACAACTGCCATATGTCCCAAGCATACCAGTCCTAGTTATTTACTCAAGAGAAAAGAAAACGTATGCTCACATGAATGTCTATAGCAGCTTTGTTCATAATCATCAAAAACTGGAAAAACCCAAAATTTCCTTCAACTTGTGAATGAAAAATTGTGATAGATACATCCATACAAAGGAATACTACTCAGCAATAAAATTGAAAAAAACTACTTATTCATGCAACAACCTGGTTCGATCTTAAATGCATTACGCTAAGTAAAAGAAACCAAACTCAAAAGGCTTCATATGTGTGATTCCATTTATACAACATAGATAAGACAAAGCTATAGGGACAGAAAACAGATCAGTGGTTCTCAGGAGCTTGGGGGTCAACTGCAAAGGAGAAGTATGAGATAAATTTTGGGGGTGATGAAAATATTCTCTATCTTGATTGTGATGGTGGTTGTATGCATACAGCTATTTGCTGAAAAGGTTGAATTTTACTACATGCAAATTATATCTTAATAAACCTGATATATGTGGGAAAAAAATAAAAATAAATAAAATATTTCTAAATCTAAAATTCACATGGCACCTAGAATAGCCAAAATAATATTTAAGCAGAACAAAGGTGAAGGACATATACTTCCTGATTTTAAAACTTACTATCAAGCTACAATAATCAAAACAGTGATACTGACATGAAGACAGACATAGATCAATGAAACAGAATTCAGAGTCCAGAAATAAACCTTACCTTTATGGTCAAATGACTTTCAACAAGGGTGCTAGAACAATTCAGTGGGGGAAAGAATAATCTTTTTAATAAATGGTGCTGGGGTAAGTGAATACATGCATAGCAAAAGAATGAAGTTGGACTCCTACTTCAAACCATATACAAAAATTAACCCAAAATGGATAATACATCTAAGAGCTTAAACTACAAGACTATTAGAATAAAATATGGGTTAGGAAATATTTTATTAGATATGACCCCCAAAATACAAATGACAAAAGAAAAATTGGAGCTTCAAAGGGCACAATCAAAAAGTAAAAAGCCTCACAGAATAAGAAAAAATATTTGTAAAACATGTATCTGACAAGGGCCTTATATCCAGAATATATTAATAACTCTTACAAGTTAACAATAAAAAGACAAATAACCCAATTTTAAAATGGGCAAAAGATCTGACTAGGTGCCTCACCAAAGAAAATATACAGATGGAAAGTAGGCATATAAAAAAAATGCTCAACATTATTTATTGTTAGTGAATTGCACATCACAACTACAGTAACATGCTATATACACCTATTACAATAACTAAAATCCAAAAAGTTGACAATACCAAATGCTGGTGAAGGTGCAGAGCAACAGAGACTCTCATTAATTGCTAGTGAGAATGTAAAATGATACAGCCACTTTGGAAGACAATTTGGCAGGTTTTTACAAAGCTAAATAGTCTTACCATGTGATTCAGCAATCATGCTCCTAGGTATTTATTCAATTGAGCTGAAAACTTATACAAACATAAAAACCTACATAAAAATGTTTATAGCAGATTTATAATCACCAAAAACTAGAAGCAATCAAGATATCCTTCAATGTGACTAGATAAGCAAATTATTATTATTTTTAATTTTTACAGGTAACATTTATTTTTTATTTATTTATTATTGAAAGTATTACAGATGTCCCCCTCTTCTCCCCATTGACCTCCTCCTCCCTGATTTCACTCCCCTCCTACTTTCCCCAACCTAATATCTGTGTCCACTGGTTGTGCATATATGCATATAAGATCTGTGATTTGTATCTTCCCACCCCACTCACCCCCACATCCCTCTTAGGTTTGTCAGTCTGTTCCCTACTTCCATGACTCTGGATCTATTTCAGTCGACAGATGATTTTGTTCATCATGTTCCCTAAATAAGTGAGATCATGTGGTACTTGTCTTTCTCTGACTGGCTTATTTCACTCAGCACAATACTCTCCGGGTCCCTCCACGTCATCTCAAAGGGTACGAGATCTTTCTTATAGCTGCATAGTATTCCATTGTGTAAATGTACCACAGCTTTTTTATCCACTCATCTATTGATGGATACTTGCGTTGTTTCCAGATCTTAGCTATTGTAAATAGCATTGTTATGAACATAGATAAGCAAATTCTATATAATGGAATATCATTTAGTGATTAAAAGAAATAAACTATTAAGTCATGAAAAGATATGGATGAATTTTTTTTAAATCCTCACCCGAGGATATTTTCCCATTTATCATCAGATAGAGTGGGAGGAAGGGAGAGAGAGGGAGAGGGAGAGAGAGAGAGAGAGAAACATTGATGTGAGAGAGACACATCAACTAGTTGCCTCCCGCACAACCCGACCAGGGCTGGGGACGAACCACAACCGAGGTACATGCCCTTGACCAGAATCAAACCCAAAACTCATTGGTCTGCGGACAGACGCGCTAACCACTGAGCAAAACCAGCCAGGGCAATATGGATGAATTTTAAATGCATATTACTAGGTGAAAGAAGCCAGTCTGAAGAGGCTGCATACATTCCAATTATATGACATTCTCTAAAGGCAAAACTAGAGAGACCAAAAGATCAGTAGATGTCAGGGGTTTGAGAAGAAGAAAAAAGGGTTGAATAAGTAAAGCACAAGAACTTTTTTAGGATAGTAAAGCTATTCTCTATGATACTGTAAATGCAGACAGAATACATGACATTATGCATTTGTCAAAACCCACTAAACTTTACAAAGAGTGAATCAATATATGCAAATTTAAAAGAATCATGTAGGAAGTCAGGAGAATTCTAGAATGAAATGCAGAATATGACAAAACAATCTAACTGTATTACAAATGTGTAAATCAACCTCACTGAAGTGGGAGCAAAGAAAGGGTGCTAACCTAAAGTAACTTTGGAAACAAGTGGAATGTGCCAAACTAAAGGCAAAAGAAACTGTACATTAGTACTATACTGTTGAAAACTTATATCTGATATATATACATGACTTAGACAAGTTACTAAATGAATAGTTGATGACAGAAGCCAGGTTTCTCACTGTTGGAATAAGTTTACAAATAAGCAAGGGGAAGAGGCTAGAATGATCCATGTGGTAATGGATTAGAGTGGGAAACATTAGTATGAACTCATGTTTAGCTTAATATAGATACAGATGGTTACATATTAACACAGGTTATTATATGAACCTATTTACTTCCTTGCTCTGTCAGGCCTAGAAGCAAGGACACTCTAGAGGCAATGAACACACCTAGTGACCACATCTTGGTTTCTAATGCCTTTTCTAATAAAAGGAACTAGTATTCCTTGGAAAATGGCTGATTCTAGGACTCAGGCAAGAAATACATTAGATGAGCCTGGAGGACCTAGTGGTGCCAGAACGTAAGAAAGAACTTAATAAAACCCACCATGATAGACGAATGTCAAAAGCACACAGGAATCAATTAAAAGAGCTCCCAATAGCCCAAATTGGAACAATTTAATAAGATAAATAAAAGTATAATAGTATTGAATTATAATCCAAAGTGTGAAATGAATATCCATGAGTGCATACCAATATACATAACTGAATAAATTTAAAAACGAATAACTAGAAAGAGACAAACTTCTTGTGCAGAATGATCCCAATTAATTTATGAAGATGCTCCATTTTCAAGGAGGTGGAGCCTACCTCCCTACTTCTTAAATATGAGCTGCTCATAGTGGCTATAAGACTATGGAAAGGGTGGGAAAGAGTGAATTTATAATGGAGAAACCTGACAAACACTACCTCATCAGGCGATCAAGGTCAACATCAACATACAAGACATGCTGATAGTATGTACCTTTAATATGATATCATGAAAATCTTACTGTAGCACTGGGATCTTCCTTCCCTTGCCCCCCCCAAAAAAACACCCCATAACTCCAGTGTAATCATGAGAAAAACCACCAAAAAAATACCAGCAGAATGACATTTAATAAAATTTCTGACCAGTACTCCTCAAAACTGTCAAAGTCATCAAAAACAAGAAAAGCCTAAGAAACTGTCACAGTAAAGAGGAGCCTAAAGAGATATGACAACTAAATGTAGTATCATATTCCAGATGAGATCCTGGAACAGAAAACAACATTAGGTTAAAATCCAAGGAAATCTAAATAAGTATAAAGTTAACAATATTGTATCAATACTGGTTCATTCATTGTAACTTGTGTACCACACTTATGTGAAATGTTAATAATAGGGAAACTGGGTGTAGTGTTTAAGGGAATTCTCTGTACAATCTGAGTAATTTTTCTGTAAATCTAAAACTGCTTAAATGAATAAAAGCTTTTTAAATGGACATTTTTCCAACAAAGTTATACAAATGACAGTAAGCCCAATGAAAAGATGCTCAACATCATTAGTCATTAGGGAAATGCAAATCAAAACTGCAATGATTTGCACTTCACATCTACTTAGGATGGTTTTAATAAAAAAGAGAAACAATAACAAGTGTTGATGAGGTTGTGGAGAGATAAGAATCCTCATACATTACTGGTTGAATTGTAAAATAAGGAGGCCACTTTGATACATAGTTTGGCTGTTCTTCAAAATGTTAAACATAAAATAACCATGTGACCCAGAAATTCCAATCCTAGGTAGAGACCCAAGATAATTAAAAATATATATCCACACAAAAGCCCATCTACAAATGTTCAGGGGAACATTATTCATCATAGCTAAAATGTGAAACGAACCCACATATCCATCAGCTGATGAACGAATAAACAAAATGTGGTGATCCACACAATGGCATATTATTTAGTCATGTAGCTGATATATGTTACAACATGAATGAACCTTGAAAGCATTATGCTAACTGAAAGAAGCCAGTCCCTAGTTCACCCTGAGCTAAAAGCAATAATTATGTACCTAGGTGTAATATGTGAAGAGACCCACACATACTGCCCTTGTGACTGCCTGATAATTTAGCATTTAACATATATTATTATTATTATTTTATTTATTTATTTATTTGTTTATTTATTTATTTATTTATTTATTTATTTATTTATTTATTTATTTATTTATTTTTATCTTCACCACAGGACATTTTTGCATTTATCTTCAGATAGAGCTGGAGGGAGAGAGAGGGGAAGAGAGAGAGAAAAACATTGATGTGAAAGAGGCACATCGACTGGTTGCCACCCGCACGACCCCAACCGGGGCAGGGACAAACTGCAACCGAGGTACGTGCCCTTAGCGGGAACCAAACCTGGGACTCTCTGGTCCGCAGGCCGATGCTCTAACCGCTGAGCCAAACTGGCCAGGGCACATATATTATTTTATTTCATCTGCATAGTCAAGTGAAGAAGTAGGTATTATTAACTACATTTTAAAGATTTAAAGATTAACTGCATTTTAAAGAATCGTGGCAGTTGGATTTAAAACTAGGCTGACTCATTCCACGGCCAGCTCTAAACCATTACATTTCCCGGTATCTCAACCTCTCAAATGTTAGATTTCTCATCACTGTCCTATTTAATACCTCACAGAACTGCCTTTAGGATCAAACTAGATAACATAAAAATGCTTTTTAGCTTATGAATTATTAATTTATTCTTCCTTTTTGTATTCAGACAAATACATATTCAGAATGAAAATCAAACAGCTAAATCATACAAATAGCATATCCTTTTCGGTTATAGATACAAAAAGCCTGAATACTGAAGCTGTGAATAAAAGAGTGCTACAAAAATTTATAATTGTCTCAAATTTAAATCTCTTAGTTTCCCAATTCAGATATAATTTAATTTTCTTTTGTGAAAACACACTTTCTTTGGTTATTTGTGGGGTTTTTTGGGGGGTGTGTTTGTGTGTGTTTAAAATTGTGCTTTTCATTGTTGGATGCTTAAATAATATACAAAGATTTTAAGCATAATGCATATCAGATTCATGATTTTGTCTCATTTTCTGGTCACCAAAAGAATAGATAAATTTATATTTTAGAAAATTTACATATAAATTTTATAACCCTGTCATTAAGTTACTAATGTAAATGTCCTGTGAAATCACATATTCTGAATACCTGCTTATTTTTAAAACTTAAATATAAATATATATGTTTCCTAAACGAAGTTTTGCCAGTATAATGCAGATGAAAGACCAGCAGCACAGTGAGATAACCTGAATTTAAATCTTAGCTCTACCTCTTTGGTCAAGTTACTTAACCTCTCCAAGCTTTAGTTTCCTAAAACTAAATAGCTGGATTTAACTGAACAGTGTTCATACAGCTGGAATTCAAACCCAGATCTGTCTGACTCAATTCATTGCAGTACACCATACTATACCATAAAGATCCTTTATTGTCTTAGCATGAAGCCTGGGAGATCACTAAGTAAATCTGGGACAAGAAGCTAAAGATTTTACCATCCAAGATCAAAATCCATTGTCTTCCATAGTATTTTTATACTGTGGAGCAACTGTATCCAAAAATAAATAATAAGGAACTGTTGAAGTGATTTTGGGGGGAGTTGTCATATACCTCATCTCAAATGTTAAAATAATATTCACTCAGTTCTGTGGTAGTGAACTACTTCAACTACATGGGAATAGGAGTGAAAGTGGCTGCCTTAACCAATGATGGGCACAGAAGTCACACAGATAGTGACACTGGAGATGCACATAAAAACGGTGCCTACTTGACTCAAATAAAATACTGTAAACACTATATCTATAAAGCCATTGTCTTGAAATACTATCCTGCTAAAACTCTAAGTTTCATCTTTTTTAAACATAAAATTGAATAATTATGTTAGATAGAAGTTATATACACAGCATTTTCATTTTGAATTTATACCTGATTTAAGCTCAAAGAGGATATTTGAATTATTGTGTGGCATCTTACAAAACATCCCAGTTTTTAAGCCTGATTAATTCCAAAATTAAAAACTGAGGCTCTATCTATAGGGTTCCTCCAGCACGACTAAGATTTTTTTTAAAAAAATGAATCCATTGTTTGCTCAGTAATATAATTATCTACACTGGAACCTTTGGAGTTTTGGCCAGCTATTTCATAAGCAGAGTTAAGCTAGACTTTGGAAATTTGCTGGAATTTTTCATATTTAATGTTTTTGAAAAACATGATCTTGTCTCTAAAATCAACTTTCTTTTCTTGTCTTTCTAAAGGAGATTCTCAACAAAGAACAGTGTGAAAGATTACATTTTGTATGGGAAAATACTTTGAGGAGTTAAAAAAAAAGTGCTTATACAATATGAGGTGTTATATAAATATCCCTTTATGAAAATGGTTAGGAAATGAGAAAATCTAGTTAAATAAAATATTTTATCTCTAAAAGTTACCATATAAACCACACATTGCTTATCTATCAGTGTCAAGCAATTATATAAAAAAGACCTAAGCACTAACATACTGTACAGTTTACAGCTTTCTTCATGCTTTGAGAAGCGTTTATATCTTATGGTCCTCAGTGTCATCATTATGCCCTTTAATCATCACTAAGGACAGTTTGATGGTGAAAATGCACTAATTATTTGAGCTTTGAGGTTGTCTCTCTTCCAGACAGAGGAGGCTGAACAGAATTGTTATTTTTATCATGCTTCTTACCAGGCTTTTGATGTTCTGCCTAGATCCCACTGTGGTATATTTAGCACCAGCTCTTCCTGCAGCAGCCTAGGCTGCATGGAATCACGCTTTCACACCCCCTCACTACTGCTGAATATATAATCTAAACCCTGAAACACAGTTTCTGAAAGATTAATTTCTATTCATAGCAATATGGGGGAAACATTTTTTTAATGTGACTTGACTTACCAAATGAAGTTTATTAAGGCTTGTCAAAAGCTATCTGACTTGCTAAGTACACACACACACACACACACACACACACACACACACACTCAATATTTCTGAAATAAAGTTAAAAAAAAAATTCTCCATTGAAAAAGAGAAAAAAATTTAAGGGAATAGATGAGCAGCATGTATTTTAAATGTTCCTCTCCAGATCACACTTACGTATATGATGTTTGGTTTGTAACAACAATAGCCCAGTAAATGTGACCAGACAGATATTTCACTCAGATGTTGCTATGGAACCTTTTCCTAACTGAAAATTAAATTTCTCCATCTGTTTGCCTGACTTTGTATCACTGCAGTGCTGAGGGCCAGCTGATCTAACAGACATGCCACTGAACAGATTCCTCAAACCAGAAACAAAACAAGCACGAAGTAAAGCAAATACCGTAAGAAGCCATATAATTCTGAAAGATTCACTCTCCAAAAGGTCCACTAGTGTTGATAAATCTGGTGGAACTTTAAGGATACACTCTCACACAGGCAACCTATAATATAAACCTCTCAACAGTACAATGAAGATGATCTGTTTAAGACAGCCTATAAATGTATATATTGAATTGTACTGTGATCAACTACAGACAATTTGGTCCTGATTTGCACTGTATTTTAAAAGTACCAAAAAACATAAACCATAGTAAAAATACTAAATGGATTCCATATATTTCCCCCATTGTGAAGTGGAATTAAAGATTCTTCAATAAAACAAAAGACTGTCATATAGACAATACAATTTTAACTTTATTTTAATTGTTTAACATATATTTATAATGTAATTCATGTTAACAAGTTTCAGAGTTTTCGAAGGCTATAAGCCGATTCTGATTAATTCTATGAGTAATTTTATACTCAAAGGATTATAATTACTAGTCTATATACTGATCTGCCCACAAACACAAATTTTATGACACTAATTTAAATTTTATTTTATTTTAGTTGTCCATCACCATTTATCCTCTCTATGCCCTCTTCCACTTCCACCCACCCCCTCCACTCCTGAAATTACCACACTGTCTTTGATTATTTATATTAGTAAATTTATCAAAATATTATATAGAATCAATTACTGATGATATTTTCAGGAAATTTTAAAAGCATTTTATGAAGTATAGTCTACTGAAAAGTCTTTGAAAGAATTTTCCTTAAAAAAAATTAACAAAAATTTTAATTGATTTAATAAAATTCTGTTTCTGAAGAAATGTCAACAGATGCTATTAGCTCATTATGTTTCTCATCTTCAAATATTTTTTTATCCCCCCAATTTCTTAGTTATTTATTCATATGATGCTTATAGAAATTTTCCCCTGAATTTCAGGTAATTTTACTTATGGACAAATTTTTCTTCACCCCAGTAAATTAAGAATTCCTGAGAGCAAAACATTACAGCGTCTTACCTAAAATGTTTGTTGAAATTAATTATCCATCTTTGAATTCTCCAAGATTAATTAAGCTATTTTCTTATCATAAAATACATTTGCTGATTAGCTTTAACATATAGACTCAAACTGAATTTTCCCTTTGCAGCCATAATGCTTTAGATGTTTAGGAAACAAAAGTAATTTTTTAAAGGATATATATAATGTTTTCAAGTGTTGAAGTTGACCTTTAGCATCATTTGGAGAAAATGATATCCGATAAACAAAATATCAATCTTAATTGATAATTTTATAGATAATAAAACTAAGATAATAAAAACTAAAACTTTTTTTAGATTTGTTAACAGACTAAAAGCAAAACAACAACAATAATAACAATTCATAGACACAGACAACACTATGGTGATTACCAGAGGGAAAGGGGGTTGGGAGGCAGTAGAAGAGAGTAAAGGAGAGATAAATGGTGATGGAAGGAGACCTGACTTTGGGTGGTAAACACACAATATAATATAAAGATGATGTATTACAGAATTATACGCTTGAAACCTATATAATTTTATTAATGAATGTCACCCCAATAAAATCAATGAAAAATTTTTAATGTAAGAAAAATTTTAAAATAATAAAAAAAGGACTTACAAAAAAACTCATTCCAGCTGTCTGAAAATGTTGAGAAATAGAATCATTCATTCTGGTGGGACTGCTGATTTATTTTATAGACTTGGTGAAGAATTCAATCATATTTCTCTATACCTTATCATTATATTTCTAACATAAAATCCAAAAGTGACTCAAAGAAATGGTACAACTGATGCAAATAATTACTGGAAAGGAATTCAGTATAGTACTATAATCTTGGGAAAGATTCAACCTTGAGCCAATGTTTTCCAAAGTTCCAAGTAAAGCTGTACTAGACAATCTGGGCTTGGAGTACATTATTTTGTACTGGGAGGGCTTTTTTTTTTTCCATCTCACTTGCTACGTCAAGTGTCTCAGAACTCTCAGAAATAAAATCCAAGAGTAAGGCAACAGAGAATGTTTTCACGTATGGCATAAAGGCTCCCATTGTTTTCCAATCCCACTGTAGAAGTATCATATCCAAAGACAATAGACATGAATAGCAAAGAAAAATATTTAATGAGAGTGATTAAGCAAATATAATATTTTGTCATAAGTTTCTGAGACAATACATTAGTAATCATCATGCCACTTTTACAGACATTAATAAAATCACAGCATTTTCAGATAGCCAAATATGTCATTCACTAGCCACCCTTTCCTTGATATTACAGTAAATAACTCTTTCTATGTGCCACAAAGTAGCAGCAAAAGTAAAATGGATAAAACTCCAACATTTGCTGTATCTATCTCTGTAACCCATCTCTCACATCATATATACAAATTAAAGCTTCAAGACTGTGGTTAATTTTAAATCTAGTCAAGATGGCAGTCCACCCACGTTTCTAGGCTTAAAATATAACATCTTTCATAACTACTTCTTCACACCATACAAAATTCATATATGCTTGCAATCACACTAATGATATTTTTCCAACCACCTTCTGCTCATATCAGCCTCCAAAGTTTGCTTGGTTTTTATGTACTAATGTTACAGACCGGAATTAGATTTCTTTCTTAAAAAACTGAGAAATCTGTCACTGACTATAGATTAAATGAAACAGAATTTTCTACTGCCTCCTATAAAGACTAAATTTGCCTTTTCAGATTAACAACAAAATTACAACTAAGGATAATTCAGATGCACTTATTTTTGCAGAGACTCTGAGGACTTAAGCAAACTTAAGTTATGCGAATTAATTTTACCTAGTAGATGTTAGACACCAGATCTATTGGTCATAAAAATGCATTCATGAAATCGTTGGGGTATGAAGGCAATGAAGAAAGGAAAATTTGGGGCTAAAATTTATTTCCTTGGACACTTCTTCAAAAAGTAGGAAGAGGAACTTTGTAGTTTTAATTATTGATTAGCAACATCTCCCTACCTCATTATTCTGATATACCTCCTATAAGAGAAAGGGAGGAAACAAGAGGGGATTAAATGTTTTTTGGCCCTCCCTACACTTCTCCACAAGACCTACATGAGTAATATCCTTGGAACTACTGGGTAGTAAAATTTGAAGCAAGAGCCCCACCTAGGCCTTGGGCTCAAGCTGTGTGCCCTGGCCCAATTAACTAGGACCTTCTGCATTAGTTGATTACCACAAGCCCAGCTTTTCACAACAGAGTAGAACTTTTACTGTTTGTGCCTGGTGCTGAGACAGCCTTGGGAATCTCACAGGATGCCAAGGCTATATTCAAGCATTCCTGCATGCCAGATATAAACCATCTAATAGCACTCCATTCCCTACCATGACCAAGGAAAACAATACTTCTGCTCTCCTGCAAAGTGATATATGTGACCAGCAGGCAAAACAAACACAGAGAGCAGCATAGGGTACCCGGGCACAGAGGGCATGATAGTGCATATAAGTGTCCCAGGGCTTTCTGGGAGGAAATGATGTTTCCTTTGTAAGTTCAAGGAAACTTGATGCTATAAAAGCATTCTCAAAAGTTTAGGGTAAGTAAACATATTTTTGTAAATTATTAATAACTACTTACCAGACATTTCTGATGTAAGGCACTAGAATGGCCACTATGGATATACAGATGGGTAAGACACCACCCACTTGTTCCAGAAGTTTATCCAGCCAGAGTAGAAGCTTCATTCATATGTTACACAGACAAGACGGAGAAAGTGCTCTGATAGAAGGCATGTACTTTAGAAACTTTGGGGAAAGAAATGGTTCATTCTAAATTCAAAATGACAACAAAGGCTTTTAGGGCCAAGGAAACAATCATACACAAAAGCTTTTAAAAATCACAGTTTAGTCCTACCAGTGTGGCTCAGTGGTTGAGCATCGACCCATGCACCAAGAGGTCGCCAGTTCGATTCCCAGTCAGGACACATGCCCAGGCTGTGGGCCCAGTCCCCAATGGGGAGCATGCAGGAGGTGGCCAATCAATGTTGTCTTCCATTGATGTTTCTCTCTCTCTCTCCTTCTCCCTTCCTCTCTCTCTAAAATCAATAAAGGGGAAACATTTTATTAAATCACAGTTTAAATACATCAAGCAGGCTCCCTTTTTAGAGAAACTTGTTAATAAATTTTCTGGTTAAACGTAAAAAAGCTTCTTCAAAAAGAGGCCCAAAGACATTGGTGTGAACAAAACCCTTTGTACTGTGCTACGGTTGTACTGTGTTCAGAGGACAGGGGAGCTGCCGCCACCTCTGCCTTTCAACTGCAGACCCAAACCTACCATGGAGTTTAGCTGCTCTTCCCACAACATTCTGATGCTAAAGCATGGGGGCCAGTAAGATAAAAGTGAAAAGCAAAAATCATTTATGGATGCCAACATGCTGGTGTAGTACCAGCAAATCCTGCACTAGGCACGCAAAGGAGCCATTGCGTATGTAACTGCCTTATCCATAGGCATTGCTGGTTGCCGTCCTATAAGATAGTAACAGGAGGGCAGGACTTGTGAACTATGAAGCTAATGCTTACTACTGGGATGGAATTGGGCAGGCCACACGCATTTGGACTTGAAGTGATTGAATGATAACTTCTTAAGTAAGTGTGGGGGTGGGGGATGTTTAATGATGTTACATGGGAAGTGTCATGGCAATCATATTTATTCTAAATGGAGAACACATTTAAGCTTACATATTAAGATAGTAATTATATTTGCCAAGCATATTTTAAAATGTCCTTCTCTTCCATAAAGAGTGCAAAAGAACAGTGATGCTGGCAGAGAGAAACACAGCCACCAAACAGAATCAAGAAACAACACATCAGACCAGAGAAATAGAGAATTTCTGCGTATAGAGCTATTTCAAAAGCAGAGAGCCAGTATTTTACTATGCATATCAGGGTAAAGGAAAGCCGCCCATTGAGATAATCTAATACTTAGTGCTTAAATGGTATTCTTAAAAAGTGCTTAGGTTAAGAGCAACCTATAACTCATGATTTACTCAGAGACTAGTAATTAGGATTCTGAATGAAGAAGTAAGCATCCCAGTAGAGCAAACCAAAGTGAAACACGTAGGACCTGCAGGAGAATCTAGTCTGAACCAGATCTTAGTCACAATCACTAAAAGTTATCAATAGACCTTGATAAGGAGGAACTGATAACTGATCCAAATCTAGCATGTATACTCAGAATTTGTTGCACATAGGTATAATGTATCACTCCACTTAGCAAATTACAGTATCATAACATCCAAGCAAAGAACCTCAGTGATTGGTGTAGTGATACCTAGGGCAAGAGGAACACACTACCTGAATATTGTGATCAATTCTCTGTTCCCAAAGTGAGCAACAGCAGAACATGTGAATTTACAGTGGAGTACTCTCTTAATGAGGCTTGTTTTTATCTGACTTCACTCAAATTAGAGCAGATATTAAGCATATATGGAAAAATAACAAATCCAAACTATCAAATGAGATTTCAGTTCTGTGTAGGATGATCTGCCAAACACTGAGGTTATACAAATGAAGCAAAGAAACTCCTTGTTCCACATACAATGTAAGCCTATAAGCAAAAAGATGCCATGAGCCCTGGCCGGTTTGGCTCAGCGGTTAGAGTGTCGGCCTGAGGTCCAGAGACTCGGGTTCAGTTCCCGCTAAGGGCATGTACCTCGGTTGCAGTTTGTCCCTGGCCCTGGTTGGGTTGTGCGGGAGGCAGCTACTCAATGTGTCCCTTACACGTCGATGTTTCTCTCTCTCTTCCTCTCTCTCCCTCCCACTCTATCTGAACAAAAAATGGAAAAATGTCCTCGGGTGAGGATGAAAAAAAAAAAAGATGCCATGAGATGAAATAAGTGCCATAATAAAGGCAAAACTGAGACTATAGTGTGGGCGTGCATAAGCTTATACTCAATGATTAGGGAGAGGTCAAAGAAAGGGTGTGTTGGGGGGGTGGGGAGGAGGGTGTCAATGGGGAAAAAAGGACAAACATCTGTAACAAAAATAAATTAATAAATGTAGACAGTTCAATCTTAAAAAAAAAGAAAGGGTCTGTCAGTCCATGAAGGGCCGAATAATGAATTTTCTTCTAGCAGTACTCAGGCAGGAGATATCTTCTTCTTGTGTTGTTTCTTAGTGATTACTAAGAATGACAATTCTGTAGCTTTAGATATCAGATATTTATTGAGAGTTGGTGCCTGGAACTGTGTAGATGTCAGGAATTAAATGTTCTATCTATAACACAACCTATCTGAAAGCTAGAAGGCAGGGAACCTGGCCACACAGCCCCACCTGCCTATCTTAATAGGTTTAGTTCATTTTCATTACTGATAAAACAAGACCTCTTTTTTTGATTGAAGAGTCCCTAGCTAGTGGTACACATAACCATTTGTGTGCTTATCTTCTCCTGGTGGACAATGAGCTACTTGGGGCAGTGATTCAGTACATGACACACAGAAGGCACTCAATAGCTGAGTGTTGACTGGATGAATGAAACTATACCTAAAACACCATTCTCTCCCCGCAAAATAATCAATACCAATCTTTAAAGTCCTTCAAGGGAGAATTTGTCCCAACTTCTTCTAAGAATCAATATGTTCTTCCATATGACACATCTAAGTAAAAAGCTTATTTTAGAACATTTCCTGTTGTATGACCTCTGAAAGTTTAAAACTACTCAGAATAATTCTGGAAATAAAAGAATCATAGTCTTGAAGCACTCATCAAGTCACCACTTTTCTCCATTCTAAGATAAGCAATTACTAGAGAAAAAAAATGGCACAAGCAATAAAGGAACAGCTGTCTCTCTGGAGACATTTAAAACTTGCTAATCAAACTATAACTTATCTTGAGTCCTTTGTTGATCTGACATACATCAAACAAGACTATCAAAATTAGCCCCTGCTGGTGTGGCTCAGTTGGCTGAGCATCGTCCCAGAATTGAAAGGTTGCCAGTTTGATTCCTGGTCAGGGCACATATCCAGGTTGTGGGTTTGATCCCCTATCAAGGCACAAGGCAATTGATTGATGTTTCTGTCTCACACCGATGTTTCTCTCTCCCTCTCCCTTCCTCTCTCTCTACAAAAAGTAAATAAAAACATTTTTTTTTAAAAGAATATCAAAATCAGTTAACCCCATAAATATCATTGATCAATATCATTTCACTCGATATATTCTTTATTCCACTATCCTCCAAACACATTTTTATTTCATTTTGTGTGCACAAACATGAAGTTTAACAAATGTTATCTGTCCAGTCTCTTGCAGAGAAAATAATGTGACCTGAAATGGCTAAAGGGTAAAAGAAACAAGAAGAGGAAAAAACATACCTGAAAGCATCTGGAAAATTACTAACAAATCCAGAAACATTTAGAATTGACCGTATTAACCAGAGGAATTATAGATGGCTAGTCTGATTTTGATCTTAGAACGCCATTTCAACAAACATTCCAGTGATTCACAACTAACCTGAGATGGATATCTATTGGTGTTTGGTTGCCTCATGTCCATACCTTGTTTCTAAGTGTGCCCCATATTTCTTTCCAGGGTTATTTCAATTTTGGATATGATCTGGAGGGGCTCTGAATCCAGTCCCTTACCTCTCCCAGCCTTGGGGCTGTTAGGTAACCCTAGCTTGATCAATCTGCCTGAAATTCAAATGCTGAGCAGAATATCTAAGAGACTGAAATGACTGAGGTTCATCCATTTGATCACTGTCACCCTAACCAGATTGTTCCTGTTGTAAGATAATAGCTATTGTTTCTGCTTCCTGCTCTCTGGAGGTGACCTGGTCCCTGCCTACATTCAAGTCTGATCACTGAGTCATCCTGTAAGTTCTGTGCTCTCCTAGTGGCCTTCTAATACATTGCCTTTTAAGTCAGTCAAGGTTGAGTGTTGTTATATGCAGGATGAGTGGGGGCTGGTACTTGCTGCCCTCCTAAGAAAGGGTGAGTGTAAGGTGCTACTGCTGGAGTGGCAAGACTCCGTTCTTTAGTTCTTATAAAATCTTCTGGCTGCCTGCATTTACCAATGAGTATATGTAAATCATGCTGGCAACTTCTCCCTCATTCTCCTTTCCTATTTTCTTCTTCTACCTCTCTCCCAGTTAGGGTCCAGTAAAAGGTGAATGTTAGCAAAGTCCATATTGGAAAGCTGGTGAGAGGACCATCCCAATTTCTTTCTATAATATGTCTTAAATCCTAACAAAAATTAATGGCTACATAAAACCTACTGTTGAGCAATTCTTTCTTAAATAATGTAACTAGAGATACAATAATGTAACAAGTGATAGTTTATGCATGATCTTACTGGCACTGAAAACAGACAATTACGAAAAGAACAATAACAAAAAATTATTATGTATAAATATATAAATATAAACACATATTTAAAATATATATGTATGTATACATATATGCATATATAGACATATACATTTACATTTCAGACTGCAAACATACCTGCATATGTTCTCAAAACAAAAATTAAAAATCAGGACACTCCTAACCAGGACAAAAAAAAACTACTTAGAAAACAAAACAAATCCAGAGCAGCTGTAGCACTTTCACACTTGGGAACCTGGTTTACAGTCTTGCAAAAAGTCATATGAAAATAATAATTACAAGATATCAGAGATGAATATCAATAAAACCAGCTATAAATACCCTCAATGAGAATTTTCCTTTGTAAAATCATCAAATTGAGAGTGGGAAAGGTCAAAATTAAGAAAATGGCGACAGCATTTCAGAAATTAAAGCAAACACGAGAGCCCCACAATATTATAATAACACATATCACTATTCCTAGAGACTCAATAAGTCAAAAAGGCTTTTGGATGGATTGGACTCAATAAGTCAAAAGGGTTCTTTTGCTGCCCTTCAATCCACACCAGAGCAAGGGTGCCACCCTCTCTCATTATTTACCAACACCAGAGCAATATTGTTTCCAATACCCTTGAGAATTGATAGCATTTTAAATGCTCAGAATTTGCATGCCCAGCATTTCAGCAGACTGCACATTCTGAAATCCAAGTAAACACCAAAATATTCTAAATAAAGTATAAAAATCATGCTTGTAAAATAATAGCTGAGCTAGAAAAAGTAAAAGGGAAATATCAGAGGATAACAGTAAAATGAAAACACTAATCAAAGAAGGTGAAGCCAGACTGAAATCAGTAATTATTTTAAGGGTAATTTTCCATGGACCATTTCTGGGAAGGTAGGGGGAGGGGGAAAGTATCAAGAGTAAAAGACTTGGGCCTGTATTAGAAGAAAAGTCAGAACAGAGGCAACTGCATAATGCTTGGATCCCCAATGGCTATGCCCTTGGTGAAGTAGAAAAAAAAGCTCACCTTACAAAGGGAGATGGCCAAGAAACTGTCCCATTTGATTTTGATATTGAACGAAGGATAAAAAAGTCTTCCTGACAATATGTAATCAGAAGCCATCACACACCTCCTTTTTGAATTTAGGTCCTGATTTATACTCTCTGCATAATCCTCCAAAGCCAACAAATTAATTTAAGCCAGTCCCTTTAGAAATTAATCTAAATCCTTTATGGAGGAATGCACCCTCAACCAGACATTACAGCATTCCCACAGATAAAGCCCCAATAAATATCACTTCACAATAAAAAAATTAGATTATGCTCTGACCAGTCTGGCTCAGCGGTTAGAGCATCGGCCTGAGGACCAGAGAGCCCTAGGTTCGGTTCCCGCTAAGGGCACATACCTCGGTTGCAGTTTGTCCCCGGCCCCGGTTGGGGTCGTGTGGGTGGCGGGCACTCGATGTGTCTCTCTCACGTCGATGTTTCTCTCTTTCTCTTCCCACCTCTCTCCCTCCCACTCTATCTGAAGATAAATGCAGAAATGTCCTCTGGTGAAGATAAAAAAAAAGAAAAAGAAAAATTAGATTACATGAAAATGCAAGACACCATGAAAGAATACACTACACAACTGCCCAAGACTTCATATGTTGGAATTATAGAAATGGAATTCATAGCATCACAGGCCTATTTCAAGAAATAAGAAAATTCTCAAATAAATAATCTAATTTTACACTTAAAAGAACTAGAAAAAACAACAGCAAACAATGCCCAAAGTGAGTAGAAGGAAGAAAGTAAAAAAGATCAGAGCAGAAATAAATGAAATAGACTCTAAAAAAATACATGAGATCAATGAAATCAAGAGCTGGTCTTCTGAAAAGATAAACAAATTTCACAAACCTTTAACCAGACTCACCAAGAAAAAAAGAGAGGACCCAAATAAATGCAATCAGAAATGAAGGAGAAGTAACAACTGACACCAAAAAATTACCAAGAACTGTAAGAAAGTACTATGAACAAGTAAATGCCAACCAATTGGACAACCTGGACAAAATGGATAAATTCCTAGAAACATATAATCTTACAAAACTGAATCAGGAAGAATCAGAGAATATGAACAGACAGATTACAACAAGTGAAATTGAAGCAGTAATCAAAAAAACTCCCAACAAACAAAAGCCTTGGACCAGATGGCTTCACAGGTGAGTTTTACCAAACATTCAAAGAAGAACTAACACCTACCCTTTTCAAAATATTCCAAAAATTTCAAGAGGAGGGAAGACTACCAAGCTCATTTTACAAGGCCAGCTTTACCCTAATTCTAAAACCAGATAAATACACAACAAAGAAAGAAAACTATAGGCGAATATCCCTGATGAACATAGATCCTAGAATCCTCAATAAAATATTAGCAAACTGAATCCAGCAATACATTAAAAAGATTATACCATGAGCAAGGGGGTTTATTCCAGGGATGCAAGTTTAGTACAATATCCGCAAATCAGTAAATGTGATAAACGACATAAACAAAATGAAGAATAAAAACCACATGGTTATCTCAATGGATGGAAAAAAATTTGATAAAATCCATCACTTAGTTATGATAACAACTCTCAGCAAAGTGGGACTAGAGGTAACATACCTCAACGTAAAGAAGGCCATATATGACAAACCCACAGACAACATCATACTCAATGAGCAGAAACTGCAAGCATTTCTCTTAAGATCAAGAACAGGACAAGAATGTAAGCTTTCACCACTCTTATTGAACATATTACTGAAAGTCCTAGCCACAGCAATCAGACAAGAAGAAGAAATAAAAGGCAACCAAATTGGAAAGGAAGAAGTAAAACTGTCATTATTTTCAGATGACATGACTGTATATAGAGAACCCTAAAGATTCCACCAAACAGAAGGATTCCAAAATGGCGGCAGAGTGAATGGAAGCTACACAGACCATCTCCCAGGACCGAACTGGAATTACAACTAAAATAAAGACAAATCGTCGGGAAAAAGCAAGAGAAAAGCAGCTCGCGAGGACCATACAACCAGGGACACTGAATCAATCCTGGTAGGATTGCGAAGGCGCGAGGGGGGGACTGGGAGCCCACGGATAGCAGCGGCCTTAGTTGTGAGCAGCTCCCACCCTTGAGGTTAAAGCCCAAGCCAGCTCCACAGCACAGAGCCGGGAAAGAGCGCTAAAATAGCCACAGCCACTCACCTGGGCTCCAGCAGAGGGAAGGCGGACTGGACTGAAACTGTGTGGGGACACTCGGGATTTGGAGGGCGCTCAGAGCTTTTGCTGAGTTGCGGCCACGCAGGACTGTGGGCTGGCCTTCTTACTCTATCCCAGGGCTCTGAGGAGAGGCGGCAGCCCCTCCCTCGGAGATCAAGCCACACCCTAGTGGGCCATTAAAATGCAAACTAAGGCTCATTAACTACTAGCATCTGCCCTACCCTCTGGAAATCCTCTCACCCTGAACACCTGAGGGAGGTTTTCATTCAACTGAAAACCCAAGGCTCTTCAAGCAACCACAACTAATAGCCTCTAGGCAAAAAGCTAGAGGATAACTTAACCTTTGCTGGGCTTGTAAATATACCCTGGAAAGAAGACTCCACGGTGGTGTTTAAAGTGGGTCCTCCCATGCTCATCCAAACCCAGTACAGGGAGCCACAAACAACAGAACAACATCCACAGGAAAATTTGGCAGGCTCCAAAAACCACTGAGATAGCCAAAATGGTGAAACAAAGAAACAGATCCCAAATGAAAGAACAAGAGACCTCTACTGAAGATGAGATAAATGAAACAGAATTAAGCAAGTTAACAGAGATAGAATTCAGAGTCATGATCTTGAGGAAGCTCAACAGCATGAGTAAGGACATCAACACCTTGAGTAAAGACATCAACACCATGAGCAAAGACATAGAAATACTGAAAACCAACCAAGTGGAAATGAAGAAGCAGCAAGAAGAAATGAAGAATGACATAGCAGAAATGAAGAACACATTGGAAGGACTAAACAGCAGAGTAGAGGAAGCTGAGGACCAGATCAGTGAATTAGAAGACAGGGTAGAAAAAATCAACCAATCAAAAAACCAAAAGGAAAAAACAATGAAAAAACAGGAAGACAGCTTAAGAGAACTGTGGGACAACTGGAAACGTAATAATATTCGCATCATTGGAGTCCCCAAAGAAGAAGAAAATGAGCAAGGGTTAGAGAATATATTTGAAGAAATAGTGACAGAAAACTTCCCGAATGTGGTGAAGAAAGAAGGCATTCATGTTCAAGAAGCACAGAGAGTCCCAAGTAAGAGGAACACAAACAGGCCCACACCAAGACACATAGTAATTAAAATGCCAAAAATTAAAGACAAAGAGAGAATCCTAAAGGCATCAAGAGAGAAGCAACAGGTTACCTACAAAGGAACCCCCATAAGGCTATCCATAGAAACACTACAGGCCAGAAGGGAATGGCATGAAGTAATCAAGGTCATGAAAAACAAGGATCTGAATCCAAGATTACTCTACCCAGCAAGGCTGTCATTCAAAATAGAAGGTCAAATAAAGAAATTCTCAGACAAAAAAAAGGTTAAAGGAATACATTAGCACCAAACCAGCATTGCAAGAAATGTTAAAAGGACTGCTATAATTAGTAGAAGAAATAAGAAGGAAAGTAGAACCACACTAAACAAAAATGGCAATAAATAAGTACATATCAATAATCATCTTAAATGTAAATGGACTGAATGCTCCAATAAAAAGACACAGAGCAGCGGATTGGATAAGAAAGCATGACCCATATATATGTTGTTTACAAGAGACCCACCTCACAACAAAAGACTCACATAGGCTGAAAGTGAAGGGATGGAAAAAAATCTTCCAAGCAAATGAAAAGGAAAAAAAAGGTGGGGTAGCAATACTCATATCGGATAAAATAGATTTCAAAATGAAAGCCATAACTAGAGACAAAGAAGATCACTACATAATATTGAAAGGATCTATCCAACAGGAAGATATAACCTTGGTAAACATATATGCACCCAATATAGGAGCACCAAAATATATTAAAAATCTTCTGGAGGACTTCAAAGGAGAAATCGACAGCAATACAATCATAGCAGGGGACTTCAACGCCCTGCTGACATCACTGGATAGATCCTCTAGACAAAAAATTAACAAGGAAACAGTGACTCTAAATGAAGCACTAGACCAAATGGATTTAATAGATATTTACAGAGAATTATACCCCAAAACTACAGAACTCACATTCTTCTCAAGTGCACATGGGACATTCTCAAAGATAGACCACATGTTAGGACACAAACGAAGTCTCTACAAGTTCAAGAAGATTGAAATCATATCAAGCACCTTCTCAGATCACAAAGGCATGAAACTAGAAATCAATTGCAATAAGAACATGCAAAGACATATGAACACATGGAGGCTAAATAGCATGTTATTAAACAATGAATGGGTTACCGAGGAGATCAAGGAAGAAATTAAAAACTTCCTGGAAACCAATGAAAATGAACACACAACAACACAAAATCTATGGGATGCAACGAAAGCAGTTCTGAGAGGGAAGTTCATAGCACTACAGGCCTACCTCAAGAAACAACAAAAATTTCTAATAGACTATCTAACCTCACAACCTAAAGAACTAGAAAGCAAACAAAAAGAAAACCCCAGAGCAAGTATAAGGAAGGAAATAGTAAAGATCAGAGCAGAAATAAATGACATAGAGGCCAGAAAAACAATTCAAAGGATCAATGAAACAAAGAGCTGGTTTTTTGAAAAGATAAACAAGATTGATGGACCCTTAGCTAGACTCACCAAGAAACAAAGAGAGAGAACCCAAATACACAAAATCAGAAATGAAAGAGGAGAAGTAACAACTGACACCACAGAAATACAAAGGATCATTAGCAAATACTATGAACATTTATATGGCAACAAATTCGACAATCTAAGTGAAATGGACACATTTCTAGAAACACGAGTCTACAATAACTGGACCGGGAAGAGATAGAAAACTTGAACAGACCAATAACAGCTAAGGAAATTGAAGATGTAATCAAGATTCACCCAGCAAACAAAAGCCCAGGCCCGGATGGCTTCACGGGGGGGTTTTACCGAGCATTCAAAGAAGAACTAACACCCATTCTCCTCAAACTATTTCAAAAAATTCAAGAAGAAGGAAGACTTCCAAACTCGTTTTATGAGACCAGCATAATCCTAATTCCAAAACCAGAAAAAGACACTACAAAGAAAGAAAACTACAGGCCAATATCCCTGATGAACGTAGATGCCAAAATCCTGAACAAAATACTAGCAAATCAGATCCAGCAATACATCAAAAAAATTATTCACCATGACCAAGTGGGATTCATCCCAGGGATGCAAGGCTGGTTCAATATTCGCAAATCAATAAATGTGATACACCACATAAACAAAATGAAAGATAAAAACCACATGATCATATCAATAGACGCTGAAAAAGCATTTGACAAAGTCCAGCACCCATTTCTGTTAAAAACGCTCAGCAATTTGGGAATAGAGGGATCATATCTTGATATAATAAAGGCCATATATGAAAGACCTACAGCCAACATCATACTCAATGGGCAAAAACTAAAAACATTTCCCTTAAGAACAGGAACAAGACAGGGATGCCCACTTTCGCCACTCTTATTTAACATAGTACTGGAAGTCTTAGCCACAGCAATCAGACGGGAAGAAAAATAAAAGGAATCCAAATTGGAAAGGAGAAAGTGAAACTGTCGTTATTCGCAGACGATATGATATTATATATAGAAAACCCTAAAGACTCCATCAAAACTCTACTAGACTTAATAAATGAATTTGGCAAAGTAGCAGGATACAAAATTAACGTCAAGAAATCAACGGCATTCTTATACAGCAATGATGAACTCACAGAAAGAGAAACTAAAAAAACAATTCCATTTACCATCGCGGCAAAAAAATTAAGATACCTAGGAATAAACTTAACCAAAGAAGTAAAGGACCTATTTGCAGAAAACTACAGGACATTGAAAAAAGAAATAGAGGAAGATATAAAAAACTGGAAGCACATACCTTGTTCATGGATTGGAAGAATTAACATCATTAAAATGTCCATATTACCCAAAGCAATCTATAGATTCAATGCAATCCCCATCAAAATACCAGTGACATATTTCACAGAACTAGAACAAATATTTCAAAAGTTCATATGGAACCAAAAAAAGACCCCAAATAGCCACAGCAATCTTGAAAAAGAAGGACAAAGTAGGTGGGATCACAATACCGGATATCAGGTTATATTACAAAGCTACTGTAATTGAAACAGCCTGGTACTGGCACAGGAAAAGGCATATAGACCGGTGGAACAGAACAGAGAATCTGGAAATTGACCCAAGACATTATGCTCAATTAATATTTGACAAAGGCGGCAAGAGCATACAATGAAGTAAAGACAGCCTCTTTAATAAATGGTGTTGGGAAAATTGGACAGCTACATGCAAAAAAAATGAAACTAGACCATCAAGTTACACCATACACAAGAATAAACTCAAAATGGATAAAATACTTAAATGTGACTCGTGAATCCATAAAAATCCTAGAAGAAAATGTAGGCAACAAAATTTCGGACATCATACGCAGCAGAATCTTCACTGATACATCACCTAAGGCAACAGAAACAAAGGGAAAAATGAACACATGGGACTACATCAAGCTGAAAACCTTCTGCACAGCAAACGAAACAACCATCAAAACAGACAGGGAACCCACTCTATGGGCGAGCATAATTGCCAATGATACATCAGATAAGGGGTTAATCTCCAAAATATATAGAGTGCTCATACAACTCAACAAAAGGAAGACAAAGAACCCAATTAAAAAATGGGCAGAGGAACTAAATAGACACCTCTCCAAAAAGGACATACAAATGGCTAAGAGACATATGAAGAAATGCTCAACATCACTAATCATCAGAGAGATGCAAATTAAAACAACAATGAGGTATCACCTCACACCTGTCAGAATGGCCGCCATCAACAAATCATCAAACAACAAGTGTTGATGAGGGTGTGGAGAAAAGGGGACTCTAGTACACTGCTGGTGGGAATGCAGACTGGTGCAGCCACTGTGGAAAACACTATGGTGTTACCTCAAAAAATTAAAAATGGAATTGCCATTTGACCCAGTGATCCCACTTCTAGGAATATACCCTAAAAAGCCTGAAACACGAACCAGAAAGAATACCTGTACCCCCATGTTCATAGCAGCACTATTTACAATAGCTAAGATCTGGAAACAGCCCAAGTGTCCATCAGTGGATGAATGGATAAAAAAGCTGTGGTACATATACACAATGGAGTACTATGCAGCTGTAAGAAAGAAAGATCTCTTATCCTTTGAGACGACATGGAGGGACCTCGAGAGTATTATCCTAAGGGAAACAAGCCAAGCAGAGAAAGACAAATATCACATGATCTCACTTATTTGTGGAATATAATTAACATAACAGTCTGGGGAACAGGGTAGACCCAGAGATGTGGAAGTATGGTATAGACTGACACCCCTCAGAAGAGGGGGTGGGGGGGGAGTGAAGAGATAAACCACAGAACTTATGCGCATGTATGCATAACTGATGGACATAGACAACAAAGCTGGGGACGGGGTGGGGGGATGGGGAGGAGGGTGTCAATGGGGAAAAAAGGAGAAATATCTGTAACAAAAATAAATTAATAAAAAAGAAAAGATTCCACCAAACAACTACTAGAACTGATAAATGAATTCAGTAAAGGAGCAGGATACAAAATTAATATTCAGAAATAGATGGCATTTTTATAAACCAATAATGAACTATCAGAAAGAGAAATTAAGAAAACAATCCCATTTATAATTGCAACAAAATAAAATAAGGCCCCCATGAATAAATATAATCAAGGATGTAAAATATCTTTACTTAGAAAGTTACAGGATACTAAAGAAAGAAATCAAGGAAGATACAAATAAGTGGAAGCATATACCATGTTCACGGATTGCAAAAATTAACATAATTAAAATGTCCATACTACCCAAAGAAATCTACAGATTCAACACAATTCCTATCAAGATACCAATGGCATATTTCACAGAACTAGAACAAATATTCCAAACCTTTATATGGAACCACAAAAGACCCCGAATAGAAACAGGGATCTTGACAAAGAAAAACAAAGTTGGGGAATCAAGCTACCTGATAACAAACTATATACTACAAGGCCATAATAATCAAAACAGCATGGTACTGGCATAAAAACAGACATTTAGATCTATGGCTATTCTGAAAGCCCAGAAATAAACTCATGCCTTTATAGCCAATTAATATTTGACAAAGAAGGCAAGAATATACAATGGGGTAAAGATAGTCTAGTCAATAAATGGCACTGGGAAAATTGGACATGTATGTGTGAAACTGATACTAGACCACCTTCTAACAGCATACATAAGAATAAACTCAAAAGGGATTAAAGACTTAAATGTTAGACTGGACCCCATAAAAATCCTAGAAGAAAACATAGGTAGTAAAATCTCAGACATTTCTCATAGTAATATTTTTTCTGATATATCTGTTTGGGCAAGGGAAACAAAAGAAAAAATAAACAAATGGGACTACATCAAACTGAAAAGTTTTTTCACAGCAAAGAAACCATCAACAGAATGAAAAGACAACCCACTTAATGGGAGAATATATTCCCCCATGATATATCTGATAAGGGGTTAATATTCAAAATTTATAAAGAACTTATAAAACTCAACACCAAAACCACAAACAATCCAATTGAAAAATGGGCAAAAAAATTGAATAGACACTTCTCCAAAGAGGACATACAGATGTCCAATAGACATATGAAAAGATGCTCACCATCACTAATAATCAGAGAAATGCAAATTAAAACCACAATGAGATTTCACCTCACATCTGTCAGAATGGCTATCATCAATAAATCAACAAACAACAAGCGTTGGCAAAGATGTTTAGAAAAGGGAACCCTCGTGCACTGTTGGTGGGAATGCACATTGGTGCAGCCACTGTGGAAGGTAGTATGGAATTAGCTCAAAAACTTAAAAATAGATCCCTGGTTATTTGGCTCAGTTGGTTGGAGCATCGTCCCATACAGCAAAAAGTTGTGGGTGTGATTCCCGGTCAGGGCACATACCTGGGTTCCAGGTTCTTTGCCCAGGTAGGGCGTATATGGGAGGCAACCAATCAATGTTTCTTTCATGCACCCTCCCTTCCTCTCTAAAAAATCATGCCTACTGACTTTACATCTCTTCTACATCCTGATTAAAGTATATATAAACACCACTGCAACTATTTTGGAAAATAATTCTCCATTATTTAGTAAAGTCAAAGATACACATATACCTGTTACCTTTTAGACTCCTTAAAAAAACAAAAAGAAAAGAACAGCAGCAACAAACTTTGCACATGTGTACTAAGAGACATGTTCAAATTACCATGGCTTATAATTACAAAAAATTTAAAAACAACTTAAAAGGATTTTTAAAAATATGATATATCTATTGGCATTGAAAAAACTCATCTTGAAGAAATCTCACAAACATAATGTTAAGTAAAAATTAGTATGACTAATTATATGAGGTTCGAAATATGTAAAGCTAAACAATGATTTAGGGTAATGTTTTCCTCTGGGAGAAAAAGGGGTGTGATCAAGGAATAAAACATAAGCAAAGTAATAATATTAGATTTCTTATGTTGTTTGTGTTTATTTTTATTCTTCTCACCTTATATATGTTATACTCATTTTTAAAAATAACAGCTAACAGTTTATTATTTAATTCTAACAATAACCTTATGAATGATATAAGTACTATTTTATCCCCATTTTATATATGGGAAAACTGAGATATAGAAAGATTAACTTTCTCAAGGTTCTAGCCTAGCAAATGACAGAGCCAAAAACAGAATCTAGGCAATGTGTTTCCATAGTAAACGGTCCTGAACACTGAGTTATTTTCCCTCTCTTTTGTGTATATTATGTAATATTCCATTCTAAAAATAAAAGGAAAGAATTCAAAAGGAAAAAATGGTTGGCATTAAAGCCTCAAGGACTAATGCCATCAAAAATGTTTCGCAACAAACATTCTGTGTGTATCTATACATATGTGTAAATGTAACAAGAATTTGCATCAAAATTCATAATCATTTTACCTGTTATTTTATTCTTTTCAAATTTTTCTTCACTTTATAAATTATCTGTAATGACTGTGTATTACTTTTACACTCAGGAGGGAAAAATCAATATTATTTTAAAATACCCCTGCCCTTGGCTTTTTAAAAAATCATATATCCTAAATCACATGGTAAATTGCATAGGAAGTCTAATTACAACTTTCCTGGCAGATATTAGACAACTATAAGTGTTACTGGGTTCCAAAAAAGGGCTTCATTGTGTATCCAGAGTCAAATACTGTGTTAAATTTTGGCCAAAAATTTTAGGAGGCGGGTAAAGAATTGCTTCAGGCTTGTCTTAACATGTACTTATGTACTTTGGGACAATCCCCCAACTACCCAAGACAAAAAGGTATCTGAGTGGTGGTGGTGGTGGGAGGTAAATCCTCTGTCCACAGCCACCAGGCTGAATAAGGAGAGACGTGGAATTTTATGCAACAGTCAAGAAACAGACTCACAATTCAAAGAGATTAGCTACCCAACTAGCAAGTTTAGAAAAGCAGTCCTTAAATGGTAGTGTGAGTTTCCTAATGTCCTTCAGGAAAGCAAGGGAGGCAGCAAAGGGGGTGCATGGCTACTGTAAATGGTGTGGTGCTGAGCCACAGGGTCACTTAAAAGTTGCAACTGTTGTGTTTTCCAGAGGAGAGTAAAGGAACGCATTTCTGCAAAGCAGAAATTTCTTGAAGGTGGGAAAAACTCTTTACAGGCAGATAATGGCAGAGTTTGGTAGTATCTCTAATTAAAAAAACACTAACTTAAAGGGCAATTCAAAGAAATACTAGGTCGATGCCCTGACTTCTAAGTGCTAGTACCCAGACTCAGATTTAAGTGAGGGCAGGAAAGGCAAGCTCTTCTCCAAGTAGCCCAGTCTATTAATATTTTTTCTTAACAAGTTAATCTACCAAAATAAAAAGCATATCGACTCTCTAAAGGTAATTACTCCAACATTACCCACTATCAACTTCTACAGACAAGCAGAAGAGCACTGTGGAGCACTCACTTTTCAACAACTTCTGACATCATGTCTCCTTCACTTAACTAGCTTTGTGAATTGGAACAAACCACTAACTTTTCCTAAGCTTTGGTTCCCAGCTTGTAAAACAGATATAATTACACCTGCCTCACAGTGCCCTTGTGAAGATATGGTGGGAAGATCAATATAACGCCTAGCCCAATGCCACTGCAGATGCTCTGGAAATATTTCTTGCATTTACTCACTAGTCCATTTACTCACTCACTGAGCCCCCTATCTGCACCCCTCCCCTCCACACACACAGAGAGCCTGTACCTTGTTAGAATGATGTAGCCTAGGAAAACAGTCTTCAAAAGTCATTCCTCTCTGGCTCACAACCTCCAAAATCAAGATTAACAACTCAGATGTATTTAAGTGAGAACTTGGAGTTATTTTTCACTTTATAATTCATTTAAAAATAACAAATTATAAAATAGTAGCTAGAAAATGAACCTGCTAATGAATATTTATAAAGTCTGCTAACCAGAAATAAAGACAAAAGCTGTCTTTTCATGTTACATTAAAGTGAAAACAAACAAAACCAGGAGGAGGGAGAAGGAGAGCCAAAATAAAACTTCATTACAGGGAGTTAGAACTTTGATATAAAATTTAGCTGGAATTGGGTGATACACAACCCCTAAGAATTCTAATGTACACAGCTCCCAGGAACTTTAATGGAGTTCCTCTGAACATCTAAAGGCAAGTCATTTGGCTCATGGTGAACAGATCTAACTCTTGGCTTCCTAGTCAAAGAATATTAAAATTTTTCAATAAAAAATTAGAACAACAAGTTAACAAATGTTTCTCCCTAATGATGTATAGTCTCATACTTCATCAACTTTCGTTTTTGCCAAAGATAACCATTATGTCATCCTTGAGCCAATAACCTGGTGAAATATAATGAATAAAGACTAAAATTTCTTAGTTATTTTATGTTGGGTATGTGTGCTTGGTTTTTACTTCTGAGTTTCACTGAAGGCTGAGTGAGGGCAACAGAATTTCTTATTCTGAAAAATGAGCATCATCATGACACATCACTAAGAGTCTGAGCTTGGAAGTGGTACATGTGGTTTAAGAGCAGGTTGATGAATAGGAAAAAATTGCTGAAGGGCACAGCTGGGCTGAAGGCTTTTACTTCCACATGAGTATGAAGTTTTAAAAGTGGATTAGAGTGTATTAAATTTTTAAAAATCTGAAAGTTAAAAAAAAAATTATCAGATCGACTTCTGGTCAAGATGGCGGTGTAGGTAAACGCAGTATCTCATCCTCCCAAAACCACATCAAAGTTACAACTAAACTACAGAACAACCATCATTCAAAACCACCTGAAATCAAGCTGAATGGAAGTCCTACACCTACGAAATTAAAGAATAAGCCACATCAACACTGGTAGGAGGGGCGGAGGCGCGACGGGCTGGTCCCACATCCACGTGTGCCAGATAAAAATTAGGAGGATACCTCCGCTGGGAAGGTCCTCCCTGAGGGGTGAGGGGTCCCCATCCCACACCAGGCGCCCAGCTCAGGGTTCCAGTGCCAGGAAGAGAAGTCTCCCTAACTTCTGGCTGGAAAAACCAGCGGGAACTGAGGCTGAGGCGGCTGGAGCCCCCGGCAGCTCCTCTTAAAGGGCCTGCACACGGACTTACTTGGACTCCCACCCTCCAGACTCCAGCATGGGGGAGGCAGCTTGAAAGGCACCAGAGTCATATGGGGAAGAACTGAGCTGTCTGGTATTGGAGCGAGGGCTGGAGAGGCAGCTTTCTCCTGGACAGACGTGCTATCAGAGGCTTTGGTCCTTTGGTGAGCCCTTCCCTGGACCAGCAGACGCCGCCATATCTGGGACTCCAGCAACCTGGCTCACACTGTTGGCCCCGCCCTAGTGATGCCCTGAGGCCCCGCCCCACCCAACTTTCAGTCCCACCCAAGCTGTTGCCAGTTGCTTTACCATAGGATTGGCCTGTCTTGGATCCTGCTTCAGCTTTTCCTAAATTCTTTCAAACAAGCAGCATCTGGTCTCAGCTAGCCCCATACCTCTCGCTAAGTAATACATAGAAACAAACACAGGGAGGCAGCCAAAATGAGGACACAAAGAAACAGGTCCCAAATGAAAGAACAGAACAAAACTCCAGGAAAAGAACTAAGCGAAATGGAGATAAGCAACCTAACAGATGCTGAGTTCAAAATACTGCTTATAAGGATGCTCAATGGACTTAGTGAGAACCTCAGTGAACTCAGTGAGGGCCTCAAGAGCATAAAAAAGGACCAGTCAGAAATGATGGATGCACCATTAGAAATGAAGGAGGTATTAACTGAAATAAAGAATAGTTTACACAGATTCAATAGTAGAGTAGGTAAAGCCAAGAAGAAAACCATCGATTTGGAATATAAGGAAGCAAAAAACATCCAATCAGAACAGCAAAAAGAAAAAAGAATCCAAAAAAATGAGGATAGTGTAAGGAGCCTCTGGGACAATTTCAAGCGTGTCAACATTCGCATCTTGGGGGTGCCAGAAGGAGAAAAGACAGAACAAGAAATCGAAAACTTATTTGAAACAATAATGGCAGAAAAATTCCCTTGGTGAAGGAAACAGACATACAAGTCCAGGAAGCACAGAGAGTGCCAAACAAGATGAACCCCAAGAGGCACACACCAAGACACATCATCATCAAAATGCAAAAGGTTCAAGACAGAGAGAATCTTAAAAGCAGCAAGAGAAAAGCAGTTAGTTACCTACAAGGGAGTTCCCATAAGACTGTCAGCTGATTTCTCAAAAGAAACTTTGCAGGCCAGAAGGGAGTGGCAAGAAATATTCAGAATGATGAAAAGCAAGAACCTACAACCAAGATTTACTCTATCCTGCAAAGCTGTCATTTAGAATCGATGGCCATATAAAGAGTTTCCCAGACAAGGAAAAGCTAAAGGAGTTCATCACCACCAAACCATTATTATATGAAATGTTGAAGGGTCTTCTTGAAGAAAAAGATAAAAAAATATGAACAAACAAAATGGCAATAAATACATATCTATCAACAATTGAATCTACAAACAAAATGAACAAGCAGAACAGAAACATTCCCATAGATACAGAGAACTTTTGTTAGATACCAGATGGGTGGGGGCTGGGGGGGATGGGTGAAAAAGTGAAGGGATTAAGAAGTACAAATTGGTTGTTAGACTGACAAACCTCAAAGGGAAGGGGGTTTGGGGGGTGGGAAGAAATAAACCAAAGAACTTATATGTATATATGCATAACCAACGGACACAGACAGTGTGGGGAAAGGTAGGAGGGGGGCGGGAATGGGGAGGAGGGGGACAATGGGGAAAAAATGAGGAACATCTGTAATACATTCAACAATAAAGATAAGTTAAAAAAAAATCTATCAGATCTGCTAGAGACCTCTTTAAAGAGAGGGAAGATTCGACAGAGGAGAGGTGATGGCAGTGACAGGAATAAAAATAAAACCTTTACAGTCGTCCCTCACCACTTCGCGCTTCGACTTTCACGGCTTCACTCTATCGTGTTTTTTTCAAATATAGTATTAAGTATAGTATTTGGAAAAACCACAACACAGTGAAGCCGTGAAAGTCGAAGCACAAAGTGGCAAGAGAGGACTCTATAAATAAAGAAACCTACTTCACAGAAATTCATTTATCGCGGTAGAGTCTGGAACTGATTAACCACGATAAACGAGGGCCGACTGTTCATGTTGGTACCTCAGAGACTTAGACTGTCCTTAAATTACAGAACTTCTCCAAATTTAAAGTACATATAAATCCCTGGGCATCTTGTAAAAATGCAAGTTCTGATTAAGCAGGTCTGGGGTGGAACCTGAGCTTCTGCATTTTTAACAAACTCCCAGGTGATGCCCATGCTGCTAGAGTATAGACCATACTTTTTGGTAACATGGGTATAGAACATGAAAATAAAAGCCAAAGATTTAAGTTTTAGTGCCTGCTGTCAAATTAACACATTCGGATGTGGGGCATGTCCCTAGGCTCAGTTTCCTTGTTTGACAGATACTAGCTTGCCCTAGTTAACTCATGGGTCATTGTGAAGCTAAAATTAAACAACATACAAAAGTGATTTGTGGTGTGCAAATAACAAAGAATAGGAGTATTATCATGGTTATTAAAAAGAAAATCAGCCCTGGTCAGTTTGGCTCAGCAGTTGGAGCGTCGGCCCACGGACTGAAGGGTCACAGGTTCAATTCTCAGTCAAGGGCACGTACCTGGATTGCGGGTTCAGTCACTGGCCCCATTTGGGATCATGCAGGAGGCAACCAGTTGATGTGTGTGTCTCTCTCTCCCTCCTTCCCTTCCACTCTATCTAAAAATCAATGGGAAAATGTCCTCAGATGAGGATTAACAAAAAAAAGAAAAAGAAAACCATAAAGGATAAAATGGCTTGCTGAAGGACCCCGTGTGAGAGGCAGAATTAGTCTTAAAGCCTATATCATCTGATCTTAAGCAAGTACTTTGAGCTTCAATGTGTTGCAACTTAAAGCAACATGATGATCAGATCACTTTTATTTCCATCCATGCCACTGAAACTTATTTCCAAAATACATTATTTCTTCCTGTCTCAAAGCATATATTACATTGAAATTTTACATTTGGGGATGATTCAAGCACTTGTATTTCCCTAAGTGGGTGACAGTCACTGTCACTGCTGTAGTACTCCCTGATGCCCCAGGGGATGATAATAACACTGTGCATACAGACTACATATCACCATTGTCAACCAGGTAAAATGTAATGTGGACTAGTATACATACCGAAACACATGAAAGAATTCAGAGATAGGTCAATACGAAGTAGAATAATCAAGCAAGGCTTTTTGGAGAAGGATATGTTCTAGGTGTGCTAAAGAGGAAAAGAATAGCTTAGGTTGCTGAGTAGAAGGTCAAAAACAATGCTGAGCAAAGTCACAGAGGGAGCTCACTGAATGAGTGGCTTGTGATAGCACACCCAGTGTCAGGCACTATATTCATTAACCAGATCCAAATAATATTGTGTTAGGACGCGGAGGCCGCCTCAGCTCATGCAGGAAGCAGGCAGGCCTGGAATACCAAGAGAAGGATTGTGTATGTTTTTCCTCATGAGATATAAAGCCATTTGAAGAGTTTTAGCTTGGCAGTAACAGAAGAAATGATATTATGAATTTTAATGGGATGAATTTGGAAGAATATTGAAAACATGGGATACCTTTAAAACTCATTTTCTAGCAATGGATCCATTAAATCAAGTGAAATCTTAAACAAAACCTCTATCTACCTATGTATACTAAAAAAAATTTTTTTTTAATTAAAGCAGAGCTACTTTAGGTCAATATATGATAGGACTCCCAGGCAGAATCCTCGGAAGTTGAACCCTCAAGTCTGCTGGGTTTTTTTTGAAAGAAGCTACTGTAGTGTGATGAGTATCTAAAAACGACATTGAAACTAGAAATGCTAAGGAAACCTATAGAGACATAGTTTTATGAGAGAAGAACAGATCGTTTGGTGGCTGTGACTGAACCAGAGCCAGATAGTTTAGCTTCCAGTCCAGTGCTCTTTCACCTACATCCTGTCTCTAGGCCTGTTACTACTTGGCAGGACTTGCCAAGGAGAAAATGCAAAATCCAATATACTTATTAGTAATTTAGAAACTTTTTAATGGCTTCCTCTATCTTCTGACACTGAGGTTTTAAAAGAGCATTTAGTACAAAAACCTAACCCCATGTCCATTTTGTAATCTTATCTCTGAGCAATTAAGTGAATGAAAAAGATGTTCTGCTCCTAAGTTCCGGATTTCTTGCTGTTGTTCTAAAGTCCTTCATTAGTATTTTAACAAAGTCATTCCAAGAGCTGAGTCTCAAAAGAATCTACATTGGTTACAAATACATGGCCCACAATGATAGGCTTTAATTTATTTTTATATAGAATATAAAGAGATGATATACAATGAGATTGAAAGTTATGATAATATCTATCAGATTTTAAAATATATAGAAAGACACCTCTTCAGTGAAACAGATTTGTTTCATTATCAGAAAACCACATACAAGGTACATATGGACATTTTCAAATATACTCTAAGAAATTTAGTTACAAAGAAAAGAAATGTGGATGAATAGTTTTTTCCATTTGCAAAATAGAATATATATGTTTGACTTTCTTGGAAACATCATTTGTGAAATCTGAAATCACAGAATCAAGAGTTCAGATTTCTCCATAAATTCTCTGGGAGGCCTCTCAGAGATTCAAGACTTAATGTTGTCTTTTCTTTTTCTGAAGATTTTTTTAAAAGTGTATATTCTACAAGCTCCTTCCTATGTTTTACTGTCCAAGAACAGAGAAATTCCCTTGATATAAACCCAAGTATCTTCCTCCTTTAACATATGCCCGCTTTCTGTTGTTCTATCCTTTGTGAATATGGACAAAACATGTCCAATAACCTCTCCTCCACTCCCCACACAAAAGACCTCCACTCACTTGAAGATAGAGGCAAGTTATGCCTCAATCTTCCAATCTTAAACAATCCTTTAACTTTTACTCATAGGACATATTTTCATCTCTTTAACCACTTTAGGTTTCTTATGTAACCATGCCCAATTTCTCCATATATTTTATAAAAGTGGATTAACAAATTAGAAAAATCATTCACATTTGCAGGTGATGCATCTTTTATTAACTTCCATACTCTACTAAAATAAATGTTGTAATAGAAATGACATTAAAATGCATTCTGCAATGTAAACAATTGGTCAGAACTAGTGCACTATTTCTGGCTTATTTGTAGGTAATTAATGATAATTACAATTAAAGGTATAATTGAATGAGTACTTCATTTACTCCAGGCAGTGAATACCTTGCTAGCAAATCTTGGCAACAACTCTAAGAGGTAGGTATTGTTATCCCTATTTTTCACAGGAAGCGCCTGGTCTAGATTCCCAGAGGTCTTGAGTATGATTCCTGAGTTACTACCATATCACAGTGCTATAAAGATACATAATCACAGACTCATACATGCACGCATGGCACGGCCCATGTCTGGGGACTGCTGCAGGTCAGGTTTCCCTAGAACCAGAGGAGGATTTGCATGTAGGAACTTTATTGGTGAAGGCTCTTGGGTTCAACATGTATGGAAGAGTGAACAAACCCAGACAAGGCAGTAGGAGAAGCTGGGTTGTGGTACAGTCACAACAAAAGTCCCAGCCGACCCTACAGGTCCTACAGAGTTGTCCTGAATTGGGGTAAGGGCCTTTGTGTACCCAAATGGACCAGTCATCAAATGTACACTACTGCCCTGGGGCAGGTGATAAAACTTTGAGTAAGGCAACTCTTTAGCTGAAGGCTGCGGTCGGTCTCCAAACAGAGGGACCCAGCTGTCAACATTCCCAGAAGCTGGATAAAGAGTCTCTCAGTCCTCAAGGGGACAAGAGATTTGGGTGGCACTTCACAGCTCAACTATGATGACTATATTTTGATCCCTAACTTAGTACATGTTCTGTGTCCCTATTAATGCATTTTTAAGTTATAGAAATCACATAGTGTTAATGCCAAAAAAATCAAAGAAATAAGATTGAGGGGGAAGAACTACAAATACTGCTTTGATTTATATGTAGGAAATGAGAAATATTTATCTCACCTTTTAGTCTCTCTCTATTCACCTCTGTTTCTCTTATTCTCTTGCTCTCTGTCCGTTTTCTGTGTCACATTCTCTGTGTGATCCAACACACACTAATATGATGACTCTAAACAAAACATGACAACTTTGATAGCAAAGAGGGGAAACAAAAGAGAATAATTTGAAATATTGGTAATAGATCATTATTACTCAAGTGGATAGTGTCATTTTTTAATAGTTCTGTCAATGATAATATATATGTCCTCTAACTGAAAGATGTTACAAAGAATGAATAAATCCTATTAGTAGTTCTGCATCCTCAATAATTTTTTTCCTCAATTTTCCTCATAGAGTTTATTTTTTAAACCATATTAAAAAGACAATTCTCAGGATAGTTCTTATCTAAAAAAACAACAAAACAACAACAACAGCACAAACATTTACACTACTGATCATGAAGAGGAAGTTCTGTTTCATTTTCTACTTTATAATGAGAACATCAAAATATTTTTTAAGTTTAAAATCAAAATTATTTATTATTGATAGTTATCTATTTTTTTATCCTCACCCAAAGATATGTTTTACTGATTTTAGACAGAGGGGAAGGGAGAGAGAGAGAGAGAGAGAAAGAGAGAGAGAAAAACATCACTCTGTTGCCTCCTATATGTGCCCCTGCTGAGAATCAAACCAGCAACCTTTTGGTGCATGGGATGATCATCCAACCAACTGAGCCACATGGGACAGAGCTTGATAGTTATCTATTTATCTACTATTTAGAAGCTTTTAAAAGGCTAGAAAGGCAACAACCAGCAAGAATGGTTTATTAGGGTATGAATTTAAAATAGATCCCAGGGGATAGCAAATCCAGCTTATATAATGGGAAAATGTGAAGAGTCATTAATTCATATTATGTTGCCTTGCTATTCTATTAACAAATGCTAAAATAAATTCTCTGGTCACCATTCTCATTTTAATATGAGCAGCAAGATATTAGTGCAGAAGCTAGAGTTCAAAAAGTTAATAATAAACCTGAATCAAGAATAATTTAGAAAGCACTCAAACAACAAAGGCAGTGGAGAGTGAAAATTCAAATGTAGCAGGACATGATCTGATTAGAAATCCATTGTCATTGTCCTCCACCAAAAATGGCCCACAAATTCTGATGCAGTCTATGACCTCTATAATACGATTAAATTTTTTATCAAAAGTTGGTGGCTCAGCATTTCCTCTCCCTTTCTTTTTGAAACTCCCACACTACAGAAAGGTATTGAGTACCACATTTTACTGTTAAATATGATTTGAGCCTGTTGGAAGACTGCCCATTCAAAACTATCATCCTGACAACTCACCTATAGCTTCTACTTTTTAATAGGAGTTTCCCCTGAACAACCTTCCTCCAGCAGAATTCTGTGTTCTAACCACAGGGTGGGAGGGTAGTCTTGAACACTGTTTCACATTCTTAATACTTTTTTGTTGTTGTTGTTACAATTTTTTTTATTAATTTGTTTTTGTTACAGATGTATCTCCTTTTTCCCCCATTGATACCCTCCTCCCCATCCCCCACCTGCCCCATCTCCAGCCCTGTTGTCCATGTCCATTGGTCATGCATACATGCATATAAGTTCTGTGGTTTATCTCTCCCCGGCCAATCCCCCCTCCTCTGAGGCTTGTCAGTCTGTACCCCACCTCTATGTCTGGGTCAATTTTGTTCATCACTTTGTTTAGTTCATTATATTCCACAAATAAGTGAGATCATGTGATATTTGTCTTTCTCTGCTTGGCTTGTTTCGCTTAGCATAATACTCTCCAGGTCCTTCCATGCCATCTCAAAGGATAAGAGATCTTTTTTTCTTACAGCTGCATAGTATTCTATTGGGTACATGTACACAGCTTTTTTATCCACTCATCTACTGATGGACACTTGGGTTGTTTCCAGATCTTAGCTATTGTATATAGTGCTGCTATGAACATAGGGGTACATATCTTCTTTCTGATTGGTGTTTCAGTTTTCTTAGGGTATATTCCTAGAAGTGGAATCACTGGGTCATATGGCAGTTCAATTTTTAACTTTTTGAGGTAACACCATAGTGTTTTCCACAGTGGCTACACCAGTCTGCATTCCCACCAGCAGTGTACCAGAGTCCCCTTTTCTCCACACCCTCGCCAACACTTGTTTGATGATTTGTTGATGGTGGCCATTCTGACAGGTGTGAAGTGACACCTCATAGTGGTTTTAATTTGCATCTCTCTGATGATTAGTGACTTTGAGCATTTTGTCATATGTCTCTTGGCCATTTGTATGTCCTGTTTGGAAAGGTGTCTATTTAGGTCCTCTGCCCATTTTTTAATTGGGTTCTTTGTCTTCCTTTTGTTGAGTTGTATGAGCACTCTATATATTTTGGAAATTAACCCCTTATCTGATGCATCATTGGCGATTATGGTCTCCCATATAGTGGGATCCCTTTTCGTTTTGATGGTTGTTTCTTTTGCTGTACAAAGCTTTTTAGTTTGATGTAGTCCCATGTGTTCATTTTTTCCTTTGTTTCTCTTGCCTTAGGTGTTGTATCAGTGAAAATTCTGCTGCATACGATGTCTGAAACTTTGTTGCCACAATTTCTTCTAGAATTTTTATAGATTCACAGGTTACATTTAAGTCTTTTATCCATTTTGAGTTTATTCTCGTGTATGGTGTAAGTTGGTGGTCTAGCTTCATTTTTTTTGCATGTAGCTGTCCAATTTTCCCAACACCATTTATTGAAGAGACTGTCTTGACTCCACTGTATGGTCTTGCCACCTTTGTCGAATATTAATTGAGTATATTGTCTTGGGTCAATTTGTGGTTTCTCTATTCTGTTCCATTGATCTATCTGCCTGTTCTTGTGCTAGTACCAGCCTATTTGGATTACAGTGGCTTTGTAGTATAACCTGATATCTGGTAATGTGATTCCTCCTATTTTGCTCTTCTTTTTCAAAATTGCTGTGGCTATTCGGGGTCTTTTTTGGTTCCATATGAACTTTTGAAGTATTTGTTCCAGTTCTGTGAAATATGTCATTGGTATTTTGATGGGGATTGCATTGAATCTATAGATTGCTTTGGGTAGTATGGACATTTTAATGATGTTAATTCTTCCAATCCATGAACATGGTATATATGCTTCCACTTTTTTATATCTTCCTCTATTTCTTTTTTTCAATGACCTGCAGTTTTCTGTGAAGAGCTCCTTTACTTCTTTGGTTAAGTTTATTCCCAGGTATCTCAATTTTTTTTGCTGCGATGGTAAATGAAATTGTTTTTTTAGTTTCTCTTTCTGTGATTTCATCATTGATGTACAAGAATGCCGTCGAATTCGTGATGTTAATTTTATCCTGCTACTTTGCCAAATTTATTTATTAAGTCTAGTAGATTTTTTATGGAGTCTTTAGGGTTTTCTATGTACAATATCATGTCATATGTGAATAATGACAGTTTCACTACCTCCTTTCCAATTTGGATCCCCTTTATTTTTTCTTCATGTCTAATTGCTGTGGCTAAGACTTCCAGTACTATGTTAAATCAGAGAGGCAAAAGTGGGCATCCCTGTCTTGTTCCTGTTCTTAAGGGTAATGCTTTCAGTTTTTGCCCATTGAGTATGATGTTGACTGTAGGTTTTTCATATATGGCCTTTATTATGTTGAGATATGATCCCTCTATTCCCACATTGCTGACTGTTTTTATCAGAAATGAGTGCTGGATTTTGTCGAAAGCTTTTTCAGCATCTATTGATATGATCATATGGTTTTTATTTTTCATTTTGTTTATGTGGTGTATCCCATTTATTGATTTGTGAATATTGTACCATCCTAGCATGCCTGGGATGAAACCCACTTGGTCATGATGAATAATTTTTATGATGTATTGCTGAATCCAATTTGCTAATATTTTGTTAAGGATTTTGGCATCTGTGTTCATCAGGGATATTGGCCTGTAATTTTCTTTCTTTGTAGTGTCTTTATCCAGTTTTGGAATTAGGATTATGCTGGCCTCATAAAATGAGTTTGGAAGTGTTCCATCTTCTTGAATTTTTTGGAATAGTTTGAGGAGAATGGGTATTAGTTCTTCTTTGAATGTTCAGTAAAACTCCCCCGTAAAGCCATCTGGGCCTTGGCTTTTGTTTGCTGGGAGTTTCTTAATTACATCTTCAATTTCCTTAGTTGTTATTGGTCTGTTCAAGTTTTCCATCTCTTCCTGGTTCAGTTTCGGGAGGCTGTGTGTTTCTAGAAATTTGTCCATTTCTCCTAGATTGTCCAATTTGTTGGCGTATAATTGTTCATAGTATGTTTCGATGATCCTTTGTATTTCTGTGGTGTCAGTTGTTACTTCTCCTCTTTCATTTCTGATTTTGTTTATTCGGTTTCTCTCTTTTTATTTCTTGGTGAGTCTGGCTAAAGGTCCATCGACCTTGTTTATCTTAACAAAGAACCAGTTTTTTTGTTTCATTGATCCTTTGAATTGTTTTTTTATTCTCTATGTCATTTATTTCTGCTCTGACCTGTACTATTTCCTTCCTTCTATTAGCTATGGGTTTTTCTTTTTGTTTTCTTTCTAGTTCTTTAAGTTGTAGGGTTAGAAAGTCAATTAGGAATTTTTTTTGTTTCTTGAGGTAGGCCTGTAGTGCTATGAACTTGCCTCTCAGGACTGCTTTCACTGTGTCCCATAGATTTTGTGTTGTGTGTTCATTTTCATTGGTTTCCAGGAAATTTTTAATTTCTTCCTTGATCTCATTAGCAACCCATTCGTTGTTTAATAGCATGTTATTTAGTCTCCAAGTGTTTGAATGTTTTCTTGTGTTTTTACTGTAATTGAGTTCTAGTTTCATGACACTGTGATCTGAGAAGATGCTTGATATGATTTCAATTTTCTTGAATTTGTAGAGACTTGCTTTGTGTCCTAACATGTGGTCTATCTTTGAGAATGACCCATGTGCACTTGAGAAGAATGTATATTCTGCAGCTTTGGGGTGAAATGTTCTGTAAATATCAATGAAGTCCAACTGATCTAGTTTGTCTTGTAAGGACTCTATGTCCCTGTTAATTTTTTGTCTAGAAGATCTATCCAGTGGTGTTAGTGGCGTGTTAAAGTCACCCACTATGATTGTGTTGCTATTGATCCCTCCCTTGAAGTCTTCCTGAAGTTTTTTAATATATTTTGGTGCTCCCATATTTGGTACGTATATGTTTACCAGGGTTATATCCTCTTGTTGGATTGATCCTTTTAATATTATGTAGTGACCTTCTCTGTCTCTTATTATGGCCCTTGTTTTGAAGTCTATCTTGTCAGATATGAGTATGAGTATTGCTACACCAATTTTTTTCCATTTCATTTGCTTGGAAAATTTTTTTCCATCCCTTCACTTTCATCCTGTGTGAGTATTTTGTTGTGAGGTGGGTCTCTTGTAGGCAGCATATATATGGGTCATGTTTTCTTATCCAATCAGTTACCCTATGTCTTTTGATTGGAGCACTTAAGCCATTTACATTTAAGGTAATTATTGATAGTTATTAGTTGCCATTTTAATTTTAAGCTTGTGTTCCTCTCTCTCTCTCTCTCTCTCTCTCTCTCTCTCTCTCTCTCTCTCTCTCTCTCTCTCTCTCTCTCTCTTTCTCTGTTTCTTCTTCTTTTTACAACAGTCCCTTCAGCATTTCTTGCAGTGCTGGTTTGGTGGTGGTAAATTCCTTTAGCTTTTTTTTAATCCATGAATCTCTTTATTTCTCTTTCAATTTTGAATGATAGCCTTGCTGGATAGAGTAGTCTTGGATTCAGACCCTTGCCTTGCATTACTTTGTACACTTCATGCCACTCCCTTCTGGCCTGCAGCGTTTCTATTGAGAAATCAGCTGACAGTCTAATGGGAGCTTCCTTGTAGGTAACTTTCTGTCTCTCTCTTGCTTCCTTTAAGATTCTTTCTTTGTCTTTCATGTTTGCCATTTTTATTATGATGTGTCTAGCTGTGGGTCTTCTGGGGTTCATCTTGCTTGGGATTCTCTGTGTTTCCTGGATTTGTGTGGCTTTTTCCCTCACCAGTTTAGGGAAGTTTTCTGTCATTATTTCTTCAAACAGTTTCTCTATTCCTTTCTCTGATTCTTCTCCTTCCAGTATCCCTATAATGCGAATGTTGTTACATTTTGTATTGTCCCAGAGCTTCCTTAAACTTTCCTACTGCTTTTTAAATTTTTTTTCCATTTGCTGCTCTAGTTGGGTATTTTTCTCTACCTTGTCTTCTAAGTCACTGATTTGGTCTTCAGCTTCTTCTAATCTACTATTGAACCCTTCTAAGGTATTTTTCATAACAGCTATGTCATTCTTTATTTCTTCTTGATTTTTATGCATAGCTTCTACCTCTTTTTTTAAGCTGAAGTAGTTCCCAGTGAGCTCTTCCTAACTCTTATTAAGTTGCTTGTAGTTCTCACCAAATTGTTTGAGCACCCTTAAAATCATTGAATTCTTTATCTGACAAGTTGCTTTCTTCCATTTCTTGTAGTTCCTTTTCTAGTGATTCTTCTTTTTCTTTCCTTTGGGTGTTGTTTCCTTGTCTCCCCATTTTAGCCGTCTGGTAGCTCTAGACCCGGTGAGGGATGTTTGGATGTGTAGGCAGCTCACTATATATCAAATAAGGCTACTGTGCCTCCCAGACTGTTCTGTTGTGTGTTGCCTCTTGCCTGCTGTGGATCCTGGAGGACTGACTACTGGGGGCTGGTACTGGTGTGTCCTGGTGGGTGCTGCTGCTGGATCACCCAGGCCCCTCTGGAGCTGTGTTCCCAGCTGGTCGCTGGTGCTACCTGTAGCTGTATAGCTCAGGCCCTGTTGGAGCCATGCTCCCTGCCCTTACCGTGGGCAGCTGTGTTGCACAGGCCTCACTGGAGCCCTGGCTCCCCACTGATCTTGTGGGCAGCTGGGTTGTGCAGGACCCGTTGGAGCCCATGCTTCTAGCTGATCCCGTGGGGAGCTGGATCGCACAGTCCCTTTGTAGACCTGACTCCACCGGTCTTGTGGATAGCTGGGTCGCACAGGCCTCTCTGGTGCCCCAGCACCCTGCAGGTCCCGCAGGCAGCTGGATCGCTCAGTCCCTTTGGAGACCCAGCTCCACGCTTATCTTGTGGGCAGCTGTGTCACACAGGCCTCTGTGGAGCCCCAGGTCCCGCCACTGGCGGCTGGGGAGTGCTGCTGCCCCATGGGGCTCAGCTCCTGCTCAGCCTTTGCTGTAGTTTTTGGGGATGGGTCTCAGCTGCTGATCTGTGCTTCTGTTGCCTGGGGATGGATGTCTGCTCCCAGCCTCTGTTGCTGGGGGTATATCTCAACTCTGATCAGGCAGCTACTGTGGGGGATGGTGCTGGCTCCCAGCCATTTGCGGCTTCAGCAACTGGCACCTTGGCAGCTCCACTACTGTGCACTGGTCTGTGTTGACACAGGGTGTCCACTGGTCCGAGGGTGCCAGGTGCACTGGTGGGCTCAGGTTACTGGGCCCTAGCTGCTCCCACTGTCTCTTCCCAGGGAAGAGCCGAGATCTTCCAAAATGGTGGGACCTCCCCGTGGTGCAGGGAGAAGCACCCTGAAGAGCCGCTTACCGTGGTAGCCAGCTGCTCCCCATCCACAGCACAGGAACCTTCTGCTCCGCGTCTCTGCACTGCACGAGTTCGGTCGTCCACCTTCACGTCCACTCACACTCTCTCACACACTCACCCTCCCTCCGGTCCTGCCCACTGCCATCTTCCTCAATCTAATTTCAAATTTTTAATACTTTTAAGTGGCAACTCCAAAGCCAACATAAACTCTACCTATTGTTTTGTTGCATAATGGTACTGTTAGGTAGAAAATTAGACATGAGCCGCTGGGGTGGGGCCTGCTCTGAGGTCCTGACAGGGGCCAGACCAACACTGCCTTCAGACTGCCCCTCTACAGCTGGCCCTGCAGTCAGCACTTCCTGAAGCAGACCACTGCCAGCAGGCAGGTTCAGAAACAACAGGTTCTTGGTGCAAGCACAGAGGAAAACGACATGACTTCAATGTGACCTTACTAGAGCCCTGGACTGATTATAATAAAATTTACATTCTGGTTTTGAACCCCCCAACCCACCCAGGGGTTTTTCTGTATGCATTATGGATAAGGGCATGCGCAGAAGAAATATAGTTATATAACTCTTTCTGTCAATCATCCCTGGATGCAAATGAAAGTCTCTACCCAGAAAATCCCTCATTTAAACCATATAACCCAGGACATTCGGGGCCATTGTCTCTCTTAACTGACCTGCTCCTTGCTTGGAATGTATTTTCAATAAATCCCACTTTGCTTTACTTTCATTTCCGTTGGCCTTAAAATCTTTTATGTGCTGAGGAGAAAAATCAAGGTACCAGCCAGTAACCCCAGTCGGTAATATCTTTGGTGTCATGACTTGGATCGCATAAACTAAGTCCTCTGGCCACGAGGCCCGAGAAAGGGCTGCTTTTCTTTCCTTCTTGTGCAGGATGGGGAGGGTGAGGCAGTAATTCTAGTTAAAAGGAAACGACTGCCTGCGAGCAGAAAACTAAAGTAACCCTGAGCGCCTGGCGAGGAACTGATGCCAAGGATACTAGGCACATCTTCCCTGGGGTCTGCGCAAGCAGACTCTCTCCGGTGACTGAGGGTCCCTGCGGAGGTGTTGGAGGGTCTCACTCGAGACATGCAAGGGCCTCAGAGGGACTCCAGAATACAGTAATCAAACTTTGACCTGTCTGGGAGGTGCCTATAAGGTTTGGTCGTCCAGTACTCCAGGTCCTCACAGTTGTTTTAGACAGTCAGTAAGAGAAACCGAGACAAGTAAGAGGAGTGAGGATGATCAGCAGGCATCACGGCCTCTGGGAGCCTCCTCTACAAACAGCACACTCTGACCCACCACACTGATCCCCAAGAATTCCACTCGCAGTCATGACTCCCCTGCGCCCATATTCTCAGTGTATAATCCTAGCATCCACGCACTGTTACAATTTAGTATGCCTGGCCTGCCCTACCAGACTGCTTGACTACACTCTCACTTGCCTCTTTGCTACTATTATATCCAGGGACATTGTTGCGTTTGTCACTGGGTTAGAAACTGGACAGAAACTCAATTAGACAGGAATCACTTTCTAGGACAGAAAATAGAACCTCCTCTCCTTATCTGTGTCCTATGACATTGTAGGGAACATCACTGGCCTAACTCTTGAAATTGGCACCTGATAACCTGTATCTGGAGATGTTTTATGCCCCACTCTTTTCAGGAAAGAATAGAGGATCTAATACTAAAGCTCTCCATCTGGCTTTTTAGAGCCTCCCAGTGGAGCCCACTAAAGTGCATTCCCTCCATCCAGCACATACAGGCTACCTGGGAAATGGGAACCTTTTACTCTACCCTTACTGAACTACTAATTCCTGAATTTGTAACCTTAAAATCCTTTTCCCAATATTTGGAATAAGCTAATAGAAGGGATAGGAGATGTATAATTTGTACCTATCAGGTATATTTTGGAATAACCCCAGGGTCCTTATTACCTACTTTTCTACTCAGACCTATAAGCCTTCCACATCTATTTGGTCATTTATCTTGTATGAAACCCTGAAAGGTCTGGAAGATAACATTCATGGGCCAATTCTAAAACAGGAAATCTGTCCTCTTCCAGCCAGACCTATTGGGTAAATTTTTTTTTTTTTTTTTTTTGGTCCTCATCCTAGGACATTTTTGCATTTATCTTCAGTTAGAGGGGGAAGGAGAAAGGGAGGAAGAGAGAGAGAAAAACATCGATGTGAGAGAGACACTTCGAGTGGTTGCCACCCACATGACCCCAACTGGGGCCAGGGACAAACTGCAACTGAGGTACATGCCCTTAGTGGGAACCGAACCGGGGACTCTCTAGTCCGCAGGCCGACGTTCTAACTGCTGAGCCAAACTTGCCAAGGCTTGGGTAAATCTTTTTGTCCATCACCTACAAAATCTCTCAGGGTTTGACAGGGTCAAGTCTCTAGAGCACTTGGCGGGAAGTACTGTGGTAGAATTTCTACAGTATCATGGGTTATGACAGGCACAGCGCTCCCACAATCTACAGTGTAAAAACTCTCAGAATAGGGGTCCTCCCCGTTGGAGTGGATCCTAGATGGGTTCAGTGGAAATGGCATAGACATCATCAAAGGAATAGGAGACACACAGACCATAAGATATTATGCAGAAGTCCACAGCACAAGACAAATAGGAGGTCAAGGGCACCCCAAAATTACCTCAAACCATTAGTCCTTCCATTTACTGGCTACTGCCTTATTTACATTAAGAACCTTTTAGCAAAAGTCTCCTCTATTTATAAAACTCCTTTACTCTGCTATCTCCTCTGGACATGCTAGCTCTATTTTCCTTCTCTGCTCCTTTGCCCTGGTCAAGCAGACTTGCCCGCTCCCGGATTCCCAGGCATATCCCACCCCAACCAGGTCTGTGGAGACACCCACACCCGGTAAAGTTTCACTTCCCTTCCTCTGGGATTATGGTGAGAGCATGTGGTACCCCTCCTCTCATCATCCCTGCCAGACGCCCGAGACGTCAGATGCTAGGAGCGCTGGGATGCCAGGCTCCGGAATTTTGGCCCCAGGATGCTGGGCTCTCTAATTCCTACCCTTTCTTCCTCCCAGAGGGGGAATCAACAGTCTACACCAGACGGGAGTCCCCTGGCCTGTATCTTGGCTAACTGGGCACAATTCGACCCCCAGATCCTAAAAGAGGAAAGACTAATTTTCTATTGTAAGTAAATCTGGCCACAATATAAGCTCCCTGATGGGGAGTCGTGTCCTCAAAACAGGAGCATTAATCACAACATCATCTTTCAGTTAGATCTTTTCTGCAAGCAACAGAGCAAATGGTCAGACATTCCTTATGTCCAGACATTTTTTTCTATTACAAGAACAGGAGAATCTCCTCTGGAAATGTAAATTGACTACCTTGGTGGTATTACAGCCAAATAAAGACCCTGTCTTGCAACCCTGAGCTAATGGCCCACAAAATCCCCCCAGCCACACCTCTATTCCATTGTCTAAATCTTCTATCTGGTCCTACCTCCATACGCCAAAAAAAAAAAGACCCGTCATGGGAGCCAGGAAAAGGCCAAGATCACCCCTACCTTCCCCTGCCAGGGTCTGCCCCCTGGTGGAAGCGCCAGGAGAATGCAGTCCACTGCTTGTCCATAAACCCTTGTCGCTTGTAGAATTGAAACAAATTAAGGCAGATCTCAGGAGTTACTCTGATAACCATGGTGCCTATATTGACTCCTTCCAACATATATCTTTATATAAATTAACGTGGAAGAATGTAATGAGAATCCTGGGCCAAATTTTGTTATATACTGAACAAGACAAGGTCATCGGTGAGGCCAGAAAATTTGCCAATAGCCATCATCTGACTGATCCCACATACCCTACGGGGGAAACTGCTGTAGCCTCTGCAGGCCCCAGATGGGATCACAACACCACCAATCACATACAGAAAAGGAATCACTTTCTGTTCTATATTAAGGCTGGTCTTAAGAATGGATGACAGAAAGTCATTAGTTCCTCTAAGGTCTCGGCAATCAGTCAAGGACCAGAGGACTACCTGCGATTGGTCATCCAGGACTGAAGAAGCCCTCTCCAGTCAGCCTCAACACAAGAAATCTCCATCACTGGACTGGAGCCGAGGGTACAAATGGATGTGGCAGGTAGAACCATTGTCTTCCTTTTGGATACTGGGGCCACCTGCTCTGTCCTGACTTCCTCCTCCAGACCCTTCTCCTCTCAATCCTGTACTGTCCTGGGAGTCTCAGATAAGCCTATTTCTAAATCCTTTAATTCCCCATTGTGCTGCCTATGGGACAGATATTGCTTTACCCAGAGTTTCCTAGTTATTTATGCCTTAATGCACCAGCCCCCATTAGGCCAAGATATTTTACACAAATTAAGGACTAAAATTGTTTTAGGAGGAGTGTCGATGGCTCTACCTCCCTTCCAACTACTCCTATGGTCAGAAGACCCAGAAAATCCCATCATCACCAACACTTTGGAACACCTTATTGATTCTGAAGTCTGGGACCAGGGTGTCTTGGGGAAAGCTAAATTTGCTATTCCCGTTCTAATAAATCTCAAAAACTCCACTCATTTTCCAAATCAAAAACAATTCCCAATAAAACCAGAAGTAAAGTTAGGACTACAACCTATCATTTCAAAATTTCTACAACATGGGCTGTAAGTTCCTACTAATTTTCCCTGTAATACTCCCATCCTACCAATCAAAAAAGAGGATGGATCATATCACCTGGTCCAGGACGTAAGAATTACAAATGAGGCCGTAATTCCTCTACATCCAATAGTACCCAACCCATATGTCTTACTTGGAACCATTTCTCCTAAGACCCATTGATTTTGTACCCTGGATTTAAAAGACGCTTGCTTTTGCATCCCTCTAGACCTCGCATCTCGATTTCTTTTTGCTTTTGAATAGAACTCCCCTAATGGAATCCATCAACAACTTTAAGAGGACAGTACTCCCTCAGGGATTCCCAGATAGTCCTCATCTCTTCAGCCAAGCATTAAATAAGGACCTACAAGATTTACAACTTGAGGGGGGAACCAGTTTACAATACCTAGATGACCTCCTCATCTGCTCCCCCTCTCGAGAAAAGGCTATCCAGAATGCCACTCAGACCCTTAATTTCTTAGCTTCCTGGGTTATAAAGTTTTTCGGTCCAAAGCCCAACTTGTCTAACAAAAGAAAACCTACAGTTCTTAGGCTGGGGAACCATAGTCTATCCCCGGAGAGGATACAAGAAATCCTACAGTTGCCTGATCCCACCATGAGAAAACAGTTGAGAACATTTCTAGGGCTTACTGGATATTGCAAACTGTGGATTCCCAACTATGATTGAATAGCTCAACCCTTATATGACTGTTTTAAAGGCAAAGAGGACTCTGTCCCTCTCGATTAAAAACTATCCCAGCAGGAGGCCACCCAAAGGCTAAAAGACTTACTAACCAAGGCCACTCACACTAGGACATGCAAATGTAGCTAAGCCCTTCCAGTTATTTGTACATGAGAAGGAAGGTATTGCCCTTGGAGTCTTAACCCAAAAACTGGGACCTGTCCATCAGCCAATGGGATACCTTTCTAAATGTTTATATTCTACTGCAAGGGGTTGGCCCTTGTGCTTAAGAATATTAGGTGCCCTCGCCCTCCTCATCCAGGAAGCATCCAAACTCACACTGGGGGTCCCTATCCAAGTATTTTCCAAACATTAGGTCACACACTTTTTTTTTTTTTTAATCCTCACCCGAGGACATTTTTGCATTTATCTTCAAATAGAGTGGGAGGGAGAGGGAGGAAGAGAGAGAGAGAAATATCGATGTGAGATGGACACATCGACTGGCTGCCACCCACACGACCCCAACCAGGGCTGGGGACAAACTGCAACCGAGGTACGTGCCCTTAGCAGGAACCAAACCTGGGACTCTCTGGTCCGTGGGCTGACACTCTAACCACTGAGCCAAACCAGTCAGGGCCACACACCTTTTAAAGAGAAAGGACACCATTGGTTATCTAAGGCTAGAATCTTAAAATATCGGGCCTTATTCATAGAAAACCCTGATATATCCATCTCTGCCTATAGAAATGTAAACCCAGCCACTCTTTTGCCCTCACCTGATGAAACTCTGCTCTTCCACTCCTGTGGATATCAGTTAATTTTGTAAGAGTGCCTCCCCCAGAGGCATGCCTTCTCCTTCCTCTGGAGAATTTGGTTCCCCAGAGTTGGACTCCTTGGGCTGTGAATGTGCCTGCAGTTATGGGGTCAATTAGAGGGGTTGTAGAGATTGATTGATTCTTTCAAGGAATAGGGAGCTCCTTTTGGGATCAAAATGTAGGGTGTTTTGAGAACCACGGGAAAGATGGATACAATTGCCCTTTGACAGGCTTAATAAAAAGTTAATATCCTAATGGGGATATTGGGATATCCATCTAACTGGAGGACTTCCCCCATTCAAGGGAATTTACTGATCTGCAGATTCCATACCTACCTGGCTTTGCCTCTGGATGGAGGGTATTTGCTCTCTAGGCTATGTCCTCCCTGACATCTCGATAGCCTGGGATGATAACTCTCCCTTTCCCTCTCCTTTCCAGAGGACACTTAAGTAGACGAGCAGGACCTCTCACTCCCCTGGCCATCCTCCGGGGGTCCTTGCTGTGGGTGGACTACAGCTGGAGGAACCTCACTGGGGCTCCAACAGCACTTATCCCAAGATACAGTGGTCAGTCATTCTAATTAAGATGGGGAAACCTTAAAAATGTTACAAAAGCAACTTGATTTGTTGGCTGGTGCTGCCCTTCAGAACAGAAGGGCTCTTGACCTCCTTACAACAGCAGAGGGTGGTACCTGTTTACACCTGACGGAAGAATGTTGCTTTTATATCAATAAATCAGGGCAGGTATAACAAAACATACAAGATATCCTTGAAAGGGCAAGCAACATGCAGACTACTGGGGACTCTTTCTGGAATACCAAATCTTGGCTTCTCTCCCTTTGCTTCCCTTTGCTGCGCCCATAATTATCTTCATACTCCTACTAATATTTGGACCCATGTTACTCACTTCATTTAAAAATAGTTTCTTCTCGTATAGCAGCCATACAGCTCCAAATGGTACTGTCTGAAGGGTACCAACCCCTCACTCCCACGGAACAGACTCCTTATTTGGGGCCCTGGATGAACATCAGCAGCTGCCTCCCTCAGCCAACAGTTATCAAGTATGGGAACCCAAAGCCCCACAATGACCTGATCAGCTTGAAGCAGCCAGAGCAGTTTTTGCCCAAAAGACCCTAAAGAATTGGGTTTCCATAACTTGGGTGTGTGGGGGGGGGAATGTTAGGTAGAAAATTAAACATGAACAGCTAGGGTGAGGCCTGCCCTGGGGTCTTGATAGGGGCCAGACCAACACTGCCTTCAGACTGCCCCTCTGTGGGCGGCCCTTGCAGCCAGCAGCTCCTAAAGGAAACCGGAGGGTAGGTTCCAAAGGAGCCAGTTCTCTGTGTAAGCAGAAAAAAGTGACATGACCTCAATGTCACCTTACTAGGTCCCCAAACTAATTTTAAGAAAATCTGCATTGTGGTTTTGACCCCCAAACCCCCCATGGGTTTTTCTGTATGTATTATGGGTAAGGGCATGCACAGAAGAAATATAGTTACATAACCCTTTACTTCAATCATCCCTGCATGCAAATGAAAGTCTCCACCCAGAAAAATCCCTCATTTAAACCATATAAACCAAGGAGTTCAGGGTCATTGTCTCTCAACTGGCCCCTCCTTGCTTAGAGTATATTTTCAATAAATCTCACTTTGCTTTACTTTTGTTTTCGTTGGCCTTAAATTCCTTTTTTTTTTAATCCTCACCCGAGGATATTTTTGCATTCATCTTCAGATAGAGCAGGAGGGAGAGAGAGAGGAAGAGAGAGAGAGAAACATCAATGTGAGAGAGACACATCGACTGGTTGCCACCCACACAACCCCAGCCGGGGCCAGGGACAAACTGCAACTGAGGCACGTGCCCTTAGCGGGAACCGAACCCAGGTCTCTGGTCCACCGGCCGATGCTCTAACCGCTGAGCCAAACCAGCCAGGGCAGCCTTAAATTCTTTTCTGTGCCAACGAGAAGAACCAAGGTCCTAGCCAGTAACTCTAATCAGTAACAGTACTTGTAACACTCTGAAATGAGCAGCCACCCTATACTGCTGCATTCTGTACTCTGGCCACGGTAAGAAGATGACCCTACCACTGAACAACAGTGGTGAAAGCTGTTTACCAGCCTTCATACCATCTGGTTCAACAACTCCATAGCTGTCCATCCCTGTTCATGTTGTCATTCTGCCTTATGCAGTCAAACTACAGAGGGCAAACATGTCAGACAATGGCTCCCACAGCTCTCAACAAGCAGGAGTCTTACCTGCTTCCACTGCCAGTTCCATAAACACAAACTATCAAGTGTCTCACATTCTAAAGACATTATATTAGTATGTGTCTATCACACAGAGAATATGATTGAGACAAGAAAAGAGACACAGAGACAGAGACAGAAGAAGCAGAAAAAGAGCCTTGCCCCCCAAAAAAAGAAGAAGAAAAGAAAGAGATCAAATCAGGGAGACATATTTCTTGCGTCTTGCATAGAAATGAGAGGAAACTCCTTTTGTTACAGGCAGCTTTCAAGATGAGTGAATCATGTTTTGTACACACACCCTGACAATTTACAGCCCACTGGTTTCACAGCAATGACTGACCATTCTGTGAATTTCATAGAACAATTCATTGTCCTTGAGACCACCTACAACTTGCATGCATGTGACATCATTCTAAGTTACACCAACTCAGCATTTCCATAAATTTTCTATACATAATGTAATGTATTTGAGCAAATCAGAAATATTTTGTGCTTATAAGTGTTAGAGCAGAGAGGAGAGGGGTCAATGGGAGAAAAAGGGGAGGACATCTGTAATACTTTCAACAATAAAGATTTTTAAAAAGTGTTAGTTTTGTAATAATTGATGAGTGTCTTTTTTATGGGTGAAAGTTACCTTTTATTTAAAGGGGGAAAATAAAACTAAAAAAAAAAAAAAAAAAAAAAAACTGGGTTGTGTGGCCAGTAATTGCATTGTTAGTTAATGTGCCTAATAAATTGTTACTGAAAATACCTACTGGGGAAATTTTGGCGTGATAATGGATGTTGAGATGAGTGTCCTTTTTCAACTAACTTTTAAACATAGGTGGTTTTGATTCTCTCTCAATCCTTCATTTTAGTAGTGGAACCAGTATAGATAAGTAAAAGATGTCAGAAAGAAAATACATGTTAAAAAGTTTAAAATAATAAAACCTTAATCAGAGCCCAAATTATTAATGCATAATCTGTTTGTTGAATGTAGAGTGACTAGCCAAAGAAAACGCCATCAGTATGAACTGATTTCCTTAATTCAATTTCCTATTTTAGGACAAACATAACTTCACAGTTCAATAAAGATTCAATAAAGAGAAAAAAAATGATGAGGTGAAAAGGGCAGAATGAGTTTGAAAAGACCAGGGCTCTGGCTCCAGCTGTTAGCATTAAGTAAGTTACTTAATTTTACTGCGCATTAATCCTCTTGTGTACAAAAATGATGTATTAGATGATCTTTAAAGTTTCTGGAAAGATAGTAGCGAAGTGGATTATAGAAAGGGAGCATTTTCTAATTTTCCAACAGGTCTTAAGAGAAAAAGTAAGGTAAGGCCATGGTAATCTAATAAAATTCACTCAAAATAGTACTGTTGTCAGTATTATCTGAATTTAAAATTTATCCATAACACTCCCTCAAAGAAGTCTCTGAGTAATGTATTTCAAAAGTCTAACTAGGGTGGACTTGATCTCAAATGGTGCAGCCTCTGTTATGACAGTCCCCTCTACTGATATTCTGGTTTGATGCTGGGAAGACTCAAAGTGTGTGTGGGAGAACCCTGGTACTACCCCATTGAAGAATGCAAGAAAGGTCCTGCTTAGTCTCCCATTTGCAATGTTCAAATCCTGGACAGAGCAACGAAAGTGAGGAATTGACAAGAAACCATGATTTATATTAAAAAAAGAACAATATCTTGAAAAGCAAAGTACCTTTCTTAAATAATTTCTGTATCTACTGTGAATTAAAATGGAAAATGACATTGGCTTATAACTCTTCTAAATTTTAGGGTTTACATTGTTTTTAAATACTGGTTTAAATTTGCTTTCATTAAACTAGAAAAAGTTACCACATATGTCCCTAGGAAAAAAGTCCTAATTTATTATGCCAAGAAAATAAGACCAACCAGTAGGATATAAATGAAATAATATGTAATATCAAAATGAAATGAAAATTGAGAACATGGTGAATTGTTTTTTAAGTGCATGAATAAATAATATTGAAAACTTAATTAAAAAAATCAAATTTGCATTTAAAAAATATTCTTAACTATTGTCTGTACTCCCAAATCAATGTTTCTAGCCCTAAACCCTCTCTAATCTCCACTTTTACATTTCTGGCTGCCTGATGGACATTTCTACCCAAATGTCACATATATACCTCAAAGTTTTCTCCCCAAGAATAAATCCTCTTTCCTCTTAAATTCCCTTTCTGGCATAGCCATGCTCTCAGTCACTCAAGTCAGATACTTGAGAATCCCAAGTCCTAACATTTTCTTACATCACTAAATCCAGCACATTCTAACTCTCACATTTCTCTCCTTTTCTCTGTTCCTCACAGCTTCTACCCTAATTCTAGCCCTCCCATCTTTTCCCAAAATCATTACAAAATGAATCTTCTGCCCTTCAGTCTTACCTCCAACTCTTTCTCTACACTCTCTCCAGGGTAACACACCTAAAATGCTAATGATTGCCAGCTTAAAACCCTCAGTACTTATACACACACACACACACACACACACACACACACACACACACACACACCATACCTAGAACAACTTATTATATCCACATATGGGTTTCACACTCCTGTCTTCCACTGCTCCTGTCTGTGATGCCCTCCTCCATCCTGCCCTGCTCTTTAGCAGGCTCACTCCTGTTCGTCTCTCAAGGGCCACTTCAGGGGTCACCTCCAGGAAGACTGCTTTGACACACACAGTCCTCTGGCCGCAGGCTGCATTTGATCTTTTCCATTACTTAATGCACTCTCAGTATACTTTTATCATACTGGAGTTGAGCATATTGATTTATGTGTCTGTCTCTTGCATTTGACAGATATTCCTTGAAGGTAAGTACTTACCACCTTTGCTTCTTAAATCCTAGCAAAGTTTATTGAATCAAATTAAAAATGGATAAAACTATGAAGAAAACAGACTGGAGAATTTTGGAGGGTTATAAATGTTTAGAAATACTAATGGTTTTTCTTACTTATGCAAATAATATTTTATAAGTTTACAATGTGCTTTCATATAATTTATATTGTTTGATCCTTAAAACAATCCTAGAAGGCAAGGTGAGGTAGATATGAAGGCAGATATAGATTCTAAACACAGTAGCACCCCTCCCCCAGTGGATTTGCTTTCCACAGTTTCAGTTACTCATGGTCAACCATGGTCCAAAAATATTAAATAAAAATATTCTAGAAATAGACCATTCATAAGTTTTAAATTTCAAAATTCCTGAGTAGCATGATGAAATCTCAAGCCATCCCCATCTGTCTCTCTGGGCACATGAATCACTCCTTTGTCCAGCGTATGCATGCCCACTAGTCACTTAGAAGCCGTCATGATTATCAGGTTGACTATCACAGTATCTCAGTGCTTGTCTTCCAGTAACCCTTATTTCTTTTTTAAAGAGTAGTTTATTGATTTTTAGAGAGCGAGGAAGGGAGAGGGAGAGAGAGAGAGAGAGAAACATTGACGTGAACATCGGTTGGTTGCCTCCTGCACACTCCCTATTGGGGATTGAACCTGCAACCCAGGCATATACCCTTGACAGGACAATGTCCAAGCCAACTGAGCCACACAGCCAGGGCCAGTAACCCTTATTTTACTTAATAATGACCCCAAAGCACAAGAGTGGTGATGCTGGCAATTCAGATACGCCAAAGAGATGCTGGAAAGTGCTTCTGTTAAGGTATGTATGTATAGGAAAAAAACATAATATATACGGGGTTTGGTACTATCTGCAGTTTCAGGGATCTACTGGGGGTCTTGGAACATTTCTCCTGTGAATAAGGGACACTACTGTAGATTAGAAATTTCTCTGAGAAGGAAATGTTATTATTTTAAGGTAGGTGTGTGTGTGTGTGTGTATTCAAATAAGTCTTCATAAGTTAGAAGGGCAACTTCAAATAAATTCCTGTTTGGTCAAAACAGCTAACTGATTTACCTTATAACTACTAAAACATTTTCCTAAAAAAGAAAAACTCTCAATTCTTTATAGAGAACTTTCAATAACCTAATCTTCTATCCACTCTTTTTTAACAGGTATATTTCTGAAGACGGAACAGCTAATTTAGATTTCTAAATACAAAACTAGAACTGGCTGGCTCTCACCTTTGGAAGATCTATTGAACCAAGAGTTTCCTGAAAGTTTCCCTGATTCTGGAAGCTGCTTTTTCTCAGGATGATGCCAATAGCTGACAGCAGCTTTGGTGAAAGTCTTCAGCAAACGGATGGGGGTTGCTGAAGAAGAATATCACAAAGATATCTGAAAAGGAAAAAAACACAGAACAGTGAAAAATTGTTTTGGATTAGTTAATTCTATTAACCTGAGATTTCATTTCATTATCCTACTACAATTGACAAAAGGAACTTAAACATATTAAATTCCATGATTAATTTGAACCAAGAATTACAGTACTTAAGGACATCAATGTCTAAGAAACTTCAAGCAATTTAATAGCAACAGGTAATGGAATAAAGGTAACATAATTCCAATTACATTTTGGTCTGAATGACCCCAAAATAGCAAGAAACATACTACACACAAATCAAAAAAGAAAAAGAAAAAAGCATTTGATCTTATTCTACTCTCATACTTCATGAGAATACACCATGCTTTATAATCACATCAACACACAGGCACAGCTGGGAAAAATCTAATACAGCCTTAAAAGAACAAATAATGAAGAACTAAGTATTTGATCAAGGTTGACGACATCAGACAGGAGCTCAGCAATGCAATCACATTTTACAGGTTGCTTTGAAGGCAGTGAGAAAGAAGCATCTGGGAACAAGGTTAGGGTAGAACTATACAGAGTGAAACCTTAATTAAACATAAGTGCTTGAGTAGTGTGTTTATTTAATACCTCTCTTTTAATGAGAAAGGGTAAGAATCACAGAAAGGACTGTTTACAAAGTCTCTTTGAAACCAGAACTTGGGGTCAGTCTGTGGTGAGAAGAACAGAAGCCAGGAGATCCAGACCTGCCTTCATTGCAAATAGTCTGACCCGGTCTTGCTAAGTGCTTCTCAACCTTGTGGTCACATCAACACTACCTGGGAGAGCTTTATAAAAATATTGATGGCTTGGCCACTCACTCCCAGGCCAAATAAATTCCTGACCAATTAAATCAGAATGTCAGGTAGGATGGAGCCCAAACATAGGCATTTTTCTAAAATAGAAAAAGTCAGAGATGATGTTCTTTGACAATTCATCCAGCTCTAACATCATCTTCTCTACACATTTTGCACCTGATAACTCGTTTGTTTTAAAAACAAATTCAATTTAAATTAATAGTATCCAAAATTTAAAAACCCAGTAAAATTAAATAGTTCCCCAATTTTTGAGAGGAGGTAACTGAGGCTCTGAGATGTAGTGACTTATGCAAGGTCTGAGCAAATTCCAGGATGGAATCAAGTCCTCTGGATCATGAACTGGGGCTGGACATAACTCTATTTCAGGCTGGGCTGGGTATGATCAGAAGATGAGGAGCCACACTGATGACCAGGCACTGATGCTTGGCTGTCTGGGCAGAGGAGAGCCTAACCTCAGGGTTCCTGCCCCTTAAGGAATAATAAAGATAAAGATAATCCTAGTAGATAAATTATTGAGCACTTCATATGAGCTAGACACTGTGCTAAATAAGAAGGGCTTTAATCCTCACAAGAACTCTCTGACCTAAGCACTATTATTATCCCCAATTTCTAAAAGAGTAACTGAAGCCAAGAGAGCTTAGTCTTCTCTCCAAAATAGAGAAACTAGAATTTTAACAAAGCTGGTCTCTCTCCTAACCAAATTGCCTTGAGGGAATGCAGGCAAGGCTACTCCACCTTTGTATCTGCTCTGTCTTCTTTTGTCACAATGCATTCTCACATTGGAAAGTGGAAACAGAAGCATCCTGGAGTCTTCCCAGTGCTTTCAGATTTTTTCAGATTAAATAACCAATTTCTGTTGTTTGGGAAATGATTAACATTTCTCCCTTCACAACTTTCTCTCTTTCTCTGTCTCTCTCTTCCAAATTGGTAGGGTTTGAATGCTGAGATTTAATTAAACTATTTTGGAGACTTCAGCTCAGGCAACTCCAGAAGAGTCATCATTGAAATCTGCCCAAAATGGCTCAGTCCATCATGACATATGCATTTAAAAGCCTAATTGAAATCTCTGAAATATCATTTATAATTCATTTGGAAAAAATTTACCAAACATTCTTACACTCATCTTCAGTCATCTTAGAGAAGTATCTTTATTGCAGTTTGCTGCCTCATTACATTTACATTACGTAAAATCATTTCCTTTCTTTAAAGTATCGTTATTAGCCCTGGACAGGAAGCTTAGTTAGTTAGAGCATCATCCTGATACACCAAGGTTGCGGGTTCAATCAACCAATGAATGAATAAGTGGAAAAACAAATCATTGTTTCTCTCTCTCTCCATTTCTCTCTCTTTCAAATCAATAAATATTTTTAAAAAAATAAAGTATTGTTATTTACTATAATAAAATCTAATTTACAAATATTCCATATATGAAATAAATTTTATTTAAGAGGTTAATACAAAAGCATTACTGTTTCTGACACCTTAGGCATATCCTAATTATACTACAACAGAATTATCTTCGTGGTTCATTTTAATAATAATAATGGGAAAATGGCTTTCATTAGACAATTCTGGGAAGAAATAAAAGAGTGATAAAAAAAAAAACCAACAATTTGGGAATTTGAAGAAGCCTGAAAGGTCATAATATCCAACCATCTAGCTTCCTATGGCCTATTCTATTTTTAGAGAACTCTATATGGAATTGAATCTTTCTTCCTGTATCTTTCACTCATTGGTCCCAATTCTGGCCCTTACAGTACATCCAGATTTGCATTCTAGTGTGAACTTCCCCAACCACAGTCCACTGAAAAGCAGGGCTAAACTGTTGTTTTAGCACAGGTGGCCACTGATGGGATCAGGGGTGAGCACCTGACTCAAGGGCGTCCCACAGAGTCTGGTGGATGACCCATGAGGTAACTTGTGCAAAGGTCTCTGCCCTAGAAAAGAAATGCTTAATCAGCCAAGCCAATTAAACAAGCTCTCTCCGGGAGTTGTATCGGATATCAGGAGTCAGAGAACTTACTGAATATGCAGAGGTACGAAGAAAGGCAAGAAGAGAGACCATAAAAAAGAGGAGTCAGTCCCTGAAGTTGCCTCATAACTTCCCATGATAATTTGCTGACAACCCTGATAACTGTGCACTTTCCAGATCCAGACAGATGCTGTGTTGTCAGTCCCTCTTCTTTATGGTGCTCTGAGTGAATCTTTTCTCTACAACCCCAAATGCCCAATACATATGAACTAAAATTATAGCACCTCATTTACCAACCAGTCGTACAGCTGCATATCAGCTTGACAATATCTTTTTGTAGGTATTTCTTTAGAACCTAGTGAAGGCTTTATTTTCACTCCATTAATATTTTACTTATTTTTATTAAGAATGGGGTCCTTTCTTCCAACCTGCTCAAAACTCTGGCTTCTCATTTCTGCCCTTCTAAATATTTTTTATGCCTTTCACCTTCATGTTACTACAAATTAGGTAAGCATGCCATCTAGAATGATGTTCATACTGATAAAAACATTAAATTGGACACTATTTCACAGAGCAAATAGTGGCAAAAAAAATTAATGAAAACTGCCCTGGCCAGTGTGGCTCAGTTGGTTGAGCATCATCCCATGCACCAAGACGTTGCTGGTTCGACTTCCAGTCAAAGGCACATGCTTGGGTTGCGGTCTTGATCTCTGATCAGTGTTGTACTCCTACGTCGATGTTTCTCTCTCTCTCCCTCTCCTTTTCTCTCTCTCAAAAAATCAATAAACAATTCTTAAAAAGTAAATAAATAAATAGTGAATAAATTAAAATAAATTTATTTTAGTGTCAAAGTCATTACTTAAAATTAATAATTACCAATTCTCCAAGCTGACTACAAATCATCCTGAAGGTACAAACAGCTGCATAAACTGACATGACCAAGCAATTCATTTGCTGAATCGAGATTTTAACATTTACTTGGTAGAAATTGCAAAGCCCAGGAGAATTTGGTTCCAACATCATTAGAGAAAATTAGGCCATAGTTGAGATAATTGGCAACATGAACTTTGTAGTTAATTACCTGTGCAGCAGACCAAGAAGTTATATTTGAGAAACATATTGCAAAAACAGAGCCAAGTTAGCTTCATCCTTCCCTGAGGCAATCATGGAAATTAGCAGAATCTGTCATTTTAGGTCATCTGGTATACTCCTGCCAAAGTGATATTGTTTTCCAAAGATCTCAACTGCTTTGTCTAATTACCTTTCAGTAAGCCTCTTGGGATCTCTCCTTATAGCTAAAAGCTCCACATTAAAGGGCTTTTTAAGTTCTCATGTCTGCTTTTTTAGTTTTTCTGTCTCCACCATTATTGTCAGGCAGTCAAACTCTAATTTCTCATGGTGGTCAGTGAGCCTGCCTGGAGCAACCAAACTATCCTCACTGCTTCTAACTGGATACTTGCAGTCCTCCCAGGAGTGTACATGTAGATCTCACACCACCTCTGTTGACCAGCAGAGGCCTTCTTGGTGTGCTTCTTTTTTCTCAGCTGTGTTGAATTACTAAACTGTTCATTCAACAAGCACTGTTTAGACCTAACTAGAGATGAGGTACTAACCTAGGGATCACAAAGATAACTGAGACTCAGCAACTCAAAGACAGACATAAGACATAACAATACCATTTTGTGTTGTATGGCATTTTGTGGTTTATTTTGCACAGAAGTAATCTCAATACTGAAAAATAAGTGTTTTCTTGATATTTTACATATAGAAATAGTTTCAGTAAGAGTAGGTAACTTCACAATAATTCATCACAGCTAGTAAGTGGCAAAGCAGGTCCCCAAAGGCGTGCTTTGTGATTATTAGTCCATGATACTTCCACCATCCCGTAGGTGCATTCATTGTTTATGCAGATAAATGACTACAAAGCAACATACATAGGTAGTTACTTTTGTAACTAACTAGCTGCCATACCTTTGGTTTTCATAAGTTTATGAGGTGAGCAATTCTATTATCCCCATCTAATAGAGGAAAAAACTGAGGCACAGAAAGTGACTAGACCACAGTTGTATGGCTAGCAGGTGGCAGAAAATGATAAACACTCCAAGAGCAGTGCCACCCAGAAGAAACGTGGAGGAAGTCACCAGATCCGTTGCTAGGAAGAACACTAAGAAAGTTTGGGAATGTTTTCTACCATTTCCAGAACAGTGAAACTTTTCTTCTCTTGTAAATCCTGTGAGAAGACACTGGCACTGGAAATGAGAAAGAGATGGCAATTCCAAAGAAGAGGGAAATGTGATGCTTCCCCTTTCCTTCCTCTATGACTATGGCAGTGTGAGTGACTTGACTGCATGAGAGCACCAGTGTATGAACACCACCAGCTGCTTTAATGCTTGCCATATATGTTTTCTATAATTCCCAATTTTTTGAACAGATCACACTGGTTGAACAAAGCAGAGAGCCCTTGGCATACATGGCCTTGTATTTGTGGTTGGTGATTTTGCAGTCACTGCCCAGGAGGCTCATGAAGCGTGATTTGGCGGTTTGCTGGGACATCAGCTTGAATCACACAAATTTGCTGGCTGCTAGGCACTCACACTTTAGTGCAGTACTCTGAACCTGTTTTCAGGTATTAAAAGAGGGAACCAGTACAAAAGAAACCGTGTTCAGTGAGTAACTTTCATGGCCCAGATATAGGGCTAAAGGCTTCTTTCAATCCTACAATAATCCCCTATGGTGGCCACTGCTATACCAATGTTCCATATGAGCATATCGAGGCACTGAGAAGTCCAGCTATGAACCCCAAAGGCAGAGAGTTTATCCATGTCAGACAGGATTTGAGCCTGGTCTAACTCTGAGGGGAGGGGAGGGAGCCACTACATGAAAGATAAAATTTTGTTAATGTTGGAAAGGCAGTTAACTTTAGATGTGAGGTATATGTAAAACACACACACACACACACACACACACACACACACACACGGCTTCCCTGGCCAGATGGCTCAGTCAATTGGAGCGGCGTCCTGTATACCAAGAGGTTGCAGGTTCAATGCCCAATCAGGGCACATACTTAGGTTTCGCGCTCAATCCCCAGCAGCGGTGCATATGGGAAGCAACCAATGTTTCCCTCTCACATCTGTTTCTCTCTCTCTCTCAAATCAAGAAACATATCCTCAGGTGAGGATTAACAAAACAACAACAACAAAAAACCCACAAGGCAATTTAGTGGGAATATGTTCCATGGGAAAAGTCAGGAGTCCCTACAAACATTTGTATGTTCTTGCCCAGAAGTCTCAGAAATCAGTCCCCACAGGTCTTGCTGTGTCCCAAAAAATTAGAGGTAGAGGGAGAAGTATGTCAAAGACAGAAATGTGCCTGGTCTCCCACAAATAAAATTCATGAAGATACAGAGGAGGAAGAAAGTACTTCTGCCTGGGATCAGGCAGTAACTACTAACAACCTCATTGAGATGTTGGCAGTGAAAGAAAGGGGAGAAATAGAATGGTAACTTCAGGGAGCAGCAGAGATTAGAAGAGATCTGGGCACATCTGAAGGTTTGGAAGACAAATGCAATAAGGGGAGACAGAGAGGGAATGAAACTGCAAGTGGCAAAAGTAGTGGATGGAGCCAAGGCCCAGTGCAGAGGGGTTGGTATAATAAGGGACACACACAGAAGGAGTTCCTCCTTTAACTACCTCAACATAAGGAACGTGTGGACTCATTTCATCTCTTCTCCTACGTGGGAGAGAATACTCCTCAGATTGAAGCATTTCTGAAATTAGTTTTTAAGAACTAATGCAACATACATGCTTGTTTGCATATTGCCCAGTCCTCTTAATAAAAACAGTTGGAGTCAGTGAAAATGAAATGAAATGCCAACACACCTCAACTGTAATAGAAATGCCTTGTAACCTTGAAGTTGAGTTTAATAGAATAAACAAAACAAAATTGTTCTGATGATTCTAAAAAGCAACTGAATTAGTTCCAACTTTAGCAGGGGTTTATTTTGCTTAGCATCATCAAAAAACATTTAGTGAGTGCTTATTGGGTAACGCACGCTAGTTTGAAGCTAGAATGCTAATTAATTTTATTTTCCTTGACTGGACTGTTTTAGACAGGGTTTTATTTTTATTTGGGGGAACTTTTAAACCTATTTTTAAATAAAGTTCACTTTTTTCTGATAAAAGAAAGTGTTTTTATTTTTTCAAAATGTAAAAAGTACAGAACATTTTTTTAAAAAATGAAGAGCAAATGTTTCTTCTACCACTAGAAATAAAAATTGTCAATATTTTGGTGTTTGTCTTGGGAGTGTTTTATTTTTCCTATATGTATGTGTGTCTGCATACACATTTTTATAAACTTATTTTTGTTACTGCATACACATTTTTTAAAGTAGAAATTATATCATATACAGTGTGCATGGATTTAGTAACCTGTTATTCTCACTTAACAACATAAAATATAAAATAAACCATTTCCCCAAGTTATTAAATATTCCACAAAATTAGTTTTAGTTTCTGCATAATATTTGACCACATAAAAAACATATTCATTTAACAAACTCCCTAATATTGGCCATTAATACTATTTCCTTTGGCTGACTTTTTTGTACCATTTTCTAAAGATGTACTATTTTACTAACACTGGATGAAAAACAGCCAGTAAAATTCTTACACAATTACTATGTGAAGCATTATTCAACGAGAGGGTTTCAAGCCGGGTGCCTGCTCAGAGCAGCGCCAGGAGATGTCCTGCCTGGTGCCACCTTTTCCCATCAGAGCCTTGCCCTCCCCATTTGCCACACATCTGTACTTTGGCAATGAGTAGTCTGCTCCATTACATATGATCAGAGGCAATGGCTGACTCTTAACCCAGACTATTTTAAAAGCTTGAATTTTAATGAACATATCAGAGCAGAACAGATGAACCAATTGGCCCCCAATCCCAGACTATGCGTAGAGACAGTCCTTCCTGGGACAGAAAGAGAGTTTAGGGGAAACACTGATAGTTAGCCTGACATAAAAAACGATGTTTCCTCTTGTCATAATGTGGTCATATTATGCCTCAAAAGAAACAAAGGGCTAGATTGTGAAATTATCAATAACTATTTTCTTTTGTGTTATTATTATTAAATATTATGAGAAAAACAGCTTATGATTTTGAGTCTCCACTGTCAGTTCTCAACCCTGATGTTCATTTTAAATATGTGCAGTTGTGCCCTGGCCGGTTTGGCTCAGCGGTTAGAGCATCGGCCTGCGGTCCAGAGAGACCAGGGTTCGGTTCCCGCTAAGGGCACGTACTTCGGTTGCAGTTTGTCCCCAGCCCTGGTTGGTCGTGTGGGTGGCAGCCACTCGATGTGTCCCTTTCACATCGATGTTTCTCTCTCTCCCTCTCTCTTCCTCTCTCTCCCTCCCACTCTATCTGAACAAAAAAAAAAAAAAAGAAAAAAGAAAAAATGTCCTCGGGTGAGGATTAAAAAAAAAATAAAATAAATAAATAAATAAATAAATAAATATGTGCAGTTGTTGTATGTTAATTATACCTCAATAAAGCTGTTAAAAAATTAAGACCCTAGGTGCCCAAAACCCACACCTGCGATTCTGATTTAACTGGTCTTAAGTGGGGCTCCTAATGTGAAGCCAACATCCATTGATGTAATATGTAGTGAATCTCCCCAATTTATTACCCCATAGAAATTGTGAACACAAAGCTATGTTTACCATAACTTGCAAGATACAAATATATGCATAGACTTTTAGAGGGAACCTAGATTCTAAAACTATATCATAATTTCTAGTTCTCATTACTAAACTTCAAACCAAAAAAATCACATTCTTCCTATTATAACTTTCTTTTTACAAAGCTATCGTTGGTTAATTTCCAACTAAATCAACCCAATTATATATCACACCTTTGGCTTATTTCTGCCACTGCCCTGGGTTGGTTTTTAAATCATTACAAAAAGCAGAATGATGAAACATTTTAAAATAGAGATAGACTCAGAAGACCCTGCTCAGCACACAGATTTCTGATTCAGGAAAGCCCAAATCCATATACTTACAGTGCATTTTAGTCCAAATGTTACAACTTAGTAGACCCTGAACTTCGTTAACAAGCTTCATTCAAGTATAGATACAAAAATACAAGCCCATGCATATATACTAAATAGTTCATGATTAAATTTGTGTCTGCTTCCTTGTAATATGGTTCTTATCACTACAACTGTATTTCACTGAATTTCTTATAAAGGAAAGCCCTGTTAATATGATTTCAGCATAAATTGATACTCATTATAGAGACCTTTAAAAAATTACAAGCCATTTCACATGAAGACTAGAGGATAGTTTTCTTGGAGAAAAGATAAAGATGAAACATGAGAATGCTCTTTAAAAATGGGATAGTCTGGCACCTGCTTCAGATTTTCCTAAATTCTCTCAAATAAGCAGCATTTGGCCACAGTGAGCCCCATACCTCTTGCTAAGTGGCCCCAGGCCTGGCACTAGAAACAGCCAGCTTTGGTTCACAGCTTGGCTTTGCCTGGACACCTCCAAGCCCAGCACAAGAAGCAGCCATCAGCAAATCACTTTGTAGCTTATGCCTGGTGGCCCCAAGTAGAACACAGGCAGTGGCTGACCTTGCCCCAGAGCCAGCACACCCAGTGGACAGCTTCAGACCTGGTCAAAGCACCACCACTCAACCATCTCCACAAGTGACACACTCAAGGAATGGACTCAGTGGGTACCAGAACCCTGCTGAAGTAAGTCTTGCTCTGTGTGATGGGCCCCTGCACAGCTGATCCTCCAAGGTGGTCAGAGGTCGGTGATCAGTGGTCACAACCAGCCCTTGCAATTGATCAGCCTGAGTAAATCCCTCCCACTGACATCCCAACAGCAATCAAAACTCAATTACAACAGAAGGGTATAAAGTCCACACAAGGGGTGTACCTCAAGGGCCCAGCTGGGTGACCAGGGAAGCTGTGCCACTGGACCCTACAGGACACCTACTAAAATAGGTCACCCTAGGAAGCCTAGGAGACATAGCAACTCTACCTAATACATAGAAACAAACACAGGGAAGCAGCCAAAATGAGGAGACAAAGAAACATGTCCCAAATGAAAGAACAGAACACAACTCCAGGAAAAAAACTAAATAAAATGGAGATAAGCAATCTAATAGATGTTCAAAACACTGCTTATAAGGACGCTCAATGAACTTAGTGAGAATTTCAAGGAACTTCGTGAGAACATCAAGGAACTTAGTGAGGACCTCAAGAGCATAATAAAGGACCAGTCAGCAATGAAGGATGCACTAACTGAAATAAAGAATAATTTACAAGGAATCAATAGTAGAGTAGGTGAAGCCAAGAAGCAAACCATCAAATTGGAATATAAGGAAGCAAAAAACACCCAATCAGAACAGCAAAAAGAAAAAAGAATCCAAAAAATTGACGATAGTATAAGGAGCCTCTAGGACAGCTTGAAGCGTACCAACATTCACATCACGGGAGTGCCAGAAAGAGAAGACAGAGGGCAAGAAATTGAAAACCTATTTGAAAAAATAATGACAGAAAACTTCCCTAACTTGGTGAAGGAAAAAGACATATAATCCAGGAAGCACACAGAGTCCCAAACAAGATGAACCCAAAGAGGTCCACACCAAGGCACATCGTCATCAAAATGCCAAAGGTTAAATACAAAGAGAGAATCTTAAAAGCAACAAGAGAAAAGCAGTTCATTACCTACAATGGAGCTCCATAAGGCTGTCAGTCGATTTCTCAAAAGACACTTCGCAGGCCAGAAGGGAGTGGCAAGAAATATTTAAAGTGAAGAAAAGCAAGGACCTACAATGAAGATTGCTCTATCCTGCAAAACTATCATTTAGAATTGATGGACATATAGTTTCCCAGATAAGAAAAAGCTAAAGGAGTTTGTCACCACCAAACCAGTATTATATGAAATGTTGACGGGTCTTCTTGAAGAAGATAAGAAAATATGAACAATAAAATGGCAATAAATACATATCTATCAACAATTGAATCTACAAACAAAATGAACAAGCAGAACAGAAACAGACTCATAGATACAGAGGACTTTTTGTTGGTTGCCAGATGGGAGGGGGTTTGAGGGGATGGGTGAAAAATATGAAGGGATTAAGAAGTACAAATTGGTTGTTAGACTGACAAACCTCAAAGGGAAGGGGGTGGGGGTGGGAAGAGAGAAACCAAAGAACTTATATGCATATATGCATAAACAAAAGACTCAGACAATAGTGTGGGGAAGACTGGAGGGGTGTGGGAGTGGGGAGGAGGGGGTCAAAGGGGGGGAAAGGAGGAACATCTGTAATACATTCAACAATAAAGATATGTCTAAAAAGAAAAAATAAATAAATTAATTAATTAAAAGAAAAAATAAATAAATAAAAATGGGATGAGCATCCAGGAGTATGTACAGTGGTTGGCAGTCCCCTCTGCACAGGAAGCTCCCTGGGGCACTTGCAGAAAAATGCTGATGCTTGAGTCCTATTCCCAGGGACGTAACTGGTCTAGGGTAGGGACTGGGCCTTCATCCATTTTTAAAGCTCATTCTAAAGTGTGTTAGAAGTAAACCTTCCCCTGAGGTACATTTTACTTCAATAACCTACTAAGAACTCTGTAACAAGCAGAACTGTTCAAGGAAGTAACAACTCACCTCATGGGAGGTGAGTCCCCTGTCACAGTAAGCTTGGAAGGAGGGGCTACATATCTGGGCCCCAGTCAGGGACCATGAAAAAAGGGGTCCTAAAATCTTTGAAACAATTTTTTTTCTTCTATACTAGTTCTACCTATGGTCAGTATTTAAGTTAGAATAAGAAAACAAAAATACCTCATTTGCAACGCCATCGTTAAAACAAACAGATTGTATAAAATCTTTCATATTATCCACATTAAACTTGTTACTCTACAAAATAAAATTAAAATTTTATTCTTTTCAGTGTCTATTAAATTTTTTTCCTTCCACAGTGAATTGAATTATATTCTAGTTTTTGATACTCCTTCTTCTACTTCAGCCTGTAAAAGGCCTTTTTAAAGTAATTGGCATTTATTTTTCTTCAGTTGATAAAATAATTCCTCATTCTAAATGTTCTTTGAAATGTCATTGGTACAGAACTATCTATGGATTCTTTTTCAATTATCTTTCCTTTTTAAATTTTTTTATTCTTAAGCATTAATATAAAAATTTCCTCTAACCCTTTCTGGGAGATATATTTTGGTTCTTATTTAAAGGACGATACACCTTTGAGGGTTTTTTCCTGTTAAATTTAGACAAGGTAATACATGCAGAAGCAAATAGAATAAAAAGAAATAAGTCCCTTGATGTGCCTATCCTTTGGTTGGAATTTTCTTTAAAGCTTTGCTCTTTGTTGTATCATATCACTGGGCTGATACTACATATGCTCTTTTGCAACTTGCATTTTCAATGTAATAATGTGTCTTGAGATCCTTCCATACCAGTACATATGGGTTTGCATCTCTTTTTAAAAAATATTTTATTGATATTTATGTATCTATTTTTAGAAACACAGCTATACTTAATTTTTTTTTATTATTAATTTACTTTTGTTACAGATGGTTCTCCTTTTTCCCCTGTTAACACCCTCCTCCCGATCCCACCCCTCTCCCTGCCCCCAGTATTGGAGAGACGAAGGGAGAGGGAGAGAGAGAGAAACATCAATATGAGAGTGCAACATCGACCAGCTGCTCCTTGCCCCCTACCCGGGATCTATCCTGCAACCCAGGCATGTACCCTTGACTGGGAATCAAACTAGCAACCTTCTGATACACGAGATGATGCCCAACCACCTGAGCCATAACCGCGAGAGCTGGATCTGCATCATTTAACAGACACACAACATGTGGCTCCCATAGGGTTTCTCTTATGTGGTTTTTCTTATCCTTGAGTGGTTTTTACAGTGGCATTCTCTGGCTATATTTCTGCCATGGAGTTTCTTTTTTTCTCTGAGAGAGACCACAAACATTTCATTAATTTGTTATTAATTCCACTGTTAACAGATATTTCATTTGAACCCATTTTCACTATTAAAAACAAAACTACAATGGATAACCATGTAACTATACGTTACAAATAATGGAATTTCTATGTCAACAATTTATTTGCACTTCAAATTTTGCTAAAAAGTACAGACTGACTTCCAAAAAGGCTAATTATTTACACACTTATAACAATGTATAAGAAAATCATTTCTTGCCCTGGCCGGTTTGGCTCAGCGGTTAGAGCGTCGGCCTGCGGTCCAGAGAGACCCGGGTTCGGTTCCCGCTAGGGGCATGTACTTCGGTTGCAGTTTGTCCCCGGCCCTGGTTGGTCGTGCGGGTGGCAGCCACTCGATGTGTCACCTTCGCATCGATGTTTCTCTCTTTCTCTCTTCCTCTCTCTCCCTCCCACTCTATCTGAACAAAAAATGAAAAAGTGTCCTCGGGTGAGTATAAAAAAAAAAAAAAAAAAAGAAAACCATTTCTCTACTTCTTTGCCAACATTAGATACTTTAATTTTTCCAATCTTAGAGGCAAAAGACACTGTTGTGTTTTGCCAAAGTTTGGAGTACAAGTCAACATAGCAATTTTCTAGATTGTTGTTGCATTTTTTTAAAAATGTTCATAGCAGAGCTATTTACAATAGCTAAGATCTGGAAACAGCCCAAGTGTCTGTCAGTAAATGAGTGGATAAAAAAGCTGTGGCACATTTACACAATGGAATACTATGCAGTTATAATTACCCTTTGACACAGTTTGGAGGGACCTGGAGAGTATCATGCTAAGTGAAATAAGCCAGTCAGAGAAAGACACACATCATCACATGAACTCACTTATATGTGGAATTTAATGAACAAAATAAACTGACGAACAAAATAGATCCAGAAACGTGGAAGCAGGGAACAGACTGTAGAACTTTAGAGGGAAGGGGGGAGGGAGGAGCGGGAAGAGATAAATCAAAGAACTTATATGCATATATGCATAACCAATGGACACAGACAATAGTGTGGTGAAGATGGGGGGACAGGAGTGAGGAGGGGTGTCAATGGGAGAAAGAAGGGGGACATATATAATACTTTCAACAATGAAAATAAATTTTAAAAAAACGAAGCTAAAGTATCATAGCAGATGTCAAAAATCTACCCCCACACCTGTCATTTTTCTCAGATTCTAAGATTCCAAGATATCTTTGCAGACAACTCCTTCCTATCTATAAATCCTTACCATTGCAGCCTTCAAAAGACAACTCAAAACTCACCTCCCTCAGGAAGCCTTCCTTGATTAATCCCCTTGATCGCACACATTTTTATTCTTCTACTCTGATCTCTCAATACTTACAATATTTAGTTTGTGCTGACTCTTAAATCTCCCTTTCTATCTCCCAATAATACTAGTAAGGTAAATACATAGGAAGCAATTAACCACCAGAAGTGAATAAATGTTTATTATATAGTACATTTATTATATTTAGTTGTTCAGCCAATATTTATTTATAGGGTGCTGTATTAGACCCAATACAGTCCCTGTCCCTGCTCCACCTTGTCTCCAACCCCACCAGCTGTCGCAGTCTCCTTGGGAGTGATAGCTCTGGCTCAGGCTCTGTCATGAGCACATGGCATGAGATATAGCAGCTCTGACACCCCAGTCCTTAACTGGTATTGTGGAGGCTCTGGCTCCTCCCACCACTTCAGGAATCCCATGAAACACCATGCTGTGGAGTATAGTATCTGGCTTCCCCACAGGTTGACCAGTGGGGCTGGGTAACACAACCTGGAAACAATGGAATAACCTTGGCCAGTTGGAGACAGGAGACAAGAAGGATCAAGAAGGTCAATTCCTTGCCTTTCCTACCTGTGACAGACTGTGTGAGGTACAGTGGTTCCAAAGACCTGTCTGCAAGAAAATGCATGTCATAGAGCAAGAAAGTCTGGGCAGCTTAATAATGTGGTGTCCTGTACTGGTCTGCTTCCCCTATTTCTTCACTATAGCTGTTCTGAAATTGCATCTCCTCAAAAAGCCTTCCTATGTAAGTTTTGCTTCAGACTTTGTTTTCTAGAGAACCCAAGCTAAGGCAAGCCTACTATGTATATAACCACTGCACTATACATTAGCCTAGCCCTGAGTAGGGGTACAAAAGACAGATAAAAGAAACCAATCCTGTCTACAACAACCTTACAATCTAATTGGGGAGGCAAGACATCTACACATGTAACAATAAGTGAGAAGATATAATGAAGGATATAATGAAGATATAATGAAGGCGAAAAAACAGAATGTAGTAAATGGATTAATTGTGCAGAGGGTTAGAAAACGGGAACTATTTTATAGTGCTCTTTGTAATAGTGCATCCAATAAATACAAAGGTATTCACAGAGAAAAGGAAAACCATCCAATCTACCTACAGCCAACTGCTAGGGAAGAGGTTGGGAGGGAATGCTGGGAGTGTACTCCTTGAGGGAATTGCCCTAGTGAAGACTGTACAGCTGCAGCAATGGGTGTTCATGGAAAGCAGGGGAAGGGAGCAGGTACTGCCTCACCCTAGTTGATTGAGTTTGGTGGGGAGCATGATGCAATGAGAAGCATGACAAAAGAGATAATAAAAGCTTCTTAATTAAGTGGTTGTTTCACATCCTAATTTCTGCCCACAAAAAGGAAATGAGAGGGCTGTGTGGCTCCTGTAGGGTTTCTCATAACATGGTTTTTCTTATCCTCGCTTTTTACAGTGGCTTTCTCTGGCCACAAACATTTCATTTGTTTTCTGCACCAGAAGAATGACTCTTCCATGGCAGAACAGGGCCAGCAGCTCACGTGAGCCCATTCCTCTGCTCCAGCGTAACCAAAATACTCACCTTCATCTGGCAAGGATTACTACAGGAGATTTAGATAACATATTTGCTTTAAATAAAACTGCAGCCCTGGCCGGTTTGGCTCAGCGGTTAGAGCGTCGGCCTGCGGTCCGGAGAGACCCGGGCTCGGTTCCCACTAAGGGCATGTGCCTCGGTTGTAGTTTGTCCCCGGCCCTGGTTGGTTGTGCGGGTGGCAGCCACTCGATGTGACCCTTTCACGTCGATGTTTCTCTCTCTCTCTCTTCCTCTCTGTCCCTCCTACTCTATCTGAGCAAAAAATGAAAAAAATGTCCTCAGGTGAGGATAAAAATAAAAAATAAAATAAAATAAATAAATTAAAACTGCAAATACAATTCTAGGAGTAAGACAGAGACAATAAATACAACACATTTATAGCACCACAGTGTCTATTTTAATCAGTATTTTATAGATGTTTTGAGACATTTCAACAAAATTGATATGGCTGACAATGTCTGGGGCAGGGCACAGAAGATAAGACCTTACGCCGTGGCAAAGAATGCTGCTTTATCAGAACTATGCTTTGTCATCATTTCTCTGATCACAGAGATGTTTCTACAGCAGGTCACACGTTCTGGCCAGAAGGCAATCATGCAGAGATTTTTTTTCTTTCATTTTATATCTAATTGCCAACCTCTATGGCAAAGAAACAACTAAAAATAAAAGTCATTCTTAACTAGACAAATTAATACCCCAAGGAAAATCTTGGGGTTTTATAATATACTTTTCAGACTTAAATTTCTTGCCCAGGTGGTTGAAAGGCCTAGGATCTCCAACAAAGCAGAAGGAAACCAGTAGAAGGGAAAGGAAACTTTAATGAAATTTCAGTCACTGCAGAACAGTTCACACATCCTATTAATTACTATTGCCATTCATAATTAAGTGAGGCTCCTCATGGATCTACTAGCACTGCTATCAAATGGCACCTACTTTTATAAACTCTCAAAGAGGTTGTGCTTTACGACAGTTCCCTCCCATTTCTGCTCCATGCTGTTAATCTTTCTGCTCAATTAACTGACAACATAACAAACACACGTCTTCCAGAGAAGATTCCTAGTTTGGGAACATCACTTTTTCAGGGGTTGCTATCGTCATTGGCCATTTATTTCAGTTTCCCATGTTCCCTTAAAGAATGACTGACTAAATGCCTCACAATTCTCTGCTTTTGCCATATAACATGCTTTCCACAATCTTATCAAATAATTTGGTGCTTCTAGGGATATTTAAAATAACGACAATAGCCTATTATAATTGCAATGGAGAAAAGAAATAATTTTCTTGTAACTGAGGTAAATATTCCAGTAATTCATTCCGGAGTTCATGTCACAATCACTTATAGAATGTTTTTCCTTTTTACTCAAACATCCAGCCCTCAAACCCCAAATCTCTGGACACCAGGCAGGTGACTTTCCTCTTTATTTGATCTTTTACAAGTTGTTGAGGTAACACTTCTGTATGTACCTGACAGTTATTCATTACTTATCTTTCTGATACATAGCAGCCCTTTGAGCCAAAGTGACTTTCACCAATATGTATACCAAGTGGGCAGAAATTCTCCATGTCTCACATTGAACTGCAACCACAACATTTTAGCATTGCAAGCTGCTGTCACTAAGACTGGGCCAATTGGCTCCACACTGATTTCAGCAGAGAAATAAAAGCATGGCCCTCTAGAAGCCACATTCATGGAATAAACTACATCTGTGACACACAACAAGAAACAACCTTCCAGTGACTGGGAGAGGTACGATCACCCACTTCTTGAGAGCTGTGGTACCACAGATCTGCACTTCATTGGTCTTTTTCAGAGTTCAAGGCCAGTGCAAGAGGACTTGTTTACTTATATTTCTAAACTAGAGATCCTCTCACCAAACAAAAGATTTCTGTGCTTCCATAAAGCACACACTATCACAGCATATTTTGAGAAGAAAGACAAGCCCTTCACAGAATACATGCAGATGAGTTTCTCCAGGACACAAATGGCTGGTGTGATCTCAGGACGAGAGTTTTACTGGAGTATGGTAATATTTGGGACAAATGGTGATGCTCCATCTTGCAGTGGAGAGCACCACAGCCTAAGTCATGAAAACTGCCTCGGCCTGATCACACTTATTAAACAACTATGCACTAGAAAGTACACCACCATCCTCATTTTCACATTATGTCAAGGCCAATACTTAATTTGATTGATTCAAAACATTTAATATAATTTTAACATTTTATATGATCATGTAGGTTTTTTCTAGTTTATTTTCCAGTATGAAAATTTATTTTTGGGGGAGATGTGTGAAAAGGTGAAGGGATTAAGAAGTACAAATTGCATCTGGCCGGTGTGGCTCAGTGGTTGAGCATCAACCCATGCACCAAGAGGTCACTGGTTCAATTCCTGGTCAGGGCACATGCCCAGGTTGTGGGCCTGATCCCCAGTGGGGGGCATGCAGGAGGCGGCCAATCGATGTTCTCTCTCATCGATGTTTCTATCTCTCCCTCTTCCTTCCTCTCTCTCTAAAATCAATAAAGAAAACTTAAAAAAAAAAAAAAAAAAAAAGAAGTACAAATTGCCAGTTATAAAAATAGTCATGGTGATATAAAGTACAGCATAGGGAATATAGTCAATAATATTGTAATAACTACGTATGGTATCAGGTGGGTACTAGACTTATCAGGGTATATAAATGTCTAATCATTATGTTGTACACCTGAAACTAATATAATATTTTATGTCAGCTGTAAATGAAAAATAAAAAAATATTTTAAAAAGGAAATTTATTTACAGTGGCATTTGATTGTGACACAAATACTTTCCAAGCAACTCAGTGGCAAACAAAAATCATTTTTAAAATTCTGCTCTGAATTTTAAAAATTACTTTGAGAGTTTTTCAGGAGTGATTATTCTCTCCCCATAACCTCTAAAAATATCTCACAATCCCCTTGATAATAAGAGGCACTAATAGGATATACATATGCTTAACTGGTTTCACCAAAAAATTTGCAGTGTATCTACCCTGGTTAGTGCTTATCATATGTATTTTTCTTTCACCCTTCTCAGAGTCACTGGTTCATTTTTTTTTTTTTTTTTTTTTGAGAGTACGTGCCCTTAGCGGGAACCGAACCTGGGTCTCTCTGGTACGCAGGCTGATGCTCTAACCGCTGAACCAAACCGGCCAGGGCCATTTTTTAATTTAATTAAAATAACTGCCATCATCCCCAAAACTGTTCTTAAAAGATAATATGTCATGTGTTTTCACAATATGCTTCTCATCTGGCAGTTAATTTCCCTGGGGAGTACTGCAAATGTTTTATTTTCAGATAATCTCCAATTTGCTTCTTCTTCATAATCCTGCCCAGCTCACATTCAAAATTTTCTCCTGTACATCCTTCTTCTTTTAACATATTTCAAGGAAGAGATATGATTTATATTGTTTATAATTCAACCTCACTATTTGCTCATTCACCTACTTGCAAGAGATTTTAAATTTTAATGCTCAAAATATAAATAAAATAAAACTGCATGTCTATTAAATGTTGCTCTTCTCATCTAAGCTTACTCAGCATTCAATCTCTTTTTTATGAGTTTGGAAGGGTATTCTAAGATATATATTAAGTATCATCCTGATAAATAAGACATGCATAGGACACAGAGAAGTGAGAGCTCGCCTAGCTGCTCTCACTTCAAAAGGCATCCTTTCCCCCAAGAAAGTTACATGTCTCCACTCCCATGTCAACACTGGCAATTCCTCTAGATAAGACAAAATCTTTTTATGCCAAGACTAGAGAGATAACTTAAAATATGGCAGATAAGTCATGATTTGATTTTGTAGTAATGAATTAAAGTTGGATCCATTCTTGAGGATAGGTTTCAGTTTTGGAGTGGGAGTGTCCAGTGGGCATTGTACCCCTCCAGTAGCACCACAGAAAAAATAATTTTTTAAAAATAGGAAAGTTGGGGCCAGTAAATATATTTGATTTTTCATTTTTATTTATGACAGAACCATCTATTCAATAACAAATCAGGAAGTCTGATACTTTAGTATTTTTACAATCCTTTAATTCTACATATATACTTAATTTGCAGTCACCTGCAAGATTGAGGAATCTGGGGAAAAGAACAGATCTTATTTTTCTTTGGACTTAGTCAATACTTACTTCCTCCATCAATCATTAAAAATACCTACTTTTGCCCGGCCGGTGTGGCTCAGTGGTTGAGTGTGGACCTATGCACCAAGAGGTCACCAGTTCAATTCCCAGTCAGGGCACATGCCCAGGTTGTGGGCCTGATCCCCAGTGGGGGGCATGCAGGAGGCGGCCAATCTATGTTCTCTCTCATCGATTTTTCTCTCTCTCTCTCCCTCTCCCTCCCTTTCTCTCTCTCATATCAATAAAGAAAAGAAAAAAATATATATATATAAATATCAATAAAGAAGGTAAAAAAAAAATATATATCTACTTTGGTAGATACTACTGCAGAGATTCTGTTTTCTGAACACACACACAATAAATCTTTGCAAACACTTTATGATCTCCTTTATGCATTTCTACCTTGGAGAAAATCCCCATTTCTAAACAGTGAGCAACACTTTGCTAAAAGAAGAAACAATCGGTGTGTTTTGAATGAATGCAAAGCTCTTAGGAATATATGAATTGCATTTTTATATAAGTATGTATATAAATAAATTCTTATCCACTTTTCTTGTAGTCACATATTTTAAGGAAATCTAGATTCCTAAATAGTAAGAGGGGTTTCTCAGCTATCTAGAAAGAAATGAGACTAATTCCCCAATTCATAAAACATTTTCCACCTCCAATAGTACCTACAGACCAACTACTCATTTTATACTTATTCTATGTGAATTTATGTTGTGACTTGACTTTTTAAAATTTTTTTTTATTAATTTATTTTTGTTACAAATGTTTCTCCTTTTTTCCCCATTGACACCCTCCTCCCCATCCCCCACCTCGTCCCCAGCTTTGTTGTCCATGTCCATCAGTTATGCATACATATGTATAAGTTCTGTGGTTTATCTCTTCCCTCCCCCCGACCCCCTCTTCTGAGGGTTGTCAGTCTGTACCCTACTTCCACATCTCTGGGTCTACCCTGTTCCTCAGACTGTTATGTTTATTATATTCCACAAATGAGTGAGATCATGTGAAATTTGTCTTTCTCTGCTTGGCTTGTTTCGCTTAGGATAATACTCTCGAGGTCCCTCCATGTCGTCTCAAAGGATAAGAGATCTTTCTTTCTTACAGCTGCATAGTACTCCATTGTGTATATGTACCACAGCTTGACCTTTTAAGGTATCCGTGGCTCCTCTTCCCAGCTATTTCCTTGGTCTCCTAACTTTGGTCTCATAGGATCTCCCACAGCCCAGAGTAGAAACCCAATAAATATCCAGATAACCTAGATGTCTCCATACCCCTAGTTTTATATTTTTCCATTACATGACACTGTCTCAGAGCTCTCCAGGAAAGCATCTTTCAGAATTGTGGGGAGTGGGTGTTGGAAAAAATAAGAAGAAACTATTCATGGTAAATATCTCCTTAATATAGTAAGAGCATGTTTCTAAAAGAAAAGTGCCTGTTAACAAAGAGTTAATGAAACCCACAACTGTTTGAAAGCAAAGATCTAACTCCATTCCTCCCACACACCTTAAAATAGCACATACAGGAAAGCAACCCTACACAGACAGTTCAGAAGGATTCATTACACTACCACTATGAAGTCAACATAATGGTAGGTGTTGGGAAAACAAGATTGTGTGTGTGTGTGTGTGTGTGTGTGTGTGTGTGTGTTAACAACATAAAAGAATCATAAACTCATGTTAGATGGAGTGGAATAGGTTGAAACATTATGAGAGAAATTAGTGTGAGCTATATTAGCACGCTCTGGTTTAATTTTAAAAACCTCATCTTTGTCGTGTCATACTAAGGTATTTCATATGCCATTTGTTAATGTTTATGTATTTAATAATCACATATTCAAATATTTGTAAGTATTCCATAATATAGATCATTGCAACTTCATTTATAATACACAAATGTTCATTTTAAAGGATTCGAAAATAAATATTATGAAATAGAATAAATTTCCAAAATTGTGAGCAAGTGTTTATCAATCAACAACAAAGGTCAATACTTTCTGTTGAGAATGTTTCCATCACTGTAACAGCATTGAGAAGCAAGGGAATATGTAAAAAATAATTTTATCATTATCTGTCTGTTGAATTTAAAATCCTTCACAGATTCTGCATAATTAGTAAGGAAGAACACATTTATGGAATTTATTAGAAAAACTAAGTTTTTCTTAGTAAGAAAAGTAATTAAAACCTATAAACATCAGATTTTCTGAAGATAAACTGAGAATGTGAAAGCATTTTGTAAGTGGAAAATCGTTATCATGAAGTAGGTGTTAGAATCATCATTGTCATTTCAGTTGTAAAATTACTTGAAGGAAAAAAGCAGAACACAAAATTAATATATAGCATGACCCCAATTCTATTTCCTTTTTAAATAAAAGAGGTATTATTCCTTCTGTATTCCAGGTTGGAAACTGAAGCTACTCACAAATCAAGGAAAACCAATGGGGTAGTAATCACTGACAGAATAATCATTTTGCTATTCAATCTTTGCTTTCTGATCAATCTTCACAGCTTATTTTGAGAATTCCGTGTTCTTAGCTATTGTTAGGATCTTTTCTTCTTTTTAATCATCACTGGAGGATATGTTTTTACTGATTTTTAGAGAGAGAGGAAGTGAGAGAGAAAGAGAGAGAGAGAGAGACATGTAAGAGAGAAACATCGATCAGTTTCCTCCCCTACTTGCCCCAACCAGGGATCAAACCGCAACCCAGGTATGTTCCCTGACCGGGAATCAAACTCGAAACCTTTTGGTATATGGGATGACACTCCAACCAACTGAGCCACCTGGCCAGGGCTATTGTTAGGATCTTAAGAGTTTACAGAGCCTTCTGACGCCCCTGTGGAGATTATTGATTCAGTATATTTAATCACAGTCTATCTAACAGGAGGACAAATATCAGACAGACAGAATGGCAACAGCCCCTCCATAAGAACTGTAGGTATGTTTATTACATACCACACAGAGTGGACCAGCACTAAGAACAGGTCTATGGGACACGAGGGTTCCAACCACCTCTGCAGCAACATGGCATTTCATAGACAATGCCTCCTCTAGGAGCACTTCACAAGTTCTTACCTGCTCAGAAGAATGTTTTTTCTATGAAGAATTTTTCCACATTTTCCTATGCCTCTTTTCTGAGCTGCAATATCAACCATGCAGCCTTCAAATGCTATATTGCATCCTAAAATCAGGGCTTCAAATTAATTATATCTCTTAGTGCTTTAAGGTCAAAAGTCTATAGCTAACCTTTATTTAGTGCTGCATGCCAGGCGCTACAATAAGGAGTTTGCATGCATTACTTTATTTCATAAACAGTTTTGATAGGTAGTACTATCATTATCTCCATTTTTCCACATTAAAAAACCAAAGCTGAGAGAACCTAGGTAATTTGCTTAAAGTTACCCAACCAGTAAGTGGCTAAGCTGGGATCTAGCCCAGGTCTGTATGTCTCTGGCCCAAACCCAGTAGTGTATGTGAAATATTTCAAACATACTGAGAAGCAGAGCATATAATACATATTACTTAGCTTTGACACAAATATACTTATATTGAAAGATACAGATAATACTTGATATAAAAATATATTTTAAAATATAATGGAGTTTCTCTATCCAAAAGAAAAAGGTAATAGGAAGAAAGGACAAAAATGAATCTACAGCCTCATAAATAAAATCCTATTAAGCACAGTGCCAATTATTGAAAAAGTACTTACTAAAAGTTCACTGGACCCCTAACATTTTCTTATTCAAATATGTCAAGGAGGTCAGGAAAGATAATCTGAATAAGAACATGACTCTCAAAAGGGGAGCAATGCATCCAAGCTCTGTAGTGAAAGCTGCCCTTTCCCACCTGCTCTGGCCCTCCCCAACCCTGGCTTCAGTGGGCTGGTCTTCTCATTTCAGCCCCCTGGTGCTCCAGTCCAGGCTTAGCTTCCAGCAGCCAAGAGAAGATGCTACTGGAGAGGCTGAGAACTGGGGGGCAATCAGAACAAGATGCGAAATAGTTACCTCTAGGCAGAAGTGCGAGGGATATAGTTGGGGACAGGAATTCAACTAAAACCAGATTTTACTTCAAACCCCACAAATATTTATGGGGGGAGCAGACAGTGTGTAAAATACAGTGAGATACCCAAATTATATGTGGATCCTGTTATACATGGCAGTTTAATGGTCCTAAAAATGCTTTAATTACTTCAGTTATTTAATCAAAATCTATTATTGCTCCCCACTGTCCTATACTAGATCAACTTTTGACTAAGGAAGGTGATCACAATTTGGTCTGTTTTACTCACCCAATCTACTTCTATTCCTAGCACAAAAGCTCTGCTCAAACCAGTATTCCTTACCATTTCACAAACTTGTCTTTATTCTGGAATTCCCACTCTCTACCCTCCTCACTCCAAATCCTACGACACCTCAAAGCCTATCTCCATTTTTTTTTTCTTCCAGGAAGATGTCTCTAACCATTACTACTTTCAGGGATGACTCCATTCCCCAAAGACCCACTGTATAAATATCTCTACCCTTGACCTAGCACTTAATTAATGAGCAATGCAGGCACATGTATTTGTTTCCGCTGAATTAGTCTGCTCTTCTCAACTAGATGAATTCCTAGAAGGCAAACACTACCTGTGCCTCCCACAAGGCAGCTCTTATGAATAAATAATAAACTGCCTCACCCACATTTTTACTGATAATGTATTCTTAAGTTCAGTAGTTTTCAAAAGTTGAGTGTGCATAAGAATCACCTGCAGAGTTTGTTTGGCACAGATAGCTGGGCATTACCCAAGTTTCTGAGTCTGTAGGCCAAAGGAGAGGCCTGAGAATCTGCATATCTAATAAGTCCCAAGATGATGTAGATGGTCTTGTGCCCACACATTGAGAACTACTGGTGTAGTTCACTTATATGAGTGAGCACCAGGTGATAACTGGTAGGAGAAGGATATTGAGAAAGGCATAGGACAGGAAGCCCAAAGAGTTGGCCTCTTGGCTTATTCTGTTACTAGCCACTACTATCTGGCCATGGCAAGTTCATGATTTTAGTTTACTCTCTCATCATGAAGTTGGGATAATAAATAATGTTTACTCAATTTCTTGAGACTGTTATGAGGATCAAATGTGTTCAAATGAAAACAATGAGGATCAAATACACATGAAAGCAAACTGTAAAGTAAATTACTTTACAAATATGTCTGGCACATAATAGGCATTCAGTAAATATTTGCTGCATTTAATTATTATTTGTCCCAAAACTTCAATTCTAAATCAAGTTTCTTGAGGAGTGGACTGATTTTATTCTTCAATACAATATTAATAATTGGAGAGAAATTTTCATGAGACTTACTCATAATTACCAACAATTTTATCTTTAAGAGAAAAAGAGAGAGGGATTCGGAGATGGAAATGGATTAAGTGGAAGCAACACTCACCTCCCAAGACCAAACATGAATTACAACTAAAATATAAAAAATGATCCTGAATAACCAACTTAAGACTAGCTAGAGAGAACCCTTCTAACCAAGGACATAAAGAGGAGGTGACATCAAGATCAGTAGGAAGTATGGAGGCATGAGAGGGCTGGCTGGGCTCCTCCAGGCAGTATCTAAAGTTCTGGAGGGATATCTCAGCTGTGGGAGTTCCCCCTGAGAAGGCTGGGTTCAGAAGCAGGAAAGGTGCCCACATAACATCTGGCTGTGAAAAGCACTGGAGGTTCTATCTGGCAGGGAGAGGTGGCTAGAAACACAGGCACCCTCTTAAACGGTCAACACACTATATTTTGTTTGCAGCTATGCACACTGGATTCTGGCAGAGGGAGGGCAGAGTGGACTAAAGCTGCATGAGAGTCTGGAGTTGGTGGCTCCAGAGAGAGAGCTGAGATGGCAGCTGCTAGTATTCCTGTGCTGTCATTGCTCCACACTGCAGAAGTCATCTTTCTCAGGCAGATCTTTGCCAATCTGGCAGCTTTAGCCTAGAAGGAAGCAATTGCCCCACCCATTGGAAATACTCCCTCCCTGACCTCTGGAGTTTATGCCTGGCTGAGAACTACAGCGTGAGGATCATTAAGTAACTGAGACTAACAGTCAGCCTGCAGACAGAGGCAGATCTCTGGGTGCTATGAATCTTTGCCTGACCTGCTCCTCTGCCCAGGTCTACTAAAAGCAGACCTCAGTGTGCAGCTTGGTCTCTTCCATGTGCACCTATCCTCAGCAGAGGGAGCTATAAGTAATGGATCACTGATTGCTCCAAACAAGGTACTCAGGACCAATCACAAACAGAATCTGACACTGGCCTGGATCAGAGACCCTCCAAAGAAGCTGAAACCAATAAACCCAGTGGCCAGCTTCATTCAACAACAGAGCAGAATACAATAAGCTTCACAAGCAGTTTATCCACAGAAAAATTTTGGCAAGGTCCAAACCCTGCTGAGGTGAATTGTGCTGCATGTGATAAGCACCTGCACAGCAGCTTCTACACTGTGTTGTGAGTTGAGCCTCATTCTCAGCCAGACTGAGGGCCAAGCCAATGCATGGATGAGCCAGTAGAAATCAAGACTCAATTACAACAGGAGGGCCAACACAATGTGCACAGGGGACATTATTAAGCACCCAGGTCTGGTGATCATGGAGGCTGTGGCACTGGATCCCAAAAGTCACCTACTACATAAGGCCACCCTATCAAGAATGGGAGTCATAGCAGATTTCCCTAATACAGGGAAACAAACCCAAACAGGCAGCCAAAATGAGGAGACAAAGAAACAAGTCCAAAATGAAAGAACAAGAAAATTCTCCAGAAGATGAGCTAAATGAAATGGAGAAAAGCAATTTATTAGAAACAAAGTTCAGAGTAATTATTATAAAGATGTTCAACAGCATAAAAAAAGATATAGAAACTATGAAGAAAAAAACAATCAAAATGAAGAATGACACAGCAGAAGTAAAGAATACACTGGCAGAATTAAACAGCAGATTAGAGGAAGCCGAGAATTGGATCAGCAAATTAGAAGACAGAGTAGAAAAAAACAAAAAAACAAAAAACCGAGAACCTAAAAGAAAAAACAAAAAACCAAAAAACAAAAACCAGAACAGTTTAAGGGAATTGTGGGACAATGTAAAATGTAACAACATCTGCATCACAGGAGTGCCAGAAGAAGAAAAAAGTGAGTAAGAGTTAGAGAATCTATTTGAAGAAATAGTGGCAAAAAACTTCCCTAACTTGGTGAAGAAAAAAGTCACACAAGTTCAGAAAGCAGAGAGTCCCAAGCAAGAAGAACCTAAAGAGACCCATGCCAAGACACATCATAATTAAAATGCTAAAAATTAAAGATGAAAAGACAAGCTTAAAGGCAGCAAGATAAAAGCAATGTGTTACCTACAAAGGGACTCCAATAAGGCTGCCACCTGATTTCACAATAGAAACAGTACAGGCCAAAGGGGAATGGCATGAAGTATTCAAGATAATGAAAAGCAAAAACCTGAGGAGCATTATCTCAATCCCTTGAGGTTTTGCTTCCCCAAATTTGTCAATAGTTTGGATCAGATAAACTCACAAAATTCTTCACAAGTTTGAACGTTACTTACTTTGACACTAGAAACACAAAGAGGTTTTTCTCAGATATTTACTGTGAGAACCTGGTCAAACTCCTGGAGGAAAACTCAACAAAAGTCTACTGACCCTAAAAAACAGTGAAGGGAAGAGAGAAGCCATCATGCTGAGCCTCTGTCCCTTCAGCCTGAGTTGAAGATATGCTCACTTTAGGGAAGATAATGAGGATGCTGCAAGAAAGCTATTTGCATGGAGGAACTTTTCAGAAGATATTTCTACCTTAAAAGTATTAGGCAGAAATTAACATTAAAATTGCTGGAGAGACTGGAAAAAATGACAACGTAGTGAATAGAAGCTACACAAACCGTCTCCCAGGACCAAGCCGAAATTACAATTAAAATAAAGACAAATAACAGGGGAAAACCAAATGAAGAGCAGCTGGAGAGAACCCTTATAACCAGGGACAGAAAGAGGACACCAAATCGAGCCTGGTAGGAACTGCAGAGGTGCGAGAGGGCTGGCTGGGTCCCTACACAGCAGCCAAGGGCTGTTTTAGCCGTGAGAAGTTCCCTCTAAGAAGTCGGGGTTGAAACCCCAAGCTGGCTCCACAGCACAGAGTGGCGGCCCCCCAACAAGAGTGGTGAGTCAGAGAAAGGCACCTGCATAATACCTGGCTGAGATCACCAGAGCTGCTTTGTCTGGCAAGAAGTGTGGGGATCACTGGCACCTCCCTGAAGGGCCAGAGCACTAAATCAGCTACAGCCACTCACCTTGGGCTCCAGCAGAGGGAGGGCGAACTGGACTGGAACTGTGTGAAGAGAGTTGGGGTTTTGTGGCACAGGGGAGAGAGCTGGGAAGGAGGACATTGGGAGTTTTATGCTGAATCACTCCTTCATAGGACAGTAGCCATCTTACTCAAAGGGCATCCTCCCAGAGCCCTGGGGAGAAGCAACAACTCCCCCCTCAGGAATTTAACACCATCAGCTGGAGAAATGCAAATTGAGGCTCATTAACAGCTAGAGACTAACAGCAAGCAAGGCAGGGAGGAGGAAAGCCTCCAAAAGATCTGGAATTTGGATCAGCTTTCAGTGTTGAGGGTCCTGTCAGTGTTGGGGATCCTGGCTCTGAGGACTGAGATGTAAAGGCTGAGGACTGAGTTCTAAACTGAGTCCCTCCCCCATGGCTTCAGTAGCCATCTCTATCAAGTAGCCCTCTGTTTTAGCCCAGGGAAGAAGGAACTGCCCCTCACATGGGAATTTAGCACCACCCTGTAGCTCTGGGGGCTGAGCTGTGAAAGCAGAAGCCAACAATCCACACAATAGAAACCACTTTCTTATCAAAGCAACTTTAACTCAGGGGAAAGCAATTGCCCCACCCACTGGAAATCCTCTTACTCTATCCACCTGAGGGATTTTTCATTCAGCTGAGGGCTACAACCTGAGGCTCATCAAGTACCTGACACTAATAGCCTACAAGCAAAAGCTATAGGATAACTGAACCTTTGCTTGGCCTGAAAATCTACCAAGGAAAGTAAGACTTGATAGTGGTGGTTTTTTGTTTGTTTGTTTTGTTTCTTTATCCTCACCCGAGGACATTTTGTATTCATCTTCAGATAGAGTGAGAGGGAGAGAGGAAGAGAGAGAAACATCAATGTGGGAGAGACACATCAACTGGTTGCCACCCACAAAACCCCAACCGGTGCCAGGGACAAACTGCAACTGAGGTACGTGCCCTTAGCGGGAACTGAACCCAGGTCATCCTGGTCCATGGGCCGACGCTCTAACTGCTGAGCCAAACTGGCCAAAGTGACAGTGGTGTTTAACATGGGTCCTCCCACACTCATCCAAACCCAATAGAGAGAGCCACAATCAGTGGAACACCAACACCCACAGGGAAAATTTGGCAGGCTCCAAAACCTACTGAGACAGCCAAAATGGTGAAACAAAGAAACAAATCCCAAATGAAAGAACAAGATAATTCTACAGAAGGAATAAGTGAAATGGAATTAAGCAAGTTATCACAGGTAGAGTTCAGAGTAATGATTATGAGGAAGCTCAACAGCATGAGTAAGGAGCTCAACAGCATAAGTAAACACACAGAAACATTGAAAATCAACCAATTGGAAATGAAAAATCACCAAGCAGAAATGAAGAATGACACAAAAGAAATAAAGAACACATTGGAAGGAATAAACAGCAGAGTAGAGGAAGCCGAGGATCGGATCAGTGAATTAGAAGACAAGAAATGTTAAAAGGACTGCTGTAATAAGCAGAAGAAATAGGAAGAGAAACATAACCATAACAAAAAAAGTGGCAATAAACAAGTACATATCAATAATAACCTCAAGGGTGAATGGATTAAATGTTCTGATCAAAAGAAAGAATAGCTGAATGGATGAGAAAGCATAACTCATATATATGTTGTTTACAAGAGACCTACCTCGCAACAAAAAACTCACATAGATTGAAAGTGAAGAGATGGAAAAAAATTTTCCAAGCAAATGGAAAAGAAAAAAAAGAACTGGGATAGCAATACTCACATATCACATCTTGACATAATAAAGGCCATATATGAAAAATCTACAGCCAACATCAAACTCAATGGATAAAAACTAAAAGCATTTCCCTTAAGAACAGGAACAAGACAGTGATGCCCACTTTCACCACTCTTATTGAACGTGACACTGAAAGTCTTAGCCACAGCAATTAGACAAGAAGAAAAAGTAAAAGGGATCCAAATTGGAAAGGAGGAAATGAAACTATCATTATTTGCATATGACATGATATTGTACACAGAAAACCCTAAAGACTCCATCAAAAATCTACTAGATTTAATAAATGAATTTGGCAAAGTAGCAAGATACAAAATTAACATCCAGAAATCCACAGCATTCTTGTACACCAATAATGAACTCACAGAAAGAGAAACTAAAAAACAAACAAACAACCATTTACCATTGCAGGGAAAAAATTAAGATACCTAGGAATAAACTTAACCAAAGAAGTAAAGTAACTGTTCACAGAAAACTACAGGATATTGAAAAAAGAAATAGAGGAAGGTATACGAAAGTGGAAGCATGTACCTTGTTCATGGAGGAAGAAGTAACATTATTTAAATTCCATACTACCCAAAGCAATCTATAGATTCAATAAATCCCCATTAAAATACCAATAACATATTTCACAGAAGTGGAACAAATACTCAAAAAATTTATATGGAACCAAAATAGACCCCAAGTAGCCACAGTAATCTTAAAAAAAAAAAAAAAAAAAAAAAAACAAAGTAGGAGGGATCACAATACCAGATATCAGCATTGTAATCAAAACAGATTGCTACTACTGGTACAAGAACAGGCATATAGATCAATGGAACAGAATAGAGAAACTAGAACTTGACCCAAGACATGCTCAATTAATATTTGACAAAAGTGGCAAGAGCATACAATGGAGTAAAGAAAGTCTCTTTAATAAATGGTGTTGGGAAATTTGGACAGCTACATGCAAAACAATGAAACTAGACTATCAACTTACACCATACACAAGAATAAACTCAAAATGGATAAAAGACTTCAATGTGACTCGTGAATCCATAAAAATCCTAGAAGAAAATGTAGGCAACAAAATTTCAGTCATCACATGCAGTAGAAATTTCACTGATACACTGCCTAAGGCAAGAGAAACAGGAAAAAAATGAACAAATGGGACTACATCAAACTAAAATACTACTGCATAGCAAAGGAAACAAGCATCAAAATGGAAAAGGAACCCACTATATGGGAGAGCATAATTGCCAATGATACATCACATAAGGGGTTAATTTCCAAAATATATAGAGTACTCATAGAACTCAACAAAAGGAAGACAAAGAATCCAATTAAAAAATGGGCAGAGGACCTAAAGAAACACCTCTACAAACAGGACATACATATGGCCAAGAGACATATGAAAAAATGCTCAATGTCACTAATCATCAAAGAGATACAAATTAAAATGACTATGATCCATGGCCAGTATGGCTCAGTTGTAAGAGCATCACCTGTGGACCAAAGAGTCCCGGGTTCGATTCCGGCCAGGGGCACATACCTCCACTGTGGTTGGTCCCTAGCCCCAGTTGGGGTTGTGCAGGTGGCAACCAATCGATGTGCCTCTCTCACATCGATGTTCCTCTCTCTCTCTCTCTCCCCCCTCCCTCTCTCCCTCCATCTCTATCTGAAAATTAATGTAGAAATGTCCTCGGCTGAGGATAAAAAAACAAAACAAAAAAAACAACAACTATGAGGTATCACCTCACACCTGCCAGAATGGCTGCCATCAACAAATCATCAAACAAGTGCTGGCGAGGGTGTGGAGAAAAGGGGACTCTAGCACACTGCTGGTGGGAATGCAGACTGGTGCAGCCACTATGGAAAACAATATGGTGTTTCCTCAAAAAATTAAAAATTGAACTGCCACTTGATCCAGTGATCCCACTTCTAATAATACATCCTAAGAAGTCTGAAACAACAATCAGAAAGAATATATGTATCTCTATGTACACAGCAACACTATTTACATTTGCTAAGATCTGGAAACAGCCCAAGTATCCATCAATAGATGAGTGGATAAAAAAAAGCTCTGATATATATACACAATGGAATACTATACAGCTGTAAGAAAGAATGATCTCTTTTCTTTTGAGACAACATGGAGGGACCTGGAGAGTGTTATGCTAAGCGAAGTAAGCCAATCAGAGAAAGGCAAATATCACATGATCTCACTTATTTGTGGAATATAATGAACAAAATAAGCTGATGAACAAAATAGACCCAGAGACATAGAAATAGGGATCAGACTTACAAACCTCAGAGGAGGGGTGCAGGGGCGATGGAAGAGATAAACCAAAGAACTTATATGCATATATGCATAACCAATGGACCTAACAATACTATGAGGGGGGAGTGGGATCAGGAGGGGGGTGTCAATGGGGGGAAAAGGAGAAACAACTGTAACAAAAATAAATTAATTAAAAAAATAAAAGAAAATAAAAAAGTTTAAAAGGAAATAAGTAAAATAAAAAGAAAAGTAAAAACCTGAAACCAAGACAACTCTATGCAGCAAGGCTATCATCCAAAATAGAAGGTGAAATAAAGAACTTCCAAGACAAAAAAAAGGCTAAAAAAATTTACCACCACCAAAGCAGCACTGCAAGAAATGTTAAAGGGACTGCTGTAATAAGAAGAAATAGAAAGAAAAACATAGGCATAAAAAATTAAAATGGCAATAAATAAGTACCTATCAAAAATAACCTTAAATGAAAATGGAGTAAACGCTCCAAACAAAAGACAGGTTAGCTGAATGAATATGGAAACATGAATATGCTGTCTACAAGAAACCCACCTCAGAACAAAAGACTCACAGGAGATGAAAGTGAAGGAACAGAAAAAAATTTTACATGACCAAATAGACTTCAAAGCAAAGACCATAACAAGAGACAAAGAAGGTAACTACATAATACTAAAAGGATCAATCCAACAAGAGGACATAACCCTGGTAAACATATATGCACCCACTATAAGAGCACCAAGATATATTTTAAAACTTCTGGAGAACTTTAAGGAAGAGACCAACAGAAATACGATCACGGCAGGGAACTTTAACACCCCATTGACATCACTGGATAGATGTCTAGACAAAAAAATTAACAAAGAAACAGCAACCATAAATGACACACAAAATCAGATGGATTTAATTGACATTTACAGAACATTGAACCCCAAAGCTGCAAAACAGACATCATTTTCAAGTGTACATGGGATATTCTCAACAACAAACCACATGTTAGGACACAAAATACAACTCTACAAGTTCAAGATGATTGAAATCATATGAAGCATCTTCTTGAATCAAAATGGCATGAACTAGAAGTCAACTACAATAAAAACACTCAAAAACATTCAAACACTTGGAGGCTAAATAGCATGTTATTAAGCAATGAATGGGTTACCAATGAGAACAAGGAAGATATAAAAATCTTCCTGGAAACAAATGAAAATGAACACAAAACAACCCAAAATCTAAGGGACACAGCAAAAGCAGTCCTGAGAGGAAATTCTTAGCACCACAGGCCTACCTTAAAAAACAAGAAAAATGTCTAATAAATTATCCAACCCTATAACTTAAAAAATTAGAAAGAGAACAACAAGCAAAGCGCAAAGCAAGTAGAAGGAAGAAAATAAACATCACAGCAGAAATAAATTACATAAAGACTTTTTAAAAAATACAAAAGATTGCCCTGGCAGGTTTGGTTCAGCAGTTAGAGCATTGGCCCACAGACTGAAGAGTCTTGGGTTCGATTCTAGTCAAGGGCATGTACCTCAGTTGCTGTTCAGTTCTTGGCCCTGGTCAGAGTCGTGCAGGAGGCAACCAATCGATGTGTCTCTCTCACATCGATGTTTCTCTCTCTCCCCATCTCTCTCTCTCCCGCCTACTCTGAAAATAAATGGAAAAATATCCTAGGATGATGATTAAAAAAAAAAAATACAAAAGATCAATGAAACCAAGAGCTGGTCCTTAGAAAGGATAAGCAAGATTGAAAAACCTTTAGCCAGACCCATCAAGAAACAAATAAATAAAATCAGAAGTGAAAGATGTGACATAACAACTCACAAAACAAAAATAGAAAGGACTGTAAGAAAACACTATGAACAATTATATGCTAACAAATTGGACAATTCCATAGAAGAAATTGACAAATTCCTGGATGCATACAATCTTATAAAACTCAACCAGGAAGATTTAGAAAACCTGAACAGACCAGTAACAACAAATGCAATTGAGGCAGTAATCAATAAACTCCCAGTAAACAAAAGCCCTGGTCCAGACAGCTTCATAGGGAAGTTTTACCAAACATTCAAGAAAGAATTAAAACCTATCCTCCTCAAACTATTCCATGAAGTTCAAGAGGAAGGAAGACTTCTAAGCTCTTTTTATAAGGCCAGCATTATCCTGATTCCAAAACTAGATAAAGACGCTACACAAAAAGAAAATTACAGGTCAATATCCCTGATGAACATAAATACCAAAATCCTCAACAAAATATTAGTAAATCAGATTCAGCAATATATTATACATGTTTTTCACTATGACCAAGTAGGATTTAACCCAGGGATGCAAGACTGGTACAATATTTGCAGATCAATAAATGTGATACACAACATAAACAAAATGAAAGATGAAAATCACATAGTCATATTAATAGATACAGAAAAAGCATTTGACAAAATAAGCAACAATTTTTTATAAAAACACTGCAAAGTGTGAACAGAGAGATCATATCTCAACATAAAAAAAGGCTATATATGAAAAATCTACAGTGAACATCATACTCAATGGGTAAAAACTAGAAGCATTTCCCTTAAGAAAAGTAACAAGACAGGGATATCTCCTTTCTCCAATCTTATTTAACACAGAACAGGAAGCCTAGAGCCACAGCAATCAGACAAAAGGAAAAAATAAAAGGCATCCAAATTGGAAAGGAAGAAGTGAAACTGTCATTATTCACAGATGACATAATACAGTACATAGAAAACACTAAAGACTCCACCAAAAAGCTACTAAGTTCAATAAATGGATGAGCAAAGTAACAGGATACACAATTAACATCCAGAAATCAATGTAATTCTTATTCACCAATAATCAACACTCAGAAAGGGAAACTAAAAACACATTTTTCACTGCAATAAAAAAATGGAGGTACCAAAACTTCCGGTCAAGATGGCGGCATAGGTAAACGCGGTATCTCGTCCTCCCACAACTACATCAAAGTTAAAACTAAACTACAGAACAACCATCATTCAAAACCGCCTGAAATCAAGCTGAATGGAAGTCCTACAACTACGAAATTAAAGAAGAAGCTGCATCGAGACTGGTAGGAGGGGCGGAGGTGCGACGGGCTGGTCCCACACCCATGTGTGGCGGATAAAAATTAAGAGGACACTTGGCTGGGAAGGTCCTCCTTGAGGACTGAGGGGTCCCTGTCCCACACCAGGTGCCCAGCTCAGGGTTCCAGTGCCAGGAAGAGAAGTCCCCATAACTTCTGGCTGGAAAAACCAGCGGGAACAGAGGCTGAGGTGGCTGGAGCCCCAGGCAGCTCCTCTTAAAGGGCCCGTGCACGGACTTACTCAGACTCACTCCCTCCAGGCTCCAGCGTGCAGGAGGGAGCCTGAAAGGCACCAAAGTCATATGGGGACGAACTGAGCTGTTTGGCATTGGAGCAAGGGCTGGAGAGGCAGCTTTCTCCTGGACAGACGTGCTATCAGAGGCTTTGGTCCTTTGGTGAGCCCTTCCTTGGGCTGGCAGACGCCACCATATCTGGGACTCCAGCAACCTGGCTCACACTGTTTGCCCCACCCTGGTGATTCCCTGAGGCCCCACACCACCCAAATTTCAGGCCCACCCAAGCTGTTGCCAGTTGCTTTACCATAGGATTGGCCTGTCTTGGATCCTGCTTCAGCTTTTCCTAAATTCTTTCAAACAAGCAGCATCTGGTCTCAGCTAGCCCTATACCTCTCGCTAAGCAATACATAGAAACAAACACAAGGAGGCAGCCAAAATGAGGACACAAAGAAACAGGTCCCAAATGAAAGAACAGAACACAACTCCAGGAAAAGAACTAAGTGAAATGGAGTTAAGCAACCTAAAAGATGCTGAGTTCAAAATACTGTTTATAAGGATGCTCAATGGACTTAGTGAGAACCTCAGTGAACTTAGTGAGGGCCTCAAGAGCATTAAAAAAGGACCAGTCAGAAATGAAGGAGGCACTAACTGAAATAAAGAATAGTTTGCACAGATTCAATAGTAAAGTAGGTAAATCCAAGAAGCAAACCATCGATTTGGAATATAAGGAAGCAAAAAACACCCAATCAGAGCAGCAAAAAGAAAAAAGAATCCAAAGAAATGAGGATAGTGTAAGAAGCCTCTGAGACAACTTCAAGCGTGTCAACATTCGCATCTTGGGGGTGCCAGAAGGAGAAGAGAGAGAACAAGAAATCGAAAACCTATTTGAAACAATAATGGCAGAAAACTTCCCTAACTTGGTGAAGGAAACAGACATACGAGTCCAGGAAGCACAGAGAGTGCCAAACAAAATGAACCCAAAGAGGCCCACACTAAGACACATCATCATCAATATGCAAAAGGTTCAAGACAAAGAGAGAATCTTAAAAGCAGCAAGAGAAAAGCAGTTAGTTACCTACAAGGGAGTTCCCATAAGACTTTCAGCTGATTTCTCAAAAGAAACTTTGCAGGCCAGAAGGGAGTGGCAAGAAATATTCAGAATGATGAAAAGCAAGAACCTACAACCAAGATTACTCTATCCTGCAAAGCTGTCATTTAGAATCGATGGCCATATAAAGAGTTTCCCAGACAAGGAAAAGCTAAAGGAGTTCATCACCACCAAACCATTATTATATGAAATGTTGAAGGGTCTTCTTGAAGAAAAAGATAAAAAAATATGAACAAACAAAATGTCAATGAATACATGTCTATCAACAATTGAATCTACAAACAAAATGAACAAGCAGAACAGAAACATTCTCATAGATACAGAGAAATTTTGTTGGTTGCCAGATGGGATGGGGTTGGGGGGAAGGGTGAAAAAGGTGAAGGGATTAAGAAGTATAAATTGGTTGTTAGACTGACAAACCTCAAAGGGAAGGAGGGTTGGGGGGTGGGAAGAGATAAACCAAAGAACTTATATGTATATATGCATAACCAATGGACATGGACAACAGTGTGGGGAAAAGCAGGAGGGGGTCAATGGGGGAAAAATGAGGAACATCTATAATATTATACATTCAACAATAAAGATAAGTTTTAAAAAAAATGGAGGTACCTAGGAATAAACTTAACCAAGGAGGTAAAAGACCTTTTCTAGAGAACTATAGGACAGTGAAAAAACAGAGAGGAAGATATAAAAAAGTGTAAGCATATACCATGTTCATGGATTGGAAGAATCAACTTCATTAAAATGTCCATACTACCCAAAGCAATCAATAAATTCATCAAAATCCCTATTAGAATACCAATAACACATTTCACAGATCTAGAACAAATGCTCCAAACATTGATATGGAACCAAAAGAAACACCGAATAGCCCTAGCAATCTTGAGAAAGAAGAACAAAATAGGAGGGATCACAATACCAGATATCAGGTTATACTACAAAGCCACTGTAATTAGAAAAGCCTGGAACTAGAACAAGAACAAGAACAGGCATATACATCAATGGAACAGAACTAAGAACCCAGAATTCGACCCAAGCCACTAGGCTCAATTAATATTTGATAAAGGAGGCAAGAGCATATAATGGAGTAAACACAGTCTCTTCAATAAATGGTGCTGGGAAAATTGGACAAGTGAATACAAAAAAATGAAGCTAGACCAACTTACACCACACACAAGAATAAACTCAAAATGGGGAAAAGACTTAAATATAAGTTGTGAAACCATAAAAATCCTAGAAGAAAACATATGCAGCAAAATCTCAGACATCTCACATAGCACAATTTTCACCAATTCATTGCCTAGGGCAAGAGAAACAAGCAAACAAACAAACAAATGGAACAATATCAAACTAAAAAGCTTCCACATGGCAAAAGAAACCAGCATCAGAATGAAAAGGGAACCCACTGTATGGGAGAACATATTTGCCAATGACACATCTGATAAGGGGTTAATTCCCAAAATATATGAAGCACTCAGACAACTCAACAGAAGGAAGACAAACAATCCAACTAAAAAATGGGCAGAGGACCTGAATAGACACTTTCCAAAGAGGTCATACAAATGGCCAAGAAACATATGAACAAATGCCCAACATCACTAATCATCAAAGATATGCAAATTAAAATGGCAATGAGGTATCACCTCACACCTGTCAGAATGGGTACCATTAACAAATCAACAAATGACAAGTGCTGAGGAGGAGAGAAAAGGGAACCCTAGTATGCTGTTGGTGGGGATGCAGACTGGTGCAGCCACTACGGAAAAGAGTATGAAGTTTCCTGAAGAAATTAAAAATGGAACTGCCATTTGACCCAGAGATCCCACTTCTAAGAATTTATCCTAAGAATCTTGAAACACCAATCAGAAAGAATATATGCACCCCTATGTTCATAGCAGCGCTATTTATAATAGCTAAGATCTGGAAACAGCCCAAGTGTCCTTCAGTAGATGAGTGGATAAAAAAGCTGTGTTACAGACTTCTGGTCAAGATGGCGGTGTAGGTAAACGCGGTATCGCGTCCTCCCACAACCACATCAAAGTTACAACTAAACTACAGAACAATCATCATTCAAAACCACCTGAAATCAAGCTGAATGGAAGTCCTACAACTACGAAATTAAAGAAGCTGCATGGAGACTGGTAGGAGGGGCGGAGGCGCGACAGGCTGGTCCCACACCCACGTGTGGCAGATAAAAATTAGGAGGGACACCTCAGCTGGGAAGGTCCTCCCGGAGGACTGAGGGGTCCCAATCCCACACCACACGCCCAGCTCAGGGTTCCAGTGCCAGGAAGAGAAGTCCCCATAACTTCTGGCTGGAAAAGCCAGCGGGAACTGAGGCTGAGGCGGCTGTAGCCCCCGGCAGCTCCTCTAAAAGGGCCAGCGCGACTTCCGGTCAAGATGGCGGCGTAGGTGGACGCGGAATCATGTCCTCCCACAACCATATCAAAGTTACAACTAAATCACAGAATAACTATCACTTAAAGACCACATGAAATCAAGCTGAATGGGAACCCTGCAACTACGAAATTAAAGAAGCAGCAGAATGGAGACGGCATACTGCCCTCCAGGTCCCTCCATGTCGCCTCAAAGGAAACAAGATCCTGCAGCCAGGGGCGCATGCGGAAGCTGAGCGACCCCCCCACCACGGAGGAACCCAGGAGCGAGGGAGCTGAGCGATCCCCCACCACGGAGGAACCCAGGCGGAGCGAGGGAGCTGAGCGACCCCCCCACCATGGAGGAACCCAGGAGTGAGGGAGCTGAGCGACCCCCCCACCACGGAGGAACCCAGGCGGAGCGAGGGAGCTGAGTGACCCCCCACCACGGAGGAACCCAGGTGGAGCGAGGGAGCCGAGCGACCCCCCCCCACCATGGAGGAACCCAGGCGGAACGAGGGAGCTGAGTGACCCCCCCACCAACGGAGGAAGCTGGCAACACACAGGAGAACTGAGCAAACTGAACAACGAAACTGACCCAGAGACATGGAGGGTGGAGTACAGGATGACAGGCCTCAGAGGAGGGGGGGAGGCGGGGAAAAGAGATGAATCACAGAGCCTATGTGTATGGGTGCATAACCAGTGGACATGGACAACAGGGATGGGGAGGAGGAGAAGGGGAGGGGGAGGAGGGTGTCAATGGGGGAAAAAAAAAAGGACAAACATCTGTAACAAAAACAAATTAATAATAAAAAAAAATAAAATAAAAAGCTGTGTTACAGCCCTGGCTGGCTTGGCTCAGCGGTTACAGTCTGGGCCCAAGGACCAAAGAGTTGTGGATTCAATTCCGGTCAAGGGCATGTACTGCAGTTTCGGGTTGGTCTCCGGCCCTGGTCAGGGTCGTGTGGGAGGCAACCAATTGATGTGTCTCTCTCACATTGATGTTTCTCTTTCTCTCTCTCTCTCCCTCCCTCCCTCCCATTCTATCTGAAGATAAATGAAAAAATAACCTCAGGTGAGGATTTTTTTTTAAATGCTGTGGTACATTTATACAATGCAATACTATGCAGCTGTAAAAAAGAAGGTTCTCTTACCCTTTGAGACAGCATGGAGGGACCTGGAGAGTATTATGTTAAACAAAATAAGCCAATCAGGAAAGACAACTATCACATGATCTCACTTATGTGTGGCCTATACTGAACAAAATAAACTGACAAACAAAATAGATCTACAGACTTGGAAGCAGGGCACAGATGGATGAACCTCATATGGAAGGGGTGAGGGGGGATGGAAAGTGATAAACCAAAGAACTTATACGCATATATGTATAATCAATGGACACAGACAATAGTGTGGTGAAGGCAGGGGGGAGGGAGCAGAGGGGAGGGGGGAAATGGGGGAAATAAGGGAAACATCTGTAATATTTTCAACAATAAAAATAAATTTTAAAAAAGAGAGAAAAAGAGAAACATATTTATGATTACCATTCTCACTTCACTCAAAATATCTAAACTCCACCATATTTCCTGCATATATGCAAGTATTTCCCAAGAAGAGATTAGAACTTTAGACTCCTTTACTCAACAGCAAGAGATGGCCACTAACAAAAAAGCTTATTAATTTTTTGTTTAGAAAGAACTTATTAGCTGGTAATGAAAATGACTATTTTAAAAATAAACAATAAATCTGAGAAATCTTGTAAAACAGTTAATATGATCTTGCTCTAAATTTATTGTTTTCTTAATTATTTTACTGCCATATCTTATTTTGTTTGATTGATCAATCAGATTTTTAGGTTTCCATTGTTCTCACAATCTGCAAATTAGGAAAATGAAATTTCTCCTTTAAAATTGAGTTAATATCTGTGACCTTCTCAAGTATGTCTAATAAAAAGGAGTCATGGGTCATTAATGATAAATGGGCAATATGATGGATGTCTATGAAAGGACATGATAAAGCAAAAAATAATAATAAATTCTAAAACTTCATAGAAATAAAAAGAAAGAATATAAAATGTATAAGCATCTTGCTGACATTAGTAATATCTCCATGATATTATACACACAACAAACCATGAAGTTTTTGTAAACACAGCTGAGAAAAGAGAAAGTGGTCTTAAATTTATTTTTGGCTAATATATCTAGAATTATAAAAATTAATTGACTAAATAGCCTGTATCGGTTATACCTAAATATATTAATAAAAGTATTTAAAAGTTTCCACTTTAGACCTCCTTGTGTGTATGTATGTATGTATGTGTGTGTGTATATATATATATATATATATATATAGTGTATATATATATATATATATATTTATTTTAGAAAGTATTACAGATGTCCCTCCTTTATTTATTCCCCCATTGACACACACCGCCCACCCCCCACCCCCACTTGCCTTCACCACATTGTTGACTGTGTCCATTAGTTATGTCTATAGATATATAAGTTCTTTGGTTTTTCTCTTCCCATTCCCACCAACTTTCACCTGAGGTTTGTCAGTCTGTTCCCCACTTCCATGTCTCTGGATGTATTTTGTTTGAAAGCTTATTGTGTTCATTACATTCCACAGATAAGTGAGATCACGTGATACTTCTGTTTTTCTGACTGGTTTATGTCATATACCATAGTACTCTCCAGGTCCCTCCATGTCGTCTCAAGAGATCTTTCCTTTTTACAGCTGCATAGTATTCTATTGTGTAAATGTACCACAGATTTTTTATCCACTCATCTACTGATAGACACTTGGGCTGTTTCCAGATCTTAGTGACTGTAAATAGTGCTGCTATGAACATAGGGATACATATATTCTTTCTGATTGGTGTTTCAGGCTTCTTAGGATATATTCCTAGAAGTGGGATCACTGGGTCAAATGGCAGTTTCATTTTTAATTTTTTGAGGAAACACCACATTGTTTTCAAGTGGCTGCACCAGTCTGCATTCCCACCAGCAGTGTACTAGAGTATCCTCTTCTACACATCTTCGTCAGCACTTGTCAATTGATGATTTGTTGATGATGGGCATTATGGCAGGAGTGAGGTGACACCTCATTGTCATTTTAATTTGTATCTGTCTAATGATTAGTGACACTGAGTATTTTTTCATATGCCTCTTGGCCATTTGTATGTTTTCTTTGGAGAAGTGTCTATTAGGCCCTCTGCCCATTTTTTAACTGGATTGTGTTTCTTTTGCTGTGCTGTATGAGTACTTTACATATTTTGGATAATACCCTTTATCTGATGTATCTCTGGCAAATATTTTCTCCCATACAGTGGGTTCCCTTTTCATTTTTTTTTTTTTTTACTTTTTTTTTCTTTATTGATTTGAGAGAGAGAGAGGAAGGGAGAGGGAGAGAGAAAGAGATCGAAATATCGATGTGAGAAAGAACATCAATTGGCCACCTCCTGCATGACCCCCACTGGGGATTTGGCCCACGACCTGGGCATGTGCCTTGACTGGGAATCAAACCAGCGACCTCCTGGTGCTCAACCACTGAGCCACACTGGTCGGGCTCCCTTTTCATTTTGATGCTGGTTTCTTTTGCTGTGCAGAATCCTTCTGGTTTGATGTAGTTCCATTTATTAATTTTTTCTTTTTTAAAAAAATTTTTTTGCCCTAGGTGATGTATCAGTGAAAATTCTGCTACATGTGATGACTGAGATTTTGCAACCTACATTTTCTTCTCGGATTTTTATGGTTTCATGACTTACATTTAAGTCTTTTATCCATTTTGAGTTTATTCTTGTGTATGGTGTAAGTTGGTGGTCTATTTTCCCTTTTTTGCATGTACCTGTCCAATGTTCCCAACACCATTTATTGAAGAGACTGTCTTTATTCTATTGTATACTCTTTCCTCTTTTGTCAAATATTAATTAAGCATAATGTCTTGGGTCGATTTCTGGATTCTCTGTTCTGTCCATTGATCTATGTGCCTGTTCTTGTGCCAGTACCAGGCTGTTTTGATTACAATGGCTTTGTTGTATAACCTGATATCCATTATTGTGATCCCTCCAACTTCGTTCTTCTTTTTCAAAATTGCTGTGGCTACTTGGGGTCTTTTTTGGTTCCATATCAACTTCTGGAGTATTTGTTCTAGATCTGTGAAATATGCGATTGGTATTTTAATAGGAATTGCACTGAATCTATGGATTGCTTTCAGTAGTATGGACATTTTAATGATGTTGATTCTTCCAATTCATAAACATGATATATGCTTCCACTCTTTTTCATCTTCCTCTATTTCTTTTTTCAATGTCCTGTAGTTTTCTGCAAATAGGTCCTTTACTTCTTTGGTTAAGTTTATTCCTAGGTATCTTAATTTTTTTGTTGTAATGGCAAATGAGATTGTTTTGTTTTGTTTTTTAGTTTGCTTTTCTGAGTGCTGATTATTGGTGTATAAGAATGTCATTGATTTCTGGATGTTAATTTTGTATCCTGCTACTTGCTGATTCATTTATTAAATCTAATAGTTTTTTGGTGGAGTCTTTAGGGTTTTCTACGTACAATATCATGTTATCTGTGAAAAATCAGTTTCACTTCCTCCTTTTTAATTTGGATTCCTTTAAGTTTTTTCTTGTTGTCTGATTGCTGTTGCTAAGATTTCTAGTACTATGTTGAATTAAAATGGTAAAAGTGGACATCCCTGTCTTGCTCCTGTTCTTAAGGGAAATGTTTTCAGTTTTTGCCCATTGAGTATGATGTTGGCTGCAGGTTTTTCATATATGGCCTTTATTATGTTTAGGTATTATCCCTCTATTACCACTTTGCTGGACTTTGTCAAATACTTTTTCAACATCTATTGATATGATCATGAAATTTTTATCTTTCATTTTATGTGGTGTATCACAGTTATTGATTTGAGAATATTGTACCAGTCTTGCATCCCTGGGATAAATTCCACTTGGTTGTGGTTAATAATTTTTAAATATATTGTTGGATCCAATTTGCTAATATTTTGTTGAGGATTTAGCATCTGTGTTCATCAGGGATATTAGCCTGTAATTTTCTTTCTTTCTTTCTTTCTTTTTTTTTTTTTTTTTTTTGTTAATCCTCACCTGCGGATATTTTTCTATTGATTTTTAGATACAGTAGAAGGAAGAGAGGAGGAGGAGGAGGAGAGAGAGAGAGAAAGAGAAAGAGAGAGAGACATCAATGTGAGAGATAAACATTGATGTTAGAGAGACACATTGATTGGTTACCTCCCATGCAACCCTGACAGGGGCCAGGGATCGAATCTGCAACCCACATATGTGCCCTTGACCAGGAATCAAACCCTCAACCCTTCGGTCCACAGGCTGATGCTCTAACTACTGAGCCAAACCAGGCACGGTTTGGCCTGTAATTTTCTTTCTTTGAAGTGTCATTATCTGGTTTTGGAATTAGGATTATGTTGTCCTCATAAAAAGAGCTTGGAAGTCTTCCTACCTCTTGAACTTTTTGAAATAGTTTGAGGAGAACAGATGTTAATTCTTCTTTGAATGTTCAGTAAAACTCCCCTGTGAAGCCTAGACCTCTTTGTTTTCTGCGTGACATATATTTTAATGTCCTAATGAAGAAGAAAAGGGCCTTTCACATGTGACCTTTTGGCTTGTGAAAAGGCTACATTTTCTTGCCAACGAACTCACAAAGGCTACAAATCAAAAGATTTTGAGATCGTTGGACAAAAGGAAGACAGAGGAGGAGAGAGGGTAAGAGAAATAGAAAGGGGAACAGAACCAAGCAACAGGATCATTACACACTGACAGGCTCAGCAAACAGGGGTCACTTCTTAGTGGGCAAATCTGTAATACAGTAAAAATAATAGCTTTTACAGAAATTTTCCTTGATATCAATGTAATTTTACATAGTCTTCAATAAGCATGTTTAAAATAGTCTAGAACTCCTTTCCTTTCAGACTTTGAAATCTTTCATACTCTTTTTCATCTATCACACGTCATTTACACGTTTTTCAGTTCCTTTTGGTTGGCAGAAGCATAGAAACACTTCTTGACAGGCTGGCAGAATACATGCTATCCTTTTTAAAAATTATTTTATAGTAATTCTTGGCAAAGACCAAAAGTAAGAAGGAAAATTGGAATTTTGACATTCTATTTGGACCTAAAATTTTATTTTTTATTTTTTTAAATGGTTCCAAAAATTATTAAGTGACCCAGTTCTCCAGACCGCAAAGAGGAAACTTTGTTTTGTTCAGAGGGCCTAGTGAAATATGCATTATGTTACAGGTGCTCAATTAATGACATTTAAGTTTTGAATTTTTGAATTGCAAAACAAGACCAGGAAGCTGATATGAAGGAGTCTCCTGTTTAATCCAATGTTCATTTCTCAAATATACACTCTCCACACAGAAGAAAGGCCTGAGTTCATTTTTACTTCCCCTCATTGCAGACCTTTTATGACTCTCCCAATTAAAGGTGGTACAATACTTAAATTGCAAATAATCCAAGATGATGCATAATTGTTTCAGAGGTGCCCATCATATTTCCTCACATAGATAAATTTCTTGATGGCATATTCTGTGACTCTTTTCATTTATTCATTCAACAAATATTTGCTGGAAATCTAACATATACTAGGTTCTATGTACTTGGGATGCACAATCTCTAGTCTTCTGAAGCTAACATTTCTCTTGGGGGAGACAAATGAAATAAACTAAGTAGTATTTAAAAGGTGGGAAGAACTATGGAATATGGAAAACTACAGCAAGTTAAGGGGAGTCAGAAGTAAGGGATGGGAAGCTGCAATTTAAATAGAGTAACCAGGTTAGACTCACTGAAAGGGGACATTTAGATAAAGACATGATAGAGGTGAAGGAATGAACATGTAAACCAAGAGAGAAAAGGTCTGGGGCCTAAGATATAGCCAATGCAAAACCCTAACGCAGGAGCAATGCTCAGAGAATCTTGCTTTTACTCTGAGAGGAATGAGTTGTTATTATAGATGACATGATCTGACTTTTATTTTAAGAGTATACTTATGTTTGCTTTGCTCAGAATAAAATGTAGCATGCAAGCATGAACCTGAGCAGGAGGAAGCTCTCACAGTAATACAGACAGGGGCTTGATCCTGCATAGAACTGGTAGTGGTGATGAGAAGTAGGTGCATTCTGAATATGTTCTGAAGGTAGAACAAAATGGATTTCCAGACATTGGATGTGGTATATAGAAGAAAAGAAGGACTCAAACATAACTCGAAAATTTTGGTATAAGCAACTAGAAGGATCAACTGAAATGAAGAAATAGTGGGGAGGAGAACAGGTCAGTTTCAGATGTATTGGATATGAAACACTTCTTTTTTAAATCTATTTCATGCCAAAACAAATTAATACAATTGCTCCATTATCCAAAACACTCATGTAAATCCATGAGAGCAAGAATCTCATCTACCTTATTCTAGTGCCAAATAGTGGGAAACTAAAAACTACTGGCTGAATGAATGTGGTAGGCTGAATAATGGCCCCCTGAAAGATGTCCCTGGCCTAATACCTGGAGCCTGTGACTATGTAGCCTTATGGAGCAAAAGAGATTTTTAGATGTGATTAAATTAAGGATGTTGAGATGATGAGATTATCCTGGATTATCTGAGTGATCCAATGTAATCACAAGGGTCCTTATAAGAAAAAGGCAGGAGGGCCAGAATCTGAGAGAGAATTTTGAAGATGCTAGACTGCTAGCTCTGAAGGGAAGGAAAGTTCCTAAGTCAATGGAAAAGGCAAGGAAAATGGAACTCCCCTAAAATCTCCAGAAAGAATGCAGTCCAGATGACACCTTTATTTTAGGACATCTGATCTCCAGAACTGTAAAATAACACATTTGTGTTGTTTTAAGCCACCAAATTTGTGGTAATTTGCTACAGAAGCCAGGAGCAACTAATAAAATGAACAAATAAATCCAAAAGTACACAGGGACTGAGGCCATTTTATTCACTGTTGTTTCTCCAGTCCTCAGGGTGCCTAGAGGGAGAGCAAGTTCTCAGTTGGAGTAATTTAAATTTGATGACAATGTTATGCACAGCCACACCTCTATTTCTTTGACTATGCAGGTCTTTCTGCCTAGAATGCTCTTTCACTCCCTTTCGGTCTGGAAAACTACTCATTTTCCAGGAACCAAGTCAAAACCCACTATCTCTGAGATGAATTCACCTATTTCCCTAGGCAATTAGGGCCACTTCTGTTCTCTTATGGCATTTCATAGCTGCGTAAGATCTAACACCCAATCATGCTGCACTGTAAGGACATGGTTGTTAGTTTATCTCCCACAAACCGAGAAACTATGGTGGATCAGCTAGGTATCTCCTAGTGTACTAATGAGGATAGTGCATGCCTGGCATGTACATGTTTGCTAAATGAATAAAGAAATAGTACTAATATTTGCCACCATTTTTCACGTTTTAAAGGCACTCTGACTAATCTTATTTTATCTCCATAATAATCCTGAGAAGAGAGAGAAGCATTGTTTCCGTCAATGGAAAAAAAGCTTGACTTGGTATGCCTGATATGTCATGTTATTCATGGCAGACTGAACTCCAGCCAAAGCCTCCTGACTCTTTGCCCAGTGCTCTTTCCATCAACTTGTGCGCCTTCCACTGCCACAGGGTCTGACTGGGCTGCCAACATAAGCATCCCCTTTGTTATATACATATTGTGTTGTAGAAATTCAGGCCTTGTGTGGCACTATGGCCAAAGGCTGCAGCAACTCAACAATTGACGACTGTCGTTAGTTTTGATCATGACTCATAATTCCCGTCAAAAGAACAGTGTTCAAGACCAGCATTAAATTCAAAGGATAAAAACAAAAATAAAAACCGAACCCAAATCTGAGCAAGGTAATATTGCCAAATGTTAGTTTTATTTATTTATTTTTTATTAATTTATTTTTGTTACAGATGTTTCTCCTTTTTTCCCCATTGATACCCTCCTCCCCATTCCCCCATCCCGTCCCCAGCTTTGTTGTCCATGTCCATTAGTTATGCATACATGCATATAAGTTCTGTGGTTTATCTCTTCCCTCCTCCCCACCCCTTCTTCTGAGGGTTGCCAGTCTATACCCTACTTTCACATCTCTGGGTCTACCCTGTTCCCCAGACTGTTATGTTTATTATATTCCACAAATGAGTGAGATCATGTGATATCTGTCTTTCTCTGCTTGGCTTGTTTTGCTTCGGATAATACTCTCCAGGTCCCTCCATGTCGTCTCAAAGGATAAGAGATCTTTCTTTCTTACAGCTGCATAGTACTCCATTGTGTATATGTGCCACAGCTTTTTTATCCATTCATCCACTGATGGACACTTGGGCTGTTTCCAGATCTTAACTATTGTAAATAGTGCTGCTATGAACATGGGAGTACATGTATTCTTTCTGATTGGTGTTTCAGGCTTCTTAGGGTATATTCCTAGAAGTGGGATCACTGGGTCAAATGGCAATTCAATTTTTAATTTTTTGAGGTAACACCATAGTGTTTTCCACAGTGGCTGCACCAGTCTGCATTCCCACCAGCAGTGTACTAGAGTCCCCTTTTCTCCACACCCCCGCCAACACTTGCTGTTTGATGATTTATTGATGGCGGCCATTCTGACAGGTGTGAGGTGATACCTCATCGTTGTTTTAGTTTGCATTTCTCTGATGATTAGTGATGTTGAGCATTTCTTCATATGTCTCTTAGCCATTTGTATGTCCTGTTTGGAGAGGTGTCTATTTAGTTCCTCTGCCCATTTTTTAATTGGGTTCTTTGTCTTCCTTTTGTTGAGTTGTACGAGCACTCTATATATTTTGGACATTAATCCCTTATCTGATGTATCATTGGCAATTATGCTCTCCCATACAGTGGGTTCCCTTTCCATTTTGATGGTTGTTTCTTTTGCTGTGCAGAAGCTTTTGAGTTTGATGTAGTCCCAAATGTTAGTTTTAAAAGACCTATTCAGAGCCATGCTAACCAAATCAAGAGGTAGAAGTAAAAGTAACTTAGCTTTAGTAAGTGATGCTGCTTTATGTACCAGTACTTCTTTGACTAACCTGGCAGTTTTGGAGCCAGCTTCTGGCTGCAAATTTTGGCAGACAGTTAACAAGGACGTAAAGGTGATAGGCAAGAGGAGATGCTGCTAGGAAAAGTGTTCAAAATCCTAGTGGATAGCTCTGGTCTCACTTGCTAGATTTGTTTGGAACACTGTTTGCATGTGTTGTCTTTACAGAATGTTTGCCACCTCAACCACAAATCTTTGTCTCATGTCTACTAAGTCAGATTTTCTACAAGTTTTAAAAAAGAATAACATATACACCAGTACCACACAATCCAACAATTGCACTCCTTGGTATTTTCCCAAAGTGATTGAAAACTCACGTCTACCCAAAAACCTACACACAGATGTTTACAGCAGCTTTATTCATAATTGTCAAAACTTGGAAAGCAACCAAGATGTCCTTCAGTAGGTGAATGAATAAATAAACTGTGATACATCCTGACAATGGAATATTGTTCAGTGCTAAAATGAAATATGCTATCAAACTATTAAAAAACAAAGAGGAAACTTAAAATGCATATTACTAAATGAAAGAAGCCAATCTGAAAAGGCTACATACTGTATGACTCCAACTATATGACATTCTGGAAAAGGCAAAACTATGGAGACAATAAAAAAAATTTTTAGTGGGCCCAATTGGTGTGGCTCAGTGGTTGAGCATCGACCCAGGCACCAAGAGGTCGCTGGTTTGATTCCCGGTCAGGGCACATGCCCAGGTTGTGGGCCAAATCCCCAGTGGGGGGCATGCAGGAGGCGGCTAATCAATGTTCTCTCTCATCAATGTTTCTCTCTCTCTCTCCCCCTCTCCCTTCCTTTCTCTCTAAAATCAATAAAGAAAAAAATTTTATATTTTATTTTAGTGGTGCAGAGGTGGGGATGAATAGGCAGAGCATGGGGTATTTTGAGGTCCCTGAAAATACTTGGTATGATATTATTATTATTATTATTTTCAACATTAAAAAAAAGAAAGACATAGTTGATCTTGTAAATTATGCTTTTAGTAGCCTGATTTCTGTCACCCTGCCTTGTCTAGGGAAGGACCATACCCAGTCAAGTCAGGGTGATTTCTGTAGATTTCAGGTGATTCCCAAGTTATGCTGCCCCAGACACTAGGCAGTTCAGTGAGTCTGTTCTAGTCTGTAAAACCCAAAGGACAGTACAGTAAACCCTCGATTCTGTGGACCTCGATTTAACAGACTTCAGATTTAATGGACAAAATTTCTGGTCTGTATGTCATATGTGAAAATTAACACCCTGTTAATTTTAAAATGCTTTTAACCAAGATTTGCTTATAATTAAATTAACAGGTTTTTTTGTTATTAATTCACTGTTATTTTTAACAAATTTTAGCAAACAGTAATATGTTGGAAAAAACACTGTAGTAATTTCGCTGACATAAATATTATATATCTACAACTATAGTCTACATATTTAAATCCAAGAGTCACTGCTCATAAACAATGTTCGGTGAAGGATTAGCATCTTGTCACACCACATCTTGAGGTAATTGGTTCTGTTGTCACGAGGCATGACTTTCTGCAGCAGTTTTAACATGTGCCAGCCAATGTGCCCACATACGCCAAGCCACGCCCCAGCCGTGTGCAAATATTTACTCGTAGTGACTGGTGAATGCATGCATTTATTAGGGGGAGCGGAAAGTAATGTCGTTTTTTTACATTAAATTCAAACAGATAAATTTTTAACAAGTTTTTATTTTTAATCAATTATGTAATCACCCTCGTTATCAACAACCTTTTGCCATCTAGTGTGCAAATTTTCAATGCCAGATCAATAAAAATCAATTGGTTTTTGAGCAAAATATCTGGAGATGTAATTTTGGACATCATCCAAATTTTCAAATTTTTTGCCACTTAGAAAATGTTGTAGCGATCGGAATAAATGGAAATCCGATGGCGCAATATCGGGCGAGTATGGTGGGTGAGGCAATACCTCCCACCCCAATTCATTAATTTTTTCCAGGGTTCATCTTGCGCAGTGCAGTCTTGCATTATCGTGTTGCAGAATAACACCTTTTCTGGTGACAATCACTGGGCACTTTTCAATTAAAGATTGATTTACTCGATCCAATTGTTCACAGTAAAGGTCTGCATTCAGTTTGTCCAGGTTTCAGCGCTTCAAAATGAACAACCCCGCGAATACTCCACCAAACACACAAAAGTGCCTTTTTGGGGTGTAAACCTGACTTAGCTGTACTTCGTGGCGATTCCTTCAGAGAGAGCCACTGCCTTTTGCGTTTTGGATTATCATAGAAGACTCATTTTTCATCTCCAGTGATCAAGCGATCAAAAAACGCTCTGTATTGTGCCGCTGAAGCAATAAGTTGCATGTGGTGGACCGGTTAGCTTTGTTTTCTTCGGACTGATTATGCGGGACCCAAACACCTGCTCTGCTTACTTTATCAATCTGCTGCAAATGTTCTTGGATGGTCAACCAAGGTTGGTTAAGAGTGTTTGACAGTTCCTCGATTGTCGGACATGGATTTGCTTCCACTTCCGCCCTTAACATGTCATTACTTTAACGACATTACTTTCCAGTCCCCCTAATACTAGACTTATTCAGTATAAAATCAAAATTACAGTAATACTTATAGAAAACTTTTCTGTGAAATTAAACTTGTCATACATACTTAATTTTAATTACACAAATGTGTCTACATAAGTAAAAACAGGTAAACTAATTTCTCAATTTTTAGATATACACATTCAGAAAACCTACTTTATTATATAATGGACTTTCAGCTTTAACAGACACCCTCTCGCCCGAATTAGTCCATTATATCAAGGTTTTATTATAGAGTTCTATTAGAATTACCAGCCAAATGTAACATCTAAAGCTAAGTTAAACCATCTACATGCACAATATAATGTGAAAATAATATTGGTATGATATTATGATGATGGATTTAGTATGTCACTATGCATTAGTCCAAACCCATGGAATGGACAACACCTAGAGAAGGTGAACTATGGACTTTGGGTAATTACGATGTGTCAAAGTAGGTCCATCCTTGGCAAAAAATATGTAGCATCCTGGTGAGTGATGTTGATAATGGGGAAGGCTATACATCTGTGGGGGTAGGGAGTATATGGAAAATCTGTACCTCCCTCTCAATTTTGTTGTAAACCTAAAACTACTTTTTAAAAAGTCTTTTTTTTTTTTTAAAGAATATGGAATGAAGAAAGGTTAATGGCATTGATCCTCTCAATCCTCTAATATGGATTACTTAAAATGCAACTAACAGTAATTACTGGCTGTTTCCGCTGAATCTTCAGAAATAACATTATTATTATTATTATTATTATTATTATTATTATTATTATTATTTAGAGAGAGAGAGGAAGGGAGAAAGAGATAGAAACATTGACACATTAAATGGCTGCCTCCTGCACACCCTGGGTATCAAGCCCACAACCCAGGCACGTAACCTGACCTGGAATGGAACTACGACCTCTCAGTCTATGGGACGACACTCAATCCACTGAGCCACACCAGCTGGGTTAGAATTCTTTAAGTTATGCCAAGTAATATGCTTCTTCTTATTCAAATAATTTATATAACAAGACTATCAATTCCCAACAAACAGCATAAGACATCTCTTTGCACCAGTAAAAGTGGCCAGCTATAAAATGAAGGATTCTCAGTTATCAAAAACACAGTAAAGACATGTGTTGATAATTTGTTGGTTAAATACTTCAAGTATTTAATGAGCACAGTAAAGGGGAAATACAAGCATTTTCCCAGACTGCAATAATTCACGAAAAAAAAAGAAAAACTAGAAAATCATTTTGTGTTTAGGTCTAGAGATAAAATCGTAAATATATATATATATATATATATATATATATATATATATATATATATGTATAATATTAACATGATTTCAACAAAATCTTTCCTGAGGTACCCACAAGAAGGCCCACTCCCAACTGTAAGCAAGAGTACAATTAGAAGCTCCCTTTCCTTCCCACCCCATCTCACACATGCACCAAGAGGGTCCTGATACTCCTGTGCATAGAATCCCAGCCTGAAAATCCAATATTTGTCTTCCAAACCCACCTCCATTCCCCCCAACACATAGCTATCTCTTAGCTACTCCTCAGGCCAATGGGTATGCACACCTGTAGCAATTAGTCCTCAGAGACCCATACAGGTCTTGGATACAGGCTCCAGTTCTTTGGGCAGGGAATCCTAGGGTCTCTGGTACCTGGACAGAGGTCTGGAACCTTGCTTCCCAAAGTGTGGCCTGGGGACCAGCAGCACTACCATCATCCGGGAGCTTATGAGAAGCAGAATCTCAGCTCCCACCCAGGTGATTCAGGTGCACAGTAAAGTTTGAGAAGCAAAGTAGGCATCCACTTTGGATCCCTCATCCCTTGAAAAACAGCCAGACTCAAGGAGAAGCAGACCACAACCCACTAACCATGGGCCCAGGGAAGGAGTGCTGGCTGCCTGAGCCTAAGAGCCATTTGCTCATGGAGGATTTTCTTGGGATAATGTGAGTAGTTTATGCATGCCATTTCTTAGGCTTTAGAAATATAATACACTGCTCAGGAAATGGGATAGCTGGTAAGTTAAATGTTATTTATTACTTGGGGGAGGGTGGGTAGGTAGTTATATACTGGCTCTTGATCCTTGACCTGTTGTTCTAACCCATACTGAATTGTTGGAGGTTTCATTGCATTGGCAACTGAACAACCTCAGTCAGTTGCATTTATTGACTAAGTCAGTGTGTCAAAAACAATATAACTCTCTTCTAAATTAGATTATCCAGGAAACTAGACAGTTTATTTCGTTTTAATTATCTGAAATGCTTTCTGTTCCAATCTTTGTTGAAAATCCTTCTAAAATGTATTGGTACACTTTCCTGAACAAATTGGCATCCTACCCTAAATGTGCCCTTTGTTGGAGAGGAAAGACCTTACAGAGGCTTGAAGTCATCATTCTGCATAGCTATATTTAATAATCAGACCTGTGGATGAATACTGTAAAAGTCTAAGCAGCTAGGCTGATCCTAAGGCAAATGACCTACCTGAATGCTGGCTCTGCCACATTAGCTTGGGCTAGTCACATACCCCGATAGGGTATATGACTAATGTGAGGTGGTGCACTGGACATCTTTTCTGTATCTAATTGTCAGCACTTCCATGGTAACACTAGAGTTGATCAATTAATCCTTCTTTCTCTGAGGGGAAAGAAACTAAGAATGTGACAGGATTGGCCTCTAAAGAGTGACTACTGTCACTTCATCTTTAGGTCTCATGTGGGTTTAACACGGGTGAGAACTTTATTGAAACCCTATGCCCAGAGATCCATTCTGGACTGGGAAAAGTGACTAATGAAGGAAAGAAGGCAGGCTCAGGGTAGGAGGTGCCTCCCAGGGTGATAACGTCAGAGCGCCTGCCATAAGCACAGCACTGGGCAAGGAAGTACTAAGGAGATAAAAACGTAATACAATCTTCATTACCAGCGTCCCTCCATACCAGGTGGAGCTAAACACCTGTTGACAGAGATTGGATAGTGGTCTCTCTGCTTTTCTTTCCAATCCAATGTCCATCTCATCAGCATTCCTATACATTACTTAATTCAATATCTTTTGATATTAAGTTTAAGTCTCTCCTTGCTTTCTTTCTTCTGGTGACTCATTCCAAATCCTTTAACTTTTCTTCTAATAGTCTAATTTTCCAATTGTTAAAAATAGGTGCCACAGTCTCAATCTTAAAAAAAAAAAAAATCTATGAGGGTCCATGTTAATCACTTGCCAGCTTTATATAAAAGGAATTGGTATTTATTAGGCTTTTTACCTATACACTGAGTCCTGACCTAAGTATTTTTAACTATCTCAATTAACCCACATTATAAACGTAGGTATTATAATCCCTATTTTACTAGTGAAGAAACTGAGGCACCTACAAGTTAAGTAACTAGTAGAGATGGGCTTGAACTAAGGTCTACCTACATTTTTTATTAAAAAATTGTTTTTTAACTTTATTTTTATTGTTGACACTATTACAGAAGTCTCCATGCCCCCTTTACTCACCTGCACCCAGCTCCAGCCACCCTCCTTCCCTCTAGCCATCAACCACATCGCTGTCTGTGTTATGGGTTATGCATGTATGTTCTTTGGCTATTCCCTTCACCTTCTTTCATCCAGTCCCCTCTCCCCACTCCTCTCTGACAGCTGTCAATCTGTTCCATGTATCCATGTCTTTGTTTCTATTTTGTTTGTTAGATCCCACATATAAGTGAGATCATATGATACTTGTATTTCTCTAACTGGCTTATCTCACTTAGCATAATAATCTCCAAGTCCATCCATGCTGTTGCAAAAGGTAAGCTTTCCTTCTTTTTTACAGCCTCGTAGTATTTCATTGTGTAAATGTTCCACAGCTTTTTTAACCACTGATCTACTGATGGGCACTTGGGCTGTTTCCAGATGTTGGCTATTGTATATAACACTGCTATGGATGTTTTAAGTCCTTTTATCTATATTTCATATCTATCATGCTTATATAAGTAAATTTTAGAAACAAATATATCCTTTAGATAATGAGACCATGTAAGTGTCTCAGATTTATTCCTGGGTCCAGTCATTCCAATGAATGAGCCTTTGAAAAACAAATAAGCAATTGTGTTGAGGACAGTGAGAAGGTTGACAAATTCTCTCCCCCCAAAACACAACTATAAAACTGGATAAAACTGTCAAAAAACCACAACCATTTCAGTGCTCTGGAACTTGACCAAAAACATACAACAATCTGAGTACTTATTCCTAACAATTTATTGAACTTGGGGTCAGAATAGCGAGTTGGTAGCAGTGTTGTTGGCTGGATCTGCTTCCATCCAATGCCCTCCACTCCCCACTCTGGCTCTGTGGTTGTGGTAAACCATTCAACCAGGACAGGAAAAACTCTGAATATCAGCAGCTTCACTGTACCTGCCTAAGCGGGCTCATTTGATTGGGCCATTAACAGTTTAAGTGGAAGTTCTTAATGGAAAACTAGCAGGCATACTAGCAGTTTGGATAGCCTGAGGTGGAAGTCCTATTTAGGGAAAACAAAGAACTGGTGGACTAACCAGGGATTTAACAAGGAGTTCACTAGTGAACCAGACATAGTGGGGCTAGAAAAAGTTCTTCACATATTCTGGATTCAAGAAGGTGGTACAAATGCACAGCAGAGACTAGAGGGGCCCAAGCCACCCACATCCGTATGAACAGTGGAGCTTGCACACCCACACAGTAGACACAAGGAAGTCCAGAAGACTGTACAAGCTGGAGGAAGATTTGAAAATGGCATTAAGTTTGAATGTATTTTCCAATGAGCCCTGGCCAGTTTGGCTCAGTGGTTGGAGCGTTGGCCTGTAGTCCAGAGAGACCCGGGTTCGGTTCCCGCTAAGGGCACGTACCTTGGTTGCAGTTTGTCCCCGGCCCTGGTTGGGGTCGTGTGGGTGGGTGGCAACCACTCAATGTGTCTCTTTCACATCGATGTTTCTCTCTCTCTCTCTTCCCACCTCTCTCCCTCCTGCTCTGTCTGAAGATAAATGCAAAAATGTCCTCAGGTGAAGATAAAAATAAAAAAGCAACCAATGAATGCATAAATAATTGGAACAACGTATCGATGTAACCCTCTCTCTCTTCCTCCCTCCCTTTCTTTTTCTCTCAAATTAATTTAAAAAAATTTTTAACAAAATGAACAAACCCTAAGAAGCTAGGCTAAAAAAATTTTTTTAATAAAAAGAAACTGAGTGGAGACATCAATAGTCACATGTTGCAGAGGAGACAGTCCACGGATTTAGTACAGATAAGTTACTGAGCAAATAATCAACAACTACAAATCCCTCAGTGGGAAAAAGGCAGAATCCAGAGTTGCTACTACCTATCTTAAATATCAATATTCATCAAAGAAAATTAGAAGACAAGCAAAGAAAAAGAAAGTATTATCCATACATGGGGGGAGGTGGATATTAATAGAAAATGTCCTTGATTGGTTCTAAAAGTTGGACTTAGCAGACAAAGATTTCAAAGCAGTTATTATAAATAGTTTCAAAAACTTTAAAAAACTGTGTTCAAAATGTTAAAGGAAAACATTATAACAATTAATCAACCAATAAAGAACCTCAATAATATGATAGATGTTGTAAAAGAGAATCAAATAAAAAATTAGAGTTCAAATGTTCAATATCTGGGTGGCAGTGTAGGTAAACATGGTACTCGCCTCCTCCTACAACCATGTCAAAATTACAACTGAATTACAGAACAACCATCATTCAGAACTGCCTGAAATCAAGCTGAATGGAAGTCCTACAACTATGAAATTAAAGAAGCCACATCAATACTGGTAGTAGGTGTGGACGTGCAGAAGGGCTGGTCCCACACCCATGTGTGGCAGATAAAAGTCAGGAGGGATACCTCACCTGGGAAGGTCTTCCCTGAGGAGCAAGGGGTCCCTATCCCACACCAGGCCCCATAGCTCAGGGTTCCAGTGCCAGGAACAGAAGTCCCCATAACTTCTGGCTGTAAAAACCAGCGGGAATTGAGTCTGAGGGAGGCTGAGGCTTCTGGAGCCCCAGGCAGTTCCTCTTAAAGGACCCACCCACAGACTTACTGAAACTCACTCCCTCTGGGCTCCAGCATGGGGGAGGCAGCTTGAAAGGAACCAGAAACATATAGGGAAGAAATGAGTTGTATGGCATCTGGGCATGAGCTAGAGGAGCAGCTTTCTCCCTGACAGAAGTGCTGGCAGAGGCCGTTGTTCCTTTGGTGAGTCCTTCTCCCACAGGGTTGGCAAATGGGCACCATATCTGAGACTAAAGCAACCTGGCTCATACTGTTTGCCCTGCACTGGTGATTCCCTGAGGCCTTATCTCACCCAACATTTGGGCCCACACAAGCTATTTCCAGTGGCTTTACCATAGGAAAGGACTCATGATTCAGATTTTCCTAAAATCTCTCAAACAAGCAGCATCTGGCCTCAGCGAGCCCTAGGCCCGGCACTAGCAGCCGCCAGAATCGGTTCAAAGCTTGGCCTTGCCTGGGCACTTTCAAGCTCAGCCCAAGGAGCCATCTGCAGGTCACTATGTAGCTTATGCCTGGTGGCCCTGGGTAGAATACAGGCAGTGGCTGACCCTGCCCTAGAGCCAGCACACCCAGTGGACAGCTTCACACCAGGTCAAAGCACCACCACTCAACCACCTCCACAAGTGATGCACTCAAAGGGTGAACTCAGTGGGTACCAGAGCCCTGCTGAGGTAAGTCTTGCTTTGTGTAGTGGGTCACTGCAGAGCTGATCCTCCAAGGTTGTCAGAGGTCGGTGCTCAGTGAGCACAGCCAGTCCTTGCAGCTGATCAGCCTGAGTAAATCCTTCCCATTGATGTGCCAACAGCAATCAAGACTCAATTACAACAGAAGGGTGTACAGTCCACACGGGAAGTGCACCTTGAGTGCCCAGCTGGGGTGATCAAAGAGGCTGTACCAACGGACCCTACAGGACACCTACTACAATAGGCCATCCTACAAAGCCTAGCAGACATAGTAGCTCTACCTAATACATAGAAACAAACACAGGGAGGCAGCCAAAATGAGGAAACAAAGAAACATGTCCCAAATGAAAGAACAGAACAAAAGTCCAGGAAAAGAACTAAACAAAATGAAGATAAACAATCTAACACATGCAGAGTTCAAAACACTGGTTATAAGAATGCTCAAGGAACTTAGTGAGGGCCTCATGAGCATAAAAAAGGACCAATCATATCTGTCCGGTTTGGCTCAGTGGTTAGAGCATCAGCCTGTACACCAAAAAGGTCATGGGTTCAATTCCCCATCAAGGGCATGTAACTGGGTTGCAGGTTCAATTCCTAGCCCCGATTGGGGCACATGCGGGAGGCAACCTATCAATGTGTCTCTGTCACCTCTCTCTCTCTCTCTCTCTCTCTCTCTCTCTCTCTCTCCATTCTTCCATCCCTTCCACTCTGTCTAAAAAATCAATGAAAAAAAAATCCTCAGGTGCGGATTAACCAAAAAAAAAAAAAAAAAAATCACTAAATTATAATCACTAAATTATATACTTACCATGGGTAGATTACATGATATGTAAAATAATGCCAAGAAAATAAACAAAAATTTGTCCATGGTATCATAATTCCATTTTTTATTTGGGCTACATTTTTTTCATTAAATGAACTAAGCCCTTTAAGATGATCTTTTCTAGGAAATGATTCAACAAAATTTTCTTTTCTACATTTATTGACCGTGCCCTTTATAATTTGTTACACCAATTAATTCACAGTAACTACTTCACAGGAACACAGTAGTCAGCTTCTCCACTAGTTGGGTTTTATTCTTATGTCAGCTTTCTTAGTAATGAATGGAGGCTCACTTAGATTCAAAGACTTCAGATTTGCAAAGAGAGTAGGGTTACTTCCCCACAAGAGTTTCCAATGTCTAATTTCTCCACCAGGGAGTGGCTCCATTTTGAGCTTCCCTCAAACAAAGCACAAGCAACAAAGTTTAGTCACATGGCGCTTCCATTTTGCCAGCTGCATACTTCCTGAAATTTCATTCACCCAGGTGTCAGGAACGGTGAGTTCTGGAGCTCTTTATGGTATCCTGGGAACATCTTTGAAGTTTGGCCACTCATGGTATTTTGCGTGTGCTAAACTGCTGCCTAAAACTAAATATTTCCTAACTTCAGCCTTGCTGTATAAAAAACACAGCAAGCCTGTGTTATTCTAATTCAGGTGCTATCTCGATACCATGATGCATTACAAACTCCCTAAGGGGATGCCCAACAATGTCAACTGGATGGTTATCTTGTAGGTTTGTTGTTCGCAAGTCGCAACGTAACTGTTACCATGGAAATAAAACACAAAAGGGGTTGTCCATCCTGGAAAATAAAAACTGCTTAGAATTCTCATTCAAGGGTTTTATAGTAAACATGAAATTGCTATGCATAATTCATATTTTATAAAAATAAAAATATTTCCTGGGAATATGCCAAAGTTGTTTTACCACATAACACATAGACCACCACTGTATACGCAAATTTAAAAAGTAATAATTTACACATATTTTTAAATTAGGGTAATTTGGCTTCTGCAATCCTATTTTAAAAATGGCCACAATATCAGGTCATTTGGAAACTTTTTTTTTTTTTTATCCTCACCTGAGGACATTTTTTTCATTTTTTGTTCAGACAGAGTGGGAAGGAGAGAGAGGAAGAGAGAGAGAGAGAGAGAAAAACATCGACGTGAAAGGGACACATCGAGTGGCTGCCACCCACACGACCAACCAGGGCCGGGGACAAACTGCAACCGAGGTACATACCCTTAGCGGGAACCGAACCCGGGTCTCTCTGTACCGCAGGTCGACGCTCTAACCACTGAGCCAAACCGGCCAGGGCTGGAAACTCTTAAAAGACTTATTCAATTACTCAAGATGCCTTTCCATCACTTCAATGTGCTGTAGATTAGACTACCTATATTACCCAAATAGCATCTTCAAGACATAGACTGATACTCTTCCCTCTACAATGTTTCTAAGGGAACTGAAGTTTCTATTAGAAGTTGGGTCATAATCTATAGCTTAAAACATGTGGAAACTAAAATTCCATTTCTTGTCATTTCTCATGGGAGGATAACCTGTAGCTCATAGGATTTAAGACTAAGGAATGGGGGTCAGACTCCTCTGGCTCTGCAATTTAACAGCTGTGCTATTTAGACCCTAAGCCTCAGTTTTCTCATTTATAAAAAGAGAATAATAGCGTAAAGCAGGAGTTAGGAAACTGTGACCAATGGGCCAAACCTGGCCCACCACCTATTTTTGTAAAGAAAGATTTTGGGAACATGGAAATGCCCATTCATATACACATTTTTCCATGACTGTTTTGAGAGAGACTGCATGACCTCCAAAGTCTAAAATATTTACTATCTGGCCCTTCACAGAAAAAATTTTCTGGCCTCCGACATAAACAGTTGTGATGAAGACTAAATGAGATAATTCATGTGAGGTGTTCATATAGTTAAGCAACCAATAAGCATCATAGATTACTGTTATTTATTAATAGTAAAAAGTTGTAAAAATCACTGTGGTCTTATTTCCTAAAGTTCAGAGAGACACCTTTATACATTCTATCTCAGGAGCAGACTTCCCATGAAGTAACATCTTGGGATCAGTAGGCTCAGCCCCTTTTCTGATGGAGGTGGCCGAGGTGGTGTGATGGCAGGATGTGAAGTGCAGCTGTCGGTGCAGGGCAGTGAGCCGCTGAGCCACAGACAGCAGCTGCCATAAGTCATCCATTTCGAGTAACTGATACTCTGCCATTTCTTGTTGGAGGATCTCTTGATCACAGGTGTGTGACACATGCATATTCATCATTGGCCCCACTGCTAACTATATAGAGGAGACTGAAGGAGGGCTGGGAAGGGCTGAAATTGTGCTCAGAAGAGGACCAGAGCAGAGCCCATTCCCATTTTCCCTAGAAGTAACTGCTTTCCCAAGATGTACTCTGCTTGTCCAGAGTAGGAAATGAAGTGCGGTCTTGTACATAAAATGTTTAAATGTAAGTTTAATGTAACAAAATCTAGGCTAACAATTTAAAATAATAAAATGGATCTAAAGCTGGCAATGTATCCTAGAACTAGCACTGCTTGCCCCGTATCAGTACATTTGCAAATAAATTTTGGTCAACACCAAATGCCACACTGGTTTCCATAAACTTTCAAGCCACCTTCACAAAATTGTCTTTCAAGGCAAATATTAAAAGATCTAAAGAGTTTACACCGAGATGGTGATTTTCAGAAACAAACCACTGCCTATATTCTGCTCTTGTCCAGGGCCTTGGACATTTCACTCCATCAATTTGCACCTTACTGCCTTGCACGGTAAAGAGAAGCTGTAAAAACCTGAAAAATTAAAACAGCCCTGATTCCAAATTATTTCCTGCTGTATTCCAGTGGGTTTCATTAATGCCTCTTTACTCAAGGGAAGAATATTATCACCAGGAGGAAACTCCAAATTAGCAAATGGTTTACATATTTTTTTTTTATCCTCACCCGAGGACATCTTTGCATTTATCCTCAGACAGAGCGGGAGGGAGAGAGGGAGAGAGAGAGGGAGGAAGAGGGAGAGAGAAACATCGATGTGAGAGAGACACAATGAGTGGCTGCCACCCACACGACCCAAACCGGGGCCGGGGACAAACTGCAACCGAGGCAGACGCCCCCCAGCGGGAACCGAACCCGGGACTCTCTGGTCCGTGGGCCAACGCTCCAACCGCTGAGCCAAACCAGCCAGGGCTGGTTTACGTATTAAAATGGAATTAGTAGATCATACAAACTCAGAGGTGTAAAGTCCTCAGTGCTCATCCCAAAAACCTTCCTGCCAAATCATCTCATTGTTTTTATGTAAAACAATTGGGCTCTTCTTTGGATGTGCAGCTCATTAAATGCCATACATAAGACATTAATGGGTAGGGTCATTGTCATGCCTTAGCTTACCATCTAAGACAGACAAGACTGTCACTGGTGGAAATGAAGAAGAGACATTCAACCAAGGGGGCAGACATCATTAAAGGCCAGCCAAAATGCTTTTAGTTTTTAGTTCATTCAAGCTAATATTCAAGTTGATTAAAGCACTTGGCAATCTGCTCCCTCAAAAGACAGAGGTGCTGTCTGAATATATTTAGCTTCAAGATTCTCCACAACATAATCCTTCACCGTGTCCCACTTAAATGGCATTCACAGGGAAGTAGTTTGACAGCTCACTGAAGCGTTTGCTTTCCTCAGCTCGAGGAAATATCAGCAAATATACCATTTTCCAAGTGCAAAGACCTACCTTCTGATTGGCAAGGAGCAGCAAAGACACCTGCAAAGAGCATATGCAATTTGTGAATTTGATTTATGTAAGGTATTAAAATGGTTTCATGCTTTATTGGCTTGTGGGGTTGCTACTTAGTTGTGGCTGACACACACAAAATTAGTGATTGTCCTCTTGAAAAATATAAATAGGATATGGCTTGAAATAAAAAAGATTACATTTGGAAAAAACATTTGCTGTATTTACAAACTTTTTAATAATATTGATTCAATTTGACTCTCACATATACATTATCATTTGTTGAAGGTTAAGAATATAGTTTGCATTTTGAAAACAGTCCAACCAGGCAGCATCAAAAAGGGTATCAATCTATTTGCAGCATGAGACCACTTCATTTATTCAAAATCATGTAGATATAGTTATTGATAAGCATGTATATATATGAAGCAAAGTTAGCATAATAATATTTTTTAAATGGCAGGTGCATTCTACCTAATAAGAATGTAGATTGATGTTGTCTTTCTCTCAGCATTTTCATTTTTATCATTTTTCATAATGACATACTCTTGTGAGGTAGGTTTGGATGATGAGAAAATTTATGTGTTTTATCTTCATTTTCTAGCTAAAGGAAGAGAAGTATTTAAGCTACTTTTCCAAAGCTATACATATACTGAGGTTTCTTAGTCTGTGTAGAGCAGACCAGTACTTCTCAAAATTTAGTTAATTATAAATGTCATGTAAATTTTTTACTCTAGGTGTTTTTCAAACATGGCACCACTGCCTTGAACCTAACCAATATAACCCACTAACTAGTTGGGAAAGGCCAGGCTATAAACTCACATCTTGGAATATAAAGAAAATAACAGATAGGGGTACTTAATGACCAACCAAACGGTAGAAAATTTAGTTTTTAAAGCTGCACCCTGAGTGCTTCAGAGACTGGTTTCACACACCACTCTTTACACTTTTCATTTCAGTCCTGTATGTCTCACTTCTTATTTCTTCAAATTCATATAGTAGAAAGCAATCTCAGAAAGTACTTCACTCAATCAGTGTGCAGCTACCCAGAGACCTCCCGAGGGAAATGACAAGCACCAGCTTGACAGTGAAGGGAAAGGAAAGCCTTGTGCAAATCCTGAATCATCTGCCATGAGCAAAGGTAGACAACTACAGAGGGACTCTTTTGGGACACAAAGATGTCATTTAGGGTTCCACAGCAGTAATTTTAAAAATGGTACCCTTCTGGATTAAATTATTTTACCTGCCTGCTCAAGTGCCTAGTTTAGAACCAGGAAGCAAATTACAATCACACAGAATCCAGGCATGAAATTACAATGTTTTACTTTCACTGGTCAAGACTTTGTCTATGTCTTCAAAACAGGGCTGAGGACCAAATTCCTCATTTTTCTCCAAAAAAAGATCCATTTGACATTTTGCAATGTTCAAGTATTCGGTCATTCATTCTTGCATTCACTCATCCATCAATATGGGGATTCTTGCCTACATACCACATGCATCATCAGAAATGTAGCTCAGGGTCCTAATGGAACAGAGCAAGGACTGGATTTCCACAGTCGGAAGCCTGGAAAAACTAACCCAATTGTATTGTGAACAAGGCCAAAAATGCCTCAATTACCTGGATGACTATTATTTGCTTTTCTTTATCTTGAGAGACTTAGCCTCTCAATGTTATCTAGAGAAAATATCCAACATTTTCATAAAATTGAGGTAATTCTCTTCATTTACCACCTGTTAACCTCTTTACTAATTTTTCTTTAGCCTTATTTGCTTGGGTTTCACTTGATACCTATTATGCTGTGCTCTTTCAGTAGACAGAATAATCTGTCTACTTAGATATTCCCGAAAAGCTGTTCCTGAATTGAACTTTGAACATTATAGGAGGTCACTCATTATATAATCCTTATAAAAGCAAAGGATCCTGTGCTGGCCGGTTTGGCTCAGCGGTTAGACATCAGCCCACGGGCCAGAGAGTCCCGAGTTCGGTTCCCGCTAAGGGCACGTACCTCAGTTGCAGTTTGTCCCCAACCCCGGTTGGGGTCGTGTGGGTGGCAACCACTCGATGTGTCTCTCTCACATTGATGTTTCTCTCTCGCTCTTCTTCCCTCTCTTCCTCCCGCTCTATCTAAAGATAAATGCAGAAAATGTCCTCGGGTGAGGATAAAAATAATAATAATAATAACAATAATAATAATAATAATAAAATAAAATAAATAAAAGCAAAGGATCCTGTTTAATACTAATAATCACATCAAATATGTTTGGCAAGTTCATGTTTTCATATATCTAATTTTCTCAAGGCGGGGCCATCTGTATATAAAGGAGCAAAATAGCTTGAAAGAAGAGATGATCTGATTAAGAATTTAACTGTTTTATGCTGAAATAACTTTAGCTTTGACTCTTAGTAACTTCCTCTCAATGCATTTCTTTTTTTATATAAACGTATTATCATATTTAATATTTGAAGAATGGTTTATGAGTTATTTCCACTTTATGATGTCAAGTCACTTCAATGACCTAACATACCACAAAAAAATTCTCCTTAAAATATTTAGTATTAAAATGTTATGAAATGGAAAGTATTCCCCATTAGCCAAGCAATGACCACAAACTTTTACTCTCCCCTCTCTCTTTCAGATTTTAAGTTATTACCCTTACAGTGCTCTGTTCTTTACTCTCTCATTATTTAAAATTGCTTTTGCTCCTTCTGCTTTCTATATAGGATAATTCTCCAGGATGTCACAATTCTCATTACCCACCTGAGCCTCCCCTCCATCTGAATCCTTCACACTCCCTGATCTCTACTCTTCCAATTCCAGTCCCACCAGCCAGTCTGACCATGAACTCATTCCCTGCTGTTTAATGAGTCCCTGCATAGTTCTAGGACAGCAATAAATCCTTGATATATTTTACCTTCCACTTAATTTTGCAACAAGGTTACTGTTACTAGAAATACATACATAGCCATGGAGTTTAAAAAACCCTATTCCAACTATTAAAATGCAAGTTACCTTAAAATTTGTGAGACATGCAAAGTATATATAATGACCTATGTAAAATACAACTTGTAATAGGAGTTAACATAATTCTGAAGTAAATTCACTTTTGTTTATATTACATAATTAATAGCATTAATTATCACTGAATTTCTACTTCACTATTTTGTTCATGTAGAAATTTTCTGCCGTGTCAATATTATTCCCCTAAATAATATTGTGTGTATTATTCAAATGTAATACATTTGAATATATTAAATGTAGATAAAATGGCTTTTAGCTATCATGCCACTAATATCAGAGCAAAGGACAATTGCCATCAAGTCATTTAAGTGGTCAAAGATACCAAAGCAAAATTTTCCAACTGTAGTTTTATGGAACCCCAGGAAGCATTTCAAATTACCCAAAATTATTTTTCATTTATCTTACATTCCAGTAACTTCAATTTCCCACTAGCTATTTATTATTCTAGTTATACACTCAGCTAACTTCTCTTTCTGAAATGTTTTAAATCAGATGATGCCTACTAAATTGAATGGGGAACCATGTGCCATATTAAAAACTTCAATAACAAGTATAATAGTGATGGATTCCCTCTAGAAGCAGAAAGCTGAAATCACTCTTCTTAAATATATTCACACAGGAGAGAACACTGGTTAGTCAATGTTTATGACAGATATATCCTGTTACATATCAAAACAATCTGTGGTCAATATCAAAACACTGCAATGAGATTTCACAAGAAAAGCTGATTGGGCATTTCTGTATTTATTCAACCAGATACTAGAGGCAAAAGCAACAGAACAGTCAGAAGATTTGCAATGCAATTAGGGGGGATGAGTACGTCTGAGTGTATGCCAGACCTCCCCTTAATTCACACAGTCCAATGTCTTAATGCAGCATACAGCATCAAACTGCACTTCCTACAGTTTTGAAATTTTTGTCAGTTAACTAGATGTTTACTGAGTGGCTCACTGGGGCACTCAACATTTCAGGAACACCATCCAGCTCTACGTACGTTGTTCCAACGCCATCTGTCACTTAAGCTTCTACAGATTCAAAAATTTCAATTCAAACTAATCTACTAGCACTCAAACTGAAGCTATAATTCAAATTTCAACATGAAGCTTGAATTCCTTTTCAGTGTTCTTCAACTTTGACCCAGCTCCCCCTCCTTCCTTCACTGAAAAGGGCCAAGACAACAGCCCAGCAAGTGGGGCAGGCAAAACAGGCCTCCTTTGTTCAGTTTTGTCCTTTCAGCTCTCTATTGAGGTGAGGGACTGAAAAGCACACAAGGCTCTGGAAGGCAGCAGCACTCCAGCTCACAAGCCATCCTTCCTCAAAGACCAAAACAACTCAGAATGAAATGCTTTCAACAGTCCCATTTTTATCATAAGGCATAATTAATGGAACATTAGTACTTTCCCTTTCCCTTGAGAGAGAATATGTTAATGGTGTTTTACATGAGTTGGTAATGTTCATCAAAAATGTATGCTGTAAATCATACCATTCAAATGCCAAATGCATCTAAAAGTGGCATGAAAAGTAGCTTTAAAGTTGAAATTTGGAGAAAAGATCACTACAAACTGAATACACATACTGAATTTTTTGAATGCTCTCAGCCCACTTGAGAAAGATAAATCAAATTCACTGCATATTACACAGTAGAAGACCTCCTACAGGATTCCCTCAGATTTCCCTGGGAATATATTTTTCCTGTTACAGTGAATTTTAAACCAATATACCATGCACATCATACATTTAAATAACATATAAATATAGATACATATATATTCAAAATACTTTTCCAGACCTTCCTGTCATTTAATAAGAATTTTTTAACTGATCGTTTTCATCTGACAGTAACTGTCATTTTCATTCTCGTGTGAATTCAGCAATGCTTTATTTAGTACAGGACAGTATGGAAGAAAAGCAGAGAGCACAAAAGACAAGATAAGATGTATTTGTCATTCCTGTTTTTAAACTGAAAAGCCAGCTGGACAGTCAGTATGTATAGTAGATGAGCATAAGTGTTTGTAGATTTCTTCCCTTACCATTGGCACTTCTTTTATTCACTAGTTTTGTAGTCAGTTGAGGGAAATCCTCCATCAGACTTTTAAAAATTACCTTTTTCTAATTTGAAATTCCAATTTTGTAGGTTAGTAAAATAGGTCAACTAAGTTGACACCACATCTTTTTTATTAGCTCAGCTAAGCAATTATAATTGGGTGGTGAAGGTTTGTGCTGTCATCTTTAAAGATTCAATGGTGGGGGGAAATGCCCAACACAGACCTGGAAATTACAGCTCCAGCACATCCTTAAATATCTCTAGATATGAGGCAAATTTGCTCTTGATATGGGTAAAAGTAATAATGTCATTTTTTTCAGTAAAATAAAAGCATATTAATATTTAATCTATCCTCACACAAAAAATCACTTAGCATAAGTGCACCACAGACATATATGTTCTAATTCAACATTTAAAAATAATAACATGGCCCTGGCCAGTATGGCTCAACGGTTAGAGCGTCGGCCTGCAGACCAGAGAATCCTGGGTTCGGTTCCCACTAAGGGCACGTATGTCGGTTGCGGTTTGTCCCCGGCCCCGGTTGGGGTCATGTGGGTGGCAACCAGTTGATGTGTCCCTCTCGCATCGATGTTTCTCTCTCTCTCTCTTCCTCCCTCTCTCCCTCCCACTCTATCTGAAGATAAATGCAAAAATGTCCTCGGGTGAGGATAAAATAATAATAATAATAATAACATGAATGTATGTCATCAATCCTGACTCATCCTGAACAATGATTCACATGCTAAACAGCATCTATTTTATGCTTTGCACAAAGTATGGAGTCAATGAATACTTCTTAAAAACCATATATCCCCTTATTAACAAAAGTTAAATTGATAAGTTATAAAATATTATGAATGACTTGTTTATAATACATAGTATATTAATTTGTAACTTTAAAAGGGAACAATTATAGCTCTTGACACTCAATAGGATGGCTATTAACTATCAAGAAAACAGAAAATTAGTGTTGGTGATGATGTGGAGAAATTGGAACCCTTGTACACTCCTGGTGGAAATGTATCATTGTGCAGCTGCTATGGAAAACAGTATGGTGATTCCTCAAAACATTAAAATAGAATTACCACATGATCCAACAATCCCACTTCTGGATACATGTCCAAAAGAGTTGAAAGCAGTGGCTCAAAAAAAATTTGTGCACACATACTCATAGCGACATTGTTGACAACAGCCAAAAAGTGAAAAGAGCCCAACTGTCCATTGACAGGTTAATACTTTTTTTTAAAAAGTGGTGTGTATATGCAATGGAATATTATTCAGCTTAAAAAAGGGAGGAAATTCTGACTCATGGATGAGCCTTGAAGACATTATGCTAAGTGAAATAAAATAAGCCCATTACAAAAGGACAAATACTGTATGATTTCATTCATGTGAGGTACCTGGGGTAGTCAAATTCATAGAGACAGAAAGTAGAATGATTCTTTCCAAGGTTAGGGGAGAAGGGGAATGGGGAGTTAGTGTTTAATGGACATAGAGTTTCAGTTTGGGAAGGTAAAAAAAAGTCCTGGAGAGACGGACAGTGGTAATGGTTACATAACAATGTGAAGTATTTAATGCCACTAAACTATACAGTTAAAAATGGTTAAAACAGTAAATTTTGTTATATATACTTCTTCCCAGTAAAAAAGTAACTTAGCAAAAACATCCCATTTTCCATAAATATATTACATTTACTTCCCCATTTAAAGACAACCTGATACTGAAAGAGTTATTATGGTTGCTAAAACTGGAGGCAGAGCCATTCCCGTATTTTCTTCATGTAGCCCTCTCTTTCATATTTTGAGAGAAAAAATAAACATCCATCAGTTCACTTGGGAACACTTTCCTACTCTTAGAAATTTCAGCCTCTGCTGTCAATAAAAGACTCTTTAAAACTAAAGGGGCTTTTCATTTGCCTGGATGGACAAAGGGTTAAATACAATGAGCTACTGGATCCTTGCCCCTGACATCCCTAGATGCTAGGAGATCCCTACCATCTTCTCTGTCTTCACCTGGCAGGAAAGCCAGGGCTCCTTCAGGTGCGAAAACATGAAACATAAAAAGGAAACACATTTAAATGTATTCAGTAATTTTCAGTCATTTCAAATCATTTTCATTTTCCTCTTTGCCAATCATCTCAGCACTTGAAGACTAGTGCAATCTTTGAATGCAAACACACAAAACTTCCTAGAGAAAAAGAATACTTTAGGAACTCTATATTCTTGTTAAATTTGTCATTGGTTACCAAGCTTCTCAAATGGAAACTGTTCTTTGTAAATGGGGACAATATTCCGAAGGCTGCTGACAGAGGCAGTAAATCAGGACTCCTATGGACTGAACTGTACCCCACCAAAATTCATATGTTGAAGTCCTAATCCCAATATGACTGTGTTTGGAGATAGGGGTTTTAGGAGGTAAATAAGGCTATACAAGGTAATAAGGGTGGGTCCTAATCCAATAGGACCAGTGGTCTTGTAAGAGGAGGAAGTGAGGGGCAGGCTTCTCTCTTTCTCAACAGGCACACACCAAGGAAAGGACATATGAGCACACAGGGAGAAGACAGCAGTCTGCAAGCCAGGAAGAGAGCTCTCTAGAGAACTCAGCCGTGCTAGCATCCTCTGACTTCTAGACTCCAGAAATGTAAGAAAATAAATGTGTTCTTTAAGCCACCCAGTCTATGGTATTGTGTTAAGGCAGCCCAAGCTGACTTGGATTTCATGGTGAGAATATGAGGAAAAAAGCATGGGTGTCCCAGGGGTTACCCTTAAGGTGAGTAATGACTGGTAAGAGCCACAAGAGGGCTTTCTCAAATGTTCATAATGCTCTGTTCCTTGCTTTGAGCACTAGTCCAGTGTGTTCCGTTTGTGCAAGTTAATCAAGCTGTACATTTATAGTATACAAAAAGAGAATCTCTATGTGTGGAAGTATGCAGCATAAAATTAGAATCTCCCAGAGACAGGAATTCTGTTTTGCTCACCACTCTATCGTCACTGCCTAGAACAGCAGGCCATACACCCAGTAAATAGTGATGAATGAATGAATCTCTTTATCAGAAAAGCTTCCTGTGGCTCTGGCCAGTTTTGCTCAGTGGTTAGAGCATCGGCCTGCGGTCCAGAGAGACCAGGGTTTGGTTCCCGCTAGGGGTACGTACCTCGGCTGCAGTTTGTCCCCGGCCCTGGTTGGTGGTGCAGGAGGCAGCCACTCGATGTGTCCCTTTCACGTTGATGTTTCTCTCTCTCTCTCTCTCTCTCTCTCTCTCTTCCTCTCTCTCTCTCCCACTCTATCTGAACCAAAAATGGAAAAATGTCCTCGGGTGAGGATTAAAAAAAAAAAAAGCTTCATGTGGGGTTCCATTAAATAACTCCTTTGTATATACACAATATAACATCTTCAGATTATATTTATATTCAACTGATTATACACGGAAAACTACACCAACACAAAAGCATTATTTGAAATGACTCTTAAGGAAATTTTCTATAGGCCAAGTATATATATTCTCATTACTCTCTCACCTTCCTGAAGCGCTCAAACCCAACTATTACTATCATTTTCACTTCGGCCTCACAGAAGGTATCATTTCCAAAGATAACTTGCTTTGCATTTACTGTCACTGATGCAACAATAAAACATAATGTGGTGTGTCCGGCTGGTGTGGCTCAGTGGTTGAGCATCAACCCATGTACCAAGAGCTCGAGGGTTTGATTCCCAGTCAGGACACATGCCCAGGTTGTGGGCCTAGTCCCCAGTGGGGGGCATGCAGGAGGCAGCCAATCGATGTTCTCTCTCAACAATGTTTCTATTTCTCTCCCCTTTCTCTTCTCCTCTCTCTAAAATCAATAAAGGAAAAAAATAAAACATGATGTGGTGTAAGGGCACTGGCCTACAGTCCAAAGACCTCACCACTCACTACCCTGCACTACAGGGCTGGGTAACCTCTCCCAGCCCCACTGTACGTATTTTGAAACCCAAAGGTTTATGTAGTGTTCTCTTACAGCTCTAAAATTCCTGTGTTATGTGACATGTTTAGCAACTTTCCTGTAATAAAGTAAAAGCAAGTTGAAAGAAGACCATGAGTCAGTAGAATTTAGAACTCATTTTTCCAATTGATCAGTCAATTATAAGTATTCTAAAAGCTATTCCAGGCATAGCTGATTTCACTTTAGTTCACATTCTTGTTTCTAATCTACTAGTTAACATGGAGCATTTTTGTAAATGCAGCACACAGTCATATATTTAGGATATTGAGTGCTTTTCTAAGATTTTATACTAGAGTTCTATTCAAATTCAACATCCAATTTGAGGAGTAAATCTTCCTCAGTCAAAGGGGTCTAAAAGAGATTCAGGGCTGGGAACCTGAAATAGAAATGTTTGCCATATGGAAATGTTACCTTTTTAAAACAACAACAACAAGAAGTTTCTCAAGAATTGTGATATGCCAGGAACCTCTCAACCCCTCTGTAATGGCAGGGGTGCTCTGGTCACTTACAACAGTCCAGTGACTGTAACTAGTTGGATTGTGAGTTAACAGCCAAATACTTAAAAGCTAACAGGAATAAAGGAACTTGTAAAGGAATTCAAGGGCAATACAGGACAATAAAAGGCTATTCCACAACACAATTCCCCGAATTACTATATTGCCTGCTACTGTGAGGTCTGCAGGGGTTAGAATTAAATGGGCTTACAATATGTCCCTGATTTTGAACACTGGACGGTTTCAGGCTTCCTCTGAACTATTAAGCTTCCAAAAGGCCACATTTTCACACTTGAATGACAAAGTGTAAGGGCAAAAAGTTAACCCTTGCTCCCCCACATCGTAGCTATGTGGACTTAGGAAAGTTACTTGACTTCTCTAAGTCTACATCTCCCAGTTTTTAAAATAGGATTGTTGTGGAAAGTAAATGAGATGATACATGTAAGCTGAACAGCACCCAGCATAGCCAAAGCTTTTCAAAAAATGTTGATTTTCATATCATTAAAGTAGAAAGCATCCAATTGTCTAAACCCATTTCAGTACTTCTGTAAGGTCTCATTTACTCATGAGCTATTATTACAATATTTTAATAACAGGGCATGGTTAGCATAAAACTGTCCCAAACAATGCAGCCCAGCGTCCCTTGGTTTGTATTCAGTGGCTACCATATTCCTTCCCAGGATAGCCCCGGGGGAGCTCCTGCCCTCCCCCCGCCCCGCACCCCGCCCTCCGCCCTCCGCCCTACTACACTCGCTTCCACCTCTCCTAGCAAGAGACTAGGGCGAGGAAGGGCCCAGCCCCTCGGAACTGCACCTCTGCGCATTAATCCTGCAGGACCCGACTGGAAAAGAATGCTCCCCTCTTTGAACAGACAGCTACGAGCCAGATGTGGCCTCCGGCTGGAGGTGATAGTACAAAAAGGCAGGAGAAAGGCGGGGTGGGAAAGACACACCACCTCTCAGCGCCGGCACCCTCCCTCCGCGCCGCCGCTGCGCAGGGGCGGCCGCGAAGCGTGAGGGGGTAGAAAATGCGTGCGCAGGCCAGGAGGCAGGCGGGGATGCGATCCGGAGGGAGTGGACGTGGCTTGCTCTCCAGTCCCCTGGACCCAGGGAACCCACCGGCGTTACTTGCTGCCCCAAGTATACCGCTCTGGAAGAAATGACGACTCCTGGCTCCCCAGCTCTGCGCGCTGGCATTTTCGGGCTGGGAATGGTGGAGCCGGCGATCGCCAAAGGACTAGCAGGCTGCGGCGCCCACCAGCGCGGCGTGGAGCGGCCCCGCACAGATGGCGCTCGCCGCGCACTGGATGCTCCAGAGCCGGCAGTCACTCCCGGCTCAACACAGCATCCCCGGCCGAAGCTGTTGCCTGGGCAAGAAGCCCCTGTGGGATTCTGGGCAGGGAGGTGCTCTTCTGAGTCGGCTCCAAGCCCCAGCGAGCCAGCCCAAACAAGTCCCAGCCCAGAGAGTCTGGGCGGGGCGCCAGGACCCCCGAGGCCCGCACCTGTGGGGCCACAAAGCCCAGGAAAGCCCCGGTCCTGCGGTCCCTAGTCTCCCCCAGTTCTCTCCAGAGGCGACAGCGGAGATCGGCTCGCCCCGCAACTCCGCGGTCCGCGCAGGTGTGAGCACATCCGAACAAAGCCCACGCCCAGATGTGTCCACCGGGACCTGCATGCGCACATCCCCGAGCGCGCCGGCCGGTCCCTGCGCTCCCCGCCCGGCTGCCACTGGGCCGTGATCCCCGCGCCGGGTGTCCGCGCGCGGGAAGCCCAGTGTCCGACTCAGCAGCCCCTCCAGGCTCAAGTCTGCACAGAGAGACCGCCAGGCAGGGTTTCCCGGAACGCGTGGGGCGCGGGCGAGGAGGCAGAAGTTGGTCACAGCCAGGAGGTGGTGATGGGCGCCCACCCGCGCAGCCGGGGCTGCGGTACTTCAGCTGTGCCCTCACGCGGGCGCCCGCGGTGGGTCGGGGCCTGAGGAGAAGCAGGGAGTTGGCGACAAGGCTCGCCCTGCCGCAGGGCGCTGCCAGCTAGGAGAGTGCTCTGCTAAACCCCGGGCCGGTGTCCCGGGGACCACACAGTAGCCCCCGAGCCCTTCTCCGCTTCAGTCATCGCCCCCTTGCAGGACTGAGTGTCCTCGCCAGACGCGCGTCGAGCTACTCACGTTCTTACGCGGCACCCACCACTCAGCCCGGAAAGCTGGCCCGGAAGCCCGGTGCGCAGATGTCTTTCCTTCGTGAAGAAGCTGTCGCCTCTGGCAGCCCCGCGCCGTCCTTGCGCCCGCGCGTCTGAGGCTTCGACTGCGACGCACGTCAGCCAGGAGCCCGGGCGAAGCAGGGCGGGTTCCGCGCCGGCGCGCCCCCGCCGCTCCCGCCCTCGCCGCTTCCCCGCCCCGCGTCTGCTCTCCCACCTCTGTGCTCCCGCACTCCCCGGCGTCCCCCGCCCCTTCCCCTCCAGGCCAGCACCCCTTTCGCCCCTGCGGCGGTGATGGCGGCAGCGAATGGACACTGGCCGCCTGCGCCTCAGGGGGCTGGGGGACCCCCTCACCTGAGCGGCCGCGCCACCACCAAGCAAAGTAATCCTTGGAGCTTGTGAGGTGGTGGTTGGGTGGGTGGGGAGGTGGGTGCTGGGGGCGGGGAACGGTGGGTGAGAGGCGTTGTTGGGGGCGAGGGACCGTATGGGGGAGGGGTTTTGGGGGGAGGGGGACACAGGGTGTGGTGGGCTCCGGGGATGAGAGTGGTTAGGATTTGGCCACAAAAGAGGTTCCGGAAAATAATTGGGTAGTTTTTAAATGCCACTCTTCTGGGTTTAGATTTTTGTGCAACGTCCGTGGTCTTGTACTTCTTTTTCTTTTAAAACATCTAATTTCTTAAAAACTCGCCAGTTGGGATGATTGAGATGATTTCCTTTTATATTTATTTATTTATTTGTTTGTTTTATAAGCATTATTGTTATTTCCAAACATCAGGGTAAGGTAGATGTTGTCTATTCACTGTAGGAATTGGGTTTTCTAGTCCCAGAGAACAAGATTAGTTCAAATTTGTTCTTTTCCGTTTGGAGAGAATTAATTGAAATGTAAAAAGGAAGTTAAGATTTTCTAAATGTGTAGTATTTTAGCAAACACTTCGGGCTTCCATAGGTCAGGAGCCCTCTCTCGACTGTATTGGAGATGGTGTTGAAGACCCTCAGCCTGGCACTCAAGGTCCTCAGCGATCTACTGGGCTCTGCAGCCTGCTCTCCCAGAGGTTCCTTCCAGACGCCAGGTATCACCTACTGGACCATTTTGACCATTTACTGCCTGCTCCACTCTCACTCCGCTCAACCTGAGCCTTGTTTCCTTCAGTTCTCTACTCTTTTATTTATTGATTTTGGAGGTTGTGGCAAATCCAGAAGATGCTCTAACCAACTGATGTACCTGGCCAGGCCAGGGTTCATTTCTCTAGTTTAACTCAAGAAAACATTTGTGGAGCCCATTGTCCCTCTCCACACCGGCAGTCTCCAGGCCCTAGTGCTAGGGCAGGGATTCAGGAATAAAAAAAACACAAGGTCATCTTTCAAGGCCCTGACAACTCTGCTCTGCTCTAACTTCAATTTGAACTTGCCACTTCAACACAGCGCCATGCATGCAAGTGAGCAGCCTTCTTTTCTTTCTTTTGCTGTTGCCATCCTTTCCTGCCACTGCCACATGTGTTCCAGCCACACAGAACCTCCTGCTCCTGAAACCACAGTTCCTGAAACAGTATTATTATCTCTGGCTACTGAGTCTTCCCACAGTTTTTCCTCAATCCCATCAATCTTTTGATCCTGGTCCTTACTCCTACCACCTAGGTACCTTCCATCTCTCAGTTAATTGTCCAAATTTCCTCTAAATTTCCTTTCTGGGGGGGAGGGGGGGAGTGTGTGACTCCATGATACCCTTACTTAAAATTCTGGGCTGATTCTTTCTTGCCCATAAAATAAATTCCAGATCTCCTGGCATGCTCCTTCACAGTCTGCCCCTAACTTAACTCTCCATCCTTCAGAAAAAAGAATTTTCATAACATGAAACTCTGCATGTGAGAATCCTCCTACTCATGTTCATTCCTCAGAGCCTTGCTCAGTTGTTACCTCTTTTATGAAGTCTTTCTTAAGTCCCTATGTGTAATAATAGTTGTCACATTTTAACTATGTTTGCATGTCTGACTGCAGAAAAGATCACTTCTTTGAGGTCAATTTGTCTTATATTTTTGTTTGACCACATTTCAAACTAACATAAATGGAGTCACAGATAAGTATAATTTTTCAACTCTCACTGCCTTATCATTCCCAACTGTGTAAAGGACTTCAGACCCCTTAATTCCCTCCTCACCCTAGTAATTGCCTGGGGTTGTCCTGCATATTCTTGTGCTCTGTGCTCTGGCACCCTAAGGGTGCCCCTTCACCCAGCCACTGTGAGACGGATTTCCTGCTGATATTCCTTTCCAGAGCACCCCACATGACAAACCTGTGAGGTGGGAAATGGCACTCTGCTCTTTTCAGTTCTTGTCCTAGTTCTGTATAGCAGTTTGTCCCATGGGCACTGAAGAAGCACTGCTTGTGTTCCACAATATTACAACCTCATAAAGACCGTCCTTAACTCCAACTTCTGCTTGGAATGGTTCTTTTTCTTCAGACCCCAGCCCTGGTACATGGAGCCTAGTGAGGTCCAGGTTAGTACTGTGCCTGGGAGACTACCTAGAATGCAGAGGCACTCAGTTGTCGTTGAAGGAAGGCAGACATGAAGGAATTTCAGGCAAGTGACAACTTCTCTAGGTATAGTTTTCCATATGTCTACAGGTAGAATTAGCAATACTTAATACATAGCTATTATAAGGGTCAGTTTGAAACACTGCACAGGGTCTAGGACATAATAGGTATTCAGCAAATTCTAGTTTGAAAAGCAATTGTTTAATCAGATGTTGTGTCATATGAATATATACTTCAACAAAAAGAACAAAGAAGAGGAAAAAAGCTCTAGAGGAAATGGGACCACAGTGACAGCACCAAAAAATAAAATTAAATAAGTTTGATACTACATAATACTTATAATAATATAAAAGTGTTACATAGTTCTAATTGCATTGCAGTTCCTCATTGCTGGGAATTAGTGTCCCAAGAGGATGAGTGACAGGAAGAAGCAAACAGCTGCTACATGAGGAGCCGAAAGGAAGAGAGCATGAGGGGAAAGAGGAATGATCTGGTAAGGGATTAGAAAGATGCCTGAGTGGGCAAAAGTACTATCCATTTGATTTGCTTGGTGATGCATAAGGCATTCTGATTTGACTGCTTATTGACACACCTTCTTACCTTAACTGCCACTCCTTATTCCATCCCTAAGCCTTTCTGTATCCAAGCGTCAGTCCATCCTCAAACCCGGCTTAGGGCAGAGAATAACATTAGTCTGTTTTCCCCATCAGTTGATAATAAAATAATTTTCCATGTGTCCAGCACTATTATCAGCACTTACATTGATTAACTCATTTCATGCCATGGCAATCCCATACAGTGTGTACTAGTACTATCCCCATTTTAGAAAACAAGGAAAGAGGGGTTTAAGTAACTTGCAGAGGCCACACAAGCCAGTGGCAGGGCTGGGATTCATGCCTGGGCATTCTGGCTCCAGAGTCCACAGCCCTAACCACTGTGCTCTGCTTCCTTTCAATGACAGCACACTAAAAGTGTGTGTGTTGACGGATGCCTCCGAATGTCATTGCATTAAAGAAGCTATATCAGAAAGTCATGGAGCCCTCCAGTGGTACCTGCAGTGAATATGTTTTTAGCCTTTCTCCTTTTCTCCTCTTTTGCAGCCCTGTTTGTTTCTTTCTCAGAATTTTCCCTCTCCTCTTTTTCTCTTTCACTTTTGCTTCCCTCATCTTATTTATTTATTTTATTTTATATCCTCACCTGAGGATATACTTATTGATTTTTAGAAAGGGGAAGGAGGGGAGAGAGAGAGAGAAAAAGAGAGAGAAACATCTACATGAGATAGAAACATCAAATACACGTGCCCCAACCACAGCCAGGGATTGAACCTGCAAACCAGGCATGTGCCCTTGACCAGGAATCGAACCTGTGACCCTTCGGTGCACAACCCAACTCTCTAACCACTGAGCCACACTGGCATGGGCCACCCTAGTTTTCTTGATCTTCATCCATGCTTCAGGCCAGCCAGGGAAGGCAGTGCAATTGGCCCCATGCTAAAACAAATGTTTAGTTCACCAAAACTTAACATGGACCCAGCCATACTACTACCAAGCTGTGTGTCCATGAGCAAGTTATTTCCTCTCCTAGTGTTTCCACACTGAAAGGAGGGAGTTGGGCTAGGTGAAAACAAAAGTTGTTTTTTAGCTGTGTTATTTTTTGATTCTGGTGGTAACCAAGAGCTATAGTAAAACTTAGATGAAATGGCTGAACTCTAGGTAACAAAGAATAGATCACTAAAAAAAGTTCTATAGTTGTGTAACAAGGCTGTCTGCTTGTAAGTGGCTTACATCAGTGTCATTGTTTTAAGATAATATTCTGTGGCTGAGCAACATGCATTAGGTTTCTAATAGGGCTGTGGTAAAGTTAGTAATTTTTAAAACCCTTCTATTTCAAAGGATATTATTATAACCCAATGTTGTCAAAAAGCATAGCTGTTATGGTGGGCAGCTTCCAAGACAGCTCCCAGTGATCCCCTCCTCCTGGTATTCATTCCCTAACCCTCCCCTTGAGTACAGACCAGAGCTAATGGCTCACCTCTAATGAATGTAATATGGAAACAGTACTGGGATGTCACTTCTGATGTTACAAAAATACTCTTGCTACAAAAAAAATAAAATAAAAAAAAGCTCTGACTTCATCTGCCTTGCAGTCTTATTCTTTTGCTTGCTCATAGAGAAGCCAGCGGCCATGTTGTGAGCTTCCCTATGGAGTGGCCCACACGTCAGGGAACTGAGGGCCTCTGGCCAAAGGCCTATGAGGAAAGAATCCCTCAGTCCAACTTCCCATGAGGAGCCTAATCCTGCCTCAGCTGTCTAAGTGAGCATGGAAGCAGATTGCCCCTCAGTCAAGCCTTGAGATGACTCCAGTCCAGGCTGACTCCCTGACTACAGCCTTTTGAGAGACCCTGAGCCAGAGCACCCAGATCATCTGTGTTGGGAGATAATAAATGTTTCTAGTTTTAAACTGCCAAATTAATCACTGATACAGTTATGTAAGTGCATCTCAGAACTCTAAATTTGCATCTGACCACACAAATCAAATCTATTTTCTGGATGGAAAGGAGAAAATTGATTAAATGGTAGTTGTCATAAGATGCAGATATGGTGCCAATTAAAGAAGCAATTGTGGAAAACAGATGAGACATCAGAATGACTTGTCCAAGGTTAACCTCAGCAGCTCCTGGTTCCACACCCCAAAGACACACTCTGCTCATACAGCCATACCTGGGAGTGGCCATCCAATGTGCCAACCCAGAGCTGCTCTTTTCTTCTCTTGGATACCAGCCACAAGCTCAGCTGGGCCACACCTCTTGAAGCTGCATAGTCGGTGATTAATACCCACCATGGATAATAATAGGATGTGCAGTTATAAATAATATATAAATAATAAAATGTGCAGTTTCATACATTGTCTGACCAGTGAGCAGAGGAAAGTTACCACAGATGCAAAATATTAATTGTTCTCTCATACTTCTCCTCACTGTCTGCCAAACAACCATAGAATTCTCGTACCTGTCTGGTGCCACTTGGGCATGTGTCAAACAGAAAGAAGCCAGAAATTTGCAACCCATCCCTTTTCTGGTGCTTAGCCATACAGTGTCCCTATACCTATCTAAAGAATGTAATGCTCAAGCAATGGGAGGAAAATGTGACTTTAGTGGTTGCCATGTGTGGATTTCTTTTCTAGAAATTATGAGTCATGAGGATCTTCTGCCCATCCCCATGCTTGGGGACCAAGCTGGAAAGAGGAGGAACATTTTCAGTTATAATAAGCATATTTCTTATAGCCAACTCCTCCATCTGTTCCTACAGTTTCTATCTATAAGAATGTACAAATCCACCCGGCCAGTATGGCTCAGTGGTTGAGCATCGACCCATGCACCAGGAGGTTGCTGGTTCGATTCCCAGTCAGGGCACATGCCCAGGTTGTGGGCCAAATCCCCAGTGGGGGGCACACAGGAAGCGGCCAATTGATGTTCTCTCTCATCGATGTTTCTATCTCTCTCTCCTTCTCCCTTCTTCTCTATCTAAAATCAATAAAGAAAAAAAAATTTTTTTAAAGAATGTACAAATCCATTCTGCTGAATGGGTTTCAGACTAGCCAAGGTCAATGTGCAATCAGTCATTGCAGTTGGGGTCATCAGGGACAGAAAGCTGTTACTCTGGAAAACAGAGATGCTGAGCAACACTCTTGCTATGTGCCCTTCATTTTGGGCTTAAGAGGAAACAGATGACAGGTACAATGAAGAAAGAAAGGAAATGGCTTCAGATACAATATTCTGAGGTCTAAATGAATGGTTGACTTAAAAGTCTTTATTTGTTTCTATCACATTTTTAAAAGAACAACAAAGGTATTAAGCAAATAGACACTGATACTGTACTTCTGTTTATATTTTCTTTTAAGCCTTTATTTAAATTTTACTTGAAGGTCTTCCAGTATTTTTAAATGTCAGATTTTTATAGGACACAAACAAGTCCAGCACCACCCTACCCTGGGCCTTAGCCTTGTTCTGGTCCACCAGGAGCCCATGCCACCCTGGGTACCACATCTGGGTACCAGGATCTCAGAATCCTTGCAAAGGCCTCCTCCTCATTCTCCTGACAGAGGACTGTTCTCCTAGTGTGCTAAACTGGAGACATGAAGAGAGTAGATCTTAAAAGTTCTCTCCAGTCAAGATAGCAGAGTAGGTAAACTGTGCTCACTTCCTCCCATAACCACATCAGAATTACAACTAAATTATAGAACAACCACCCCTGAGAACCATCTGAAGACCAGCTGAACAGAAGTCCTATGACTAAGGATTTAAAGAAGCCATGTCCAGACTTCTAGGAGGCGCGGAGACGTGAAACGAATTGGTCCCACACCCACATGTGGCAGTTAAGAATCTGGAGGAATAGCTCAGCTGCAGAGGTCTCCCCTGAGGAGCAAGGGGTCCCAACCCCACACCAGGCTCCCCAACCTGGAGCACCAGTACCAGAAAGAGCAGTCCCTACAACATCTAATTGTAAAAATCAGCAGGGATTCTGTCCAGGTGAGACAAGGGCTGCTGTAAATCTAGTGTCCTCTTAAAGAGCCCTAGCACAGATCCACTTACTAACAAAACACTCGCTCTGAGATACAGTGAACAGACAGCAGTTCAAAAAGCACCAGGGACATATGGGGAGGAACTGAACTGACTGGCTTCAGACCAAGGGCAGGAGGGACAGCTCCCTCCCAGACAGAAGTGCTGGCAGGCACCATTGATCCTTTGTTGAACCCTTCCTACACACAGTTGGTAGGCACATGCAGGTGCTGAATCTGAACCTACATCAACCTGGCTAACATCGCTTGACCCACCCTGGTGATTCCCTGAGGCCCTGCCCCACCCAACTCAGTGCATCGGCTTAAACCTCTTTCAGTTGCTGTTCTCCACAACCAGCCAGCCTCTGCTTGTGCTGCAGCTTTCCTAAACTCTCTCGAAGGTCCATAAACCCCCAAAAAGCAGTGGCTGGCCTCAGCATGTCCTGTACCTCTTGCTATGTGGCCTCAAGCCCAGCACTAGTGGTAGACAGCCTCAGTTTGTAGTATAGCCTCTCCCAGGCATCTCCAAGCCCAGCACAGACAACTATCAACTGCAGATCACTTTGTAGCTCCTATCAGGCAGCAGCTGACCTTGGCCAGCACCAGAACCCCTCCAAAGAAGCCGCAGAATGAAAACACCCACTTCAGAAAACATCAGAGCACCAACCAATTAGCTCCATAAAGGATACACCCAAAGGGTAGACTCAGCAGGCACCAGAGCCCTGCTAAAGTGAATCCAACTTGTCTGCTATAGTCATGGGCAGTCCTAACAGCCAGTCAGCCTGAGGATCAATCCCACACACTGATGTGCCCACAACAATCAAGGCTTGACTACAGTGGGAGGACACACACAACCCACATCCAGGTGACCAGAGAGACTGTATCACTGGGCCCCAAAGGACACTAACTACATAAGGCCATTCAGCCAAGACTGGGAGATGTAGCAGCTCTATCAAATCCATAGAGACAGGCACAGAGAGACCGCCAAACTGAGGAGACAAACAGGTCCCAAATGAAAAAGAACAAAACTTCAGAAAAGGAGCTAAATGAAATGGAGACAAGCAATCTACTATATACAGTGCTCAAAACACTGGTTACAAGGATACCCAATGAATTTAGAGGAAGAATATATAAACTCAGGGAGAACTTACACAAAGAGGTAGAAATCATAGAAAAGAACCAGTCAGAAATGAAGAATAACTGACTGAAGAATACATTAGAGGGAATGAACAGCAGATTAGATGAAGCAGAGGATCGAATCAATGATTTGGAATACAACTTAACAGAAAACACCCAATCAGAACAACAAAAAGAAAAAAGAATTTAAAAAATGAGGATAGTTTAAGGAAACTCTGGGACATATCAAGTGCACCAACATTCATATCATAGAGGTAGCAGAAGAGAGCAAAGGATTGAAAATCTATTTAAAGAAATAATGAGCCCTGGACAGGTTGCTCAGTGGTTAGAGCGTCAGCCCGAGGACCAAAGGGTCGCAGGTTCAATTCCCAGTCAAGGGCATGTACCTGAGTTGCAGGTTCGATCCCCAGCCCTGGTCGAGGTCATGTGGGAGGCAATCAATTGATATGTCTCTCTCTTTCTCTCCTCTCTCTCCCTCCCTCCCTTCCACTCTATCTAAAAATCAATAGAAAACATCTTCGGGTGAGGATTAAAAATAAATTTTAAAAAAAAAGAAAGAAATAATGACCGCAAACTTCCCTAACCTGGTGAAGGAAATACACACACTAGTCCAGGAAGCACAGAGAGTTCCACACAAGATGAACCCAAAGGGGCCCACACTAAGACACATCACAATTAAAATACCAAAGGTTAAAGACAAAGAAAGAATCATAAAAATGACAAGAGAAAAGCAGTTAGTTACCTACAAGGGAGCTCTCAAAAGACAGTCATCTGATTCCTCAACAAAAATTTTGCAGGCCAGAAAGGATTGGCATGAAATATTCAAGGTGATGGAAAGCAAAGACCACAGCAAGGCTATGAATTAGAATCAAAGGAAAGGTAAGGAGCTTCCCAGACAAGAAAAAGCTAAAGGAGTTTATCACTACCAAACTAGTATTAGAAGAAGTTTTTTTTGGTTTTTTTTTATCCTCACCCGAGGACATTTTTGCATTTATTAATATCTTCAGATAGAGTGGGAGGGAGAGAGAAGGAGGAAGAGAGAGAGAAACATCGGCATGAGAGAGACACATCTAGTGGTTGCCACCTGCACGACCCCAACTGGGGCCGGAGACAAACTGCAACCGAGGTACGTGCCCTTAGCAGGAACGGAACCCAGGACTCTCTGGTCTGCGGGCCGACACTCTAACCACTGAACCAAACCGACCAGGGCTTACAAGAAGTATTAAAGGGACTTCTTTGAGAATAAGAAGGAATAAAAAGTTCTCATCACAGAAAATAAAATTGTAATTATGTGTGATAATGGAAATAAACTAGGCATTGTAGTGATCATTTCACAATGTATACAAATATGAAATCATTATGTTGCACACCTGAGATTAATATAATGTTATATGTCAATTATATCTCAATGGCAAAAAAAGTAACTGAGGTGAGAGATGTGTTAACTAATCTTGTGTTAATCATTTTGCAATATAGTCATATATTAAATCATCTCATTGTATCCCTTAAACTTAGACAATGTTATATGCCAAATATAATCTTAATAAAGCTGGACAAATAACAAAAACAAACAAAAAACTGGAGTTCTGATAAGTGGCTGATTCAGGGATGTGGACAGAACTTGGATATGTTGGGGTGTTCACCTAAGTTTGATTGAGGCCCTTAAAGGTTCAAGACTAAGCCAGCAGGGGGCCATGGGCTGGGGTCTGGGGCTGCTCTCCCTACACCACCACATTCTGGCAATGAACTCCAAGAATTATAAATTTAAATTTGGACATCAAGATCTTTATGAAGGTATCTTTGTCAAGGTAGAAAGACAGAACACATAAATTTAAATATTTAGATACATGGTATATGGACCTCCAATTGTTTTCTTTCTCCAAGCTCCCGATTTGTTAGGAAACATCATAAATGAATCTATTTCATAAATTAATGGATATACTGATGTATGGAACCATATTGTTAAAATAATAAGGTTACTTCTGGATTGAAGTAATTTTGATTTAGTAATAGTTCATACTTGAGTGGACCTAACCTTAATTCTTGGGGGTAAAGGAAGAGAAGAAGAGAGTAGGATTATTGATGTAATAAAATTTTTTTGGTGTACACCCGAAACCAATACATAATTTTAAAAATAAATTAAAAATGAAAGTCATTGTTTAACTTCAAAAAATTTTTTTTCTTGAAACAGATTAATGTTCTAGAAGTTAAAAATAAAAGTGCCTTCCTATTATTATTCTCTAGCTTGGAAAACTTGCTGGTTTTTTCCCAAAACCTACATTTAAAGATAAATGTGTTTCTGTCCCTTAACATCTTATTATTCAATTGGTTGATTGTCCAGGACTGTTGTTTTTCTTGTTGTCTTTTGTTGTTTTATTTGAGCTGTTATTTACCAAGAGTTGCTTTGAGACAGGAAGAAGTGGCAAAAATTAAGTCACTTCGTTTCCTGCTTGATTGTATTTGCTAAAATTAGAGAACCTTTATATTAATAGATTACCAGCTTCGGTGGTGGCACAACATGAAAATATCATGCTATAGTTTAAAATGATTATTAAGAAGACTGAGAAATAAGAATATTTATAAGCTACACTTTAGGTGAAAAACAGTGGAGCACAAATGGTATGTGCACTATTACTGCAATTCTAAAATGCATACAAGGGAAAGATAATATGCAAATGAAAATAGTTCTATTAAGATGACAGAATTATGGGGAATTTTTAAATCATTTGTCTAAAGTTTGACTAGACTTATCTTTCCAATAAAATATTTTAAATTAAAAATTTTGCTCTCTTTTCTGATTTTTCTTTTCTTCCCTTCTCTGTTATCATGCCCTGGGCCAGACAGTGGTACCTGGTGTGCTCCTGGGCAACGGTTGGCCTTGGCACTGAAACTTGAAGCTGAGTTGCTAATGTTCATACTCCCAAGTCCAAGGGTAGAGGGGCCTTTGCATTCTGGTGACCTTCAAAAGATGGTCCAGAAATACAATACACCACTGTCCTTCATACTTAACAATAAGGGAGGCCCACATAAGTGAGGCAAAGACCATGCACTTCTTTAAAGAACTCCTGGTGCCCGGCTGGTGGGCTTAGTGGTTGAGCATCGACCCATGTACCAAGAGGTCGCCAGTTCGATTCCCAGTCAGGGCACATGCCCAGGTTGTGGGCCCAATCCTGAGTGGGGGGCAATCAGGAGGCGGCCAATCGATGTTTCTATCTCTCTCTCCCTCTCTCTTCCTCTCTCTCTCTCTCATATCAATAAGGAAAAATGTAAAAAATAAATAATAAAGAACTCTTGGACTTTGGCCCTTTGGTGATTCTCTTTGGAAATACATAGTATTTTAAAATAGAAAAATTTATAGGTAGAAATAAAAACTAAATATGCTGAACACTTTGATAAACTTTTGCTCATCACTGCATGCTTCTATGTAAATGCATAAAACATCTATGTGATATAGAAGGTATTTCTGATTAAAAAGAAATATGATTGAGGCTTATTTAATTTTTAAAAATGTGTAGATAGATGTTTGTCAAGTAAGATGGGTATTCAATGTCACTGATACCATTTTGGATTAATTAAATAATAATAAATAAATCCTCACAACCATATGCTTTTCCATTGTTATTACAGTCTTACAGGTGAAGAAATTGAAACTTGGAAGGGTTAAATAACTTCCTGAAAGGTCGTGTATTCAAATTCAAGTTTGTTTGGTTTCAAAGTTTCAGTTATTTCCACTAAAGCGTTAGTAAAGAAATTATATAAAATTAAACATATGCATAGTTATTTTTAAAAATATGTTTTTATTAATTTTTTAGAGAGAGAGGAAGGGAGAGAGAGATAGAAACATTGACCTAAGAGAGAAACATAGATCTGCTGCCTCCTGCACGCCCTCCACTGGGGATCGAGCCTGAAACTTGAGCATGTGCTCAAGTTTGAACTGGGACCTCTAAGTCCACGGGACGATACTCAGTCCACTGAGCCACACTGGCTGGGCAATATATACATTGTTATTTTATTTTATTTTTTTAACTTATCTTTATTGTTGAATGTATTAAGATGTCCTCCATTTTTGCCCCAATTGACCCCTCCTCCCTGCTCCTACCCTTCTCCTGCCTTCCTCACACTATTGTCTGTGTCCATTGGTTATGCATATATACATATAAGTTCTTTGGCTTATCTCTTCCTCCCCCCTCCCCCCCTTCCCTTTGTGGTTCATCAGTCTAACAACCAAGTTGTACTTCATAATCCCTTCACCTTTTTCACCCATCCCCCCAATCCCCTCCCATCTGGCAACCAAAAAAAGTTCTCTGTATCTATGAGTCTGTTTCTGTTCTGCTTGTTCATTTGGTTTGTAGATTCAATTGTTGATAGATAAGTATTTATTGCCATTTTATTGTTAATATTTTTTTATATTCTTCTTCAAGATTTCATATAATACTGGTTTGGTGGTGATGAACTCCTTTAGCTTTTTCTTGTCTGGGAAACTCTTAATATGTCCATCGATTCTAAATGATAGCTGTGAGGATAGTATAATCTTAATTGTAGGTCCTTGCTTTTCAATACTTTGAATATTTCTTGCCACTCCCTTCTGGCCTGCAAAGTTTCTTTTGAGAAATCAGCTGACAGTCTTATGGGAACTCCCTTGTAGGTAACTAACTGCTTTTCTCTTGCTGCTTTTAAGATTCTCTCTTTGTCTTGAACCTTTTGCATTTTGATTATGATGTGTCTTGGCGTGGGCCTCTTTGGATTCATCTAGTTTGGGACATTCAAGGTGCACCCCTCATGTGGACTGTACACCCTTCAGTTGTAATTGAGTCTTGATTGCTGTTGGCACATCAATGGGAGGGATTTACACAGGCTGATCAGCTGCAAGGTCTGGCTGTGCTCACTGGCCACTGGCCTCTGACTACCTTGGAGGATCAGCTGTGCAGGGCCCACCACACAGAGCAAGACTTACTTCGGCAGGGCTCTGGTACCCACTGAGTCCACTCATTGAGTGTGTCACTTGTGGAGGTGGTTGGGTGGTGGTGCTTCAGCGTGCTCTGAAACTGTCCACTGGGTGTGCTTGTTCTGGGGCAAGGTCAGCCACTGCCTGTGTTCTACTCGGGGCCACCAGGCATAAGCTACAAAGCTTCTTGTGCAGGGTTTAGAGGTGCCCAGGAAAAGCCAAGCTGTAACCAAGGTGGGCTGCTTCTAGTGCCAGGCCTGGGGCCACTTAGTGAGAGGTATGGGGCTCACTGAGGCCAGATGCTGCTTGTTTGAGAGAATTTAGGAAAATCTGAAGCAGGATCCAAGACAGGCCAATCCTCTGGTAAAGCCACTGGAAACAGCTTGGGTGGGCCTGAAAGTTGGGTGGGGCAGGGCCTCAGGGAATCACCAGGGTGGGGCTAACAGTGTGAGCCAGGTTGCTGGAGTCCCTGATATGGCAGCCTTCTGCCTGCCCTGGGTTAGGGCTCACCAAAGGAACAATGGCCTCTGCCAGCACATCTGTCCAGGAGAAAGCTGCCCCTTCAGCTTTCCACCCAATGCCAAACAACTCAGTTTTGCTCTGTATGTCTCTGGTGCCTTTCAAGCTGCCCACCCCATGCTGGAGCCCAGAGGGAGGGAGTTCAAGTAAGCCCGTGTGCAGGCCCATTAAGAGGAACTGCCTGGGGCTCCAGAAGCCTCAGCCTCCCTCAGCCTCAGTTCCTGCTGGTTTTTACAGCCATAAGTGATGGAGACTTCTCTTCTTGGCACTAGAACCCTGAGCTGGGGTGCCTGGTGTGAGAAGGACAACGCTTGTTCCTCAGGGAGGACCTTCCCAGCCTAGGTATTCCTCCTGACTTTTATCTGCCACACGTGGGTGTGGTACCAGCCCTGCCTCTGCCCCTCCTACCAGTGTTGATGTGGCTTATTCTTTAATTTCGTAGTTGTAGGACTTTCATTCAGCTTGATTTCAGGCGGTTCTGAATGATGGTTGTTCTGTAGTTTAGTTGTAATTTTGATGTGGTGTGGGAGGAGGCCAGTACCACATTTACCTACGCTGCCATGAATACAGTTTTAAAAGAGAGGTCTCAATGGTAAAATCGCTAATAAAACTGCAAAGCTTCCCAGGATGCCTGCTTTAAAGGCCAAGAAACTCTCTTGGATGCACATGGTCTGGTTCTTTGGTGTTTTCACCACTCTGCCTAGCTGTTCTATTATAATGTCTTGAATATGTCTGGCACATATTAGGCATATAATAAAAATTCACTCAAGGAACAAGTGAAATGTGAGCACAGAGAACTCAGAGGACTCAGGAACCATGGTCAAGGCACAAGTATGTCAACGGGAGGGGGAGTGTCCAGTGTGAGCCACAAGGAGGATACTCTATTAAAAAACAGTGAGTTAGCCCTGTCAGTGTGGCTCAGTGGACTGAGTGTTGCCCCATAGACTGAGAGGTCCTGGTTTGATTCCAGGTCAGGGCACCTGCCGGGGTTGTATGCTCAATCCCCAGTGGGGGGCGTGCAGGAGGCAGCCAAGCAATGTTTGTCTCTCACATTGATGTTTCTATCTCTCTCTCCCTTCCTCTCTCTCTCAAAAACAACAACAATTAAAACATATTTAAAAATATAAATAAATAATAAAAGTAACATTTTTTAAAAAGTGAGTTAAAAACACATGACACACAAAGACAGCACATCTTTCCTCAGCTACAGAGGAAGATTAAATCCCAGGTTGAAAACAAATATCAGTGTGTACTCTGGAAACTGTTCCTTACCTGCCTGCCATGTAACATGGACTGAACTAGAAGTACCTCCCTCTTCTTGATAGAGTAGTCTCTGTGGGAAGGGAGTAGACTCTGCAGTCAGGAGTCTCCATTTGAGGTGGTAACAACAGTAAGACTGTGATACATTTCTTCACAGCTAAGTGGTTTCATTTCACATAGCATCACCTGCACAGTTAGTAACTTCTGCAACCTAAGTGAAATATAATTTGCTGAATATCTTAAAGTATCTTTTTAGGCATAAGTAAAACATTTAAGGTTTACAGTGTCTAAGTTTATACTTGTTCTATTTTAAAATAAATTTCAGAAACTAGGGCATTGAACACTGTTTAAAATTATTTGGAAGCAAATAACATGAAATGCATTAATTCATGTGCAACAAGAGCATTTGTCTCCAAGATCTATAACATTATTTTCACATAAGCAAGAGTATTATTTACATCCTCAATTTATATCTAACATTAGTGTTAATGTTTATAGCAATTCACCATATAGTACACTATAACAATAATAAAAGATAATGCAGAAAAATATAAAGAGGCCATATCAAGTGATCCCAAGTTCCTTTCAAGGATTGGAGGGGAGGGTTGTTGCACAACTTAGATCTGTGGAATTGTATTTGAGAAATACGCACTTTGATTTTAGAACAATACATTGCAGTACAAATTAATTTGATGTACTTCCCTCAGTATTGTAATTGCCCAGAGCACAAAAATAACAGCTATCATTGATTAAGCACCTACTACATTCCAGGCACTTTAACCTCCATTATTCTTAGTGCTCACAGCAACTCTGCATTTTTCAGGTGAGGAAACTCTCAGGAATGTAAAATAACTTGTCTAAGGCTTCACTTTGAAGCTGTTCAAGTTTTGACAAAGACCTTCATCTTAAACACAAAACCTATTGCTTCCTGTGGGCTTTGACCAGGGACTTTAGAGAAACTAGATACCAAACTGGACGACATTATGCCAATCTTGTTCCATTTGCGTACTTCTGAAGTGTATAGGATATCACTCACTGTGGGTTTTTTTGTTTGTTTGTTTGTTTTTTATTAATCCAGATCATCACAGAAACTTTAGAGGTCAAATTATTTAATATACTGAAATGTCATTCAAATTAAGGTTGATAATACAAACAGGCACTTAACAGATGTTATTTAGATGGTGAAGTACTCCCATTTTAGAAATATAAAAGCAAGTCTCACAGAAATACAACTCTTGTGTAATATTGGGAAAGAATACAAATTGTCACCATGATCAAACATATTCATTGAATCCAATTTCCCCACCCCCAACTATTATTTGCAAAGTAGTGGAAAGTGCCCTGGGTTGGGAATCCATTGGCTCCAGCCATCTTATTTAACAGAGTGAGGTCATATATGCCTTTGGATTTTTCTGCAATACTTTTCATATATTCCTTGTAGGATAACAATGCAGGATGACTGTTAGAATAAAATGAAGTATATTTAAAGGTGTTTTGGAAAGTAAATGCTGTGTACAACTATAAATAAGTGTTGTATATAAATGTATTACTGTGGTTATTGTTTATTGAAGGTACAGAGCTCCCTACCCATAAACTTACTAAAATAAAGTGTATATTAAGGGTTTGGGCAACAAGGGAGCCCAATAAAAAGTCTCAATCTGATAAAATTAGTAAGACCCCAAGTTAGGGGGCAGTGATGAGGAAGAAGAATATGCTTTGAGAATGAACAGATACTGGTCAGAAAGAGGTAGGAAGAAGAAAAAGTTCACATTTCAAACAAACAAACAAAAAACACCCCCCCCCTTTTTTTTTTTTTTGTGCCCAGAGAGTTGTATTTGAGTCACTATCAACATATAAGAAATGCAGTGTTAACAATGTTTATCTGAGGTTATGAGTGAAATGAAATGACAGGCTTTGTAAACTGCAATTTTTATTGTCTGGAAAGGGTCTCGCTTACACTGACGAAAATGACCCCAGCTGTGATTCTACGAGTAGCACAGAGAACAAATCCCTTTTTCAGATTTTAAAAGTAAAGTGTTTCAGAAAGTACTTTTTAAAGCATTTTCACTTTGCCCATCTCCCCATAATGGTATAAGGCAGATCATTCAATTAAGCCTAACTTAAGAAAAATATTTAAGGACATTTTTTATATAAAAATATTTATACAGCCCTGGCCAGTTTGGCTCAGCAGCTGAAGCGTTGGCCTGCGGACCAGAGAGTCCCGGGTTCGGTTCCTGATAGGGGCACGTACAAAAAAAAAAAATTATATAATCCATCTAACAGGATGCTTGAGGCTGTGAGATATTCTTAAGACACATATGACAAGTTGAGTTGGGAATGCATAATATAATTAGATAAAATAAAGAAAGCAACATTATTTCAATTAGTTGTTGCCCAATGACTATTTTCCTTCATTTTTCTTTCATGCTTCATAAAGAAGCACATATATAATAGTTTTATCTACATGTTTTAAAACTGTAATCATGACTTTTGCAGATGTTTTCAAATGATTGCAGTGCATTCAAGATACTTTCTTTTTTTTTAAGTAACTGGTTGTGAAAATTACTCTAAAGAGCATTGCAGTTGAGCTCTTATTCTTTGATCTGATGATTATGCTTGTGATGAGAGGATGTAACAGTGTTTTTCCACACACTACTGCAGACATGTGAGACACTGTCTGAATATCAGGACATAGCCATTTAACCATACTCAAAAAATGATGTGGTATAAGCTATGTAACCTGAGAGAGAAGATACCTTTTCAGAAGGGCTCCTGGTGCTAACTGTGCTCAAATAAACAAAAGAACAAACAAACAAATAAACAAAAACCCAGCCTATCACCTATTTCTACACAGGGAAGCAGCCTGCACTAAGTTGCCTGCCTAATCCACTGAACTGCCTTCCTGCACTGTGTTTCTGCCATCTGAGCCAGCTCTTATAAAGGAGGTCCTGGAATAGTAGTTCAGGCAATAGGACTGAGGCTTTCCCTATCCAGCTGGAGCTGCACACCTATATCCCCATCAGTATCTTCACCAACCAATTAGAGCAGCTCCATCCTGACCAATCAGGACAGAGCCTTTTGGACCAATCAAACTGTGGGGATTTGAAGTCTTCATTTGCATGAGAACAGACCAATCAGGGACCAGGGCTGGGGACTTCTGTCTATATAAATCAGTTCCCCTGGCTCAAAAAGTGTACTTTTCTTTTCTGCCAAAGTCTGATGACCGCGTTTCCCTGGCTGGAGTTGAGACATCTTGGAGCAGACTGGCACAGAAAGAGAGCAGGACAGACCAGCACAGTGCAGAGTGGAAAGTACTAGAGCAAGTGGAACAGACCAGAGCCTGGCAGAGCTGTCTAGCAGGAGAGGGGCCTTGCCCCAGGGCCAGCTCATCATAGGACTGCCTCACTGCTGTGCAGTTGTATAGCCATGCTGCTTCATAACTGAGCTGTAACACTACTGAGCTGTTCCACAGTCTTGCTGTTCTCACAGCCCTGCTCTATCATGATTGAGCTGTTTGCACTAAATAAAGTTTCCTTCTTCACTGCACCCCAAATTGAAGATTCCTGTTGGTATTGAGCTGACAGCCAATGACCATTGGTTGACAAAGCCTATATTAAAATTCTATACTATCTAAATTTCATCAAAACTTTTGAAGCATATATTTCCTTGTTATACTCTATATGCATATATAAACAAATATTTGCATTATATACTAACCATAGTCTAAGGTTTTATTGCTTCTACAGTGTTTGAATGTCAGCATTGGGCACTTTTCCCATAATTCAGATTAGAAATGGATGCCCGAAGGCATGTTTAGATGTGTATGGATTAACTGTATCCTGATACCAAACGTGTTTAGCAAAATAAGCAAAATAAGAACACCTGTGATTTACAAGAATGTAGCTTTAATGACTGAGACAGAAAAAAATTGTGATTTTTAAATGACTCTTAATTCTACTAGTTTTATAAAAAAAAACAAACTTGTTTTTTAAACAAATCTGGAAGGCAGAGAGATGTGTAAGTTACACTGGTTTTAACTTTTTCAATTTGAGAAACGTCTGATTAAGAATTCCTTAGATTGTTCATATATGTTACCACAAACACAAAAGTAGAGTGACTATGTTTGTTATCCTAGAACATTTGTTTTTAAAAATGTGGTCCAATTGTACAAAATATAATGAAAGATAAGAGACTTTCTTTTGTAAGAGTACTATAGTGAGTCCCAAGAACTGTGGATCTTGGCATAGAACACTTGGTGACTTTTGTTTTTTCCCTGTTCTGTTTGGTCAAGTATGGACTATTTTTAATTGCACTCCCAGTACTTTACAAATTATTTTGATAGGTAATTTAATTACAATGCTACATTAAGTACTATTTTGGAGCAAATTATGTTAGCAGTACAATGAAATATAATTAATATGATAGGATGACACAGCTTTCCTTTCTTCTGAAATAATTGGATGGACTTTTGGATTGCTGTTAGTCTTTTACAAACATTGTCAGTAGTGGTGTATACTGTAAGAAAGAGTGCTACAAAGAGTAATTGTTAACTTACTAATTTATTCTTCTGTAAGATGGGTACATTTATTTTAGTTTGAATCTTGAAAATTGCCTAAATAATACAAATAAGGAATTTAAAAGTGGTGTGGGTTAGATTAGAATGTGTGAAAGGATATTATAGTATTTGCCTTAGATATGTAATTTAACAAAGCCTACTATACACCATGTTCATACTAGAATCTATAATTTTCCATTGATAATAAAAAGGCTACTTGCTTCTCTTTAAGGAAGAATACAGAGTCTAAACTTAACAGCAGTCAAGAAATAGAAGACTTTCTCACCATCATCCTCTCAGTGTTAGAATAAAATAGAGATAGTGATAGTACCTATCTCTTAAGGTTGTTGTGAAGATTAAATGGCTAGCCCTCACCTATGGAATCCTTACCATCCTGTGAATTCTCATAGCTGTTCACCTGAATGGACACCTTTCTTTGTTACAATGGAAATTTTCAAACATGAAAACAGTAAAATAAAACTTTATGCCACCCCCATCCACCCAAAAAGATTAAATGGCTAAATGTTAGCTACAACTACTACTGGAAATCAACTATTTTAGAACATGAAACCTGTTCATATTCAATCAGACTAAAATCTTTAAAATACATCTCATAATATATACTGTCTAGAGCAGCAGTTCTCAACCTGTGGGTCATGACCCCTTTGGGGGTCGAACAATCCTTTCACAGGGGTCACCTAAGACCATCGGAAAACACATATTTCCAATGGTCTTAGGAACCCAGACACCACTCCTCTATCATTCTCCAGGCGGGTCCGCCCACATGCAGATACGCCCACATACAACATGAGGAATTGTATTAAAGGGTCGTGGCATTAGGAAGGTTGAGAACCATTGGTCTAGAGGCTAGAAATAGGTCTGTATTAAGTTAAAGATTTTTATCATGAAGGTAAGTCAACATTATAGTCAATACATTTTTAACTAACTATCCAAACGTAATACATATCTGTGGAGTGATGAATTTCAAACAACGTGCATCAGTTGAATAAAGATTATAATGAACAAGGCAATCAGTGTGACTTCTGAAAAAAACATATTTATCAAACCCTTGTACAAATGCATGCAAATACTTTAGTCCAGGGACATCTGTACTCTATGAATCTTTTTGGATGGTGGATAGCTCCAGCCAGGAACAGAACAAACTCTTTTTTAATGTGATCTTCGCCTTCCTATTTTCTACTCACAAGAGTAACTGCCATAGATTTGGTCCAGAAAAGTGAGATTAAGTGAATAGTTCAGGTGTACTTAAACTTGATTTAAAAAAAGAGTGTTATGCAGAGCTGGGACTTTTGGAGCCCATTGTCTGGGGAGGCTTTCATCCATGAATCAGATGAGCAGGGTGCTGGGTGGTGTGGCTACATCGTGGGGTGTGGGGCACTCCTGTCTTGCATGTGAGCTCAGCCCATGCTATCCCAGGAAAGAGAAGGGTCTGCCCCCCTCCTACAGGCTTGTCAGCACCAACCCCAATACAAGACTATTTGGACCTTCCCCTGCCAAGTTCTGGTGGCCCCACATAGGAGACACACTAGCACCATTCTCTGGACCCTGGTCACCCCACCCTACCCAGCTCACAACCTGAGGAAGGATCTGTGGGTTGTGACCAGCCTGTGCCCATTCTACAGTCTTTCTTTGGAAGGCTCTGGAGAAAGCCTAGGCAACCTCAGGGGAAGGCAGAGTAGGTGACAGGTGAAGGCATACCTCATGTAGCCTCAGTCCTTTTATAGATTTGCCCCCACCTCTAACCTGGAGGAAGCTGACTCTAGTGCACAGATTGGCCCCTCCCCTGCCCATCAAAGCCCAGTAGATGCAGCCACAGACATTGAATAACACAGTAGCTCCAGACAGGTAACCCAAGGCTGGTTACACACAACATCTGACATCAACTGGTACCCCACCAAAGAGGACCCAAAAGAAACACAACAAGTGGTGGGCATCAGACCATTCTAGAGCTCGACCCAACTAGACACACAAGTGGCATACCCAAAGAGGGAATCAAGCAGGCATCATACCCTGCTGGGAACAATTCCACCTTGGGGTGCAGCCCTTACACAACAACTCATGCACAGTTATTGAGGTTTATCCTTATAGTCAGTAAGCCTGAAGGATTAACTCCACCCATGAAAGACCCAACATCATTCAAGACTCAACTACAACAGGAGGGTGCACATAACCCACACGAAACATTCTGGGAGCACAGAGATCAGATGATCTGGAAAATTGTGCCACTGCACCCAACAGGACACCTGCATCATAAAGCCATCATAACAAGTTTGGGAGTCCTAGCAGATCTACCTAACACAGAGACAAAATGGGGAGATAAAGAAATATGCCCTAAATAATAGAACTTAGAAAAATCCCCAGAAAAAGAATTAATGAAATGGAAACAACCAAAACACCAGATGCAGAGTTTAAAACAATGGTTATAAGGATGTTTAAAGACCTTAGGGGAAGAATGGATGATTTGAATGAGAACTTAAACAAAGAGATAGTAAGCATTAATAAGAACATAGAAACCATAAAAAATAACCAGTCATAAATGAAGAATATCTGAAATAAAGAACACACTAGAAGGAATCAGCAGCAAGTTAGATGAATCAGGGGATTGAATCAGCAATTTAGAAAGACAAGATAACAGTAAGCACCCAAGGAGAGCATCAAAAAGAAAATAAAAAAATTTTAAATGAGGTAAGTCTAAGGGACCTCTGAGACAACATCAAATGTAACAACATCCACATCATAGGGGTATCAGAACAAGAAGAGAGTGAAGAAGGAATAGAGGACCTGTTTGAAGAAATAATGGCTGAAAGTTTCCCTAACCTGGTGAAGGAAAATGTCAGATAAGTTCAGGAAGCACAGAAGTCCCAATCAAGATGAACTCAGAGACCCACAGTAGGAAACATTATAATTAAAATGGCAAAGGTTAAAGACAAAGATAGAGTCTTAAAAACAGCAAGCAAAGACAGTTACCTACCAGGGAGCTCCTGTGAGACTGTCAGCTGATTTCCCAACAGAAACATTTCAGGCCGGAAAAGATTGGCATGAAATGTTCAAAGCGATGAAAAGCAAGGACCTATAACCAAGACTACATTACACAGCAAGGCTGTCATTTAAAATTGAAGGCAAAATAAAGAGCTTACCAGACCAAAAACAAAACAAAACTAAACTAAACTAAAGGTATTTATTACAAGGGCCTGCTTTAACAACAAGAAGAAGACAAAAATAAATAAATAAAGAGAGGAAAATAGGTATAAAAATATAATGGAAATAAATAAGTACCTATCAATAATAACTTTAAATGTAAAAGGATTAAATGCTCAAATCAAAAGAGACAGGGTAGGCAATTGTTTGAAGAGAAAAAGATGGTGGCAGACAGGACTGGAGTGAGGGTGAGTGTATGAGAAGGTGAGTGAGTGCAAGAAACACTGTGAGTGGGTGTGAATGTGGATGAGCATCTGCACAGCAATACGGAAAGTTAGGTCAGATGGTTTTGGTGCTGTGGACTGGGGAGCAGCCAGCTACCACTATGTGGCAGGGCACTTCTCCCAGCCTGGGGCTGAAGGCACTACCATTTTGGAAGATCCACTGGGTCTTCCCTAGAAGGCAGCAAGGAGTGGCTAGAGCCCAGCACCCCGTGGCCACAAGTGTGCCTTGCACCACTGGACCAGCTGTGCCAATGCTGGCCAGCACACAGTAGCCATGCTGCCATGCGCTGTCCCTGACAACAGCAGCAGCAGCTAGCTCAGGAGCCAAGCACCACTACACTCCCAGCAGCAGCAGCAGAAGCTTGGGAGCCAAGACTTGCCCTAGCAACAGCAGCAGCAAGTTGAGAGTGGAGCCCTGCCCCCAACATCAGCAGAGGCTTGGGAGCCAAGACCTGCCCCTGACAGCAGCAAGAGCGGCAGATTGGGAGCAGAACCCTGCTCCCATCACAAGCAGAGGCTTGGGAGCTAAGCACCACTCTGCCCAAAACAGTAGCAAAGGCACAAGAGCAGAGCTCTGCCCCTGGCAGCAGCAGCAATGGCAGATCCAGAGCTGAGATCTGCCACCACCACCAGCAGCAGCAGCAGCAGCAGCAGCAGCAATAGCAGCAACAGTGCAACACATGAGAGGTGCCAGTCCTGAGGGCCACAAACCAAAACAGAGCTGTTGACCTCAAAGCCCATGCAGCAGCTATGAGCCACCTTCCCTGCCACTGCAGACACCACCAAGAGCCACCAGCACCCCCAGATTACAGGACTGAATCTGAGATTTGGTCCCAGCACAACCCAATACCCGTGGACATATCAAACTGCCAGCACAATCAGTGCACCCTGAACTACCAGACTTCAAAAATGGTGAGACAAAAAAAACCCAAAACAAAAGAAAAGGAGAAATTGCCAGAAAAAGAACTAAGTGAAATGGAGGAAATCAGTTTGTCAGATAAAGAATTCAAAGTAATGGTAGTAAGATGCTCAAACAACTTAGTGACAATTATAAGCAGCTTAATGAGAACTATAAAGAACTTAACAGGAGCTTGACAAACGAGGTAAAAGCTATTAATAAGAATCAAGCAGAAATGAAAAATGACATAGCTGAAATAAAGAACACCTGGGATTCAAGAGTAGATTAGAAGAAGCTGAGCCCTGAATCAGCGAGACAGAAGAAAAGGTAGAAAAAAACCCCCACCAAATTAGAGCAGCAAATGGGGAAAAAAAATTAAAAAGCAAGAGGAACGTTTAAGGGAGCTTTGGGACAATTGAAACGTAACAACTTTTGCATCATAGGGGTACTAGAAGGAGAAGATTTGGAAAAAGGAATAGAGATCCTATTTGAAGATATAATGACAGAAAATTTCCCTAACCTGGTGAAGGAAAAAGTTACATAAGTACAAAAAACAAAGGAGTTCCACTAAAGATGTACCCAAAAGACACACACCTAGAAACATCATAATTAGAATGGCAAATGTTAAAGAGAAAGAAAGAATCTTAAAGTCAGCAAAAGAGAGACAGAAGGTTACCTACAAGGGAGCTCCCAGTAGACTGTCAGCTTATTTCTCAATAGAAACAATGCAGGTCAAAATGGAGTGGCATGAAATATACAAAGTAGTGAAGAGCAAGGGACTGAATCCAAGACTACTCTGTCCAGCAAGACTATCATTCAAAATTAAAGGTGAAATAAAGAGCTTTGCAGAAAAAAAAGGCTAAAGGAGTTTATTACCACCAAACCAACATTGCAAGAAACACTAAAGGCAGAAGAAGAGGAAGAAAAAGAAGAAGGAGGAGGAGGAGGAGGAGGAGGAGGGGGAGGAGGAAGAGGAGGGGGAAGAGAGGAGGGGGAAGAAGAGGAAAAAGAAAGAGAGAGAGCAGGGGAACACAGGCATAAAGAATAAAAATGGCAATGAATAAGTACCTATCAATAATAATCTTAAATGTAAATGGCTTAAATGCTCCAATCAAAAGACATGGGTAGCTGATCAGATAAGAAAACATGACCCATAGATATACTGTCTAAAAGAGATCCACCTCAGAACAAAAAGCTCACACAAGATGAAAGTGAAGGAATGGTACAAATATTTCCATTCAAATGGAAAGAAACAAACAAAAAGCAGGGATACCAATACTCATATCTGATGAAATGGACTTCAAAATGAAGGCCATAACAAGAGAGAAAGAAGGCTAGTACATAATATTAAAGGAATCAATCCAACAAGAGTATAAAACATGTATACACCCAATATAGGAGTAACAAAATATACTTAAAAACTGCTGGGAGAATTTAAGGGAGAGATTGATAACAATACAAATATTGTACGGGACTTTAACACCCCACTGACATCACTGGATAGATCTTCTAGACAAAGAAGAGGACACAGAGACCCTAAATGAAACACTAGATCACATGGACTTAATTGATATTTAAAGAACATTTCACCACACTGGTGCAGAATATACATTCTTCTCAAATGCACATAGGACATTGTCAATGATAGACCACATGTTAGGACACAAACAAAGTCTATACAAGTTCAAGAAAATTGAAATCATGTGAAGCATCTTTTTAAAATACAATGGCATGAAACTAGAAATTAATTAAAATAAAAACACTCAAAATCATTCAAACACATGGAGGCTAAATAGTATGTTATTAAACAATAAATGGGTTACCAAGGAGATCAAGGACCTTAGAGGAGGGGGGCGGGAGGGAGGGATAAGACAAACCAAAGAACATATATGCATGTATGCAAAACCAATGGACATAGACAACAATGCTTGGGTGGGGGGAAAAGGATCAGGAGGAGGGTATCTGGGGGGGGAGGAGAAACATCTGTAAGAAAAATTAATTAATTTAAAAAAAAAAAGAAATAAAAAACTTCCTGGAAACAAATGAAAATGAACATACAACCACCTAAAATCTATGGGACACAGTAAAAGCAGTCCTGAGAGAAAATTTCATAGTATTACAGGGCTACCACAAGAAACAAGAAAAAATTCTAATAAACTACCTAACCCTACAATGTAAAGAATTAGAAAAAGAAAAAGAAAAACCCAGAGTTAGTAGAAACGAGGAAATAATAAAGATTAGAATGAAAATAAATGACAGAGACTAAAAAAAAAGAGCCTGGCCGGTGTGGCTCAGTGGTTGAGAGTCAAACCCATGCACCAAGAGGTTGCTGGTTCGATTCCCGGTCAGGGCACATGCCCAAGTAGTGGGCCAAATCCCCAGTGGGGGCCATGCAGGAGGCAGACAATTGATGTTCTCTCTCATCGATGTTTTCTATCTCTCCCTCTCCCTTTCTTTCTCTCTAAAATCAATAAAGAAAAAAATTTTAAGAAAAGATCACTGAAACAAAGAGCTAGTTCTTTGGAAAGATAAAGAAGATTAACCAACCATTACCCAGACTCACCAAGAAACAAAGAGAAAGAACCCAAATAAATAAAATTAGAGACTTCCGGTCAAGATGGCGGCATAGGTAAACGCGGTATCGCGTCCTCCCACAATCACATCAAAGTTACAACTAAACTACAGAAACATCATTCAAAACTGCCTGAAATCAAGCTGAAAGGAAGTCCTACAACTACGAAATTAAAGAAGAAGCCGCATCGAGACTGGTAGGAGGGGCGGAGGCGGACGGGCTGGTCCCACACCCACGTGTGCTGGATAAAAATTAGGAGGATACCTCGGCTGGGAAGGTCCTCCCTGAGGACTGAGGGGTCCCCGTCCCGCACCAGGCGCCCAGCTCAGGGTTCCAGTGCCAGGAAGAGAAGTCCCCATCACTTCTGGCTGGAAAACCAGCGGGAACTGAGGCTGAGGCGGCTGGAGCCTCAGGCAGTTCCTCTTAAAGGGCCTGCACACGGACTTACTCGGACTCGCACCCTCCAGGCTCCAGCGTGCAGGAAGGAGCCTGAAAGATAACAGAGTCATATGGGGAAGAACTGAGCTGTTTGGCATTGGAACGAGGGCTGGAGAGGCAGCTTTCTCCTGGACAGATGTGCTATCAGAGGCTTTTGTTCCTTTGGTGAACCCTTCCCTGGGCCGGCAGACGCCACCATATCTGGGACTCCAGCTACCTGGCTTACACTGTTGGCCCCGCCCTGGTGATTCCCTGAGACCCCGCCCCACCCAACTTTCAGTCCCACCCAAGCTGTTGCCAGTTGCTTTACCATAGGATTGGCCTGTCTTGGATCCTGCTTCAGCTTTTCCTAAATTCTTTCAAACAAGCAGCATCTGGTCTCAGCTAGCCCCATACCTCTCGCTAAATAATACATAGAAACAAACACAGGGAGGCAGCCAAAATGAGGAGACAAAGAAACAGGTCCCAAATGAAAGAACAGAAAAAACTCCAGGAGAAGAACTAAGTGAAATGGAGTTAAACAACCTAACAGATGCAGAGTTCAAAATACTGCTTATAAGGATGCTCAATGGACTTAGTGAGGACCTCAAGAGCATAAAAAAGGACCAGTCTGAAATTAAGGATGCACTAACTGAAATAAAGAATAGTTTACACAGATGCAGTAGTAGAGTAGGTAAAGCCAAGAAGCAAACCATCGATTTGGAATGTAAGGAAGCAAAAAACACCCAATCAGAACAGCAAAAAGAAAAAAGAATCCAAAAAAATGAGGATAGTGTAAGGAGCCTCTGGGACAACTTCAAGCGTGCCAACATTCGCATCTTGGGGGTGCCAGAAGGAGAAGAGACAGAACAAGAAATCAAAAACCTATTTGAAACAATAATGGCAGAAAACTTCCCTAACTTGGTGAAGGAAAAAGACATACAAGTCCAGGAAGCACATAGAGTCCCAAACAAAATGAACCCCAAGATGCCCACACCAAGACACATCATCATCAAAATGCAAAAGGTTCAAGACAAAGAGAGAATCTTAAAAGCAGCAAGAGAAAAGCAGTTAGTTACCTACAAGGGAGTTCCCATAAGACTGTCAGCTGATTTATCAAAAGAAACTTTGCAGGCCAGAAGGGAGTGGCAAGAAATATTCAGAGTGATGAAAAGCAAGAACCTACAACCAAGATTACTCTATCCTGCAAAGCTGTCAAGTAGAATCGATGGCCACATAAAGAGTTTCCCAGACAAGGAAAAGCTAAAGGAGTTCACCACCAAACCATTATTATATGAAATGTTGAAGGGTCTTTTTGAAGAAAAAGATAAAAGATATGAACAAACAAAATGGCAATAAATACATATCTATCAACAATTGAATCTACAAACAAAATGAACAAGCAGAACAAAAAGATTCTCATAGATACAGAGAACTTTTGTTGGGTACCAGATGGGTGGGGGCTGGGGGGAGGGGTGAAAAAGGTGAGGGGGTTGGGTGTGGGAAGAAATAAACCAAAGAACTTATATGTATATATGCATAACTAATGGACACAGAAAACAGTGTGGGGAAAAGCAGGAGGGGGGCAGGAATGGGGAGGAGGGGGGCAATGGGGGAAAAATGAGGAACATCTGTAATACATTCAATAATAAAGATAAGTTAAAAAAATAAAATTAGAAATGAAAGAGGTGAAGTAACAACTGACAACACAGAAATAAAAAGGATAGTAAGAAAATCCTATGAACAATTTTTGCCAACAAATTGGACAACCTATGTGAAATGGACAAATTCCTAGAATCATACAAGCTTCCAAAACTAACAGGGAAGAGGCAGAAAACCTGAATAGTCTAATAGTAACTACGGAAATTGAAGCAGTAATCAATAAACTCCCAGCAAAGAAAAGCCCTGGTATGCATGGCTTCACAGGGGAGTTCTACCAAACATTCAAAAAAACCTAACACCTATTCTCCTGAAATTATTCCAAAATATTCAAGAGGAAGGAAGACTTCTAAGCTCTTTTCATGATGACAGCATGATCCTAATTCTTAAACCAGATAAAGACACCACAAAGAAAGAAAATTATGCACCGATATCCTTGATAAACGTAAATGCCAAAATCCTCAATGAAATTTTAGCAAATTGGATTTGACAATATATTTTAAAAAATTATTCATCATGACCATGTAGGATTTATCCCAGGGATGCAAGGTTGATACAATATTTGCAAATCCATAAACATGATACACAACATAAACAAAATGAAGGGAAAAAATCACATGATCATATTCTTATCAGAGAAAAATGTGCCTCATCTCTCCCACTTATTGCTGGGGGCGGAGTCATGTGATATCCCGAGAAAATGAATTTTCTGGCTTGCATGGGAGAACAAGTGATCTTTATTTCTGTGGAATTACACCCCTAGGTTTCCAAAGTCCCATTTCCCCTAGTTCAGTCATAAAAGAAGTGTAGCTGAGGTATCGGTAGGGCCAAAACAGAGTCCGTGTCCAGTGTGTTCATTTCATATTTGAGCAGAGTCCAGTCCAGCATCAGGCTAGCTTTAGACCATCAGTACATTGTGTGTGGGGTCCACATGGTTGTGGGACACACGGGAGAATGCCAGGAAGCCAAGTGTGAGCTATGAGTCAAGCGTGCCAAGAGGAACCAAGAGGAACCAAGAGAGCAACTCCTTTGTTCAGGGGATCATATATCCCAAATTTTGGTGCACTTGCAGTGGCTATGCCATTTTGGCCAACCATCTCTGTACCCAGGTGTAATTGACAGTCAAGTATCTTTCCAAAGTCACCCCACCTTAACTGGCTTGCATCTATCTTCCATTTGCTGGATTGTTCCCTGAGTGTTTTCAGGTAACATGCCTATGTCTGGTCTTACCTTTGCTCCTTTTCTATTATTAATAACTAGTTAATTACAATGGCATCATTATCAATAGATGCATAAAAAGCATTTGATAAACACTCTCAGCAAAGTGGGAATAGAGGGATCATATCTTAACACAATAAAGGCCAGATATGACAAGTCTACAGCTAACATCTTAGTCTATGGGCCAAAACTGCAAGCATTTCTCTTAAGATTAGGAACAAAACAGGGATGTAGGCTTTCACTACTCTTATTCAACATAGTATGGGAAGTCCTAGCCACAGCAATGAGACAAGAAGAAATAAAAGGCAACCAAATTGGAAAGGAGGAAGGAAAACTGTCATTGTTCACAGATGACATGATATTGTACATAGAAAACCCTAAAGGCTCCACCAAAAAACTACTAGTTCTAATAAATGTATTTGGCAAAGTAGCCAGATACAAAATTAATATTCAGAAATTAGTGGCATTTTTATACACCAATAACTATCAGAAAGAGAAATTAAGAAAACAATCCCATTTACTACTGCAAACACCACCACAACAACAAAGAACAAGGTACACAGGAATAAATTTAACAAAGGAGGTAAAAGACCTGTACTCAGAAAAGTATAGAATACTGAAGAAAAAAATTGAGGAGGCTACAAATAAGTGGAAGCACATACTATGTTCATGGATTGCAAGAATTAACATTATTAAAATGTCCATACTACCAAAACAATCTATAGAATCAAAGTAATTCCTATTAAAATACCAATGGCATAGCCCTGGACGGTGTTGCTCAGTGGTTAGAGCATTGGCTGACACACCAAAAGGTCATGGATTTGATTCCCTGTCAAGGGCATATACCTGGGTTGCAGGTTCAATTGCCGGACCTGGTCAGGGCATGTGGAAGGCAACCAATTGATGAGTCTCTCTCACATCAATGTTTTTCTCTCTCTCCCCCAACCTCCCTCCTGTCCATTCTCTTTAAAAAAAAAAATCAGTGAAGAAAAATATACTTGGGTGAGGATTAACAAAAGAAACACCAGTGGTATATTTCACAGATCTAGAACAAATATTCCAAAATTTTACATGGAATAAAAAAAGATCCTGAATATCCTCATCAATCTTGAGAAAAAAGAACAAAGTTGGAGGTATCACACTAACTGATATCAAACTACACTACAAGGCTATTGTAATCAAAACAGCCTGGTACTAGCATAAGAACAGGGATATAGATCAATGGAGCAGAACAGAGAACCCAGAGATAAACCCATGCCATTATGGTCAATTAACTTTTGACAAAGGAGGCAAGAGCATACAATGGAGTAAAAACAGTCACCTCAATAAATGGTGCTGGAAAAAGTGGACAGGTATATGCAAAAAAATGAAACCAGAACACCAACTTACACTATACACAAAAATAAACTAAAATGGATAAGAGACTTAAATGTAAACAGTGAAACCACAAAAATCCTAGAAGAAAACATAGGCAGTAAAATCTCAGACATCTTTCAGAGCAATATTTTTGCCAATGTATATCCTCAGGCAAGGGAAACAGAAGAAAATATAAACAAGTGGGACTACATTAAACTATAAAGCTTTCACACAGCAAAATAAACCATCAATAAAATGGAAAGGGAAACCACTGAATGGGAGAACATATTTACCAATGATACATCTGATAAGGACTTAATTTCCAAAATATATAAAAAACTTACACAACTCTACACTAGGAAGACAAACACCCAACAAAAAGTGGGCAAAGGACCTAAATGGACACTTCCCCAAAGAGGACATACACATGGCCAAAATACATATGAAAAAATGATCAATGTCACTAGCCATCAGACAGATGCAAATTAAAACCACAATGAGATATCACCTCACCCCTGCCAGAATGATTATAATCAATAAATCAACTAACAGCCTTCCAGTCAAGATGGCAGTGTAGGTAAATGTAGCTCACTTCCTCCCACAACATTATCAAAACTACAACTAAACTACAGAATAACCATCACTCAGAACCACCTGAAACTGAGCTAATGGAAGTCCTACAACTACAAATAAAAGAAAACAAAATAAAAGAAGCTACATGAAGACTGGTAGGAGAGATGGAGATGCAGAAGTGCTGTTCCCATACCCACTTGTGGCAGATAAAAATTGAGTGGGAACTCTGGCTAGTTTAGCTCAGTGGCTAGAGCATCAGCCTGTGGACCAAAGGGTCTCACATTTGATTCCCAAAGGCATGACCCTGGGTCGCAGGTCCGTTCCCTGGCCCCCTGATTGGGGGTTGTGTGGGAAGCAACCAATCTGTCTTTCCACATGGCTGTTTTCTCTCTCTCTCTCTCTCTCTCTCTCTCTCTCTCTCTCTCTCTCTCTCTCCCTCCCTCCCTCCCTTCCTCCCTCCTTCCTTCCCACTCTATCTGAAAATCAATGGAAAAAGATCCTTGGGTACTAAAACAAAAACAAAAAATCAAGAGGGATATCCCAGCTGTGGAGGTGCCCCCTGAGGAGTGAGGAGTCCCAGTCCCACACCAGGCTGCCCAGCTCAGGGTTCCAATTCCAAAAAGAGAAGTCCTCATAACTTCTAGCTGTAAAAACCAAGGGGTTGGAGGCTAAGAGAGGCTGAGGCTTCTGGAGTCCCAGGCAGTTCCTCTTAAGGGGCCCATGCAGACTTACTCAGACTCACTCCTTCTGAGCTCCAGCACAGGGGCAGCAGCTTGAGAGACATCAGAGATAAATGGGGAGAAACTGAATTGTTTGGTCTCAGGGCTAGAGCTGAAGGGGCAGAAATCATTGTTCCTTTGATGAGCCCTTCCCCCGCAGAGCCTCCATGGGTCTACCATACCTGGGTCTCCGTCAACCTGGCTCACACTGTTTGCCTCACCCTTGTGATTCCTAGACCCTGCCCCTCCCAACTATCTGGACTACCCAAGCTGTTTCCAGTGTCTTTCCCATAGAAATGGCCTGCCTTGGCTCAGGCTTCACATTTTTCCTAAAAATTCTCAAACAAGCAGCATCTGGCCTCAGAGAGCCCTGTGCTTCTCGCTAAGTGGCCCCAAGCCTGCCACTACCATTGGCCAGCCTTGGTTACATTTTGGCGTTGCATGGGCAACTCAAAGCCCAGCTCAAGATTCAGCCATCTGCAGATCGCTTTGTAGTTTATGCCTGGTGTCCCCAGGCAGGACACTGACAATGGCTGATCTTGGCCTACACCTCCTGAGAGGTCCCAGAGAGAGCGCACCCAGGGGACAGCTTCAGATCACATTGAAGTACCATCACTTAACCACCTCCACAAGCTACACACTCAAGGGGTGGAAGTACCAGAGCCCTACTGAAGTAAGTCCTGCTCTGTGTGGTGGGCCCCTGCACAGCTGATCCTCCAAGGGGGTGGGAGGTCAGTCAGTGGTCAGTGGGCACAGCCAGTCCTTGCAACTGATCAGCCTGGGTAAGTCCCTCCCATTGACATGCCAACAGCAATCAAGACTCAATTACAACAGAAGAGTGTATAGCCCACATGGGGGGGTGCACTCAAGTGCCCAGCTCAGGTGACTGGGCAGGCTGTGTAACTAAACCCTACAGGACACCTATTACATTAGCTCACACTACCAAGCCTAGGAGATGTAGCAACTCTACCTAATACATAGCAACAAAAACAGGGAGGCTGCCAAAATGGGGAAACAAAGAAACATGGCCCAAATGAAACAACAGAACAAAACTCCAGAAAAGGAACTAAACAAAATGGAGACAAGCAATCTACTAGATGCAGAGTTCAAAACACTGTTTATAAGGATGCTCAAGGAACTTAGTGAGAACCTCAACAGCATAAAACAGAATGAGTCAGAAATGAAGGATGAACTAAATGAAAAGAATAATCATTTATAGGGAATCAACAGTAAAGTGAAGCTGAGAATCAAACCATCGATTTGGAATAAAATGAAACAAAAAACACACAAGCAGAACAGCAAACAGAAAAAAAAAACATTTTTTTTTCTTTTTTTAATTTTTTTTTATTTTTTATTTTATTTTTTTATTTTTTTATTAATTTACTTTTGTTACAGATGATTCTCCTTTTTTTCCCCCATTGACACCCCCTCCCCCTCCCTCCCTGCCCCGTCCCCATTTTTGTTGTCCATGTCCATTGGTTATGAGTATAAGCGTACAAGTTCTGTGTTCATCGCTCCCCTCCCCCACCCCCTCTTCTGACAGATGTCAGTCTGTACCCCACTTCCACGTCCCCGGGACTACCCTGCTCCTCACCCTGTTATGTTCATTATATTCCAGAAATAAGTGAGATCATATGATGTTTGTCTTTCTCTGCTTGGCTTGTTTCACTTAGGATAATAGTTTCCAGGTCCTCCCATGTTGACGCAAAGGATAAGAGATCGTTTTTTCTTAAAGCTGCATAGTACTCCATTGAGTATATGTACCACAGCTTTTTTATCCATCCATCTACTGATGGACACTTGGGCTGTTTCCATATCTTAGCTATTGTAAATAGCGCTGCTATGAACATGGGGGTACATGTATTCTTTCTGATTGGTGTTTCAGGCTTCTTAGGGTATATTCCTAGGAGTGGGATCACTGGGTCAAATGGCAATTCAATTTTTAATTTTTTGAGGTAACACCATAGTGTTTTCCATAGTGGCTGCACCAGTCTGCACTCCCACCAGCAGTGTACTAGAGTCCCCTTTTCTCCACATCCTCGCCAACACTTGTTGTTTGATGCTTTGTTGATGGCGGCTATTCTGACCGGTGTGAGGTGATAGCTCATTGTTGTTTTAATTTGCATCTCTCTGATGATTAGTGAAGTTGAGCATTTCTTCATATGTCTCTTGGCCGTTTGTATGTCCTGTTTGGAGAGGTGTCTATTTAGTTCCTCTGCCCATTTTTTAATTGGGTTCTTTGTCTTCCTTTTGTTGAGATGTATGAGCACTCTATATATTTTGGAAATTAGTCCCTTATCTGATATGTCATAGGCAATTATGCTCTCCCATACAGTGGGTTGCCTTTCCACTTTGATGGTTGTTTCTTTTGCTGTGCAGAAGCTTTTGAGTTTGATGTAGTCCCATGTGTTCATTTTTTCCTTTGTTTCTGTTGCCTTAGGTGATATATCAGTGAAAATTTTGCTGCGTATGATGTCTGAAATTTTGTTGCCTACATTTTCTTCTAGGATTTTTATGGATTCATGAGTCACATTTAAGTCTTTTATCCATTTTGAGTTTATTCTTGTGTATGGTGTAAGCTGATGATCAAGTTTCATTTTTTTGCATGTAGCTGTCCAATTTTCCCAACACCATTTATTGAAGAGGCTGTCTTTACTCCAATGTATGCTCTTACCACCTTTGTCAAATATTAATTGAGCATAATGTCTTGGGTCAATTTCCGGATTCTCTATTCTGTTCCACTGGTCTATGTGCCTGTTCTTGTGCCAGTACCAGGCTGTTTTGATTACAGTAGCTTTGTAGTATAACCTGATGTCCGGTATTGTGATCTCTCCTACTTTGTCCTTCTTTTTCAAGATTGCTGTAGCTATTCGGGGTCTTTTTTGGTTCCATATGAACTTCTGAAGTATTTGTTCTAGTTCTGTGAAATATGTCGTTGGTATTTTGATGGGGATTGCATTAAATCTGTAGATTGCTTTGGGTAGTATGGACATTTTAATGATGTTAATTCTTCCAATCCATGAACAAGGTATGTGCTTCCACTTTTTTATATCTTCCTCTATTTCTTTTTTCAATGTCTTGTAGTTTTCTGCAAATAGGTCCTTTACTTCTTTGGTTAAGTTTATTCCTAGGTATCTTAATTTCTTTGCCGCGATGGTAAATGGGATTGTTTTTTTAGTTTCTCTTTCTGTGAGTTCATCATTAGTGTATAAGAATGCCGTCGATTTCTTTATGTTAAATTTTGTATCCTGCTACTTTGCCAAATTCATTTATTAAGTCTAGTAGATTTTTGATGGAGTCTTTAGGGTTTTCTATGTATAATATCATGTCATCTGCGAATAATGACAGTTTCACTTCCTCCTTTCCAATTTGGATCCCTTTTATTTTTTCTTCACGTCTGATTGCTGTGGCTAAGACTTCCAGTAGTATGTTGAATAAGAGTGGTGAAAGTGGGCATCCTTGTCTTGTTCCTGTTCTTAAGGGAAATGCTTTTAGTTTTTGTCCATTGAGTATGATGTTGGCTGTAGGTCTTTCATATATGGCCTTTATAATGTTGAGATATGATCCCTCTATTCCCAAATTGCTGAGCGTTTTTATCAGAAATGGGTGCTGGATTTTGTCAAATGCTTTTTCAGCATCTATTGATATGACCATATGGTTTTTATCTTTCATTTTGTTTATGTGATGTATCACATTTATTGATTTGCGTATATTGTACCATCCTTGCATCCCTGGGATGAATCCCACTTGGTCATGGTGAATAATTTTTTTGATGTATTGCTGGATCCGATTTGCTAGTATTTTGTTCAGGATTTTGGCATCTATGTTCATCAGGGATATTGGCCTGTAGTTTTCTTTCTTTGTAGTGTCTTTTTCTGGTTTTGGGATGAGAATTATGCTGGCCTCATAAAACGAGCTTGGAAGTCTTCCTTCTTCTTGAATTTTTTGGAATAGTTTGAGGAGAATGGGTGTTAGTTCTTCTTTGTTTTTTTTTTTTTTTTTTTTTTCTTTATTGATTTTATTTTATTTTTTTTTATTTTTTTTATTTTTGTTACAGATGTTTCTCCTTTTTTCCCCATTGACACCCTCCTCCTCATCCCCCCACCACATCCCCAGCTTTGTTGTCCAGGTCCATCAGTTATGCATACATGCATATAAGTTCTGTGGTTTATCTCTTCCCTCCCCCCCCACCCCCTCTTCTGAGGGTTCTCAGTCTGTACCCTACTTTCACATCTCTGGGTCTACCCTGTTCCCCATACTGTTATGTTTATTATATTCCACAAATGAGTGAGATCATGTGATATTTGTCTTTCTCTGCTTGGTTTGTTTCGCTTAGGATAATACTCTCAAGGTCCCTCCATGTCGTCTCAAAGGATAAGAGATCTTTCTTTCTTACAGCTGCATAGTACTCCATTGTGTATATGTACCACAGCTTTTTTATCCATTCATCCACTGATGGGCACTTGGGCTGTTTCCAGATCTTAGCTATTGTGAATAGTGCTGCTATGAACATGGGAGTACATATATTCTTTCTGATTGGTGTTTCAGGTTTCTTAGGGTATATTCCTAGAAGTGGGATCACTGGGTCAAATGGCAATTCAATTTTTAATTTTTTGAGGTAACACCATAGTGTTTTCCACAGTGGCTGCACCAGTCTGCATTCCCACCAGCAGTGTACTAGAGTCCCCTTTTCTCCACACCCTCGCCAACACTTGTTGTTTGACGATTTGTTGATGGCGGCCATTCTGACAGGTGTGAGGTGATACCTCATTGTTGTTTTAATTTGCATCTCTCTGATGATTAGTGATGTTGAGCATTTCTTCATATGTCTCTTAGCCATTTGTATGTCCTGTTTGGAGAGGTGTCTATTTAGTTCCTCTGCCCATTTTTTAATTGGGTTCTTTGTCTTCCTTTTGTTGAGTTGTATGAGCACTCTATATATTTTGGAGATTAACCCCTTATCTGATGTATCATTGGCAATTATGGTCTCCCATACAGTGGGTTCTCTTTCCGTTTTGATGGTTGTTTCTTTTGCTGTGCAGAAGCTTTTGAGTTTGATGTAGTCCCATGTGTTCATTTTTTCCTTTATTTCTGTTGCCTTAGGTGATGTATCAGTGAAGATTCTGCTGCGTATGATGTCTGAAATTTTGTTGCCTACATTTTCTTCTAGGATTTTTATGGATTCACGAGTCACATTTAAGTCTTTTACCCATTTTGAGTTTATTCTTGTGTATGGTGTAAGTTGATGGTCTAGTTTCATTTTTTTGCATGTAGCTGTCCAATTTTCCCAACACCATTTATTAAAGAGGCTGTCTTTGCTCCACTGTATGCTCTTACCACCTTTGTCAAATATTAGTTGAGCATAATATCTTGGGTCAATTTCTGGATTCTCTGTTCTGTTCCACTGGTCTATATGCCTGTTCTTGTGCCAGTACCAGGCTGTTTTGATTACAGCAGCTCTGTAGTATAATCTGATATCCGGTATTGTGATCCCACCTACTTTGTCCTTCTTTTTCAAGATTGCTGTGGCTATTCGGGGTCTTTTTTGGTTCCATATGAACTTTTGGAGTATTTGTTCTAGTTCTGTGAAATATGTCGCTGTTATTTTGATTAGGATTGCATTGAATCTATAGATTGCTTTGGGTAATATGGACATTTTAATGATGTTAATTCTTCCAATCCATGAACAAGGTATGTGCTTCCACTTTTTTATATCTTCCTCTATTTCTTTTTTCAATGTCCTGTAGTTTTCTGCAAATAGATCCTTTACTTCTTTGGTTAAGTTTATTCCTAGGTATCTTAATTTTTTTGCTGCGATGGTAAATGGGATTGTTTTTTTAGTTTCTCTTTCTGTGAGTTCATCATTGGTGTATAAGAATGCCGTCGATTTCTTGACGTTTATTTTGTATCCTGCTACTTTGCCAAATTCATTTATTAGGTCTAGTAGATTTTTGATGGAGTCTTTAGGGTTTTCTATGTATAATATCATGTCATCTGCGAATAATGACAGTTTCACTTCCTCCTTTCCAATTTGGATACCTTTTATTTTTTCTTCACGTCTGATTGCTGAGGCTAAGACTTCCAGTACTATGTTAAATAAGAGTGGTGAAAGTGGGCATCCCTGTCTTGTTCCTGTTCTTAAGGGAAATGTTTTTAGTTTTTGCCCATTGATTATGATGTTGGCTGTAGGTCTTTCATATATGGCCTTTATAATGTTGAGATATGATCCCTCTATTCCCAAATTGCTGAGTGTTTTTATCAGAAATGGGTGTTGAATTTTGTCAAATGCTTTTTCAGCGTCTATTGATATGATCATGTGGTTTTTATCTTTCATTTTGTTTATGTGGTGTATCACATTTATTGATTTGCGAATATTGAACCAGCCTTGCATCCCTGGGATGAATCCCACTTGGTCATGGTGAATAATTTTTTTGATGTATTGCTGGATCCGCTTTGCTAGTATTTTGTTCAGGATTTTGGCATCTATGTTCATCAGGGATATTGGCCTGTAGTTTTCTTTCTTTGTAGTGTCTTTTTCTGGTTTTGGAATTAGAATTATGCTGGCCTCATAAAATGAGTTTGGAAGTGTTCCTTCTTCTTGAATCTTTAGAAACAGTTTGAGAAGAATGGGTGTTAGTTCTTCTTTGAATGTTCGGTAAAACTCCCCTGTGAAGCCGTCTGGGCCTGGACTTTTGTTTGCTGGGAGAGTCTTGATTACATCTTCAATTTCCTTGGTTGTTATTGGTCTGTTCAAGTTTTCTATCTCTTCCCGGTCCAGTTTTGGGAGACTATATGTTTCTAGAAATTTGTCCATTTCGCTTAGATTGTCGAATTTGTTGCCATACAAATGTTCATAGTACTTGCTAATGATCCTTTGTATTTCTGTGGTGTCAGTTTTTACTTCTCCTCTTTCATTTCTGATTTTGTGTATTTGGGTTCTCTCTCTTTGTTTCTTGGTGAGTCTAGCTAAGGGTCCATCAATCTTGTTTATCTTTTCAAAAAACCAGCTCTTTGTTTTATTGATCCTTTGAATTGTTTTTTTGGTCTCCATGTCGTTTATTTCTGCTCTGATCTTTACTATTTCCTTCCTTCTACTTGCTCTAGGGTTTTCTTTTTGTTTGCTTTCTAGTTCTTTAAGTTGTGAGGTTAGGTAGTCAATTAGAAATTTTTCTTCTTTCTTAAGGTGGGCCTGTAGTGCTATGAACTTCCCTCTCAGAACTGCTTTCGCAGTATCCCATAGGTTTTGCGTTGTTCTGTGTTCATTTTCATTGGTTTCCAGGAATTTTTAAAATTCTTCCTTGATCTCCATGGTAACCCATTCATTGTTCAGTAACATGCTATTTAGCCTCCATGTGTTCATATGTTTTTGCATGTTCTTGTTGCAATTGATTTCTAGTTTCATGCCATTGTGGTCTGAGAAGATGCTTGATATGATTTCAATCTTCTTGAACTTGTAGAGACTTAGTTTGTGCCCTAACATATGGTCTATCTTTGAGAATGTCCCATGTGCACTTGAGAAGAATGTGAATTCTGCAGTTTTGGGGTGTAATTCTCTGTATATATCTATTAAATCCATTTGATCTAGTGCTTCATTTAGAGTCTCTGTTTCCTTGTTGATTTTTTTGTCTAGATGATATATCCAGTGATGTCAGTGGGGTGTTGAAGTCTCCTGCTATGATTGTATTGTGGTCGATTTCTCCTTTGAAGTCCTCCAGAAGATTTTTAATATATTTTGGTGCTCCTATATTGGGTGCATATATGTTTACCAAGGTTATATCTTCCTGTTGGATAGACCCTTTCAATATTATGTAGTGGCCTTCTTTGTCTCTAGTTATGGTCTTCAATTTGAAATCTAATTTATCAGATATGAGTATTGCTACCCCAGCTTTTTTTTCCTTTCCGTTTGCTTGGAAGATTTTTTTCCATCCCTTTACTTTCAATCTATGTGAGTCTTTTGTTGTGAGGTGGGTCTCTTGTAAACAACATATGTGTGAATTATGCTTTCTTATCCAGTCAGCTACTCTGTGTCTTTTTATTGGAGCATTCAGTCCATTTACATTTAAGGTGATTATTGATATGTACTTATTTATTGCCATTTTTGTACAGTGTGGTTCTAGTTATCTTTCTGTTTCTTCTCATAATTATAGCAGTCCTTTTAACATGTCTTGCAGTGCTGGTTTGGTGCTAATATATTCCCTTAGCCTTTTTTTGTCTGGGAAGCTCTTTATTTGACCTTCTATTTTGAATGATAGCCTTGCTGGATAGAGTAGTCTTGGATTCAGATCCTTGTTTTTCATGACCTTGATTACTTCATGCCATTCCCTTCTGGCCTGTAGTGTTTCTGTTGAGAAGTCAGATGATAGCCTAATGGGGTTTCCTTTGTAGGTAACCTGTTGCTTATCTCTTGCTGCCTTTAGGATTCTCTCTTTGTCTTTGATTTTTGGCATTTTAATTATTATGTGTCTTGGTGTGGGCCTGCTTGGGTTCTTCTTACTTGGGGCTCTCTGTGCTTCTTGAACTTGAATGCTTTCTTCCTTCACCAGGTTAGGAAAGTTTTCTGTCACTATTTCTTCAAATATATTCTCTAACCCTTGGTCATTTTCTTCTTCTTCAGGGACTCCAATAATGCGAATGTTATTACGTTTCCAGTTGTCCCACAGTTCTCTTAAGCTATCTTCCTGTTTTTTCATTGTTTTTTCCTTTTGGTTTTCTGATTGATTGATTTTTTCTACTCTGTCTTCTAATTCACTGATCCGGTCCTCTGCTTCCTCTACTCTGCTGGTCAATCCTTCCAATGTGTTCTTTATTTCTGCTATGTCATTCTTCATTTCCACTTGGTTGGTTTTCAGAGTTTCTATATCTTTACTCATGGTTTTGATGTCCTTACTCATGCTGTTTAGTTTCCTCAATATCATGGCTCGGAACTCTCCCTCTGATAATTTGCTTAGCTGCATTTCATTTATCTCATCTTTGGTGGAGTTCTCTTGTTCTTTCATTTGGGATCTGTTTCTTTGTTTCACCATTTTTGCTATCACAGTGGGTTTTGGAGCCTGCCAAATTTTCCCTGTGGGTGTTGGTGTTCTGCTATTTGTGGCTCCCTCTACTGGGTTTGGATGAGTGTGGAGGGCCCTCCTTCCACACCACTATCAAGTCTCACTTTCCTGGGTATATATGCAAGCTCAGGAAATGTTTAGTTATGATCTAGCTTTTTGCCTGGAGGCTATTAGCCTCAGTTACTTGAAAAGCCTTAGGATCTCAGTTGAATGCGAACCTCCCTCAGATGTTTACAGTGTAAGAAGATTTCCGAGGGTGGGGCCAATGCTGGTTGTTAATGAGCCTCAATTTGCAGTTCTTTACCTCTTTACCTCACCTGGGGATTTCCGAGGGAGGGGCTTCCACAGCTCCGGGAAGGAGCAAACTTGGCTGCAGGTCTGTGCAATCGGGAAGGAGGGGCTGACCACCACCGTCCTTTGTGGCCACAGCTCAGCACAAACTCTGAGCGCCCTCCAAATCCCAGGTGTCCCCTCAAAGTTCCAGTCCAGCCCGCCCTCCCTCTGTCGGAGCCCCAGGTGAGTGGCTGTGGCTTTTTAGCGCTCTGTCCCGGCCCTCTGCGCTGTGGAGCAGCTGGTGCTCTTATCCCCGAGGGCGGGCGCCGCCTCCGCGGCTACCTTACGGGGCCACAGCTCCTAGCCGGGGCCACCGCTTACAGGCGGGGCTTCGCTTACAGCCGGGGCCGCAGCTGCCAGTCGGGGCTGCCGTTTACAGTCGGGGCTCCGCTTACAGCTGGGGCCGCAGCTCCCAGCCGGGGCCGCAGCTCCCAGTCGGGGCCACCGTTTACAGTCGGGGCACCGCTTACAGCCGGGGCGCCACTCACAGTCGTGCCGCAGTTCACAGCCAAGGTCGCTGCTGTCCGTGGGCTCCCAGCCCGCCACCCTCACGCGCCTCCGCAGATCCTACCAGGTTCATTCAGTGTCCCTGGTTGTATGGTCCTCTCCCGCTGCTTTTTTGTTGCTTTTTCTCAATGATTTGTCTTTATTTTAGTTGTAATTCCCGTTTGATCCTGGGAGATCGTCTGTGTAGCTTCCATTCACTCCACCGCCATTTTTCCAGTCTACTTTCACCTTCTATGTGGTGCTGATGTGGAAGGGAGGATCCCATTTTTTTTTTTTTTTTTAAATGAGGATAGTGCAAGGAGCCTTTGAGAAAACTTCAAGTGTTCCAACATTTGCATCATGAGGGCGCCAGAAGGAGAGAGCAAGAAATTGAAAACCTATTTGATAAAATGACAGAAAACTTCCCTAAATTGGTAAAGAAAACAGACATACAAGTTCAGGAACTGCAGAGAGTCCCAAACAGGATGAACCCAAAGAGGCCTGCACCAAGACACATCATATTTAAAATACAAAAGGTTAAAGACAAAGAGAGAATCTTAGCAGCAACAAGGGAAATGCAGTTATTTAACTTACAAGGGAGCTCCCATAAGACTGTCCGCTGATGTCTTAAAAGAAACTTTTCAGGCCAGAAGGGAGTGGCAATAAATATGACAAAGGGATGAAAAGTAAGGACCTACAACCAAGATTAGTCTATCCTGAAAAGCTATCATTTAACATCAATGGACATTTAAAGAATCTCCTAGACAAAAAAAAAAACTAAAGAAGTTCATCACTACCAAACTACTATTCTAAGAAAAGTTAAAAGGTCTTCTTGAAGAAGATAAAAAATATGAATAATATAAAGGCAATAAATACATCTCTATCAACAGGTGAATCTACAAACAAAATGAACAAGCAGAACAGAAAGAGACTCATAGATACAGAGAACTTTTTGTAGGTTGCCAGATGGGAGGAGGGTTGGGGTGATGGGTGAAAAAGGTGAAGGGATTAAGAAGTACAAATTGGTTGTTAGACTGAGGAACCTCAGAGGGAAGGGGGGATGAGGGAGACAGGAAGAGATAAACCAAAGAACTTCTATGCACATATGCATAACCAATGGACACAAACAGTGTGGGGAAGGCAGAAGGGGGGAGGTAGTGGGGAGGAGGGGGTCAATGGGGGAAAAAGGAGGGGTATCTGTAATACTTTCAACAATATAGGTAAATTAAAAAAAAAAGAAGTACAAATTGGTTGCTACAGAATAGTCATAGAGATGTAAAATACCACGCAGGGTATATAGTCAATAATATTCTAATAACTAGGCGTGGTGCAGGATGGGTGCAGGATTTATGGGGGTGATCACATTTTAAGTTATGTAATGTCTGGTCACTGGGGTGTCCACCTGAAACTAATCAAGTGATGTATGTCAAGTGTATTGAACAGAAAGAATGATTTAAAAAATAGATCAACAAATAAGTACTGGTGAAGATGTGAATAAAAGGGAACCCTAGTGCACTGCTGGTGGGAATGCAGACTGGTGCAGCCACTGTGGAAAAGAGTATGGAGTTTCCTCAAAAAATCAAAAATAGAACTGCCATTTGATCCAGCAATCCCACTTCTGGAAATATATCCAAAGAAACTAATTCGAAAGAATATATACACCCCCTATGTTCATTGCAGCATTATTTACAATACCAAGATCTGGAGACAGCCCAAGTGCCCATCAGTAGATGAAGGGATAAAGATGCTCTGGTTTATTTACACAGTGAAATACTACTCAACCAAAAAAAAAAAAAAAAAAGGAAATCTTACCTTTTGCAACAGCATGCATGGACCTGGAGATTATTAAGCCAAGTGAAATAAACCAGTCATAGAAAGACAAATACTATAGAATTTCACTAATATGTAAATCTAATGATCAAAATAAACTGATGAACAAAATAGAAACAGGGGCATGGATACATGGAACAGACTGACAGCTGTCAGAGGGGAAGGGGGTTAGAGGACTGGATTAAAAAAGGGATTAAGCAAAAAAAAAAATATATATATATATACATATATGTATATATACATATATACAATAAACAATATATATATTGTTTCTGTTGCCTTAGGTGATGTATCAGTGTGTGTATACAAACACACACACACACACACACACATACACACACACAAAGACAACAGTGTGGTGATGATAGCCAGAGGGAATGGGGATAGGGGTAGGTAGAGTTGTTACAGGGGACAAAATAGGGCTGGAAAGAGACTTTGCTTGGGGCGATGGGCACAGGATGCCAAGATGCAGTGTGCAGATGATGTTTTAATGAGTTGTGCACTTGAAACCTGTGCCATTCAGAAGGACCAACAATTTGTCAGAACAATGTACACTGTAAGAAACAAAGGTATTATTATTACTTTTTTATTAATTTATTTTTGTTACAGATGTTTCTCCTTTTTTCCCCATTGACACCCTCCTCCCAATCCCTCTACCCCTTCCCCAGCTTTGTTGTCCATGTCCATCAGTTATGCATACATGCGTATAAGTTCTGTGGTTTATCTCTTCCCTCCCCCACACCCCCTTTTCTGAGGGTTGTCCATCTGTACCCTACTTTCACATCTCTGGGTCTACCCTGTTCCCCAGACTGTTATGTTTATTATATTCCACAAATGAGTGAGATTATGTGATATTTGTCTTTCTCTGCTTGGTTTGTTTCGCTTAGGATAATACTCTCGAGGTCCCTCCATGTCATCTCAAAGGATAAGAGATCTTTCTTTCTTACAGCTGCATAGTACTCCATTGTTTAAATGTACCACTGCTTTTTTATCCATTCATCCACTGATGGGCACTTGGGCTGTTTCCAGATTTTAGCTATTGTAAATAGTGCTGCTATGAACAAGGGAGTACATATATTCTTTCTGATTGGTGTTTCAGGTTTCTTAGGGTATATTCCTAGAAGTGGGATCACTGGGTCAAATGGCAATTCAATTTTTAATTTTTTGAGGTAACACCATAGTGTTTTCCACAGTGGCTGCACCAGTCTGTACTCCCACCAGCAGTGTACTAGAGTCCCCTTTTCTCCACCCCTCGCCAACACTTGTTTGATGATTTGTTGATGGTGGCCATTCTGACAGGTGTGAGGTGATACCTCATTGTTGATTTAATTTGCATCTCTCTGATGATTAGTGAAGTTGAGCATTTCTTCATATGTCTCTTAGCCATTTGTATGTCCTGCTTGGAGACGTGTCTATTTAGTTCCTCTGCCCATTTTTTAATTGGGTTCTTTGTCTTCCTTTTGTTGAGTTGTATGAGCACTCTATATATTTTGGAGATTAACCTCTTATCTGATGTATCATTGGCAATTATGCTCTCCCATACAGTGGGTTCCCTTTCCGTTTTGATGGTTGTTTCTTTTGCTGTGCAGAAGCTTTTGAGTTTGATGTAGTCCCATGTGTTCATTTTTTCCTTTGTTTCTGTTGCCTTAGGTGATGTATCAGTGAAGATTCTGCTGCGTATGATGTCCGAGATTTTGTAGCCTCCATTTTCTTCTAGGATTTTTATGGATTCAAGAGTCACATTTAAGTCTTTTATCCATTTTGAGTTTATTCTTGTGTATGGTGTAAGTTGATGGTCTGGTTTCATTTTTTTGCATGTAGCTGTCCAATTTTCCCAACACCATTTATTAAAGAGGCTGTCTTTACTCCATTGTATGCTCTTGCCACCTTTGTCAAATATTAGTTGAGGATAATGTCTTGGGTCAATTTCTGGATTCTCTGTTCTGTTCCACTGGTCTATATGCCTGTTCTTGTGCCAGTACCAGGCTGTTTTGATTACAGCAGCTCTGTAGTATAATCTGATATCCGGTATTGTGATCCCACCTACTTTGTCCTTCTTTTTCAAGATTGCTGTGGCTATTCGGGGTCTTTTTTGGTTCCATATGAACTTTTGGAGTATTTGTTCCAGTTCTGTGAAATATGTCACTGGTATTTAATAGGGATTGCATTGAATCTATAGATTGCTGTGGGTAATATGGAAATTTAATTATGTTAATTCTTCCAATCCATGAACAGGGTATGTGCTTCCACTTTTTTATATCTTCCTCTATTTCTTTTTTCAATGTCCTGTAGTTTTCTGCAAATAGATCCTTTACTTCTTTGGTTAAATTTATTCCTAGGTATCTTAATTATTTTGCTGCGATGGTAAATGGGACTGTTTTTTTAGTTTCTCTTTCTGTGAGTTCATCATTGGTGTATAAGAATGCCATCGATTTCTTGACATTAATTTTGTATCCTGCTACTTTGCCAAATTCATTTATTAGGTCTAGTAGATTTTTGATGGAGTCTTTAGGATTTTCTATGTATAATATCATGTCATCTGCGAATAATGACAGTTTCACTTCTTCCTTTCCAATTTGGATACCTTTTATTTTTTCTTCACGTCTGATTGCTGTGGCTAAGACTTTCAGTACTATGTTAAATAAGAGTGGCGAAAGTGGGCATCCCTGTCTTGTTCCTGCTCTTAAGGGAAATGTTTTTAGTTTTTGCCCATTGATTATGACGTTGGCTGTAGGTCTTTCATATATGGCCTTTATAATGTTGAGATATGATCCCTCTATTCCCAAATTGCTGAGCATTTTTATCAGAAATGGGTGCTGAATTTTGTCAAATGCTTTTTCAGCACCTATTGATATGATCATGTGGTTTTTATCTATCATTTTGTTTATGTGGTGTATCACATTTATTGATTTGCGAATATTGAACCAGCCTTGCATCCCTGGGATGAATCCCACACTTGGTCATGGTGAATAATTTTTTTGATGTATTGCTGGATCCGATTTGCTAGTATTTTGTTCAGGATTTTGGCATCTATGTTCATCAGGGATATTGGCCTGTAGTTTTCTTTCTTTGTAGTGTCTTTTTCTGGTTTTGGAATTAGAATTATGCTGGCCCCATAAAATGAGTTTGGAAGTCTTCCTTCTTCTTGAATTTTTAGAAATAGTTTGAGAAGAATGGGTCTTAGTTCTTCTTTGAATGTTCGGTAAAACTCCCCTGTGAAGCCGTCTGGGCCTATACTTTTGTTTGCTGGGAGAGTCTTGATTACATCTTCAATTTCCTCGGTCTGTTCAAGTTTTCTATCTCTTCTCAGTCCAGTTTTGGGAGACTATGTGTTTCTAGAAATTTGTCCATTTCGCTTAGATTGTCAAATTTGTTGCCATATAAATGTTCATAGTATGTGTTAACGATCCTTTGTATTTCTGTGGTGTCAGTTGTTACTTCTCCTCTTTCATTTCTGATTTTGTGTATTTGGGTTCTCTCTCTTTGTTTCTTGGTGAGTCTAGCTAAGGGTCCATCAATCTTGTTTATCTTTTCAAAAAACCAGCTCTTTGTTTCATTGATCCTTTGAATTGTTTTTTTTGGTCTCCATGTCGTTTATTTCTGCTCTGATCTTTACTATTTCCTTCCTTCTACTTGCTCTGGGGTTTTCCTTTTGTTTGCTTTCTAGTTCTTCAAGTTGTGAGGTTAGAAAGTCTATTAGAAATTTTTCTTGTTTCTTGAGGTAGGCCTGTAGTGCTATGAACTTCCCTCTCAGAACTGCTTTTGCTGCATCCCACAGATTTTGTGTTGTTGTGTGTTCATTTTCATTCCTTTCCAGAAAGTTTTTAATTTCTTCCTTGATCTCCTCAGTAATCCACTCATTGTTTAATAACATGCTATTTAGCCTCCATGTATTCAAATGTCTTTGCATGTTCCTGTTGTAAATGATTTCTAGTTTCATGCCATTGTGATCTGAGAAGATGCTTGATATGATTTCAATCTTCTTGAACTTGTAGAGACTTAGTTTGTGTCCTAGCATGTGGTCTATCTTTGAGAATGTCCCATGTGCACTTGAGAAGAATGTGAATTCTGTAGTTTTGGGGTGTAATTCTCTGTAAATATCTATTAAATCCATTTGGTCTAGTGCTTCATTTAGAGTCTCTGTGTCCTTGTTAATTTTTTGTCTAGAGGATCTATCCAGTGATGTCAGCGGGGTGTTGAAGTCCCCTGCTATGATTGTATTGCTGTCAATTTCTCCTTTGAAGTCTTCCAGAAGATTTTTAATGTATTTTGGTGCTCCTGTATTGGGTGCATATATGTTTACCAAGGTTATCTCTTCCTGTTGGATAGATCCTTTCAATATTATGTAGTGGCCTTCTTTGTCTCTAGTTATGGCCTTCATTTTAAAATCTATTTTATCAGATATGAGTATTGCTACCCCAGCTTTTTTTTCCTTTCTGTTTGCTTAGAAGATTTTTTTCCATCCCTTTACTTTCAGCCTATGTGAGTCTTTTGTTGTGAGTTGGGTCTCTTGTAAACAACATATATATGGGTCATGCTTTCTTATCCAATCCGCTACTCTGTGTCTTTTGATCGGGGTGTTCAGTCCATTTACATTTAAGGTGATTACCAATATGTACTTACTTATTGCCATTTTTGTTTAGTGTGTTTCTATTTTCCTTTCTATTTCTTCTACTAATTACAGCAGTCCTTTTAACATTTCTTGCAGTGCTGGTTTGGTGCAAATGTATTCCCTTAGCCTTTTTTTTTTTTGTTCTGGAAGCTCTTTATTTGACCTTCTATTTTGAATGATAGCCTTCCTGGGTAGAATAGTCTTGGGTTCAGATCCTTGTTTTTCATGACCTTGATTATTTCATGCCATTCCCTTCTGGCCTGTAGTGTTTCTGTTGAGAAGTCAGCTGACAACCTTATGGGGGTTCCTTTGTAGGTAACCTGTTGCTTAGCTCTTGCTGCCTTTAGGATTCTCTCTTTGTCTTTAATTTTTGGCATTTTAATTACTATGTGTCTTGGTGTGGGCCTGTTTGGGTTCTTCTTACTTGGGACTCTCTGTGCTTCTTGAACTTGAATGCCTTCTTCCTTCACCATATTAGGGAAATTTTCTGTCACTATTTCTTCAAATATATTCTTTAACCCTTTCTCATTTTCTTCTTCTTCAGCGACTCCTATGATGCGAATATTATTACATTTCCAGTTGTCCCACAGTTCTCTTAAGCTGTCTTCCTGTTTTTTCATTGTTTTTTCCTTTTGGTTTTCTGATTGGTTGATTTTTTCTACCCTGTCTTCTAATTCACTGATCCGGTCCTCAGCTTCTTCTACTCTGCTGTTTAGTCCTTCCAATGTGTTCTTCATTTCTGCTATGTCATTCTTCATTTCCAATTGGTTTATTTTCAATATTTCTATGTTTTTGCTCATGGTGTTGATGTCCTTACACATGCTGTTGAGCTTCCTCAAGATCATAGCTCTGAATTTTAGCTCTGTTAACTTGCTTAACTCCATTTCATTTATCTCATCTTCAGTGGAGGTCTCTTGTTCTTTCATTTGGCATCTGTTTCTTCGTTTTACCATTTTGTCTATCTCAGTGGTTTTTGGAGCCTGCCAAATTTTCCCTGTGGATGTTGGTGTTCTGCTGTTTGTGGCTCCCTGTACTGGGTTTGGATGAGCGTGAGAGGACCCATGTTATACACCACTGTCGAGTCTTACTTTCCTGGGTAGAGTTGCAAGCCCAGAAAAGGTTCAGTTATCCTCTAGCTTTTTGCCTAGAGGCTATTAGTCCTGGTTACTTGAAGAGCCTTGGGTTCTCAGTTGAATGAAAACCTCCCTCAGGTGTTCAGCGTGAGAGGATTTCCCGAGGGTGGGGCAGATGCTGGTAGTTAATGAGCCTTGATTTGCATTTCAATGTCCCAACTGGGTGTGGCTGAATCTCCGAGGGAGGGGCTGCCACCTCTCCCCAGAGCCCTGGGATGGAGCAAGACGGCCAGGCCACCGTCCTGCGTGGCTGAAACTCAGCAAAAGCTCTGAGCGCCCTCCAAATCCCGAGTGTCCCCACACAGTTCCAGTCCAGTCCGCCCTCCCTCTGCCGGAGCCCAGGTGAGTGGCTGTGGCTATTTTAGCGCTCTGTCCGGCCCTCTGCGCTGTGGAGCTGGCTCGGGCTTTAACTCCGAGGGCGGAGCGCTGCTCACGGCTAAGGCTGCTGCTGTCCGTGGGCTCCCAGTCCCCCTCTTGCGCCTCCGCAATCCTACCAGGATCGATTCAGTGTCCCTGGTTGTATGGTCCTCGCGAGCTGCTTTTCCATTGCTTTTTCCCAACGATTTGACTTTATTTTAGTTGTATTTCCAGTTTGGTCCAGGGAGATGGTCTGTGTGTCTGTGTAGCTTCCATTCACTCCTCCGCCATTTTGGAATCCTCAACAAAGGTATTATTAGAGCACCTCAATAGTATCTAAAAAATAAGGCAAATGGAAATTGGACTTCCGGTCAAGATGTAGGCGTAGCTGGACGTGGAATCACGTCCTCCCACAACCACATCAAAGTTACAACTAAATCACAGAATAAGTATCACTTAAAGACCACATGAAATCAAGCTGAATGGAAGCCCTGCAACTACGAAATTAAAGAAGCAACAGAATGGAGACGGCATACTGCCCTCTAGGACCCTCCATGTCGCCTCAAAGGAAACGAGATCCTCCAGCCAGGGACACGTGCGGAAGCTGAGCGACCCCCCCTCCCCACCATGGAGGAACCCAGGAGTGAGGGAGCTGAGTGACCCCCACACCACGGAGGAACCCAGGAAGAGCGAGGGAGCTGAGTGACCCCCCCACCACGGAGGAACCCAGGCAGAACGAGGGAGCTGAGCGACCCCCCCACCAACGGAGGAAGCCAGCAACACACAGGAGAACTGAGCAAACTGAACAACGAAATTGACCCAGAGACATGGAGGTGGAGTACGGGATGACGGGCCTCAGAGGAGGGGGGGAGGCTGGGTAAAGAGATGAATCACAGAGCCTATGTGCATGGGTGCATAACCAATGGACATGGACAACAGGGATGGGGAAGAGGAAAAGGGGAGGGGGAGGAGGGTGTCAATGGGGGGAAAAAAAGGAAAAACATCTGTGAGAAAAACAAATTAATAATAAAATAAATTAATTAAAAAAAATAAATAAGGCAAATGGCAATTTCTACGAGTAGAAATGTCCTATTTGTTGTCCTGTTAACAGGTAAAAAAAGTTTGCAGTTTCTGCTTATTTTGTGCCATATTTTAAATTCATCACTGCTCTTGTTTTAAATAGATACAATTAAGGAACTTATATACTTGATAGTTCACAACTGCTCAGCCTACATCAAAATGCTGTTTCATTATGTATTCAGCATAGGAATCCACAGTAAAATATGCAAACAAGGAAAGCATGCTCTCCAATTCCTTACTTCTTAATCTAACAAGCGTATTTTGCACCTAATATGCTGTTTTTCTCTTATATAATCTGCAATTCGGGTTTTTACTGATTGGGACTAAACTCTAATCCAATTAAACAAATTCAATCACAAATAAAACATTTTACGTAAGAATAACATAAAATCCTAAAATGTAACACAGTAACCCACCATTTACTGAGTGCCTGCAACAATCCATTCCAATCTGGAAGCCAGGATCTGACTTTTTCTAAATATCATTTCTAGAAATTTACATAACTTATGCCAAAATAACAGTAATATGTGACATTTAATATATACAATATATGCATTTGCACAATTAGAACTGAACACTTTAGAATAGTTGTTTAATGTCCCAAAATAAAAACAACCCAGAACTATCACAGTCCTGTATCATCAGTAAGATCATTATACTACTACAATTATTTCGCACAATTTGTAGCACTCTGTCCATACTTCATGGATTAGGTCAATGTGACATTACTAGTTTGATAATTCACAAGCTGACAATGCATGCTATCACCAGAGGTGCAATCATTATGTGTATGTATTTCTACATATTAGTCACCATCAACCAGAAAATTAAATTAAAAAAAAAAAAATCCAGCTCTGGCCGGTTTGGCTCTGCAGTTAGAGCATTGGCCCACGGACCAAAGGGTCTCGAGTTTGATTACTGCTCAAAGGCACGTAGCTGGGTTGCAGGTTCAATCCAGGTCAGGGTCGTGTGAGAGGCAACCAATTGATGTGTTTCTCTCACATCAATATTTCTCTCTCTCTTTCCCTGCTTCCTTTCTACTCTAGCTAGAAAAATATCCTCAGGTGAGAATTAACAACAACAAAAAATTCCTCTCACAATTGCATCAAAATATGACTTAGAAATGAATTTTACAAAAAAGTGCAATTTGTACACTGAAAAATATAAAACATTGCTGAGAAAATTTTTAAAAAATATCTAAGTAAATGGAGAGATAGTCCATGTTCATTGTATGTTTCAAAAGAAGGACACCACTAAAAGACTCAGTATTGTTGATATGACAATTCTTTCAACTTTATACTTTCAGTGCTCTCTCTATTAGAATTTCAAGCAGGTTCTGCAAGTGTTTGTGTAAACTGACAAGCTGACTCTAAAATTTAATGGACTGTGTGTTTACTACTCCATGATACAATATACAGACGATGTAGTGTAGAATTATACAACTGAAACCTGTATAATTTTATTAACCAATGTCACCCCGATAAATTCAATAAAAAAGGAAAAAAGATTTATATGGAAATGCAAAGGAACCAGAAGAGCCATAAGAATTATACTGTCTGATTTCAAAACTTATATAGCTATAGTAAACAGGACAGTGTGGTAATGGCATAAGATTAACATATAGATCAATGAAACAGTGCAAAAATGGACAACCAAATATAAACACAATACCTTTTTTAAAAAATGTATCTTTGTTGATGAAAGTATTACAGATGTCTCCCTAAACACAACACATTTTTGACAAAAGTTCAAAGGCAATTCAGTGGTAAGAGGGCTTTTTTTTTTTTTTTTTAAACAAATGATGCTGGAACAACTGGCTATCCATATGAATGAATGAATGAATGAATGAATGAATGAATGAATGAATGGATAATTAAAAATTGACCTTTATTCACACCAGACACAAAATTAATTCAAAACAACAAATTGATAAACTGACCGTCAAAATTAAAACTCATATGCTTGCTTTAAAAGATTTAATTGATGCCCTGGCTGGTTTGGCTCAGTAGTTAGAGTGGCCCGAAGACCAAAGGGTCGGAAGTTCAATTCCCAGGCAAGGGCACATACCTGGGTTGCAGGTTCAATCCCCAGCCCCAGCTGGGGTCATGTGGGAGGCAACCAATTGGTGTGTCTCTCTCACATCCATGTTTCTCTCTCTCTCTCTCTCTCTCTCTCTCTCTCTCTCTCTCTCTACTTTCTCTCTCCCTCCCTCTTTCACACTTTATCTAAAAATCAATGGAAAAATATCCTTAGGTGAGCATTAACAACAAAAAAAGATATAACTGAGAAAAGGAAAAATAAGCCAATCTAGGAGAATATAGTTACAAATCCTTTATCTGGCATAACATTTGTTTCCAGAATATATAAAGAACTCTTACAATTCAATAAGATAAACCAATTTAAAAATGGGCAGAATATTTAAATGGACATTTCACCAAAGATACATAAATAGCTAATACGCATCTAAAAAGATGCTCAACATCAATAATTATTAGGGGAATGCAAATTAAAACCACAATGAGATATCATTACATATCCCTAAGGATGGCTATAATTAAAAAAACAAACAATATCCAGGGCTGTTGAAGATGTGAAGATACTGGAACTCTCATACACTGCTGATAGGAACGTAAAAAGACACAGACACTTTGGAAAACCGTTTGGCTGTTTCTTGAAAGGTTAAATATACACTTACCACAGGACTGCAGCAATTCCACTTCCAGATATCTATCCAAGAGAAATGAAATCATATATCCTCACAAAGGCTGTACATGAATTTCATTGCAGCATTATACATCATCATGGGCAAATACTGAAAACTATTACTTCACTTTCTAAAGCCTTGGTGTCCTTAGTTGGAAATAGGAATAATACCTCCTTCACAGGTGTATAATGAGATTACAGACATAGAGCTTTCATACAGTGCTTGGCATACAGGTGCTGGTATTGGGTATTAACCATCAAAAAATATGCAGGTTTCTTCTATACACATGAAAATAATTAACAGAACACATTTATATTTTTATATTTCCATAAGTATGAAATTTCACTTGATGTAAAAATGGAACCACAATTTAATAAACTTTACTCATAGCTAGTTGTAATAAAACTACTGACAGTGGATAAATTTTGTTTTGTCAATGAGATTTTTCAAAATATAGCAATGTTCAAGGTACACATTGCTATATTTTAAGAAAATCAAAATGATTAACAAAATGAGATATATCCATTGGCATGAATGGAAACCAATGGATTTAAATACATAAGTTTATCAGGAAGCATAAACTGTTAAAAACATCAGTTAAATCTTATATAGAATAAGTGATATGAATAAATACACTATCCTAATTTCTTCTTTGAACAAACATTTATTTTAACTTATCTGATCATTGTAGTAAATTATCACAGAATTATAGTGTTGGAAGGAATCTAGCGAAGGCCACTTATCTTTAAAATTTTTGTCATAAAAAATTAATCCTACTTTAAAAACAGTCCACTGGAGAATCCATAACCTACTTGGTAGTGAGTGCTCATCTTTTTTTTTTTTTTTTTTCATTTATCTTCAGATAGAGTGGGAGGGACAGAGTGGGAAGAGAGAGAGAAACATCAATGTGAGAGAGACATATCGAGTGGTTGCCACCCACACGACCCCAACCAGGGCCGGGGACAAACTACAACCGAGGTACGTGCCCCTTAGCAGGAGCCGAACCCAGGACTCTCTGGTCCGCAGGCCGACGCTCTAACCACTGAGCCAGACCAGCCAGGGCTGAGTGCTCATCTTTTAAAAGAGTGCTCTTTAGTTCTGTTCTTTCCTGAAATCCACTCTTCTTTTGGACAAAGAATAGCACTGGCTTCATTATAAAATGAGGGTTATCTCAGGTGAATTACATAGTCTTCAGATAACCAGTTTCGAATACAAATGGGAACAATGATTGGTGCACACCACAACTGGGTGCACCTTTGGTTACAGTGAAAAGAGCTAAAAAACATGAGGCATGGGAACATACTTAGGTGCCGTGGTATGTAGTTTAAGAAAGAAGCTATGGCCACAGTAGACTTAGGGCAAAAGTAGGTTAACATTTGTTTGTATGGAGAATAATACAATAATTAATAAATAATAATACAAGAATAAACTGTGTTTCTCAGTCACAACTGTAAACCTACTTTTGGCCCACCTTGTATATTATATTGTTATTCAAGAGGGAAATAATCAGCTAAGCAAATACAAGGGACAGAGTTAACTTTATGATAGGTGCATATATTTAAAATGCATTAATTATCACTTTATTGTGCATGAAATTTGGCTTCTTACAAAGAATACCCGGAAATATCCTAATTTCCAATTATTTGTATATTTCTTACAAGTTTTTCTAGTTGCATACGAATATGTAGTATTTGTTGTCTCAAAGATTTTACATTATCTTTAGAAATCATTGGTACCTTCACCTTTACTGCATCTAAAAACTAATTTGGATGTTAAAAATCAATGTTTCTCGTCACATTACTAGCACTAATACTTGTGAAATATTCAAAACTGAGTAGAATTATTTCTAGAGCATAGCAGGTTAGGTAAAATTTTGAGCTTTGAACTCTAGGGGTCCTAGCTACTTTAGTAATTAGCAACTCTATAATAAGTGAAAAGGAGAGGCGGCTGTCAGTGGAAGGGAGGAGTCCCATCTATCAAGAGTCCCTCTACCACAGCTTTTTTGTCCATTCATCTACTGAGGGACACTTGGGTTGATTCCAGATCTTAGCTATTGTAAATAGTGCTGCTATGAACATAGGGGTACATATATTCTTTCTGATTGGTGTTTCAGGTTTCTTAGGGCATATTCCTAGAAGTGGGATCACTGGGTCAAATGTCAATTCAATTTTTAATTTTTTGAGGAAACACCATAGTGTTTTCCACAGTGGCTGCACCAGTCTGCATTCCCACAAGCAGTGTACTAGAGTCCCCTTTTCTCCACATCCTCACCAGTACTTGTTGTTTGATGATTTGTTGATGGCGGCCATTCTGACAGGTGTGAGATGATACCTCAAAGCTGTTTTAATTTGCATCTCTCTAATGATTAGTGACGTATGCAGCTGTAAGAAAGAAAGATCTCTTGTCCTTTGAGATGACATGGAAGGACCTGGAGAATTTTATGCTAAGCGAAATAAGCCAAGCAGAGAAAGACAAATATCACATGATCTCACTTATTTGTGGAATATAATGAACTAAACAAACTGATGAACAAAAACTGACCCAGAGACATAGAGGTGGGGTACAGACTGACAAACCTCAGAGGAGAGAGGTTGGGGGGAGGAAGAGATAAACCACAGAACTTACATGCATGTATGCATGACCAATGGACATAGACAACAAAGCTGGGGATGGAGAGGAGGGTGTCAATGGGGGAAAAAGGAGAAACATCTGTAACAAAAACAAATTGATAAAAAAAATAAAAATAAAAAAAGAGTCCCTCTATCCTGCTACCGAAACAAAGTTGTAAGATCCTCCTCTATCCCCTCAGACTGCAGACTGACTTTTTGTGACTTCCTTCCCCCCTCAGAAGATTCCTTTGGTATCTCTTTCTCCTGAATAAAATTCGGTTTGGGAGGGGAAGAAGCACACAGTGTAATTATAACCCAGGCCAAGCTCACTCCACACCCAGGGGAAATCCCAGCCAGCATAGGCCTCTAGGGACAACTCTATCTGAGGTACTATTTTTAATATAGAATAATATCTGCAGCAAGACCAGAACTGAAGTATCACCAGCATGCCATTTATTACAGAGATAAGAATTTTGAGACATCCAAGAAGGCCTGAGCATCAAAACAAGTTTTATTCTCTCTACATTTTTTATATAATTGATGAGTTGGAGAATTTATTACATTTTATTTCTAAGAGTCTTCTTTGCTTCTTTAAAAAGAACAGATATTTTACCTGTGTAGGACTGAAAATTCATTTTCACATCTCTTCCTATCTTTTGCTTGTACATTTGCAGAATTTATTTTTTAGGTTACCAATGAAATATCTGAAACCCAGAGAGGTTGTCTGCCCTCCTCCAGGTCTGAGCTCTCACTGAACCATACCATCCATACTCTATGAATCTGTGTTGTAAAAGAAGCAGTATGACAATCTGGGCAACAGGGTTTGTTAGCTTTAGTTTACATGTACAAAGCAAAGGACACTTACCTTTTTTTATTTTCTTGACAAATCTAAACATGATGTAAGGATCAACAAGGCAGATAATACAACAAAGATAAATTTGATTGGCATAACAATGATTTGAACTGGTTTATGTTATTAACCTCTGTGAAATCCAGATAGTTCAGAGTTAATATGGTAAAATAAGCTTAATATTTTTTTAAAGCATACTCTTGACAGGTACATTCAAATGCTACAAAGTGATGGGGAACTACATTATGAACAATAAATAATCTTAAAATGACATTAGCCTTTTAACAATAAATTATTTCAATAGTTTATTTTTGTTAATGATAGAGATATTTTCTTTGTAAATTCAAGTAATTAATTTTATGAGAATGAAGAAACTAGAGCTAGAAAAGTTAACATACAGCATTATCTTGAAATTTAAAGGGTGAAAAGTGATTGACTGGAATCTCACCTATAATTTTGAATCAAACAATGTTCAAATAAACAAGTTTGAATAGAAAAGTATATCTGGTTCTTTCATATTTCCAACGTAAAAGTCCTCTGACAGAGAAAATGCCAGTATGTGTTCAAATGATATTACAGTAAAAGGCAATATTTGGATTGCTGAATGTAACTTGTAAATACATGTCATGTAAATTTTAAAATAAATGAGCTTTTCCACATGAAAGAGAATCAATGATCAAATAAATTCAACATGATTATGGTGACTAGAGCAAAAATATCAAGTATAATATGATTATTTTTTCAGTTCTTGGCACATATATTAATAAATTCTCAAACATCAAACCACATAACACCAATATCTACTACAACCAGCACAATAGTAAGATTCCTAAAGCATAGCTAATTATTAACATTATAAAAACCTAATTCCCTTATAAATTCTGTAACCAAGTATACCCTCTGTGCTGTGCAAGTTGGTCCAAGCACCATCTTCTTCAGGATTCCCCAGAATTTATAAGTATTTCAAAGTTAACTCATGTTGAACCCTACAATTCCTCACTGAATTTGGTGGATCTTCTGAACAGACCTTCATTTATGAGAATACACTTATCACAATTTTGAAAAGAACGAAAGGCCTTCATACATGTCAGTTTTTAGTTTTATCCAATCATTAATTTTCTGCAGAGTTGTTTTTTCTTGACTTAATATTTTTGCAAGTTTTTTCATTTTTTCTTCATTTCTTTCTATGTATTTCAACCCTTCCAGCTGCAGTTGATCCAGCTTTTCATTTCGACTTTCATCTAGAGGTATGTTTTCACACATTACAGGATTGAATCTAAAATAGGTGTCAGGAGGTAACAGACCATCAAGCATTATATGGACTTCTGTTAAAACAGAGAGAGAATAGGGTGGATAAGAAAACAGTTATTCTAAAGCAATCCAATGCTATCGTTTTAAAAAATTATCTTCTTTTAGGGAAAATGACAAAGCCTAGCTTATTTCATCATTCCAGCTAATTAACAGTGGAAAAGGAATCCATAATAATAAATGTAACTATAAAATAAAATTCATCTCCCAGAATACTTCATATAACCCAGTTAAATTAGGATACTTGCTCTAGTACTCTCTTCTCTTTTGCTTTGGTCATACTGTTAGCCACTGCTACAATGCCTTTCAATCTCCATTTTTTTGTTTTTAATTTTCTGGGATCATTTTTATTGAGGCATAAATTACTCACAATAAAATTCACCAAATTTAAATGTAAAGACAAGTTTTGACACAGATACACTTATGTAACCACCACAACAATCATGACAGGACATTTCTGTCACCCCAAAAAGTTCCTTCATGCCTCTTTATAGTTGGTCCCCCTTACCTTTGCCTTTTCTAGAATTTCACATAAACAGAATCATAAGGATCTATATAGCCCTTATATGTCTAGCTTCTTTTATTTAGCAAAATGCTTTTGAAATTCACATGTGTTGTAGCACGCGTGAATAGTTCCTTCCTCTTTATTGCTGACTAACATTCCATTGTACAATGGAGCATAATCTGTTCTTTCCAGTTTTTAACTATTAGGAATAATCCTCCAATAAACATTTACACTTAAGTATTTTTGCAGATTGATGATTCCATTTCTCTTGAGTAAATACCCGTGGGTGAAATTGTAGGTCATAGGATAAAAGTATATTTATCTTTTTAAGAACTGCAGCACTGTTTTTCAAACAGTTGTATAATTTTGCATCCCAACCATTGATACACCATAGTTCCTACTACTTCACATCTTTACCAAAGCCTGGTATTATCAGTCTTAATTTTAGCCATTCTAGAGAATGTATAATGGTATCTTGTGGCTTTATTTTCATTTCCGTAGTGACTGATGGTGTTGAGAAGTGTTTCATAAGCTTATTAGTCATCTGTATATCTTCATGGAGTGTCTGTTCAAATATTTTGCTCATTTTTTCCCTGAATTTCTTGTTTTCTTCTTTATATATATGTTTAATGTAAGAATTCTCTCTATATTTTAGATATGATTACATGTTTCTGATAATGGATCAGATTATTCATGTCTGATAATGGATCAGATACATGTTTTACTAATACTTTATTTCATTCTATAGCTTGTCTTTTCATTGTTAAAAGTGTCTTTGAAAGAGTAAAATTTGTAATTTGATCAAGGTCAAGTTCATTAAGATTTTCTCCAGAGTATTCTTCTAGAAGTTTTACAGTATTAGCTGTTATATTTAGGTCTATGGTCCATTCAAGTTAATTTCTGTATATGGAATGAAAGGTCAAGGTTCAATTTTTTTAATATAGTTATCTGGTTGTCCTGTAACATTTGTTGAAAAGAATATCCTTTTCTCAATGAGTTACCTTTGTCAAAAATCATTTGAGCTTATGTGTATAAACTTCTGTACTCTCTATTTCATACCACTGATCTATGTCTATCTTTATGCAAATAACATAGTCCCTTGCTAACTGTAGTTACATAGTCTTGAAATCAGAGGGTGTAAGTCCTCTAACTCTGTTCTCTTTCAAAATGGTCTTGGCTATTTTAGGTCCTTTGCATATCCATATAAATTCTTCATTAACTAGCGTGTAAGTACATAAACACAGGAGTTCATGTTTCTTGAAAATTTCAAATGAGCCCATCACAGGGTTTGCACAAGGTATCTGTATAAGTATTGTGAAACTGAAGGATTAAAGTTATCTTTTTCTCAGTAGATGGCTTACAGTAAGAATATTTTATTGATTTGACCACAAAATTTCACACAGTGGAAAATCTAGTATATCAGCTTTTCTTGGGTTACCATTCAATAGAAGAAAGTCCTCAGTGGGTCCTTTAAAATCCTCACATAGGCTTATTAGACTTAGCTAATAACATGATAATGTTATTATCTAAAGCAAGGAGCTAAGTGGTAACAATCCTTTTAAAAAATTTAATGACTGATTTCACATAGGACTTAAAAAGAAAATAGTAAAATAAGGAGATCTAGATCTCAAGGCCAAAACTAGAAATTCAACAAATACTCACCGATTGCCTACTATGTGCCAGACACTGAAGTCAAACATAGTCAACTGGAAAATTCCTGACTTACATTCTTGTAGGATAAAGATAGTAGGTAATTAAACAAACACATATATAAAATATATCCAAATGAGATAAATGCTCTAAGAGATGTTTAAAAAAGAAAGAAGCAGGGTAAGATGTTAGAGTGAGATGGTGAGGGGTTTGGCACGTGGTCAGGATAGGTCTCTGAAGAAATGACATCCGGGCAGAGAACTGAGTTAAATAAGGGAATAAATCAAGCACATATTTTGGAAAAGCCTTACAGGGAGAGAATACAGCAAGTGCAGTGGCCCTGAAACAGGAGGCTTCTTGGCAAGTTTGAGCAACAGCAAAAATTAAAGTGTAGCCAGCCACACTTTATAAAAGGGACACATTTTGAGTTGTCGGGGGAGTAGAGGAGGAAGAGGTGTGCTCAAAAGCTGGGTCTTATGGGGCCTGGTAAATTTCAGTGAATGAGATTTCTAGATTTGGTTCTAGGTGTGATGGGAAGCCTACAGGGTTTTGAGCAGGGTAAAAGACATGATTTATGCTTTTAAAAAATCATTTCAACTTTTATATGAAGACTACATTACAGGAGTAGCAAGAGTGAAGAACTTCTAATTCCAGTTTGCCTCCACATTACTAAATAATTTAATTCTGTAAGTATTCTAATTCTCTCACTGTTATGTGTATATTTGAACCAACCTGACTCATTTTCTGTGCCCTGTTTCTTAATGGCTTAAGAGTCTTCACCCAAGCCATTGTGCTAACCCAGGTTTAGATACTTCCCCAACTGTAAGCAGGCAAAGGCAACACTAACTCCTGCAGGGAGAACAGTTTCTTCTCTAGGGTCACTTAGAAGAAATGGGTGAGGAGAAATAAAAACAACAGAAGACTTGCTCCCATGTGCTTTCTAAGCCTTCAATACAGACATAACATATTGTTTTGCAGTTAGCATGGCATATTCTACCAAAAGCTGAATTTTAGAAGTGCTCTAAAGTAGCAAACAACTAACCTTCTGTATCTGTTGCACTGTTGATAACATTAGACAATTTGGTTTTCAAGCTTGTATATGTCATGGTGTTTCTCACATCACTTTCATAACGTCCAGTGCCTAAGGACACTATACACTCTAATGGGACATCCGGCCAAAGACATTTACACTCGTGCATCGCTAATGCTGAAGGGTTATTCAAAAGCAAACCTCCATCCTGCAAAATATAAGTCAAGAAAATATAATACAGAACTCTTAAAATTGAAATTCTATTTTACAAATATGAAAACAAAAATTATATTTTAAAAAGTTTGAAATTTACTCACAGGAAAAGCTGGACTATGTAATACCTTCAACAACATATTATTTAAAAACAAAAGGTTCCTTTAAAGTGAATTGATTTTATGTATTGCGGCTACAAAAAAGTCATGCAAAAATTCACTGGCCTCACTGGCCTTATTAAGCTTTCCTTTCTTATTACAAAAGTTCTTTGAACTTTTTAGACTGCTTTGCACATTTTGATCAAAACTACTGAAATGAATTGGATTACTTTTTAAAGATATGTTATCCTTGTTTAATATTTAGTGGTTAATATAGATTCTATATAAAATCTAAAAAAAGAATTGTAGTTCTACTAAACAATTAAAACTAGCTGTTTTTTCATAAGTCAAATATAACCAAGTTAATTCAATTAATTTAAGCTGAAATTTTATTAACAGTTCAATTTCAAAGTATCACATTCATTATGATGCAGACATAACATAAAAAAGCAAATTTTATATTTCTAAGTATTCATCAATAATCAATATTATTTTGAAGAATTCAAAAGGAAAGAAGGGTAAAAGATGCTGATAGAGTACTGTAAAAATGTAGTAGAATGTAAGTGAAAATCTCTCCCTGTAACTTTTACCTATTAAGTCTAGATTTTGCACTTTGAAGTTACACAGAATTGGTCATCTCCTAATTCCACAATCTAGCCATTCGTGAATTAGTTCCAGTTTGCTGAATGAGCCACATTCTCTTGCCTTCATGTCTTTGCTCATGTTGTCATCTCAAAACACTCTTTCCTTGGCCCCTTTTATTTGCTCAACTAACCCCAACTTATTCTTGAAAATATGGTTCAGAGTCATTTATTCTATTAAGAACCCAACTGAAATAATACTAACAAATTGAGTAGCAACCAATCCATTTCTACTGGGAGATAAGACATTACTGAATTCTACACCAGTACATTAAAAAGGAATTTTGAAATAATGTCTTCCACAATGGTAAGAAGAGAAATACAACTTTAAATTGTCATGCAATAATGCAATACATATTTTAAATGAACTTACTCTTATCGGAAGTGGGGAATGTGGCTCATCTCCCCCAGATGCTCATGAAGTAGGGTTCTTGAGGTACCATTGGAATAAGCATTCTGGAGGCCCCCAGAAGAGGATGCAATATGGTAGAAAGCTTTATTTCCATGGAATTACACCCCTGGGTTTCCAAAGTCCCATTTCCCTTAGTCACAGAAGAAGTGTATTTGGGGTTTCAGTAAAGCTAAAATCACAGCCAGTGTCCAGAGTTTCCTTTCTATGTTGGAGCCAGGTCCAGTTTGGCATCAGGCTAGTTGCAGTCCACTAATCCATTGCATGTGGGGAACACATGGCCGTGAGTGGGCCACACAGGAGAATGCCAAGTGTGAACCATGAACCAAGTGTGCCAAGAGGAATCAAGAGAAACCAAGAGAGCAAACTCCTTTGTTCAGGGGATTATATATCCCAAATTTCAGTGTGCTTGCAGTGGCCACACCCATTCTGGCTAACCACTTCTGTCCCCAGGTGTGACTGACAGGCAAGTACCTTCCCTGTCAACCCAACTTTACTGGGCATGTGTCTATCTTCCCTTTGTTGGGTAGGGTACAGTTGTAGTTTCCTGGTGAAGCTGCGCAAATGGCACGCCTATAATATCTGGCCTTCCCTTTGCTCTTTCCTGTTATTAATTAGTTCATTACAATGGTATCAGTACCATTATTATAGTAATTCAAACATTCAGATATATAATGACCTAAATTCTTTTTCTTTTTTCAAAATTCTTTTTAATGTACTAGTGCAGTAAAATTATGGTAATCTAGAGTCTTTGGCAAATGAACTGCTTTGCATAGCAGAGTTTTCCTTAGAGCAGAGGTTGGGGTGTGTGTGTGTGTGTGTGTGTGTGTGTGTGTGTGTGTGTGTATTTAAAAATAAAACTTTTTCTGCAATAAGTCATATACTTTTAAAAATATATAATGGTATTTAAATTTTTTCTTGAGGATTCTGGATTTTGGGGAAAACAGATTAGGAATACTGATATTTATAGTTCTAATCTCAGCTCTTGTACTAAATTAGCTCATTGGTTGAGGCATCATTAATTTTTAAAAAATAAAATTTGACTACATAATTTCTAAAGTACATTCAAGTTCCAAAATTTTATGATTAGGTATTGTACTAAGTACAGACACATGCATAATTTTAAATGGGCTCAATGGCAACTTATTTTACTTCTGGCCCTAGAACTTCAAAAGGTCTTCCTTTAAAATATTTTGTAAATTTCTGATAAAGGTGAAAAAAACATGCAGCAATGCAACCTCTGGTGAGATAATCTTATGCCTGTCTTTTTACAAAATCAGTTTATGAAAGGATCAAAGAAACTTCTCCCAAGTGGTTTCCTTTCCTTGTGGAAAATTCATCTACCCTGTATCTCCACCACTGTCAATATTAGTGTTCTCTGGCTTGAAGGCCTCATTAAAAACATTATGTAGGATTTTTCTCTACTAGTGAAGTATACTATTGTTACTAAATTCTCTCATGAACTGTGAAGGAGAAACACTCCTCACATTTTTATGAATTTATGTTCTGTTACTTTAGGAGAGGTTGCATTTATTTCACATATCACAGGTAAAGATAACTCTTCATTTTAAACATTACCAAAACAACTTTCTCAAAAACAGGTATCTGAAATAACACTCTGGTTCAATTAGTGAGATTACATTAGAAGGCAGCAATATAGAAATGTTCCAAAATGCTAACCACACTTTCCAGAGTAAGTTAATTGGCTCTTTCATTATGGAATAGCTAATCTGGGGTTAATGGTTTTTTATCATGGCATATGTCATTCATCCCTAATATGTAGCTTTGAGATAACAAGGATCCCAGGGCTGTGTGGACTCTCAGAAAAGCTATTTTATCACGTTTTCATCGCTTGCTCTTTTCTCCATTTTAGGGTGGGTTGTTTGCTGCCACTTCCAATCCAATCTCTACCTTTCCCTGAGTTGCCAATCTCCACCACTCCCTAACTACATCTCTTCAAAAGAATGTCTTAGGTTCCACATTTGTAACTTTCATGAGAAAAGGCTGTCCTTTTAAAAGACATCTCTTGTCAACAGGGCACATTTATTCATAGGCCCACCATATTTCAGGTCTTTGGCTCTTTTCATAAATGTCCCTTTGTGGCTGAGATGTGCTTAAGTTGAGATTGTCTCTGAAACCTAAAAATTACAGAAAGCTGGTCTGTGAATGACCTCAGGCCTGGATAGAAAAAGGTGAGAAGGGGGGAGGGTTGAGTTCACCTTATCTGTCACCCAACTGGCAGTAGGTGTCTGAAGAAAAGTGAAACCTCCCTCCCTTGTCTAGGCTCAGGAAGAAGGAAATTTGTGCCAAGAGCACAATGAGGAAACAGCAGCATACATGCTAGCATTGTACTTATCTTTATTATGGACTCAACAGGCCTAATTTTCAGTGTAAGTGTTAGTAATATAGTTAAATGCTATAGTAATACAGTTAAATCATTCCTAAACTTAAAGTAGCATATACACAAAACATCAGAATCCTAAACTAAACTTATCAACGCACAAGTTAACACATTGTTGACTGGCAATTTTACACAGAAGTTATCTCATGTCACCGACTATTTTCTTGTAATTGAGTATGAAAGTGAAACAATCTAAATAAACTTCAGTATACTTTATTTATACATAATGAATTTAAATGAAATTTTGTACATATCTGCTACATATTATATTTTATGCATATTATATATTTTAGTAATTTCTTTTGGTGTGGTATACTGTATAGCAATCACCTACATGTAATGGTACCCAATAACATGTTTTGCAAATATATCTGGTTTCGCTGCGCCTTCATCTAGGGTTAACTTCTGCTTAGGTACATACAAAGACTGAAATTTTGGAAGAAAGTAATCCAAAAGAGGCCTAATTTTATACAGTCTGTCTTCATTAGATGTATTTTGTGAATTATCACTAAGATGGAAAAATGTAAGAATTTGCTTGAACCTCATTCTGCTCATAGTTTTAGGACATACTGGAGCTTCAACCAAAGGGTCCGTTGACCAGTAATCCCTCCAATGTGATTTTTTCATTTGTCCCATCAATATCAACAAACCGAGAAACTTCTTTACGAGTTAACTCGTGAGCGGTCAACAATGTGTTAAGACTGTAAGAAGTAAGCCTTCTCTGATACCAAGTATATTGTTTCAGTTCATTCACTAAAAACGTTAATGTCCATCTACTCCATGCCAGGCCAGGAGGCATGTAGTGACTACAGTTTTGGGGACTGCTATCCTTGTGTGTGCTAAGTTTGAAGCAGATGAACTGAGACTATATCTGCTGGAACTGATCACTATGGAGAGTGGGACAAGTTTTTAGAGCTATCAGGCCCACTTTTCTTTGTGTTCTTTAAAGGCTCTGCTATTCAGCTATGCCACCGTTTTCCCCATCATTGTGGTTACCTATCAACCTCCAGTCACTCCTCCTCATTCAGATCAGTCAGCACTTGGCTCACAGACTTCCTTTCTACCCTATGCAGAAAGGGGCAGAAATTCTTTATATTACCCCACATGACTTCACATCTTTACAACACCTTGGACTCTCAGTTCCTTAATCCTCTTCTCTATAAACACTATTCTCCCTGCTCTCCAAGGTCACATATTAGCTTTTGTTAAAAAAATAAATGGAATCACACAGTTTGTAGTCTTTTGAGTCTGGTTTCTTCCACCTAGAAAATGCTTCTGAGATCCATCAATGTCACTGTGAATGCCAGTAATTCATTCTTTTTTATGGTTGAGTAATAGTTATTCAAATATATCAGTTTGTTTATCCATTCACCACCTGAAAGAAACTATTTTTAAATTTAGCTATCTCTATATATCTTTTGAAAGTCATAAAGTGGCTAGGTACTTGTATTGTTTAACTTTATACAAATCTACAGTTTCCTTAAATGTAGGTGGTAATAGTTATTTCCTAAAGGCTTTCTCAAGTATAAATTTTAATTTAATCCTGTCAATTTCTTCCTTTGTTTTCAATTAACAGTACATTAGAATGATATCCATCCATAATAGAGGTAACATTTCATTTCTAATTCAGCAAAAGTTATCTTTTTTATTCAATTATTTTTACCTTAAATTTTATAGTTATACTCTCTGTAACTTCTAATCATTTGACTATTTGGGATGAAACACTTCTTATAAATGCCTATTATTAATGATCAGAAAAGACAAAAAGGAAGAGACAAACAAGATTTAGCAAGAATTGATAACAGTAACATCAATCCCAAATCAAAAAGTTGCCAGATTTAACAATGCTTTCTTAAAACATTTTTTTTCTTTATTGATTTTAGAGACAGAGGAAGGGAGAGGGAGAGAGAGAGAAACATGGATGACAGAGAACATCAACTGGCCACCTCCTGCATGCCCCCGCCCCCCCCAACTAGGAATTTGGCCCACAACCTGGGCATGTGCCCTGACTGGGAATCGAACCAGCGACCTCCTGGTATATGGGTCAATGCTCAACCACTGAGCCACAGTGGCCGGGCTCCAATGCTTTTAATGGCCATGCTTCAAAGTAATTCCCTGTTCTTTAAACTTTACTTGCTTTCTATCAAAAAAGTGCTGAAGTTAAGATTTTGACACTCACTCTACTCCAATGGTGAGGCATATCATCCCTTAAGCTCTGTTTACAGTTAGCCTAGTTTTGTCAGATGCCTCTTCTATCAGTAAGTCATTAGGCAAATGTTATGTCTATGGTATTTCCTGTAGCCTTACCATTCCTTTAAGTAGTCATATTTATATTTATTTATTGTATACTTGGTATTTGCCAGGCATATTGCTAGGTATTGAGGTAAAAAAGACTTGAAAAATGAATTGATTGAACAAGCTGCTACTTACCTCTTAGAGGTATATGCAGGATTTCATTTTAACTGCAGTACATTGTGCATGTACTTAATAGCCTAAATTTTATGTACTTTTTATTACTTTCAATGCATATTTAATATTTTCAAATCATAAATCAGAGCACCTACCAGAAAACAATCACTGGACAACATGAATGTCTCCTGATCATTTCATCTTTTTAAAAAACATTTTTTTATTAAAATGGTAAAATATATATAACATAAAATTGGTCTCTTTAACCATTTTTAAGGTTATGATTCAGTGGCATTAATTACATTCAGAATGTTTTACAACCATCACCACTATTTCCAAAAAGTTATCTACCCCAAACAGAAACTCTTACCATTAAACAATCACTCCCTATTTCCCCTCCCCATCTGGTTCTATCCTAATCAATTATTCATTCTTTATATATCAACTCAGATAAAAACAAAACATCTTTGTAAAGCCAATCCTGACAGAATAAATCACATTTTCTATACTACTTCTTAACCCTGTACTGATTTTTATTACTGAATTCATCATCTCATTCAATAACTGTGTTTATATTCTTCTAGTTTTAGGGCAGGATCCAGGAAATACAAATATGCTAGCAATTATTAAAAACCTTTATATTTCTCATGGCTAAAATAGTGACTGGCACTGAGTAAGCACTCACTACATTTTGTCCTGTCATAACAAAAATTGATAGTTGTGGCCTGGAGCAGGCACAATTTGGCAGGTGCTGAGTAGGCTCTCTGCTAAAAACAATCTTTACCTGAAACATTTATATGAAATATCATAATTCCCTTTAGGTGAATGTATTCTGAGTTCTGAACACAAACTTTTAAAATATAAGTAAGGCTTAAAAGCAATAATATATTAGAATCTGTCATCAAAACTTTTAGTGCAAACTAATTTATCAAGCTTTTTCTTTAAACACAGGGAATGAATTAATTTTTGAGGCTGAGATGGAAAAAGATAAGACAGAAGGCATATATCTACATTTATCAAATTGTAGCCCTGGCTGGTGTGGCTCAGTTGGTTAAGCATCGTCCCCTGCACAGAGAGGTCGCTGGTTTGATTCCTGGTCAGGGTACATACCTGGGTTGCAGGCTCAATTCCCAGTAGGGAGCAAGCAGGAGGCGGCCAATATTTCTCTCTGATTCATGTTTCTCTCTCTCTCTCCCTCTCCCTTCCTCTCTAAAATCAATTTTAAAAAACATATTTAAATTCATCAAATTGTACACATAAAATCTGTGCCTTTTTCTGTATATCAATTATATCTCAAAAAAGCTGGATAGAGAGAGAGAGAAAAGGGGAGGGAAGGGAAGGATAATTTTGTGTAAAAAGTACTGTTTCAAGATAAATATGATGCTACTTGGACAGGGGAGTGAGAATACATTGAAAGCTAACTCAAAAATAATACTTACCACTTTATAATGTGAGCCATGAGAAAGAAAATACCTACTAAGGGCTCTCAGTGGTTTAACTGGGTTCAAATTGAAAAAAAACAAAAAAAAACAAAAAACAGAGCCTAGCAGCCATTTCTACATAGGGGCTTCCCACACTTCAAGGATAATCTTGCACTAAGCTGCCTGCTTCCAGGACTGAACTGCCTGCCTCCATTGTCTTCTGCCAAATGAGCCAGCCTTTATAAAGGAGTTCCTGGCATAGTATTTCAACCAATACGACTGGGGCTTTCCCCATCCAATCAGAGCTGTGCACTTATATCCCCATCAGAATTTCACCAATCAGAGCAGCTCTATTCTGACCAATCAGGACAGTGCTTTTTGGTCCAATCAGACTGTAAGGATTTGGAATTCTCATCTGCACAAGGAAAGACCAATCAGGGACCAGGGGTGGGGACTTCTGTCTATATAAGTCAGCCCTTCTCTTGCTTGGAGAGCACAATTTCCCTTTCCACCAAAGAGTGAAGACAGTTTCCCAGGCTGGAACTTAAATACTGAAGATGAAACACCAAAGACATCTTGCCAGATTAGAGCCGAGAAGAACAGGCAGGGCAGAGCAGGGGAGATCAGAGAAGACCTGGCTGAACAGGAGCAGAGCAGTCTAGCCAAAGAGGGGCCTGGCCCCAAGGCTCACAACCATGCTTCTTCATGATTGAGCTGTAACACTATTGAGCTGTTCCATAGCCATGCTGTATCAAAATTCAGCTGTTTGCAGTGAACAAAGTTTTCTTCTTCACTGCACCCCAAATCAGGGATTCTTGATGTTGAATTGATTCTAACCACCATCAGTTGACAATAATTTTCTAGGATATATAATAAACTTGTAATAATATTCTCTTTATAGTCAAAGGCAAATAAAATCTGTCCATCTACCTTGTGACTCTACTTAAAGCTAATGTGCCATCTCAACATCTGGTTAAATGCGGACACTTGAGCCTACTAGAGTATGTACACAGACCTCTGGGCTCATCATAGGATTTCCAGTTCCAGTTCCTTCTCCAAGGCCAGTTGCCCTCAGTTGTGTATCTCTGGCAGCAGAGCTTCCCGGCCCCTGATACCTTTTATCACCCACACATTCTCATTGCTTCAGACTTACATAAGCACATGGTCTGAGGAGTGAAAGTTATCAGGATCAATTTCATCTTGTTACTTGCCCAGGACTGTGTTCCTGTACATAAGTTCCCTATTAAAATCTTAACCTTCAAGCTGGACTTGTTTGCCTAGTACTTTGGTCTCTCGGCTCCTTTGGCATTTGGGGGCCACTTGGCATATACCACTGTCTTCCAAAACATACCTACTCATACCTCTTAATCATCACTCTACTTTTAATAACTGCTCAGATATTAATCTATAATTAATACTTTCCTGATTCCAGAAAGGATATGAAGTAACTTACATTAAAACATATGTCAGGCACTGACAGTCAAAAGGGGTTTTAAAAATGAGACTGGAAATAACTGAATATTTCAAGGACTTATAGGATAAGAGGATTGTAATACGTACCACATTTTAGTTTTAAATGTCTTGGCAACTTCTGAAAGATTAGTAAGAAACTTTGCTTAAATGTTTTCTTTGTTTACGTAATCCAGATCATTCACATCTCAGAATATGCTATTCAATGTTTCATAGTGAGTTTTGAAGAGAAAAATACCCCATTTCTTTCTCAGGTATTGGAAGAGAATACGCAATAAAAAATATTTACTTAAGGTTTGTTTAGACTCCAGATTCCATTTGAATATTCTTATTAAATTCGATGTGCCAATCTTTCTAAAGTTAAGTCACTGATTTACTTGAAAACATATTCTCTGTATATGTGGTCATATGCCTCACATAAAATTTACAGAAGAAGTTATTTCAACCTAAGTTCAAAGATTATGGGCATCAACACAAAAATGACTAAGCATGAAAAGAAATATTACTGATCTATCTGAAATGGAAAAAAACCCCACTAAATTACTATAGGACTGAATTAAACTTTAGAACTACTTCTTAGATAAAAATAAAAAGCAAACCATATAACTTCTTTTGAAGTCTGGGAACATATGATCCTGAAATGCATTGACTTATCATTTGAGAGTTTCACTAATATCTATCATAACAGTAGTTTAGTACCATGACAACTATCTTAAAGTTATTATATTTTGAATACACTGTCTAAGTTACTTCACCATTTATGACATGGTAAGAATATGGAGAAATAGTTGTTAAAAACAGCAAGCTACATATTAAAATAAAAATTTTATTTTGACCAAATAAGGCCTGAAATCAATGTGAGAAAAACTTTATAGCTAGCACCTTCTGTCCTGAGGCAGGTAGAAGAAAAAGAGAAAGGCTTAATTCATAATTAATTATGCACTGTGTCCCTGCCAAATGAGCCAGCCCTTATAAATTCGACAATGACCGGTTTGGTTTGACAAAGAAATAGTCTGAATTGACTCCAAAGACAAAAGAAATCCTATTTTAATCTCTTAACTACAAAGATAGAAAGAAAGAAAATGAGATAGCTAACAGTAACATTTTAAAATGTATTTAAGCTACTATATAAAAATATAGAAAAAATAAAATTGATAAAAATGTTATAACATTGACACATATAAATTAAAATTATATAGTTAATATGTAGTTTATATAGAAGATCTATGTATGATGTTTGGAATAACATCTGAAAATTCTGTCAAAGTATTCGTTTTTTTTCCCTCAACATATATCTGAATACCAAAGAAAGAAAAAGAGCATGGTACCATACTTCAGTGACTAAAGAGGAAAGCTAAGGCTACTGACTGCATCCAATGAGACTAATTTTAAGTGGGATATCATAAAAAATTAAGCATATATAAAATATATATATTTTTGAAATATCAGCTCAAAACCTTTATTGCCTTTATTACTTAGTACAGGTTATGAGTTAAGATTTCCATAGTGGGAAAAACTTGACAGAGAAAAAAATTATGATAAGTAAATGAGTCTATATAACAGAAAAAGAATAAATTACCAGAAATAATATTTAACTTTACATATCATTTGATCAAAATTTTAAAACAATTATAGAAAGCATCCTGTCACTTAACAGCTGTGATCCTAGTCCAGTTACTTAACCTGTCCTAAGATTCAAATTTTTCATTTGTAAAATGGAAATAACTTATCTACTGTATAAACAGTGATGATTAAATAAGATAATGTATGCAAAGAACTATGTAAGTGTCTGGAATATAGCTAACTTAAGTGTCTACTATTATTATTCTATTATATCCTCTCCTTCAAAATATGACCACCAAATGTAAAGTGCAGCATAGGGAATATAGTCAATAATATAATAATAACTCTATATGGTGTCAGATGGGTACTAGACTTATCGGGGGAATCACTTTGTAAGTTATATAAATGTCTATATATAAATTACTAAATTACTAAGTTGTATACCTGAAACTATATAATATTGCATGTCAATGATAACTGAAAAAAAATTTTTTTTTAAATGACCACCAAAACTTTCAAACAGATTGGGTTCTGCCTTTTCAGGGACTGTGTTTCATTTTTAATTTTTATCACATTTGGAAAGCCAATCATACATACTACTTCATTTTTCCACCAATAAAACTATCATAATTGGCTATGAATCACTTTATATGAAATACTAAAAAAAAATATTTCCTAAAATATGCTCTTCAAGCTAGAGCTTGGTAATTTAAAGAAAAACAAACAACAAATGAAAATATCTTGTACTGCACATCTTCTCTGCCACATGGAGACATAAAGAAGAAAGACTCCTTGGTTGATCCCTCTGTAAGTTCAGTGACATTTAATTAACAAGTGCTGATTCTTTTTTTAATCATGTAAAGTTTTACAAGATAGGCCACAGACTCAACTTACCTGATGAAGATCACTTCCCAATGCATACTCTGCAAAGTAGCCTGGAGCAGCAGATGAGGCTCTAATGGCCTGCCACATTTTGTACTGACAGCCTCCCAAATAGTGAGAGTTGACTCCAGGAAAATGGCCATAGTTTCTGAACACAAAAGCTTTCGGTGTTATCCCTCTGTTTACTATGGTACTTACTGCAGCTACCTAGTAAATTAAAAAAATGAACAATACTCATTGTTAGCAGTAATATTTGGGATTTGTAAAAATTATTATTTAGTAGTATGAATGAAAAACCTACAACTCTACCCATCAAGATAAATGTAAAAATAACTATAATGTTAAGCAACGGAAACTTGATCTTTTAAAATAGGTTTCTCTTTATAAAGAAGTAGATGTAAAGACTGAGATAATTTTGAGAAATATAAGAGAATAATTCAAGAAGGCATAGATTTGTAGACCTTTATATAACTGATACAGCAATATTCGCAACAAATAAAACCTAAAGATAAATAAATACACTATTTTCATAATATAATTTACTAATTAGTCTTTGTTTCCATGATCTTTGAAAGCATTATGACTTTAATCATTGAAACGCTAAGACTACACAAACTCTCTAGGCTTTCTGACTGGCAGCAGGCTAATTTTTTATTGGTGTCAGCTGAATTTACGTGAAATGTAAACTTAAGAAGTGAAAGATATTGAGGACAAAGCTGTTAAGAATCCTGTGCCAAGCCCTGTCAGGGGCCTGTTTTGCTTTTCTATTTTATAAACCAAAGGCTATATCACAAGTTCCTATGAGTGATCCAAGTGTGTCTCTAGGCTACTGTGACAAGAGTTGGCCATACACTATAATACAAAAGGTCTTTCTATTAATTGGTATATACACAGGCTGAGTTAAGAAACACACAGGTGGCTGTTCCATTTATCATGAGCGAATTACTTTTTGAGGTGACTAAAGCTCCCCCACACCCACTCTATTCTTTATTATTTAAAGTTGGTAATTCCACTCTGGCCGGTTTGGCTCAGTGTTTAGAGCATCAGCCCATAGACCTAAGGGTCACGGGTTCAATTCCCAGTCAAATGCACATACCTGGGTTGCAGGTTCAATCCCTGGCTCCAGTTGGGGTCATGCGGGAGGCAACCAATCGATGTGTCTCTCTTATATGAATGTTTCATTCTTTTTCTCTCTCCTTCCCTCTCTTCCACTCTAATCAATGGAAAAATATCCTCGAGTGAGGACTGACACAAAAATAAAGTTGGCAATTTTCATGACTTAAAAACAAACAAGAATCCCTGAAGATACAGGGGAACAAATAAGAGGTATAGAGTGCATCCTAGGGCCCTCTCCAAAAGAAATTTTGCCTGTCAGTACCATGGCTTCTATTAAAGCCATGCATAGTCTGATGCACCTACCACTCCAGCTTCATTTCATATGCTGCCCTTGGTATGTTTAGGCTCTAGTCTTCAGGAACTCTTCTAGTTCCTGTATACCCCCTGAGGGCAGCTCCAAAAGAAATTCCTCCTGTGGGAGGCAACTAATCGATATGTCTCAGATAGATGTTTCTCTCTCTCTCCCTCCCTCCCTCCCTCCCACTCTATTTGAAGATAAGTGGGAAAATATCCTCGGGTGAGGATTAAAAAAAAAATCTAGGAGAGAAAATGACACAATTTTTCTTAAGTCACTGGATTTGATTAACCCTTATTCTTCCTTATCTTTAGTCTCAGTCTTTCATGTTCTTAAACCTTTGATGTACTTTTACTATATACAGAAAAGGTCTAATGATCACATCCTGTATCTTCAGAGAATGACTCAATATATAAGGAATCAATATAATCTACTAAAAGAAATTCCTAAGCAATTTTTCCTTTAATAAAGGGCCTTTAGCATAAGTGTTTTCACCTGACCTTCAATTCCAACTAGGTGTTATATATTCTAAACTTACCTTAGGACATGTGGGGTTTCTTGCTGTTTCAATCATTAGTGAAGATCCCATTCTATCCCTTTATTAAAGGAGAAGAAAGAAATTAAAATGATTTTATCTCCTAACATCAGGGAACATATGCTATGCAATGACTGTTTGCCCATGGCTTTGTCAAAGCGCTACAAGGGACCAAATTAAAAAAAAAAAAAGTACATGAATCTCCTCTAGGAGGCTTATCATCCAGTTATGCACATGAAACAGTATGTGGTTAGTATTTATTAACCTCTGATTCAAACTACAAGTATCTAACATTCTGCTGGGGTGAGAGCAAATAATATAGGCTGCAGTATCTGGAAAAGATGCATGGAAGTGTAGCTTGAAAAGGACACCAAAACATGGCAAGGTAACACAGTCAGTCAGGACAGAAGCAGGGGAAAGGCACAGAAGCAGAATCAGTTGTTTTCAGGATCCTCCTGACAGAATAAAGTTGCTGTGTTGAGATAAGACTGCAGAATGGGTAGGCTAGTTACAGAGTAACCAAAAACCAGATCAGGACATTTAGACTTTAAACTTGTATTAGCAATACAAAGCCAATGTCACCTTATGTTTAACTCATCTGAGTTGGCATTTGATTTACTGCAACATTATAGAAATTGTCCTTGGGCAGCAATTTTTACAATTCTATTATTTGAGAATAATACTCATGTTTCTCAACTAGAATGTTAGTGAATTCACTTAAGGGTAGTATTCACAAATTAGGTAGTGACCTACCCGTCACAATCTTTTCAAATATCAATGTAAAATACTTTCTAAAACAGGCAAAATCTTTGTCTTTACAACCTGACCTATGTTTCTTCTGCATGAAGATTAACGCAATTTTATTCTTATACAGGTCTTTCACTTTATCTTTTAATAGAAATCTTGCTGTAAAATTGGGACAGAGATCCTGGGAGCATGCTGCTTTCACACTTTAAGCAAAGTTCACATTTACTTTTTGTTTGAACCTTTTATAAACAGAACCCAAATGCATTAGTGGATTAAGTTTAAATTACAAGAGAAGTCAGGAACACTGTTTATTTCAGAGAGATGTCTAAATACGAAAAAGTATCTCAACATTCCTAGATTACACTGTGGTTTAATTAAAAAGTGTCCTTGCCCTGGTTGGTGTGACTCAAAGGTTAGAATGTTGGCCCTAGCACAGAAGGGTTGAAGGGTTGTGGGTTCGACTGTTGGTCAAGGGCATGTACCTGGGTTGTCCTGGTTGCAGCACATGTGGCAGGCAACCAATTGATGTCTCTCTCACATTGAAATATTTCTCTCTGTCTCTCTCTCTCTCCCTCCTTCCCTTCCTCCCTCTCTCTCTTCCCCCACCTCCCTCCTTTCCACTCCCTCTAAAATTAAATGGAAAAAATATGCTCAGGTGAGGATTAGTAACAACAAAAAAATAGTGTCCCTAAAATAACACAAAATCATTACCACAGGGAAAAAAAAAAAAAAACACCCTACAAAAATGCTCTCAATAAACAATAAGAGAAAAAAAAAAAAAGACAAAAATGTCCAGAGAGTAGATGTGGTAGATTATAATAATAATGTCCCCAATGAATCACATTTTCTAATTGTCTATATCTCCGTATATAGTTCTTTCCCACATAGACCATGGGTTTTAGCGGCTATGGTCAATGCAACATCGGCAGACATGCCATAGCAAAACCTTTTAATTTTTAACTACTAATTTAAAACTTTGTTTGTGTTGCGCAAAAGTGAAATCACACACTACAAGGTGTAGGAGGATTTGTATTAACGAACCCAATGACAGATTTGATTACTAAATTTGAACTGTTAACTGTTAAACAATTTTAGACTTGTAGCTTTCTTTCTTTGGTTTGTTTTTGCTTTTACATCTATGCTACACTACTTTGCCATGTAGCAATTGCACTGTGCAATATTACAGTAAGGACTGGGAAAATTTTTATGGATGTAATGTCTATTATAGTTTGCTATAGTATTTCTCTCTACTTCTCAGTAATTTATTTTTTTGTTTTGTTTTTAAACTTATCTTTATTGTTGAATGTATTACAGATGTCCCCACTTTTTTCCACCATTGACCCCCTCCTCCCCAATACTGCCCCCATCCTGCCTTCCCCATCCTATTGTGTCCATTGGTTATGCATATAGGCATAGAAGTTCTTTGGTTTATCTCTTCCCGCCCTCCCTCCCCACTTCCCTTTGAGGTTCATCAGTCTAACAACCAACTTGTACTTCTTAATTCCTTCATCTTCTTCACCCAACCCCCCAACACCCTTCATTTGGCAAGCAACAAAAAGTTCTCTGTATGTATGAGGCTGTTTCTGTTCTGCTTGCTCATTTTGTTTGTAGATTCAGTTGTTGATAGATATGTATTTATTGCCATTTTATTGTTCATATTTTTGTTCTTCTCCTTCAAGAAGACCCTTCAATATTTCATATAACACTGGTTTGGTGCTGACAATTCCTTTAGCTTTTTCTTGTCTGGGAAACTGTATGTCCATCAATTCTAAATGATAGCTTTGCAGGATAGAGTAATCTTGGTTGTAGGTAGTTGCTTTTCATCACTTTGAATATCGCTTTCCACTCCTTTCTGCCTGCAAAGTTTCTTTTGAGAAATCGGCTGACAGTCTTATGGGAGCTCCTTTGTAGGTAACGAATTGCTTTTCTCTTGCTGCTTTTAAGATTCTTTCTTTGTCTTTAACCTTTGGCATTTTGATGATGAGTCTTGGTGTGGATCTCTTCAGGTTCATCTTGTTTGGGACTCTGTGTGCTTCCTGGACTTGTATGTCTGTTTCCTTCACCAAGTTAGGGAAGTTTTCTGTCATTATTGCTTCAAATAGGTTTTGAATTTCTTGCTCTCTCTCTTCTCCTTCTGGCACCCCCATGATGCAAATATTGGTATGCTTGAAGTTGTCCCAGAGGCTCCTTACACTGTCCTCATTTTTTTGGATTCATTTTTCTTTTTGCTGTTCTGATTGGGTGTTTTTTGCTTCCTTATATTCCAATTCAATGGTTTGCTTCTTGGCTTCACCTACTCTACTATTGATTCCCTGTAAATTATTCTTTTATTAGTTAGTGCATCCTTCATTTCTGACTGGTCCTTTTTATGTTGTTGATGTTCTCACTAAGTTCCTTGGAGTTCTCCTTAAGTTCCTCGAAGGTCTCACTAAGTTCCTTGAGCATCCTTATAACCAGTGTTTTGAATTCTGCATCTGATTGATTGCTTATCTCCATTTTGTTTAGTTCTTTTCCTGGAATTCTGTTCTGTTCTTTCACTTGGGACATGTTTCTTTGTCTCCTCGTTTTGGCTGCTTCCCTGTGTTTGTTTCTATGTATTAGGTACAGTTGCTATGTCTCCTAGGCTTCGTAGGGTGGTCTATTGTTGTAGATGTCCTGTAGGGTCCAGTGGCACAGCCTCCCTGATCACCCCAGCTGGGCCTTCAAGGTGCACCCCTCGTGTGGACTGTACACCCTTCTGTTGTAATTGAGTCTTGATTGCTGTTGTCATGTCATTGGGAGGGATTTACTCAGGCTGATCAGCTGCAAGGACTGGCTGTGCCCACTGACCACTGGCCTCTGACTACCTTGGAGGATCAGAGGTGTAGGGGCCCAACACAAAGAGCAATACTTACTTCAGCAGGACTCTGGTACCCACTGAGTCCGCTCATTGAGTGTGTCACTTGTGGAGACGGTTGGGTGGTGGTGCTTCCATGTGGTCTTAAGTTGTCCACTGGGTGTGCTGGCTCTGGGGCAAGGTCAGCCACTGCCTGTGTTCTACCCAGAGCCACCAGTCATAGGCTACAAAGCGATCTGCAAATGGCTGCTGCTTTTACTGGGCTTGGAGGTACCCAGGAAAAGCCAAGTTGTGAACCAAGGCTGGCTGCTTCAACTGCCAGGCCTGGGGCCACTTAATGAGAGGTATGGGGCTCACTGAGACCAGACGCTCTTTGTTTGAGAGATTTTACGAAAATCTGAAGCAGGAGCCAAGACAGGCCAATCCTATGGTAAAGCCACTGGAAACAGCTTGGGTGGGCCCGAAGGCTGGGTGAGGCAGGGCATCAGGGAATCACCAGGGTGGGGCACAGTGTGAGATAGGTGGCTGGAGTCCCAGATATGGCTACAGTCTGCTGCCCCAGGGAAGGGCTCACTAAAGGAACAGCATCCTCCCACAGCAAGTCTGTCCAGGAGAAAGCTGGTCCTCCAGCTCTCGCCCCAATGCTGAACAATTCAGTTCTTTCCCATATGTTTCTGGTGCCTTTCAAGCTGCCTCTCCAACACTGGATCTCAGAAGGAAAGAGGCCGAGTAAGTCCATGTTCCAGCCCTTTAAGAGGAACTGCCTGGGTCTCCAAAGACCTCAGCCTCTCTCAGCCTCAGTTCCTGCTGAAGTCCCCATAGCCAGAAGTTATGGGGACTTCTCTTCCTGGCACTGGAATCCTGAGCTGGGGTGCCTGGTGTGGGACGAGGACTCCTCACTCCTCAGGGAGGACGTTCACAGCTGAGGTATCCCTCCTGATTTTTATCCACCACACGTGGGTGTGGGACCAGCCTGTCCGTGCCTCTGCCCCCCCTACCAGTCTCAGTGTGGCTGTTCCTTTCATTTCGTAGTTGTAGGACTTCCATTCAGCTTGATGTCAGGTGGTCTGAATGATGGTTGTTCTGTAGTTTAGTTGTAATTTTGATGTGGTTGTGGGAGGAGGTGAGACTGCGGTTACCTACGCCACCATCTTGACTGCTCTACTTCTCAGTGATTTAAATGTGACAAAGGTTTCTGTACTTTGACACAAAAAGCATGTTAAACAGGTGACTATTTTCATTCATGAGTGTCAAAAAGAATTATGGTGTATTACTGTCGATTCACTTTGAATTAAAATATACATATTGCAGCATAAATAAATAAATAAATAAGCAAATAAATAGATAAAGAAAATAAACTGAGGCTTGATAAGCACTTTTGCACTGAGACTTTCCTTCTTGGAACTCAGACCACCATTACAAAATGAAGTCCAGGATGAGAATGACCTGCTGTCCCAGTCATTTTAGCTAAGCTGCTGACTGCCCACAGCCATGTGAGTGAGTTAAGAACAGATGAAACACCCAATCAAACAACAGAAGCATAAGACTAAACCATTGTCATTTTAAAACACTAAGTTTTGGAATGATTTGTTGAAGAATTGCAAATTTACTGTAAAACCAGCCTGTGTTATGTAATGTCACTAATCATTAAAGAGATGCAAATTAAAGTGACTATGAGATATCACCTTACACCTGACAGAATGGCTGCCATCAACAAATCATTAAATAAGTGCTGGCAGGGATGTGGAGAAAAGGGAACCCTAGTATACTGCTGGTGGGAATGCAGACTGGTGGAGCCACTATGGAAAACAACATGGTGTTTCCTCAAAAAATGAAAAATGGAACTGCTATTTGATTCAGTTATTCCACTTCTAGGAATATATCCTAAGAAGCCTGAAACACTAGTCAGAAAGAATATATACACACCTATGTTCATAGCAGCGCTATTTACAATAGCTCTGGAAATAGCCCAGGTGTCCATTAGTAGATGAGTAGATAAAAAAGTTGTGGTACATTTACACAATGGAATACTATGCAGCTGTAATAAAGATCTCTTACCCTTTAAGACAGCATGGAGGGACCTGGAGGGTATTATGCTAAATGAAATAACCCAGTCAGGGAAAGACACGACATGTATCACATGATCTCACTTAGTTGTGGAATATAATGAACAAAATAAGCTGACAAACAAAACAGATCCAGAGACACGGAAGTCGGGAACAGACTGACAAACCTCAGAGGGAAGTGGGGTGGGGGGCAGGAAGAGATAAATCAAAGAACTTACATGCATATATGCAAAAGCAATGGACACAGACAACAGTGCAGTGAAGGCACGGGCAACGGAGAGTATTAACGGGGGGAAAAAGGAGGGACACCCATAATACTTTCAACAATAAAGATAAATTAAAAACAAAAAAAGCATATTTTCAACATATAAATGTTTAATATATTTACATTACTTTGAGGAATACCCTGATAGGAATAAGAAAATATTATGTCCTTGAAATTCACACACACACACACACACACAAATATATATATATATAGATAGATAGACAGATATAAAACCAAAACACATAAAATGTTCCAACTCATCAATAATCTAAGTGTTGCAAATTTGAAACAGCAGTTTTAAAATCTTTCAAACTGACAGTTTTAAAATTAAAATGTTTGGGGAAATAGAAATACAAATTGATGCTAGTGGGTGAGTAAACTGAGTCAAATGTTTCGACCCATAATTTCACTCGATAATACCTTACAGATATAATCAAAGATTTAAGTAGAGATGTAGGATGTCCTTTAAACTTTATTTTAAACCGTAAAAATATCTAAGGTATCCTTCTTTTCCAATAGGGAATTCACTAAATAAAAAACAGTACATCCGTAAAATGAGACAGTTAACAACCATTAAAACATACCTCAGAAAACAGTGACTAGGAAATCATTCATGATACAAGGTAAGGTAAAAATGCAGGACTGAAAATTAAATGTGCATTATCATCCCAATTTTGTGAAGGGGATAAATACATATATGCACAGTCATAATCCCATACACAGATAGACTTACTTTATTTATAAGAAACTCTAAAAAAAGTACATCACCATGTTAATAGTGGGATTATGTTATTTTCAACTTTATTGTTCCCTATTTTCTATACAATTATTTTTAAAACATATCAGCATTGGCCTAATAATTATGCTTCTTATAAACTGACCTATATTGCAAGGTCTATAGCTCTGAATATTAAGATTGTAACTAATTTTAAGTTTCTACTTTATGCTTTTATTTTTGGAAAGTGAGTATAATGGCTTTGTTATGTTTTGAAAAAAAATGTTTAAAAATTAGTATTTTAGAAAAATATCTGTTAATGACTTCTGAAGAAGACTAATATGGTAAGTAAAAGCAACAGGATGCAAATATGGTCTAAATACAATATGGTTTCAATTTTTAAAAAGGCAGTCGCAACTTTTACATGAAAATCTCACATACATGAACCTCCCCCCTCAAATAGTGACTAGAATTAGTAGTGATTCTAACCAGTAGGATAAGTAATATTCTTCTTTATCTTTTTCAGCATTTTCAAATTATTATGTATATTACCTAGATAATCAAAACATTTTTTAAAAGAATATTTTAACTTACTTAAGAATATTTTCCCATGTTTGACTGTCATAAAATGCATGGCTCCAACTCATTTTGACTGTTCCAACAATGACATTTTGTGAAAACACATCTGTTCCTAATTTTCGGTAAAGTTCCTCACATTCATCCAGGGGCATATGAAATAATCCCAACATGAATGCTAATATGGCACCTGAAAGAAAAAATCCTGTTTTAGTCAGTGTTGATGTTACAGTACTTATAAGATCTCCTGAATCACAGACTGGGTTAAAACTCTACCTTTAATATTTTCAAACTTTGTCACCTAGGACAAACTACTTAACCTCTCAGAGCCCTAATTTTTTAATCTATAAAATAAGGGTAACTGACATTTATAAGGTTCTTATACTGGGATAACACATGTAAAGGGATTTATTTACTAGGTCTCAATAGGATACATAAATGGCAACCAATGATGATGATGACAGTTTAAAAATATATAAAAAGGTGTCATTTTACATTACATTAAATAACATAATAAAAATATTGTGGTAAAGAATGCCCTTTCTAATCTTAGAAAATTCCTTAGTTTTGGTCACAGAATACAGTGTATTTGACAACTTACCAATTCATTAAAAAATTGCTCCTTCAGATTGATTGGTCCTGAGAACCAATGTAATTAAAGAAATTGTCTCTGAGATGTCCTTTTACATAGCAGCTTTCATATCCTACCTGCAACTGGTAGGACATGCTGACACCTATGGTACCCAACTGGCCTAACCCTGAACTTACAAGAAAAACTGGAGAAATGCTTAGAGGGTGGGGAGAAGGTAGGGCAAGGCAAAGACCTGTATAGATAGCAACACTGTTTACTTTGAGATTGCAAAGAAAGGGGAAAAAAAACAGAAAACCATTATCATAATATATTTCAAATAGTTTATGAATTTCATTAAACTTGGTCTGATTATAATAAAAGGTAAGACAGCATACACTCTATGGCATATCTGTATAATAGAAATTGCTATTTTTCAATTTGTAGAAAAGTTGTAATTAACACAAGAAATAGTTTGAAAAAAAATTAAGTTCCTTTCCTTTTAAAAAAAAACACTTTTTTTTCTTTATTGATTTTGGAGAGATAGGAAAGGAGAGAAAGAGAGAGAAACATCAATGAGAGAGAACATCGATTGGCCGCCTCCTGCATGTGCCCCACTGGGGATTTGGCCCACAACCTGGGCATGGGCCCTGACCAGGAATCGAACCAGTGACCTCCCAGTGACCTCTTGGTGCATGGGTCAACGCTCAACCACTGAGCCACACTTGCTGGGCAAAGTTCCTTTCCTTTTAAGCAGAGCTACTATAAATATGAGCAGATATTTAAAAAACTGAATTTCACTGAACTTGTAAGGACATTACCCTTGAATTAAGTATATATTTATTAACTTTACAGAAATTTTAAGTGAAAAAAATTTCTACATTATAATATACAAAATGGAAAATAAAGGAAAATTTTAAGTACTGTATTATATATTAAGTTTAATATAAGCTAGAAAACAATGAAAAAGATATATTACGATTAATACAGAAATGTATGTATTACATAAACTGATATCCTACTCCATGGGTGAACCTCTGTGACATAAAATTCTCTTTCATGAGTATCGCCTACTAAGAATAGTGCCAAAGCAAGAAGTTACCTGGTAGATATGTTTAAATGTTTGGATTGCTAGGACCATTCTAAAATGTAAAAGAAATAGTAAAGGTAATAACTCCAAAAAAAGTACCAGAGAACACTAGCCCTGGGAAATACCTCTTTAAAAAAGTTTCTATAGTTAAATCAATTTGCAATATACATATTATTTTCTAATTCTGAAAGTCACAATGCATTTTTATTTTACTTTATTTATTTTTGTAATCCTCACCCGAGGATATTTTTCCATTTATCTTCAGAGAGAGTGGGAGGGAGGAAGAGAGGGAGAGAGAGAGAAACATCTATGTGAAAGAGACACACCGACTGGTTGCCTCCCGCATGACCCCAACCAGGGCCCGGACGAACCGCAACCCAGGTATGTGCCCTTGACTGGAATGGAACCCGTGAGTCATTGGTCCGCAGGCTGACACTCTTAACCCCTGAGCCAAACCGGGCCACAATGCATTTTTAACATACCAAATGATCTCAGAAATACCTCTGTAAAGAAACCTGTTTTACTTCCTTTAACCCAACATTTTCCAAATTTGCTAAAATCCTGAGTAATTAGTGTTCAGTGGAATATCATAGGAATGACAGATTCCTTATGCTTTTGAATCATCCCTGTGACTGCTCTCATTTAATTTTCATAACTGAGCATCAAGTGACATGCCCTTTGGGAATTTTTGTCATACCTGACACACGTAATGTAGATAAATCATTTGATTTTGTGGCTAGTGGTCTTTAGGACCACTATTATAATTCAAAAAAAGGAAAAGAAATAGAAATTAAAATATATAAAGATAAACTAACTTTAGTGAGAAATTGTCAGGTCAAACAATAAAATATACAGCAAGGATCTGCAATCTTAATAGCTCTTGAGTGTTATCTGGGAGGTAAGCAATAGCAATGGGTATCCTGAGAGACTTGATGTGCAGGAGTGGGAGGGGGGTAATTAGATGGGTGTGAGAGCTGGGGTGAGGAAAAAGAAAAACAAAATAAAGAACAAAACAAAAATTCATCTGACAGTGAGTCAATAAAAACTAAGAAACTATTCAGTACAATTATATTCTAAGTTGCCAATTTCTTCTATACAAACATCAAACTGTAATTTTAAATGTCTATCAACTAGCAATATTAAAAACAGCCTTTGTCCAGCCGGTGTGGCTCAATGGTTGAGCGTCGATCCATGCACCAAGAGGTCGCCAGTTCGATTCCTGGTCAGGACACACTGTGTCCAGGTTGTGGGCCCGATCTCCAGTGGGGGGCATGCAGGGAGCGGCAGGAAGGAGATGTTCTCTCTCATTGATGTTTCTATCTCTCTCTCCCTCACTTCCTCTCTCTCTAAAATCAATAAAGGAAAATAAATAAATAAATAAAAATAAAAACAGCCTTTAATAAACATAGATTCTCACATTTATCAATTTAAATTCTGGCTTCATCCAACCAGATTAAAGAAAAATGATAGAAGAAGCAATTACCTCACAGAGGGACACGTCTTACAAATAAGTATAATTTTATCTATCTTTAACATTCTATTGGTTTAAGTACAATTTGAGTACCTATCTTACTTCCATTTCATCACTTAAGGTAACCATACCATAAAGCAATAATTCATAATTCACAACTGGTCACTCTGATTTATTTAAAATATATTAGAAAATACATTAAAATCTTTTTCCTGAATGTTAATTTATTCCCAATAAATATTTTTAAGTTAATTAAGCAAACCAAAAGATTATTCATCATCAAAACATGAAATTAATACCCATTATTTCAAAGAATGATCTTGAACATAAGTACTTAATGTTCTTTTTCTTAATGTACTGCTGGGATGTACCATCCCCATGATAGTAATTACCTGTGCTTACACCACAAATGTAATCAAACAGCTGGTGAACTGGCTTCTGAGTAAGTTCAACTAATTTTCGCAGAGTCTGAAGAGCAACCAAACCCCTGTAGAAAAGATAAAAGCAAAATGAGAATTCCTGTTTCAAGGAAAGTTAAGTTATTTCTAAAGTGTTTAAGGTCACTTTTGAATGTCTGGTATCTTCTTTTTTTATCTGTTCTGTTTTTTCTTAATCCTCACCTAAGGATATGCTTTTATTAGCTTTGAGAGAGAGAAAAGGAGAGAGAGAAAGAGAAAGACACATTGATTGGTTGCCTCCTGTATGAGCCCAGACCAGGATCAAACCTGCAACCTGGGCATGTGCCCTGACAGGGAATTAAACCCACCACCTTTTGGTGTACCAGAGGATGCTCCAACCAACTGAGCTACACCGACCAGGGTTGAATATACAATATCTAAATGGTACAAAATCTGTGCTATAGCTGCATGATTTTAAATTTATACTAGTATCTAGAGTACAAAGATATGCCAATGTAAGATTAAAAAACAATACCCCACCTGTGGAAAATACCTCCACTCATCAGTATTGGGAAGGCATACATTGCTTTCTTCTCTCACCAATGTAGTTGGTCACCTATGCATCTATATGATTTTGTTTTATATATTTCACTAGTCATACTTTTAAGCTTTTATTCAGTTTTTAAACTCTTCACAATCTTAGGACAATGCTCTACATTAAGGATGTATTAATTTATGCTGCTGACTTTATTCACTTCTGGATCTTTGCCAAAGGTGGCAAACACCTTCATAAGGAATGTGAAAGATGAAACAGTCGAAGTGTAGGCCAACTCAGGGTGTGTGTAACAGGTGCACAATTCTTTTTTTAATTTTTTAAAATGTATACTTCAATTATAGTTGACATACAATATTATATTGTGTCAGGTGAACAACATAGTGATTAGATATTTATATAACTTACAAAGTGATCATCCCAATAAGTCTAGTTACCTGACATCACATGAATGACATCCACCTTCTTAGATTATTTCATTTCTCTAAGAAAGATCCAAAAGATCTTCTAAGGCTTTTCTCTCAATCAATTCTATCTTCATTTGCCAACCAAGCACTTCTAAGTGGATATGTGATTCGACATATCCAAAATAGAACACTTTCTCAATACCAATCACCTCCTCCCCTACCCCTGCAATTCTGTCCCAGTCATCCATAAGGTTTACACTTAAGAGTGATCTTGACCTATTTTTATTATATCCAGTCCCCCTTTTTCTTAAAAAATTTTTTGTGTATTATTCCTTCTTCCTGTTTCCCACTTGCCACCATCCGAGGTATTTTATTGTCCTTTGTCTAGATTATTAAATACCTCCTTCTCTCATCACTCACTTCTTCCTTCACATTAAAGGTCTTGGTTCACATAAAAGAGTATAGAATTTAACAAAAAGATAAGGGTAGTACTTGAACATATAGAAGAGTGATTGGCAAAGCAGGTATACCAGAAAATGAAGTCAGAGAGGTAAATTAATCTAAGAACAATAAGCAGGATATATTATGAATCTAAGAGGTAAGAGTAGAGATGGCAGGGAACTGGAACCCAAACTAGCAAATTTGAGGAAAGGTTCATAAAACCAAGCCAAAGAATCTAACCAACAAGTAGTAAGAAACTAGACAAACTAAGAAGAAGAAGCATGGATGAATTGCCAGTAATAAGAATGAAGCTTAACAGCAAAATTATCTGCTTCTGAGCTAACAGTGCATTTAATAATTCTTGTGTAGCACCAGAACTGGATCTGCAAGCGAAAATGTAGAGAGTCAGGAAGTTACCGACACAGGCTCCTTTTATAATCATCACTTTACTAAATGACTAGTTGACATGAGTAAGATAAATATAAGAAAGCAAACATTATAAAACACTGCCAAGATTTTGAGTCTTCATTGATAAAATGTCCTAAACTACCAAAAATGTCTGAAAAGACCAAACTAAATTATGAATACTATGTCAAATTAAAGAAATTCAGATATGTTAAAGAAGCTCTGAGATTGAAAAAGAAGTAAATTAAGAAAAACCATTTCATGTTTTATTTTAAAAATTCAATTCTGTAATAATATAATCATACCAATTTAGTTTTTAAAAAATCCTACTGCTGAATTGTAGCTATAGTTTTTAAAAATCATTTTTCTAGTCTTACCTTGTTCCTCCACCATCAATTGTGAGAATTCGGATTCCTCTTCCTTTCACTGGATCTACATAGCCAATTAAAGCCAAAATTTCTCTAACTGCAGCCTGAAGAGTCTCATCCTTAATTTGTCGCAATCGTAATAAATATGGAATAATTTTCTCCTATATTGAGAAAAAATATATTTTTGTTGCTTTTGTCAAATCAAAAGTGAAAATGTATGATTATTTTTAACCAACACATGTAGACCATCACATGCAATCAAGGTGCAAATGTTTATTGCTCTCTCAGTAATCTTAAATGATACATTAGTGTTTGACATATTAACGTCAATTAATATCTAGAATATATTTGTCCTAATATCTATGTAAAAATTAACCTCTATTCAAATATTTCCTTTAAAAACTGCAATGCTTAACAATGAGAGAAAATGTAATTTGCTTAATGCAAATTTACAAACTATTAATGTTACAACAAAAGGTTAACATTATAAATTTTATATATATTTTGTCTAAATTCCAAAGTTAAGATGAAACTGCTTCTTAGTAATTATTAAACTTGCTATTGTAAGAAAAAAACAGCCCCGGCCAGTTTAGCTCAGTGGTTAGAGCATCGGCCCACGGACCAGAGAGACTTGGGTTCAGTTCCCGCTAAGGGCACGTACTTCGGTTGCAGTTTGTCCCCGGCCTCAGTTGGGGTCCTGTGGGTGGCAACCAGTTGATGTGTCTCTCTCACATCGATATGTTTCTCTCTCTCTTCCCCCCTCTCTCCCTCCTGTTCTGCCTGAAGATAAATGCAAAAAGGTCCTCGGGTGAGGATAAAAAAAATAAATAAAAAAGAAAGAAAAAAAATCTTGTGCACACTGCACATGGGACACATGAACAGCTCACAGTGAAATGTGAACAAAAGTTATTTAATAAATAAAATTAAGGTAGAAGGCAAAAAGCTGACCATTACAATTAAAAAATTAGTTTAAACAAACCTGGGACTTCAAGATTCTAAGCGTTCAACTTCATATTGTTGACCAGAGGCAAGAGCTTAAATCCTAGAGTTCTATGATGAGTTCACCAAAGACTCTAGATTCTGTGCACAGAATCATCTTATCTGGTCAGTAGCCCAGATTTAAAGTTTAAAAGAATAAGTTGAGTGGCAGCTATACCTGTGTTGTGTAACCACCAGTAAATCAAATAACTTCCCAATGTATCACTCATTTTGTATCTTTTCTTGTTGTTAATCCTCACCTAAGGATACTTTTCCATTGATTTTTGGACAGAGTGGAAGGGAGGGAGGGAGAGAGAGAGAGAAAGAAACATTGATGTGAGAGAGACACACTGACTGGTTGCCTCCTGCACAACCCCAACCAGGCTGGGGATCCAACCTGCAACCCAGGTATGTTTCCTTGACTGGGAATCACACCGATGACCCTTAGGTCCACAGGCCAACTAACAGTTGAACCAAATCGGCCAGGGCTTGTTTCTTTTTCATAATAAATTAAATCTAAAATACTACTGTTCTAAATTTTTCCAATTTTTGCCCTTTTTGCCCTGGCTTAGAGTTGAGCTCCAAGGCTCCACTGGTGGAACCTGAGCAATGGTGGAGTATGAAAATGTTAATTTCTATTCTGGTAAGGATAGAACAGTCTCTTTGTAAGAACAGTTAGAAAAGCTTGATTTTTTTAAAAAAACTGTCATCTGGTTAGAAGCACTGAATTGCTGCTGAAGCAGCAGGGCAGAAGAGGCTAAGATTCTGGAAAGAGGATAACTGCTGGGAAGTGAGTTCATAAACTATAGCTTTTTTCCCTTAAAGCATTTGCTGAATTGGAGAAGAAACTGGCCCTGGCCCAGCCACTGTGGCTCAGTGGATTGAGCATTGTCCCATGGACTGAGAGGTCCCGGTTCGATTCCCGGTCAGGATACATGCCTGGCTTGTGGGCTCAATACCCAGCAGGGGGCTTGCAGGAGGCAGCCATTCGATGTTTCTCTCTCACATGGATGTTTCTCTCTCTCTCTCTAAAAAGTCAAAAACATATTTTTTTAAAAAAAAAGAAGAAAAACTTGCCCTGGCCAGTTTGGCTTAGCAGTGTTGGCCCACAGACCAAAGGGGGTCTTGGGTTCCATTCCCAGTCAAGGGCATGTACCTGGGTTTCAGGTTCAATCCCCAGGCCTGGTTGGGGTCATGCAGGACGCAACCAATCGACGTATCGCTCTCACATCGATGTTTTTCTCTCTCCCCCTCCCTTCCTTTCACTCTCCTATAAAAAAAATCAATGGAGCCCGGCTGATGTGGCTCAGTGATTGAGCATTGACACATGCACCAAGAGGTCGCTGGTTCGATTTGCGGTCAGGGCATATGCCCAGGTTGTGGACCAAATTCCCGGTGGGAGGCATGCAGGAGGTGGCCAATCGATGTTCTCTTTCATGGATGTTTCTATCTCTCTCTCTCCCTCCCTTCCTCTCTCTCTCTAAATCAATAAAGAAAAATAATTTTTGTTTTAATCAATGAAAAAATGTCCCCAGGTGAGGATTAACAACAACAAAAAGATTGAAAAACTGAGTTTGGTTCAGACAGAGGACCATAAATGCAGGACAAAGAAACCAGTCGATCATTTAGTATCCCACCGGTTTGGAGACACAAAACTGAGGACTTGAGGGGTCTCAATCACAAAGCCAGTTTCACCGCAAGATATCTGGTGGATTATTTAACTACGTGGTGTGTGAGGGAAGTTAAGGCTGGAAAACTCTGGAAATGAGAGTGCAATTTTCTGTACTCTTGAGATTTTAGGACTCAGGAGGGTAGTGGCAGTGGTGGTAGTGAACACACCGGACTCTCAACTTCAAGCCCTAGAGAAATATGCCCTAAAAACAGGACAAACTAGAGGTCTCACCAAATTATAACCCAGCCTTGACCCAGCTCTGACCCAAACTGAATTAAGGTCATCAGTGCGCCCACTCTATGTTTCAAGCAGAGGAACAAATAAACTATCTCTGGAAAAAGATATCACTTGATATAATGTAGATCTTACACAATTTAAAATTCACAGTCCAGGATCCACAAAAGTTATACAGTATGTGAAACCAGTACCAAATGACCAAAGACCAAGAGGTGATATCCTGATATTACAACTACCAGTAAAATATATTAAAATTAAAATAACAAAAATAGCTCGGCCTGTGTGGCTCAGTGGTTGTACATTGACCCATGCACCAAGAGGTCACCGGTTCGATTCCTGGTCAGGGCACATGCCCAGGTTGTGGGCCTAATCAATCCCCAGTGGGGGGCATGCAGGAGACGGCCAATTGATGTTCTCTCTCACCAATGTTTCTATCAATCTCTCCCTCTCCCTTCCTTTCTCTAAAATCAATAAAGAAAAAAAATTTTTTTTAATAAAATAAAATTACCATCCCCCAACATCATACACTTAGCAATTAATTTTTAAAAAATAGAAAGATGTGTAAGACAATGACACTGAAAAACTTTTAAACATTGAGTGCTCTGGTCTGAATATCTGTGTCCTCCCAAAATTCATATGTTGAAATCCTAACCCCCAAAGATGATAGTATTAGGTGAAGCCTTTGGGAAGTGCTCAGGTAATGAGAGCAGAGCTCTTATGAATGGGATTAGTGCCCTTATAAAAGAGGCCTCACAGAGATCCCTTGCCCCTGCCAGCATGTAAGGACACAGTGAGAAGGCACCAGCTATGAACCAGGAAGAGGGCCCTCACCAGAAGGTGATCATGTTGGCACCCTGATCTTGAACTTCTGGCTTCCAGAATGCTAAGAAATACATTTCTGCCGTTTATAAGCTAACTAGTTGGTATTTTGCTATCACAGTCCAAATGTCCTAATACACTGAGGGAAAATAAAGATAGTCCAAATAAGTAGAAGAATATACCATATTTAAGGCTTAGAAAAGTCAGTATTATAAAGACTCAATTCACCCCTAATTGACCTTTAGAGTCCATGTAATCTTCATTTTTTTTTATTTTTTGAAAGATAAACTGATTCTAAAATTTATATGGAAATACAATGTGCCAAGAATACCTGAGTCAATTATTAAGAGGAAGAACAAAGTTGAAAGATCTGTACTACCAGATCAAATTTATTATGAAGTTATAATAATTTTGGCAGTATAGTATTGGAGCAAGGATAAATATACCAATGGACAAGAATACAGTATCCAGAAACAGACTCATATATAATCAGCTGATTTACAACAAGTCTTTTCAATTATGTGCTAGGTTAACTGGACATGTGTATTTAAAATACTTTTTTATTAATTTTAGAGAGGAAAGGAGAGAGAGAGAGAGAAAAATTTATGTGAGAGAGAAACATCAATCAGTTACCTCCCGATGTCCACCCAGAGCAGGGATCAAACTTGCAACCTGGGTATGTGCCCTGACCGGGAATCAAACCCACCACCTTTTGGTGTATAGGACGACACTCCAACCAACGGAGCCACACTGGCCAGGGCAGGATATGTGTATTTAAAAAAAAAAAAAAAAAATTGGGACTCCTACTTCACACCATAGAACCTAATCTATTATAGATGAATAGCAGATATATGTGAAAGGTAAAACAAAGTTTTAGAAGAAAACACAGGAAATTATCTTTATGATCTTAGGATAGGCAAAGATATCTTAAATAAATACTAACCATGAAGGAAAATATTTACAAATTAAACAATATTAAAATTAAGACTATCTGTTTGTAAAAAACCATTAGAAATAAAAAGGTAAGCCAGAGTAGGAGAATATATTTATAATAAATATATATGTATACTGCATATACATACATCATAAAATATATTGAAATATTTATATCCATTATAAAGAGATTCTTCAAATTAGTAAGAAAAAGCTGGTCAACCCAATGGACAAATGAGCAAGACCTGGAATATCCACTTCACAAAGAAAGTATACAAATGGTCAATAAACACTGGTAAAGGTGCTGAACTTCACTGTTACCAGAGAAATACAAATCAAAGCCACAATTTCGTATCATTAAACATCCAACAAAATGGCTAAAATAATATAAAGTGCTGGAGAAGAAACAGAATAACCAGAAGGCTCATACAACTCTGGTGAAAGTATAAATTTGTACAAGCACTTTGCAAAACCATTTGGCAGTATCTACTAAAGATGAAAACAGGCAAACACTATGACCAGGAATACTACTTTTGGGTATACACACAAAAGAAATGAAGACATATGTTTTCCAAAAGACACATCTTAGAAGCACTATTCTTAAATATTCCCAAACTGAGAACTATCCCAATGTCCATCAACAGTAAAATGGATAAATATATATTGTGCTATATTCATACTACAGCCACAATGAGAATAAATATTCCACAACAACATTTAGCAACATAGGCGGTTCTAGCAAACATAATGTTGAGTGGAGAAAAAATAAAAGAGCACATGCTGCATCATTCCATTTATATAATATGTAGAAAAAAGCACAACTAATCTAACTATAGGAATCAGAAAAACTGATCAACCTTTTTGGAGACAGTGATTAAAAGGGGGCATAAAGGAGCTTTTGGAATACTAGTAACATCCTTTATCTTACCCTAGTGGTGGTTTTATAGACGTGTTCAATTTTTGAAAATTCATGGAGCTGTTAATTATATATACTTTGCATGATATTTTTATAATAACTTTTTAAAAAGATACATACATCAGCTTAAAGGGGCTCCTACTAGTCAAAGTTGAGACAAATTCAGCATTTAAGTAAAAGAGAGGGGGAAAAAAAAAGGTTATGGAAACACAATTTATTAAACTCTATGAGTTCATAATAATAGTAAAAAAATATATAAAATAAAAAAGAGCCAAAACTTGATGTCACCATTGAGGCAGCTTTTAAAGCAACTCTTTATTTTGAAAGTTTGTGACTAAAAAGAAATTAATCTCTTGCTTTTCCTGTAAAATTGGTCTTTGAGAATAACCAAATAGTTCTAGCTGGTGAAGGAAAGCTCTACTTTTACAGAATAATATCAATTATAATGCAGAGGAATGACAGAATTAGAAATTTATTCTGCAACCCCAATGAAATGACTCGTTCTGGAAACAATTAGGTTAATAGCTGATAGAATAATGCTTCTAGCCTAACTGTTCAATGAAAAGCTAGGACTATCATCTCTCTCACCCAGTGGTCAGTCTTAACATTACTAATGGCTGTTCAACCAATTATGTTCTAATAGGACATAATATGAAGCACATGACATCATCTACAATTTGTTTGAATAAGAAAATGTTTAATTCAATGATGCCTTTATATTTAAATTCCAGTGTTCAGGAGATAAAAAAAGGAAAGAGGAATACAGCAAATAACACCAATGAGGAGGAAGCCAGGTAAATCTATAAAGTTGAGCCATTCTACAAGATAAACAGCCTGGTCTCTTTAATTAGTCAGTTCTGATGATGCAAATAAGGAAGTTCGATGCAATATTATAAGTGACTGAGGGAAAATAACCACATGAAATGTATGGTCTAAATTGGGACCTCATTTAGATTCAATCAGTTATATAAAGAACATTTTTGAACTGGGTATAAGATAAAATGAAAATTTACTGACATAGAAAGGTGTACAATGCAAACTGAAAAAAAGTTATAAAACAGTACATATACAATGACTTTCTTTTGGTATATATATGCATAGAACAATTTCTGGAGAAATATTGTGGTAAACATTACTAATATTCACCAATACCCAGTTCACTTCCCCATCCAGGCACACAAAGGCAAGTACTTCTCAAGCCAAAACAACTGGCCAGAACAAAGAAGTTTTGAGTAGAAAAATCTGTGGCACTTTCTGCTGAAATACTCTTACCCTGATACAGAAATGACGTAGGAGGCCTTGTACTGAGATATAGGAAACAGGATCAAAGTAGCCACTGCATGGAAGTACACTGTCGTGGAGTCACCCAAAACCATTAGAGCTTAATTCAACTCAGTTTGACTAATACAAACAGACACTAATACATTAATTACAATGGTAAACTCAGGGTAGTGGAAATAATGTTTTTTATTTTCTCATTTCTTTTCTTTTTTTTAAAAAATTTTCTACAATGTCCATGTGCTATTCTTTTAAAAAACAATAAAAGGTTACTTTTTTATTTAAAAAATAGTGAAATCACCTTCACCACCAACAGTAAAAAAATCATCAAAGATAATTTCCTAGATAGTGCAGTACACAAATGAAACTAGTTTCTTTTAGGGCATTAGATACCAAAGACAATTGCCTAGATTCGCCCACCATAAATACAGTACACACACACAAAAATAAACTCATATAGAGGTTTTATAACAAATAATTCTAACATTTTTATAAAGCTCAATTCTTGCTTAATAATCAAAAATTTAGTTGGGAAAGTTCACATGAAAGTGCACATGTCTTAAGCAATTTATCAAGTTCATTGTTATTGAGATGCTTATTATTTAGGGAAAGAGGCAGAGCCTTCTTTAGACTACCTACCATTTTCACTCATAACTGATCTAAATATACATTCCTGTATCACATTTCTCCTTGGTATTGAAGGGTCCTTAGATTTGGGATCAGTTATACAAAATAAGAGTCCTCAAAATTTCTATTAGCAAGACTATTCATAATAGACTAAAATTGAAAACTATTCAGAAATCCGTCAAAAGTACAATGAATAGTGATATATTCAAACCACGAAGTATAAAAGCAACAAGAATGAATGATATACAACTACCCACAACAATATGAATGATTTCTACCAATATGCTGAATGAAAGAAGCCAATCACAGTATTTTATATAATATACAATATTAGGTAAAACTACCTGTGATTACTGTTTTGGGAGATTGTGATTTGAGGCACAAGTAAAATCTATTCTTCAACTGGGTGCTGGTTACATGGATGTATTCAGTTTGTGAAAATTCACTGAATTTTATACTCACAATTTACTTCAATAACATGTTTTTAAAGGATTGTTTAAAGTATGGAATTCTATTTCAGGTCTCTGCTTTCAGTATATCACTGAAATTTTAAATGGACTTAAATGCATAACTATATTTAGAAAATTTACCTTTTAGGTAAGAGATTACATCTATAAAAATGCTAATCCCAAATTTTATGACCATGAAAGTCTAGCTATTATAATGTATTTACTATACAATATAAAACTACATTATTCAAAGACTTAGATTAACTTACAGTTTTCTGAATGCCAAGTTAAAAATAAGCATTACTGATCTCTAATGAAATGTTAACATCACCTATTCATTATATTTTCAAATTGTTCATTAACTATTACAATTAATCCCAGTAGTAGAGATATACAGAGACTCAGCCACATCATTCATATTTTACAGTATTTCTCTGAAAACAGTCTATTCAAATGAGTGCAAAGCATCTTGACTATTTTATATTTGAAAAAAAATGAGGCAAAGAAAAGCTAATATACTGAGATTTATCTTCCATTTAAAAATGTTTAATCTCAAAGTATAGATATTAGTACTAATAGCATAATTTATACCACAGAATAAAAGGGAGCATTTAGTATAATGTATATCACAGAATAAATGGGGCAATTACTGAATATTACACATTACATGTATGATAAAAACCACAAAAATATTTAAATTTTTTAAAAAATGAAAGGTACTGCTTTCTCTATTTTAGAAGGTTTCTTAGTACTTTTATTCCAAGACAAAATTAAATTAAATTAATTAAAATTACCTTGACAGCCACTCCTTTTCCTTCAGGAAATTCTAGAAGATGAAAAGTCAGTTCTTCAACCCTATTAATGCAGAGTTTTGGGTCAGCTGTTCTTCTTAATGCCTGAACTAATGCCCGGGTTCTGTTATCAATACTCACTCTTGCAATAATCTACAAAACATATGAAAATATATATGATTACAATAGGAAAGTGTTCTAGTAATACCAACAAAAGGTTTGTAAGTCCCATTAAGAAAACATAAATTTGACAAAAATTAGAACTTAAAACCACCATGAATAACAACTTGCCTTTTCTCGCTGAAGAGACAAACGCTTTTTCTCCTCTGCATTTTTGTCTTTGCTGTCAGCCTGCTCAGCTTTGGTGGCTTCTTCCTGTTCTTCTGACAGACTCTTTGAGTCATACTTTAATTTTGGGACAAGTCCACCAATATAACCACCTACTAAAGCTTGTACACCTTCAGTGGGACGAGAAAGAAAGTTAGCAATACTTTGTTTAGTAGAAACTGGAAGAACCTCAGGTGTGCCACTGGGACTGTCAGGCTTGTCCATAGTGTATGAAGAAGATTCTGAGCCTAGCTTCTTATCAGTCAGCACACCAGGATCTGGAGAACTGGATTTCTCTTCTTCAACCCTTTTATTTTCAAGTTTTGATTTGTCCTGGAAATGTTTGCTTTCCTTTTCTTGAGACATTTTCTCCTCACGTTTGAAGTACGAATTAATATGATTGGATAAAAAGTAGAATGACTCTCCAAATTTCGTGGTTATACTATTTGTGTAATGAACAAGGCTTTGTTTACCAATATCTTCGTCTTTATCTATAACGTGACTTTGCTTTTCTCGAAAAGAACTCTTTTCTGCTGATTTGTCACTATAGTTTTTCAGAGATTTGATGGTTTGTTTAACGTTTTTCTGTTTTAACCAGCCACCATCTGATACTTTTCTTAATATTTTAGAACTTGGCTTAAGTTGAGCTAAACGTGAGATCATTTCATTCTGATTTCCAAAAACAGCCTTTGAAACAGAGTTCAAAGTACTTTTAATACGGGACATACGAATGCTCACTTTCGTAAGTCCCTTTGGAGCAGAAGTGCTAAGTTTCAAAATTCCAATATGTAAACCATTGTTGCTTGGAGAGTAACAGTGCTTACTGCAAGAATGTGTTTCACTTTTGGTCCATTTACATCTTATTTTGCTTGTATGAAAATCTCTTTGTCGACCGAGGTGGCTTATCTTCCAGTAATATTTAGGTGAGCACAAGAAATGTAGTTGCTTGCTTTTCTGCTTCCCACAAAGACTTCGCACATTACTAAGGAGGTAAATATATATATCTATAGTCAAATTAATAGACATAACTTAATAATCACTTATTTTCTATCTGTTATGACTTTTTCACTTCACTCCTGAATGCTTCATTTAAGAAATGCCATAATTCATGGTCTTACCTGAAATGGCAAGAGAAAAAAATTAGGATTCAAGGGAAAATTGAAATTGAGTACAAGAAAAATACATTACCACATGAACTAAACTTGGCAACTTGTGTCAAAGAAAGATAGAATAATATATTTCCATTATGATTGATACAGATTTCTCTTTTAAGCTAATAGAAAAGAATTCATCTTTCAGTATAGAAGTCAATGAAAAAAGAAAGTGAGTAGTAGGATGTTTCATGAGCGCTAATTCACAGAAGCTAACCAACAGGTAAGTTTTTCTACAACATTTAATTGAATATGCAATTTAGATACTATGCTGTTTTTCTGCCTTATTGTTAAAGTCTTGACAAGTTTATGTGATGCTAGACTTTGTGTTCTTTGAAGACAACAGTTAGGTCTTATAATTCATTCACTGCAAATCATTTATAGAATATTTCATCTATACTACATGCTGCTAGATGCTGAAACCACAAAGACAGACAGGAAAGGACACTAAAGAACTTTCCATTTGGAGCTAGAGACAGCTACATAAAAAAGATTTCACTATCTAGTATAAGTTAAAGAAGTTAAAGAAGTCAGACTAGAAGAAGTTATGTGCAACATCTAACAGCCAAGGGGTCCACAACCAAAATATAAAAAGAATACATACAAATAAGAAAGGAAAGAATAATCTTATAGAAAAACAGGCAAAGAACATAACTAGGCCAGTCACAGAAGAATAAATACAAACAGTAAAATTATGAAAACATCCTTTGCATCAAAGAAAAATGCCAATTAAAACAGATATTTTGTATTTGCAATTGGTAAAAATTTAAATGATTGAAAATATCCAGTATTAATAATAGGCTGGGGAAATGGAAAACATCAGGCTATTTGACATTATCTAAGGAAATATTAAATGCTATCAAATTTTAAAGACATATATTCTTTGATTAGCAATTCCCCTATTAAGAATCGCTTGCAAAAAAAAAAAATGCTGCAGTAAATTTACACAATGGAATACTATGCAGCTATAAAAAAGAAACATCTCTTACCCTTTGAGACAACATGGGGTGATCTGGAGAGTATTATGCTAAGAGAAATAAGCCAGTCAGAGAAAGACAAGTATCACATGATCTCACTTATTTGTGGAATCTAATGAACAATATAAGCTGACGAACAAAATAGACCCAGAGACATGGAAGTAGGGAACAGACTGACAAACCTCAGAGGGAAGGGGGGCAGGAAGAGATAACCAAAGAACTTATATGCATATAAGCATAACCAGTGGACACAGGCAACAGTGCAGTGAAGGGGAGGGGGGTGGGGAGGAGGGTGTCAATGGTAGAAAAAAGGAGAAACATCTATAATACTTTCAACAATAAAGATAAATTTTAAAAACAAAATTAAGAATTTAATAGTACTAAAAATTATCCAAGCTATATACTTAATATTTTGTGCCCTCTTTGTATGTTTTATCTTATAAACATAATAAAAACTTAAAATATTTTTTTAAAAAAGAATTGTTCAATGGTTAGAGCGTCAGCCTACGGACCAAAGAGTCACAGGTTCGATTCCGGTCAAGGGCACATACCTTGGTTGCAGTTCGGTCTCTGGGCCTGGTCGGGTGGTGCAGGAGGCAGCAACCAGGCAATGTGTCCCTCTCACGTTGATGTTTCTCTCTCTCCCCCTCTCTCTTTCTCCCTCCCACTCTATCTGAGGATAAGTAGAAAAATGTCCTCGAGTAAGGATTAAAAAAAAGAGTGCAAAGATATATACACACAATCCCCGCTGCAATAATAAAACACTAAAAAACAACTTTAAATGTTTTCTGGCAAGGCATGGTTAAATAAATCATGGTACATACATACAATGGAATGAGTTACCATACCAGCTAAAGAGAACCAGATGATCTTCGTATATTGATATATCCTTCATACGGAGTACAGTGAAAAGGGGAAGTTGCAACACTATATGTAGTATAGACACACAGATGTAGATATATAGATATTATGTAATAAAGGAAAACAAAAACATACAGATGTAGTTTAAATCTGTGCCTACACACACACACAGAAAGATCTGGAAAGAATCAGCACCAGTTTATTTATTCTTGTGAACTGAGGAGTGGATCAAAACAGAATAGAAGGACTTTTTATTTTTGTAATGTCTGAATTTTTTACAATGAGCAGGTATTACTTTTGCAGAGAAATCAAACAGTTTAAAGCACTTTAATAGATGGTGCCTTGTGAATGGAAGACACAAAGTGAAAGTAAATATCCAGGTATTTTTGGAAAAAAAGATGTTAAAAACTGGGCAAAGTCAAAAAGAAATTCATCATGAGGTAAAGATGAGATGTAAAGAATTTTAACTAATGGGAAAAAATAAACACAAGGAAACACAAAAAAGCATTTAAGAAAGCATACACAATATCAGCAAAAACTGTAAGTAGTCTAGTTTCACTCCAGGACCTGGAGAGAATAATAAAGGTGAGGTAGAAGATGATATTACCAAGACAGTTTGGACCAGATGATGAAAGGTCTTAAAAATCTTGCCAAGAAGATTGAAAATCAAACTGTCAATAAAGTATTTTAAGCAAAGGGATCACATTAAAAGATGATTCCAGCAGATCTCTGACAGAATGGAGTAATGGGACAACACTGAGAAAGACAGAAACCAAGAACCTATTGTGACTGTTCAGAAGATGGTAGGCTGAACTAAAAATCTTTTTAATTTGCATGTGAGAATATTATTTTAAAATACCCAATTTCACAGTAGGGAGGAGTGAAAAGAAGCAAACATATCTGCCTGCCTGGCTCTTCTGAACTCCTCAGGACTTGTAGTCAATGAATAAACTGAATTAACATAAAAGCTTTATAATCCTCAACACCAAAATATTTTGATAAAATACAATTAAAGTACTGTGGATATAAAAGCCATTCTCAAAACCAATAACAGACTCCTACAATTCAACAACAAAAATCAACCCAATTAAAAATGGGCAAAGGACTTGGATAGACTTTTCTCCAAAGATGATATACAAATGTCCAACATGCATAGGAGAAGATGCTTAACATCACTGATCATCAGAGAAATGCAAATCAAAACCAAATGATATAATGCCTCATAGTCATTAGGATGTCTACTATCTAAATAAATAAATAACAAATGTTGGCAGAGATGTGGAAAAGTTGGAACCCTTGAGCACTGTTGGTGGGACTGAAATGGGGCAGCCACTATGAAAAAAAGTACGGTGGGTCCTCAAAATATTAAAACTATAACTAGCATATGATCCACAAATCCTACTTCTGGGTATATAACCAAAGGAATTGAAAGCAGGGTCTCAAAGAGCTATTTGCACAACTATGTTCACAGCAGCACTATTCACAATAGCAGAGATGGAAACAACCCATGTCCATGGACAGATGAATAGATAAACAAAATATGACAAAGAAATACAATATTATGCAGCCTTAGAAAAGGAAGAAAATACTATCACATGCTACAAAATATGGATGAACCTTTAGGACATTATTTTAAGTGAAATAAGCTAGTCACAAAAAGGAAAATACTAGTTCCATTTATATGAGGTACCTAGAGTAGACAAATTCATAGATATAGAAAGCAGAATGGTGGGCCCGGACAGTGTGGCTCAGTGGTTGAGCATCAACTCATGCACCAAGAGGTCACTGGTTCAATTCCCAGTCAAGGCACATACCCAGGTTATGGGCCCCAATTCCCAGTGGGGGGCATGCAGGAGGCAGCCAATTGATGTTCTCTCTCATCGATGTTTCTGTCTCTCTCTCCCTCTCCCTTTCTCTCTCTCTAAAATCAATAAAGAAAAAAAAGAAAGAAAGCAGAATGGTGGTTACAAAGGGTTGGGGGACTAGTGCAAAGGACAGTTGTTATTTCACAGGTACAGAGTTTTAGTTCCTCAAGATGAAAAAGTACTAGAGATCTGTTTTATAACAATGTGAATGAACTTAATGCCACTGAACTATACACTTAAAAATGGTTGAAATGGTAAATTTTATGTGTTTTTTTTTACCACAAAAATAAAATGAAATAAAATAAAAATAGTAGGAAATCCACAGTTGAAGAAGAATTACAGACCTGGATCTGGAGTCATATTACCTTGATGATACACAGACCCTAAGCAAACAAAAACTAGTCAGAGCTAGTGAATCCTGTAGGGCCTCAGCAAAGTCAACTGAAAGAACACTTCCAAAGCTCAGAGCAAATGGGACTCCCACACTAAGCCACTACCACTGCAGTTATCTCACAAAGATTACAAAACATGCAGGGAAATGAATTACCACATCAAGAGAGTACTAGCAAATATAGCCAACAGGAAAATGTATAACCAGGTTTTAGAAATAATAGAAAAAAATTAAGTAGATTTACAATGTCAATGATATAACAGAGGGAACAAAAATAAGGAGGCAAAAAAAAAAAAAGAGACTGTACAAAAAGTGAATAGGAAGAGCAAATTTCTGAAATGAAAACTTCAGATACATGCTATTACTTGACATACCTATACCATAAGGACAAAGAATGACTGAAAATAATAGAATGTGGAAAATTGTATACCAGGCACAGAGTAACCAAAAGAAAACAAAAAAGCACTTTAAGACAAATTTAAGGTAAAATAATTAAACAAGGATTTTTAAAAAAGGGATACTATATGAGAATAAAATGAATAATCCATTTACTTATTAAATCTCCGGCAGTCTTTTAGGCCTTGGAGAACAACACAATCTATTAACAAATAAAGAACTAATATATTGTATAATATCAGGTGGAGAATAGTCACAAAGAAAAATAAAGCTGAGGGTTGGGGAGGAAGGACACAGACAGTGCTATTTTAGTTGAAGTCATCAGGAGAAGAATTGAGTTGACATTTTACTGAAGATGTGACTAAAGCGAGGAAGCAAATTATTAAAAGTATCTGAGCCCTGGCCGGTTTGGCTCAGGTTAAGAGCGTCAGCCCACAGACAAGAGAGTCCCAGGTTCGGTTTCCACTAGAGGCACATACCTCAGTTGCAGTTTGTCTCCGGCCCGGGTTGGGGTCGTGTGGGTGGCAACCACTTGATGTGTCTCTCTCACGTCCATGTTTCTCTCTCTCCCCCTCCCGCTCTTTCTGAAGATAAATGCAAAAATGTCCTCGAGTGAGGATAAAAACAAAAACAAAAAAAAACGTTATCTGAAAAAAAGGCTTTCAAGGCAGAGGAAAAAGCAACCAACCTTTGGAGACAGGAATGCTTTGTCTCTTCAGGAATATCAAGAACAAAGTGGTTGAAGGGAAGTAGAAACAGGAAAAATGGTAGAGATGGGCCCAAGAGTCAAGCAGAAGATGAATTACATAGCCCAGACTACAGTAAAGGGTCTGAATTGTTTCTTTCCAATAGGATATAACCCTCACGACCAATTATAAATACACCTATCAATCTGGCATTGAAATACAATATATAAAGCAAAAAAAGGAGGGAAACAATTACAGGAAGACTAGGCAATTTCATGGTTATAATATTTTAATATACCTCTCTAGAAACGACAATTATCAAGCAAAAATTACTAAACATAGAGAGCTATTAACAAAATCAACAAGTTTAATGTAACTGCTCCCAAACCACAAAGCCAGTAAATGCAGATAAGAGTTTTGAGAGTAAATTCAGCTGGAAAAGATGTTAGATTGCAAAAATATACAGAAAAGAACGTAAAGTGAGAGGTACCATCATCAACTGAAAAAAGGGCAGGGAAGATTAATCTACCTATTTATAGGGTAGTATAAATACAATGGAGGTATAAATAGAATGAAGAGCAAATGTGGGAATTTCAAGGGTGAGGCTCTGCTGAGATGGAAACAATGAATTTATAGGAAACTTCACTTAGTTATTGCAATAATGCAGGCATAAAGTTACAAGGATTTGAATTAAGGTAACAGTATTATAATGGAGAAGAGGACTGCTCTGAGCCACACTTTGAAAATGGGGAAACAACAACACAGGACAAGGAAGAATGGGGTAAGCAGAAGAAGTGTCAAGACAACTTAAGGATTTTTTAAATTTTTTTCTTTATTGATTTTAGAGAGGAAGGGAGAGAAAGAGAGAGAGAAACAGATGAGAGAGAACATCGATTAGCCGCCTCCTGCATGCCCCTCACTGGGGATCAGGCCCACAACCGGGGCATGTGCCCTGATCGGGAATCGAAGCAGTGACCTCTTGGCGCATGGGTCGACACTAAACCACTGAGCCACACCGGCCGGGCAACTTAAGGATTTTTAATCAGAGACACAAGGAGAATGTCATTTGTAAATATGAGATAACTGGGAAGGGGGCCAATTAAATATGAAAGAAAAATCTCTTGTATTTACAGTGGGACATTCAAATGGAGATGTACTATAGGAACATAGGCTCTGGATTTATGTTTGGAGTTAGCACAGTGACAGCTGAAACCATGATTGAATTTACCAAAGAAAGGTTTATAGTAATAATTTTTGAGAATTTGGGAATCACAGAAACTGAAAAAAGCTCCTGTTCCTTGAAAAATGCTTATTTGCATATATACACTATATTTTCCATGACATTTCAGGATATTCATGGACCTACTAATGTATTCCTTGGGTTTCAAAATTTAAAACTCTTAGAGAGAACAGGGTAGTAGAGCCTTGACTGCCACCCAGAGTTAGAAAGAGGAATCTTCTAAGGAAACAAAAAAGCACAGGAGAAAAGACAGCCTGAAAAATGTCAGGGCAATGAATACAACAGCAAGTTCTAAAAAGTGATGGATAAAGAACAAAGTAAAATATAAGAAATGGGAGAGAAAGATGAGAACTAAGACATGAGGAGACAACAGTTCTAACTCTTTGACATTTTCATAAATATGTTCCACAAGTGAGGCAGTATGTACCTTCAGCAAAATTCCTGTCATTACTGAACTAACAAAACAAGTCAAAGTACAAACTGTACTTTTAACTTTGCATGTGAAGTAAATAACATACACTAGTGAAACTGATCCTTTCACTCAACATTTAAGAGGATACTGCTTTCAAGGTTTTAATTTAGATCTCACATAGAAATAGAAAAATAATATCAACATTAAGAAAAAATTGACTGCCTTAGCCGGTTTGGCTCAGCGGCTGGCTCGAAGGCTGCAGACAGAAAGGTCTCAGTTCGATCTCAGTTGGATTCTAGTCAAAGGCACTACCTGGGTTGCAGGTTCGATCCCAGAACCCAGTCCGGGTGGTGAGGGAGGAAACCAATCTCTCACATGACACTTCTCTCCCTCTCACTCCCTCCCTTCCACTCTATATAAAAATTAATGGAAAAATATCCTCCTCTGAGGATTAACAAAAAAGAATAAGAAAAAGAAAAATTGCTAATTGATTAATAAAAATTATGAAATCAGAACATATTCTTATATTGAAAGTAAAACTAATTTGCACAAGTAATTTAACAAAATAACTACTATGGGCTTGAAACAATTGCCTCATAAGAGGCACAAACTATCAGTTCACAGTTTAATACACTTTTAAAAAATTATCAGATTTTAAATTCTTAATATTTCACTGTTTTAATAGCATTTTCTTGATACACAGAAACAGTTTTGTCACTTTTGAAATTTCAACAATTAGTACTGTTCCTGGAAATAAAAACACTACTTTAAGTAAGATTACATGACAGTTCCTAATGCCAAATATCTAAGTTTTTCCTAGGAGTCACCACTTTTCTTTACTGTTATCATTGTACTAGGCACAGAAACCAGGTTTCTCCCAGCACGATGATAGTAATGGCAATGACGGGAAGCAGTACAACATAATGATTCACACAATTTCACATTTTAAAAAGCACACACCTGAATCCGCTTAAGTAATAGTACTTAGGGATAGAGTTAAATGTTGGTGGCGTTAAAAAGAAGTCGCTGATAAATAAAAACACCAAGCAATAGTCACCCAGCGCACTGACATTCGAGAATGATGTAGAATAGGGAAACCGTTTCGACAGTCATCAGCGAATTGCTGGAAAACCCTACAGTCCGGGAAAGCCAAACAGACTCTCGGTAAGTAGACTGAGTCGCGGGGGCAGGACAGGAAGCGCGGGGCGGGACCAGGGAAATCAAAACAATTTGCACATCTTCTCCAGCAAAACCCATGGGGGCGGGAGAGGTGGAGGGCACCGCGCACCCAACAGCCTCAGCACCCGCGAGGCTCCTTCTGGTGGCCAGTGGCCTTTTGGAACCTAGGTCCTGGAGCTTCCTGCAAGCTGGGAGTCTCCCGCCCTCTCTCAGGAAACGCCCTCCGAGGAGAAAGAAGGAGACCAGGAGGGCCAGACAAGCGTCCGGGACTACGAGGCTTCCTGCTTGCCAATCCTATCGTTCCGCCTCTGTCCCCCAGCGGCCACTTACCCGGGTGCAGGCCGCAACTACTTCGGCGGTAGCGGCCATGCGCCTCTTCCCAGCATTGACGTTCACTCTCGCCAGCCTGCATCAGCTGAGCTTCCAACACAAACCGGAGAGCAGCAGCTAGGCACCACCCCCCTAGCTCCGCCCCGCCTCACCCCAGCGGAAGTGACGCGAACGCGGTCCGCGTCTACCCGCCCACCCGCCCACCCGGGAGGAGCCCTTCCGATTCGCTCGGGCCTCTGCCTCCCGGTTAGTCGCCGCTCTTCCCCCGCCCCTAGACATGCGCAACAGAGCCTGACTGAGCGCGAGGCGAGAGGCGTGCGTGTGGGCACGCGCCTGTTTGTGCCTGGAGCTGCGCCGCTTGGGGGCGAGCGTGGCGGTTTGTTTTCTTCAGGTCTCCTGTTTCTGGGCCTCCATCCCTTGTCAGCTGATCTGAGCCTCCATCTCCACGTCCCTGAAGGACCTGTCTGCGATTTTTCTGGACCTCGGAGCTGGACGCTGGGTGACTAACCGCCCAGAGGGTGGTGAGCAGCATGAGCCCGAGCCTCTACCTCTTAGCTGTCACCACACCCGGGCTTGGCCACCGGACTAAATATCACTGGAAAGCGCGTTCACATATATTATCTCATTGGAAGTTAGTCTGTGAAGGTAGCATATACTACCCCACAGAAAGCCCCACATTTAACACTTATATTTTTCGAACTCTGACATTTTATGCATATCAGGTCAGCGAACTATAGATACCTCTTAGGACAAATATGGCCCACCCCCCTTTTTGAACATCTGTGAGCCAAGAATGGTTTATACATTTTTTTCAGTGCTTAAAAAAATAAAAAGACTGTTTCGGGACACATGACAATGACATGAAATTCAAATTCAGTGTCCATAAAAAACGTTTTATTAGAACACAGCCATGCCCATTCTTTTATATGTCAAGCAGCTTTCATGCTACAGCAGCGAATTTGAGTAGTTAACAGCAGCTTCTCTTACTCTTTTGAATTGACTTTGCAAATAAGTTGAGGTTAGGAAACATAGAAAAGTGTCATTACCAGACCGCAAACTCAAAATGTTTCCAAGATTGTTTCTCTCTACCCCAAGGTTCACCACAACTCTCATGCGTATTAGCTTTAGCTCTGGGTAAGATTACTGTAAAGTCTTTTAAGAAGGAATTGTATAAGGTGCCAAACATAGTGGGTGTTAGACTGACGTTATTGTCATTATTATTATTATAAGGTGAGAAAGGCCGCTTGCTAGGCTCCTGGGGCAAATATGGATAGTTTGTGTACTTCATAATGCCTGGTAAACCCCTGCAGTACCTAATCCAGGCATGTTATTTAGCTATACACTAGTTAAAAGATGTACACACAAATTAAACTTTAGAGGCATATGGAAGTATCTTTACTTTTAGAGAGATGTTTCTCCCCATTGTTAATGGAAAAATTATTCTTATATTCGTTAAAATGATAAGAAAGACTTTATTTAGTTCTATTGCTATAGGTGTCAAGACTAGTATAATAAGGGAGTCGTGTTGGACCTCAACCATGAATACAACAAAGACAGCTGGAGATGTATAGTCAATGAGCAGAGAGAAGTCAGTGGAGGGAAAATTACTAAGGGTAAGGGGTGATTTTTGCTAAATGGACTTAACAGAATTCTTGCTGAAGATAGACCAGTGTGATCAGATATTAAGGGTGAGAGATGAGGAATTTGATCAGATATCAAAGATGATAAGATGTCAAGGGTGGGAAATTTTCTCTAAACTGACTGAATAGGATTTTTGCTGAAACTGGACTTGGCAGGTCAAATACAGGGCCCAGACGAGAAGCCTAGACAAGAAGAGGGCTCAGAGAAACCTGCTACCATCCATTTTCTCCTTGTTTTCTTTTATTCCCTAATTTAGTCAGCCTTTATCAAATACCTAGATTTTTCTTACCATGTCAGACATTTTCAAATAGCTGTTCAAATCCTCATTCTCCTTCTTTGCTGTTCATTTCCCTCCCTTGCCTTGCCCTTCCCTCTCTTGTCCACACCCATACCTTTAACAGTTATGAAGTCAGATGATTCTTCAAAATCTCTCCACTGCTCTGCATTGTCATTTTTACTGCTTTAGTTTAGGCCTTCATCCTCACAACCAAATCTTTTTCATACTTTATACTTTTCATACTTCAGTGCCTCTGCTCACACCTCCTTCAAAACCAGAAAAGCCTGCAAAACTGAACATACTCTTACCTCCAGCAATAGTGTTCCTTGTATTTACCCAAAGGAGTTGAAAAGTTATGTTTACACAAAAACCTACACACAGATATTTATAGCAACTTTATTCATAATTGCCAAAGGTGGAAGCAATCAAAATGTCCTCCAGTAGGTGAATATATAAATAAACTGTGATACTTCCAGACAATGGAATATTATTAAGCACTAAAAAGAAATGAGTTTCAAGCCATGGAAGAACCTTAAATGTTTATGACCAAGTGAAAGAAGCCAATCTGAAAAGACTACTATATCATTCCACCTATATGAAATTCTGATAAAAGGCAAAACTATGGAGACAATACAAAGATCAGTGGTTGTTAGGGGTTGGGGTGGTGGAGGTTGGGGTGGGCAGGGGTGAAAAGGTGTAGCCCAGAGGATTTTTAGGGCAGTGAAAATACTCAGTATGATACTATAATGATAGATACCTGTCATTTGTCCAGACCCACAGAATGTTCAACACCAAAAGTAAACCTTAGGGTAAACTGTGGACTTTGAGGTACCTTGATGCATAATTGTAGGTTCATTGACAGTAACAAATGTATTATCTAGTGGGAGATGTTGATAATGGGAGAGACTATGTATGTGTGGGGGTAGAGAGTCTATGGGAAATCTCTGTACTTTAAATTTTGCTATAAACCAGAAATCTCTCTAAAAAATAAATTGCCTTTAAAAAGAAGAAAAAAAATAAAAAAACACAAAACAAAACACAGGAAAGCCTTATCTTATTTCTTCATAGAGTAAATCATTCCTTCCATTTGTGCTTGCTTCTCTTAGTGCCCTGCTGCACAGTATTGTAATTTATTTGTTTATATGCCTGTGAGTTTCCTGTAGGCAGGAAACTATATTCCCATCTTCTGGACCTAGCATAAATACCCAGCAAATAGTAGACTTTCTAAAATTCTGTATTGTTGACTTGAATTTTAATTTTATTCTAGATTACTAGTTAATAAATTAAAAATAGAAAATAAAAATTCATGAATCCTGAGATGCTGGAAAAAAGTTTTAAGAGAAAAGCGAATTTCAGTTAATTTCAAACCAAATAAATTCAGTAGTGTGTAAAATAAGAGATTATCTAGTTTTTAATAGCAGTCTAATAATACTTAATGGTCTTTATGAAACATCATATTTGTAATAATGTTAAATACAGTAATTGTTCAACTCTATATGCTTTTGCTGCTAAACAAAATAGATATCCACATTGCTCCCATGTCATTTACTTGCTGTTCTCATTTTATTTACAAGGTTTGCCAATTGTCTATTTTAGATCATTCCTTTCTCTAAATCCTATTAAGGTCCAGATCATAATGAGTTATCCTCAAAGAACCTCTAGTCTCTTTATTGTTTAAACAAAACTTCATGCTATAGCCAAAATAAATTTAGCCACATCACTGCAAGATTTTTATTTAAATCACCTGAGTGAGGGATATGGCAGGAAATAATTATAGAATAGTTACTGTGGTAAGCAGAGTAATGACCTCCTAAAAAATTGTCCATGCCCAAATCCCTGAACTTGTAAATATGTTATGTTACATGGCAAAAGGGACGTTGCAAATGTAATTAAGGGTACAATTTTTTTTTCCTCTAACAACAGAAATGTATTTCTCACAGTTCTGGAGACTTTAAGTCTAAGATCAAGATGGTGGCAAGGTAGGTTTCATTCTGAAGCCACTTCTCTTGGCTTGCAGTTGGCCACCTGCTTGCTGTGTGCTCACATGACCTCTTCATTGTGTCTGGAGGCTCAAGGGAACACATTTTAAGAAGGGAAATTATCCTGGATTATCCAGGGTGGCTCAGTCTAATCACATGAGCCATTAAAATCAGAGAACTTTCTCAGATTGGAAGCACTAGAAGTGTGACAGAAGGGTAGTCAGAGATATTCATGAGTGGTAGGAGTTGTAAGGAAAAGTGGGGACAATTAGACAAGAAATACAGGGGGCTTACAGAACTAAGAGATGTTCCTGGCTGACAGCAAGAAAATGGACACCTTAGCTCTACAGCTACAGGAAACCGAATTGTGCCAACAACCTAAATGACCTTTAAAAGCATTTTCTCCCCCATAGCCACCAGATAAAAGCCTAGGCTGACTGACATCTTGATTTTGACCTTGTGAGATCGGGCACAGAGGAACCAGTTAACCCAATCTGGATTTCTGACCTACAGAATTGTGACATAATAAATCTGAGTTGTTTTAAGTTACTAAATGTGTGATATTTTGTTTCAGCAGCAAGAGAAAATTAATATAATTACCTTTATATAGTTTGAGGAAATGAAGGCAAGGACTTTATCTGTTTTGATCCTTAGCTTCTAGACCAGGCATTTAGTTGGTACTCAGTAAATATTTGATGAGAGCATCTTGATTGAATTAGATTGATTGATTCAACAGTTACATTCTGAGTGCCTACTATGTGCCCATCAAAAAGCACCAAGTGCCCTGGCCGGTTTGGCTCAGCAGTTAGAGCGTCAGCCCGCGGACCGGGGAGTCCCGGGTTTGATTCCCGGTAAGGGCATGTACCTTGGTTGCAGTTCATCCTCGGCCATGGTTGGGGTTGTGCGGGTGGCAGCCAGTCGATGTGTCTCTCTCACATCGATGTTTCTCTCTCTCTCTTCCTTCCTCTCTCCCACCTGCTCTATCTGAAGATAAATGCAAAAAAAAAAAAAAAAAAGCACCAAGCTATTTGATTTTTTTAAAAAATTGAAGAACTTTCACAGAATTCATGGCATAAGTTTAGGTAATTATACTACTAATATGGAAAGAGCACTAATAGGGATATGCACCCAATATTATAAGAACCCAGAGCAGGTATACCCCTCCTATGGAGGTAGGAAAAACTTACTTGGAGAGGGAATTTCTGAGCTGAGTCTTAAAAGATGAAGTTGTTAGCAAGATAGATGACAGTAGTGGAGGTGGTAAAGGTGTGGAAGAAGGGAGATAGCTTTACAGAGAGAATAGACAACATGATCAAAGACAATGAGGTAAGAACACAGTTATTGAGTAGTCACTATGATGCATGAAAGGAACTATGATCTTTTCCATGTTGGTGATCCTGGAAATGTGATATAAGAGTTGGGGGAGTGCTGAGGCCAAGCTTGGATTTAATCTTCTGGGTAATTAGAGTCATTGTTAGATTCTAAGGCAAAAGAGTACTATAGTCAAATTGATGTTTTATTTCTTTATTTCTTTATTTTTATTTTTCATCCTCACCCGAGGACACTTTTTGCATTCATCTTCAGATAGAGTGAGAAGGAGAGAGGGAGGAAGAGAGAGAAAGATCGATGTGAGAGAGACACATTGACTGGCTGCCACCCACACAACCCCAACTGGGGCCGGGTACAAATTGCAATCTAGGTATGTGCCCTTAATGGGAACTAAACCTGTGAACACTCTAACTGCTAAGCCAAACTGGCCAGGGCCAAATTGGTGTTTTAAATGAATTCCTTTTGGCATCACAAGAGGGCAAGATTTGAAGGAAATGAGGAGTTCTGTTATTGTTATCTATTTTCCTATTTATTCTTTCTTCACCCAAAAAGTGCCTTAAACAGTTTGCCTGTATCAAGCTTGAAACAGTTTATCCAACTGCCTGCTGGGACATCCCCTGAGGAGCTAAACCTGTTGTATGAGGTAATTTTCTGGGTGAACAAATAGTTTTATGAATAGACAGTTTATATCACAGGTTTTAGCATAAAAGTAACAACACAAAATTAAAATCTTAAAGACACAAATAATTAGCTTTAACTTGCTTTTGAATCTGAATTACATTTTACTTTTTATATAATACTTTTGTAGGTTATTTATTTATTTTTTTTAGCAGTTGTCTACCTGATTTATTAGCACTGGTTTGATGAGATTAGTGAAAAATATGCCTAAAGAAAGCTGACACACCCTCTTAACACATAATACAAATGCCTCTGTCATTATATTCTTTACAATCGCACAAACCCCTCCAAAACTCTTCCCCAGACCTTCCCGTACTTAAAAAAGTCATAAAAGTATTAAGAAAAATAATTTTAAAAAATCCTCCTGGGGTGGGAAAGGCTTTTAAAAATATGAAATAAAAGTTGATACATTAACTGTACAAATAAATACTTGACCATAAACAAAGTAAAAAAATGATAATTGGGGGAAATTTATTTGTAAGACAATAACTGGCCAATTTCCCTAATCCCCTCCAAATTATTTTAAAATCACTAACAAAATTAAAAATTAAGAAGAAAAACAATTTTTAATTAAATGTGTCAAACCCTACTAAAGTGGCCCTCAGAAAGGCTAGGGTACAAGGGAAGACTAAAAACAAAATTTGGTTGTCAGTCTACATAAGGAGAACTCAGACTCTGAGATTCCGTCCTTAATTCCACATAGCCAGATTCATGCACAACTTAAATATTTTTGCTAGTGTGCACATACACATTCAAAATTGTGTTTTCAATTTGAAGTTAATTCTAATAGGTTTTCAAGTCTATATAATAAATATTCAGCCAGAATTTAGATAACAAGGAAATACCAATGTAGGGCTTCACATAGTCATCAAAATTCTGTGACAAATCTATTTTCATCCTTTCCAAATTTTCCCAACAGTCTAGGGGAAACATATGAGCTGGACAAAAACATTGTTTCTAAACCCAAAACTCACTTTCTGGGTCAACCACATCACATATTCCTTTGTTCTTAGAAAATAAGAGAATTGGATTAGAAAATTTTCTTCTGGACTAAAAGTATATTTCAAAGCTAAAGCTAAATTTATGAAATCTTTTAATTTGTCTTCAAAGAGCAGTCACACCATTATAACAATGTATATATGTTGAGTCCTCCTTGGGGAGAAACAACAAAATACCTCCCAAATTATGATCGCCACCTTCATACATCCCAACATATATGTATACATACATATATATATACACACACACCACACACACACACACACACACACACACATACATCTCTATATATGTATATTTAAAGTACTAAATCAAATACAGAATTCAGAATATTCAACAATGTCTTTTTATTATGTATGGATTTTAGAAATTATTTCCTCAATCTCTCCATACACAGGCAAAAATAAAGTGTACTCTTTAGCATATTATAACTTGCAAAACTGATCATTGCCTAGAGTAGGTAAAATTATACCTAAAACATGTTTAACCAGGAGGCCAATTCACTTGCCCACCTCCAAGAACATGAAGATGAACATGATAGACAGACTGTTCCCTGTCTGAGCCTTCATTCACTACCATTCGATAACCCTTCTTCAGGCCCAGATCAGCAGCACCTTTCAACAATCATTAAATGTCCAATAAGATTCAATGTCATCATCTTCTGCTACAGAAATCTGGGCTATAAGCTTCTTAGGTATCACTAGAAAATGTATTGGTTCTTGAGGGGAAGTGTCATGGAAAGCAAGACACTGGTCATCCTCAAAAAATGCTTTTGTCTGGGATTTCCTTGTCAATGATCTTTCTGAAGATCATGTCTCCACCAGGCTCAGTAGCCTGAGCCTTGGCGATCTCATCTGCAAGGCCTCCAGGGGAGAAGCTCCAGAGGAGGGAGGAGTGGGGGCAGTGGGCAGAGGGCAGGAACGAGTGGCCAAGACTGTGCTGGGACCGTGCTTGTAGGTTATTTCTTGACTGAATACTTATTTATATGTCATCTTATCCAGTTAAAAATTTAGCAAAAGTCTTAAAATGCCCTAATATTGAATTTTATTGTCATTTTCTTATAGGCAATTATCAATGTTTCTGTTACTTAACTTAAAGAGTTAAGATAGGATTGGAGCCCTAGCCTTATTTACCTTTTAATGGTTGCAATACCTTGAGAATATAATTTCTACAAGCCTTTCTTTTCTCACCAGTATAAGTTGTCAGAATCCCAATTTAATCACCTAAGGTTATTATGATCTACAGCCAAGGGGTGAGGTACTGTTATTGGACAGCATGATAAGGCTACCTCAAACTCTTCAACAATGCCCTAGGATGTTAGGTTATTTAAGAAAACAGCAGCTCTCATAGAACCACAGAATTTGTCTTGGGAGAAAGGTTTTTACTAGATGAAGGACAGAATAACAAAATAGTTGAGCAACACAGCAGGTGGATGAACACTGGTTGAAACTAAGAAAGAATCAGTACCTAGGTGCAGGAGAGCAAATAGCCCTTTACCTTTAGTGTGTTTTTTAAAAAAAATTATCTTTATTGTTGAAAGTATTACAGATGTTCCCCCTTTTTTCCCCATTGACCCTCTCCTTCCTTCTCCCACTCACTTCCTACCTTCTCCACACTATTTTCTGTGTCTGTTGGTTATGCTATATGCTATATGCATATCAATTCTTTGATTTTTTTTTTTTTATCCTCACCCGAGGACATTTTTCCATTTTTTGTTCAGATAGAATGGGAGGGAGAGAGAGGAAGAGAGAGAGAGAGAGAGAAACATCGACGTGAAAGGGACACATTGAGTGGCTGCCTCCCACACAACCCAACCAGGGCTGGGGACAAACTGCAACCGAGGTATGTGCCCTTAGCGGGAACCGAACCTGGGTCTCTCTGGACCATAGGCAAACACTCTAACCCCTGAGCCAAACCGGCCAGGGCTCAATTCTTTGATTTATCTATTCCTGCCCCCCCTTCCTCTAAGGTTCCTAAGTCTAATAACCAATCTGTACTTCTTAATAATCCCTTCACCCATCCCCCCAACCCCTCTCCCATCTGGCAACCAACATAAAGTTCTCTGTATCTATGAGTCTGTTTCTGTTCTGCTTATTCATTTTGTTTGTAGATTCAAGTGATGATAGATATGTATCTATTGTAATTTTATTGTTCATATTTTTTATCTTCTTCTTCAAGAAGACCTTTCAACATTTTATATAATATTGGTTTGGTGGTGATAAACTCCTTTAGCTTTTTCATGTCTGGGAAGCTGTTTATACATTCATCGATTGTAAATGATAGTTTTGTAGGCGAGATTAATCTTGGTTGTGTTGTAACGTGTCAGCGAGATAACCAGAAGACGCATGGCTGAATTGTAAAGGAGCACTTTATTACACCGGTGGGCTGGGGAGGTACAGCTTCCCCAAATCCTCAGCCCTGAGCCTTCTTTGTTGCCCACTTTTAAAGGCACAAACTACAGAAAAAAAAAACAAAAATCTACATTCTCTTGGCGCTGCTTTTGGCACCGTTAAGGGGGGCTGATACAGAGAAGAGGGGGAGAAGAGCAGGGTAACTATTAATCTCTTTTTTCTCGTGGTTTCTCTGAGTTTCCCAAGGCCATCCTCAATCCCTTATCTTTACAGTTTTCTTTGGGTGTCTCAAGGCCCTTATGTTTACAGAAAAGAAACTGCCAGGGTGTGCACATGCAGTAACTGAGGGTCAGAATGGAGTTATTACAGGTTGTAGGTCCTTGCTTTTCATCACTTGAATATTTATAACCATTCCCTTCTGACCTGCAAAGTTTATTTTGGGAAATCAGCTGACAGTCTTATGGGAGCTCCCTTGTAGGTAACTAACTGCTTTTCTCTTGCTGCTTTTAAGATTCTCTCTTTGGCCCTGGCCAGTTTGGCTCAGCGGTTGGAGCATCGGCCTGCGGACCAGAGAGTCCTGGGTTCGGTTCCCGCTAGGGGCACGTACCAAAAAATAAATATATATTTTCTCTTTGTCTTTAACCTTTTGCATTTTGATTATGATGCGTCTTCGTGTGGGCCTCTTTGGGTTCATCTAGTTTGGGACTCTCTGTGCTTCCTGAACTTGTATGTCTATTTCCTTCACCAAATTAGGGAAGTTTTTTGTCATTATTTCTTCAAATAGGTTTTGCCTTTCTTGCTCTCTCTCTTCTCCTCTGGCACCTCCATGATGCAAATATTGGTACACTTGAAGTTGTCCCACGGGCTCGTTGCACTATCCTCATATTTTTGGATTCTGTTTTCTTTTTGCTGTTCGGATTGGGTGTTTTTTGCTTTCTTATATTCCAAATCATAGGTTTGCTTCTCAGCTTCACCTACTCCACTACTGATTCCCTGTAAATTATTCTTTATTTCAGTTAGTACATCCTTCATTTCTGACTGGTATTTTTTATGCTATTGAGGTCCTCATTAAGTTTCTTGAGCATCCTTATAACCAGTGTTTTGAACTCGGCATCTGTTAGATTGCTTATCTCTATTTTTTTTAGTTCTTTTCCTGGAGTTTTTTTTTTTTTTTTTTTTCATTTGGGACATGTTTCTTTGTCTCCTCATTTTAGCTGCTTCCCTGTGTTTGTTTCTATGTATTAGGTAGAGTTGCTATGTCCCCTAGGCTTCGTAGGGTGGCCTATTGTAGTAGGTATCTTGTAGGGTCTAGTGGCACAGCCTCCCTGATCACCCCAGCTGGATCCTCAAGGTGCACCTCCTGTGGACTCCCCACCCTTCTGTTGTATTTGAGTCTTGATTGCTGTTGGCACGTCAATGGGAGGGATTTACTCAGGCTGATCAGCTGCAAGGACTGGCTGTGCCCAGTGACCACCGACCTCTGACTACCTTGGAGGATCAGCTATGCAAGGGCCCACCACACACAGCAAGACTTACTTCAGCAAGTCTCTGGTACCCACTGAGTCCACCACTTGAGTGTGTCCCTTGAGGTGGTTGGGTAGTGGTGCTTCAACATGGTCTGAAGCTGTCCACTGGGTGTGCTGGCTCTGGGGCAAGGTCAGACCACTGCCTGTGTTCTACCCAGGGCCACCAGGCATAAGCTACAAAGCAATATGCAGATGACTGCTTTTTGTGCTGGGCTTGGAGGTGCCTAGGCAAGGCCAAGCTGTGAACCAAGGCTGGCTGTTGCTAGTGCCGGAGAGGGCCACTTAGCAAGGGGAATGGGGCTTGATGAGGCCAGATGCTGCTTGTTTGAGAGATTTTAGGAAAATCTGCCGCATGAGGCAAGACAGGCCATTCCTATGGTAAAAACACTGGAAACAGTTTGGGTGGGACTGCAAGTTGGGTGGGGCAGAGCCTCAGGGAGTCACCAGGGTGGGGCAAATAGTGTGAGCCAGGTTGATGGAGACCCAAATATGGTGGTTGCCTGGCAGCTCTGTGGGGGAAGGGCTCATCAAAGGAACAATGATTTCTGCCAGCACTTTTGTCTGGCACAAAGCTTCCTCTCCAGCTCTCGCTCTGATGCCAAACAACTCAGTTCTTCCCTATGTCTCCAGTGCCTTTCAGGCTGCCTCCCCATGCTGGAGCCCAGAGGGAGTGAATCTGAGTAAGTCTGTGTGTGGGCCCTTTAAGAGGAGCTGCCCGGGGCTCTAGAAGCCTCAGCCTCCCTCAGCCTCAGTTCCCGCTGGTTTTTACAGCCAGATGGTATGGGGATTTCTCTTCCTGGCACTGGAACCCTGAGCTGGGGGGCCTGATGTGGGACTGGAACCCCTTGCTCCTCAGGGAGGATGTTCACAGCCGAGGTATTCCTCCTGATTTTTATCTGCCGTACCTGAGGGTGGGACCAGGTCTTCCTAGATTCCGTCTTTCCTATCAGTCTTGATATGGCTTCTTTAATTTCGTAGTTGTAGGATTTTTATTTAGCTTGATTTCAGGCAGTTCTGAAGATGGTTGTTCTGTAGCTTAGCTGTAATTTTGATGTGGTTGTGGGAGGAAATGAGTACTGCGTTTACCTATGCCATCATCTTGACCGGAAGTCTCCTTTAGTGTTTTCACATTCCCTGAGTGCTTCGAGATTTGTCAGGGATTAACACTGGGATGTAAAAGCATGGGCTTTGAAGCTGGACAGACTTAAATTCCTGTTTTAGCTTTGCGACTTACTTGAGCAAATTCCCTAACTTTAAAGTCTCAGTTCCAACACTTGAAAAATATATTCTTCTGTTTACAAGGACATTTGGATCCAGTTTGAGATAGAATGTCAATTTTTGAAAGGCAGTAATACTTGTTTGTATCATATCATAAAATCCTAAAATATAAATTTCAGAGCCATATGAACCAGAGTTATTTTATCTCTCCCAGAATGATGGTGGGCAAGTGTTGTATTCATTTTTGAGTCTTAATTTTCTTATCTAAAAAAAAATGGGTGCAATAATACCAGTCTTACAGGGTTTTGCAGAGGTACAAATGAGATGATATATGTGAAATGCCTAGTATTTTAACAAAATATTTATTGTACACTTTTTAAAACCTGATCATTGTGGAAGTCTTTGAATATACATTGGTCAATAAAAGAGATGTGGTCCTGCACTGGCCAGTGTTGCTCAGTGGTTAGAGCATTGGCCTTTGCACTGAAGGGTCACAGGTTTGATTCCTGGTCAAGGCTACCACTTGGGTTGCAGGTTTGATCCCCGGCTTGGTAGGGGCACATGCAGGAGCGACCAATTGATGTGTCTCTCTCACATCAATGTTTCTCTCTCTTCCTCTCTCCGCCTTCCTCCTTCCCTTCCATTCTCTCTAAAAATCAATGAAAAGATATCCTCGGGTGAGGAGTAACAAAAACAGAAGAGAAATGTTATCTCAGCCCTGGTGATCTATTTAATTTAGCAGTGTGAACACAGAATATACTCAGTAAATTTTGTTAATATTATTAGCATATTAATACAAATTTAATAGGGCTGAAAAGAAGTTCATAGGGTTCTTGAGATATTATTTGAAGAGGCTATCCTGAACCAATGTAGTAAGATGCTAAATTCTATTCAGTAGAAGTTACATTTTTGAGCATGGATTATATAAAACAGTGAACTAGGTGCAGTTCACACCTTCAAAATGTTGATGTAAAAGAAGTCCAAACCTCTGGAGAATGTTTATAAGAGTTTATTTGAGCCAAACTGATGATACATGCCGGGGCGCAAGATCTCAGATGCTCTGGAGAATAACAATTTGCAGCATCTTTCATGCATTTGAAATTAAGGTGGTACCATAGGAAGATTACATGGAGGTGGAAAAACACAAGGCAGGAATTGAATTACATACAGAATAGTTAACAAGAGTATGTGTTCTCTTGTGAGTGGTAAAAGCTTATTTCAAAGGTGTGTTAACCTAGATATACACAGATGCAATGGACAGGGCTTGCTTAAGGCGAAGATAGACCTTTCACTAAAATGTTATGTGCCTTTGGCATGACTACCACCATGACCTGCCCAGTCGGGGATTTATAATCAGATTGTCCTGTGAGGTTACTTTTCATAGAGCCCCCCCTTTTTTTGGTCCATAAAAGTGTCCATAGACTTATAGAAAAGGCAAATCTCTAAATGTACTATAAAACAAGGAAGAATGAAATGTTATATAACAAAAGGACTAAAAAAGTTACATGAGAATTTAGAGGAGGCACTGATTGATTCCAAAAAGGAGTTAAGGATAGGTTTGCCAGCTTTAGCAAAAAAAAAAAAAAAAAAAAAAAAAAAAATATATATATATATATATATATATATATATATATATATATTGTGTGGAATATACTTGTACTAAAATATTATTTGTTGCTAATTTGAAACTCAAATTTAACTGGACATCTTGTATTTTATGTGGGTACAATATTAAGGAGAGATGCTAACAAGCCATAGAACTTAATTATTTCCAAATGGAAGGGTGTATAAAATGCAGAATAGGTGAAGACAGACATTTAGTGAGGTATAATTCTGGTGAAATAAAAATTAAGTCATTTCATTCTAGTTTTGAAAATTGAAGTTATAGATGTATTGTGGCTATAATAGCAGAAAATACCATAGAGAGGGCCAGGTTGGAAGACTTCTCTAGAAGGAGATCTTAAGTTATTATTAAAGAATAATGGAACTTTGAAAGAAGCTGGAAGTTCAGATTAATTAAACAAACAAAGTTGTAATTAATTTAGCTTAAATAAACAATTTTGAACACCTTGAGAAGAAGAGGAAAAGACCTATCTGAAAGAAATGGGAAGTTAGTTCTCATGACATCAACACTGATTTCTTTGTTGTTCAGTCCACATGAGCAGCATTTATTTCATCATTCCTTGTTTTATTTGACTACTTCATAACACTGGCAATATTGACTATTGCTCCTTTGATTTCTATAATATCACTCTCTCCTGGTTTCTGTTTCTCTCCTACCTAGTTGGTTTATTCCTTCTCGTTTTCCTTCATGAACTTCTCTTTATCTGTTCCAAAATGTTGGTGCTCCTATTGTACCCTCTGGCTGCTCACTTTCTCTGGACCGCAGGCCGACGCTCTAACCGCTGAGCCAAACCGGCCAGGGCCCTGCTCACTTTCTCAAATGACACACTTTCCTTGGCCATCTCCTCTATTGCTATGTCCTTAGTATTCCAAATGTATGCAAATCTCTATCTCCTACCCAGATATTTTCTGGACGCCTCTAGTTTATATCCAGTAATTTCCAATGTGTTATGCACACCTGCCCTTAGGTGTGCAAAATAATCTGTGAGGTTACAGGAAAAAAAGTTGGGTATTTTTAATATTTCTAATTGTGTTTCTCATCTGAAAAATGAGAAAATATTATGCTTTGTTAATGCTTACATATTCATCAGCAGCAGTGTCCTCAATTTGTTCTTTGTTCTCTCATTTCTGGGTTACATAGGACATGCTTTGTCTCTAGGTCTCCAGCCACCACATACATGCAAAGGTACCAAGAAGCTCAAGGGCTGTTGGTTATTTCTTATAGGAAGCTGGTCACACATAGGCACATCCCAGTTTGGTGATTCCTTAAAAAATTAAAAATGGAATTGCCATTTGATTCAGTGATTCCATTTCTAGGAATATATCCTAGAGAAGCTCAAAACACCAATCAGAAAGAGTATGTGCACCCTTATGTTCATAGCAACACTATTTACAATAGGTAAGATCTAGAAACAACCCAAGTGTCCATCAGTAGATGAGAGGATTAAAAAATCTGTGGTACATTTACACAATGGAATACTATGCAGCTGTAAGAAAGAAAGATCTCTTACCCTTTGAGACTACATGGAGGGATCTGGAGAGTATTATGCTGAGTGAAATAAGCCAGTCAGAGAAAGACAATTACCACATGATCTCATTTATTTAGGAAACATGATGAACAAAATAAGCTGTCGACCAAAATAGATCCAGAATCATGGAAGTAGGGAACAGACTAACAAACCTCAGAGGGATGGGGGGTGGAGGGGTGGCAAGAGATAAACCAAAAAACTTATATGCATATATGCACAATTAATGGACAGAGACATTAGTTTGGGAAAAGCAGAAGGGGAGTGGGAGTGGGAAGGAGGGGGGTCAATGGGGAAAAAAAGAGGGACATCTGTAATACTTTCAACAATAAATAAATAAAAATAAAAATTGATGACACAAAGTTGTTATAATACTCCATTATTGTTATTTTAATTGCTGTGAGGTCACTAATGATATCTCATCTTTTACTTGTGATGCTGGTAATTTTTATTTAACGTATTTTTTTATCACTATAGCTCTGAATTTATCAATTTTGTTGATCTTTACAAAAAACAACTTTTGATTTTGTCAATATCATTTTGTTTTCTGTTTTCTATTTAATTGGTTTTTATTCTAATCATTCTTGTATTCTTGCTTCACCTTACAATATGTTATTTCCTTTAGTTCTTAAGTTGTAATTTAGATCATTATATATTTTAAAACCTGTATTATTGTAATATGTCTTTAATATTATACTTTCCCTTTAACCACTGAATTACCAACATCCAACAAATTTTAATATGTTGCATTTTAATTATTATTCAATTTGAAATATTTTCTAATTTCTCTTTTGATTTCTTATTTGATTCATGGGTTATTTAGCAGAGTGTTGCATAACTATTGGGTGATTAACAACTTACCAAATATTTTATTGTGATTGATTTCTAGTTTATACTTATTGTGATTAAAGAAAATATACTGAAAGATTCCAATTTTTGAAATTTATTATGATTTTTAAAAATTAACTATTATATGGTTCATTGTAGAAAATATTCTGAGTGCACTGGAAAAGATGGTGTGTTCTGCAGTTGTCAGTACATGTCAATTAGGTTAAGATGATTGATAGGGTTGTTTACATCTTCAATAATCTTACTGATTTGTGTATACTTATTCTATCAGTTATTGGGAGAGGGATGTTAGAATCTCTAAATACAGTTGTGGATGTGTCTATTTTTTCATTTAATTCAGGCAGTTATTTTGCTCCATGCATTTGAAACTATATACACTTAAAAATATTTGTCTTCCTGATGAAACTTTTTATCATGAAATGTCTCTCTGTGAAAATACACTTGTATCGAAGTCACTTTGTCTGATATTAATATAATCATGTCAACTTTCTACACTTAGTGTTTACATCTTTTCCATCATTGAGTTTTAACTCATCTGTGTCTTTATATCATAGTTTATCTTTTTATTAAATGCTGCACATCATAGGGTATTCTAATTTTGCATTTTGAGTCCTGAGAAGAAAGTTAATCACCTACTAAAACAATTAAATAGCAATGTTTAAAATAATACAACAGAATGCAGTCAGAGTCTTTATAAGGCTGACATTATTATCAATAATGCCCAATTTTTTACTAAAACTTACAAGATTTGCATAGAAACAGAAACGTATGACCTTTGCTCAAGAAGAATAACTGCAACTAATAGAAATTGACTCTGAGTGGGCCCAACTGTTATATTTAGCAAAGATTTCAAAGCAGCTGTAAAAAAGTTTATGTTCAAAGAAAGGACAAAATATTTTTAAATTAATGAAAATATTATGTCAATGAATGTATCAGATAAGAAATCTCAACAGAGAAATGCAAACTATTAAAAATGGGTATTCTAAAGTTGAAAGATACAATAACTGAAATAACACATTCATTAGATGGACTCAACACATGAGAAATGCCAAAATAAAAAATTCAGTGAATTTGAAAAAAGATCAGTTCCTCTTCTCTGGGCCTTCATATATATTTAGAGGTCCAGTGAATATACAAATGAAACAGTTAGGTGGTAATAAATCTATGACCCAAGAAAATAATTAAATACTATAGATAGTGTTGAAGAAGAAGGAGGAACGGCAGGTAAACATAGGAAGAACATGTTTAAAAATCTTGAAAAATAATGTCAAATATATGTAAGGATCAAAACAATTAGATCCCTTCAGGAGTAACATCTCTTCTAAGCTATTTGGCATTTATAATTTACATTCTGCTCTAATAAAATATAAATACATTTTCTTATAAATAACATTTTCAGAATGCATTTGTCTTTGAAGCCAATCTAGGAAGACCCAAATCAAAATCTCATCAAGTTTATCTTTCAAAGCCTCAACATTCAAGCTTTTTGCAATCAATAAAAGTGATGTTTAAAAAACTAATTTCACACATCACCTTGCACGGGTGGAGGACTGAGACAGGGAGGACGCAGCTGAGGGAGGAGGGTGAAACAGGCCTTTGTAGTCCCTTCAGGGTAGGGACACAAGAGGGGGCAATTTTCCGGGTCAGTTGTATCGCATGTAACCTCCGCCCGACTCTGAGCCACCTGGGAAGGCTGAGGGGGCCGGGAGCTGCCTGGGCTCGTGCACGGTCAGAAGGCTGGCAGGAAACGTTGGCGCCTAACCGTTTCACTGGCTATCCTGACCAGCACCCGCAGAAAGCGCAGCAAAAGCCCACGCCACACACCGTCTCCCTGCCTGCCTGGCGCCCCAGGTACTAGAGCTCATCCCACAAAGGCACAGGCCTAGGCAAAGGGCACGATTTAGACCCTGGGGGATTGTTCCTTCCTGTTCTTTAGATGTCCCAATCTAGCTTAAAGGAAGCTCTGTTTTGTGTAAGGCTTGTTGGAGAATCCAATACGATCTGCTGGGATGTAGTCTGGTTGTTTGTGTCACTCCTTTGTTTTATACTAGTGTCTGCTGTCACACACACAGTCAGACCACTCTCAATTTCCCTGACACCACTGAATAGGGTATATGGGCCTCACTGATTTAACACCTGTGGAAAGTTTATGTTGTGCTCCATACAACTAGTGGCCTTATTCTAAAAATTAGATCTCCTTTTTAAAAATTATTTTTGGTTAATCCTTATCCGAGGGTATTTTTCCATTGATTTTTCAGACAGAGTGGAAGGGAGGGAGGTAAAGAGAGAGAGAAACATGAATGTGAGAGAGACAACCCAGGTATGTGCCCTTGACTGGAAATGGAACCCGAGACCCTTCAGACCATGGCCCACGCTCTAACCTGTGAGCCAAACTGGCCAGGGCATAAAAATGAAATCTACTTGGAGAAGGACTAAAGAAAGATCCATAAGCATGTTCAAAGATAACGTGTGCAAATGAAAATAGAGAACACTCCATAATACTTCAGAAAAACAAACACAACAATTTTTAAGAGATTCTAATTCCTAGCATTCTTACCTTGCTTCAGGATTCTTGAGAGAGTAAGAAGTTTTGCCGCTGTAAGCAAGCATTTAGCAGAGAGCCCAGCAGGAAGAGCCAGCCCTTTATTGGAACCTCTCTCTAGAGAAGGGGGAGTACATAAGCCAATAGTGAAGTAAAATTTCTACGGTACATTAAGATGTTTCTTGAATGCATAAAAAGGACATTATTTAAATTTCTCTGAAATATTTTCTGTTTTTCTCCCCTTTTTCATGTGATAGTGGATAAATGGCAGGCAAAAAGCGAGAAATCCAGTTACAGGTGGGCATGACATATCAACAATTCTTTACTTGGTGCATTGTCATTTGAGGACTTTTTACAGTGCCTTCTTTTTTGCAGGCAGTCATCAATAATCAAAGCCTATGGGATGAGATGTTGCAGAACAAAGGCCTCACAGGTACTGGGGCTCCCCCATAGTCCAGTCACCTGGAGTTTGGTCCAGGGTACCTCATGGCACCCTAGCAGAGCCTGGCTCCCTACTTCCAACATAAAGCCCTGCTATGTCTTTGCCCTTGCCCCTCCCCCAGCACAGGGATAAGCTGCTATTCCAGAATCTTTGACTCTGTTCTTTCATAAATATCATCATCTTCTAGTGATCGATGTTTACCAAGCCTGGTGTGGACCTTGCAAAGCAATGCAAACTTTATTCAGAAAATTGAAAAATGAGCTGAATGAAGATGAAATTCTGCATTTTGTTGTAGTAAGGATTTAATTTCCATTAAACTATTGTTTTCTTGTTACTTTCAGTGTTGAAGTGTTATCTTTAAGGATTGTCTTAATTTAAACAACTTGTCAACTCTTCAAAATGGACAGTTATTTACTTGGTAGTTTTACTATATGTTGAGTTCTACCTGATCTGGGAACAAACGTGATTTTTATCCCACTCCTATAATGTTGAGGTTATTGACCATGGCTGTGTTCATTAGAAAAGCATAAAAATGGATATGTCTATTGATCTGTTTCTTTTCATCTGACCTTATGCAGTGTGTCTCTTAGAATAAGGGCTGCAAGTGCTGTTAACTGGATAGTTTTGGGAAGGATTCCGGGCATTTACCAGGTAGCAGTTTTCCAGTGGTAGTGATTCCCTCATTTATTTGCCACTCAAATGTCAAGGGATAAAATGTTATAGCCAAACTCATTGAATCTCATTGTATTGATTATTCATTTTATCCACATTAAGTTATTAACTGCTTATAGCTTTGTTTTCTAATATGGTGGCCACTAGGCACAAGTGTCTTTTGAGCACTGAAATGTGGCTAGTGTGACTGAGGAACTGACTTTTTATTTTTAATTAATTTATTTAAATTTGAAAACTATACTCCATTCAGTTATTGTAAAACTTTTAAAGTTGTTTGGGAAAACTTGAGTATATGAATGTACTTTATTGACTGTAAGTTATATGAAATCAAATTAGAGACCAATTATTTATGATTAAAATTTAGCCCATAAATTGAGATGTACCCTAAGTGTAAAATATACACTAGATTTTGAAGACTTAGTTTGAAAAAAAGAATGTGAAATATCTCAATAATGTTTACATTGATCACATGTTAAAATGATCATATTTTGGATATATTATTGTATAAGAAAGTTGTATCATGAAATATAACATTAGATTCACCTGTTTCTTTTTAGTTTTTAAATGTGGCTACTAAAAAATTTAAAAGTAAAACTGCGGCTCACATTCTGTTTCTATTGGACAGAAACATGTCCAAACCAGCTAGACCTAAGATGCAGAAGCAGATAATTAATTACATATCTTTACTCCTTATCTCTAAAATGCATAATCCCTGATGCAAACATGAAACTTCAACTCATTGCATGTTTTCAGGCTTCCCAGAACCTCTCCCAACCCAGACCTTGGGATGAGATTGCTTACTTAACTTGTGTTTGACTGTCCATGCGCTTTTGTAGACACATTGTTTATAGGACTTCTTTTTCTTAGTTCAACGTTATAAATAAGCAGTCTAAAGCTTAGAAACTCACCTCTTATTCTTTTTTATCTTCAAGACAGTAGGTGGCAAAGAAAAAACAACCAACAAAGAAAAAGAAAAAAATTAAACAATAAAATGAAATAGAGTAGTTGGTTATGCACAATCATTACATCTTTTTGTCTAGAGCTTGACATTGTCTTCTTAAATAAGGGACCTGTAGTTTTTTTTTTTAAAGGATAATATTAAAAAAATTTTTAAATTGATTTCAGAGAAAGAAAGGGAGAGAGAGAGAGAGAAAGAGAGAGAGAGAGAGAGAGAGAGAGAGAGAGAGAGAGAAACATTGATTGGTTGCCTCCTGCACGCACCCTGACCATGGGTCAAACCTGCAGCCTGGGTATGTGCCCTGACTGGGAACCAGACCCACGACCCTTCTGTGCACAGGACGATACTCCAACCAACTGAGCCACACTGGCCAGGATGGGCCCTGTAGTGTTTTAAAATGCGACATTCCATAACAACCTGCTTTACTCTGGAGAGTCAGAACCTCCTGAATGGGGCTGGAATGTGATTGTAAATTTCATCCTCGGCAGGGAGGAAAACCTAATTTCCGGGAACAGAGAATGGGGCTTAAAGGGGATTGCCACATGCAATAGAAAATTGGTTGGTATAAGAAGTTAAAAGACAGTATCAGAAGGATCTAACAGCTGCCAAATGGATCATATACAATCAAGCATCATCAGAAAATTCTTATGAATCCTGGCAGCTGTCTGGTTGTGGTAGGAGTGCAAGTTCATAGGCTAGGGACCATCAGGAAATTCCAGTGTCTAAAAGGAAATTAGAGGTCAGTGAGGAGAAGCTGACAACAAGGCAGACCCTCCTGCTCATCTGTCAGGCTAGCTGGAAGGGAACTTGAGCAGAGGAAAGCAAGGCAAGAAGTCCTTAGGCAATGAGATAGTGTAACTTGGTGCTGTGTTTCCAGATGCTCTAGAGTCATTATATCCTTCCTTGTTTGTTGAATCTGAGTAAGAACAAAGCTGGGATATGTGCGGAGTGGGGATGGTGATGGGGTCAGCTGAGAGGGTGTGGAAGGAAAATTAGACCATATACGTTAGGCTCCCTATCTCAGCAAAGTTCAGAGCTGTGTGAGGATACTGGCCTGAGGTTTATGATTGTCCTCTGAACAGTACCTGAACCAGATGGAACTCCTCAGCCTACTCCAGGAGGCATCAGTTCCATGACTATGTCTGTCCCACTGGGAAGTGCTACTGGTCTTTCCAAAATATGTCCTATCTATATATAATACTAGCATCTGTTGAATTTAACCAAAAAATATGTGTGTTATCTTTGAATGGTTTCTCTTCTGTTATGTTTGAGTGCACTCAATAATAGTATATTCACATAGATTGATGCTGTTTTTGTGATATGACCTGCACCTAAGGGTAAAGAAAATGAATTCTTAGTTTCCAAACCTCCATTGTAAGCAATGGAGGGGCGCCCTCTGCTGGATATTTTGCTTTCCGCAGTTAGCCAAGGAAAGGGAACCTCTCCGAACTTGTCAATTTAAATCCAAAATTAAAACCTATGAAATTGATTACCTATTGAAATCATCCTAAGCTAAACAGTCACTATAAAATTTTTTCTATGTTATATTTTCAAAGACTTGAAGACTTGTACTAACATTTTACCTATACATATAAAAATTCAGTAAATATTTATTGTAATTCTTTTATACTATTAAATGCTTTAATTGTTAGTGCTTTATTATGATGTAAACATTGTAATGATGGTACCTAATTACTCTTATAGATAATCTTTGACTTCTGTTCTTTAATATTATATATTACTTTCTTTCAGCCCCTTTCATTCTTTTGGGGGGTGGGGGTGGGTGGGTAACATAAAAGTGACCATTTGGAAATCAGGTTGAGGCCAAATGATGCAGGGCCTGACTGGCTAGTGTTTGCAACTTGATGCTTAAAACAACTATAACATACTAAGAAAATATTGAGTAAATATAAAAATAAAAATTATATGTATATGTGTGTTTTTTGTACATAGTGTATCTAATGACTATATATAGTTTCCTTTATTATCATGTGAAATGTTAATTTTTTTTTTCCAGGCTGAAGCTAACAGCATTGCGACTTTGCAGCCATTTAGAGACAATTGTGAACCTATTTTTCTTTTTAGTGTTGTAAGTATAATGTTTATTGTGTCAAATGTATTACCAGATTCCAGTTTACAGTAAAAGAGCAAGTAACATTACAAAATTACCACAGAACTATTTTTTAAAATTATCTTTATTGTTGAGAGTATTACGGATATCCCCACCATTTTTCCCCCATTGCCACCCTCCACCCAGATCCCGCCCTACCCCAGGCCTTAGCCACCCTATTGTCTATGTCCATGGGCACTTTATATATGCATATAAGTTCTTTGGTTGATCTCTCCCCGTCCCCCCCCCCACACACACCCCTCTTCCCTCTGAGATTCATCAGTCTGTTCTATGTTTCCATGCCTCTGGTTCTATTTTATTCATGAGTTTATTTTGTTCATTAGATTCTACATATAAGTGAGATCATGTGATACTTGTCTTTCTGACTGGCTTATTTCACTTAGCATAATAATCTCCAGGGCCCTGCATGCTGTCTCAAATGTAATAGATCATTCCCCTTTACAGCTGTATAGTATTCTGTTGTGCAAATGTACCACAGCTTTTTTATCCACTCATCTACCGATGGGCACTTGGACTGTTTCCAGATTTTAGTTATTGCAAATAATGCTGCTATGAACATAAGGGTGCATATATTATTTAAGGTTGGTGTTTCAGGATCCTTAGCATATATTCCTAGAAATGGTATCACTGGGTCAAATGGCAGTTCCATTTTTAATTTTTTGAGGAAACACCATAGTGTTTTCCATAGTGGCTACACCAGTCTGCATGCCCCTCCAGCTCTAGGGTTTCTCCACATGCTCGCCAGCACTTGTTGTTTGTTGATTTATTGACGGTAGCCATTCTGACAGGTGTGAGGTGGTACCTCATTGTCATTTTATTTGCATCTTTCTGATGATTAGTGATGTTGAACATTTTTCATATGTCTCTTGGCCATTTGTATGTCCTCTTTGGAGAAGTGCCTATTCAGGTCCTCTGCCCATTTTTTAAATTGGATTGTTTGTCTTCCTTGTGTTGAATTGTATGAGTACTTTATATATTTTGGAAATGAACCTCTTATCAGATGTATCATTGGTAAATATATTCTCCCATACAGTGGGTTCCCTTTTCTTTTAGACTCTGGTTTCTTTTGCTGTGCAGAAGCTTTTTAGTTTGATGTAGTACCATTTGTTTATATTTTCCTTTGTTTTTCTTGCCCTAGGCAACATATCAGTGAAAATTCTTCTACATGTGATGTCTAAGATTTTGCTGCCTACATTTTCTTCTAGGATTTTTATGATTTCACAACTTACATTTAAGACTTTTGTCTGTTTTGAGTTTTTTCTTGTGTATGGTGTAAGTTGGTGGTCTAGTTTGATTTTTATGTATGTACCTGTCCAATTTCCTCCACACCATTTATTGAAGAGACTATCTTTACTTCATTGTATACTCTTGCCTCCTTTGTCAAATATTAATTGAACGCAATGGCTTGGGTCGATTTTTGAGTTCTCTGTTCTGTTCCATTGATCTATATGCCTGTCCTTGTGCCAGTACCAGGCTGTCTTGATTTACAGTGGCTTTGAAGTATAACTTCAAAGTATATCTGGCATTTTGATCCCTCCTACTTTGTTCTTTTTTCTCCAAATTGCTGCAGCTATTCAGGATATTTTTTTTGGTTCCATATACATTTTTGGAGTATTTGTTTTAGATATGTGAAATATGTCATTTGTATTTTAATAGGGATTACATTAAATCTATAGATTGCTTTTGTATGGATATTTTAACAATGTTAATTCTTCCAATCCATGAATACAGTATTTCTTCCACTTGTTCGTATCTTCTTCTATCTCTTTTTTCAATGTCCTGTAGTTTTCCAAGTATAGGTCTTTTACCTCTTTAGTTAAGTTTATTCTTAGGTATCTTATTTTTTGTTATTGTTGCAAGGATAAAAGGAATTGTGTTTTAGTTTCTCTTTCAGAGAGATCATTATTGGTGTATAAAAATGCCATAGATTTCTGGATGTTAATTTTGTATTTTGCTACTTTGCCAAATTCATTTATCAACTCTTGTAGTTTTTTGGTGGATTCTATAGGTTTTTCTATGTACAATATCTTGTCATCTGTGAATAATGATAGTTTTATTTCCTCCTTTCCAATTTGGATGACTTTTATTTTTTATTATTTCTGATCACTATGGCTAGGACTTCCAGTACTATGTTGAATATGAATGGTGAATGTGGATTCCTGATCTTGTTCCTATTCTTAAGTGAAACACTATTAGTTTTTTCCCATTGAGTATAGTTGGCTTTAGGTTTGTCATATATGGCCTTTATTATTTTGAGATATGGTCTCTCTATTCCCACTTTGTTGAGAGTTTTTATCATAAATGGGTGCTAGATTTTATCAAATGCTTTTCTGCATCTATTGATATGATCATGTGATTTTTATCCTTCATTTTGTTGATGTGATGTATCTCATTTATTGATTTGCAAATATTGTACCAGCCTTGCATCCCTGGAATAATTTCCACTTGGTCATAGTATATGATATTTTTAATGTATTGCTGGATCCTATTTGCTAATATTTTGTTGAGGATTTTAGCATCTTGTTCATCAGGAATATTGGCCTGTAATTTTCTTTCCTTGTAGTGTCTTTATCTGGTTTTGGGATTAGGATAATGCTGGCCTGGTAAAAAGCACTTGGAAGTCTTCCTTCCTCTTGAATTTTTAGAATAGTTTGAGAAGAATAGGTGTTAGTTCTTCTTTGAATGTTTGATAAAATTCCCCTGTGAAGCCATCTGGTTTAGGACATTTGTTAGCTATGAGTTTTTTTTTTTATTACTGCTTCATTTTCATTAGTTGTTATTTGTCTGTTCAGGATTTCTTATTCTTCCTGATTGAGTTTTGGAAGATTGTATGTTTCTAGGAATTTGTCCATTTCTCCCAGGTTGTTCAATTTGTTAGCATATAGTTGTTCATAGTATTTTCTTACAATCCTTTATATTTCTGTGGTGTCAGCTGTTACTTCCTCTTTTCATTTCTGATTTCATTTATTTGGCTCCTTTCTCTTTGTTTCTTGGTGAATCTTGCTAAAGGTTTGTCAATCTTGTTTATCTTTATAAACAAATCAGCTTTTGGTTTCATTGGTCTTTTGTATTTTTTTTTTTTTTGGCCTCTATGTCATTTATTTCCACTCTGATCTTTATTATTTCCTTCCTTCTACTTACTCTGGTTTTTGTTGTTGTTCTCTTTCTAATTCTTTTAGTAGTAGGGTTAGATAGTTTATTAGAGATTTTTCTTGTTTCTTAAGGTAAGCCAGTAACACTATGAATGCAGGATTGCTTTCACTGTGTCCCGTAGATTTTGGGTTGTTGTGTGTTCATTTTCACTTGTGTCCAGGAATTGTTTGATTTCTTCCTTTATTTCATTGTTAACTGATTTATTGTTTAATAACATGCTATTTAGCCTCCAGGTGTTTGAATGTTTTTGAGTGCTTTTATTGTAGTTGATATCTAGTTTAATGCTATTGTGATCCAAGAAGATGCTTGATATGATTTCAATCTTCTAGAACTTGTAGGGATTTATTTTGTGTCCTAACATATGGTCTATATTTTAGAATGTTCCATGTACACTTGAGAAGAATGTATATTCTGAAGCTGTGGGGTGAAATGTTCTGTAAATGCCAGTTAAATCCCTCTGATCTAGTATGTCATTTAAGGTCACTGTTTCCTTGTCGATTTTTTTGTCTGTAAGATCTATCCAATGGTGTCAGGGAGGTGTTAAAATCCCCTACTACAACTGTATTTCCAAGAGCTTTCTTATATATTTAGGTGCTAACATATTAGGTGCATATACGTTTACCAGGGTTATGTCAATTTGTTGTATAGATTCTTTTAGTATTATGTAGTGGCTTTTTTTGTCTCTTGTTATGACCTTTGCTTTGAAGTCTATTTTGTCAGATATAAGTATTGCTACCCCTCCTGTTTCTGTTTCCATTTTCATGGAAAACATTTTTTCCATCTCTTCACTTTTATCCTGTGTGGGTCTCTTGGAGACAGCATATACATGGGTCATGTTTTCTTATCCATCCATTCAGCTACCCTATGTCTTTTGATTGGAAACTTTAATTAATTTACATTTAAGGTTATTATTGATAGATACTTATTGCCATTTTTAGTCTTTATGTTTATGTCCCCCGTCTCTCTATTTTTTTCTTCTTCTTACAGCAGTCCCTTTAACATTTCTTGAATTGCATATTTTGTGGCAATAAATTCGTTTAGCCTTTTTTTTTTGGTCTGGGAAGCTCTTTATTTCACCTTCAATTTTGAATGATAGTCTTGCTGGATAGAGTAGTCTTGGTTTTAGATCCTTGCTTTTCATTACTTTAAATGCTTCACGACTTCATGCCATTTCCTTCTGGCCTGTAGTGTTGAGAAATCAGCTGACAGCCTTATTGGTGCTCCCTTTTAAGTCACTAATTCTTTCTCTTGCTGCCCTTATGATTCTCTCTTTGTCTTTAATTGTTTGCCATTTTAATTATGATGGGTCTTGGAGTGGGTCTCTTTGGGTTCATCTTCATTGGTACCCTCTGTGCTTCCTGAATTTGTGTGGCTTTTACTTTCATTAGGATAGGGAAGTTTTCTGTCATTATTTCTTCAAACAGGTTCACTATCCCTTGCTCACTTTTTTCTCTCTCTGGTACCCTCTACAATGTGGGTGTTGTTCTGTTTCATGTTGTGCCAAAGTTTCCTTAAATTATCTTTATGCTTTTTTTATTTTATTAATTTATTTTTGTTACAGATGTTTCTCCTTTTTTCCCCATTGACACCCTCCTCCCCATCCCCCCACCCTGTCCCCAGCTTTGTTGTCCATGTCCATCACTTATGCATACATGTGCATAAGTTCTGTGGTTTATCTCTTCCCTCCCCCCCACCCCTCTTCTGAGGGGTGTCAGTTTATATCCTACTTCCACATCTCTGGGTCTACCCTGTTCCTCAGACTGTTATGTTCATTATATTCCACAAATAAGTGAGATCATGTGATATTTGTCTTTTTCTGCTTGGCTTGTTTCGCTTAGGATAATACTCTCGAGGTCCCTCCACGTCGTCTCAAAGGATAAGAGATCTTTTTTCTTACAGCTGAATAGTACTCCATTGTGTATATGTACCACAGCTTTTTTATCCATTCATCCACTGATGGACACTTGGGCTGTTTCCAGATCTTAGCTATTGTAAATAGTGCTGCTATGAACATGGGGGTACATGTATTCTTTCTGGTTGGTGTTTCAGGCTTCTTAGGGTATATTCCTAGAAGTGGGATCACTGGGTCAAATGGCAATTCAATTTTTAATTTTTTGAGGTAACACCATAGTGTTTTCCACAGTGGCTGCACCAGTCTGCATTCCCACCAGCAGTGTACTAGAGTCCCCTTTTCTCCACACCCTCGCCAACACTTGTTGTTTGATGATTTGTTGATGGCGGCCATTCTGACAGGTGTGAGGTGATACCTCATTGTTGTTTTAATTTGCATCTCTCTGATGATTAGTGATGTTGAGCATTTCTTCATATGTCTCTTAGCCATTTGTATGTCCTGTTTGGAGAGGTGTCTATTTAGTTCCTCTGCCCATTTTTTAATTGGGTTCTTTGTCTTCCTTTTGTTGAGTTGTATGAGCACTCTGTATATTTTGGAAATTAACCCCTTATCTGATGTATCATTGGCAATTATGCTCTCCCATAGAGTGGGTTCCCTATCTGTTTTGATGGTTGTTTCTTTTGCTGTGCAGAAGCTTTTGAGTTTGATGTAGTCCCATGTGTTCATTTTTCCCTTTGTTTCTGTTGCCTTAGGTGATGGATCAGTGAAGATTCTACTGTGTATGATGTCCGAAATTTTGTTGCCTACATTTTGTTCTAGGATTTTTATGGATTCACGACTCACATTTAAGTCTTTTATCCATTTTGAGTTTATTCTTGTGTGTGGTGTAAGTTGATGGTCTAGTTTCATTTTTTTGCATGTAGCTGTCCAATTTTCCCAACACCATTTATTAAAGAGACTATCTTTACTCCATTGTATGCTCTTGCCACCTTTGTCAAATATTAATTGAACATAATGTCTTGGGTCAATTTCCAGATTCTCTGTTCCGTTCCACTGGTCTATATGCCTGTTCTTGTGCCAGTACCAGGCTGTTTTGATTACAGTGACTTTGTAGTATAAGCTGATATCCGGTATTGTGATCCCCCCACTTTGTCCTTCTTTTTCAAGATTGCTGTGGCTATTCGGGGTCTTTTTTGGTTCCATATGAACTTTTGAAATATTTGTTCTAGTTCTGTGAAATATGTCACTGGTATTTTGATGGGGATTGCATTGAATCTATAGATTGCTTTGGGTAATATGGACATTTTAATGATGTTAATTCTTCCAATCCATGAACAAGGTATGTGCTTACACTTTTTTATATCTTCCTCTATTTCTTTTTTCAATATCCTATAGTTTTCTGCAAATAGGTCCTTTACTTCTTTGGTTAAGTTTAGTCCTAGGTATCTTAATTTTTTTGCCGTGATGGTAAATGGAATTGTTTTTTTAGTTTCTCTTTCCGTGAGTTCATCATTGGTGTATAAGAATGCCGTCGATTTCTTGATGTTAGTTTTGTATCCTGCTACTTTGCCAAATTCATTTATTAAGTCTATTAGATTTTTGATGGAGTCTTTAGGGTTTTCTATATATAATATCATATCGTCTGCGAATAATGACAGTTTCACTTCCTCCTTTCCAATTTGGATTCCTTTTATTTTTTCTTCACGTCTGATTGCTGTGGCTAAGACTTCCAGTACTATGTTAAATAAGAGTGGTGAAAGTGGGCATCCCTGTCTTGTTCCTGTTCTTAAGGGAAATGCTTTTAGTTTTTGCCCATTGAGTATGATGTTGGCTGTAGGTCTTTCATATATGGCCTTTATTATATCAAGATATGATCCCTCTACTCCCAAATTGCTGAGCGTTTTTATCAGAAATGGGTGCTGGATTTTGTCGAATGCTTTTTCAGTGTCTATTGATATGATCATATGGTTTTTATCTTTCATTTTGTTTATGTGGTGTATCACATTTATTGATTTGCGAATGTTGAACCAGCCTTGCATCCCTGGGGTGAATCCCACTTGGTCATGGTGAATACTTTTTTTGATGTATTGCTGGATCCGATTTGCTAGTATTTTGTTTAGGATTTTGGCATCTACGTTCATCAGGGATATTGGCCTGTAGTTTTCTTTCTTTGTAGTGTCTTTTTCTGGTTTTGGAATTAGGATCATGCTGGCCTCATAAAACGAGTTTGGAAGTCTTCCTTCTTCTTGAATTTTTTGAAATAGTTTGAGGAGAATGGGTGTTAGTTCTTCTTTGAATGTTCGGTAAAACTCCCCCGTGAAGCCATCCGGTCCTGGGCTTTTGTTTGCTGGGAGAGTCTTGATTACATCTTCAATTTCCTTAGCTGTTATTGGTCTGTTCAAGTTTTCTATCTCTTCCCGGTTCAGTTTTGGGAGACTATGTGTTTCTCGAAATTTGTCCACTTCACTTAGATTGTCGAATTTGTTGCCATATAAATGTTCATAGTATTTGCTAATGATCCTTTGTATTTCTGTGGTGTCAGTTGTTACTTCTCCTCTTTCATTTCTGATTTTGTGTATTTGGGTTCTCTCTCTTTGTTTCTTGGTGAGTCTAGCTAAGGGTCCATCAATCTTGTTTATCTTTTCAAAAAACCAGCTCTTTGTTTCATTGATCCTTTGAATTGTTTCTCTGGTCTCTATGTCGTTTATTTCTTCTCTGATCTTTACTATTTCCTTCCTTCTACTTGCTCTGGGGTTTTCTTTTTGTTTGCTTTCTAGTTCTTTAAGTTGTGAGGTTAGGTAGTCTATTAGAAATTTTTGTTGTTTCTTGAGGTAGGCCTGTAGTGCTATGAACTTCCCTCTCAGAACAGCTTTCGCTGCATCCCATAGATTTTGTGTTGTTGTGTGTTCATTTTCACTGGTTTCCAGGAAGTTTTTAATTTCTTCCTTGATCTCCTCGGTAACCCATTCATTGTTTAATAGCATGCTATTTAGCCTCCATGTATTCAAATGTCTTTGCATGTTCTTGTTGCAATTGATTTCTAGTTTCATGCCATTGTGATCTGAGAAGATGCTTGATATGATTTCAATCTTCTTGAACTTGTAGAGACTTAGTTTGTGTCCTAACATGTGGTCTACCTTTGAGAATGTCCCATGTGCACTTGAGAAGAATGTGAATTCTATAGTTTTGGGGTGTAATTCTCTGTAAATATCTATTAAATCCATTTGGTATAGTGCTTCGTTTAGAGTCTCTGTGTCCTTGTTAATTTTTTGTCTAGAGGATCTATCCAGTGATGTCAGCGGGGTGTTGAAGTCCCCTGCTATGATTGTATTGCTGTCAATTTCTCCTTTGAAGTCCTCCAGAAGATTTTTAATATATTTTGGTGCTCCTATATTCGGTGCATATATGTTTACCAAGGTTATATCTTCCTGTTGGATAGATCCTTTCAATATTATGTAGTGACCTTCTTTGTCTCTAATAATGGCTTTCGTTTTGAAATCTATTTTATCAGGTATGAGTATTGCTACCCCAGCTTTTTTTTCCTTTCTGTTTGCTTGGAAGATTTTTTTCCATCCCTTCACTTTCAGCCTATGTGAGTCTTTTGTTGTGAGATGGGTCTCTTGTAAACAGCATATATATGGGTTATGCTTTCTTATCCAATCCGCTACTCTGTGTCTTTTTATCTGAGCATTCAATCCATTTACATTTAAGGTGATTATTGATATGTACTCATTTATTGCCATTTTTGTTCAGTGTGGTTCTACTTTCCTTCCTATTTCTTCTACTAATTACAGCAGTCCTTTTAACATTTCTTGCAGTGCTGGTTTGGTGCTAATGTATTCCCTTAGCCTTTTTTTGTCTGAGAAGCTCTTTATTTGACCTTCTATTTTGAATGACAGCCTTGCTGGGTAGAGTAGTCTTGGATTCAGATCCTTGTTTTTCATGACCTTGAATACTTCATGCCATTCCCTTCTGGCCTGTAGTGTTTCTGTTGAGAAGTCAGCTGATAGCCTGATGGGGGTTCCTTTATAGGTAACCTGTTGCTTTTCTCTTGCTGCCTTGAGGATTCTCTCTTTGTCTTTAATTTTTGGCATTTTAATTACTATGTGTCTTGGTGTGGGCCTGTTTGGGTTCTTCTTACTTGGGTCTCTCTGTGCTTCTTGAACTTGAATACCTTCTTTCTTCACCAAATTAGGGAAGTTTTCTGTCATTATTTCTTCAAATATATTCTCTAACCCTTGCTCATTTTCTTCTTCTTCAGGGACTCCAATGATGCGAATATTATTACATTTCCAGTTGTCCCACAGTTCTCTTAAGCTGTCTTCCTGTTTTTTCATTGTTTTTTCCTTTTGGTTTTCTGATTGGTTGATTTTTTCTACCCTGTCTTCTAATTCACTGATCCGGTCCTCAGCTTCCTCTTCTCTGCTGTTTAGTCCTTCCAATGTGTTCTTCATTTCTGCTATGTCATTCTTCATTTCTTCTTGCTGCTTCTTCATTTCTTCTTGCTGCTTCTTCATTTCTTCTTGCTGCTTCTTCATTTCCACTTGGTTGGTTTTCAGTGTTTCTATGTCTTTGCTCATGGTGTGGATGTCTTTACTCAAGGTGTTGATGTCCTTACTCATGCTGTTGAGCTTCCTCAAGATCATGGCTCTGAATTCTAGCTCTGTTAACTTGCTTAACTCCATTTCATTTATCTCATCTTTGGTAGAGGTCTCTTGTTCTTTCATTTGGGCTCTGTTTCTTTGTTTCCCCATTTTGGCTATCTCAGTGGTTTTTGGAGCCTGCCAAATTTTCCTGTGGATGTTGGTGTTCTGTTGTTTCTGGCTCCCTCTACTGGGTTTGGATGAGCGTGGGAGGACCCACGTTAAACACCACCCTGGAGTCTTACTTTCCAGGGTATATTTGCAAGCCCAGCAAAGGTTAAGTTATCCTCTAGCTTTTTGCCTAGAGGCTATTAGTTGTGTTTGCTTGAAGAGCTTTGGGTTTTCAGTTGAATGAAAACCTCCCTCAGGTGTTCAGCATGAGAGGATTTCCAGGGGGTAGGGCAGATGCTAGTAGTTAATGAGCCTCAGTTTGCATTTCAATGGCCCACTAGGGTGTGGCTGGATCTCCGAGGGAGGGGCTGCTGCCTCTCCCCAGAGCCCTGGGATGGAGTAAGACCACCAGGCCACAGTCCTGCGTGGCCGCAACTCAGCAAAAGCTCTGAGTGCCCTCCAAATCCCAGGTGTCCTGACACAGTTTCAGTCCAGTCCGCCCTCCCTCTGCCAGAGCCCAGGTGAGTGGCTGCGGCTATTTAGCGCTCTGTCCCGGCTCTGCGCTGTGGAGCCGGCTTGGGCTTTAACCCCGAGGGCGGGCGCTGCTCACGGCTAAGGCCGCTGCTGTCCGTGGGCTCCCAGCCCCCCTCTTGCACCTCCACAATCCTACCAGGATCGAGTCAGTGTCCCTGGTTGTATCGTCCTTGTATGCTGCTTTTCTGTTGCTTTTTCCCGACGATTTGTCTTTATTTTAGTTGTAATTCCAGTTTGGTCCTGGGAGATGGTCTGTGTAGCTTCCATTCACTCTGCCGCCATTTTAGTGCAGTGTCTTTATGCTTTTTAAGTATTTTTTTTCCTTTTGATGCTCTGATTGAGTTTTTTTTTTTTTTTACCTTGTCTTCCAATTCACTTATTCGATCCTCTTCTTCTTCAAGCCTGCTCCTAATTCCTTCCCTCTTATTCTTGATGTTTTATACAGTATACTTCATATCTGCCTGGTTCTTATTTATAAATTTTATGTCTTTTTTTTATTTTTATGCTGCTGTAGCTTCCATTAAGTTTCTTGTAGTTCCCATCAATTTCCTTGTAGGTCCCAGTAGTTTCTTGTAGTTTTCACTAAGTTCCTTGAACACCTTTATAACTATTAGTCTAAAATCTATGTCTGATAACTTGTTTACTTCTATCTTATTTAGGTCTTTTTCTGGCAATTCCTCCTTTTCTTTAATTTGGGTGTTGTTTCTTTGTCTCTTCATTTTAGTTGTCTATTTGTGTTTGTATCTATATGTTAGATATACTTGTTATGACTCCCTAGTCTTTGTTGGGTAGGTTTTTGTAGTAAATGTCCCATGTGACTCAGTGGCACAGTTTTCTTGTCATACTGAGCTGTATGCTCTAGGTGTGACCCATTTGTGGGTTATTTGGGCTCTTTGCTTGTAATTGGATCTTGACTATTGTTGTCCCATTTGTGGATGGTTTCTCCACTCAGGCTGACTAACTGTAAGGTTCATCCACTACCATATCATGTAAGCTGTTGTACAGGTCCTGACAGGGAAAAAACAAAACAAACAGGAACATACAAACTATTCTGACAACAGCAAAAACCACCACAAAAGAAATGAGAATTATGAAAGAGAAAAGAGAACATGAATTAAAAACAAAATAGAAAAAGAGAATATTGCTAATAGTAAAATAAAAAATAAAGAAGATACTGGAAGAGAAAAGAGGCATATAAAGGATTCTGAAAGGAAAGAAGGGAGAGCAAAAAATAGGAGTACAGTGTAGGAAAAGGGAAATGGTAAAAAAGACAAGATGATGGAAAGAAAGAAAAAAAAAGCTTATGCTAAAGTAAACAGAAGATAAAGGTAAAGCAAAAAGAAAGAATGGAAAAGAAAAAGGGAAAAAAGGTAGAGTAAGAAATAGAGGGAGGCAATAGAGATATGAATGAAACCAGAGAGAAAAGAGCAAAAATCTTAACGACAACAACAATAATAATATCAAAGCAATAAAGCAGAAACAATATAGAAAATATTGAAAAAAGAACAACAACAAAAAGCAAAAACATCAAAAATTTTGTTTAAGCTAGCCAAGTGAAGTTTAGGCAGTTAAAATGTCTGAGGCTCACTGATTTCAGGCCTCCTGTGAGGTACTTTTATGTCAGCCAATATCAAGAGCTGTCCACGTTTGGCTCTCAGCATACTATTGTAGTTGTGGTCAGTCTGAGGCTCTCTGAGAACCTCCCCCACCTGTCAGCTACTCTGCCTGCCCCTGAAGTTGCCTGGTCTTCCTCCAGTGTCTTCCAAAGAGAGTCTTTAGAGTGGAGCCAGGCTCCATAGCTAGGGCTAGTGGCCCTCCTACCTAGAGATTCCACCAACAGGCACTCAATGAGGGTAAATTAATCTCTGCTTCAAAGCCAAACTCCCCAATTTCTACCTTATCCTCCAACTCTAGTTCCCACTAAGGTGGCCTGGTATAGGTTCAGGTTGGATAAAGCCTGCCACCTTCTCTTCAGGAGAAGTTTCAGTGGGATTGATCAAAAGAGTTTGCTGAGCTTGTTGCCTGCCCAGCCCACAGGAGGAGAGCTAAGCATTTCCTCCTGGTCCCAGACAATAGCCTCTGAGGGTCTTACCCTTTGAATGTCCTCCTCTGAACTGTTCTCCCTACTCCCACTGAACTGCGAATTAGTGGGGGTAACCAGGGCTTCAGAGAGATGATCCACAACCTTTCCTGGGGGTGGTGTTCCCAGCCTGGAGAAGGGGTAGATGAGCTCCACCATGGCTTCCCAGGGCTGGCTGGCTGAACTCACAGGGTGCCCAGATCAGCCTCCCCATAATGCAGTCACAAAGCCCAGCTCTGTCTCTGCAACACAAAGTCTTCTGGGAAGATATTCTGGGATGCTGTCCAAAAATAAAAAGAAACAACCCCCCTGCTTTGCAAGGACCCAGTGCCCCCAACCCACAGTTTCAAGCAGTAGGGGTTACAAAGTCAGCCCCATGCAAGACTCTGTTCTCTCCGCACAGCTAATCTCAGTAGAGTCAGGGCCAAGAGTGCCAGTTCCACTTGTGCTCCCAACTCTCCTCAGTGTGAACTGAACCCCTGCCCCCATCTGCCCTGACACCAACACCACAGGATGGAGCAGTCTGTGTGCTCCACAGGTGGGGGAGGGGTCCCAATCCCACTCTGGAGGTGGGAGAGTCCTTTGCCCTTTCCCCACACCACACAGCACAGTCACTATGTGGGGCTTGTATGAGACTGAAACCACAAAACTACCATAAAGCCCATTGTTAGCTTATTCAAACAGTCCCACAATGGCCCTTTGTATTGGTCAGCATTCTTAGCTGACAATAAATTCATTCCAGCAAGTTTCATCAGGAAAGCCTTTTTCAAGGGAAATTAGAAAGCTCATAGAATTGTTGGAAAGTTCCTTTTGGTAGGAAATAGTAATTAGAATGTCAGGTATCACTTAAACCTTTCTCAACTGGATCCTTCTCATTGGCTTTTGAATATGACTAAGTCTTTCCAATTAAAATAGAATACTTCTTTTCATATGATGTTCCTCTCCAGCTTCCACCTGTCTCACTCTTTTAGTTCACAGCTAAATTTCTCAGAATAATTTTTATAATGATTTTTACTCCATTTCTTCTATCCAGTTAACTTCACACACATTCAATCTATCTAACTTCTGAATATTCCACCAGATTTGCTGTTGTTAATGTATCCAATTACAGGCCTAGTGCTAAATATAACAAATACTTTTAAGTCTTCATCATACGTTACCTCTCAAATATATTGAATAGAGTGACCATGTCTTCTTTTTTGAAACATTTGCTTCTTTTGATTTTTGTGACTTGGTTTTTCTTTTGCCTTCTTCGATGCTACCCACCCTCCATCTCTTTTGCAAATTCATCCTTCTTTATTCACCTGTTAGATATTGACTTTATCATGTCATATACTTTTCTTAGAAAATCTCCTTCACACAGTTTCACTTGTCACCTCTGATATATCAATAACTCAAGTTTACATCTTCAGCTAAATCCTATGCTTTGAGCTCCAGACTTATGTATCTAACTGGTGCCTCGACATTTCCTCTTGGTTGTCTCAAAGGCATCTTGCAATGAACTACCCCAATCCTCCCTCCCTCCAGAAAACATGGTTTTCTTGTGTTGCCTCTTTTGGTGTATAACATCTTAATTTATCCAATTTCTCAAGTCATTACAGAAAAATTATTCTAGCAACTTCTCTTTACATCATATCTAATCAACACCAGATCAATTTTACCACCTAGGTTTTCCTTATATTCATCTGTTTCTCTCCATTCTTTCCATCTCATGACCACTGACCAAGACAGAGCAATCATCTCTCTCGTCTTCACCTTTAGAATAGCTTCTAATTTGTATTTCTCCTGCTCTCCCTCTAATCCTTTCTCCATGTGTAGGTGAAATGATCTTAAAAAATAATAGTTTTGTTCATGATCATTGCCTCTGTTTAAATATTCTGAAGGCTTCTCAGTGCAGTTAGGATAAAAGTTTCATCCTTCCATGACCACAAGGCTCTATATGATCTGGCTTCCCCTTGGATGTGGGCTTCATCTCAGACCAGGCATCCCTCACTTTCTCGGCTAGTCTTCTCATTTGCCATATTCTCTTCTGGCCTTCAGACCCTTGCATCTCTATTCCCTTTGCCTAGAATGCTCTTTCTTCTCCTTTTTGCCTAGTTATCTCTTACCCATTCTTCATACTTTAAACCAAGAATCACTTCCTGTTATTGAAAGATACCTTCTGTGATCAACTTGATCAGGATCCAAGTCTTACAGATGCTCTAGTTCTTTGCTCCTCTCTTGATGGTACCTGTCATGGTTGTTATTTCACATACGTTTGTGGGTGTTTTTTTTTTTGTAATTTAACTAGGTCAGGTATTAATAGGTCCAACTATTATGTCATACTATCATGCCTGTTACAGTGCTAGTAAACAGGCATTTAGTAAATGTGTGCTGAAATACAGGAAAGGGCTACATAATGTCAAAGATAATTGGGGATGGTAATAATAATTGGTAGGTATACACAGAACTGTTGAAATGTAATACAGGGATGACCTATCTTTGGTTTGAGGTGAACTCAAAGAGCTGGGTTTATCCAATCAAGACATACTTTCACATCAGGGTACCTTATTTTAAAATGGCTAATACAGCCCTGGCTGGTTTCACTCAGTAGTTAGAGTGTCAGCCCGCAGACCAATGAGTCATGGGTTTGATTCCAGTCAAGGACACATACCTGGGTTGTGGTTCATCCCTGACCCTGCTTGGGGTCTTGCGAGAGGCAACCAGTCAATGTGTCTCTCTCACATAGATGTTTTCCCTCCCTCCCTTCCTCCCTCCCTCCCTCCCTCCCTCCCTCCCTCCCTCCCTCCCTCTCTATCTGAAGATAAATAGAAAAATATCCTTGGGTGAGGATTAAAATAAAATAATAATAATAAAATAAAATGGCTAATACAATTACTAAGAAAGGATCGGTGGAGGTGTGGGTCAGGGTAAGGTTACTTAGTTTAGTTGAAGTGTTAATTTTTTACTTACCTTGAAAATAAAAGTTTTCTTCATGCTTTTTTTTCCTGTATAGAATGGCAAAATTGTCGCAAAGATTGAAGGAGCAAATGCACCACTTGTTAATCAAAAAATTATTAACTTGATCAATGAGGAAAGGAAAATTGCAGCAGGTGAAATGGTTCGCCCTCAGGTAATACTTTAGATTATTGACTATTTTGCTTAAAAACATGCATTACATCTTTTTTGTTGATTTTTTAAAGCATTTTTCCTAATTTTATAACTAGGTGTCTAAATGTTGCAAAGTTTCTGGGACATATTTTGGCAATATGAATCAAAGACCTTAAAAAATACATCTATCCTTTCAGCTATTACACTCTGCATACTTTTTTCCTAAAAAGATGAGAGAAATTTAGAAAAGGATATTTATTGCAGTGTTGTCTGTTTTAAAAATTTGGAATTAGGCAATGGAGAGTATGGTGGCGGTGTAGGTATATCTTGCTCTTGAAACTTTTTCCCGAAACCAAACTGGAAATAAAACTAAACTGGGGAACATTCACTTGGAATTACCAACTGAAGACTAGCTGAAGAAGTTTTTTAAAAAGGAAGGGAAGAGACGACCTTGAGACTGGTGGGAAGAGTGAGGTCGCAAGAGGGGCTGGCCCTGCTCCCACAGGAAACAGGCTGAGGGTATGGAGGGATATCTCTTTTGCGGGGGGCTTCCCCCTGAGAGGAGTGAGGCCTAGACCCCAAGTTGAGCTCCCCAGCTCAGAGCACAGAGCCAGGAACAGCCACCTACATAGCATCTGGGGCTTCTATTGAAAGGTAGTGACTTCTATCTGTCAAGGAGAGATGGAGCCTGCAGGAGTCAAATCCTACTCCCCCTCCCCCTTTTTAAGGGCCAGTGCACAAGATTTTTGTTCACAGTTACTCACCCTCAGCTTTGGTGGAGGAAGGGCAGTGCAGAGTGGAATCACCTGAGGAGAGTCTGGGGTGGGAGGCATTGGGGAGAGACATGGGAAAGTGGCTGCCAGGATCCCTGTGCTCAGTCATCCCCACTTTTATTATTCTTGTTCTCGTTTCTCTTTCCTAGATCTTTTTTCTTTTGTGATTGTTTTTGTTGTAGTTGTTGGGTTCTTTTGTATGTTTTTGTTTTGTTTTGTTTATTCTGTCAGCACCTGTACAACAGTTTGCACAACATGGTCAAGGTTGAGCTTCACAGCTAGCCAGCCTGAGGGAATATTCCACCCATGAAAGGGATAAAAACAATCAAAGCTGCATTACAGCAGGAGAGCCCAAATTGCTCACACAAGGGGCATTTCTAGAACATCTAGCTAAGGAGACAGCACCACTGTGTCCCATAGGAAACTTAATGAAAAAGGACACCTCACAAAGACTGGTAATCATTGCAGTTCTATCTAATACACCAAAACAAAGACAAAAAGACAGCTAAAATGGGGAGAGAAAAAAACAACCTGAAATGAAAGAAAAGAAGGAATCTTCAGAAAAAGAGCTAAATGAAATGGAAGCAAGCAATTTATCAGACATAGAGTTTAAAGTAATGGTTATAAGGATTCTCAAGGAACTTAGAACTACAGGGAACTTAGTGGAAACTACATCAGCATGAAAAAAAGTAGAAAGCATGAATAAAAACCAGTTGGAAATAAGGAATACCACATCTGAGATCAATAATACACTGGAAGGAATTAAAGGTAGGTTGGATGAAGCACAGGAATTAATTTGTGATTTGGAAGACAAGGTAGAAAAAAAATACCCAATCAGAGCAACTTAAAGAAAAAATAATTTTTAAAAAATGAGGATAGTTTAAAGGAACTTTAGGACAACATGAAATATAACAATATCCACATCATAGGGGTAGCAGAAAGAAAAGAAAATGAGCAAGGGATAGGAAACCTGTTTGAAGAAATCATGACAGAAAACTTCTTTAACTTGGTAAAGAAAAAGGTCACAAGTTCAGGAAGCACAGACAGTTTGTGCCAACAAATTGGACAAATTGTGCAACACAGATAAATTTCTAGAAACATACAATCTTCCAATACTTAGGAAGAAGAAGGAAATCCAAATAGACCAATAACAACTAATGAAATTGAAGCAGGAATAAAAAAAAAACAACTTACAACAAACATAAGGACTGGATGGATTCCCAAATGAATTTACCAAGCATTCAAAGAAGAAATAACAACTATCCTTTTCAAACTATTTAAAAAATTCAACAGGAGGGGAGACTTTCAATCTCTTTTTATGAGTCCAGCATTATCCTAATTAAAAAAACAAACAAACAAACAGATAAAAACACTACAGAGAAAGAAAATTATAGGCCAATATCCCTAATTAACATAGATGCTAAAATCCTCAACAATATATTAGCAAACTGGATCCCACAATACATTAAAAAGATTATATACCATGACCAAGTGGGATATATTCCAGGGATGCAATGTGGGTATAATATTGGAAAATCAATAAATATGATACATCACATAAACAGAATGAAAGGTAAAAACCACATGATTATATCAATAGATGTAGAAAAGCATTTGATAAAACCCAGAGCCCATTTTTGATAAAAACTCTCAGCAAGGTGGGAATAGAGGGGTCACACTTTAACATAATAAAGGTCATATATGACAAACTTACAGCCCACATCATATTCAAAGTGATAAATTAAAAGTTTTCCCTTAAGATCAGGAACAAGACAGGGAGGTCTGCTCTCATAACTCTTATTCAACATAGTGCTGGAAGTTCTAGCCATTGTAATTAGACAAAAAGAAGAAACAAAAGGCATCCTCATTGGAAAGGTGGAAGTAAAACTGTCAATATTTGTAGATGACATGGTATTGTATAGATAAAATCCTGAAGACTACACCATAAAACTACTTGATCAAAATTTATATCCAGAAATCAGTTCCATTTTTATACACCAATAATAAATTCTCAGAAAGAAAACTATCCCATTTACTATTGCAACAACAACAACAACAGCAAAAAAGATACTTAGGAATAAACTTACCTAAAGAGGTTAAAAACCTGTACTCAGAAAACTATAGGACATTAAAGAAGGACATAGAGCAGTGGTTCTCAACCTTCCTAATGCCGCGACCCTTTAATACAGTTCCTCATGTTGTGGTGACTCCCAACCATAAAATTATTTTTGTTGCTACTTCATAACTGTAATTTTGCTACTGTTATGTTTTAGGCGACCCCTGTGAAAGGCTCGTTCAACCCCCAAAGGGGTCGTGACCCACAGGTTGAGAACTGCTGACATAGAGGAAGATGCAAACAAGTGGAAGCATATGCCATGTTCACAACTGGAAGTAACATCGTTAAAATGTCCATACTACCCAAATCAATCTATAGTTTCAACAAAATTCCTATTGAAATACCAATGCTGGACTTCCAGTCAAGATGGCAGCATAGGTAAACATGGTACTTGCCTCCTTCCACAACCACATCAAAATTACTACTAAACTACAGAATAACCATCATTTAGAACAGCCTGAAATTGAGCTGAATGGAAATCCTACATCTACAAAATTAAAGAGGCTACACTGAGACTGGTAGAAGGGGCAGAGGTGTAGATGGGCTGGTCCCACACCCATGTGTGGCAGATACAAATCAGGAGGGATACCTCAGTTGTGAAGGTCCTCCAGAGGAACAAGGGGTCCCCATCCCACACCAAGTCCCCAGCTCAGGGTTCCAGTGCCAGGAAGAGAAGTCCCCCTAACTTCTGGCTGTATAAACCAGCAGGAATTGAGGCTCGGGGAGACTGAGCTTCTGGAGCTCCAGGCAGTTCCTCTTAAAGGGCCCACACATGGACTTACTTGGACTCCCTCCCTCCAGGCTCCAGCATGGGGTGGGCAGCATGAAAGGCACCAGAGACATATTGGGAAGAGCTGAATTGTTTGGCATTGGGCGGAGAGCTGGAGGGGCAGCTCTCTCCTGGATAGATGTGCTGGCAGAGGCCATTGTTCCTTGGGTGAGCTATTCCCCCACAAAGCCATATCTGAGATTCCAGAAACCTGGCTCACAATGTTTGCCCCACCTTGATGATTCCCTGAGACCCTGCCCTACCCAAATTTTGGGCCCACCCAAGCTATTTGGCCTGACTTGGCTCCTGCTTCAGATTTTCCTAAATTCTCTTGAACAAGCAGCATCTGGCCTCAGCAAGCCCCATACCTCCCACTAAGTGCCCCCATGCCTGTCACTAGAAGCAGCCCAGCCTTGGTTCACAGCTTGGTGTTGCTTGGGCACCTGCAAGTCCAGCACAAGAAGCAGTAATCTGCAGATTGCTCAAAAAATTTTTTTTGAGGGGTGCACCTTGAGGGCCCAGCTGGGGTGATCAGGAAGGCTGTGCCATTGGGCCCTACTGGATACCTACTACAGTAGGCCGCCCTACCAAGCCTAGGAGACATAGCAACTCTACCTAATACTTAGAAACAAACACAAGGAGGCAGACAAAGCGAGGAGACAAAGAATCATGTCCCAAATGAAATAACAGAACAAAAGTCCAGGAAAAGAACAAGAAGAAATGGAGATAAGCAATCTAACAGATGCAGAGTTCAAAACTCTGGTTATAAGGATGCTCAATGAACTTAGTGAGAATTTAAAAGAATTTCATGAGAACTTTAAGGAACTTAATGAGAACCACAAGAGCATAAAAAAGGACCAGTTAGAAATGAAGAATGTACTGACTGAAATAAAGAATAATTTACAGAGAATCGATAGTGAAGTAGGTAAAACCAAGAAGCAAACCATTGATTTGGAATATAAGGAAGCAAAACACACCTAATCAGAACAGCAAAAGGAAAAATGTATCCAACAAAATGAGAATAGTGTAAGGAGCCTCTGAGACAACTTCAAGTGTACCAACATTTGCATCATGGGGGTGCCAGCAAGAGGAGAGAGAGAGGAAGGAATGAAAAACCTATTTGAAAAAATAATGACAGAAATCTTCCCTAACTTGGTGAAAGAAATAGATATACAAGCCCAGGAAGCACAGAGAGTCCCAAACAAGATGAGCCCAAAGAGGTCTACACCAATACACATCAGCATCAAAATTCAAAAGGTTAAAGACAAATAGAGAATCTTAAAAGCAGCAAGAGAAAAGCAGTTAGTTACCCCCAACAGAGCTCCCATAAGACTGTCAGCCGATTTCTCAAAAGAAACTTTGAAGGGCAGAAAAGAGTGGCAAGAAATATCCAAAGTGATGAAAAGCAAAGACCTAAAACCAAGATTACTCTATACTGCAAATCTATCATTTAGAATCAATGACCATATAAAGAGTTTCCCAGACAAGAAAAAGCCAAAGGAGTTTATCACCACCAAGCCATTATTACATGAAATGTTGACGGGTCTTCTTGAAGAAGAACAAAAATATGAAAAATAAAATGGTAATAAGTACATATCTATCAACAATTGAATCTACAAACAAAATGAGCAAGGAGAACAGAAACAGGTTCATAGATACAAAGAACTTTTTGTTTGTTTGTTCAAACTGTTTTATTTGCTAACCTAATTGTCATTAAGATACATAAAGGCATATAGGCATAGTCTCTTCTCACCTGTTTTCTTCCTATCCCCCTGATTTTTCTGTGAGTCATCATAGAGCCAACTCAGCCCCCAGTAATAGCAGTGGTTTTTGTTTGTTTGTTTTTTAAACAAAATATATATAACATCATTTATTTGGATGGTCTTTAACTTTTCTTAAGAATATATTATAGTTTTTACAGTACAGGTATTGCATATCTTTTGTCAGATTTATCCTTAAATAACTCATAATTGTGATGCTATTGTAAATGATATTTTTTCAATTTCCATTTTTCATTGCTAATGTGTAGAAATAAAATTTTAAATATTCATCTCAAATCCTTGCTAAAACTCACTTAATTCTAATAGCTTTTTATTTATTTTTTATTTTTATTATTTTATTTTATTTTTAACTTTTCTTTATTGTTGAATGTATTACAGATGTTTCTCATTTTTCCCCCATTGACCCCGTCCTCCCCATTCCCGCCCCACCCTCCTGCCTTTCCCACACTGTTGTTTGTGTCCATTGGTTATGCATATATACATATAAATTCTTTGGTTTATTTCTTCCCATCTCCTAACCCCCTTCACTTTGAGGTTTGTCAGTCTAACAACCAATTTGTACTTCTTAATCCCTTCATCTTTTTCACCCATCCCCCCAACCCCCTCCTATCTGGTAACCAACAAAATTTCTCTGTATCTATAAGAATGTTTCTGTTCTGCTTGTTTGTTTTGTTTGTAGATTCAATTGTTGATAGATATGTATTTATTGCCATTTTGTTTGTTCATTTTTTAAAATCTTTTTCTTCAAGAAGACCCTTCAACATTTCATATAATAATGGTTTGGTGGTGATGAACTCCTTTAGCTTTTCCTTGTCTGAGAAACTCTTTATATGGCCATCGATTCTAAATGACAGCTTTGCAGGATAGAGTAATCTTGGTTATAGGTTCTTGCTTTTCATCACCCTGAATATTTCTTGCCACTCCCTTCTGGCCTGCAAAGTTTCTTTTGAGAAATCAGCTGACAGTCTTATGGGAACTCCCTTGTAGGCAACTAACTGCTTTTCTCTTGCTGCTTTTAAGATTCTCTCTTTGTCTTGAACCTTTTGCATTTTGATGATGATGTGTTTTGGTGTGGGCCTCTTGGGGTTCATCCTGTTTGGGACTCTGTGCTTCCTGGACTTGTATGTCTGTTTCCTTGACCAAGTTAGGGAAGTTTTCTGCCATTTTTGTTTCAAATAGGTTTTCGATTTCTTGTTCTCTCTCTTCTCCTGCTGGCACCCCCAAGATGTGAATGTTGGCACGCTTGAAGTTGTCCCAGAGGCTCCTTACACTATCCTCATTTTTTTGGATTCTTTTTTCTTTTTGCTATTCTGATTGGGTGTTTTTTGCTTCCTTATATTCCAAATCGATGGTTTACTTCTTGGCTTTACCTACTCTACTATTGAATCTGTGTAAATGATTCTTTATTTCAGTTAGTGCCTCCTTCATTTCTAACTGTGCATCCTTGATTTCTGACTGGTCCTTTTTTATGCTCTTGAGGCCTTCACTAAGTTCACTGAGGTTCTCACTAGTCCATTGAGCATCCTTATAAACAGTGTTTTGAACTCAGCATCTGTTAGGTTGCTTATGTCCATTTTGCTTAGTTCTTTTCCTGGAGTTTTGTTCTATTCTTTCATTTGGTACCTGTTTCTTTGTGTCCTCATTTTGGCTGCCTCCCTGTGTTTGTTTCTATGTATTACTTAACGAGAGGTATGAGGCTAGCTGAGACCAGATGCTGCTTGTTTGAAAGAATTTAGGAAAAGCTGAAGCAAGATCCAAGACAGGCCAATCCTATGGTAAAGCAACTGGCAACAGCTTGGGTGGGCCTGAAAGTTAGGTGGGGCGGGGCCTCAGGGAATCACCAGGAGGGGGCAAACAGTGTGAGCCAGGTTGCTGGAGTCCCAGATATGGCGGCTGTCTGCCCTCCCAGGGAAGGACTCACCAAAAAAACAAAGGCCTCTGATTGCACGTCTGTCCAGGAGAAGGCTGCCTCTCCAACCCTCACTCCAATGCCAAACAACTCAGTTCTTCCCCATATGACTCTGGTGCCTTTCAAGCTGCCTCTCCCATGCTGGAGCCTGGAGGGTGCAGTCCGAGTAAGTCTGTGCACGGGCCCTTTAAGAGGAGCTGCCGGGGGCTCCAGCCGCCTCAGCCTCAGTTCCTGCTGGTTTTTCCAGCCAGCAGTTATGGACACTTCTCTTCCTGGCACTGGAACCCTGAGCTGGGTGCCTGGTGTGGGACAGGGACCCCTCAGTCCTCAGGAAGGACCTTCCCAGCCGAGGTATCCTCCTAATTTTTATCCGCCACATGCAGGTGTGGGACCAGCCTGTCATGTCTCCGACCCTCCTACCAGTCTCCATGCGGCTTCTTCTTTAATTTCCTAGTTGTAGGACTTCCATTCAGCTTGATTTCAGGCAGTTTTGAATGATGGTTGTTCTGTAGTTTAGTTGTAACTTTGATGTGGTTGTGGAAAGATGTGATACCGCGTTTACCTACACCGTCATCTTCGATACAAAGAACATTTTGTTGGTTGCTAGATGGGAGGGGTGTCGGAGGGATGGGCAAAAAAAGTTGAAGGGATTAAGAAATACAAATTAGTTGTTAGCCTGACCAACCTCAAAGGGAAGTGGGGAGGAGGGACGGGAGTAGATAAATCAAAAACCTTATATGCATATATGCAAAACCAATGGACACAGACAATAGTATGTGGAAGGCAGGAGGGGGCGGGAGTAGGGAGGAGGGGGCTCAAAGGGGAATAAAAGAGGGGACATCTGTAATACATTCAACAATAAAGATAAGTTTAAAAAGAAAAAATATACCAATGCCATAATTCACAGATCTAAAATAAATATTCCACAAATTTATATGGAATCAAAAATGATCCTAAAGAGCTTCAGCAATCTTGAGAAAGGAAAACAAAGTTGGAGCTATTACACTACCTGATATTAAACTATATCACAAAGCTACTGTAATCAAAACAGCCTGGTACTGGAACAAGAACGGGCATATAGATAAATGGAATAGAACAGAGAGCTCAGAAATCAACCCATGGCAATATAGTCAATTAATAGTTGACAAAGGATGCAAGAGCATACAATGGAGTAAAAACAGTCTCTTCAATAAATAGTGTTGGGAAAATTGAACAGGTACATGCAAAAAAAGAAACTAGACCACCAACTTACACCACACGCAAGAATAACTCAAAATGGATAAAAGACTTGAGTCTAAGTTGCAAAACCATAAAAATTCTAGCAGAAAACATAGGCAGTAAAATCTCTGACATCCCCTACAACAATATTTTTGCTGATATGTCTCCGAGGGCAAAGAAAACACACGAAAATATAAACAAATGGGATGACATCAAACTATAATGTGTCTGCACAACAAAAGAAACCTTCAACAAAACGAAAAGGGAACCCACTCTATGGGAGAACATATTCACCAATGATTCAAGTGATAAAGTGTTAATTTCCAAAAATATATAAAGAACTTGTACAACTAAACACCAGGAAGACGAACAATCTAATTAACAATGGGCAAAGGACCTGAATAAACACTTCTTCCAAGAAGACATACAGATGACAAATAGACATATGAAAAAACACTCAAAGTTACTAATAATCAGAGAGATGCAAATTAAAATAACAATGATATATTACTTCACACCCGTCAGAATGGCTACTATTAGTAAATCAACAAACAAGTGCTGATGAGGATGTGGAGAAAAGGGAACCCTCGTGCACTCTTTGTGAGAATGCAGATTGTTGCTGTCATTATGGAAAAGAATATGGAGTTTCCTCAAAAAATTAAAAATAGAATTACCATTTGACAGCTATCCCACTACTGAGTATATATCCTAAGAATCCCAAAATACCAATCAGATAGAATATATGCTCCTGTATGTTTATAGCAATGTTATTTACAATAGCTAAGATCTGGAAACAGCTCAAGTGCCCATCAGTAGATGAGTGGATAAGAAAGCTGTGATATATTTATGCAGTGGAATACTATGCAGCTGTAAAAAAAAGGAACTTTTATCCTTTGCAGCAGCACCTATGGACCTGGAGATTATTATGCTAAGCGAAATAAACCAGTAAGAGAAAGACATATACCATGTGATCTCATGAATATGTGGAATCTATTGAACAAATTAAACTGATGAACAAAATAGTACCAGAGCATGGATTCATGGAACAGACTGACAAATGTCAGAGGGTGTGGCCTGAATAAAAGAAAGTGAAGAGATTAGGTAAAGAACATATATGCCTAACCTATGGACACAGACAATAATGTTGTTGGGGCCAAGGGGGTCGGGCATGGGCTGGGTGGTCGTGGGCAAATGGGGGATTGGAAGACATCTGCAATATTGTCAGCAATAAAAGTTTAAATTAAAAAACCAATTGGTATTAACCCAAATGCTAGCAACAGTAAATAGATTACATAAAATGTCTGTAATTTATGACATAAATTATACAAATCCCTAGTAGGATGTAGATACAGGCCAAGATAGATGAATAAAGAAAAGAGTATACTTTAATATGATATTTAGTATAAGACCCTCTGTGTGTGAAGTGTGTTACTGTGTAAGAAGAAATAAAATATTTTAAATCAAGGAATGAGCCATAAAGTATATGGAGGTATGAACATAATAGCACAAGAAAGTAAGCCACATTAAAAAATGATCGGAAATATAGGCAAATAAACAGGAGCAACTGGTGTTATTGAAATACACAATCACAAAAGCACCCAACAAACAACAGCAAAAAATGAGGGAAAGTATGAATTTAAGAAACAGAAAGTAGAGACTAACCATGAAATATTGAAAAATAAAAATGATGAGAAATATTTGCCCAAATTTGTGTAACTATTTGCTATAAAAAATGTCATTTTAAATCAAGAAGGGATAAACAATTTAATAAATAGGCTTAAGAATATTGGGTTTACTATTTGTATAAGAAATTTGTATAACTTCCTCATACATACATAAATAAACTACAGATGAATTAAAGAGCTGAAAATGCAGGAACTACGTATAAAAGTATTAAAAGAAAATATTGGCAAACTCTTATATTGTCATAGGTTGAGACAGATATAAAAAAGGAAAATTTGATAGATTTGATAATTTAAAACTTTGAAGTGCACTTTAAAATGTAAAAGGAAGGCAGTAAACTGGGAAATATGCTTGCGCTATGTGTCATTGTGCTAATAGTGATAGCGTGTACAAAGTATTTTATTAAGAGCATTAAGAAAAAATAACATTTTGATGGACAACTGACAATAGTGATTTTTCTTATCCAAGGATATTTTTCTTTACTTTTTCAGGGAATCTTTTCTCTTTTCTCTCTCTCTCTCCCCCCCTCCCTCCCTCCCCACTCCTTCCACTTCTTTTTTAAAATTACGATTACTAGTAATTATTGAAGACTTACTGTTTGCTAAGATTTGCAAACAGATCTCATTTAATTCTTACAGAAATCTTTTCACCTCCAGTTTTGTTGAGATATAATTGACAAATGACATTGCATTGGTTTAAGATGTACAACATAATGATTTAATATGTGTATATATTGCAAAATGATTATCACACTAAGGTTAGTTAACATCTGTCACCTCACATGATTACCTTTTTTTTCTTGTGATAAGAACTTCTAAGATCTCTCTTAGTGATTTTCAAATATACAATATAGTATTAATTATAGTCACCTTGCTGTATATTATATCCCAGAACTTAATTATAACTGGAAGTTTGTACCTTTTGACCACTTTCACCAAATTCCCCAACTCCCTACCCTCCACCTCTGGCAACCATTGTTCTGTTCTCTGTATCTGACTTCAGTTTTTTTAAGATTCTACATATAAGGGAGATCATACAGTATTTGTCTTTCTCTGACTTATTTTACTTAGCATAATGCCCTCAAGGTCCATCCATGTTGTCAAAAATGGTAAAATTTCATTTTTTTAAATGGATGAATAATATTTCATTGTATCTATATACCACATTTTCTTTATTCATCCATTTATGGACACTTAGCTTGTTTTCATATCTTGATTATTATAAATACAGTTGAGCCTTGAGCAACATGGGGGTTAGAGGAACTGGCCCTTGCACAGTCAAAAATCACTATATAACCTTTTTGTTGTTGTTAATCCTCACCAGAGGATATTTTTCCATTGATTTTTAGATAGAGTGGAAGGGAGGTGGGGAAAGAGATAGAGAGAAAAACATTAGTGTGAGAGAGACACATCAATTGGTTGTCTCCTTGCACGACCCTGACTGAGGCCAAGGATCAACCTGCAACCCAGGTACATGCCCTTGACCAGGAATTGAACTCATGACCCTTCAGTCCACAGGAAATGCTCTAACTGCTGAGCCAAACCATCCAGGCCCACTATATAACTTTTGACTCCTCCCAAACTCAATTTTTCCTCCATATCTAAGTGGAACTGGTTCTAGGATACCCTGCAAATACCAAAATCCACTGATGCTCAAATCCCTTATATGAAATGATATAAAACAATGCATACCATTGGCCCTCTGCTTCCATGGATTCCCAACTGTGGATTGAAAGTACTATTTTAGATTTGGATTTGGATGTGAAACTCAGGGATATGGGTGGCCAACTGCATGTTGGACACGTCTGTTATTTACCTTTATTATTTAATTGCCTTTTCTAACACAGCCCTGTCTGATAGTAATAAAATATAAACCACAATGTGAGCCATATGCATCATTTAAAATATTTTACTAGTCACATTAGAAACAATAAAAAAGAAACAGGTGAAATTAAATTTTAAAATCTTTTATTTAATCCAGTATATTCAAAAGGTTCTATTTAAAGATATATTTAATATAAAAAATAAGATATACTTCCTTCACTTTTTTATACTAAATCTTTGGGATATGTTGTGTATTTTTCATTTACAGTACATCTTCATTTGGACTAAACTTATTTCAAGTGTTCAGATAGGCTTAAGTGGTTAGTGGCTACCCTACTGGCCAACACAAGTCCAAAAATATAAAGCAGATCAATTTTAAAGTTATATATGGCATAACTGCCTTATTCCTGATTTTAATAAAGGTAAATGCTTCCAGTATAGTTATATCCAAATATTTTTGAGTATTCCAATGAGAATCTGAAGTTATTCATTCTCTTGTCAAAACAATGTTTATATGTAAATATATAAATATATATAGAATCACAGAAGCACTTTCAGGGCTTCTTAATAATTAAGACCCCCCCATCCCAATCCTGGCCCCCCATCCTTTCTAGTATTTTATTCTATAGTAGGAAATGGGCTATTATTTTGAGAAATATATATTTTTAAAGTTAAGGTAGTATCTTTCTGTTTCTAATTTACTAATAGCAATGGTCAGGAATGGATCTGAAACTTATTAAATGCCCTTTTGATCTTTTAACATGATAATTATGTATTTATTGTTTTCTTATTAACCTATGCTACTTATTTTATTCCTTGTATACTTCTTAAATTTTAAAGTTTTTTTAAAAAATTATTTCTAGCCCTGTCTGGTTTGGCTCAGCAGTTAGAGCATTGGCCTGCAGACCAAGGAGTCGCGGGTTTGATTCTGGTCAAGGGCATGTACCTTGGTTGTGGTTTGGTCCCTGGCCCAGGTCGGGGTCGTAGGGGAGGCAACTAGTCCATGTGTCTTTCTCACATCGATGTTTCTCTCTCTCTCTCTCTCTCTCTCCCCTCCCTCCTTCCCACTCTATCTGAAGATAAATGGGGGGAAAAATCCTCGGGTGAGGATTAAAATAAATAAATAAATAAATAAATAAATAAATAAATAAATAAATAAATGAAACATTTCTATATAGCATATATGCATTATTTCTGATAGTTCCCCTACCCCAACTTTTAAAATATTCTTTATTCTATTTTAGTGGAAAGTTTGGGAAAAGTAGTGTTAAATAAATGCTGGCATATTTCCACTTTACCTTGGATTATAAATATTTATTAGAAATAAAATATCTAAACACTCACTATCAAATTAAAATATAACTGTTTTATTTGCATTTTTCTCCCATAGTATCATGAAATTACATTTGTAGACTCAGATACAGAAGGTGCTGGGGAAGCATTCAATGAAAATGTTGGTAAGAAAAGTTAAAGTAATGGCAAGGGATTTGTGTATATGGATTCTTATTACAGCATCACTTAAAGCAGCAAAGAGCTGTTAATGACATTAGTATTAATTGATAAAAAATCTGGTAAGATAAATGATGATTTGTGCAATACTATCCTCAGCTATTAAAAAGAAACCTCTTTTGCTCCCCTTCCCTTTTCTTAGGTCTCTATGCCTGGAGCCTTTCAGAGGTTACCCAGGCAAAACCAGAGGTAACTAATCTGGACAGTAGCGTCCTCTTATTCCATCCTTCAACTTGTGAAAATAATCTCTGTCTTGATGACCTATATTCCCAGTTTACTTTACAGTTAATAACTTCCTGCCTTCACTTGATTGTCCGTGTGGGTCTGTGAGTGTGCATTCGTCCTCCAGAGGGAGTAGAGGCAAACACATCTAAGAATGTGTAGATAAATGTGGATAAATCCATAATGGTAACTCCATTAGACTGTGATGTTTGCATGCATTTGAAACTCCACTCACTAATAATACTGAGCTGAATGGATCAGGGGTGTGATTCTAATTTATGTGAATTTTATTAAAATAACAAGTACCCACCTACTCTGTTTTTTTGTGGGTTTTTTTTCTTATTTGCTTATTGACTACAAATTCTTATGAATGTTTCTCTTGTATGCAAATATAGGAAGTACACTTTAATGCCAAATAGAAACTCTTTGGTAGTTGAAATGCCATAATAAAAACAAAGCTGTCAATGGACAAAAATTCACTGGACATTAGAAGTTTATATTTTTAATTACCAAAACCTTCATTATCTAGATTTTGTGCCAAGAAAATGAAATTCTTCTATTTACTTTTTCCTAGACCAACTGCGCAGTATTGCTATTATTAAACCTGAGGCTGTGAGTACTGGAAAAACTATAGAAATTAAAGAAAAAGTAAGTAATATTTTGCAAAATAGTTTAAATTAATTTAAAAATAACAACTCCTTAATTGTCAATTTAGAGATAAGCTTATCATTTAGAGTAAAATAGAACATAATGAACTTCTGGTGCCTCTAATGGCTTTGAACATTTTGTCTTTACAAAGGCTAGATCCATTCAGCCATCCTTGTTTAAATAACTCGGTTCTTATATTGGATTGTAACAAATGTTTTTTCACGCTGAATAATTAACAATGCAAATTTTCTATAAGCTCATATTAACTTGCTTTATTCTCTGTATGTTGTCATAAATGTATGATCCTTTATAGATACACGATAATTTAAGAATGCATTCAATATTTTGCTTTAGAGCAAAAATACTTTTTTTTTTGAGGAAAATTGCATTCTAATCCCAAGGTCAGCAGATGTTTTCTATAAAGGGCCATTCAGTAACTATTTTCAGGTATGTGGGGTGTATGATCTCTGTCACAACTTTGTGATCATGTGGAAAAAGCACCAGCAGACACTATGTAAACAAATGGGTATGACCATGTTCCAATAAACTTTTTTTTCCAGAAATAGGCAGTGGGCCAGGTTTTGGCTACAGGCTATAGTTTGCTGACCCCTGAACAACACTTTGTGTTGAAACAACAAAATTATATTGAAATCTGAATGAATGTTGCATGTGCAGTAGAGATCACATAGGGAGCTATGCTAGGAGGGGTTGTGTATGTCTTGATGAACTTTTCATCATACATTCTCTCTTTAACTATAGTAGCATTATCATTGATTAAACTACAAAAATGTAGATGGTCCATGGGTCATGGTATATATATTCTCTCTTACAATTATGAGTTGATTTAATTAATAACATTCTCTATGTATAGCCCTTTTTATCCCCAGATTGGTGTGTATGTGAGAGGGGGGATACCAGATTGTACCCCAGTCCCCTCTGATTTAACTACTAAGGGGCATGACAACAGCCTTCTTTGTCTCTATATTTTTGAGCCTCTTAAAATGTAGTGTTGAGGTCTTTATATAAAATACATTGACATCTGGGTGGTATGGTATGCCTAGGATACAAATGTCCTTGACTTGTTTTGCATGTGGTCCCATAACCTCTGGATCTGACCTTACTCTCTCATTGAAGATTATCAATGCAGGATTTGTCATAGAAGCAGAAGATAAGAGAGTGCTCACTGAAAATCAAGTGAGGGACTTCTATAGTCAAACAGCAGATGAGGTAAGAATGTTATAAAAAAAAAAGCCACTGAGTTTTCAAATACAGTAGATTCTTATAAGTTTTAGATATTCATTATAGAAAAGCAAATGAATAAGTGTGACCAACCAAATAAACTTCTGGTGTCCCTGTTGGTGTCCATATCATGATAATGTCAAAGATAGTGGCTCTGGATAAATCTCTAGAAATAGTAGCAGTTGAGTAAAAGTGGATGATCTGATTGTGTTCTTTTGGAGTGAAGAGCTCCTTATGTTATGTCCTCTAAGACTCCCTGCATGAACCCTGGAAGTAAATATCCAGGCATTTCCTATAGATTTTTGTCCCAGGTTGAAGGCTCCTTGTCATACACTTTACAGGAAAGGTTTATTCTTTCTGTACACAAAGTCTTTCTCTCAAGCTACTTTAAAAAAATGTATTTTCTTTATTGATTTTGAGAGAGAGAGGAAGGGAGAGGGAGAGAGCGAGAGAAACATTGATGAGAGACAACATTAATTGGCTGCCTCCTGCATGCCCCCCACTGGAGATTGGGCCCACAACCTGGGCATGTGCCCTGACCAGGAATTGAATCAGTGACCTCTTGGTGCATGGGTCAACACTCAACCAGTGAGCCACATTGGCCCAGCTCTCTCAAGCTATTTTTAAAATTCTCTCTTGCCTGGGGGAATATGATAAAGGCAGTGCTGTGTATTAGAAAGTACAGTGGCTTAGGGGTCAGTAGATATAGATTCTACAAATCCACTGTCCATTATGGTAGCCATTAGATACATGTGTCCGTTGGAATTTAAATTCATTAAAATTAAATAAAAATTCAGTCTCAGTTGCACTAGCCACAATTCAAATGCTCAATAGCTGCATGTGGCTGCATATGTTGGAGAGCACAGGACATGTTTGTCACCACAGAGACAGTTCTACTGAATATCACTTTGTAAACTAGCTACACTCAAAACATCTCTCTTGGCCCCAGGAAAGGGTTGGACCAGCAACAACAGCATCACCTGGGAGCCTTTGAGAAAATCCAATTTGTGGGCCTCACCATAAGTCTACTGAATCATAAAGTTTGAGATTGGACCCCAGAAACCTGTGTTTACATAACAAGCCCGTCACATGACTAGAAAACTTCCTAAAGTTTGAGAATAATTATTAGACTATCTTTAAGATCAGTCCCTGTAAGCTATGAACTTTTATCCTTGAAAGATGTGTTTGTTAACAGGAGCTTTATAGGGTTACCATTCCCTTGCTCAGTGATCATGAAGGGGAAGATACTACTTGACTTAGGTGGTAGCTGCCATGTTAGTCTATCCATTTCAGGGTTCTGAACAGTTTATCATTTTATTTTGTAGCCTGACTTTGAAGATTTTGTTACTTTAATGACAACTGGCGTAAGCTATATTCTAGTTGTATCTCAAGACAATGAACAAAAACCTCCCTGGGAAGAAACTGTATCTACTCCTGAGAATAAAGAACCTAAAGAACCATCTGAGGATCAACATGAGATGACCACACCTACAGTGATGAAGAAGAGGTGGGACAGGTAGCTTGAGACCAGGAATTTATGATTTACAAGGTCTTAGTAGGAAATGGAAGTGATATCCAAATATCTCAAAATCTAAAGACAAACACATTTATGTTGAAGCCACAAGTATTTCTCATAGTCAATCTAAAATACTTTATATTCAGCAAAGCTGGGATTGCCCTGGAAGTTTATATCAAGAGGATTAGCAAGGGAAAACTTTACCATTTGTGTTTCTACAGCTGGGCATACCAGTCTGGCCTCACTGGCTGGGTCTCCAGGGGTAGACTAGGGTCATGCATAATCTCTCCCAATCCTGTTTCCTCTCTCATTTCCCCATATTCCACTTACACCTTTTCCTGTGCCCTGAAGACATCAAACATACTCTGCCCTTTTGCTTATGGCAGTTAGTGGTTATACATTGCTAAGAATGAAGTAGTTGTATATTTTTGTTAAGGGCTTTTTAAATATTTGAGACCAAATGTAAGTAATTTATAGAATGTTAGTTTTTATGCACTACTATTTGTGCTTTTTATTCCTCTGAAGACTCAGAAAATCCAGAGTTTAATACAAAGGCTATCTGAGTTGTGACTGAAGGAAAGGTGGGTGAGCAGGAATAAATTGAGGTTAGCTAACTCTTGAGGCTTCATGATATGTGTCTTCCTATGCTGAGCAACCCACCTCCATTGCATTTTCTGGCCGGGAATCTCCACAACTTTCCTCATTGTGTTATTAATGAATTTTATTGGCTTTTCTTAAGTACTAACATCTGCTGATTCCTAGCAATGTCATAATTTTTTAGGTAGCATGGAGACCCTAATATCACTCAATCCAAGTTTTACATAGGATAGAGAAACTCACTAAGGTAAATCAACTGCTGACAAAGGGCTTTAAAGTAAGTGGTACTTACTTTAATAGTTTTAAGGGAAAATGATAATCAGTTGCCAAAAGGAAAGGTTGGGAGGATATCCAAGATGGCAGCAGATTAGGTGGAAGCTACACTCACTGCCTCGTAGGTCTAAACTGGAATTACAACTAAAGTATAGAAAAATCATCCTGAATAACCAACTGAAGACTAGCTGGGGAGAAGTCTTATACTCAAGTACTCTTTCTGTACTTACAGAAAGAGCCACATCAAGACTGGTGGGAAGTGTGGAAGTGTAAGAGGGATGGCCAGGCTCCTGTGGGGGGCAGCTGAAGTTCTGGAGGGATATATTAGCTGTATGGGATTCCCCCTCAGGAGTCTGGGGTCTAAACTCCAAATTGGGCTTCCAGCCCAAAGCACCAGAACTGGGAAAGGCACCCACATAACATGTGGCTGTGAAAAGCAGCAGGGTTTCTGTCTATCAGGGAAAGATGGCTAGAAATGCAGGCCAATGCCAAAAGGGCAGAGCAGACTAGAGCTGAGTGAGGAGAATCTAGGGTTGATGGCTCTGGGAAGAAAGCTGAGAGGTCAGTCACCAGGATCCCTGTGCTGAGACATTCTCCCATGTTGCAGAAGCCATCTTTCTCAGGCAGAGCATTCTCCTCCTTGCAGTATCAGCCTGGGGGGAAACAATAGCCCTACCCTTTGGAAAACCCTCTCTATGGATTTTAAGCCCTGCTGAGGAGTACAACCAGAAGCTATTTAAGTGATTTACCCTAAGAGATAGTCTGCAGGCAGGGATGGATCTGCTTTGAGACTTTGGCTGACCTGCCCCTGGGTCCAGTGCTAGTAAAAGAAGACCTTGGTGTGCAGCTTGGTCCTTTCCACATGCACACAGGCCCAGTAGAGAGAGCCACAAGCTGTGGATCACTGATAGCTTCAAACAGGTTGCCCAGGGCCAGTCTGATATTGTCCTGCACCAGAGTCACTTCAGAGAGGCCCAGAACCAATGCACCCAGTGGTCAGCTCCAGACGACAGAGCAAGATCCAATAAGCTTCACAAGCAGCATATCCACAGGGGGATCTCAGCAGTCACCAATCACTGCTGAGGCAAATTCCCCATTGTGTGATCAGCACCTGCACAGCAGCTTGAACACTCTGTAGGGGATTGAGCCTCATTGTTAGCCAGCCTGAGGGGAAATCCCACATAGGAACATGCCAATAGCAATCAAGACTCAATTACAATAGAAGGGTCCACATAAGGCACACAAGGGTCATTCATAGAGCACCCAACTCAGATGATCAGGGAGACTGCATTGCTGGGTTTTATAGGTCACCTATTATATAAAGCCACTTTACTAAGTCTGGGAATCATAACAGATCTACCTAATGCATAGAAACAAACACAAAGAGGCAGTCAAAATGGGGAAACAAAGAAATAGTCCCAAAAGGAAGGAACAAGAGAATTCTCCAGAAGAAGAAATAATTGAAATGGAAGCAAGCAATTTATCAGATATAGAGTTCAGAGTAATGATTATAAGGATGCTCAACAGCATGAAAAAGGAACAGTCAGAAATGAAGAATACTATATCTGAAATAAAGAATACACTGGAAGGAATAAACAGTAGCCTCAATGTAGCAGTGGATCAGATCAGTTATTTGGAAGACAAGGTAGAAAAAACACCCAATTAGAGCAGCAAAATATGACTGACAACATCCCTAACCTGGTGAAGAATAGACATACAAGTCCAGAAAGTGCACAGAGCCCCAAATAGGATGGACCCAAAGAAGCCCACAACAAGACACATCATATTTAAAATGGAAAAAGTTGAAGACAGAGAGAATCTTAAAAGCCCTAAGATAAAGGCAGTTAGTTACCTACAAGGGAGTTCCCATCAGACTTTCAGTTGATTTCTCAACAAAAACATTTCAGACCAGAAAAAAATTGGCATAAAATAGTGAAAATGGCAAAAAGCAAGGACCTACAACCAAGGCTACTACCAAACAAGGCTATCATTTAAAGTTGGGGGAGAAATAATGAGATTTCCAGACAAGAGAAAGCTAAAGGAGTTTGCTACCACCAAACGAGTATTATAAGAAATGTTAAAGGGCTTACTTGAAGAAGAAGAAGAAGAAGGAGAAGGAGAAGGAGAAGGAGAAGGAGAAGGAGAAGGAGAAGAAGGAGAAAAAAAGAAAAAGAAAAAGTAACAGAATAATATAATTAAGAAAGTAAAACAGCAAGAAATATGTACCTATAAATGATCACTTTACATGTAAATGGCTTAAATGTGCCAATCAAAAGACATAGGTGGCTAAATAAATATGAAAACAAGACCAATGTATATGTTGTCTTCAAGAGACCCCCATCAGAACAAAAGATACACACAGACTAAAATTAAAGGGATGGTAAAAGATATTTCATGCAATTGGAAAGGGGAAAAAAAGCTGGGTGGCAATATTTATATCTGACAAAATAGACTTTAAGGCTATAGTAAGAAACGAAGAAGAACACTACATAATGATAAAGTGAGCAATCCAACAAGATGACATAACCCTTGTAAACTTTTATGCACCTGACATAGGAGCACCTAAATATGTAAAGCAAATCTGGATGGACATAAAGGGAGAGATTGACTGTAATACAGTTACAGTAGGGGATTTTAACACCCCATTGACATCAATGGACAGATCTTCCAGACAGAAAATCAACAAGAAGATGGCGACCTTAAATCAAACTACATCAAATTGATTTAATTGATATCTTCAGGGTACTTTACCCCAAAACTGCAGAATACATATTCTTTTCAAGTGTCCATGGAACATTTTCTAGGATTGACCACATGTTAGGACACAAAACAAGTCTCAATACATTTAAGAAGTATTAAATAATTTCAAGCATCTTCTCTGACCAGTAATGCTATGAAACTTGAAATCAATCACAAGAAGAAAACTGTAAAACACACAAAGCCATGGAGGGTAAATAACATGTTACTAAACATTGAAAGGGTTAAATCAAGGAAGAAATCTAAAGATACCTTGAAACAAATGAAAATGAGAACACAACAACCCAAATTCTGTGGGACACAGGGAAAGAAGTCCTAAGAGGGAAATTCATAACACTGAAGATCTATCTCAGAAAAGAAGAAAAGCCTAAATAAACAATCTAACTTTATACTTAAAGAAACTTGAAAAAACAACAAGTAAAGCCCTGAGTGAGCAGAAGGAAGTAAATAATAAATATCAGAGCAGAAATAAACAAAATAGAGTTCAAAAAATGCAAAAGATCAATGAGACCAAGAGCTGGCTCTTTGAAAAGATAAACAATATTGGTAAACCTTTAACCAGACTCATCAAGAAAAAAAGAGAGAGGATCCAAATGAATAAAAGCAGAAATGAAATAGCAGATGTAACAATTGAGACAAAAGAAATACAAAGAGTTGTAAGAAAATATTACTAACAAGTATATGCCAACAAATTGGACAATCTGGACAAACACATAAATTTCTAGAAACATACAGTCTTCTAAAACTAAATCAGGAAGTATAAGAAAACCCAAATAGACAGATCACAACTAGTGAAATTGAAGCAGTAATAATAATAATTTAAAAAAACTCCCAACAAACAAAAGCCCTGGACTGGATGGCTTCACAGTTGAATTTTACAAAACATTCAAAGAAGAACTAACAAAGAAGAACCTAGCCTTCTTAAACTATTCCAAGAAATTCAAGAGGGGTGAAGACTCCGAAGCTCATTTTATGAGGGCAGGCTTATCTGAATCCCAAAACCAGATAAACACACCACAAAGAAAGAAAATTATAGACCAATATCCTGAGGAACATAGATGCTATTATCCTGAACAAAATATTACCAAACTGAATCCAGTAATACATTATAAAGATCATACACCATGATCAAATGGGATTTATTCCAGGGATGCAAGGTTGATACAAGATCCATAAAACAAAATGAAGGATAAAAACCACAGGACTATATCAATATATGCAGAAAAAGCATTTTATAAAATCCAGAACCCATTTGTGATAAAACCCCCAGCAAAGTGAAAATAGAAGGAATGTAGTTTAATGTAATAAAGGCCATGTATCACAAACCCACAACAAACATCATACTCAAAGGGCAAAAACTACCAGTGTTCCCCTTAAGAACAGGAACAAGAGAGGGATGTCCACTTTCACCACTGATATTCAACATAGTACTGGAAATCCTAACCACAGAAATCATGCAAGAAGAAGAAATAAAAGGCATCCAAATTGGAAAGGAAGTAAAACTCATTATTTGCAGATGACATGATACTGTATATAGAGAACTGTAAAGATTCCACCAAAAATTACTAGAAGTGATCAATAAATTCAATTAAGTAACAGGATACAAAATAAATATCCAGATATCAGTTGCATGTTTATGGACCAATAATGAACTATCAGAAAGGAAAACTAAAAAAAAAAAAAGTTTCCATTCACAATTGCTTCATAAAGAATAAAATACTTTGGCCCTGGCCGGTTTGGCTCAGCGGTTAGAGCATAGGCCTGCGGCCCAGAAAGACCCGGGTTCGGTGTCTGCTAGGGGCATGTACCTCGGTTGCGGTTTGTCCCCGGCCCTGGTTGGTCGTGCAGGTGGCAGCCACTCGATGTGTCCCTTTCATGTCGATGTTTCTCTCTCTCTCTCTTCCTCTCTCTCCCTCCCACTCTACCTGAACAAAAAGTGAAAAAATGTCCTAGGGTGAGGATAAAAAAAAAAGAATAAAATACTTTGGATAAACTTAACCAAGGATATAGAAGACCTATACTCAGAAAATTATAAGAGACTGAAGAAAGAAATTGAAGAAGATACAACTAAGTGGAAGCATATACCATGTTCATAGATAGGAAAAATGAACATTATTAAAATATCTGTATTACCCAAAGCAATCTACAGATTCAACACTGTTCCTATCAAGATACCAATGGCATATTTTATAGAACTAGAGCACATATTCCAAAAATTTATATGGAACCACAAAAAACCATGAATGGCAACAGCAATCTTGAGAAAGAAGAACGATGTTGGAGGAATCACACTACCTGGTATCAAAGTATACTACAAAGCCATCATAATCAAAACATCATGGTACTGGCATAAAAACAGACATAAATCAATGGAACAAAATAGAGAGCCCAGAAGTAAACCCACACCTTTATAGTCAGTGAATATTTGACAAAGGAAGCAAAATCATGCCACAGACTAATGGTAGTCTCTTCAATAAATGGTGTTGGGAAAATTGGGCTGATAAGTGCAAAAAATGAAAGTAGACCACCTTCTTACACTGCAAGAATGAACTAAAAATGGATTAAAGACTTAAATGTAAGTTGCGAAACCATAAAAATCCTAGAAGAAAACATAGGTAGTAAAATCTCGGACGTTTCTTCTAGCAATATTTTTTTTGGTATATCTTCTTGGGCAAGGGAAATTAAAGAAAAAATATACAAATGGGACTACATGAAACTTAAAAGTTTTTGCACAGCAAAGGAAACCATCAACAAAATGAAGAGACAACCAACCGAAAGGGAAAACATATTCGCCAATAATACATGTGATAAGAGGTTAATATCCAAAATTTACAAAGAACTCATAAAACTCAACACCAAAAAAAAACCAACAAACAATCCAATTTAAAAATGGGCAAATGGCACTGGCCGGTTTGGCTCAGTGGTTAGAGCATCGGCCTGTGGACCAGAGAGTCCCAGGTTCGGTTCCCGCTAAGGGCACGTACCTTGGTTGCAGTTTGTCCTCGCCCCGGTTGGGGTCGTGTGGGTGGCAACCACTAGATGTGTCTCTCTCACATTGATGTTTCTCTCTCTGTCTTCCTCCCACTCTCCCTCCCACTCTGTCTGAAGATAAATGCAAAAAATATCCTCGGGTGAGGATTAAAAAAAATGGGCAAATGATCTGAATAGACACTTCTCCGAAGAGAACTTGCAGATGGCCAATAGACGTATTAAAAGATTCTCAGTGTCACTAATCATTAGAGAAATACAAATTAAAACCACAATGAGATGTGACCTCACACCTGTCAGAATGGCTACCATCAATAAATCAACTAACAGCAAGTATTGGGAAGGATGTGGAGAAAAGGGAACCCTCGTACCCTTTTGGTGGGAATGCACATTGCTGAAGCCATTGTGGAAAGCAGTATGGCATTACTTCAAAAAATTAAAAATACAATTGCTTTAAGACCCAGCAATTCCACTTCTAAAGAAACCTGAAACACTAATATCGAAAGAATATATGCACCCCTATGTTCATTGCAGCATTATTTACAATAGCCAAGATTTGGAAGCAACCCAAGAGTTCATCAGTAGATAAGTGGATAAAACAGCTATGGTACAGTGACACAATGGAATACTACTGGGCTTTAAAAAGGAAGAAAATTTTACCCTCTGGGACAGCATGAACGGACTTGGAGAATATCATGCTAAATGAAATAAACCAGTCAGAGAATGACAAGTATCATATGATTTCACTCATATGTGGAATTTAATGAAAAAACTAAATTAACAAGCAAAATAGACACAGACTCATAGAAAGCAAGCTGAAACCTCTGGTGGGGGTGGAGGGCATTGGGGTCGGGGAGCGGAGCGATTGAACAAAAAGAAAAAAAGAGAAAGAATTCATGAACATGGACAAAAGTGTGGTGATTTCCAGGGGGAGGGGTGTGGGTGGAGGTGGAAGAGGATATAAGGGGGATGAATGGTGATGGAAAAATAAATTAAAAGAAAAGAAAAGAAAAAGAGAAAGTTTGGATAGACAGCATTTGGCTCAAAAGATACCAGATTTCATAGCAGAATGTTGGGGAAATTAAAAAAATAGTTCTGTGAAACACTCAATGCAACTGACATAAGAGAAGTCTGTGTTACATTGTTCATGTAAGTCTCCATTATACCAGTTTTGAGAAACAGTTGTCTCCAATTTTTCAATACCCACATAATAGGATGAACAATTTAGACAATAGTAAGGGTGGGGGTGGAGTGAGATGTGATAATCTTGTTTTGACAAAGTCTGCAGTATTTTTTCCCTAAACTTAGAGATTCCATTTGCCTTTTGCTTTTGTTTATCCTGAGCAGTAGCCACAAGCAGACAGCATGGAATGGTGAGGATTATGTTGGTGTAGAAATCAGTTTCACAGCTCTCGTTCTGGAGGTGACACCTAACAGGTGCTGTGCCCTTCCACAGGTGCTGTGCCATCTTTTAAGTAGATCTAGAACCTAAAGAATCAAGGATGAAAACTCTCATGAGTAATTTACACATTTGTTCACTTTTATTCTTTTATTTTTTTTACCTTTTTTTCCTTTTATTGATTTGAGAGAGAGAGGAAGTGAGTGAGAGAGAGAGAGAGAGAGAGAGAGAGAGAGAGAGAGAGAGAGAGACATCAATGAGAGAGAACATCAATTGGCCGCCTCCTGCATGCCCCCCACTGGGGATCAGGCCCACAACCTGGGCATGTGTCCTGACTGGGAATCAAACTGGTGACCTCTTGGTGCATGGACCGACGCTCAACCTCTGAGCCATAGTGGCCAGACCACTTTTATTCTTTATTGCCACCCTCCCCCACCTCAAAGCCTCTCCACCTTCCTCTCTGGGTAGTGGGTAATGGGGTTGATGCAGAGGAGAAGTTAAGAGCAGTTAGACTGGGAGTGATAGGTAACCCCTTCTGTGAACATGAGCTAGTCACAGGACAGCAGAGCCCCAGGCCTTTGTCAGGTTGGTTATCCCTGCAGAGAAAAACACAGTTTGTGAACCCATATGATGTGGAAAAAATTTGTCTATGCCAACAATGCCCACTTGATTCAATGGCTGGCCAGGGACAAGTGAGGAAAAACTGGGAAAACAAGACACAGGAACCCAGGTTTCTCACCCAGATTCCAAATTTATCCATGATGACTTTTTATCACATTATTTATATTATCCGTTTACATGTCTGTCTCCTTAATCAGTCTGTGTATTAAAAACCCAAAGGACAATGTTGTTTATCTTTGCTTTCCAGACCTTCTTCAGAAGAGAAAGGTGTGGTTCCTTAGCTGCATTGCTCAGAGTAATATAAACAGTTTCTGGCAGTCTTCACTCATTCACTCATTCGTTCATTCACTTACACATTCTGTTATGCATCCTTCAATTCATCTAATATTTATTAAAGTTCTATGTGCCAAGTCCCGAAGATACCAACATGAGGAAAAAATTAGATGATCTCTAAGGTCCCTTTTAGCTTTACATCTTTTTTTTTCTCAATATTTATTTATTTATTTTTGTTACAGATGTTTCTCTGACCCCCCCCCCCCCCCCGTCCCCGACACCCTCCTCCCCATCCTGCAGCTTTACACCGTTATGACCGAGGGAAGATAAAAGTTCCTACTTCCTATAATTGTATTTCTCTCTCCATAGAATGTATCTATCCTATTCTTGATAATCCATTTATTCCTATACATGTCATAGCTATAGAGAGCTAGTCTTTCTTTTATAAAATTCTAGTTTAAATGAAAGATAATAGATACAATTTCTAAAATAATCTTGGAAAGTGTTACTGGGATCAGAGCAGTCTGAATTCTTAACTTTAACCTTTATTCTGATCTCCAGACATGTCTGGTCTCTTCAGAATCAATGGGAATCTGTACTAGTATGCAGTTGGCCATATTGATGCCTGGAGTTCACTGGGCCTCCTGACTCCTGAAAGTCCAAGACAGAGCTGACTGGGATTACTGAATTCCCTGCCTTTGAAGCTCAGCTATCTAAGGGCTTTTTCTAATTGTTCCTGTGTATGGGAATGACAGCCTGCTTGATTGTAGCCTAGAGGCCATTTTTTCCTTCCAAATACATGATTTCTAACACCTAACACACCAAGAAACAGACATAAGCCTCAAGAAGCCAACATAGAAAAATGACTATCCACCCAAAGGAACCAAGCATCCAGAGAAAGGAAGATCTACACAAAAATCAAAACACAAGCACAAAAAAAGAGAACTGCCAGGGACAGAAAAATCCTTAATTAAATACTACTACTACTACAAGGCATCCATATTGGAAAGGAGGAAGTGAAACTGTCACTATTCACAGAAGACATGATATTGTACATAGAAAACCCTAAAGACTACACCAAAAAACTACTAGATTTAATAAATGAATTTGTCAAAGTAGCAGGATACAAAATTAACATCCAGAAATCGATGGTATTTTTATACACCAATAATGAATACTCAGAAAAAGAAACTAAAAAAAAACAAAACACCACAATCCTACTTACCATTGCAACAAATAAGATACCTAGGAATAAACTTGAAAAAAATTTATTTTTATTTTTATTAATTTATTTTTGTTACAGATGTTTCTCCTTTTTTCCCCATTGACACCCTCCTCCCCATCCACCCACCCCATCCCCAGCTTTGTTGTCCATGTCCATCAGTTATGCATATATGCACTTAAGTTCTGTGGTTTATCTCTTCCCTCACCCCCTCTTCTGAGGGGTGTCAGTCTATACCCTACTTCCACATCTCTGGGTCTACCCTGTTCCTCAGACTGTTATGTTCATTATATTCCACAAATAAGTGAGATCATGTGATATTTGTCTTTCTCTGCTTGGCTTGTTTCTCTTAGGATAATACTCTCCAGGTCCCTCTATGTCATCTCAAAGGATAAGAGATCTTTCTTTCTTACAGCTGCATAGTACTCCATTGTGTATATGTACCACAGCTTTTTTATCCATTCATCCACTGATGGATGCTTGGGCTGTTTCCAGATCTTAGCTATTGTAAATAGTGCTGCTATGAACATGGGGGTACATGTATTCTTTCTACTTGGTGTTTTAGGCTTCTTAGGGTATATTCCTAGAAGTGGGATCACTGGGTCAAATGGCAATTCAATTTTTAATTTTTTTCAGGTAACACCATAGTGTTTTCCATGGTGGCTGCACCAGTCTACATTCCCACCAGCAGTGTACTAGAGTCCCCTTTTCTCCACACCCTCGCCAACACTTGTTGTTTGATGATTTGTTGATGGCAGCCATTCTGACGGGTGTGAGGTGATACCTCATTGTTGTTTTAATTTGCATCTCTCTGATGATTAGTGATGTTGAGCATTTCTTCATATGTCTCTTAGCCATTTGTATGTCCTTTTTGGAGAGGTGTCTATTTAGTTCCTCTGCCCATTTTTTAATTGGGTTCATTGTCTTCCTTTTGTTGAGTTGTATGAGCACTCTATATATTTTGGAGATTAACCCCTTATCTGATGTATCATTGGCAATTATGCTCTCCCATAGAGTGGGTTCCCTATCTGTTTTGATGGTTGTTTCTTTTGCTGTGCAGAAGATTTTGAGTTTGATGTAGTCCCATGTGTTCATTTTTCCCTTTGTTTCTGTTGCCTTAGGTGATGTGTCAGTGAAGATTCTGCTGCGTATGATGTCCGAAATTTTGTTGCCTACATTTTCTTCTAGGATTTTTATGGATTCACGAGTCACATTTAAGTCTTTTATCCATTTTGAGTTTATTCTTGTGTATGGTGTAAGTTGATGGTCTAGTTTTATTTTTTTGCATGTAGCTGTCCAATTTTCCCAACACCATTTATTAAAGAGGCTGTCTTTACTCCATTGTATGCTCTTGCCTCCTTTGTCAAATATTAATTGAGCATAAAGTCTTGAGTCAATTTCCAGATTCTCTGTTCTTCTCCACTGGTCTATATGCCTGTTCTTGTGCCAGTACCAGGCTGTTTTGATTACAGTAGCTTTGTAGTATAACCTGATATCCGGTATTGTGATCCCACCTACTTTGTCCTTCTTTTTCAAGATTGCTGTGGCTATTCGGGGTCTTTTTTTGTTCCATATGAACTTTGGAAATATTTGTTCTAGTTCTGTGAAATATGTCACTGGTATTTTGATGGGGATTGTATTGAATCTATAGATTGCTTTGGGTAATATGGACATTTTAATGATGTTAATTCTTCCAATCCATGAACAAGGTATGTGCTTCCACTTTTTTATATCTTCCTCTATTTCTTTTTTCAATGTCCTGTAGTTTTCTGCAAATAGGTCCTTCACTTCTTTGGCTAATTTTATTCCTAGGTATCTTAATTTTTTTGCCATGATGGTAAATGGAATTGTTTTTTTAGTTTCTCTTTCTGTGAGTTCATCATTGGTGTATAAGAATGCCGTTGATTTCTTGACGTTAATTTTGTATCCTGCTACTTTGCCAAATTCATTTATTAAGTCTAGTAGATTTTTGATGGAGTCTTTAGGGTCTTCTATATATAATATCATGTCGTCTGCAAATAATGACAGTTTCACTTCCTCCTTTCCAATTTGGATTCCTTTTATTTTTTCTTCACATCTGATTGCTGTAGCTAAGACTTCCAGTACTATGTTAAATAAGAGTGGCCAAAGTGGGCATCCCTGTCTTGTTCCTGTTCTTAAGGGAAATGTTTTTAGCTATTGCCCATTGAGTAAGATGTTGGCTGTAGGTCTTTCATATATGGCCTTTATTTTATCAAGATATGATCCCTCTATTCCCAAATTGCTAAGCATTTTTATCAGAAATGGGTGCTTGACTTTGTCGAATGCTTTTTCAGCGTCTATTGATATGATCATGTGGTTTTTATCTCTCATTTTGTTTATGTGGTGTATCACATTTATTGATTTACGAATATTGAACCAGCCTTGCATCCCTGGGATGAATCCCACTTGGTCATGGTGAATAATTTTTTTGATGTATTGCTGGATCCGATTTGCTAGTATTTTGTTCAGGATTTTGGCATCTACATTTATCAGGGATATTGGCCTGTAGTTTTCTTTCTTTGTAGTGTCTTTTTCTGGTTTTGGAATTAGGATTATGCTGGCCTCATAAAACAAGTTTGGAAATCTTCCTTCTTCTTGAATTTTTAGAAATAGTTTGAGGAGAATGGGTGTTAGTTCTTCTTTGAATGTTCGGTAACTAATTATACATTTTTAAAATTCAGCACTTACCACAGGAATTGTTTAGAATGTAGAAAAACAAAAGATTTTTTTTGAAGTTTATCTCCAACATGGTTTAGAATTGCTGGTGCATTGTGATAATAAAAGCAGCCCAAATTTTAGTTGGTTTTACTATTAGCTTAACATTTCTCTACAGACAAAACACTCCCCTAATGACTTACACTTTATGTCACCCCTTCCACAACTCTACAGTTGGCAGTGACTGAGAACAAGTTACAAAGGAAAAATCTCTGAATCAGACTACTGAGAGAAAAAGACTCCAACCCCTGCATTCTTGATGAAGCCAGGTATTACTTACCTAGTGGAGCAAAAGAGATATTCAAGGATATGCTTCAGAATATATTGCCTATATGGCCCTTCTATGGAAAATGTTTGAGGAAAGACCTGACAAAACCAACAATGAAAAGAGACACCTCAAAAGGGGGAATAAAAATGAAGCTTGGAATGTATGAACACAGACATCTCTCACCCCACATACATTACATAATTCTGGATTATAATAGCTAATGAAGGACGGCCAGGGATGGGGAACGTCTGGCCCTCGGGCCATATAAGGCCCACAAAATCTATACCAGCTAACATCACACACCTCATCAAAGAGAAGCAGTTCCAGCCATCACATTAGGGGTGAGTTAATTAAATGTTTGACCAAACATTTAATTTTTAAGTTGATAATTTTGTATGGTCTGTGAATAATGTTATAAATATCCAAATGGACCTTGGCAGAATAAAGGTCCCCCACCCCTGCTCGATACAAGAAAATTTTGATTCTAAATTATTTCAATAAACCTAGGAGTTACTGAGTATGTGTGGCAAAATGGGGAGAAAAGATGAGATGCATAAGGTAACTGAAAATATGTTAAGGTTCTTGAAAGGGTTAATAACTTTTTATTTATTATTTTTTTTATCCTCACCCAAGGACATTTTTGCATTTATCTTCAGATAGAGCAGGAGGGAGAGAGGGAGGAAGAGAGAGAGAAACATCGATGTGAGAGAGAGACATCGACTAGTTGCCACCCACACAACCCCAACCGGGGCCAGGGACAAACTGCAAGTGAGGTACGTGCCCTTAGCGGGAACTGAACCCAGGACTCTCTGGTCCGCAGGCCAATGCTCTGTTGAGCCAAACCGGCCAGGGCAAAAGGGTTAATAACTTTTTAAAGGGTAAAGGCAAAAGCTTGCAAAAGATGGAAACTGTGAAAAATGCATTGCTTGCATGACCTTTGCTCAGCCTTCTGGTGAGTACAGATTATTGGATTATCCGCAAGACCATGAATCACCCAGCAGATGCAGAATGTGATACCAGACAAGTCCAACTCCAAAGTGGACAATGAGCCACGCGGAGTATATCAGCAGGAACTGCCGGAAGCTAGAAGCAGAGTATATAATCTACACCTCAACTGTTATTCGAGGCTGACCCCTTTTCAGGCCCAGCCCGCCTGCACCCAGGTGCATGCAATAAAATCGTTTTGCTCTACATTGGCCTTGTATTGTGGATGTGATCTCCCACCGGCTCAGACCTTTTAGTTCTATTTCAGTTTGCAGAAAGGGGGGAGAATGGAGTGTTGAGTAGGGAATAGTGTGCCAGAATGTAAGAAATATTTGTATGTGATTATGGAAACAGGTAAGAGACACCAAACATTGGTACAGTGGATAAGTATAATAGAATTTCTATATTAACAAGGGGAAAAACATGGAATGATAGCAATTTGCTCAGACCAGAAATAAAAAAGGAAGTATAATTTAAAATAAGTAGCATATATAAAATAAGATGGAATATAATCAAGTATATGGGTATTTTTCTAATTATAAAAAGTTAATTATCCCATTAAGAACAGAGATTATGAGGTTAAGGTAGAACAACAACAACAAAAAAACTAAATTAAAAACCATTATAGTAATCATTGATGCAGAAAAGGATCATCAATGGATAATAAAACAATTGTGTAAAAAATATATACAAATAGTGTCCTCACAGATATTTAACTATTTCCAAAGTGGACATTGTAGCTTTTCAGTGGAAAAAACTAGAGGGTACCACTTTAACCACATTAATATCATCAGTAATGGGAAAAACTGGCATCATGTACCTCCTATTGTGATTTACCAAGAAAAATATAGCACTACTTATGTAGTATTTCTGGCAAAGATTCGTACCTGAATGTAATAGGAAACTACTGGGCCATCCAAGTGTCTGAAACCATCCAAAATGAGAAACAGTCTACAAAACAACTGGACTGGACTCTTCAAAATATTACTATTATGAAAGACAAAAAAGACTGAGGCACTCTTAGAGATTAAGGGAGATTAAGGAGATAGGACAACTACATGAAAGTGTGATCCCAGATTAGGAAAAAATCACTATACATAGTATTATAAAATTGATGAAATTTGAATATCATCTGTGCATGAGATAATAGTTCTATACTAATGTAAATTTCCATGAAGTATTTAGGAGGTTCAGTATATTTGCAGTTTACTCATCTATGGTTCAACCAACACACACACACACACACACACACACACACACACACACACACACACTGGGGGATGAGAAGCAGAGAAAGAATGTATATGACAAAACTAACGGTGAATTTAGAGTTCATTATCTTAGTCTTGCAACTTTTATGTCATTTTTAAAAAAGTTTAGAAAACTGCATTCATATTGTTTAGAAGAAACACACAAAGAAAAAGAAAAATTAAGGAATGGCAAAAAAATCACGAGGAAAAATAAAGTATTGAATTAAACATTAAAAGAATTAAATTTGATAAAGAAGAACATGATGTAAAAGGCAACATTTATAAAGAAGATATAGTAGTCAAAATGCCCCAAATAACATAACAATAAAAAATATAAAAATAAAAGTACTAGAAAAATAAGAACTGGAAAAAAAATATCTTTGATAACACATCTCAACACACAGCAGATAAAAATAAAAAAAAATTTATAGCAATGGAAAATGTATATTCAATAATTATATATAATAAATGACCTATAATGTATGAAATATAAATATACCTAATCTTAAATGCCACAAATAAAAGTTTCTTTGTTTACAAAGAAATATTTAACAATTTTTAATTTAATATATTGGGGTGATATTGGTTCACAAAACTATACAGGTTTCAAGTGTACAACTCAATAAAACATCAGCACACTGCATTGTGTGCCTACCACCCAAAGCAAAGGCTCCTTCTGCCCTAATTTATCCCCCCTTTGCCCACCTCTACCTATCCCCACCCCCTTTTTTCTTTGGCTACCACACTGTTATCTGTGTCTATGTGATCATATATATATATAGTGGGTTTTTTTTGCTTAATCCTTTCATTTGCCTTTATCCAGCCCCAACACCCCTCCCCTCTGAGAGCTGTCAACAATTTTTTATTTTATTATTTTATTATTATTATTTTTTATTAATTTACTTTTGTTACAGATGTTTCTCCTTTTTTCCCCCATTGACTCCCTCCTCCCTCTCCCTCCCTGCCCCATCCCCAGTCTTGCTGTTCATGACCATTGGTTATGAGTACATGCGTACAAGTTCTGTGTTCGTCGCTCCCCTCCCCCACCCCCTCTTCTGGCAAATGTCAGTCTGTACCCTACTTCCAAGTCTCTGGGACTACCCTGTTCCTCACACTGTTATGTTCATTATATTCCAGAAATAAGTGAGATCATATGATATTTGTCTTTCTCTGCTTGGCTTGTTTCACTTAGGATAATAGTTTCCAGGTCCTCCCATGTCATTGCAAAGTCTAAGAGATCATTGTTTCTTACAGCTGCATAGGACTCCATTGTGTATATGTACCACAGCTTTTTTATCCATTCGTCTACTGATGGACACTTGGGCTGTTTCCAGATCTTAGCTATTGTAAATAGCGCTGCTATGAACATGGGGGTACATGTATTCTTTCTGATTGGTGTTTCAGGCTTCATAGGGTATATTCCTAGAAGTGGGATCACTGGGTCAAATGGTAATTCAATTTTTAATTTTTTTCAGGTAACACCATAGTCTTTTCCATAGTGGCTGCACCAGTCTGCACTCCGACCAGCAGTGTATTAGAGTCCCCTTTTCTCCACACCCTCGCGAACACTTGTTGTTTGATGCTTTGATGATGGTGGCTATTCTGACAGGTGTGAGGTGATACCTCATTGTTGTTTTAATTTGCATCTCTCTGATGATTAGTGAAGTTGAGCATTTCTTCATATGTCTCTTGGCCGTATGTATGTCCTGATTGGAGAGGTGTCTATTTAGTTCCTCTGCCCATTTTTTAATTGGGTTCTTTGTCTTCCTTTTGTTGAGATGTATGAGCACTCTATATATTTTGGAAATTAGTCCCTTATCTGATATATCATAGGCAATTATGCTCTCCCATACAGTGGGTTGCCTTTCCACTTTGATGGTTGTTTCTTTTGCTGTGCAGAAGCTTTTGAGTTTGATGTAGTCCCATGTGTTCATTTTTTCCTTTGTTTCTTTTGCCTTAGGTGATATATCAGTGAAAATTTTGCTGCGTATGATGTCTGAAATTTTGTTGCCTACATTTTCTTCTAGGATTTTTATGGATTCATGAGTCACATTTAAGTCTTTTATCCATTTTGAGTTTATTCTTGTGTATGGTGTAAGATGATGATCTAGTTTCATTTTTTGCATGTAGCTGTCCAATTTTCCCAACACCATTTATTAAAGAGGCTGTCTTTACTCCATTGTATGCTCTTGCCTCCTTTGTCAAATATTAATTGAGCATAATGTTTTGGGTCAATTTCTGGGTTCTCTGTTCTGCTCCACTGGTCTATATGCCTGTTCTTGTGCCAGTACCAGGCTGTTTTGATTACATGTTTAATAACATGCTATTTAGCTTTGTAGTATAACCTGATGTCCGGTATTGTGATCCCTCCTACTTTGTCCTTCTTTTTCAAGATTGCTGTGGCTATTCGGGGTCTTTTTTGGTTCCATATGAACTTCTGAAGTATTTGTTCTAGTTCTGTGAAATATGTCGTTGGTATTTTGATGGGGATTGCATTGAATCTATAGATTGCTTTGGGTAGTATGGACATTTTAATGATGTTAATTCTTCCAATCCATGAACAAGGTATGTGCTTCCACTTTTTTATATCTTCCTCTATTTCTTTTTTCAATGTCCTGTAGTTTTCTGCAAATAGGTCCTTTACTTCTTTGGTTAAGTTTATTCCTAGGTATCTTAATTTTTTTGCTGCGATGGTAAATGGGATTGTTTTTTTTAGTTTCTCTTTCTGTGAGTTCATCATTGGTGTATAAGAATGCCGTCGATTTCTTGATGTTAATTTTGTATCCTGCTACTTTGCCAAATTCATTAATTAAGTCTAGTAGATTTTTGATGGAGTCTTTAGGGTTTTCTATGTATAATATCATGTCATCTGCGAATAATGACAGTTTCACTTCTCCTTTCCAATTTGGATCCCTTTTATTTTTTCTTCATGTCTGATTGCTGTGGCTAAGACTTCCAGTACTATGTTAAATAAGAATGGTGAAAGTGGGCATCCTTGTCTTGTTCCTGTTCTTAAGGGAAATGCTTTTAGTTTTTGTCCATTGAGTATGATGTTGTTGGCTGTAGGTCTTTCATATATGGCCTTTATAATTTTGAGAAATGATCCCTCTATTCCCAAATTGCTGAGCATTTTTATCAGAAATGGGTGCTGGATTTTGTCAAATATTTTTTCAGCATCTATTGATATAATCATATGGATCTTATCTTTCATTTTGTTTATGTGATGTATCACATTTATTGATTTCCGTATATTGTACCAGCCTTGCATCCCTGGGATGAATCCCACTTGGTCATGGTGAATAATTTTTGTGATGTATTGCTGGATCTGATTTGCTAGTATTTTGTTAAGGATTTTGGCATCTATGTTCATCAGGGATATTGGCCTGTAGTTTTCTTTCTTTGTAGTGTCTTTTTCTGGTTTTAGAATTAGAATTATGCTGGCTTCATAAAAGGAGTTTGGAAGTCTTCCTTCTTGAATTTTTTGGAATAGTTTGAGGAGAATGGGTGTTAGTTCTTCTTTGAATTTTCGGTAAAACTCACGCGTGAAGCCGTCAGGGCCTGGGCTTTAGTTTGCTAGGAGGGTCTTGATTACATCTTCAATTTCCTTTGTTGTTATTGGCCTGTTAAAGTTTTCTATCTCTTTCCGATTCAATTTTGGGAGACTTGGTGTTTCTAGAAATGTGTCCATTTCGCTTAGATTGTTGAATTTGTTGCCATATAAATGTTCATAGTATTTGCTAATGATCCTTTGTATTTCGGTTATGTCAGTTGTTACTTCTCCTCTTTCATTTCTGATTTTGTGTATTTGGGTTCTCTCTCTTTGTTTCATGGTGAGTCTAGCTAAGGGTCCATCAATCTTGTTTATCTTTTCAAAAAACCAGCTCTTTGTTTTATTGATCCTTTGAATTGTTTTTTTTGGTCTCCATGTCGTTTATTTCTGCTCTGATCTTTACTATTTCCTTCCTTCTACATGCTCTAGGGTTTTCTTTTTGTTTGCTTTCCAGTTCTTTAAGTTGTGAGGTTAGGTAGTCAATTAGAAATTTTTCTTCTTTCTTTAGGTGGGCCTGTAGCGCTATGAACTTCCCTCACAGAACTGCTTTCGCTTTATCCCATAGATTTTGCGTTGTTGTGTGTTCATTTTCATTGGTTTCCAGGAAGTTTTTAATTTCTTCCTTGATCTCTTCAATAACCCATTCATTGTTTAATAACATGCTATTTAGCCTCCATGTGTTCATATGTCTTTGCATGTTCTTGTTGCAATTGATATCTAGTTTCATGCCATTGTGGTCTGAGAAGATGCTTGATATGATTTCAATCTTCTTGAATTTGTAGATACTTAGTTTGTACCCTAACATATGGTGTATCTTTGAGAATGTCCCATGTGCACCTGAGAAGAATGTGAATTCTGCAGTTTTTGGGTGTAATTCTCTGTTTATTTCTATTAAATCCATTTGATCTAGTGCTTCATTTAGAATCTCTGTTTCCTTGTTAATTTTTTGTCTAGATGATCTATCCAGTGATGTCAGTGGGGTGTTGAAGTCTCCTGCTATGATTGTATTGCTGTCGATTTCTCCTTTGAAGTCCTCCAGAACATTTTTAATATATTTTGGTGCTCCTATATTGTGTGCATATATGTTTACCAAGGTTATATCTTCCTGTTGGATAGACCCTTTCAATATTATGTAGTGGCCTTCTTTGTCTCTAGTTATGGTCTTCAATTTGAAATCTAATTCATCAGATATGAGTATTGCTACCCCAGCTTTTTTTCCCTTTCCGTTTGCTTGGAAGATTTTTTTCCATCCCTTCACTTTCAACCTATGTGAGTCTTTTGTTGTGAGGTGGGTCTCTTGTATACAACATATATGTGAATCATGCTTTCTTATCCAGTCAGCTACTCTGTGTTTTTTTTATTGGAGCATTCAGTCCATTTACATTTGAGGTGATTATTGATATGTACTTATTTATTGCCATTTTTGTACAGTGTGGTTCTAATTTTCTTTCTATTTCTTCTATTAATTACAGTAGTCCTTTTAACATGTCTTGCAGTGCTGGTTTGGTGCTAATATATTCCCTTAGCCTTTTTTTTTGTCTGGGAAGCTCTTTATTTGACCTTCTATTTTGAGTGATAGCCTTGCTGGATAGAGTAGTCTTGGATTCAGATCCTTGTTTTTCATGACCTTTCTTACTTCATGCCATTCCCTTCTGGCCTGTAGTGTTTCTGTTGAGAAGTCAGATGATAGCCTAATGGGGTTTCCTTTGTAGGTATCCTGTTGCTTATCTCTTGCTGCCTTTAGGATTCTCTCTTTGTCTTTAATTTTTGGCATTTTAATTATTATGTGTCTTGGTGTGGGCCTGTTTGGGTTCTTCTTACTTGGGGCTCTCTGTGCTTCTTGAACTTGAATGCTTTCTTCCTTCACCAGGTTAGGAAAGTTTTCTGTCACTATTTCTTCAAATATATTCTCTAACCCTTGCTCATTTTCTTCTTCTTCGGGGACTCCTATAATGCGAATGTTATTACGTTTGCAGTTGTCCCACAGTTCTCTTAAGCTATCTTCCTGTTTTTTCATTGTTTTTTCCTTTTGGTTTTCTGAATGATTGATTTTTTCTACCCTGTCTTCTAATTCACTGATCCGGTCCTCTGCTTCCTCTACTCTGCTGGTCAGTCCTTCCAATCTGTTCTTTATTTCTGCTATGTCATTCTTTATTTCCACTTTGTTGGTTTTCATGGTGTCGATTCCTTACTCATGCTGTTTAGTTTCCTCAAGATCATGGCTCTGAACTCTTCCTCTGATAATTTGCTTAACTGCATTTCATTTATCTCATCTTCGGTGGAGTTCTCTTGTTCTTTCATTTGGGATCTGTTTCTTTGTTTCACCATTTTTGCTATCTCAGTGGGTTTTGGAGCCTGCCAAATTTTTCCTGTAGGTGTTGGTGTTCTGCTATTTGTGGCTCCCTCTACTGGGTTTGGATGAGTGTGAAGGGCCCTCCTTAAACACCACTGTCAAGTCTCACTTTCCTGGGTAGATTTGCAAGCTTGGGAAAGGTTTAGTTATGATCTAGCTTTTTGCCTGGAGGCTATTAGCCTCAGTTACTTGAAAAGCCTTAGGATCTCAGTTGAATGAGCAACTCCTTCAGATGTTTACAGTGTAAGAGGATTTCCCAAGGGTGGGGCCAATGCTGGTTGTTAATGAGCCTCAATTTGCATTTCTTTACCTCTTTTCCTCACCTGGGAATCTCCGAGGGAGGGGCTTCCACAGCTCTGGGGAGGAGCAAACTTGGCTGCCATTCTGTGTAACCAGGAAGGAGGGGCTGGCCACCACTGTCCTTTGTGGCCACAGCTCAGCACAAACTCTGAGTGCCCTCCAAATCCCAGGTGTCCCCACAGAGTTCCAGTCCAGTCCGCCCTCCCTCTGCTGGAGCCCCAGGTGAGTGGCTGTGGCTATTTAGCGCTCTGTCCCGGCCCTCTGCGCTGTGGAACAGCTAGGGCTCTTAATCCCGAGGGCGGGCGCTACCGCTGCTCCCAGCTAAGGCCGCGCTAAGGCCGCTGCTGTCCGTGGGCTCCCAGCCCGCCACCCTCATGCGCCTCTGCAGATCCTACCAGGCTCATTCAGTGTCCCTGGTTGTATGGTCCTTTCCCGCTGCTTTCCTGTTGCTTTTTCCCGATGATTTGTCTTTATTTTAGTTGTAATTCCTGTTTGGTCCTGGGAGATCGTCTGTGTAGCTTCCATTCACTCCACCGCCATTTTCTGAACCTGTCAACAGTTTTTCAAATTAAGATTTCACCACATACATTTGCTGATCATAATCCAATAAAATTGGAAATAAACAATAAAAAGATTATCAAAATGTCTTATCTATTTGAAAATATGAAATATGGTCCTAAATAACCTTTAATTCAAAGACACAATTAAAAGAAAACATAGAAACTATCTGAAAATCTTTACACAGAGAAAAGGAAAAAAATTTAAACATTTTATTTTGGTCTTTTCTATCCTCTCATGAAGTCAAACATCATGATTTCATTTCATTGATCTTTGTATTGTTTCAATAAAAAGTTGACTTAAATATATTATTTTTTGATGTGATAGAAAGATGCATCTTATCTTTAGATAAATTAAATTTTTCTTTGTTTTACTAAACCCCAAATTACCTGTGAACATATTTTTAGTTTTAATTTCCTGTCATGGTTATTAAACTTCAGTTTATAATCTTAAATTATATTTTGGATCTCAACAGTTTACAAGAATATCTGGAAAGACAAAATATATCTCAGTTTTGTGATGTTGAAGAGAACACAACTAATGTTAATAAGTTTATTGATATCTTCTTCCCTGATTTTAAAAATATGTCAAAATTAGAAAAGATACTGGCATTACTTCGACCAGATCTCTTTCAAGAAAAGGAAGGTAAGAAATAAGATGTAAATTGTTTATTTCATAAATAGACTTGAATAAACCTTAGTGTAATTACATTAAAATATATTATTTTAGTATTTGACTTTGAAGAAAAAGCACCTAAAGTAAGAAATTTATTTACTATTAATTTACTAACTTTTCAATAATAAATAAGAAAGAGTTTACAAAGTATTTTCTATCCTATGAATTTGTTAGAGAAGATTTTAATATGGCAGGAATTATTACATAGTAAAGACTGTAAGCTTTGATTTCTAAAATGCCTTAATTCAAAGCTTGGGTCAACCCCTCATTAATACTGTGATTTGAAAAAGATGCTATATCAAGTCTCTTTCTTCTAATACAGAATAATATTAAATGCAAATTCTAATAGAAAAATAAGGAAATAAATTTAAAAAAACAACAAAAAAGTTCAGCTGTGTCAGTGTGGGTCAGTGATTGAGCGTCATCCCATGGACTGAGAGGTCTGGGTTCAATTCCCTGTCATGGTTAGGTTGCGTACATGCCCAGGTTGCGGGCTCAATCCCCAGTAGGGGGCGTGCAGGAGGCAGCCGATTGATGTTTCTCTCTCACATTGATGTTTCTCTCTCTCTCTCTCCCTTCCTTTCTAAAAAATAATAAAAGCATTTTTAAAATTTTAGATGAAAATGAGAAAACATAAATACAGTGCCTACACTTAAAAAGTGCTAGTTATTTCTAACCTAATCCCATATTCACATAGCAGAGTGAATATGGCAGAGTAAGAACACAAACCATAAATTCACACTATTAATTCTTTTTTCATATCTAGTGTATGAAAATACTATAATATTTGTATATTGACCTTGCATTCTCTGATTTACTGAGCTCATTTTAGAAGCTTTGATGTAGTCTCCTTGGGAATTTCTATTTAGACCAGGATTTCTCAACCTCAGGCCTACTTACATTTGGGGCTAGATAATTTTTGGTTGAGGGAGGCTGTGTCATATACATTGTAAAATGTTCACAGTATTCTTGGCCTCTACTCATTAGATGCCAGCAGTATTCCCACCCACTGCCATGCCCTGTTGTGACAACAAAAAATATCTAAGGACATTGTCAAGTGCACTTTTGGGGAACAAAACCTCTGGCTGAGAACTACTGATGTAGGCAATATCATTGCAAATCAAGACAGTTATACCACTTCCTTTCCAATCTGTATACTTTTATTTCTTTTGCTTGCCTCATTGCACTGACTGGCTAGATCTTCCTGTATGATATTGACTAGGAGAAGTGAGAGTAGACAGGTTTGCTTTGTTCCTGACCTTAGAGAGAAAGCAGTTAGTTTTTTACCATTAAGTATAATGTTAGTGCTATATATCCTTTGTCAAATTAAGGAGATCCCCATTTATTTCTAGTTGGGGAGGGGGTTTAAAAAATCATGAATGAATGTTGTATTTTCTCAAATATTTTTCTGTATCTACTGACATAATTATTATTTTTCCTTGAGTTTAATAATATGACAATTACTGTGATTTTTGAATGTTAAAGCAACTTTGCGTTCTCCAGATAAACCACACTCGGTTGTTGTATGTTGTCCTTTTTACATATTTCTGGATTGGATTTTTAAATATTTTGCTGAGGACTTTTGTGCTTATAGTCATGAGGATTATTTGTTGTTTTCTTGTAATGTCTTTATCTGGTTTCGGTGTCAGCCTAATGTAGTCCTCATAAAATGAGATAAGTTGTCACTCCACTTTATTTTCTGGAAGAGACAGTATGTAATTGATATTACATCTTTCTTAAATATTTACCAGAATTTACTGGTGAAACTATCTGGGCCTAGAGTTTTTTTCTTTGGAATGTTTTGTTTGCCTTTTAAAATCTTTCTTAATATTTATATACTTGTTAAATGAGTAGATTTTATAAATGAGAACTGTGGTAAATTTATAGAAAAATTAAGATAGTAAAGAGGTCCCATATACTGCTTAACAGTTTCTCCTGTTAAAAGGAGAAACTTAATTATAAGAGTATATCACAATAAATGTAAAATGTAATATATTTTGTGATATATTTTTACAATTAATGAACCAATATTGATACATTGTTATTGACCAAAGTCCATAGTTTACATTAAAGTTCTTTTATTTTGTACATTCTATAGGTTTTGACAAATGCATGTCATGTATCCCCTTTACAGTATCATACAGAATGGAATCACCTATTCATTTCTCCCTTCCTCTCTCCTAACCCCAGGCAACCACTGCTCTTTTTGCTAGCTCTATTCTTTTGCCTTTACCAGAATGTCAAATAGTTGGAATCAAAAGTATGTAACCTTTTCATACTAATTTCTTTTACTTAATATGAATTTCAGATTCCTCCATTTGGTTTTATTACCTGATAGCTCATTTCTTTTTATTGCTGAATAATATTCCATTTTATGGATGTACCAAAGTTTATCCAGTTACCTATTGAAGGACATCTTTATTGTTTTCAGTTTTGGGCAGTTATGAATAAAGCTGCTATAGATTTTTTTGCATGTGTAGACATAAATTTTCACCTCAGCTGGGAAAATACGTAGAAGCATGAATACCAGCTCATATGGTTAAATTGTGTTTAGCTTTGTAAGAAACTGTCAAATGCCTTCCAAAATAGCTGTACCATTTTCAATTCTAAACATCAATTAATGCGAGTTCCTGTTGCTCTACAACAATATTGAGTTGGTTATTCTGTTTTTTTTTCCTTTCTATGTAAACTTGAGAATAAGTTTGTCAGTATCCATATCCACAAAATTACTTGCTGGGCTTTTGATTGGGATTGTGTAGAATGTAGAGAACATGTAGGAAAGAATTGACATCTTAACATTATTGAGTCTTCCTATTCATGAACAATGAATATGTTCCCATTTTCTAAGATCTTTGATGCTTGTCACCAGAGTTTTTTAGTATTTCTCATTTAGGTTCTGTACATATTTTGTTAGCTCTGCTCATATATTTTATATTTGTATACTAATGTAAGTGGTATTGTTTAAAGTTTCAAATTCCACAGTTCATTGTTAGTATATAGGAAAGTCATTAACTTTTGTATATTAATTGTAACCTGCAACTTTGCTGTAATAGTTTCTTAATAGTTCCAGAAATTTTGTAGTTGTTTCTTTGGGATTTTTCTACATAGACAATCATGTCATCTGTGAACAAAGACAGTTTTATTTTCTCCTTCCCAATCTGTATACTCTTTATTTCCTTTTCTTGTGTTATTTCACTAACTAGGTTTTGCAATATAATGTCAAATAGGAGTGGTGACTGCCTTGATTCCAGTCTTAGGGATAAAGCATATAGTGTAGAAAATATTTGCTAATGAGATACTTCAGTGTGTGTGTGTCTGTATGATTCTTATGTCATGAAAAATTGGAAATAGCATTCTAATTTGATGTGTTAAGAATATTGTCACCTTAAGTTAAATCTAATGAGCTATTTTTGCAAATTTAAAAATTTTATAATAGAATAAAATGCATTATATACCCTCATAATAATATATTCTATATTGTATGTATTGCCAATAACCTAGTAATTTAAAACATGTTATGTGACTTTTTATTTAGAGGATGTTTTTAATATTATTCAAGATGAAGGTTTTAAAATACTGATGCAAAGACAAATAGTATTATCAGAAGAAGAGGCACAAACATTGTGTAAGGAATATGAAAATGAAGATTATTTTGGAAATCTTATAGAAAACATGACCAGGTAACATAGATTTCAGGTGTGGAAAGCATGGTCTGATTTATTTGTGAATCATTTAAATCTTCTCTTAACCTTTCTTTCTGCTTAAGTTGCCAAAACTTTCAATTCTGTAAACAAGTACTGAGTCTGCTTTTTTGCCAGTCTCCCTCCCATGTCGATTCTCTGCTCAACTGTCTGTCTTCTCTAGTCCTCCTGGAAGGTTATTGGAACAATGGAAATATCCCAAGTGAAGTCCAGTTGAGCTGAATGCCAGAAATCCTAGGTGTGCAACAGCATCATTTCCAAGCAGAGAACTGATTGAGTCTCAGGGACTTTGGTAATCCTAAAGATTACTAGTTCTAGGAGAGGCATGAGATGCTAGAAATCTGTCAGGTTTCTAGAAGACTAAGTGAAACAGCAGCTGAGGCAGAAATCTAGCAAGAGTATATAAATCAGCAGGAGTATGGGAACAATATAGGAACCACTGTATTAAAACCAAGACCCTTCTTTTCCCTTCATTTCTCTGCTTTCATCGTTTTATAAATATGCTTTTAAGAATACACCAATGGCTCGGCTGGTGTGGCTCAGTGGTTGAGCATCAACCCATGCACCAAGAGGTCGCCGGTTTGATTCCCAGTCAGGGCACGTGTCCAGGTTGTGGGCCCAATCCCCAGTGGGGGGCATGCAGGAGGCGGCCAATCAGTGTTCTCTCTCATCGATGTTTCTATCTCTTTCTCTCCTTTCCTCTCTCTAAAAATCCATAAAGAAAAAATATTTTAAAAAAAGAATATACCAATGGATGGAATAAAGTTTTCTTCTTCACCATACTCCAAAAGAAAAAAAAAAAGGAAAAGAATACACCAATGGAAATTAATTTTAGACTCGAAAAAAGGATTATCTTGACTTTATGTAGTCTATTTTACAAATACATTTGTATTACATATATATAATTAGCTATTGAGTCATTTTTTAAATTAACTTTTCTTTTCTTTTCTAAAAGTGGTCCATCTCTAGCTCTTGTTTTATTAAGAGAAAATGGTTTACAACACTGGAAAGAGTTAATTGGACCGAGCACTGTTGAAGAAGCCAAAGAACGTCATCCAGAGAGGTTGGATTCATATCATGGGTCCCAAACTGTTTTCATGGGAGCCATTATAATTTACTTTTGGATATGGGGAACAGGAACTATGGCTCTAGCTCAAGGGAGGTTCTTAGGATAGCTACTTTTCCTGGGTCAGGAGTGTACTGCTATTGACTGGAGGCCCAGCCCAGTGCCAACCTGAATACTGCTAAGGCTTTGCAAGAGAAGCCTGTGGCTATTTGGTTTAGAGCTGGGAAGTAAGTGGTGGGTACCCAGGCAAAAGGCCAACTCTTGGCAGAAATTAGCACCCCATCTACTATTTAGGAAAAATTCTTTTGAGAAGGGTGTGCTGGTAGCTGCATGCTCTTTAGTTGATCATAAGCATTTGTCATTATAGTCTATAATTTGGCAGGAACCATTACTAAGTTAGTTTACTGATGAACCTTAGATATCAACTAAACTTTGTAATCAATTTAACACATGGTATATTACCTGGCACATAGGGAGAACTCTGTAAATATTTTTACAATCTTAACTGTTAAGCTTACTATCTTCTGGGGGATGGGGATAGTATCTCATGCATCTCTATTCTTGGGATGTAGCTGATGGAAACGAACTGAACTGCAATTCGCTTGAATTCTTTGTGCCAGTGGCTGAGTAGGATTCCATTCAGGGGAAGAAAGGTTTTCCTTCAAATGAGCAAGAATAGAGAAACTCTATCAGGCACAGCAAACTAGACACATGTTTACACAGTAAATAACAGTATTTATGAAACATCACTTATATAAATGTCTAAATATTTTCTTTTGGGCAGGCTATCCTGAATCTGACTTGAATTGAATGGGCACATTTTACCCCTTATTTAGCCCTACTCACTTATATATTTGGTCCTGTACCAGAAAATAACTGTCAAGGATGATGTGGGTTGAACACTGTAAATAGTGTAAGCAGAGTGCCACAGATCCTCTTAATGAAATGTAGCATAGAATTCAATGCATAATATTAGAGAGAGGAACTACTTTCAACACAAAGCCTATGCCCATAGGCACACTCTTCTAAGTAATTTTGGTTCCAAGTGTGGACGTAGTGCACCAGCACAGAGACATTTTCTCCAGGTGAAAGTACTGACTGACTGCTTCTTCCACCCCACTACTATAGTGAAGATTCCCATCCAGAGCCCTTAGGATTCCTATGTTGCCACAAGTTCACAACTAAACCTAACCATTATATTTGATTGGCTCCCCTTTTCCAGTTTCCTTGGTTCCACCCAAGTCTTTCAGTTTGTTTTAGAAGTAACTTTCAACAGAACTCTGTCCCTTTCTGCACTCAAGTATCAGATTTTTCACTCTGCATGGCTTAATCTGATATATGGTCATTGCATAAAAATATAATAATCCCTCTATGCTATCCTTACACACACACACACTCAAACTTACAAACATACACTCACTTTTTTCAATAATCATGTCTAGTGGCATAACAACAGGGTTGGTTGTAGTTCTCTGCCTTGAATGGTAAAGTGCTGGTGATCATTTAGCTGTTTTTAACAATTATTGTGCAAATTTCCCATCCCTGGCAATCACAAGCTCCAAGGATCTTAGGCTGCAAGAATCTACAAATTAGAGGTGTGAGATAGTCAAGACCTGAGTGGGAAGGTCAAGTTGGATAAGGCAAAAATGGGTCACTGAAACCAGAGAGGCAAGAAGAGAGTCTTGAAGCTGAGGACAGAAAGCCAAGTGTCTAATGATGTCACTCTATTAACAGGAAGGGACATTATTCACCATCACTGGATTTTGAGGGTTGGCTGCTCAAGATTGTGTGTAAAGGGCAGAAAATACAATGAACAGTGAGCATCTCTTCTGTTAAAATATACATAGATAGATAGACAGACAGACAGACAGAGACAGAAAAAAAAGGGAGACAAAAAACATCAAGGAACAACAATTGACTTAAGAGGTGTATATTTATCTATTGTGCAGAAACAGAACCAGAATAAATTGTCTAACCCAACACGAATTGTCTAGGACCATCAACATCACTACTGCTTCTTTATATTAAGCTGTCTTTTAGGCTCCTCCTTTGTTGCTGCTGTTGCTTACCAGGAAGGTTCCATTGCAGTTTCTCCTGGATTTAAAGTTTATAGTTTGGTATCTTTGGTATAGAGTCAAACGCCATCTCTAGTGCTTGACATTATTTAATGGTGAAAGAAGGGAAAGGAATATTAAGAGCTTAATATGCACCACATATTTCAAATACATCATCTAATTACATCCTCAAAATTATCCTCCTAAATAGGTTTTATTATCATATTTATATTTGAGACAACTAAAGCACAGAGAGGTTCAGTAATATCACGTAGCTAGCAAGTAGTACAATCAGGATTCTATGCTTTGTCACTGCACTAGGGCATCCATTCCTTATTCACAGTTATCTGTCAATCTCCATTACAACAAAGTAGCATGCCCCAAACACTCTGTAATTAATTACTTTTCCACTATGCCTAGATCAGGGATGAGTTGTTATTGCTTGATAATTTTTAAACAATTTATATAAATAGCGTTACCTTGTATGCTATGTTATATTATGTTCTGCTATAACAGTTTTTAACTTGATTTCTTTTCCAAAGTTTATGCATACAATTTGCAACGGAAAGTTTGCCTATCAACCAGTTGTATGGAAGTGATTCGTTAGAAGCTGCTGAAAGGGAAATACAGTATTTCTTTCCCCCTCAAGACACTTTAGCACTGATTAAACCTCATGCAACACATGAACAAAGAGGTAAATATTTAAAAATAAAAGTATACATTTTCTTCATTTTTTTCATTTCAATGTATACATTTTCTTCAAATTTAGTGAAATTTTTCAAACTACAGAAAAGTTGAAAGAATAATGCGATGGACACCTTCATCTTCATAACATAGCCATCAAAGTTTAGGTTGTTGGTGAGATTTTGACAAGATTTACTTTAATTCCCTCGATGGTTCCCTTCTACTCCAGGAAGAGGAGTTCAGATTGGCTCTCACCGTCAATTCATATCTAGCAAGAAATTTCTTGGCATTTGTACCACAGAGATGAAAACATATTTTCACTTTTAGCACAGGAGCAGATCCCTTCCTCTCTCACTTTTATAGTCCACTCGATGTTTCGGATCGTTCCTGGAAATCTAGATCAAAGAGATTGAACACCTACAATAGCGTATTAAAGTTCTTCTGAATGTAAATCTGGTGCTTTTTAAATTCAATTTAAACTTGGTTTTGGTTTTTAAAATCACAGTATGCAAATAAAACTTACTTTCCTTAGTTCTTTTAATCTACTTGAACGTGGAGACAATCTGAATGATTAGCAAATATCTGTTTTCTCTAGAGGAGATCTTCAGTATTATTAAAGAGGCTGGATTTGATATAACACAGATGAAGGAAATGCTGCTAACCAAAGAGCAAACGGACAAAATTTATTTTAAAATAACAAATAAAGACTTTTATAAAGATGTATTGGAAATATTATCTGAGTAAGTTTCTGATATACAGTTCATTGTAGAAAATGTTCATTGTAGAAACGGAAAAATATAAAAATTAAAACATTTTCATCTCCTTCATGAAAAGACGCCTTATTAATATTTTTGGTTCATTTTATTCCTATTTCCTTCCTTTCCTCCATATCTTCCTCTCTCTCCTTCCTCCCTTCCTCTCCTTATTCCTTTTTTCTTTCCTTTTATTTTCCTTCTTTCCATCCTTCTTTCCTTCCTGTTTTAAAATTAGGTTCCACATTAGATGTAGAGGCTATCTGGGTTTAAATCCCTGTTTACCAATATACTTTATCTATGAAGAGGGATAAATGAAACAAACAAAAAAAGCATAAAATCATACTAATAAGTACAAAGAATAAAGAAAAGCTCTCTGTATGAAGCTGTGGCACTGTCTTTAGCCATATATGCACTCTGTACAGTTGCAAATGGTCCAAGTCTTCTAAAAGCATTGTTATTTGCAGGGGTCCATCTGTGGTCATGGTTCTGACCAAGTGGAATGCTGTTTCAGACTGGAGACGATTGATGGGTCCCACAGACCCAGAAGAAGCAAAGCTACTGTCCCCAGACTCTATCCGAGCCAAATTTGGAATAACTATTTTGAGAAATTGTGTCCATGGATCGTCTAGTATCCAGGAGGCAGTGGAGGCGATTAATAGACTATTTGAAGAGTTTGTTCCTGAAAATTCTGAGGAACACTAAAGTACACTACTTTTTAAATAACTTATTTCCTTTTCTTTGGTTGTTACAATGACTAGGTCTAGGACAAGATTGTTCTGATCAGAACATTCCTCATGTTCCTGAATTTAAACTATTTCCTGCCAGACATATTACATTGTTCCATAGCAGCCTTGAAGCCTCAAAGCCAAGCCTTGTAGATACCAGGGACCTGGGAGATAGTGGGGCAAGCAAGATACCTTTGGGTTTGCAAGCCTCGATCTCAAGCTGTTTGTCCCATCTCTCATGACAATTTCATGAAGTCCTTCTCCTTTGACTCCCCCTCATTTCTCCTCTTTGAATTGCCAAGGTCTCATTCAGCTGCCTCAACTCTATTCACTAAGTATTTGGAAACTTGGAACCTACTAACTATCTATGGGTGATATTTGATAATAGAGTAGAATATTATAAATCATAAAGCACTAAGCAGTCATTTCTATTCCTTGGCAAAAAGGTACTTATTTGGGGAGAGATAGTTACATAAAGTATATATGGACTGAGTATGCTTAGTTGTTGATGGAAAACTTGAAAACTTTTCTATCCTGGGCAATGTGGGGAATGGAGTGTAAGATAGGTGACTTTTCCCATCAAACCTACTTCCCTTCTTTATTTTAAATTTGTATGTTTTCAAATATACACATGTGTGGCTCTGGATGCTGACTTGAATATGACTGTACAGACTCTTCACATGTGAGGTGTCCCCAGATGCATGAGCCAAACTGAGAATCCATTGCCTGAGCATAAGGAGAAAACAGTGTGAAATGGAGAAATCCCCCCACACTCATCCAGGTTTCTCAGGGAGAGAAGAGTACATTGTTCCCTTCATATTGTCATTTAGGCTATGATTTCTCCAGGTATAAGAACATTGTATCAAAACAGTAAATGCAAAAATAAAAGTAGATTCTGGCATAGTACTACTCATCCCATAAGTCTTATTCAATTACAGATCAAAGCATGATTGTACAACCTATAAACATTTATGTTGGGAAAATATGTATTGTATATCTGCTTGAACTGTGGGTTTTTGATTAATAGAAAACTGGTTGAATGAACATTGTTACCCTCAGGGAGATACAAATCTAATGAGGAGACAAAACTCACACAAAAAATATCTAAATCATAACAACCACAAAATAGTACCTTATTAAGCATATCAGTGACAACTAATTTGGGCTGGGGAGGTTAGTGCAACTACATTGTGTTTACAGCATTTAATAGCAACACGGTATAGATCTATCCTAACATTTGCATATCCCTTTCTTTTTTGATAGGGGGAGCATTATGAATAGTATCAGTGTCTTCAAATTAGTGTATAATTCAGTGCTGAATTGACAGGTGTGTATTTAGGAGCTTGAGAAGGTAAGAAATGAAATAGATCTTGAATAAAGGGTAGGATTTTCAAAATCAGAAGTAAGGAAGCAGGAAAGTAAATTTAGTTTTAAAAGTTTTAAAATAGGTATATCTTGATGTTTATACATATATAAGGACATTTTGCTGGTTGCTTTTAGTATGCCTACAATACTATATCATAACATTTTGAGGGACAGTATTGTGGGTCTTTTTCAGATATTCAAGAATCATTTGTTCAGCTCATGCTATATGCTGGACAATGTTGCAGGGCTGAAGACACACAATCATTGTCCTAAAGGAGCTTAGGACTCTAAAAGCAGGATATTAAATTTAGGGGTCAGCACAGAGTGCTTTGAGCAGATGCATCTGGGAGATGGAGAGGGAGAAAGAGGCAAACTATGCAGGCAGGAGGCATTGCAGTAATTAAAGTGGAAGATGATAGCAGTCTGTAGAAATGGTGAGTTAGTGATCAGTGGAATGACCAGAGAATCCTTACAAGCTGCATTGCATCCACAAGATTCAATGATTGACTACCACCCTACCCAAATAAGTGGGAAAAGATAATGCTTCCTGACTTGAGTAACTGAAAAAATGATGTAACCATTCCCAGACAGGGAATCCAGAAGAGAGAAGTAGGTTAGAAGGAAATACCATGAGTTCTATTTTGCTTATGTTGGGAAGAAGGCATCTGTGTTGAGAGGAAGTCAGGCCCTCATTGTAGCAGAGTTAAGAAGGCTCCAATGGAATGACATCAACAAAATGGTACAGTAGGCAGCTATAAGCTACCATCTCTCCTCGGGCACATTGAAAACATAAGCAGAAATGGTCAGAACAAACTTTGTCAGAACTCTGGAAAATAAAGGTTCACAGTAACCAAATTAATGCTGAATCAATAAAAGGGCAAGTTAAAAATATGAAAGCTTTGTGACATTTTTAATTGCCCTTGCACTACCATTCCTCCAAATTGTTCACAGTCTCCAAGACTGCAGCCTGTGTTCTCAGCATAGGGCTCTGGTCTCTGGTTCCAAAAAGAATAGCAGATGTTAGTAATAAATTATTGTGTTTTTCTGTTCTAACCTGTCTGAAAGCTATCTGAAGGATGACACAAGGCACTCATCTCTGTTTTACCTAACTCAGAAACCACTCGGGGAAGAAAAGTGTTGGGCATTGCTCAAAAACATTGTACGGTGATCAAAAATCCCACAGCTGCGTGGGGCCAAGGATTAATATAAAATAAATGTGATACTGATAAATTTCTTATATACCTACTATTAATAATTAAAGCAGGATATTGTTCTGTAAGAACAGTGATAACAACAACAATATAACCACAGAACACAGCAGAGAAAGCTGGATAGAATATAGCAATTAGCAGAATATATTTAGGAGTTATTGTGCCTGTTTCTGGGGAAATTACTTAATGATTTTAAACATTGTTTTATCATTTGTAAACATCTCGAGTTTCTTGAAGTTCCAGTTCATGATGGCAACACAGAAGGCTTCTGAACTCACCTCCTCCCATGGACACACCAAATCTTCACTACCTAGGGCACAGTTCCCTCTGAAAGAAATCTAGAAACTGTCTGAGTGACTCCCACCCCTCAAGCAAATAAGAAAAAAAAAACCACACATATTGAAACAGGTAGAAGAGGTTGAGACAGTCTCACTATAAACTCCACCCCTGGCTCAGCGACATACAGTCGGCATTTACACAAAGAGTGAATGGTTTGGACTGAACATGCACTGCCCAAAATTTTAAGACTTCTGAGAGACGGACTCCCCAAAAGCCTAGCTCTGAAAGTCAAGTGTAACTTGCATGTACAAGATCTGTGAGACTATAGTAAATTAATAGTTCTTTTTTTTTTTTTTTTTTGGTTAATCCTCACCAGAGGATATTTTCCCATTGGTTTTTAGATATAGTGGAAAGGAGGGAGGGGGAGAAAGAGAGAGAAACATTGATGTGAGAGAGACATATTGATTGGTTGCCTCCCACATGACCCCAACCAGGGCTGGAGATCAAATCTGCAACTCAGGTACATCAAACCCCAGACCTTTCGGTCCGTAGGCAAATGCTCTAACAACTGAGCCAAACAGGCCAGGGCTACTAGTAATTCTTTTAAAATCTTTTTTTAATTTTCTAATTATAATTGATGTACAACATTATATTAGTTTCAGGTGTACAACTCAGTGATTAGACATTTATATAACTTATGAAGTGGTCACCCTAATAAATCTAGTACTCATCTGATACCATACATAGTTATTACAAAATTACTATTATTATTTTATTGAATTTTAGAGAAAATTCAAGAGAGAGAGAGAGAGAGAGAGAGAGAAAGAGAGAGAGGGAGAGAGAGAGAGAAACATCAGTGTGAGAACAGAACATCAATCATCTGCCTCCTGCATACCTGCTACCAGGTTGAGTGACATGGGCATCTGCCCTGACCAGGAATCAAACCAGCAACCATTTGGTGCATGGGACGATACACAACCAATTGAGCCACAGTGGCTGGGACTAAAATATTGTTGACTATATTCCCTATGCTGTACTTTTATCCCCATGACTATTCTGTAGTACCATTTGTACTTCTAAATCTCTTAATTAAGCCCTTTTACCCATCCCCCCAAATACCCATCCATCTGGGCAACCATCAAAATGTTCTCTGTATCTATGAGTCTGTTTCTATTCTGCTTGTTTATTTTGTTTTTTAGATTTCACACATAAGTGAAATAATATAGCATTTGTCTTTCTCTGTCTGACTTATTTTACTCACATAATAACCTTTAGGTCCATCCATGTGGTTGCAGGTGTCCTTGCAGATCTCATTCGTTTTATGACTTATATTCCATTGTATGTATACAATGGTATATATATATATAAGTGGTATATATATACCACTTTTTCTTTTAAAATTTATCTTTATTGTTGAAAATATTACAGATGTCCCTCCTTCTTTGCTCCCATTGACATCCTCTTCCCTGCTCCTGCCCTGCACCCCCGCCTTCTTCACATTGTTGTCTGTGTCCAGTGATTATGCATATATGTATATAAGTTCTTTGGTTTATCTCTTTTCAGCCTCCCACCCCCCTCCCTCTGGGGTTTATCAATCTGTACCCTACTTTCATATCTCTATCTATTTTGTTCGTCAGCTTATTTTGTCCATTCCACAAATAAGTGAAATTATGTGATACTTGTCTTTCTCTGACTGGCTAATTTCGCTTAGCACATTACTCTCCAGGTCCCTACACGTCATCGCAAAGGGTAAGAGATCTTTCTTCCTTACAGCTGCATAGTTTTCCTCTGTGTATATGTACCACAGCTTTTTATATCTACTCTTCAATTGATGGACACTTGGGCTATGTTCAGATCTTAGCTATTGTAAAGAGTGCTGTTATGAACATAGGGGTGCATATATGCTTTCTGATTTATGTTTCAGACTTCTTAGGATACATTCCCAGGTGGGATCACTGGGTCAAATAGCAGTTCCATTTTTAATTTTTTGGGAGAATACCATATTATTTTCCATAGTGGCTGCACCAGTCTGCATTCCCACCAGCAGTGTATTAGAGTCCCCTTTTCTCCACACCCTCACCAGCACTTGTTGGGTGATGATTTGTTGATGGCAGTCATTCTGGTAGGTGTGAGGTGATACCTCGTAGTTGATACCTTGTAGTTGTTTTAACTTGCATATCTCTGATGATTAGTGACATTGAGCATTTTTTTCATATGTCTCTTGACCATTTGTATGTCCTATTTGGAAAGCTGTCTATTTAGATCCTCTGTCCATTTTTTAATTGGGTTCTTTGTCTTTCTTTTGTTGAGTCTATATATTTTGGAAATTAACCCCCTATCTGATGTATCATTGGCAATTATGCCCTCCCATATAGTGGGTGCCATTTTCATTTTGATGCTTGTTTCTTTTGCTGTGCAGAAGCTTTTTAGTTTGATGTAGTCCCATGTATTAATTTTTTCCTTTGCTTTTCTTTCCCTAGGCAATGTATTGGTAAAAATTCTGCTATGTGTGATGTCTGAGATTTTGCTGCCTACATTTTCTTTCAGGATGTTTATGGCTTCATGAGTGACATTTAAGTCTTTTATCTATTTTGAGTTTATTCTTGTGTATGGTGTAGGTTGGATGTCTAGTTTTATTTTATTTTATTTTTTTGCATATAGCTGTCCAATTTTCCCTGCACCATTTATTAAAGAGACTGTCTTTACTCCATTGTATGCTCTTGCCCCCTTTGTCAAATATTACTTGTGCATAATGTCTTTCATCAATTTCTGGGTTCTCTGTTCTGTTCCATTGATTTATATGCCTGTTCTTGTGACAGTACCAGGTTGTTTTTAATATAATGGCTTTGTAGTACAACCTGATATCCAGAATTGTGATCCTTCCAACTTTGTTATCTTTTTCAAGATTTCTGTGACTATTTGGAGTCTTTTTTGATTCCATATAAACTTTTGGAGTATTTGTTCTAGATCTGTGAAATATGTCATTGGTATTTTAATGGAGATTGCGTCGAATTATAAATTGCTTTGGGTAGTGTGGACATTTTAGTGATGTTGCTTCTTCCTATTCATGAACAAGGTACATGCTTCCACTTTCTTATATCTTCCTCTATTTCTTTTTTCAATGTCTTGTAGTTTTCTATGAACAGGTCCTTTACTTCTTTGGTATTTAATTTTTTTGTTGCTATGGTAAATGAGATTGTTTCTTTTGTTTCTCTTTCTGTGTGTTCATTATTGGTGTATAAAAGTGCAAATGATTTTGGATTTTGACTTTGTATCCTGCTACTTTGCCGAATTCATTTATTGAATTTACTAGTTTTTGGTGGAGTCCTTAGGGTTTTCTTTTTTTATTTTATTTTTTAAAAATCCTCTCCCGAGGATATTTATCTTCAGATAGAGTGGGAGGGAGGGAGAGAGAAAGAGAGAAAGAGACACACATCGAATGGTTGCCTCCCACATGGCCCCGACCAGGGACAGGGACCAAACGGAAACTGAAGTACATGCCCTTGACCGCAATCGAATGTGTGACTCTTTGGTCCATGGGCCAACTCTCTAACCACTGAGCAAAACCAGCCAGGGCACTTTAGGGTTTTCTACATACAATATCATGTTATCTGAGGATAATAACAATTTCACTTCCTTTACAATTTGGATGCCCTTTATTTTTTCTTGTCTTATTGCTGTGACCAAGACTTCTAATACTATGTTGAATGAGGTTAGCGAAAGTGGGCATACGTGTTTTGTTCCTGTTTTTAAGGGAAATGCTTTTAGTTTTTGTCCATTGAGTGTGATGTTGGGTGTAGGTTTGTCATATATGGCCTTTATTATGTTGAAGTATGATCCTTCTATTCCCACATTGCTGAGAGTTTTTATAAAAAATGTGTGTGGATTCTGTTAAATGTTTTTTTGGCATCTATTGATATGATCATATGATTTTTATCTTTCATTTTCTTTTTGTGGTGTATCACATTTATTGATTTGTGAGTATTATATGCCTTGCATCCCTGGGATAAGTACAACTTGGTCATGGTGAATACTTTTTAAAATATATTGCTGGGTCTGATTTGCTAAAATTTTGTTGAGGATTTTTACATCTAGGGATATTGGCCAGTAATTTTCTTTTTTGTAGTGTCTTTATCTGGTTTTGGGTTTAGGATTATGCTAGCCTCAAAAACGAGCTTAGAAATCTTCCTTCCTCTTGTAGTTTTTGGAATAGATTGAGGAGAATAGGTGTTAGTTCTTTGAATGTTTGGTAAAACGCCCCTGTGAATCCTTCTGGACCAGGGCTTTTGTTTTGCTGGACATTTATTGAGTACTGCTTCTATATCTGTAGTTGTTATTGGTCTGTTCAGATTTTCAGACTCTTCCCAGTTGTGTTTTGGAAGACTGCATGATTTTAGCAAATTGTCCATTTCATCTTGGTTGTCAAATTTGTTGGCATATAATTGTTTATAGTGTTTTCTTACAATCCTTTGTATTTCTGTGGTATTGGTTGTTATTTCCTCTCTTTCATTTCTGATATTTTATTAATTTGGATCCTTTCTCTTTGTTTCTTGGTGAGTCTGGCTGAAGTTTGGTGAATCTTGTTTATTTTTTTTCAAAGAACCAGCTCTTGGTTTCATTGATCTTTTGTATTTTTTTTTTTTTTTTTTAGTTTTTATGTCATTTATTTCTGCTCTGATCTTTATTATTTTCTTCCTTCGTCTAACTCTGGGTTTTTCATTTTGTTCTCTTTCTAAATCTCTCAGTTGTAGGGTGAGATAGTCTATTTCAAATTTTTCTTCTTTCTTGAGGTAGGCCTGTAGTGCTATGAACTTCCCTCTCAGGACCACTTTCATTGTGTCCCATAGAATTTGTGTTGTTGTGTGTTCATTTTCATTAGTTTCCAGGAAATTTTTGATTTCTTTCATGATCTCACTGGTGACCCATTCATTGTTTAATAACATGCTATTTAGCCTCCATGTGTTGGAATGTTTTTATTGTAATTCATTTCTAGTTTAATGCCATTGTGATCCAAGGGGATGCTTGATATAATTTCAATGTTCTTGGACTTGTAGAGACTTAGTTTGTGTCCTAACATGTCGTCTATTTTTGAGAATGACCCCTGTGTACTTGAGAAGAATGTATAGTCTGCAGCTGTAGGGTAAAATGTTCTGTAAATGTTAATTATATCCAGCTGATCTAGTGCATGGTTTAGGGTCTCTGTTTCCTTATTAATTTTTTATCCAGAAGCTCTATCCAGTGGTGTCAGAGGGGTGTTAAAGTCCCCCACTATGATTGTATTGCTATTGATCTCTCACTTGAAGTCCTCCAGAAGTTTTCAAATATATTTTGGTGCTCCTATATTTGGTGCATATATATTTACCAGAGTTAAACCCTCTTGTTGAATCAATCCCTTTAATATTATGTAGTGACCTTCTTTGTCTCTCATTATGGCCCTCAATTTGAAGTCTATCTTGTCATATATGAGTATTGCTACACCAGCTTTTATTTTTTCCTTTCCATTTGCCTGGAAAAATTTTTTCCATCCCTTCACTTTCATCCTGTGTGAGTCTTTTGTTCTGAAGTGGGTCCTTGTAGACAGCATATATATGGGTCATGTCTTTCTTCTTTATTATTATTTTTTAAATCCAATCAGCTAGCTTGTGTCTTTTTAAAAAAATTTTTGTTACAGATGTTTCTCCTTTTTTCCTCATTGACAACCTCCTTCCCATCCTCCCCACCCCGTCCCCAGCTTTGTTGTCCATGTCCATCAGTTATGCATACATGCGTATAAGTTCTGTGGTTTATCTCTTCCCTCCCCTCACCCCCTCTTCTGAGGGTTGTCAGTCTGTACCCTACTTCCACATCTCTGGGTCTACCCTGTTCCTCAGACTGTTATGTTCATTATATTCCACTAATAAGTGAGATCATGTGATATTTGTCTTTCTCTGCTTGGCTTGTTTCCCTTAGGATAATACTTTCCAGGTCCCTCCATGTCGTCTCAAAGGACAAGAGATCTTTCTTTCTAACAGCTGCGTAGTACTCCGTTGTGTATATGTACCACAACTTTTTTATCCATTCGTCTACTGATGGACAGCTGGATCACACAGTTCCTTTGGAGACCCAACTCCACACCTATCTTGTGGGCTGCTGTGTTGCACAGGCTTCTCTGGTGCCCCAGCACCCCACAGATCCTGCGGGCAGTTGGATTGCACCAGTCCCTCTTGTTCCCTGGTTTCCCACCACTCTTGTGTGCCACTGGGTCACACAAGTCTCTGTGCAGCCCCAGGTCCCGCCACTGGCAGCTGAGGAGTGCTGCTGCCCCATGGGGCTCAGCTCCTGCTTAGTCTTTCCTGTAGTTTTTGAGGATGGTTCTCTGCTGCTGGTCTGTGCTTCTGTTGCCTGGGGATGGATGTCTGATCCCCAGCCTCTGTTGCTGGGGATATATATCTCAACTCTGATCGGGCTGCTACTGTGGGGGATGATGCTGGGCACCCGGCTGTTTGCGGCTTCAGCAACTGGCACCTTGGCAGCTCCACTACTGTGCACTTGTCTGTGTTGACATAGGGTGTCCACTGGTCCGATGGTGCCAGGTGCACTGGTGAGCTCAGGTTGCTGAGCCCTAGCCGCTCCCACTGCCTCCTCCCAGGGAAGACCCGGAATCTTCCAAAATGGTGGGAACTCCCCGTGGCGCAGGGAGAAGCGCCCCGAAGGGCCGCTTACCGTGGTAGCCTGTTGCTCCCGTCCACAGCACAGGAACCTGCTGCTCCACGTCTCTGCACTGCAGGAGTTTGGTCGTCCACCTTCATGTCCACTCACACTCATACACTAGCTTACCCTCTCACGCACTCACCCTCCCTCCAGTCCTGCCCGCCACCATCTTCTCCTCCAAGAAACTCTTTCTGGTGCTACTTAAAGAGTACTGATGAGAAGCATTGTGAATGTAAAATCAGAGCCTCTCCACCATGGTGTGGTAACCAGAAAACAAGGATCCAGATGTTGTTTGCCTGCCTTTCCTTTTTATTTATTTATCATTACTTTATTATTTTATTTCCTAGAATTTATAAGTAATAACAGAGCAGAAATACTTCTTTGGAAAAAAAAAAGTCATTTCAATTTTCCATATTCTACTTTTCTAGATTGTTCAAAAATCCCCTTTCATCATAAAAATTCTTCTACAAACAATAAACACACAAAGATCCTTTAAACATTCATTCCTTTTGCTTTCCTCCTTAGAAGCATATTTTCAATCACATTTTAAAAAATTGCTAAGATTTTAACAATAGAACATGTAAAAAAAAAAGGTGATTTTTTTTTTTTTTTTTTGCAATATGGCATTTATTTTACAATGCACATACTAGGTCAAATTGAAAGAACAAAAGCATATTTCCCTACTTGGAGCTCTCATAGAGTAAGCACACAAGCTACTCTGAACATGATACACTTTTTTGACCAGCTTTTATATACTTTCCATACCAATGGTCATAATTACCACTACACTTGTAGTGGCTTAAAAAGAAAAATTGAAGCATATCGTTTAGAAAAATGCTGCAAGATGTGTCTATGAAGAGTACTGTAGTTGTTAAGACAAAGGGTGTGTGGCCTTCCACAGGCTGTCTGGGCAATGCCTGGCCTCATCCTGAGAGGAAGTCTCTGTTTTGGAAAGCAGTTAGCTCACATTTTTTTGTGTGTTTGTTCTCTTTTGAGCACTCCTAGCTTTAATGTTCTTCTTGGGGCTGGCAGGTTGGGGAGCAGGTGACCTTCCCTTTGGTTTCGGAGGGTTACTACGACTGGTACGCCCGGCTGTTCGCTTCTTGTCCTGGATTGTTCTCTGCTGTTCCTGCAGCCTCTCTTCCCACTGCTGGGAGGCAATTTGTAAACATGACTGTCAAGTACATCTCACTCCTTTATGCTATTATACTAATATCAGAACTAATAAATTTTTTCCACTGTTACATACTAATCATGACAATAGTTATAATAGGTACCTTCCATTGTTGAGCACTTATGTACTAGACACTTTGGAAAGTCATGAATATATGATGAAGTTCTGACAGGCATTAATTTCATTGAAACTCACAATAGCCCTTCTAGGTGGACACCATTGTCATGACCAGGAACAAGCACACCAAAGTTATTTGCAGAAGGTTACACAGCTGATGAATATCAGAATTAGAATTCAAATTCACCAGTCTGACTCCAGAGCTCAAGGCCCTAAGTTGTTCAGCTTTTCCCATTGGCCCTTTAATGCAATATTCCTAGACAGCAAAGCCTTCTAAAAAGAGTTGGCATGGCTAAAAGAAAAAAATTATCCAGGCTCACCAGAAATCAGGGGCCTCTTACCACACTTATGGATTAACTTAATTCTCTTATATCCAATAGAAGACAGAAACACCACCTAAATCTAGTATTCCACTCAAGTGTTAGTTATTCAGAACTGATGGGAAATGCATCATTCTGGACAGTCAAGTTTCCTTGATATGAAAGGACTTACTATTTATAATATAAATAAATACTATTTATTTAAACAGCTACATATAAGAAAAAAAATGAAAAAGTGAATCCACTTAAGTAGACATTGCTTTTTATTACAACACACATGTCCTTATTTTGTTAGAGTATATTTCAATCAGCAAAGAGTTTGAGCATCACCACAGGCCAGGCATTCTCCTAGGCACAGGAAATACTATGAAATGAAAAACACTGCTCACCCTCCTAAGGTGTTCTAAAATAGTAAACTCTTTAGTGTACGTTGCTATTTATGGTTATATTTTCAAATTCTTACTGAAGTATATTGTAATATTTGTTGCAAAAGTAAATGGTCCAAACAGCTGATTCTTGAAAGCTTTACTTCCCTTCAGGTCCTTATGGTAGATTTTTTGACAAAGTCTTAAAATTATTATTTTTTAACTTAAAAAGAAATTTTTTTTTCTTTATTGATTTTAGAGAGAGAGGAAGGGAGAGAGAGATAGAAAGAGAGAATATCTATTGGCCACCTCCTGCATGCCCCACACTGGGGATTGGGCCCACAAACTGGGCATGTGCCCTGACCGGGAATCGAACCAGCAACCTCTTGGTTCATGGATCAACGCTCAATCGCTGAGCCACACCATCCGGGCTTAAAATTATTTTAAGTACAGGGAAAAAGATTATGACTTTTACTGTGATAGGATGAGTTTTAGAACTTGGTATTTACACCCCTACATATATATGTCTGTTTTAATCCCTCTGGATATAAAACCTGCTCAAGTACCTGACTGTTTGCTAAAGCAATTAAATGTAATACAATAAAGAAGCAAAACAAACAAATAAAAAAAAAACTAATTTAATCTGGAAATAACCAATAGGTCAGTATTGAATGCAACCAAATTGCCTTTGAACTTGAAGAGAGATTTATGATAAAAATTCCAACTGGGAATAGCTATACTTGTAACTACCTATCCAAAAGAATGAAAAAAATACCCAAATTCTACAGAATTTATTTACATGCACTTAAATCTATATTCCTAATATTATTAATTATACTTACTATGGATCTTTTACTAAGCTGGTCTCTCCACTTTTCAACTAAACAATTTTCAAGAAGCATCATCCTGAAAGAGAGTAATTTATCTTGATAAGCAATATCTGATTATGAAAGTAAAAAGTTTAAAAATACAAAAAATAAAACAATAAATAATTATTCAATAACCTCACAATCCATCATTTATATTTTGTTGATATAGCCTTTCATTCTTCCTTGTACATATATATATATTTAGATCATATTGTACATTTTTATCATTGTATTATACAGGGTGGGGCAAAAGTAGGTTTACAGTTATTTGTATGGAAAAGAATACAATAATAAATAACTGTATAATTATAAGCTGTTTTACATACAACTGTAAACCTATTTTTGCCCAACCTTGTATGAATTTTTTGATATAATTAGACTTCAAAATCATAACTTTAATAACCAAATAATATTACAACTATGAGTATCCATAATATATTTTATTTCTCTCTCTCTCTCTCTCTCTCTCTCTCTCTATATATATATATATATATATATATATACTTAGTGCCAAATTGTTTTCAAAATGATTAAACTTTCATTCAATTCACTAACATTAAGATTAGGTAAATACAGAATCTTGTTTTTATTTGGATTGGAGAATTGAGATAAAATTTTTAAATGTTTTATTTACTCTTTGTATTTATTCTGTATCTTGTCTCTATAGATTTATGTACACATATATCTATGCTGCAGGCTTAATGTTTTAAATATTAACTTATATGAACCCTTTAGAGAATAAAGTTACTACTATTCCTTTGTCATATCTGTTGTGAGTACTTTCTCAGTTTTCATTTGCCTTTTTATCTTTATTTGTGATTTTTATGTACATGTTAGTATGTGGTCAAATATGTGTACTGACATTTTTCCTTGTAGTTTTTTTACATTACTTTAATGGTTATAAAGTATTTTGCCATTCAGGTATCATATATTTATTTACCTAATTTTATCCTCTTTGATTAAATTTTAAAAATATTTATCTCTTTAATCCATTTGAAATATATTTTAGAGTATAAAATTAGTAGAGACCTTTAAAAATTCAGTCTTTGCTCCCTGGCCGGTTTGTCTCAGCAGTTAGAGCGTGGACCAGAGAAACCCAGGCTTGGTTCCCACTAAGGGCACATACTCTCAAAAAAAAAAAAAAAAAATTCAGTATTTGCCACAGTAAGATTGATTTGAATGATTTGAAATGAGTCGGTTTTACTCAAAGTAATTTATCTGCCTATACATTTTTGAAATCATTTAATGAATTCTGATATTGATTTTTAAAGATTCTATTCAAATACTTATATTTATATTTTTCCTTAATTCCATGAAGAATTGATATTTTTATAATATCTCCAAAAAGGCATCTATTAAAATTGCTTTTTAAAAAAGCTGGTATCATTTTTTAAACCATGACTATTAAATGAGACTCATGTTATCATAAGCCATGTGCAGTTTCTTCTGCCCCTCTGTGCCTACCGTGAGCGCCACTCATAACACATGATGAGAACATCTTGATGGGGCAGGATGTGAGGACACTGGCAGGAAGAATTTGTAATGAGTGGGACTTGAGTTCGAGGGATGGGTGATGAGGACTTGAAGATCTCTTTCACATCCACCACTGTTGTTACTTCATTACAGCCACTCCTCTGTACAGCTTTTATTTTGGCATGGATGACTGCAATTTACAAATCGATATAAATATTGTTGAAGCCTTTAGAGAAAAATAGGGATCTATATTCATGCTAACTCCTGAGCCTCTCTTTAAGAATCACTCCTGTAATTATGGTCATGTCCAAGTTGCCCAAATGCAGACAAAAAGCCCACAAGCACATGCTAAATATAAGGCCTCCCATACTGTCAACATTGTCTTAAAAGTTCTGAATCATACTTCAAGATGTAAAAGTAGGCTTAGTCTGAGTTCTGCTTTTGAGTCAGTGACTGGTCTTTGGGCTATAGACAGGGTTTGATTAGAGAATTCCATAGATCCTTCTCAGCCCTAAAATTAGATGTTTTTTGTTTGTTTTTTTTTTTGCCAAAAACATAACAGGAAATTTAGTTACATAAACTGTCAATAAAAATTTCATAGAAACAAAAATTTGTTTATACTTTGCCTTGTGATGATTTGAAGTGAGACTCATACATTCTCAGAATCAGAAGCCACCTGAAAGTTTGTATGATTCAATTCCCCATCTGAGGCTTGAAATTTCAGAGGAAGTCATCAGAGTCATAACATTTTAGACTGGAATGGGTCTCTGAAGATTACTGTTCTCAATCCTTTAATTTGCCACACTATCAAAGCAAGGTCTGTGGTGAGTAGAGGTAGAACTGTTCTTACAGATGTTTTTTTATATTACTGTATCTGATCACACTTTAAATTCTGGCTCTTTTTGTCCCTTGCTATTACTGCCTGCCATGCAATTGTAATCAGTCTAGTATGGATCTGTCTTGGAGTCCATCCTAGAAAGCTGGTTTATAAAGAATTCAAAGGATTTAAATAGAAATGGTTTCATCATCAAAGTACTTATGAGACCAGAGAACAGCATCAGAATAAAACTCAGATGATGGACTAAGTAGATCAGATGAAGACAATATATCTACATAGAACGGGTTTAAACAACAGCAAAAACCTACTAGAAAAGAAACGTATTTTTTTGTTGTTGTTGAATTACCCACATTAACTATATATGCTTCTCAAATCTGACAACCTAAAAAAGGTTAGTTTTTCAGACTTTTATATTGCCATGATCTTCTTACTTTCATGTGTGTATATAATATAAATACTTTTATGATATAAAATATGTTTGAATATGGAAAACTAAGTTAACAAATAGAATGAACAATTTTTCCCAAAACAGTTTTTGTTATTTCAGCAGAAATAAGTTGAGACATTCAAAGAAACATAAAATAGCCCAAATACATATTTTTTAAAAAACATATTTTTAATTAAATTTACTTTCAAGTAATGAGTAAAATTAAATTGACTTAAAACATTCAAAATTATTGACTTATTCTTTTAAGAAAGTGCTATTGTTTTCAAGTAAGAGAGAACAGAGCATTTAAACTATGTCAGTAATTATAGCCATAGGGTCTTGTGATTAACATATTCCTACAGCTTATTTAAGATGTTAAATATTCATAGCTATTATAAGTAAAAAGATACATGGGCAGATTTTATTTACTGGGCCTCTGGGCTTCGGATAACCAAATCCATGGACCACTCAACCAACCTTCCTGTGGCAATGAAACCTTATGAAAAGAACAAGTGAGGTGTGCTGTCCTGGCTGAGCAGGGCCTCTCACCAAGACAAATTTGCAATCTGAGCCACAACACTGTTCTCACTTGAGTAATTTACTTTGTATTTACTCAGAAAAGAAGAAATTGTTATTATGCCATTTGAAACCCATACAATTAACTAGAAAAATCACCAAACCTCTTCTTTACTTTATGACCTGGCTTTGGTTTTTTTTGTGTGTGTGCAATTTTTATTAATTTGTTTTTGTTACATATGTTTCTCCTTTTCCCCCTCTAAGACCTGGCTTTGGAATGTGCCAAGTCCCAAAGTGAATGGTCTCATTAGATGACTTACCGTAACTGTAGTTTTTGCTCAGATATGTTGCCAGAGTTGGTTTCACTTTTTTGCACTTGCAGCGGTCTAAAGAACACAAGAAAGAGACAAAATGTTAGAAAAAGATTCAGAGAAGTTATTCTGGGGAGAAAAAAAACACACAAACTGAACCTTGAGGACAAAGAACTCACCGGGGCTTAGGCGTTTACAGTCGACGTCAAGAGGCCTTTCCTGTACCATCATATCTGGTGTGATATCTATCCACTTAGCATCTGAAACACACACAGGGTCACATGGGTGTGGTCAGTGATTTGGTCTGTTCATCCAGCTGGAATAAGAAACCATCCAGGGACATAAACTAATATAGCATTACAAAAATAATACTAGGTAGTAAAAATGGCATGGGATTATCGACTACTTTCATATAGACATCCCTGGGTTTAGGAAGGACTTGCAGGTGAGACTGCCTATCCAGCACATATTGATGTGAACGCATATCCATTTAAACTTTCTGATATATACAGGCCAACCTGGACAATTTATGCCATTCCTTTTCAAATCCATTTTAAAATGTAAACCTCACAAGTTGACAGTGGACACTAATAAAAATAACCAGAATATTTCCAAATCCCCACTTACATTTTGCAGTGCAGAAACAGTCCAGTTACATAATCCAAAACAAGCATAACCTCTATCATTTACATAATTTGAGCAAGAAATGGTTTTTTTCTAAAACAATTAGGAGTTTTGATTTTTCCCTTCACTTTACTTCTTTCATATTTTGATCAATGCTCTGAGGTATGCATAATTTGAGAAACTACACTATAATCTCTTTAACTGTGCAGCAATCTGGGTTAGGGATTAAATCATGCAACAATATTCTTAGGTTTCACTTCAACAAGTGGATTTAAACCTGTTACTTCTTCCTAGAAAAACAGCAAAATGACCAAAGACAAAGGAAGGAAGTGAAAAATGAGATCCAGTTAAATAAGATGCCACAGATGCTAGCCCCTGATCAAAGACCATGAAACACACACACACACAATTTTGCAGGGTGACTAAATTTACAAGCTGCACTCCTGGTGGAGAGTGATGACTGGATTTTTTTTTCCCCCAGAAAGAGCTTTCAAAAGCTAACATTAAATGGAGAATCCTGGTGGGATTGCTTTAAAGATTAAATGATATGTGTAAGGTGCTTAACGCTGGCTCAGACCACAATAAGACCAATATACCTTTTTACTATTGCTGTTATTACTATTGTTATTTTTGTAAATGAAACCTTCCCCAATGGCTCCCTCTGTAAGCAAAATCCTCCCCACCCCTGTTTATGGGACATGGTGTTCTTCAGCTCCTGAAATCCCTATCCGGAGATCAGACTCTTCCAGAAGTAAAGTCACCAGCCCTTCCCTCTGAAGTGGAATTGGGGGTGGGGGAGCTGACCGACCACCGGAAGGCAGCTGTAGGTGTGGTAGCATAGTTCTCACAGGGCAGCGACAGCCAAGGGTGGCTCCTCATCCCCCTCAGTCCTTCCCCTGGTCTCACCCTCTGGGAGATCAGTGACGATGGCCTCGGGTGAGATACACACGCCGCGGTCGTAGACAGGCAGGTCGTCGCAGGCCAGGCTCTCTGGCCAACTGTGGTTGTACATCTTCATGAGGGGCTCACAGTCGTCGCGCGCGCGCTGGCACACCGATTTACACGGCTTGATGGGGTCGTGTAGGAACTCCAGGGTGCAGATGGGCGCGTACATGGCGCAGAGAAAGAAGCGCAGCACAGCGCTGCAGTTCACGTCCACCAGCTCTTCGTACTGCTCAATGGCCAGGATGGCATTCTCCTGCGTGCTGTGGTGCAGGTGGTTTGGCATACGAGTGATGTTCCAGGGCATGTGCCGGCACATGGGGATGCGCACCGCCTCGCAAGGGGCGCCGCGCACGCCAAACGCCAGGCGCAGCCACAGGCATAGAGCCGCTAGGACGGAGAGGAGCATGGCACCGTCCTCCTGCGCCGCGACCCGGACAGGCGGAAAGGGCCCTTCTTTTCCCGCCACCCCCCAGTCTTTCTTTCTCCCCTCTCCGAGGAGGTAGTCCTTTAGGGCACAGAATCCCCCAAACTCCCTTTGGCAGCAATGCGGAGCCGCTGGGGCTGGCCGGATATGTCTGCCGTCTGGAGCAGAGTGCACGAGCAGCGCCAGCCCTCAGCCTCCTGGGCGCGAACCCGCACCGGCAGCTCCAAGTGCATCCAGCCATGGCCATTGTGGGACCCTATTTATCCCGATACCTCCCTGACGTGGGCTCGGAATGCTCCACTTGGCAGCTGCAGGCGCGCCCCCGGCTCCCCCTCCGCCGCTCCACCCCCAGCCCTCTCTTTGCAGAAGCAGTGACATCATCTCCTCTGGGCCCGCAGCCCTGGGCTGGATCCGACATTCCCCCAAAGTCCCTCCTTTTTGGTCTGGCCAGTCCTTTCTTTTCAGACCAAGAAAAAGGGTCTCTGGCAGTCGTTTTGGACACGGGATCCAAGAGGGTGCAAGAGAGGATTTCAACAGAGAAAGATACTCACTTTTGAGTCAAAACTGAACTTTGCGCCTTATGCCTTCCTTATGCAGTTCTTCAAGTATACAGTTGGAGGGCAATAAGAACGTCTGCTGCCCTTTAATTCTGAAAAATACTTGCTTCTTCCAGTAGGGGGCATGAGAAGCTCTGAGTAGTAGATTGTTGTGTGGGGCAGGAGAGTGCAGTAGTAGTTGGAAGAGGATGTAAACAAACCACCCCACCCCGCCCCACGTTGTATGGAGTTTGTTTGTTGTTTTTAGTAGTACATAGACATTAGTTTGGGCTCAAGTTTTTCCGGAATGGCATTTGGTCTGTACCTGCTCCAGGAACAAAACTGCCTGAAGGTTCAATAACATCTTCTAGATTGAGAAATATCTTCCTTCTTGCAAACTTTCCCCCTTTCTTCTTCTAACTCCCTATTCCTCTCTCCAACATGAATGAAACCCAGGAGAAAACAAAGAAAAATTTTGAACACCACAGTCTGAAAAAAAAAAAAAATCCCCCCCTTCATGCCAAATGGTTGGTTGGGTTACCAGCAACCTAAAATCTTGATTTTTGATGTGCATTGAAACTGTTGTTTAAATTGAGTAAGAAGCTATGTACCATGGAAAGTAAGTACATATGTTTTATTTTCTCTTTTATCTTATTTCTAAGAAGAGGTAGTAAAACCATCTGCTGGCTCAGCTCTCCACAGAAAAGGGCGGCATTATTGTTGCAAGGGCATATGGATCTTCAGGTAGTAAGATTGCTGGTATACGCTCTTTTCTTAGGGCATTAGAATATGCAATCATGTGTTCTCTGAATGTTAATCTTTAAATATATAGTAGTTTCATTGGAAATCTGAATTTAAGGCAGACAGGATTTTCTCTCCAAAACTTAGAACCACTAAATTAGTTTAGTTTTGACTCTAATCAGGACTGAGGACTAAAATAACCCAAGGAACAAAAATTACAATTGACATTTATTGAGCGTTTACAATGGACTAGGCATGGTACCAAGTGCTTTAAATGCATTATCTTATTGGGGGAATGGTGTATGAATTAAGCACCTAAGTTTAAAGGATAAATGAGACAAATTCATTTCAGGATTCATCCCAGGGGTCTGGTTCTATTTAGGGGAAGCCCAGGGTATCCAAATACAGCCAGGCCAGTCCAGAGAGGTATTTCAGTTTTCTATAGAACAAATCTCAAGCTTCAAAAATGCCAAGCCAGGCTAGCGAGATAGTAAGCTAAAGGGAGAGCCCAATGAGATCTCAAGGTATTTTCAGAAGTAAAATGTAATGAGACTAAACCCCTGACTTAGTGAAAGTGAGTTTTAACCTGAGTTCCTGTGAGGGAAGAAAATACAGTTTTGAGAAAGAATTGAACTGCTTGTCCTTTTCCTGTGAGTTGGTTAAGGAGGGAAAACTTGGAGACGGCTCATATGTCTGCAGCCAGTTTGAACTTGCTGCATTTGTTTAACTGTGCAAGTACCCAAGTCACATTTCAGGTGCTTCCTTGATGTTCTCCATGGCATGTCCTTTAAGAAAAGGTGAGAAGTTAAGAGCCCTTGTCCATAAAGCTCTTTGCTTACCCCATCAAGTCTGAGGTAGTCTGTCCCTAGTGTTTCAGGCTGGAGGGGATGAGCAGTGAGGGATTCATCAGGATATTCTGTCAGCCCATCTCCCTCTTCATGTCCTGCTTTAGTACTCAATCCATTAGCCCATACTTGACTCTGATTTGCCAAAAGCTTGTGTAACTGAGGAAGTTGCCTTGGTCACTAGCTTCTTTCAGGATTCACTTTCAATCTCAAGTGCCTCCTTCTCTGCCCATCCTATAAATGTCTGGAGTTCTCCAGGGCTCCATCCTCAGCCCTCTTTTTGCTCTCTACACTCCCTGCTACTCCAGGTTTTCCTGGCTTGGGCACTATTGACAATAGGGCTGGATAATTCTTTACTGGGAGTTGGGGAGGCTGTCCTGTGCATTGTGGGTAGTAGCATCCCTGGCTTCCTCCCACTAGATGCCACTGGCAGCTTAGCCCTCACCCCACACTGATAATCAAAAACATTTCCAGATACTGCCAACTGTCCCCTGGGGGGTAAAGTCATCCTGGGTGGAGAACCACTGTTCTACTCTTTGGCTTCAATGACTACCTAGATGCCAATGGTTCACCATCCATACTCCTACCCCTGCTGGTCTCTGGAAGTGCTTATTCAACTGTCCCTGGGCTGTTTCCACCTGTTTATTCCACAGTCACCTCAAAATCAACCAATTCTAAACTGAATTTATCTTTTCTAGCTCAGGACTATTCAAATTCCCAGTGGCCCAAACCAGAACCCTCTCTGAGTCTAAATCCTTCTCTGCAGTTCCCAACTCTGTCCACCCTCTCTGCATTTCCACTATCATCACTTAACCTCCGACCGTATCTCTTGTCTGGATTATGACAGCATCTTCCTCCTTCTTCCTGCCTTTTGCCTTGCCCTACCTATTCTCCACAGTGACACCGGAGTGAGCATGTATACCTGCTGATGTCACTCCCTAGCTTTGAATTTATCCATGGCTCCAATCACCCTCAGTATTAATACCAAAACCTTAAAACAGCTTTCGAGGTCCTGAGTGATCTGGCTCCATATTACACTCTGCCTCATAATTGAACCCCAACATTACACTCATTTTCTCTTGTTCCTATGTCTTTCATCCAGAAATGTTCTCTCCCACTTTTACCTGGCTCACTCTGTCTCATCCTTGAGAAGTAAATCAAATGGAAATATGCTATAAACTTGGAAAGCAAGGGTCTTTTTTTAAGTTGCTTCTATTTTCTTGATTCAATATTATAGATCCTAACATTACATAGACATAAACTGTAAACTCAATTAACTTCATCCTTGAAGATTCTGAACTCTAGACCCACACACATCTAGTCTTGTGGGCATGTCTCTGAGACCTCAGGCCAAGAGCAAGGGCCTATCCCCTAAACTCTATGCGGGGAACAGGAACAGGAAATGGCTATGATGAGTGATTGGTGTTATTTCTTCAAGGGACCCTTCTTTTCACTTTTAATTTAGAAGAAGATGGCAATTTTAGCAAAAGGGGCAAGGCATGTGAGGTAAAACAAGTGCAGCAGTACTGCTTTCCTGACTTTGATTTTGTTCCCTAGTGTGGGGGTTACCTGCTGAACACTTAAATTAGTGGAGAAACATATCCTTTTCACCATGCACCCCTCTCCCCCTTTAAACGTGGATGCCCTTCAGTATGCTAGTGGCACCGCTGCCACTGCATTTCCTGTTGGCAGCAGCGAGCAAGTGAAAACAGAGCTGCAGTGGGCAGTGCCAGGGCAGAAATAGCTCCTGCGCGATTCACCGGAGCCTTCCCGGGCCCCTGGTTCCTGCTCCCACTCTCACGAGTCTTCATCCCAACAGCTGTAGAGGCAGTCTCCAGGACAGACAGCAATTTCGCCAAGACAGCACTCGGACATAGTGCGGGAAAGCTACGCGCCGCCGCCCTCCGCTAAGTGCCCCCTTGGTCTGGGGCTGGCTTTTGCCGGGTGGCGGGCGTGGCGGACCGCGATGCTAGGGCGCGTTCCCCTCCTTGGGGCTGGAGGGCTCCTGGGCGGCCTGTGGGTCTGGGTGCTGGGCGGCTTCTGCAGTTTAGGGGCCGGAGTGCTGGGAGCAGGGACCTGGGGGTCTCCGGGAACGCAGCGCCCTTGCCAGGCGCCGCAGCAGTGGGAGGGGCGCCAGGTGATGTACCAGCAGAGCAGCGGGTTCAACAGCCGCGCCCTGGTCTCCTACGACGGGCTCAACCAGCGCGTGCGGGTGCTGGACGAGAGGAAAGCGCTGATCCCCTGCAAGAGGTAAGCCGGGCGCGGGGTGGGCGGCCCGGGCGGCTGGGTGCGGTAAGGCTTCGGGGGCTACTCGAGGGTGCTCGATTTCCAGCTGCTCGCGGAGCCTCCCTCCTACCAAACAGAAACTTTGCAAGGAGGATCACTCGGGTCGGGAGTGGGTGGAGGGGCTGGGCTCACCTAGGGCGGCCTGCCCGAGGGCACTAACTGAGACCCAGCTGGGCGGTGACTGGTAAAATATGGAACCCGGCACGATTGAGATTGTACTTGCAGGTGCCGAGGTGCCCAGGCGAGGCTTTGGGAGCCTCCTTCAGCCGAGGGCGTGTCTTCTGCACTGCCTAATTTCTTCCGGGAACAAGCTGCCAGGGAGGCACACAGAACATACAGTTTTAAAGAATTAGACTTAAAAAAAAAGAAAATCCTTACCTGAGGATTTGTTTTCATTGACTTTTTGGGGTGGGGGATGGGGGCGGGTAGAGAGAGGGGAAAGGAGAGAAATAGAGAAACATAGATGTGAGAGAGAAAGATGATGGTTCAATTGCCTCCCCTATGCACTCTGAACCGGGATTGAAACCAAAACCTGGGTATGTGTCCTGACCTGGAATCCAATCACAACCTTTTTGGTGCACAGAACGATGCTCCTGGCCAGGGCGAGTCTTTACATTTCAAAGGATATGACAATGCTACAAATGGTATGGGGAATCCAGCAAAGAAAACATCACCCACAAATTCATCACCCTGTTACAACTATTAAAATTATGGTCTACTCCTTTAAATTTTTTTGAAAGCAAATTTTATATCCTGTGGTCAAAAACATGTATTATCTGTATTTTTTTTTTTTTTAATATATATAACATGCCCTGGCCGGTTTGGCTCAGCGGTTAGAGCGTCCGCCCGTGGACCAAAGAGTCTCCCACTGGATTCCTGTAAAGGGCAAGTACCTGGGTTTTGGTTCCTCCCCGCCCTGGTTGGCGTTATGCGGGAGGCAACCAATCCATGTGTCTCTCTCACATGATGTTTCTCTCTCTCTCTCCCTCCCACTCTATCTGAACATAAATGGAAAAATATCCTTGGGTGAGGATTTCAAAACAAACAAACATGATGTCTATGTGTTCTTATTTACCATTTTATTAGTTGGCTTCTATCTATTTTTAATGACTGTGCAATTCCATTGAAGGGCCATGGTATAATATATATATATATTTTAACCACTGGTCTATAATTCACCTTTTCACATCTGTTGTGACTAAGGACGTCCTTTTTCTGAAGACCTGGTCTTACTTCTGACCCCTTTAAGCCTTGGTTTCTATCTTGGGATCACCACCTGTCAGTGCCACAGTCTTTTCATTTCTCTGCGTGTTCTTCTCAGGGTTATATTAGTTTTTCTGTGTGGCATTTGCATCATTAGGAGGTGCCATGTGAATGTTCATGGGCTAAGGCTCCAGTGGAGAGTAAGATCTGCAGCATCTTGATATCATTTCACCTAAAAGCTTTTGATAGTATTAGGCATCTGGAAGAAAGTATGAGATCCTTTCAAAGCAGTACATTCAAGAGTGCAAGATAATGCAGTATAAAGTGTAAAACATGAGTGCTGAGAAGGCCTGGAGCGGCTGAGTCATCATGGGGTCTGGGAATATCTGTGAGGCCTTTCAAGGACATGAATGTTTTTGATTAGGTCTCCAAGGACGTAGTAATAACAGAAGCAACCAACATTTTGAGCACTTGTTATATACCAAGCATGGTACTTTCCACATATTGTATGCTTTGGTTTAAATCTCACAAGAACTTGACAGTATAGGATTTATGATCCTTATTTTATAGAGAATCTGTGGTCTTAGGGAGAGATGAAACACCTTTCTTAAGACCACACAACTGGAACTTGAGGAAGTAGGGTGGATTTTTACAACTGTGATATACTAGCCTCTCATTCATTTGTTCATTTATTCATTCATTCATTTGTTCTACATGAATTTTGTGTGTGTGTGCTACTATGCATAAACAGAGTGGGTCCTGGGCTTCAGGGAGGTTATAGTCTGGGGGCAGAGTCACATAAATAAAAAATTCCCATATAGGGAGATGAAGGATGAGCTGCATGTGATGAGAGTGCCTCAGATGGGCACCTAACCCAGGCTTCCTGGAGAAGGTGAAACATGAGTGAGTTCCAAAGTCCCTGTATAAGCTGACCAGAAGAGGTATGGAGAGAAGAATGGTTCAGGAGGATGCGAGTGTATTCCAGGTCCAGCTTGGGTGCCATCCTAGAGCAGACGTGGCTGAATATATTCCAAGAACTGCAGGCCAATCACTGTTAGGACTGGAAGACTGAGTATGACGAGAGGTTGAGAGTCCACTGAAAAATTTTTAAACAATGGAATGCCATGATTGGATAATATTTAGATCACTAGATGCATGGTTGAGAATGAAGGAGAGCAAGAGTAGAAGCAAGAACATAACCTAGGAGAGTTTTATAGAGGTCTAGGTAGTGGCAATGGTGATAGTGAGAAGTAGACACACTAGGGGAAGTGTTGAAGAGGTTTATAGAAGGGTGTGTAAATGATTTGACAGTGTGTGGCTGAGGTGGTGATGGAAAGAGAAGCATCATTTGGCTTCTGAAACTAACCATATGATGGCATGGTCTAGGGTTGATGCTGTTCACTGAAATAGGGTTTGGCATTCTGCACTTCTGGTTAAGGGTTGATTGCTACTCTTTATGTGCATCGATGTGAAGGCTGGTGTAGTAATGATGTATTGATGAGCAGTCACACTGAAGATGGACTGGATGGCCCAAAGCACACTGTAGAAGCAGAGAGGAGTGTGGCCAGGGGAAGGATTGGGTTCATCCTCCTGAGATAGTATTTTCAAAATTTAAGAGATTAAGTTTTAGAGTCAGACAAATCTGGGTCTGAATCCAGATTCCTAATGTGGGTTTATGGGTAAGTTTCAAAAGTTTTCTTAGTCTTAGGTTTCTCATTTACAAAATGGGAATACTAATAATGCTTAGTTTATTGGATTGTTGTGGGGATTAAATGAGTTCAAGTGTGTAAAGCACACAGTGCAGTCTCTGACATGTAGAGATTGCTCAGCACATGGCCATGTTTGTCCCTATCACTACCAGAGACTCGCTGCTGCCAGCCCTGTGGGCTCAGAAACCTGATCTCTCAGGGCACTCAAGGGCCCTTCCTCTGGGAGCTGAGTCTGAGTAAGCAAGACCAAATGCTAAACTGTATATTTCAATGAGTACTGTAGCTGGCATGGGAGGCAGAATTCTCAAATCCACAAGACTAGGTCTTTCTCTCCCTGTAAGCAGAACTGTGTGGGAGCCAAATTATAATCAGGAGATTGTGAGCAAAGATTTGGAACAAATTCATTGAATCTAATGATTGCCTTCTCTAGGCTAGGCTGTAAGTTCAATATTGAGCTTTCCATCATGTATAACACAAGCCAGCCCAGAGTAATGAGGCTAAGATAAAGTGATGCATTCATTTTCACCATAGAGATGCTTTGTCACTGGTTCACAGCTGGTCCAGATTTTCCCCACCCTGCACAGAGCCTTTGCGCGTCCTACTCAGATCTGCCTTAGCAACTCTTCTCCTTCTATAACTCCATGATGGACTAATATGTTCTTTAGGTGTGTGTGTTGTATCTTTAGTGGGGTCACAGCCAAATCTTGCTGGTCTAGAAGCTTTTTTGTCCCATGTTGTGATTTCTTATTTCTGTGCCCTGATCCATCAAGTGTTGATTTAACAGTTTAACTTTTAGAAGACAATTTTATTTCCCTTCTTTCTAATTTCTTTTCAGGGTTCTGTCTCATGGTTCTATCTCTGGCCCTAAGTCAGATGTAGAAAAGAATGTTTAATGCATAAAATGCATTTTAAAGCTCTCTAAATGTAGATTGGTTGGAACAACCTCAGGAGCTTTTTCAGGTATTAGCAGTCTGGCCAAGAAAACAGATGTTATTTGAAGAAAATATGGATGGGTTGTCTTTTCATATTTATTAGTAAGTTGAGAAGTAAGTTTTAGAATTGGATCAACTTCTTAAGATTTTTATTTTGCATTCATATAGTTATGGAAAATACTACTGACAGTTACTGTGGAATGACTAGGATTTTCCAGGCCCTCTTTACCCTAAGAGGATGGAAAAGATTAAACAACTTTACAAGCTTCAGATAAGACAAGCCGTAGCAGAGAATGGGAAATGTTAGTAACTGATACTATTTTATTTTCTGGTTCCCACTGTCTTTCCTGACTCCTTAAACTTACAACTATTACATTTAAAGAATAAAGGAAAAGCAAGAAGATTATTTTCATAATCAGTCAACATGTTGAACTTTATGGAAGAAACAATATAGATACTGAATGAATTTGTTAGGCTACTGATAATTTACTGCTCCCACTTATGAAATGGTGCCTTGGGTGTTGCAATTAATGAAGCTATTCACATAGAGTGAGCAGAGAGGCATTAAGAGAATATGCATTGATAAGTCAGGGATAATATCTTAGAAGACAATTCAATGGCCAATAGACATGAAAAGATGCCCAATGTCACTAATCATCAGAGAGATGCAAATTAAAACCACAATGAAATGTCACCTCACATCTTTCAGAATGGCTATCATCAATAAATCAACAAATAACAAGTGCTGGCAAGGATGTGGAGAAAAGGAAACCCTTGTGCACTGTTGGTGGGATTGTAAATTGGTGCAATCACTATGGAAAACAGTAAGGAGATTCCTCAAAAAATTAAAAATAGAACTACCATATGACCCAGTAGTCTTACTTCTGGGTATTTATCTGAAGAAATTCAAAACATTAATTTGAAAAGATATGTGCACCGTTATGTTCATTGCAGCATTATTTACAATAGCCAAGATATGGAAGCAACCCAAGTGCCCATCAACAGACTAGTGGATAAAAGAATCTGTGGTACCTCTATACAATGGAATACTACTCAGCTATAAAAAACAGTGAAATCTTACCATCAGCAACAACATGGGCCTAGAGGGTATTGTGTTGAGAGAAATAAGTTAGACAAAGACAAATGCCATATTATTTCACTTACATGTAGAATCTAAAAAACAAAATAAATGAACAAACTGAACAGAAACTCATAGATACACAGAACATTTTCTTGGTTGCCAGATGGGAGGGGGGTTGGAGGATGGACAAAACTGATAAAGGGATTAAGAAGTACATATTGGTAGTTACAAAATAGTCATGGAGATGTAAAGTACAGCATAGGAAATATAGTCAATAATATTGTAATAACTATGTGTGGTATCAGGTGGGTACTAGACTCATTGGAGGGATTACTTCATAAATTATATAAATGTCTAATTGCTATGATGTATACCTGAAACTAATATAATATTGAATGTCACCTGTAATTGAAAAATAAAAAAAAAACACACACACACACAACAATCAATCCTACCTGTTTGGAGATTTTTTTTTGGAGAGGAGGGGAAGGGGGAGGGGTAAAAGATGAAAAGAAAAATATGTCTTAAATCAATTGCAAGTGGTTTTTATTCAAATTCTGATCAGTCCATGTCTATCTCAGTTTTCTCAGAGAATGTTACTTCTTGGAGAACAAAATATCATTTATCTATCCTCCCCCCACCCCCAAAACCACTTAGTGTAGTGGAGAGAGGATGGGCTTTCATTTAGACAGTCATGGGATGGCAAACATGATTTCTTATCCTGGCTTTACCACAACAAGGTCCTTAACTTCTCAGAATATCAGTGTTTTTCATCTTTTAATTTAATGATTCTTATAATGTTGATACTAAATATTTAGGTCTTCTTCCTTAAGTTAGGTATAGATAAGATTAAATGATATCATGAAAGTACTAATTGTGCTTTTATTATGTAGGCTAATTCCTGTTTATACCATGATGCAATGAATTTGAAATAGATTCTAAAATGTTTCTCAACTTATCCCTTTGTGTAGTTAAATTCGGAGTTGTTTTTCTTCTCTTTTTCACCGAAGTTTGTTTTTATGGGTAGAGAAAAGAAGAGGCTACCCTTAAGTGCTTTGGACCCATACTCAGAAAGTTCTCCTGTCTGTGGAGCCTCCCTGTATACTAGGGGACTGAATGGGACTGCTCACAGAAGTGTTTCTGCAAGTATCTGCTGAAGAAGATCAATTCCAAGGCATGCTATCATACTAGGTAACTTCAGTGGTCATATATGTTTGAGAATCAGATGAGTCTTTTTTCTCCAAGTTTATACTTTTATTTTGCTTTTTCTTTTCTTTTCTTCTAAATTGAATTATTGAGGTGACATTGGTTCACAAAACCATACAGGTTTCAAGTGTACAACTCAATAATCATCATCTGCATACTATATCTTGCACCCACCACTGTGAGCAAAGTTTCTTTTGGTCCCCATTTCCACCTCTCTTTGCCCACTGCCTAGCCCCCACCCGTTTTCCCTCTGGCTATCATCACTCTGTCTGTGTCTGTGTGTTATGTATGTATGTTTTTTGGTTAATGCCTTCACCTTCTTTTGTCCAGTCCGCCAACCCCACTCCCCTCTGACAGCTGTCTATTCCATGTAACCATGCCTCTGTTTCTATTTTGTTCATCAGTTTATTTTGTTCATTAGATTCCACATATAAGTAAGACCCACATGGTATTTGTCTTTATTTGACAGGCTTATTTTACTTAGCATAATAATCTCCAGGTCCTTCATGCTGTCACAAAAGGTAAGATCTTCTTCTTTTTTATGACTGCATAGTATCCTATTGTGTAAATATACCACAGCTTTTTTATCCACTCATCTACTGATGGGCACTTGGGCTCTTCTCAGATCTTGGCTATTATAAACAATGCTGCAGTGAACATAGGAGTGCATATATTTTTTTTAAATTGGTGTTTTAATGCAGTTCTATTTTTAATTTTTTGAGATTGGAAAAAGAAGTTATTAATATTTTGAGGAAACTCCATACTGTTTTCTACAGTGACTGTACAAGTCTGCATGCCCACCAGCAGTGCACAAGTGTTCCCTTTTCTCCACATCCTCACCAGCACTTGTTTGCTGATTTATTGATGGCAGCCATTCTGATAGGTGTGAGGTGATATCTCATTGTGGTTTTAATTTGCATCTCTCTGATGATTAGTGACGTTAAGATTTTTTCATGTGTCTATTGGCCATCTGTATGTCCTTTTTGGAAATGTGTCTTCAGGTCTTTTGCCAATTTTTTAATTGGGTTGTTTGTCTTCCTGGTGTTGAGTTGTATAAGTTCTTTATATATTTTGGAAATTAACCCCTTATCAGATGTGTTATTGAAAAATATGTTCTTCCATTCATTGGGTTCCCTTTTTATTTTGTTGATGTTTTCTTTTGCTGTGCAAAAGCTTTTTACTTTGATATAGTCCCATTTGTTCAATTTTCCCTTTGTTTCCCTTATCCAAGGAGATATATCTGCAAAAATTTTGCTATGAGAGATGTTTGAGATTTTACTGCCTGTTTTCTTCTAGGATTTTTATGTTTTCATGACTTATATTTAATTCTTTTATCCATTTTGAGTTTATTCTTGTGTATGATGTAAGTTGGTGGTCTAGTTTCATTATTTTTCATGTATCTGTCCAATTTTCCCGGCACAATTTATTGAAGAGACTGTCTTTACTCTGTTGTATGCTCTTGCCTCCTTTGTCAAATGTTAATTGAGCATAATGTCTTGGGTCTACTTCTTGGGTCTTTGTTCTGTTCCATTCATCTATATGCCTGTTCTTGTGCCTGTACCAGGCTGTTTTGATTACAATGGCCTTATAGTAGTAAAGTTTGATATCTGGTATTGTGATCCCTCCAACTTTGTTCTTTTTTTCTCAAGATTGCTGAGGCTATTAGGGGTCTTTTTTGGTTCCATATACATTTTTGGAATATATGTACTAGATCTGTGGAATATGCCATTGGTATTTTAATAGGAATTGCATTCAATCTATAGATTGTTTGGGCAGTATGGGCATTTTAATGATGTTAATTCTTCTAATCCATGAACACAGTATATGCCTTCACTTATTTGTATCTTCCTCAGTATTTTCCTTCAATATCTTATAATTTTCTGAATACAGGTCTTTACCTCCTCGGTTAAATTTATTCCTAGGTACCTTATGTTTTTCTTTTTGTTGCAATAATTTCATTTTATTTTGAAACTATTTCACACTTGCAGAAAAGTTGCAATTGTAGTCCACAGCCACAATCCCCCCTGCCCCGATCTATTTGAGAGTGAGTTGCCAACTTGACATCCCCACAACTCCCAAATACTTCAGTGTGTATTTACTACTAAGAAGGACATTTTTTTTTTTTTTTTTTTTTTTTTTTGCCCTGGCTGGTTTGGCTCAGCCGTTGGAGTGTTGGCTGGCAGACCAAAGAGTCGCGGGTTCGATTCCGGTCAGGGACATGTACCTTGATTGCGGTTCCTCCCCAGCCCTGGTCAGGGTCGTGTGGGAATCAGCTAATCGATATATCTCTCTCATGTCCATGTTTCTCTCTCCCTCTCTCCCCCTCCCACTCTATCTGAAGATAAACAGAAAAATATTCTCGGGTGAGGATTAAAAAAAAAAAAAAGGAAGGACATTTTTTTCCCTGTATAACTGCAACACAACCATAAAAATCAAGAAATTAACATGGATCCATTTCTATCATTTGAGAGTAAGGTCTTATTCAAGTTTTGACAGATGTTCTTTTTATGTTAGCTATAGTAAAAGGACCCAGTTTATACTCAAGCATTGCATTTAGGTGCTGCGTCTTTTTGTTTTCTTTCTGTCTGGAACTGTTCCTCAGTTTTTCTTGCACTTCAGTACTTTTGAAGATTACAGTCCATTTTTTTTGGTAGAATGTTCCTTAATTTGGGTTTATCTGCTGTTTCTCATAAGTAGATTCTAGTTAGTCACCTATGGTAGGAATACCACAGTGGTAATACTTCATTCTTTATGCATCCTGATGCATCTTGATTAACTGATGTTTGGAAGATTTCATCAGTGTGAAGTGACACTTTTTTACTTTGTAAATAGTAAGTATTGTGTAGGGCAATATTTTAAAACCATGTATATATCCCATTCTTCAGTAAACTTTCAATTTATCCATTTACTTATGTCAACATGGACCCAAGGATTGTCATTGTATTTCATTTGCTCTCATTGTTTATTTTGATGTTCAAATTGTCCCATATTTGGCTAGTGGGACCCTCTTGAAGTTAGCTTGTGTGTTCTTTTAATATGTCTCTCTTGGTCTTTGAGGACTTTCTTGCTTTCAGGCACTGCAAGATATTCCAAGATCACCTGTACTTTCCCTGCCAGAGTCTTGGAATAATCCATTTCTCAAGAAGTTCTAGTTACTTTTACTGGAGAATAATATTTGGAAGCCAAGATCTCTGCTGTAGTTGTGCTCATGACTATTGGGTGGGGCCACTCCCAGGCCCTCTCAGTGGACAGATCAAGGAGATATAGGTTTGAACACACACACACACACACACACACACACACACACACACACCACACCACACAGTCACTTACACATACATACACATATTTACATCTACATTTATTTCTAAGGCTTCCAATTCTAATTAATTGAAGTATTTATACCAATATCTCTAATTCTAATCTACTACCACGTGGTTCATTCTAGTTTTCTCCAGTTCATTTTTGTGACTCCCTTCTCAGAGAAAACTGGCTCCTATTATTCAGTTGCAGTAGGTAACCAATCATGAATTGCTGTGATGCTTCTTTCTACGTAGATATCCTGCTCACCCCGCTTGGGCTCTGCACCCCAATACAGACCATGCAAATGCCTACCTTGTTTGGCCTTATCTAATGGCTCTAAATTGTTTAATGAGAGGAATGTGGATATTACATTATGATTTTTTTGTATGTTTGCTTTCTTTTGGATTTTTCAGGGTAACATCATTGCAAAGTCTCAGAATGTGTGTGTGTGGCTAAGGGAGATAAATTAGTATGAAGTGCTCAACAAATTTATTTGATCACAAACCCTGTTTTGCATGGATTGGGATTTCATTTTATGAAATCATGATTTTCAGAATTTCAGGAGAATGACTCCTTTTGACTTTACTTCCTCCTCTAGATCCCTGATGGCTGAAGCTGGCCTTTTCTTTTATTAGCTCAGAAGTTTGACTGCTTGTGGCCTTTTGATCCTTGAAAAATAAACCATGCTGACTTACAATACTGAGTTTTTCTTTGAGAATTAGATTTTCTTAGAAGCACATAAAGATTGCTTTTAGAGTCTTAATTCTATGGGTCTGTTGACTGTGAATTTCCAAAGATTGATGTTGGGATGTGAAAGGAGAAGCAAACAGTGAAGAACAGAAGTTTCAAGGAAGATAAGCCCAGAAAAGTAAAGGAAATGGCTGGTGTAAGACTAACATAAATAGAAGCTGGAGGTAGTCACGATACTGTTCTCAAAATATATTTACTTCTCTCTATTAACCTTGAGTTCTTTCTTCCTGATTCTGATCTCAAAGATGATGGTCAGGGGCAAAGTGCCCAAAGATTTGAAAATATTCCACCAATTAGTGGTTTGTTTTTCCTGGAATAAATGTGATATTCTTATATTTCCCCAGTTCCAGTAAAAATCTGTTTTTCTCCTGTATAATTTATTTTACCCATCTTTAAAGAAATTTTTTTTCTCTTAATCCTACTAGCCGAAACTCCATTCTGCCCTTATATTGAAAGCATATCTCATGCTAACTCTAATTTCTTTTCTCCCATGCTCTCTTGAACCTCCTCCAATCAAACTTACACCATCTCTACTGAAACTGCTGTGGTCAAAAGCAATGGGCTCCACATTACTAATAAACTGATATTTTATCAGTCCTTATTTTACTATTGGCCATTTCTTCCATCTTGATATACATTTTTTTTTTATTGTTGAAAGTATTACAGATGTTCCCCTTATTTCCTCATTGACCCCTTCCTCCATGTTCCCACCCCTCTCCTGCTTCCCCCAACCTAATGTCTATGTCCATTGGTTGTGCATATATGCATTATGCATATAAGTTCTTTGGTTTATCTCTTCCCACACTTCCACACTCCCCATCCCTCTGGGTTTGTTAGTCTGTTCCCTACTTCCATGACTCTGGATCTATTTTGGTCAACTGCTTATTTTGTTCATGATGTTCCCTAGATAAGTGAGATCATGTGGTACTTGTATTTCTCTGACTGGCTTATTTTGCTGCATAATACTCTTCAGGTCCACTCATGTCGTCTCAAAGGGTAAGAGATCTTTCTTTCTTACAGCTGCATAGTATTCCATTGTGTAAATGTACTACAGCTTTATCCACTCATCTGCTGATGAACACTTGGGTTGTATCCAGATCTTAGCCATTGTAAGCAGCGTTGCTATGAACATAGGGGTGCATATATTCTTCCTGATTGGTGTTTCAGGTTTCTTAGGATATATTCCTAGAAGTGGAATCACTGGGTCAAATGGCAATTCCATTTTTAATTTTTTGAGGAAGTACCAAATTGTTTTCCATAATGGCTGCACCAGTCTGCATTCCCACTAACAGTGTACTAGAGTACCATTTTCTCTACATCCTTGCCAGCACTTTTTGTTTGAGGATTTGTTGATGGCTGCCATTCTGGGAGGTGTGAGGTGATATCTTATAGTTGTTTTAATTTGCATCTCTTGGATGCTTAGAGATGTTGCGCATTTTTTCATATATCTCCTGGCCATTTGTATGTCCTATTTGGAGAAGTGTCTATTCAGGTCCTCTGCCCATTTAAAAAATTTTTTCATTTATCTTCAGATAGAGTAGGTGGAAGAGAGAGAGAGAGAGAAACATCCATGTGAGAGATACACACTAATTGGTTGCCTCCCGCACGACCCTATCCAGGGCCAGAGGCTGAACCACAATCGAGGTACGTGCCCTTGACCGGAATCGAACCTGTGCTTTTTTGGTCCACAGGCGGACGCTCTAACCGCTGAGCCAAACCAGCCAGGGCTCCTCTGCCCATTTTTTGTTTAAGTCCTCACCCAAGGATATTTTTTCTATTTATCTTCAGGTAGAGAGAGAGAGAGACAGGGAGAGAGAGAGAGAAACATCAACGTGAGAGGGACACATCGATTGGTTGCATCCCACATGACCCTGACAAAGACCAGGGACGAACCTTAACCGAAGTACATGCCCTTGGCTGGAATTGAACCCGGGACTCATTGGTCCACAGGCCGATGCTCTACTACTGAGCCAAACTGGCCAGGGCTGCCCATTTTTCAGTTGGATTGTTTATCTTCCTTTTGTTGAGTTGTATGAATACTCTATATATTTTGGATATTAACTGCTTATCTGATGTATCATTGGCAAATATGTTCTCCCAGAGAATGGCTTCCCTTTTCGTTTTGATGCTGGTTTCTTTTGCTGTGCAGAAGCTTGTTAGTTTGATGTAGTTCCATTTATTAATTTTTTTCTGTTTCTCTTGCCCTAAGCAATGTATCAGTGAAAATTCTTCACATGGCTTTCAGGACACTACACTCTTCTGGTTTCCTCGTCTAGCTCATTTCCTCTCCTTTTCAGTCTCCTCTATATTTCCTCCTCTTCTCTCAGATCATTAATGGTAGAATGTCCCAGGGCTCAGGCTTTCCAGCCCTTTACTTTTATGTTTATGCTCCTCTCTTGTTGATCTCATCTAGATCATAGCTTTAAATGATATTTTACATGGAAGGCTCCCACATGTATATCTCCTGCCTATAGCTCTCTCCTGAATTCTACACTCATATATTCAAATGCTTCATTGAGTTCTTCATTTGGATCTTTAGTAGTCATCTTAAACTCAACATATCCAAAACTAATGACTAGCCTGCAAAAAAAATAAACAAACAAGAGTTCTTCCTCTTTAAAACAATTTTTTAAAATTATTTCAGCCTATAGCAACTCCAGTTGCTTAGGATCAATCCTTGGAATCATCATTAATTTCTTTTTCTCCCCTTGACACAAGTAATCATATGTAAATCCTATTCCTTCTAATTTCAGTATAGATCCAGTCTCTGAACACAACTTTACTATCATCTTGGCCAAAACCATCATCATTCTTGCCTAGATTTTTGCAATAGCCTATTCATGAGTTCCCCTACTTTTGCCACTGCCCCTTTGGTCTCAACACAGGATCTCAAGTGATTCTACTAAAAAATGTTATATCATGTCACTTGTCTGCTCAAAACCCTCCAATGCCTTGCTTTCTCTCAGAGTAAATGTCCTTTACAAGGACCTGACCATCTTATGGGATCTGCTCTCCCACCCCCTCCACACCTTGTCTCTGACTGCATCACTTCACCATCCATCCATTATTACATCACCAGCTCACTCACTTCAGCCCATGACCTCAGCATGCTTCTTACCCTTTAGCACTGCATGACCAACTCCCAAATTAGGCTGTATTTCTTCTCCGCATTTTCATACACCCCACCTCACTGCTTTATATGTTCAAGATACTTAACCACTATCTAACATACTATTTAATACTTTTAAGTCTTCCCTAAAAACATTCTGCAAGCTCAACCATACCAACTAGTCTATTTCTATCATCTTTGAACTCCTGGTTTCTCCTCCTTCAGGTCTCAGCTTGTCATCTCCTCAGAGGGGCCTTCTGTGACCATCAAACAAACCCCTCCCTACAAGCCACTATGCAACATATCTTGTTCTGTTTTTCTCAGGACACTATCACTGTGTAACATTGTCTTATCGGTTCAGTTGTCTGATGTTTTATTGTCTGTCTCTTATCCATAGAGTGAGAGGAGAATGTTATCAATCTGGTTTACCAGAAAAACCCTAGGACATAGAGGTGCTTGGCACATAGGATGTGTTGAATGGATAAATACCATTTCTATGGCTTTTGGGTTACTAGCATTATACATGTTTATGGTAGAAATTGTTGATAACACAGAACAGCAAAATAAAGAGAGTAAAGATTGTTCATAATCCTGCTGCCCAGGATTAACAACCCTGGTAAATGTGCTTCTAGATTTTTCTCTATTCCTGTATATACAATTTTAAAATTTTTAAATGGAAACCTGGCAGACTGGTGCAGCCACTATGGAAAACACTATGGTGTTACCTCAAAAAGTTAAAAATTGAACTGCCATTTGACCCAGTGATCCCACTTCTAGGAATATACTCTAAGAAGCCTGAAACACCAATCAGAGAGAATATATGTACCCTTATGTTCATAGCAGCACTATTTACAATAGCTAAGATCTGGAAACAACCCAAGTGTCCATCAGTAGATGAGTGGATAAAAAATCTGTGGTACATGTACACAATGGAATACTATGCAGCTGTAAGAAAGAAAGATCTCTTATCCTTTGAGATGACATGGAGAGACCTGGAGAGTATTATGCTAAGTGAAACAAGCCAAGCAGAGAAAGACAAATATCACATTATCTCACTTATTTGTGGAATATAATGAACTAAACAAACTGATGAACAAAATTGACCCAGAGACATAGAGATAGGGTACAGAATGACAAACCTCAGAAGAGGGGGGTGTTGGGGGGGAAGAGATAAACCACAGAATTTATATTTATGTATGCCTAACCAATGGACATAGACAACAAAGCTGGGGATGGGGCAGGGGTGATGGGGAAGAGGGTGTCAATGGGGGAAAAGGGAGAAACATCTCTAACAAAAGCAAATTAATAAAAATAATTTAAAATAAAATAAAATAAAATGGAAACCTGCTATACAGTTTATTTTTATTTCACATAATATCATGTGTATTTCTCATGCCACTAAGTAATCTTTAACAGAATCACTTTTAGTGACTCGTGTATTCTAGCTAATGGATAGAACATTGTTTCTTTAAGCAGTACATTACTATGGGTCAGTTATGTATCTTTACCCTCAATTTTTCTCTAGTATAAACAACTACACGTATAACCTTATGCAATTATATGTGTACCATTTAAAAATATGTTTTGGATAAATTCCTAGATAAGAAAATGATAGTAAAGGGATTGGCACATTAAAATTTTTTGACAACTTTGCCCTTCAGGAAAGTTGTTCAAATTGATATTTCAATTGGCAAAATATGTGTTCATGTTTCCCACACTTATAAGGAATCTATTATTATTATTATTATTTAAAATTTTTCTTTATTGTTGAAAGTATTACAGATGTACCCCCCTTTTCTCCATTGACCCCCTTTCACCTTGCTCCTGCTGGCTCCCCATTCTTCACCGCACCATTGTCTGTGTCCATGGATTATGCATATATGCATATAAATTCTTTGGTTAATCTCTCCCCACCTCCCCCCCTTCTGTCTGAGATTCATCAGTCTGTTCCATGTTTCCATGTCTCTGGATCTATTTTGTTCATTAGATTCTACATATAAGTGAGATCATGATACTTTTCTTTCTCTGACTGGCTTACTTTGCTTAGCATAATACTCTCCAGGTCCCTCCATGCTGTCTCAACGGGTAAGAGATTCTTCTTTTTCATAGCGGCATATTATTTCATTGTGTAAATATACCACAGCTTTTTTATCCACTCATCTACCGATGGACACTTGGGCTGTTTCCAGATCTTAGATACTGTAAATAGCACTGCTATGAATATAGGGGTGCATCTATTCTTTCTGATTGGTGTTTCAGGCTTCTTAGGATATATTCCTAGAAGTGGGATCACTGGATCAAATGGCAGTTCCATTTTTAATTTTTTGAGGAAACTCCATATTGTTTTCCACAGTGGCTGCACCAGTCTGCATTCCCACCAGCAGTGTGCCAGCCTCCCTTTTTCTCCACATCCTCGCTGCTTCTTGCCATTTGTTGATTTGTTGATGGTAGTCATTCTGGCAGGTGTGAGGTGATACCTCATTGTTGTTTTAATTGGCATCTCTCTGATGACTGACTTTGATAATTTTTTCATATGTCTCTTGGTCATCTATATGTTGTTTTTGGAGACGTGTCTATTTAGGTACTTTTCACATTTTAATTAGATTGTCTTTTAAATTTTATGAGTTCTTTATATATTTTGGAAATTAACCACTTATTAGAGGTATTATTGGCAAATATGTTCTCCCATACATTAGGATCCCTTTTCATTTTGTTGATGGTTTCTTTTGCAGTGCAGATCTTTTTATTTTGATGTAGTCCCATCTGTTTATTTTTTTCTTTGTTTTTCTTGCCCTAGGTGATGTATCAGTGAAATTTCTGCTGCATGAGATGTCTGAAATTTTGCTGCTTACATTTTCTTCTAGAATTTTTATGTTTTCATGACTTAAGTCTTTTATCTATTTTGAGTTTATTCTTGTATATGGTGTGAGTTGGTGGCCCAGTTTCATTTTTTGGATGTACCTGTCCAATTTTCTCAACATCATTTACTAAAGAGACTCTCTTTACTCCATTGTATGTTGTTTCCTCCTTTGTCAAATATTAATTGAGCATAATGGCTTGGGTTGATTTCTGGGTTCTCTGTTCTGTTCCATTGATCTATATATCCATTCTTGTGCCAGTACCAGCCTGTTTTGATTACAGTGGCTTTGTAGTATAATTTGATATTTGGTATTGTGATCCGTCCAACTTTGTTCTTCTTTCTCAAGATTGCTGCAGCTATTCGATGGCTTTTTTGGTCCCATATATATTTTTGAAATATTGTTCTAGAAGTGTGAAATATGTCTAGCATTTTAATAGGGATTTAGTTGAATCTATAGATTGCTTTGGGTAGTAGGGACATTTTAATAATGTTAATTATTTCAATCCATGAACACAGTGTAAGCTTCTACTTGTTTAGCTCTTCCTCTATTTCCTTTGTCAATGTCCTGTAGTTTTCTGAGTACAGGTCTTTATCTCCTTGGTTAAGTTTATTCTTAGGATTCTTAATTTGTTTTTTGTTGTAATGATAAATGGGATTTTAAAAAAATTTCTCTTTCTGAGAGTTCATTATTGATGTATAAAAATGCCATCGATTTCTGGATGCTGGTAATGTATTCTGCTACTTTATTGAATTCATTTATTAAATATAGTAGTTTTTTAGTGGTGTATTTAGGGCTTTCTATGTACAATATCATGTTATCTGTAAATAATGAGAGTTTCACTTTCTCCTTTCCAATTTGGATCCCTTTTATTTTTTCTACTTGTCTAATCACTGTGCTTAACACTTCCAATACTATGTTGAATAAGACTGGTGAAAGTGGACATCCCTGTCTTGTTCCCATTCTTAAGGGAAACACTTTTAGGTTTGCCCATTGAGTGTGATGCTGGCTGTAGGTTTGTCATATTATGGCCTTTATTATGTTGAGGTATTATCCTTCTATTCCCACTTTGCTGAGAGTTTTTATCAAAAATCAGTGCTGGATTTTGTCATATGCTTTTTCTGCATCTATTGATGTGATCATATGATTTTTATCTTTCATTTTGTTTATGTGATATATCACATTTATTGATTTGTTAACATTGTACCAGTCTTGCATCCCTGGGACAAATCCCATTGGGCATGGTGAATAATCTTTTTAATGTATTGCTGGATCCAGTTTGCTAATATTTTGTTAAGGATTTTGGCATCTATGTTCATCAGGGATATTGGCCTGTAATTATCTTTCTGTGTAGTATCATTATCTGGATTTGGAATTAGAATTATGCTGTCCTCATAAATGAGTTTGGAATTCCTCCTTCTTCTTGAATTTTTTGGAATAGCTTGAGGAGAATGGGTGTTAGTTCTTCTTTGAATGTTCGGTAAAACTCCCCCCGTGAAGCCATCCAGGCCCGGGCTTTTGTTTGCTGGGAGAGTCTTGACTACATCTTCAATTTCCTTAGTAGTTTATTGGTCTGTTAAAGTTTTCTGTCTCTTCCCGGTTCAGTTTTGGGAGACTATGTGTTTCTAGAAATTTGTCCATTTCACTTAGATTGTCCAATTTGTTGCCGTATAATTGTTCATAGTATTTGTTAAGGATCCTATGTATTTCTGTGGTGTCAGTTGGTACTTCTTTCACTTCTGACTTTGTTTATTTGGGTCCTCTCTCTTTGTTTCTTGGTGAATGTAGCTAAGGGTCCATCAATCTTGTTTATCTTTTCAAAGAACCAGCTCTTTGTTTCATTGATCTTTTGAAAAAATTTTTTTTTCTTCTCTATGTCATTTATTTCTGCTCTGATCTTTACTATTTCCTTCCTTCTACTTGCTCTGGGGTTTTCTTTTTGTTTGCTTTCTAGTTCTTTAAGTTGTGATGTTAGATATTCAATTAGAAATTTTTTTTGTTTCTTGAGGTAAGCCTGTAGTGCTAGGAACTTCCCTCTCAGGACTGCTTTCGCTGCGTTCCATAAATTTAGTGTTGTTTTGTGTTCATTTTCATTGGTTTCCAGGAATTTTTTAATTTCTTCCTTGATCTCCTTGGTAACCCATTCATTAATAACGTGCTATTTAGTCTCCATGTGTTCAAAAGTCTTTGCATGATTTTGTTGTAGTTGATTTCTTGTTTCATGCCATTGTGATCTGAGAAGATGCTTGATATGATTTCAGTCTTCCTGAACTTGTAGAGACTGAGTTTGTGTCCTAACATGTGGTCTATCTTTGAGAATGTCCCATGTGCACTTCAGAAGAATGTGAGCTCTGCAGTTTTGGCATGTAATTTTTCTGTAGATATCTATTAAATCCATTTGATCTAGTCCATCATTTAGAGTCTCTGTTTCCTTGTTAATTTTTTGTCTAGAGGATCTATCCAGTGATGTCAGCGGGGTGTTGAAGTCCCCTGCTATGATTGTATTGCTGTCAATTTCTCCTTTGAAGTCCTGCAGAAGTTTTAAAATATATTTTGGTGCTCCTATATTGTGTGCATATATGTTTACCAAGGTTATATCTCCCTGTTGGATAGATTGTTTCAATATTATGTAGTGACTTTCTTTGTCTCTAGTTTTGGCCTTCATTTTGAAATCTATTTTATCAGATATGAATATTGCTACCCCAGCTTTTTTTCCCTTTCCATTTGCTTGGAATATTTTTTTCCATCCCTTCACTTTCAATCTAAGTGAGTCTTTTGTTGTGAGGCGGGTCTCTTATAAACAACATATATATGAGTCATGCTTTCTTATCCAGTCAGCTACTCTGTGTCTTGATCAGAACATTCAATCCATTTACATTTGATGTTTTTATTGATGTGTACTTATTTATTGCCACTTTTGCTTATTGTGGTAATATTTTTCTTCCTATTTCTTCTACTACTTACAGCAGACATTTTAACATTTCTTGCAGTGCTGGTTTGGTGCTAATGTATTCCCTTAGCCATTTTTTTGTCTGGGAACCTCTTTATTTGACCTTCTATTTTGAATGATAGCCTTGCTAAATAGAGCAGTCTTGGATTTAGAACCTTGTTTTTCATGATCTTGATTACTTCATGCCATTCTGTTCTGGCCTGTAGTGTTTCTGTTGAGAAATCAGCTGATAGCCTTATGGGGGTTCCTTTGTAGGTAACCTGTTGCTTATCTCTTGCTGCTTTAGGATTCTCTCTTTGTCTTTAATTTTTGGCATTTAATTGTTATGTGTCTTGGAGTGGGCCTGTTTGGATTCTTTTTACTTGGGGCTCTCTGTGCTTCTTGAAATTGAATGCCTTTTTTCTTCACCAAGTTAGGGAAGTTTTTCACTATTTCTTCAAATATATTCTCTAACCCTTGCTCATTTCCTTCTTCTTCTTCTGGAACTCCTATGATGCAAATGTTATGTTTCCCGTTGTCCCACAGTTCTCTTAAGCTGTCTTCCTGTTTTTTAACTGTTTTTTCTTTTTGGTTTTCTAATTGGGTGATTTTTTTCTACCCTGTCTTCTAATTCACTGATCTGGTCCTCAGCTTCCTCTACTCTGCTGGTTATTCCTTCTAATGTGTTCTCTATTTCTGCTATGTCATTCTTCATTTCCAATTGGTTGGTTTTCAATGTTTCTATATCTTTACTCATGTTTTTGAGCTCTTTGCTCATGTTGTTGTGCTTCCTCATTATCACTCTGGACTCTACCTCTGACAACTTGCTTGACTGCATTTCATTTATCTTGTCTTCAGTAGAGTTATCTTGTTCTTTCTTTTGGGATTTGTTTCTTTCTTTCACCATTTTGGCTGACTCAGTGGGTTTTGGAGCTTGCCAAATTTTCCCTGTGGGTGTTGGTGTTCTGCTGATTGTGACTCCTTTTATTGAATTTGGATGAGCATGGGAGAACCCACGTTAAACACCACTGTGAAGTCTTACTTTTCTGGGTAGATTTGCAAATCCAGGAAAAGTTCAGTTATCCTCTAGTTTTTTGCCCGGAGGCTACTAGTCTTGGTTACTTGATGAGCCATGGGTTCTAACCCTCAACTGAATGAAAAAGTCCCTCCAGCGTTCAGGGTAAGAGGATTTCCAGAGGGTGAGGCAGATGCTGGCTGTTAATCAGCCTCATATTGCATTTCTCTGGCCTGGCCGCATGGTGTGAAATTTCTGAGGGAGGGGCTGTTGCTTCTCCCAGTGGCTCTGGTAAGGGGCTCATTGAGTAAGATGGCTACTGTCCTGTGAGAGTGTGATTTAGCATAAAACTCCGATTGCCCTCTCTCTTCTCCAAGCTCCTGAGTCTCCACACAGTTCCAGTCCAGCACACCCTCCCTCTGCCATAGCCCAAGGTGAGTGGCTGTAGCTAATTTAATTCTCTGTCCTGGCCCTCTGCACTGTGGAACCGGGTTGGGATTTTAACACCGAGGGAGTTGCTCACAGCTATAACAGCTGCTGTCCGTGGTCTCCCAGCCCACCCTCTCATGCCTCCAGAGACCTACCAGGCTCGATTCAGTGTCCTTTTGCATGTTCGTGGTTATGTGAGTCCTCTCCACTTGCTTTTCTGTTGACTTTTCCTGACGATTTGTCTTTATTTTAGTTGTAATTCCAATTTGGTCCCGGGAGATGGTCTGTGTAGCTTCCATTCACTCTGCCGCCATTTTATAATCTCTCCTACATTTTCTATTGTGTTAATCATGTTTTTCACTAGAAAGCTATCCTTGTGGTCACACATTATTCTTTTTTTCTTAAATGCAGCATTATCCCAATTCCCAGTGAATATAAAAAGTATGATTTATATTTTAGTTTCATTAACTGTTAAGTGGAAGGGTGTGTGTGTGTGTGTGTGTGTGTGTGTGTGTGTGTGTGTTTATATTCCAACATGGAGGGAACTGATATATTTCTACTGAAAAGCATAGTGCTGACTGTATGAACATAACTATTCTTGTACCCTCTTTAATACCCTCTTATATGTAATTCTAGAAATTACTGTGTACCAAAATAACAGGGATATATCAATAGTAATTAGGCTTTTACTTATAGTGGTGGTAAAAAGAAAGGTCATGTTGAACTCTAGTGTCATGAGAAGTTTTCTATTGTCTTCCATCAGATGAAAGAATATATGCCTACAGCTTGTCAGTATTCATCCACATACATTTTTGAAAAAAAAATTTGTTCAATTTCTTGATCACTGTTTTCCCCTTTTGAACTACAAGTAGTGGAGATCCATCACCTTACAGCTTCTTAAATTGCACACACAATCACTCTGATTTTACTTTTCCTAAGGCTACATTCTCAAGTAATTTAATTTTCCTTTTGTTGTATATGATTGGCATCAGCCTGCACAATGAGTTTGTGTCTAACACAATTTCAAAATAGTGTTTTTCCTTTATGTCTCATAATTACTATAGGGTGTAACTCAGTCTTGGTTTATCCCAGAATGGCAAGAGGCCACAGCTCAATTCTTCTTGCTAAGAGTCAGAGAACCGGCATGTATTACTAATCTATTTCATTGCCTATTAAACAAATCCAAAGTTTGCCCAATTTCTTTCATAAAAGCCAAAGTCCTTTTATAATCACAATATAATATTTTCCCACTCCCTTCTTTGTAATTTAATATACCTTGGATAGCCAAGAAAGAAGGAGCATGGTGTTAGTGAATTAGAATGAGTCTGGTTGGAGAAAGACCTTGAGTCGAATCCTGGCACAATTATTTACTCTTAAGTTATGCTCTGAGCCTCATATTTTCTCATCTGTTAAAAAAAAAAAAAAAAAAAAAAAGATAAAGCTAATAACATGTCAGTGAGCTGAATTTTCCATTCCTTAGACTGTTGTTCTTTTTTGGTGGTTGTTGGTTTTCTTTCCTTCCTTCCTTCTTTCTTTCTTTCTTTCTTTTTTTCTTTCTTTCTTTCTTTCTTTCTTTCTTTCTTTCTTTCTTTTTTTTTCTGACAACCCTAATTCAGGACAGAAAAACAGCCTCTTGGCTGTAAAGGCAGTAGCTGTTCAGGGTCATCTGTGCCCATGTCATGCTCTGGTATTTTGGGTTATAGGATTTACCAAATTCTTGGGCCCTGCTCATTCTGAAAGGGAAGACTCCCATAGACTTGTAGACTTGAATCCGCCCTAAGCTTCTTTACTGTGCTTTTCACATTGTTTGTAAACCTTATCCTGAAGTAGGAAAACTACACATAAGAAAGTTTTCTCCCTGACTTCTGGTCAAGATGGTGGCATAGATAAATGTGGTAACTCACATCCTCCCACAACCACAACTAAATTACAGAACAACCATCATTCAGAATCACCTGAAATCTAGCTGAGACTGGTAGGAGGGGAGGAGACACAGAACTTGCTGGTTCCATACCCATGTGTGGTGGATAAAAATTGAGAAGAATATCTCAGCTGAAGAGGTCCTCCCTGAGGAGTGAGGAGTCCCAGTCACACACCTGGCCCCACAGCCAGGGTTCCAGTGCCGGGAAGAGAAGTCCCCATACTCTGGCTGTGGAAACTAGCAGGGATTTTAGCTGAGTGAGACAGAGGGCTTCTGGAGTCCTAGGCAGTTCCTCTTAAAGGGCCCATGCATGAACTTACTCGGACTCACTCCCTCTGAGTCCCAGTGCTGCGACAGCAGCTGGAAAGGCACCAGAGATATATGGGGAAGAACTGAATTGTCTGGCACTAGGGTGAGAGCTGGGGGTAAGGGGAGCAGCTTTATTCCAGACAAAAGTACTGGCAGAAGCCATTGTTCCTTTTCTGAGACCTAATCCCACAGAGCCAGCAGGTGGGCACCATGTCTGAGTTTCCATAACCCTGTATCACACTCTTTCCCCACCCTGGTGATTCCCTGAGTCTCTGCCCTACGCTACTTGCTGGCCCACCCCAGCTGTTTCCAGTGGCTTTTCCATACGAGTGGCATGCTTTGGATCATGCTTTTGACTTTGCTAAAATCTCCCAAACAAGCAGCATCTGGCCTTAGCATGCCCTATACCTTTGGCTAAGTGGTCCCAGGACTGGTACTAGCAGCAGCCAGCCTTGTTTTACAAGTTGGCTTTGCCTGGGCACCTCCAAGCCCAGCACAAGTAGCAACCATCTGCAGATCACTTTGTAGCTCATGCTGGGTAGCCCTGGGCAGAACACAGGCAGTGGCTGACCTTGGTCTGCAACTCCTGGGAGGACTCAGAACCAGCACATCCAGTGAGCAGCTTTAGAACATATTGAAGCACTACTCAACCACCTCCTCAAGCAAATAACTGAAGGGCAGACTCAGCAGCCACCAGAACTCTGCTGAAGTAAATTTTGCTTTGTAGAGGGGTCCCTGGACAGCTGATCTTCCATGATGATGGGTGTTCACAACCAGTCCTTGAATCCAATTGGCCTTGGGAGTAAATCCTTACCATTGGGGTGCCAACAGCAATCAAAGCTCAAATACAACAGGAGAGTGTACACAGCCCACACAGGAGGGGGCGGGCACATCTGAGCATCTAACTTAGGTGATCAGGGAGGCTGTGCATCTGGATTCTACAGAACACTTACTACATAAGGTCACACTACAAAGCCCAGGAGATATAGCAGCTCTACCTTATACACAAAACAAACATAGGGAGGCTGCCAAAATGAGGAGACAAAGAAACATGTCCCAAATGAAAGAACTAAACCAAACTCCAGAAAAATAACTAAACAAAATGGAGATAAGCACTCTAACTGATGTACTTCAACAGCATAAAAAATGACATGGAAACCATAAAAAAGAACCAGTCAGTGATAAAGGATACACTAACTGAAATGAAGAACACATTACAGGGAACCAACAGTAGAATAGATCAAACAGAGGATCAAATCAGCAATTTGGATGATAAGGAAGCAGAAAACACCAAATCAGAACAATAAAAAGGAAAAAAATGATGATAGTGTAATACACCTCTGGGACAACTTCAAGCATACCAACATTCCCATCATGGGAGGAGAAGACAGAGAGCAAGGCATTGAACACTTATTTGAAAAAATAATTATGGAAAACTTCCCCAACCTGGTGAAGGAAATAGATATACAAGTTCAGGAAATGAGAGAGTACCAAACGAGATGAACCTCAAGACGCCCACACCAAGACACATCATAATTAAAATACAAAAGGTTAAAGACAAAGAGAATCTTGCCACCTTTGTCGAATATTAATTGAGCATAATGTTTTGGGTCAATTTCTGGGTTCTCTGTTCTATTCCATTGATCTATGTGCCTGTTTTTGTGCCAGTACCAGGCTGTTTTGATTACAGTAGCTTTGTAGTATAACCTGATGTCTGGTATTGTGATCCCGCCTACTTTATCCTTCTTTTTCAAGACTGCTGTAGCTATTCGGGGTCTTTTTTGGTTCCATATGAACTTCTGAAGCATTTGTTCTAGTTCTGTGAAATATGTTGTTGGTATTTTCATGGGGATTGCGTTAAATCTATATATTGCTTTGGGTAGTATGGACATTTTAATGATGTTAATTCTTCCAATCCATGAACAAGGTATGTGCTTCCACTTTTTTATATCTTCCTCTATTTCTTTTTTCAATGTCCTGTAGTTTTCTGCAAATAGGTCCTTTACTTCTTTGGTTAAGTTTATTCCTAGGTATCTTAATTTTTTTGCCGTGATGGTAAATAGGATTGTTTTTTTAGTTTCTCTTTCTGTGAGTTCATCATTGGTGTATAAGAATGCAATTTCTTGACGTTAATTTTGTATTCTGCTACTTTGCCAAATTCATTTATTAAGTCTAGTAGATTTTTGATGGAGTCTTTAGGGTTTTCTATGGAGTAAAGACAGCCTCTTTAATAAATGGTGTTGGGAAAATTGGACAGCTACATGCAAAAAAAAAATGAAACTAGACCATCATCTTACACCATACACAAGAATAAAGTCAAAATGGATAAAAGACTTAAATGTGACTCATGAATCCATAAAAATTCTAGAAGAAAATGTAGGCAACAAAATTTCAGACATCATACCCTGCAGAATTTTCACTGATATATCACCTAAGGCAACAGAAACAAAGGAAAAATATGGACACATGGGACTACATCAAACTCTAAAGCTTCTGCACAGCAAAAGAAACAACCATCAAAGTGGAAAGGCAACCCACTGTATGGGAAAGCATAATTGCCAATGATATATCAGATAAGGGATTAACTTCCAAAATATATAGAGTACTCATACAACTCAACAAAAGGAAGACAAAGAACCCAATTAAAAAATGGGCAGAGAAACTAAATAGACACCTCTCCAAACAGGACATACAAATGGCCAAGAGACATATGAAGAAATGCTCAACATCACTAATCATCAGAGAGATGCAAATTAAAACAACAATGAGGTATCATCTCACACCTGTCAGAATAGCCGCCATCAACAAAGCATCAAACAACAAGTGTTGGCGAGGGTGTGGAGAAAAGGGGACTCTAGTACACTGCTGGTGGGAAAGCAGACTGGTGCAGCCACTATGGAAAACACTATGGTGTTACCTCAAAAAATTAAAAATTGAATTGCCATTTGACCCAGTGATCCCACTCGTAGGAATATACCCTAAGAAGCCTGAAACACCAAACAGAAAGAATATATGTACCCCTATGTTCATAGCAGCACTATTTACAATAGCTAAAATTTGGAAACAGCCCAAGTGTCCATCAGTAGAAGAATGGATAAAAAAGCTGTGGTATATATACACAATGGAGTACTATGCAGCTGTAAGAAAGAAAGATCTCTTATCCTTTGAGACAACATAGAGGGACCTGAAGAGTATTATCCTAAGCAAAACAAGCCAAGCAGAGAAAGACAAATATCATATGATCTCACTTATTTCTGGAATATAATGAACATAACAGCCTGAGGAACAGGGTAGTCCCAGAGATGTGGAAGTAGGGTACAGACTGACAATTGCCAGAAGGTGGGGGAGGGGAGTGATGAACCACAGAACTTGTACGCATGTACTCATAACCAATGGACATGGACAACAAAACTGGGGATGGGGCAGGGCGGGTGGGGGAGGAGGGTGTCAATGGGGGAAAAAGGAGAAACATCTGTAACAAAAATAAATTAATAATAATAATAAAAAAAGATAAAGAGAATCTTTAAAACAGCAAGAGAAAAGCAGTTAGGTGCCTACAAGAGAGCTCCCATAAGACTGTCAGCTGATTTCTCAACAGAAACATTTAAGGCCAGAAGGGATTGGCAAGAAATATTCAAAGTGATGAAAAGTAAGGACAAACAACCAAGATTACCCAGCAAAGCTGTCATTTAGAATTGAAGGACATATAAAGAGCTTGCCAGACAAAAAAAGCTAAAGGAGTTTATTATCACCAAACCAGTATTACATGAAATGTTAAAGGGTCTTCTTTAAGAATAAGAAGAAAAAAAGATAAAAATATAAATAAGAACAATAAAATGACAATAAATACATATCTATCAACAATTCAATATAAAAAACAAAATAAATGAACAAGCAGAACCAAAACAGACTCATAGATACAGAGAATGATTTGACAGTTGCCAGATGGGAAGGTAGTTGGGGGAATGAGTCAAAAAGGTGAAGGGATTAGGAAGTACAAATTGGTAGTTACAGAACAGTCATGGAGGTATAAAGTACAACATAGGGAATATAGTCAGTAATATTCTAATAACTATGTATGGTGTCAGATGGGTATGAGATTTATAGGGATGATCACTTAGTAAGTTTCATAGTGTCTAATCACTGGGGTGTACACCTGAAAATAAGATACTATTGTATGTCCACTGTAATTGAAAAATAAGAAAAAATGATTTAAATAAAAAAAGTTTTCTCCCACCTTCTTATAGTATGGTAAACTTTTAGTAATTTTTGTAATAGAAATAAATTAATGAAGCTCTGCATCCAGTTAAAAATTGTAGTGTTCCTTTTTGAGAAAGAATAGTATCTTATAAAATATAAAGTAGGAATTTCCTTTGATCCAGCAATGCCTGTCTATAAATATTCCACTTTGTTGTAAATACAGAAAGGGAAAAGGGTTTATCTACATTATATAGTCAGCATTGTTAACATTGTTATTATTAACAAGTTATAGAAATAATCCAATCTCATATATATGAGAAATATGCATTTAGTAAAATTATTGTAAAGCAATCTCATTTATGAAAATTGAAATAATTTATGATTAAAAATTTTCAAATACCAAACTGAATCTAGCAGTACATAAAAAAAGAAAAAGCATACATTATGACCAATGAAGTTTATTCCAGGAATACAAGGATAATATAATTTTTAAGGAATCCATAAACATCTATGAAAATAAATCTGATCATCTTCTCAGTCTCCAGAAATCCAGTTGATAAAATTTAATAAACATTTCTAATACTAAGCATTCAGTAGCAACTGTTGATGCTTCCTTAATATGATAAAATCTGTAAAGTTTATAATTTACTTGGTATTGAAACCATAGCCTCTTTTCCCACTAAACTCAGGAAGGAGACAAGTTTGTTCATTATATTTATTTGATTTGATATTGTGTTGGACTTATTGGCAAATGTAATCAGAGATAAAATAATTAGAGGTACAAGAATTAGAAAAGAGATTAAAAAAACTATCTCTGCCAATGATGTGAATGCAGTATACTTGGAAAACCTAAAGACCTAAAAATAAAACTAATTCAACAATAAGATAATTTAGTAAGGTAACTGTATATAAAATTAACATGAAAAATCTATGTTATTAATATATACAGACAATAATCTGCTAGAAACTAAAGTGGATGAGAAGATTCCATTTAAAACAGTAATAACAACAAAAGATAAACTGCTTAGGAATAAATTTAAAGGAGATGTGCAAAATCTGTATAGGAAAATTTGAACACTCTTGAAATATACAAAGAAACACAAAATAATATTTGAAAAAATTGAAAGAGATATTTTTGGGGTGATAGGATGACTCAACATCATAAAGATATCCATTCTTCCTACATTAATATATAAATTTAACTCAATCCCCTCCCCCCAAAAAAATGCAAAAATGTTTGGGTTTGAGGGGAGTTAACTAAGTTGGTGTAAACTTTATGTGGAAAAAATTAAAAATCCCAAATGTCTAGGAAAATCATGGAATAGAAAAAGGGCACAATGGAAGGACTAGTACATTCTACCACATTATGTCTCTGTACACACTATTAAGTCTCTGTAATTAAAGCAACAAGACACAGGTGCCTGGATAGATAGAAAACACAATGGTATAAAATGGAATCCTGAAGTAGACCCATATACATCTGGAATTGGTATATGATAAGGTGGCATCTTAAATCTCTGGTAAAAAGGTGGACACTTTTTAATCAATGGTGTTAGAATAATTTGGAAAAGATAAAATTGCATCCATATCTCATACCATACACAAGAATAAACTCCAAATGGGTTAAATATCTAAATGTTAACAAAATATAACCATATGGGGATAATAGAAAACATGAGTGAATTACTTTATATCCTGGGAGTAGGGAACGTTTTTCTAAATATGACAAAATCCAGAAACAATAAAAGCAAGTTGACAAAAAAGTGCAAAATCCTTTGCATTGTAAAAAAAAAAAATTAAAAAAAGTAAAAAAACAAATGGTAGAGAAAAATAATCTGCAATTTATATCAGACACAAAGGCTAATTAATGAGTTAAATAAATTGGGAAGAAAAAAAAACCAAGTGTCATGTGCAGAGAAATGAATAGTCATTTAACAGAAAAAAAGGAAGTCAAATGGTCCTTAACATGAAATGGTGCTGAATGGACCATAATTGGTGAAGGTGGATTAAAACCACACTGCTGATGGAGGCTTCTTGGGTGCCTCCTAGTTGTTCATTTTGTAAAATTGCTCAAGGTCTATACTTTAGATTTATGGTAAGTATGTTATACTTATCAAAAAAAAAAAGTTCTTTAAAAAAAAACACACCTGACAGATAACATTTCTTACTGAGCAGATTGGCACAAATCCAAGTTTAACAACTTGCTTTGTTGGCAAGTCTATAAAGAAAACAGACATTCTCATATATTGCTGATAAGAATGCAAAATGTTCAACCCTATGGAAAAAAACCTGGTAATAATTAAAAAATACCTTTTAGCCTAGTAGTTTCACATCTAGTAAATTATCCTAAATATATACATACATAACAGCACAAGGTTATTCACTGTGACTTTTGGGGCAATACTGTAGGACGGGAAACAACTCAGTGTTCATCAGTAGGAGACTAAATAAACAATGGCACTTAAAATAAATTGTTATACTGCCATAAAGAAGAATAAGAACAACCTCTAATAGGGGAGAAGACAAGGGGCAGAGAAGTCTATCTAATGTGTTACCTTTTCTGTAAAGAACAGGGGGAAATAAGAATGCATACCTGTATTTGCTTATTTTTTGTCAAAAGACATGAAGGAAAATATTGTGAAAGCCTGTGAAAAGTGTTATCCATACGGAGCGTGGGAGATGTTGAGAGGGGATTGGTGTAGGAGTGATACTTCCCTGAATATGCCTCTTTATATCATTTTGCATTTTGAAACAAAATATATTAAAAACCACAAGTACCAGTTGGAAGGAGCTTAGAGCTCCCACAGACCAAACTTAAGGCAATTTGAGCATCACAAGGAATAATTTTCTTTTCTTACATTGAATAAATAAAAATCCAAGAGTGCAGAGTGATACTAGATAGATAGATAGATAGATAGATAGATAGATAGATAGATAGATATAGATAGATAGACAGATAGATAGATGATAGATAAATAGATAGATAAATGTCATTAGCAATACCATTGGTACTATTATGCCAATCTCCAGTGAAATAATTAACTTATAAAATGGTTTTGCCTAAAACCATTAGGTGATAGTTATAAGGTAACAGAATATCCCCAGCATCACAAAATGTCACCCACCAATTACTTGGTAATTGTCAAAGGAAACACCTTTATGACAGATATCTGGACTAACCACATAAAAACAAGGTGATCAAAGTTGGTGGCATTAATAGTGGAATGGGCCATTACCTGTCTTCTGATGCGACGCAGCATGAAATATACAGCCTTAACAATGACATGTTCTTTCCAAAAATCTTTAACGCACACTTAATCAAGTCTTTAGATCTCATGTCTTGTTTAGTTAAATGACACCATGAAGAAACTACCAAAAAAAAAAAAATGTGAATGTGGAATATCTGCAAACATGGAATCTTCAAAAAATCAGAGTCATGTTAAAAGTAAAAAATAAAAAAGATAGTAGCAGTGTTTTAGATTTTAAAAGAGAGATAGAGAGAGAGAGAGAGAGAGGAGAAAGAGAGAGAAAGAGATTAACAACCAAATATAATACTTGAATGATGATTGGACTCTGATTTAAGAAACCAGCTTTAAAATATATTTTGGGAGACAACTGAATATGGAGCATATATGAGCTGGTATTAGCAAATGAATTTAAATTTATTAGGTGTGATAATGGTATCATGGTCGCAAGGCAGAAAGTCCTTGTTTTTAAGAAATATTTAGAAAATATGACAAAATGTAACAATTGTTGAATCTAAGTGGTAAATATGTAATCATACTAATCTCTCAGCTCTACTGCATGTTTAAAATATTTTATAATAAATTAGAAAGAAAATGATTCCATAGAGCTGTGTTTGACTTGGAAAGATATCAAGAACAAATTTTTGAATTTAAAATGCAGGTTAGAAAACAAATAAATAACATTTATTCATTTTTGTAAAATGTGTACAGTACTCATATTGAGCAGTCAGTATATTTGCACACCCATATTCATAGCTGCATTATTTACAATAGTCAAAAGTTGGAAACAACCCAGTGTCCATCCATGCGTAAATGGTTAAACAAATTATCATATGTACATTTAATGGAATATTACTGAGTCTTATAAAGGAAGGAAACTCTGACACATGCTACAACATGGATGAACCTTGAGGATATTGTGCTAAGTGAAATACGCCAGTCACAAAAGAACAACTACTGTGTAATTCCACTTATCTGAGGTTCCTAGAGTAGTCAAATTCATAGAGACAGAAAGTAGAATGGTGGTTACCAGGAGCTGAGGGTGGAGGTGAGGAATGGGGAATTGTTTAATGGGTATAGTTTCAGTTTTGCAAAATAAAGAGTTCTGGAGATTGGTTACACAACAATGTGAATGTAGTTAGTGCTATTGAACTGTACACTTAAAAATGGTTAGGATGTAAATTTATGTTATGTGTATTTTACCACAATTAATAATAAAAATTAAAATTAAAAACTGAATGTATGTTTAGATAGTCATTTCTGTCAGTTAGAGTTTCTGGACAATTTTTATTTCCTTTTTCCATTTCTATGTTGTTTCACTTTTACATTAAACATGAATCAGTTTTACAAAACCAGAGACCTATCTTCAAAATATAAAGATCTTGTGCAGATTTTTAGTGTTTTAGAAAACATAGGGATGGTAGAGCATGTTTTCTAAGGAAAAGGATTTTCAGGAAACAATAGAAATTGTCAATGTAGCCTGAGAATTTTGTCAAAAGCAATAAAAATTCATTGTCCCAGAGGTGAGAGGCAGAATGGGACACTGGGCACCTCCTCTGCATTGAGGTTGCTATGGAGAGCTCGGCCTGCTGACTGGTGGCCAGACCTAAAGAGCCTGACCTGGGTCACAGCCAAGACCCAGTGGTGGGGCCCTCCTGGAACCGTAATTACTTGGTGTGTGGCCAGCAAGGAGGAGTTTGCATGCTGTTGGTGACGCAGGGCTGGCCTGCCTGCCTTCTCTTCCACATTCATTCCAGCACCTCATCTTGCTTGACTGCACCTGAGTTGTACGGTTTGTGAATTTCCTTCACTTCAGATCCAGGCTTTGATCTCACCACCCAGAATCCAGTTTCTGTTGAATTTGGTCAGTTCTTCAGGTCTATAGTTACTACCTGCACAGCATCCCAGGCCGATGACTCATTTTGACCCTGGCTGACCTCTTCATTTTGACCTCGGTCAGGTTCTAGGCCCTGTATCCTATTTGCAATGGAGAACCTGACAACTTAACTCTGCATATTTTCACATAACCATACAAGCAGATACATCATCAGGAAAACCTTTTCCAAAACTTCATGCAGAGCAGTACTTGCACTTATATGCACATGGTATTTTGCAGAACAAATTATTACAGTTCTATTATGTTTCTCATTAAATGAATATTTTCTGTTTTACATAAGGGACTGTTGCCATAGCTCAATACCAGACTATGCATTCATTTAAAAAATTTTCTTTTGGAAAACAGAAAAGAACAGAGAACACCATAACAAACACCTGTGTTCAGACCACCCATAATTAACAAATGTTAACATTTTGTAATGATTGTTTTAAGTCTAGAATTCTCATTTTAAAATTAAATTTCACTTTTTGGTATAGGCAGAGCTGGCCTCAGGAAAATAGTGAAGTTGACTGTTCCTCTCCTGCTGTGTCCTTCCCTTCCCTGGCAGATGACTGACTAGGCATTGGTAGCCCTTGATCCCGCAGCAGACCATGCTGTGTCTCTCCCAGAACAGCTGTGCTGGGAGCTGTTTCCTGGAACTCTAGATGTAACAGTGGAGTCTTCAACTATCCGGGCATCCCCCCAAAATGCATATACACTTTGAATAAATTCCAATGTGTTAAATCTGAAAAGAAAGAAACATCAATTGTACTATCAGCTGTTAAGTGTATATACATTTTTTGGGACACCCTATATTAGAAACGAATCTTGATTCTGAGTCACACGAAAAGTTCCAAGCAGAAAAAGGAAAGTTGATTAGAACAGAGGAAACTTACCACAATTTTGCAGGGGGATCTCCAGGCACTGGGCCTCAGAAAAAAAAAAAAAAAACGCATCTAGGAACTGAACAGCTGTTGGAATCCCAGCATGTTCATGCTTCTCTCTGATTCATTCTTTGCTCTTGTTCAGTTCACCTGTTGAAAAATAGCCTCCCACGACTTTTGTGTTTACATATGACATATCCAGCCACATGACAAGATGGACTGGCAAAACTTCTGTCACAATTCCACATGTCTGAGGGAGTGAAGCTGATTGTCCTGCCTCTGGTTCAGTAAGCTCTGCTGAGTGTGACCAAGTTATGTACACAAACATGGCTGCCAGACCCTCACTTCTGTGATCTTGTGGATTCAGAGTTGTGGGCTATTCTCAAGAAGGAACCCCCTCTCCTGAACATTGCTGCATATCTTCCAGGGGACAATCATTTTAGTATGAGAAGCATACAACGGAAGTTTCAACAAAAGCTAGGAATGACTCTTTAGACTAAACATCTTAAACTTGGGAAAGCACAAGCGGATGAGGTGATGGTGAAGAGAAGAGTAATAGAGACCACCCCTGAGGGCAAACAGTGCAGTTGTTTTTTGGGGGGCCTGCTGTAATTAAAAGGACCATGGGACAGGATTTGTGTAAGCACAAAAATTCCCACGTTTACAAATGGACTATGCTCTAAAATTGATGCTATTTTTGTGGGGGGTTGAATGACCCTTTCACAGGGGTCATCTAAGACATAACAGTAGCAAAATTACAGTTATGAAGTAGCAACGAAAATAATTTTATGGCCAGGGGTCACCACAACATGAGGAACTGTATTAAAGGGTCCCGGCATTAGGAAGGTTGAGAACCACTGCTTTAGACCCTCATGTGCCAGGGACCTAATGAGAAAACAGTGGCAATCTAACCCCAAATTCCTCCAAAGGGCTTGCTTATAGTTTGCTGTGAACCCTGCATGCATATTATAAGAGGCTGATTCCATTTTTGAGTAATATGGCATAAAATGAACACTTTCTTTTCTAGCTACATACACTCTTATTTCCCAAGGTCTGTGCTTGTAAGCCATTTCAAATATTTTCTGGAATAAGCAGGATAGATATGTCTAAATATATAAAATGAAGTCATGTATATATTTCTATACCAGCTCGTAAGAAACAAAAGCATAATCCTAACAATAATACTTTTTTTTTTTTTATCCTCACCTGGGGACACTTTTGCATTCATCTTCAGATAGAGTGAGAGTGAGAGAGGGAGGAATAGAGAAAGAGAAACATCAGCGTGAGAGAGACACATCGACTGGCTGCCACCCACACAACCCCAACTGGGGCAGGGACAAACTGCAACCAAGGTACTTGCCCTTAGCGAGAACTGAACCTGGATCTCTCTGAACCACAGGCTGACGCTCTAACCGCTGAGCCAAACCGGCCAGGGCCAGTAATACTATTTTAACCACATAAACAGTGATCATTTATAGTACTTTTTCCTGAAGCTCAGACTTGGGATGGCAAACAGGTGTCCTCCATGGGGGCTGTGGAGTGGAGTGAGTTTCACACACCACAAATAATTTGTGTTAGCTATTTTTATTTGCTCATGAAAAGCCACTTCTCTAGGCTCTTCTGTCCTCAGGTGCTAAAACTTCACTTTTTGAGGTCAGGGTTGCAATCTCACTTTGCTCAGCCACCAGCATGGCCTGAGTTTTGGATTGATAATCTAATGCATAAAAACTCAGTGGGCATATGATCTCACTTATATGTGGAATCTAAAAAACAAAATAAACAAACAAGCAGAACAGAAACAGACTCATAGATACAGAGAACATTTTGATGGTTGCCATATGGGATGGGGGTTGGGAGATGGGCGAAAAAGTTGGAGGGCTTGAAAAGTACACATTGGTAGTTACAGAATAGTCTTGGGGATATAAAGTACAGCATAGGAAATATAATCAATAATATTCTATAATCAATAATATTCTAATAACTATGTATGTTGTCAGATGGGTACTAGATTTATTGGGGTGATCACTTAGTAAGTTATATAATGTCTAATCACTGGGTTATACACCTGAAACTAATATAATATTGTATGTCAATTGTAATTGAAAAATAAAAATTATTTAAAGTAAAAAAGAAACACAGTGGGCTTCACCCAAGATTCTTAGCTTTAAGAATGACACAGGGCCCTGACCAGGTGGCTCAGTTGGTTGGAGCATCCTCCCATACCCCAAAAGATGACGGGTTCGATTCCCAGTCAGGGCACACACCTAGGTTGTGAGTTAGATCCCCAGTAGGGGTGCGCATAAGGGAGGCAGCAGATAGATGTTTCTCTCTTGCATCAATGTTTCTCTCTCTCTCCCCCTTCCTCTCTCGCTAAAAATTAATAAAACATATCCTCAGGTAAGGATTAAAAATAAATAAAAGAATGACACACAATGGTTGACAACACAGTGTGTAAGGTGATCCTGGGACTGTCTGCTTACTTTCGGTATAGCCTGGGAATGGAGTGTGTCCATGGGTATGAGAGATGAGGCAGAAAGCCTGCAGACAAACTTCATGGGAAGCCATTCACTCTGGGGTCCCCTCAGCTTTTGTTCTTGTTTATCTAATCTCAGCTTCCTCCCAGTGTGGGGGGGGGGTCACTCATTCTCAGTGCAGCTGTGTCTTGTCACCAAAGCCCTTTATTCATGACTGACAGTCAAGACAACGGGTCTGAAATGCCTGGTCCATCTTCAGCAGATTCTTATTCTACATGTAATTCCTTGACTTAGTGCTGTAAGGAGAACTCAACCAAGCCAATGGCCAAATCCTCCTGTATCCCTGTGTCTAAAAGATAGGTCACAAATATCAGTTTTGTCCAGGTTCAGGTCTTTCTCATGTTTGTATCTTAAGCACAGAGTCTGGCATGTGGTGCTTGATAAATAATTGTTAAGTGAATAAGTCAGTTTTGAACTCTGAACTTTAATTATTTTATATTCAGATTATTTTTGTCTTATGTTTATAAATAAATAAATGATCGCCTACAAGCAAAACTATTTATTTTCTATTTTAAGAGTAATTTATATCAAAGGCCTTTGGCGTAATAAAGGCCTTTGTGCTGTTAAAAGCCATGATGATTGTCACTTAAAGTGTTGAATATTCTCTTTTACTCTGTCTTTCAGATTATTTGAATATATTTTGCTCTATAAAGATGGAGTGATGTTTCAGATTGAACAAGCCACTAAGCAGTGTTCCAAGATTACCCTGACAGACCCTTGGGACCCTCTTGACATTCCTCAGAACTCCACCTTTGAGGACCAGTACTCCATAGGGGGGCCCCAGGAGCAGATCATCGTCCAGGAATGGTCAGACAGAAAGTCAGCTAGATCGTGTAAGCATTAAAAAAATATGGGAGGGTTATATCTCAGAGGCATCATGGGAAAAAATATTTAAGTCCATTAAGGAAAGTAGTTGTTGGGGAAATTCATAAGGGTAATCAAATTGTTTAATCCCCATTGAAGTCCCCACATGTACTCTGCTAGTTGTGTAGCACCAGGATCTAAGCATCATATTTGAAATACCTCAGCCTTCTAACCCCACCTGTACCTTTCTGCCACATTAGCTGTTATGGATTTAGCCTTGACTCTGACATCTAACGATCCTCCCAGCCCACCTCCCCAGACCAGTGATGTTGAAAGTGTGTAAGGCACACATCAGAAGTGGGTGCCTCCTTTTCCTTCCCCCAGATCACTTCCTAAAGTCATAGTGACCAGATTTACTGCTATTATTTGTAGTGTCTGCTTTTATACATAGATGTGAAGCACCTCTCTGTTCTTCTGTCAAAATGCTTAGCCCAAGACTGTGTCAGAAGCACTGACCTTTATGCTGTGGGAAACAGTATGACAGTTTGCAACAACAACAACAAAAATAAGCATAGAATTACCGTATGACCCAGCAATTCCACTTCTCATCATATACCCAAATGAATGGAAAGAAATGACTCAGATATTTGAACATTCATGTTTATAGAAGAATTATTCACAATCATCAGAAGGAGATAACAACTCAAGTGCCCATCAGCACATGAATGGATAAAGAAAATGTTGTATATATGATGGAATATTACTCAGCCTTAAAAAATAAGGAAATTCTGACACATACTACAACATGCATAAACTTTGATGACATTATGCTAAGTGAAATAAGCCAGTCACTAAAGGACAAATACTGTATAATTCCATTGATATAGGGTGCCAAGTAGTTAGGTTCATGGAGAGAGAAAGAAAATGGTAGTTGCTAGTGGCTAGGGGGAGGAGGGATGAGGAATTAGCATTTAATGAGCACAGAATTTCAATTGGGAAGATGAAAAAGTACTGGAGAGGGTGGTGGTGATGGTTACACAACAATGTGCATGTACTTAATGCCACTGTACTGTACTTAAAAATGGTAAATTTTATGTATAATTTACCACAATAAATATAGAGGCATTTTTCCTGTCTTCTCTATTAAAAAGTCAACTTTCCTTCCTCTTATAGATGAAACATGGATTGGCATTTATACAGTCAAGGATTGTTATCCGGTCCAGGAAACCTTCACCAAAAATTACAGTGTAATATTGTCCACACGATTTTTCGACATACAGCTGGGTATTAAAGACCCCTCGGTGTTTATTCCCCCGAGCACGTGCCAGACGGCCCAGCTAGAGAGGATGAGCCAGGACTGTGCGTGGTAAGCCTGTGAATGCAGGAGTGACAGCATCGGGCATCAGACACTGACGACCTTAGCTCAAAACGGATTTGAACTTGAGAGATGAGGATCTTCTTTGGAGATATATGTTGCTGTGGGTTGTTTTGTTTTGTTTTGTGCACATATGATGTTGGCTACTCAAGCTAATCAAGGATGGAGACGATGTGGTAACATGAACTGAAGAGATGAACATGGGGTTTTGGTGTAGCCTATCTGGGTGCTGTGCTTTCTGCGTGTGCAGGTATATATAAAGTGCAGTGGCTTACATGGGGCTGAGAGTCAGTGGGAGCAGTTTGCCTTGGCAGGGAAGAATGTTTTATTTACTGACATTATTGAGAATCACCAGATTCCTGGCACCTGGTGATAATAAAAAACAGAACAATTTTGGTCAGTTTTATTATTAATTTTTAAGTTCTCTACAGCTAATGAGCCTTTTATAGCCCACCAGGGAGGTGACTGTTCCCCCTGCCCCCATCACATGCTCCCTTGGCTACTGAAAAAATGATCCCTTAAAACCCCTTTCTTAAGAGTTTAAGGCATGAATCAATTAATATAAACATTTGGAAGGAAATGAAAGGCTATAATGCAAAGTAATTATTCCTCTAAAGAGACATTTTAAACAAGAGAGTTTGAAAATCTTAATGTCTATCCCTGGGTAAGCATGAGCTTCCTTTTTTCTATGCAAGAGTATTGATAATTGTGCTGAATCATCATGTATTGTCAGGAGACCTACAGAGACATGTAGTATTGTAAAAATAGCACTGAACCGGGAGTCAGAGACTATTGTCTCAAAAATCCAGGACTAGAATTCCCTTGTAATCTAATTCCTTTGATTAACAACATGTGCTATGCTTTCCCTCAACTTTGCCTTCTGGGGCACAACCTCTTTGTCTACCTGACTTCTGTCCATCCTTGGTAGGTCAGCTCACACAAGTCCTTCAGAGAATTGCTCCCAAGCCTGGGTGTTTCTTGCAGCTTAAGCATGCAATTTTCACAGTACTTTTATAAACTGTGTTAATTTCCTGCTTACATTATCACACACTAGTTTGGCTAGGAGCTCCTATAGTACTGTGTTCCACTAACTTTTGTATGCCCAGCACCAAGTAAGTGCCTGGCACACGGTCAATGCCCTAAAAATCTGTAGAGTGGAGAATGCAAACTTCTCTAGTTTTTAGTTTCCTGGTGTGTGAATGAGGTTAGGTTTGCCGATCTCTAAGGAGACTCCAGTAATAAAATGTATTATGTGATTACTCTATTATTGTGTTTCTTCTGCCCATCTATTTATCTATTATCTATTACCAGGAGAAATGTGTGGCACCTATATTACGCTGAAACAATCTGTGTTACTCACTGTTTATATTATTTCAATAAACAAAGTTAATTGCATTTCAAAGTATTCTTTGATATATTTTCTTTTGTTATAAACATGAATTATCTTAATTATAAGGGAGTTAAAACTCTTCTCTAATGAATAAAGTTCTTCATGTGATCTAAACCAAGTTCATTATCCTCTCTCAAAAGCTTGCCCTTCTGCTTAAAGTCCAGTTGCTTGGGTCAGAAGTCTTAGAGTCATTCTTGACTCATTTTTTTCCTTCAGTCCTCAAAGGCAATCAGTGTCCTGAGTCCTATCAGAGTAGTTCTTAGAGCTGCTGCCTCTTATTCATCCCCTCAGCCACCATTCAGGTCCAGCACCACTGGCTTTGCAAGACCTTCATACCCTCTGTCCTTTCCCTGGTCTTTTCTTCTAGAAGTCACATTCTGCTCATTCAACCAGTCATCAGCCTATATTGAACCCCTGTTACCTTCAGGTCCATGCTGGTTGTTAGAGTTACAGAGCAGAGTGAAACCCAGCCAAGGAATGCACAAATGAGGGACTTTCACAGTGGCCTTCAAGGTGCACCAGTTTAATAAAGCCTTTGACAGTGTTTGCCCACTTCTTATTTCTCTACCTGCAGGATGGCCCCGCTGCTCTCCAGAATGCTCATTCCCCTTAGCTGGATCTTTGCTGTGCTCACCCCAAACCCCACTCCTACACAAAGGAGAAAGGAACTCCTTTTATTTTATTCAGGAACATACAAAGTGTGTGCTCTTTCATTTTTCAGTCGGCCTGTTTTAGTAGTTAAGCCATTTCACAGAAATGAATAAAAAATTCTCCTTCTAGAAGGATTTTACATCTGGCGGGACCTCAATACACATCTGACAGGTGCCCTACTCCTCTGGTTCTCCACTGTCTCAAAGTGAAGTAGAGCCACCTTAGCACAGTGTCAAGGTCCTTTCTATCAGGTTCCTGATTCCTTTTCTAGCCTCAGCACTTGGTAATGACCTCTCTTTCCCAACTGCCGTAGAACCTGAGAAGTGAGGCCTCAGTCACCTCTGGGTGGCAGGAGGGTTTCCTTAGTCATCAATCTTATGTAAAACTCTCTAGTGGCCATTATAGTCAGAAAGAAGAGGGCTCTTAAATAAGGCCAAGGAGTGGTCCTCTAATGAAGAGGAGCATCCTGTGTCTCACTTACCTACAGCCATAGTATTCCTGACCATGGGCCCGAACTAGGCATGGATATCACTTTGGGGATATCTCTGAGATTTTATGCTACAAAAGAACAACTTCCTCCTCTCCCTAGGTAAATTGCCAGGATCCATGCAAGCACGGAGATGTTTGTTATCTTCTTCCTTCAACCCTGTAGGCCCAGCCCTGCAACAGAGCCACCCTATCCTTTCTCCCACTGACCTGTGTAGAGTCAGAGCGGCCTGGCCTTTCTGCTCCCATTTGCTCTGCTATCAAGGTTACTTTCTTAGAAGAAGCTTTGCTCATTGAGATAATGCTGCATTTTCTAAAATGGTGTTCACATTTTAAAATTATTTAAATATTTTTTAAAAGCCAAAACATTTAGGTCTCTGAGGAAATTTCCCATGAAGTACACTTAATTTCTTACCAAGCTGAATTCCATACCATTTGAAAACTCAACATTCACCTCTTGCTGGGTTTTCTTTATAAAGTCTACCCTTTAAATGTTCCAGTTGTTATTTTAAATCACTTTGTCTATGTATTCACCTGTAATGCACAAGGGTATTTTTCAATTTTTCCAGTTATATAAATATTGTCCTCTATGGAAAGCACCTCAAGTGCAGAAACGGTATCCTTGCACTTCTTGTTGAGTTAAAATGACTTCAGTTGGAGGAGAGAATGAGCCTTCTCAGCCAATCTTGTGAATAAATTTGAGATTTAAAGGCCTTATAAATAAACATCTTTTTAAAAGACAAACTTCACTTTATACATGGATATTCTAGCATCAGTAATATTTTCTTTTAAGAACTATGCCAGGATAATAACAGCTGAAATGTATTTTTATTTGTTTTAAAGAAGAATTATTAGTTCTGTTACATGTGTAGAAAAAATATTGGGCCTATAATTAGTTGTATATTTTATTCAAGAAGAGTGATGCTTACTTTTGTGATCTCGCAATTAAAAAATGTATATTGTTTTTATTAGAGCAAAAATTAACATATTTATAACATCTATTTCATATTTAAAGATGGAACATGTAGTGTAGCTTCAGCAATTAAGGAGTAAGCAATCATTATAACTTAGGAATAATTTGCAATGAACACGGCATGAACAGTATTTAGGTCATCGATCATGTCTGTGTGCTATGCAGCAGCTGCAGCTGTATCACTCCCAGTGTCATGCTGTATATTTATTTTAGCATACATTTGTTCAAATAACATAGCTAAGTGTTCTTTTCCTTCATCAGAATAATTTTTGATGGCCAAATAGTTATTCTTTTTACTAAAACATGACTGCTATTTTTATAATTTTTAGTTGAGTTCTATAGTTTCAATAAAGAAAATTATTAAAAAATCACAAATAGACTTATCTTGTGGAATGGTGTTTCAAATCTAAAGTATGTTATTTCGTAACCTCAGCCTAGTAGTTGATTAGTATTCTCAGCCTGGAGAAAGGATGGGAAAACACTAATACTATTGGTTTCCCATCAACCTAAACTATTGAAAATTTCCCAGTTAACTAAATATAAAAAAACCTATAAACTTATTTTATTAACAGTATACTTTTGGGCTAAGGCATGTGGAGATTGTGTATATATATCTTGGTTTTGTTTCACTCCTAGTGGCAGAAATTGTACCTTTGCTGTGGAGTATTGGTACATCTGTCCTATCTTATAAATAAGTACACCTTAGCCAATCAAGTTTCCCATTAAATTCTCATCCAGGAAAAAAAAGTTGTGTAAAAACTAAATTAAAAGCTTTTTGATGAGAAAAAGACTAAGATAAATGTTTCTTTTGAAACATTCTGTAATCATATCATTTGATGGGCATGTGCTATCGTTCCAATTTAGTCTCTTTTTAGCAGGGCCCTTTGCTTTTGCAGAACTTTTTTATTTTAATATGACCTTTCCTCAGTAGCTCTGGCCTCTCTAAGGGCTTGGGGATAATAAAGTGAAAACATAGATTGGTCTGTCTTGTATGATCTTAGGACATTATAATGAACTGTGGTGCCCATTAGCATCATGGAAATACGTAAAGTAATGTCTCAAGCCCAACAAGGTGTATATTTTTAATAAAGTGTTTTGGTTAAATCTCCTTTCACTTAACAGCTTTCATAATTTCCTTCTAAATCAGCAACCATGCACAAGTTCTTATTGCCATAACTCATACTACATAAAAAACAATCAATAGCACTGCAAAGATTTCGTATAACTTCCAGTATTCCTGATAGCTTGATATTAAGGCTATCGCTTAGCTCTTGTGTGTCCTGCTTAATATCAACAAATATCATGATTATAGCAATTCTGTAAATTTTAACTCAAACTATCTATGTCCGAACAGCAAAGAGAACTGAAGAATAAGAATATGAATAGAGGGAGGAAAAAAAGCAGAAGGAGAGGAAGAGAAGAAAGAGAAAGAGATGTTATTTGATTTATTATCATAAATTCTCAATCCAAAATTATTGATGTATGTTGATGAATTAACATGATAACAGTTCAATCCAAACTGTAGCAGTACCTTAGAGATTTTCAGTTCAGCTATCACCCCTTTAAAGTTATCTTAATATAGAGCACTTCCAAACCAAATGTTCTTCCCTATACCTCAAACCATTGGCCCCTTCTACTTGAAATTCATGTGGCTCTATGCACTTCATAGAAGATGTTGTCACTTAATAAGAAAGAAAATAGCCTAAATGATAAAGCCTACTGATTTGGGGAATATTGTCCTGCTTTTTCAAATTTGGAATGATTTTTATTTTGTGTATTCAGAACAACTAAAGTTCAGTGTACTGGTGTGTTTGTGTAGAAATTGAACCCTGGTGGACCATTTCAGTTTAACTTTGTATGCAAATTATACTATTATGTGGATAGTCTTTATTTTTATTTTTTTTAAATTATCTTTATTATTGAGAGTATTACAAATGTTCTCCCTTTGTCCCCCACTGACCCTCTCCACTCTGCTCCCGTCCCCACCCAGGCCTTCATTTCACTATTGTCTGTCTTTAGATTATAACAGTTTACCACATGATTTTGAAAACTCACTAGCCTATCTTACTCTTCCTAAACCCCTTACCTTCTCAGTTCAGTCATGAAAACTTTGTATTTCCTGGGTCAAGTGTTAGGAAAAGGGGGAAACAATTTTTTTTTCAGATAATTAAGATAATTCAGATAATATAAGAATGATAGAGTTTATTATGATATTTGCAGTGGATGCTCTTGGAATGGAGATAATTTCCCCAGATTCTTGCCATATATAATCATTCAGTACAATCAATCTGTGAAAAAAATGTTTGTTAATAAATTTTCCATTTAGATGAATCCATGTGTCTCTAGGAGAGTGTTAGCAACAAATTTAAGTTAGTCAGACATAAATGAGCTAAACTTAGTTGTCTCCAAACTTGAAAATAAGGTTAGGCTGTGTAATTGAATGAAAGGAGAGAAAATTATGGAATCTGGCAGATAGAGAATGTTGGGGGCAATTTGAAGATAAATGTCATGTGATGTTACTTTGACCAAGATCCAGGAATACCCAGATTTTACTTTTCACTCTCTATCAAGGATCCAAAATCAAGCAAGCTCCAAAAACAGAGCCAAACAAACCATCACCATTATTTAGCTGGAATTTTGCCCCAAGGTACTTCTGAAGAACTCTGGTGAACCAGGCTATACCAAGTGGAAGAAGTAGAAGCCAAAGTAGCCATGGCCAGAGAAGGCTAAATTACTAGGTTTGTACATTCTACTACAAATGCTAACACAAATAGATCTTATCACTCCCAGTTCAGCAGAAGGGCCCACAGAGCAGACCTGCTGGCACCAGAGGAAAGGAGCTAGGCCACAGAAAGAATTTGCCTAACGCCCAGTGCTGCCTTTCCTAGACCTTGGCTGATCAGACCAATAGCCAGCTTGCATGAAGAGGAACACCCAAAATCGAGAGAAAGATTTGTCCAGACCTGTGAGTCAGGCAGAACTCAACAGACTTGGTGGCCTGGAAGAATTATTCCTTCTGACTAGGTGGATTCCTGTCTAATTAGAAATTTTGCTTCTCAGTGCTTCATCACAGGTGAATGTCATAAATAGCAGATTTAAGTATTCTAGTCACTGGGAAGGTTAAAATACCATTATAAAATAATACATTGTTGTTCTGGTTTAAATACTAGTCTCTTATCAAAGTTAGGTTGCTTATTATATGTCAGTTTCTGAGAAAGGCTATAGTGGTGTCATAGAAAGGATAGGAGGTTTGAAATATACGTATCTGAGTTCAAAGGCTGATTAGGTCACTTATTATCTTGAACAAGTTATTGGAACTTTCTATGAACCTAAGCCTTCTTTATTTCCTACTTTAAAAGATTTTGATAGGATCAAATGAAATAATATTTATAAAGTGTGTAGCAGATAGCTTTGCAAGTAATAGGCACTCAAAATTTTAGACAATTCCTACCTTTGTTCTCTTTTCCTTGAGAATCAGACCAACATCCATGGACCAACACAATCAAACTTTTATGACTATGGAAATCTGCTAAGAATTCGAGCTATGGTGACCCTCAAAGGCAGTGCCCTCTATGGGTTCCCCTTGGCCTATTATCTGGCCTGCCCTCTGAGAGAGTTGTGTCTGTTCTCCATTGCTTCCCACCCACAGGCAAAAATGTGTACCTACTCCTAGCCACACTCAGGTACCATCAGGGATAACATAAGCCTAGTTTTTAAAATAACCATGAATTTCTCTTAATAAATATGTCTCTTATGGTTCTTGACATTTTGTATATAACACCTGAAGGATAGAAAAAATGAAAACTGTATCAACCTCAATCTTAGAGAACATTAATCAGCACTTACTCTGTGTCAGGCTCTTATTCAGAGTTCTATGCTGATTATTTCATTTAATCTCTACAATAACCTTTGAACTATATATTATTATTATTATTATTATTATTATTATTATTATTCTCATCTCATAAATGAGAAGACTGAAATTTACATTAAATGCCCTTGACTTAAGAGGATAGCTGTTAACAATCATCAACTATTATTTTACCTAATAGGTGTATGCTATTAAGGTGTTACTTATAAAAATCATATTTGTTAAATGAAGAAAAGCCTAATGAATACATTAAAACACAATTCTCTACAGCCAATTTTGAATATGGTCTGAATATAAAAATATGTCAAAATCACCTTTGTTTGATTGACAGCAGTGCCTGTGTACTTCTGAGTTGTGGTGGCACCATCTTATCTTTTCCCAAACTTCATGGTCAAATGTCCATTTAAATAAACAAACAGAATATATATATATTGAGAATGTATATATATATATATATATATATTGAGGATGTCTGTGTGCCCCCCTATCAAATTCATATGTTGTATTAGGAAGTAGGGCCCTCATGAATGGGATTAGTGCCCTTGTAAAAGTGTTCTGGAGAAAGCTCCCTTGCGCCTTCCACTGTGTGAGGTTACAGTGAGAAGAGAGCTGTCTGTGAACCAGGTAGCAAGCTCTCACCAGACCCCAAATCTGCTGGCGCCTTGGTCTTAGACTTCCCACCCAACCTCCAGAACTGAGAGAAATAAATTTCTGTTGTTTACAAGCCACTCAAGCTGTAGTATTTTGTTATAGCAGTCCAAAGAAACGAAGACATGGCTCTACCACTAACTTGTCACATAAAATGAGGACTGTAAAGAGACAAGTGTCCTAGGGTGTGCACAGCTTCTGAATGGAGACGTGGCCTTTCCCTGCCCACACTACCTGTAAACATGAACTTGTCTGACTGTTGGGGAGACTGGCATCTTGTTACTCAGTAGAACATCTGCTTAGAAAGAAGACATTTTAATGACAAATATTTTACAAGTCAATAATTTTTAAAATGCCAGACATAAACAGAAATAACATGAAAACAAAAATTCTATTCACTCTAGCATCAGAAAAACAAAGACTCTTACAAGAAAGTTGTGGAAACTATATTCTAAAAAAATAAATACCCAGGAAACAAACATAAACTTTATAAACATACATCAGTATAAAATTATTTTTAATCATTTTTAAAAATTTACCTACTAAGCAGCCTATAGACAATTTTTCCCACTTAATATAAGGGTTAAAAGAAATCTAATTCCAATCCCCAAAGGGTTTGCTTTGCAATTTGACAACATAATTTAAAGTTTATCTGGAAAAATAAACAGTGGTGCTAGAGCAGAAAAGAAAGCACAGTTGTGGACTCTCCCTATGAGATATTAGTTATAGAATGAAGTGTTAAATAAAAGATTTGGACACATGGTTTTGAAACAGACATACAAACTTAACATTTCATAATAAAGCATCATAAGCCCACAAAGGGGATACGTTTTCTTACCAAAAAAATATTGAGAAAATTATCCATTTCTTTTTTTTTACTTTAAATAAGTTTTTATTTTTCAATTATAGTTGACATACAATATTATATTATTTTCAGGTGTACAACCCAGTGATTACACATTATATAACTTACTAAGTGATCACCCCGGTAAATCTCATACCCATCTGACATCATAGATAGTTACTACAATATATTGACTATATTTCTTATGCTTGTACTTTACATCCCCATGATGATACTGTAACTATCAATTTGTACTTCTAAATCCCTTCTCCTTTTTCACCCCACTGCCATTTGGTAGCCATCAAAATGTTCTTGTATCTATGAGTCTGTTTATGGTCTGCTTGTTCATTTATTTTGTTCTTTAGATTCCACATATAAATGAAATCATATAGCATTTGTCTTTGTCTGACTTATTACACTCAACACAACACCTTCTAGATCCATCCATGTTGCTGCAGATGGCAAGATTGCATTCCTTTTTTATGGCGGAGGCATATTCTATTGTATATATGCACCATTTCTATTTATCCATTCATTGTATCTATTGATGGACTCGTAGGTTGCTTCCATACCTTGGCTATTGTAAGTAATGCTGAAATGAACATATGGATGTATCTGTGTTTTAGATTTAGTGTTTTGGGTTTTTTGGATAAATACCCACAAGTGAAATCACTGGGTCCTTCTTTGTTTCCGTTATAGCCTTTGTTTTAAAGTCTATTTTGTCTAGTATAAGTATTGCTACTCCAGCTTTTGTTTGTTTCCATTTTCATGAAGTATCTTTTTCCATCCCTTTACTATAAGTCTTTCAAACTGGAGTCTCTTGTAAACAGCATATGTAAAAGTCTTGTTTTCTTATACATTCAGCCTCCATTTGTCTTTTCATTGGAGCATTTGATACATTTGCATTTACAGTAATTGTTGATATATATGTATTTATTCCCATTTTATTATTCATATTTTTTAGCTTTTATTTTCCCTTTTCTTCTTACGGAAGATCTTTAACATTCTTGTAATGATGGTTTGGTGATGATAAACTCCTTTAGCTTTTTCTTGTCGGGGAAGCTCTTTATCTGTGTTTTGATTCTAAAATGATAGCTTTGCTTTGCAGAGTAATATTGGTTGTAGGTCCTTGCTTTCAACACTTTGAATATTTCTTGTGAATCCCCTCTGGTCTGGAACGTTTCTGTTGAGAAATCACCTGAGAGTTACTGGAGCTTCCTTGTAGATAACTAACTGCTTTTCTCTTGCTGCTTTTAAGATTCTCTCTTTGTCTTTAAACTTTTGCATTTTAATTATGATGTGTCTTGGTGTGGGCCCCTGTGGGTTCATCTTGTTTGGGACTTTCTGCACTTCCTGGATTTGTATCTCTATTTCCTTCACCAGATTGGGGAAGTTTTCCATCATTATTTTTTCAAATAGGTTTTCGATTCCTCACTCTCTTTCTTCTCCTTCTGGTACCCCCATGATGGGAACATTGGTATGCTTAAAGTTGTCCCAGAGGCTCCTTATACTATCATCACCTTTATAATTCTTCTTCTTTTTGTTTTTTGCTGTTCTCACTGGGTGTTTTCTGCTTTCTTATCATCCATGCTGTTGCTTTGATCTTCTGCTTGATCTACTCTACTGTTCGTTCCTTGTAATGTGTTCTTCAATTCAGTTAATGTATTCTTCATTTCTTTCTTTATGGTTTCCATGTCACTTTTTATGCTGTTGAAGTTCTCACTAAGTTCCTTGAGCATCCTTATAACCATTATTTTGAACTCTGTATCTGCTAGTTTGCTTGCCTCCATTTCATATAGTTCTTTTTCTGGATATTTCTTGTGTTCTTTCATTTGGGACGTGTTTATTTGTCTCCTCATTTTGGCTGCTGCCCTGTGTTTGTCTTTATGTATTAGGTAGAGCTGCTACATCTCTGGTTTTGGTAGGGTGGCCTAATTTAGTAGTGTCCTGTAGGGCCCAGTGGCACAGCCTCCCGAATCACCTGAGCCAACATTTCAGGTTTGCCCCACATTTGGGCTATGTGTACCCTCCTGTTGTAGTTAAGCCTTACTGTTGATTACTGTTGGCATGTCACTAGGAGAATTTGACCCCCATGTCCTTTGGCTTTGAGGACCAGCTGGGACTACCGTGGAGGAGCTGCTGTGCATGGGCTGACCCTATGGAACAAGATTCGCTTCAGTGGGGCTTTAGTATATGCCTAGTTTGCCCCTTGAATGTGTTGCTCACGAAAGTGTTTGGGGTGGTGCTTTGATGTAGTCTGAAGCTGTCCTCCAGGTGCACTGGCTCTGGAGTCTTCCAGGAAGTGCAGGCCAAGGACAGCCACCACCTGTGTCCTGCCTGGGGCCACCTGGTATGAGCTACAGAGTGATCTGCGGATGCCTGCTACTTGTGCTGGGCTTGGAAGTGCCTGGCACAGGCCAAGCTGCAAACTGAGGCTGGCTCCAACTAGTGGTAGGCCTGGTGCCACCTAACAAGAGGTCCGTGGTACGCTGAGGCCAGTTGATGTTTCTTTGAGAGATTTTAGGAATGTCTACAGCATGAGCCAAGAGAGGACGTTTGTATGGAAAAGTCACTGGAAATGGCTTGGGTGGGTCCCAAAAGTTGGGTGGGGTGAGGTCTCAAGGAGTCACCAGGGTGGGGCTAAAACAGTGTTAGTCAGGTTACTGGAGACTCAGAAATGGCTCCAGCCTGCTGGCTCTGTGGGGTGGAGGGCTCAGCAAAGGAACAATGGCCTCTGTCAGCACTTCTGTATGGGAAAAAGCTGCCCCTCCAGCTCTTGCTCCAAAACCAGACAATTCAGCTACTCCCTGTGTGTCCCTGGTCCATTTCAAACTGCGACCCCAGTGCTGAAGCTCAGAGCAAGTGAGTTGGAGTATGTCAGTGTGCATAAGCCCTTTAAGAGAAATGCCTGGGACTCCAGAAGCCATCCATCTCACTCAGCCACAATTACCACTGGTTTTCACAGCCAGAAGTTAGGGGGAATTTCTCTTCCTGGCACTGGAACCCTGGGCTGGGGAGCTCGGATATCCCTTCTGATTCTTATCCACCATACATGGGAGTGGGACCAGCCTGTTCCACATCTCCACCCCTCCTACCAGTTCCTATGTGGCTTATTCTTTATATCCTTGGGTGTAGAACTAATGTTCAGCTAGATTTCAGGTGATTCTTACTGATGGTTGTTCTGCAATTTAGTTGTAATTTGATGTGGTTGTGGGAGAATTCAAGTACCTTATTTATCTATGTCACCATTTTGAACAAAACTCCCTATCTATTTCTTTTAGAAAGAAAATCTATTTGTAGTTGTCCCATATCATGCACTGAAATAAATTGTAGTGCATTAAAGAGATAGATATAAAAACAGTATGAAACTAATACAGGATTTTTTAAGCCTACTAAAATAAAATACAGAAAAATATATCCTGATCTTGGATTTTAAAAAATTAAGCAAAAACAAACCACACAGAAAAAAACAACTGACTATATAAAGTTGTCTATTTTTAAAATATAAGAAATATATATAATTATATATATGATACATATAAAATATAATAGATATATAATATGATATTATGCAATATCAGACTATCACATATATAATATCACAAAGGAGATTAAAAGACAATTGACAGCCAGTCGGTATGGTTCAGTTGGTTGAGCATCATCCCATGTACCAAGAGGTTGCTGATCCGATTCCCTGTCAGGGCAGCCAATTGATATATCTCTCTCATCAGTGTTTCTATCCCTCTTTCTCCCTCTCCCTTCCTCTCTCTCTAAACAAATCAGTAAAACATTTTTTAAAAAGACAATTGACAAGTGGAGGAAAACATTTTACATTGTATTTCCTACGTAATGTGACAATTTACAATTCAATTAATATTTATAGTTCATTGGAAAATAAGCAAAAGACACAAATAGAAAATTCACAAAAGAAGAAAAATGACTAATAAACATTTTTTAATGTCCAACTTCAGAAGTAATCAAAGATATGCAAGCTAAACAACAATATAATGTAATTTTTACCTTCTTAAACTTGTAAATATTAAAAAGTTTACAAATCTCCAGTGATGTTAAAGGGTTGATGATGAAATAAGAACTCTTAGACATGGCTACTAACCTGTACGTGGGTGCATCTGGAAACCATTTTGGTAATATGGAACTGAGAGCCTTATAATATTTCTTATGCCACCAACTTCCACTCCTGTCCCCAAATGATTGAGACAAGAATTTAGCATCACTAACTTTAAACACTTCCAGCTAGATTCTTACAGTATGGCTGTGTACTATAGAACTTTTAAGTTTTAATGAATCATTTGATCATTTCTTGGTGTAGACTCTACATTATTTTTTAAAGAATGCATTGGAACTCTTTCAACTCATCTTTGAGAGTTTGAGCAATTTTCTATCCATCAGTTTTCTATTTTTGATTAAAGGGTGTTAATTCAACCTGATGGGCTATTAAAATCTTGGTCTTCCATCAATTGGCCATGGGATCTTTGGATCCTCTGCTCCAAAACAGACATATTCAGGCAAAAAAGACCATGTCCTCCACAGGTCTCTAACACAGTTTGGGAGAGGGGATTAGAGTAAAATTTCTAGAGTAGTGGTTCTCAAATTGTAGCGTGAATTGGAATTACTAGAAATAGTTGATAAAACAAATTGCTGGTCCCCACCCCTAGAATCTCAGATTCAATAGATATTGGCCAGGCCTGAGAATGTGTGTTTCTGATGTGTTCCCAGGTAATGTTGATACTGTTGGAGAACCACTGACCTGGAGGAAATTATTCCTAAGGTGAGCAGGACAAGCAATCATCTGATTTTTGGAGGGTGATATAGGGTGCAAAAGTGTGAGTTAAAAAATGAAATCATGATGGAATGGTTTCAATCATGCTTCAGCCAGTGTATGAGAAATATTTCTGTATCATCATAATATCCCAGCAAGACTCCAACAGTCACTTCCTACTTTTAATGTACGATCAGTTCAGGGTTTCCCAGCGAGACTTTATTTTCCCCATCTTCAACTTTTCTTGAAATCCCCATAGTTTTTGCACAATGATCAGTATAAATTTGTTGATTGAACTAAATTCCTAAAACCACCAAACTGAGAAGAAAATGCCTATAGAAAATTCTGGGCCTAAAACCACAGCTACAACTTTGGATTCACACTTTGTCCAGTAAGAAATGTCACTAAATCCCTATCTTTCCATTATCCCTCTTGTAGCTGAGGATAAGCTGAATAAACTTTGAGGTTGAAGATTTAATGATGGTAAGTTTCCTCTAAAATTCTCTGGATGGGTTCTACTTGAGGATGCCAGTAATAATGGTAGATAATCATTGGACAAAGATGTTATTATTCAGTTCATCCAGATCCTTAATGAAGTTGTGGGGAAACGGGAGGGGATGTTAGAGACGAAAATAGAGGAATTAGCTCTTAGTGGAAAACAATTTTTAAAAACCAACATTTCTCACATATCTGCTCTGGAGGTTTCTTTCTTTTTAAAGGGAGGACTTCTTTGAATGAGCTGTTGAGGTTGGGTATTGAATGTTCTTTGTTTTGTTCTCTTTTTTCATATATATTTTTTGGTTATAGACACATTTACTTTTATCCCAGAAGCCTTGGACAGTATCCCACTTTGCCCTGATGAAGTTGGAACTTTGCTGTCCTTCCAGTTATAATAATAGTAATGGCTAACTTGTTTATAGCACTTGCTAATCACCAGGTACTCTTCTTAGTATTTCACAAGTATTAATTCATTTAGCTCATAATGGTCCTATTAGATGAATATTTTCCTTACCTATTTTATAGTTAAGGAATTGAAGCACAGAAAGATTAAGTAGCTTGTTAAAGGTACAAAGCCAGGCAGTGATACAGTTAGGATTCACATAGGCCGGCCCTAACTGCAATGGGATACAGGGAACCTGTAAACTTTTAAATCAAACTTCACATGTGAAATTCTGGTCCAATTTATATACCTCCCTGGGCCATATTTTCTATAGCTGTAAAGATGATAATCTTAATAATTACTCCACAGGTTTAATAGAGTAAAAGATAATGTTTGAGCAAACAGCTACAGTAGTTCCCTGAGCATGATGGGTATTCAGCATATATGAGATTCTGTCTTTAACGAGAAGAAATCCTCAGAACACAGACAGCCTGCTTTCTCTGGTACCCATATAGCTATGGGTTTTGTCTTCATCCTCAGAGGCCTGGAAGCCGGTAAATAGAGTGAGTATGACCTTAATTCCTATGTCCCATGGCACTGCATGCTTGGAAGAGCTGGAACTCACACCCACATATATTTTGACCAAGTCTTTACAATTGCACACTAAGGAGACAAGAGGGAAGCTCTCAGCTGAACTGAATTTTCTGAAGTTTTTCTGTGGTGGTGAGGCAAAGTGATCTTTTTAAGTATCACCTTCCCCAAGCCTCAATGAGGCAAAACCAAAAACCTTTAAAGGTTTTTTAAAGCTGCAAAACAACAAAATATATGGCATAAAGATTCTGGTGCACGCTTCCAGGGTGTCTCTACCATCCCACAGCAACTCCAAACATGTTAAGCCACAGTGAACTCCCATCTGAGACAGAGTGTGGGCCTCCCAGCAGTGTACTATTGAATGCCCCATGCCCTGGACACTGCCTACTGACCTTCCTGCATGAAATTCCTGTGGACAGCCTGCCTTTGACAGACCTGAAGACTTGCAACCTTGTCTGAGGATGTTGAAAGAAAAAAAAAACCTCACCCTGTGAGCAAGGTGGAATAGGACAAACCTGTGAAAAACTTGTGAATAATCCAGGGAGGCTGTGGACAAAGTGTCACTGCTGCACTTGCCATGGAAGAGCACTTCTCAGGAGACAGGTGGAATAGAAGGTATTAGAAAACTGCACCTGACATTAACACAGGCCTCCACCAGGTCTTGCCTGCATTACTGGTATAAGAGCTGATGTTGTCCGGGGCACTATTCTAAGAATATTGCATGAAATGTCTAATTTAGTCTTCACAATGGCCCTTATTATTTCTTACTATAAGGCAATTAAGACTCAGAGAGATCAATTCAGATGCTTAATTCCTCTGTTGCCAATTTTTATATCTTCCCACTGTTCTCTAGAGGAAACTCAGTCTCCATCACAGAGTTACTGACAAGGCCCTTCACGGTCTAGCTCCTGCACACCTCTCCAGTGTCATTACTTTTTTAACCTTTCCCATTCCACACTCAGGTGGTGGTGAATTGCATTCAGGTCTTCAAATGTTTTATAGTTCTGTTGCCTTAGGACTTTTGCACATGTTTCGTCTGCCTGAAACAACCCCTCTCTTCCCTCCCTGTGCTAGGATAATCACTACTCAGACTTCAGTAAACTTAGACCCATCTTTCCCTCAAACTGGAAGTGGGCAATTACCCCCACTATTTGCTATATAGTATACTCTATTTTTCTTATCATACAATATTCTACTTTATGGTATTGATAGATGTAACTTGATTTCCCTCTCTAGACATAAGGCTCTATGTGGCCAGACTGTCCACAGAACATGGAGCCTGCCATTGAGTGGATGACCAGTAAATATTTCCTAATGACTGAGAGATGGACTTTCCTTTGCTTTGCTTTCTCATCCACATTACTCTCCTATCCCTAAAAATCCTAAATTCCTAGTAACAATTATCATCAGCATAACCCAATTAATCCTTTGTTGTCTCTATCCTTGCCTAGTAAGAGCGAAAATCCTTCTATACCCAAATCCTTGTTCAGAAGGAGTTATAATGTCAAACAATAAAAGTAAAGCAGTCAAAGAAATGACCTTTCTTTAACTTTTTTTTTTTAACTTAAAAAAAGTAGCTATTCTCCTGTTTCCCTCAAAGCCACTGACACATGCATAACCCTGGTCTCTCTGTAGCCTCACAGCCCGGAAACCACACATCATGTGCTTTGCATCTCACATATCACTCATGCACTGAAGCAGGGTAAGAATGGAAAAAGCATTGGTTTCACAAGCACAGGCCATATTCCCAGCACAACCACTCTCTAGAGGTATAAATTAGTGCACTGTATTAAATCTCTCAGGGTCTCAATTTCCTCCTCTCTGAAATGGGGATGCTAACATCTACTTCATGGAGTGGTTATGAGGATTCAACAAAATAATAAATGTCAAGTGTCTAGCCAAGGGCCAAACATGGAGCAAGCACACAGTTGCTAATGCCCATTTTCTTCTCCCTCTTCTTTCTTTGCCCTTATTCTATGGGATTTTGGTCCAGAAATTTTATAATGTCTGTGCAGGAATTATTAACCTGGGCTTTGGTGGATCTGTGAACACCTTGAGTACATGCAGAGTTGTATATGTCCAGAAGGGCTTTTATTTAGAGAGAGTATCTGTATTAGTTTCTTGGGGCTTCCTTAAGAAAGTACCACAAACTTGGAGGCTTAAACTAGACAAATGTATTGTCTCACAGATCTGGAGGCTAGAAGTCTGAAATCAAGGTGTCAGCAGTGTTGGTTTTTCTGTAGCCTCTGAGGGAGAACCTGTTTCATGCCTCTTTCCTAGCTTCTGGTTGTCTCAAGCATTCTTTAGATCTACAAGATGGCATTCTTGCTGTGTCATCACATTGTCTCCCTCTGTACATGTCTGTCTCTGTGTCCAGATTTCCCCTTTATATAAGGACATTGATTATATTGGATTAGGGCTCACACTAATGACCTCATCTTAAACTTGATCATCTGCAAAGACCCTATTTCCAAATAATATCACATCCACAGATACTAGGGCTTAGGATTCCAATATATATTTTTGGAGAGAACACAACTCAACCCATAACAATATCCATTGCTTTCATTGAACTCTTAAAGGAGTTTGTAGCCCTTCCAAAGATTAAGACCTTGCGGCAAAAAACTTGATTTATGGATTGTCCTGTATCAGTGTAACCAGCAAGGTCATAAGCTTAAGATGTGCCAGGGTGTGACTTGAGTGCCAAATCACAGAGAAACATCCAGGTGATTTTGATGGGGTTGTTCGGTTGTTCAGGCAAGCACTAATGGGCAGAGAGTACAGAGGGTGTCTTTTCACACCATACTTGATTCTGGTTGACAACCATAGTTTTGGGGTTAAAATCCTAATGGCTGTTTTAAGAATTCTTGAGTCCCACTCATAAAGTTTACAATCCAGTGGGTGAAGGATTTTTATAAAATAACACACATGAACATATAATTATAAGTTGATATTAGTGCAAGATAGAAAGAAACATGATTCTACAAAAGCATAAAATTAAGGAATTTTACTTGGCCTGGATCAGTCAGGAAAGGCTTTGCTGAGGAAATGATGCTTCATCTGACATCAGAAAGACAAATTAAAGTGCACTTAAAAGGAAAAGTAATTTAGGTAGAAGAACAGCGTATACAAAGGCCTTGTGATAGGAGGGAACATGGTACAAAAGAGGAACTAAAAGAAAGATGTGAGGCTGGAGCAGAGATATGGAAGTGGGATAAGGAAAGAATGGTATAAGATGAGGCTGAAGTAATCTTGGGCACTGTGTAGTTTTAGGATCTTATCCTAGGCAAAATTGGAGCCCATTGAGAAACTTCTCTCTTACTCAGCCTGTATGTCAACCCATACTCTTAGCATCTACCTGTCTTGACTTCCTGAAAATTTTAGCCTTGGTTCTTTAGAGATATTATCTTATTGCTATGGCTATGCCTTTTGAATGTCATTTTTCTGTCTATTTATTAAATGTTGCATTCCACTCTCTCCCTGAGTGATCTCATCCTGTTGCATGGTTTCAGCTACCACCCTTTTGCAGATGCCTCCAATACTTTCCCCCAGGGCTACAGTTGCCTTTTTCCATCTGCTTACAAAATAAATACTGCACAGTTTTGGTCACATGAATATCCATATGGTCTGCTTAAACCCTGTTTTCTAACTCTGTGTACAGGTAGCTTCTTTTTAGAGGATATTACTAAATCTCTATCATTTGGACTATTAACAAGGATTTGCCACAGGGCAAAGGGGAATGAATAGCCTTTGAGGAGGCTTGAACAGTGATTGCTGGGATGCTCTCAGCAAGTCCTCCCCAGTCAGCAGTAGAAACAGTTGACAGATGGTTTGCCTTTGTGCTCTCTCCTGATGTGTAAAACACATGCTTTGAGTTTGCTGAGGTTTCTGCTCATCTTCCCTAAGGGACCCTGACTCAGGGTTACCATCATTCTCTGCTTACGTCCATGTGGGCATAGAGCATCACTCTAGCTGAGATGGTGTGGGAGGAAGCCAGCAGATTAATGCATTTCAAGGTCACTGTGGCAAGGTCTACATGAGTACTGAAAATCAGACTTCATTGGAAGTCTTCGTAGCTCTGATGGTCAGGGAGTGATACTTCTAAGGTCTCTACTGTGAAAGATAAACAGGAGAAAGAGGAAGAAAAAGAGAGGGGAAATAAAGGAGGGATGGAAGTAAAGCTTCAAACTAGTATTTACTGAATACTGCATGATTCACTTTTACAGACATACTTTATTTACTCCTCATAAACAGTGTGGCAAGGTGGGTATTTTGGGTTGGTAATCAATCATTTTTCTTTTTAGTTTATGTTCTTTCAACTATACCACAAAGCCTAGGTCATGGATATGGTGAATTAACCAGAACTTTTGACTCGTACTGGCTTCTGTCACTCCCACAAAGACTCAGCTACCATTGAGTTCTCTAAGCTCTTTCCTTTGAGATACTTTGTCCTGAATTTATATGTTTAAGTTGAACCAACTCAGACAAAACCTAAATCACTTGGCTGACCATAGTACTGGCAAGTAAGGGATGCAACAATTCCATGAGACAATCACCTCTGTCCTATGCCCTAAATCTCTCCCATGGCAGTTCTTTCTGATTTTTAGTTTATATTTTTCCTCCTGATTTGACTCATTTCAGACTCTTTGACATGTGATCTTGTTTTTTACTGGCTTTAACTCAGTACTAATTAAAGACTTTCCTCCTGGGCCACTCGTTGTTCATACTGGACTTTTTTTTAGGTCCTTGAATACTTTATGACTCTTTCTGAAAGCAAAACTCTTGTCATCCTGGATGATACTCTACATGCTCCAGGGCTGAACCCCTCTAGGGCAAGAGAGAGCTCAGAGAAGATTATATAGGGAAGAATTTGACTATAAGAAGGGCCTTAGGCACTTCCAACAACAGCCTCCTTAAATAGGTTGTACTCACTCCATGTTATGTTAAGGTATTTGAAGGAAAGTTTGTCTAGCAAGAAATTTCTGTTCTAGTCATCATTAATGGAATATATTTGGCAAGTGCTCGTTCATCATATCCCCAGTACATTGGGCAAATTCTGCTCTGTTCAATTCAATTAGTTATTCTATCCTTGGGACGCCAAATGGCTTTGTATAAACCTCCATTATATATACATTAATCACTTCCTAACAGTGAGTTCCTGTGTTGGATAATCCAAATATGTATCTCTACTTCTGGATTTTTTCCCCCTCAATATTCAGAATTTTGTGCCCAGTAAATTATTCTTGGAGGGGTTTATATTCTCATAGTCACTTCCAGACATTGCTAAATAATTCCCTGCACTTGCTGTTATTCCTTATTATCCACATCTTGGCATTGATCGAAACATGGATCTAACCCTTTTCCATTATTTCCACAAACAAACAAACAAACAAACAAACAAAAAGCAAATAAATTATTCAAGGTCTTTACTGCAGTTTTAGGCAGATAAAAGGAGTTTACAGACAGCACAGCATGCATCCTAAGACTGAACAAGAAAACTCCTTAAGATGCTCTTGGAAATTGACCCACGCTGCTTGGCCTTTTCTTTCAACAATTGTCTCTCCTTTCTTTTCTCATCTCCCTGGTTCCTATATTCCTGTTCCTTTCAAATTAAGAGCATTTGAGCTCTTTCTTTTATTTCCTGTCTTTTTCTAACCCATGCTGTCATTTATTAAACTATACTAAGTAGTTCATCCAAGTATTTTGCTAAATTAAGACAGTTATTTTCATAAGAGCCAGCAACTAAAATGATAATTGGTTTTAACAGAACATAAACACAGAGCATTTCTTGTTACTAGAGAAATCATATACCCCTATGGCTGGAAATATAAACCAACCAATTGGCAGCTCCCTTTTATCCAACTACCCAATTCAGCAGGTGTTTTTGCCTTTTGTTTTTTTTTAAAGATATACTCCAAAATGAGCATTCATAGTCTCCTCAGCAGACACATATTTAAGTCACTCCATTATCTCTCTCTAGGCAGCATGAGAAGGAGCAGAATGGGGCAAATGAGCAACCCCAAGACATGCCCTGATGCAGACTCTGGGCCTCAGTAATGATTTAGAGAATGCCCCAGTTGTCAAAGCGTCAGTGTCGTCCTGGACCTTAAAGATCAGGCAGAAAGGAATATAAATCCCTTTGCCAGGCAAGCAAAACCAAGTCAACCAGTTATTAGGATGATTTTTTTTTAAAACACTCTATGCCAACATTCAAGCCACTTTGTCTTGGGAAGCTCAGTGGAATCGAGTCAGAGGGATCATAAACTTGGAGTCTGTAAGTTGAAAAAGCAGGGGACATTTTATTTTGGTCATTGTAAGTAATAAAATATGCAAGTTTTAATAGGTTTACATGTTATTTTAGACACCCACCTGGTTTATGCCTTTCAGCATTTAAATTTTTCAACTTAAAATTTTGTTCCCTTGATTGTTTTGAGAAATTTGACTTTTATAAATAATGAGGGGCTGCTTTATCTTTCTAAATTATAATTATTTCCAAGTATTCTACATTCTGTACTCTAAGGTCCTTTAAAGGGCTGATATATCTAGATTTAATGAATAATTGAATAAAAAATGAATGTGAGAATGAGAGAAAGAGAGAAGAAAAGAAGGAAGTAGGGATACAGGCAGCAAAGAGAGAAAGAATTGATCTGAATAATTATTTTATTGAAAACATTATCTACAATAATATCACCCAATAAAAATGTGGTATTTAAGGGGAACATTCAACTAGTCAGTAATGAAAAACAGCAGTTACATTCAGGATGATGCACTGTATCAGAAAGTAGCTCAATATATTTATTAAGATTATGTGATAACTAACAGAAGCAGTTTTTCTGGGTAAATCTCAGGGGGAAAATTATAAGGGAACTCTTTTAAAAACAAATATCAATATTTACTGTCCATTCAAGACCTGTGCCCATATGTTTTACTTTGTGGAAAAATGATTCTGGAACATTTCCCACTTCCCATTTCCATGACAACACCCCCTCAAAGTTTTCACAGTACAGTACTACTGTTTTAAACATCCATTGATCAAATACTGTTTTGTCTAAACTAGAAAATATTTAAGAAGAACAAAGCCAACTGGTGGTTTTATCCTCATCATTTTCTTTTCCTTTTTTCCCCCTCCTTTCTTCAAAACTACCAATCAGCATAAGTACAAAAGAACCACTACCTAACCACAGAATTTAATTCGAGGAGGACAGAAATTTTAGCTCATAAACCCCAAAATGATGAAGTCAATGATTCAATAAAGGGGGGGGGGGATGACATTCTCGTGGAGAAAAAGTTACCTTCTTGCTCAGAATTACAATTTCAGTTTAAGCTGTTCAAAAGATTTTATAGTGGTCAGGAGGACTGATTGACCAGGTAGCTTCCAGAAGAGCAGTTGCTGGGCACTTTCTCATTCTTCCCTGCTATGAAGTTTATCTGGTTGCATTTGGTGTGCTCACAACAAAGTGAAGCCTATGGCTGGTTTGGCACTGTTTCCCTTAAGAGACACACTGACAGGCATAGCTGTGGGCCTCTCCACTCAAGTCATACCAGTCTCTGATTGTCATGTGTGGGGCTTTCTCTCTGGCTTGGGCACATTTTAGGACAAATAAGAAGCAGTATTTAGGATGTCAGAAGACTACTAAGGGATGCAAATTGTCAAATCTCATAGAGGCATATTACTAAACTTTCATTTCTGAACGTTGGTGACAGTAACAATTTCAGCACCAAGTACCATTTTGGACTCAGATATTTTGCCAAGTGTCTTACATGCATCATTATATTTAATAATCCTTATCATACAAGGAAAACACTATTATTATCACATTCTGTTACACAGAAGAGGAACCTGAAGCTTACACAGATAAATGAATGTGCACAGGTTCAATAGGGCATAGCCATGGCAGAGCTGCGGTACGGAGTCAAGCTATCGGCTTAAAAAGCCTGCATTTTTAACTGTCACACAATATTATGTACTAATTAAAAAGAAATATTTTTAAAAATCAGGTACAAACATATATATTTGTAATATGTAACATTTGAAGTTTTGTTCATTGTTTCTGGAGTTGTGCTCTGGCTTAGAGTCATGAACACTGACTTCCAAGGATGTCCCTCCAGCTTCGTTTTCAATACTATTTGTAGCCATTCACTACCCTTTCAATTCAGATTTTCTACATCCACTGTGATTCTCCAAGAACAGAAGAGGATTTCTCGCTAGAACAGGGAGAGTCAGGGCTACAAAAGCTGCAGGGGTGTGATTTCTTTATAGTAAAGAGAAAATATAACGATATGGGGGCCCAATGTGTTCTTACACACATTGGGAAAGTAGTATATCCAACAAGTCTCAGATCCCTCATGAAATTGTTTGTACTCTGCTCTTTGTTTTCAGTTTAGGTTTATTATTACAGAACTACCTTATTGATGGTATATTGGGTTACTATGCCTTTTGCTAAGAATAGTAATAAGCATGTATATGCATTTGAATTGACTTTTACCTGTTGCTGGTAATCACATTAGGCGCCTCCTGTGCAGTAATAAACAATCTCTCAAATCCCAGTGACTTAAACAAAACCCATGTACTGGTCACTCGCATTTCCACATTGTTAGCAGCTGCTCATCATCTAGGCAGTTCTGCTTCATCAGTCTCATCCGTCTAAGCATTAGGCTGCAAGAGCAGTCTTTCCTGTTCCCATGGCAGAAGGAAAAGGGCAAGAGAGTGGTGAAAACAATTAATGGTTTTTAAAATTTCTGCCTGGGAGTGGGATATGCCACACTCACCTACCACAGATGAAATCAACTCACATGGCCAAGCCCCATGGCAGTGGAGCACGAATGTTTATCCCTCTCACTGGAGGCTCTTTCAGTCAAATTACAGAGTGGGGATACAGAATCCTCTCTTTTTTTGGCAATTTTTTACTAATTTATATTTGTTACAGATGTTTCTCCTTTTTCCCCTCCAGACACCCTCCTCCTGATCCCCTCCACCTCCCCCACCTGCATTGTTGTCAATGTCCATTGGTTACTCATACATGCATATAAGTTCTTTGATTCATTGCATCCCTCCCCTCCACCGCCTTCCTCTGAGGTTTGTCAATCTGAACCATACTCCTTTCCATGTCTCTGGGTCTATTTTGTTCATCAGCTTATTTTGTTCATTATATTCCACAAATAAATGAGATCAGATGGTATTTTGTCTTTCTCTGACTGGCTTATTTCGATTAGCATAATACTCTCCAGGTCCCTCCATGTCATCTCAAAGGATAAGAGATCTCTCTTTCTTACAGCTGCATAGTGTTCCATTGTGTATACGTACCACAGCTTTTTTATCCACTCATCTATTGATGGACACTTGGGCTGTTTCCATATCTTAGCAACTGTAAATAGTGCTGCTATGAACATAGGGGTACATATATTATTTCTGATTGGTGTTTCAGGCTTCTTAGGGTATATTCCCACAAGTGGGATCACAGGGTCAAATGGCAGCACAATTCTTAATTTTTTGAGAAACACCATATTATTTTCCATAGTGGCTACACCAGTTTGTATTCCCACCAGCAGTGTACTAGAGTCCCCTTTTATCCACACCCTCGCGAGAACTTGTTGCTTGATGATTTGTTGATGGCAGCCATTCTGGCACGTGTGAGGTGATACCTCATAGTTGTTTTAATTTGCATCTCTCTGATGATTAGTGATGTTGAGCATTTTTCATATGTCTCTTGGCCATTTGTATGTCCTTTTTGGAGAGATGTCTATTTAAGTCCTCTGCCCATTTTTATTTATATTTATTATTTATTTATTTATTTATTTTATTAATTTATTTTTGTTACAGATGTTTCTCCTTTTTTGCCCATTGACACCCTCCTCCCCATCACCCCCCACCCCACCCTGTCCCCAGCTTTGTTGTTCATGCATATAAGTTCTGTGGTTTATCTCTTCCCTCCCCTCCCCACTGCCTCTTCTGAGGATTGTCAGTCTGTACCCTACTTCCACATCTCTGGGTCTACCCTGTTCCTCAGACTGTTATGTTCATTATATTCCACAAAAAAGTGAGATTATGTGATATTTGTCTTTCTCTGCTTGGCTTGTTTTGCTTAGGATAATACTCTCCAGGTCGTTCCATGTCATCTCAAAGGATAAGAAATCTCTCTTTCTTACAGCTGCATAGTACTTCATTGTGCATATGTACCACAGCTTTTTTATCCATTCGTCTACTGATGGACACTTGGGCAGTTACCAGATCTTAACTATAGTAAACAGTCCTGCTATGAACATGGGGGTACATATACTCTTTCTGATTGGTGTTTCAGGTTTCTTAGGGTATATTCCTAGAAGTGGGATCACTGGGTCAAATGGCAATTCAATTTTTAATTTTCTGAGGTAACACCATAGTGTTTTCCACAGTGGCTACACCAGTCTGCATTCCCACCAGCAGTGTACTAGAGTCCCCTTTTCTCCACACCCTCACCAACATTTGTTGTTTGATGATTTGTTGATGGCGGCCATTCAGACAGGTTTTAATTTGCATCTCTGTAATGATTAGTGATGTTGAGCATTTCTTCATATGTCTCTTGGCCATTTGTATTATATGTCCTGTTTTGAGAGGTGTCTCTTTAGGTCCTCTGCCTATTTTTAAATTGGGTTCTTTGTCTTCCTTTTGTTGAGTTGTATGAGCACTCTATATATTTTGGAAATTAACACCTTATCTGATGTATCATTGGCTGTTATGCTCTCCCATACAGTGGGTTCCCTTTCCATTTTGATGGCTGTTTCTTTTGCTGTGAAGAAGCCTTTTAGTTTGATGTAGTCCCATGTGTTCATTTTTTCCCCTTTGTTTCTTTTGCCTCAGGTGATGTATCAGTGAAAATTCTGCTGCGTATGATGTCTGAAATTTTGTTGCCTACATTTTCTTCTAGGATTTTTATGGATTCACGAGTCACATTTAAGTCTTTTATCCATTTTGAGTTTATTCTTGTGTATGGTGTAAGTTGATGGTCTGGTTTCATTTTTTTGCATGTATCTGTCCAATTTTCCCAACTCCATTTATTAAAGAGGCTGTCTTTACTCCATTGCATGATCTTGCCACCTTTGTCAAATATTAATTAAGCATAATGTCTTTGGTCAATTTCTGGGTTCTCTGTTCTGTTCCACTGATCTATATATCTGTTCTTGTGCCAGTACCAGGATGTTGTGATTACAGAAGCTTCGTAGTATAACCTGATATCCGGTATTGTGATCCCACCTACTTTGTCTTCTTTTTCAAGATTGCTGTGGCTGTTCAGGGTCTTTTTTGGTTCCATATGAACTTTTGAAGTATTTGTTCCAGTTCTGTGAAATGTGTCGTTGGTATTTTATTGGGGATTGCATTGAATCTCTAGATTGTTTTGGGTGGTATGGACATTTTAATGATGTTAATTCTTCCAATCCATGAACAAGATATGTGCTTCCACTTCTTTATATCTTCCTCTATTTCTTTTTTCAATGTCCTGTAGTTTTCTGCAAATAGGTCCTTTACTACTTTGGTTAAATTTATTCCTAGGTATCTTAATTTTTTTGCCACGATGGTAAATGGGATTGTTTTTTTAGTTTCTCTTTCTGTGAGTTCATCATTGGTGTATAAGAATGCAGTCAATTTCTTGACATTAAATTTAGTATCCTGCTACTTTGCCAGATTCATTTATTAAGTCTATTAGATTTTTGATTGAGTCTTTAGGGTTTTCTATGTATAATATCATATCATATCATCTGCGAATAATGACATTTTCACTTCCTCCTTTCCAATTTGGATCCCTTTTATTTTTTCTTCATGATGATTTCTGTGGCTAACACTTCCAGTACTATGTTAAATAAGAGTGGCAAAAGTGGGCATCCCTGTCTTGTTTCTGTTCTTAAGGAAAATGCCTTTATTTTTTGCCCATTGAACATGATGTTGGCTGTAGGTCTTTCATATATGGCCTTTATTATGTCAAGATATGAATGCTCTATTCCCACATTGCTGAGCATTTTTATCAGAAATGGGTGCTATATTTTGTTGAATGCTTTTTCAGTGTCTATTGATATGATCATGTGGTTTTTATCTTACATTTTGTTTATGTGGTGTATCACACATTGATTTGCGAATATTATACTAGCCTTGCATCCCTGGGATGAATCCCACTTGGTCATGGTGAATAACTTTTTTGATGTATTGCTGCATCTGATTTGTCAGTATTTTGTTAAGGTGTTTGCATCTATGTTCATCAGGGATATTGGCCTATAGTTTTGTTTTCTTTTAGTGTCTTTTTCTGGTTTCGGAATTAGAATTATGCTGGCCTCATAAAATGAATTTGGAAGTTTTCCTTCTTCTTGAATTTTTTGGAATAGTTTGTGGAGAATGGTGTTAGTTCTTCTTTGAATGTTCGGTAAAACTCTCCCATGACGTTGTCCGGGCCTGGGCTTTTGTTTGCTGAGAGAGTCTTGATTACATCTTCAATTTCTTTAGTTGTTATTGGTCTGTTTAAGTTTTCTATCTCTTCCTGGTTCAGTTTTTGGAGATTATGTGTTTCTCGAAATGTGTCCATTTTGCTTAGATTGTCTAATTTGTTCCCATATAATTGTTCATAGTATTTATTAATGATCCTTTGTATTTCTGTGGTGTCAGTTGTTACTTCTCCTCTTTCATTTCTGATTTTGTGTTTTTGGGTTCTCTCTCTTTTTTTCTTGGTGAGTCTAGCTAAGGGTCCATCAATCTTGTTTATCTTTTCAAAAAAACCAGCTCTTTGTTTCATTGATCCTTTGAATTGTTTTTTTGGTCTCTATGTCATTTATTTCTGCTCTGATCTTTACTATTTCCTTCCTTCTACTTGCTCTGGGGTTTTCTTTTTGTTTGCTTTCTAGTTCTTTAAGTTGTGAGGTTAGATAGTGTATTAGAAATTTTTCTTGTTTCTTGAGGTAGACCTATAGTGCTATGAACTTCCATCTCAGAACTGCTTTTACTTTATCCCATAGATTTTGTGTTGTTGTGTGTTTATTTTCATTGGTTTCCAGGAAGTTTTTAATTTCTCCCTTGATCTCCTTGGTAAGCCATTCATTGTTTAATAACATGCTATTTAGCCTCCATGTGTTCAAATATCTTTGCATGTTCTTGTTGCAATTGATTTCTAGTTTCATGCCATTGTGATCTGAGAAGATACTTGATATGATTTCAATCTTCTTGATCTTGTAGAGATTGAGTTTGTGCCGTAACATGTGGTCTATCTTTGAGAATGTCCCATGTGCACTTGAGAAGAATGTCAATTCTGCAGTTTTGTGGTGTAATTCTCTGTAGATATCTATTAAATCCATTTGATCTAGTGCTTCATTTAGAGTGTTTGTTTCCATGTTAATTTTTTGATAAGAGCATCTGTCCAGTGATGTCAGCGGGATATTGAAGACCCCTGCTATGATTGTATTGCTGTCAATTTCTCCTTTGAAGTCCTCCAGAAGATTTTAAATATATTTTGGTGCTCCTATATTGGGTGCATATATGTTTACCAAGGTTATATCTTCCTATTGGATAGATCCTTTCAATATTATGTAGTGGCCTTCTTTGTCTCTATTTATGGCCTTCATTTTGAAATCTATTTTATCAGGTATGAGTATTGTTACCCCAGCTTTTTTTTTCTTTTCTGTTTTCTTGGAAGATTTTTTCCATCCCTTCACTTTCAACCTATGTGAGTCTTTTGTTGTGAGTTGGGTCTCTTGTAAACAACATATTTGTGAGTCATGCTTTCTTATCCAATCAGCTACTCTGTGTCTTTTTATTGGAGCATTTAATCCATTTACATTTAAGGTGATTATTGATATGTACTTATTTATTGCTATTTTTGTTTAGTGTGGTTATATTTTTCTTCCTATTTCTTCTAATAATTATAGCAGTCTTTTTAACATTTCTTGCAGTGCTGGTTTGGTGCTAATGTATTTCCTTAGCCTTTTTTTGTCTGGGAAGCTCTTTATTTGACCTCTCTTTTGAATGATAGCCTTGCTGGATAGAGTAGTCTTGGATTCAGATCCCTGTTTTTCATCACCTTGATTACTTCATGCCATTCCCTTCTGGCTTGTAGTGTTTCTGTTGAGAAGTCAGCTGATAGCCTTATGGGGGTTCCTTTTTTGGTAATCTGTTGCTTATCTCTTGTTGCCTTTAGGATTCTCTCTTTGTCTTTAATTTTTGGCATTTTAATTACTATGTGTCTTGGTGTGGGCCTCTTTGGGTTCTTCTTACTTGGGGCTCTCTGTGCTTCTTGAACTTGAATGCCTTCTTCCTTCACCAAGTTAGGGAAGTTTTCTGTCACTATTTCTTCAAATATATTTATTCTCTAACCCTTGCTCATTTTCTTCTTCTTTAGGGACTCCTATGATGCAAATATTATTACATTTCCAGTTGTCCCACAGTTCTCTTAAGCTGTCTTCCTGTTTTTTCATTGTTTTTTCTTTTTGGTTTTCTGATTGGTTGATTTTTTTCTACCCTGTCTTCTAATTCACTGCTCCAGTCCTCAGCTTCCTCTACTCTGCTGTTTAGTCCTTCCAATGTGTTCTTTATTTCTTCTATGTCATTCTTCCTTTCTTCTTGGTGGTTTTTCATTTCTAATTGGTTGATTTTCAGTGTTTCTATGTCTTTACTCATGATGTTGATGTCTTTACTCATGCTGTTGAGCTTCCTGAAGATCATGGCTCTGACCTCTACTTCTGGTAACTTGCTTAACTGCATTTCATTTATCTCATGTTTGGTAGAGGTCTCTTGTTCTTTCATTTGGGATTTGTTTCTTTGTTTCACTATTTTGGCTATCTCAGTGGGTTTTGGAACCTGCCAAATTTTCCCTGTGGTTGTTGCTGTTCTGCTGTTTGTGGCTCCCTCTACTGTGTTTGGATGAGCATGGGAGGACCCACGTTAAACACCACTGTCAAGCCTTACTTTCCTGGGTAGATCTGCAAACCCAGAAAAGGTTACGTTATCCACTAGCTTTTTGCTTAGAGGCTTTTAGTCACGGTTACTTGAAGAGTCTTGGGTTCTCAGTTGAATGAAAACTTCCCTCAGGTGTTCAGGGTAAGAGGGTTTCCTGAGGGTGGGGCAGATGGTGGTTATAATTGAACCTCAATTTGCATTCCTTTGGCCCAGCTGGGTGGAGTTGAATCTCCAAAGGAGGGGCTGCTGCTTCTCCCCAGATTTCTGGGAAGGGGCAAGTTGGCCACCATCCTACCTGGCCACAACTCAGCAAAAACTCTGAGCGCCCTACAAATCCCGAGTATCCCCACACAGTTCCAGTCTAGTCTGCCCTCCCTCTGCCGGGGCCCAAGGTGAGTGGCTGTAGCTCATTCAGTGCTCTGTCCCTGCCTTCTGTGCTGTGAAGCCGGGTTGGGATTTTAACCCTGAGGGCGCTGCTCACAGCTAAGACCGCTGTTGTCTGTGGGCTCCCAGCCCCTCTCTTGCACCTCTACAGACCTACCAGGCTCTATTCAATGTCCGTCATTATATGGTCCTCCCAAGCTGCTTTTCTGTTGCTTTTTCCCGACTTTGTCTTTGTTTTCATTGTAATTGCAGTTTAGTCCTGGGAGATAGTCTATGTAGCTTCCATTCACTCTGCCGCCATTTTGGAATTTATGCCTCTGCCCATTTTTAAATTTGGTTATTTGTCTTCCTTTTGTTGAGTTGAATGAGTACACTATATAATTTGGAAACTAAACCCCTTATCTGATGCATCATTGTCAATTATGCCCTCCCATATAGTGGGTTCTTTTTCTATTTGGATAGTTGTTTCTTTTGCTGTGTAGAAGCTTTTTAGTTTAATGTACTTTCATGTATTAATTTTTTCCTTTGTTTCTCGTGCCTTAGGAATTGTATCAGTGAAAATTCTGCTGCATGTGATGTCTGAAATTTTGTTGCCTACATTTTCTTCTAGGATTTTTATGGATTCACAAGTCACATTTAAGTCTTTTATCCATTTTGAGTTTATTCTTGTGTATGGTGTAAGTTGGTGGTCTATTTTCATTTATTTGCATGTAGCTGTCCAGTTTTCCCAACACCATTTATTAAAGAGTCTGTCTTTACTCCATTGTATGCTCTTGCCACCTTTTTCAAATATTAATTGAGCATAATATCTTGGGTCAACTTCTGGGTTTTCTATTCTGTTCCACTGATCTATATGCCTATTCTGGTGCCAGTACCAGGCTGTTTTGATTAAAATGGCTTTGTAGTATAACCTGATATCTGGTATTGTAATTCTCTTCTACTTTGTCCTTTTTTTCAAGATTGCTGTGACTATTCAGGGTCTTTTTTGGTTGCATATAAACTTTTGAAGTATTTGTTATAGTTCTCTGAAATATGTCTTTGGTATTTTAATGGGGTTTGCATTGAATCTCTAGATTGCTCTGGGTAGTATGGACATTTTAATGATGTTAATTCTTCCAATCCATGAACATGGTATATGCTTTCACTTTTTTATATCTTCCTCTATTTCTTTTATCAGTGTCCTATAGTTTTCTGTAAATAGGTCCTTTACTTCTTCAGTTAAGTTTATTCCTAGGTATCTTAATTTTTTTTGCTGCAATGGTAAATGTGATTATTTTAGTTTCTCTTTCCTTGAGTTCATTGTTGGTGTATAAGAATGCCATCAATTTCTTGATTTTACTTTTGTATCCTGCTACCTTGCCAAATTTTTTATTAGCTTTAGTAGAGATTTTTGATGGATTCTTTAGGATTTTCTATGTACAATATCATGTCATCTGCAAATAATGACAGTTTCACTTCCTCCTTTCCAATTTGATTCCCTTTTATATTTTATTCATGTTTAATTGTTATGGCTAAGCCTTCCAGTACTATGTCAAATAAGAGTGGTGAAAGAAGGCATCCCTCTCTTGTTCCTGTCCTTAAGGGAAATGCTTTTAGTTTTTGCCCATTGAGTATAATGTTAGCTGTAGGTTTTTCATATATGGCTTTTATTATTTCGATATATGATCCCTCTACTCCCACACTGCTAAGCGTTGTTATCAGAAATTAGTGCTGGATTTTTTTTGAATACTTTTTCAGCATCCATTGATATGATCATATGGTTTTTATCTTTAATTTTTTTTTTACGTGGTGTATCACATTTATTGATTTGCGAATATTGTATCACCCTTGCATCCCTGGGATAAATCCAAGTTGTCATTGTGAATAATTTGTTTAATGTGTTACTGGATCTGATTTGCTGATATTTTGTTAAGAATTTTGGCATCTATGTTCATCAGGGATATTGGTCTATAGTTTTCTTTCTTTGTGGTGTCTTTATCTGGTTTTGGAATTAGAATTATACTGGCCTCATAAAACGAGTTTGGGAGTCTTCCTTCTTCTTAAATTTTTTGGAATAATTTGAAGAGAATGGATGTGAGTTCTTCTTTGAATGTTCAGTAAAACTGCCTTGTGAAGCCGTCCCGGCCTGGGCTTTTATTTGCTGGGAGAGTCTTGATTACATCTTCAATTTCCTTAGTTGTTATTCGTCTGTTCAAGTTTTCTATCTCTTCTTGGTTCAGTTTTTGGAGAATATGTGTTTCTAGAAATTTGTACATTTTGCTTAGATTGCTCCATTTGTTGCTATATAATTGTTAGTAGTATTTGTTAACGATTCTTTGTATTTCTGTGGTGTCAGCTGTTACTTCTCTTCTTTCATGTCTGATTTTGTTTATTTGGGTCCTCTGTCTTTGTTTCTTGGTGAGTCTGGCTAAGGGTCCATCATTCTTATTTGGCTCTTCAAATAACCAGCTCTTTGTTTCATTGATTATTTTTTAGTCAATATGTCATTTATTTCTGCTCTGACCTTTACTACTTCTTTTCTTCTACTTGCTCTAGGTTTTTCCTTTTGTTTACTTTCTAGTTCTTTCAGTTATAGGGTAGAAAGTCAATTAGAAAATTTTTGTTTTGAAGATCTATCCAGTGATGTCAGCATTGTGTTGAAGTCCCTTGCTATGATGGTATTGCTGTTGATTTCTCCTTTGAAATCTTCCTGAAGTGTTTTAAAATATATTTTGATGCTCCTATCTTGGGTGCATATATGTTTACCAAGGTTATATCTTTCTGTTGGCTAGATCCTTTCAATATTATGTAGTGGCCTTCTTTGTCTCCAGTTATGGCCTTCATTTTGGGGTCTATTTTATTGAATATGAGTATTGCTTCCCCAGATTTTTTTCCATTTCCATTTGCTTGGAATATTTTTTTCCATTCCTTTACTTTCAACCTATGCCAGTCTTTTGTTGTAAGGTGGGTCTCGTAAACAATATATATGAGTCATGCTTTCTTATCCAATCAGCTACTCTGTGCTTTTGATTGGAACATTCAATCTATTTACATTTAGGATTATTATTTATATGTACTTATTTGTTGCCATTTTTGTTTAGTGTGGTAATATTTTTTCTTCCTATTTCTTCCTAATTACAGCAGTCCTTTTAACATTTCTTGCAGTACTGGTTTGGGGCTAATATATTCCCTTAGCCTTTTTTTTTTTTTTGGTCCGGGAAACTCTTTATTTCACCTTTAATTTTGAATGATAGCCTTGCTGGATAGAGTAGTCTTGGATTCAGATCCTTGTTTTTCATTACCTAGATTACTTCATGCCATTCCATTCTGGATTGTAGTGTTTTTGTTGAGAAGTCAGCTGATAGCCTTTTGGGTGTTTGTTTGTAGGTAACCTGTTGCTTATCTCTTGCTGCCTTTAGGATTCTCTTGTTGTCTTTAATATTTGGCATTTTAATTATGATGTGTCTTGATGTGGGCCTGTTTGGGTTCTTTTTACTTAGGGCTCTCTGTGCTTCTTGTACTTGTATGACTTTTTCCTTCACCAAGTTAGGAAAGTGTTCTGTCACTATTTCTTCAATTATATTCTCTAACCCTTGCTCATTTTCTTCTTCTTCTGGAACTCCTATGATGCAGATGTTTTTATGTTTCCAGTTGTCCTACAGTTCTCTTAAGCTGTCTTCCTGTTTTTTAATTGTTGTGTTTTTTTTTTTCTTTTTGGTTCTCTGATTGGGTAATTTTTTTCTACCTTATCTTTTAATTCACTGATCCGGTCCTCAGCTTCCTGTACTCTGCTGGTTATTCCTTCCAATGTATTCTTTATTTCTGCTATGTCATTCTTCATTTCCACTTGGTTGGTTTTCAATGTTTCTATATCTTTACTCATGGTGTTGAGCTCCTTACTCATGCTTTTCAGCTTCCTCAAGATCACCGATCTGAACACTACCTCTGATGACTTGCTTAACTGCATTTCACTTATCTCATCTTCAGTAGAGTTCTCTTGTTCTTCCGTTTGGAATTTGTTTCTTTGTTTCACCATTTTGGCTATCTCAGTGGGTTTTGGAGCCTGCCAAATTTTCCCTGTGGGTGTTGGTGTCCTGCTGTTTGTGGCTCCCTCTACTAGGTTTGGATGAGTGTGGGAGGACCCACGTTAAACACCACTATCAAGTCTTACTTTTCTGGGTAGATTTGCATGCTCAGGAAAGGTTCAGTTATCCTCTGGATATATGCCTGGAGGCTATTAGTCTCTGTTACTTGAAGAGCCTTAGGTTGTAGCCCTCAATTGAATGAAAAAATCCCTCAGGTGTTCAGGGTAAGAAGATTTCTAGAGGATGGGTCAGATGCTTGCTGACTGTTAATGAGGATCAATTTGCATTTCTCTGGCCTGGCTGGGTGGTGTTAAATTTCTGAGGATGGGGCTGTTGCTTCCCCCAGGGCTCTTGAAAGGGCCTCTTTGAGTAATATGGCTACTGTCCTGTGAGGGAGTGATTCAGCACAAGACTCCCATTGCCCTCCCAGATCTCCTAGCTCCTGAGTCTCCACACAGTTCCAGTCCAGTCCACCCTCCCCCTGCCAGAGCTCAAAGTGAGTGGCTGTAGCTAATTTAGTGCTCTGCCCTGGCCCTCTGCACTGTGGAGCCAAGTTGGGATATTAACCATGAGGGAGCTGCTCACAGCTAAATTGGCTGCTGTCTGTGGGCTCCCAGCCCTCCCTCTTGTGCCTCTGTAATTCCTACCAGGCTCAATTTAGTATCCTTTTTCTGTCCCTGGTTATACAGGTCCTCTGCACTTGCTTTTTTGTTGCTTTTTCCCAATGATTTGTCTTTATTTTAGTTGTAATTCCAGTTTGTTCCTGGGAGATGGTGTGTGTAGCTTCCATTCACTCTGCCACCATTTTTTTTTTTTTACATTGGAACTTCAGTTCTCAAATTTAATTCATTCCAGAAGGCTATTTATTTTATTATTTTATTTTTGTTACAGATGTTTCTCCTTTTTTCCCCATTGACACCCTCCTCCCCATCCCCCCACCCCGTCCCCAGCCCTGTTGTCCATGTCCATCAGCTATGCATACATGTGCATAAGTTCTGTGGTTTATCTCCTCCCTCCTCCCCTCACCCCCTCCTCTGAGGGGTGTCAGTCTATACCCTACTTCCACATCTCTGGGTCTACCCTGTTCCTCAGACTGTTATGTTCATTATATTCCACAAATAAGTGAGATCGTGTGGCATTTGTCTTTCTCTGCTTGGCTTGTTTCACTTAGGATAATACTCTCAAGCTCCCTCAATGTCATCTCAAAGGATAAGAGATCTTTCTTTCTTACAGCTGCATAGTACTCCATTGTGTACATATACCACAGTTTTTTTTATCCATTCATCAACTGATGGACACCTGGGCTGTTTCCAGATCTTAGCTATTGTAAATAGTGCTGCTATGAACATGGGGGTACATGTATTCTTTCTACTTGGTGTTTCAGGCTTCTTAGGGTATATTCCTAGAAGTGGGATCACTGGGTCAAAAGGCAATTCAATTTTTAATTTTCTGAGGTAACACCATAGTGTTTTCCACAGTGGCTGCACCAGTCTGCATTCCCACCAGCAGTGTACTAGAGTCCCCTTTTCTCCACACCTTCACCAACACTTGTTGTTTGTTGATTTGTTGATGGCGGCCATTCTGACAGGTGTGAGGTGATACCTCATAGTTGTTTTAATTTGCATCTCTCTGATGATTAGTGATGTTGAGCATTTCTTCATATGTCTCTTAGCCATTTGTATGTCCTTTTTGGAGAGGTGTCTATTTAGTTCCTCAGCCCATTTTTTAATTGGGTTCTTTGTCTTCCTTTTGTTGAGTTGTATGAGCACTCTATATATTTTGGAGATTAACCCCTTATCTGTTGTATCATTGGCAATTATGGTTTCCCATAGAGTGGGTTCCCTATCTGTTTTGATGGTTGTTTCTTCTGCTGTGCAGAAGCTTTTGAGTTTGATGTAGTCCCATGTGTTCATTTTTCCCTTTGTTTCTGTTGCCTTAGGTGATGTATCAGTGAAGATTCTGCTGCGTATGATGTCCGAAATTTTGTTGCCTACATTTTCTTCTAGGATTTTTATGGATTCGCGAGTCACATTTAAGTCTTTTATCCATTTTGAGTTTATTCTTATGTATGGTGTAAGTTGATGGTCTAGTTTCATTTTTTTGCATGTAGCTGTCCAATTTTCCCAACACCATTTATTAAAGAGGCTGTCTTTACTCCATTGTATGCTCTTGCCGCCTTTGTCAAATATTAATTGAGCATAATGTCTTGGGTCAATTTCCAGATTCTCTGTTCTGTTCCACTGGTTTATATGTCTGTTCTTGTGCCAGTACCAGACTGTTTTGATTACAGTAGCTTTGTAGTATAACCTGATATCTGGTATTGTGATCCCACCTACTTTGTCCTTCTTTTTCAAGATTGCTGTGGCTATTCGGGGTCTTTTATGGTTCCATATGAACTTTGGAAATATTTGTTCTAGTTCTGTGAAATATGTCACTGGTATTTTGATGGGGATTGCATTGAATCTATAGATTGCTTTGGGTAATATGGACATTTTAATGATGTTAATTCTTCCAATCCATGAACAAGGTATGTGCTTCCACTTTTTTATATCTTCCTCTATTTCTTTTTTCAAAGTCCTGTAGTTTTCTGCAAATAGGTCCTTTACTTCTTTGGTTAAGTTTATTCCTAGGTATCATAATTTTTTTGCCACGATGGTAAATGGAATTGTTTTTTTAGTTTCTCTTTCTGTGAGTTCATCATTGGTGTATAAGAATACCGTTGATTTCTTGACGTTAATTTTGTATCCTGCTACTTTGCCAAGTTCATTTATTAAGTCTAGTAGATTTTTGATGGAGTCTTTAGGGTTTTCTATATATAATATCATGTCATCTGCGAATAATGACAGTTTCACTTCCTCCTTTCCAATTTGGATTCCTTTTATTTTTTCTTCACGTCTGATTGCTGTGGCTAAGACTTCCAGTACTATGTTAAATAAGAGTGGCGAAAGTGGGCATCCCTGTCTTGTTCCTGTTCTTAAGGGAAATGTTTTTAGTTTTTGCCCATTGAGTATGATGTTGGCTGTAGGTCTTTCATATATTCTGCCACCATTTTTGAATCCTAGAATCCTCTTAAAAGAAAAGCAAGTGAGTAGTTGTTAATGGTTATACAGTCTGCCAAAACTACTTAGATATTACTTATAATGTTTGTGATGTCTATTGCTAGCTGTTATAGATGAATTATGTCCCCTCAAAATGTATATGTTGAAATTCTGACCCTCAGTACCTATGAATGTGACTGTATTTTGAGACAGTGTGTTTGAAAAGTTAACTAAGGTTAAATAAGTTCAGTGGGGTGGGTCCCAATATATTATGACTGGTGTCCTTATAAGAAGAGATTGAGATACAGACACACACAGAAGGAAGGCCATTGGAAGACATGAAGAAAACGGCCATCTACAAGCAACCAGAGAGGTTTTAGACCAATACAAACCTTTTCAATGACTTAACCTAGACTATCTAGCCTCCAGAATTATGAGAAAATAAATTTCTGTTGTTTAAGCCACCCATACTGTGGTACTTTGTTATAGCATCCTTAGCAAACTAACACACTAATGATAAACTTAGCAGATTTTATGACATTGATGTTTCTACTCTTTATTTTATTTAATTAACACCTGTGATAACAATGATCCCTGAAAAATATTAAGCATTTACTATGTGTTAAGTACATCAGCAAGCATTCTACATACATGATCTATTTTATTCTCTCAAAATAATTCTATGATATAGGTATTAATAGTATCCATATTTTATATGGGGGAAATATTATATATATGGCTCAGAGCATTTACAAAACTTGCACAAATTTGTGCCCAAGTCGAGAGCTGTGATCTGACCTTAGGTCATCGGATTAGAGAACTAGCTTCCTGCTACCACCATCAAGGGACATTAGGACATTTCATTGTATCTATTAATCGCAAGAAAGTTAAGGAAATATAAAAATGAGTGAGCCATGATATCTTTCTTGAGGAGTTCATAATACAGTTAACAAGAGAACAAATAAGTATAATTCTAAGGAGGATAAAATAATATCATATAAAAGTCTCTGTCCAGAATTATTTATAATTTGGATTAATAAATTGATGGCACAATAATAAATATTGCTGATGATATAGCTGAAAGGGGCAGCACATGCCTTGGGTAATAGCACAAAAACTTTAAAAAATGACAAAAGAAAACCATCTTGTCAGGGTGGAATGATCTGCCAAATCTAAAGAAATGAGGCACAATGAATTAATAAGATAAACTTCTCCTCAGTTCAAAACCAGCTGGATCAGAACAACAACAACGAAATGAATGTAGATTGTTGTGAGGACAAAGGGCATTTTAGTTTTATTAGTCAGTGGTGTCCCTGGTAATGGATAAGTCATTCAACAAACATTTATGCAATGCGTCCTTTGCTTCAGGCAGTATTCTTGGAGCCAGAGACAGAAAATGAGTAAATGGAAGTCAACACTCTCAGGGAGCCCTCAGTCCTGTAGAAAGATAGAGCTATAAGTATATCATTATAATATAATCTGATAGGTGCTTTTAATTTTTTTAACTGATTTGAAAGAGATAGAGAGAGAAACTTTGATTTGTTGTTACACTTATTTATGCATTCATTGGTTGATTTCTGTATGTGTCCTGACCAGGGATCGAACCTGCAACCTTGGCATAGCAAGATGACACTCTAATCAAGCTATCCGGCCAGGGCCTAGATGCTTTTAAATGAGTCTGAAGGAAGCATGTTTGGGTGTACAGAATAAAGAGTGAATAACTTTCCATGGTGTCAGGGAAGTTAAGGAAGACATTTGAAGTTAAGATGGGAAACCAGAGCTTGCAGAAAAAAGAGCTTATGACAAACTAGGAAGAATGATCAGTAAGTGAAAATTCAACAGTATGAAAAAGCTCAGGTCTGCTTGGAATGGCTTAATATGTTTTAGGTTTAATAATGGTCAGAGATATATGATGAGGCTGAAAATTGGGCTGGGGCTGGCTTTTGAAGGACAGTGCAATCAATTCTACAAAATTTGACCTTTCTTTAGTATGTAACAACAGTATATCAAAAATTTTCAGAGTAGCAACATGACAACATTTGAATTTTTGAAAGATAATTGTAGGAAGTGTATAAAGAAGACTGGAGGTGGGAGGAAAGGATAGTTCAAAGAGATCAGACACATAATGGTTTTAATTCTTCAAGTAAGAAAAGTTGAAGCCTTACCTGAGCATGTTCTATGTATATTCATACTAATGTAATAGGAGTGGGTCTCTCCAACCATCCAGACTCAAGGTAAAGTTTTGAGCTGTGTTTTGTTTTTTGTTTTTTTAATAATACTACCCAAGCTCAGATGCTGGTTCCTTCTACTCCATCACAGTCCCTTTAGATGTCCAGGGCTTCACTGTCTTTTAAGGGGCCTTAAATATTCTAGGCTATTGAAAAGAAAAATAGTAGAGTTTAACTGGACTAAGTAAAATCTCAGCACATACTTGGTTGACACTTCTACTGTGATATACATGGGTCAGGGGGTAAAGTGCAAGCAGCTAGGCAGGATGACATACACCATGCTCTGCTGAATGGTGATGGGCAGCTCTCAGCATTGGTGTGGCTCCATCACTTGTCCCTGGATTGGCCACAATAGTATTCTTTTGGGGAGAGACTGGCTTCTTTCTAAATATGATCTCTACTCTTCTCTGTGTGATCCTTCCAGGTCATCCAGAGGGTCACCCTGACCTCTATTCTTATTCTCTATCTTCCTATGGACTCCCCGGGAAACTGCAGTTTTTTTGTTTTGTTTCGTTTTGTTTTGTTTTGTTTTGTTAATCCTCACCTGAAGATATTTTTTCCATTGATTTTTTAGAGAAAGTGGAAGGGCCCTGGCCGGTTTGGCTCAGCGGTTAGAGCGTAGGCCTGCGGTCCAGAGAAAGTGGAAGGGAGGGAAGGAGAGAGAGAAGGAGAGAGTGAAACACTGATGTGTTGATAGAGATACATCAATTGCTTGCCTCCTTAATGCACCCAACCAGGGCTGGGGATCCAGCTTGCAACCCAGGTATGTGGCCTTGTCTGGGAATTGAACCCGAGACCTTTTGGTGCATGGGCTGATGCTCTAACCACTGAGGAAAACCAGCCAGGGCTACAGTCTTAATATATTATTTATAGGCTAGTTTTATAAAAAACTGGATCTTTCAAACATTTGCCTTTTGAGTTTCAAAACTTATTCTTTCAAAAAGCTTGGTTCTTATAAATTAAGAGCTTTTAAAACTATTGTCTTTCATATGGACTTAAAAAAATTTGACTGTTTTTCTTTGTGTTCAGGATAAATCAATTTTGAACTCCCGTCTTCCTACTCCCCTTAAACTACAAGGTGTCTCTAATGGTCTGCCTTCCTATATAGGGACATATATGATCAAATAAGTATGGGGGAAAACATATTACTTATTAATTTTCAAAATATAATTTTATTAAAATAATTGTTTTTTAAGTCTAGCTAAAGTGTATGATATCCTAGGAAAATAAAAATTCCTAAAATTGAATCAAGATAAACAGAAAATAGAATAGGCTAGTAATTATAGGAAGAAAATTGAAAAGAATGTCAAAGTACTAAACTACCTCACAATAAAGATACCCAGTTTTTTTTTGTTTTGTTTTTTCATTTTCTGTTCAGATAGAGTGGGAGGGAGAGAGAGAGAGAGAGAAACATCGACGTGAAAGGGACACATCGAGTGGCTGCCACCCGCACGACCAACCAGGGCCGGGGACAAACTGCAACCGAGGTACATGCCCTTAGCGGGAACCGAACCCGGGTCTCTCTGGACCGCAGGCCGACACTCTAACCGCTGAGCCAAACCGGCCAGGGCAAGATACCCAGTTTTATGTGATGACTTCAAGGATCACTCCTATAGTGATGATTTCACTCCTATAATTTAAAAAAAAATTGCTCTGAAGCATTCATTTTCAAAATAAGCACAAGAGTCACTTGAGGAGCTTAGTAAACATATAGACTCCAGTCTCCTCAGCTTCATCTTGTCTTTGAGACTTCCATGCAGCACTTATGGGATGAGACCCAGGAATCTGACAGATGTTTGGAGAACCATGCTATTCTTTGAGAAACCTGTTTAAAGCCATGATCTACAATATAAAGTTTGCATGAAAAATCCAATAGGGTGAGGAAAAAAATAGAACTTTTATTTTTTTTCCTTATTAGGAAAGAAATTTCACTTTAATAGTACTTGTTTTACTGATTAACCTGGTGGTTTCCTCTCTGAATCTGTATGTCAGCTGGCCAACCTGCACACATGACCCTGAGAAGAAAGGTTTTCAACAAAAAGTATGGGTGCAACTGGTCCCCTCACTGTCACATTTGTCCTGACACATTGCACTACACTTTTCCTGGGTTATTTCATATAGTTGTCAATAAATGAATCCCCCCAAAATGGACAAGTGGCATGATTACATTGTTGAATAGAAGCCACAGCTTGAAGAGAGCACTACTAATAAGAGGATACTTTTCCTACTCGTTGTTCAAATAAAATACTTCATTAATCACATTATGAAGCAAAAAAAAAAAAAAAAAAAGGTGCTCTAATCAGATATAAAAATCATCAACCCAAATAATGTTAAGTGACCAAAAATTTTACTGGAAACTATGGACCTACACACAGTAGGAACAACAAACCTTATACTAAGTGTACATTTTGCCTTGTGCATTAAGTAATAAAGGGATGAAATCATTAAAATGTCGAGTATTTAAAATATAAATATCCATAATATTATTAATAATTTAATTTATAGATATAATTTATAAATAAATGAAAATACATCTATTGTGGTTATATTATAACATCATTTTTGCTGATAGGTATGCATCATCAAAAATATTAGACCTCTCGCCCTGGCCAGTTTGGATCAGCGATTAGAGCATTGGCTCGCGGACCAAAGAGCCGTGGGTTTGATTCCAGTCAAGGGCATGTACCTAAGTTGCGTTTAGTCCCCGGCCTTGGTTGGGGTCATGCGGGAGGCAACCAGTCGATGTGCCCCTCCCACGTTGATTTTTGTTTCTCTTTCCCTCTCTCTTCCTCTCCCTCCCTCCCTCCCACTCTATCTGAAGATAAATAGAAAAATATCCTCAAGTGAGTATTAAGAAAAAAAAATATTAGACCTCTTCTTCAAGCAGAGCTATTCAAAGTGTGGCCCATGGATGGACTCCAGTAATTAACTATTTGTTGCAGGTCCACAATAAGTACAATTAAAAGTGAATGTTTAGAAATTTTTCTAGTAACTTGATCGAGTAATTTTATATCTATTAAAACTAATAATGAAGAAATTTAATTTGTATTTTGATTGGTTTTGGTTTTTATTTCATTTTTCTATTAATTCTTTTTTATTTTGTTTTAACAAAAATAGCAGTGCATAATGGAATGGAAATTAAGAAAAAAAGAGGTCTTTAACCACAGATGATTTGAAAAACACTGTTCCAGAGCACAAAAAATGTAAGCTCTCATAATTTATTTTATAAATCTAGAATAGCTGGACAACTCTTGCAAACACTTTTTCTGTGAATGGGCAGGAGCTGAGAGAGATATGGGATCAGGACAAGGCTTTTCTAAAATGGAAATGTTATGGTATATTTTTCCCTTGGTAATGACCCATTAAAGAAGGGGGAAATGGTGAGGCTGGAGTAAAAATAATTACAGGAGCAAAGTCGTGAGGAGGAGATGGGAACAGGATCCAGTACAAAGTGGAAGGTTTGTCCTGGGAGCAGATGAAGGCAAGGTGCGTGGGACAATGCCTGTGCTTGGTGCACTTTGTGAAAAGATCTGTTTTGATCGCCTCTGTATGAGTCGAAGTCTTCAGTAGAGAGTAGGAAGCAGAAAGGGAATGCTGAGGTTTGAGGAAAGAGAATAGAGTGTGAAACTGTCTTTCAGGTGGATGAGCAAGCAAAGAGGCTAGAACTGGCAGCACCAAGGGCAGCTAAAGGGGTTAGCTACGTGAGAATACATACAGATGGTAAAGTCTGCTAAAATATTGACGTCAGGTATCTCTAGTGATACTTATTTTTTGAAGTTTTCTGATTCCCCCAAAATTTCCCAATAGACATATATTACTTCCATACTTAGCTTTTTAAAACTGTGTATGAAGCAGTGAAAAGCAAGACATATGATATATGTGACATGTGCTTATGGTTTATGGGAGGTGAACAGCAAATCAGAAAGACTATGGAGACATCATTCTGGTTGCCTCTGAAAGCAATGCCTGCACAAAAGAAATGGGGAACAAGACAAAATATCTTTGAACCTTTCTCAGGCCATCAGCTTTACTCCTTGTGTAGGCCTGAGCCCCCGCTTATGTTTTTCACTTGAGTTTGATCGGCTTAACTGTGGAAACCTTCCCAGGTGTGGCACTAGGTTGATTTTTTTAGTGGTGATATGTCTCTTTTTCTTGCCTGCATTTTCAGGGGTGTTTTATTGGGAAGGTGGGTGAGGCTTTGTCAGGGACTAGCCAGGCATCTCTGACACCAGAAACTTATTAATATTTTTAAGTTTGCTTGCTTGTTAAAATGATTAATTTCCAATCAAGATCATTGTTCCAAAAAAGGAATTTCAGAGATAATACATTACTAGGAAAGAACTGTTACTAGTTTCAAAACATTTTCACCCTGTTAGACTCTATAATATTAGCTCATATGTTCTTTAATTTCAACCCATGATAGATTGGGTGGTGAGTGGGAAATTTCAGGGCAGTATTTTAAACTGAGTTCCTTTGAGCGATTTACCCTCATTTTTCTGTTGAAATCTTTATTGGGATCATAAATCTCAGCTCTCAGAGCAAGATGTGGGAATTAGATACTATGATTGCTAAAACACTCCAGGGAATTCAGCTGTGTGGGCTCAGAGGCAGTAACTTTGCAAGGGGTGCAAGATAAGGTGTGTGTTTGGAACTCTGAGAATGGTGAGCTGAAGATTTCAGAGCCAAGATGCAGCTGTGGAAGCCAACTCCAGAGGTTTACATTAGGATAAAGGTTGGGGAGGGTAGTATTTCTCTTGGGGTGGAAATAATATTTACCATAACAATATGTATTTGGAATATGTCAGTCTTTCTTCATAAAATGTATAAACTCATTGATGAATGTTTTTTATTATTAAACTCTTTCATAATGAAGTTCTTACATAACAAGTCCTTTTTTTTTTTTTTTTTATCCTCACCCGAGGACATCTCTTTCATTTTTTGTTCTGACAGAGTGGGAGGGAGAGAGAGAGAGAGAAACATCGACGTGAAAGGGACACATCGAGTGGCTGCCACCCGCACGACCAACCGGGGCCGGGGACAAACCGCAACAGAGGTACATGCCCTTAGCGGGAACCGAACCCGGGTCTCTCTGTACCACAGTCCGACGCTCTAACCGCTGAGCCAAACCAGCCAGGGCATAACAAGTCCTTTTGATAAGTTGATCCATTATATGTATTCATACATGAAGGTAAATTCTTAAAAGGACAGCACCATTATTTTAATGTTAGTTTATATATATTGCTATTGAGAATAAAGACAAATAGATAAAGAATACTATCTAAGCACTGGGTCTTATTTGAAAAACACAACATGGAATCTTGAGTGATGTCAATGGAACCACCTACAAATCAATTGAAGGAAATTATTAGCAACTAGGCATTTCTTTTCCTGAAGGCATGTCTGTGACATCTCACATTAGATGGGCTGAAATGGGGAGGTGATAGTGTAGTTATTGTGGATGAAAAGCTCAGGATATGCTTAGCAAGTTTTTAGGATCTCATTAGTAAGGGCTTAAGGAACAGCAAGATCAGTAACTGTCTAGGCAATGATTAAAGTTGTTTTGGATGATGAACAAAAGATATAGAGTTTTCCTTAAGGAAACTGAATCCTCATTGCCTGGAACTCTTGGCAGTCAGGGAAGCTAAAATCAATATCTTTGAGAAAGTCATTATGTCTTACTTTTCATATTTGTGCAATGAAATAATAACTGCATTATAGGTGGTAGTATTTAAATAAGAACATATTACACACACAAATACACACATACCCTGGATACAGTACACATTTAAAACATTATAGTTTATTATCAGGTTCCTGAGAGATAGCACCTATGACAAAGTGATTACTAAAGCTATCCCCTTTAGAATTAGAGGACAAGCACAACTTTGGGGACAACATGTGAGTCCAAGCACCTGTAGTATCTGTAAGCCTGTCCTCTCTCTTTTCTTGGAGAGCAAAATTGGGATCCTGTTGTGATTGAAGGACCTTGTCTCTATACATACAATCCTAAATGCTTCATACAACACCTGCATGAAGCTGCATTTTTTTTCTCCTCATAGACTAAAAGACTATAATTACTTTCTCATAGCTAGCATAGAGGTCTGATCTCAGGGTTTTTTTTGTTTGTTTGTTTGTTTGGGGTTTTGTTGTTGTTTTTTTGAGGGGTGGGGATGAGGAAGATGGTGATCCTTATCTGAGGATGAGTATACCTTAGTCATAGAAGACCTTGATAGTTTGGGTGAATGACTGCAAATCCTGCATGGCTACTCAGGGAGTCAGTTACTGGCTCTGCTTTAGCCATCCAGTATCTGGCAGTTGAGGAGGCACATAGGGTGATCTGATAGAGAACTGCAGAGGGGAGGATTAAGTCAACCTCTTGCAGACTCATTACGGTTCCCTAAAGCATTAATGACCTTTTTGCTTAATACTGATACAGGGAAAATTTTAGTTCATTGACCTTCTAAAAAATTATGGCTCTTTTTAAAGCTTTTGTTCATAGAAACTAGTAGTATTTCCAAACACTTTAATGATGTTTATTATTCTAATAGCACCTGTCCTTTAACCTGACTGCATAGTCCAAAGAAATTAACGGAGAGGGAATGATTCATTTTATAATTTGATGTTTTCTTATGACCACAGCTGTGGCCACTTCAGTGTCCAGCAAATTATTTCTTTGGTGAGTGATTTAGGGAGGGGTGGAAAGTGGAATGGAAGAGGTTACTGGAAAGTCTTTAACACTGGGGCGTATTCTCTCCCTATTTGACTCCAAAGAATTCCCACTCATGGAATCTGGCCTATCATAAAGAATTTTTCTGTACTTTACCCAACTTAATAAATCACATCAGCACATATGGTGAATGAGGACAGTTCTTCACACTAGAGAACAATAGCCTTCCTAGCTGAAGTTCTGAAAGGGCAGGAATCTCAGTCCTGTTCCCCTCTGTGGAACATAGTCTTCTATCTCAGCTGGCTGGATCCTCTTGTTCATTACTCCTCCTGTAGAAGTTCTTGCTTTTCTGACCCTAGGACACTCTGACATACATTCCTCTTTTAACTATCTTTGTCAGCCTTAATTCTGAAATAACATTCTTTAGATGCAGAAAGGTGACCTTTGTCATCAAAGAGGAAAATCCTCAACAAGGACAACTTGTCTTTAAAAAAAATAAAAGCCTAAATGAGACAGTTTATTTTTTTAATTTATTTTTATTTTTATTATTATTTTTAAATCCTCACTTGAAGACAAGTTTTATTGATTTTAGAGAGAAAGGAAGGGAGAGAGAGAGATAGAGAGACACATTGATATGAGAGAGAAACATTGATCAGTTGCCTCCTGTACATGCCCTGACAAGGAATTGAACCCACGACCCTTTGGTGCATGAGAAGACACTCAACCAACTGAGCCTCACTGACTAGGACTAAACCAGCGAGATTTAGAAAATGAAAGGATTTTTTACTTTTTTTTTTTAACGGCAAGTGCTCCCACTTCTAGGAATATATCATAAGAATCCCAAAACACTAACCAGAAAGAATATATGCACCCCTATGTTAATAGCAGTGCTATTTACAATAGCTAAGATTTGGAAGCAGCCCAAGTGCCCATCAGTAGGTGAGTTGATAAAAAAGCTGCAGTATATTTACACAATGGAATACTATGCAGCTATAAAAAAGAAGGATCTAGTACCCTTTGAGACAACATGGAGGGAACTGGAGATGATTATGTTAAGCGAAATAAGCCAGTCAAAGAAAGACAAATATCACATGATGTCACATCTATGTAGAATTTAATGAACAAAATAAAATGATGAATAGGCAAAGGAACATAGAACAGACTGACAAATCTCAGAGGCAAGGGGGAGGGGGGACGGGACGATATTAACCAAAGAACTTATATGCATCTATGCATTGCCCATGGACACAGACAATAGTGGATGAAGGCTTGGGGTAGGGTGACAACTGGGTGGAGAGGGGCAATGGGGGGAAAAAAGGGAGACATCTGTAATACTCTCAACAATAAAGATTAAAAAATCATAAAATAAAGTATACATTGTAACCTGTTCTTGACAAAAATCAGAATATGTCAAGAAATTGTCAAGAAAAAATTATAAGAATACATTGTAAATGAAATAAAATAATGAAATAACTGATAAAAAAAACTTTGTCCTACTACATAAATGGTAATGATGAGAATGAGTGTTTCTTTTATTTATATCAACAGTAGTTTGTGTGCCTGTCCCCCAACCATATCACAAATTGTCAAAATTTGGTGCACTATCACACCAGATATTTTACATATCTGAATCTTTCCTAAATAATTATACTGTTTCCAAAGGTCACAACTTGTCCTTTTCTAAACCTCTCCCAGAGTCTATCTCCACAAAAAGATTCTTTTCCCAATTTTCTTCTAATAACTCGGTGCTTATTGTTGCTCCCTGCTAAGCACACCCACTACAGGGTGGGGCAAAAGTAGGTTTACAGTTGTTCATATAGAAAATAATACAATCATTAATAAATACCAATACAAGAATAAACTATGTTTTGTGTACTCACAACTGTATATCTACTTTTGCCACACCCTGTATAATCTCCAACCTTCATCTTTTAAAAAAAAATTAAAACTTTTTAAATCTTTATTGTTGAAAGTATTATAGATGCCCCTCCTTTCCCCCCATTGACCCCCTCCTCCCCGCTCCCACCCCCTCCTGCTTTCCCCAAACTATTGTCTCTGTCCATTGGTTATGCATATATGCATATAATCCCTTTGGTTTATCTCTCTTTGGTCCACAGGCCAACGCTCTAACTGCTGAACCAAACTGGCCAGGGCACATTTGGTTTATTTCTTCTCAACCCCCACACCCTCCTTCCCTCTGAGGTTTGTCAAATCCAACCTTATTCTTTACAGCCACTCGATCATGGTCCTTGCAGTTTTGCTTTATTTTATATCTATCATTTTCTTCCCTTTCCATTGCAACCACCCAGCTCAGATATACAGGCTGTCTTTGCTTTGCATAGTAGTGAGAGACCATAAAAATGACTGTGTAAAGCATGTAAAGCAATCTTATTAATCAAAGGGGGGAAATTGCAATTGTTCTGGGACTTTTAAAAGTTTTTGGTCAACACATTAAAAACTTATTTTACTGCAGGTTATAAACATATAGGGACATTTAACAAAGTAAAACTAATATTAATTTAATACACTGAAATTTAAAACATTAGAAATGTTGAACAGTAAAATGCTATTTTTTATTTGTCGTAATCTTATTGAGCACAATTTGTATTCCTTTCTAAACGCGCATAAGCTTCTGACATTGTGTTTTCAATGTCAGAGAGTTTCTTTAATGTGAGGGGGTTTTGCCAGTGGGCCTTCTTCTGGGACATCTTCATTCTTTTTATCACAAGCATTTTCTTCATTTGTGTGGCTAAATTTTCCTTCACTGACTTCCTCTGCACACCTAGATTCTCTCAAACAGTGACAGTGTCAACATCTCCACAGATAGCTATTTCTCCCATAACTCCATTTATGTTCAACTTGAATTTCACTTGAAGCCTTATCAATTTTTGTTTCTTTGTTGCACTTTCATCTTCGTTGCTCTTAATCTCTAACCCATCATTCTTCTTTTATTATCCATTTTTTCTATGATTATCCTATTTATTATATAGGATTATCAATGGAAGACAGGGAGGCAACCCAACTACATGTCTATGTGTGAACTGAATAACAGATGTATGGTGGTTAATCACTGACAGGCTTTGAAAGAAGTGATATGATCAGTCACTGGTCAAGATGTTCATCTGTTGTGTATGTAGTGATTTGTGGATTGAATATCTAGCAGTGAAGTTCACACAAATGTATTGTGGTAACTAAAATCAAAACTGTGTTGTTGGGGGACAGGTATCATTTAACTAAAGTGTAGTATCTGAAATCTATGTATAATTGTAACTGTGCAAAGCAAGAACGTCTGATTATTACTAGGACAATTTTCTGACTTCTGGGGTTTTTTTAGTGTCTCTAATCCATCTGATGTTCACTGGTTCAGGTTTTCCTCTAGAATGACTATTGCCAAGGACCTCACAGAATCTTACATGTAGTTTCCATCCCAACCTAGGTGTAACGTAGTTATAACCATCTTCCTGGTTGGCCTCAGCACCTGTACTTATATTCTGAGATTTCATTTCTATGAAGCCCCAGGAGTAATGCTGTTTCTGAACCTTGCTGCAGGATTAGAGACTTGAGACTTCTCTGATAACTTCTACAGAAAGTGAGTTAGAAGACTCTGAGCCTTTGTTAAATCTGTACTTTCTATGTGTAATGTCTGAGTGACATCCCAGTAAGGTGAATCTGCAAAGCCGTGTCTTTTGTTTCCTTGGCCTTCTCCACAGGACTTGCTCTCCAAATACCCCCAAGACTGTGAGAGTAACTGCTGTGAACTTGTTGCTTTGTAGGTGACAGCAACAGAGGCACTTCTGCCTGGTGTTCTGACTGCTGTCAGTCCAGGAAGAGTACTCTTGCCTAATTTACTTAAGGTATCCCTCTTCCCAGTACTGCTGTAGTGAGATGCCAATGTCTCCTTCTTCATAGTCTCTCTTTTGGTTCCTAGGAAATAGGACAATATCCCTGAAGTGTTCTTTGTATATACCATAAAACAACCTCTAAAAATAAGAGATGAGTAGGAACAAAATTTGTCTGTCTTTTTATTTGGAGCCTCCAAAGGAAAACCTATAGAGTCAAGCTGGGCAGACCTTTGTGACTGTCTCAGCCAATAGAGTATAATGGAAGTGATGCCACATGCTTTTTGAGATAAGATAATGAGAACACCTTGCACTTCTGCCTTTTCTTTTTAGGATACTTATTCTTAGAACCTAGAGGCTATGTATTCTGTGAGGAAGCCCAAACTAGCCCACATGCAGAGACAATAAATAGGTAATTTGGCCAGTAAGCCAGCTGACATCTCAGATGATTACCAGCATCACCTGCCAGACATGTAAGTGAAGATGCATCCAGATAATTCCTATGCTCAGCTGTTGTCATTTCAATCTTTGAGTCTTCCCAGCTAATGCCCCAGACATGATGTAGCAGACATAAGCAGTCCAGTATGTGTCCAGACCAAATTCCAGACTCACAAAATCTATGAATAATTGTTTTTATTTTTAATTTAATTGTATGCCACTGAATTTGGATAATAATAAGTGGAATAGAAATGCTTGGTGAGATAAGTGAATTTATCTTTTGCTATGTTTATTTTCTAACATGCACAATGCACATAGACAACTTGTGCGGGCAATAAGGATATAGAGAAATGTCTGATTAGATGTGGATAAGGGAAGGAAGTATCTGGGATGCCACCCAGATTTCATGTCCTTGAATACTAGTGAGAAGCAGGCTGTTCTAAATTAATTGTTCCCCTTATCTCATCCATATAAAGGACACTTGTAGCACATTACTTGTTGTTAAAGTGTTGCATTAAGTAACATTTTAGAAGTAGCCTCAAAACTATAATAAAATGATGTGATCATTTCCCGCCCTCACCAAATACTGCCAAGATGTAAAAATGTCCTTATTCCTTGCAGCAAGATGGTTAATCTTGAGAGAGGTCCATCTCAATTTTATATAGTCCACTTAATGGTCCAGTGGTGGACCACCTTTCATTTTCCCCATCTCATCTCCTGATTTTGTGCCTACACTGATATACTTCAGTTTTAGGATCTTTCTGACAAAAATCAAATAAGCCAGCTACATAGTTGTGGCCCTCAGAAGAATAAGAGGCAGTTTGAATAATAAGGATCAGTCTGACCACCAGTTCACCAAACAAAGCCAAAACATTAGCATCCATTGGTGGCATAAGTGCCTGTGCCAGGAATTACTTGTTTCAACTAGTTGAATTTGATATATCATTGCAACTAGGTAAATCTAAGTACTTCATTTATTCTTAGGAAGTGAGTATAACTTACTTTTCCATCTTCTGGAGAATAAAAGCATTTACCATCTCCAGAATGGATAGATCTGGGTTGAGAACCCCCCCACCCCCACCCCAACCAATCTCCAACATCAGCAGAAAGTAAATTCTGTAAGCAAGTCTCTCAACCATTACATCTTTAAGATTGTATTCTGGTGGTACTTCTTAGAAAAGAGAAGGAAGTAAAATGTCACCTGTGGAATAAATTACAGGCCAAACTTTTTCTTTCCATAGTCTGGTAATCTTAAAGGAGATAGTCTCTGCAAATCTAAAAAATTTCTATCTTGACCATTTGGGAATATAATAGAAATTGAAGCAAGCAATGACCACAAGGCCCTGAGAGAGATAAAAAACAAAAAACAAAACAAGAAAATAACCAAAATTACATCTTTGTTACATGAGTGGCCCAAAACAGAAAGTTTCATGCAGGATTTTTTTTGTCTTGGCAGCAAGTATTGCCCTTACACCATTGAACGTCATTGCAATCATATGGTATCAATAACAAATGAATTATGGCCAGAGCATCTTACAGACTTCAGATCTGAAATCTCCTTTTCACAAATCTCAAAAGCATGTTCATTCTGAACTCTGGCCAGTTTTTTGACCTTTCTGCTGACCTGAAGGGGTTATGTAGCTGAGGTAAGATTCAAACTAATGCCTGGAACATCCCTCACAGTGGCCAAAATATTTTCTTCATGACTGTGAAGCAATTCCCAAATCACATTGCTTTCTGTTGCAGAATTTTCTAGACTATTGAGTTCTACAGTATATCCCAATATAATCATTTCCAAATTCTGACTCAAGACTTGGGTTAGGCTTTTTAAAAATGGACTAAACACTTTGCCAATTGATAGCATTATGCTGGGCCTACTGAATTAGATTTTGGTGCCAGAGGCCAGACATGGGAGCCTATGTCTATTTTCTACACTATTTTAATTGGTCTTCATGGTCAGCGTGGTCAAGACATAAAAGCTTTCACTAAGATGGTAGGAATGAAGAAAACGAAATAATGAGAAAACTGGATGACATTCTGAATGTGGGTTGTAGGGGCAAAGGAGACAAAGTTGATTAAGCCTTCTGAGTAACTGCGCTAAAATAAGGCTTTGTGAATATCCCTCCTCTTACTTAGCAACCTCATGTGTAAGAAAGTTTGTTACAATTAAAGACAAACCACTATTGCCCTGGCCTAGTGGCTCAGTTGGTTGGGCATTGTACTGTGCACTGAAGGGTTGCTGGTTTGATTCTTGGTTAGGGGACATGCTTGGGTTGTGGGCTCGATCCTCGATAGGGAGTGTGCAGGAGGCAGTCAATTAATGTTACACTCTCACATCGATGTTTCTCTCTTCTACCTTTCTCTCTCTCTCTCAAAAAAAAATCCATAAACTATTCTAAAAAAGAAGATAAACCACTTTTTATTTATATGAAAAATTAATGTATTAAAGAGACTAAACATATTAGAGTTGAACATAAAATATTTGCCACTGATATGATTTTCAGAAAATGAAAAAATCAATGAGTTCAGGGACAGATAAAAGATAATACAAAACCTAGTTCTTATAACAAGGAAATAAAAAAATTTGTAACTATGTGTGGTAATGAATGTTAACTAAACTTATTGTGGCAATATTTTACTATAAGTATATTATATATATACATAAAATCATTATATTGTACCTAAAACTAATATAATGTTATATGTCAATTATATCTTAATTTTAAAAGTATTTTTAAATAAGATACAAAACTCAAGAGCATTATCATGAATCAGCATTAGTTAAATTGAAATTTCAAAGATAAAAAGTTCCAAGTCATATTGACAATTCCAAAATATCTTAGCATATATTTAGATTAAAATGAGTATAACTACATAGATAAATCTATAAAATGTTACTTAGACTACAAGACTTTACTAAATGGGAAAAAAATCATCTAACTAAATGAGAATATCCAACATCGTTATGTGTTAATTATCCCAGCCTCCTGCAACCTAAATATGTTTAATGCAATTTTAATCAAATTATCAACTTTATATTTTTGAATTTGAATAATTGACTCTCAATTTCTTCTAGAAGAGAAATGTGTAGGAATATTTTAAATTTTGAAAGAATGATGAAAATTTGTCCTGGAATATACCAAAAAATATAAAGCTGACCAAAATAAAATTAAAAGACAAATTATATATAAATATTGTTTAAAATAATTAAGAAGAACTTTTAAAATGAAAAAGTGGGCAAAGCATTTATGAAGAAACAAATGAACCCTTCAAATCAAAATTTGCTCAACTTCCCTCCTTTCCCTCAACAAAGACATGAAAAAGGAAATTAAAGTTTGGTCATTGGTTGTTTTTTTGTTTTTTTTTTTAAGATTAGTGAACTTTTTATTTTATATTTTTTGTTAATCCTCACTCAAGGATATTTTTCCATTGGGTTATTTTTATTTTTTATTTTTTAGAGAGAGTGGAAAGGAGGTGAGGGGAGACTTCTGTGTGATAGAGACGCGTAGATTGGTTGACTCCTGCACGACCCCAACAGGGGCCAGAATTCAAACCTGCAACCTAGATATATGCCCTTGACCAGAAATCGAACTTGCGACCCTTTGGTCTGCAGGCCGACTCTCTAGCCACTGAGCCAAACCAGCCAGGGTGGTTCTCTTGTTTTATTTATTTTTATTGTTTCTTTTTTTTAACATAAGGGCAAATTGACACCCAATGTACTTAGGGACAAAATGTCACTCATTATGTAAGTGGTATGTAATTACTCATATGTAATTGATATGACAGTTTGGAAGAACATTTTGCAGGATCTACATTTCAAAATGTTTTCAATTTTTACTTAATAATTCCACCTGTGATGATTTTTTTCTACAAAATAGACATAAAAATATAAAGATATATAAAATGATATTCACTGCCATATGGTGTGTAAAACAAAAATTGGAAACTAACTTGTATAAGTTGTAATTCATTTTAGTTATAAGTAGCAGAAAAACAATTATAGCTCAAATAAGATGGATATTTATTTTTCTTTCATGTAAAATCTCAAGTAGGAAGTCCAGAATAGGTATAAGACTTTGTCTTATCAGGGTCTAGGCTACTTGTGGCACCACTGCATTGGCCTCAACCTCACAGATATGAGATAGCAGCATGTGGTCATAATCAGCAGGATGGAGGAATGGAGGTAGAAAGGCAGAGGGGTAGGCATCCTATCTCTTAGGAAGTATCTTCTATGTGACACTTCTACTTATATTCCATTGTCCAGAACTTCATCACATTATTTTACGTACCTGTAAGGGAGATTGGAAAATACAGTCTTTATCCTGGGTAGCCATGAGCTTAGTTAACAGTGTGAAAAGATTATTATCACAGACAAAAGGGAGAATGGATTTCAGGGAGCAATTAGCTGTCTTTACCACGTGACTAAATGACCAACAACAGGGAAATATGTTCTAGAACATCATACAGTTGAATGTTATGCAGTTGTATCAAAATAAAGCAGTTTTACATGGAAAGTTGTTATAGAACAAGATGTTTGAGGAATGCCTGCATATGTTCACCAAAGGACATTTAAAAATGTTTATTTCTGTATTATTCAAAATAACCCTAAACTGAAAATGCCACAAATGTCCACTGACAGTATAGAATGGATAAAGTGTGGCTGTTTACATAGTGAAATGCTATAGGTAATGGGAATAAATAAAGTGTTGCCCATATGCAACAATATGGGTGATTCTTAAAACATAGTGTTGAACAAAAGAAGCCAGGCACAGAACACATAATGTATATGCACTTAGCTTCTAAGTTCAAAAACAGACAAAAATAACCTATAGAAAACAGGGTAAAGTCACCTTTGAGAGATAATAGTGACAGGAAAGGAGCATGAGGGAAACGTCTAAGTTGCTAGAAATGTTCTGTTCCTTGAACTGGGTGCTGGTTATTTGGGAATGTTTACTTTGTGAAAATTACATTTGTGCAATTTTTAGTATGCACATTATATTTCAGTAAGATTTTTTAAAAGTATATGTATATTTTTACATATGTAAAAACACTAGAAGTGAATATACCACATTAAATTAGGAGTCAGTAAACTTTTTCCATAAATGGACAAATAGTAAATATTTTAGGCTTTGCTGGCCATACAGTCTCTATCACAACTACTCAGCTTCACTGTTACAGTGCAAAAAGCAGCCCTAGACAATACAAAAATGAATGGGTGTGGCTTGTTCCAACAAAATTTATTTGCAAAAACAGGTGACAGGCTATAGTTTGCCAGTCCCTGTGCCAAGTTGTTTCTAGTAGTTACCTCTGGGGCTAGGGTTGAGGGGTAGGATACTTTTTATTCTTTGTATGTTTCTATAATGTCTAATATTTTATAATTAGCATTTTATTTAAAGCACCTACTTTTATTAAAAGCTCATTATTTTCAATGTTTCCCTGAAACAATAAACTGGTTCTAAAGGTAATCAGGGGACAACACAAGGTAACAATACAAATCTGATGCAAATAAGCACAACAGTATTCAGCATAGTATCTGTCACCTAAAATGCCTACAATAATATGGCAGATTTTATTGCCAATTACTAAACGAGGATTAACATCTGTTAATAATAAAAAATCTATTAATCAAGATTCTTTATCTAAACTTATAATTTTCCATTTAAACAGATATTAACCATGACACACTAGTGTCACATTTCCATGTTATAACAAGAAAATTGTTGGTTTTTCTTTGCATATGGAGCATGCATTTTGATCAAGGTATAAGCATGTCACAGCACAAACAAGATATGCAAAGGAAAACTATGATTCATGGGCTAGAAAAGTATTCGCAAATAAGCTGACAATTATTTCTGTACTTTGTTAAGATAAATTCCAACTGTATTGTCTTATTAATAGGAAAATAAATGCAAGCCAGTGTCCATGGTTTCCAAGGATTGAAAACCCACTTGTAGACCCACGATATACACATACACCATTAACCTTAGACATTCTGTGCCTCTTATTTTGGCAGGTATATGCAAGTGCTATAAAAAACAAAACAAAACAAAACAAAAAAAACAAGAAAAAAAAATATTGTGACCCAGTGTAGAGGAAACCAACTTTTCAAAGAAGCAGAATAGATTTGGAGAAGGGCAGAGGTAAACAGACTAAGAGAACAAAGTTCCAAATGAACATGACCTGCTCAAAAGACAGTGAAACCAGTTTGCTTTGGGGGAAAAACCATAGGCTTTCTCCAGAGTTCAGTGGGAGATTGAGCTAGCAATTGATGAGTTCTTAAGAAGAAGAATTTTGAGAGTATGTGTACAGCTCATGAACTTTTCCCTCACTTCCTGCCAAATAACTAGTCCTCCAGCTGTGAAAATTCAGGACAGGATCTTTAGGCTGAACCAGGGAGACTGGATACTCCAATTAGAATAATGACGGTATAAACAGCTAGATAGGACAGGTAGTTTACTTTCCATGTCTAAATAAACAGTGCTTTTAGCAAAACTGTCCTTGAAACAGGCTAATGCTGTTTGTTTCTTTTGATGTTAGTCTCTTGTCTCTGACAATATCTCTAACAAAATTTCATTGGAGTTCAAATCTTAAGAACTATCAGAAGACCCAATCTCTAGCAAAAGCATTCTTTTTAAAAATAATTTTTAAAAATTTATTGGGGTGACATTGGTTAATAGGATTATATAGGTTTCAAGTGTATATTTCTGATACAAGATCTGTATATTGCACTGTATGCCCACCACCCAAAGTCAAACCATCTTCCGTAACCATGTATTAGGCTCCCTCCACCCTGCACCACCCCATCCCCTTTCTTCTGATAACTACCACACTGCTGTCTGTGTCCACAAGTTTCAGTTTTATATCCCATATATGTGTGAAATCATATGGTTCTTAGCTTTTTCTTACTGACTTATTTCACTTAGCATAATATTCTCAAGTCTATCCATATTGTCACAAATGGCAGTATTTCAGCTTTTCTTATGGCTGAGTAGTATTCCACTGTATATATGTACCACATCTTCTTTATCCAAATCTAAGTTTATTGGGGATAAAAGAATGGCTACTTCTTGGTAGTGGCCATTCTTTTATTCCGAGTAAGCCTAGACTCTGTCTGAAGGATTCTGGACCTTTTGACTAGTGTCAGAAATAGACATAATCTTGTTGAGGCTTCTCTCCTCCTCCCCAGGAGACTGGTTTTGCATTTTGTTTCTAAAGCTTTCAGTGATAGTTGCCCTTTGAGAATAGGAGAAGGTTAACCCAGCCATCATCTATACTGTTTTTCTACCTTGAACTGCTAAAAATGCCTATCATTCCTAACATCTGGAATCGGGCAGGAACGAGGTCAAGAAGTTTTGGGGCAGAAGAGGTGAAGGATCTAAGAGGATTCTGTCCTCTTTCAATAATACAAAGTAGCCTTTCTCCTTGGAAGATAAATGTATAAATATAAGGGTGAAAAATAGGACCCTGACTCTATACTGCAAGGAATAGAGTCAAAGCATGGCAACAACAAACAGGAAAGAGGTAGCCGCTGCAAAATCAGACCATATTAAAATAAAGTGCCTTTGGCAAACAGACATGATAGGCTCCAGGATGGCTGCAATGAAAGGGGCTGGGTGCAGTAACATGTTTTTCCCCCATGGATATACTAGTTTTTCAAATGTTGAAAAAAAGAACATTGTTTAATCTTTAAGGAGGTGGTCTTTTGGAAAGATGAGATGGTGAGAATAAGTCCAATTTGATTTATTCTCTTGGAGACCACGATTAAACCATATACTTAGCCAGCTTCCAGTTTTACATGACCATGTATGGGAACATAAGGTGATGGCTCATAATTTTAGGGAATCTCAGCTTCCACCATGGCCTCACTAACTAATCAACCTCTGAGCTCCTGCCATCTCCATCTCCTTATACCCAGGCTCTTTGAGAACTATTGTTCATTAGATACATCTGCCCATTAGAGTTAGGATTGTTTGAATGATATATATTTCCCATATTTTTGCTTTTCTTTTTTTTTTCTTCCAAGTTTTATTTATTTTTTTATTAATTTATTTTTGTAACAGATGTTTCTTCTTTTTTCCCATTGACACCCTACTCCCCATCACCCCCCCAGCCCCATCCCCAGCTTTCTTGTCCATGTCCATCAGTTATGCGTACATGCATATAAGTTCTGTGGTTTATCTCTTCCCTCCCCACACCCCCTCTTCTGAGGCTTGTTGGTCTGTACCCTACTTCCACGTCTCTGCGTCTATCCTGTTCCTCAGACTGTTATGTTCATTATATTCCACAAATAAGTGAGATCATGTGATATTTGTCTTTCTCTGCTTGGCTTGTTTTGCTTAGGATAAAACTCTCCAGGTCCCCCCATGTCGTCTCAAAGGATAAGAGATCTTTCTTTCTTACAGCTGCATAGTACTCCATTGTGCATATGTACCACAGCTTTTTTATCCATTCATCTACTGATGGACACTTGGGCTGTTTCCAAATTTTAGCTATTGTAAATAGTGCTGCTATGAACATGGGGGTACATATATTCTTTCTGATTGGTGTTTCAGGCTTCTTAGGGTATATTCCTAGAAGTGGGATCACTGGGTCAAATGGCAATTCAATTTTTAATTTTCTGAGGTAACACCATAGTGTTTTCCATAGTGGTTACACCAGTCTGCATTCCCACCAGCAGTGTACTAGAGGTCCCTTTTCTCCACACCCTCACCTACACTTGTTGTTAGATGATTTGTTGATGGTGGCTATTCTGACAGGTGTGAGGTGATTGATACCTCATAGTTGTTTTAATTTGCATCTCTCTGATGATTAGTGATGTTGAGCATTTCTTCATATGTCTCTGCCATTTGTATGTCCTGTTTGGAGAGGTGTCTATTTAGCTCCTCTACCAATTTTTTAATTAGGTTCTTTGTCTTCCTTTGGTTGAGTTGTATGAGCACTCTATATATTTTGGAAATTAACACCTTTTCTGATGTATTATTGGCTATTATGCTCTCCCATGCAGTGGGTTCCCTTTCCATTTGATGGTTGTTTCTCTTGCTGTGCAGAAGCTTTTTAGTTTGATATATTCCCATGTGTTCATTTTTTCCTTTGTTTCTATTGCCTTAGGTGATGTATCAGTGAAAATTCTGCTGCGTATATGTCTGAAATTTTGTTGCCTACATTTTCATCTAGGAAATTATGGATTCACAAGTCACATTTGAGTCTTTTATCCATTTTGAGTTTATTCTTGTGTATGATATAAGTTGATGGTCTAGTTTCATTTTTTTGCATGTAGCTGTCCAATTTTCCCAACACCAGTTATTAAAGAGGCTATCTTTGCCCTGGCCAGTTTGGCTCAGTGGTTGGAGCGTTGGCCTGCGGACCAGAGAGTCCCGGGTTCGGTTCCCGCTAGGGGCACATACCAAAAAAAAAAAAAAAAAAAGAGGCTATCTTTACTCCATTGTATGCTCTTGCCACCTTTGTCAAATATTAATAGAGCATAATATCTTGGGTCAATTTCCGGATTCTCTGTTCTGTTCCACTGGTCTGTATGCCTGTTCTTGTGACAGTACCAGGCTGTTTGGATTACAGTAACTATGTAGTATAACCTGATATCCGGTATTGTGATCCCACCTACTTTGTCTTCTTTTTCAAAATTGCTGTGGCTGTTGGGGGCCTTTTTTGGTTCCATATGAACTTTTGAAGTATTTTTTCTAGGTCTGTGAAATATGTCATTGGTATTTTGACAGGGATTGCATTGAATCTATAGATTGCTCTGGGTAGTATGGACATTTTACAGATGTTAATTCTTCCAATCCATGAACAAGGTATGTGCTTCCACTTCTTTATATCTTCCTCTATTTCTTTTTTCAATGTCCTGTAGTTTTCTGCAAATAGGTCCTTTACTTCTTTGGTTAAGTTTATTCCTAGGTATCTTAATTTTTTTGCTGCAATGGCAAATGGGATTGTTTTCTTAGTTTCTCTTTCTGTGAGTTCCTCATTGGTGTATAAGAATATCGTCGATTTCTTTATGTTAAATTTTGTATTCGGCTACTTTGACAAATTCATTTATTAAGTCTAGTAGGTTTTTGATGGAATCTCTAGGGTTTTCTATGTATAATATCATGTCATCTGTGAATGAAAGTTTCACTTCCTCCTTTCCAATTTGGATCCCTTTTATTTGTCTTCATGTCTTATTGCTGTGGCTAAGACTTCCAGTGCTATGTTAAATAAGAGTGGCAAAAGTGGTCATCCCTGTCTTGTTCCTGTTCTTAAGTGAAATGCTTTTAGTTTTTGCCCATTGAGAATGATGTTGGCTGTAGGTCTTTCATATATGGCCTTTATTATGTCGAGATATGAATGCTCTATTCCCACATTGCTGAGCATTTTTATCAGAAATGGGTGCTGAATTTTGTTGAATGCTTTTTCAGTGTCTATTGATATGATCACGTGGTTTTTATCTTTCATTTTGTTTATGTGGTGTATCACACATTGATTTGCGAATATTGTACCAGCCTTGCATCCCTGGGATGAATCCCACTTGGTCATGGTGAATAATTTTTTGATGTATTGCTGGATCTAATTTGCTAGGATTATGTTAAGAATTTTGGCATCTATGTTGATCAGTGATATTGGCCTGTAGTTTTCTTTCTTTGAAGTGTCTTTTTCTGGTTTTGGAATTAGAATTATGCTGGCATCATAAAACGAGTTTGGGAGTCTTTCTTCTTCTTGAATTTTTTGGAATAGTTTGAGGAGAATGGGTGTTAGTTCTTCTTTGAATGTTCAGTAAAACTCCCCTGTGAAGCCGTCCATGCCTGGGCTTTTGTTTGCTGGGAGAGTCTTGATTACACGTTCAATATCTTTAGTTGTTATTGGTCTGTTTAGGTTTTCTATCTCTTCCTGGTTCAGTTTTGGGAGACTATGTGTTTCTAGAAATGTGTCCATTTTGCTTAGATTGTCTAATTTTTTGCCGTATAATTGTTCATAATATTTGTTAATGATCCTTTGTATTTCTGTGGTGTCAGTTGTTACTTCTCCTCTTTCATTTCTGATTTTGTGTATTTGGGTTCTCTCTCTTTGTTTCTTAGTGAGTCTAGCTAAGGGTCCATCAGTCTTGTTTATCTTTTCAAAAAACCAGCTCTTTGTTTCATTGATCCTTTGAATTGTTTTTTGGTCTCTATATCATTTATTTCTGCTCTGATCTTTACTATTTCCTTCCTTCTACTTGCTCTGGGGTTTTCTTTTTGTTTGCTTTCTAGTTCTTTAAGTTGTGAGGTTAGATAGTCTATTAGAAATTTTTCTTTTTTCTTGAGGTAGGCCTGTAGTGCTATGAACTTCCCTCTCAGAACTGCTTTCACTTTATCCCATAGATTTTGTGTTGTTGTGTGTTCATTTTCATTGGTTTCCAGGAAGTTTTAAATTTCTTCCTTGATCTCCTCAGTAACCCATTCATTGTTTAATAACATGCTATTTAGCCTCCATGTGTTCAAATGTCTTTGCATGTTCTTGTTGCAATTAATTTCTAGTTTCATGCCATTGTGATCTGAGAAGGTGCTTGATATGATTTTAATATTCTTTAACTAGTAGAGACTGAATTTGTGCCCTAACATGTGGTCTATCTTTGAGAATGCCCCATGTGCACTTGAGAAGAATGACAATTCTGAAATTTTGTGGTGTAATTCTCTGTAGATATCTATTAAATCCATGTGATCTAGTGCTTCATTTAGAGTCTCTGGTTCCTTGTTAATTTTTTGTCTAGAGGATCTATCCAGTGATGTCAGCGGGGCATTGAAGTCCCCTGCTATGACTGTATTGCTGTTGATTTCTCCTTTGAAGTCCTTCAGAAGATTTTTAATATATTTTGGTGCTCCTATATTGGGTGCATATATGTTTATCAAGGTTATCTCTTCCTGTTCGATAAAGCCTTTCAATATCTTGTAGTGGCCTTCTTTGTCTCTAGCTATGTCCTTCATTTTGAAATCTATTTTATCAGATATGAGTATTGCTATGCCAGCTTTTTTTTCCTTTCTGTTTGCTTGGAAGATTTTTTTCCATCCCTTCACTTTCAACCTATGTGAGTCTTTTGTTTTGAGGTGGGTCTCTTGTAAACAACATATTTTTGAGTCATGCTTTCTTATCCAATCAGCTACTCTATATCTTTTTATCGGAGCATTCAATCCATTTACATTTAAGGTGATTATTGATATGTACTTATTTATTGCATTTTTGTTTAGTGTAGTTATATTTTTCTTCCTATTTCTTCTACTAATTACAGCAGTCCTTTCAACATTTCTTGCAGTGCTGGTTTGGTGCGAATATATTCCCTTAGCCTTTTTTTTTTTTTTTTTTTTTTTTTTTTTTTTTTTTTTTGGTCTGGGAAGCTCTTTATTTGACCTTCTATTTTGAATGATAGCCTTGCTGGATAGCCTTGTTTGTCATGACCTTGATTACTTCATGCCATTCCCTTCTCGCCTGTAATGTTTCTGTTGAGAAGTCAGCTGATAGCCTTCTGAGGGTTCCTTTGTAGGTAACCTGTTGCTTATCTCTTGCTGCCTTTAGGATTCTCTCTTTGTCTTTAATTTTTGGCATTTTAATTACTGTGTGTCTTAGTGTGGCCCTGTTTGGGTTCTTCTTACTTGGGGCTCTCTGTGCTTCTTGAACTTGAATGCCTTCTTTCTTCACCAAGTTAGGGAAGTTTTCTGTCACTATTTCTTCAAATATATTCTCTAACTCTTGCTCATTTTCTTCTTTTTCGGGGACTCTTATGATGTGAATATTATTATGTTTCCAGTTGCCCCATAGTTCTCTTAAGCTGTCTTCCTGTTTTTTAATTGTTTTTTCCTTTTGGTTTTCTGATTTGTTGATTTTTTCTACCCTGTCTTCTAATTCTCTGATCCATTCCTCAGCTTCCTCTCCTCTGCTGTTTAGTCCTTCCAATGTGTTCTTTGTTTCTGCTGTGTCAATCTTCATTTCTTCTTGGTGGTTTTTCATTTCCAACTGGTTGATTTTCAATGTTTCTCTGTCTTTACTCATGGTGTTGATGTCCTTACTCATGTTGTTGAGCTTCCTCAAGATCATGACTCTGAATTCTAGCTCTGTTAGCTTGCTAAACTGCATTTCATTTATCTCATGTTCAGTAGAGGTCTCTTGTTCTTTCATTTGGGATTTGTTTCTTTGTTTCACTATTTTGGCTATCTCAGTGGGTTTTGGAGCCTGCCAAATTTTCCCTGTGGGTGTTGCTGTTCTGCTGTTTGTGGCTCCCTCTACTGGGTTCGGATGAGCTTGGGAGGACCCACGTTAAACACCACTGTCAAGTCTTATTTTCCTGGTTAGATTTGAAAGCCCATAAAAAGGTTCAGTTATCCTCTAGTTTTTTTCCTGGAGGCTATTAGTCTCAGTTACTTGAAGAGCTTTGGGTTCTCAGTTGAATGAAAACCTCCCTCAGGTGTTCAGTGTAAGAGGATTTCCCAAGGGTGGGGCAGATGCTGGTTGTTATTGAGCCTCAATTTGCATTTCTTTGGCCCAGCTGGGTGGGGTTGAATCTCCAAGGGAGGGGCTGCTGCTTCTTCCCAGAGCTCCTGGAAGGAGCAAGATTGTCACCACCCTGTGTGGCTACAACTCAACAAAAAATGTTAAACTCATTGCTGGTTTTGTAGTATTTCAAATTCTGGTCTTCTACATCTGCCTTCTATTTTTTACTTTCAGAATCTTCAAATAGTTCTTCCAGATATTCTGTATAGGTTTTATGGGTACATTCAGTTGGGGACATAGGATGGAATGTACTTACTTTGTCTTAGTGCTATATTTTTTAATGACTAACATGACACGGCATAAAAACAAGAATAAAGTGAACAAGGTTGCATGTGTGATTTAGCTGTAAATAAAAAGTTGACATTTTAATTCTAGGTGCTAAAATGATTCCAGTGTCTTGCCTTCTGAATGGCAAGTGGTAGAAAGAGCCAGATCTGGATTCCCTAGTTCTACAGAGCAGTAGAATTCTCATTAAAAGCCAGCGTTAATTACTCAGGCTTACTTATGTAGCTTACTTGCTTAGCTTTCCTGACCAATGTAGTCTTGCTTTGAATCTGTTCTCTCCTGGGCAATTTCACATACCAGAAATCATTTAATAATCACAAATCCCTGATTAGGTGGTGGGACTTATCTTTAGATTAAATGACTTGCTTATTAAGTGACTAATTAAGTGACAAATGCCACCAGGTTGTGGGGGTTGGAGTGACTGGCATCCTGAATGGACATCTGCTGGGAACTAATGAAATTAGGAGCATAACTAAGCACTTTCCTCACTTACTGAATGAAGTGGGATTTACAAATGTTGGCATTTATTTTTTATAGTCATGGGCTACCCATACGCTGCAAGAAGTACACATGGATAGAGAACTAACTATCTCTACTTAGATCAGAATTCACTGACCTTCTTCAGCATGCCAACTTTTCCTGAGACTTCTAGACTCTAAACTTTTCCTTTCTGCTAGCTTCCCTCTACCCTTAACTTGATCTGCATTTTCAGGTGATTTACTTCTCTGGCACTAAATGTTATTCAATATTAAGAATTTTTCCATGATTATTTCTGTTTATGGTTTAGTAATAAAAAAAAACTACTCTAGGGTAGAATTAGGTGCTTATAAAAATATTAAAAATCTGAAGTAGTAAAAGTCACTGGTTTTAGGGTTAGTACTATACAGAGACAAGAGTTGCTGCCACCCAGAGTCTGCAATCTGCTGCAGATTTCAGAGCTCCATCACAGCATCCTAGAAGGTGAATGGCATTAAAATGAAGAAACTGCTACAAAAATTCACACCTATCTTGGCTACTGTGAATAATGTTGCAATGAACATAAGGGTACACATATCTTTATGAATAAATATTTTCAATTTAAGTATCTAGGGGCCAAATATATGCTGATGGAAGGAGACTAAATTTGGGGTAGTGAGCATACAATGCAATATACAGATGATGTATTACAGAACTGTACACTTGAAACTTATATAGTATTATTAACCAACATCACCCCCAATGAATTTAATTTAAAAAAAGTCACACTTGGAAAATTCACACCTCCACCCACTGTCACAGAAAAAAAGATGGCTTCTGCTCCTTCTGCATTCCAAGTCTTGTAAAAGTGGATCTTTTCAGTGGAACCCTGAACAAATTCAAAACCCTGTATGGCCCTGGCCAGTTTGGCTCAGTGGTTGGAGCGTTGGCCTGCGGACCAGAGAGTCCCGGGTTCGGTTCCCGCTAGGGGCACGTACCAAAAAAAAAACAAAACAAAAATAAACCCTGTATGCAAGGGAGCCTAGGAAGTATAGCTCTTAGACTTCTGGCCCTGGTAATACAAGAGACCTGAAGTGGGTTTGAAGAATAATGAGTGCCAGCAGTTAGTATATAGTGAACTAATAATGTTTAATTCCAATGGGGAAAAAAACAAACAAATAAAAAATGTTTTTCATCCAGCAAGTCAGGCCTTGGTTGATATTCATCCTTGTGAAATAGAATTTCATTAGACATAACACATTTGATAATCATATAAATGCATTGTTAAGCTTTGATTTTGCACATAGTCTGAGGCTAGTGAAAACAAATAATGGACTGCCTCAATCAAAGTTAATGTTTGGTGTAAAAAATTTTATGACCCTCAAGATTAAGAATTTTTATTATTCCTGGAAGGGATGGATATAACATTCTGTTGTTGGTGTTGGATATCTGTCTGCTACAAACTGTGGTGTAGAAAATCCCTAAGCCACAAGGAATCTATAATTGTAATGAAGTTTCTGGGAAACATCTGAACTCACCATAAATTGAGTTAATGTTGATATTTGTGATAAACATTATTACTTAAAATTGGTTAAAGAATAGAATGTACCCAGAATTCAATGAAAATATGCTTATTGTAGAATTACCATGAAGATAGCATGATGTATATTGTGTTTTTGTTTTGTTTTCTGAAAGATATTAATTTATTTTTGTTACAGATATTTCTCCTTTTTCCCCCATTGACACCCTCATCCCCATCCTTCTCCACCCTGTCCCCAGCTATGTTGTCCATGTCCAAGATAAAGGCAGCATTTTTTTAAAAATCTGAGCAAAAATAAAGGAAAATATATTTTAACTTGTATTTTGTTTCTACAGATGTACACAAACTCCAATGGCTTTGTTTTTATTAACAGTCATTTCACACTTGAATTTAACCACTGAAAAATCTATCATTAGGGGATTCCAAGATGACTGAAGAGTAGGTGGAAGCTACTCATCTGCTCCCAGCCCCAAACCAAATTTACAGGTCAATTACAGAGCAATCAACCTGAATAATCAACTGAAAGCTAGCTGAACTGAAATAGTATAACCAAGGATTTACAGAAACCACATAGAAACTTCTCAGAAGGGCAGAGACACAGAAAGGGATAGCCCCTGCACCCAAGTGTGGTGGCTGACAAGCTGGAGGGATATCATGACTGTAAAACTCCCTCCCCAGAAGAGTGTGGCATCTCAACCCCATACAGGGATCCTCAACCTAACGCAACAGGGATGGGAAGACGAAACAGCATGAACTATAATGGAGAAAATCAGTGGGGATTTGGTCCAAGTGGAGACCCAGATGCCACCTTCCAAAGGATGAGCACTCCTATTGCTACAGCAGCTGCCTGGTGAGGCCACTCTGCTATACTTGGGACGTTTGGAGGAGGTTGCAGGCTGCACCCAGCAGTGACCTTTGCCACTCTCTTTTTCTAGGGAGGCTCTTGGTAGAAACTCAGACAATGACTAAACTATGTGTCTTTGGAGAAAGGACAAGTCTCTGCCACAATGAGCACATAGCTGGTGCCCCTCTCCCCACCTGCTGAATCATTTGGCCAGCTTCGTCTTGCTGACTTCAGCTACACAAGAAGAGCTGTGCAGAGCTGGGTCTTTTGAAGCATGTCTATGGTGAGGCTTTTGTGCTGGACCCAGACAAGCAGGTGCAGAGATGTGAGGTTACATCACAGGCAGGCCAATCCTAGCTCCCCTGAGAGCTCAGCCCATGCTACCCAGGAAGGGAAAGAAGTGCCCTCCTTGCTCCTATGGGCTTGCAGGCATCACGCCCAATGTGAGACTGTTTGGATCAGCCCTGCCAAGTCCCAGATACCTTTCCCTTCAGTTCTATGGGGAGAAGGGAGAGTGGCTAAGAGCTGGGACATGCAAAGCGTGAGTCCCTCAGAAGCTACTGTCCGGGACTGGGATGAAGTGCTTAGCCCTCTCCTGAAGGTTGAGTTAGCAACATCTCACGATGAGATACTTTTTTGACCTGTCCCCATGAGCCCAGTGGTTCTGCCTGGCTGAGTTTGTTCCTACAGAGGGTATGGCTGATTGCATCCTACCTGAATATTTACTGAACCCCCTCCTGGGGAAACTAGAGTTGGAGACTCTGGAAGAGACTGAATGATTTGGCTCTGGAACAGGGCCACTCTCTCCTAATTGAGTGTTTGACCACATGACCCCCAAGTAGGGGACCACTAGCCCTGTCCTTCCAATGCCAATTGCCCTGCCCTTCCAGGCTTGCAACTTGTTGAAGGGTCTATGGGTCATGGCCAGCCTGGACCCACTCTACAGTCTTTCTTCAGAAGGATCTGGAGGAAGACCAGGCAACCTCAGGGGGAGGCAGAGTAGCTGACAGGTGGAGGCAAACTTCAGGGAGCCTTGGTCCTTTTATAGATCTGTCCCTAGCGCTAAGCTGGAATAAGCTGACTATTATGCACAGATTGGCCCCTCCCATGCACAGAAAGGCCCAGTAGACACATCCACAAACAGTGAATAGTGTGGTAGTTCCTAGAAAGGTAACCCAAGGCTGATTACACTCAGTCTGACATCAACCTGTACCTGAACCCCATCTAAGTGGACCCAGAACCAACACAACCAACAGTGGGCTTCAGACCACATCAGAGCTCAACCAAACTAGCCACACAAGTGGCACACACAAAGGAGACCCTGCTAGGAACAGCTTGACCTCAGGAGGCAGCCCCTGCACAGTACCTCATACACAGTGATCAAAGTTTACCATTATAGTCAGTGAGCCTGAAGGAATAACTCCACCCATGAGAGGGCCAACAGCATTCAAGACTCAAGTACAGTAGGAGGGTACACATAACCCACAAGAAACATTTCTGGAACACAAAGTTCAGGTGATCTGGAAGATTATGCCACTGAGCCCAACCAATTATCTTCATCATAAAGACATCATAAAATGTTTGAGAGTCATAGCAGATCTACCTAATAAACAGAGACAAAATAGTGAGACAAAGAACTATGCCCCAAGGGAAAGAACAAGATAAATCCCTAGAAAAGAATGAAATGAAATGGAAGCAACCAAAGCAACACATGCAGAGTTTAAAGCAATGGTTATGTCCTGGCTGGTTTGGCTTAGCAGTTAGAGCATCAGCCCATGAACCAAAAACATTGCAGGTTCAATTCCAACCAAGGGCACGTACCTTGGTTGTGGTTCGGTCCCCAGCCTTGGTCAGAGTCATGCAGGAAGCAACAAAATGTGTCTCTCTCCCATCAATGTTTCTCTCTCTCTCTATCTCTCCCTCCCACTATGTCTGAAAATAAATGAAAAAATATCCTTGGGTGAGAATTAAAAGAAAAAAACAATGGTTGTAAGGATGCTCAAGGACCTTAGGGGAAGAATTGATTATCTCAGTGAGAGCTTAAACAAAGAGATAATAACCATTAAAAAGGACATAGAAACCACAAAAACAAACCAGTCAGAAAGGAAGAATACAATATCTGTAATGAAGAATACACTAAAAGGTATCAACAGCAAGTTAGATAAATTACAGGATCAAATGACTGATTTAGAGGACAAAATGGCAGTAAGCACCCAAGCAGAGCATCAAAAAGAAGATAATTTCAATTTATTTATTTATTTATTTATTTTTAATTTTTTTAATCCTCACCTGAGGAAAATTTTTGCATTCATAGAGCTAGAGGAAGAGAGGGAGGAAGAGACAGAGAGAAGAAACATCAATGTGAGAGAGACACATCAACTGGCTGCTACCCACACAACCCCAACCGGGGCCAGGGACAAACTGCAACCGAGGTACATGCCCTTAGCGGTAACTAAACCTGGGTCACTCCAGACTGCGGGCTGAAGCTCTAACCGCTGAGCCAAACCAGCCAGGGCAGAAGAGAATTTTTAAAAATGAAGAAAGTCACCCGGCCTGTGTGGCTCAGTGGCTGAGCATCAACCCATGCACCAGGAGGTCGCCGGTTCAATTCCCAGTCAGGGCACATGCCCAGGTTGTGGGCCCGATCCCCAGTGGGGAGCATGCAGGAGGTGGTCAATCGTTGTTCTCTCTCATTGATGTTTTTATCTCTCTCTCCCTTCACCTCTCTCTCTCTATAACATCAATAAAGAAAAAAATTTTTTTTCAAATGAAGAAAGTCTGAGGGCTACTGGAACAAAATTAAGTGTAACACCATCCACATAATAGGGGTACAAGAAGGAGAACAGGGAGAGCAAGGGATCAAGAACCTGTTTGAAGAAATAATGACTGAAAACATCCCTAACCAGGTTAAAGAAAAAGTCACAGAAGTTCAGGAAGCATAGAGAGTCCCAATCAAGAAAAATCCAAACAGGCCCACACCAAGACAATCATAACTAAAATAACAAAGATTAAAGACAAAGAGATAATCTTAAAAGCAGCAAAAGAAAGACAGTTCCTTACAAAGGAGCTCCCATAAGGCTGTCAGCCGATTTCTTAACAGACACACTTCAGGCCAGAAGAGATTGGCATGAAATATTAAAGTGATGAAAATAAAGGACATGCAACCAAGACTATTCTGTCCAGAAAGGCTTACTTAATATTCAAGGCAAAATAAAGAGCTTCCATGAAAAACAAACAAACAAAAACTAAAGGAGTTCATTACCACCAAACCAGTATTGCAAGAAATGTTAAAGGGCCTGCTTTAAGAAAGAAAGAAAGAAAATAAATCAAGAGAGAGAGAAACACAGGTATAAAGAATAAAAATGCAATAAATAAGTACCTATCAAAAATAACCTTAAATGTAAGAGAATTAAATGCTCCAAGCAAAAGACATACGGTGGCTGCATTGACAAGAAAACATGACTCATTTATATGTTGTCTACAGAACAAAAAATACACACAGATTGAAAGTGAAGGCATGGAAAAAATATTCCATGCAGATGGGAACAACAACAAAAAAAGCTGGGGTAATAATACTTATATTAGACAAAATAGACGAAAACAAAGGCCATAATGAGACAAAGAAGGTTACTACATAATACCAAAAGGATCATCCAACAAGAGGATATAACCCTTGCAAAATTATATGCACCCAACATAGGAGAACCTAAATATATAAAGAAAATCTTGATGAACATTAAAGGAAAGATAGACAGCAATACAGTCACAGTAGGGGATTTTAACAGTGACATCAATGGATAGACCTTACAGACAAAAAAAAAAAAAAAATGGGGGGATCAGCGAACTTAAGTGACACACTGGATTGGATGGATTTAATTGACATTTACAGAACATTTAATCCCCAAAATGGAGGATTCCAAAATGGCGGTGGAGTGAATGGAAGTTACACAGACCATCTCCCAGGACCAAACTGGAATTACAAATAAAATAAAGACAAAAATAATTGGGAAAAAACAACAGAAAAGCAGCTTGCAAGGACCATATAACCAAGGACACTGAAGCGATCCTGGTAGAATTGCGGAAGTGTGAGAGGGGGGCTGGGAGCCCACAGACAGCAGCAGTCTTAGCTGTGAGCAGCGCCCTCAGGGTTAAAATGGCAAGCTCGTGCCACAACCCAGAGGGCTGGGATAGAGCACTAGATTGGCTACAGCCACTCACCTTGGGTTCTGGCAGAGGGAGGGTGGACTGGATTGGAACTGTGTAGGGACACTCGGGATTTGGAGGGCACTCAGAGATTTTGCTGAGTTGCAGCCATATAGGACGGTGGCCATCTTATTCCTTCCCAGGGCTCTGGGGAGAGATGGCAGCCGCTCCCTCAGAGATTCAACCCCAACAAGGTGGGCCATTGAAATGCAATTGAGGCTCACCAACAACCAGCATCTGCCCCACCCTCAGGAAATCCTCTTACGCTGAACACCTGAGGGAGTTTTTCATTCAACTGAGAACCCAGGCTCTTCAAGTAACTGAGACTAACAGCCTCTAAGCAAAAAGCTAGACGAAAACTGAACCTTTCCTGGGCTTGCAAATATACCCAGGAAAGTAAGACTTGACAGTGGTGTTTAACCTGGGTCCTCCCATGCACATCTAAACCCAGTAGAGGGAGCCACAAAGAGCAAAACACCAACACCCACAGGGAAAATTTGGCAGGCTCCAAAACCCACTAAGATAGCCAAAATGGTGAAACAAAGAAACAAATCTCAAAAGAAAGAAAAAGAGAACTCTACCGAAGGTGAGATAAATGAAATGCAGTTAAGCAAGTTATCAGAGGTTGAATTCAGAGCCATAATCTTTAGGAAGCTTAACAGAATGAATAAGGACATCAACACCATGAGTAAAGACAGAGAAACATTGAAAATCAACCAGTTGGAAATGAAAAACCACCAAGAAGAAATGAAGAATGACACAGTAGAAATAAAGAACACATTGGAAGGACTAAACAGCGGAGTAGAGGAAGCTGGAAACAGGATAAGTGAATTAGAAGACAGGGTAGAAAAAATGAACCAGTCAGAAAATCAAAAGGAAAAAACAAAAAACAGGAAGACAGCTTAAGAGAACTGTGGGACAACGGGAAATGTAATAATATTTGCATCAAAGGAGTCTCCGAAGAAAAAGATAATGAGCAAGAGTTAGAAAATATATTTGAAGAAATAGTGACAGAAAACTTCCCTAACTTGGTGAAGAAAGAAGGCATTCAAGTTCAAGAAGCACAGAGAGCCCCAAGTAAGAAGAACCCAAACAGGCCCACACCAAGACACATAGTAATTAAAATGCCAAAAATTAAAGACAAAGAGAGAATTCTAAAGGCAGCAAGAGATAAGCAACAGGTTACCTACAAAGGAACCCCCATAAGGCTATCAGCTGACTTCTCAACAGAAACACTACAGGCCAGAAGGGAATGGCATGAAGTCATCAAGGTCATGAAAAACAAGGATCTGAATCCAAGACTACTCTATCTAGCAAGGCTATCATTCAAAATAGAGGTCAAATTAAGAGCTTCCCAGACAAAAAAGGCTAAGGAAATACATTAGCACCAAACCAGCACTGCAAGAAATGTTAAAAGGACTGCTATAATTATTAGAAGAAATAGGAAGAAAAATATAACCACACTAAACAAAAATGGCATAAATAAGTACATATCAATAATCACCTTAAATGTAAATGGATTGAATGCTCTGATAAAAAGACATAGAGTAGCTGATTGGATAAGAAAGCATGACTGGCCCTGGCCTGTTTGGCTCAGTGGATGGAGCATCGCCCTACGGACCAGAGAGTCCTGGGTTTGGTTCCTGCTAGGGGCACATACCAAAAAAAAAAAAAAAAAAAAAAAAGAAAGCATGACTCATATATATGTTGTTTACAACAAATGACTCACATAGGTTGAAAGTGAAGGCATGGAAAAAATTCTTCCAAGCAAACGGAAAGGAAAAAAAAGCTGAGGTAGCAATACTCATATCTGATAAAATAGATTTCTAAATGAAGGCCATAACTAGAGACAAAGAAGACCACTACAGGATATTGAAAGGATCTATCCAACAGGAAGCTATAACTTTAGTAAACATATATGCATACAATATAGAAGCCCCAAAATATATTAAAAATCTTCTGGAGGACTTCAAAGGAGAAATTGACAGCAATACAATCATAGCAGGGGACTTCAACACCCCGCTGACATCACTGGATAGATCCTCTAGACAAAAAATTAACAAGGAACCAGAGACTCTAAATGAAGCACTAGATCAAATGGATTTAATAGATATCTACAGATAATTACACCACAAAACTTCAGAATTGTCATTCTTCTCAAGTGCACATGGGACATTCTCAAAGATAGACCACATGTTAGGACGCAAACTAAGTCTCTACAAGTTCAAGAAGATTGAAATCATGTCAAGCATCTTCTCAGATCACAAAGGCATGAAACTAGAAATCAATTGCAACGAGAACATGCAAAGACATTTGAACACATGGAGGCAAAATAGCATATTATTAAACAATGAATGGGTTACCGAGGAGATCAAGGAAGAAATTAAAAACTTCCTGGAAACCAATGAAAATGAACACACAACAACACAAAATCTATGGGATAAAGCGAAAGCAGTTCTGAGAGGGAAGTTCATAGCACTACAGGCCTACCTCAAGAAACAAGAAAAGTTTTTAATAGACTATCTAACCTCACAACTTAAAGAACTAGAAAGCAAACAAAAAGAAAACCCCAGAGCAAGTAGAAGGAAGGAAATAGTAAAGATCAGAGCAGAAATAAATGACATAGAGACCAAAAAACAATTCAAAGGATCAAAGAAACAAAGAGTTGGTTTTTTGAAACGATAAACAAGATTGATGGACCCTTAGCTAGACTCACTAAGAAACAAAGAGAGAGAACCCAAATACACAAAATCAGAAATGAAAGGGGAGAAGTAACAACTGACACCACAGAAATACAAAGGATCGTTAACAAATACTATGAACAATTATACAGCAACAAATTAGACAATCTAAGCAAAATGGACACATTTCGAGAAACACTTAGTCTCCCAAAACTGAACCGAGAAGAGATAGAAAACTTGAACAGATCAATAACAACTAAGGAAATTGAAAATGTAATCAAGACTCTCCCAGCAAACAAAAGCCCAGGCCCAGACGGCTTCACAGGGGAGTTTTACCGAACATTCAAAGAAAAACTAACACCCATTCTCCTCAAGCTATTCCAAAAAATTCAAGAAGATGGAAGACTCCCAAACTCGTTTTATGATGCCAGCATAATTCTAATTCCAAAACCAGAAAAAGACACTACAAAGAAAACTACAGGCCAATACCTCTGATCAACATAGAAGCCAAAATTCTTAACAAAATATTAGCAAATCGGATCCAGCAATACATCAAAAAATTATTCACCATGACCAAGTGAGATTCATCCCAGGGATGCAAGGCTCGTACAATATTCACAAATCAATAAATGTAATACACCACATAAACAAAATGTAAGATAAAAACCACATGATCATATCAATAGATGCTGAAAAAGCATTCAACAAAATCCAGCATCCATTTCTGGTAAAAGTGCTCATCAGCATGGGAATAAAGGGATCATATTTCGACATAATAAAGGCCATATAAGAAAGACCTACATCCAACATCATACTCAATGGACAAAAACTAAAAGCATTTCCCTTAAGAACAGGAACAAGACAGGGATGCCCACTTTCGCCACTCTTATTTAACATAGCACTGGAAGTCTTAGCCACAGCAATAAGACATGAAGACAAATAAAAGGGATCCAAATTGGAAAGGAGGAAGTGAAACTTTCATTCACAGATGACATGATATTATACATAGAAAACCCTAAAGACTCCATCAAAAATCTACTAGACTTAATAAATAAATTTGACAAAGTAGCAAGATACAAAATTAATGTCAAGTACTCGATGGCATTTTTATACACCAATGATGAACTCACAGAAAGAGAAACTAAGAAAATATTCCCATTTACCATCGTGGCAAAAAAATTAAGATACCTAGGAATAAACTTAACCAAAGAAGTAAAGGACCTATTTGCAGAAAACTACAGGACATTCAAAAAAGAAATAGAGGAAGATATAAAAAATGGACGCACATACCTTGTTCATGGATTGGAAGAATTTTCATCATTAAAATGTCCATATTACCCAAATCAATCTATAGATTCAATGCAATCCCCATCAAAATACCCATGACATATTTTACTAGAACAAATACTTCAAAAGTTCATATGGAAGCAAAAATGACCCCGAATAGCCACAACAATCTTCAAAAAGAAGGACAAAGTAGGAGGGATCACAATGCCAGATATCAGGTTATACTACAAAGCTACTGTAATCAGAACAGCCTGGTACTGGCAAAAGAACAGGCAAATAAACCAGTGGAACAGAACAGAGAACCCAGAAATTGACCCAAGACAGTATGCTCAATTAATATTTGACAAAGGTGGCAAGAGCAGACAAGGGAGTAAAGATAGCCTCTTTAATAAATGGAGTTTGGAAAATTGGACAGCTACATGCAAAAAAAAAAAAAATGAAATTACACCATCAACTTACACCATACACAAGAATAAAGTCAAAATGGATAAAAGACTTAAATGTGACTCGTGAATCCTTAAAAATCCTAGAAGAAAATGTAGGCAACAAAATTTTGGACGTCATACACAGCAGAATTTTCACTGATACATCACCTAAGGCAACAGAAACAGGAAAAAATGAACACACGGGCCTACATCAAACTAAAAAGCTTCTGCACAGCAAAAGAAAAAACCATCAAATGGAAAGGGAACCCACTGTATGGGAGAGCATAATTGCCAATGATACATCAGATTAGGGGTTTATTTCCAAAATATATAGAGTGCTCATACAACTCAACAAAAGGAAGACAAAAAACCCAATTAAAAAATTGACAGAGGAACTAAAAAGGCACCTCTCCAAATAGGACATACAAATGGCTAAGAGACATATGAAGAAATGCTCAACATCACTAATCATCAGAGAGATGCGAATTAAAACAGCAATGGGGTATCACCTCACACCTGTCATAATGGCCGCCATCAACAAATTATCAAACAACAAGTGTTGGTGTGGGTGTGGAGAAAAGGGGACTCTAGTACATTGCTGGTTGGAATGCAGACTGGTGCAGCCACTATGGAAAACACTATGGTATTACCTCAGAAAATTAAAAATTGAATTGCCATTTGACCCAGTGATCCCTCTTCTAGGAATATACCATAGGAATCCTGAAACACAATCAGAAAGAATATATGTACCCCCATGTTCATAGAAACACTATTTACAATAGCTAAGATCTGGAAACAGCCCAAGTGTCCATCAGTAGATGAATGGATAAAAAAGCTGTGGTACATATGCACAATGGAGTACTATGCAGCTGTAAGAAAGAAAGATCTCTTATCCTTTGAGAAGACATGGAGGGACATGGAGAGTATTATCCTAGGTGAAACAAGCCAAGCAGAGAAAGACAAATATCACATGATCTCACTTATTTGTGGAATATAATGAATATAACAGTCTGAGGAAAAGGGTAGACCCAGAGACGTGGAAGTAGGGTACAGACTGACAACCCTCTGAAGAGGGGTGGGGGGAGGGAGGGAAGAAATAAACCACAGAACTTACATGCATGTATGCATAACAGATGGACATGGACAACAAAGCTGGGGATGGGCTGGTGGGGATGGGGAGGAGGGTGTCAATGGGGAAAAAAGAAGAAACATCTGTAACAAAAATAAATTAATAAAAAAATAAAAATAATATAAAAGTATCCCAGAAGAGAAGAATATACTGTTTTAAGTGCACATGGAATATTTTCTAGGATAGACCATGTTAATACAGGAAACAAATCTCAATAAATTTAAGAACATTGAAATCAAATCAAGTATATTTTCTGATCGGTATGGTATAATACTAGAAATCAATCACAAGAAAAATACTGAAAAACAAAGACATGGAAGCTAAATAATATGTTACTAAACAATGAATGTGTTAACAATGAGATCAAGGAAGGAATCAGAAGATAACTTGAAACAACAACCCAAAAATCTATGGAACACAATGAAAGCAGTTCTAAAAGAGAAATTGATAGCATTATAGGCTAATCTCACAAAACAAGAAAAATCTCAAATAAACAACCTAACTGTACACTTAAAGGAACTAGAAAAAGAACAACAAACAAAGCCCAAAGTGAGTATAAGGAAGGGAATAATAAAGATCAAAACAGAAATAAACAAAATAGTGTCTAAAAAGCAATACAAAAGATTAATGAAAGGAAGAGATGGTTCTTTGAAAAGATAAACATGATTGACAAACCTTTAACCAGACTCATCAATAAAAAAAAAGAGAGAGAGGATCCAAATAAATAAACTCAGATATGAAAGAGTAGTAGCAACTGACACCAAAGAAATACAAAGGGTTGTAAGAAAAATATTGCAAACAACTATATGCCAACAAATTAAACAACCTTGGCAAAATGGTTAAATTCCTAGAAACATACGTTCTTCCAAAACTGAATTAAAAAAAATATTAGAAAATCTGAATAGACAGATTCCAACTAAAAACTCCCAACAAATGAAAGTCCTGGACCAGAGGCCTCACCAGCAAATTTTATCAAACATTCCAAGAACTAACACCTACCTTTCTCAAAAACTTCAAGCGGGGGAAAAACTCCTAGGCTCATTTTACAAGGCCAGTATTACCCTAATTCAAAGACCAGATAAAGACACTGCAAAGAAAGAAAAGTATAGGTCAGTATCCCTGATGAACATAGATGCTAAATACTTCAATAAAATATTACTAAACCAGACCCAGCAATATATTAAAAAGATCATACACCATGATTAAGTGAGATTTCTTCCAGGGATGCAGAGTTGGTACAATATCTGTAAATCAACAAATGTGATATACCACATAAACAAAATGAAGAATAAAAACTACATGATCATATCAATGGATGCAGAAAAAGCATTTGATAAAATCTAACACTCATTTATGATAAAACTCTCAGCAAAGCAAGAATAGAGGGTACATACCTCAACATAACAAAGGTAATGTTTGAAAAACCCACAGCCAACATCATACTCAACAGGCAAAAACCAAAAGCATTTCCCTTAAGATTGGGAACAAGACAAGGATGCCAACTTTCATCACTCTTATTCAAACTAGTACTGGAAGTCCTGGCCATAGCAATCAGATAAGAAGAAGAAATAAAAGGCATTCAAATTGGAAAAGAGGAAGCAAACTGTCATTATGCACAGATGACATGATGCTGTATACAGAAAACCCTAAGGCTCCACTCAAAAACTACTAGATCTAATAAATAAATTTGGCAGTACAGCAGGATACAAAATTAATATCAAGAAATCAATGGCAGAAGGAGGTTGAAAATGGCAGTGGAGTGAATGGAAGCTACATAGACGTTCTCCCAGGACCAAACGGGAATTACAACTAAAATAAAGCCAAATCATCGGGAAAAGGCAACAGAAAAGCAGTGGGAGAGGACTATACAACCAGGGACACTGAATGAGCCTGGTAGGAACTGCGGAGGTGCGTGAGGGTGGCGGGCTGGGAGTCCATGGACAGCAGCGGACTGAGCTGTGAGCAGCGCCCTGAGCTGTGAGCAGCAGAGGCGCCCACCCTCGGGATTAAGAGCCCCAGCTGCTCCACAGCGCAGAGGGCCGGGACAGAGCACTAAATATCCACAGCCACTCACTTGGGGCTCCGGCAGAGGGAGGGCGGACTGAACTGGAACTCTGTGGGGACACCTGGGATTTGGAGGGCACTCAGAGTTTGTGCTGAGCTGTGGCCACAAAGGACGGTGGTGGCCAGCCCCTCCTTCCTGGTTACACAGAACGGCAGCCAAGTTTGCTCCTTCCTGGAGCTGTGGAAGCCCCTCCCTCGGAGATTCCCAGGTGAGGAAAAGAGGCAAAGAAATGCAAATTGAGGCTCATTAACAACCAGCATTGGCCCCGCCCTCGGGAAATCCTCTTACACTATAAACACCTCAGGGAGTTGCTCATTCAACTGAGATCCTAAGGCTTTTCAAGTAACTGAGGCTAATAGCCTCCAGGCAAAAAGCTAGAACATAACTAAACCTTTCCTGAGCTTGCAAACCTACCCAGGAAAGTGAGACTTGACAGTGGTGTTGAAGGAGGGCCCACCACGCTCATCCAAACCCAGTAGAGGAAGCCACAGATAGCAGAACACCAACACCCACAGGGAAAATTTGACAGTCTCCAAAACCCACTGAGATAGCAAAAATGGTGAAACAAAGAAACAGATCCCAAATAAAAGAACAAGAGAACTCTACTGAAGATGAGATAAATGAAATGCAGTTAAGCAAATTATCAGAGGTAGAGTTCAGAGCCATGATCTTGAGGAAACTAAACAGCATGAGTAAGGACATCGACACCATGAAAACCAACCAAGTGGAAATAAAGAATGACATAGCAGAAATAAACAACACATTGGAAGGACTGACCAGCAGAGTAGAGGAAGGGTAGGACCGGATCAATGAATTAGAAGACAGAGTAGAAAAAAATCAATCAATCAGAAAACCAAAAGGAAAAAACAATGAAAAAACAGGAAGATCGCTTAAGAGAACTGTGGGACAACTGGAAACGTAATAACATTCGCATCATTGGAGTCCCCGAAGAAAAAGAAAATGAGCAAGGGTTAGAGAATATATCTGAAGAAATAGTGACAGAAAACTTTCCTAACCTGGTGAAGGAAGAAAGCATTCAAGTTCAAGAAGCACAGAGAGCCCCAAGTAAGAAGAACAAAAACGGGCCCACAACATGACACATAATAATTAAAATGCCAAAAATTAAAGACAAAGAGAGAATCCTAAAGGCAGCAAGAGATAAGCAACAGGTTACCTACAAAGGAAACCCCATCAGGCTATCATCTGACTTCTCAACAGAAACACTACAGGCCAGAAGGGAATGGCAAGAAGTAATCAAGGTCATGAAAAACAAGGATCTGAATCCAAGACTACTCTATCCAGCAAGGCTATAATTCAAAATAGAAGGTCAAATAAAGAGCTTCCCAGACAAAGAAAGGCTAAGGGAATATATTAGCATCAAACCAGCACTGCAAGAAATGTTAAAAGGACTGCTGTAATTAATAGAAGAAATAGAAAGAAAATTAGAACCACACTGTACAAAAATGGCAATAAATAAGTACAAATCAATAATCACCTTAAATGTAAATGGACTGAATGCTCCAATAAAAAGACACAGAGTAACTGACTGGATAACAAAGCATGATCCACATATATGTTGTTAACAAGAGACCCACCTCACAACAAAAGACTCACATAGGTTGAAAGTAAAGGGATGGAAAAAAATCTTCCAAGCAAATACAAAGGAAAAAAAAGGTGGGGTAGCAATACTCATATCTGAAAAATTAGATTTCAAATTGAAGACCATAACTGGAGACAAAGAGGCCACTACATAATATTGAAAGGGTCTATCCAACAGGAAGATATAACCTTGGTAAACATATATGCACCCAATATAAGAGCACCAAAATATATTAAAAATCTTCTGGAGGACTTCAAAGGAGAAATCGACAGCAATACAATCATAGCAGGAGACTTCAACACCCCACTGACATCACTGGATAGATCATCTAGACAAAAAATTAACAAGGAAACAGAGACTCTAAATGAAGCACTAGATCAAATGAATTTAATAGATATCTACAGAGAATTGCACCCCAAAACTGCAGAATTCACATTCTTCTCAAGTGCACATGGGACATTCTCAAAGATAGACCACATGTTAGGACACAAGCTAAGTCTCTACAAGTTCAAGAAGATTGAAATCATATCAAGCATCTTCTCAGATCACAATGGCATGAAACTAGAAACCAATTGCAACAAGAACATGCAAAAACATATGAACACATGGAGGCTAAATAGCATGTTACTGAACAATGAATGGGTTGCCATGGAGATCAAGGAAGAATTTTAAAAATTTCTGGAAACCAATGAAAATGAACACACAACAATGCAAAGTCTATGGGATACAGCGAAAGCAGTTCTGAGAGGGAAGTTCATAGCACTACAGGCCCACCTTAAGAAAGAAGAAAAATTTCTAATTGACTACCTAACCTCATAACTTAAAGAACTGGAAAGTAAACAAAAAGAAAACCCTAGAGCAAGTAGAAGGAAGGAAATAGTAAAGATCAGAGCAGAAATAAACAACATGGAGACAAAAAAAAACAATTCAAAGGATCAAAGAAACAAAGAGCTGGTTTTATGAAAAGATAAACAAGATTGATGGACCCTTAGCTAGACTCACCAAGAAACAAAGGGAGAGAACCCAAATACACAAAATCAGAAATGAAAGAGGAGAAGTAACAACTGACACCACAGAAATACAAAGGATCGTTAACAAATACTATGAACATTTATATGGCAACAAATTCGACAATCTAAGCGAAATGGACACATTTCTAGAAACACATAGTCTCCCAAAACTGAATCGGGAAGAGATACAAAACTTGAACAGGCCAATAACAACGAAGGAAATTGAAGATGTAATCCAGACCCTCCCAGTAAACAAAAGCCCAGGCCCTGACGGCTTCATGGGCGAGTTTTACCGAACATTCAAAGAAGAACTAACACCCATTCTCCTCAAACTATTCCAAAAATTTCAAGAAGAAGGAAGACTTCCAAACTCGTTTCATGAGGCCAGCATAATTCTAATTCCAAAACCAGAAAAAGACACTACAAAGAAAGAAAACTACAGGCCAATATCCCTGATCAACATAGATGCCAAAATCCTTAACAAAATACCAGCAAATCGGATCCAGCAATACATCAAAAAATTATTCACCATGACCAAGTGGGATTCATCCCAGGGATGCAAGGCTGGTACAATGTTCGCAAATCAATAAATGTGATACATCACATAAACAAAATGAAAGATAAAAACCATAAGATGATATCAATAGATGCTGAAAAAGCATTTGACAAAATCCAGCACCCATTTCTGATAAAAACGCTCAGCAATTTGGGAATAGAGGGATCATATCTCAACATTATAAAGGCCATATATGAAAGACCTACAGCCAACATCATACTCAATGGACAAAAAATAAAAGCATTTCCCTTAAGAACAGGAACAAGAAAAGGATGTCCACTTTCACCACTCTTATTTAACATAGTACTGGAAGTCTTAGCCACAGCAATCAGACATGAAGAAAAAATAAAAGGGATCCAAATTGGAAAGGAGGAAGTGAAAATGTCCTTATTTGCAGATGACATGATATTAGACATAGAAAACCCTAAAGACTCCATCAAAAATCTACTAGACTTAATTAATGAATTTGGCAAAGTAGCAGGATACAAAATTAACGTCAAGAAATTGATGGTATTCTTATACACCAATGATGAACTCACAGAAAGAGAAACTAAAAAAACAATCCCATTTACCATCGCAGCAAAACAATTAAGATACCTAGGAATAAACTTAACCAAAGAAGTAAAGGACCTATTTGCAGAAAACTACAGGACACTGAAAAAAGAAATAGAGGAAGATATAAAGAAGTGGAAGCACATACCTTGTTCATGGATTGGAAGAATTAACATCATTAAAATGTCCATACTACCCAAAGCAATCTATAGATTTAACGCAATCCCCATCAAAATACCAACGGCATATTTCACAGAACTAGAACAAATACGTCAGAAGTTCATATGGAACCAAAAAAGACCCTGAATAGCTACAGCAATTTTGAAAAAGAAGGACAAAGTAGGCAGGATCACAATACCGGACATCAGGTTATACTACAAAGCTACTCTAATCAAAACAGCCTAGTACTGGCACAAGAACAGGCACATAGATCAATAGAATAGAACAGAGAACCCAGAAATTGACCCAAAACATTATGCTCAATTAATATTCGACAAAGGTGGCAAGAGCATACAATGGAGTAAAGACAGCCTCTTCAATAAATGGTGTTGGGAAAATTGGACAGCTACATGCAAAAAAATGAAACTAGACCATCAGCTTACACCATACACAAAAATAAACTCAAAATGGATAAAAGACTTAAATGTGACTCATGAATCCATAAAAATCCTAGAAGAAAATGTAGGCAACAAAATTTCAGACATCATACGCAGCAAAATTTTCACTGATATATCACCTAAGGCAACAGAAACAAAGGAAAAAATGAACACATGGGACTACATCAAACTCAAAAGCTTCTGCACAGCAAAAGAAACAACCATCAAAGTGGAAAGGCAACCCACTGTATGGAAGAGCATAATTGCCTATGATATATCAGATAAGGGACTAATTTCCAAAATATATAGAGTGCTCATACATCTCAACAAAAGGAAGACAAAGAACCCAATTAAAAAATGGGTAGAGGAGCTAAATAGACACCTCTCCAAACAGGACATACAAATGGCCAAGAGACATATGAAGAAATGCTCAACTTCACTAATCATCAGAAAGATGCAAATTAAAACAACAATGAGGTCAGAATAGCCGCCATCAACAAAGCATCAAACAACAAATGTTGGCGAGGGTGTGGAGAAAAGGGGACTCTAGTACACTGCTGGTGGGAGTGCAGACTGGTGCAGCCACTATGGAAAACACTATGGTGTTACCTCAAAAAATTAAAAATTGAATTACCATTTGACCCAGTGATCCCACTCCTAGGAATATACCCTACAAGCTTGAAACACCAATCAGAAAGAATACATGTACCCCCATGTTCATAGCAGCACTATTTATAATAGCTAAGATCTGGAAACAGCCCAAGTGTCCATCAGTAGATGAATGGATAAGAAAGCTGTGGTACATATACACAATGGAGTACTATGCAGCTGTAAGAAAGAACGATCTCTTATCCTTTGCGACGACATGGGAGGACCTGGAAACTATTATCCTAAGTGAAACAAGACAAGCAGAGAAAGACAAATATATGATCTCACTTATTTCTGGAATATAATGAACATAACAGTGTGAGGAACAGGGTAGTCCCAGAGACGTGGAAGTGGGGTACAGACTGACATTTGCCAGAAGAGGGGTTGGGGGAGGGGAGCGATGAACACAGAACTTGTACGCATGTACTCATAACCAATGGACATGGACAACAAAACTGGGGATGGGGCAGGGAGGGAGGGGGAGGAGGGTGTCAATGGGGGAAAAAAGGAGAAACATCTGTAACAAAAGTAAATTAATAAAAAAAAATAAAAAAAATAAATGAAGATTATCCACATATAAAAAAAAAAGAAATCAATGGCATTTTAACACACCAATAATGAGCTGTCATAAAAACAATTCTATTTACTATTGCAACAACAAAAAATAATACACCTAAGAACAAATCTAACCAAGGAAGTAAAAGATCTATACTGAGAAAATTATAGGACATTGAAGAAGGAAACAGAAGAAGATGCAAACAAGTGGAAGTATACACAGTGTTCATGGATTGGAAGAATTAACATCATTAAAATTGGCCATACTACCCAAACAATATAGATGCAATGAAATTCCTATTAAAATACTAAAGACATATTTCTAGAACAAATATTCCAAAATGTATATGGAATTAAAAAGGACCCTGGATAGCCAAAGCAATCTTGTGAAAGAACAAAATTGGAGGTATCACAATACCTGCTATCAAACTGCATTGCAAGGCCATTGTAATAAAACCAGTCTGGTATTGGCACAAGAACAGGCATATAGATCAATGGAACAGAACAGAGAGCCATGAAATAAACCTATCTTTTTGGTCAATTATTATTTGACAAAGAAGGCAAGACCATACAATGGAGTAAAGATATTTTTTTCTATAAATGGTGTTGGGAAAATTGGATAGGTACATGAAAAGAAATGAAACTAGACCACCAACTTACACCAAATATCACAAACTCAAAATGGATAAAAGACTTAACTGATGAAACCATAAAAATCCTAGAAGAAAACATAGGCAACAAAATCTCAGGCAACTCTCATAGCAATGTTTCTGCCGATATATCTGCTAAGGAAAGGGTAAAAAAGAAAAACATATACAAATGGGACTACATCAAACTAAAAAGCTTGTGTGTACCAAAAGAAACAAACAAACAAAAAAACAACATAAACAAAATGAAAAGGCAATCCACTGAATGGAAGAATATATTTGTCAATGATACATCTATAAGGAGTTGATTTTCAAAATATATAAAGAATTTATACAACTCAACACCAGGAAGACAAACAATCCAGTTGAAAAATGGGCAAATGATCTGAGGACACTTCTCCAAAGAGGACATACAGATGGCCAAGAGACATGAAAAAATGTTCAGTCACTAATCATCAGAGAGATGCAAATTAAAACCACAATGAGATATCACCTCACACCTGCCAGAACAGCTATCATCAAAAAATCAACAAACAAGTGCTGGCAAGGATGTGGACAAATGGGAACCCTCGTGCACTCTTGGTGGGAATGCAGACTGGTGAATCCACTGTGGAAAGCAGTATGGAGGTTCCTCAAAAAACTAAAAATTGACCTGCCTTTTGACCCAGTGATCCCACCTCTGGGACTATATCTGAAGAAGCCTGAAACACTAATTAAAAAATATGTTCACCCTTATGTTCATAGTAGCACTATTTACAATAGCCAAGATCTGGAAATAGCCCATGTGCCTGTCAGTAGATGAGTGAATAAAACAGCTATGGTATATTTACACAATGGAATACTTTGTAGCTGTCAAAAAAGAAGGAAATCTTACTTTTTGTGACAGCAGAGATGGACCTGGAGATTATTATGCTAAGTGAAATAAGTCAGTCAGAGAAAGACAAATACGATATGATCTTATATGTGGAATCTAATAAAAAGAAATAAACTGACAAACAACATAGAAACAGAGGGCCCTGGCTCGGTGGCTCAGTCGGTTGGAGTGTCATCCCATAAACCAAATGTCTGAGGGTTCAATTCCCGGTCAGGGTACATACCTAGGTTGCGGATTTGATCTCAGCCGGGTTACATCTGAGAGGCAACCAATCAATGTTTCTCTCCCACATTGATGTTTCTCTCTCTCTCTAAAAATCAATAAAAACCTATCCTCAGGTGAGGATTAAAAAAAATTAAAAGATTGTCAGTCTGTGGGGTGGGAGGGGAGGGAAGAGATAAACCACAGAACTTATATGCATGTACGCATAACCAATGGACATGGACAACAAAGTTGGGGATGGGGTGGGGGATGGGGAGGAGGGTGTCAATGGGGAAAAAAGGAGAAACATCTGTAACAAAAATAAATTAATAAAAAATCAATAAAAAAATAAAAGAAAAAAAGAGGCATGGATATATGGAAGAGACTGACAGCTGTCAGAGAGACTGAGGGGTTGGGATACTAGATGATAGAAACTGAAGGGATTAGCCAAAAAACACATATACATAACACATAGACACAGATAGCAGTGTGGTGATAGCCAGAGGAAAAGGGGAGTTGGGGCTAGGTGGAGGTGGGCAAAGGGGGGAATAAGGACCAAAAGAGAACTTGCTTGGTGTGATGGGTACACATTATAGTGTGAAGCTGATGTTTTATTGAGCTACACACTTGAAGCCTGTATGGTTTTGCAAACCAATGTCACCACAATAATTTCCATTAAAAAATAAATCAGATAACAGCATTTTATATCTAAGATTACATAAACTCCAAATTATCAAGGTTTTTTAAATCTATCATTAAGTTAAAAATAATTCTAGTGGCCTCAAAATGATTCTGTAGATATGTTCTTTGTCTTTCTTAGTAGGATAGTACCTCATTTGCTATTATGAGAAAATTACTGAAATATTTAGTACAGAGTGGGAGGGTTTTATAAAACAAACCAAGAAAACTAACCATACAACCAAACAATACTGTTAGGACTTACAAGGCAATATAATTCTTTTTTTTTTTCAGATTTTTTCTTTCTTTTATTAATTTATTTTTGTTACAGATGTTTCTCCTTTTCCCCCCATTGTCACCCTCCCCCCCCTCCCTCCCTGCCCCGTCCCCAGTTTTGTTGTCCATGTCCATTGGTTATGAGTACATGCGTACAAGTTCTGTGGTTCATCGCTCCCCTCCCCCACCCCCTCTTCTGGCAATTGTTAGCGCGCGGCACTCATACGACAGTGCAATATAATTCTTAATGGCCATGTTGTAAGCTTCCCACCACAGGAGAGCAAGACCAGGAGGACTTGTTGGACAAGAAATGCTGGACACCAGGAATCAAACCATATAAGGAACTAAAACTGCCAAAGAAGCACCAGATCTCACATCCACATTCTTGTAGACCCGATCCCACTGCCCAAACCCAGCAACCAAACCCCCAAAACCCACCGATGACAAGAGCTTTCCACCAGAGGCTGCATTTAAGGACAAGACTCCAGCTCCTAGGGGCTGCCATCATCAACCCAATACCCCATGGCTTGGTGCTGTGTAGCCCTTCCCTTTGGATATCCCCATCCTCCACCCCCTTTTATTTAAATAAATACAATTTTTCTTTATTCTATGTCTGGATTGCTATTTAGCCTGGCCACACACCACTGATTTTAACTTTTCAAAACTCATGTGGGTGAAACATTCTACAATAAAATACCCTTTGTAGGAACATTAATGCTGAAAATAAGATGGAATAATTTCACTTACTTCAGAACAGTATAAAATAATATTTACAAAGAGTAGATAGCATGTTACTAAATGTATATGTATATTAATCTTAACAAAGCATTATAGCAAAGCAAAATACAATTCATGTCTCTATAGCCAAAGTTAACTATGCAATGGTCAAATGTAAACATTTTGTATTTGGTGCAAATATGTTCATAGACTTCAATTTTAACAAAACAACACAAAATTTGATGTTATATATTATATGTTGATTGATCTTGGCACTTTGTTTATTCAACATGATCTTCACAATAAATTTGCTTTGTATCTTGGAGTCATTTTATATTGCTTGCCCTGGGCCACTCTATAGCAAATGTTGAATGATCATTTTCTACTCGGCAATACTAAAAGACTAGATGCTGGATGAAGGAAGGTAAAAGGATTAGCCAAAATACATATATACATAATACATAGACACAGACAAAAGTGTGGTGATAGCCAGGGGGAAAAAGGGCTGGGGACTGGGTGAGGTGGACAAAGTGGGGATAAATGGAAATGGAAAGAGACTTTGCTTGGGACGATGGGTGCGCAATGCAAAAAAAAAGACTCGATGAATCATACTTTGAGCGAAGATATTAATGACCATTAAATAGAAATTGTTGTCCAAGCAGAAAAAAGAAAAAACCCTCCAGGATCCAGTGTGTCAACCAAAATAGTACTAAATCAACCTGCTCTATAAAAAAAATTCTTAGTCCGGCCGGTGTAGCTCAGCGGTTGAGCGTTGACCCATGCACCAAGAGGTCGCCGGTTTGAATCCTGGTCAGGACACATGCCCAGCTTGTGGGCCCAATCCCCAGTGGGAGGCTTGCAGGAGGCAGCCAATCAATGTTCTCTCTCATCGATGTTTCTATCTTTCTCTCCCTCTCACTTCCTCTCTCTCTAAAATCAATAAAGGAAAAAAAATTCTTAAGGTAGTATGTGATATTTCATATTTTGAACTTTAGCTTGAGCATACTAAATTTTACTGCTGTAGTTAGAGTTTTAAAATGAGTTTGATCTTTTGGAAATAGAATTTGGAAATAATTGCTGAGATGCACAATAAAAATTAATATGCTAATGTATAAAAAATAGTCTCATATTCAAAATAGAATCTTTTGGATATACTTAACTGGAACTATTTCCAAGCTTCATACTTCTTTAGTATTTTCTATGTAGAGATCTACTGGTATCAGATCCACATAACTTGTGCTCTGTCTCTACTCTTTAATTTGATTAGATGATAAGGATATACCAGGGTTTTAGGTCATGACATTCAGACTTTAAGGGGCTGGATCCTGAAGCTCAAAGTTCTTATATAGCACTCCCATAAATGACGGTACTCATTAACATTATTGCTCTAGGGATCACTGAATTTTGTGAAAAAAACCTAGCATGGGCCCAACCTTTGGGTTTGGCCATCATTGGATCCACCTATATATATATTATTTGCTTTATTGCTGATCCCCAAAATCTTCCTCCTTAATGTGTAGGTCTTAGTCCATCCACTGTGGCCTTACACTATAGACTTTTGCAGCCTCAGTAGTCCCAGCTCTGACTCAGACCTGCCAGATGATTGAAAACTCTTAGACATAGTGGTGACAAAGGACATAACATTTAAAATGAAAAGTGTCCTGGTTTTTCAGAAACATTGGCATAGAATGTTTCAGTTAGAGGAGGTTTTTCTTTCTATTTGATACTAGAAATTCTGTGAGACAGATGTTAGCCTGTCTAGCAACTCATCCAAGAAAGTAGTGTAGCTCACTTATCAACATTAGTCAGCAAATTATGGATGGTCTTGAACCCATAGTTACTAACTAAAAAATCTCAAGATCACCATGGATAGTAGTTCAAATCTTTTTCCCAATTTGGTTGACATCTCACACTGGAAGAGGCATTGGGATGTCCATATTCTACTCTGAAAAATTATCCTAAGACTCTTTCAAGCATCCATGAAAATTATGCACAACTAGTCACAATTCCACTGAGGAATGCTTTTCTATCACATTTGGATGCCCATAATCATGCTTCCAACAGGGCCTGGGGAGTGTCTGGAATGTGTGTATAAAGCCAACAATCATGGAATTACTGTGACTAGCCTCTCAGTCTTCACATACAAAGAATTTCCACTCTTCTCTGTAAATAACACTTTGCTAAATTCTTGAGTGGTCTGAAAACTCTCTCACCCCTTTTGTCTGTATTTTTAGAAAGTCCTGGAGAGGTCAATAATTTGCTTCAATGAAAATACAGCTCCTCAGAAACAATGTAATTATATAATCAGAAGGAGTTAGCATTTGTGAGACATTACCTTCTAATACCATCTTCATAGTGATAAAGAATTCATGAGCTCTTCTGAATTTCCAGACCAAAATTAAGCTTTGGTCATGGCCTGCATTCATATCTTGTTCCCACCTTTTATGAAAATGCATCCAATGTTTTATTGTTAAGGGAGATATTGAATGTTGGCTTGAGAATGTTTTTTTCTATCATGTTAAAAAAATAGCTCTCTATTTGTAGTTTATGAAGTCTATAAAAGAAATCAATACTTTTTCAAAGGCCTTTTTAGGCTATTGATTGACTGACACATTCTTCTAATTCCCAATTTCAAACCATCCTTGCATTCTAGTTATAAATCCTTACATTATCATAGTTTTATTTTGTTCATTTCGTTTCCTTTGTCATTTGTGCTACCTTCATAAAATAAGTAGGAAAATTTCATATTTTATAATTTGAAATATCTTAACGTGGGAATTATTATACACACATTATAAATAATTCATCACTAAGTGTGGCTTTGATGTACTGAGCATGCATTTTTTCTATTAATTGCCCAATTTATATTTTCATTCTTGCTTATCATTCTTCTATATTCCCTGCCTGATTCCCTTAACACTTCTGTTTTCTAAATCCTTTGTCTCAGTCTCAGGCTTTTCTTTGGGAGTAACCCAGGATAAAACAGTAGAGAGAAGTGAATTTCTATTTTATTTTTTAATTTATATTGACAGGAAAGTGAATTTCTATATAGGAAACAGGAACTTTAAGTGATAGTCAACAAGGTGAATGGTGAAGCCTGAAGGTCTCTTGAATAGGTGCCAGAATCTATTATCTAGGCTTATACACTGCACACAGAGAATAAAGAATGTATTTGTAGAAATAATTTCTTTCTGAAATTATTTGTAGAAATAATTTCTTTCTATCTGCATGATAAATGTATGCAGATACTAACATTGTAGATCCCCCAAAACACTGGTCAAATTCTGCTCAGTCACCCTAGAGTAAAATTCACATTAACAAATCCTACCCTTGCACACATAGCTTTAAATCAGCTTTTTAGTGAAATTATTATGTAGACATGGTCAGACTGTACCATAAGACAACTAATGTGAAAACCAGACATTCATTTTTCTTTTATTATTAACAAATTTTAATGTTGACATAATTGCAGGTGTTGCCCTTTACCACACCCTTTGCTCATCCCTACCCAACCCCACTTCCTCCTGTTGTCCTTCACCAAACTATTGTCTGTGTCCATGGGGTATGCATGTATGCTCTTTAGTTAATCCCTTCACATCCTTTATCCAGTCACTCCCACCACTCTCCCCTTGGGCACTGGCCAGTTTATCCCATGTCCATGCTTCTGGTTCCATTTTGTTCATTAATGCCATATATAAGTGAGGTCATGTGCTATTTGTCTTTCTTTAACTGGCGTATTTCACTAAGCATAATCGTCTCTAGGTCCATTCATGCTGTCTCAAAGGGTAAGACCTCCTTCTTTTTTACAGCAGCATAGTATTCCATTGTGTAAGTGTACCACAGCTTTTTTATCCACTCATCTACTGTTGAGCACTTGGGCTCTTTCCAGATCTTAGCTATTGTAAATAGTGCTGCTGTGAATATAAGGGTGCATGTATTCTTTCTGATTGTTGTTTCAGGATTCGTAGGATATATTCCCAGAAGTGGAATTGCTGAGTCAAATGACAGTTACATTTTTTATTTTTTGAGGAAACTCCACGCTGTTTTCCACAGTAGCTACACCAGTTTGCAATGGCACCAGCAGTGCACTAGGGTTCCCTTTTCTCTACATCTTCACCAGCATTTGTTTGTTGATTTATTAATAGTAGCCATTCTGGCAGGTGTGGATGATACCTCATTATACTTTTAATTTGCATCTCTCTGATGATTAGTAACATTGAGCATTTTTTCATATGTCTATTGGCCATCTATATGTTCTCTTTGGAAAAGTGTCTATTCAAGTCCTTTGTCCGTTTTAAATTGGATTGTTTGTCTTCCTGGAGTTGAGATGTATCAATTTTTTGTATATTTTGAAAATTAACCCCTTATCAATGTAACATTGGAAAATATATTTTCCCATACAGTAGGTTCCCTTTCCATTTTGTTGATGGTTTCCTTTGCTGTGCAGAAGATTTTAAGTTTTATGTAGTCCCATTTGTTATTTTTTTGCTTTGTTTCCCTTGCCCTAGACAATGTGTTAGTGAACATATTGCTACATGAGATGTCTGAGATTTTATTGCCTATGTTTTCTTCTAGGATTTTTATGGTTTCACTACTTACATTTAAGTCTTTTATCCATTTTGAGTTTATTCTTTTGTATGATGTAAGTTGGTGGTCTAGTGGCAGTTTTTTTGCATTTACTTGTCCAATTCTCCCAACAACATTTATTTTATTTTTTATTTTTTTTAAATCAAACCTCAGTCTCTTCAGCTAGTAAGATTGCCACTTTATTTTTATTAGTATTATTTTTTAATCCTCACTTGAGGTTATTTTTCCATTGATTTTCAGATAGAGTGGGAGGGAGGGAGAGAGAGAGAGAGAAACATCGATGTGAGAGAGACACATCAATTGGCTGCTTACTGCATGACCCTGACCAGAGCTGAGGATCTAACCATGACCCTGGTTTGTGCCCTTGACCAGAATCAAACCCACAACTCTTTGGTCTATGGGCAGATGCTATAACCACTAAGCAAAACTGTCTAGGGCCAAACAACATTTATTAAAGAGACTGTCTTTACTCCATTGTATGCTATTACCTTCTTTGTCAAATATTAATTGACCATATTGGTGTGGGTCAAATTCTGCAGTGTCTGTTCTGTTCCATTGTTCTATATGCCTGTTCTTGTGCCAGTACCAGGCTGTTTTTGTTACAGTGGCTTTGTAATATAGTTTGATATCTGGTATTGTGATCTCTCCAAGTTTGTTCTTCTTTCTCAAGATTTCTGTGGCTATTTGAAGTCTTTTTTTTTTGCATATAATTTTTTGGAATGTTTGTTCTAGTCTGTGATATATGCCATTGGTGTTTTAATAGGTATTGCATTGAATCTGTAGATTACTTTGAGTAGTGTGGACATTTTAGTGATGTTAATTCTTCCAATCCATGAACACAGGATATGCTTCCACTTGTTTGTATCTTCCTCTACTTCTTTTTTCAATATTCTATAGTTTTCCAAGTACAGGTCTTTTACCTCCTTGGTTAAGTTTATTCCCAGGTATCTTATTTTTTGTTGCAATGGTAAATGGGATTTTTTTAATTTCTATTTCTGAGAATTCATTATTAGTGTATAAAAATTCTATTAATTTCCAGGAGTTAATTTTGTATTCTGCTACTTCTCCAAATTCATTTATTAACTCTATCAGTTTTTTGGTGGAGTCTTTAGGGTTTTCTATGTACAATATCATGCCATCTGCAAATAACGACAGTTTTACTTCTTGCTTTTATTTGGATACTTTTAATATCTTCTTCTTGTCTGATCACTGTCTGTAGGATTTCCAATATTATGTTGAATAAGAGTGGTGAAAGTGGACATCCCTGTCTTGTTCCTGATCCTAAGGGAACTTTTAGTTTTTGCCCATTGAGTATGATGTTGGCTGTAGGTTTGTCATATATGGCCTTTATTATGTTGAGGTATGATCCCTCTATTCCCACTGTGCTGAGAGTTTTTACAATAAATGGGTGCTGGATTTTGTAAAATTATTTTTCTGTATCTATTAATATGATCATATGGTTTTTATCCTTCATTTTCTTTATGTTGTATATGGCATATATTGATTTGTGAATATTGAACCATCCTTCCACCACTGGAATAAATCCCACTTGCTCATGGTGTATGATCTTTTTAACATATTGCTGGACCCTCTCTGAGAATTTTTTTTGGAGGATTTTAGCATCTACATTCATCCAGGATACTGGCTTTTAATTCTATTTCTTTGTAGTGTCTTCATCTAGTTTTGGAATTAGGTTAATGGGGGCCTTGTAAACAGAAGTTGGAAGTTTTCCCTTCTCTTTAAGTTTTTGGAATAGTTTGAGGAGGATAGATGTTAATTCTTCTTTAAATGTTTGGTAAAACTCACTGTGAAGCCATCCAGTCCAGGGCTTTTATTTTCTGGAAGTTTTTAATTTTTTTTTTATTACTGCTTCAATTTCATTAGTTGTTATCAGTCTATTCAGGGTTTCTGATTCTTTCCAATTAAGTACTGGCAGATTGTATGTTTCTAGGAATTTTCCCATTTTGCCCAAGTTGTCTAGTTTGTTGGCATATCAATGTTCAAAATATTATTTTACAATCCTTTCTATTTCTGTGATGTCTGTTGTTACTGCACCTCTTTCACATCTGATTGTATTTGTTTGGATCCTCTCTCTTTGTTTTTGATGAGTCTGGCTAAAGGTTCATCAATCTTGTTTATCTCTTCATAAAACCAGCTCCTGGTTTCATTGATTTTTTTTTTCTGTATGTTTGTTTGAGTTTCTATGTCATTTATTATAACTCTGATCTTTATTATTTCCTTCCTTCTACTTACTCTGGGTTTTTCATGTTCTCTTTCTAATTCTTTTAGTTGTAGGGTTAGATTGTATATTTGAGCTTTTTTTTATTTGCTATGGTAGGCCTATAATGCTATGAACTTCTCTCTCAGAATTGCTTTCAGAGTGTCCCATAGATTTGGGGTTGCTGTGTGTTTATTTTTGTTTGTTTCCAGAAGTTTTTTATTTCTGCCTGATTTCACCGGTAATTCATGCATTGTTTAATAAAAAGCTATTCAGTCTCCAGGTGTTTGAATGTTTTTGAGGGTTTTTTTGTTTTGTTTTGTTTTGTTTTGTTTTTTAATTGTAGTTGATTTCTGTTTCATGCCATTGTTATCCAAGAAGATGCTTGATATAATTCCAATCTTCTTTAATTTGTTAAGACTTATTTTGTGTCCTAACATGTGGTCTGTCTTTGACAATGATCCATGTGCATTGAGAAGAATGTGTATTCTGCTGCTTTGGGATGAAATGTTCTATAAACAACAATTAAATAAATTTTATCTAGTGTGTCATTTAAGGTTACTGTTTCCTTGTTGATTTTTTGTCTGGAAGATCTACCTAGTGATGTCAGTGTGGTGTTGAAGTCCCCTACTATGACTGTATTGCTATTGACGTCTCCCCTAAATACTTTCAGGAGATTTTTATATATTTAGGTACTCCTACATTCTGTACATATATGTTTACCAGGGTTATATCCTCTTGTTGGAATGATCCTTTTAGTGTTATATAGTGTATTTCATTGTCTCTTGTTATGGTCCTTGTTTTGAAGTCTATTTTGTCGGATATATGTATTGCTACCCCAGCTTTATTTTCATTTCCATTTGCATTGAATATTTTTTCCATCCCTTCACTTTCATCCTGAGTGAGTCTTTTGTTCTAAGGTATGTCTCTTGTAGACAGCATATATGAGTCATGTTTTCTTATCAATTCAGCTACCCTATGGTTTTTGACTGGAGCATTTAGTCCATTTACATTTAAAGTTATTATTTATAAGTACTTATTTATTGCCATTTAAAAAATACCTTTGTTCCACTCTCTCTTAATCTTTTCTACTTAAAGCACTTCCTTTAACATTTCATGCAGTGCTATTTTGGTGGTAAAGTACTCCTTCATACATTTTTTTTTTTTTTTTGTCTAGGAAGCTCTTTATTTCACCTTCAATTTTAAATGATAGCCATGATATATCAAGGTTAAGAGATCTCTCTTTCTTACAGCTGCATAGTGTTCCATTGTGTATATATACCACAGCTTTTTTATCCACTCATCTAGTGTTTCTAGATCTTAGCAATTCTAAATAGTGCTGCTATGAACATAGGGGTACATCTATTCTTTCTGATTGGTGTTTCAGGCTGCTTAGGATATGTTCCTAGAAGTGAGATCACTGGGTCAAATGGCAGTTCCATTTTTAATTTTTTGAGGAAACACCATATTGTTTCCCATAGTGGCTGCACCAGTCTGCATTCTCACCAGCAGTGTACTAGAGTCCCCTTTTCTCTGCACCCTCGCCAGCACTTGTTGTTTGATGATTTGTTGATGGCAGCCCTTCTAGCAGGTGTGAAGTGATACCTCATAGTTATTTTAATTTGCATCTCTCTGATGACTAGTGACATTGAGCATTTTTTCATATGTCTCTTGGCCATTTATATGTCCTATTTGGAGAGGTGTCTATTTAGGTCCTCTGCCTATTTTTAAATTGGATTCTTTGTCTTCCTTTTGTTGAGTTGTATGAGCACTCTATATATTTTGGAAATTAATCCCTCATCTGATGTATTGCTGGCAATTATGCTCTCTCATATAGTGAGTTCCCTTTCCATTTTGATGCTTGTTTCTTTTGCTCTGCAGAAGCCGTTTAGTTTAATTTTTTCCTTTGTTTTTCTTGCCTTAGTCATTGTATCAATGAAAATTCTGCTGGGTGTTATGTCTGAAATTTTGTTGCCTAGATATTCTTCTATGATTTTTATGAATTCAAGAGTCACATTTAAGTCTTTTATCCATTTTGTGTTTATTCTTGTGTATGGTGTAAGTTGATGGTCTAGTTTCATTTTTTTTTTTTTTTTGCATGTAGCTGTCTAATTTTCCCAACACAATTTATTAAAGAGGCTGTCTTTGCTCCATTGTATGCTCTTGCCACCTTTGTCAAATATTAATTGAGCATACTGTCTTGGCTCAATTTCTGGGTTCTCTGGTCTATATGCCTGTTCTTGTGCCATTACCAGGCTGTTTTGATTACAACAGCTTTGTAGTATAACCTTATATCTGGTATTGTGATCCCTCCTACTTTGTTCTTCTTTTTCAAGATTGCTGTGGCTATTCGTGTTCTTTTTTGTTTTCATATAAACTTTTGGAGTATTTGTTCTAGTTCTGCGTACTATGTTGTTGGTGTTTTAATGGGGATTGCATTGAATCAATATGTTGCTTTGGGTAGTACAGACATTTTAATGATGTTAATTCTTGCAAATCCATGAACAAGGTATATGCTTCCATATTTTTTATATCTTTCTCTATTCCTGTAGTTTTCTGCAAATAGGTCCTTTACTTCTTTGGTTAAGTTTACTCCTAGGTTTCTTAATTTTTTTTGCTGCAACGGTAACTGGGATTTTTTTAAAGTTTCTCTTTCTTTGAGTTCATTATTGGTGCATAAGAATGACGTCAGTTTTTTTTTTTTTTTTAGTAAGAAGTCTTTTTTTATTAATTAATTTTTGTTTCAGATATTTCTCCTTATCCCCCCCTAGACACCATCCTCCCGATCCTGCCTTTCATTTTGTTTATGTGGTATATCACACTTATTGATTTGCAAATATGTACCAGCCTTGTATCCCCAGGATAAATCCCACTTGGTCATGGTGAATAATTTTTTAATGTATTCCTGGATCCGATTTGTTAATATTTTGTTAAAAATTTTAACATTTATGTTCATCAGGGATATTGGCTTGTAGTTTTCTTTCTTTGTAGTGTCTTTATCTTGTGTGGAATTAGAATTATGTTGGTTTCATAAAGCAACTTTGGATGTCTTCCTTCTTATTGAATTTTTTGGAATAGTTTGAGGAGAATGGGTGTTAGTTCTTCTTTGAATGTTTGGTAAAACTCCCCTATGACACTGTCCAGGCCTGGGCTCTTGTTTGCTGGGAGAGCCTTGATTACATCTTCAATTTCCTTAGTTGTTATTGATTTGTTCAAGTTTTCTGTCTCTTCTCGGTTCAGTTTTGGGAGACTATGTGTTTCTCGAAATTTGTCCATTTTGCTTAGATTGTCTAATTTGTTGCCATATAATTGTTCATAGTATTTGTTAACAATCCTTTGTATTTCTATGGTGTCAGTTGTTACTTCTCCCCTTTCATTTCTGATTTTGTGTATTTGGGTTCTCTCTCTTTGTTTCTTGGTGAGTCTAGGTAAGGGTCCATCAATCTTGTTTATCTTTTCAAAAAACCAGCTCTTTGTTTCATTGATCCTTTGAATTGTTTTTTGGTCTCTATGTCATTTATTTCTGCTCTGATCTTTACTATTTCCTTCCTTCTACTTGCTCTAGGGTTTTCTTTTTGTTTGCTTTCTAGTTCTTTAAGTTGTGAGGTTAGATAGTCTATTAGAAACTTTTCTTGTTTCTTGAGGTAGGCCTGTAGTGCTATGAACTTCCCTCTCAGAACTGCTTTCACTTTATCCCATAGATTTTGTGTTGTTGTGTGTTTATTTTCATTCATTTCCAGGAAGTTTTAAATTTCTTCCTTGATCTCTTTGGTAACTATTCATTGTTTAATAACATGCTATTTAGCCTCTATGTGTTCAAATGTCTTTGCATGTTCTGGTTGCAATTGATTTCTAGTTTCATGCCATTGTGATCTGAGAAGATGCTTGATATGATTTCAATCTTCTTGAACTTGTAGAGACTTAGTTTGTGTCCTAACATGTGGTCTATCTTTGAGAATGTTCCATGTGCACTTCAGAAAAATGTGGAATTCTTCAGTTTTTGGGTGCAATTCTCTGTAGATATCTATTAAATCCATTTGATTTAGTGCATCATTTAGAGTCTCTGTTTCCTCGTTAATTTTTTGTCTGGAGGATCTATCCAGTGATGCCAGCAGGGTTTTGAAGTCCCCTACTATGATTTTATTGCTGTCTATTTCTCCTTTGAAGTTATCCAGAAGTTTTTAATATATTCTAGTGCTCCTATATTGGGTGCATATATGTTTACCAAGGTTATATCTTCCTCTTGGATAGATCCTTTAAATATTATGTAGTGGCCTTCATTGTCTCTAGTCATGGCCTTCGTTTTGAAGTCAATTTTATCGGATATGAGTATTGCTACACCAGCTTTTTTTTTCCTTTCCATTTGCTTGGAAAATTTTTTTCCATCCCTTCAGTTTCAACCTATGTGAGTGTTTTGTTGTGAGGTGGATCTCTTGTAAACAACACACGTATAAATCATGCTTTCTTATCCAATCTGCCACTCTGTGTCTTTTGATTGGAGTGTTTAATCCATATACATTTAAGGTTATTGTTAATATGTACTTCTTTATTGCCACTTTTGTATTCTGTGGTTATATTTTTCTTATTATTTCTTCGACTAATTACAGCAATCCTTTTTAACATTTCTTGCAGTACTGGTTTGGTGCTAATATATTCCCTTGGCCTTTTTTATTTTTATTTTTATTTTTATTTTTTTTTTGTCTGGGAAGCTCTTTATTTGACCTTCTATTTTGAATGATAGCCTTGCTGGATAGAGTAGTCTTGGATTCAGATCCTTGTTTTTCATGACCTTGATTACTTCATGTCATTCCCTTCTGACCTGTAGTGTTTCTGTTGAGAAGTCAGATGATAGCCTTATGGGGGTTCCTTTGTAGGTAACCTGTTGCTTATCTCTTGCTGCCTTTAGGATTCTCTCTTTGTCTTTAATTTTTGGCATTTTAATTATTATGTGTCTTGTTGTGGGCCTGTTTTGGTTCTTCTTACTTGGGGCTCTCTGTGCTTCTTGTACTTGTATGTCTTTTTCCTTCACCAAATTAGGGAAGTTTTCTGTCACTATTTCTTCAAATATATTCTCTAACCCTTGCTCACTTTCTTCTTCTTCTGGAAGTCCTATGATGCGGATGTTGTTATGTTTCATATTGTCCCACAGTTCTCTTAAGCTGTCTTCCTGTTTTTTATTTTTTATTTTTTCTTATTCACTGATTGGGTGATTTTTTCTACCCTATCTTCTAATTCAATGATCCAATACTCAGCTTCCTCTACTCTACTGGTTATTCGTTCCATTGTGTTCTTTATTTTGGCTATGTCATTCTTCATTTCTGCTTAGTGGTTTTTCATTTCCAATTGATTGATTTTCTTTCTTTTCTTTTTTTTTTAATTTTATTAATTTATTTTTGTTACAGATGTTTCTCCTTTTCCCCCCATTGTCACACTCCTCCCCCTCCCTCCCTGCCCCGTCCCCAGTTTTGTTGTCCATGTCCATTGGTTATGAGTACATGCGTACAAGTTCTGTGGTTCATCGCTCCACTCCCCCACCCCCTCTTCTGGCAATTGTCAGTCTGTACCATACTTCCACATCTCTGGGACTACTCTGTTCCTCACACTGTTATGTTTATTATAAGCCAGAAATAAGTGAGGTCATATGATATTTATCTTTCTCTGCTTGGCTGGTTTCACTTAGGATAATAGTTTCTAGGTCCTCCCATGTCGTTGCAAAGGATAAGAGATCTTTCTTCCTTACAGCTGCATAGTATTCCATTGTGTATATGTACCACAGCTTTTTTATCCATTCGTCTACTGATGGACACTTGGGCTGTTTCCAGATCTTAGCTATTGTAAATAGTGCTGCTATGAACATGGGGGTACATATATTCTTTCTGTTTGGTGTTTCAGGCTTCTTAGGGTATATTCCTAGGAGTGGGATCACTGGGTCAAATGGTAATTCAATTTTTAATTTTTTGAGGTAACACCATAGTGTTTTCCATAGTGGCTGCACCAGTCTGCATTCCCACCAGAAGTGTACTAGAGTCCCCTTGTGTCCACACCCTTGCCAACACTTGTTGTTTGATGCTTTGTTGATGGAGGCTATTCTGACAGGTGTGAGGTGATACCTCATTGTTGTTTTAATTTGCATCTCTCTGATGATTAGTGATGTTGAGCAATTCTTCATATGTCTCTTGGCCATTTGTATGTCCTGTTTGGAGAGGTGTCTATTTAGTTCCTCAGCCCATTTTTTAATTGGGTTTTTTGTCTTCCTTTTGTTGAGATGTATGAGCACTCTATATATTTTGGAAATTAATCCCTTATCTGATATATCATTGGCAATTATGCTCTCCCATACAGTGTGTTGCCTTTCCACTTTGATGGTTGTTTCTTTTGCTGTGCAGAAGCTTTTGAGTTTGATGTAGTCCCATGTGTTCATTTTTTCCTTTGTTTCTGTTGCCTTAGGTGATATATCAGTGAAGATTCTGCTGCGTATGATGTCTGAAATTTTGTTGCCTATATTTTCTTCTAGGATTTTTATGGATTCATGAGTCACATTTGAGTCTTTTATCCATTTTGAGTTTATTCTTGTGTATGGTGTCAGATGGTGGTCTAGTTTCATTTTTTTGCATGTAGCTGTCCAATTTTCCCAACACCATTTATTAAAGAGGCTGTCTTTACTCCATTGTATGCTCTTGCCACCTTTGTCGAATATTAATTGAGCATAATGTTTTGGGTCAATTTCTGGGTTCTCTGTTCTGTTCCATTGATCTATGTGCCTGTTCTTGTGCCATTAACAGGCTGTTTTGTTTACAGTAGCTTTGTAGTATAACCTGATGTCTGGTATTGTGATCCCGCCTACTTTGTTCTTCTTTTTCAAGATTGCTGTAGCTATTCGTGGTCTTTTTTGGTTCCATATGAACTTCTGAAGCATTTGTTCTAGTTCTATGAAATATGTCGTTGGTATTTTGATGGGGATTGCATTAAATCTATAGATTGCATTGGGTAGTATGGACATTTTAATGATGTTAATTCTTCCAATCCATGAACAAGGTATGTGCTTCCACTTCTTTATATCTTCCTCTATTTCTTTTTTCAATGTCCTGTAGTTTTCTGCAAATAGGTCCTTTACTTCTTTGGTTAAGTTTATTCCTAGGTATCTTAATTTTTTTTGCTGCGATGGTAAATGGGATTGTTTTTTTAGTTTCTCTTTCTGTGAGTTCATCATTGGTGTATAAGAATGCCGTCGATTTCTTGACGTTAATTGTGTATCCTGCTACGTTGCTAAATTCATTTATTAAGTATAGTAGATTTTTGATGGAGTCTTTAGGGTTTTCTTTGTACAATATCATGTCATCTGTGAATAATGACACTTTCACTTTCTCCTTTCCAATTTGGATCCCTTTTATTTTTTCTTCATGTCTGATTGCTGTGGCTAAGACTTCCAGTACTATGTTAAATAAGAGTGGTGAGAGTGGGGATCCTTGTCTTGTTCCTGTTCATAAGGGAAATGCTTTTATTTTTTGTCCATTGAGTATGATGTTGGCTGTAGGTCTTTCATATATGGCCTTTATAATGTTGAGATATGATCCCTCTATTCCCAAATTGCTGAGCGTTTTTATCAGAAATGGGTGCTGGATTTTGTCAAATACTTTCTCAGCATCTATTGATATCATCTTATGTTTTTTTCTTTCATTTTGTTTATGTGATGTATCACATTTATTGATTTGCGAATATTGTACCAGGCTTGCATCCCTGGGATGAATCCCACTTGGTCATGGTGAATAATTATTTTGATGTATTGCTGGATCCGATTTGCTAGTATTTTGTTAAGGATTTTGGCATCTATGTTGATCAGGATTATTGGCCTGTAGTTTTCTTTCTTTGTAGTGTCTTTTTCTGGTTTTGGAATTAGAATTATGCTGGCCTCATAAAACGAGTTTGGAAGTCTTCCTTCTTCTTGAATTTTTTGGAATAGTTTGAGGAGAATGGGTGCTAGTTCTTCTTTGAATGTTCGGTAAAACTCCCCCGTGAAGCCATTTGGGCCTGGGCTTTTGTTTGCTGGGAGGGTCTTGATTACATCTTCAATTTCCTTCGTTGTTTTGGCCTGTTCAAGTTTTCTATCTCTTCCCGATTCAGTTTTGGGAGACTATGTGTTTCTAGAAATGTGTCCATTTTGCTTAGATTGTCGAATTTGTTGCCATATAAATGTTCATAGTATTTGTTAACGATCCTTTGTATTTCTGTGGTGTCAGTTGTTACTTCTCCTCATTCATTTCTGATTTTGTGTATTTGGGTTCTCTCTCTTTGTTTCTTGGTGAGTTAGCTAAGGGTCCATCAATCTTGTTTAACTTTTCAAAAAACCAGCTCTTTGTTTCATTGATCCTTTTAATTGTTTTTTTGGTCTCCATGTCGTTTATTTCTGCTGTGATCTTTACTATTTCCTTCCTTCTACTTGCTCTAGGGTTTTCTTTTTGTTTGCTTTCCAGTTCTTTAAGTTGTGTGGTTAGGTAGTCAATTAGAAATTTTTCTTCTTTCTTAAGGTGGGCCTGTAGTGCTATGAACTTCCCTCTCAGAACTGCTTTCGCTTTATCCCATAGATTTTGTGTTGTTGTGTGTTCATTTTCATTAGTTTCCAGAAAGTTTTTAATTTCTTCCTTGATCTCGATGGTAACCGATTCATTGTTCAATAACATGCTATTTAGCCTCCATGTCTTCAAATGTCTTTGCATGTTGTTGTTGCAATTGATTTCTAGTTTCATGCCATTGTGATCTGAGAAGATGCTTGATATGATTTCAATCTTCTTGAACTTGTGGAGACTTAGTTTGTGTCCTATCATGTGGTCTACCTTTCAGAATGTCCCATGTGCACGTGAGAAGAATGTGAATTCTGCAGTTTGGGGGTGTAATTCTCTGTATATATCTATTAAATCCATTTGATCTAGTGCTTCGTTTAGAATTTCTGTTTCCTTGTTAATTTTTTGTCTAGAGGATCTATCCAGTGATGTCAATGGGGTGTTGAAATCTCCTGACATGATTGTATTGCTGTCGATTTATCCTTTCAAGTTCTTCAGAAGATTTTTAATATATTTTGGTGCTCCTGTATTGGTTGCATATATGTTTACCAAGGTTATATCTTCCTGTTGGATAGACCCTTTCAATATTATGTAGTGGCCTTCTTTATCTCTAGTTATGGTCTTCAATTTGAAATTTAATTTATCAGATATGCGTATTGCTACCCCAGCTTTTTTTTTTTTTTTCCTTTCTGTTTGCTTGGAAGATTTTTTTCCATCCCTTTACTTTCAACCTATGTGAGTCTTTTGTTGTGAGGTGGGTCTCTTGTGAACAACATATATGTGAATCATGCTTTCTTATCCAGTCAGTTACTCTGTGTCTTTTTATCGGAGCATTCAATCCATTTACATTTAAGGTGATTATTGATATGTGCTTATTTATTGCCATTTTTGTTCAGTATGGTTATATTTTTCTTCCTATTTCTTCCACTAATTACAGCAGTCCTTTTAACATGTCTTGCAGTGCTGGTTTGGTGCTAATATATTCCCTTAGGCTTTTTTTTGTCTGGGAAGCTCTTTATTTGACCTTCTATTTTGAATGATAGCCTTGCTGGATAGAGTAGTCTTGGATTCAGATCCTTGTTTTTCATCACCTTGATTACTTCATGCCATTCCCTTCTGGCCTGTAGTGTTTCTATTGAGAAGTCAGATGATAGCCTTATGGGGGTTCCTTTGTAGGTAACCTGTTGTTTATCTCTTGCTGCCTTTAGGATTCTCTCTTTGTCTTTAATTTTTGGCATTTTAATTATTATGTGTCTTGGTGTGGGCCTGTTTGGGTTCTTCTTACTTGGGGCTCTCCGTGCTTCTTGAACTTGAATGCCTTCTTCCTTCACCAGGTTAGGAAAGTTTTCTGTCACTATTTCTTCAAATATATTCTCTAACCCTTGCTCATTTTCTTCTTCTTCAGGGACTCCAATGATGCGAATATTATTACGTTTCCAGTTGTCCCACAGTTCTCTTAAGCTGTCTTCCTGTTTTTTCATTGTTTTTTCCTTTTGGTTTTCTAATTGATTGATTTTTTTCTACTCTGTCTTCTAATTCATTGATCCGGTCCTACCCTTCCTCTACTCTGCTGGTCAGTCCTTCCAATGTGTTCTTTATTTCTGCTATGTCATTCTTTTTTTCCACTTGGTTGGTTTTCATGGTATCGATATCCTTACTCATGCTGTTTAGTTTCCTCAAGATCATGACTCGGAACTCTACCTCTGATAATTTGCTTAACTGCATTTCATTTATCTCATCTTCAGTAGAGTTCTCTTGTTCTTTCATTTGGGATCTGTTTCTTTGTTTCACCATTTTTGCTATCTCAGTGGGTTTTGGAGCCTGCCAAATTTTCCCTGTGGGTGTTGGTGTTCTGCTATCTGTGGCTCCCTCTGCTGGGTTTGGATGAGCGTGGAGGGCCCTCCTTAAACACCACTGTCAAGTCTCACTTTCCTGGGTAGATTTGCAAGCTCAGGAAAGGTTCAGTTATGCTCTAGCTTTTTGCCTGGAGGCTATTAGCCTCAGTTACTTGAAAAGCCTTAGGATCTCAATTGAATGAGAAACTCCCTCAGGTGTTTATAGTGTGAGAGGATTTCCCGAGGGTGGGGCCAATGCTGGTTGTTAATGAGCCTCAATGTGCATTTCTTTACCTCTTTCCCTCACCTGGGAATTTCCAAGTGAGGGGCTTCCACAGCTCTGGTTAGGAGCAAACTTGGCTGCCGTTCTGTGTAACTGGGAAGGAACAAGTTGGCCACCACCGTCCTTTGTGGCCACTGCTCAGCACAAACTCTGAGCACCCTCCAAATCCCAGGTGTCCCCACAGAGTTCCAGTCCAGTCCGCCCTCCCTCTGCTGGAGCCCCAGGTGAGTGGCTGTGGCTATTTAGCACTGTGTCCCGGCCCTCTGCGCTCTGGGGCAGCTGGGGCTCTTAACTCGGAGGGCAGGTGCCACCGCTGCTCCCAGCTAAGGCCGCTGCTCACAGCCAAGGCCGCTGCTGTCCGTGGGCTCCCAGCCCACCACCCTCATGTGTCTCCGCAGATCCTACCAGGCTCATTCAGTGTCCCTGGTTGTATGATCCTCTGTCGCTGTTTTTTGTTGCTTTTTCCCGACGATTTGTCTTTATTTTAGTTGTAATTCCCATTTGGTCCTGGGAGATCGTCAGCGTAGCTTCCATTCACTCCGCTGCCATTTCGCTAATCTGGTTGATTTTCAATGTTTCTATGTCTTTACTAATGCTGTTGAACTTCCTCATTATCATCACTCTGAACTCTACCTCTGATAACTTGCTTGAGTGCATTTCATTTATCTCTTCTTTGGTAGAGTTCTCATGTGTCTTTCATTTGGGTTTTTTTCCTTTGTATCACCATTTTGGCTATCTCAGTGAGATTTGGACCCTGCCTAATTTTCCCTGTGGGTGTTGGTGTTCTCCTGTTTGTGGCTCCCTCTACTGGGTTTGGATGAGTATGGGATTAACCACCTAAACACCACTGTCAAGTCTTACTTTCCTGGGTAGATTTGCAAGCTTAGTAAAGGTTCAGTTATCCTCAAGCTTTTTGCCTGGAGGCTATTAGTCTCAGTTCCTTGATGAGCCTTGGGTTGTAGCCATCAACTGAATCAGACTCCCAAGAATTTTTAACTCACTCTGAAGCTAGTCCACCTTCAACCTCCAGCAATGCATTGATATTGATATTTTAGTCTTTTAACCAGTATACAGCTTCAGTGGCTTCTGTCCCTAGTAAGGTGGTCTCAGATGTACTTCTTTGTATTCACTTGACTCTCCAGATTTCTGGGTGGCAGCTTTTCTGTGACCTTATTTCTCTGATGAGTCTAAAGTCATTGAATTTTTGTTTGTTGAGATATTTTCTTGACTTGAAGATGAGAGTGGTAACTTCCATGCTCTTTACATGCCAAAGCTGAAACTGGAAGTTGACCTGAGTCTCCTATTTATGTCTATAGCTGGACAACAAGGTTTTCAAACCTTCTAGCCAAGCCCCTACTATATAGCAGGTTTCAGACATGACTAAGAGTTTATAATTCTTCTTATTCCCATTTCCTTGCTCTAATGCTCTAAGTTTGTTGCTGTTGTTGATGGTTTATTTTCAGGGTATTTAGAATGATTATCACATTATTTACTTAAAAGGATCCTCCAGAAGTTTGAATCTGATAAAATTTGTGTTTATCTGTTCCTTAGTGTTTTTCTTACTATTCATTAAAACAGTGTAATTTTTACTGTTCTACAGAACAATAAAAATCACAATAACATCCCCAGATCATGATGGTCAGGTGTGGTGACTGAGATGGATAAAGTTGTGTTTTATATTTTAATGCTCCTGCAATTCAAGCTCTGTCTATCTCCACCCTAGTTAAGACAGACTTGTAAAATTATCTTTTTTAGATCAGTAAACTATCACCTGACACAGTAAATTACCATTAATATTGTTTCTTTCTTAGAAGTAACCCCTGCTAAATAGGTTCTGACATGACTAAAATGAGAGAGAGCGGTAGAGCTATGAGGCAAGAGCTTGTATCTAAGTCAGTGGGTAACGTGCTAGCTCCCTAACTATTTGTTAGCAATTGTATTCTTTCTCTCATAGTATATATTAGTAGAATAAATGATTGCATCATTGTTGTCTTCTCCTTTCAATAATCTCATTCCATCAAGCTTGAAATTAATGAAAACATTTCTCATGTTAACTTAAGGAGAAGATAGACACAGAGAGTCAATGAAAATGAAGAAACAAAGGGATATGTTTCAAACAAAAGAACAAGATAAAACTCCAGAAACAAGTCTTAACAAAACAGAGATGAGTGATTTACCTGAAAAAAAGTTCAAAATAATGGTCATAAAGTTGCTCATTGAGGTCAAGAGAATACTGCATGAACAAAGTGTAATTTCAACAATGAGATAGAATATATAAGAACGGATCAAACAGAAATTACAAAGTTAAGAATACAATAACTAAACTGAAAAAGAAATCAATAGAAGGGTTTAACACTGGACTAGCTCAAGCAGAAAAAAGGATCAGCAAACTTAGAGACAGGGCAGTGGAATTCATCCAATGAGAGGAGCAAAAAGAAAAAAGAATGAAAAAGAGTGAAGATAGCTTAACAGATTTATGAAATTGCATCAAACAGACCAGTATATGCATTATAGGGATCTCAGAAGGATAAGATAAAGACAAAGTTTATTCAAAGAAATAATGGCTGAAAACTTCCCTAACCTGGAAAAAGAAACAGACATCTGGATTCAAGAAGCCCAGAGGGTTGGGAATAAGATGGATACAAAGAAACCTACACTTAGATACATTATAATGAAACTGCCAAAATTTAAAAGAGGACCATAAAAGCAGGAAGGAAAATTTTTTGTTATGTATATGAGAACCACTATAGGTCTATCAGCAAATGTTTCAGCAGAAACTTTGCAAACCAGAAGAAAAAGGTATAATATATTCAAAGTACTGAAAGAAATAAAAAAATTCAACTAAAAATACTCTACCTGACAATGTTGTCCTTCAGAATTGAAGGAGAGATAAGAAATTTTCCAAATAAACAAAACTGAAAGAGTTAATCACCACTAGACTGGCCTTATAAGAAATGTTAAAGGGAGTTCTTTTAGCTGAAAGGAATGGACACTAATTAGTAACAGGAAACATATGAAAGTGTAATCTGATGGATAAAAGTAAATATACAGTTAAATTTGAATACTCTCATGTTGCAATGGTGGGTAAATGTTAAAAGACAAAAGTATTTAAAATAACTATAACTACAATAATTTGTTAATGGATACATAATGTAAAAGTATGTAAATGGTGACATCAAGCACATGCAATGTGGGGAGTAAGAGTAAAAATGCAGTGTTTTAGTATGTATGTGACATTATCATCAGCTTAAAATAGACTGTTATAAATATAAGCTGTTTTATGTAAGCTTCATGATAACCACAAAGCAAAAAAACCTATAGTAAATACATAAAAGTGAAAGAGAAAGGAATCTAAGCATATGACTACAGAAAATAATTAAATCACAAGGAAAGAATAAGAGAAGAAGAAAGGAATAAATTACAAAACTGTTAACAAAATAGCAACAATAAGTTGATACCTATCAATAATAACTTTAAATGTAAATGGACTAAGTTATCCAATCAAAAGAAATAGGGTAGCTGAATTGATTTAAAAAACAACTATATTCTGCCTTCAAGAGACTCACTTCAGCTTTAAGGATGCACACAGACTAAAATTGAAGGGATGGAAAAATATATTCCATGCAAATGAAAGGAATAAAAGTGGAGATGGCTACACTCATATACTTTATGAAAACACTCATATACACTCATATACTTTGCATAAACTTTATGCAAAAAACTGTAATAAGAAATAAAAAGATAATTATATAATGATAAATGGGTCAATCTAACAAGAGGATAAATATTTGCAAATATTTATGCATACAACATAGGAGCATTTAAATATATAAAGCAAATATTAACCAACCATAAATGAGAAATAGACAGCAATACAGTAATACCCCACTTTTGGTAATGGATAGATCATTTAGGCAAAAAAATATCTATAAGGAGACATTAGATTTAAACTACACATTAAACCAGATAGACTGAACAGAAATTTACACAGAATTTCATTCAACAGCACCAGAATACATATTTTTCTCAAGCACACATGGAATATTCTCCAGGAGAGACCATATGTTAGGTCACAAAACAAATCTCAGTAAATTTAAGTATATTAAAATCATATTAAGCATTTTTCCAACCAAAATGATATGAAACGAAAAATCAATTATAAGAAGAAAACTGGAAAATTCAAAAATATGTGGAGATTAAATAGTAGGTGACTAAACAACCAATAGGTCAAGGAAAAAATCAAATAAAAGAGAAATAAAACAGCTCAGCTGGTGTGGCTCAGTGGTTGAGCATTGACCCATGCACCAAGAGGTCACCAGTTTCATTCCCGGTCAGGGCACATGCCCAGGTTGTGGTGGGGGGCATGCACGAGGCGGCCGATCGATGTTCTCTCTCATCAATGTTTCTATATCTCTCTCCTTCTCCCTTCCTCTCTCTCTAAAAATCAATAAAGAAAAAAAAATTTTAAAGAGATATGAAAATGGAAATAAAATATACCAAAACTTATGGGATGCAGCTAATGCTATTTTAAGAAAAAAGTTCATAATGATAAATGCTTACATTAAGAAAAAAGAAAGAGCTAAATATGAACTAAAATTACACCTCAAGTCACTAGAAAAAGAACAAACTAAGCCCAAAATTAGTAGGACAGAAATAGCAAAAATAAATAAGAGACCAAAAAAAGAGTAGAAAAGATCAATGAAACTAAGAACTGTATTTTTGAAAAAATAAACAAAATAGATAAACTTTTACTAACTCTGAAGATAAAAAGAAACCAGACTAAAAAAAAAAACAACAACAACAAAAAAAAACAAGAAATGAAAAATGAGACATTACAACTGACACCACAGAAATACAAAGATTCTTGAGAGACTACTATGAGTAATATATGCCAACAAATTAGAAATCTAGAAGAAATAAAACATATAATCTACCAAAATTGAATCTGTGAGATTCTCTATTTGAGAAAATAGAAAGTCTAAACAGACCAATTACCACTAAGGAGACTGACTCAGAAATCAAGCACTTCCCAACAAACAAAAGCCTAGGACTAGATGGCTTTACTGATAAATTCCACCAAATAGGTGAACAATAATTAATACCAATCCTTCACAAACTCCTCCAAAATATAAAAGAGGAGAGAATATTTCTAAATTCGTTTTAAGAGGCCATTATTACCCTGATACCAAAACCAGGCAAGGATACTACAAGAAAATTACAGAACAATATTTGTGATAAACATAGATACAAAAATCCTCAATAAAATAGTAGCAAACCAAATTAACAATCCATTAAAAGAATCATACACCATGATCAAGTGGGATTGATTCCAGGGGTGCAAGGATGGTTCAAAATCCACAAATCAATCAATGTGATATACACCACATTAACAAAATGAAGGATAAAAACAAATGATCATTTCAATAGATGCATAAGAGCATTTGACAAATGTCAACATCCATTTAAAATAAAAACTGTCAAGAAACTTGGTATAGAGAACAACCCCAACATAATAAAGGCCATATGACAATCCCACAGGTAGCAACATACTCAACAGAGTAAAGCTGTAAGCTTTTCTAAGATCAGGAACAAGACAAGGCTGGCCACTCTCATCACTTTTATTCAACATAGCTCTGGAAGTCCTAGCCAGAGCAATTAGGCAAGAAAAAAAGGCATTCAAATAAAAAAGTAAAATTGTCTGCAGATGATATAATACAGAAAACACTAAAGATGCCACAAAAAAACTGTTAAACTTATCAATAATTAAGTAAAGTTGCAGAATACAAAATCAATATACAAAAATTAGTTGCATATCCATACACCAGTAACAAGCTATGAGAAAGAGAAACTAAAAACACGATCCCATTTACAATGCATCAAAATGGATAAAATAGGAATAAATGTAACCAAAAGGGTAAAAATCTGTATGCCTAACACTACAAGACATTGATAAAAGAAATTTAAGATGACACAAATATATGGAAATATATTCTGTGCTCTTATATAGGAAGACTTAATATTGTCAAATGTCCATACTACCCAAAGTGATCTACAGATTTACTGAAATCCCTATCAAAATTCCATAGGCATTTTTCACAGAAGTAAAGAAAACATTTCTAGAATGTGTATGGAACCACAAAGGATTCTGAATAGCCAAAGCAATCTTGAGAAAGAACAAAGATAGAGACATCACACTTCCTGATTTCAAATGATATTACACAATTATAGTAATCAAAAGAGTAGAATATTGGCATAAAAACAGACATATAGATCCATGGACCAGAATAGAAAGACCAAAAATAATTCATGTATATACGGTAAATTAATTTATTATAAAGGAGCCAAGAATATACAATAGGGAAAGAGTAATCTCTTCAATAGATAGTACTGGGAAAACTGGACAGCCATTTGCAAAAAAAAAGTTAAATTGAACCACTATCTTACACCATACACCAAAATCAACTCAAAGTGTAATAAACTGGAACATAAGGCCTAAAACCATAAAACTCCTGGAAGGAAACTCAGGAAGTAAACTCCTTGATATCAATCACGCCAATGAGGTTTTTTGGATTTGACAACAAAAGCAAGGCAACAAGAACAAATATAAATTAGTAGAACTACACCAAACTAAAAAGCTTCTGCACAGCAAAGGAAACTATCAACAAAATAAAAAGCATCCTACCAAATGGGAGAAAATATTTGCAAACAACATACCTGATAAGAGGTTAATATCTATAACATATAAAAATACAACACAACAGCAAATATATAATTTTAAAAAACCTTCACAAATAATCCAATTAAAAATGGGCAAAGGAACTGAATAGACATTTTTCCAAAGAAGACATACAAATAGCCAATATTACTAATCAGAGAATGCAAATCAAAACTATAATGAGATATCATGTCACATTTTGTTAGAATGACTATCATGAAAAAGACAAGAAATTACCAGTATTAGCAAAGATGTGGAAAAGGGAACCCTTGTGCACAGTTGGTAGGAATGTAACTGAAGCCACTATGGAAAACAGTATGGAGGTTCCTAAAAAAATTAAAAATAAACTACAAGTAGTTTATTTTTTCCTATAGCACTTTCCTATAGTACTTGTAGTTTATTTTTTCCTATAGCACTTTTTTCAGAAGTGCTCTAGAAATCCCACTTCTGGGTATATATTTAAAAGAGGTAAAACAAGATATTGAAAAGATATCTGCACCCCATATTTATTGCAGCATTATAACAACAGCTGAGGTATGGAAATAACCAAAGTGTGAATCAACAGATAAAGAACATGTGGCAATATATTTAGTGAATATTATTCAGCCACAAGAAAGAAGGAAACCCTGACAGTTTTGACAACATGAATATAACCTGAAGACATCATGCCAAGTGAAATAAACCAGACAGAAAAAGACAAATACTGCCTAATGTCACATATATGTGGACTCTAAAAAAATAAAAAAGTAAAACTCATAGAAACAGAATAGAAAATGGTTGCCAGGGGCTGGAGGATAGGAGAAATAGGGAGATGGGTAAAAGCATATTTTCAGCTATAAGATGTGCAAGGTCTGAGGATCTAATGTAAAGCATGGTGACTATAGTTGACAAGATTGTATTGTATAATAGAAATTTGCTAAGAGAGTAGAACTAAAATGTTCTCACAAATAATTAAGTAGATAAATAAATAAAATGCATGAGGTAATGGATGTGTTAATTAACTAGATGGGGGAATATTTTCACTGTGTATACATATATCAACTCACCACAATGCACTCTTTAAATATCTTGTAATTTTATATATCTATAAACCTCAGTAAAGTTGAAACTAAAAAGAAAGGAAAAAATGCTGAGATCTGCATTTACAATGCTTTTGCAATTATTAAGGAAGAGGTCCAAAAACTAATGTAAAGAATGTATTAGATACTCATAGTTATAAAGAAATTTTATCAGTAGCCATGATAAAATGTGGTTTTGCCAGTCTTTTGTCTTCATTTTCAGTAGCCAACTATGAGTGAAGTGAGATTTCAGTCTCCCATAGGTGGCCATGACATTCCACGTTTAGAGCTGACCAATGCTGATCATCATGATCTGGGGGTGTAATTGTGATGATTTTTGGACTGTAGAGCTGTTAAAACTATACTGATACTAATGAGCAGTCAGTAAAATACCAGAGAACCAGGAAACGTGTTTTTCTCAGGCTCAAACCTCTGGAGAATACTCCTAGATCTATAATGTGGTTATCATTCTAAACATCCTAATATGAATCCTCTACCCAAAGTGGCTAGAGGCACATAGTTTGTCTATCTTGATAAGGCTCCTAGAGATCTAAAGTTGTGATCATATTATTTAACTCATTCCAATGTTAAGATATTTTCCTGTCATACCTCTTTTATATAAAATATTGCTGTATTTTCAACTAATTTCCTTCTCTAACTTTGTGTTACCCAGGGTCTAATACATTTTTACCTTAGCCTTAATCATGTAAGAAAAGTTTAAGTTAAAGTAAATCTTTATACATTGCTGATTTCCCAAAATAAAAATCCCACACAACTCTACACAGCTTCTTAAGTTAAGAAACTTAACCTATCTAGTGTCCCATTTATTCTCTCCAAGACCTTAATTTATCTCATACAGTAATCTCTGAAGATTTGAGTAAAGGCTTTTTAGTCTGAGGTAACACTTGCATCTTGTTGGCTCATATCACAGCCTCTACAACTTATTCTAAAGAATTAACTCTGGAAGTTTAATGAGATAAATTTTAGAGTTCCAAATACTATCCAAATACATTCTTTTTTTTTTTTTTAAATCATACTTAGACAAATGCTTATTCTGGACTACCTAGAATAAAGAAGGCAGACAATTTTTTCAACAAGAATGATTTGACATTATTTTCATTTATCTTCTCTGTTCTCTTCAAAAAAATACCCCTAAGTCACCTATTCACACACATCTCTTGTTTTGGAAAAAAGAGTTAAGGTACAATGCAAAACTATGAAGACTGTCCAACTACTACTCATTGGTTGTCTGTTTTAGTATTCATTCTGCTTTGTCAGTGTCTCAAATTATGTCTGGGAAAGGACTTCTTCATGTCACCTCCACTTACGGCAACTGGAGTGGCATGGAAATTCTCTTCAGGGTAAACACAAAACCCTAAGGCAATAATATCTGCCCTTCAGTTGGAGTTATTACCTGGTCTTTACCAATTGTAGACTTCTGGGTGTTGATAGGAACCATTAGACAGGTTCTTTTTAAAAATAGGCCTTTAAAGAATAAGATCCTACTTCCTAACATGCAATTTTGTTAACCACTCTGTTTAGAAAACTGGGCTCCTTGTGGTTTCCCAGAGCCTGGTAGCTCCTCTTGACGCATGAGGTTGGGGCTGCGTCGGTCATGCCACTTTAGATTACTGGATCTCACAGGATGCTATAAGGCAGACACACCCCAGGCTGACTCACTGAGTGGGAAGTTTAAAAAGATGGTTTTCCTCAGACATCAATTAGATAAACCACATTTTTCCAGGAGAAAAACAGAATTTTGAAATTTTTAAAACAAAATTCTCTTGCTCATGATGCTTTGGGTTATGTTTTCTTGTGAAGGGAAGTATAACTTTAACCTTAATTGCACTTACAAATTAGCAAGTAAAATATAATGCCACCCTTTCCTCCTTCCATCCTTTTTTTTTTTTTTTCTTCAGAAGGAGATACTTTCATGATTTTAGCTCTGGTAAAATTAGAGCATTCTTCCTCTTTGCCTCTTCCCTCAAAGCTGAAGTTTTGACCAACCATGTGGTGAATAAGTTATAGATATAGTCCTGAGTTCTGTTTTCTCTGCTCTGGTTACTCTTCTTTATACATTTCTTTTTATCTTTTATTGCAACTTCCTTGCAAATATACTGAAGAAAGGATATTTATAGATTGTGCCTTTTCAAAAATGGCAATTTAGATTTAAGTTGCATGTCAGGAGGAATCAAGCACTGAATAATGACTTAAAACTTCTCACCTCATGTTTTTCCAGTGGTGGATGCATGTTTTGAAAACACTGGGTAAGTGACTCCAACTATATTGTAAGATTCCCAAGGACAAAGGACATGTTTGAGGTTTCTATCTCCTGGTGTGCAATGTACCTAATACACACTGAGTAACATGTTAAAAAAAAAAATCAGACCTTCATCATGTAATAGAATAAATAAGAGAAAAACCACACAATCAAATATTTTGCATAAAGAATTTTGTGCAAAAATATGATTTCCTCACCCAAAACTTGAGACCAAGGTGGCAACAGTGATAGGTTGGGGTTCCATATAGCTATGTAGGCCCAAGAGCCCCATGTACATATTTCTAATATAGACATCTGGATCTCAGGCCAGTAGTAGGTTATCGCATTCTCCTTGCTGCACTTCTGTTGTGAAGGAAAGTTGCCCTTGGGTATGTGAATACAAGGATCCAGGAATATTAAGGCATTCCTCTGTTTGATGGTCTCTTAGAATTTTATCTCTAATGCAGTCAATTTACAGCAACCAATGGTAAAATGTACTCAATAAATTCAGATAAAAGTAGTGCTAACAGATAAGAATGATGTAACCAGGTTTTTGTGTGGTTATATGTGTGAGTGTGGGTATATGTTATCTTATTTAGGTCTCATAATAATTGAGGAAGATATTATATCCACTTCTCCAATGAGAAAACAGAGGTTCAGATGAACAGTTGACTAAAAGGACACTGAAGTTGTTGATTCTGGCTTCAAAATGTGCACTCTTAAATATTAAATAATGCTGCTTATACCAAATTATATTTCCTCTCTGGTATTAGATATTCTAACCACTCTTTTCTATTTTAATTCCATTAGTTTTTTAAAAGTTAATTCACAACATAATGGTAGGAAAACAGATATCAGAGATTAAAAAAAAAAAAAAAGTCTGTGTCCTTTATAATGGCAGTGTCATAATTTGTCATGGCCAAAGGCTTCACCACTCCTTCTTCTGGGATCTGGGTGATGGGGCAGGTGAAAGGTAAACACAGTTTTTAGGATGGATCCAAATAATACCATCCAAATTTTCCCTGGGTGTTCTGGGTCCATCCTCTACTTTGAGGGGCTTAGGAGTACCCTGGGCTTATGAGACAGTGGCCTACATAGGGTAACTTAGATCCACCAACAGTCTTTGAACATAGCAGGGCTCTTTCCTGTTGTACAACAAGTGGGCAATACTGGTACCTGCAGTGGGTGCTCAACTATAAAACAAAGGATGGCACATGGGCATCACCAGCTGAGCTCGCAAAGGCTCAATGAGGCTGAGAAGACTTTGGGTACTGATTCTGCTCTTTTCTTTCAAATCCAGAAGGTCTCTCACAATCCTCATTCTACCTACCTCTATCCTTCTCTATATCCTATCTTAGACATTACATCCATGGCTTATGATAAAATGTTATGCTCTTTCAGGCAGCTTTAAGAGCATGTTTTAGAAGCCAGCACAAGCACTGTTTTCAACAAATGTTTCATTACAACCATCATAATGTTCTCTTAGGCAATGGATGGAATGGGGGAAATTCATAAATAAGGAAAAGCAAAGGAAAGGGAGAAAATCACATTAACATGTTTTAAAATATCATATTGCACTTACGACTTCAGAGGCTTTTACACAAACTTTTTTTCCTAAAGCATTTGATATATTTTGAATAACATGTTAGTATCATGTTTTCAAAAGTTGTTTTTCAAATATAAAAGTTACCAAATATTGAAATCAATATATTTTGTCACATTAAACTTGTCAATTTCTATACTGTTATTTGCCGATTATATACTCTCCTGACCCTGTCCCAATATAGCTGAACTTCAGCAAGCCTTTTAACAAGGTATTGGAGAAAGTCTTTCCGATTAAATTTCCTCTCATTGTGACCAAAGATAACTACAGATGAATAAGTAGATTCAGCTTGGAGATAAGTTTGGGGGCTGCTTAAAAGATATCAAAATCTGAATAAAGTTAGAAAGGATATGTTAATCCAATTTGGATTATGTGAAACTGAAATAGACAATGCAAATATCAATGAAATGGACAATTTCAAGGGGGGAGGTAAGAAACCTTTAAATGTGACTGACAATTAAATGTTCACAAAGCAGAACTAAATGTAAGATCCTGCAGCTGGGTTGATAAATAACTGTAAAATGTAAGATGTGGCTTAATAGCACCTCACATAAAAAAAAATAAAACAACAGAGAGAGGATTCAAGATGATGGTGGAGTGGGTAGATGTTACATTTACCTCCTCCCAGGACCAAACTGGAATCACAACCAAAATATACAGCAAGCAACCTGAATAAACTACTGAAGGCTAGCTGAAAATAAGCCTTATGACCAAAGATTACAGAAGAAGCCACATTGAGACTTCTAGGAAGAGCAAAGATACACACACACACACACACACACACACACACACACACACACACACAAAATCTGGTCCACACTCCCACAGGTGGTGCCTGAGGTGCCAGAGGGGTATCTCAGCTATAAGGGTTCCCCCTGAAAAGTGTGGGGTCTCAACCCCAAGCCAGGCTCTCCAGCCCAGAGAACCTGAGCCAGGAAGAGACACCCACATAACATCTGGCTGTGAAAATCAATGGGCATTCTGCTCACCATGGAGAGACAGTCTGCTAGAGGCATTGACACCCTCTTAAAGGGCCAGTGCACAAAATCTTGTTTGCAGTCACTTACTATGGGCTTCAGCTTAGCAAAGATGGAGGAGACTAGTCATGTGAGGAGAGACTGGGGCTTGTGGCACTGAGGAGAGAGCTGAGGGACAGCCACCACAATACCTGTGCTGACTCACTGTCCCACATCACAGACCCCATCTTTCTTGGATGGAGAAATCTCCTACGTGCAGCACCAGCCTGTGGGAATGTAATAGCCCTGCCTTCTGTACTCCCTGTCATCCCACCCTGCAGAGCTCTTGCCCTGCTGAGGAGTCAGCAACCTGTGCCAGGGTGTAGAGGTCAATAACTGAGTTGTGTAGCTTTGGGACAGGGGCCATTCTCCCACTTTCCCATGAACCTGACTGGCACCTCTCCCTCACAGAACACCTGCTAGCCTTACACTCTGGGCTCCCAGTGGTCTCACCCTGCTGAGATCTGGCTCCTGGGAGAATTTGTGACAGAATGAGTTGTGTGGCTCTAGAATGGGGGCTATTTTTCCTTCACACGCCTGACTAGTGCAGAGCCCTCTCTTCACACAGCCAAATCTTGCTCTGTTTGGGTCTAATATGCTTTGCTGACTCCACCGTGATGACTCCCTAAGACCCTGCCCAACTATAAAGGATTGCAAGCACCCAGCAGGTGGCAACTAAACTTGGTATACCCTGGTTTGTCTCAGACCCAGTACTGGCTCTCAGTTTGAACCTGTATCAATCTGGTGAACACCACTCATCACTACCTGTTGACTCACTGAGAATGTATCTCATTCAACTTGACAACCATCAGAGGCTTTTTCATTGACTGAGCCTAACAGGAAACAAGCAGGTGGAGGAAAATCTCATGGTGCCTTGGGACTTTTGCTGACCTGCCCCCAGGCCCAGTGCTAGTAAAAGCCAGCCTTGGTTTGCAGCTTGATCCTTCCTGAACACACTTAGGTGCAGCAGAGGTAGCCATAAACTGCATCGCACTGTAGCTTTAAGCAGGTTGACAGGGCCAGTCACAGGCAGCTACTGATATGGGTGTACACCAGAGTCCCTCCTGAGTCCCAGAACCAACACACAAGGTGAGAAACTTCAGATAACATCAGAACAGGATCCAATAAGCTTCACAAACAGCATATCCAAAGGAAGATCTTCGCTTACACCAGAATCTGCTGAGGCAAATTCTGCTTCATGTGGTCAGCACCTGCACAGCAGCTCATACACTGTGGTTGAGGTTGATGCTCACAGTAAGCTAGCCTGAAGGTTGACCATATGCACAAATGGACCAATAACAATCAAGACTCAATGATAATAGGAAGGCCCAGATAACCCACACAAAGGACATTCCTGAAGCACCCAACTCAGGTGATCAAGGAGACTCACCACTAGGTCAACAGGTTACCTACTACACAAGGGCACCCCACCAAGACTGGGAATCATAGCAGATGTACCTAATAAATAGAAACAAACACAAAGAGGTAGTCAGAATGGGAAGACAAACACCCCTAAATGAAAGAACAGGAGAAATCTCGAGAAAAAAGAGCTAAATGAAATGGATGAAAGCAATGTATCAGATGTAGAGTTCAACAAAAATGGTTATAAACATGCTTAAGGAACTTAGTGAGGCCTACAACAGTGTGAAAAAGACATAGAAATCATAAAAAAGAATGAGTCAGAAATGAAGAGCATACTATTTGAAAAGAAGACTTAACTAGAAGGAATAAACAGTAGGTTGCATGAAGCAGAGGATCAAATCAGTGATTTTGTATACAATGTAGCAGAAAACACCCAATTAGAACAGCAAAAAGAAAAAAAATATTTTTAAATGAGGACAGTTTAAAGGACATTTGAGTAATCATGAAGTGTAACAACATCTGCATCATTGGGATACCAGAATGAGAAGACATAGAGCAAGGGATCAAGAACCTATTTGAGGAAATAATGGCTGTAAGCTTCCTTAACCTGGTGAAGGAAAAAGACACACAAGTCTAGGAAACACAGAGTTCCAAACAAGATGAATCTAAAAAGGCACACACCAAAACACATCATAATTAAAATGCCAAATTTTATTTTTTTTCATTTTTTTTATTAATTTATTTTTGTTACAGATGTTTCTCCTTTTTCCCCCATTGACACTCTCCTCCCCATTCCCCCCACCCCATCCCCAGCTTTGTTGTCTATGTCCATTGGTTATGCATGCATGCATATAAGTTCTGTGGTTTATCTCTCCCCCCACCAAGCCCTCTTCTGAGGATTGTCAGTCTGTACCCTACTTCTATGACTCTGGGTCTATTTTGTTCATCAGTTTGTTTAGTTCATTATATTCCAGAAATAAGTGAGGTCATGTGATATTTGTCTTTCTCTGCTTGTCTTGTTTCGCTTAGCATAATACTTCCCAGGTCCCTCCATGTCGTCTTAAAGGATAAGAGATCTTTCTTTCTTACAACTGCATAGTACTCCATTGTGTATATGTACCACAGCTTTTTTTTTTTAAATCCTCACCCAAGGACATTTCTGCATTTATCTTCAGATAGAGTGGAAGGGAGAGAGGGAGGAAGAGAGAGAGAGAAACATCGATGTAAGAGAGACACATCGAGTGGTTGCCACCCATATGACCACAACTGGGGCCGGGGACAAACTACAACTGAGGTATGTGCCCTTAGCAGGAACCAAACCTGGGACTCTCCAGTCCATGGGCTGATGCTCTAACCACTGAGCAAAACAAGCCAAGGCTGTACCACAACTTTTTTATCCACTCATCTGCTGATGGACACTTGGGCTATTTCCAGATCTTAGCTATTGTAAATAGTGCTACTATGAACATAGGGGTACATTTATTCTTTCTAATTGGTGTTTCAGGCTTCTTAGGGTATACTCCTAGAAGTTGGATCACTGGGTCAAATGGCAGTTCAATTTTTAATTTTTTGAGGTAACACCATAGTGTTTTCCATAGTGGCTGCACCAGTCTGCATTCCCATCAGCAGTGTACTAAAGTTCCCTTTTCTCCACACCCTCTCCAGCACTTGTTTGATGATTTGTTGATGGTGGCCATTCTGACAGGTGTGAAGTAATACCTCACCATTGTTTTAATTTGCATCTCTCCGATGCTACCCATTCTTCTCAAACTATTCAAAAAAAATCCAAGAAGACAGGAGACTTCCAAACTCATTTTATGAGGCCAGCATAATCCTAATTCCAAAACCGGATAAAGACACTACAAAGAAAGAAAACTATAGGCCAATATCCCTGATGAACACAGATGCCAAAATCCTTAACAAAATATTAGCAAATTGGATCCAGCAATACATCAAAAAAATTATTCACCATGACCAAGTGGAATTCATCCCAGAGATGCAAGGATGGTACAATATTCACAAATAAATAATTGTGATACACCACATAAGCAAAATGAAAGATAAAAACCACATGATCATATCAATAGATGCTGAAAAGTCATTTGACAAAATCCAGCACCCATTTCTGATAAAAGCACTCAGCAATGTGGGAATAGAGGGATCATATCTCAACATAATAAAGGCTATATATGAAAAACCTACATCCAATATCTTACTCAATGGGCAAAAACTAAAAGCATTTCCCTTAAGAATGGGAAAAAGACAGAGATGTTCACTCTCACCACTCTTATTTAACATAGTACTGGAAGTCTTAGCCACAGCAATTAGACATGAAGAAAAAATAAAAGGGATCCAAATTGGAAAGGAGGAAGTGAAACTGTCATTATTTGCAGATGACATGATATTGTACATAGAAAACCCTAAAAACTCCATTAAAAATGTACTGGATTTAATAAATGAATTTGGCAAAGTAGCTGGATACAAAATTAGCATCAAGAAATTGACAACATTCGTATACACCAACAATGAACTCACAGAAAGAGAAACTAAAAAAACAATCCCATATACCACTGTGGCAAAAACATTAAGATACCTAGAGATAAACTTAACCAAAGAAGTAAGGCATCTCTTCACAGAAAACTACAGGTCATTGAAAAAAGAAATAGAGGAAGATATATAAAAAAAAAAGTAGAAGCATAAAGCATGTTCATGGATTGGAAGAATTAACATCATTAAAATGTCCATACTACCCAAAGGTATCTATAGATTTAATGCAATTCCCATCAAAATAGCAACAATATACTTCACAGAACTAGAACAAATACTCCAAAAGTTTATATGGAACCAAAAAAAGACCCCGAATAGCTACAGAAATCTTGAAAAAGAAGAACAAAGTAGGAGGAATCACAATATCAGATATCAGGTTATACTACAAAGCCACTGTAATCAAAACAGCCTGGTACTGGCACAAGAACAGGTAGATAGATCAATGGAACAGAACAGAGAACCCAGAAATTTACCCAAGATAATATGCTCAATTAATATTTGACAAATATGGAAAGAGCATACAGTGGAGTAAAGACAGCCTCTTTAATAAATGGTGTTGGGAAAATTGGACAGCTACATGCAAAAAAAATGAAGCTAGACCACCAACTTATACCATACACAAGAATAAACTCAAAATGGATAAAAGACATAGATGTGACTTGTGAATCCATAAACATCCTAGAAGAAAATGCAGGCAACAAAATTTCAGACATCAAACGCAGCAGAATTTTCACTGATACAACACCTAAAGCAAGAGAAACAAAGGAAAAAATGAACACATGGGAGTACATCAAACTAAAAAGCTTCTGCACAGCAAAAGAAACAGCCATCAAATTGCCAATGATATATCAGAGAAGGGGTTAATTTCCAAAATATATAGAGTACCCACACAACTCAACAAAAGAAAGACAAAGAACCCAGTTAAAAAATGGGCAGAGGCCCTAAAGAGACACCTCTCTAAACAGGACATACAAATGGCCAAGAGACATATGAGAAAATGCTCAACGTCACTAAAACGCCAAAGTTTAAAGACAAAAAACAATCTTAAAAGCAGCAAGAGAAAGACAGTCAGTTACCTACAAGGAAGCTCCCATAAGACTTTCAGCTGATTTATTAACAGAAACACTTCAGGCCAGAAGATATTGGCATAAAATATTCAAAGTGATGAAAAGCAAGAACCTACAACCAAGACTACTTTACCCAGCAAGGCTATCATTTAAAATTTAAGGAGAAATAAAGAGCTTCCCAGACAAGAAAAAGCTAAAGGAGTTTGTTACCAACAAATCAGTTTTACAGAAAATGTTAAGGGTCTTCTTTAAGAAGAAGAAAATAATTTTAAAAAGAGGAACATAGGCCAGTCAGTGTGGCTCAGGGGTTGAGCATCTACCCATGAACCAGGAGGTCACTGGTTTGATTCCCCATCAGGGCACATGCCCAGGTTGTGAGCCAAATCCCCAGTGGAGGGCATGCAGGAGGTGGCCAATTGATGTTCTCTCTCATCAATGTTTCTGTCTCTCTCTCCCTCTCCCTTCCTCTCTCTAAAATAAATAAAAAAAGTTAAAAGAGGAACATAGTTAAAAGAATAAAATGGCAATAAATACATACCTATCAATAATCATTTTCCATGTAAGTGGCTTAAATGCTCTAATCAAAAGTCATGGGTAGTAGAATGGGTAAGAAAACAAGACCAATCTATATGCTGTCTACAAGAGACCCACCTGAGAATGAAAGATACACACAGACTGAAAGTAAGGGGATGGAAACAATATTCCATGCAAATGGGAACAAAAAATAGTTAAAGTAGCAATACTTATATCTGACAAAATACTTTTAAAAAGGCTATAGTAAGAGACAAAAGAGGACACTATATAATGATAAAGGGAACAACCCAACGAGAGGATATAACCCTTGTAAACATTTATGTACCCAATATAGGAGCAGCTAAATATATAAAGAAAATCTTGTTGGACATAAAGGGAGAGATTGACAGTAATATAGTCATAGTAGGGGATTTTAATGCAATATTGATGTCAATGGATAGATCCACCAGACACAAAATCAGCAAGGAAATGGTGGCTTTAAATGACACACCTAATCAAATAGATTTAATTAACATCTTCAGAGAATGTCACCCCAAAGCAGCAGAATATACATTCTTTTCAAGGATACATAGAACATTTTCTAGGATAGACCATGTATTGGCACACAAAACAAATCTCAATGAATTTAAGAAGACTGAAATCATATCAAGCCTCTTCTCTGACCATAATTGTATGAAACTAGTCATCAATCCTAAGAAAAAACTGAAAAACACACAAAGACATGGAGGTAAAATAATATGTTAATAAACAATAAATAGGTTAACAATAAGATCAAGGAAGAAATCAAAAGATACTTCGAAACAAATGAAAATGAGAACAACAAATCCACATCTATAGGACATAGAGAAAACAGTCCAAAAAGGAAAATTCATAGCATTACAGGCCTATCTCAAGAAACAAGAAAATTCTCAAGTAAACAATATAACTTTACACTTAAAAGAATTTGAAAAAGAACAACAAAGCCCAAAGTGAGTAGAAGAAAGGAAATATTAAGATCAGAGCAGAAATAAACATAATAGAGTAAAAAAATAAATAAAAAGGATGAATGTAATTAAGAGATGGTTCTCTGAAAAGATAAACAAGATTGACAAACCTTTAACCAGACTCATCAAGAAAAAAAGAGAGAGGACCTGAATAAATAAAATCAGAAATGAAAGAGGAGAAGGAACAACTGACACACAAAATATACAAAGGATGGTAAGAAATATTACAAACAACTATATGTCAACAAATTGGACAACCTGGATGAAATGAATAAATTCCTAGAAACATAGAATCTTCTAAAACTGAATCAGAAAGAATCAGAATCTGGGTAGATAGATAGATTACAATTCATGAAATTAAAGCAGTATTCAAAAAACTCCAAACTAAAGATGGCTTCACCGGCAAATTTTACCCAACACTGAAAGAAGAACTAACACCTATCCTTCTCAAACTGTTCCAATACATTCAAGAGGAGGGAAGACTCTCAAACTCTTTTTATGAGGTCAGCATTATCCTAATTCCAAAACCAGATAAAGACACTACTAAGAAAGAAAATTATAGGCTAATATCCCTGATGAACATAGATTTAAAATTCTCAACAATTTATTAACAAACCAGATCCAGCAATACATTAAAAAGATCATACACCATGATCAAGTGGAATTTATTCTGGGAATGCAAGTTGTTACAATATTGCAAATCAATAAAAGAAATAAAAGAAAAAATACCCAGGAATAAATTTAACCAATGATGTAAAAGTCCTCTACTCGAAAAATTATAAGACTGATGAAAGAATTTGAAGAAGGTACAAATAAGTGGAGGCATTTACCATGTTCCTGAATTGAAAGAATTAACATAATAAAAATGTCCATACTACTCAAAGCAATCTATAGATTCAACACAATTCCTATCAAGATACCAACAGCATATTTACTAGAACTAAAAAAATATATATTAAAAATTTATATGGAACCCCAAAAGACTCCAAATAACCACAGCAGTGTTGAGTTAAAAAAAAAAAAATGGAGGAATACTGCTACCTGATATCAAATTACACTACAAGCCCATAGTAATCAAAACAGCATGGTACTGGCATAAAAACAGGCATATAGATTAATGGAACAGAATAGATAGCCCAGAAATAAACCCATGCCTTTATTGTCAATCAATATTTGATAGAGGAGACAAGAAAATGAAATAGAGTAAAGATAGTCTGTTCAATAAATGGTGTTGAGAAAATTAGACAAATGTGTGCAAAAATAAATAAAAAAATAAAACTAGAACACCTTCTTACACCATACACAAGAATAAACTCAAAATGGATTAAATACTTAAATATTACACACGAAACCATGAAAATTCTAGAAGCAAACATAGTAAAATTTTGGACATTTCTTGTAGCAATATGTGTTCTGATATACCTCCTTGAGCAAGGGAAACAAAAGAAAAAATAAACTAATGGGATACATCAAACTAAAATGTTTTTGCACAGCTAAGAAAACCATCAACAAAATGAAAAGATAAGCCACTGAATGGAAAAACATATTCACTAATGATACATCTGATAAGGGATTAATATCCAAAATGTATAAAGAACTTATAAAACTCAGCACCAAAAAAAACAAACAATCCAATTAAAAAATGGGCAAAGGACCTGAATAGACACTTCTCCAAAGAGGTCATTTAGATGACCAATAGACATTTGAAAAGATACTCAACATCACTATTTATCAGAGAAATGCAAAATAAAACCCCAGTGAGATATCACCTTGCACCAGTTGGAATGGCTATCATCAATAAATCAACAAACACCAAGTGTTAGTGAGGATTTGGAGAAAAATGAACCCGCATGCACTGTTTGTTGGTGAGAATGAAGATTGATGCAGCCACTGTGGAAAGAGGTATGGAGTTTCCTCAAAAGTTAAAAATGGAACTGCCTTGTGACCCAGCGATTCCACTTCTGGGAATATATCCAAAGAGACCTAAAACACTAATTTGAAAAATTATATGTACCCCTTTGTTCATTGTAATGTTATTTACAATAGGCAAGGTTTGGAAGCAGCCCAATTGTCCATCAGTAGATGACTGGATAAAAAAGCAGTGGTATATTTACACAATGGAATATTATGCAGCTTTAAGAAATAAGGAAATCTTACTTCTTGCAACAGCATGGATGGACCCAGAGATTATTATGCTTAGTGAAATAATCCAGTCAGAGAAAGACAAGTACTATGTGATTTTAGTTATATGTGGAATCTAATGACCAAATTAAACTAACAAACAAAATAGAAACAGATTCATAGATACAGAGAATAGACCAACTGCTATCAGATGGGAGGGGCGTTGTGGGGCTGGGTGAAAAAGATGAAGGGACTGAGAAAAAAAATCCCATAGATCTCGACATTATTGGATTATCAGAGAGAAAGGGAGATGGGGTGGTAGAACAGGTAAATGGGGGATAAGTTTTGATGGAAGGAGACTTGACTTGGTGTGGTGAACACACAATACAATATACAGATGATGTATTATAGAACTGCAAAAAATAAAAATAAAACTGCAAAAACAATATCAAAAGCTGCCCTTCGAGTCAATATTAGAATAAATACACAAATTCAATGAAATATTAGAATGATATATTTAGGCTTTTTAATGTTTGTTGCAGCTGTAGGTATCAAAGGCTAAAATTTCATTTCGTGTTATTATTTCTTTGTCTCCTGTTTTCTTGGGTTTCCATAGCGACTCCTTAAAAAGGGTCTGAGCTTTGCAGTTCTATTAGTTGTAATTTACTGTTATTGTGCAGGGGCCCTATCAATGTAGCAGTAAGATGCTGAGTGAGGGGAATCTTTCTAGTCCTATGATTACATACCAGTTTTTTAGTGAGCCTATGCCCTGCACTGACTTTCACAAGTACTTCTAAACTCTATCCCCCACCACTCTGTGCTTAGGTGACAGGAAGGCCAGAGGGGGCTGTAGTTGGGTATTTTCCTTCCTCCAGGTCAGTTAGGTCATGGTAAAGGGTTTTCCTTGAAGACAGGCCTTTCTTTTTTCATTTTTTTTAAGAGGCAGGGAGGGAGAGAGACAGACAGAGAGAAACATCAATATGATAGAGCCACATCAACTGGTTGCCTCCCACACTACCCGACCAGGGCCAGGGATGAACTGCAACCAAGGCACATGCCCTTGACTGGAATCAAACCCGCAACTCATTGGTCCGAGGGCCAATGCTCTCTCTAACCACTGAACCAAACTGGCCAGGGAAAGACAGGCCTTTCTTAAGAAGAGTGGAGAGCTCTGGATATATTTCAAAATGATTACTTTCCCTTCTCCCTGCCAGAAGCAGTAGGGGATTTTCTTCTGATCTTCACCTGAGAATCTGGAGGTAAAATCTACAAAATTGTGAAGTTTACCCAAACTAAGCCTCCAGTAATTTATCAATTATAGTTTAGGTGGTTCTACCTAAAAGCTGCAGGCTTCTGGTTCCATAGTTGTGATTATCAGTATCTGCTTGTCTCTTTTTAGTTTTTGTTGCACTGGTTTGCCCTGTGACCTCAATTTTCAGGTGGATCTGGGAAGAGTTGTTGACTTTCCCATTTGTTCAGCTTTTTTCTTTGTGTGAGAACAAGAGTAACAACTTCCAAGATCTTAACATGACAGGCCAGAAACCAGAAGTCAGAGTGATAGATTTATATCTAAACCTAGAGGTGACAGTAGTCCTGATATAGCCTAACCACATCCAAGAAATGGAGTTCAGCTGTAATTACCTCACTTGAAAGAATATATCCAAAACATATCCAAAGAATGGTGAGAGGAAAATAAAACCGTGCACAAATAAAAATGATTGAAAATTGGTCTGAATAAACATCAATGCCACACTAGTTTTGCCACTCAGGAAATTTATCTTCTATTTTAGTGTCACCACTTTCCAAATCTAGATTTCTAAAATACATATAGTACACTGACAATTTTTTGTTACTTACATGTAAATTGTGAAGTTATTTCTAATGAGGTGCCAGGAATTTTGCCATAGAAACAGAATATTCAGTAATCTCCAGCCACTGTTGGTAGTAATTCAGTAAGCATATCCTTTCTCATAGATAATGATGATGATATAATTTGGTAAAATAAAAGTACTATGATTCACCTGCCATGGAATTGGTGTCTCAGAAAAAAACAAGAAATAGATATTTCCCTTGAGTAAAGATGATTCAAAGTCAGTAAAAATTTCCCACAAAGGAAACATCAGACCCAGACAACCTCACAAAGTAGTTCTACCACACATTCAAGGAAAAAATAATTTCAGTTTTTCATAACACTCTTCCAAGAGAATAGAGAGAGACTACATCCCATCTCATTTCATGAGTCAAGCATTTTGATGTTCAAACCTGACCAAAATACTCAAATTAATAAAAATTACACAACTATACTCTTGAAAAAAATGCAAAATATTAGTAATTAAATAAAATATTAGCCATCTGTGTATAGAAATATGTAAGAAATTAATATATCTTGAGTACAGTAAATTTGTCCCAGAAATGCAGTGTTGGTTTCATAATAGAAAATCAATTAATATAACTTATCACACTATTAAAGGGAGAAAGACACATGATTATCTTAATAGATATAGAAAAAAGACATTTTTAAAAATTCAGTATTCATACACGATTTAAAAAAATTTTTAGCAAATTAGGAAAAGCATAAAAATTCATTAATTTTATAAAAGGTAGATAAAAGCACATAAACAAAAAATGTAAACATTAAACTTAAAGATGTAATGTTGATCCCTGGCCGGTTTGGCGCAGTGGTTAGAGCGTCAGCCTGCAGACCAATGAGTCGTGGGTTTGATTCCAGTCAAGGGCATGTACTGTGGTTGCAGTTCGGTTCGTCCAGGGCCCTGGTCTGGTCGTGGAGAAGGCAACCAGTCGATGAGGCAACCAGTCAATGTGTCCCTCTCACGTCGATGTTTCTCTTTCTTTCCCTTCCTCCCACTCTATCTGAAGATAAATAGAAGAAAAAAAAAAAAAGATGTAATATTGAAGGCATTTTTCTTTAAGATCAGGAAAAAGTGAAGAATGCCCATTACCATCACTCCTATTCAACCACTGACTGTGGTATCTAGCTAGTACAATAGTGTAGAGAAAGGAAAGAAATAGGAAGGAAAAGTCTAATTTGTGCAGGTACAATGTTGATCATTGTAGAAAATCGAAAAAAAATTATAGAAATAGTTTTAATAGATTTAAAAAGTTTTGGCAAGTTTTCTTAATATAAAATCAATACATAAAAGTCAGTTGTATTTCTATATCAGGAACAAGATATTTTCAGTGGCAACTAAAAATATAAAAATACCTAGGGATAGTCCTATCAAAATGTATGCAAACCCTGAATAGAGCAAATTATGAAATTTTGATGAAACCCATTAAGGATTACTTAAACAAGTGGAGAGAAATAATCTGTTTCTGTAAAGACTCGATTTTGCCTATCTTAAACTATAGATTCAGTGAACTTCCAAAAAAAAAAAAAATCCCAAGGTGGCTATAGAGGGCAGTGTGGAGCAATATCTGTCAATAGGAAGTGGTAGAGGACATGGAACTGGATTCTGAAGGTGCTGGGTCAAGGGTCAGGTCATAAAATTGGATGAGACAGTTGTTTTGTGTTGTTTTGTGTGTGTGATTTTTTTTTTTTAATTTGGAAGCACTTTTCTACCTTATATGGTTTAATCCCTTAGCAAGGACTCCAGGGGACAATGTTAACACACTACTAGGATAGTTTTTGGATGCCTGGAAAAACCAATAGCACCCACTAAGTAAAGCAGAAGTGCCAAAATTGCCAAGGAAGGGAGTGGAGGAAAGGATCAAAAAGTTCACAGAAGCAAACATTTAAACATGAATACAGTATATCAGGCCAAAAAACTTATTAGCTGACTATATTCTACAGAAGGGCCTGGAGGACATTCCATTTATTAGAACAATAAAAAATGTGCTGGCGAGGCAGTCACCAGCATCACTGAGAAATTCTTTTCTCTAAGCTTGGAACTGTCATTAGGACTGAGCTCATAGGTAGAATGGAGGTGATCCCATAACAATAGAGGGCAGGAGGTTGGCCTTAACCATTATAATGGAGGTGAACACAGCTATTACAAGCAATGGCAGTTTAGAGTGGCAGCCAGGAGCAGCTATGGAGATATTTAATGGAAAATAATCTTCCAAAGAGCCCAAGGAATGGACATTTATTTTCCTGACTCAGATCCATTGGGCTTAAGCAGAAGCTGAGTGAGAAGAAGATAGGATCCTTCAACATCACAGCATTCATGGTGTTTTCTTAGTGTTTCCACTAAGAAAACAGCTAGATTTTGTCCTAGCCCTTTCTCAAAGGATATAAAAAGTCATTTACCAGTGGGGAAAAGGGAAAACCCAAACACATTGAGGACTGTTGGGTAGACGGACCAAGTCAACCCGAAGTGGCAAATGGTCCTCCTTTTAGGATGAAGACATGTAAAAGTGAAGTAATAAAAGGAATCTTGACCCAGGTATACTTCACAGAGTATCCACTGAGTCCATGAATCCAGTCAGTGGTCATTTTCTCAGCACTGCATTTAAAATTAAAACAGTATACTTGATAGCTAGCATAATCTTCATATTTATTTCTTGATCTGTAGAATGATACCTGTCCCAGTGGGAAAGTCCAGGTTGAAGTCTCTCAAAGTTCTCTCCTTCCCCAAGCCCAGATAGTAAACTACAAACAATATTGCATCTTGGAGTTGAGGGGTGAATGCCAGAGTTGAGTGATAGCTTTAGAGTCCTAAAGTGGGCAGAGGTGATGGTCTTCACCATATACCCATTTAATTCATCTGTGGGGCTCCTGAAAATGATATGGATATTGGTGGATGACAGTGATCCACCGGAAGCTCAACCAAGGGGTACCCTCCATCACAGTTACTGTGCTAGATAAAGTATCTTTGCTAGAGCAGGTTAACACAGCCTAAGGTATATGATATCTTTAATTCACATAACATCCATCAGAGAGCATTCATCAAGTAAGAAAGGCTAAACAGCCAAATAGTGCAAATAATTGATCACAGCCAGCCTCTGCCATTGGTCACCTCAATGCTAGCACAATTGGCTCAAGAATAAAGTAGTTGCAGTGGCAGAAATGGAGGTTGTGCGTGGGTCCAACAACAATTGTTCTTACTCACCAAGGCTAATATAGCTACTGCTACTACCAGATCTCCAACTTCCAGCAACAGAGCAATCCTGAGTCACACTCAATTTAAAATATCCCTCAAGGAGAGTAAGCTGTCACTTACATTGGACCTATTGTGGGTCGAATTGTGTCCCCCAAAAAGATACATTTAAGTCCTAACTCTTGGTATTTGTGAATGTGACCTTGTTTAGAAATAGGATCTTTGAACATGTAATTGAAGTATACGTTAAGATGAGGTGGAGTAGAGTGAGCTTTTAATCCGATATGACAGGTATCCTTATAAGAAGAGCAGAAGAGATACAGAGATAGACACACAGAGAGGAGAATGTCATGTGAAGACACAAACACATGAGATAACATGGCCATGTGACAACAGAGGCAAAGATGGGAGTTATAAACTAAACTAAAAAGCACAAAGGATTATGGGCAACCACAAGAAGTTAGGAGAGAGCGCATGGCCTTGCCAACACATTGATTCTAGACTTCTAACCTACATGATTGTGAGAGAATAATTTATTGTTGTTTTAAGCCATCCAGTTTGTGGTAGTTTGTTAGCCCTAGGAAACTAATATAGGACCATTTTCACTCTTGGCATGGGCAGTGATTTATCTCATCTAGAATTGATATATATTATGCATATAGTTGCCTTTCCTGCCTGCAGGACTTTGGGCAGCATAACTGAAGTCCTACAGTGTTTCAGCAACACAGACTACTACTTAACATTGTCTTGGACCAAGGGCCCCAGTTTATAACAAAGATGGTACAGCAGTAGATACATGCCCATGGGATCCATGGGTCCTATTTCAAAATACACTATTGAGAATATACTGACCTGAGAGAGCTCTTGAATGGTCTTTGAAGGTATAGCTGAGGCAGCAATGTAAAGATGATACCTTGAAAAGATGGGATGCCATCCTCCAGGATATATCTCTGCAACCTGTAGGTCTAGAGCTCCTGGTTCCCAGTAGGGGAGTGTTTCCACTAAGAAAACAGCTAGATTTTGATTGAACTTTAAACTATGGCTACTTCCCAGTCCCTGAAGATCTCTTGGATCAAGAGAACAGAAGATAAGAATAGAAGATAATTTACTATGCTTATCTTCGGAGGGGGGGGGGCACCTGGGTGAATCACTATATCATCTCTTGCAACTTCCTTGTCCAATTTTGACAGTAAGTGGACAAGTACAGGAACTATGTCATAAGGACATGATAATCAGAGTCTCAGGTCTTTAGGGATAAGAAGCTGGGTCATGCCTTTTGTAAGTCATCTAGATTAGCAGAGGCGCTAGTGAAGGGTGAGAGGAATCTATAAAAGATGATGGGGAAGGGGAATTATGAGTTACATCCTTGAGTAACTTAAGCACTCACTTGAGTAATTAGCACAATATATAGTTAATTTCACTAGCCTTCCTCTTGTGAATGTCCCCAGAAAAGAGAACAAGCAGAATCCTGAAGGAGCTCAACTATAGTGGATGCTGTAGCGCACCACCTCAATCCACCAGGGCACTCATTCCTCAAACCACCAGGAATATTGACTGCTGACAGTTTATAGTTGACTCTTTATATAAGAATTGCTTTTGACTGAAGGGAGCTGCCTTACCCAATGTTACTTCCTTTGCATAAGTAATCCACATGCAACATTTGGTAGGTGTGCGGGTTAAAAGGTCTGGTCCCTTTAACTCAATTTGGGACATCTCTGATGAACATGCACCACAGTTAAACCTTTCCCTTTGCCCAATCCTGCTTGTCTCACTCCTTCTCAGGTATTGATTGCAAGGACATGGATTCCTGCATGTGAATCTCCATCTCAGAGTCCATTTTCCAGGGAACCCAAGCCAAGACAAGGTGGAACTTGAGAAACTGATCCTAAAATTTATAAGAAATTGCAAAAGTCCAAGAATAGTCAAGAAACTCCTAAAGAAGAACAAAGTTGGGAAATGGGTGATGGTATTGGGGGAGACTGCACTATCAGCTATCAAAATTATAAAAATGTAGGAAGACAATAAACTTTTGCTACAGAAATAGATAAATTACTAATGTAGAAGAATAGAGAACTGGACATAGACCAAACACACATGAAAATTTGTCATGAGATCTTTGAAGGAAAGAGGAACTGTTTAGTAACTGTATTATGAGAATTCACTGTCATACTATATACAAAAATAAAATACAAATGGATTAATGATTTACATGTAGAAGACAAAACTATAAAACTTTCAGATGACAATATAGGAGAATATCTTTATGGCATCAGGTAAGGAAGAATATCCTAAACAAGACACAAGAAAAACATAAACCATAAGGGAATGATTAATAAGTTTGATATGTTAAAATTAAGAACCTCTTGTCTTTAAAAGTCACCATAAACAAAGTGAAAAAATAATTCTCAAGCTAGAGGAATATATTTGAATTCATACAACTACAATTGATTCATATTTAGAATATATAAATAAACCCTGCAGACCAATAAGAAAAACTAAAACCTCCATTTTTGAAAAAGACACGAACAAGTATCTTTTACAACATTAATATAAATCTTTTAAAAACAACTTGTAAAAAACTGAGAAGTCTCTAAAACTTCATATCACCCAGACATATACAAATTCAGTCAGGAAAGGTGTTTGCTGGTTTTCAGACTCTGGATATAGTCTACCACATATATTTTGTTCATCTATGTAAATTTCTTTATATTTCCCCAGTGATTTAAATTCTCACTAAAAGCTCATCAAAATAGATTCCTAACATATTATTTAACTGTTAAGCAAAATTTGCTTTCATTTCAACTACATATTTAAGGACAATTCCTAAAAATTTAAATTAATAAAAAATTAATCAAAGTTCTTAGTCTTTAATTATATTGATTAATTAAAATTCAACTGTGCTTAAGAAGCATACACACATATGTTTGTGTAATAGCTGTGAAAGTGTATTTTATATGTTTATATATTATAAATATTATAATTTATTTTTGAAAATCAGCCCAGAGGGAATTCCTGACACAAGAGATTTGAAGTATGGTATAAACTACCGAGGAAATAGCAACTAGAGAGTATTTGACCATAACCCTGTCACCTCCCATTAGAAATATCCAATAGGTTACACATGTCCTGCCTTTCCTCTCACACTCAATTCTTGCCAGGTCCACTGACATTTAGCATCTTTTCTAGCAGAGTACCAACTCTCTATCCCAATTCTTTTCCACAGAGTGCTCCTGGAAACCACTATCAGTTCTTCAGAGTTGGCAAAATAAATGAAACTTACTTCCTATCTCTACTCTAGACCAAGCAGCATAATAAAATACACATTTTTAATTATGTCTTTCAGGAATATTCTGCTCTTACAAACAACAGACACAAAGTACTTTCTCTCGTCCATGAGCATTCCTATTTGCAATCTTAAGCACCAAACTCTTAAGGACTCTGAAGGAACACTAGCACATACTGCCATCTTCTAATGTTAGAAGAGTTTATTTTTATAAAAACCAATTTTATTTTTAGTCCTACTCACTTTAGTCACTGTAACCAAAATTATGTAAACTTTCTAAATAGACTAAATATTCTAAAAATACAGTAAAACATCAGCCTCCACACCAAGTAAGTCACAATATGGGTGTCTGACCGAAACCCACAAAATGAGAATGGTGGGAAGGTCACTTATCAAACTACAGTGACTATAACATGCTCCCATCACTGTGTCAAAAACAAAGGCAACCAAATGGCTGTTATTACTCAAAGCAATTCCATTATCTTTGGGAAAGCATTTTACCCTTGCATACCTGTAAATGCTTATCCTATTAGACTTACAATTTAAGTTCATTAATTATATCAATGTGTCTTTTGAACATTATTCCATACTTTGAAACATAGTGTAACTATTTCCAACTTTGTAACTATACTTTTTTTTTTTTTAGGGTTTTATAGCTGCCTTTTTCTTTTCTTTTCTTTTCTTTTTTTATTAAATTATTTTTGTTACAGATGTTTCTCCTTTTTCCCCCTTTGTCACCCTGCTCCCCCTCCCTCCCTGCCCTGTCCCCAGTTTTGTTGTCCATGTCCATTGGTTATGAGTACATGCGTACAAGTTCTGTGGTTCATCGCTCCCCTCCCCCACCCTCTCTTCTGGCAATTGTCAGTCTGTACCCTACTTCCACGTCTCTGGGACTACCCTGTTCCTCAGACTGTTATGTTCATTATATTCCAGAAATAAGTGAGATCATATGGTATTTGTCTTTCTCTGCTTGGCTTGTTTCACTTAGGATAATAGTTTCCAGGTCCTCCCATGTCGTAGCAAAGGATAAGAGATCATTCTTTCTTACAGCTGCATAGTAATCCATTGTGTATATGTACCACAGCTTTTTTATCCATTCGTCTACTGATAGACACTTGGGCTGTTTCCAGATCTTAGCTATTGTAAATAGTGCTGCTATGAACATGGGGGTACATATATTCTTTCTGATTGGTGTTTCAGGCTTTTTGTTACAGATGTTTCTCCTTTTTCCCCCATTGACACCCTCCTCCCCATGCCCCCCGCCCCATCCCCAACATTGTTGTCCATGTCCATCAGTTATGCGTACATGTATATAAGTTCTGTGGTTTATCTCTTCCCTCCCCCCCACCTCTTCTGAGGGTTGTCAGTCTGTACCCTACATCCACGTCTCTGGGTCTACCCTGTTCCTCAGATTGTTATGTTCATTATATTCCACAAATAAGTGAGATCATGTGATATATGTCTTTCTTTCCTTGGGTTGTTTCACTTAGGATAATACTTTCCAGGTCCACCCTGGCCGGTCTGGCTCAGTGGTTAGAGCGTCAGTCTGCGGACCAGAGAGACCAGGATTCGGTTCCCGCTAAGAGCATGTACCTCGATTGCAGTTTGTCCCCGGCCCTGGTTGGGGTCGTGTGGGTGGCAAACAGTCAATGTGTTTCTCTCACATCGACATTTCTCTCTCTCTCTCTTCCTCCCTCTCTCTCTCTCACTCTATCTGAAGATAAATGCAAAAATGTCCACGGGTGAGGATAAAAAAAATAAATAAATAATCTCCAGGTCCCTCCATGTTGTCTCAAAGGATAAGAGATCTTTCTTTCTTACAGCAGCATAGTACTCCATTGTGTATATGTACCACAGCTTTTTTATCCATTCGTCTACTGATGGACACGGGCTGTTTCCAGATCTTAGCTATTGTAAATAGTGCTGCTATGAACACGGGGGTACAAATATTCTTTCTGGTTGGTGTTTCAGGCTTCTTAGGGTATATTCCTAGAAGTGGGATTACTGGGTCAAATGGCAGTTCAATTTTTAACTTTTTGAGGTAGCACCATAGTGTTTTCCACAGAGGCTGCACCAGTCTGCATTCCCACCAGCAGTGTACTAGAGTCCCCTTTTCTCCACACCCTTGCCAACACTTGTTGTTTGATAATCTGTTGATGGTGGTCATTCTGACAGGTGTGAGGTGATACCTCATAGTTGTTTTAATTTGCATCTCTCTGATGATTAGTGACATTGCGAATTTTGTCATATGTCTCTTGGCCATTTGTGTGTCCTGTTTGGAGAGGTGTCTATTTAGGTCCTCTGCCCATTTTTTAATTGGGTTCTTTGTCTTCCTTTTGTTGATTTGTATGAGCACTCTATATACTTTGGAAATTAACCCCTTATCTGATGCATCATTGGCAATTATGGTCTCCCATATAGTGGGATCCCTTTCCATTTTGATGGTTGTTTCTTTTGCTGTGCAGAAGCTTTTTAGTTTGATGTTGTCCCATGTATTCATTTTTTCCTTTGTTTCTCTTGCCTTAGGTGTTGTATCAGTGAAAATTCTGCTGCATATTATGTCTGAAATTTTGTTGCCTGCATTTTGTTCTAGAATTTTTATGGATTCACGAGTCACATTTAAGTCTTTTATCCATTTTGAGTTTATTCTCGTGTATGGTGTAAGTTGGTGGTCTAGCTTCATTTTTTTGCAAGTAGCTGTCCAATTTTCCCACCACCATTTATTGAAGAGACTGTCTTGACTCCACTGTATGCTCTTGCCACATTTGTCAAATATTAATTGAGCATATTGTCTTGGGTCAATTTCTGGGTTCTCTATTCTGTTCCATTGATCTATGTGCCTGTTCTTGTGCCAGTACCAGCCTGTTTTGATTACAGTGGCTTTGTAGTATAACCTGAAATCTGGTAATGTGATCCCTCCTACTTTCTTCTTCTTTTTCAAGATTGCTGTAGCTATTCAGGGTCTTTTTTGGTTCCATATAAACTTTTGGAGTGTTTGTTCTAGTTCTGTGAAATATGTCGTTGGTATTTTGATGGGGATTGCATTGAATCTATAGATTGCTTTGGGTAGTACAGACATTTTATTGATGTTAATTCTTCCAATCCATGAACAAGGTATATGTTTCCACTTTTTTATATCTTCCTCTATTTCTTTTTTCAATGTCCTGTAGTTTTCTGTGAAGAGGTCCTTTACTTCTTTGGTTAAGGTTATCCCTAGATATCTTAATTTTTTGGTGCAATGGTAAATGGGATTGTTTTTTTAGTTTCTCTTTCTGTGATTTCATCATTGGTGTATAAGAATGCCATCGATTTCTTGACGTTAATTTTGTATCCTGCTATTTTGCCAAATTCCTTTATTAAGTCTAGTAGATTTTTGATGGAGTCCTTAGGGTTTTCTATGTACAATATCATGTTATCTGCAAATAATGACAGTTTCACTTCCTCATTTCCACTTTGGATCCCTTTTATTTTTTCTTCATGTCTAATTGCTGTGGCTAAAACTTCCAGTACTATGTTAAATAAGAGTAGTGAAAGTTGGCATCTCTGTCTTGTTCCCGTTCTTAAGGGGAATGCTTTTAGTTTTTGCCCATTGAGAATGATGTTGGCTATAGGTTTTTCATATATAGCCTTTATTGTGTTGAGATATGAACCCTCTATTCCCACATTGCTGAGCATTTTTATCAGAAATGGATGCTGGATTTTGTCAAGTGGTTTTTCAGCATCTATTGATATGTTCATATGGTTTTTATCTCTCATTTTGTTTATGTGGTGTATCACATTTATTGATTTGCAAATATTGTACCATCCTTGCATGCTTGGGATGAAACCCACTTGGTCATGATGAATAAATTTTTTGATGTATTGCTAGATCCGATTTGCTAATATTTTGTTAAGGATTTTGGCATCTGTGTTCATCAGGGATATTGGCCTATAGTTTTCTTTCTTTGTAGTGTCTTTATCCGGTTTTGGAATTAGGAATATGCTGGCCTCATAAAATGAGTTTGGAAGTGTTCCGTCTTCTTGGATTTTTTGGAATAGTTTGAGGAGAATGAGTATTAGATCTTCTTTGAATGTTCGGTAAAAGTCCCCCGTGAAGCCATCTGGGCCAGGGCTTTTGTTTGCTGGGAGTTTCTTAATTACATCTTCAATTTCCTTTGTTGTTATTGGTCTGTTCAAGTTTTCCATCTCTTCCTGGTTCAGTTTTGGGAGACTATGTGTTTCTCGAAATTTGTCCATTTCTTCTAGGTTGTTCAATTTGTTGGTGTGTAATTGTTCATAGTATGATTTGATGATCCTTTGAATTTCTGTGGTGTTAGTTGTTACTTCTCTTTCATTTCTGATTTTGTTTATTTGGTTCCTCTCTTTTTGTTTCTTGGTGAGTCTGGCTAAAAGTTCATCGATCTTGTTTATCTTTTCAAAGAACCAGCTTTTTGTTTCATTGATCTTTTGAATTGTTTTTTTAGTCTCTATGTCGTTTATTTCTCCTCTGACCTTTACTATTTCCTTCCTCCTACTAGCTCTGGGTTTTTCTTTTTGTTTACTTTCTAGTTCTTTAAGTTGTAGGGTTAGAAAGTCAATTAGGAATTTTTCTTGTTTCTTGAGGTAGGCCTGTAGTGCTATGAACTTCCCTCTCAGGACTGCTTTTGCTGTGTCCCATAGATTTTGTGTTGTTGTGTGTTCATTTTCATTGGTTTCCAGGAAATTTTTAATTTCTTCCTTGATCTCATTAGTAACCCATTCATTGTTTAATAGCATGGTATTTAGCCTCCAAGTGTTTGAATGTGTAACTATACTTCAGAATCTCTCTTGAAGACATATGAGTGTGTGCAGTAGGGGAAAAAATTGTTTTAATTTATTTTTTAGCACTTATATTGTAGCCTTGGGTATTTTGAAGCCTAAATGAATTACTTTGATCATTAGAAAGAATTGTGAAGTAAATCAAACTTTATAATATAGACCTAATTATTCTAAATCTGCTCACAATCTGCATATGTAGTACCCATAAGACCCCTTTCTGTAAGCCTTTAATGCTGTAGTCATTAGCTCATGAACATATCCATTCAGTTGCCAGATCCTGGCTGCTCTCTCTTTCTTTCTCAACTCCTCTTGCTGCCTGGGCTAATGGAGGTCCCATTACTGGTGTCTTTAATTACTAAATCATATTCAATAAAATAGAGAAATACTTTTTCTCTTATGTTGTCACCTGCTACTGGAAATGCAGCAAAGCCGAGCTGCTGCCTTATACTTACTACACTGTCTGTATTTACTTTAAAATGTTTCAGTTTAGACAATATGATGTATGTGTACAAGCTATCTTCAGTCTACAATCTATCGAAGTTCGTTAACATTTGTGGTTTCCTAATCCTGAATTCATACTTCACAGTGGGTAACTTAGCTCTTGAGAGACTGGATCAAGTGTCTACTCTTCAGAAATGAATACAAAAAAATATGTTAAATTACAAGGGATAAATTTCCTCTACTGAATTTGTTGATTAGACATGAGTTTTCATTGATGAAATGAGTGTTGATGAAGATACGTGATTAGCAAGGAAGATCAGTGTGGGCTCCTCCGTCCTTTCACAAACAGGATATAAGAATCTGATGAGCCCAATATCCTAACACTTTTGCAGCAAATAAAGCCTTAGGACTAGAACTATATATTCCATCACAGCCTTATCCCTCCACTGCAACCACTTAATCAAAGATTTTATTATCTATTGATTAAAAAAACAAGAGGTCCTGTTGCCAATTTTTTTTTCTTGCATTTCCCTTGAGATAAAATTTTAAAGTGAGGTGTTCTCAGAGTGTGGTAAGGACAGAGCAGGGGCTTTAGACTGCTTGGAGGAACACCTAGACTATTTTATTAATCAATGCACATGTGAAAAATTCAGTCCAAAACGTGCTTTCGGTGTAACAGATTGCTGTGAGGTTTGGAGAAAGGAGTCATAGTTCCCTCCCATCTCTAGTTGTTAAAGGCTATTCATATATTTATCAAAGGACAAGAAATTGTTTTATAACAGTTCTCAACATCTTGTACCTGTCTAAAAAATATGAAATGAACAGTAACATCTACTGATGGAATGGGTATGGTAGAAATGTAAGTGGTTACCATCTTTTTAGAAAACAACTGAAAATACCTATTAAAATTAAAAATTTGCATACACTTCAGCCCAACAGTCTAGCTTTTGGGACTCTATCCTATGGGTATAAGGGTATCAGCATATATAAAGAGAAATATATAAAAAATAAAACTATTACAGCATTGTTTAAAGTGGCCAGAAATACAATTTAGGCAAGATGAATGCCAACCAAATAGAAATTATTAAACAAATTATGTGTAAATATTATGAAATATTAACAGCTATTATTAAAGAATAATTAAGCCTGGTTGGTGTGGCTCAATGGATTGAGCATCATCCCATGGACTGAGAGGTCCTGGTTCGGCTTCCAGTCAGGGCACATGCCCAGGTTACAGCTCAATCCCCAGTAGGGGGCATGCAGAAGGCAATCTATCGATGTTTCCCTCTCACATCAATGTTTCTATCTCTCTCTCCCTTCCTCTCTCTCTAAAAAAAATCCATAAAAATAATTAAAAATACATAAATAATTAAGCTATGTGAACTGACTTGAGACTTGTGATATTACAAAATGTGTTGAGAAAAATGACCTGTAGGGAAGACTATTTAATATTCCATTTTTGTAAAGTAAACAACCAAAAAAAGTGCATAAAATGTGTATGTATATAAAATTACAAAGGATACATAATGTGGCAGGGTAGGGGCAATGAGAGCAAAGAATAGAGTGGGAAAGTGAGTTAAGTAGAAAATCAGTCAGAAGAAGACTACTAATAAAGAATAGATAAGACTACAACATAATTTATATGTAATTATATGTGCATATGTATGTTTGCAGAAATTAGAACAAGGTGGATCTATACCTGCTGACTTACAGAAAAAAAGTATCTAGTGATGGATATCATAATTCTCTTTCAAGATAAAGGAAATAAACCACACTATGCTTAGATATATCTATGGCTATATGTGTGGCTATATGTATGTTTTGGTGGAAGACATATCAATGATCTAAGATATGCAGATGACAGTATCTTACTGGTGAAAGTAGTAATGATTTGAAATGACTTCTAAAGAAAGTCAAAGAAGGAAGTGCCAGAGCAGGACTGCATTTGAACATAAGAAGACAAAAATCATAACTACAGAAGAAATATGTAATATAGACAACAAAGACATTGAAATTGTTAAAGGTTTTGCTTGCTTTGGTTCTGTCATCAATTAAAATGCAGACTGAAGCCAAGATATCAAGAGAAGACTTGGAAGGGTGGCAATGGAAGGAGAAGAAAAGACCTCCAAGAGCAAAAATATGTCATTAGAGACCAAGGTTAAGATCATCCATACCCTTGTATTCCCAATTACTACTATAGATGCAAAAGTTGGATAGTGAAGAAGGCTGATAAGACTGAAATTGATTCATTTGAAATATGGTGTTGGAGGGAGCTCTACAGTTACCCTGGACCACCAGAAAGTGGTTCCCAGAGCAAATTAAACCTGAAATATTGCTGGAGGCAAAAATGACAAAACTGAAGCTGTCCTACTTTGGGCACATCATGAGAAGGCAGGGTTCTTTGGAAAAGACAATAATGCTGGGAAAAAATAGAAGGCAGCAGGAAAAGAGGAGGACCAAATATGAGATGAATTGACTCCATAAAAACGCCTTAGTCATGAGTCTATAGGAGTTGAACAAGGCTATTGTGGACATTGTGGAAATCACTCATTCATAAGGTTGCCAGGAATTGAAGCCAACTCAGCTAGCATGTAACACACATATATATTTGTATGAGCAAAAACAAGGGCATGGAAAGATACACAATAAGAGCTCCAAGGGCTGACCTCAGGGTGGGGTGAGTTAATAAGATTTATGCTGCTGTGGTGGGTGATTGTTAGCTTTGCTGATTTTTAAAAAAAATCCTCACCCAATGACATGGTTTTCATTGACTTTAAAGAAAGGAAGAGAAAGAGAAAGAGAGAGAGAAACATCAATGTGAGAGAGAAACATCAATCAGTTGCCTCCTGTATGCACCCTGACCAGAGATCAAACCCACAACCTGGATACATGCCCTGACCCTGAATTGAACCTGACACCTTTCAGTGTACAGGTTGATGCTCCAACGAATTGGACCAACCAGCCAGGGCAAGCATTACCCATTTTTGATCTTCATTATGTTGTTTCACTCACTTATTACAACAGAAATATATTGGTTTTGAAATTTGAAAAGAAGCAAACATGCAAATTATAGATCCTAGATATTTTTAACAGTTTTCCAACTAGTCCTTGAGGGGAAAGACTTCTTAAATATTCTTGAATACATTTTTTAAGTAATTTCATTTTAAACCATTAAAGCTTTATTAAATTCATGAGTGTACTGAATCTCTATTAAAAATTCTTAAGCTCCTTAAAGAGTGCTTAAAGTTAATTCAAATATAATACTGAAATTCTTAAGCAACTACTTAACTAAAGTTGTAAAATTAAATCATGCTCATTGTACTTAACAATGTTTATTGCTATTTTTGCCTAGGAGTACCACTCCTGGCTTTTGAGGGCTATCAAAAATAGCTTTTTATGAAACCGTTACCATATAAAAGGCATTATGCCTTTTTTTAACTATAGTTTACATACAGTAAAATTCACCCTTTAGTCCTCCAAGAAACAGATGCCAAGATGGGAATAAACACGCATTACATTGGCCAAGTGTTTGTTGTTGTTTTTAATTTTAGCCATTATAACAGTTTAGTTGTTTCCCACTGATACCTTTTACACAAAACTATATAAACAACCCTACACAGCAGGTGAAATCTATAGAACAGATTTATTTTGAATAGCTTGACCAAAGCAACTCAGAGCTGGTCTGATCTTTAAAATGGTGTCTGTAACCACATGTAACCTATTGTCTCCAGGATCCTGAGTTTCCCTTTAGTGGTGGTTGGTTGTGCATGTACATGTTACTCAGAGGCAACGTGGCGTAGAATATATTTCCTGGTTATTTCCACAGTTTAATAAGGTGATCAACATCCCAACACCTTTGGAAGCTTTATGCAGGCTTATTTTGGATAATAGGACTCACAGAAAGTATAGAGAAATAAAAAAATAGAGATGAAAAGTCATCCACACTTTATTTAATAGGCACATAAGTTTAAATTGAGGTTAATGGAGATTGAGGGAAACGTTATTAAAAAGTAACATCAGTAGTAAACTGAGTGAGACTACTGTATAATTAGTTAAGTTTTTAAATTAAATTTTCTCTGATGTGCTTCATATGTAATGATAACATTACCAAAAATCACTCTTTGTGTTTTAGGACTGTAGGACAACATGCAGAAGAAATAAGAATGTGTGAATGAGGTTTAACCCTCTATCTTTATGATTCTAATTCTTGTTAAATTATTGGAATGATTCTATTGAAAACCAGCACTATTAATCATGATGTGACTTCTAAGGAATTCATGTGATGAAAGGTGGGGTGGAGGAAAGTTAAACAAAAATGTTGTGGGCTTTTCTTTGATGTTGTTTTGAATCCTTTGTTTTTGGCAGGTGTTAGAGTACAGTTAGGGAAAATAAGAAGTGGTGGAGAAATGGGATTGTGTGATTTAGGGATAAATAACTGAGTAATAGGCCCCAGTGAGACCTAGAGGTTGAAGGGTGGGTGTGAGAGAATGTGAACTGAAAGCTGGTTAATTTTTTTTTTTTTTTTGCTTTTTTAATCTAGGATTACATTTGAAGCTGTATTTATCCCTTGAGAAAATTATCAGTAGAATACAGAAACAAAAAATACAGAAACTAGACTTTATTTCAGACCTCTTAAGTATGTTTGTATGTGTAAACTGGCAAGCTGTAATCTCTAAAGAGCTTAGAAAAAGATATACCAGCCTCTATCTAACCAGAACATCAATGTTTACCTACCTCTCCCATAATTAAAAGCACGGCTGACCTCAAGAAATGAGTAAGACTTTGCTTACCTTAATAACTGCTTGTAACCTAATCATTTGGCCACTTGAGTGTCACTGGCTCTGTGAATTGAATCAGCAGAGAGAAAGAAAAGTGTCAGTGTCAGAATTCACTTATTTAAGCTGACTCCACAATTTATAAAAACATTCATATAAACAATTTCCAACCTCAAAATTTTTCTCCTACCTCAGGTCCATCAAATTGCAAGTTAACTACTTTTTCTAGTTGATTGAATAACTCAACAGGCCACAAATGTGTAATCATTTGCTTAAAGTGCAAATGACTTGGGAAATTTCACTAAATGTTTTTATTCATGTCATGGAAAATTATGTATATTACTGTTATTCAATATTTAATCATCAGCCATTTTCTAAATAGTTTAAAATGTGAAGTCAAATATAAATCTCTAAATTTTATACTATTCAATCTAATTGCACTAAGAATAGCAATGCAGGAACAAATTATTCAGAGTTAACTTCTTAAACTGTTGCAAGGACAATGTAAATTACAACCATATTTCCAATAGGTTCAAAATAAGTTAATTTTATTTCTCAAGTGAACAAATTTATTTTTATTTAAATACCAATCTAGTGTTCATAGACTTATAAATGTACTCTATGTTAGAGAAAGATGTAAAAAATTGACACAAACAATGCTGCAATGAATTTAGGGGTGCATATATTTGTACAAATAAATTTTTCAAAATGTTCAGGTAGATACTCAGAAGAGGGGTTGCTGAGTCATATGGTAGCTCTATTCTTAATTTTTTGAGGAACCTCCATACTGTTTTCCATAATGGTTATATCAGTTTACATTCCCACCAGCAGTGAATGAGGATTCCTTTTCGTCTATAACCTCTCCAACATTTGTTATTACTTATCTTGTTGATAACAGTCATTCTAACAGGTGTGGGGTGGTATCTTACTGTAGTTTTGATTTATTTAAAGTTCCCTAACAGTTGAAGTTGAGCATTTTTTCATATATCTGTTGGCCGTTTGTATGTCTCCTTGGGAAAAGTGTCTGTTCAGGTTCTCTGCCCATTTTTTAATTGGATTGTTTGTTTGGTGTTGAGTTATGTGAATTCTTTATACAGTGGAACCTTGGTTCTCGCACTTAATTCATTCCAGAAGGCTATCCATAAACTGAATCATTTCTTCCCATTAGAAATAATATAAATTGAATTAATTCATTCCGGAACCCCAAAAGTAAAATAAAATAAAAATAACAGGAAATTATTCACAACACAATTTCCTGAGATGTTAACAACATGAAGTTTAGTGGTAAACTGAGTCAAACTCATGTATTCTCTCCTTTGTCTGTCTCCACTGATCATACAGGTATCAGCATGAAAGGGTTGTTGGTTGAAAACCAAAGTTTTTTCAACAACCAAGACATTTTTCTGTGGACAACTTGGACAAGAACCAAATTGTTCGAGATTGGAGACATTCAAGAAGTTTGACTGTATATTTTGGATATTAACCCCTTGTTAGGGCTGTTTGCAAATACCTTCTCCCATTCAGTTGGTTGCCTTTTTTGTGTTGTTGATGATTTCTTTGCTATATCAAAGCTTTTTAGTTTAATATAGTCCCATTTATTTATTTTTGCTTTTACTTCTCTTGCTTTTGGGGTCAAATTAATAAAATACTTTCTAAGACTAAGACCCATAAGTTTAGTACCTATGTTTTCTTCAATGTAATTTATTCTTTCAGGTCTTATATGTATGTCTTTGATCCATTTTATGTTAATTTAAAAAATATTTTTTCTTTATTGATTTGAGAGAGAGAGGAAGGGAGAGATAGAAACATTGATGAGAGAGAACATCAATTGGCTGCCTTTTGCATGCCCCCCACAGGGGATTGGGCCGACAACCTGGGCACGTGCCCTAACTGAGAATCAAACTGATGACCTCTTGGTGCATAAGTCGATGGTCAAACACTGAGCCACACTAGCAAGGATTTGTGTTAATGTTTATATATGAGGACAAACAGTAGTCTAGTTTCATTCTTTTGCATGGGGATTTCCAATTTTCCCAGCACCATTTATTGAATAGGCTTTCTGTTCTCCATTGTTGATAATTATTTTTCCCATACACATGTTGGTTTATTTCTGTGCCCTCAATTTTGTTCTTTTGGTTTGTGTGTATGCTTTTCTGCCAATATTATGTTGTTTTGCAACATTACTCATGGTGGCCAAGGTATGGAAACAATCGAAATGTCTTTCAATAGATGATTGGGTAAAGAAGATGTGGTACATATATATATATAACGGAATACTATTCCGCCATAACAAAAGGTGAAATACTGCCATTTGCAACAATATGGATGAATCTTGAGGATATTTTGCTAAGTGAAATAAGTCAGACAGAAAAAGTTAAAAACCATGTGATTTCATTCATATGTGGCATATAGAACTGAAAGCAACAAATGAATAAACAAGAAAAACAAAAATGCATAGGTGCAGACAACAGTGTGGTGGTTAACAGAGGGAAGGAAAGGTAGTAACAAGTAAAGAGGGTCAAATATATGATGACAGAAGAAGATTTGACTTTTGGGTCATGGGCACACAATGCAATATACACATGATGTATATCATAGAATGGTACACTTGAAACCTGTATAATTTTATTAACCAGTATCACCCCAATAAATTTAAGGAAAAATATTGACACAAATAGTTGAAAACAAATCATTGGCAAAATACAAAATGTACGCAATCTAGATAAGTGAATCAATTCAATTACACATTTAATTGAGATACTTTGGATTTCCAAACATAAGCTCAATTTTTTTCCTCCTAAATTTATCCAGCTTTGGTTTAAGAAATATTGCATGCCTTGTTGTACCTCTTCACCCTACTAGCAAAGATAACATATTAATGTAATTTTAGTATTTGTTTTAATTCTAAAACACACTCTATCTTACAATATATTTTGTCTTTATGCATCAAGCAGGGGACTACCTGAAGACCTTAACTCTTGATTAAGTATATGGAAGCATTTATCCAGAGGCATCTGATGCATGGTAATAAGCCTATGACCAATTTGATAAATGTTCCCCAAAAGACAGCAAGCCATTTTCCCATGCCCCCCAAAACACAATGCAATAAGAGGAAGAGAAACTTAGAGAAAAATAAAATGAAACTAACTTATGTAGAAATAATAAATGACTTTATTAAAGAGGTTTGTGTCTCAATCTATTTCCAGGAGAATACTATTAGAATGATCACATATGGTGTTACCATTCTTTCTAAAATTAGTAAACTCAGGTGATGAGTTTTCATCAGGCTCTTAAATAACATTTGTAGAAAAATACCTTAGCTTTTTTTCCCCCTTTATTACATGATCTAGGCTTGTAAAAGGAATAGCTCAATTTTCAGTGATTGGAGTCTGACCTGTAAATTCATCAGTTCATTATTAATTATATTTTGTGAAGATAAAAAAAAATCTTAGTGTGCTCTCAAAAGTAAACAATTAATTTTGATATGTCACTGAGAGTTAAAATTTCAACTGGAACAAAAGCTTCTGTTTTATGAGTAAAATGAAATAAAGCAGTAATTTTAACATTCTTTTTGTATCACAGGCTCCTTTTAGAATCAGAATCTGATGAATTGTCAAGACTTTCTCAGGGAAAAAAATGAATATTCAAACTAAATTTTGTATTCATTTTTTCTGCAAGCTTGTCCTTTGGCACCAAAGTTTAAAAACCTTGGAAGTAAAAATTGGGACTAAGTTAAAGAATACATGCATGCAATAAGAATAACTGCAAAATTATGTTTATTATTGTAAGACTGAGCCACAATTTGGCTTACATTCCTAGCAGCCAAGGAAAAATAGAAACTAGTTATCATGATTCTCATCAAGTAAAAGAAACATAGCTTTCAGGGAAAACAAAGCTTTGCCGAAACATTAATTATAAATAATTTCTCCTGAGACTGTTTTATAAAATTTACTTTAGAAGCTCTACATAATCTTAAATGAAATAGTAAATTTCATGTAATTTCTTATTTGGGCTAATTATGGAAATAGGAGTACATATGATTACTAGGAAACAGCCTGTTGGTTGTCTGAAGCACAGAGAATATGCATTCAACTCAGTAGGTTGTCAATCATGTTTCTCTTTGGACTCGGTTTCCTAAAATCTTACTTTTTACTCAAAATTTAGCTTTTGATAGGTGCAATTCAGATATCAGCCCTCTGGAAATATCTGATATATCCAACTTTATGGACGATAAGAAAAGAAGAACAATATATGTATAATAAGAGCCCCCCCAAAAGAAAACCAAAACAATAAAAGAAGATATCAAAAAAATATATACAATTAAAAACAAACTTTCCTAAAATTAAGAATATGTATATCTGAGAGAAAATAGCACATTATGTGCCTAGGAAAATAGACTGAGAACACTGAGAAAAGTCTAAGGAAATTATTGGTCATTAAAGAAAGTGAATGGTAAATTATTTTGACATCTGCCCAAGAAGTTAAGTCACTTATAACTGAAAAAAATAAATCAAAATGTCCAGAATTTTCAATAGCAACAATTTATGGCTTCTTGAGTAAACCAAAAAAAAAATAAAATCTGAGCCAAGTTCAGGTAAACTGTTTTTTAAGTGTACAATCAAACTTTTTTCAATATCCCATGAGTTATTCCTGAGATATCTACTATAAAATAACCTTCAGACAATTAAAGTGACTGGAAATATATCAATGAAGACTGTTGGTAAGCATTAGCATATAGTTAATTGTAGCACTGTGAATAAATGATGGTAATAAGGAAAGAAATATATTATGTAATGGTCATACTATAGTATGTAATGGTCATATATCTCTATATCTATATATCTATATCCTAATGTTGATATCTCCCCTAAGGGGACAGAGTGAATAGGATAAAGGAACAGGGATAGAATATAGACTTCTTTGAATATATCTTGTTTTATAGAATTGACTTTGAATATTTTATATAACAAAAAAGTAATCCCTAAATATTGAAATTAAAAAATATACATGAACCTAAATTAATAACTAGTTGCTGGCATAACCACACAGAAACTAACCCAAGTAACTTAAAAAAACAACATTTTTCTTTTTTTTTTTAAATCCTCACCATAGGATATTTTTTCATTTATCTTCAGATAGAGTAGGAGGGAGGCAGAGAGAGAAAGAGAGAGAGAGAGAGAAATATCGATGTGAGAGAGACACATTAATTGGTTGCCTCCCACATGACCCAGACCAGGGCCAGGGACCAAACTGCAACTGAAATACATGCCCCTGACCTGAATTGAACCCACAACTCTTTGATCCACAGGCCGATGCTCTAACTACTGAGCCAAACCTGCCAGAACAAAAAACAACACTTTTTGACTGTACATCCCTAATAATGTATGCCCTAAGGAAAAAATGCTGGAAACTATTTTAAACAGTTTTCAGTAATCATAATATAGGTGGTGGTGATGATTTTATAATCCAAAAGTATTGTGTGTGTAAAGTATAATTCTGTGACATTATAATCTTATTATCCAGTGTCCTTCACAAGCAAGATTCTTTGAAAGGGAGAAAGGGAAAACAAATGTCAGAAAGAATAGATTAAGTAATGACCTTTTAATCCTGATTTTGAAGTATCAATATAATTGAGAATATTTTCTGTTTGAAAAAAATCTATTTTCTAATTTTTTTTCAACTGAAAATTCATAAAAATATTGATGCGCCCAGTAGCAATGAGTACCTCCAGCACCCAGAAATTGGTGTTGAAATCCGATTTCATTCTGAAAGAAACCAGAGCTCCTTGAAGAAATGGCTAACTTCAGGTCTCATACAAGAAACATTCAAGATAACCTTGGAAATTCTTGTGACATAAGATAACAAGGAAATTAGCAAACATTACTAGTCTTTGTGTCAAAGACTTTGGAATCGACTTGCAAAGACTGTAAAAGATGAGGTAATATAATAAGCCAGTCAGAGAAAGACAAGTGTCACATGATCTCACTTATATGTGGAATCTAATGAACAAAATAAACAGATGAACAAAAGAGATCCATGGAAGCAGGGAACACACTGACGAATCTCAGAGGGAAGTGGGGGAGGCGGGAAGAGATTAACCAAAGAATTTATATGCGTATGTGCATAACCCATGGACACAGACAAGAGTGCAGTGAAGGCCTGAGGGGGTAGGCTGGGGAGGTATGAGCAGGGTGAAGGGGGTCAACAATACAGATTAAAAAAAGATGAGGCAATAAATGAGGGGAAAATACCCTCAAAAGATTAAAATATATCAAATAAGTTTATGTCCATGAGTTCATAATGATAATTTAAAAAAATAATTGAAAGACAGTAGTGAATCAGCTTATTATTCTAAAAACTCATAAACAAAGGACCACTGGATAATCAGATAGCAAATAAGAGCAAGATTTTTTATTGTGGTATTTCAACAAATAAATAAAAAAGAAATTATAGCATTGGGGTATCATCCTTTTGGAGCCTAAAATGAACTCATTAATCTAGGCACTGAACTTTAATTACTGCTAATATCAAAAAGAGAAAGATAACCAGATATTAGTTGTCTCCTGATGGAGGAAAAAAGCACCTCCTAATAAAAAGTTTTTTCTGAAATTCAAACCTGAATGTGGTCAGTCCTCTACATCCAATGACAATTTTACAGAAAACCCAGAGGAAAGAGGAACATATTAAGTTATACTGTGGGAATATAATCAGCAAAATCCTATGAGACCAACAATCGAGTTCTTCAGCAAATAACTTGCAAGGAGGGTGGGCAGGGGAGAACCAAAGGTGAAAAGAGACTTAAAAGTAATATATTAACTAATCATTGCATGTAGGCCTTGTTTGGATGCTGACTCAAACTAGAAAATTTTGTGTCATTAAAGATGTAATTGGAAATTTGAACACAGACCTAATATTTGATGACCGTCAAAATTATTAATTTTTAAAGATACAATCACGGTATTCCTTTAGAGTTACATACTGAAATATTTGTTAATAAAGTAAAATTTGTTAAAAAAGTAAAATTTGCCACAAAATAGTTTGAGAAGGTGGATGGATGTGAGCAAGGGTATACATAAAATCATTTTGTTGAAAGTGGATAATGGCATGTGGGGAATTTATTATATTATTCTTTATATGTTTTTGAAATTTTCAAAAATAAAACACTTGAAATAAAAACATGCATTTGGCAACTCAACAAAAGGAAGACCAAGAACCAATTAAAAAAATGGGCAGAGGACTTAAATAGACACCTCTCCAAACAGGACATACAAATGGCCAAGAGACATATGAAAAAATGCTCAACGTCACTAATCATCAGAGAGATGTAAATTAAAACAACTAAGAGGTATCATCTCACACCGGTCAGAATGGCCCCCATCAACAAATCATCAAACAACAAGTGTTGGCGAGGGTGTGGAGAAAAGGGGACTCTAGTACACTGCTGGTGGGAATGCAGACTGGTGCAGCCACTATGGAAAACACTATGGTGTTACCTCAAAAAGTTAAAAATTGAATTGCCATTTGACCCAGTGATCCCATTTCTAGGAATATACCCTAAGAAGCCTAAACCACCAATCAGAAAGAATACATGTACCCCTATGTTCATAGCAGCACTATTTACAATAGCTAAGATCTTGAAACAACTCAAGTGTCCATCAGTAGATGAGTGGATAAAAAAGCTGTGGTACATATACACAATGGGATACTATGCAGCTGTAAGAAAGAAAGATCTCTTATCCTTTGAGACGACATGGGAGGACCTGGAGAGTATTATGCTAAGCAAAACAAGCCAAGCAGAGAAAGACAAATATCACATGATCTCACTTATTTGTGGAATATAATGAACTAAACAAACTGATGAACAAAATTGACCCAGAGACATAGAGGTGGGGTACAGACTGACAAGCCTCAGAGGAGGGGGGATTGAGGGGGGGAAGAGATAAACCACAAAACTTATATGCGTGTATGCATGACCAATGGACATAGACAACAAAGCTGGGGATGGGGCGGGGAGGATGGGGAGAGGGGTGTCAATGGGGGATAAAGGAGGAACATCTGTAACAAAAACAAATTAATAAAATATATATATATGTATATTGAAATTTAGTGTATGATATAGATGTCATTTTATATCACTGGGGAAAATAAAAATTAATTTAAAATTTCAGAGGAAAAATGACCCAAGCATCTAAAACATTGGATTTGTAAGTAATTTCTTATAATAAAGTACATTCTGAAGTGACCAGATATTTAATTGGTTATACAACCAATACTTATTAAAGATCTAATATGTACCTAGCATTGCATTAGGTTCTGTCAAAAATAAGTAAATGTAAAAAATATGGTCCCTCCTGGAGAGTATTATCCTAAGCAAAACAAGCCAATAAGAGAAAGACAAATATCACATGATTTCACTTATTTGTGGAATATAATGAACAAAACAAGATGAGGAACAAAATAGACCTGGAGACATGGAAGTGGGGTGCAGACTGACAAACTTCAGAAGAGGTGGATGGGGGGAGGGAAGAGATAAACCACAGAACTTATATGCATGTATGCATAAACAGGGACATAGATAATAATGCTGGGGCAGAGGGGGGAGTTGGGAGGAGGGTGTCAATGGTGGGGAAAGAAAGCATGCATTTGGTAGCTTTGCCTGTACATTGCCATGCCTGGATGGTACTTGAATGATATGTAATTTTCTTTATTAGAAAATATTTCTTTTTCCCCTGTGTCTGTGAAAAGCAGTAAGTGCTGCATATGAGACCAGCTAGGGTTAAAAAGAGCTTTCAGCTGATACATCTGGGGAACATTAGCTATATTAAGGACAAGCCAGCATGAAAAGGTAACCGGAAGAAGCAGATGAGTACTCTCTGGTCAAGCCTTGAGGTCATCTGAATGAAGGGACTGTGGTTACAGTCTAGAAAGGGACATGTATCATTTCAGCACTTTGTTTCAAAACCCAGCACAAAAGTTCCTTTGGTTTGGAATTGTATCAAAACTGAGTATAAGACTCCTTTATTCTCAATAAGCTAGTTTGAATGTTTTATATCACAACACCCTTCAGGAAAAAATAGATAGAATTTACATTTATAGTAATAACAATTAAATGTCTTTTGGATTTTTCTATGTTGCAAAAATTTCCATTAGTCATATATGTGAATATAATGATAAACACTTCTTTTGATTATCATACCAATCAACAAATATCCACAGTATTTATGTGGTGACACTGTGAGAAGCCTAAAAATTACTATAAGGCATGATAGAATTTTAGGGGTATTATAGTTTCATGGAGCGGAACTTTGAAGTCAAACAAAAATTGTCTAAAATCTGACTCTGCCATGTCTCAGTATATTGGGTTGGGCCATGTCATACTTCAATTCCCTCACCTGTAAAACAGGATTTTTGTTAGGTTTAAAGATAATACCTAAAGCATTTAGCCCGTAGTGTACATTCAATACATGGAAGAACTGTTGCTTTCACATTTGCTTTTTTATGTTCAGCAACTTATGCCGCTTGCCTTTGAGTAAAGGCATCTTTGAGTAATAGGCATCTTTCTCCTCCAGTTAACACCACTGCTACTGGTCTCCTAGCCTACCAGCTCAATCGCCTGTGAAGAAAATCCTGAAACAAGTCAACAGTTACAGACTAAATTTTCTCTTATGGTAAAACAATTTCTATTAAAAGCTTGAGGCTGTTTGTAGAACAATGTGTCAGAAAGAGTCAATTACTGGCTTTAATCTTCTAATAATCTAATAATTTAACTAAGAGGTATGCAAAATTAAGTGTAATGGAATATGCTATTAGGGAAAACAGTTCTGTCTTAGTCCTGATGGACACATAATACTGACTATGCCACACTTCAGCCAGTTATGGTTTGAGCTAGGAGATGGCCTCTCTTCCTGGTCTATTTTTTACAGTTAAAAACAGCAATGAACAAATAAAACATGTAAACCATTTCGATGCAATTTTAATGCACATAACCTCATGTCATTCTTATAGCAGTCACATTTAGATTGAAAATTTCTTTCAAATTATATGATAAAATGAGCCCATTTCACTTACAGTAAAAGCTAAGGCTATCAAGGGTTTTCCATCAAACCATATGGCATTAATGTAAGACAGAAGTTTCCTAAGCAAGAGAGCTGATAGTTTAGGCAACAATTAGAAAGGCAATGAAGCCATTCTATAATGCTGTGAACCTGCTTTCATTTCTCCTAGTCATTTCATCGACTAGAGGTGGGGACACTGAGAAATATACTCTCTGTTGTACTTGCATAACTATTATATAATCAATCCAAGTCTATTGAAGAAAACTTAGTAGTAGTAAAGAAAAAAAAGTTCCTAAAACCCCACCATTTAGAGATAATCACCATTATTATTATATATAGATATATATCTATCCAGATTTTATATGAATAAACTTATTTTTTTGAAGATATGCTCAACCAGGTATGTTCCATAACTTACTTTTTTCACTAGATATTCTTTTGTGAAGCTTTTCAATGAGATTTAGTATAGTTCTTAATGTATTAAAAACTGTGATAAAACAGTATTCTGTTATATGGAGGGCTCATTTACTTAACCAATTTTCTGTTGCATATTTGTTTTGGCTGGGTTTTTTTTTCTCTTGTATATTGTTATCCTAAGGAAATATGATGTGTGAAAATTCCATGAAGTAGAATCTTAGTATGTTCTAATTTTCCCTTCCTAATCTTCCAATTTGTACTCCTTAAAAGGAGTACTTCATTTATATCCATGGAAAACTTACCTACATTAGCAATGCAGCATATTAATGGGAAAAAGACACAGAGAATAGACAGTAAGAGACACTTGTTTTGGTCTATAATCCCTCTTGAACAGGTGTGGTCACTGGTGACCAAGCCAGGGAACATACAAGTGCATTGAGAGGAAATGCATGTGGTCTGAAACTGTGGTTTCACATGTGCATCTGAAACCACTTATGTGTTGAGAATGAATCTATTTGACCAGATATTTTAGAAAGCTTTTGAACAGTCAAAATTTTCACTCAGATATACCTTAGTTCTCTACAGAGCTAATATGCAATACTCTTTAGACATTTTTAAATTTTATATATGAAATTTTATTTATCAAACATTGCAATGGGTGCTTTGTGCATTAGGTTTCTTTGGTCCTTCTTCATAAGCTTCTAACTTTCTATGTCTACTCTACCAAAGTCAGTCATTTCTTATGGAAAAAAACAGGAAAAAAAATATTATGTTTCAATTTCAGAATCAAGTTACATTTCTGGTTTCAGTGATTATGCATAAGAAATACATTTTTGGTGACTGAAGCTCTGTAATTTTTAGTGACTAACTATAAAGAAAATATTTACAAAGAAAAGGTTTAGTCAGTGTCTGTGTAGTGTACACATGCTGATATCCTCCAGAGTCCATTGTATGTGTTTTCTCATTTTATAATACACTGTTGGCACTACCTACCCCAATCTCCTAACTTAGGAGCATTCCACACACAGAGGAGTCAGTCTGTGGCCAAAATTAGAATGAGGCCAACCTTCCCAAAAGACATGTGCATGCTTGTTCGTAGCTTGGATTTGTCTGAATTTGATAGATGATGAGTAGTACCAACCCCAGCAAGTAGGGAGGTGGAGTAAAAATCCCAGAGTATAGGAAAATATGTGGATACAGGAAGATCTAAATAGTATCCTATATTGAAAAATACTTTCCTTAGTCTGTCCTATCTTGTTATACCAAACCCGTGCTCAGAGAAAGTTTGGTCGACCATTTGTTAATTATGTTAAAATTGGTTACATATGTTCCTCTGACAATTACTGCTGGGTCACAGCAGGAAAGAAGAAAGCATAACTAAAACAAAACAGAGTCAGTATTCATGCAAAGGTTAGACTCCTTTTTAATTTAGATCTGGCAGTGAACTAGGGAACAGCTGGAGACAGATTTGCTTGATTATGGGAGTCTCTAGGTCTACATAGGCATAGCTGGCAGAAGTTTCATTGGGGGAGGAGCTTCTACACAAGGAAGAGTTTTATCAAGTAAGGTACCTGAGCAGCCCTCACAGCAGAGAGCCTGGTCATGTTGTTGATGAGTGGCCCTAGCTTGGTAGGTAAGCAGCAGCTTGTGTCAAAGAAAAGGTCAGAAGAGATTTGATGTCTGATCTGGGTAGGTGTGCTTGGAGGAAGGAAGCTGTCTCAATGCAGACAGTGTCACAAATCCCTGAGCTGAGTGACCCAGTATCAACCACATGCTGAATCTTTCAGTGGCAGGGACCCACAGTGGGGGAAATACCAGCTATCTGTGGAACTGGAAGCTGCAGCCCCTGCAATTTGTTTGGATAACATCATCCTAGAATTTGCTACTAGCATAGAGAATTCTAGTTTGGTAATTGGTACACACCACCATATTGGCCCAAGAAAGGAGGTAGTTCAGGGCCAAAAGAGGCAGAAGTAGCAGCAACTAGGTTGAACCATGGGTGAAGGAATTTGAAACTGACAAATAGTCCAGGAAGTGCTTCTAAAATATGTAGTGACCTGGAGTACCAAACCCAATGAGGACCTGCTGTGCTTCTAGTCAGCCCTGATGCCAATTTTCAATCTAGAAAATTTCCTGGGGTCTCCAGGGAGGGAGCCTTATGCTGAGGTGACCACCTGCTAGAATGAAGAGCTCAGGCTTTATGGACGTCAGTCCATGATGACCCAAGTGAAGAAGTGAGGTGGAAGCCTACCCACAGGTGCTTTAGAGAAACCAAAATCAAGGCTGCTGCCCAGCTGAGAGCAGATCTTGCACTAGTATCACTGTAGTGGTGGCAGGTAGGTGCTATTACATTCTAAGAGTGCACTGAATACAGGCTGGAGAAAGCCTTTGTTAGGGCAGACCCTGGGGAGCCATAACATATCCGAGCAAGAGAGGCAAAGTGGAGCCCTATAGTCAACGCTGAGTGATAGTGGAGATGGAGGAGTTAAAGAAAGATCCATTTTTGACCATAAAAAATGAGGGCAATCTGCCATTTGACTTTTCCTGTTTAACTGTGGTTATATCTCAATGGGAATGATAGAGTTACCCAAGAGCATTTTGGAAATTTTAGAAGGCTTTTTGTCCTTTTACCCTAGTGATTGGAAAATACTATGGACATTTGGTGAGAAGAATCAGGGATACAAAGTGTCCTGCACTCAGATCATTGTTGCACATTTTGCACAATTTCCAAATTGTATTGCTGAATATTTATACAGATTTTTAAAAAATCTACCTAGAGCCCAACTTCTATATTAACACAAAATATTTCTGTACAGTTTTAATATACATAGAATATATCAGTAGTAACTATAAATTGAGAGAAGGTTGTTTTTGGTTTGCTTATAATGATTCTACAAATTGCTCACCATCTCAGGAAACCACTATACCAACAGCTATGTTGCTCATGGTAGTTGGGCCACCTGCACAGCACACCTGGATTGTCAAGAGTTTGCAGCTACTGCATTCATGATGATTCTACACATAATTGCCAACATCTCAATACTTAATTATGTGTTGTGGTACAGTCATACCTGAGTAATAAATTAAAAACAATTAGATTAAAACAAACATATAATAGAGAAAATAAAGGTAGCTGCTAGGCAGGATTGATGAAAAATAGAAAAAAGACTCAAATTGCTAATATCATAAATGAAAAAGGAAATATAATTAGAAATAATGTAGGCATAAGAAGGTAATGTAGAAAACTACACTAACTTGAAATTCCATTTTTTAAAGCTCAAATTTCTAGAAAAACTCAAATTAAATTGTCACATTAAGAAAAAGAAGATGTAAATAGTTCTATATATATTAATGAAAATGAATTTGAAATTAAAATCCTTCCCACAATATGAAATAACCTAGATTTTATTCAAGGTCTTCCAGAGAATAGAGAAGAGGAAACCCAGCTTCTGTAATGAGCTCAGCATTTTCTTGACCTCCCAAACCCAACAAGTACATTTTCTTTTCTAAAATGGAAAATTTAAAACTATGCTGTCTCTTCAAGTTCGGTAAAAATTCTAAACAAAATATTTGTAAACATAATCAAGCTCTGCACATAAAAGAATAATATATCACAACCAAGATGGAGCTATTCCAATAATATAATCTTGGTTTAACATTTGATCAAGCCATGTAATTTAACAATTAACAGAAAAAAGGGAGAAAAAAATATGCTCACCACAACAGAGGCAGAAGAGCATTTGGTAAAATTCAACACCCATTCATGTTAATGATTTACAGTACACTAAGAATAGAAAGGTCTTCTTTACCTGATAATGAGCATCTCAAGAAAATCCAAGTAGTGAAAATACAAACAAAAATGGATTTTTATCAAATTTAGAGGTGAAAGCATTTATCATGAGATTGGGAATAAGACATGTATGCCTGCTGTCACCGTTTACTTTATATGGCAGACATCAAAACCCAAATGCCTATAAATTTCATGGGAATAAGGAGGGCTGGGGTCTATGGAATTTGAGAAAGAATTTTCTGCCAAAATTCACTCAAATTCAATTACAAGATAAAACTAAACAAAACCAAGACAAAACAAAACAAAAATCACTGGGTCAGCCAAACAAAATATCTGCAGTCCAGATTTAGTCTGCAGTCTGCAAATTGGTGAACTTGGTTGAGGTTATTTTGGGCCCAGCTGATAGGATTCTGAACTCTACATCTGAAATGAAAACAGTAATCAAATATATTACTACTGGAAGGAGACCTCGTGTTTTAATAGATGCCAAAGCCTTAAGCTAAACTTGATGTTATTTGGAAGAGAGAACAAAAAGGCAAGTCACGTAACAGAAGGAATAAAATTATTAGGGGTATAATATGGAAAGGGAGGCTTAGACAGTGGGCCTTCGAGAATAGCGATACAACAAAACCACTTGGCACCTCTTCCTGAATTGTCATGTTGTACAAGTATGAAAGAAGGACAAAAATGCATTAGTGAGTTGCCTGTTTTCATTTGTTAAATCCTTTTCTATGCTTTGCCATTGGAAGTGCTTTGCATGTAATAGCCACTGGAGAAGTCTTTGGATTTAATAGTATTCCTCTTGCTATCTGATGTCTTATATGCCCACAATAAATAGGAATGATCCTTTATGCCCCTTGACTGATGTCATCAGCTTGCTCCTGGTTCCAGAGTTGCCAACAGGGGAAGACAGAAGGAAGGAAGGCCATTTTTGCTCAGGAAGAGCAATCTCTTGGGTGGTCTCTCTTGCAAATATATTAAGAACTAGCTTGACCCAGAACTACCTCCCTCATTTCTGCATAGAGAGGATCATGAAATCTTTGGTGCAGTGACTTTCTGAATCTAAACTGGCCTTGGCTTTTGTGTTTTCTTGGAAAACCTTCCCTCAAGTTTGCAAAGTGAATGAGCTCTTTGCCTGCTTCCCAGAATTAAGTGGAGATTGTAGCAGGTAGCCAGAAGTCTAAACCCACTTGTTGCCTTTGCCACTTGGTATGGGTTTCCTATGTCATTCAGTTAGGCAGCTCCAAGAGCTCATTCAAAGTCCTTAAAGGAAATCTTGTCTTAGAAGCAAGAATTGCATCAGTGTAGCCTGACCGACCTAACCACTCATGCAGGGGTCCGTCTGTGCTGTTACCCACATGACCACTGCCAAGCCTGGCACCTGGATGTGTCTGTTTTCAGAAATACCAAGGTTTAGGGATTCTTGACTGTGTATTTATGATCACAACTCTATGTTTTACATGACTTGGGTAGCAGTCTTTAAGTTGTCTTCAGGCTTTCTTGCCCTTCAGGTAACTGGCAACATTACCGACATGAAAACAGGGTCTGGCCACCTGGTAGGTGTCAGCCAGAAGAACTCCAAGTTGATTTTGTTAGTAGGAACATTACTATAAGCCAGTGAGCAAGGAGTGCACTGGGGATCATTCCCTGAGCAGTGCCCTTTTCAAGAACAAAAGACCACAGGTATTATAGGGTTAGTTGCTTACATCATAGCACATCAAGGTTTGGGGTGAGTGTGCATATATTTTTTATTAATGAATTTATTTTTGTTACAGATATTTCTCCTCCCCCCCAAAAAACCTCCTCCCTATCCCCCCGCCACCCCACCCAAGCATTATTGTCTATGTCCATTGGTTACGCATTATTGCATGTAAGTTCTTTGTTTAATCTCACCTCTCCCCCCTCCACCCACCTCCTCTGAGGTCTGTCAGTCTGAATCATATTCCTTTCTATGTCTCTGGTTCTATTTTGTTCATCAGCTTTTTTTGTTCATTATATTCCACAAATAGGTGAGATCATGTGGTATTTGTCTTTCTCTGACTGGCTTATTTCACTTAGCATAATACTCTCTAGGTCCCTCCATGTCATCTCAAAGGATAAGGGATCTTTCTTTCTTACAGCTGCATAGTGTTCCATTGTGTATATGTGCCACAGCTTTTTTATCCACTCATCTATTGATGGACACTTGGGCTGTTTCCAGATCTTAGCAATTGTAAATAGTGCTGCTATGAACATAGGGGTACATATATTCTTTCTGATTGGTGTTTCAGGCTTCTTAGGATATATTCCTAGAAGTGGGATCACTGTGTCAAATGGCAGTTCAATTTTTAATTTTTTGAGGAAACACCATAGTGTTTTCCATAGTGGCTATACCAGTCTGCATTCCCACCAGCAGTGTACTGGAGTCCCCTTTTCTCCACACCTTCGCCAGCAGTTGTTTGATGATTTGTTGATGGCAGCCATTCTGGCCGGTGTGAGGTGATACCTCATAGTCATTTTAATTTGCATCTCTCTGATGATTAGTGATGTTGAGCATTTTTTCATATGTCTCTTGACCATTTGTATGTCCTTTTTGAAGAGGTGTCTATTTAGGTCCTCTGCCCCTTTTTCAATTGGATTTTTTGTCTTCCTTTTGTTGAGCATATTAAGCAGACGTGGCTATAGATACATCTCATGTGCAGAAAATGGTGGAAAATCCCCTCCTTGGGCAGAGATTTCAGTATTATAATGAGAGTATGAGAAGGACAATGACATAAAGTGCCCTCTGGTCAGTTTCAACTGGTCTGGGGCAGTTTTCTAATATTTACCTTCTGATCTTGAAGGAAAATATGTCAGATAAGCATCATTAGTAATCAATCAATCAATTAATCAAACAAGCTTAGCAAATGTTTAGGTAATCATGTAGGCTTTCTCCTAGTTCTCAACCCTTCTGTAGCAGCTACTTAGGCTACAAGAACATTGGCTACCACCAAGGGCCTAGATCGGTAAAACTAGGGAAAAGGTGAAGACTTCAATGCTATTTTCTGCAAACATCAACTTACCTTTGGACTCTGTCTATATAAACCACTTCCAATTGTCTCCAATTTATTAGTCTTTTGCTTCTTCCTAAAAAAGAGAGATACAGAAGAAAAAATATTTTTTCTTTTATTATAAGTTGTTTCAAGAACAATGCCTGGAAACACCACTTTCGTTAGAGTTTGTGACACAAACTAGTTTAAAGAAACCTATCACATTCATCACATAAATTATTGAGTTGCAGAAACTTTGTCTGGGGGTCAGAGTTCATATGCATGCTCTGTTTACTGAGACATGACTCAGAACTGCAACTGGCCTGTTTCTGTTTGCTATGAATGGTGTCATTTGTGGCAGACCATACTTACTGGAATGTGCCTTCAAATATAGCTTTGGTTAACATGAAATATTGAACTTTTGTTGACAAAATTTAAATTTTGTTTTTATCTATGGATCTATTTCTGTTTTGTTTTTTCTTTGTTTGTTTGTTTGTTTGTTTTAGATTCCACATGTAGATGAAATTATATGGTATTTGTCTTTGTCTGACTTATTTCATTCAATACAATACCCTCTAAGTTCACCCAAATTGTCACAAATGGCAAGATTTTATTCTTTTTTTATAGTCAAATAATATTCCATTGTATATATGTACCACTTCTTTATTCATTCATCTATAGATGGACACTTAGGTTATTTCCATATCTTGACTATTGTAACTACTGCAGTGAACATAGGGGTGCATATATCTTTTCAAATTAGTGGGTTTTTCCTTTAGATTAATACTCAGAAGTGGTATTGCTGAGTTATATGACAGTTCTATTTTGAAATTTTTGAGGAATCCCCATACTGTTTATCATAGTGGCTATACCACCAACAATGTACAAGGTTCCCTTTTTTCTACATCCTCACCAATACTTGTTATTTGTTGATTTATTGATGGTAGCAATTCTGAAAGGTGTGAGATGGTATCTCATTGTGTTTTTAATTTGCATTCTCCTGATTATAAATGATGTTGAGCAAGTTTTCATGTGTCTGTTGGCCATCTGTACATCCTTTTTGGAGAAATATCTATTTAGGTCTGCTGCCCATTTTTTAATTGAATTGTTTTTTGATGTTGTTGTATGAGTTCTTTATATATTTTGCATATCAGATATATTATTTGTGAATATATTTACCCATTCATTGTTAAGACCAATGTCAAAGAGTTTACTGCCTATGTTTTCTTCTAGGAGTTTTATGATTTTGGGTCTTACATTTAAGTCTTTAATCCATTTTGAGTTTATTTTTGTATATGATGTAACAAATTTGTAGTTTAATTGTTTTTGCATGTATCTTTCCAGTTTTCCCAACACCATTTGAAAAGACTTTTTATCCCCATTGTATATTTTTGCCTCCTTTAACCTCCTTTATTGTAGATTAACTGACCATATAAATGTGGGTTTATTTCTGGGCTGTCTATTATGTTTTATTGATTTATATGTTTGTTTTTGTTTCAGTACCATACTATTTTGATTATTGTAGTTTGTAGTACAGTTGGAAATCAGAGAGGGTGATACTTCCTTAGTTTGCTCTTTCTCAAAATTGCTTTGGCTATTTGGGGTCTTTTTTGGTACCATATTAATTTTAGGGTCATTTATTCTAGTTCTGAGAATGCCATTGGTATTTTAATATAGACTGTATTGAATCTTTATATTGTTTTAGGTAGCAAAGACATTTTAACAATATTAATCCTTCTAATTCATGAATATGGTATATCCTCCCATTCATGTGTGTCCTATTCAATTTCTTTCTTCAGTGTCTTATAGTTTTCAAAGTATAGGTCTTTCACCTCCTTGGTTAAATGTATTCCTAAGTATGTTATGCTTTTTGATGGAATTGTAAATGGGTTTGTTTTCTTAATTTCTCCTTCTGATGGGTCATTATTAATATATAGAAATGAAACAGATTTCTATGTATTAATTTTATATCCTGCAACTTTACTGAATTCATTTATTAGTTCTAATAGATTTTTGGTAGAATCTTCAGGGTTTTCTCTATATAGTAGCACATCATCTGCAGAGAGTGACAATGTTACTTCTTCCTGTCCAATTTAACCTGATTGTTATGGCTAGGACTTCCAATACTATGTTGAATAAATGCGGCGAGAGTGGGCATCCTTGTCTTGTGACAAAATTTAAATTTCTTATATGGGCACAAATGTAAGCTCAGACTAGAGGAAAAGGAGATAGATCTGAACTCAGGGAAATTAGATTCATTACACTGGGATACTGTGGCATAGATCCTAATTTATTTGTTAAATAACATATCTTGTGCCTAAATAGAGCATAACTGGTGGGCATTTAGTAAACGGCTGTTGAATGAAGATTACTTGTAATTAAGCGTTCTTCTTAAGAATACTTTGGGGAATAGAAGTGGCCCAAAATATTAGCCAAATAATTATCGGTCACAACTTTAAATTTCACATATATTAAGTACTTTATTAAATAGAAAACATCGACTGGAAAAATACCACTGGTTTTAAATCACCAAAATTTCCATGGGGGGAAAAAAAAACATGGGACTACAGGCTCCAGTGTCCTGTACACATCTAGAAGTGTGACCTAAAAAGGAGACAGACTTCAGTAGTGAAGACCACCCTAGTGTCTTCTAAGAGCAAGGCAGATATATTGGCAAGACTGGTGATGTTAGAGGCACAGAAAATACTTTCCAAGAAATAGATATTTATCACAGCTTCATTTAGTGAATAATTATTTTGCAGTGGGGAAAATGTTCATTAGCATAACATCACATTTTTTGTCTATGTGATTCGAGTGAGGCTGGCCCCAGCCACAATCACACAGGTCTTGAACACTAGAGTCAATCCAAAGACTTTTATTGATGCCATCAGAAAAGGGGTACATTTGTTTTGCTGGAGTTGTGAAGGTGATAGAATGAAGACTTGAGTTAGTCACGTCCATCTTTACCACCAGGTGGAAAGAGTCTTTCTGAGAACAAAGGTAATGCAAAGAAACGCAGAGATGGTTACATAGTGAAAGCATCTGGCTCCAGCTATACCTGAAGCCAATATTTGTACTTTCCACATAGTGGAAACATTTTTTAAAACCTTTTTTTCCCCCATCATATTTCTCTCCACTGTTTTTCCTCAGTTCTTATACAGCAAGGTAACATTTTCCCTTTAAAAAATAATGTCAAAAAGATTTTTTATACTTCACTAATAAATGATTCATGTCTGCATTGGGTACCCCTAATACTCTACTTTAAAAGTATCTTTTCCCTCTAATGATTAGTGATGCTGAGCATTTTTTCATATGTCTCTTGGCCATTTGTATGTCCTGTTTGGAGAAGTATCTATTTACGTCCTCTGCCCATTTTTAAATTGGATTCTTTATCTTCCTTTTGTTGAGCTGTATGAGTATTCTATATATTTTGGAAATCACCCCTTATCTGATGTATCATTGGCAATTATACTCTCCCATATAGTGGGTTTCCTTTCCATCTGATGATTGTTTCTTTTGATGTGCAGAAGCTTTTTAGTTTGATGTACTCCCATGTGTTCATTTTTTCCTTTGTTTCTCTTACCTGAGGTGTTGTATCAGTGAAAATTCTGCTGCGTATGATGTCTGAAATTTTGTTGCCTGAATTTTCTTCTAGGATGTTTATGGATTCACAAGTCATATCTAAGTCTTTTATCCATTTTGAGTTTATTCTTATGTATGGTATAAGTTGGTGGTCTTGCTTCATTTTTTTTTGCATGTAGCTGTCCAATCTTCCCAACACCATTTATTGAAGAGGCTGTCTTTACTCCACTGTATGCTCTTGCCACCTTTGTCAAATCTTAATTGAGCATAATGTCTTGGGTCAATTTCTGGGTTCTCTGTTCTGTTCCATTGATCTATATGCCTGTTCTTGTGCCAGTACCAGGCTGTTTGGATTATAATGGCTTTGTAGCATTACCTGATATACGATATTGTGATCCCTCCTACTTTATTCTTCTTTTTCAAGATTGTTGTGGCTATTCGGGGTCTTTTGTGGTTCCATACAAACTTTTGGAGTGTTTGTTCTAGTTCTGTGAAATATGTCATTGATATTTTATTGTATTTATTTATTTATTTATTTATTATTTTTTTTAATCCTTGTCTGAGGACATTTTTGTATTTATCTTCAGGTAGAGCAGGAGGGAGAGAGGGGGGAAGAGAGAGAGAGAAACATCGACGTGAAAGAGACACATCGAGTGGTCGCCACCCACATGACCCCAACTGGGGCCAGGGACAAACTGCAACCGAGGTACGTGCCCTTAGCGGGAACCGAACCCGGGACTCTCTGGTCCGTGGGCGACGCTTTAACTGCTGAGCCAAACCAGCCAGGGCTGTCATTGATATTTTAATAGGGATTGCATTGAATCTATAGATTATTTGGGTAGTATGCATATTTTAATTATGTCAATTCTTCCAATCCACGAACAAGGTATGTGCTTCCACTTTTTTATATCTTCTTCTATTTTTTTTTTTTTTCAATATCCTGTAGTTGTCTGCGAACAGGTTCTTTACTTCTTTGGTTAAGTTTATTCCTAGGTATCTTAATTTTTTTTTGCAATGGTAAATGCAAATAATGACAGTTTCACTTCTTCCTTTACAATTTGGATCCCTTTTATTTTTTTCTTCTTTACCTTACACCTGCCAGAATGGCTGCCATCAACAAATAATCAAACAACAAGTGCTGGCAAGGGTACGGAGAAAAGGGTGCTCTAGTACACTGCTGGTGGGAATGCAGACTGGTTCAGCCACTGTGGAAAACAATATAGTGTTTCCTCAAAAAATTAAAAATGGAATTGCCATTTGACCCAGTGATCCCTCTTCTAGAAATATATCCTAAGAAGCCTGAAACACCCATCAGAAAGAATATGTAGCCTAATGTGCATAGCAGTACCATTTACAATTGTTACGATCTGGAAACAGCCCAAGTGTCCATCAATAGATGAGTGGATAAAAAAGCTGTGGTACATATACACAATGGAAAACTATGCAGCTGTAAGAAAGAAAGATCTCTTATCCTTTCAGATAACATGGAGGGAACTTGAGAGTATTATGCTAAGCCAAATAAGCCAGTCAGAGAAAGACATGTATCACATGATCTCACTTATTTGTGGAATATAATGAGCAAAAAAAGCTGATGAACAAAATAAACCCAGAGACATAGAAGTAAGGATCAGACTGACAAACTTCAGAGGAGGAGGGTGGGGCAGGAGGAAAGAGAAGAAATACACCAAAGAACTTATGAATATAAGCATAACCAATGGACATAGACAACAATGCTGTGGGGGGGGGGGGTGAGAATGGGAGGAGAGTGTCAATAGGGGGAAAAAGAGAAACATCTGTAACAAAAATAAACTAATTAAATTAAAATATATATGTATATTTAAAGTATCTTTTCCAAGTTAAAAATTACTTGAGACCTTATTATCTCAACACAATTAAAACAAAAAATTCAAACAGCATAACCCATGGGCAAAGAAAATAGCATGGGGAAAGCCTGGGATGGGGTGGGGGTTGGGTAGAGGGGTGCAAAAATGGAGAAAATGGGAGACATATGTAATACTTTCAACAATAAAATAAAATTTTAAAAATTATATAAACTTATGATTAAATAACTTATACAAAAATAACATAATACATATTAAAAATTCAAAAGACAATATTTCAAACAGTTCTGAATACTTTATACAAGCCAATTAAATGAAAGCCTGGTCTACCTCTTTTCAGGAGGCAGAAGAGCTGTCCACAATAGTAAAAAGATGATTAACCTGCATATAAAAAGAGAGTTTTTCTGAATTAAAAGCATAACTGGCACTAAAAGCTTCATTTGCCTTGAAGTACGCCTCTGTATTTTTAGCCCCGCCCACACAGAAAGAAGGGCAGGGCCTCAATCTTGTCAAGGAGATGTAACATTGTTTATACTAATAGCAGTTATAAATAAGTGCATGTTAATCAGAGCATAGATTAGAAAGTACTTTTCAAAAACAAAAGAGCTGGATACCGATGTTGAGAGGAAGAATTACAAGCAAAAGCAAGGGCATTTTAAAATGTCACAAGAGCTTTAGCATTGTTGCAACTTGTTTAGCACTTACTACATGCATTATCTGACTTATCCTCAAAATAACCCTGTAATTTCCACTTAAGACAAATGAAATTGATGCTTATAGTGGTTAAATAACTTGCCCAATGTTACAAAGCTAATAAGTGCTGATAATGGAATTCCAACCGGCTCCAAATCTAAACTCTTTCTTTTGGAGGATGCAACATAACAGTGGTTAAGGATTTGTAAAGGAGTTCGTTTTTAAACAATGTTTTTAAGTGATATTTTTCTAGCTGAAAATAATAGACCAGAAGAAAGTGCACTCTGCACTATTTACAGAGAATATTCACATGAAGAGTTATAAAGTCTGAAATTCTTTTGTTCTGAATATTCTCACATAAATTGCTCTAAATGAAAGAACTTACTTGTGTGCTGTTGAGACTGTGGGCTGAGCAAAGGGTGGAATGCTAGCATGTCTTGTGGTAAATATTCTTCAGATACCCGATTCCTTCCTACATGAAAACTCTGAATGCTCTCATTCCCTAAAAGAGTGTCTGTCACTTTTGATGCTGTCAATTACTCCAATACTTTGATAATGTTCTGTGATAACATCTCATTCTTCTACTTTTCTTCTGTGGTTCTGTTTCTTCTGACTTCTCTGTGGGCTGCTCCATCTGTCTATCAAATGCTGATGTCCACATTCACTTTCTGCAAATTTCATATCCTGGGATCTCATAGCTTATCTACCTAGTAGCTCAAGCCAGAAAATAAAAGTGGGTTTTATTGTTTTGATACATATGACATTGATGAATCCATTACTTTAGTATAACTATCTCTTTTTAAGGTTCAATTTATTTATAAGATTTCTTTCCATTCTAAAATTCTGGGAATATTTTTATGATGTTATGTTTAACTACTTTCCTAGGTGCATCCTTATTTATAAAATATGAAACTTCAAATTTGCTTAAACAATACATTCAGATTACTTAACTTATAAGGAGAATGTAAACTCATTGTTACTGTAACTTTTGTGTTGAAACAAGTGCCCTCAGTTGAATTTGGACTCTTCTGTTAACTGAGTAAAAACTCATGGTCAGTAGCTTAAAAGAACATCACTGTCCTAAATATAGGACATGTTATACCATGCCCAGATTGGGTCAACACCAAAAGGAGGTACGTGCTAAAGAATTTTTCCCGCTTGTTTATTAATTAATAAAATTTTTAAGTTACAGTTGATATTCAATATTATATTAGTTTTGAGTATATAGCATAGTGGTAAGGTATTTGTATAATTCACTAAGTGATCCTCCTGATAAGTTTAGTACCCACTGACACCATATATAGTTATTACGATATTACTGACTATATTTCCTATGCTGTACTTTACATCTCTGTGATTTTGTAACTACCAATTTACACTTCTTATTTCCTTCACCTTTTTCACCTAGCCCCACAATCCCCCTCTCATCTGGCAACCATCAGTTTGTTCTCTGTATCTATTAATTTGTTCCCATTTTGTTTGTTCATTTATTTTGTTTTTTAGATTTGACATATAAGTGAAATTATATGGTATTTGCTTTTCTCTGTCTGACTTATTTCACCTAGCATAATAATCTCTAGTTCCATCCACAGAAGCATATTTTCTTTCAGCTCACAGATCAGGGTTTCATAGGTAGTACATTTAACTCCAAACTCAAATTTCTAGAAAATGATTTAGCAAATCATGACTGCTACATTTCTAAAAGGTCATTGAAGTGGGCAAAAGAAAGAAACATGGGCTTCTATGCTCTTTCTGACTGAGGCCTCCAGCTATACCCCAGGGCAGTTAGAGCAATGATCTGGGGCAGAACTTTCCTCCCCCAAACTGAGACAAACTAGAATCACCAACAGCAGTTGAGTCCTTTAAAAATATTCTCTGAAAGTGAAAGTTTACATAGTATAGCTAGGATTTGAAACACTCTCATAGGCCTCAGATGTGAGGAAGTAAACTGACCCTGCTCAGTTTCTTCTGGATAAGCCAGTATCAGGGCCTCCTATTTATGCTTGTTGGAACTTGAAGAAGAAACTGTAAGACACCTAACTGCCTACATGAAGGGAATCACTGAGGACACTCAGGCTTATAAAAGGGATAATGAGAGAAAAGAGAGAGGCTATCATTTGAGACCTAGAATAAATGATTGGATGCCTTTTACCCTGCTCTCCAAACTCACACTCATTTCAACGTGGATCTGAGGTGGTTTATGTGTTGACTTCTGATTCCGTTTGCTGATCATCTAAGCAAGAGCAAGACCTTCTGAGATCTTTCCTTGTTTTCTTTTTCATCTTATCCTCTACTTCTTAAATTCTCTAAATCTTCAAATGTTGAATCTATCAAACTCATTTATAGGTGAATTTGGAGTGCCATGGCAGTTTGGGCATCTGTGGGTAAGAGTTACTGTCTTAATACCTTTAAAATGGAGTTGGAAATAAGGAAGGGTAAAAGACATGACTTTAAGGACACTAAGACAGAGGTCAACATGCTTGGGTATGTTATAATGGGACCCTGGGCCCAGACCCTAAAGTAGGTTATGTCTACCTAATAAAAAAGAAATATAATATTTGAAAACATCTTCTAACAATTCTGGGGAAATTGAATTTTAAACATATGGGATGGATGTCATTGAACCTTATATAGTTGTCTGTCCTGAGGAGCTATTTTCTAGGTAGGCTACACCTAAACTTATAATGGGAGGTCATTTTTATCAGGTTGCTGTTTTAGGGTCTCTAGATCTCAATGTATGTGTTCAGGTAAGCTAAGTAAAAATGATCACAGGTAACACATGTTCTGATATATCTGCAATTCTTCAAGGGGGCTATGGTCATGGAGTTGGAGATAGAAATGAAGATCAGGCACAAATGTCAGCCAGCCAGACTGGCAAATGGTGAAGAAATTAGTAAGGGTTTTAAAAGGACATTGTCAACATGAACTATGAGAGTAAAAAGAACTAAACCCTGAAGGAATCAAGGATAGAATTTATGACATAAATCATAGCCTAGAAGGAGATTTAATGAAAAACCAGTCCACCATTTCCCCATAAGGGAAGATGAGACTAGAGTGGGAAGAAAGCCTAATCTGGGAGGAGGTCAGTGAAGCCTCATGCAGAGGACTACACCTGAAGTGACCAGATGCACAGGAGTTGGGAGCTGGCCTGGTTTCTGCTAGAGAGATCACTGTCCATCTTGACCTGAGCTAATAATCACAGAACCCACTACATTTAGGACAGCTCTGTACACATTTCTAGAGGAAAACTTGGTTGTTCTCCTGGTTATCATACAGGGAATGTTCCCATCTAAAGATTCCCACTTACCTATCATTCATCAGGAAGAACTATCTATGCCCTAAGACTTTGCAAGGTCTTATCTGAACCGTCCCCAAAAGAAACTGACCTCTTTTTAATGACCCAAGACAGCCATAGGCATCTTTAAAAAGAAGCTGGATACTTGACATCAAGAAAGGCAGTGGAGTGTAGAAGGGAAAAGCCTCTGCACCTGTATATGGGTGGTGCTATAGAGGACATGCTCCAGTGTCCACCTGAGCCAAGACAGGTGAAACTCAATCTGATGAAAAGGAGGGTCTCATCCTGCCTCCAGACACATCAACCCTCTCACCACGCTGTTTGACTCAACCTCATGGTTCTTTGGGCTTTTATACATGGATCATCTGTTCCATAAGTGGTTAATTGCATTTAGGTTTTTAAAAATCTGAGAATTTCTCTCTCCTTTCAGATTACGGTATGTTTTAAATTCTTTCTGGGAAATCTATAACTTTCTTCCCAAAAGTAACTAATGTAAAAAAAAAAGTATTTCTGTCAAACCCAACTTTAAGAAGTCCCACAGGATTATTGTGAATATAGCCTAATTCTATTTTTTCAAGGCGATTCTATTTCTTAAAATATTACATAGAAATAATTCAATAATTCTTCCACTGCCACATTTTGCCTCTTGCTTCAACAGCTTTCTTTTTTTCCCCTTTGTTTTCAAGTGTTCATCCCCAGGCAACTCTTATATATTTTTGTACTAACTGCTCATCTCTGACTCTGTCTTGCCTTCTTGATCTTGCCTTGCCTTCTCCAACAGGTCCTAGTGTGTGTTCTCTATCCCAGCAACTGACTCCTAATTTTGAGTTGCTGGTGATTTTTGGCCAGTACATCAGTATAATTTTAGTGAAGGCAGAAAGAGGAAAAGTTGTGCAATTCCTGTATTCCTCTTAATCTCTCCCCCAGGAGAAATAAATCTGGAAAAAATAATAGTGCAGTGCAATGGAAAAGGTCAGTACAGATTGCTGTGCTTCTGAGGAGAGGGAAGATTATACAGATAGTCAGACTGGGCCAGAGAGTTGGCCCATGAGTTAACCATGAAAAGCCTGTAGCCCTTTCCCTGTGGCCTCCTCCCCAGCCTACTGACTTCAAGTTGCTACTTGTGGTGGTTGATAGAGTCAAAGGTATCAATTTAGGAGCTTCATGGCCCTGGTTAATCAAATGCCATCACAGGACACTGCATCAGCCCAGACCTGGAAAGCCTGGACAGACTAAATAGCTTCTTTACATTTCTTTGGGGGTATACATAGCTATTCTTGGCTAGTTGATTAATTCTGATGGCAAATTAGTTAATTTAAACTTTCTAGCTCATTTACAAATTGGCCACTGCTTCCTTTATCCCCATACCTCCACCAAAATAGCACTAGAGGATACATGGTTATTTTCATCTCTGTAATTATTCCTACCTTCAAGCAGATATCATGTCTAATAATACTAATAGCCAAATATGTAGCACTTTTTATGGGAATGAGATGTTCTAGGTGTTTTACATACATATATTAACTTATTTAATACTAATAAGTTATTATTAGTCACAATCATCTATTTCCACTTTCCCAGTGAAATTAAACTTACCCAATGTACCTCATGTGGCTTTAAAGATGATATGATGTAACACATTTAGTTAGCATTATTTTTTTATCATGTTACACAACTCAGGTTTTCTATCTCCCTTGGCACTCTTTATCCTCAATCACTTTTAGTAAAACTTTTCATTTTTTAATTCATGCTTAGCAAACAACAAAAGGTTAATCCACAACCTTTACAGAGAAAAAAATAACTGTGGGGGATTTTACGAGGTGGTTTTCTAATCCAGGCACAGGACTCCAGTCTGAATCTTTGTTTATAGAGGAGTTTTTCACAAACTGTTTCTCCACAGACGGTACTTTGGTCACTTTACAGTAACCAAACCTTTCTCTGTGGGTAGATGATCATGCCCTGGCTCTTCCAGCCAAGCAGCTACATTCTGTTCTTCCCATTGATTTCAGGGAAGGAAACTTGTGTTATAGCTCAATGTTTGCTTTTAATCTTAGCTCCCTGCAGTCCCGTTACATGCAGTCTACTAATTTAAAGTGGTAATTTGTTAGTTATTTAGTGTTAATTTCAGAAAAGCTAGGATACAAGTAAGCAAAAAAAAGAGAAATAATATATATATATTAATTATATATATATAATCACCCAAATTCTACCAACTGAGAGGAAATCCAGTTATAGTGTTGTAGTGTTGGTGACTATCCTCTCAGATAGCTTTCTATGTAAATAGTAATCAAAGTGTTTTTATATACATCAATACATATATATTTATGTGCATGCATTTATTTAGTATATATACTAAATAAACATATATATGTATTTATTTTAGTAAATAATATATAATAATTTTATAATGCATATTTATTAAGTATATAATACATGTATATTTATTTAGGACTTGAAAGTGTTTTTATGTATAAATATACATATATACAATAACATTGGAGTATTATTTACATAAAAAGCTTTTTTTTCTTTATTGATTTTAGAGAGAGGGAAAGGGAGAGATAAAAACATTAATGAGAGAGAATATTGATTGACCACCTCCTGCATGCTCCCCACTGGGGATCAGGCCCACAAACTGAGCATGTGCACTGACTGGGAATCGAACCGGTGACCTCTTGGTGCATGGGTCAATGCTCAACCACTGAGCCACACCAGCCAGTCTACATAAAAAGCTTTTGACTGCTATTTACATAAAAGCTATATAAGATGATTATATATATAGTATATATAATTATCTCCAACAATAATTCAGATTTGAAGATTTTATATATGTATATAAAAATGTTTTAAATAGCAAAATAACATATTTGAGGGTCCTCAACAAATACAGCAGAGTTTTGGTTTATAAATAAAGGTACACAGGTTCTCAGCTACCCCTTTCCATGATTTTTGCAATATATGAAATCTCCAACAATCTGAATCTCAGAGAATCAAACTGTGATATGTCTTGGTGAATATATATATATATTTAAATGTCCATGTATTTTAGAAATATGAAACCATTTGACTTATCCTATGTTACAGTCTTTTTCTTTTCACTGACAAACACATTACACATTTCCTAGCCCAGATGTCCATAAACAGGAGAGTGGATAAACAAACTATGGTATATTTATATAATGGAGTTGTACTCAGTAATAAAAGAAATGAACCACTTGTACACACAAGGGTATGGATGAATGTCAAAAATAATGCTGAGCAAAAGAAGTTTTACCTAAAAGAGTGCCTATTGTATGAGTCCGTTAATATGAAATTTTAGAGCTGATAAAACTCATCTATGATTTTTTTTTTTTAAATCAGAAAAGTTGCTTTGGGAAAATGGGGCAGGGAGTGAGGTTGGGGCAAGAGTGAATTTTCTGGGATGGTTGTAATGGTCTATCTTTTGATAGGGGTTTGGGGTACACAGGTGTATGCATGTGTCAAAATTCATCTAATGGCCCACTTAAGACTTTTACATTTTATTCTCTGTAAAATTTACCTAAGGAAAGAACAACAGATATTGAACTCTAATTAATAATATGAATGCTAAAGTATTTAGGGAAAAGTGAATTGATGTCTTACTTTGAAATTCATTTTTATAAAAGATAAATTGAACTTTCAGTCAAGATGGTGGCATAGGTAAACGTGGTACTGGCCTCCTCCCACAACCACATCAAAATTACAACTAAACTACAGAATAACCATTATTCAGAACTGCCTGAAATGGAACTGAATGGGAGTCCTACAACTAGGGATTTAAAGAAGAAGCCACATCAAGACTGGTAGGAGGAGCAGAGATTCAGAACGTGCTGACCCCACACCTATGTGTGCCAGGGATATCTCAGCTGCAGAGGTACCCCTGAAGAGCAAGGGGGTCACAGTCCCTTACCAGGTCCTCCAGCCCAGGGTTCCAATGCCAGGGACTTCTGGCTGTAAAAACCAGTGGAGATTGAGGCTGAGGGAGATGGAGGCTTCTAGAGTCCCAGGCAGTTCCTTTTAAAGGACCCACATGTGGACTTCCCCGGGCTCACTCCATTTAAGCTCCAGCACTGGGAAAGCAGCTCAAAAAGCTCCAGGAACACAGGGGAGGAATTGAATTGTTTAGCATTGGGGTGAGTGCTAGAGGGGCAACTGTGTCCCAGCCAGAAGTATTGGCAGAAACCACTGTGATTTTTCTGAGCCCTCCTCCCACAGAGCTGGCAGGCTAGCACCACATCTGATACTACATAAACCGGGTCACACTGCTTTTCCTGCTTTGGTGATTCCCTGAGGCCCCACCACACTCAACTTTCAGGCCCACCCAAGCTGTTTTCGTTGGCTTTTCAATACAAATGTCCTATCTTGGCTCATGTTTCAAATTTTTCTAAAATCTCTCAAACAAACAGCATCTGGCCTTAGCAAACCCCATACCTCTTACTAAGTGGCCCTAGGCCCAGCACTAGTAGCAGCTGGCCTTAGTTCATAGCTTGGCCTCTCTGGGGTACTTCCAAGGCCAGCACAAGTATCAGCCATCTGCAGATCACTTTGTAGCTCCTTCTGGGTGGCCCTGGATAGAACACAGGTGGTGACTGACTTAGCCTGATCTCCCAGTAGACCCCAGAGTCAGCACACCAGGTGGACAGCTTCAGACCACATTGAAGCACCACCTCCCAACCATTTCCACAACTAATACACTCAAGAGGCAGACTCAGCAGGTGCCAGAGCCCTAGTGAAATCATTCCTGCTATGTGGGGTGGACCTCTGCACAGCTGATCCCCCACTGTGGTCAGAGGTAAGTGGTCAGTGGTCACAGCTAGTCCTTGTAGCTGATGGGCCTGGAAGTAAATGCCTCCCATTGATGTGCCAATAGTAATCAAGGATCAACTACAACAGGAGGGTGTACCTAGCCCACATGAGGGGTGTGCGTTGAGTGGCAGCTTGGGTGATCAGGTAAGCTGTGCCACTGGACCCTAAAAAACACCTACTAAATTAGATTACTCTATCAAGCCCAGGAGACATAGCAGCTCTACCTACGACATAGAACCAAACACAGAGAAGCTGCCAAAATGAGGAGACGAAGAAACATGTCCCAAATGAAAGACCAGAGCAGAAGTCCAGAAAAAGAACTAAACAAAATGGAGACAAACAATCTACTACATGCAGAGTTCAAAATACTGGTTATAAGGATTCTCATAAACTTACTGAGAATTTCAACAACATAAAAAAGGACAATGAAACCATAAAAAATAACCAGTCAGAAATGAAAGATACACTAACTGAAATAAAGAATAATTTACAGGGAATCAAAAGTAGAGTAGATGAAGTCAAGAATCAAATCGGTAATTTGGAATATAAGGAAGCAAAAAACACCCAATCAGACCAGCCAAAAGAAAAAAGAATCCAAGCCCACATGTGGACTTCCCCGGGCTGAAAATGAGGATGGTGTAAGGAGTCTCTGGGACAACTTCAAGCATACCAACATTTGCATCATGGGAGTGCCAGAAGGAGAAAAGACAGAGCAAGAAATTGAAAAACTTATTTAAAAAAAAATAATGAGAACACTTCCCTAATTTGGTGAAGGAAATAGACATACAAGTCCAGGAAGTACAGAGAGTCCCAAACAGGGAAAACCAAAAGAGGCCCACACCAACACAGATTATAATTATAGTTAACTACAAGGGAGCTCCCATAAGACTGTCAGATAATTTCTTAAAAAGAAACTTTGCAGGCCAGAAGGGACTGGCAAGAAATATTCAAAGTGATGAAAAGCAAGGACCTACAACCAAGATTACTCTACACAGCAAACCTATCATGTAGATTCAAAGGACAGTTAAAGAGCTTCCCAGACAAGAAAAACCTAAAGAAGTTTATCACCACCAAATCAGTACCACATGGTATGTTGAAGGGTCTTCTTTAAGAAGAAGAAGAAAAAAAGATTACAAATATGAATAATAAAATGGCAATAAATATATATCCATCAACAACTAAATCTAAAAATAAAATAAACAAACAAGCAGAACAAAACAGACTCATAGATAGATACAGAGAACAATTTGATGTTTGCCAGATGGGAGGGGGGTTGACTGGTGGAAAAGGTGAAGCGAATAAGAAGTACAAATTGATTGTTACAGAATAGTCATGGAGATGTAAAGTACAGCATATGGAATGTAGTCATTAATATCCTAATAACTATGTATTGTGTCAGATGGGTGTGAGATTTATCAGGATGATCATTTAGTAAGTATGTAATGTCTAATCACTGGGGTGCACACTTGAACCTAATATAATAATGTATGTCAATTCTAATTGGAAATAAAAAATAATAAAGGAAAAAAGATAGATAGACACAGAGATAGATAGATGGATAAATACATGATAAAGCAAATACAGTAAAATGTTAATTATAACATCTAAGTAGTAGGTATGTATATATTCTCTATACAATTTTTTTCTACTTTTCTGTAGGTTTCAACATTTTTTATATTGAAATGTTAGTGAGAAAAAGAACACATGACATGTTCTTATGTCAAATATGTTTCCACAGATTTTTTTTATTAATTTATTTTTGTTACAGCTGTTTCTCCTTTTCCCCCCATTGACACCCTCCTCCTCATCCATCCCTGCCCCATCCCCAGCTTTGTTGTCCATGTCCATTGGTTATGCGTACACGCATATAAGTTCTGTGGTTTATCTCTCCCCCAACAACCCCCTCTTCTGAGGATTGTCAGTCTGTATACTACTTCCACGTCTCTGGGTCTACCCTGTTCCTCAGACTGTTATGTTCATTACATTCCACAAATAAGTGAGATCATGTGATATTTGTCTTTCTCTGCTTGGCTTGTTTCACCTAGGATAATACTCTCCAGGTCCCTCCATGTCGTCTCAAAGGATAAGAGATCTTTCTTTCTTACAGCTGCATAGTATCCCATTGTGCATATGTACCACAGCTTTTTTATCCATTCGTCTACTGATGGACACTTGGGCTGTTTCTAGATCTTAGCTATTGTAAATAGTGCTGCTATGAACATGAGGGTACATATACTCTTTCTGATTGGTGTTTCAGGCTTCTTAGGATATATTCCTAGGAGTGGGATCACTGAGTCAAATGGCAATTCCAGTTTTAATTTTTTGAGGTAACACCATAGTGTTTTCCATAGTGGCTGCACCAGTCTGCCTTCCTACCAGCAGAGTACTAGAGTCCCCTTTTCTCCACACCCTCACCAGCACTGTTGTTTGATGTTTTGTTGATTGCAGCCATTCTTACAAGTGTGAGGTTATACCTCATTGTTATTCTAATTTGCATCTCTCTGATGATTAGTGACGTTGAGCATTTTTCATGTCTCTTGGCCATTTTTATGTCCTGTTTGGAGAGGTGTCTCTTTAGGTTCTCTCCCCATTTTTTAATTGGGTTGTTTGTCTTCCTTTTGTTGAGTTGTGTGAGTATTCTATATATTTTGGAAATTAACCCCTTATCTGATGTATCATTGGCAATTGTCCTCTCCCATATAGTGGGTTCCCTTTCCATTTTGATGGTTGTTTCTTTTGCTGTGCAGAAACTTTTTAGTTTGATGTAGTCCCATGTGTTCATTTTTTCCTTTGTTTCTCTTGCCTTAGGTGTTATATCAGTGAAAATTCTGCTGCGTGTGATGTCTGAAATTTTGTTGCCTACATTTTCTTCTAGGATTTTTATGAGTTCATGAGTCACATTTAAGTATTTTATCCATTTTGAGTTTATTCTTGTGTATGGTGTGAGTTGGTGGTTGTTTCCACACATTTTATTTTATTTTTCCTTCAATTTTTATTAATTTATTTTTGTTACAGATGTTTCTCCTTTTCCCCCCTAGAGACCCTCCTCCCCATCCTGCACCCCTCCCCCATCAGCATTGTTGTCTATGTCCATTGGTTATGCTTACATGCATATAAGTTCTTTGGTTTATCTCACCCATCCCCCCACCCCTCTGTTTCCACACATTTTAAGGGACTGATTAAATCTACAACATAAATAGAATGGATATAATTCAATCACTGTTAAACACTTTGTTTAAATTTTTACAGTATAAACTATGTTACAACAATCATCTTTATACGTAGATATTTAGACACTTATTAGATCCTTAAATTTCTATGTACATAACTGCTAAATCAATAAAGAGTTATAAATTTAGGTTCCTATTTTCATTCATAAGATTTGGGACAATTTTCTCTCTTACTGAAGAGAATATATCTACATCTTCATATTCCCTTAAAAAATTTTCATAAAGATTGAATTTTGTTCTTTATAATCTTTGCTAACCAGTTTGATATCTTTAGTGGAATATTCTTATTTATTTTTTGGTTTTCTCTCTTAGAACTGCAGGATCAAGGAAAAAAAAGACTTAAAAGAGAATAAAGAATTGTCAATGCCCAGTGTTGAACTAACAGTCTCAATCTCAAAGATCCAAATGGTGATATGTCTCCAGTTTATTTTCATGATTTGAAATGGAGTCAGTGTTTAACCAGAGATTATTTGACTGGAAAAAAATCAATTTATAGGTGTTCCATGAAGTCTTTTCTCTCTGTGAACATCCAATGAGCATACACAGGATAAAATAATGTGAGTTGTTCACCCTTTATGCCATGACACAATGCATTGAAAAATCACAGTTTGGAGTTGTATGTACTTGCACCTGTGAGTAATCAGCAAAGTGCATAAAAACCCAATGAACACAGTGAATTCCATGTTTGGGTCACTCATATTTAAGTGATGATTAAAAGTCCATACATTCATTTAAAAATAAGAAAAGCCCATACAATATATGCAGCAATTTAATGTGCCAGAAGTGGCAGCACAGAAACAAAACACCCACTTTGTTACTGTTCTTGTCCCACTCATTGTGGTGTGGGTTACAGTCCTGTTTTATCCTTTTCTCTTGGCTCTTTCAGCAACAGATGAAACCACTGACGCTATTCAGCAGACAAACATACCAGCTCATGGGCCAGAGGACAATTTCCCTTTCCCAGCAGCAGCTCACCCTTCCCTGGATTTTCCAGATGACCTTTATAGGAGCAGCCAACTTCATGAAGAGTTTTTATTTTGATGGCCTAGAGCAAAATAACAATGCAGGTTGCCTAGTGAAACCCCTGAGATAAAACTTTAGATATAGCTTTCACTTGGTATTAGTTTGAATACAAGAGACTTTTAAAAGGAAGCAAAAGTGAATACATATGTATATTTACTCCTCATGGAAGTTTAAAAAGTTGGTGAGAAACAGGTGCATTTTACAATTTCCAAAAATGATATTAAATGTCAAACAACTTCTCAACAGTACTCCAATGTCAGCTTTCAAATGGGTCAGCCCATTTCATTCATTTGAAAATCATGCTAATTGATTCTCTATAGAAGTTGTAACTGTTGACTTCCTGTTGGAATTTATTTTCCTATCAGCTAATTTCCTTGCTATTGCACTTTCTAGTTTCCCATCTATCTCCCTGAATGTCTCTTTTCTGTCTTGATAGGTTTATTTCATTTATATCAGATCTTACAAATAATTGTTTCTCAAACTTCAGTATTTAGCTTTATATTCATTCAATCTCTACTTCCTCTTAGAAAATTAAAAGAAAAAAAATTGATTCTAAATTTTTTGGGTGGATTCCTAAAAGTGGAAGTAAAAATTTTAAATCTAGTAATATGTATCCAAAGTGGTATAACCTGTTTATTTCCACCACCTTCTGATAAGATTGATGGATGAAAAAATGATATCTCATCCAACCCTTAGCCAGCCACATGGATGGTCATGTTGTTTGTCCATTTTAAATGGAAAATTTATCTGTGTGTTTTTCATCATGTTAAAGAACATTTAATGTGGTCAACCGAGAGACTATTTTCTATGAGTAAAGAATAAGGCCATGATGGGTAAAAAACCTGATGAAAGTGGAGAAGTACAAAGTAATTATTGTGTGTATCAGAAGAATTAGCTGGAGAAATGTGGAAGAAATGGCAGACAATATCAAAAGCCTAAATGACCTGTAGTTTTCTTTCTTTGTAATGTCTCTATCTGGTTTTGAAATTAGAATTATGCTGGCCTCATATAATGAGTTTGGAAGTTTTCTTTCTTCTTGAATTTTTTGGAATAGTTTGAGGAGAATGAGTATTAGTTCTTCTTTTAATGTTCAGTAAATCTCCCCCGTAAAGCCGTCTGGCCCCGGGCTTTTGTTTTCTGGGAGATTCTTGATTATATCTTTAATTTCCTTAGTTGTTATTGGTCTGTTCAAGTTTTCTATCTCTTCCAGGTGCAGTTTTGGGAGACTATGTGTTTCTAGAAATTTGTCCATTTCACCTGGAATGTCCAATATGTTGGCATAAAATTGTTCATAGTATTTGTTAAGGATCCTTTGTATTTCTGTGGTGTCAGTTGTTACTTCTCTTTTGTTTCTGATTTTGTTTTTTTGGGTCCCCTCTCTTTGTTTCTTGGTGAGTCTAGTTAAGAGTCCATCAAAGAATCTTGTTTATCTTTTCAAAAAACCAGCTCTTTGTTTCACAGATATTTTGAATTGTTTTTTTGGTCTCTATGTCGTTTATTTCTGCTCTGATCTTTACTAATTCTTTTCTTCTACTTGCTCTGGGTTTTTCTTTTTGTTTGTTTTCTCATTCTTTAAGTTATGAGGCTAGATAGTTAATTAGAAATTTTTCTTGTTTCTTGAGGTAGATTGAAATTTTGTTGACTATATTTTCTGCTAGGAATTTTATGGATTCATGAGTCATATTTATCATTTATCTATTTTGAGTTTATTTCTGTGTATGGTGCAGGTTGGTAGCCTAGTTTCATTTTTTTGCATGTAGCTGTTCAATTTTCCCAACATCATTTATTAAAGAGGCTGTCTTTACTCCATTGTATACTCTTGCCACCTTTGTCAAATATTAATGGAGCATACTGTCTTGGGTCAATTTCTGGGTTCTCTGTTCTGTTCCATTGATCTATATGCCTGTACTTGTGCCAGTACCAGGCTGTTTTGATTACACTGGATTTGTAGTATAACCTGATATCTGGTATTGTGATCCTTCCTACTTTGTTCTTCTTTTTCAAGATTGCTGTGGCTATTCGGGTTCTTTTTTGTTTTCATATAAACTTTTGGAGTATTTGCTCTAGTTCTGTGTAATATGTTGTTGGTATTTTAATGGGGATGGCATTGAATCTATAGATTGCTTTGGGTAGTATGGTCATTTTAATGATGTTAATTCTTCCAATCCATGAACAAGGTATGAGCTTCCACTTTTTTATATCTTCCTCTATTTTTTCTATCATTGTCCTATAGTTTTCTGCAAATAGGTTTCATAAAAATCCTAGAATAAAATGTAGGAAACAAAATTTAGACATTACATGCAGCAGAATTTTCAATGACACAATGCCTAAGGCAAGAGAAAGAAAGAAAAAAATTAATACATGGGAATATATCAAACTAAAAAGCTTGTGCACAGCAAAAAACAAACAAACAAACAAACAAACAAACAAAAACAATCATCAAAATAGAAAGGGAATCCATTGTATGGGAGAGCATAGTAGCCAATGATACATCATTTCCAAAATATATGGAGTGCTCATACAACTCAACAAAAGGAAGACGAAGAACCCAATTTAAAAAATGGGCAGAGGACCTAAATAAACACCTCTCCAAAAGTACATAAAAGTGGCCAAGAGACATATGAAAAAATGCTCAATGTCACTAATCCTCAGAGAAATGCAAATTAAAACTATGAGGTATCACCTCACACCTGCCAGAATGGCTACCATCAACAAATCCTCAAAAAACAAGTGCTGGTGAGGGTGTGGAGAAAAGAGGACTCTAGTACACTGCTGGTGGGAATGCAGACTGGTGCAGCCACTATGGAAAACAATAGGATGTTTCCTCAAAAAAATTAAAAATGAAACTGCCATTTGACCCAGTGATCTCACTTCTAGGAATATATCCTAAGAAGCCCGAACCACCAATCAGAAAGAATATATGTACTCCTATGTTCATAACAGCACTATTTATGATTGCTAAGATCTGGAAACAGCCCAAGTGTCCATCAGTAGAAGAGTGGATAAAAAACGCTGTGGTACAGAGGGAATTCCAAAATGGTGGCAGAATGAATGGCAGCTACCCAGACCATCTCCCAGGACCAAACTTGAATTAGAATTAAAATAAAGACACATTGTCAGGAAAAAGAACTACAGAAAAGCAACTGGAGAAGACCTATGTATCCAGGGACTGGAAAAAATAACACTGAATCGAGCCTGGTAGGTCTGTGGAGGCACGAGAGGGCAGGCTGGGAGCTCATGGACAGCCGCTGTTTTAGCTATGAGCAGCTCCCTCGGGGTTAAAATCCCAAGCTGGCTCCATAGTGCAGAGGGCCAGGACAGAGCACTAAATTAACTACAGCCACTCACCTTGGGCTCTGAAAGAGGGAGGGCAGACTAGACTGAAACTGTGTGGAGAGACTTGGGATTTTGGAAAGCACTGAGAGTTTTTGTTGAATCATGCCCTCCCAGGACAATAGCCATCTTACTGAAAGAGCCACTTCCCAGAGCCCTGGGGAGAAGATACAGCCCCTACCTCAGAAATTTAACTCCACCAAGCTGGGCCAGAGAAATGCAAATTGAGGCTCATTAACAGCCAGCATCTTCCCCACCTTCAGGAAATTCTCTTACCCTGAACAACTGAGGGAGTTCTTCATTCAGTTGAGGGCTACACCCCAAGGATCATCAAGTAACTGAGACTAATAGCTCCTAGGCAAAAAATTATAGGATAACTGACACTTTCCTGGGCTTGTAAATCTACCAAGGAAAGTAAGACTTGAAAGTGGTGTTTAAAGTGGGTCCTCCCACACTCATCCAAACCCAGTAAAGGGAGCCACAAATAGCAGAACACCAACACCCACAGGGAAAATTTGACAGGCTCCAAAACCCACTGAGATAGCCAAAATGGTGAAACAAAGAAAAAATCCCAAATGAAAGAACAAGAGACATCTACTGAAGATGAGATCAATGAAATGCAGTTAAGCAAGTTATCAGAGGTAGAGTTCAGAGCGATGATATTGAGGAATCTCAACAGCATGAGTAAGGAGCTCAACACCACGAGTAAAGATATAGAAACATTGAAAACCAACCAACTGGAAATGAAGAACGAGAGAGCGGAAATGAAGAACACATTGGAAGGAATAACCAGCAGAGTAGAGAAACTGAGGACTGGATCAGTGAATTAGAAGACAGGGTGCAAAAAATCAACCAATCAGAGAACAAGAAAAAAAAAACAATTAAAAAACAGGAAGACAGCTTAAGAGAACTGTGGGACAACTGGAAACATAACAACATTCGCATCATTGGAGTTCCAGAAGAAGAAAAAAATGAGTAAGTGTTAGAGAACATATTTGCAGAAATAGTGGTGAAAGAAGAAGGCATTCAAGTACAAGAAGCACAGAGAACCTGAAGTAAGAAGAACCCAAACAGGCAAACACCAAGACACATCATAATTAAAATGCCAAAAATTAAAGACAAAGAGAGAATCCTAAAGGCAGCAAGAGATAAGCAACCGGTTACTTACAAAGAAACCCCCATAAGGCTATCAGCTGACTTCTCAACATAAACACTACAGGCCAGAAGGGAATGGCATGGAGTAATCAAGGTCATGAAAAACAAGGATCTGAATCCAAGACTATTCTACCCAGCAAGGCTATCATTCAAAATAGAATGTGAAATAAAGAGCTTCCCAGACAAAAAAAGGCTAAGGGTATATGTTAGCACCAAACCAGCACTCTAGGAAATGTTAAAAGGACTGCTGTAATAAGCAGAAGAAATAGGAGAAACATAACCAGAATAAAGAAAAAAGGCAATAAATAAGTACATATCAATAATACCTTAAATAGAAATGGATTGAACACTCCAAAGAAAAGACACAGAGTAGCTGATTGGATAAGAAAGCATGACTCACAAATATGTTGTTTACAAGAGACCTACCTCACAACAAAATATTCGCATAGGTTGAAAGTGAAGGGATAGAAAAGAAACTCTTCCAAGCAAATGGAAAGGAAAAAAAGCTGGGGTAGGAATACTCATATCTGATAAAATAGATTTCAAAATGAAGGCCATAACTGGAGACAAAGAAGGCCACTACATAATATTGAAAGGATCTATCCAACAGGAAGATATAACCTTAGTAAACATATATGCACACAATATAGAAGCACCAAAATATATTAAAAATCTTCTGGCAGATTTCAGCAGAGAAATCAACAGCAATACAATCATAGCAGGGGACTTCAGCACCCCGCTGACATCAGTGAATAGATCCTCTAGACAAAAAATTAACAAGAAAACAGAAACTCTAAATGATGCACTAGATCAAATGGATGAGTGGATAATAAAGCTATGGTAGATATACACAAAGTCATACTCTGCAGCTGTAAGAAAGAAAGAAAGATCTTTAACCCTTTGAGAAGACATGAAGGGATATGGAGTGTATTATGCTAAGTGAAATAAGCCAGTCAGAGAAAGACAAGTATTACATGATCTCACTTATTTGTGGAATATAATGAACAAAATAAGTTGGTGAACAAAATTGACCCAGAAACATAGAAGTAGGGTTCAGACTGACAAACCTCAGAGAAAGGGGGTAGAGAGAGAAGGGAAGAAATAAACCAAAGAATTTATGCATATAATCATAACCTCTGGACATAGACAACAATGCTGTAGGGGTGGGGTGGGAATGGGAGGAGGATGTCTATGGGGGGAAAAGGAGAAACATCTGTAACAAAAATAAATAAATTTTAAAAAATGGTGAAAGTGAATATCCCTGTCTTTTCCTGTTCTTAAGGAAAATGGTTTTAGTTTTTGCCCATTGAGTATGATGTTGCCTGTAGGTTTGTCATACATGCCTTTATCACGTTGAGGTATGATCCTTCAATTTCCACTTTGCTAAGATTTTTTTATTAAAAATGTGTGCTGGATTTTGTCAAATGCTTTTTCAGCATCTATTGAAATGATTACATGATTTTTATCTTTCATTTTGTTTACGTGGTGTATCACGTTTATCGATTTGTTAACATTGTACCAGTCTTGCATCTCTGGGATAAATCCCACTTGATCATGGTGTATAATTTTTTTAATATATTGCTGAATCCGATTTGCTAATATTTTGTTGATTTGGGCATCTATGTTCATCAGGAATATTGGCCTGTATTTTTATTTCTTTGTAGTGTCTTTATCTGTTTTTGGGATTAGGATTATGCGGGCCTCATAAAAAGAGCTTGGGTTTTTTCCTTCCTCTTGAATTTTTTGGAAAAGTTTGCAGAAAGTAATTGTTAGTTCTTCTTTGAATGTTTGCTAAAACTCCCTTGTGAAGCTGTCAGGCCTAGAACATTTTTTTTTGCTGAGAGTTTATTGATTACTCCTTCTATTTCCTTTGTTGTTATTTGCCTGTTCAGGTTTTCTGACTCTTTCCAGTTGTGTTTTGGAAGACTGTATGAGTCTAGGAATTTTCCCATTTTGCCTAGGTTTTTTAATTTGTTGGCATAGAATTTTTCGTAGTATTTTCTTACAATCCTTTGTATTTTTGTGATGTCAGTTATTACTTCATGTCTTTTGTTTCTTATTTTATTGATTTAAATACTCTCTCTTTGTTTCTTGGTGAGTCTGGCTGATAGTTGGTCAATCTTGTTTATCTTTTCAAAAAATCAGTTCTTGTTTTCGTTGTTCTTGTGTATTTTTTTTTTTTACTTTTTTTTTCTTTACTGATTTTAGAGAGAGAGGAAGGGAGAGGGAGAGAGAGACAGAAACATCAATGAGAGAGAACATCGATTGGCCGCCTCCCGCATGCCCCCTACTGGGGATTTGGCCCACAACTTGGGCATGTGCCCTGACCAGGAATCAAACCAGTGACCTCTTAATGTATGGGTTGACGCTCAACCACTGAGCCACACTGGCCAGGCTGTTTTTTTACTTTTTTATTTCTGCTCTGATTATTATTTCCTTCCTATTACTAACTCAGGGTTTTTCTTTTCATTCTCTTTCTAACTCTTTAAGTTTTAGGGTTATATAGTTTATTAGAAAATGTTCTTGTTTCTTGAGGTAAACTTGTATTGCTATGAACTTCTCTCTCAGGACTGCTATCCCTGTGTCCCATTGGTTTTGTGTTGTTGTGTGCTCATTTTCTTTAGTTTCCAGGAAGTTTTTTATTTATTTCTTGATCGTAATGGTAACCCATTCATTGTTTAATAACACGCTATTTAGCCTCCATGTATTTGAATATTTTTGAGTGTTTTTATTTTACTTGATTTCTAGTTTTATGCCATTGTGATCTGAGGAGATGCTTGATATGATTTCAATCTTCTTGAACTTGTAGAAACTTAGTTTGTGTCCTAATCTATGGTCTATCTATGATGATGTTATGGGTGCACTTGAGGGAATGTATATTCTGAAGCTTTGGGTTGAAATGTTGTATAAATATCAATTAAAGCCATTTGATCTAGTGCATCATTTAGGGTCTCTGTTTCCTTGTTAATTTTTTGACTAGAAGATCTATCCAGTGATGTCAGTTGCACGTTAAATTCCCCTCCTATAATTGTATTGCTGCTGATCTCACCTTGAAATCTTCCAGTTATTTTATATATTTTTATGCTCTTACATTTGGTGCATAAATGTTTGCCAGGTGTATATCCTCTTGTTGGATCTATCCTTTTAATATTATGTGGTGACCTTCTTTGTCTATTGTTGGGGCTTTGAAGTCTATTTTGTCAGTTATTGTTTCCATTTTCATCCTGTGTGAGTCTTTGGTTCTAAGGTGGGTCTCTTTTAGGTAGCATATATATGGGTCATGTTTACTTATCCATTAAGCTACCTTATGTGTTTTTATTGGAGCATTTAAGCCATTAAAAATTAAGATAATTATTGATAGGTACTTATTTGTTGCCGTTTTTATTCTTTATGCCTCTGTTCTCCCCCCCCCCCCCCCCGTATTTCTTCTTCTTCTCACAACAGTCCCTTTAGCATTTCTTGCAGTGCTGGTTTGATGGTAGTAAATTCCTTTAGCCTTTTTTTTTTTTTTTTTTTTTTTGGTCTGCAAAGCTCTTTGTTTCACCTTCAATTTTGAATCACCTTCAATATTGAATGATAGCCTTGCTGGATAAGGTTGTGTTGGATTCAGATCCCTGCTTTTCATTACTTTTATACTTCATGCCTCTCCTTTCTGGCCTACAGTGTTTCTATTGAGAAATAAGCTGATAGTGTAATGGGAGCTCCCTTGGAGGTAACTTTCTGTTTCTCTCTTGCTGCCTTTAAGACTCTTTGTCTTTAACATTTGTCATTTCAATTATGATGTGTCTAGGTGTGAGTCTTTTTTAGTTCATCTTGTCTGGGACTCTCTGTGTTCCTGGACTTATGTGACTTTTTCCTTCATCAGGTTAGGGAAGTTTTCTCTCATTATTTCTTCAAACAAAATTTCTATTTCTTTCTCCAAATCTCCTCCTTCTGGAACCCCTATGATGCAAATGTTGTTACATTTCATATCATCCCCAAGCTCCTTTAAACTCTCTTTCTGCTATTTAATATATTTTTTTCATTTGCTGCTCTAATTGGGTGTTTTTTTCTACCTTGTCTTCTCACTCACTTATTCGGTCTTTAGATTCTTCTAATCTACTATTAAATCCTTCCAAGGTTTTGGGTTTTATTTTATTTTTTTTCTTTATTGATTTTAGAGAGAGAGGAAGGGAGAGGAAGAAAGATAGAAGCATCAATGAGAAAGAATATCAATTGCCTGCCTTCTGAATGCCCCCCACTAGGGATTTGGTCCACAACCTGGGCCTGTGCCCTGACTGGGAATAAAACTGGTGACCTCCTGATGAATGGGTTGATGCTTAACTGCTGAGCCACACCAGCCAGACTTTCCAAGGTATTTTTTATATCATCTATGCCATTCTTCATTTCCTCTTGATTTTATTCATAGTTTCTACCTCTTTTTTTATGCTGGTATAGTTTTCATTAGGTTGCTTGGGATTCTCACTAAGGTGTTTGAGTACCCTTACAATCATTGCTTTGAATTCTTCATCTGACAAACTGCTTGCCTCCATTTTATGTAGTTCCTTTTCTGATTATTCCTCCTTTTCTTTCATTTGAAGATTGTTTCTTTGTCACACCATTTTAGCAGTCTTATAGTTCAGGGTCAGGTGAGGTGAATTGGGATCCATAGGCAGGTCGGTGTGTATCAGATAAGAGAGGTATGCCTCCCAGTCTTGGTGTGGTGGCCTTCTTGTGGGACCCAGTGCATTAATCTCTCTGATCTTCTGAGCTGGGTGTTCTAGGAATGACCTTGGTGTGGGTTATGTGAGCTCTCCTGTTGAATTTGGGTCTTGATTGCTATTGTTCATTTGTGAGTAAATTCAGCCCTCAGGGTTGTTAACTGTGAGTCTCAACTCCTACCCTGTTGACCTTGTCATTCCAACTGTTATATACGTGTTGACAGAACAAAACAAAGCAAAACCAGACCAAATCAAAAGGAACACCCCAAAAAATCAGCATCAACAATAATAAAAGCAACCACCTCATCAGAACATTAAAAGACACAAAAACAAACAAAACACACACACACACACACACACACACACACACAATACCAGGAGGTGTGAGACCAAACAAATTAGAAGAAGGAGAAAAAAAATGAAAGTAAAGAAGGCAAGGCAAAACAAGACCAAACCAAAAAGAACCTGAAAAAAAATATCAGCATTAACAATGATAAAAACACCTACCTCAACAAAAAGATTAAAAGACAAACAAACAAACTGAAAATACTGCCCCCCTCCACACACACACAAGAAGAATATAGATGGTGTAAGACCAAAAGAATTGGAAGCAGGAGGAAAAAATATATATATATGAAAGTAAAGAAGGCAAGGCAAAACTAGACCAAACTACAAAGCACCTGAAAGAAATATCAACATCAATAATGATAAAAGCGCCTGTCTGGTGTGGCTTAGTGGTTGAACATCAACCCATGCACCAAGAGGTCGCAGGTTCAATTCCTAGTCAGGGTACATGCCCATATTGTGGACCAAATCCCCAGTAGGGGGCATGCAGGAGGCAGGTAATCAATGCTCTCTCTCATCAATGTTTCCATCTCTCTCCCTCTCCCTTCCTCTCTCTCTAAAATCAATAAAGAAAAAAATAATGATAAAAGCACCAGCCTCAACAAAAAGAGTAAAAGACAGACAAACAAACAAACAGAAAACACACATACACACAAAGAATTCTAGAATGTGTGAGACCAAAAGAGTTAGGAGAGGGAGAAAAAAAATATGAAAACAAAGAAGGCAGAGACTAGAAATAGGGTAAGTATAAAAAATAAAAGGTAGAGCCCAGATGGTGTGGCTAAGTGGATCAAGCATCTTCACACGGACTGAGAGGTCCTGATTCAATTCCCATCCAGGGCACATGCCCGGTTTGTGGGCTTGATCCCCAGTCAGGGGTGTGCAGGAGGCAGCCAATCAATGTTTCTCTCTCATGTGAATATTTCTATCTGTCTCTCCCTTCCTCTGTCTCTAGAAAAGTAATAAAAAAAAAACATTTAAAAAATGAATAAATGGAAAAAGTAATGACTGAAATAATAATACTTTTAGAAAGTAATAATACTAAATTGAATAAAATATAGACTAGGAAAGTGAAAACTGGGAAAAGAAAAGAAGAAAAAGAAATTTAATTAAAAATAAAAATTAGCCCTGGCCAATTTGGTGTGGCAGTTAGAGTGTCGGCCTGTGGACCAAAGATTCATGGGTTCAATTCTGGTCAAGGGCACATACCTCAGTTGCAGTTCGGTCTCTAGCCCTGATCAGGGTCGTGCGGGAGGCAACCAATTGATGTATCTCTCTCACATCAGTGTTTCTCTCTCTCTCTCTCTCCCCCCCCTTCCACTCTATCTGAAGATAAATGGAAAAATATCCTCAAGTGAGGATTTAAAAAATAATAATGATAATGATAATAATTAAAACACACACACACAACAAAACAACTATAACAACAACAATAAAAACCCTTGGATCTGCTATTTATGGAACTCACTGGATTTTGCTCCAATATTGTTGAATCTGGCCCCTTGCATGTGGGTCCCTGTCCTCTTAAGCAGTTCTCTGGGGCATGCCAATGGGAATCATGGTCCTGCCTGGCCCTGGGCTTCCTGGCTGAAACCCTGAAGGCTGGGTTCCCAGGTAGTCCTATGGATGGGGCGTCCCTAGGTTGCCTTCAGGGCTCGCCACTTGTATGTATTTGTTTTGGTTGGCTTTCCCTTCCCCCACGGCACTGTGCTCTATGGGGTATCAGGTCCAGTCAGGGTGGTTTAAAAAGATTTGTGTTGGGAGTCCTGCCTATAGCTTATAGTAGGGGCCGCTAGTCTATTCCTCTCCTTCCAATTCCTCAGCTCTGCCTGGGTTTCTGGCAGCCCCTGGTCACCATCCCAAGTAGGGGAGAATAGAAAAAAAAAAAAAAAAAAAGGAGAAAAAAGAAAAAAAAATACAGTGCTCCTCTTCCCTTCTCTGTTGCTCTCATTTGGGGATCTCTGTGCGGGGCTGAATCCTCCCCTCCCCGCCAGGGGACAGGAGCTGCACTGCTTGCTGTACCTTCCCTCTGTCTTCCCAGCTATGCTGTGAAGCCCATCCACTTTGTATCTTCTCCTGTCCCTTCTCCATGCTATCTGCTCACAGTATTTCCAATCTTCTATTTTCAGGTGGTTTTTCAAGTTGAATGTTCTGCAGTTTAGCCTCAAGACCAGTCCTGTGCTTAGAGCAAGTGGATGGAACTTCCTTAGGCTTCAGCCATCTTGCCTCCCTCCAGGGAATCGCTACTTTAACACACACACACACACACACACACACACACACACACACACACACCAAAACAGAAAATAACCAGTATTGGTGAGAATATGGAGAAACTGGTACCCATGTGTACTATTGATATGAATGGAAAGTGGTACAGATGCCATGGAAAAAAGAATGGCCTTTCTTCAAAAATTTAAACATCAAATTACCATATGATCCAGCAATTTCATGTCTAGGTATATATCCAGAAGAATTGAAATCAGGGACTCAAATAGATATGTGTATACCCATATTCATAGCAGCACTATTTGCAATATCTAAAACATGGGGGCTACTCAGTCGTTCATAAACAAATGAATGGATAAGCAAAATGTCATATATGCATACAATGGACTATTATTCAGCTTTTAAAAGGAAGGAAATTCTGACATATGCTACAATATGGATTAACTTTGAGGACATTATGTTAAGTGAATTAATCTAGTCACAAAAAGACAAATACTGTATGGTTCCACTTATGTGAGAAACCTAGAAGAGTCACAGTCATAGAGACAGAAAGTTAGAATGGTGGTTGGGATTTACTGTTTAATGGTTACAAAGTTTAAGTTTTGCCAGATGAAAAGAGTTCTGGAGATGGATGGTGGTGACAATTGTACAACAGTATGAATTTACTTAATGTCCCTGAACTGTAAACTTTTAAATGGTTATGATGGCAAATTTTATGTTATGGGTATTTTACTATAAAATTTTAGAAAAAAACTTTACTAAGAAATCCATATTCAGTTCCAGAGAGAAAGTTTGGTCATATTCTCTCTAGAAATAATATGGATAACAGGGAGATGGGGTAGGAGATCTTAATCCCATAACACTGGTCCCCCTTATTGAGTTGAATCATTTCTTAGCTCCTCTAAGCCTTGGTTTCTCCAACTTTCAACTCTGCAAAGCAGTTATTTAGAAGGTTAAATTAGAATGTGAATGAAAATTCCAAATACAGTGTTTGCTAGAGGGTAAAATAGCATTTCAGTAATTAATAACATTTTAATTCCATGTGTTTAAATAGAATGCTTATTATTGTTTTTTGTTTGAGGAATAACCAAACACAAAAAATAACTTCTCATAAATTGTGAATGGCTTAAAATGTTAGGCATGCCGTGGCCTGTGTGGCTCAGATGGGTTGGGCATCATCCCACACACTGAAGGGTTGCCAGTTCAATTCCTGGTCAGGGCACATGCCCGAGTTGCAGGTTCAATCCCTGATGAGGGGTGTGTAGGAGGCAGCCATTCAATGTTTCTCTCTCACATCAATGTTTCTCTGTCTCTCTCCCTCTCTCTTCCTCTCTTTCTAAAAAGCAGTTAAAAATATTTTAAAAATTTAAGGCACAATTTCAACAGTTACTTCTGCAGTATTCGGCAGAAGAAAAGACTATGTACATGACTTTTGAAATAAAATGTCCTTTGAGACAACTTTTTCTGGGCCATCTCAAATCTTAAAATTTTTTCAACACAGAAATATGCCACCTCATCTTCAAAAAAAGTACCATTGCAAGATGAAAGGGTTAAGAGCTTCATAGGATATGGTTGACCTGAGTTTGTTATTAATGGCTGGTCACATGGCCTCTGGCAGGCCAAGTGGTAACACTGGCTTCCAGGAGAGAGGATGTTTTGGAAAATGATAATGTATGTGACTATCTGTTCCAATCCACTCTGTGTTGGCAGAGCCTCCCATTCTACTGTCTGCTTCCTCTGGTTTGGTTTAACCTATTTTTTAGTATCATCAGTTCAAGTTCTTTCCTGGACTCTGCAGACTTTTATTCTTTGCTTAGGATCATATGAGATTTTATTGCAAAACCTCAAACCATATTAAATTTGATTGTTCTGAAATATGCCATTGACTTTGAATTCCAGGGATCTGCTTAAATATTGCCTCTTGATCCCAAGTTTTCCTTAAAGGAAGTAGATAATTTTTCAGCCTCCAAACTTCTAGACTGAAGTGAAGGTCTTCATGAAGGGGCTGTTGTTTAGAGTTTCCTTTGTAATTCTAAAATTTCTGTTAGAGACACAGTCTTTGCATATACATCTCTTACAGTCAACATAATGAAATCTGGGATTACAGGATATAAATTGTAATATTTATTAGACCTTGCAATAATTTCCATTTCCTAGTTGCCAAGGCTCATGGAAGATATGGAAGGGAATCCATAAGACCAATATTGGATTGATCAAATGTGTAATTTTCACTCATCAACTTAATGATCACTGTACTACTACCATCAGCATGATGGAAAGAGAAGGGTACAATTATACCTTGGTACAAACTCCATCACCTGGAGTTAATAATCAGGGCCCAGAATAATTTCTTTCCCCATAAGTGCCATCTAGCTTCATTGTTAGGAGGTTATATATTAGTAATGACAAAGCATGTCCTATCCTTAGTCATCCTGAGACAATATAACTATAGGTGCAGTAACCTCCAACATGACAAGACCTAAGAGTGTTTGAGCATGACAGGCCTACACAGAGACTATCATACTCAGCAACTTGCTCTTTAACTGTGATGGTACCTATCATTCAAGCTTGTTTAAAAATTTGGGAATAATAAATATGTGATTTTTGTGTGAGTATGGAGTACCTCAGCTTGAGTCAGAGGTACCACATAATGTGGTTTTTCTTGATGAATCAGAGAGGTAGGACCACAAGGAACTTATTGGAACATTACCATAGTGCCTTTAAAAAGATTCTTTAAGGAAGCTTCAAGAATATTGAGCTTGATCCAGTAAGGCAGCCTCAGACACTACTATTTCAGACTTTCTCAGGATCCTTGAGATATGGTTTTATCTAGCTCCCACACTGGACTCATGAGAACTTCACTGAGGGGGTAGAGGGTGGATTTTCAAAATAAATTCCAAATGACATTAGGAAATAAGTTTCTCTGTTGGATCATATACCTTCTTGAAGGTAGGTGTATTCTATTCCTGAAATATAAAAGTGTATTACATCCACCAGAAAGGTACAGTGAAAATATGGAGCAGACTCTTTGTGAGTGCATTTGAGGCACTCTGAATACTTGCCAAATTACCTGACAAAGAATTTGGATGGTACTAGGTCCTGTGTTAAAGAAGAAAAGACATTAGTCAGTAATATGTGGATTATCACTGTTTAATCCGATCTTTTGCACCCTTTGGCTAAAAGCCTGGAGTTTTATATGTATAGTACATATAATGTAATACCTTGAACATAGCTTATGATATTAAAATGTAATTTCCCATTAATTAATGTAATATATGTTTCATATATTAGCTAAGAATATTTAATTCTGCTGTGGAACACAAGAAAACCAAATGGGGTGGATAAAACTTAATAGCTGTGTTAAACATTGATAATAAGTTAGTAGTTTTAAGACATAGATGAGTCATAAAATAAATATATGTAATAAAATGGTTTCTATTACTTGGGCAGAAGTCCTTGACTATGTTAACATAGATAAGCAAGTTATTGACCTGTCATACGTGTTAGACCATAGGTAATGTAAGTAGGGATTAAAAGACCAAGAGGCACCTAATATTTGTGATGCACAAATACGAGACATATTAAGCATTCAGTTACTCATGAAACCTTATATTTATTGACATCATTCTGGCTCCATGTGTCAAGGCAAGAAATACAGATAAAATACGTAGCTGATCATCTGACTAATTGGTGAAAAAAAGCTGTGGCCAATACTTGTCCTCGTGTCTCTCTCTTTTTTTTTTTTAACATTTTTTTTTCCTTTATTGATTTTAGAGAGAGAGGAAGTGAGAGGGAGAGAGAAATAGAAACATCAATGAGAGAGAACATCGATTGGCTGCCTCCTGCATGCCCCCCACTGGGGATCGGGCCCACGACCTGGGCATATGTCCTGACTGGGAATCGAACCAGCAACCACTTAGTGCATAGGTCGACGCTCAACCACTGAGCCACACCGGCCGGACTGTCCTTGTGTCTCTTTGCTAGAGCAACTGTATATAATGTTAACTCTGATGACTTTCTATCTGATTATGCCTTACTAAACCTTAATTCTGGTCCTTATAACTCCAAAACCAACAAGGAATGTTAATGCAGCAGACAGAGAAGCAACTCATATAAACATTGCTTAAATGGGAATCTAGGGTGTGTTCTTCTGCCCTATTTGCAACATATACTTAATGTTTTATCCTATCACTTCTTTTTCCTCTTTTTGTATGTTTTAAATTGATTTAATAAACTGAATGATTCAAGCTTTTTAATTTAGTCTGCGAGCCTCTTTGGGGTAGTTTGATGGTAAAGAATACTTGGAGACTACTATTGAACCAGGGCAATTTCCCACATGACAATTAAATTCCCCCATATGCCTATGTATTTACGAAGAGGGATTTAACTAGTAGACTAGAAAATGACCTATAAGCAACAAAAATCACAAATCATTCTAAGGTGGTACCTTTGGAGTTAAAAAGAGAAAATGTGTATGACTTGGCAAGGTGAGATCATTTGTGCTTGTTTTAGTACACATTGTTGATTTATGCCGATAGAAGAGCATTAGAAAAAGCTTGACAATTGGGGTGCTGTCTGCTTTTAGAAAAAAATTAGCAGCCCAAATTCTCTGATTCCAACTCCTATTCACTCATTTCCTCTCAGTTCGAGGCAAGCATTATTTAGATGTATCTGATAGCACATTATAGCGATTGAGTAGCATATTAGAATAGACAGCAAAGATGAAAATTGTTACTATACATTATTGAAATGAGGTAATTCTATCTACTTGAATGTATTATATTTGTAGGCACTGATTTGATATTCTTACTTTTAATCAATAAAATCATTTATTTAATTTTTAAAAATTGAGGTGAAATTTAGATTTAAAAATTAACCATTTTAAAATGTATAATTCAGTGGCATTTAGTATAGCCACAATGTTGTACAACCACCACCTCTATATAGTCCCAATACATTTTCAGCGTCCCAAAAGAAAATCTTCTAACCACTAAGCAGTCATATCCTCTTTCCCCTCACCCCACCCCCTAGCAACTGCCAATCTGCTTTCTGGCTCTATGGATTTACTTATTTTTGATAAGTCCTACAAAAGGAATCATACAAGTGATGTTTACTAGACTTAGTGTGGTGATCACATCATAATGTATATAAATGTGGAATCACTATGCTGTACACCTAAAACTAATAGAAACTAATATAATATATGCCAACCATAATAAAAATGTTTAATAAAATAGCTCAAAGTCAATAAAAAATTAAATATGTAAATGGAATCATACAATATGTAACTTTTATGTCTAGCTTCTTTCATTTGGCATAATGTTTTTAGGATTGTTTCTACTTTTTGACTATTGTGAATAGTGCTGCTATAAATACTCATATACAAGTATTTGTTTGAGTTCCTTTTTTCATTTGAAGAGTAAATACCTAAGAGAGGAACTGTGGAATCATATATTAATTCCGTTAAACTTTTTCAGGAACAAAACTGTTTTCCACAGTGACTGCACCATTTTACATTCCCACCAACAACGTACAAGGCTTCCATTCTCTCCACCTTCTTGCCAACACTTATTTTCCCTTTTCCTAGTTATTCCCATCCTTGTGGATGTGAAGTGGTATTTCATTGTGTTGTTTGTTTTGTCACCCAAGAACATGCTTAGAGAGAGGAAAAGACAGAGAGGGAGAGAGAAACATCAAGCAGTTGCCTTCCATATGTGCCCTGACCAGGAATCAAACTGGCAACTTTTGGTTTATGGGACAATACTCAACCAACTGAGACACCCTGGCCAGGCTCACTGGGGTTTGGATTTGCATTTCCCTAATATCTGATAGTGTTGAACACCTTCTCTTGTATTTGTTGGCCATTTGTGTATCTTTTATGTTGTTGTTAATCCTCATCCAAGGACATTTTTCCATTGATTTTTTAATTTAGTTATTTTCTTCATAGTTAACCTGGGGATTACAACTAACATCCTAAAAGCAAGGCACTAAAAAGTATATTTAAGATAAGTCCTCTCTTTTGGAAATACTGTTCTTTTTTGGATTTCATAATTGCATCACCTTTGCATCTGTTTATTTTCTTTCTTTTTTTTTTTTTTTATTAATTTACTTATGTTACAGATGATTCTCCTTTTTTCCCCCATTGACACCCCCCTCCCCCTCCCTCCCTGTCCCGTCCCCGTTTTGTTGTCCATGTCCATTGGTTATGAGTACATGCGTAGAAGTTCTGTGTTCATCGCTCCCCTCCCCCGCCGCCTCTTCTGGCAGATGTCAGCCTGTACCCCACTTCCACGTCCCCGTATTTTCTTTCTTTTAAGGCAACTGTTTCTTAACTGGAAATTTTATTCATAATAATAATAGAAGAGTATCAATTAGGAATTATGTTAGGCAATAACAAAGATCTGTCTACAATAGATTAAGACACAGGGTTTATATTGATATTTTTCTTCTGTAATGAGCAGTCCAGTATAGTTTGCAAATATTTTCTGGCATGATTCAGTGACTTACAGGTGTCAGAATCAAAGGCCCTGCTCTTCTTTGGTCTTACCCTCGTAGTCCAAAAGGGCTGCTGTAGCTCCAGTCATTATGTCCTAATTACACGGAAGGAGGAGGAGAAAAAGGCATTCTAACTAGCCAAATTAGTCCTTTTAAAGACCTTTCCTATAAGTTATATCCAACAACTTCCATGTATACATAATTTACCAGGCATATCTATAAGAGACATTTGAAAATGTAGTTTTTCTTTTAGCTGAGAATATTGCCATGGATAACATTTCCCTTATTAAAAGACAAGAGGAAATGGATGTTGACAAGGTAATGGGCATTTAATTAGACTTAATTACATTTATACATCATGTATTATGAGCCAGATACTATTCTAAAGGCCTTATATATATTAACCCATTTAATCATCGTAGCAATTCTAGAGGGTAGATGCTGTTATTACCTCCATTGAACAGATAAAAAAACTAATTAAAAGAGAGGATAGTAATTTTCTTAATGTCTCAGACTTACTAAATATTAAAGCCAGAATTAAAACCTGGCTATCCTCCAGATCCCATTTCTCACTGTAATAACTTTTCATTAAACAAACAAACAAAAAAAACAGATCTTAAATTCATGCATAAAGCTTTTACACCTTTCCTTTCACAACCATCTGTTAACATTTTGATGCCACCTTAAACTCAATATAATTAAAACCAGCCTTTACAAGTTCCTTAACTGGCTTTCTTTGTCTGCAGCTTCCATTGCTATTCTCCTTTATCATCATGCCTGCAAGCAACAGAAAGCCAATTTTAATGGAAAAAAATGTGCAGGAAGTTGTGATCCATAGATTCTTGATTGACTATCTCATTTACAGTTGCATCTCTAGTATCTATTCTAGTATTTGATCATTGCAACAACCTCCCACTGGGTACACTCACCTCCATTCCCTGATAATGTTTAGAGCAGTTTGATACACACAGATGAATTGGGAAACACTAAGAAAACATTGATGTAGTCTGAAAGTAAAAGATTGAAATTTTCCTAATTGAAAATCTGTTACATAAAATGGCTGTTTAATAGTCAAAATTCCTTGGATTGAAATTCAATGTTCTAAACTAGGCTCAATGTCTTTACAACTTTGTTTTTATGTACTTCTCTATCTCCAATGTATTTAGTTACCTAGCCATTCCTAACAAAAGCAAAAACATCCTCCCCTGTCTGACAACTGGCCCTTCTCAGCAAGTTATGTTCTGACCTTTTCAAGTTTTATCACCTCAGCTCATGGGAAAATAACTTTAATAGAAATAAACAAAATCAGAAGATAGTTCTTTAAAAAACTATTTTGTTGTTGTTGAAAGTGTTACAGATGTCCCCCTTTTTTCTCCATTGACTCCCTCTTTCCTGTTCCTACCCCCCTCCCGCCTTCCCCAGCCTAGTGTCCCTGTCAATTGGTTGTGCATATATGCATATAAGTTCTTTGATTTATCTCTTCCCTCCCCTCTCACCCCCATTCCTCTGAGATTTGTCAGTCTGTTCCCTATTTCCATGATTCTGGATCTCTTTTGGTCGACAGCTTATTTTGTTCATTATGTTCCATCAATAAGTGATAGTCATTTGATACTTATCAAAAAGTCATTAAAAATAAAGTGAAAACTGAGTTTTCTTACCATAAGGGGACTTTATTTTTTTTCTATATCCTCATTAACAAATACCAGTTTCATTAAGTACTATATGTATATTGATTGTTCAAATTAAAACAAATTATTTTAATTATCTACTGCTGCATAACAAAGAACCCTGTAAAACTTTGTGGGTTAAAAAATATTTATTTGCTCATTATTCTGGAACTTGAGCAGGGCTTGGCAATGATAGCTCTTCTTGGCTGCGTGTAATTTTGATAAGGGAAGCTCAGCTAGAACTTAGCACACAAGATTCCAAGTAGGGTGGCAAGAGCTTGGGACTGAGCATCCCTCTCTCTTTTTGTAATCTCTTCCTTCAGTGGCTTTCTCTGTCCATATGGTTTCTCTCTCTTAGTATATTTGACTTTTTTATATCATAACTGATATCCAAGAGGGTAGAAATGGATGCTGTAAAGTTTCTTAAGGTCTATGTCCATAAGTTATATGAAATAATTTTTTTCACATTCTGCTGATCGTAGCAAGTCAAAGAACTAGCCTAAATTCAAGGGGAGGAGAAAGAGACTCCTCTTACACTGGGATAGGAATAATCACTAACAGCCAAATTTTTAGACAATCCACCACACAAGTTTCTGCTTTTGTTTTGCCTCAGTAAGATATAACAAAAATGTTTCCAACAAAAGTATGGTGTGAAAACCATTGCCATGGTTCTTTTATTCCACAGCTACATAGCAGTTTGATTGCAAAAATACATTCCATTTAGAATTTAGAATTTCTCAAATTCTAAATACATGAAATTTTAGTGAACACTAAATTAGGTGAAAAGGATTCTTTCATGAGTTATGGTTTGTAGTGGGTTGAATAACGCCCTCTACAATTATGTGTCCAAACCCCAACTCAAGGAACCATGAATGTAACCTTATTTGGAAAAAAAAGGGGGGCGGGGTTAAGTGAAAAATGAAATTAAGTGAAGAATTAAGTCATCCTGGACTAACTGGGTAGGCCCTAAATCTAATGGAAAGTGCCTTTATAAGAAGAGGAGAAGACCCAGACACACAGAGACAACTCCCCTGTGAAGACAGAAGCAACGATTGCAGTTATGCTGTCACAGGCCAAGGAATGCCTGGGGCCTCTGGAAGCTAAGGAGGTAAGAAAGCATTCTCCCTGAGAGTCTCGAGAGGGAGTGTGGCTGTGCTAACACATTGGTTTCAGACTTTTGACCTTCATAACTATGAGAGAATACATTTCTGTTGTTTTAAACTTACCCAGTTTGTGGTAATTTGTTATGACAATCTTAGGAAACTAATACATAGTTCTTACCAAACTCCTAATAAAAATATTATATAATTCACTTTTTTACAAACTTCCATTCCTAGTTCAACTGATTTCAAAGGATATTTATGTTGCAGAAGAGAATGAAAGGGCTAACAGAAGTTGCAGTTATTTAAAAGTTAATAAGAGCTCTCTTAACAAGATTGCTGAGTTTTGCACATTTCCCTCATTGGCTTGTTATCCACAGATATAGAATCCAAATCATCTCATAATTTTATATTGGCTGAATACTTATACTGATCCATCTGTACCCTCCCAACATCTTTTTTTCCCCATATAGCATTTTTGTGGTCTCAGATACTTGTGGCAGTAAATCAACACAAAATTAAAATATTTAATCATTGCCATGGTTCAAATCAATGGTTCTCAAAGATGGCATCCGTACCAGCTCCATCAGCACCACTTAGGAACTTGTTAGAAATGTAAATTCTTACATCCCATCCCTGACCTACTGATTTAGAAACACAACAAAAACAACCTGTGTTTAAACGAGTCCTCCAGGCAACTGTGATGCCACTAACATTTCAGAACTGCTGGGGATTCTGCTACTTGCTAAATATATCTGTTATTTCCATTATGCTTTCTGGAGCTGGAGAAATAACCACAGGATGAGTTCAGGGACCCACTTGACCCACTGTGAGATAGACCTGTGCTAAAATTACATTGGTCACCTGACCCCCATAAGTCTCTCCTCGGACTGGTGGACCACAGTGGCCTTTTGAGTCTCCCTGAGTTAGTGTTAGATCAGAGGCAGTGTCCATTAATCTTCAAAATATCTGATTATCTTCTTTTCCCAATGCACAGTCAACCTTGGTCTTGGTGTCATACCAGAGACTGAGTGTTGATCTCTGCTGCCTGCCAGTTGGGCACCAAGCAGTGGCTATAGCCAGGTTAGTGTTGGTGAGTGGAAGTCCATGATATTTCCAGGGATTATAGACTTCAAACCTTAGAGTTATTAATATCTAGTAATTAATTAAATTTTTATTTGTCTGTTATGGTGAACATTTTTCCCCAATTGATTTCTTCTTCAGATATCCTTTCCTTTTTTAAAAAATTAATTTATTTTTGTTACAGATGTTTCTCCTTTTTTCCCCATTGGCACCTTCCTCCCCATCCCCCCACCCCGTCCCCAGTTTTGTTGTCCATGTCCATCAGTTATGCATACATGCGTATAAGTTCTGTGGTTTATCTTTTCCCTCCCCTCCACCCCCTCTTCTGAGGGTTGTCAGTCTGTACCCTACTTCCACATCTCTGGGTATACCCTGTTCCTCAGACTGTTATGTTTATTATATTCCACAAATAAGTGAGATCATGTGATATTTGTCTTTCTTTGCTTGGCTTGTTTCACTTAGGATAATACTCTCGAGGTCCCTCCATGTCGTCTCAAAGGATAAGTGATCTTTCTTTCTTACAGCTGCATAGTACTCCATTGTGTATATGTACCACAGCTCTTTTATCCATTCATCCACTGATGGACACTTGGGCTGTTTCCAGATCTTAGCTATTGTAAGTAGTGCTGCTATGAACATGGGAGTACATGTATTCTTTCTGATAGGTGTTTCAGGTTTCTTAGGGTATATTCCTAGAAGTGGGATCACTGGGTCAAATGGCAATTCAATTTTTAATTTTTTGAGGTAACACCATAGTGTTTTCCACAGTGGCTGCACCAGTCTGCATTCCCACCAGCAGTGTACTAGAGTCCCCTTTTTGACCTGCCTCTTCAAGCAAGTGTTTTTACTAAGATGGCTGCTGTCCAACATCTGGTTCTGAAAGGAAACTGCAGAAATCCATCAAAGCACATTTGCTTGATTCCTGTGGGTTTTGGGGTGGGGAATAAATTTAACCTCTGTATGAACCTAATGAGTATAAAATAAGCAAGGACAGAAGAATGAAACATTAGGTTGGAACTGTTGAAAACCAAAACTGTTAGGTTTGTGCCCTAAGTCTTTCTTCTATGATAGTCATACGGTTGGTTCCAAAGGAACTGGTCTGCTACACAACCTATCTTGCACTGCAAATATAGATATTCATTATGTCATAGATATTCTGTAAGCATCATTGAAATTTTTATTTTTTCTACTTTTTATTGGGAAACTACACAATTATGAAAAGATCTAATCCCATTCGTAGGGTATAGTCTACAAAATAGAGTCTCTCTCTCTCTTCAGAATTTAACAGAAGCTGTATTTAAAAGTGTTGCATTTAAGTGTGACAAATTTACCAAAAAGTTTCAGAATATTCTACCAATGACATGAATTATAGAATTTTGTTAATATCCCCACACTAGATCAGTCTAGCTGCTCAGCTTCTAAGAACAGAACATGTATGTAGAAGTCATATATGTGGGAAAATGGGAGGTTGGAAATAGAGAAATTCATCACTAAGCACTTGGTAAAATATCTATTCCCTTTCAAAGGTTATAAAGGTGAATTGGTGTTTAGTAATATATAATAACAGGCTCCAAGTTCATAGCAAAGAAGAAGCACTTCATATTGTTTATGTCATCACTTTTTTGTGGAAAATTTTATAAACCACATTTTATTAAACCTGTGATACTAACAATTGTAAAATGCATAATTATTTTATGTACCATTAGAAAAAAAGTTGCCAATTAAATATCTTATGTTAAACTGCTCTGAATCAGAGGTGTTGATGTCCATATTCTCCCCATAACATTGCCTTGAGGGCAGTAGGAGATGTAGTGCTACAACATGTATTAAAAGAGTGTCCACTCTCGTCTCTGGGCTTTTCTTCCAGGCCACTGACATTTGCTCTTCAAGCTTTGGCGCTGACATTGAAAAGCCAACCAGTAGTCAGTGGAAGGTTTTGAAACAATTAGTTCTCACATTACTTTTTAAACAAGCCTTAAAATGTTTGTTGACTAAAATGTTTAGAGGTGTAATTGTCCAGTCATGTCATACCATCAGAAATAACAACAAAGTTACTATACTTGTTGCTGAATTTTTCCTTTGGCTCTTTCAGTGCTTGTCCATGGAAGGAGACAATAGCATATCTGGTTAGTAATTCAGGGCTCCTACCCATCAATCTCATACTTGGCAGGTGTCCCACTTTACTTTCTCTCCTGCCATGAACCCTGGAGGAGTTTCTGGTCAGAAAAAATACCTTTCTTCTTTTATCTTCCTTTGAGAGATTCTACTCTGTAAATTTTCTTCCGCCCAGGGCCAACACTTTTGATCAATGATATATTATTAAAATGACAATGTGAGTTGCTATTCCCAGGTTCACCCATGTGCAGGCAATGACAGTCATGTCCCAACAGTAGTCACCCTCAGTAACTGTCAGTGATGAGATGGCATCAGCTATGTAGCTGGTATGGCTGAGAACTGCCAATTTTAGATATTAAATGATAAAATGTAGAGAAAGTATGAATTTTGGGTTTCCTCAAGGACAGGGATGTACCTTTGTATCTCTGACACCTAATGTTGATCTGGGTACTATTCAAAGGTCAGCAAATGCTTGTAGAATGAATAAAAGGCTCACCTATGGCCAGCAAAATGCTGATAATGCGTATTAGCAGAGCATGATTCCTCACTTTTGCTTTCCTAATGATAGAAAATTACAAGTATTTAACATTTTTCTTTGAATAAAAATATTTCTTCTCCATAGCAGTCAAAAATTACAAGTAGAGATTTATATATGCCACAAATACTATACTCAAAATTATGGCTGTGGCGTAGTAGAAAATTGATTTTATTAGGGGTGGGCAAAAGTAGGTTTATAGTTGTTCATATGGAAAATATATGATAGAGGAATAAATAATAATAAAAGAATGAATACTGTTTCGCATACTCACAATTCTAAATCTACTTTTGCCCACCCCTGAATATAAAAATATAGCTAAATATAATTTGTCAAAACATTTCACATATCCTGTGAACTTTCAAGCAAGATGGAAAGGGGTAAATTTCTGTGGATTCTTCTTCACTATAAATAAGGGAAGAAAACCCATGTATAACAATGCACTTTATCAAAACTATTTACCACAATGATGGCTCTCAAAATCTCTTATGTGAATATTCAGTTATTCCCTTTATTTTCACTCTTAGTGAGCCAGTCATCTTTATACTCAAACAAACTAATGTGAATGTGGGAAGAAATTAATCAAGTTAACCAAACTCCCTACCCTGTCTTACCCTCAAATAATTTATCTCATCATTTAACCATCTGAGAATATAGATTTTGACTTATTCAAATGGCTGTTTTCCAAGAAAACATTCTCAATTAGAGGAATAATTCAGGGTGAAGTAAGAGGGTGAAACCACACCAATAATGAGAACAGGGCAGTTTTGATATCATAAACTATTAATTAGTAACAGGGGGTTAACTATGAAGAGAAGTAAAGAGCAGTTCTTAGAACAGTTTGTTCTCTGTATCTATAGGTCTATTTCTGTTTCATTTTGTTTGTTTTTTAAGGTATATAAATGTCTAACCACTATGTTGTACACCTGAAACTAATATAGTATTGTATGTCAACTATAAAAAAAAGAATAAGCACATGGAAAGAGCACCCACCTTGAGCGGTGGGAGAAGAGTTAAGAAAGGTACAAACTGTAAAGAGCACCCCGTCTCACGCCCCGGCCGGTTTGGCTCAGCAGTTAGAGCGTCGGCCTGCGGTCCAGAGAGACCCGGGTTCGGTTCCCGCTAGGGGCATGTACCTCGGTTGCAGTTTGTCCCCGGCCCTGGTTGGTCATGCGGGTGGCAGTCACTCGATGTGTCCCTTTCGCGTTGATGTTTCTCTCTCTCTCTCTTCCTCTCTCTCCCCACTGGGTTGTGCAGCACTGATCTCCAGCACACCACTGATAAGGAAGCTGCCCAGGTCCAGGAAGATTTTTCTGGCAAGAAAGCCACCCTTCAGCAGCTGCACCACAACATCATGAAGGAAAGCACCACTATTAGAAGCCCTTTCCTTGCACAGTGTTTGTCCAGCACTCTGTTCTGATAAGGTCCAACATTATACCAGCTGCTAGGAGAAATGTTAACAAGGCCCATCCCCAGTATCACAAAGCAGGGCAAGAAGGATGGATTTGGAGCTGAGAGACAATAAATTGACAACTGGCATAATTAGCTTACCCCTTTGTTGTATACCTGTAACAAAAACTCTAACTTTAGAGTCCTCCAACACTCAGTAAATACAGACTGATGGGGGAAAGGGAAGAGTGACAGCTTTATAGATCATAGATCATTGTCACTGCAAATTAATAGTATTTCATTTCACCTGGGCCTTAACTGCTTGGCAATGCTGTCATGTTCATGACCATCACTTCCTCATTTCCTAAAAATATCCATTTTAAAATTATTTCTTTGCATTTCTACTCTTCACCCTTGCCAGTCTTCTTAGTAAATGATTTTATTGTTCATTTCAAAGAGAATTAAAGAAATCTTTAGAATGAAATTCACTCATCTTTGAGTGCTTACTATAAATGTGCATCTATAACAAATCTTGCTAACTTTCCTTCTATCATAGTGGGTAAGTGTATTTTTCCTTCACAATGCATATTCTACCACTTCTTCTCTAGATCCCTTCGTTGCCTCTCATACCTCTATAGACCAGGTTTTATTATTTGTATTCTTGTTCACTTTCCCTTCACTGCAGTATTTCTAAAACTGATCTTTCGAATACTTACCACACATTCACCTGGCAAACTTGATTAAAAACAGTTTCCAGAGCTCTACCTCATACCTACTAAATGAGGAGCTCTGTAAGGCAGACTCAGGAATCTCCTTTATGTGAGTGTCCTTGATGATACTTTATGCATACTAAGTCTTGAGAACCAGTGAGAGTCATCTTTTTCTTTTGCATGTTTACTGCTTCGTATTCATTAAAAATAACTTGATTCCTCCCTCCTCTGATTTTTATTCCATCTTTCTTTGCCCCTTCACAATGAAGCTCTTTAAAATCATTGCTCACAGTGGGTTACAAAATAAACTAAAAATCATTGTCTGGTTTGTACCCCCAAGGCACTAGAAATGTTTCTGCCAGGTCATCATGAATCCTTTGTGATAAATTCAAAATACTTTTTAAACTATTCAACTCTTCCGTAACTAGACTTCTGTAATGCTTGACACTTAATTTTCTTTTCCTTTAGCTTTTATTTTTCTTTCTTAATTTCTTCCTACTTCTTTATCCTATTCTTTAGTCTTCTGCTCAGATTTATCTACCCATCTCTTACATATTGATACATATGTCCATGGGTCTACACCTGACAGTTTCCTTCTTTTCTTACACACATTTTTGGTGTTGTTGAAAGTATTACAGATGTCCTCCATTTTTCCCACCTTTGCTCCCTCCACCCACCACTGCCCTACCCCAGCCTTCAACACACTATTGTTTGTATCCATGGGCTATGCATATATGCCTTTGTTTAATCTCTTCTTGTCCCCCTCACTCCCCTCCCCACTGAGATCTGTCAGTCTGTCCATGTATTTATGTCTCTGGACTTATTTTGACGGTCAGTTTATTTTGTTCATTAGATGCCACATATAAGTGAGATCATGCAATATTTGTCTTTCTATGACTGGTTTATTTCATTTCACGTAATAGTCTCCAGGTCCATCCATGCTGTCTTAAAGGGTAAGACATCCTTCTTTTTTACAGCCGCATAGTATTCCATTGTGTAAATGTACCATAGATTTTTTATCCACTCATCTACTGATGGAAATTTGGGTTGTTTCCAGATCTTAACTATTGTAAATAATGCTCCTAAGAACATAGGGGTGCATATATTCTTTCTGATTGATGTTTCGAGATTCTTAGAATATATTCCCAGAAGTAGGATTGCTGGGTCAAACAGCAGTTCCATTTTTAATTTTTTGAGGAAACTCTATAGTTTTCTGCAGTGGCTGCACCAGTCTGCATTCCCACCAACAGTGTACTAAGGTTCTTTTTTCTCCAGATCCTTGGCAGTACTTGTCATTTGTTGATTTATTGATGATAGCCATTCTAGCAAGTGTGAGATCATACCTCATTGAAGTTTTAATTTGCATCTCTCTGATGATTATTGATGAGCATTTTTTCATATGTCTATTGGCCATCTGTATGTCCTCTTTGGAGAAGTGTCTATCAGGTCCTTTGCCCATATTTTAATTGGATTTTTTGTTTTCCTGGTGTTGAGTTGTATAAGTTCTTTATATATTTTGAAAATTAACCCTTTATCAGATGTATCATTGGTGAATCCTATTCAGTGGGTTGTATTTTCATTTTGTTGGTAGTTTCTTTTGCTGTGCAGAAACTTTTTATTTTAATGTAGTACCATTTGTTCATTTTTTCTTTGTTTCTCTTGCACTAGGAGTTGTATCATTGAAATACTGCTATGTGAGATGTCTGAGATTTTACTGCCTATGTTTTCTTCTAGGATTTTTATGGTTTTATGACTTATATTTATGTCTTTTATCTATTTTTAGTTTATTATTGTGTATGGTGTAAGTCAGTGGTCTAGTTTCATTTATTTTGCATGTACCTGTCCAATTTTCCCAACACCATTTATTGAAGAGATTCTCTTTACTCCATTGTATGCTCTTGCCACCTTTGTCAAATATTAATTGACCACAATAGTGTGGGTTCATTTCTGGGGTCTCTGTTCTGTTCCTTGATCTATATGCCTGTACTTGTGCCAAAACCAGGCTGTCTTGATTACAGTGGCTTTGTAGTTTAGTTTGATATCCAATATTGTGATTCCCTCCAACTTTGTTCCTCTTTCTCAAGACTGGTAAGGTTATTCAGGGTCTCTTTGGTTTCATAATACATTTCTGAAATATTTGTTCTAGATATGTGAAATATGTTGTTGGTATTTTAATAGGAATTGCATTGAATATATAGGTAGTATGGACATTTTAATGATGTCAACTCTTCCTATCTATGAACACAGTATATACTTCCATTTGTTTGTATCTTCCTCTACTTCTTTTTTCAATGTTTTATAGTTTTCTGAGTACAGGTCTTTTACCTCCTTGGTTAAGTTTATTCTCAGGTATCTTTTGTTGTTTTGTTGCAATGATAAATAGGATTTTTTTTTTTTTTTTTTTTTTTTAGTTTTTGTTACTGAGTTCATTATTAGTGTATAAAAATGCCATCCATTTCTGGATGTTTATATTGTATCCTGTTACTTTGTTGAATTAATTTATTAAATCTAGTAGTTTCTTGGGGGAGTCTTTAGGGTATTCTATATACAATATTGTGTCATCTACAAATAATGTCAGTTTTACTTCCTCCTTTCAATTTGCATGCCTTTTACTATTTCTTCTTGTCTAACCACTGTGGCAAGGACTTCCAGTACTATGTTGAATAAGAATGGTGAAAGTGGACATCCCTGTCTTGTTCCTGATCTTAAGGGAAATGCTTTTAGTTTTTGCCCATTGAGTATGATGTTGGCTGTAGGTTTCTCATATATGACCTTTATTATGTTGAGGTATGATCCTCCCTCTATTCCCACTTTTCTGACAGTTTTTATCATAAATGGGTGCTGGATTTTGTTGAATACTTTTTCTTCTTCTATTGATATAGTCATGTGATTTTTATCCTTCATTTTGTTTATGTGATGTATCACATTTATTAATTTGTGAGCATTGTAATAACCTTGCATCCCTGGAATAAATCTCACTTAATCATTGTGTATGATCTTTTCAATGTATTGCTGGATCTAGTTTGCTAGTATTTTGTTGAGGATTTTAATATCCAGGTTTATTGGGGACATTGGTCCATAATTTTCATTCTTTGTAGTGTCTTTATTTGGTTTTGGAATTAGGACAATGCTGGCCTCATAAAAAGAGCTTGGAAGTCTTCCTTCCTCTTAATTTTTTTTGGAATAGTTTGAGAAAAATTGATAATAGTTCTTTAAATATTTGGTAAAACTTATCTGTGAAGCCACTCAGTCCAGGGCTTTTTTTTTTTTTTTTTTGCTGGGAGTTTTTTTTTTTTTTTTTTTTTTTTTTTTTTAATTTTTATGTTTGCTTCAATTTCATTGGTTGTTATCCTATTCAGGTTTTCTGATTCTTCCTGATTGAATTTTGGAAGATTGTATGCTTCCAGGAATTTATCCATTTGTCCAGGTTGTCCACTCTGTTGGCATATGGTTGTTCATCATGTTTTCTTAAAATCCTCTGTATTTCTGTGATGTCAGTTGTTACATCAGCTCTTTCATTTCTGATTTTATTTATTTGGGTCCTCTCTCTTTGTTTCTTGATGAGTCTGATGAAAGGTTCATCAGTCTTGTTTATCTTTTCAAAGAATCATCTCTTCATTTTATTGATTTTTTTTAAGTCTCTATGTGATTTATTTCCACTCTGATTTTAATTATTTCCTTCCTTCTACTTACTCTGGGGTTTTCTTGTTTCTCTCTTTCTAATTCTTTTAGTTGTAGGGTTAAATAGTATTTTAGGTATTTTTCTTATTTTTTTTTCTTTATTGATTTTTAGAGAGAGCAAAAAGGAGAGGGAGAGAGAGATAGAAACATTGATGAGAGAGAACACCAATTGGCTGCCTCCTGCATGTCCCCCACTGGGGGATTGGGCCCACAATGTGGGCATGTGCCCTGACCGGGAATCGAACCAGCAATCTCTTGGTTCATGGGTCAATGCTCAACCAATGAGCCACACCGGTTGGGCAAGATTTTTCTTATTTTTTGAAGTAGGCCTGTAATGCTATGAATTTCCCTCTCAGGAATGCTTTCACTGTGTCCCATAGAGTTGGGGTTATTGTGTGTTCATCTTCATTTGTTTCCAGGAACTTTTTTATTTCTTCCTTGATTTCATTGGTAACCCATTTATTGTTTAATAACATGCTATTTAGCCTCCATGTGTTTGAATGCTTTTTAGTGTTTTTATTGTAATTAATTTCTAGTTTCATGCCATGGTGATCTGAGAAGATGCTTGATATTATTTTAATCTTATTGAACTTTTTAAGACTTATTTTGCGTGCTAACATGTGGTATATCTTTTAGAATGTTCCACGTGCCTTTGAAAATATATATTCTACAGCTTTGATGTGAAATATTATGTAAATATCAATTAAATCCATCTGATCTACTGTGTTTTTAAGGTAGCTGTTTTGTTGTTGATTTTTTTTGTCTGAAAGATCTATCCAGTGATATCAGTGGGGTATTGAAGTCCCCTATGAAGACTGTTTTGCTGTTGATCTCTCCCTTAAAGTCCTCAAGAGGTTTTTTATATATGTAGGTGCTCCTATATTCAGTGCATATATGTTTACAAGAGTTATATCTGCTTGTTGAATCAATCCTTTTAGTATTATGTAGTGACCTTTGTTTTAAAGTCTATTTTATCAGATATAAGTATTGCTACCCCAGCTTTTTTTTCATTTCTATTTGTATGGGAAAATAATTTTTATCTCTTCACTTTCATCCTATGTGAGTCTTTTGTTCAGAGTGGTCTCTTGTAGACAGCATATATATGGGTCATGTTTTCTTATCCATTCAGCTACCTTATGTCTTTTGATTGGAACATTTAATCCATTTACACTTATGGTTATTAATGATAGGTAATAATTTATTACCTTATTTGTTCTTTATGCCTATAGTCCTCTTTTTCTTTCTTTTAAATATTTTTTTTTATTGATTTTAGAGAGAGAGGAAACAAGAGAGAGAGAGAGAGCTAGAAACATCGATGAGAGAGAACATTGATTGGCTGCCTCCTGCATGCCCCCCACCGGGGATCAGGCTCATGACCTGGGCATGTACCCTGACGGAGAATCGAACCAGTGACATCTTGGTGCATGGGTCGATGCTCAACCAGTGAGCTACACCGGCCAGGCTATTCCTCTTTTTCTATTTCTTCTTCTTCTTACAGCAATCACTTCAATATTTCTTGAAATTCTGATTTGGTGGTAATAAACTCATTTAACCTTTCTTTGTCTGGGAAGCTCTTTATTTCACCTTCAATTTTGAATGATAGCTTTGTTAGACAATCTTGGTTTCAGATCCTTGCTTTGCATTACTTTGAACACTTCATACCATTCCCTACCAGCCTATAGTGTTTCTGTTGAAAAGTCAGATGACAGCCTTATGGGAGCTCCCTTGGATGTAACTGACTCTCTCTCAATGCCCTTAAGATTCTCTCTTTAACCTTAATATTTGCCATTTTAATTATGATGTGTCTTGGTGTGGGTCTCTTTGGGTTTATCTTGATTGGGACTCTGTGCTTCCTGAATCTGTGTGACTTTTTTTGTAACCAGGTTAGGGACATTTTCTGTCATTATTTCTTCAAACAGATTCTCAATCCCTTGCTCACTCTCTTCTCCTTCTGGTACCCCTATGATAAGAATGTTGTTACATTTCATATTGTCCCAAATTTCCTCTAAACTATCCTTGTGCTTTTTAATTATTTTTCCTTTTTGTTGCTCTGATTGAGTGATATTTTTCTACCTTGTCTTCTAATTCACTGAATTGATCCCCACTTTCTCTAAGCTACTGTTTATTCTTTCCAGTGTATTCTTTATTTCAGCTATGTTATTCTTCATATCCAACTGGTTGTTTGCATGGGTTCTATGTCCTTTTTCATGCTGTTGAGCATTCTTAAAACTATTACTTTAACATTGTTTCTGATAAATTGCTTGTCTCCATTTCATTTAGCTGTTTTTCTTGAGATTACTCCTGTTCTTTTATTTGGAGCCTCTTTCTTTGCTTCCTCAGTTTTGTTGTTTCTTTGTGTTTGTTTCTGTGTATTGGATAGGACTGCTATGACTCTCAGTCTTGGTGGTGTGACCTTCTGTAGTGGGTGTCTTGTGGGACCCAGTGGTATAGTCACCTTAATCTTCTGTGTGTGTAGTGTGGGCCCTCTTGTTTATTTGGGTCTTTATTGCTATTGTCCCTTTCATGGGTCAGCTCAGCCTTCAGCTGGCAGACTGTAAGGCTCAACCCCAATCATGTTGTCAACTGTTATACGTGTGCTGACAAAGCAAAATAAGACAAAACAAGACCAAAACAAAAACTACACAAGATAAAATAAAACAACAACAACCAAAAGAGGAATAAAAACAACTAATCAACAAGAGACTAAAATAATTAGAGACACAAAAAAGATACAAGAAAAGAAAATATGAAAGAAAAAAAGGAAGAGAAAAGAAAAACAATGAGAATTAAAAATAAAAGAAAACAATAAATGAAATAATAATTTTAAAAAGTAATAATGATGAATAAAATAATATATAGACTAGGAAAAGAAAAACAGAAAGGAAAAATAAAATAAAAACAAAAAAGAAAAGAACATCAGAAAAAATAGAATAAAAGGAAAGAGAAATAAGAGATAAAAAAAGAGAAGAAAGAAGAAAACTAAAACAAATACAAAAGATAAATTAATAAAAATAAGTGGAATAAGTGCCTATTGTGATTACCCTTTGGATCTTCTATTTTTGAAGCTTGCTGGATTTTGCTCCAATGCTGTGGAAATCTGCCACTTGGTACGCCATTGTCAGGCCTCCTGGGAGTTTCTATGGTGAAAACCAATGTCAGTTACCATCACTGCCTAGCCCTCAGCAACCTGACTGAAGCATGGCAGGGCATAGCTCCAAGTAGTTCAGCAGGCAACTCCTCCATAGCCCAGGGGTTGGACCTACCTTGAGTCTTGCAGAACAGGGAAGACTCAGTCATTCTGCTTATCGGGGAAGGATGCCACCTGTGCATTCGAGTGGGGCAAGATTTATTCTCTTTCCCAAGTCACACTGTCCAGCCCCCTTCTGGCACTCTGCTAGAAGTTCTTCCCCAGAATAAAGCACTCCTCAAATTCAGTGCTGGGTATACTGATTACATCCCTCCTTCAAATACAGATCACTGAAAACTTCCCATGCTGGTGTTGTAACAAGGAAATTGCTGTTTGCCTGGGCTGGTGTGATCTGAGACTCCCAGGTGGACCGAATCCCTACTGATTCCCATTGCCTGATGCTACATGGGCTCCCTTTCCCTTCAATGTTGCTCTGAGTCTTCCCTGTTCTGCAAGACTCAATGTTGCTCTGGATTGGGGAATCCCTGCATGAGACCTCATGCTACCAGGGGTGGGGTCTCCACTGCTGCACTTTCCCTCCATGCAGGTGTGCAAGCTGGCTCACCCTATCTGCATCTCCATCTGTCTTTTCCCCTTGCCTACAATACTTCAGATCAGCTACACTTCAGCTGGTTTTACAAGCCAAATGTTCTTCAGTTTAGCCCTAAGTGCAGTCCAGTATTGGGAACAAGCAGATGGAGCCTCCAGCTACTCTGCAGCCATTTTGTAATCTTCCTACACACTTTCTAAGTAATCTCTCGAACCTGTATGTCTGTACATTTCACTTCCATAAAAATGAAAGCCAAGATTTTTCTCCTAAACATCATACTTATATTAAATCCAGCTATATACAGGACAGCTTTATTTAGATGTTCCACAATCATTTCAAACACAGTGAGTTTAGTTTTAGGCATTGTTCTCCCTATCAAGCCCCAATTTCTCTTCCTCCATCATTGTGAATAATACTATAATTCCTCCAGATGTTAAAGTAATCATTAATTATTTCCCTCAGCACACATCAAAGTGTCATGCCAAACTATGAGTATTTCTTTTACCTGTTTCGGTTATTTCATCACCACCATTTGAGTTTAGGCAATCATATGTGTTATGCACAATTCTACTAAATGTTCTTGTTCTCCAAGCTTGCTTCTCTTTCCACATTGTCAACCAAGATTTTTTTTTGAAATATCAAGTGTGATTATGTTACATTTCTATTAAAAATCACCTGTTTCCATATATAAGCAACAAATAGAAGATAAAACTTTTTATAACTTATAATTTGAAAGATAATTAAAGATATCAAATACCTAAAAATATTCTGAAAGATTCACAACATCTCTATAGAGAAAAATAGTATTTAGAAAAAAATAAATAAGAGCTAAATAACTTGAAGTTATACCACATTGATGAACTAGGAAGTTCATACCTTACCAATTTAATCCATGAATTTATATAATCCCAATCAATACCCCAAAATTATTTTGTAAAATTTTATATGCTATTTCAAAAATTTATGAAAATGCAAGTAATCAAGAATGGTAAAAGCGCCCTGGCCAGATTGGGTCAGCGGTTAGAGCATCGATCTGCAGTCCAGAGAGACCCGGGTTTGGTTCTCGCTAAGGGCACGTACCTCGGTTGCAGTTTGTCCCCGGCCTCCGTTGAGGTTGTGTGGGTGGCAACCACTTGATGTGTCTCTCTCACATGGATGTTTCTCTCTCTCTCTTCCCCGCTCTCTTTCTCCTGCTCTATCTAAAGATAAATGCAAAAATGTCCTCGGGTGAGAATAAAAAAAAAAAGAATGGTAAAAGCAATATTGAAGATGTTGAGATGAATTGTTCTACTTTTATTCAAGACTTATAAAGCTCTAAAAACAAGATAGTGGTGAATTAGTCAAAGGACAGATAGGTATACAAAGATTGTTCAGTGGTGGAACCATTTTTATTCTTTCTCATTCTTGATATAGATAATTTATCTTCTTTTTTTTCTTTTTATTTCAATTTTTATTAATTTATTTTTGTTACAGCTGTTTCTCCTTTTTCCCCTCAGACACCCTCCTCCCCATCCTGCCCTTCTTTTTTTCTTGATGTCTTATCAACTTTTAGTTTTTTCAAAGAATAAACTTTCAGTTTATTTATTTTCTCTATTGTACATTTATTTTCTAAATTATTAAAAGTGATTTCAAATTGTTGTTCACTTTCTACATTCTTGAGATAGATACTTAAACAGTCTGTTTTCAGCCTTTCTTCTTTCCTAATATATACATTTAGAGCTATAGATTTTCTTTAAATGTAGCTTTATCTGTATCTAATTTTGATATTTTTATTTACATTTTTATTTATTATATTTTTATTAACATTTATTTCCAAATATTGTCCAATTTTTATTTTGACTTCTTCTTTTACACAGGGTTATTTAGAATCATAAAATTTCTAAATATTTGGAATTCTACAGTTACCTTTTGTTATTGATTTTTAGATTCCTTGAAATGTGGTTGAGGAACATCCTCTGACTGATTTAAATTCTTTGTATATGTTGGGAATCTTTTTACTGCTCAGTATATGATCAATATTGGTAATTGTTCCATATGATCCTGAAAAGAAAGTGCATACTGTCATTGTTGGGTGCAGTTTTCTGCATATATCAATTAGTCAATATGGGTAATCATGTTTTCAGACATTTATATATTTACTGATTTTTTTCAAGGTTGGTCTATCAGCTATTAAGAGAGGTGTGTTTAAGGTCACCACTATAGCTATAAATTTGTCTTTTCTCCTTTAAACTAAGCTAATTTTTTTTCTAAAGCTACTAGTTATTAGATACATATAAATTTTGAGTTGTTTTCTTTCTGGTAGATTTACTTGTTTAGCAAAATCAAATGTCTCTTTGACTCTAGTAATTTCTGCCCTAAAGTCCACTTTATCTGAAATTAGTAGAGCTACACATTGAATATCTTTACCCAATCTGTTGCAATAATTTTATGGCCTTACATTTAAAATTTGTATCTTGTAAGGAGTATATAGTTTTGTGTTGGTTTCATATTCAGTTTGAAAAAAATCTTTGTCTTTTAATTTTAATATTTAGTATATTCATAATACAATTATTGATATTATTGCTTTATATCTACCACCCTAATATTTTTTCTATTTGTAAAACATGTTTGTTTCATTGATCAAGTATTTTATTATTCAAACTTTCCCTCTACTAACTTATGATATATACGTATATAATATATGTATACATATAAATATATTTCATGTATACCTAAATATATTTACATATAGATATATCTATAGTTATACATATGTAGAGAGAAAGATGTAGTTTTACTATACAGCTATATCTATCTCTATTTATTTTCTCTATATATTAATATAGATAGAGTAATTTCTATGTTTTATATCATTATCTAAGGTATTATAATATGCATCATTTGCACCCTTGACTTATTATCATCTCATATAACAGTACTCTCTACTTAACAACCAATGAGAAAAAGTTACAATTTTTAAATTTTTTATAACTCCCTCTGAGTTTCTGTTATTATTGTCATGCATTTTAATTATACATATATGTAAACAAAACATTATTTTATTTTTTATTGCAAATATTATTTTATATTTATACTTGTATTTCCCAATGCTAATGATTTTTTTTCCTTCTTTCAGGGATCATATTCCTTCTGCCTGAAGAACCCCCTGTGGTGTTTACTGTAACATTGCTGCTGGTGAATCATCTATGTTTTTGTTCATCTGGAAACTATTTCATTTTCAATTATGAAATATATTTTCACCTGGTAGTAAATTTTAAACTGACAGTTACTTTCTTTCATCATTAAATATGCCATTACATTGTTTTCTGGCTTCCAAAATTTCTGTTATGAAATCAGCTGTCAATTTTATCATTACTGGTTTGAAGGTAATGTTTCTTCTTTCTTTGTGTGTTTTTAATATTTTAGTTTTGTATTTCATTTTCAGCAGTTTGACTTTGATGTGCCAAAGCATGGTTTTCATTGTATTTACTACCCTGCTTGGACTTTATATACTTCTTGAATCTATCATTTACTATCTTTGGTCAGATTTAGAAAATTCTTGAAAGATTATCTTTTCAAATATTATGTTATTCCCATCTTCTGTCTCCTTCGTCTGGAACTCCAATTTCTTATATGATAGACCTGCATTGAGACATCTTTTCAAAGATATGCTGCCAGAAGAAGGAAATGCAACCTAAAAGAAGAACTGTGAAGCAAGAAACTGGTAAATAAAAGAACTGAGTTTAAATATTTAAAACACTAGGTACAATAGTATTATAATTATTATTTATATCTATGTGAAGGATATAAAAATAAGTCAGAACTAAAATAGGGAAAGGTTAGCTCTGAAGGAATGTGGTGATTATGTGTTTCAAGAATTTGTATTTTTTGGGTGGGGGATAAAGATATTGATTAACACTGAAGTTTTCAAAGTCACATATGTGTGTTTAAAGTTTAAGACTATTTATTTAAAGAAGAGAAATAGAATATAAAACTTCTAAAATATTATTGAAGCAATAGGATTTTTAAATAAAATTTAATCTACTAGAAGTGTGAAAGGAGGGAAAAATGGAGCAAGGGAAAAAACAGATAAACAAAAATTACAAAATAGAATGGCAAAAATAAGTGATGAATACATCAGTTTAACTAAATTTTAGTTAAATAAAAATTAAGGTTGAATTTAATAAAATGCAGCAATATTCTGCTCAAAAGAGACACACTTAAAACATGAATAATATTATAAACAAACACACGGTAAAATATATACTATGCATTCAGTAATTATAGAAAAACAGTTCTACTGCGGGGGTTAGCAACACTTTCCTAGAAAGGGCCAGATAATAAATATTTGGGACTGCATATCACAACTACTGAACTCTGCCACTGTAGTAAGAAAGCAGCCATAGACAATATATAAACAAATGAGCATTTACATGTTCTCATAAAACCTAATTAACAAAAGCAGGTGGCAGGTCATATTTGGCTCACAGGCCATAGTTTGCTGAGCTTTGGTCTATTAAAATGTCATAATCATGGGTGTAACAGATATGCAAAAGAATATTTTAAACTACCAAGAAATAAACTAAGATCTAATTTTATAAGAAATAGCAATCTCAGAAACTAAAATAGGTATTTAATAAAAATAGAGGAGAAGGAACTAAACAAAGATGGTAGGTAACATGTTTTTTTTACTCCCTCACCCATCATTATTAACCCATCATTTCCTTCTCTGTCCTTCACGCCACGTTATACAAGTTCTAGACAAGGTAAACATTAAGACATAGGCTTGGTAGAGTGATTGCAGATAGCAGATGATCCAGAGGTTTTGAAAACAGAATCCCAGAAATTGTAGGATGGAATGTTCTTCTACACCCACTTTTGCTATGAGAGTGAAATAGAATACAGACCACTGCTCGTGATAAGAGAAGTTCCTGAAACTGCCCCCACTAGTACTTATGGATAATTATTAGGAAAATATTGGAGGACGCCAACCACCGTTTATACTTAGTATTACAATCATAAACTATAAAACAGTTATGTGGAATTTATTGTTCAATTATAATTCTTACCACAAGGTGGCACTCATCCAAAGTTGTTTTTACCCAGGAACGTGCCAAACTGACATGGCCTGTCCCTGGCCCACAAAATGTTTTGATTGGCCCATTATGTTTTCAAAATTTTTATTAGTGGTCAATGTTTAAAACTAGAGGACTCTATATTATAAAACTAACTGTATTTCTTGCTTCTCTTGAAAAACAGATCTGTAAACAAAGGGCCTTTACTCCACTTGGCAGCAGCCAGATGACTCTACCAGGCTGATTCTGCAGAGAGCATGCACTCTGATATCAGGCACTGCTTATTTTTCTCACCTGGTCTGCTTTCATCACTTATAGTTCCACCAGGCCCTTTAGGTATTTAATTTTGTGACCCTTGTATTACAGTTACATCAGAAGTTCTCAAGTAGTAGCTGTTAATTAAAAAGGAAAAAACAACTAAGAAAAATATAATTTGATACTGAAATATATTTCAGAAATATAGATGTAAAATTAAAAGAGCAGAAATAAAACAGGACTCAAGATCTGGTTACTATATTACTTGAATTGATGACAGTAAAAGAGCCTTAGAACAAGGTAAGCAGCTGGACAGTATAAAAAGGTAAGAAACAAGCATATCTGGCTAATGTCAGTTGACTGGGTCCAGTGGTGGCTGAGCATCTACATTCATGCATTAAATTCTCAAAATTATTCTATGAGGTGTGTTCTTTCCATCCCATTATACAATAAGAAAAGTGAGGCCCAAAGTTGAATAACTTCCAAAATCATACACAGTAAATAGCAGAACTGGGTTTAAGCTCAGGAAGGTCTGAGGCAAAGCCAATGCTCTTAGCTTTCACCCTAAAGCCCTTGCTACAGAAAGATTCTTTGGCAAGAAGTTTGAGATACACTTTGGTTTGCTTTGCCATTAATACTGAATCTTTCTGAACCCTCATATTGATTAATTCATTTTTTTTCCTTTTGAGTGAAATAATTCCTAAAGGAAGAGAGTAGATATGTTTTCCTCTGTCTTCTCTGTTTTGAAAAGGAGGGAGGTGAAGGTTCCTTTTCGGATAGTGGCACAGTTCATTTGGATTTCAGTCACTCTTTCCCATCTCTCTTTGGGATTTTCCTTCCAGTGAAAATTTCAAAACTCCCAGGGAGACGTTCTCCACCAGAAAAAAAATCTGTTGTTGGGGTGGGGGGGCGGCATTCCTTTTTTACTATTTCTGTCACACGATGGCGCTATTGAAACGCAGGGAACAAAGCCACCCAGGTAGGGTCCCTGGAGCACAAAGTTGTTGCTGATTCCCAGGCCGGTGCTGGGACTGGGGACCATTGCAGAGGAAAGCCTTGGTGACTTAGAAGTACCACTGCCATCTATCATTTGTCTGGCAGTAGTTCCTCCACAGAGAAAAGAAATCTATCCTTAATGTCACTTTCAACTGAAATTCTATGCCACCACGTAGGCCTGAACACCAACCCCCCCCCCCCCCCCGCCTCTCTGCTGGCACCCAGCCAGGGCTTCAGGCTTATAATTAGGAGAATATGTGAATTTGCATATAAAGCCATTTTTACAAGATCCATACTTAATCCCCTAGGTGACTACATTTGAAGGGAGTTTTAGTCTCTGCCATGTAATTACCCAGAATTACCCCTCCTCCTTCCCACCCTCTTTAACCAACCCCCAAAGGGAAAGAATTCCCTCTCCATTTTTTTTGTCCCAATGACCATCCTCTTTTTTAATCAAGGAAGAGTAATATTCCTTTATGGCAACACCCAAGTTTGAGGTAAAAGCCACTATAACCTTAATGCCTGTAAATCTTTCTACTGCTCAGAGAATTACTCTGTACCGATTACGTTGCTTTGTATGGATTAGATCTTGGTTTCAGAGAACTGGATGTGGATGTACCATGGGAAGCACCCTCAGCAGCTCATTGTCAAGAGGATGATCCCCAAATCCCTTCTTGTTATAAAAAATAATTGGTGTTATTACTGTGCTAGGGATGCATACAATTGAAAAAAATTATATTTAATAAAGTTTCCAATTCAGTACAAAGTGTTTCTCTTATAATTCTACCATATGCCTATTTTCTTTCTCATGGAAATATTTTTGTATCTTTAAGTAGAGATTTGAAATAAAGAGTAAATATGAAGAAAATGCTAAAGATGGATTTGAGGATCATGGAATGATCAGACCAGAAACCACCATGATAAATTGTCCTTTTGTTCTAGACATATGGTAATACAGTGAACTCTCAACTAATCAGAACAGAGAGAAGTTCACAAATAACCTAAAGTCACAGCCGAAGTAAACTATATATCATCTTCCATTGTGTTACAACTCCTTTCCACTAACTTATAAGCAGCCTATCTCCAAGGCTTGCCTCTAATTTTCCTAAAACCACCAACTTGCTCTGGTCCTCTCGGGGAGGAGGAAGGGTGTTCTAGTGAACATCTGTAGCAACACAACACATGATAAATAACCATTGCTTAATTTCTGAGTCCTGCTGCATTATTTAAAAAGCTAATAAGGAATCCAATCTACTCTATCCCATGATAATTGAGAAGTGCCTGTATCCTAATCTCTACAATCTTACGGGAAGTAGCATTGCACATCTTTTCTTGTCAATCAGTTCTAGAGGTAATTAATTAGCCAAGGAAACCATATTTTTTTTACTTAGCACAATATTGTTTAATTTCCCTATGAATTAAGAAAAATGATTTCCTGAGAAGTTATTTATCTTTAAAATGGAAGGTATTAAGTAATATTTTTTATATCAGTGATAGAATCCCTCCTAAAGCAAAAAGGAAAAGTTTAGAATTATATGAAGGTCTGTAGATCATGAAATTCAAGCTTCTGACTTTTTCACTTACAGATAAGGAAGCTCATTGCACTCAATATTAATCTTCTCATCTGTTAAATAAGGGCTTCAAATGATCTGACCTCAATTGCAGAGTTACTGGGGTGGGAAAAAAGCTAAAATTCCTATCTAAGGCACTTTCTATTACTCCATGATGCATTAGAACTAATCAGTCATTGTCTTCTGAAACCATTATTTTTTTTCCCCAGAAATCAATGATATTCTACATTATAATTCCAGACTATAGCTTTTAGAACACTTGGCTGGAGCTAAGAAGAAAAGTTGCTGGAACTGTGGCTATTCTCTTGTGGTTTGCAGGCAATCCAAACATCAGATGTGTGTTGTTATATTTCAATTCTCAGAGACTGTGATGGCATCCCATGTTACGGTATGCTTAAAATAAAAACAGAGAGACATCCTCTCTGAGGCTGTGGGACGACATGCAGTTTTGTGCCACTTCATCAGAACTTGGTGTTTTGACCAGAGCGTTTATTACAAAGTGCAGTAAAACAGAACAGACCACAAAAGAAACATTAGAGCTCTTCCTCCCTTTCTGAATTAGTCTGAGGAGAGGATTTTCCTTCAGAAACAACATGTCTGCCTCGGTGCTCATGATGTCCAGTAGATCAGTCTCACTGAATGAATTTCTCATGGGGTTCTACAAAGAATATGCCTAAGTTGGGAACTGGAAAAACACCAATTTTCAGCCTCTTTCATTGAATGTCCTCCCTTCTTTGGAACAGAAACTATATTATCAAGTTATCTTTGGAAATTGAACAGGCACATACGTATTCAGATTTAGTCCCGATGAGTTAGAGGTGCAGGGCAGGATATGTAAACGAAGATGTCCTTTGGCAACAGGAAAAATAAATTCAGCAATGCTAAAATTTTGGGTTGGAAGAACTGAAATACAATAATTTACTCTATGTAGAGTTAATTAACATGTATGAAGAAGGGTTCTAAAAGTCTGTCACCAGTTTTCCAAATCTGTTCCTGTTACTACCCTATTGGTTTGTGTTCAACAAAGCCTGCTTTCAATCCTTATCCTTCTTTTGTGATCCTGAGATGGTTAAAGTGCCCAGGAGGATTTTTATTAGCTTTATTTTTAACCTTTATTTTTGCTAGTACTTAAAAAAATAATGTTCTAAGGTTAACTAGAACTTCTACTATGTAGTTGCCTGAGGCCATGTTGGATTTAGAAAGTTGAGGACTAAATCTAAGCAAGCTGTGTGCTTGTGTTTCTGAGTTATTAAACATTTACATTTGACAGGTCAAACTGGTGTTTATTTGTTTGTTTGTTTTAAATGTATACACCCTCAATTGAGCGACAGAGTTTGGTGTCAATAATTTGGAGGCTACCTCATTCTATCAGAAGGTATGTTTTAGGCCCAATTTAGCTAAATTTTGCTGATGGGACAGAAAATTTAAGTTCAAGTGTGGACTTTAAAAATAAACTTTATACCCGTAGAGTACATAAACACTCTAAACCAGCAAAGCAAAGAAAATGATGTGTTTATGATGCTAATTGCTAAACTTCACCCACCCAGTCCAACATGTATTAAAAAGTTGCTTAGACTGGCAATGGATCTTGTTTCACTTGTCAAGCCTTTGCCTTATTTTCCCCCTAAAGTCAGAGTACCAATCCTAAAGGAAGAGAATAGACAATCCAAATAATATTATAAAGCGATCCAAGAATAAAAGATGCTAATTTCTACTCTTTCAGGATCCTAATGTCATATGTTTTTTGGGTTAAAAAATGTTCATGTAGCTTTCTAAGATAACAGACATATAACCAAAATAGAAATGGAGTACAGGGTAGTTTAATTTCTGTATAAGTTGTAGGTGATAATATTTAAGGGTAAAATGGAATACCAAAGTAAACTCTAATAATCTGCTTTGGAAGAAAAATCATTTATCTACTTTCTTATTGGCAATTGTCAAAAAAGTTTTTGTGAATATTCCACAATTTGCATACTTTGCAGATTGGGAAATATAGTGGTTATCCACATAGTTAATGAGAATAGCCAAAAATTTCCATTTTTCCATAGTGTTTCAAAACCTCTAGGCTAAGTCATCCTCTCTTTGACGTATCTATAAACATTACACCTAGTATCAGATTATTCCATCACATGGCATTTTGTTAAAATACATTGAAATAAGTATATAATATATTTCCTGTGGTACAATATTCCCACCTTGCAAATATTCCCACCAGTGATTGCTCATAATCATATTATGTCTGAGTGGTGATTGAGGGAATGTTTAATAGATTAGTTTTTCCATTCTTCTGCATGGTCAGCTCTCCCCAGGCTCCCATTAATAGTCACCTTTAACCAGATTTCCCTTAAATGGCAAGGTGAAAGGGGTGGAAACCAGAAATTGTTCATCAATAACCACTCTGCTGCCTTATCCTCTAGGACTGATCTGAGGAATTGATGAAGAGATAGTTAAATGTGATTAAAATAATCCTTTGGGTCTTCATCTTCTTCCATAAGCCTAAAGATCAGTCTGGTTCAATTTTTACCTCAAGAATGTGTTTAGTTCTCAAAAATCTTAGATTCTAATATCTCATATTCTCACCACAACCTACTGACCTTCTACTTCTCAGAGGATCTCTTCCTCTTTACCCCAGAGACCTCCCTCTCCTGATTTCCTCATCTACCCTCACCCAAATGTGTGTGTTTCCTCCAGTAGCTTTACTACCTACCCTGAACCTCGTGATTAATTTCTCCACCTTCTCACCAGCACTTTAATTTACCTACACCTTATCCTCTTGCCGCAACCTCTCTGCATGTTTCCTGGTCTTTGGATAAGTGACAAGAAACAATCCGCCTTTTCTCCTGCTCTATCCAGAAGACTGAGTCCTGCTGGAGAAAGTCGCATAACCCTGAAAATTGATGAAACCTAACTTTGAGTCTCTGGCTTCCTGGAACTATCAGCAGCTCCTACCTGCACTTTTATTAGCTAACTTAAGTTTTCCCTTTCATTCTATGCAATGTCTCTTCTAAATCTAAATCCTCACTTCTCTTTTATTAAATTCACAATACAGCTTCCAGTTTTCTACCTCCTGTTCTCATACATCTTTTCAATGTTACCTTCTACTTGGACTATGCTTAAAGCTTTCAGTCATTTGTGTGTTTGATTTCATTCTCCACTTTCTACACCATCTGCAAATTTGTTTATGACCAATCCACTTTTATCTTCTTTCCTCTGGTCTAAATTCTTCCTCCTCAAGTGATAGCCAACCACCTAGCCCTTGACCCCATGCTCCTTCAGTCATCCACTGTCTCTCTTATATGTTCAACCTCTCCTGCCCTACCTGCTCCTTTAAAGCCCTCCCCGCAAAGTGCCATGATTAGCTAGTAATGATCCATAGACACTGGATTGAAGGTGAGGTGTGCCATCTTGATCTGCTGAATTCTGATTCAGCACTCTCACTCTCAGCACTCCACAGGAGTTACTCTTGTTGGGGTCTGTAATACTATTTTCACCAAATTTAATAGTTATTTTCTGTTTCTATTTTACTGGCTCTTTCTACTTTATATGGCATTGCTCATCCAATTCTTTTTTATATTTTATTTTTAGAGAGAGAGGAAGGGATAGGGAGAAAGAGATAGAAACATTGATGAGAGAGAACATTGATTGGCCACCTCCTACATGCCCTCCACTGGGGATTTGGCCTACAACCTGGGCATGTGCCCTGATGGGGAATCGAACCAGTGACCTCTAGGTGCATGGATCAACACTCACCCACTGAGTCACACTGGCTGGACTCTCAACCAATTCTTATTCAAATTTGTTATGCACTTGTTTTCCAAGATACACTATTTTTGTTACTTCTATTCCTATTTATATAAGTAGAATATTTCTCTCACATATTCTTTAATTTTTAGGTTATTTCTTCAGTTCTCTGCTTTAATCACAGACAAAAATTATGTAAAATTAATGTATATCATTTTTAACCATCATCAGTATGCTTTTGACTTCCAAATCTATATTTTCAACTCAACTCTCTCCCCTTCTTGAGATTTGAACAAATATTTTCACCAACGAGCTGGACCTGATTATTGATTTTTGAGAGGAACCTAAATCCAACATTTCTAAAACTAATCTCTTTCTGCTACCCTACATCCCTTCCACAAACCCTTCTTTATACCCCATATCCACTGACTATACAAACAGCAACCTTAACTCAAGCTTGAAATCTGGTGTATCTTTTAGCTCCCTACTCCCTCAATGTTTATATCAAACCCTTAACTTAGCCATTGATTATATCTCAAAATCCTGGTACCTGGAACCTTCTTCTCAACCTGCTTTATAACTGCCAGGCATTAGGCTGCTATCATAATCCTTTTGGAGATGCAAAAGATGCCTAAATATTCTCTCTGCTGCTGGTTTTGTGCATTCATATTTATTCTCCACAAATACCACTCCCCTTTGTCCTCCAAGATTCAATTACATACCACCCTTTGTTATTATTTTTCTATAAAAGAGTTATTCAGTGAAAGTTCATCCATCATTTTTATCAGAGAATAATTTCCTCTAGTGGATATATATAGTAAACATAATTTTGTCATACATTGGATCTAATAATGATTGAAAATTATAATCCTGCGCCCTGGCTGGTTTGGCTCAGCAGTTAGAGCATTGGCCTGTGGATTGAGGGGTCATGGGTTCAATGCCCCTTCAGGGGCACGTGCCTGGGTTGTAGGTCTGTTACAGGCCTCGGTTGGGGTCATGCAGGAGGCAGCCAATCAATGTATCTCTCTCACATTGATGTTTCTCTCTCTCTCTTCCTCCCTCCTTCCCTCCCTCCTTTCCACTCTATTTAAAAATCAATGTAAAAATATCCTCAAGTGAGGATTAACAAGAAATAAAAAAGAAAGTTATAATCCTATTCTGAGATGTCTGATAAAGTACATATCTTTCAATACTTATGGGAAGATGCTGAAAAACACAGAGTCAAGTGCTAAAAGAAATTGTGTGAGACTTCCAAGGACCAACATCCTTGATATAGATGAGGACAGCATGTGCCACTAGTTACTTCCGTAACTCCTACTGATGGCCCACTTTCTCATTGCCATGTTGTGAATTATTACAATGTCGGGTGGATTCTGAAATTAGGGGGCAATGCCAAAAAGTGGCAATGAGAAGAGGGTTTGGGGTGGTATTTGTCTTGGTCTAAAATGTACTCCTTTGAATCATGTTTGAAGTGTTGTGAGGAGCTGGTATCACCTGAGACTCATTTGGACATCATTGTTCTTGTAAAGCAAGGTAACAAATAACTGCAAGCAAGACCTGTCTTCACTTTCATTAAGCTTCTCTTGTGTGTCATAGGGACCATGACTCTGGAAGGAATCTATCATTTTTGCCTAAAATTTCCTATTTTATTTCCTGTATCAGATGTCACTATTGCCTGCTTTCGACCTTCTTAGTCTCACCCTTGATTTCAGCCCTAGCTGAAAGGCAAACCTCTCTGAGGACTTTGTCTCATGTCATACTAATATAACTAACACCTCAGGTGCCCATGATGTCTGCCCAGGGCTTCTCATTGCTGCAGCACAGGACACAGAAGACCACTCTGCGTGCATTTGCAGGCCAGAAGCTCTGAAGCATTAGCACCCCATAGAGGAACTCTCAACAATGCGGGTCAGGAACTGATGGATAATCTCTTTTCTCTGTTGCTCCTCAGGGAGCACACTCCTTAGGGATCCAGCCCCAGTAATTCATGGAGGTGACCTATGCCACATGAGCAGGCTGGAGTAGTATCCGTGCCAGCAGGACAGAGTGGTGGGGACTTCCACTACGAATCAGGTTGGTGCCATGCTAGCAAAACACAAGAATAATGGGGGAAACCCCACATAAAGAAAACTAACTACTCAGACACACCATCTGTCAGCACATTCCATCCCATTTTCATAATACAAAGAGCAAGATAGTAGTAAAAAGGTACTATGTCACAGAGGGATGACAAGGAAACACAAATAAAGATGAGCATATGAGGACTCACCATTCATTTACGGGGAAAAAAAAATATAAACTAGTAAGAATAATAGAGAAAACTAAATGAAACTTTAGAAAATGTATAAATGGAGACAACTCCTTCGCAGAGAGGTTCAGGAAGATTATGTATCCATCAAAAATTCAAATAGAGATCTACAAAATTTCAAAATTGATTATTAATTTTAAAATACTCTAGAGGTTGGCCCTGGCTGGTTTGGCTCAGTGGTAGAGTGTCAGCCCATGGACCAAAGCGTTGCAGGTTCAATTCCGGTACGTGGGCACGTACCTCAGTTGAGGTTCAGTCCCCGGCCCTGGCTGGGGTCTTGCTGGAGGCAACCAATGGATGTGTCTCTCTCATATCAATGTTTCCGCCACTATTTGAAGATAAAAATGGAAAAAAGTATCTTCGGGTGAGGATTAAAAAAAATACTCTAGATGTTGGATAAACAGTAAAATGAACAGAGCTAAAAGACAAATTAGTGAGCTGAAAGATCAAGCGAAGGAATTCTTTCTAAATGAATTCCAAAGTAACCAAGTGACAGAAAACACAAAAGAAAGGATATGAGACATGGCATGAACATCCAGAGGTTCCAGGGAGTTCCAGAGGAAGACAGCACAGAGAACAAAGGGAGTGGATGGTAAATAAAATAAATAAAAGAAGAAAATATCCTAGAACTGAAAAAGCCTTGCTATAAGATTGAAAGAGTTTCTTTAAGTGCTATGCAGAGTAGATTAGAAGTCATATACAAAGCTCCAACTTTAGTGCACATAAAAGTAATATATCAAAGCATTAAGGAAAAATTCTAAAATATAGGAGAAAATATAAAATATTACTTATAAAATAATAAGTATTAATTGTCCTAGATGTGTTAAGAGGATTGTGGCTAATAGAAGACAGTCCTTATTCTTCCAAGAAGTATGCTGAGATATTACGGGTGATTCCCATGATGGCTGCAACTTATTTTCAAATGGTTATGCAAAATAACCTATGGAGAGGGGAATATCAAGCAAATATGGCTAAATGTTTATCTAGGTGGCAAATACATGGATATTCCATTATTTCAATTTTTCTATTTGTCTGAAATCTTTTCTACTATAAAGTTAGGGAAATATCTCAGGATCTTATGACTGGCAACTAACAACTAAAAAGTATCTATAAACTATCAAGTGTAAGATTAAAATTAGACATCTCACTAGTAACACTAGATATAAGAAGATAATGCAGTGGTATCTTCTATGTTCTGAGAAAAATATATTTTGACTCTCCCAGCTAAACAAACTACTATTCAACAATAAAGGCAAACTATGTAATTAAAAATCATAAAATGTACTAACTTCAAACTAAATATATAGTTTTTCTTTTTTTTAAATTCTCACCCCGGGATACTTTTACATTTTATCTTTAGATAGAGTGGGAGTGGGAGGAAGAGAGAGAAAGAGACACCGATGTGAGAGAGACACATAAACTGGCTGCCTCCTGCACAACCCCAATCAGGGCTGGGGACCAAACTGCAACCAAGGTACGTGCCCTTGACCGGAATCGAACCTGCGACTCTGTGGTCCTCGGGCCAACACTCTAACCACTGAGCCAAGCCTGCTAGGGCATAATAGAACTGCTAAAGAATATATTTCAATAAAATTAAAATTAATGAATGCAAGATAAAACCAAATTAAGTATTAAATATATGGAGTCAAACAATTATGCATCTAATCTCTCTCTTAAAAATTCCCTAAAAATAATATTAAAGGGAAAAAATATCTAAATTGACAAATACAGAGATAACAAGGGAAGGGAGACAGCATCAAAAAAGGAATTTCAATCAATGTCTAGAAAACAGAACCAGTATGGATTTATCACGGCTGGAGAAACCACCAGCCAGGCAGTGCATGAAGAGTGGCAGTCTCACTTGCCAGGACTAGGAGTGGCTCAGGACTAGGAGACACAAAGTACAGAGGAAAGTGATGAATTTTTATAGACAGTACAAAAATTGTATACAATTAACTCTTCCATCCTCCTTCCCTACCCTATGCATGGGAGGCTGGTGGCAAAGTTCCTCCCATCACCTACCCCAAGTGACAGATTGATGGTTTCTTCTCTGAAAAACGTTAGTGATCCTAGGAATATACCTCCACCAAAGGTATTTTGCTTAAATAAGAAAAATAGCCAATGAATGAGCAGTCCTCAAGCTGAACCACATAGCTTCCAATCTGCTTTTCAGAGTCTCAGTATGAAAATGAAACTTTATGAAACATTGAGAAAAACTTCCCATATAAAAGATAGATTATGATCAGGAAAAAACAACCCCGGAGTTTTGAGGTTTTCTTCATTTTTAATATCTTCAGAACAATCAGAGAAGATGTTGCATCTTCAAAACAAGAACACAGTGCTAAGGAAAATAAATAATTGGAGAACAAAAAAGGACTCTTAGAAAGATAATTTTTAAAGGTCATTATGAGGATTGAAAGATAAAAATTAAAGAAATCTCCCCCCAAATCATGACCAAAACCCCCAAATTAGTAGGAATATGTGATAGAAAAGACAGTCAATTCAAGAGGTCCAATATCTTATTCACAACAAGTACATAAAAAGTGTGGAAAAATAAAAGTGATAAACGTATAACAGAGGTAATGCAGTCAAATTTCCCAGAGAAATTTCCTAAATCAAATTGGCCCACAAAGTATTTACCTAATGTTTTATATTCAACTAATATTTTAGTTTACATAAAGGAAAATATTAACTTCATTCAATAAGTAAATTCAAATTACTCTTTGTAACAAATGTACCTATGTCTCAGATTTGATTATGACATTTCAGCTTTTGAACATCAATAATTTGCAAAAGATAAATCTTTAATAGAGTGCACAAACTACAATGAATAGGCCAAATCCAGCTTGCAGTCTGTTTTCATATAGCCTGAAGTTAAGAAGGGTTTTTACATTTTTAAAGAGTACAAACACAAATAAAATAAAGAAGAACATGTGGCCCGCAAGGTCTATAATATTTACTCTCTGGGTTTGCTGACCACTTATACTAAGCACAACCATGAAAGTTCTGTGCTCAATATGCTGTCCCTCTGGTATGCTAATCTTCTTCCAGAACATTGAAGAGGTTTTAAAAGACTCCATTATTAAGAAACTGGGAAATGGAGATATCTCAAGTTTATGGACTATCTAAACAGCTTTTGCCAAGTGGAACCTTATCCCACAGGGAGTGTGAGAAACCCCCCAGGGTTGTGAGATGTCCAGGAGCAGTGAAAGAGGCCAGTAAGGAACAACAGAGAGCATGCCTGAACTAAAGACACTCTCTTTTTTTTTTTTCACATCTTTTTATTTTATTTTATTTTATTTTATTTTTTATTAATTTGTTTTGTTACAGATGTTTCTCCTTTCAATATATAAAAAATGTGCTGTGCTGACCAGTCAACATACCCTGTTTATACGGATTTGTGTGACTCGTTCTAAAATCATTGCCAAATAGATGAATGTCATGTTCTAGAATTTCTGCTGCTTCCATAATTTTATTTTATCGTTTTCATAGACACCTAAAAACTGAAATTTGCCTATATTGCGAAACTATCCTCTTTCTTTTCATGTTTGTGAACTACTTGGTGTAACATATTTCAGGCCAAAGATTTTCATAACATGTGGTAGAAAACAAAGAAATCTTTTTTTTTTTTAATTGATTTTAGACAGAGGAAGGGAGAGAGGGAAAGAAACATCACATTGACCAGGGATTGGCAACCTGGGTACGTGTCCTGATCAGGAATTGAACCCTCCACCTTTTGTTTGTATGGGACAATGCTCCAACCAACTGAGTCACACCAGCCTGGGCAAAAACCAAGAAATCTTAAGTCAAAAGGAAAGGCAATTGTAGGTTGAAGCTTATTAAGACCTTATGTGCTAGACCAACTTCCAAGATGACCTCCAATAATCCCTGCTTCCCATTATTCACACGCTGTATAATACCCTTCCCTCGAGTGTGGACTGAATCCTAGTGACTTGTGCCTAATAAGTAGACTACTTCCACTGATTAGGTTATAAAAATTGTGACCTCTGTCTTGCTAGCAGACTCTCTTACTGGTTTTAACATGTTTGAGAGGCCCACATGCAAAGGAACTGGGAGTGACTTCTGGACAATACCAAGGGGAACAAACACCTTAACCTCTACTGTAACAGCCAATGGAAAATGGAATCTATCCCCAGAAACCACCGAATAAGCCTGGAAGTGGCTCTGTCCCAGATGGCTACAGCCAACAACTTGATTTCAGCCTTGTGAAAAATCCTAAAACAGAGAACCCAGCTAAGATGGGCCCAGATTCCTGATCAAAAGAGACTGTGAGATGATCAATGTGTGCTGTTTTAAGCAGCTAAGTTTTGGTATATGTTACACAGCAATAGATAATTAATACACATTCTGATAGGAAGAAATGTTTTACAACTTGTTCTAGGGCATTTGTGATTCTGCCAGCATCTGAAGATGGCCCTAAATTTTCTACAGTATTTATAAGTATTGTACCAAGTGCTAGTTCAGTTCAATGTCATGCCGTATTAAACCACTTTCTTCCTTTTCCACTTACCCATTTTTCTTTTTACTATAACCTAAATAGCTAAGTTTTTTTTAAAGCTAACAGTTGTCTTTAATTTCAGTGAAGTTTCACTTGTCTTTTTGAGAAATATGAATTAGTATCTTGACAGATACTTCTTACCACATAACAGATCCAGGCACATTCAGATCAAGAAACATTTATTTTAGAATATTTTGTTACTTTTTAAATAAATAAGTAGAAAACATTATCAAGTAATTCAAAACATTTGATATTTTGAGCTTCACTGTAGAGATATTATTATTTTATTCTTTTCTTTGGTTTTTGAAGATTAAACTCCACAACATCAGACTTTCCATGTTTTTGCTCTTTCAATCCTATTCACGTCAGCTTCATATCTTTTAAAATGGATTTACATTGTTAATATATTAAGAAATACATTAATTTAATAAAATCAAAGTTGATTAAAAACTTTATATGAGGCCTGGCAAGTGTGGCTGAGATGGTTGAAGTGTTGTTGTTCCATACACCAAAGGGTGGTGGGTTTGATTCCAGGTCAGCGCACATACCTGGGTTGTGGGTTTGATGGCTGGTTGGAGTACATGTGGGGGGCAACTGATTAATGTTTCTCTCCCACATCAGTGTTTCTCTCCCTCTCTCTCTCTCTCTCTCTCTCTCTTTCTCTCTCTCTCCCCCCCTACCACTCTCTCTAAAATCAATGAAAAATATATCTTTGAGTGAGGATTAAAAAAATAAACCTCATATGAGCCTGCAGTTTGTTTCAAAGTATTGCCTGTGGTGGAGGGAGGAGAAGAATGGCTTAGAGTACTCCATTGGAAAAGACTGGCAGTGAGGAGATGCTTGTTGAAGCTGCTGATGGAATCACGTACTATTCTCTCTACTTTTGTAAATTTTTGTAATTTTACATATGTGTGACGGACTTACATATAAATATTGAAGCTCTCCCAGGATCCTACTGCATTATTATATTATTTTTTCCTATAATATCACATCCTGCTTTCAAGTTTCTTGCTGCACCAGTCAGCCACACAAACTTGTTTAACATTTCTTATTTTCTTTTTTTTTAAATATATTTTTATTGATTTTTAGAGAGAGAGGAAGGGAGAGGGAGAGAGAGATAGAAACATCGATGGGCTGCCTCCTGCACACCAGCCCTGGGGATCCAGCCTGCCACCCAGGCATGTTCTCTGACCGAGAATCAAACCGGACCTCTCAGTCCATGTGACGACGCTCAATCCACTGAGCCACACTAGCTGGGCAACATTTCTTATTTTCAATAGTACTCCTCATTTTGAAGAAGACATGCTGTGGAGGCAGCTATAATAGCAATAATTTTTAATAATGACGAAATTTTATTGGTGACTTATAATGGGGCAGACGTTTTGCTATGTGCTTTACATGAATTATCTCACTCTAATCCTCACAGGGATTATTTTATCCCTGGAGTAAGGAGTTACTAAGGACTTACCTGTGTAATTTACCTGAATAAGTTACTAGTATGACTTAAAAATGAGAAACTTATCTGAGAAGCTCAGTTTGAGTCAGAATCTTTATGAAAGTTACATGTACGTTCTAAATCACTATATGATATACCATGACATTATTTCTCTGGAAAGTTCTTTGATTTCCTCCCAAGCTTGATATTTTCTCTTTAAATACTTGATAAATTGTCTGCAACAAAACACTTCCTGACACAGATTCTGATAGATGTTTATATTTTGTCTTTGAAGGGCAAATAACATAAATGAGTCAGTAACTACTTTCAATGAGAAGATCTTGCTTACAGTGGTCTTAGAAAATTATAAAGTTGAGTAGTTTGATTTAACATTGGTTACAGTTAGAGTCAACACAAGAGGCTATTAAATTTCAAAACAGTTAAAAAGAAAAATCTGAAAGAATAAGAAGATAGTTGATATGAGGATCTGTAGAATTCAAAGCAGTGAGTTAGCTATTGAGAGGAGCTGGGGGATACTATTTAAGTTCCATTATTCTATATTCTTACATTTAAAAAAGCTGATAGCTTGTTTTTCTGAGAAATTTTCCTATGGTTTGCTTTTGTGTAACAAAAGACCCACAGACAATGATGTTTCTTTTGTCTTTGTAGGAAATTGTGTTGATTATTTGTTTGCTATAGTTAAACTTAATTTTCACCCTTGTAGAATTCAACCCACTGTCTGTGACTTCACTGATGTTGTTATATCCACACAACTGTCAATACAAAAGCAGTGTAGGTTCTTCTGGAGTTGAAATAAACATTTGTAAGTTTTGCTTTGCTACATAGGTTATAGCAGACTTATTTTTAAAATACAATATGAATTCTCCAACTTTTAATCTCCAATTAGTTATTAATTCAGCTGTCCTAATAAATTACCTGGGTTTGAATCCAGGCCCATCACATGCTCTAAGATCATGGTAAAGACTCTTTGCTTTTCCAGGTCTGCTTTTCTTTTCTTTATTTATTTATTTATTTTTTTAATCCTCACCCGGGGACACTTTTGCATTCATCTTCAGATAGAGCGAGAGGGAGAGAGGGAGGAAGAGAGAGAGAATCATCGATGTGAGAGAGACACATCGACTGGCTGCCACCCACAAGACCCCAACCAGGGCTGGGGACCAACTGCAACCAAGGTACGTCCCCTTAGCAAGAACCAAACCCGGGTCTCTCTGGACTGCAGGTCGACGCTCTAACCGCTGAGCCAAACCAGCCAGGGCCCAGGTCTGCATTTCAATCAGTGAAATAGAAATCCCTGCTCTTTGGGGATTTAAAGGGCACATTGACATAAGAGTAATGGTAAGTCCTCCAAAAAAGCCCATATCCTTTTTCATATAAAAGGCAGGTTATTTTTTCTTTTATTTCTGTAGAATTTTCTTTCTTTTTGACAAATAATAACATAGTGTTTCACAAGCAATTACTTAAATTTTTCATTTAATTAAAAGGTACTGATTGGATAATTCATTATGGTGATGTTATTATTACAGAGGACAAGGCAGAAGGGAAATTTCAGGGTTGTAATTCTGAAAAATCATCATCCTCAAACTCAGAAAAATTTTATGATATCAGTTGGGCATTCCTTACTTTAAAAAATGTGTTTTGTCAATGGGATAGTTATTTCCAAATACGTGTTAGGATATTTGTGAGTTGAGTGCTCTATTTTTTCCCTTCTCAGAAATATTTCCCCATATTAGCTCAATGTTTCCCAACCTGTCAACTCCCAAGGCTCTCTTAAATTAATAATATATGTTCAGAGCCACTCCCTTGGAGAGGCCAATATATTGGAGCTGGGGCAGAAATCTGTACATTTAACTATCGCCCCAGGTGGTTCTTATGATTGGGCAAGTATAGGAAAGAATGCCCCAACTGATCAGCCCTCAGCCCATTCTGCTGATTGGGGGAAAGTATATACATGCAAGTCAACCACTAAAACTACATTTTTCCTAAGCTAGCATACTCAAAATCAGTAATTGTTTCCTCAGAGCTAACAGTGCGTTAGCAACCTGCAGGGCTGAAAAGTTAGAGTGAAGGTTGAGAAGGCGATTTTGCCACACATCTTTTCTGCAGCAGGGTTATATTTCGGTGTTAATCTATGTGTTTTCCAAGTAATTCCTTCCCATGTTGCTTTCTCACTGGTACACTGAGGATCTCTTTTCCTAAAACCAAAGCAGAAATAAAGACTGAAAGAAGTTATCTTAGTCCATACAGGCTGCTATAACCTCCCAGTCTAATACTAGACTGGGAGGTTAATAAACAACAGACATTTCTCTTTCTCAATTCTGGAGGCTGTGAAGTCTAAGATCAAGGCACCAGCAGATTCAATGTCTGCTGAGGGCCCACTTTCTCATAGACAGCCATGTTCTCACTGCAACCTTACGTGGAAGAAGGGGCTACGGAGGTCCTGAAGTCTTTTTTGTAAAGGCACTAATCCCATTCATGAGGGCTCCACTCTCATGACATAAGCATCTACCAAGGGTCCCACCTCCTAATACCATCCCTTGGGCTTAGGTTTCAACATTAATATTTGGGAGGAGGCACAAATATTCAGTCTATAACATAAGCCTTTGACTTCAGTGTCAGATGGTTAGATTGGAAGACATGCTTGCTGAGATCAGATCAACACAGAGAACAGAGGAAGACAGATACCAAAAGGGCATGGGGGAAAGTGGTGGGTGAGGGATACAGAATACATATCTTCCCTGTCAAAATTAATCTATCTCTCCCTTCTATTCAATAATGTTTAATGCTTCAATTATGAGATACAATGTTACTGATTGCCTATATCAGTAATGTATATATAAATGCCATATGTGTCTTGCCAAAATGCTAGAAAGCCCAAAAGAACACTGCATCTACCATCACATTATTGCACAGAAACTCAGCAGAGGATCTGGCAAATAAAAGATGGTCTCTTATTTCTGCAAACTTTAAAGGACTATACAAAGTGATTTGTGTCATTAGATGTGAGATAACAATGCTAATGATTATCTGTGACTTTCTGGCTTCCAATTTCCACAATTTCTGCTCTCCAGCTAACCACAATATTTAGCTCTAGAAGAAATCCTAATCTTGGCTACAATTCTTTTTCTCTTTGGCTGTAAGTTATCTTTTATCTCACTTTGGTTCTGACCTTTTGTCCTAATTCTTAAAACTGAACTTCTGTTGTATTCCATGTCCTCTAGAACACTTGTATGTAACCTGACCATTACTACTCCAGTACCTCTAAAATTGGGTTTAGTCTTTGTTATGGGTTAAATTTTGTCATCCATAAAGGTATGTTGAAGTTATAATCCACCATACCTCAAATGTATCACCTGCAAACATGACCTTACTTAGAAATAGGGGTGTTGCAAATGTAATTAGATAAGATGAGGTCATACTGGAGTAGGATAGACCTTTAATTCAATATGACCAGTACTCCTTTAAGAAAAAGAAGACAACCAAAGACAGACACACAGGAGAACACAAACACCATGTGATGACAGAGGCAGAGACTTGAGTGATACAATCACCAGCCAAGGAATGCCAAGGATTGAAAGCTATGAAAAGGCTATAAAAAGGCAAAAAAGGATATTCCCTAAAACTTGCAGAGGGAGCATGGTCTTGCTGACACTTTGATGGAGATGTTCTAAATTATATCTAATAGAAGTTTCAAACAGAGGGAATGGCAGAGGTAATTTCCAGACTTGAAAATCTACAATGTGTAACCCAGATAAATGTGTACATTATAGAATAATAGAAAAAATAATATATTAAGAAGCTATAACTTGTAAGTAACTAAAACCTAACAAAGTAGCTTCAATATATGTAAAGCAGGCAATGAAAAAATAGATAAATTGGACTTTATCTAAATCAAAACTTTTGTGCATCAAAGGACACTATAAAGATAGTGAATAGACAAACCACAGAATGGGAGAAAATACTTTCATATCACATATCTAATAAGAGATTAATATCAAGAAAGAACTAAAACTCAACAACAAAAATACAAACAACTCAATTTTAACATGGGCAAAAGACTTGAACAAACATGTCTCCAAAGAAAACATACAAATGTAAAGTAAGCACATGAAAAGATATCACTAGTCATTAGGAAACATAATTAGTCATTATGGAAATGCACATCTAATCCAAAATGAGGTACCACTCCACACCCATTAGGCTATTATATTTAAAAAATGAAAAAATAACAAATGTTGGGTAGGATATGGCGAAATTGAAATCCTTGTGCTAGTAGGGATGAAAAATGGTACAGCAACTGTGAAAATAGTTTGGCAGTTCCTCAAAAAGCTAAACATAAATTGCACATTTATATTCATAGCTACATTATTTGCAATAGTCAAAAGGTAAAACCAACCTAAGTATCCACTGAAGAATGAATGAATAAGCAAAATATGGCATATACAAACAATGGAATATTAGTCACCTTTAAAAGGAAGGAAATATTGAAACACTCTATAATGTGAATGAATTTCAAAAACAATATACTAAGTGAAATAAACCAGTCACAAAAGGACAAACACTATATGATTCCACTTATATGAGGTACCTAGTGTAGTTAAATTCATAGGAACGGAAAGTACAATGGTGGTTGCTAGGGACTAGTAGGATAGGAGGGAGAAGAATGGCAAGTTATTCTTTAATGGGTGCAAAGTTTAAAGTTTCCATTTTGCAAGATTAAGAGTTCTGTGGATGGATGGTGGTAATATACTTGATGCCACTGAACTATACATTTAAAAATGGCTAAGATGGTAAATTTATGTCATGTATAGTATATCACAATTTTTTTCAAAAGCTAAACATAGAATTACTATGTGACCCAGCAATTCTACTCCTCTTTAAGGTACATTCCCAAAGAAACTGAAGGCAGGAATTCAGAAGACACTTGTACACCAGTGTTCATGTGCATGATTTATAATAGCCAAGACATGGAAACAACCCAAATATCCACCAAAAAATGAATGTATAAACAAAGTGTGACATATACATACCATGGTGTACTACTTAGTCATAAAATGGAATAAAGTTCTAATACATGCTTACAAAATGGATGAACCTTGAAGATATCAAGCTAACTAAATAAGCCAGACACAAAGGACAAATGTTATATGATTTCACTTATATGAGGTATCTAGAATAGGAACATTAATAAAGATAGATACATTAGTGGTTACCAGGGAACAGAGAGAGAAGGAATGGAGAGTTATTTCTTACTGGTTACAGTATTTCTGTTTGGATTAGTAAAATGTTTTGAAAATAATAGTGATTGTCACACAACATTGTGAATGTAATTAATGCCACTCAAGTATACACTTAGAAATTGTGAAATGAGTAAATTTCATGTTATGTGTATCATATCACAATAAAATATTTAAGGTAAAAATTGACAGAACTACAGGGAAAGAGTACATATCCACAATTGTAGTGGGAGATGTCTATATTCATCTATCAGAAAATATTAGATCTAGTGGACAAAAAATTAGAAAGTATACAGTACATTTAAATTACAAAATGAAACTGTTTGATTAGTTGTATGGTCACAAGTGTGTATATAAGAAGTGTTTCACAGAAATACACAACATGTATTCATTTAATGTGCACATAGAATATTTAGAGAAGATGCAATTCAATTACTTGCTAGTGTCGGGTCAAGGAATAAACAGCATGTAATTTATATTCTCTGACTATAAGATAATTAAATCTGAAATAAAAAACTTGATTGCTTAAAAGGAAAAACATTCTTTAAATAGGTTTTTACTGATATGTAGAGAGAGAGGAAGGGAGAGGGAAAGAGTGATAGAAACATCAATAAGAGAGAACCATCAATCAGCTGCCTCCTGCACACCCCCCACTGTGGTTTGAACCCCAGGCATGTGACCTGACTGGTAATTGAATTGGCGACCTCTTTGTGCATGGGTCTACTACATTCAATCACTGAGCCACACCAGCCAGGCAAAAAAAATTTTAACCCTTCATATTTGAATCCTTTCAGACATGAGGATATCACAATAGAATAATCATATATGAACACATATAAAAGTCCTACATATTAACATTTATGAGATATAGCTAAAGTGAGGTTTAGAGGTAAATTTACAGAATTAATCTATATATAGGAAAATGAAATGATTTAAAATTAATTAGCTTAACATTCAAATTAAGACATTAGAAGAACAAGAATAATCTAAAGAAAACCAAGTAAAGAAAATAATAAAGATGTGAGCAGAAATCAATGAAATAGAAAATAAACAAAAGGGAATTCACAGTTGCCTGCTAGCATTGGTATTCTAATTAAAACAACAAAATAAGAAAACTAAATAAGTGATACAAATATTGAGAAAGACATGCCATAACTGTATTTTCATATTCTATTATTGATAAAATCAATGAGCACGGTTAGTGATGTTACTGGATATGAAGAAAAAAAACAATAGTACTCCATATCTCCAGTTATAAATTAGACTACTTACTATTACTATTAGAGAAAATATTCCATTTATAATACTGACTGAAAGTTAATGGTATATGGGAAGAAAAAAATCTAATGATTTTTACAAAATAAATTGCAAAACATTATTGAAGGATTGAAAAGAAAACCCAAATTAGAGGAAAAGTAATAACCCCTAAATTGGAAAACTTTCTATCAAAAATATTAATGTGCCCTGGCCGGTTTGGCTAAGCGGTTAGAGCGTCGGACTGCAGTCCAGAGATACCCGGGTTCGGTTCCCACTAAGGGCATGCACCTCGGTTGCAGTTTGTCCCCGGCCCTGGTTGGTCGTGTGGGTGGCAGCCACTCGATGTGTCCCTTTCACGTCGATGTTTCTCTCTCTCTCTCTTCCCCTCTCTCCCTCCCACTCTATCTGAACAAAAAATGAAAAAATGTCCTCGGGTGAGGATAATAAATAAATAAAAATTATAAAAATAAATAAATAAATAAATAAATAAATAAATAAATAAATAAATAAATTCTTTTCATATAATTCTACAAATCAAATATAAACACAATCACACAGACTATCTCCCAGGACCAAACTAGAATTACAACTAAAATAAAAAAAAAAAACTGTCAGGAAAAAGCTATAGAAAAGCAGCTGGAGACTACCCATATAACCAGGGACAGAAAAAGGACACTGAATCGAGCCTGGTAGGTCTGCAAAGGCACAAGAGGGCAGGCTGGGAGCTCATGGACAGCAGCTGTTTTAGCTGTGAGCAGCTCCCTCTGGATTAAAATCCCAAGCTGCTCCATAGTGCAGAGGGCCAGGACAGACCACTAAATTAGCTACAGCCACTCACCTTGGGCTCTGAAAGAGGGAGGGTGGACTAGACTGAAACTGTGTGGAGAGACTTGGGATTTTGAAAGCACTGAGAGTTTTTGTTGAATCATGCCCTCCCAGGACAGTAGCCATCTTACTCAAAGAGCCCCTTCCCAGAGCCCTGGGGAGAAGCATCAGCCCCTCCTTCAGAAATTTAACACCACCCAGCTGGGCCAGAGAAATGCAAATTGAGGCTCATTAACAGCCAGCATCTGCCCCACTCCATGAAATCCTCTTACCCTGAACACCTGAGGGAGTTTTTCATTTAGTTGAGGGCTACAACCCAAGAATCATCAAGTCACTGAGACTAGTAGCCTCCAGGAGAAAAGCTAGAGGATAACTGAATCTTTCCTGGCCTTACAAATCTACTAAGGAAATTAAGACATGACAGTGGAGTTTAACATGGGTTCTCCCATACTCATGCAAATTCAATAGAGGGACCCACAATCAGCAGAACACCAACACCCACAGGGAAAATTTGGCAAGCTCCAAAACCCACTGAGTCAGCCAAAATGGTGAAATAAAGAAATAAATCCCAAATAAAACAACAAGAGAACTCTACTGAAGATGACATAAATGAAATGCAGTGAAGTAAGTTGTCAGAGGTAGAGTCCAAAGCGATGATAATGAGGAAGCACAACAGCATGAGTAAAGAGCTCAAAAACATGAGTAAAGATATAGAAACATTGAAAACCAACCAATTGGAAATGAAGAATGACAGCAGAAATAAAGAACACATTGGAAGGAATAACCAGCAGAGTAGAGGAAGCTGAGGACTGGATCAGTGAATTAGAAGACAGGGTAGAAAAAAATCATCCAATCAGAAAACCAAAAAGAAAAAAACAATTAAAAAACAGAAAGACAAATTAAGAAAACTGTGGGACAACTGGAAACATAACAACATTCGCATCATAGGAGTTCCAGAAGAAGAAGAAAATGAGCAAGGGTTAGAGAATATATTTGAAGAAATAGTGACAGAAAACGTCCCTAACTTTGTGAAGGAAAAAGTCATTCAAGTTCAGGAAGCACTGAGAGCCCCAAGTAAGAAGAACCAAAACAGGCTCACACCAAGACACGTCATAATTAAATGCCAAAAATTAAAGACAAAGAGAGAATCCTAAAGGCAGCAAGAGATAAGCACATCAGAACAGAAATAAATGACATAGAGACCAAAAAAAAAAAAAAATTTCAAAAGATCAATGAAACAAAGAGATGGTTCTTTGAAAAGGTTAACAAGATTGATGGACCTTTAGCTAGATTCACCAATAAACAAAGAGAGAGGACCCAAATAAACAAAATCAGAAATGAAAGAGGAGAAGTAACAACTGACCCCACAGAAATACAAAGGATTATTATTAAATACTATGAACAATTATACGGCAACAAATTGGACAATCTAAGTGAAATGGACAAATTTCTAGACACACATAGTCTCCCAAAACCGAACTGGGAAGAGATAGAAAACTTGAACAGACCAATAACAACTAAGGAAATTGAAGATGTAATCAAGACTCTCCCAGCAAACAAAGGCGAGGCCCGCACAGTTTCATGGGGATTTTTACTGAACTTTTAAAGAACTATCACCATTCTCCTCAAACCATTCCAAAAAATTCAAGAAGAAGGAAGACTTCCAAACTCGTTTTATGAGGCCAGAATAATTCTACTTCCAAAACCAGATAAATACACTACAAAGAGAGAAAACTACAAGCCAATATCCCTGATGAACATAGATGCCAAAATTCTTAACAAAATATTATCAAACCATATCCAGCAATACCTTAAAAAAATTAGTCACCATGACCAAGTGGGATTCATCCCAGGGATGCAAGGCTGGTGCAATATTCACAAATCAATAAATGTGATACACCACGTAAACAAAATGAAAGATAAAAACCATATGAACATTTCAATAGATGCTGAAAAAGCATTCAACAAAATCCAGCACCCATTTCTGATAAAAATGCTCAGCAGTGTGGGAATAGAAGGATCATATCTCAACATAATAAAGGCCATATATGAAAAACCTACAGCCAACATCATACTCAATGGACAAAAACTAAAAGCATTTCCCTTAAGAACAGGAATAAGACAGGGATGCCCACTTTCGCCACTCTTATTTAACATAGTACTGCAAGTCTTAGCCACAGCATTTAGATATGAAGAAAAAATAAAAGGGATCCAAATTGGAAAGGAGGAAGTGAAAATGTTATTATTCGCAGATGATATGATTTTGTACATAGAAAACCCTAAAGACTCCATCAAAAATGTACCAGATTTAATAAACGAATTTGGCAAGGTAGCAGGATACAAAATTAACCTCAAGAAATTGACAGCATTCTTATATACTAATAATGAACTCACAGAAGGAGAAATTAAAAAAAATTCCCATTTCCCATAGCAGCAAAAAAATTGAGGAATAAACTTCACCAAAGAAGCAAAGAACCCATTTGCAGAAAACTACAGGACATTGAAAAAAGTAATAGAGGAAGATATAAAAAAATGGAAGCACATACCTTGTTCATGGATTGGAAGAATTAACATCATTAAAATGTCCATACTACCCCAAGCAATCTATAGATTCAATGCAATCCCCATCAAATACCCATGACATATTTCACAGAACTAGAACAAATCCTTCAAAAGTTCATATGGAACCAAAAAAGACCCCGATAGCCACAGCAATTTTGAAAAAGAAGGACAAAGTAGGTGGGATCACAATACCAGATATCAGGTTATACTACAAAGCCACTGTAATCAAAACAGCCTGGTACTGGCACAACAACAGGCATGTAGATCAATGGAACAGAACAGAGAACCCAGAAATTGCCCCAAGACATTATGTTCTATTAATATTTGACAAAGGTGGCAAGAGCATACAATGGAGTAAAGACAGCCTCTTCAATAAATGGTGTTGGGAAAATTGGACAGCTACATGCAAAGAAATGAAACTAGACCACCAACTTACACCATACACAAGAATAAATTAAAAATGTATAAAAGACTAGCCCAGCCTGTGCGTCTCAGTTGTTGAGTGTCAACCCATGCACCAAGAGGTCACCGGTTCGATTCCCAGTCAGAGCACATGCCTAGGTTGTTGGCCAAATTCCCAGTGGGTGGCATGCTGGAGACGGCCAATCGATGTTCTCTCTCATCGGTGTTTCTATCTCTCTCTCCCTCTCCTTTCCTCTCTCTAAAATCAATAAAATATATATATTTTTAAATGCATCAAAGACTTAAATGTGACTCGTGAATCCATAAAAATCTTAGAACAAAATGTAGGTATCAAAATTTCAGACATCATATGCAGCAGAATTTTTACTGATACAATGCCTAAGGCAAGAGAAACAAAGGAAACAACGAACACATGGGACTGCATCAAACTAAAAAGCTTCTGCACAGTAAAAGAAACAATCATCAAAATGGAAAGGGAACCCACTGTATGGGAGAGCATAATTGCCAACTATACATCAGATAAGGGGTTAATTTCCAAAATATATAGAGTGCTCATACAACTCAACAAAAGCAAGACAAAGAACCCAATTGAAAAATGGGCAGAGAACCTAAATAGACACCTCTCCAAACAGGACATACAAATGGCCAATAGACATATGAAAAAATGTTCAATGTCACTAATCATCAGAGAGATGCAAATTAAAACAACAATGAGGTATCACCTCATACCTGCCAGAATGGCTACCATCAACAAATCATCAAACAACAAGTGCTGGTGAGGGTGTGGAGAAAAGGGGACTCTAGTACACTGCTGATGGGAACACAGACTGGTGCAGCCACTATGGAAAACAATATGGTGTGTCCTCAAAAAATTAAAAATTGAATTGCCATTTGACCCAGTGATCCCACTTCTAGGAATATATCCTAAGAAGCCTGAAACACCAATCAAAAAGAATATATGTACCCCTATGTTAATAGCAGCACTATTTACAATTGCTAAGATCTGGAAACAGCCAAACTGTCCATCAGTAGATGAGTGGGTAAACAAGCTGTGGTACATATACACAATGGAATACTACGCAGCTGTAAGAAAGATCTCTTATCCTTTGAGACAACATGGAGGGACCTGGAGAGCATTTTACTAAGCGAAATAAACCAATGAGAGAAAAACAAATACCACATGATCTCACTTATTTGTGGAATATAATGAACAAAATAGACCCGGAGACATAGAAAGGAGTATGGTTCAGACTGACAAACCTCACAGGAGAGGGGTGAGGGGGGGGGGGTTGGATGTAATAAACCAAAGAACCTATAGGCATGTATGCGTAACCAATGGTCATAGACAACAATGCTGGGGGTGTGAGGGGGCAGGATGGGGAGGAGGGTGTGTAGGGGGGAATAAGGAGAAACATCTGTAACAAAAATAAATTAATAAAAATGAAAAAGAAAGAAAGGGAAATGTTAAGAAAAAATATATGTGTATATATATGTGTGTGTGTGTGTACACACACAGTCAAAGTCCCATCATGCTTTTCCTTAGAAGTTGACAAAGGACAATAATCTCAAAGACAAATTTGAAGAACAAGAAGGCAGACATTGTAAAGCAATAGTATTTAAGACTGTCTAGTATTAGCTCAGGGATAGATAAATGAAGCAAACAGAGTAGAAGTGGGAATAGGCTAAAGAATAGCCCTGCTCACATATGGAAACTATGTGTGACAAATGTGTCAGAATGGATAAACCATTCAAAAGAGGGTTGGGACAATTGTTTATGAATACAGAATAAAAATCTTAGATTACTACCTAGTATAATATACAAAATAAATCCCAGTTGAATAAGTATCTAACTGAAAAAAAGAAAACTCTAATATTTTAGAAGAAAATATATCTTCATTATATTATTGATATTAATTATTTTTACTATATCACAAAAGAACAATTGTGATACAGCAAAGACTTTATCCTCCTCCAACTTGTAGAAACACTTTTGGATATAAAACCTTTGAAGTTGCCAAGAAAAAGGAAAAGAGAGATGATAAAGTACATTAACTTTTAAGGAACTGGCTTGGAAGTAACATGTCACTTTCACTTCCACTTCATTGGCCGTGATTAGTCCTAATTTAATTGCAAAGGAGCCTGGGAAATGTAGGGATGTTCCTGAAATATTTGGTAACTAATACTTGGCTCTTCCACAGGTTATTGATCTATGACTTCTACATATCATTTATTTACATGCTTATTAGTTTTCCATTACTGTTATAACAAATTATCAAAACCTGAATGCTTCAAAACAACCCAAATCTATTACATTGCACTTCTGGAGGTTAGAAGTCCAAGTGGATTTCCACTGGGCTGAAATCAAGGTACTGGCAAGGCCATGTTCCATCTGGAAGCTTATGGAAGAATCTATTCCTTATCTTTTCCATATTCTAAAGCCTGCCACACATTACTTGACCCATACTTCAACCAGCAATCAGATCATTTAAGTCTCTGGTTCTAGCATCACATCTTCTTCTCAGACACTCCTGCTTTCCTCGTGCTTTTATAAGGACTCTTGTGATTGTACTGGGTATACCCAGATAATCCAGAAAAATCTCTTCATCTTGTGATCTTTAATTTAAGCTCAATTATGAAGTCCCTTTTTCCAGGTAAGGTCACATATTTAAAGACTATGAGCATTAGGATGTTAACATATTTGTAGGGTCATTATTCTGCCTATGACCTATGGTATACTCCCATTTTTGTAAAACACACACACACAATTTGAAATAGGGTAAGTAGTACCAGTTGAAGCTAAGAGAGGATTTTCTGAGAAAGATTTCTTTAGGAAAAACTACGTTTATTTTGCACACACACACACACACAAGGAAGGGTTTGGGGTATATGAGAGGATACTGGGATTTACAGTTGGATAGGTCAACAAGAGCAGTGAATGAAGAACATATATAAAACACTCAGGGCCAGGAGTGAGATCAGCATGATGGTAAAATAGAAAGACCCAGAGTCTTGTTCACCCACAGAGATACCACATCAACAACAACATACAGACTAAATTGCCTTTGTGAGAATTACAGAAACTAGTTAAGAGGTTGCAGCATACCAGCTGAGCACAAAGCCAAGAAGAGCCTCAGAAGTTGGTAAGAAAGTTTGTTTCATTTACTAGCCATATGCCCTTCCCCTCTGGCACAGCATGGCACAATTAGGAGAAAAACGTCCAACTCATGGCTTTTCCATAGGGAGAGATAAGGGAGAGTGAAACACCCATCCAACATTCTGTTCTATCAGAGGGCTTTTCCAAGGACAAGTTTTTGCCTCACTCACCTCAGCTCTGACAGGAACCAACATATTTTGGATGCCTGAGGGCCACAAAGAACAACAGTGAGCATGGTGGCTTGTGGCAGCACAAGGGAGATGGCATTACCAAGAACAGACACCAGGGAAAGCAAAACATTACAAACTCCTAAAAAAGAAACTAGGGTAAACCTCTTTAATACAGAAGTGACAATGAACAAACTCAGAGAAGACATATACCCAAAAAAAGTTTTGAGATGACCCAGAATCTATAGTGAGGCTGCTTATTGAAGATCTACCCCTGTACAAAGCCATTCTATAAAGATTGGAAAAGGTGGTTGTTTTTTCAAATGCTCAGATTTCAACAAAAAATCACAAGGTGTACAAAGAAACAGGGAAACATGGCCAATCAAAAGAATAAAAACATCTCCAGAAACCAATCCTAAGGAAATGGGGATCTATGAATTACCTAACAAAGACTTCAAAACAACCATCTTAAAGATGCTTGATAAGTTAGAAAAGAACACAGACAAATAAGTGAAATCAGGAAAAAGTACGAACAAAATGAAAATATCAATAAAGAAATAAAACCTATTAAAAAATGTTGTAGATAAAGTATATAACAATAGAATTGAAATATTCACCAGGGGGATTCAGTAACCTACTTGATCAACCAAAAAAAAAATCAGTGAACCTGAAGACTTGTCATTTGAAATTATGAGTCAGAGTAGTAAAAGAAAAGAGAATGAAGAAAATTGAAGTGAGCTTAAGGGACTTATAGGACACCATAAGTGAAGTAAAATGTGCACTATGGGAGTCACAGAAGAAAAAGGGACAAAGAGTCTATTTGAAAAAATAACAGCCAACAATTTCTAAAATTTGAGAAAAGAAATGGACATACAGGTTCAAGAAGTAAAAGAATTCCATTTAGGATAAATCCAAAAAGAAACACAATATAATCAAACTGTCAAAAATCCCAGATAAAGAAAGAATCTTGAAGGCAGCAAGACAAAAGTAGCACATGCAAGGGAGCTTGTATCAGATTATCAGTAGGTTTCTCAGTAGAAATCTTGTAGGACAGAAAAGAGTGAGCTGATAAATTCAAAATTAGTGGGGAAAATGCCAAACATGAATACCATGTCTGTCAAAACTGTTCACCAAAACTGAAATAAATTAAGAATTTTCCAGATAAACACTGAAGGAGTTTATCACTAAAAGACATGCCCTATAGGAAACGCTAAAGGGAATCTTTCAAGTTAAGATGAAAAGACACTAGACTGCAACACAAAAACATATAAAAATTATAAAGCTCTCTGGTAAAGGTAAATATACAGATAAATGTACAATCCTCAAATATTATAATGTTGGCACATAAATCACTTTTATTTCTGGAATAAAATGTAAATGACAAAAACATTAAAATAACTATCAATCTATGTTAAATGATACATAATATTAAAAAATTCAATTTGTGACATCAATAACAAAATGAGGTGGGCAAAGATGTAAAGGAATAAAGTTTTACATACAATTAAAGCTAAGTTGTTATTAGTTTAAAATATATTGTTATAACTTTAAGTTGTTTTATGTAATCTCTATGGTAATCACAAATAAAATACCTATAGAAGACATATAAAAGGAAATGAGAAAGGACTCAAAGCATGTTACTACAAAAATTCAATGAAACTCAAGGAAGGCAGCAAGAGAGGAAAAGAGAGTGAGAATAGCTGTAAGACATATGGAAAACTATTAACGATTGGCAATAATAAATCCTTCCCTATCAGTAATTACTTTAAATGTAAACAGATTGAGCTGTCTAATTATAAAAAACACAGATTGAGCCCGGCCGGTGTGGCTCAGTGGTTGAGCATTGGCCCATGTACCAGGAGGTCACTGATTCGATTCTCGGCCAGGGCACATGCCCAGGTTGTGGGCCAGGTCTCAAGGAGGGAGAGGGCATGCAGGAGGCAGCCCAATCAATATTCTCTCTCATCAATGTTTCTATCTCTCTCTCCCTCTCCCTTCCTTTCTCTCTAGAATCAATAAAGAAAAAAAATTAAAAGACAAACAAACATAGATTGATTAAATACATTAGAAAAAAAAACAAGATCTATTAATATACTGTCTACAAGAGAAACTAAACTCAAATCTAAGAGCACTGTGAGACTGAAAGCAAAAGAATGGAAAAAGATATACCATGCAAAAAATAACCAAAATAGAGCATGGGTAGCCATAATTATAACAGACAAAATAGACATTAAGTCAAAAACTGTCACAAGAGACAAAGAAGGACATTTTGTAATGATAGTAGGGTCAATTCACCACAAAGATATAACAATTATAAATATATATGAACCTAACATCAGAGCTTCCAAATATATGAAGCAAACATCAACAGAATGGAAGGGAAAAATTGACAGCAACACAATAATAGTAGGGTATGTCAACTGCCCATTTTAATAATGAATAGAGCAACCAGGGAGATCAAAACAGAAACAGAGGACTTGAACAACGCTATAGATCAAAAAGACCTAACAGACATACAGAACATTCCAGCCCCAAATGGCAAAATACACATCATCTCAAATGTACAAGAAACATTCTCCAGGATAGACCACGTTAGGCCACAAAATAAGTTTTAACAAATTTAAGAAGACTAAAATAATACCAAGTATATTTCCAGCCAGAGTGGGATGAAACTAGAAATCAATAGCAAAAGAAAAACTAGTCCGGCCAGTGTGGCTCAGTGGTTGAGCATTGACAGGAGGTCGCCAGTTTGATTCCCAGTCATGGCACATGCCCAGGTTGTGGGCCTAATCCCCAGTGGGAGCATGTAGGAGGTGGCCTATCAGTGTTCTCTCTCATCGATGTTTCTATCTCTCTCTCCCTCTCTGTACCTCTCTCTCTCTAAAAAAAATCAATAAAGAAAAAAAAGAAAGAAAGAAAAACTAGAAAATTCACCAATATGCATAAATTAAACAACATACTCTTAAACAACCAATGGGTTAAAAAATATATCTTGAGACCAATAAAACAACTTAAGGGGTGCAGTGAAAGCAGTACTAAGAGGGAAGTCTATGGCAGAAAACTTATGTTAAAAAATAAGAAAAACCTCAAGTCAATAACCTACCTTTACACCTCAAGGGACTAGAAACGAGGAACAAACTAAATCTAAAGTTAGCAGAAGGAAAGAAATAATAAATATTAAAGCAGAAATAAATTAAATAGAGAATAGAAAAGCAATAGAAATATCAACAAAACTCTATGTGGGTTTTTTGAAAAATCAACAAAACTGATACTTAGCTGAACTAAGAAAAAATAATAGAGAATCTACATAAATAAAATTAAAAAGGAGATATTACAACTGATTTCCCAGAAATAAATAGATATACAAGAGACTGCTATGAACAATTATACCTTAACAAATTGGAAAATCTTAAAGTAATGAATAAATTCCTATAAACATACAACCTAATAGGACTCAATCATGAAGAAATAAAAAATCTGAACAGATTTATAATCAGTAAGGAGATTGAATCAGTAATCAAAACATTCCCAAGATAGAAAAGCCAAGGACTAGATGGCTTCACTGGAAAATTCTACCAACATTTAAAGAAAATACCAATAATTATCAAACTCTACAAAAAAAAAATGAAAAAGGAACAGTTAAAAATTCAGTTTATGAGACTAGTATTACTCTGATGCCAAAGCAAAAGATGCTGCAAGAAAATAAAACTACAGACAAATATCCCTGATACAAACATCTTTATGAAAATACTAGCAAACTAAATTCCACAACACATTAAAAGCATGCCATCATGATCAAGTGGGATTTAGTCCTGTAATGCAAGGATGGTTCAACACATGAAAAACAATCAATTTGCTACACCACTTTAAGAGAATAAAGAGTAAAAAGCACATGATCATGTCAATTGATGCAGAAAAAGCATTTGGCAAAATTCAACACGCTTTCATAATAAAAACACCCAACCAATCAGAAATAGAAGGAAACTACTTCAACATAATGAAGGCCATATGTGAAAAGCCCACAGCTAACATTAAACTCAATAAAGAAAAACAGAAAGAAGGCAAGAATGTCTACTCTCATCACGTCTATTCAACATAGTACTGGGAGTTCTAGCTTATTAAGAAAAAGAAATAGGTATCTAATTTGGAAAGGAAGAAGTAAGATTATCTATGTTCACAGATGACATGATCTTATATGTAAAAAACTAAAGTTTACATGCACACACCTTTTAGAACTAATAAATGAATTCTGCAAAGTTTTAGAATACAAAAACAAGAATTAAAAAATCAATTGTGTTTCTATGCAATAAAAATGAACAATTCCAAAAGTAAATTAAGGAACAATCCCATTTAAAATAACATTAAAAAGAGCAAAGCAATTACGAATAAATTTAACCAACAAGGGAAAAAGACTTCTGCACTGAAAACTACAAAACTGCTAAAAGAAATTTTAAAAGATACAAGTAAATGGAAAGACATCCTATGTTTACAGATCAGAAGACTTCATATTGCTAAAATGTCCATACTACTCAAGGCAATCTACAGATTCAGTGCAAACCCTACAAAAATCCCAATTATTTTTTTTGCAGAAATTGAAAAAATAATCCTAAAGTTCACATGAAATCTCAAGGGACCCCAAATAAATCTTGAATAAGAAGAACCAAATTGGAGGCCTCACACTTCTTGATTTCAAAACATTACAAAGCTACAGCAATCAAAACAGTGTTCTACTACATAAAGACAAACATATAGACCAATGGAACAGATTAGAGAGGCTAGAAATAAACCATCATACATATGGTCATATGATCTTGGACAAAGGTACCAAGACTACACATGGGAAAAGGACAATATCTTTAACAAATGATACTGGGAATCCTGGGTATGCACTTGGAAAAGAATGAAATTGGATCTTTATCTTATATCATATACAAATATTAACTCAAAATGTATTAAGGACCTACATGGAAGGCCTAAATCTGTAAAACTGTAAGTGAAAACAGGGGAATAGCTTCATTACAATGGGTTCAGCATTGATTTCTTGGATACAACACCAAGTGCACAGGCAACAAAAGCATAAGTAGACCAAACTTAAAAACTTCTGTGCATTAAAGGAAACAATTGATAAAGTGAAAAAGCAAGTATATTTTTCTAGAAGAAAATATTTGTAAATCATATATATAATAAGGGATTATTGTCCAAAATATACAAAGAACTCCTACAGCTCAACAACAACAAATCATGGTTTTAAAGTGTGCAATACTTAAATAGGAATTTCTCCAAAGAAGATATACAAATGGCCAAACAAGTATATGAAAAGATGCTCACCATCACTAATCATTAGAGAAATGCAGTGAGATGGTACATACACACACACACACACACACACACACACACACACACGCACACACACATAAAATAACAAGTCTTGGTGAGGATGTGAAGAAATTGGAACCCTGTGCACTTGTGAAGAAATTGGAACCCTGTGCACTGTTAGTGGGAATGTAAAATTGGGTAGCACTAAGGCAAACACTAGGAAGGTTTCTCAACAAATTAAAAATAGAATTACCATATGATTCAGCAACTCCACTTCTGGGTATTTATGCAAAAGAATTGAAAGCAGGATGGAAGACATTTGCACAAGCATTGTTCACAACAGCCAAGAGGTAGAAGCAACCCAAATGTCCATCAACAAATGACTGGATAAAGAAAATGCATATACACATTCATTGGAATATTATTAAGCCTTAAAAAAGAAGGAAATCCTATCATATGCTACAATATAGATGAACTTTAAGGACACTATGCTAAGTAAAATAAGTCAGTCACAAAAGGACAAATAGGGTATGATATCACATATTGAGGTATCTAAAGTAGTCAAACTCATAGAAACAGAAAGTAGCGTGATGGTTGCCAGGGGTGGGTAGGGAGAGGGAGTTGGGGAGCTGTTGTTCAATGGATACAGAGTTTCAATTCTGCAAGATGAAAAAGCTCTAAGATCAATTGCACAACAATGTGAATATAGTTAAAACTACTGAATGGTACACTTAAAAATGGTTAAGATGGTAAATTTTATGTCACATGTTTTTGTTTTGTTTTTTAACCTCAATTAAAATAATACAAAACACCCAGGCCCAGAGACCAAGGAGTTATCTTACAAAATTACATTAAAGTTAACACCTTTTCTACTTGCCTCTCACTACCATCTCTCTTTGTTTTGTTCCCATTTAACTACTGCTTTATCTCCAACTCCAGCAAGGTCAAAATCACTGCTACTGAGTGGGGGAGGAGCAACGTTTCAAAGAGGGAAGAAAAATAGCACTCTTTTCTCTGGCACCAGATGGTTCACTTCAAATGAACCCAGCGGGGGTAAGGAGCCATGGCTTGCCTTTGAGAGGAGATTTGAAGTGCTCTTTAATAAATAGCACTTAGCATTCTTATTTCTAATAGAGGACTATAGCTTAAAATTTACAGTTAACCTGCAATGAGCAGAGGAGTGAATAGAAATGCCCAGTTTTAAACCATTGTCAGAGAAAGACATTTCCTACTGACCATGTTTGAAGAGACAATGGGAAACAAAAATAAAGATGTTTTCTAACTATATCCAATGTGTTTTACCTGTTCAGTGTACTTGTTTCAAATGTTAATGTATATAATGTTAATATAGAGAACAATTTGGGAAGGTTATACATGAAATGGTTAATAGTAGTCACATTTGGGGATGAATTAGAAAGAGGAGTGTGTTTGAAAGATTTTACTCTTTATGCTTATCTACTATTTGAATTATTTGCTAGGAGTGCATATTCATATATCATTTATGTAAGTAATGTGAGACTTTTAGCATATTATGAAGGTTTATATCATATAGGTAATGGTTCTGCCTAAATATTGTCCACCTTGCTATATAACCAAATATTATTAGTAAACCTCTTTGGAAAGACAAACTTTTTTAAAATTGTTGGAACCCAGAATTGAAAATAGGGCTAGGGGTAAAGACTGTTTTCTAGATTCCTCTTTTTTCTGTTGCAAAAAGAGGAAAATGGTGGGGGGGGGGAGGAAGAGAGGGAAAGGGACAGGAGGGAGGAAAGAAGGAAGAGTGAGGAGGAAGGTAGGTTCAATCTCCTTTTCCTATAAAGTTTTAAACAGACAATTTTTTTTAAAAAATGCCTCACTAACTTTATTAGCTCCTGCTAATAGTAAATGAATTAACCAAGAACAAATACTGAACATTAAGTGCTGTCTGCTTGTATTTATTTTTTTAAAGTACTTTTATGGATAACATAATCTTATGGAGAAATTTCACATCAACATGGTGCTTCCAAAAGTTAAGAATTACTAACAGTGCTCTTACTTGAATTCTGTTCTTTAACATAGAAACATTAGGTTATAGATGCTTACAAAAACCCCAATAAAAAAACCCCAATAAGTCACAAAAGGAAATTGGGAAGGTTATACATTAAATGGTTAACTTTCTTTTAAAATAATTAATGATAATGGTAAACATTGTTTTCCTGGATATTCTGCCATTATTTTGGCTCTTCCTCACGTTACCACTAGAATCTTACAGGAGCTGCTTCCTGCCAACATAAGCATTGTGTGAAAACTTTCAAACATAGCTGGGAAGAACAGACCAATGACCTCTGTGTGACTTTTTAGCAACCTTGCAAAAGGGAAGCCCAATTTTATATGTGGATTTGGTGGTTTGACTGGCCTTGGCTAACATCAGGTCCACATGTAAGGGGGGTGCAGTAGCTCCCTACCCTGGGAGCACTAGCTCAGTCTCATGTGCCATGAATCATAGTGGTGGAAGAGAGCCTCCTTCCTGGTTGTCTTGACTCACTCGGGAGCAGAAGAGGATGCTCATTGGGATTGTGGTCCTGTGTTATGTGAGAGACCGCATTGAGCTAAACGGCTTCACCAACATGCAACCAAATCCCTCAAATTGAGAGTGAACAGGATAAGAATGACCAAATTCACTGATGGTTTGGGCTGGCAAAATTCTATGAAGTTCTAACATTAGCTCTGGGCTCCTAACGCATGTTTTACTTTGTCTTTTCTATTTCTAATAGTTAAATTGCTGTAGCTAAAGTTGCCTTCTCAATAAATTCTATAGGAATTTACATTCTGTTTAAGAGTGAATTCATATTCAAAGTCAGTCTTGGATCAGGCCTAAATGTCCCAATTTGCCTCAGGACCCATGTCTCTTTGGACGTTATGAATACTGACAACAGCTATATACTATTGCATTCTTCTCCAGAACTGATGTTTTTATTTTTTAAAATTGAAATCACCAATCCCAAATTTGTCACCTTTTTATTTACACAGTAGGATTATTTAATAGGAACTAAATTATAATGAGTACTATGTGCGCTAGGGATTTGTCTAATGATCAAATTGCTAGAGGGTTGTCCCTTTTAGACAAACTCCTAAGACGATTTTAGTTGCAAACTAATAATAAAGGGAATATCAGAAAATGTTCGAACAAAATAATGCCTCCTTTCATTACACGACCAACCATAGGTCCTCACAGAATCTAAAGTGATTTGTGAATTTAGATAATTCAGGGACCTATAGTTTCATGTACCATTCAATCAAAGCTACCTCTCAAGGCTTCTCATTTATTCATTGTTGCCTCCATTTATTTTCCTATAATGCTGTCCTTCTCCAGTTTCCACTGGCTTTCTTCCTGCTTTCTATCACTTATATCCTTAAAGATCCAAGTTACAATTAATCTCTTTAAGTAAATATTTTCATATATGCCTTGCTCTGTTAGGATTTGTATTCTGTGTTCTCTTAATTCTGCTTACTCTGACTTAAATCCTTATCACTTCATCATTTTCAAAATGCTGCTTTCTCTAGTCATTTATGACTCTCTTGTATTTCTTCTCTGACCTCTGAGTTCATTGTGTCTGTTTCCTTTTGGTCTCTTCTGCTTCCATCTACTCCTTAAATGATATTCCCTAGAATTCTGATCTGGGTTCTCCCTTCTCAATCTGCACACTCTCCCTGAGTGATATTGTCCTGAAGTGTCTCTCCTGAACTCTCCAGATATATAATCTAGATGCCCAGTAGACACATTTCCAAATGAACCACACCTATTTCAAACCCAAAATGTTCAAAAGTGAGTTTATAATGCAGCCCCTGTCCAATCCAGCTTTTCTACTAAAATCCTAATTTAAGTTAATGGCAAAATTCTCCAACCAATCACCCTTTTCCTAGCTCTCTATTTTCCCAAATAAAGTAAATTGTCAAGTCTTGTCAATTTTACCTCATAAGAGCTTACATATTCATCACTTCCTTTCCAACCCTCACTAATTTATATTACTGATTTCCATTATAAACATATCTATTTCAAGACTTCAGGCTTTCATCACATCTCATAATAAGTGGCAGTATGAAGGATGGATCAGATGGGAGCATTGTATTTGCATGACTTTGTAAAATATATATACATTGCATCATCATTCAACAAATATTTCATTTTGTTCCAATTAAAATATTTTATTGTTAACATTGAAAGGATTTTATAAATATGCGTTAGCTGTTATACTGATACTTTTTAAATTTTATTTTTCATTACAGTTTACATTCAATATAATTTTATATTAGTTTCAGGTGTACAGCATAGAGGTTAGATAATCATACTTAACCCTGATATTTCCAGTTATCTACCTGGCACCATACATAGTCATTACAGTATTATTGACTCTATTTCCTATGCTGCACTTGACATCCCCATGACTATTTTGTAACTACCAATTTATACTCCTTAATCCCTTCAGCTTTTTCACGAACCCCCAATACCCCTCCCATCAAACACCATGAGTTTATTCTCTATACCTATGAGTCTGTTTCAGTTTTGTTTATTTTGTTCTCTAGATTCCACATATTAAGTGAAATTATGTTATTTGTCATTCTCTGACTTATTTCACTCAGCATAATACCCTGTAGGTTTATCCATACTGTCACAAATGGTAAGATTTCAATTTTTTATGGCTTAGTAATAATATTCACATATATATATATGAAACCACTTTTTTTATCCACTTATCTATTGATGGACACTAGTTACTGCCATATCTTGGCCGTTATAAATTGCACTGCAATATACATAGGGGTAGATATATCTTTCCAAATTAGTGTTTTGAGTTTCTTTGGCTATATACCCAGAAGTGTAATCACTGGGTCATAAGGCAGTTCCATTTTTAATTTTTGAAGGGATCTCCATACTATTTTCCATAGTGGCTGCACCAATCTGCAATTGAACTAGCAGCACAAGGATTACCTTTTCGCCACATCCTCACCAACACTTGTTTATTGATTTATTCATGATAGTCATTCTGACAGGTGTGAGGTTTTAATTTGTAGTTTTAATTTGTATTTCTCTGATGAGTAGTGACATTGAGTATATTTTTATCTGCCTGTAGTGACACTGAGTATCTTTTCGTGTACCTGTTGTCTATCTGTATGTCTCTTTTAAGAAGGGTTTTTTCAGGTCCTCTGTCCATTTTTTAATTGGATTGTTTGGGGGTTTTTTTGGTGTTGAATTGTATCAGTTCTTTATAAAGTTTGGATATTAACCCTTTATCACATGAATCATTGGTGAATATCTTCTTTCATTCATTAGGTTGTTTCGTTTTGTTGGATACCTTTGCTGTGCAAAATATTATAATTTGACATAGTCCCACTTGTTTATTTTTTCTTTTGTTTCCCTTGCTTAAAGAGATATATCAGAAAAAATATGTCTGAGAGAAATGTCAGAGATTTTCATGGAGTTTTATGGTTTTGAGTCCTACATCAATATAGTTAATCCATTTTGAGTTTATTCTTGTATATGGTACAAGAAGGTGGACTAGCCCTGGCCGGTTTGGCTCAGCGGTTGGAGCGTCGGCCCGTGGACCAGAGAGACCTGGGTTCAGTTCCCGCTAAGGGCATGTACCTCAGTTGCAGTTTGTCCCCGGCCCTGGTTGGGGTCATGTGGGTGGCAACCGCTCTATGTGTGTCTCTCACATCGATGTTTCTCTCTCTCTCTTCCCCTCCTCCTTCCCACTCTATCTGAAGATAAATGCAAAAATGTCCTCGGGTGAGGATAAAAAAAAAAAAAAAAGAAGGTAGACTAGTTTCATTTTTTTATATGTATTTGTTAAATCTTCCCAAAACCATTTATTGAATTAACTGTCTTTATCCCATTGAATGTTTTTGCCTCCTTTGTGAAATATTAATTGACGATATAGGCATGGGTTTTGGGGGCTCTCTATTGTCTTCCATTGATCTATATGTCTTTTTTTTTATGACAGTACTATGCTATTTTGATTACTGTGGCCTTGTAGTATAGTTTGATATCAGGAACTGTGATACCTCCAACTTTGTTCTTCTTTCTCAGGATTGCTATGGCTATTCAGGGTCTTTTGTGGTTTCATATATATTTTTGGATTATTTGTTCTAGTTCTGTGAAATATGTCATTGGTATTTTGTTTGTTTGTTTGTTAATCCTCACCTGAAGATAGTTTTTCCACTGATTTTTATAGAGTGGAAGAGAGGGAGGGGGGGAGGGATAGAGAGAGAGAGAGAAAGAGAGAGAGAGAGAGAGAGAAACATCAATATGAGAGAGATACATTGACTGATTGCCTCCCACATGCACCCCGACCAGGCTGAGGATCGAACCTGCAACTCTGGTATGTGTCCTTAACCAGGACTGAAACCCACAACCCTTTGGTGTGTGGGCTGATGCTCTAACCACTGCGCAATGCCAGCCAGGGCTGTCATTGGTACTTTGATAGGAATTGTGTTGATTCTATCCATGAGCACAGTATATGCTTCCATTTATTTCTTCTTCAATTTCTTTCATCAGTGTCTTATAATTTTCTGATTACAGGTCTTTTACCTCCTTGGTTAAATTTATTCCTAGGTATTTTTTTTATGCAATTGCAAATGGGATTGATTTCTTAATTTCCCTTTCTGATAGTTCATTAATGGTGTATATAAATGCAACCCGATTTCTGAATATTTATTTTGTATCCTGCTATTTTACTGAATTCATTTTTTAGTTCTAGTATTTTGTGGAGGAGGGGAATGTTTAGGATTCTCTATAAACAGTATATCACCTGCATATAATGACAGTTTTACTTCTTCCTTTCCAATTTGGATGCCTTTTATTTCTTCTTCTTGTCTGATTGCTGTGGCTAGGATTTCCAGTACTAAGTTGAATAAGATTGGTGAAAGTGGATATCCCTGTCTTGTATTTGTCTTCAGAGAAATGCTTTTAGTTTTTTCTAATTGAGTATGATGTTGTCTGTCTGTTTGTCATATCTTGCCTTTATTATGTTGAGGTATATTCTCTGTTCCCAAGTTGATGAAGTGTTTGTTTGTTTTTTCAACATAAATGAGTGCTGGATTTTGCTCAAATGCTTTTTCCTCATCTATTGATATGATTGTATGATTTTTCTCCTTTGTTTTCTTTCTGTGGTGTATAATATTCATTGATTTGCAGATATTATACCAACCTTGCATTCCCGGAATAAATGCTACTTGATCATGGTATATGATCTTTTTACTGTATTACTGGATTCAGTTCACTAATATTTTGTTGAGGATATTTACATCTATGTTCATCAGGGATGTTGGCCTATAATTTTTTTTTGTAATGTTTTTTTTCGGTTTTGAAATTAGAATATTGCTGGCCTCACAAAATGAGCTTAGGGGTATTCCCTCTTCTTGAATATTTTGGAATAGTTTGAGAAGGGAGGTGTTAGTTCTTCTTTGAATGTTTGGTAAAATTCACCTGTGAAGCCATCTGGTCCAGGACTTTTTTTTGTTGGGAATGTTTTGATTATTGCTTAAATTTCATTGCTTGTAATCGGGTTGTTCAGATTTTTTGTTTCTTTTTTATTCAGTCTTGGAAGATTGTTTCTAGGAATTTATTAATTTCTTCCAAATTGTCTAATATGTTTGTAATTTTTTATAATCCCTTCTATTTCTGTGGTGTCAATTGTTACTTCTCCTCTTTCATTCCTGTTTTTGTTTATTTGGGTGCTCTTTCTTTTTTTTTTATTGGTAAGTCTGGTTAAATGTTTGTCAATCTTGTTTATTTTTTTCAAAGAACCACCTCTTGGTTTCATGGATCTTTTGTATTTATTTTTTAGACTCTTTTATTTATTTATATTCTGATTGCTATTATTTGCTTCCTTCTACTCACTTTGTATTTTATTTGTTGTTCTTTTTCTAGTTCTTTTAGGTACAGTGTTAGATTGCTCATTTGAAATTGCTCTTGTTTTTGTTTTTTTAATTGATTTTTTTTTTTTTGAGACAGAGATAGAAATACTGATGTGAGAGAAACATCCATTGGCTGCCTCCTAAATGCCCCCCACTGGGGATCAAGCCCACAACCCAGGCATGTGCTCTGATCAGGAATTGAACCGGGATCTCTCAGTCCATGGGACTGTGCTCAATCCACTGAGCCACACCAGCTGGAAGCCATTTTATTATTTATAATTATGTTTATCTTTTCTTTTTCTTTTTCTCTCTGAAAGAAGTCCCTTTAATATTTCTTGGAATGCTTGTTTGGTGGTAAGAAATTCCTTTAGCTTTTTCTTGTCTGGTAAGGTATTTATTTTTCCTTCAATTTTAAATGATAGCCTTGCTGGGTAGAGTAGTCCTGATTGTAGTCCTTTGCTTTTCATGACTCTGAATATTTTGTGCTAAGCCCTTCTGGCCTGAAATGTTTCTGTGGAGAAATCAGCTGAGAGTCTTATGGAAGCTCCCTTGTAGGTAACTAATTGCTTTTCTTTTGCTGCTTTTAAGATTCTCTCTGTATCTGTATCCTTTGCCATTTTAATTATAATGTGTCTTGATGTAGGTCTCTTTGGGTTCAAGTTGTTTCGGATTCTTTGTGCTTACTGGACTTGTGTGTCTTTCTTCATCAGGCTAGGAAAGATTTCAGTCATTATTTCTTCAAATAGTTTCCCAAACCATTGCTCTCTCTCTTCTCCTCCTGTGTCCCTATAAGATGATGTTACACTTGATGTTTTCTTAAACTATGCTCATTTTTAAAATTATTTTTTCTTCAAATCGCTGATTCCTATTCTCTGCTGTTGATTATTTCTAGTATATTCTTCATTTCAGATATTGTACTCTTCATTTCTGACTAGTTCTTTTTATGGTTTCTATGTCCTCTTTATCCTTACTATCTCTGTGTTTAAGTTCTTACTGAGTTCATCCATTCTTCCCCTAAGTTCCTGAAACTATTGTTTTGAGTTCCGTGTCTGATAGATTGTTTGCCTTCATTTTATTTAGTTCTTTTTCTAGGGACTTCTTTTGTTCTTTCATTTGAGGCATGTTTCTTCATCTCTCCATTTTGGCTGCCTTTCTGTATTTGTTTCTGGGTATTGGGTAGGTCTGCTCTGTCCCCCATTCTTGGTATTGTGGCCTTATATAGTAGGTGTCTTGAGCTCAGTGGTACAGTCTTCTTGATCATCTGTGCTAGGTGCTCCAGGAATGTCTCTTGTATGGTTTATGTGAGCCCTCCTGTTATACTTGAGTCTTGATTGCTGTTGGCCCATCTGTGGATGAGGTTGACCCTCAGTCTAGCTGACTGTGAGGATTGACCCCGACCACAGTGAATGACTGCTATATGGGGGCTGACCACATGAAACGGAATTCGCCCCAGCAGGGTCTAGTTCTTGTCAAGATCTCCCTTTAGGTGTGCTGTTTGTGGAGCTAACGGGTAGTACTCTAATGTGGTCCAAAGCCTGTCACCTGGTGGGTTGGTTTGGGGCACCTGCAAGGGACTCTGGTGCAAGTGAATGTCAGGCCCTGGGATACTTCTTTGGAGAAACACAGTGATATAGTTTCTGGCTGCCTCTACAGGGCCTGGATATTTGGGGGGGGGGTGGTCATGATGTTTACCAACACTGGCTTTCAGTAGCACTGAGCCTGGGAATAGGTCAGCAAAATGCCTAAGCACCCCAAGATCTGCTTCTGTCTGCCTGCTGCCTGCCAGTTTCAGTCACTAAAAGTGCCTTTGGCCCTGGCCGGTTTGGCTCAGCGGTTAGAGCGTCGGCCTGCGGTACGGAGAGACCCGGGTTCGGTTCCCGCTAAGGGCATGTACCTCGGTTGCAGTTTGTCCCCAGCCCTGGTTGGTCGTGTGGGTGGCAGCCACTCGATGTGTCCCTTTCACGTCGATGTTTCTCTCTCTCTCTCCTCCTCTCTCTCCCTCCCACTCTATCTGAACAAAAAAAAAGAGAGAGAAAAAAATAAATAAATAAAAGTGCCTTTGGCAGTTGCATCAGATAGATTCTCAGTGAGTCACCAGGTAGGGGCAAGTGCTGTTCACAAGACTGATACAGATTTAAACTTGGCTCTAGTGATGGGTCTGAAGCTACTCAGCAGAAGTCTTAGGGTACACTAAGGCCAATCTCCACTTGCCAGGGGCCTGCAAATGTTTGTGATGGGGCGAGTTCTCAAGGAGTCCTCAGGGTGAGGCCCAGTAGAGTTTGTTAAGCTAAAACAGTCCAAGATTTGGTCATGTGGAGGGAGGGCTCTGCACAGGATTGATGGCACCAGTTGGGCATGTAAGGAAAAAATGGTCCCAACCCTAGAGACAACAACTCTGTCTCTGCCTCTTCCTCTCTGCCACCCCAAGTCTGCCTGGACCTCCTGGAGGGCCTTCTAGGAAAGTCTGCATCATGTGCCTTGCTGGCCATAGCTGCAGACTCCTCTGCAGGGTGTGAGCTCAGCAGGATGGGGCCACAGGGAGTTGAGAGGGTGGGGCTAGTGCATTTCCTCAGGCTGATGTTGTATGGAGAGGAGTGCTTGACCCAGGAAAGATGACATCGGTGGGTGTTGCTAAAGAGGGACTCAGCATAGGAACATTGGCTGCTGTCCCCTCCAGCTTTCTCTTTGAATCCATACTATGCAGTCTCTCGCTGTATGTCTCCAGTCTGCTCTGCTCTGAGCCACCCTCCCTCCACCAGAGCCCAGGGTGTGAGTCTGGAATGAGATTTTGTGTGTTGGCTCTTTTAGAGAGTTCCTGGGTTTCTAGCAGGTTCCTATCTCTCCCTGGTGGACAAAATCCCTGCTGATTTTCATAGCCAAGTTATGTGGGCTCCTCTTACTGGTTCTGGTGCTCCAGACTGGGGAGCCCCATGTAAGGTTGAAATCCTTTGCTCCGTAGGAGGTACCTTTGCAGCCAAGATATCCCTCTGGATTCTTAAATGCCACACCTGGGTGTGGAGCCAGCTCTTATTGCATCTCCACCCTTCCTACCAGTCTTGATCTGGCTTTTTCTGTAAATCCTTGGTTATAAGACTGTTTAATTAGTCTTCAGTTGGTTATTCAGGTTGATTGTTCTATAACTTAGTTGTAATTCCAGTTTAATCCTGGAAGGAGATGAGATGAGTATAACTTCTACCTACTCTGCCACCATCTTGGATATCTCTTCAACAAATATTTCTAAGCACCTAATCTAGGGCAGAAATGGAAATTAGGAGGAGTGATAGATTAGTTGGACATATAGTGATAACATTTTCCATATTAATTTCTATTTTTATATTTACATAGCTTAAATAGGACACTGCAAATATGTTTTATAGAATTTAGATAATTCTTTCATATTTACAATAGCTATAGGTCTCCCCACTACCTCAAATCCATGGAAGTTTAGGAAGGAAAAGAAACCTTATTTGAACATTTTTTTGAGGGGGTAGTGATTTATTAAATTGTTATTTTTTAATGGGTGTGAAATTTACATAACCTAAACTTAACCATATTAAATCGAATAATTTCATGGAATTTATTTAGTGCATTCTAAGTGTTGAGTAACTACCATCTCTATAAAGTTTTAAAACATTTTTAACATTCCAATGGAAAACCTCTTATCCCTTAAGCCCTTGCTCTCCTCCCCCTGGTTGTTGCCCTCTCCCTCATTGTTGCCCTCTCCCTCCTCTCCCTCCCCCACCCCCTCCTCCTTTTCCTCCTCCTCACCCTAAGAAATACCAATGTGCATTCTGTCTCTGTAGATTTACCTATTCTGGATATATATAAATGGAATCATACAATATATGAGCTTTTGTGTCTGACTTCTTTCACTTAGCATAATGTTTCAGCACTTTATTTCTTATTTTGGCTGAATAATATCCCATTGCATGTATATACTATATTTTGTTCATTCATTCATTCATGGACAGTTCGACTGTTTCAATATTTTGGTTATTGTGAATAAGGCTGGTATGAACATGCGTATACATGTATTTGTTTGACTATCTTTTTAAAATTATTTTTGTATACACCTATAAGTGGGAATGCTTCATCATACTATGTACAACTTTTTTGGGAATTGCCAAACTATGTTCCACAGCAACTGCACCATTTTACATACTTTACATTCACATTAACAGTGAACAAGTGTTCCAATTTCTCCACGACCTTGCTAACACTTTTTATTTTCCTTTTGGGGGGGAGGGTTGTTTTGTTTTGTTTTTGTTTTCCATTTAGTGATTGTGAAGCCATAGTTCATTGTGGTTTCAATTTTTATTTTCTTAATAACGAGTGATGTTGAGCATATTTTCATGTCATAATGTCCATTAGTGTATCTTTTTTGAATAAATATCTGTTCAAGTCCTTTGTCTATTTTTTTTTCCTTTATTGATTTTAGAGAGAGAGGAAGTGAGAGTGAGAGAGAGATAGAAACATGGATGAGAGAGAACATTGATTGGCTGCCTCCTGCATGCCCTCCACTGGGGATCAGGCCCACAACCTGGGCATGTGTCCTGACCGGGAATCGAACCAGCGACCTCTTGGTACAGGGTCGACGCTCAACCACTGAGCCACACCGGCCCGACCTTTGTCTATTTTTTTATTTGATGATCTTTTGTTTTCTTAATTCCATTTTCATATTGTTCATTGCTGGTGTATAGAAACAAAATTGATTTATTTGTGTGTTGCTCTTATACCTGCAATTATGTTAAATTTATTTGTTAGCTCAGAGAGATTTCTTTTAGATCCTTTGAGATTTTTCTACATATAAGGTCATATTATCTGTGAAAACATATAATTTTACTTCTTCCTTTCCAATTTTGATACCTTTTATTTTTTTCTCTGTTACTTCCCAACTCAGGGACCAGAGTTCCCTACTGGAAACACAGGCTACCATTTTAAAAACTATTGCAAAGCCTGAGGGGAATTGGTCAAAGGCAAGTAAAAACATTGCCAAACTTGCCCACCTGGTGTGGCTCAGTGGTCCTGGTTTGAATCCTGGTCATGGCACATGCCCAGAATGTGGGTTTGATCCCCAGTGGGGAGTGTGCAGCAGGCAGCTGATTGATGTTTCTCTCTCACATCAATGTTTCTATCTCTCTCGCCCTTCCTCTCTCTCTTAAAAAAAAAAAAAAAAAAAGATTGCTTTAGGTATTATGGACATTTTAATAATATTAAGTCTTTGGCCCTGGCTGGTTTGGCTCAGCGGTTAGAGCTTTGGCCTACAGGCCAGAGTGACCCAGTTTGGTTCCCGCTAAGGGCATGTACCTCAGTTGCAGTTTGTCCCTGGCCCCGGTTGGGGTTGTGTGTGTGACAACCAATTGATGTGTTTCTCTCACATTGATGTTTCTCTCTCTCTCTTCCTCCCTCTCTCCCACCTGCTCTATCTGAAGATAAATGCAAAAATGTCCTCAGTGAGGATTAAAAAAAATAAATAAAATAATAATAATAATAATAATAATGTCTTCCAATATATGACAGAATGTTTTTCCATTTATTTGTGTTTTCTTTCATTTCTTTCATCAGTGTATTGCAGTTTTCAGTGTAAAAATCTTTTACCTTCTCTAGTTAAATTTATTCCTAAATGTTTATTGTTTTTGGTGCTATTGTAAATGAAATTGTTTTCCTAATTTCCTTTTTGGGTAGTTCATTGTTAGTGTATGGAAATACGACTGTTTTTTGTGTATTGATTTTGTATCCTGTAACTTTTCTGAATTTATTTATTCTGATAGGTATGTGTGTGTGTCTCTGTGTGCGTAATCGTTAGGATTTTTCTATATATAACATCATGTCATCTGCAAACAGAGACAATTTTACTTCTTCCTTTCCAATTTGGATGCCCTTTTTCTTTTTCTTGCCTAATTGCTCAGGCTAAGACTTCCAAAACGGTGGTGAATAGAAGTGATGACAGTAGGCACCCTATTTTGTTCCTGACCTTAGAGGAAAACTTTATTTTTCACCATTGAGTATGATGTCAGCTGTGGGCTTGTCATATATGGTCATTATTATGTTCAAGTATTAATATATTCTGTCTATACTGAATTTGTTTAGAATTTTTATCATGAAGGGATGTTGAATATTTTCAAGTGCTTTTTCTGCATCTATTGAGATGATAGAATTTTTATCCTTCATTCTGTTAATGTGGTATATCACATTTATTGATTTGCATATGTTGAACCATTCTGGGATCCCAGGGGTAATTTCCATTTGATCACAAGTTTATGATCCCTTTAATGTGCTGTTGAATTCTGCTTGCTATAATTTTTGTTACAGAGTTTTGCATATATATTTATCAAAGATATGGACCTGCAATTTTCTTTTCTTGTAGTGCCTTTTTCTGATTCTGGTATCAGGGTAATATAGACCTTTAAAATGAGTTTGGAGCCTGGCCTATGTGGCTCAGTGGTTGATCATCGACCCATGCACCAAGAGGTCACTGGTTTGATTCCAGGTCAGGGCACATGCCCATGTTGTGGGCCCGATCCTCAGTAGGGGGCATGCAGGAGGCGGCCAATCGATGTTCTCTCTCATTGATGTTTCTATCTCTCTCTCTAAAATCAATAAAGGAAAAATATAAAAAAGTAAAATGAGTTTGGAAATGTAGCTTTCTCTTCAATTTTTTGGATGTTTGAGAAATACTAGTGTTAATTCTTCTTTAAATATTTGGCAAAATTTAGCAGTAAAGCCATTGGGCCCTGGGCTTTTCTTTTTTGGGAGGTTTTTCATTACTGATTCAATTTCCTCATATGTTATTGGTAATTCCACTCCTGAGTATATATCCAAAAGAACTGAAATCAATATCTCAAAGAGATAGCTATACTGCCAGGTTTATTGCATGATTGTAGTCAAGATTTAGAACCAATCCAAATTCTCATTAACAGCCAAATGGATTAAAAACTGTAGTATATTTTATAGTAGAATGCAATTCAGCCTTAAAAAAAAGGAAATCCTTTCATTTGTGACATCATAGATGGACCAGGAAAATATTATACATTTTTTAAGCATTTAAATAGTAGAGGTGAATATTATCAATACCCGCACATTTTTATCAAAATTCTTCTTCATTTTAAATGTTGTTTTATCTAAATAACAATTGCTTTCACTGAAGCAAAAGCTGAAGTGCTAATACATGCATTTCTTGTCTTTCAAAACTAATTGAGTGACAAATGACTGCATTATCTAGTTCGAATTGCTTTGCTTAAAAGGCATGTGAGAGATCAGCTGCACAATCAGAGATATTTTCTTACTCTGACATTGCTTCACTTGGTTCAATCATTGTTTTTTCTTTATAGCATCTGTCTTGTCTAGATAATTCCTAGGGATTTTTGGAATACAAATTTCAGGACTAAACCTTCTCTCTGACAGCCTGGGCAGAAGTGGGAGACCAGAGTCTGAACCTGGAGGGGGCAGAGAACTTGACTGGTTTGGGTGCTGGACCTAGGAAAGTTTAAGTGAAAACTGGAACAGACTGCACAACAGGATAGGATGAGGGTGACCTGCAGACCCAGTGCCTCTTACACACCTTATGGCCCATTCATGGCACCAGCCATCTGAAGGGCAGACACGGAAAGCAGCCTAGCTTGAGGCTTCCTAGGAGTTTGGAGGGAAGAGTAGCCAGAGTCACTGTGTGGCAATGGAAAGCCTTATGCTCAGAAATAAATCAGTCACAGAACAAATATTGCACGATTCCACTTACATGAAGTACTTAAAATAGTTAAATTCATAAATACATAGAATACTATGGTAGTTGCCAAGGATGGGGAGGGGTAAATGAGGATCTTTTCAATGGTGATAAAGTTATAGTTATATACAAGATGAATAAGTTCTAGGGTTCTGCTATACAACATATAGCCCATAGTTAATAGGGTGTCGTGCACATAAAAACTTGTTAAGAAGGTAGATCTCATATTATGTGTTCTTTTCACAAAAAAGGAGGGAAACACAAGAAATCTTTTGGTGATGATGGATACGTTCATTACCTTATTTGTGGTAATGGTGTCACAGGTGTGTGCATATGTCCAAACTCATTAAAATGTATATATTACATATATGCAACTTTTTGTATAATTAGTTTGATCAATAAAATTGAAAACAAAAAAACAATAAGCACAAAACAAAACAGAATATCAGTGTTGGCAAAGATGTGGAGCAACTGGAATTTTCATTCACTGCTAGTGGGTTATAAATTGGTAAACCAAACAATTTGGTAGTGTTTACTAATACTGAATATATGCATATCCTGTGGCACAATAATACTACTACTAAGTGTATACCAAAATCAAATCTGGCCCTGGCCGGTGTGGCTCAGTGGTTAGAGTGTCGGCCCGCACACTGAAGGGTCACAGGTTCAGTTCCTGGTCAAGGGCAGGAACCTGGGTTGCAGGTTCCATGCTGTGCTTCAGTCAGGGCACGTTCAGGAGGTAACCAATCGATGTGTCTCTCTCACATTGATGTTTCTCTCTCTCTCTTTCTCCCTCTCATTCTCTCTAAAAATCAATGGAAAAAAATAACTTCAGGTGAGGATTAAAAAAAAAAGAAAATCAAGTCTGTAACTATGTGCATCAACAGACTGGTACAATAATATTCACAGCAGCATCATTTGTAGCCACCCCAAACTTTAAACCACCTAATGTCAAGCAATATTAGAATAAAGAAATTTTGGGATTATATACAAACATGAAAGTGAATAAACTACTACTACATTCTTTAATATGGATCTGTAGTGGGCAGTTAGACAGATATGAACAGAGCAAGGATGATGGGCCAGAGGCAGAAGGTCACCAGGTTGGAAAGCCCCAGGTGCCTAGCAATGGACAACTGTAGAGTGGGACCTCATCCCCAAGGTGACCTTGCCTCCCCTAACATATGTCTGGTCATGTGGTTTGGATCCTCTGATCGTTCATATCTCTGGTCATTCAGTTTAGACTCTCTGATCTTTTCTCCTTAGAGATAACATCTAGGTCTCAGTTATATTTCAGCTCCAGGCCCAGAAAAGCAGCAAAACCAGACAAGCAAAACCATGGCTGACCTCAGGACCAGTTGCATTGAATTAATAACCCCCTGCCCTGGCACTGGCCAATCAATCAGTGGAGACCACAACTCTGAAAGGACACACCTGGTAAGCTAATGCATACTCTGCTGAGATCTCCCCCAGGGACCTCCCCTAAAATCTCCATCCTTAAAACTCTCAGAAAGGAGGATCCAGTGGCTCTCCCTCCCAGGAATACCCCAAGCCTCCCCCACTTCCCCCCAGGAGTTTTGCCTTTACCTTCCTCACTTCTAAGTTCCAAGGGCTCTTCCTTTGCCTCTATAATTTGTTTCCTAAGCCCATTTCTTCTACGAATTACCCTTCTACCTCTGTGATTTTTCTAAATAAATGTTCTCTTACAGTTTGAGTCTTGGCTCTGAATCCTTTCCTAGCCAGAACTCAAGTACTGAGGTTGATGAACCAAGGTCTGGTCTGACCTCACTGGTCTAACACTTGGTGCCATTCCTACAGTCACCAACAGCTCAATCTTACAAATATATTATTGAGCAGAAGAGCCAAACAAAAGCACACTCTATGTGTGGCCATTTATAAGCATTCAAAAACAGGCAAAACTAATTTGGTGGTAAAATTCAGAACAGTGGCTACTTTTGTGTAGGCAATAACTAAGACAAAGCATAAGAGCCTTTCTATATCGTTGGAAAACATTTAAAACTTGATCTAGGAGGTGATTACACAAGTTCATTCACTTTGTTACCACGATATACAGTCATGATTATTGCAGTTCTTTTGTATATGTTACCCCTTAAAATATTTTCACACCCACTGATTCAGAAAAATTTGAATACTGTATTTTATCAATTTTGGCAAGGGTGCAGGGAAAGGGCTTTTCATATATTAAGGGTAGGAATGTAAATTGTAACAACTACTTAGAGGAGCAAATGGAGGAAAACTACTACTAAGATTTTAAATGTTGCGTACACTATCCAGCACATTCACTTGTCAGTATCTCTAACTTCCAGAACACTTACATAGGTACAAAAAGGCACATGCACTTATGTTGAAGGTTGCAATGCTTCCAAATCAATAAATAAAAAGAGAAAGTAACAAACTACATGTCCTAGGATAGGGGAATCATAATTGTATCTATTGCTTCTGAGGACTACCATGCAGTATTTTAATATCTCTATAGATATGGAAAGATCTCAACTCTATGTTGATTGTAAAAAAATAACATCCATACATATGTAAATGCATAGGAACTAGGAGTCATCATATAGGGACTGGGTTTGCAATTAGTGCCTGAGCAGGATGTTAGCCTAATCTGTAATGTTTAAATTTATGGTTATGTGTAACTTCAAATTAGTTACAGCACTTAGAATGACTTTGGAATAATATCTAAGATGTCCGCAACACTAGTTGCCTCCAACAGGTGAACTGAGTGAGGAACTGCAAGCAGAACCTGAACAGAAAAATGAAATGTCTCACTTTTCATTCCTGGAGAGGTTAGTGCGAGGTGCCTAGAAGCCCTGAAATCCAGTCCCAGATTATTTTCCACGAGCTGGAGCCTAAATCCCCACCGAGAGACGGGCGAAAGGCGGAAGAAGCAAAATTGTTGAAGGGGTTAGGAGGCCGTTTAATAACACTGAGCAGTACCAGATTCGGGCTAGGGCAGCCAGCTCCGCGCTCTCAAAGCTGCAGTTCCAAATTCCCACCCTCTCCTCCGGCAGGCCAGCCCGCCCTCTCCCGCCTTTACGTCTCGTTTACTGGGCATCGGGTGATTGACAGAGAAACTCACCAATCGGTGAGTCTGTTAAGGCACTTTGGCCTCAGCTGGGTCTTTGGTCCCTAGGGCGACATGTGAACGCTATGCGTCTACGTCAGCGTGCTGACGTCACGAGCCTGGTGTTCGTGGAGGTTCGGGGGTGGCCAGCTGCTGGCGGTGGGCTGCGCGTCACCTGCAGGGCTCGATCCTGGGTCCCGCCCTGCAGAACCCGCCCCTCCGCTCTCGTGGGCCCCCAAGGGCGTGACCACGGACGTGTTGTGCCGGGGCCAGCCTAGGGCGGAGGCCCGGAACCACCCGATGAGGTAGGCTGGGTTTCTCGTCATCCTATTTGACAGATTGGAAAACTGAGTCAGCCAGGGTCAGATGACTTCCCCGGGGCTCACGGGAGACCCTCTAACGGAGGCCGGAGCCCGAGCACCCGGCTGTTTGCTAATCCCTGCGGCGTCCCCCGGAGAGGAGGAGGAGGATGGGCTAGGCAGCCTGTGTTTATAAAAGATACACAGAAGTGAAGTTGCAGAATGCTTAGCCCATGTTCATCCAGGGCTTGGGCTGGGATTCGGGGGATGTTTGCAGTAGCAAACCACGTGGAGTCTTCAGTGGGTCCAGCCTCATGTTGTCGCCCTGAGCCCTCTAGAGCGATCAAGAATGGTAACTGGGGTGGTGACCGGGGTGATGCCTGGGCTATACAGACAAATGTCACCGGAATCTTTTATTCAGTAATAAAAGCTATGTTCAAAACACAACAAAATTTAAAATTTAAAGCACAAGTCATGAATGTGTTGGCTATGGTTTAGTTCACTGCTTTGCCCACTTATAGGCAATATTTTGAAATATCAGTAGCATGCTAACTTTGGTTTAGGATTAGAAAGGGATTTTTTTTTTTCTCTTAGTTGAAACATGGGTTAATGTGAGCTTTCCTTATTATTCCCTTAATGTGCTGATTGTTCACCATGCCATTTGTCTTTATTTCACATGGAATCACTAAATTCATCACTTCACTCAGTAATAGCTGGGATAGGTTTAGCAAGGTAACAAAGTAACAGGTCTAACCTCATATATACTGGAATGAGTTCAGTTCATTTATCTCAGAACTCTGTTGAGAAGGGTTATGAAAAATAATTCCTATTAAACCATCTACTCATACACCCTCTCTTTCTAGAAGCAGGATCTCACAAAGCAAAACAATTTATGGTACTGTTGCTTTATTCATAAAGTAAAAATGTGTATCGAATAGTATATGCATACATATATTTTTTCTATTATCTTGAAGGATTTATTCTCTTTAAATCTTGCTGTCTCAAACATTGCCCTTTTAAGACTGCATTATTGCGTAAAACTGCATTAAAGAAATGAAACTAAAGCCGTTTCCAGGGACTTTTCCTAACTTAAGTTTGCAGAAGAATGGTAATATCATTTGAATTTATTCTTTGGACGAATTTATCTGAGTGAATCATCTATGTCACACTTTGTTTTAGGTGTTGGGGACTGAGTACTGAAAAATTTAGATAAAGTTTTTGCCTTCAAAGACCTTACATTTTGTCGGAGATAAACATGTAAACAAAAATGACAACTTTAGATAATGGTGAACTTTAGAAAAAAATATTACAGGGTAAGGGACTAGAGTGTGACTGGGAAGTGGGGGGAAGGTTAAGTATGATGGTCAGTGAATACTTTCTTGAAGAAGTGACAGTTTGAGTGAGACTTGAATGTTTAGAATGAGTCAGCCAGGGAAATATCTGCTGGAAGTTTCCAGGCAGATGTGCAAAAGAGCTAAAGGAAACATTCCCTTGGCATGTTCCAGAGATAGAAGAGAAACCATGTGACTGGAGTGGAGTGAACCTAGGGGAGAGTGAAGTTGGAGGACAGTGGGTAGGAGATGACACTCAAGAGATGGGCAGAGCGGGATCATCTAAACCCTATGTAAGAATTACGAAGATTAAAGGAAATGAGATTTGTATATTGCCAAAGCCTTCTTTGTTTTCTTTAGTGACGCTAATAGACTCTAAACAGCTCTCTGCTTTATTTTGGTTAAGAAATAATTACAATAATTCATTATATCTTTTTTCACCAGAAGTCCTCTTTCTAAGAAAAAAATGTCTTCTTCCCTCAAGCATTCTGTCCCATGATATTTCTTCCCTGTTCATTGTTATTATGTGCCGGCCTCTAAGCCTCTGCCTATCTTCACTTCTTGGTTTTATCCTTCCTACTTCCAGCCGTGAGCCCTCTCTAGTATCATGTTTATGTTCTCATGCTTTGGAAAGGACTGGAAGTCAGTCCCTTCTCTTCTCCAAGCTGAGTTCTAGGAAATTGCATTGGTGAAGTGGAGAACCATTTTCCATTGATCAGAGACTTAATGCCTGCCTTTATTTAGTGACCACAGTGTGCCAGGCACATTGTATACTTTTTAGTCCTTCCAATATTGTAAAGGTAAGTATCCCTTCTTTATGGAGAAGGAAACCTAAACCCAGCTAATACTGAGGGAGCCTAGATTTGAACACTCCAATTAGCCCGCTCCAAAAGCCCAGTCCACGCTACTCCACTGCTTCCCTGAGTATATAACAGCAGCTATGAATCTCTATTATTTCAAATTATATTTTATGAAATGGCATTTAAAGATCATGATTAAGTACTGCCAGTTGAAAGCTGGGGCTGTGGAGACCCATAGATGTTTAGTGATTTTCAAGACATAACTGACACCAAGTTCTCCCCTTGCTGATTCTCAGCCTAGTGTTTCTTGAAAGTTTCATCACAGGGGGTTTCTGTATTTATAAAAATATAGCATTCAACTGTCCATAAACTTATAAAGGTAATTTTTAAAAGATTAAACAGCACTGCTTTGGAAGCTAAAATAATCCTTTGTTTTATTTTCCTTCTCTTTTCTAAGCATTAAACAAGTATAAATTTTCTGGATGAATCTTTGTTTTCTGTTAATAGAAAGTCATTTCAAAATAACTTTAAAATTTAAGTTTTATTTCACAAATCTTTGAAAGGGAGTTTAAAGTTGTCTTTTTCATTAGTCAAATTAGAATAATGTTAATGAATTAGCACCTTCTTATTTAAATGTTGGAAGATACTTAAATTTAGGCAAAAGAGAGCTTTTGATCTTTAAGACATCTACTGGATATTTTCACCAGGTATCTGTGTCCTGTAAGAGTTCATGCAACTGAATCCACATTCTGTCCATCCAGACTGTTGTGATTTGTCCTCAAATCATAGTGCCCTCCTTCCACCATGAACTCTGTATCCCAAACTGGAATCCTGGCCTTTCCAACTTCAGTGCCATTGTTTGTATTCTGCCTGCAACCTGGAATACCTGCCAGATAGACAAATCCAGCCAAAGTTGTACCTGTCCATCTGCATCCATCTATTCTACTCTCTCGATGAGATATTTCCTGTGTTTCTTTAATGGAAGCCTTCCATTTTACAGCACTTTTGGAAGCCTTTCTCTGTGACACAGGTTACCAGTCTTGCTATCTTTGGTAATGCACTAGTTTATTCTTAGGTGTTTAAATAGATGTTGGCTTGTGCTTAAAAGAGACTTAATTTATGTTATACACATGGATGTTCAAATAGATGTTAGCTTGAACTTAAAAGAAACTTAATTCATGTGATACATGCAAAAGATTTTGTAGACTGTAGAGCACTCTGGTTTTATTCATGCTTTTATTACCTTATCTTTGAGAGAAGCACTGGTATGCTTTTCTTGGCTTTGATTCACCCAGACTCCTTCCTGTTTCAGTTAAGGGTTTTACTTCTACAGTTACCAAGGGGTCCCTTGAGAGGAACTCAAATCTTTGAAGAGAGATTATTGCAGATAAAAATCAATGTTGTGTGTGTTTATAGTGTCAGAAAAAATAAATAACAGCAACTGCACTTTTTAATATTAAAGATAAGAAAACCGAGGCCCAGAGAGACTAGCCGAGGGCCCCTGCAGTGTTGGGCCAGAAAGCCTGGTCAGAATCCCTGGTGCACAGCAGCAGGAGCTTGTGCAGGCCATTGTTGGTTCCCATGTCCTACGTCAGAACTCCTGAAAGCCTCTCACAAGTGTATCAGCACAGCTCAGTCATTTCCGGACTGGTTTGCTTGCTTTTTTTGTGAGTTGACCTGGATCTGGAGGATACCTCTTGTGGTGACTTAAGATCAAAGCAAGACCTCTAACCAAAGATCCCTTACTGAGCTATTTCAATCCCAGGAACTTCCTGGACAGGCATTGGGGTAGGATCAGGTTTGGTGGGCTCTTTAGTTTAAAACCCTTCTCTTTTACTTCCGCTCTCATTACGGTTTCCCAAAAAAGTATCTGGGGACTGGTCGGCATCCTCAATGTATTAAACTTGGAGTTTGGAAGAATTTGGCCTAGTGCCTTATAAGTTATAATCACAGGTTTTTGTGTCCCGTAATTTCTAGAACATTATACTTTTATTTTATTTTTTAAATCCTCACCCGAGGATATTTTTCCATTGATTTTCAGATAGAGTGGGAGGGAGGGAGGGAGGGGGGGAGAGAGAGAGAGAGAGAGAGAGAGAGAGAGAGAGAGAGAGAGAGAAACATCAATGTGAGAGAGACACATCGATTGGTTGTCCCCTGCACGACTCCAACCAGGCCGTGGATAGAACCGCAACCGAGGTACGTGCCCTTGACTGGAATCAAACCCACGACTCTTTGCTCTGAGGACCATCGCTCTAACCGCTGAGCCAAACCGGCCGGGCTAGAACATTATACTTTTCAAATATTGTTCATTATTGCTTGCCACTGTATATTCTTGGCTGCTTTTTGTTTCAGAAAAATATAGTCCTATAATTATTTTTGAAATAATCACTTGCTTGTTGAATTAATGATGTGGAACCAGAGAATTTTAAGTACATTTTCCTATTTGTATGGTAGTAAAATTCATCAAAGGTAACACAAGGTGTTTCTTCAGCTGAGGTGGAAACACCAGCCAGGACTTACTTTTGTCATTATTGATGATAACTCACACAGAGGGCTACGTCTGTGTCAGATACTCTTCTAAAGGCTTTTATGTCCAGATTTCTCATACTCAATACTATTGACATTTTGGGCAGGATACTTCTTTGTTGTGGGGGCTGTCCCGGGCATTGTAGGATATTTAACAGCATACCTGGGCTCTACCCACTAGATGTCAGCAGCACCTCCCAAATTGTGACAATGAAAAATGTCTCCCCAGCCCCTGACACCTTAGTTTATATATAAACTAATTTATTCCTCCCAACAACCCTTGAGGTAAGTTGTACTATTATTGTCCTCATTTAGTAAAAGGAGAAGCTGAGGCATAGAGAAGTTAAGTAACTTGTCTAAGATTATAGAACTAGTAAGCAGTAGTATTAGATGTGAAACTAGGCATTGTTCTTTTTGCACCCTGGCCTAAATGCGACCAGCTCAGACTGGCACCAACTATTAGGGATCTAAAGACCTAAGTATGTAATCAGGGAACAAAACAAATGCCAACAGGGACCAGGCAGGACTATAAGTAAGTGAGGTGGCTGGGTGGCAAATTGGTGAATTGGGCAGTATTGCTAGAATTACGTTTTTAGAAATTTGGATTTTATTTGTGTGAAAAACTCTCATCTTTTAATATTGGCAAATAATTCGATGTTTAAAAAACATAATTTTAGCCAACAGACAGATAACACTGTCACCTATATATGGAGAACATTTGACTCCAGGCCATCAGTTTGCAGTTTTTTCTGTGTGGACTTTATAGCAATGTGTGATTATAAAGAAATGTACATTATTTGATTCTGTGTGGAGGGCAAAAGTTTCCGTCTTTGAAGGCTCTGGAAATGATAGCTGGGGTGGGGCTCTAGACCAGAAGTGATGTCTTTTAAGTCAAAAGAGTGAAAATTTAAGCTGGCCATCCATCACACTTTGAACTTTCAATGCTCTGCTGCTCAGTGCAGACTTAGTTTGAAAGTTCTGTACTTTTAGGTTCTTCAGCAGTATCATTCATAACTATTTCTCTCATGACCTCTACCTGTCCAGGTGTTAAAATAAATATTTTATAGGACATTGAGAAAACATAAATTCTAGAATTTAATAGCTACATCCTGGAGAAATGAACTACAACCATACTTTGTTGACAGCCAGTAGACAGCTGAGTGTGGGTTTAACTCTCTTTGAATGACCAGGCTCTCTGCCCATATTTTAGTAGCAGAGGGACTCCTGCGGGCCTTTCTAAGTGTTTCCCTTGTTCTCAGAACCCTGGCCTCTTTAGTTGAGCCTGTGTGTCATCATGCCCCTGCTGTTGGTGTGAACAGCAAGCTCATGCTAACATGCTAATTTTCCCATGGCCCTGTTGTAATCTGTTCACGCACTTCTGTCTGGCTGCACTTTCTGAGGCTCCCTCCTATGCCAGTCTGTCAGTGGCTCACTGCTCCAGGACATGCTCCTGCTCCTCCTCTCTGTTCAGTTTACTCTAGCCTACCTCTTCCGTGCAATATAGTACCCTTTCATGTCTTTCAAAGGCCTACATTTTCTCTTTGGCAAGCCTTTTCTGGTCACAAGAACCTAAAGTTCAATGTATGTGTATTATAATTATCTTGAGCTTTGATTTCTAATTATTTGTATAATCCTTTTTACCTCATTTAAAACTGGATTCTACTTGAGAATAGGAACGCAGTCTTTTCTCTCTTGCTTTTCCCTGCAGCTGCTACCATAGTGTTCTACTTGTGATAGATTCTTAATACACATCTGTCCATTCATTTGGGTTGGGTAGGTTCCCACTCATAGAGGTTTCTTTCTCTTTTTCCATATATTTATATCAGTTTATATAGTGTGATATCAGAGTGAATTCACTACATAGCAATCATATTATGTTTTTTAAAAAGATGACGAAATTAATTTGGAGAGATTGTGGCATTTTTATTAATTCCATTGTCCTATATAGTAATCAGAGATTCAATAGTCTTGGTTTAGCCCAGGGCAGTTTGGCTCAACAGTTAGAGTGTTGGCCTGCGGACCAAAGGGTCACAGGTTTGATTTCTGGTCAAGGGCACCTACTTGGGTTGCAGGTTCAATCCCTGGCCCTGGTCAGGGTCATGCGGGAGGCAACCAGTAGGTGTGTCTCTCTCACATCTCTCTCTCTCTCTCTCTCTCTCTCTCTCTCTCTCTCTCTTTCTCTCTCTCTCTCTTCCTCTCTCCCTCCCTCCCTCTCTCTCTCCCTTCTATTCTATCTAAAAAGCAATGGAAAAATATCCTTGGATGAGGAGAAAATAAATAAATAAATAAATAAATAAATATTTTTGGTTTATGTAATATAATAAAACTCCAAACATGTGTAAACTTGCCTAACTTTAGTCAGCAAGTATCCAGATTCCATAGGTTTATACAAAGGTATCTGTAATTCATGAATTTACAAACAAATTGAATGCCCAAGAAACACATAGTCAGTCATTTTCCTAGGTGCTAAGGATATGGAAGTGTCTTCTAGGAAAATTTGTTATACTACTGAGAAAAAGACATGTAAACATATGTGAAATATATATATGAAAGATTACAGGTGCTGTTAAAGATAATGAAATATATATCATATCAGTGATTTTTCAATCTTTTTCATTTCATGGCATACATAAACTAATTACTAAAATTCTGTGTCAAACCAAAAATATAGTTTTTTGCCATTCATACAAAAATAGGTATAATTTTTATTTATTCGCACCAGACGACTATTGTGTTGGCTGTTGTCATTTTTTATTTGACAGTCTAAGGGACAAGAGGTCAGTGCCCCTGACTCAATAGGCACTGCATGTTTTAAAAATTCTTGTGGCACACCAGTGTGCCTCTTGCGGTACCCAGTTGAAAATTGCTGTGTTATACCAATGGGATCAGAGAAGATTTCATTGAAGAAGTGATACTTAAGCTTCCTTGAACAATTAATAGGCAGGCTTATTATTGCTGTTAATTGTTTGGTGGTTGGAGAAAAAGGCACTCGAGGTAGAGGGAGTATTAGGGCAAAGACATGGATTGTGAAACCTCTTTCTGAACAAGGGAACTGGGAATAGGTCAGTACAGCTAGAGCACTGGGTGTGCAGGAAATGGAGTTTTGAGTAGAGGGATGAAATGATTCATTGAGGTTTTCCTATTAGAAAGACTAGCATGATACCAGTATGGAGAATGTTTTTGAGGTGAGTGAGACTAAATTGTTAGAGTAGTGTGAATGAATGATGATTGGCAAAACTGTGGAAAATACCAATGATGGATATTAGGGGGAATGACTTGGTCACCGATTTGGCATGTTTGGAAGATGGAGTCAGCAGCAGAATCAAATTTAACACATTGTCTTAATGATAAAAGCTGTAAATAAGATCTTACTGGTTATTATTGGTTAATTTTCCTTAAACATTTTGAAATATTTATAGGTAATGTGTATATTATACATCAATATCTGTATTTTGAAATCATTCATCATTTCCTTTTTTATTTTGTAATTGCTTGTCTCATGTTAAATAATTTGAGAGCAAATTTCTTGAGAGTGGAGTTAGTTTCAAACCTTCATTGAGAACTTTGTGATCTTAAAGAGGTCCTACTACTTTTGTGATATCCTCTGCCTCTGTAACGTGTGCTCTGAGCCCTTTCTCATTATTAGTTTACAATTCATAATCTGTTTTCTGGATATTTAAACTTGTAGTTGCATTGAGTCTTATGTTTATGTGATTCTGTTTTCTGAATCACGAGCTAGGTTGATAAAGTCATCCGATGCTGATCTCTTGAGGGTCTGATTTCTTGTGTGACCGCTTAGGAAGTCTGATGAAAGAAGACAAGGGTTCTGATGTTTTTTAAATCTAGGCATCAAGACTTTGAGATTTCTTTATCTGTCACATGCACCAAGCTTTGTACCTCAAACCTTCATTCATGGTAGACATTAGTAAATTTTTATGAACTCTGTGTCATCCTTGTATATCAAAGTATAGGAGATAGTATATGTATGCAACTTCTGCCTGTTGGTAGATATTCCTGGGCACAGGTGTGAGTAGCATTCCCTTTTATTGACTTGCTCTAGTTTGTGGAATAGGAAGTTGGCCTCGGAAAACTCCAGGTGCAGTTGACATTACATCTAACCTAGCATTGCTATTAGTGTGCTACTTCTACCAGCTATAGAATCACTGCAGGTGCAGAGTAGAAGATGGCTCTGTCAACTAGGGTGACACTTGCAGGTTCCCTTATCTCTCCAGAGAAGAAGTCTTGTGTTGTTTGACTTTGAATAGCCACCTTGCCTTTGCTATCTACTCATCAGTTGGCGGCTTGGAATTTAGCTTCTATTTTGTCTGTATAAAGAAGATAGGTCTTAGGAGGCTATGAAGAATGTAGACTAAAAGAAGTGTACACTTTGAGCCACCTTCTCTTCCTAGGAGAGCAGTGAACTTACTGCCTTGAGATATTATTGATTTTCAGATCTAGATCAATAAGATTGCCAGTTCTGTCCTGAGAATTGAGAGCATTTGTTTGAAAATTGCTTGTACTTAACTATAAGCAATTAATAGCTCAAGGCTTTAACTTCCATTTATATGCTGTTGACTCCCAAATTTCTTTTTTTTTAATTAATTAATTAGTTAATTAATTTTTTAAACTCCTCACCTGAGGATATTTTTCCATCTATTTTCAGACAGAGTGGGAGGGGGGGAGAGAGAAAGAAGAGAGAAACATCAATGTGGGAGGGGGGGAGAGAGAAAGAAGAGAGAAACATCAGTGTGAGAGAGACACATCGATCATTTGCCTCCTTCAGGACCCCGACCATGGACAGGGACCAAACCACAACCAAGGCACGTGCCCCTGACAAGAATCGAACCTGCAGCTCTTCCATCTGAGGGCTGACTCTCTAACTGCTGAGCCAAAACGTCCAGGGTTTATTTATTTGTTTATTTTTTTTAAATCCTCACCCGAGGATATTCTTCCATCTATTTTCAGATAGAGTGGGAGGGAGAGAGAGAGAAACATCAATGTGAGAAAGACATATTGATCAGCTGCCTCCCGCAGGACCTTGACTAGGGCCGGGGACCAAACCACAACTGAGGCCTGTGCCCTTGACTGGAATCAAACCCGCGACTCCCCGGTCCACAGGCTGATGCTCTAATCGCTGACCCAAACCGGCCAGGGCCAGGGTTTATTTATTTATTTGTTTGTTTGTTTATTTGTTTAATTATTTATTTATTTATATTTTTTTATCCTCACCCAAGGACATTTTTGTACTTATCTTCAGATAGAGCCAGAGGGAGAGAAACATCGATGTCACATCGACTGGTCGCCACCCACACGACCCCAACCAGGGTTGAGCCACACCGGCCAGGGCTAATTTATTTTTTATCTTTATTGTTGAAAGTATTACAGATGTTCCCCCTTTGTTCCCCCATTGACCCCCTCCTCCCTGCTTCCACCCCACACTGTTGTCTGTGTCCATTGGTTATGCATCTATGCATATAAGTTATTTGGTTTATCTCTTCCCACCCCTCCCATTCCTACCTCCCTTCCCTGTGAGGTTTTTCAGTCTGTTCTCTACTTCCATGTCTCTGGATCTGTTTTCATCATCAACTTGTTTTGTTGACTCCCAAATTTCTATCTCTAGCTCAGACCTCTCCCTTGAACTCCTGACTTATATCCAACCACTTACTTTATTTCTGCTTGAAATATTAATAAGCATCACATACTTCATATGTCCAAACTAAACTGGTATTCTCCTTCAAAGTTGTCCCTCCTTTATCTTCTCCATTTCAGTAAATAACTCTATCCTTCCATTTCCTAAGGTTATGAATCTGGCAGTTTTCCAGTCCTTCCTTTATCCCATACCTCATGCCTGTTCCATCACCAAATGCTTTTGGCTCTGTATTTAGAACCAATCATTCTCACCACCTGCACTACCACAGCCCAAGTCTACTAAGTCAGTATGTCATCTCTCTTCCTGAATTACTGCCATGGTCTGCTAACTGGTCTTGCTGCTTCTATGGTTCTCAGCTGGAAAGCATCTTAAAGCTTTAGCTGGATTATGTTTCTCTTCTACTGAAAACCTTCCAATGGCTTCCCATCTCTTTCAGAGTCTTTATAATGGAGTATAAGGCCCCCTGCCTGTTGTTACCTTTTCTGTTATCATCTGCTGCTACTCTTCCACTCTGTCACTTACTCCAGCAGAGCTGAAAGCTGAGGACCTGGTTGAACTCCTACGTGGCCAATTCTACCTCTCCTCAGGGCTTTGCCCTTACTGTTCCCTCTATGTATCTGCATTGTTCTTTCTCCTGGTTACTTACATGTCATTTCTCTCTTATCTCCTGCCAGTCTTTGCTCCATCTTCTCATTAAGCACATCCTGACCACTCAGTTTAAAATTACAACGCTCCTATACACAGTGGAACACTATGCAGCTGTAAGAAAGAAACATCTCTTATCCTTTGAGATGACCTGGAGGGACCTGGAGAGTATTATGCTAAGTGAAATAAGCCAATCAGAGAAAGACAAATACCACATGATCTCACTTATTTGTGGGATATAATGAACAAAATAAGCTGATGAACAAGAGACCCAGAGACAAAGAAAGGAGTACGGTTCAGGCTGACAAACCTCAGAGGAGAGGGGCAGGGTGAGGGATGAGATAAACCAAAGAACTTATATGCATGTATGCGTAACCAATGGACATAGACAACAATGCTTGGCGGGGGGCGGGGTAGGGAGGTGGGTGTCTGCGGGGGGGGGGGGGGGACATCTGTAACAAAAATAAATTAATAGAAAAACTAAAGCATTCCTTTATTATCCTCTGTCCTCTTACTCTAGAAGAAGGTAAGTTCTGTGACAGTAGGGAATTTTTTCAATTTTGTTCATTGCTACATCCCCAGTGCTCAGAGGAAGAACTGAAACATTTTTGGTGCTCAGAACATATTTGTGGAGTAAATAAAGTAGATGTAGTATGTTTTTGGTAAATTTTGAATTTTCAAAAATTATAAAGTGCAATTCTTAAATCTTATAGTATACATCCAGATTCAATTTCTCAATATATGTTTTAGTTTGTCTCATAAACTGTGAAAACATTTGTGTGATTTACTCAACCATCTTTAAATCTTAATATTTCTATATTATATGTCAAATAAAAGTTCAGTAACATTTCCAATATTACTATAGAAACACTTAGAAATTAAGTTGCTATAAGAACTAGGTTGGGCTTGGGAGATAAATTAGTGTCTGTTAAAGAAGTGTCTTAAAAACACCATAACATTTTTTCTGCTTTAATTTTTCCGAGTCATTGAGAATAATTTCTGTGTAAATATGAATCTTGAAGCAGATTGTCAAATGATTAAATTCTGTTTATGGGTACACAATTACTTTCATCTGCTGATATTAACAGAAATTAGTGGATGAGACAAGACTGTAAGAATGACATAGAACTTTCATAGAGTGCCTTTAATATATGGGAGGAAGAGGGCAGAATGCATAGCAGCAAAGAGTGAGCAAATTTATTGGGATGGAATAAAAGCTTTCATTATATCCCAAACAAATGTAAACAACAGTAGAAAATAGGAGATTGAGAAAATAGGTGTTTGGAATAAAACCAAAGAAATACTATATAGAGATATTATGTAGTTGGACTTGTAAATTCTTAAAGAAAAGTAAGAGAAAGAACAGAAGGAAATGTTGAAATGTAGGTACCATTGTAGTAAGTGAGCTGCATAAAGAAAACAACACATGGTGTGCCTGAGCCATTTTTTTCTATAAAGGAGAGCTTCTACTCTATCTCTCCTCTTTACAGTATTATGGTGGACTTGTGGAACTTTTTAATTTTTCCATTATTTCCAAACATTACTGTCATTACTCATTTTCATGTTCAAGTTATCTCACATTGGCCAGTGGAAACTATTTTGATATCTGATTGGCTCAGCATCATTTGTTGAAAACAAACTTTCTTTTCATCATTGGACTGTTTTGACATCTTTGTTAAAAGACCAATGATCATATTAGTGCTGGCCCAGTTCTAGGCTCTCCATTATGTTCCATTAATCTCCATTTGTTGATCCTTATGTCAGTTTCACACTGTTTTCATTACTAAAACTTTATAGAAAGTCTTTAAGTTAGACAGTGTGAATTCCAATTTTGTTCTTTTTCAAGATTGCTTTGGCTGTTCTCATTTCTTTGCATTTCTATATTCATTTTAGAATTGCCTTGTCAATTCTACAAAAGTCTTGATGAGATGATGTCTGGGACTGAGTTGGATTTGTAGATCAATTTGGGGAGAATTGAAATATTAACAATATTATTCTTCATATCCAAAGGTAATTTTTTCCCCCATTTATTTTCATCTTTTATTTCTCTAAGCAGTGTTTTATAGTTTTCAGTGTTAGGACTTTGCATATTTTTGTTAAATTTATTCCTTAGTGTGTTATATTTTTTATGCTATTTTAGACACCCCCTTCCTTTTGTCTGTAGTTTTTTCCCACTCCCAAAATGAAGCTCAGAATGAAGGGACTGGTAAATAGGCAAATCACAACATCTTAAGTGAGCTGTTGGTTTCTTTAGAAAAAATGTAGAGCAAAAGTAATCTTGATGCAACATAATAGAAGTCACTATAGATGTCTGTGTACACTGTTCCCTGATAGGTGTGGAAGAAAGAGTAGGAGGGAAGCAAAGCTTCCCTAAGAAAGTGACCTTTGAGTTATGGCTTATAGGAGAATGAGAGCCATAGAGATAAGGAGAGTAGCACTCCATGCAGAGGGGAAAAGACAAGAGGTTCCAGAGAATGTGACTCTTTAAGAAACTGCTTGTGCTTTTTAGTATGGTGAAGTGGTACTGGAGGAGTAGATACAATTAGGCCATGTGCTAGATTAGGCAAGATTAAGGAGTTGGAGGTCTGCTAAATGTCTCAGTAAACTATTGTCAACATAAGAAACGTTCAAACCTGTAGAGAATTTTTATGAGTTTATTTGAGTCAAACTGTCGACAGTGGTCAGGAAGCAAAATCTCAATGGATTGAGAAAATGTTCCAGAGAAGGACAGTTTTGCATCTTATTTTATACATTACAATCAAAAGAGAAGAAGTAAGTTGAGTTACATGAAATACATTGGTGATAGATTAGGGAGGCTGGAGAACGCAAAGGAGGGGGCTAGGTGGGGGAGACCTATGGGATTGGATAAAAAGTAACATGTAGAAACAGGCTCCTTTTACATAGGTGGGTACAGGATAGTTAACAATCAACAATTAACTTTATAACAATAACAATAAGAGGATTTGTGGTCTCTGTGCTGGTGCGTTGGCTGTGCTCTGAGGGGTCTGGAAAAAGGAATGTTACCTTTACATTCTAAAGGTATGTTATCATAGATGCAAAACATACAATAGACAGGCTTAATTAAGGTAAAGATTGACTTTTGTCAGGGAAGATTCTAGCCTAGGACATGACTATTTGCCATAAACTGCTTTTAGTTAAAAAGATTTAATTTCAGACCATCTTATGTGTTACCTCAGGACTCTGAGTTTGCAAGTCCGTCATGCAGACCTTCCCTGAGCTTCTCAGGGTTAGTACATGGACCCCTTTCATCCATACTATTTAATAAATTATCTCGTAAATTTAATTTCCTTCTCTAAAAAACTTAACAGTTGGGTGAGAATTTTTTTTGTTTTTTCTAATTGAGTTTTAAGGATTTCATTTTGTCTTTTATCACTTTTAAGTTTTACTTTTAATTTTTTATATATCAAATCTGTTTCCCTTTGTAGATTTTCTTTTTTTTTTCTTTTGTTGATCTTAGAGAGAGAGAGGAAGGGAGAGGGAGAGAGAGATAGAAACATCGATGAGAGAGAACATTGATTGGCCGCCTCCTACATGCCCCCCATTGGGGATTTGGCCCACAACCTGGGCATGTGCCCTGACCAGGAATCGAACCTGTGACTTCCTGGTGCATGAGTCGACACTCAACCACTGAGCCACACCAGCCGGGCCCTTTGTAGATTTTCTAAGACCGTCCTCATCCTAAAACCATCTGTTCTTTTATTTACAGTTTCTTCTACTATATAACCAATGCAATGATTTTTTTTGAACTCCTTTTTTTTTAATCCTCACCTGAGGATATTTTTTCCATTGATTTTTAGAGAGAGTGAAAGGGAAGGAGGGAGAGAGAGAAACATCACTGTGAGAGAGACACATCGATTGGTAGCCTCCCCTACATGCCTCGACTGGGGCCTGGGATCAACCTGCAACCCAGGTGTGTGCCCTTGACTGGGAATCAAACCCACAACCCTTCAGTGTGTGGGCCAAGGCTATAACCACTGAGCTACACCGGTGAAGGCTTATTAACTTTTAAAGAAAAAAATTTTAGTATATTTTGATGTGTAGATTTCTTTCTTCATGTGTTATCATCATAATTAGCTAGTTATTAATATTAATAATAGAAAGCAAAAGGGAAGCCAGACATTATAAGCATGGTCATCTGGGCAGCTTCACGAGGAAGCTGCAACTTCATGCTCCCCAGGTAGTCATGATCCATTCCTTAAAGACCACTGGGGGAAGGGATTCAACAAAAGGGGAGATGGGCACATGCACAGTGAAATCGGGGTGACGTAGGCAAAGTGCTTGCCTGTCAGTCTAACTTTGGAAAAATATAATTGGATAGGAGGGTAGAGCCACTGCAAGCACATGAGATCTTGGAAAGGTAAAATCCCCCAGACAAAGAGTTCTCTCTCTCTTGCTTCGCTCTTGTGCTCCTGCTCCCTTGCACTCTATTGCTCTGTGACCCACACTTGCCCATGCCCCTCCAAAGCCATGTGGCCTTAAGCAGCCAAATGCCCCAGGGCCGTGTGTACTCTACACGCAGGATGCTGGACTGGACAGGACTTCAATATGGAGTGGAGACTCTAGACAATGGCCTTAATTCTTGCCCTGCTAAAGACGAGATTGGGCTTTTTACATGGTGGGGTGGAGGGAAATGTGACACTGGAAACCCAGGGGTTTAATTCCATGGAAATAAAGATCACTCCTCTTCTGGTGTGAATCTTAGGAAATTCCTTTCCTTGTGACATCGCAAGAACCCACTTTTGTCAGTAACAGGTGGGGTCACAGGGGCACCCCCCCCCATAACACATGTATTTGAATGACTATTTGATAGTTTTATTCCTTTGCAACTAAATTTTGATGACATCTTTATCATCTGTAGATATTTTTTGGTTTACACAGTTTTTCTTTGCAGAAAAATCTTAGGATAGTAAAGAGGTCAGATGGTGATTTATGTGTAAGGAATTTTCCTTAATCTTCAGTGGTTTTATTTTTTAATTGAATTAATGCTTAATATTGGTAAATTTCCTATTACAGTTTAGATTTCTGTCTTATACTGATGAATCAAGAGTGTGGTCTCTGTGTCCATACATATGGCCCCCAAAGATCCCACACACACTTCTGTTTGCCTCTAGTTCCTTGTCTCCCAAATCTGATTGTCAGTTGCCAATTTTCTTTTGGCTTACACTGTTGTTTTTCTTATATTACTAATGTGTTTACCTATGTCTCTCAAAACCTGGAGAATTACAAACTTGAGAGAGACACATTTTAAGAAAGGTGGGAGACAGTAGATGTCTAGCCAATCCACCCCAATTAAAAACCAGTCAAAACATAATAATTTCAAAGCTTTTTGTCCTAAATGAATTGTAAGTTGTGTTCATGCATGCTTTTGAAATGCAGTGAAAATTTTTTTTTTAAATCTCACCTGAGGATATGCTTTCATTGATTTCTAGAGAGAGAGGAAGGGGGAGAGAGAAGGAGATACAGAAACGCTAATTAGTTGCCTTCCACACGCACCCTGACTGGGGATTGAGCCCGAAACCTAGGTGTGTGCCCTCACCAGCAGTTGAACATGCAACCTTTTGGTGAATGGGATGACACTCCAGCCAACTGAGCCACCTGGCCAGGGCTGAAATGCAATGGAACATTTTAATGGGTAAACAGAGATATCTGCCTTCCTATTAGGTTTAGTTTTTGTTTACATGAATTTGACTTACTTATATAATGTTTCAGGAATACATTCTAGTACATGAGTCCTACGTGTGGGAGCTGTTGTGAGGCTTAAATATATAGTTAATGTATGTTAAGTACTCAGCACTGTGCCTGACTCCGTCTTGGAGTAAAGAAACTATTGGTTTTCTAAATTATGTTAATATATGGTATACGGTTTTATATAATATATAACAGTACTATGTCAGTAGGTGGGATTAGTTTATACTTTTGTTGTCTTGTGTTCTTGGTCAGATAATGTCAATATTATGCTACTTTTATTTAATGATAAGATAACTTTCTTTTTAATGATCTGGAACAGTTTATAGGATTGTTTTTATGTTTTATTTCAAATTTTGAAATACCTATCAAATTGTCTGACTCTGGTTCCTTTGCTAGGTAATTCTTTGTCATCCTTTTCCCTTTTCTTTTTGGTATGGTTAGTCTATTCAGGTCATCATTGTCTTCCAGAGTATTGACTTTATGATTTTCAAATGTAAATAATGTAAATGGTACACTTACACTTTGAAAAATAACCTCTCCTACAGTGACACTTGTATTCCATTCTTAATCTCTCCCACCCCAATGTATGTTTGCCTATTTGCAGTTTTAAAAGACTGATTCGTACGTTTATTTATATATTTTAAATTTGTTTGTGGAAATGTTCATCCATGTACAAAAGTAGAGAGTTTAGTATAATGAATCACATCTTACCCAACCCCCAGCTTGGAAAAATTATCATGCTCCCTCTGGATTTATTTATTAACTATAGTTTTTCTTTTTTTATATTTTCCCCCAAAGAATAGTTGTAGTTCTTGTTAATTGTTATTTAAATGCCTAATTCTTTAATTTTACTCTTTATTTAAAAAGTAATTTCAGAGAGTAATTAAAGCACTTTAAGAAAGTGAATTTGATAACAAGCTCAAGTTTGAAAGCTCTCCCCTATTTTTATTGTCACTGTTTTCTAAGTAGGTTATTTAATTTTTAAATATATTTACCTGTTCTTTTAAAAAAAGATTGCTGTTGGTTCTGTATACAGTTTCTAATCGCAAGGCTTAATTGAATTACATATTTTTAGTCTAGTTTTATGATTATTTTGTAGACATGGCATATTGTATCCTCCAAGAAATTAATTATCAATCTTCAAAAAAATTATAGTATTCAAATGATCTATCAACCGATGATAACTGGCACCAATTCAGCACCAACAGGAATCCTTAATTAGGGTGCTGTAAAGACAGAAACTTTATTCAGTGCAAAACAGCTAAATTGTGATAAAGCAAGGTCTGTGAGAACAGCAAGACTGTGAATTGGCCCTGGGGCCCAGCAGCCCTGGGGCTAGGCCCCTCGCGCTAGGCAGCTCTGCTCTGCTTTTCACAGGTCTGCTCTTTTTCCTGCCAGTGTGCTTTGCACTGTGATGGTCTGCTCTGCTGTACTCTGTCTAGTCTGCTCCATTTTGTGCCAGTCTGCTGTGCTCTGCTCTGCTCCTGTGACACATCTTTGGTATTTGATCACAGCCAGGGAAACTCAGTCTTCAGTCTTCACTGGATAGGGAAATTGTGCTCCCCTAGCCAGAGGGGAGCTGGCTTATATAGGCAAAGTCCCCACTCCAGTCCCTGATTGGTTCATCCTCATGCAGATGAAGACTCCAAATCCTCACAGTTTGATCCAGATGGCTGTCCTAATTGGTCAGAATGGAGCTGTTATGATTGGTTGGTGAAAAAGCTGATGGGATATAGCTGTGCAGTTCTGATTGGACTGGGAAAGCCTCAGTCCTATTGTTTGAAACAGGTCTCCAGGAACTCCTTTATAAGGGCTGGCTCAGATGGCAGAAACATAGTACAGGTAGGCAGTTCAGTTCAGGCTTCTCCCTGAAGTGCCCTTTGCATTGCGTTTCCTGTGTAGAAATCGCTGCTAGGATTGTTTTTTGTTTTGTTTTGTTTTTAAATTTGAGCCCAATAAAGCCACCAGGAGCCTTTCTTGGTAGGTATCTTCTTCCTTAGGGTCCACACTACTGTATCCATATTTATGTCTTTAAAATACCAAATAGATTAAAAAGTAAACTGTCAAAACCTCTCATTTTGATTATAATCTATAATTTATTTAGTTTATAAAGATGCATTTTGTATCTCTGTTCTTTCTGGTAAGGCATACATTGATACTGAATGATAAATCTTAAACTTGTTTGTTTTGTTTTTTTAGAAATCCAAATATTAGCTATATTTATTGAGTTAAGAGGAATCTTATGAGCTTATTTATGCATCTTGAGTTTTTGAAAATTTTGTGTACTTATTAAAAACTTTTAGCTGAACTGTGTAATTCCCCTCCTGTTTATTTGTGATGAATTAGTAATCAGAATGAAATGCTTTTAAGTCGGATTTAAAATAAGCTCATGTTCTATTACCATTGCACAGTCATGTAATGACTTTATAGCTTTGGTTTGAGCTTGGTAACTGGTTTAATAATTCTGCTTAAAGAAAGTTATTGATAATTGGCATGTTACTTTATAAAGAGGTATTGGAAGAATACTGGAGTGATAATACAACTTCCTATAATTCTGTTTTAGAACATTATTACTTGCATACTATATACATAATATGCTAATATTTTATGGTAGCTAACTAGCATTAAGATGATATCTGAATGGTATCTCTAGAATTTCCCAAAGAGCAATTTTGTACCCATTAATGCCATTGTGGGTCATCAGGAGATGTCTAGAGTCTACTTCCCAAAAAGCTTCTCAGTGGCATCACATTGGTGACTTCCTTAGGGTTTGAGTGCAGCCCTCTTTTTTGTTGACTGAGAAACCTGATTTGTCAGCTTCTGTTGACAGAACCCAATGGAGAGTGGCTCTGCCTCATGTCGGTAGACTCATGTCTCAGGATCTGCAGTGACATAGCTACCATATAGATTAAATGTTTATTTCTAGCCAACCCCTCTGTTTCTTCCCTACATAGAATATCATTTTAATAAGAAACACAATTTTAAAAGGTTGTGGGAGGCCTACAGGGAATTATTAAATTGTTTACTGTCTAAAGGCACTGATAATACTTTTATACCATTGTATTAATTATAGGAATAGGCCAGTTGACTGGAGATACTTAAAATCCAACAGGCAAGGTGTCCCCACTTGAAGAGTCCCCACTTGAAGAGTACAGCTACGATTTGCTTGTGACATTCCTTTTCCTGTGGTTTCCAGACTTTCTTATTGACTATTGACATTTCCTTCTTCTCCTCTTTAGATCTGAGTGTATGTCCTGTCAGCCTATTATCATATCTTGGCCTGTGAGCCAGTTTGCTTCTTTGAGGACACAGCACATCTACTCTTTTTTTTTTTTTTTAGAGAGAGAGGAAGGAAGAGGGAGAGAGAGATAGAAACATCGATGAGAGAGAACATCGATTGGCTGCCTCCTGCATGCCCCCTCACTGGGGGTCGGGCCCACAACCTGGGCATGTGCCCTGACTAAAAATCGAACTGGTGACCTCTTGGGGCATGGGTTGATGCTCAACCACTTGCCACACCAGCCAAGCAGCACATCTACTCTTGATTCATTATGTGTTGAATTTATAATTTAACTCTCATAGAGCAGAATTATTATTTAGTTGTTTCAAAATTCTCCCCTCCTTTCCTCCATTGGCAGATCTGATGATATGGGCAGAGTTTCATACATGCACATAAATCTTTTTTTTCTTTTTTTTTTTTTTAAACTATTTCACTTATTTTCATTTGGCAAACTAATAGGGATCTGCTGGCAAAATTTCACTCATTGTCTCAGAAAAGATTTTTAAGGTAATACCAAAAAATTTGTTGGGTGATTTTATTTAAATGCTTTGTAGAATCTTTCACTTACTACTTTAAATAACTGATTTCCTTCTAGGAATCTGAGGTGAGACAGAGTGATGGAGAGGAAAGAAGTTGAAGACCCAAATTTTAATCCTATATATGTCTTGAAATATCTCTTAGATGGATGCATCCCTAGAATTTACACAGGACTAAGCTTTTTTTTTGTTTTAATCTGTAAGCAAATGTTTACTTTATAGGCAAGAATAACTTTGATAACAAAGATGAGGAAAGCTTTGAAACAACGGGATGAGAGACGATCTTTAGGGAGTAGAAGTAGATCAGAGTGGCAAACTCATTGTCTCCAGGCTAGGTCAAGACTAAGGCCCTTGCATGCCCCAGCTGAAGAGGGCAGCAGTTCTTGGCTTTTTAAAATCCTGGTAAGGGAATGCAGGCCTTGTGATTCTATATCTTTTAACTTTTCAAGAGAAGCTGAAAATCTGCATTTTTATATGAAAATTCATTATTTAAAATGTTGGCAATTAGTTTGAAATCTTTAGAAACACTATATAAGACCAAGCAAAACATGTTTGTAAGCCAAATATGCTCTCTAGACCTTTGGATAAAATGATGACTGAGGTCTTTCTGAATTAATTATTTTTAGTGTCTGTTATTCTGACACTCTCTCAGAGGAGAACATTCAGTGTCCTGGCTGTTGCCAGAAATAGTACAGAGAAGGCTGAGTGGTTGGGTTAAGAGACTTGGTTTGGCTGTCACTACTAGGTGGCTATAGGCTCTCTACTCCTAGAAAGGTACGAGAAATTGTGGCACTTCTGTAAAATGCTAGCCGTGGTAGCTACTGCTCCAAAGCAGCAGCTGTTTACCATCTGGGTAGTATCAGTTCTGTACTGAAGCAGATGGGGCTAAAGTTTTGGTCTGACTTTGCACCCAGGATGGGACCAGTGCAGTAGAGAACCCCAAAGATGTAAGCAGTTCTTTTTGAGAGCAGAAGGATTTCAGGATGTTTTGTTTTTGTTTTCATGTGGGAAAGATGTCATCATTTAGGAAGCTACCAGTATCGATGGGGTAGAATTTTTCTCCATTTCTAGTAGTGTGGATTAAGTAAAGAGAATAAGGTGTTCATACTGTAAGTACTGTTGAAGTGGCTCTCAGATAAGCCAACATAGGGTAAGACCACCTGTGCCTAAGCTATAGTGTGTCACTAGAGCAACCTGTGGAAAAATAAGAATGAATTACAAAATTTGGCTAATCACAGATTAAGAGCATGCAAATTATTATTTGCCAATTAGCAGTAGTCTCTCTAGAAAAAAAAAAAAAATGCAGATAATAAAATAAACATTTTAGGCCCTAGCCAGTTTGGCTCAGCAGTTAGAGTGTCAGCCCGTGGACCAAAGAGTAGCAGGTTTGATTCCGGTCAGGGGCACGTACCTCGGTTGCATTTCATCCCTGGCCCTGGTCAGGGTTGTGCGGGAGGCAGCCAGTTGATGTGTCTCTCTCACACCCTTACACCGATGTTTCTCTCTCTCTCTCTCTCCCTCCCTCCCACTCTATCTGAAGATAAATAGAAAATGTCCTCGGGTGAGGATTAAGAAAAATAAATAAAAATAAAATTAACATTTTAGGCTTTGCTAATCATATGGTCTTTGTTGCAACAATTCATCTCTGCTATCTTAGTGTGAGAGCATCCATAGACAATAAAAATGGGTGTGGTGGTGTTCTAATAAAACTCGGTATTCAAAAACAGGCAGCAGGCCATATTTAACCTGCAGGCCATAGTTTGTCAAACCCTGATTTAGACATTGATAGCTGTGCTAGATTGGTATATTAATCAACAAATATTCACTTACCTACTCTTCCTCTTTGGGTGGAGTATACATCCCTGCCTTTGGGTTTGGCCTTGAGATATACTTTGGCCAATAGAATGTGAGCAGACATGATGTATATACAGGGATTTTAAATGTGTTTACATTGTCTGGCTAATCTAATGTGCCCTTGCCAAAACTGCCATGAAAAGAACATGCCCTAAGTAGTCCTGATCCAAGGAGGAAGACAGACATAGGAAGAAGACCTAGACCCACCCACCCAACACAGTTTGAAGCCAAGTTCTACCAAGGACAGCTGGTAGCAGAGTTGCCCAGTGGTGCCCAGACTGTATCAGCTGAATTTAAGGCAGTCTGCAGACCTGTGAGCTTGAGAATAAATGTAGATTGTTTTCAGCCAGTGAATTTTGGGTTAGTTTGTTAATGCAGCATAATCCTAGAAGTAGCTGGCTAATATTATACTGCAGTAGAGGATAGCTACCCATTTAGATAAAACAATAACTATATGAATCTTGTTTTCAAAAACCAAAACAACAAAAAGGGATTCTCAATCTCACACAAATTTGAGAAAAAAGATAAGGGAATGTTTTTCTTTATTTTATAATTCTCGACCCTACTCCTCATTCCCCATGCTTTCCCCATGGTTGGAATAAATCTTGAATTGTAGATTTAGATTCCTGCATGTACAACTATTCAATACTTAAAAGAGGCTTAGCTTTCCTTAAGTCAGTCCCAGAGAGGCTCTCAGTACCAAGAACTGAATATTTAGTACTTTTTAAATTATATCTGTGAAAATATCCAAGTTCTTCCTCAGAAACGAACAGTTGTAGTCACCTCAGTTCAGCAGAGAATTTTGAAATCCTGCTCTGTGCTAGTCTCTGTGTTACATCTGGTAAACAGACTTTATTTAGTCAACATTTGCTTTGTTCCTGCTGTGTGCTTGTGTACTGTGGTAGTTCCTGGGGGCACAGGGATGTATACATAAAAATGCAGGGCCTTCAGCCCCGGCCAGATGGCTCAGTTGGTATGTCGTCCCTTATACCAAAAGGTTGTGGATTCAATTCTCAGTCAGGGCACAGACTTAGATGGTAGGTTCCATCCCTGGTCAGGGCACATAGGGGAGGCAGTGGATCAATGTTTCTCTCTCACATCAATGTTTCTTTCTGTCTCTCTCCCTTTCTCTCTCTAAAACGAAACAAAACAAAAAACCAAAAACAAAATGAAACAAAAAAAAACACACACAATAAACATATCCTCGGGTGAGGATAAAAATAAAAATCACGCCCTGGCCGGCTTGGCTCAGCGGTTAGAGCGTCGGCCTGCAGTCCAGAGAGACCCGGGTTCGGTTCCCGCTAAGGGCATGTACCTCGGTTGCAGTTTGTCCCCGGCCCTGGTTGGTCGTGCGGGTGGCAGCCACTCGATGTGTCCCTTTCATGTCGATGTTTCTCTCTCTCTTCCTCTCTCTCCCTCCCACTCTATCTGAACAAAAAATGAAAAAATGTCCTCAGGTGAGGATAACAAAATAAATAAATAAATAAATAAATAAATAAATAAATAAATAAATGAATGAATGAATGAATGAATGAATGAATGAATGAATGAATAAATAAATAAATAAAAATAAATCAGGGCCTTCAAGGTGCACACTTGCTACCAGGAGAGACAGTCAAGTAAATGGATAATTAAGGCACAGTCTGGAAAGCAGTACTGCGAGTGGCATATCCACAGTCCTAGGGGAGCTTGGAGGAGGTACACTTGACCCTGCCTGGGGATTGGAATGTGGGGAACATTTTAGGGAAGTCTTCCTGAAGGAATTGACACTTGAACTGAATCTTTCTGAAGAACATGGTTAGGATAAAGTTCTGCAGTTGTAGAGTAGAAAGGGACTTTAGTAAGTATTCTCTTTACACATTAAAAGAAAGCTTTCTCTCACTTGTAAGATTTCTCTCTGTTCCAGAGAGAGGTCAATCTGATTAGAGTTAAGCTGCTCAGAGCAATCTGTACTTTGGGTAACTTTGTTATTAAAACTATGCAAGTATCTAGAAATACTAGCTAATAAGTAGTTATGTGCAAACATGTTACAAATTATATATAATGATCCTCATTTCCCAAGACAGGTGTACGTATACCATTGCATGGTGTCAGTTTTTAGTTTGAAATTGAAACCAAGTGGTAGTGAGCAGATCCAGGTTCATTGTCTCACAAAATCGAAGAGTGAGTTCATGGACAAGCAAAAGCAAAATTTATTGGAAAAAATAGACAGACTCCCACAGCAGGGAGGGGACCCAAGTGGCTTACAGGTGAGGCTCCTTTGTCTAGGGGTAGATATATGCCTTGCTAGCTTCCAGTTGGTCCTTTCAAGGAATTCTGCCTTAGCAACATCCATACAATTTAAAGCTTGTGCTTCTCACCTGACTGGGTTTAGCCCTAGGTCTTCTAGCTCTAAACTCATATTACCCTTCTGGAAAAAGCATATGTGGGCATCACTGATTTTACAAAAGCTCTCCCTATCAGGTGAATTGGGGCAGATTTGATTAGCAAAGATATATTGTCCCATAACATTCCCTAGTTGGAAGTGGACAGGTTCTGATTTAAAAACAGACATTGATTAGCTATTCTGACATTCGTACAGAAGCTTTACTTCCAGGGAAGAGACAACTTAGTTGGATGTGGTTAAGAACAAATAAAGTAGCCCCAGGTATCTATAGGGGCCTTAGTGGCTTCCCTTTTTATGATAATTTCAATTTCTCCCAGACTATTAGTGAGGAAGATAGGAAATGCCCTTGGAGCAACCCTATGCTTGCTTTTGTTTTCTTTTCTAAATCCAATATTGGTTTCCTATAACCCTTTTTAAGGTAACCGGCTTTCTGCAATAGAAACACACTCTATAGTTTCTCGGCAGAACTATTCAGCAATCCTGTTGCCTCACTTCCAGAAACAAGTAGGTATATTAATTGGAATAGGTCAGACTCGACAGCACTGTATTTAACAGTAAATAAAATTCATTTGCAAACCCATTAGGGTCCCAGAGACAGGAACTGTACAATGCTGAAACCAGCCTTTCTGGGTTTTTCCTCTTGCCTGAAACCAGCCTTTTTGTTTTGTTTTTGTTATGTAATTGACCTGTGTTCCTTCCAGGAGCTTCTGATTTGCAATCAAGATAAGCTTTTCATTTCTATAAGTCAGGATTGTTAATAGGGGCTGGGAGTTTCTGGCCTTGGAGGCACAGTTTCCCATGTTAATTTTAGTTCCATTTTGAGATCTGTAGAATCCCAATAAACCTCCAGATCTACCCTGTACTGGGTTAAAGTGCACGTCCCTTACTACCTAATCTGCCTCTCTCGCCTCAGAATGACCTCAGATTCATAGGGTCAGGGAAGGAGGAATGAGTGAGACAAAAATGATCTAATTACTTTGGGAATGATTTTCTTCCTGAAACAATCGTGAGTTTAAATTATGACTTTGCTGAATTTTCTGTACAGTTTAATGACTTTAAGAATTTAAGTTGTTTTTAAAATATAGTTGCTCATAGATTATTAAAGTGGCTTTTAAAATTATCTGAACTGCTTTTTCTTAATGTGCCATGTATTGTTGCAGAAATATGTCTATAGTCATCCAGATTCACTTTAAGAGAATAGTTCAGCTGTCTTTTCCATTCTGAAATGTGTATTTCATCACAGAAAACATATTGTTTATATTCATTTTTACTTACTGTTTCAGAATTAACTATTAAAAATCTGGCAGATAAACTTAGTATTTTGCAAGCTTTGTTTTAAGAGCAGATGTTCTGGGGGATATTGGTATTCTACTAGGATGGTATTGATCTCATTGAGACAGAAATTGTATAGAAATAATTTCAACTTTTGAAACTTTATATATCTATATATATATATTTTTTACAAAGCACTGAAGTGGACTTCTATTGCACTTTTCAAGTACGTTGCTGATTTGCTGACTCTAACGACGCAAATTGAATGAGTGAAATGCTGTTATGTCTACTGTTGTCCAGATGGGTTGAAAAGGGAGGGAAGAGCTTCATAAAGTCCTGGGATATCTGTCCAGGATGCTAGCAAAATTACATTTGAATTTTAGTTCCTTCTGTTGTAAATATAATATGTACAAAATAAGAAATTTGAAAAATATGGAAAAAGTAAAGGGAGGGGAAAATATAGTTTCATCAGTCAGATATAATCACTATTAACATACAATATATTTCATAGATACGTTCTTCTAAAAATATGCTTTTGATATTTTAAAGAGTTGTGATCATACTGTGTGTCTGTGTGTATTCCATTTAGTGTCCAGAATTTAATCTAGTTATCATTATAACAAGCATTTTCCAAGTTACTATAAATGCTTTATAAGTATTTATTTTAATGACTGTACTGTAACTCTACCATGACTTATGTAATTATTTCCCTGTTGTTAGATATTTAGGTTGTTTTCTACTTGGAATTATTATAGATATATTATGATGAAGTATTTTTGATAGAGATTTTAATTGAAAGATAACACACAGTTCACGTATGTGTGCATGTATATAAGTGTACAGCATTTGAATTTTTCACAAGTCAACACACCACTGAAACTACTGCCTATGTCAATGAATGTTTACTAAGTGAGCACAGTTGCCTTAGCTGTCCTCAGACCAGGAAATGGAACTTGACCAAGCTTGTGCCCCTTGTCACTCTTCCCTCCCTCTTTCTCAAACGTAATCACTAATCCCAGCTCTAATGATACAGATCAAATTTTGCCTTGAAGGTCTACATTTAATTTCCTTTAGATTTGCAGAAGTGGGGTTACTGAATCAGGAAGAATGAACATTTTTTTAAAGTATCTTAGTTCATATAACCAAATTGCTTTCAAAATGTCATGTCATTTTATCACCCCATTGCATGAAAATGTGGACTTTTGTTTCTGAGTGTGGGAAGGGAGAGAAATGATGATCAACTGTAAAGAGACAGAGTTCTGCACTGCGAATAGTACCAAATGGGATCATATTACTTTAGGGGAATTCCAGCAATGTTTTGAAATCTTATTTTACCCATCTTGAAAATGTTCTTTATCTGGACATTGCTAGTCATTGTGGCAGAAAGAAAAGAGAGCATGGTAAAGCATGTGCTTGTTCTTAAGATCTCGACTCAAGTGACACACAAACTTCTGTCCACATTACATTGGCCAAAGAATGACACATGCATTCAGTAGAGCCAAGGGTATATAATATAATCCTCCCCCAGAGAGAAGTACTATGAGGAGGGAAACTGGAATATTTGTCAAACAAAAATACCATGCACCATAACTTCTATTTGATGACTTTGCCTCATCCATGAGGAGATCAAATCATTTAGATTACTAAATCTTTTACTCTAGAAGCACATCCTGGCCTTGGGGAGAGGAAGTTCTGTATCTCCATATAAGATTGTGTAACTACTGTAATGATCAGTGGGGCATTTACGTGTTGCTGAACTTTTTGCAGTGTGCAGACTTCTTTTTTAAGAACAGGCCCAGAAACATGCTTCTTTATTAAGAGGTGATGGAGAAATACTAAGTTTGGTTTATTAGATACCTTTAGTGGAAAAACAATTCCTGTTTAGGACACATATTTTTATAGCCTGTTTACACATTCTGGCTACATGTTCTCTGGGAAGCTGTTCAGTTAATGTTTTCCTGGGTAATGAAACAGAATTGTAGAGTTTTGTTTTTCTTGGCATAGCAAGAGAACTGGGTTGGCTTGTTCATCAAGAGGCCTTCTTGATGTTATCAGGCACACCTTTTTGTTGTGGATAACATCCTGTCTTTATCCTTTACCACTGTAAGTTTGCATTCTTCTCCATTGCCATTCTTTTCCATACAGCTATTTTGTAGTATTGTTAACATTAGGAATTGCATCTCGTTTCACTGTCTCTTCATCAAGACACAAATGATTTCAGTTAAGACGCTCTGATGCTCAGTTAAAGAAACAGTTGCATGGAGGTGGAGGTAATGCTGTGGTGTACGGTGAGCTATGATTTAACATGGTATCTCTTTTTTATTCCCCAAAGATCTCTTCTCTCTGGGGATGTTGAAGTTGGAAAGAGGCTCCTATAATTCCCCTCCTGGATGAATTCCCTGCCAGAAGACATGGAGAACGCTGTCACAGGGAGCCAGAGCTCTCACGCTTCTTTGCGAGACATCCATTCCATCAACCCTACACAACTCATGGCCAGGATTGAGTCCTATGAAGGAAGGGAAAAGAAAGGCATATCTGATGTCAGGAGGACTTTCTGTTTGTTTGTCACCTTTGACCTCTTATTTGTAACATTACTGTGGATAATAGAATTAAATGTAAGTGGGTTTTCCCCATGACTGTGTAAGAATTGTTTCCAGAGACAAAACATAATTTTCTTATTTTTTTCATAATTTCTGTCTCAGTTAATGAATTTCATTTTTTTTCCAAATGAGGCAATATTGGTCTTCTCCATCTGAGCTGGACATTTCTTTTTCTTTACTGTTATTCATTAAACTAAACCTAGTTCATTTAAAACTTATTTTGTCTGGGATTTTGGAATTTGAATTCATAGTGTTTTGCTCTATAGTGAGAATTGGCACACTACAGCCTGGGGGTGAAATTCAGCTGAACTGCTTTTATAAATAAAGTTTTATTGGAACACAGCCCTGCCCATCTGTTTACATATTGTCTATGGCTGACTTTTATGCTGAGTGGTTGAGTAGATGTGACAGAGTCCTTCTGTCTCACAAAGGCAAAGATATTTATTCCCTGGCCCTTTTCAGAGAAAGATTGCTGATCCTTGCTCTGAAAGAAATGTAGCATGCTTTTGGAATATGTTTTAGATGTTGCATCTACTTTTCTAATTCCCATACTTAAGATTTTGCTTGTATTTACTCTGCCTTTTTGCAAAGATATTATTAATTAATATTTTATAAAAAATGTTCTAGAACCATTTGGAGGTTTGTCTATATTTTGACAGGTTTATGTAGTTATATAGACCAGCGACTTTCAACCTTTTTCACCTCATGGCACATGTAAAATAATTACTAAAATTCTGTGGCACACCAAAAATGATATTTTTTGCCAGACCTGACAAAAATATAGGTGTAATTTTTATTCATTCACACAGGACAGCTATCGTGTTGGCTGTTGTCTTTTTTTTTTTTTTTTGACAGTCTAAGGGAAAAGAGGTCAGGTATATTGCATGTTTTAAAAATTCTTGCAGCACACCAGTTAAAATTTGCTGGTCTAGACCAGTACTTTCTAATAGAAATACAATACAAACCTCACATATAATTTTTAGTTCTCTAGTTGCTACATTTATTTAATAAAAGTAAAAGTAAACAGGTGAACTTTATTTTAATAATATATTTTATTTAACCCAACATATCTGTTTTCTCCCAAAGGCTTGGTTCTAACTATTTACATTTCTTACCAACAATAATAGGTAAACTCTTCCAAAATATTTTACTTCCAGGCAAAAGTTGTTTGCTCCCTTCATTTTCTTTCTTTCTTTTTTTTTTCATTTTCTTTTTTTTTTTCCCCTCACCCGAAGATATGTTTATTCATTTTAGAGCAGCGGTTCTCACTGTGGCTCGCGACCCCTTTGGGGGTCAAACGACCCTTTCACAGGGGTCGCCTAAGACATAACAGTAGCAAAATTACAGTTATGAAGTAGCAACGAAAATAATTTTATGGTTGGGGGTCACCACAACATGAGGAACTGTATTAAAGGGTCGCGGCATTAGGAAGATTGAGAACCACTGTTCTAGAGAGAGGGGAAGGCAGGGGCAGAGAGAGAGAGAGAAACATCTATGTGAGAAAGAAGCATCAATCAGTTGCCTTCCGTACACACCCTGGCCTGGGATTGAACCCACAGCCTAGATATGTGCCCTGACTAAGAATTGAGCATGCAACCTTTTGGTGTGCGGGACTGTGCTCCAAACAACTGAACCACCCGGCCAGGGTTGCTCCTTTCATTTTTCAGTAGTTCATTTATTTCTAAGAAATATTTTCTAAGTCCTAGGTAGTAATAGTTATTATCTGTTGTTTATTATTAAGAAGTTACTCTTTGCTAGGCAACATGCTTTATAAGAAATTTATTAAAATAGAAAAAATATGAAAAGATGCTGACATTCTTGTTGGAAAATGATTTTTGATTTTGCCTTTTTATAGAAAGAGTCAACATCCTACTCTAAACTTTAATATTCTGATTCATAACAGCAATTTTAGTTCTAGAGTAGACTCTTAGAAATTAGGGTTATTGGACTCATTTAATGTTATCCTAATATAAGAACAAAACTCTTAATGAAAGCAGATATTTATATTAGAAAATACTTATATTAGAAAATAAGATTTGTTTGAGAATCACAGTAATATGCAACATGAATCTACTATTAAATTTCTGTTCACAGATTTTTCTTGTTAATCTAGCACTGTAGATATGCCTTATTTTTATTTAAAACTAAACAAGTCAATGATATGACACAGTAATTTAATATCTCCCTTAATTGTGTTCTATATGTACACAGTAAAGAAAATATTTAATTTATACTATACATTTAAGGAATAATATATTTTCAAAACTAATAGCTATGTAATGAGAGATGAAAAAGAAATGCATCTTTTAACAGGAAAGCATAACAGCAGTTTTAAGGGAACACACTTAAAATTGGACCTCTGGCCAGGTGGGTCAGTTGGTTGGAGCATCATTCCATACATCAAAAGTTTGAGGGTTCGATTCCAGTCAGGGCACATACCTAGGTTGCTGGTTCATTCCCCAGCCGGGTTGTATACGGGAGGCAATCAATTGATATTTCTCTTTTTCACATTGATGTTTCTCTGGTGCTCTCTCCGTGCCCCCCTTCTCCTCGCTCTTAAAAATCAATAAGTATATAGTCGGGTGAGGATTTAAAAAAATTATTGTAGTAACAGCACAAAATCAAGGAATTCATTGATTTACCACTAATATCACTACATGCTTTTAAGTGAGGGGACCCATGGGACAGAGCTGTGGTGGGCTTCACAGGATCATACTTGTCACTTCTCTCCTTTTTTCTATTGCTTCAAAAAAATTGAACTGAAAGTGAAGTGAGATGCACTCTGTTCTTGTTCATCAGAAGCAATCTGTGTACATCTATGGAATGTGTTATAAATGAAAAATCACTAGGCCTAGCAGTTAAGAAATGTATTTTTATCTTCACTTTTCCACTAACTTCCAGTTTCTCCCACTATAGAAATAAAAGATCACACAAGAGTATATGATGTTCCACAAAAAACTATATGAGATACAAAGTTTAGCTGAGAAGATACACATATCTTATATTGTCTGTAGTGTTGGTCTTTAAAAGAAGAAAGAAATAGCATCAGGGATGTTTAGGCATAGGGGACCCAACTGTTCTATGCAATCATAACAATACCAAAATACTTTGCCTTCATATATGACTTCCGACGTAGCCACTTTCCTCCTTGCTCTAGGGAATTGACGGGCACCAACCCAACCCGGAGTACAGGGACTGGAGAGCCCAGAGAAGCCTTTTACCACTGTGGTTCATTTTCCTCTGGAAGACCTTAGGGCAGCTGATGTTTTAGGCCAGTTGAAAGGATGGTTCTGATTCTGTCTAGGGCCACCTAGTACACCCCTGAGTAAACTGAATGCCTGAATCGGATCTGGAATTCACCGTGGCTTGAGTTTCCTGAGGACTCTATTTCTTCTCCAAACTCTTCTCCCCAGGCTCTTCAGACTGATATGGACAGGGATCCAAAAGGCAGTAGAAGAGAAGTTGTTTTCTCTTTTAGCTTTTGACACTTTGGTTGATATTATAATTCAAAAAAGACCTTTATCAATGCTTATTGCCTATTTTATTATTTTACAACGTGTACTAGAAAGTGTCAGAATGCTTGTAATTTGACTTAGAGCTATCACAACCAGTTCTGTGGCCTTAAAAGGCAAGCCATTAAGTTCTCTGGTCCTAGATTTCTCTATCAGTTAGCTGAACTAATACCTGTCTTGTGAATTCCTATGAGGATCAAATGAAAAGATATATACAGCAGCCCCTTATACTTATAAAACTCTTCACAGCTATATGTTATATAATTTATTGACTGAAATAAATTTCACCTTTAGAGAGAGGGAAATGTTGGTTATTATTCTCTCACTATTGTTACATTTGTGTTTTAGATGCTTATTACCCTTCTGATTCTGATTTTATTACCCACTGTCATTATGTTCTATAGTTAAACTGTGATGACCAATGATAACAGAAATTCAGATTAGGGGGAGGTCAGTGGGTTGGAATTATCTGAGGAGTAGATGGAGAAGATGGACTGAAGTGGGTGTGGCAGGGTGGGTGGGATTTGGATAGAAGGATGAACTGGAATTAGATTGTGGGAACAATAGGGAGAGGGTTTGGAGATCAAGGTGAGAGAAGCACTGAGGCAGGCGTGTGTGTGTGTGTGTGTGTGTGTGTGTGTGTGTGTGTGTGTGTTAGAGGGGACAGGGACAGAGACAGAGAAAATATTAGCCTGGCTAGAAAGTGTCTATAGAAAATGAACTTGTATAGGTAAGCTGCTTCTAGACTGTCAAAATTCTTAGCTCTGTAGAAGTGTTGGATTTACTGTAATAGTGAGCTCTTACAGGTCTGGAGCAGACTAGAAGACATGGTTTTGAGATCTTCCAGAAGTTTCTGACTCACTGTATCATGACCTACCTGCCATGTCCAGTGGATGTCTAACTTAACGGCCTCCCCCAGCACACATACCCACCTATAAAACCCAGACGCTCAGGCCAAAAATGTAGTCTCGTTCTTGACTGATTTGCTTGTTTTGTATTTCTCACACCCCATATCCAGTCTAACAGTAAGTTTTGTCAAATCTACTTCCAAGACCTAAAACAGTGGAAAGTGATTAGAAAGGGAAGGAAGCCCTGGATAAATGTTAATTGTCTTCTTTAAAAGTATATGTTTCTAGGAACTTAGGTTTGGACTAATTCTTTTTTTCTCTCCTAAGATAAAGTTCAAAGACTTCTTTTATTTAAAATTTTAATTTGCCAAAGTATGAACTACAAAAGATGCAGTTTTTCATTATACATTTATATTAGTTGAATGAATTCAGAATTAAGTGGGAAATGCTATTCAGCATTTTTCTGTTAGAAGTCTGAGGGTTCGTCTATATTTTAGCATTTCTGGATTCTGAGAAGATAGGCAGAAATGTATATGAAACTTTACTTGTATGTTCTATTGTATTACTTTCACACATAAATCTCTTCTCGATTTTACTTTTTACTCTCCTTCCTAGGTGAATGGAGGCATTGAGAACACGTTAGAGAAGGAGGTGGTGCAGTATGACTTCTACTCTTCTTATTTTGATATATTTGTAAGTATTTTCTATTATATAGTTTATTTCAAATATGATGAAAATAACCAAAAGGCACATTTCCTCTCACTAGACCTTGAATTCTATGTAGTTCTATTTGTTTCCTCCCTTGAACACTATCTTTCCTTTTCCCTCTAGTTACTGGCCCATTCTGTGTTCTCTGTCCCTCTTTCTAAGGAATTGTCTGGTCATCTCAAGGATAATAAAAAGATTAATGAGGGAGACGGGAGGCAGCAGAAGAAGCCATTCTGATTTTGTTGTAGAAAAGCCTTTATTCTTTCAATCCGCTGAAATAGAAGCCATTGACACTAATCACTAAAAGGAAATTTTACCTATTTATATAACAACATCATGAAAATGTATTTTATTTTCTGGCTTGACATAGATTTCATTATATTTCCAATAATCTATGTTTCATTTTACTCATATAATTTGAGGAAAGTTATGTATTGGTAATCTTAGGTAACAGTGAGTTGTAGAATTACAGATGCAATTATCTGTAGATGAGGCATTCATTTTATTCAAATGTATGCTTGCAGTGTCTATAGGACACACTTTGATATGGTTTGATACATCTCCATGGCATCTCTTTTCATAGTGTAAGTAAATCAGATTCTAACACAACACAGGCAACTAAAATTCACAGTGAATTGCCCCAAGTTCATTTTAATCTCTTTATTCACTGTGTTTAGAAACTATGTATGCACAGTGTTTACAAGTAGGACCCTTAAAGTCAGAAAACCTGGGTTTGACTCACAACACTATTACTATTTTTACCTTTGAATAGATTAGGTCTCAGTTTCAGTTTCCTCAGTATTTAAAATGAGATCATCATCATTCTGAAAAGTAAATGAAATAATACATGGAAAGCATGTAGCCCAATGATAGGTATATCCTAGAAGCTCAGAAAAACACCTGCAATCACTGTCATCATCATTATTTTTGGTTGAAAATTTTAATGATTATATTTTCTAATGGTTTTCAAACTACTTTAAAAAGTCTTGTTTTGTTTTTGAAGGGGCCTGCGTAAGTATGTCTGGGGAAAGAAGTGGAATTCCCAATAAGTAGAGATCAGGATTCCTTGTCATCACTCCCTTGCAACCTGGCTAGTTCCATTTTTATCTGTACAGTATGTTAGGGTTCATTCTTATCTGTATAGTATATTAGGGTTCTATACAGTATGTTGAAAAAGTATTTGACTGCTACAGAATATTTGGAAAACCACTAATATAATTTAAACTTCTTATTTTTCCAAATGAAGAAATTGCATTTCATGGTTCAGTGTCTTGACCTGCCCTAGGTCATTGAAGTTGGTGGCAGAACATATTATATCTCAAATCTCTTGATATTTTTCTTTTAAAACTATTGACATATAAACAGCAAAATTGATTTATCTGTTTCTCTATTTTCCTTGCTAAATTTATCTTAAAATAGCCCGAGTCAGGAATTGCCGGGAAGCCAGATTAATCCACTGGCCAGATCTCCATTGGTTGTTTGTACTCCATGCTTAGGGGGTTTTTGGATAAATAGGTAGAGCCCATTAGCTCAGATTGGAAAGACTGTCGTTCAGGGGCTAGGAAATGGGCACAACCTTCAACAAACCTTGGGATCTGGGAGACTTTAAGATAGAGGGGTAAAGACATACTTTTGCCAAGTCCAGAACGCAGAGATAGAGTTTGGATGAATAGAGAAACTAAACAGTTAAGAGATTGTTGGAAAACACATTTTTAATGAAAGCAGCAAATTAAAAACAAATATAACCTGTGAACTTCATTCATGTGAAAGGATCGTAAGTGAGGTTATCTAGTCAATGGCAGCAAAAAAGTTCAGCCTGCAGCCTTTTAGCAGTTCTTTTGGCAGACTCCTGCCCTGAGCCTCAAGAAGTCAGCCTGACTTCTCCCAACTCAAAATAAGCCTATTGTTCAAGTGAAATTGGTAAAATTTTATTCTATATTTATTTCTTAGTAGATGAGAGTTACTATGACAGCAGTAGTATAGTGGTTAAGAGCCTGGTCCTTGCAGTCAGGCTACCTGGCTTCCTCACTAAGGAGTTGTGTGGTTTTGGACAATTTTTCTGTTCATCTTATCTGTATAATATGATTAATGATAGTAGTTGACTCATGTGGTTGTGATGGGGATTACATGGGATAATAATGCACATAAAGGGTTTCACAAAAGTCCCAGAACCATCCTAAATAGATAGTAGCTACTGGGATAGGCTGAACTCTTCCAACACCCCAGTAACCCAGAGCTTGACAGTGGACTTGACTAAAACTCTTCTGTCTTCCAAAAGTGATCATTTGTACCTGAAGTGGAATCAGAAATATATGTGGACTCAGATAGAAAGGAAAAACAAACATTTAATTATATGTTCTTTTGTGGAGAACGGGAAGTTGATTTGAATCCTTGTTTGGGTGGTATTACATAAATTCTAGAGCAGGGATCTCAAATGCTATCGATAGACCAATGCTAGTCTGTGATAGTCTTCAGCTAAATCAGGGTAATGAAGGCACTTTGTGTGTTCTTCATAAAACTATATTACTTTTCTAAATCTTATCTTGTTTTTTCTTTTTTTAATATAGCTTTTGGCAGTCTTTCGGTTCAAAGTGTTAATACTTGCCTATGCTGTGTGCAGACTGCGCCATTGGTGGGCAATAGCAGTGAGTATACCTGAGGAATGGTTCTCCTCCAGTGCTGGTGGCCAGGGCCTGCTCGCAACAGGGCTGAGCTGGGAGAAGAAGCGGTTTTCATCTAGGTTGAATTCTACTAGCTTTTCTCGAGTCCCCTTTCCTCCCCATTTCAACAGGTTTAACACTCCAGGGTTTCTTTCCAATTATAATGACTAATTAGCTTTGTCTGTATGGATCCTGAACCAAATGAGAAATCCGGAGGCCCAACAGGATCATTGGCTAAGTACCAATCCACTCGCCATTTTATTTATTTATTTATTGATTGATTGATTGATTTTCGAGAGAGAGGAAGGGAGAAGGAGAGAGAGATAGAAACATCAATGAAAGAGAATATCGATTGGCTGTCTCCTGCATGCCTCCCACTGGGGTTCAGGCCCACAGCCTAGGCCTGTGCCTTGACCAGGAATCGAATTGGAGACCTCTTGGTGCGTGGGTCGACGCTCAACCACTGAGCCGCACCGGCTGGGCACCACCCTTCTTTTTACAGTGAGAGATACAACCCACCATTTTACAATGAGAGATAAGTCAGCGTCTCTATCACAAAGATATTTAGAAAATTTCCTGTTGGTTGAAACTGCTTGGTGAGTTTTCATGACTTGCTCTCTGCTTATTTTGGTAATTGCCTTCCATCCTGTTTTATTCTCCCTTAATCTTAAAGGGAAAAGTTCTCATGCTCCTTTGTATTGTTGCCTTTAGGCTTCTTTTTTTATTATTATTATTGTTGAAAGTATTACAGATTTCCCCCTTTTGTCCCCATTGACCCCCTCCTCCTCTTTCCCATTCCCCTCCTGCTTTCCCCAACCTAATGTCTGTGTCCATTGGTTGTACATATATGCATTATGTATATAAGTTCTTTGGTTTATCTCCTGCCACCCCTCCCACCCCACATCCCTCTGAGGTTTGTTAGTCTGTTCCCTACTTCCATGACCCTGGATCTATTTTGGTCGACAGTTTATTTTGTTCATGATGTTCCATAAATAAGTGAGATAATGTGATACTTGTCTTTCTCTGACTGGCTTACTTCGCTCAGCATAATACTCTCCAGGTAACTCTATGTCATGTGGATAAAACATGTGGTACATTTGTGCAATGGAATATTATGCCTTTAGGCTTCTTCAAGGCGGTGGCTTTTTTACTCCTTTCTGTTTCCTTGTATCTAGTATAGAGCTTTGGCACATACTATTCACTCTCAAGAAATATTTATTATCTGAAAGAAGAATTATAAGCAATTCTGCCTGAATTATTTTTGCCATTTCCACAGATATCTGAACACTCACATTTTTGAGAGCTCTAATATGACAGGTATATGAAAGGAGGGTAATGCTGCTTAGCAATAACCTGCAGCCCTGCTTTTGGAGTGTGAGACCTTGGTCTGTGTGTGGGCTGGCACGGGCTTGTCCAGCACTCCTAAGATAGAGTCCACCAGGGGCCACCTCTGCCTGGGCCATCTCTTCTGAGCATCCATAGAATCATCAGATCATCCATTGAACTCCACGCTCGTGATTCATGGATATGGGCTGACAGTTTTAGCCTGACTTGACTCCCTGTCTTGAATACCAAATAGCTTTTGCCAATACCAAATAGCCGTGATGATTGTCCCTTCCCAATTTTCTACAGTAGTCCCTATATTTGAGTCTCTGTAACATGCACTAGTATTTGTCAATCCATCTGTCTTGATGTTTTTGTTTGTTTGTTTTTTCATAAAAGTAGTTGACACTGAGCATTTTAATAAAGTATCTAATTGTAAATTATCAAAAGGACAGGTCAGATTTAGCACATTCATTTTATTGTTTCTGATTTTTATTTTTATTAACATTTGTAGAGAGGGCCCACGCTGCTGGAAGAAGTCAGCTGTACCTAAAAAGCACTTAGTTCAGCCTGTAAAGTTAATTAGTACCAGAATGTAAAATGCTTCCTCTCCCAAGTAGCTCACTCTGGCTGGTGTGTGTGTGCATGTGAGCTAGTTGTGTTTTGCTAATATTTACTGACTGTGTCTTTGTTAATACTTACTAAGCATGACACCTGTTGTCCCCTGACCTACATTCTGTCAGCCAAGGCTACTGTTTGGCATTCACTTTGGTCAGGGTTCATATTTCTACAAACCTCAGTTGGAGGATGAAATGACAAGGGACAGGTCCTGTGGGATAATCCCAACCCCTATGGGAAGCCCTGCCTCTGTATTTCACTGTCCTTTTTTCTATTGTGATAGTGTCTTTGGATAAAATTTAGTTTCCCAACACACCAGCTTGCTAAAATGTAGGAGAAAGGAAGCCATAAGAGCCAATCAGAGATGGTGTGCCACATAGAAGTCTACTTTGCCGCAGTCTGGGTCTAGGGAATAGAGACAGAGTGATGTGGGAAGGAGCCAGGCTGGGCATAGCTTCTCAGGCATTATGTGCTTCTGGCTCAGGTGGGCCTCTTGTGTGAGGAAGGTGCCTCTACAATGTCCAGTGTCTAATTTGAATGATGTCAAATTATGTGTCTTTCAGTTGACAACAGCAGTGACCAGTGCCTTTTTACTAGCAAAAGTGATCCTCTCAAAGGTATGGCCTACCACTTTTTTGAACAATACCATCTATAATAACAAAGCCTCATTTTCCATTGTGAGATCGTGGTAACTGTATTTCCCTCTACTGGTCACATCTGTTCTTCCAGCTTTTCTCTCAAGGGGCTTTTGGTTATGTGCTGCCCATCATTTCATTCATCCTTGCCTGGATTGAGACGTGGTTCCTGGATTTCAAAGTGTTACCTCAAGAGGCAGAAGAAGAAAACAGTAAGTTTCTCCCAAAGTTAGCCTCCTCGGGCTGTCTGGCACTGTGTTGGAAGGAAGAGCTGTAGATGTCATGATTTGAAGGGAGCCGCAGGTGGGTGGAGTTGGGCAGATCATGGCGTGTCCGTTTTTAGTGGGTATAGCAGACATCACAGGAAGAGTCAGGCAAGAGGATAGAGACAGAATGTGGCTCTTCTCCAGCTGTTAACTGGGCTTCTTTAGTAGAAGTGTGAATGCTGGTAAAAAAGACATCCAAACAACAAAAATAGCCAACACCTCTTTCTCCTCAGACAGGTTGACCTTTTTTCCCTGTTAATAATAGCACTAGGCATTTTGTGCATCTATACAGAACTGTTGTTTAGGGACAGAGAAATGTGAAACAATGTTAGGTGAACTGAGTCAGCAGTTCTGAAAGTCAGTGAATTCTCCAGATGGCCATCCATGCCGCTGGTGGCTTAGAAGGTGCCATGATTACGACAGTTGAGTGCCTAGAATGTAACTGTTGGTGGCTTAATGATGAAGACAGAGTTCAGAAACAGGAAGAGAGCAAGCCAGGGAAATGCTTAGCCACTTCAGGCTTCCACCATGCTCCTCTGAGTAGCTGTGTGATAGCTAGCACTGTGGAATCGTGAGTCCTGCCGAAGCTGTTGTAATATCCCTGTGTGGCTGTGAGGATCCCTGGATGTTGACTAGGAAGGCCAAATGGCTCATTGAGCTTTATGATTAATTATTGAGCTGGAATTCTTTTCCGACTGATAGCCTTGTGGAAGCCCACACGCTCCATCCGCCCTCTTGGAGGTGACATGATCAGAGCTCAGCGGAGACCCAGACAGATTTAAGACATGCTGTGTTTATGTTCCTTCAATCATCTGGCTCTCTTCGCCCTGCCTAATGAAAAAAAAAAAGTCTGTGTCTTATGTAAATGTAAATATGATTATAACCTCAAGGAACAGCAGAAGGAAAAATAACCCTGGACATGGTTTTCTTTAGGAAAATCTCATTTACAGAGAAGAAATCTGTAACAAAAGAATTATTCAAGAGTATGTTTTAAAACACATCAATAAAACCAGGCTGTATCTATCCTGTGCCTTCTTTTCCTTAATGAAAACATATTGTGGAGAAGGGACAAAGTTAATGGAAGTCATTTTTAAAATTATATATAATGATCAAATTGAACTTTACTGAAAGCAGAACAACTATTAATGTGACTGAGGCCTGAATATGTATATAATTAAACCAAATTCAAAATAAGTAATAAAAGCACAACACACAATTAATGAAAAACTTTACAATAGCATTTATTTTCACTGTCTGTAGCATATTTTACACACAAAGCTGGTATCTGCTATTTGGCCTGGTGATTCCTCTGACATTTTCTCATTGTTAACTCACATTCAGTCAAAAGAACTCATTGTTGATGGCCTCTCCCGTCACGTGTTAGTGTTCCTGAGCTATCCACATCATGCTTCCTTTTCTTCTCTTTTGTTTTTTTGTTTTTGTTTTTTATCCTCACTCGAGGACATTTTTGCATTTATCTTCAGATAGAGAAGGGTAGAGAGAGAGAGAGAGAGAAACATCAGTGTGAGAGAGACACATTGAGTGGTTGCCACCCACACAACCCCAACCGGGGCCGGGGACAAACTGCAACCGAGGTACGTGCCCTTAGCGGGAACCGAACCTGGGACTCTCTGGTCCTCGGACCGACGCTCTAACCACTGAGCAAAACCGGCCAGCGCTCTTGTTTTTTTAATACTCTTATTTTATGAAGACCTTTTTACTAGATAGATATTTCTTCACTACCTTAATTACTCTAATTACTCTTTATATATTTATAAACATCTGTTCATTTATTATGTTTTGCGTCTGGCAATTCTCCAACCGAATGCAGACTATAGACCATTTATACGAGGTGACCAGGTTCTCTGCTTTGCTTTGTGTTGTGGTTCTGATGCTATTGTTGGTTTCTGTAGGGAGGAACGTCATCTCAATGGAAGATGCTGTAAATACTGAGTCAAAGAATCACATGAGTAATATGCAGCAGTTTCTAAAGCTAGTTGAAATCTACTTACAGTACAGGTTCATAGTTTATTAATAAAATTTGTTTTTTGGTTGAAAGATTTTCAAAGTACCTCTTTTGGCTGAGAGGGGTTTTGTTTGTGTGTTTTTTAATGTAATATTAATATCATTTTAGTGTGGTGAACCTTGCCAGGAAGCTACCAGACCAGTGACATCATTCCCAGCATCTGAATTTCTTCTCTTCCAGGACTGCTGATAGTTCAGGATGCTTCGGAGAGGGCAGCACTTATACCTGGTGGTCTTTCTGATGGTCAGTTTTATTCTCCTCCTGAATCTGAAGCAGGTAAAAATTTTAATTATCATTTGTGTTTTTGTCCATTATCAAATGCTCAGCTCTCTCTCTGATCTCTCTCTCTCTCTCTGATCTCTCCCCCTCTCTCCCTCTCTCTCTCTCCCTCTCTCCCTCTCTCCCTCTCTCTCTCTCCTTCTCTCCCTCTCTCCCTCTCTCTCTCTCCTTCTCTCCCTCTATTTCTCAAAACACTTAGCAAACATTTAACATACCAAGCATTTCAGATATGAGAATAATTAAGACATGGTCTTGATATGTGATCAGTGGTGAGACGGAGATATAAAAGTAAATGTAATAGAGTGCCAGAGACACTGTGGCTTGTAGCTTGCATCTTATAAGACAGGCAGGCAAAGACAAGGGTTTTGATGCTGTCTTTATTACCTGTCATTCCCTAAACTGACCCTCCTTCATGATCTCCCATGTCTTAAGAATGGAAGCACTGTCTACCCAGTTTCCCAAGTTAGAAACCAGAGCCTCACTGGGGACTCTGCCCCTTTCTTGGCTCACATTCGTCTTCATTAACTGAGCCGTTTTGATCCTCTTTATTTCTGCCTCCTTTATCTCAAATTGTACCACATACTTTCTTTTTTACTCAATTTATTGGGGTGACACTGGTTAATAAAATTGTACAGGTTTCAGGTGCACAGTTCTACAACGCAACATCTGTACAGTGTATTGTACGTTCAGTACTCCAAGTCAGGTCTCCATCCATCACCATTTATCCTCCCTGGACCCTCCTTTACCTCCCTTCACACTCCTCCCCACAGCAGTCACTGTTGTGTATGTTCATGAGTTCTTTCTCTTTTTTTCTATTTTGCTCAATCCTTCTACCCCCCCACCACCCAGCCCCCAACCCTCCCTGACAGCTGTCAGCCTGCTATCTATAAGTCTGTATTTATTTTGCGTGTTACTTCATTTTGTTCATTAGATTCCACATATGAGTGAAATCGTATGTGTACCACTTAATTTCATCTTGAACTTCAGTTCAGCATTTCTTGCTTCAGTTTCTGCAACAGCCTCCCTGCCTTAGTTGCCTTCTCACAAGCAGCCACCAGAGTGCAGTGTTAAAACTAACTATTGCATTGTTCTAAGTGTTTTTCATAACCACTCTGATGTAAAAGTCTCTTTCTCCCATTTTAGATATAAGCATATTGAGGCTCAGAGAGGTAAAGTAATTTGTCCCACATCATACAAAGAATAAGGGGTGGAGCTAGGATTTGAACCCTGACTCTAGTGCAAGAGTCTAGGCTCATAGCTAATAAATATACAGCCTTTTAATATTAATGAAAATTAAAAATTGATCACATTATTGCTGTGGCCAAAAGCCTTCAGTGACATCAAGGATTAAGAAAGTCATGAATCCTTAGCCTGGCAGAACGTTCTGCACTTCTCTGACCACCCTTACCCAGTTGTCCAGCCTCTCTACCTGTTACTTCCCCTGTGTTCTGTTCTTAGTTTTTCTGAAAATTCTGTGTGCCAAAACCCCTCAAGTCATCGTGCATCTTACTTTTTTCTATTCTTCACATTATATCTCTGCAATCCTAGTCTCCACGCATGTGTTCAGAAGGTTCTCCCCACCCCTACCCACCTCTGGCTCCTGGCAGTGTGGGTAGTGCGTCCTTGTCCTTTGCCTGTTCTTTGGCACCTGTCCCATAAGTCAGTGTTGTCTGAACTGAGTTCAGCAGTGACTTGGCCTGTTCCTATCACTGAGCTATAAACTTGAGATAGAGACTGTATATTTCACTCCCAGCATTACGCTTAGTAAATATTTTTAACACACACACACACACACACACGTGCAACATAGTAAAACAGACTCCAGGCAGAGAGCCATGTGAAGATCAAAGGCATAGCAATGAGGCAGCATATTACGGGAACTTGAAGTAACTTGATGTTCTGGACTACTGGTATTGGCTCTAAAATCAGCATAAAACATGAAAGCGTAGAGTCAGATTATATAAATATGAATTAGAAGAAAAGCTATTTTTCAGCCAGCAGAAACTATTAGAATAAGTATTAAACTTTTCATTACCTCGTTATAAGGATTATTTCATTGAGATTTTTGCATGTCATAGGATTCATTCCTTTAAAAAATAAGAATTTGGCACTGTAGTTCATGCTTTTGTATAGCTTTTATTTTTCTAAGACTAATACAGTTTCTGAACACTAATTTATTTTCTTGATTGGAAATTCAGAACAGTGGGACAATAACATGAGGAATACCTCTCAGGAATTCAACAATCCATTGGCTTCCTGCTTGTAACTTTTACCACCACCTAGTGGTAGTTGGAAATATTACCACTTCATTGGTTTATGATGCTAAACAAGAACAACAAATACTTTGTGTTCCGCTGGGGAGCTGCTTTGTGTAAGACAAAATGCAGATTAGTAGTGGCCAGAGAAGGAGTGTTCAGAATGGCTTAGTTTATTGTATTATATTGTATATTACGTTGTATTATTTTCATTGTCTGAATGTTTAATTTAAGAAAGAATTAACATTAAAAACTATTATTGGAATTATTGTGCCTAGAAGGCTCTACTATAAAGTTTTCTTATTAGGCCAATGGCTAAATATTAAACAGTGTTTCAGCAGCAGAAGTTACAAGCTTCTGTTGTCCCAATACAACTCTCACTGGCCCCTAGAGGTAAGAGGGCATCTGGGGCCTACCTTGCCTTTTCTTGTCTTTCTTTCTTTAGCACATAGTACAGTGCCTGGCACGTAGTAAACTTAAACTGTTGGAGGAATAAATGAAAATAAGAGAGAAAGTTGGAGGCACCTAAAATTGAAATGTTAGCATTTTCCTTGTAAAGGAATGACTTGAATTTTAGTATCGCAGAGATTAGGAAAATTAGAATAGTTTAGTAGATGTACTTTTCAAGATATAAAGGTGGCTTGTTTGCAGGTTTGCTTTTGGTCTAGCCATTTGATGCTTACCTGTGTATTAAATGGAAAGAATTAGGAGGCACTGTCCTGTCTCAGACGATGGGGTTGAAGTTGTTATATGTGGTTACACAGCTTAAATGAAGCAGTAGTAATGCTGGGGAAAAGGTAATTCATCACCTCCTAAATCATTGAAAGGCTAGCTTAAAATGAAAACCAGCTCAATTGCATAATACAGGGTAGGACAAAAGTAGGTTTACAGTTGTTCATATGGAAAAAATCCAATAATTAATCAATAATAATATAAGAAACTGTGGCCCTGGCCAGTTTTGCTCAGTGGTTAGAACGTCGGCCCACAGACCAAAGAGTCGCGTGTTTGATTCTGGTCAAGGGCATGTACCTTAGTTTTGGTTCGGTCCCCCACCCCGGTCAGGGTCGTTCGGGAGGCAACCAGTAGATGTGTCTGTCTCACGTCAATGGTCAATGTCTCTCTCTCTCTCTCCTTCCCTCCCTCCCTTCCTCTCTCTGTCCCTCCTTCCCTCCTACTCTATCTGTAGATAAGTGGAAAAATATCCTCAGGTGAGGATTAAAAAAAAAAAAAAAAGAGTAAACTCTGTGTTTCACATACTCATAACTATAAACCTACTTTTGCCCCACCCTGTATAATCTGTGCTGAACAAATGTAGATGAGGGCATTAAAATTTGTAACTAAAAGTAACCATACATTTTGGTTTGGCTTACTCCTGTGGCCCCATGTAATCATTATTAGAACTCCTTTTATCCTTCAGCATGTTTTTGTTTAGATGATCACTTATACAGTCACCCTATGTATATCAGTAGATTTGAAACATAGTTTTTTCACTTTTTTATTAAAAATTTGGAAAGTATTGAAAAACCATAGTTGACGATACTAGGTAACATTCATTAAAAAACAAACAAACAAAAAAAAACAGCATTAAGAGGTATAATTTACATACCATAAACTTCATCCATTTAAAATGTGCAATTGCATGATTATTAGCAAATTATAGTTTTTCAACTAACATTACAATTTTAGAGCAATTTTATCATCCTTTAATTGCATTTAATCCCCACTCTTACATCCAGTTCTAGATAAACCACTGATCTCTTTTCTATCTTGAAAATTTGCCCTTTTTGGACAACTAACATAAATGTAATTATACAATATGTAATTTTTTGCATCTGGCTTTTACTTAGCATAATGTTTTTGAGGGTTATCATGTTATAACATGTGTGAGTAATTTGTTCCTTTATATGGCTGAATGCTATTCCATTTTGTGGATATACAGAATTTTGTTTTTAAAAGTTGATGGACATTTGGATTGTTTTCAGTGTTCAGCTATTATTAGTAATCCTGCTGTGAACATTAATGTACATGTCTTTGTGGGAATATATCTGGTGTTTTTTTTTCTTAGATTTCTAGGAAAGGATTTTCTGAGTTGCGTGGCAAGTTTCTGTTTAACTTTTTAAGTAATTTCAAACTGTTTTCCAAAATTGTTATACCATTTTACTTTCCCTCCAGCAGTGTGTAAGAGTTTGTTTTCCTCATACTCACCAATACTTGTGATTGGCTCTTTTTTATTAGAGCCACTCTAGCAGGTGTCAAGTAGGATCTCCTTGTGCTTCTTATTTGCATATCCTTAATGACTAATAACATTGAGAACCTTTCATGTGCTTATTAATTATCACATATCTTCTTTGGAGAAATGTCTATTTTAAGTCTCTTATCATTTTTTAAGTTACATAGTTTGTCTTCTTATTGAGTTGAAAGAGTTCTTTGTGCATTCTAGATAAAGGTGCTTTATTGGGCCCTAGACAGCACTGCTCAGTGGTTAGAGTGTTGACCCATGCACCAAAGGGTTGTGGATTCGATTCCTGGTCAAGGGCATATATCTGGGTTGCAGGTTCGATTCCTCGCATTGGTCAGTGTGAGTGAGGAAAGCAACTAATTGATGTGTCTCTCTCACATCAGTGTTTCTCTCTTTCTCTCTCCCCACCTTCCTCCCTTCCTTCCACTCCCTCTCTAAAAATGGAAAAATATATCCTCAGGTGAGGATTAACAACAACAATAAAAGGTCCTTTAACTGATACATGATTTGCAAATATTTTCTTCCATCTGTAGTCTTTTCATTTTCTTCATGGAGTCATTTGAAGCATAACTTTTTAATTTTGATGAAGTTTAGTTTGTTAAAATTTATTCTTTTATGGATAATTTGTTTTGGGTCGTGTCTAACTCTGCCCTACCCCTATGTCATGAAGATTTTCTCTGTTGTTTTCTTCTAGAAGATTTTATAGTTTTAGCTCTTTCAATTTAAGTTTATGGATCATTATGAACTATTTTTGTGTGTATGGAGATAAGGAACTAAATTCATTCTATTGCCTTTGGTTATTCAGTTGTCATAATACCACTTTTTGAAAAGACTAACCTTTCCCCATTAAATTGACTCAGCATGTTTGTCAAGAACCAAGTGAACATAAATATAAGTAAGGATTTATTTCTGGACTCAATTCTCTTCCATTGACCTGTATGTTCACTTTGCTCACTTTGCACTAGTACCACACTGGCTCCATTACTGTAATGTTATCTTTATGTCAGTTTGAAATCAGATACTACAAGGCCTTGCTTGAAAGGCCTAACCTACTGTCCCCAGAAACTTCAATTTTGTATGTAACAAACCCTTTCATACCCTCTCTGTGCCTGTGGCCTCATCAGCTTAAACCTCCAACTCAGATTTTGGGTGACTCCCCCCCCCCCCCACGACCACACACTGTTTATGCAGGGTAACCACTACAGTCTTCCAACTTTATTTTTCAAAATTATTTAGGCTATTCTAGGTCTTTTGTGTTTTCATGTAAATTTTAGGATGTTTGTTAATTTTTGCCCCAAAAGCCTGTTGCATTGAATTAATTGGTAGACCAATTTGGGAAGAACTGCCATCATGAAAATATTGAATCATCTAATCCCTGTCTATATTTATTTAATCTTCCATTTTTCTTTGCATTGTTTTATAGTTTTCTACATACAGGTTTTGTTCTTTTATTAAATTAATTCCTAAGTATTTTATTCTTTTATGTCCTATTTTGAATGTAAATATTTTCTTACTTTCATTTTCAAATTGTCCATTGCTAGTATATAGAAATACAGTTGGTATTTTGAATATTGAACTTGTATCTTGTGCCCTTGCTAAGCCTGTTTATTAGTTCTAGTTTTGTTTTGTTTTGTGTATATGGATTCTATGGAATTTTCTATATATAGGATCATGTGATCTGTGGATAAAGACTGTTTTACTTTTTGTTTTTCAATCAGTTGAATGTCTTTAATTTTGTTTTTTTCTCGTTGCACTGTCTGGAACCTCCAATTCAATGTTGAATAGAAGTGGCAAGAGTAGACATCCTTGTCTTGTTCCTGGTGTCAGTCTTTCAACATTAAGTATGTGATAGCTATGGGTTCTCACAGACGCCCTTTATTAGGTTGAAGAAATTCTATTTTATTCCTAGTATGTTGAAACTTTTTATAATGAATGAGCAGTAGATTTTTCAAATGCTTTTCATGCATCTGTTGAGAGGATCATGTGGTTTTTGTCCTGTATTCAATTAATATGGTGTATTACATTAATTGATTTTTGGATGTTAAATCAACTGTTTACATCTGGGATAAGTCCCACTCTGTCATGTTGTATGTTTGTGGATTTGATTTGCTAAATATTTTTTGGGGTTTTGTACTTATGCTCATTACTTTTGTACAAATTGGTCTGTAGTTTTCTTATTATATTTTTGGCTTTGATAGCAGAATAATGGTGGCCTCATATAACACATTGGGAGGTGTTCCCAACTTGTTTTCTGAATTAATCCTTCTTGTGAAGGATCAACATTATTCCATCTTTAAATGTTTGATAGCTTCTCCAATGAAACCATCTAGTTCAGAAATTTTCTTAGTGGGAAAATTTTCAATTATGAATTAAATTTCTTGTTATATATAGGTCTATTCAGATTATTTATTTATTCTTGAGTTCATTTGGTTAATTTGTGTCTTTCTAAGAATTCATCCATTTTGTCTAAATTAGCTAGTTTGTTGACATAAATTATTTATGATATTCCATTTAATCCTTTTTAATTTCCATAGGGTTGGTAGTAATGTTTTTTTTCTTGATTTTGGTAGTGTGTGTTTTCTCTCATTTCTTCTTAGTAGTTCTAGCTTGAGGTTTGTCAAATTTGTTGATATTTTCCAAAGAAATGACTTGTTTTTCTGGATTTTTCTATCTTGTTTTTCATTTTAATTACTTTCATTCCAATTTTTATTATTTCATTTATTCTGCTTGGGTTGAGTTTAGCTTGCTCTTCTTTTTCAGAATTGATTTTAAATCTTTCTCTTTTTTTCTCACACAGGCATTTAGCACCATAAATTACCTCCAAGGACTATAGCAACCATTTTATAAATTTTGATTTATTGTGTTTCATGCATTCTGTGGTTTTCATCTGGTTGCCTATGAAATACAGTGTACCAACTCTTTGTATATATCCTAATCAGTATTTGTTTAGCTTATTAAATATATAGATGAACAACGAATTTGAGGAGTTTAGGGCATAATTTCTTCAAATGTTTTTCCTGATTCTTTTTCCCCTCCTCTTTATCAGGCAGTCTCATTACATGTATGTTGGTATGCTTGAAGTTATCTCGTAGGTCTGTCAACTCTGTGCAGTTTTTCTTCAGTTTTTTCCTCTTTGTTATTCGGATTGGATAACTTCTATTCCTCTATCATCAAGTTTACAGATTCTGTCTTTTGCCATCTGGAATATTCTCTCAACACCCACCTCTAGTGAATACTTCAGTTATTATACTTTTCTACTTCACATTTTTTTATCTAATTATTTTGTAATTTCTGTCTCCTTGATAATCTCTATTTGTTGATTTGTAGTTGTGTTCATTTGTGCTTTCCCTTAATTCTTTAAATATGATTTTCTATACTTTTTTGATTATGTATATCCATAAGTTCACATTTCTAAATATAAATATTATATTTACAATACTTGCTTTGAAGTCATGGTCTGCTAAATAAAATATCTGGACACACTCAGAGATAGTTTGTATTGAGGTAGTGTTTGTTGTTTTTTCTCCTGAGAATAATCACACTTTTCTGATTCTTTTCTGTCTTATAATTTTTGTTGAAGAATATGTTGTGTCAAGTCTAGATTCTGATTTCCCCCCAAAACGTTATTAATGTCTGTTTGCTTAGAAAACTGCCCGGGCTAAATCTGTGAAATTATATTCCCTGTGGTGTGTGGCTGCTGATGTGTCTCCTTGATTTTTTATTTTCTTTTTAATGCTTTTATTTTTAAGCAGAGCTTCATAGGTTCACCCCTTTGTCTACATAGCTTACTAATAGCCGATGACTGGGCAGAGATTGTGCTCAAGCACCTTGATTAAGTCTCCCATCTGCCAATTGGATATGTATATATGTATTGAGTAGCACATTCAAATTTCAGTCTATTTCAAGTCATCCCCAGCTTGAACTTTCTTCTAAGTTTTTTCATGTCTCTTCTGCATATGCTCATAGCCTCAGGGCCGACCAGGAGTGTTTGGTTAGCTTGGGCTCTTTTGGGACTCCACTAAACATGCACACAACTTATTGCAGCCATGACCACAAATTCACACCAGCAGAGCCTCTGGCCCTTCCTGCTCACACACAACTGATTTTGTCAGTTCACCGTTGCGTCACTCCCACCCCAAATTAAGTGAGCTCCCTTTAACTGCATCATTTTGCTGTTAGTCCTCATCATCTGCCCTACCCTGGAAGAATCTTCATGCCCATCAAGCTTGATGTTGGGAGGTGAAGGATTGGGAGCAGCTCCAGGCAAGACTACCACTGTTGTTCCCAGAATTCTGCAGTTTTTCAAGCATCAACACTTCTTAGATTTTTGTATGCCTTTCGTCATTTTCCAAGTGCTGACATAGTCTTGTTTTTTATAGTTGTTTTCAAGGAGATTTATTGATCTCACTGGACTATAACCAGAAGGCCTTTCTAGCATTCACTTTTAAATTATGAAAAGCATAAATATTATCATTTTAATTAAAAGTTTGTCTTTAATGCAGCTGTAAGAATGAAAGATCTCTTATCCTTTGAGACGACATGGAGGGACCTGAAGAGTATTATGCTAAGCAAAATAAGCCAGTCAAAGACAAATATTACTTATTTGTGGAATATAATGAAAAAAATAGGCTGATGAACAAAACAGACACATAGACATAGAAGTAGGGATCAGACTGACAAATTTCAGAGGCGGGGATGAGGGGGGAAGAGATAAACCAAAGAACTTATATGCATATCTGCATAACCAATGGACATAGACAACAATACTGTGAAGGGAGGGGGCAGGATTGGGAGGAAGGTGCCAATGGGGGAAAAAGGAGAAACATCTATAACAAAAATTAATTAATTAAAATAATTAATTAATTAATTTTTAAAAATTAAAAAAATAAAAATTTGTCTTTAGCCCTGGCCAGTTGCTCAGTGGTTAGAGCATTGGCCCTTGGACCAAAGGGTCACGGGTTTGATTCCCAGTCAGGGGCACATGCCTGGGTTGCAGGTGTGATCCCTGACCCCCACCAGGGCTGTGCAGGAGGCAACCAATTGATTTCTCTCTCTCACATTGATGTTTCTCTCTTCTTCCCTCTCTTCCAAGCTATCTAAAAATTAATGGAAAAATATCCTTGGATGAGGATTAACAAAACAAAAAAAGTTTGTCTTTATAAGATTCCCAAATAATTCTAAGACATGTCAGCTTGTGGCTCCAGTGCTGTTAGCCTGACAGGTGGAAAGTGAGCCCAGAAATAGGAAGTTGGTGTGACCATCTTCCTCGGACTCCTTTCAGAGTGAGAAGAAGGCAGTTAAACCACCCCAGTGTCTGTATGCTTTATCGCAGTTTAATAGGCTGGAAAGTGAAGCCGTTATCTATTTATTTTGTCACAAACTGAACCTTCATTATGTGACATTTGTGAAGGTAAGATGTGGGACACAATCTTTTTTTTTTTTAATTTTTTTTTCTTTATTGATTTTAGAGAGAGAGGAAGGGAAAGGGAGAGAGAGATAGAAACATCTATGAGAAACAACATCGACTGGTCGCCTCCTGCATGCCCCCCACTGGGGATCGGACCCACAACCTGGGCATGTGCCCTGCCCGGGAGTCAAACCAGCAACCTGTCAGTGCATGGGTCGATGCTCAACCACTGAGCCACACCGGCCGGGTGGGACACAATCTTTTCTTAAGATTCTCAGCCTTTCATGCTCCTGTAGCAGATTTATTTTTGGCTGCAATCTAGGCAGCAGTGTGAGGCAGGCTGCTTTTGTGTGTGAATATGTTATTTCCCTAACTGCTACCTTGTCTTCTCACTGCTCCTTTTTTGTTTCTGGTGCCTGATTATGAGAATAATGCATGCTTTTTATAAAAATAGAGAACAAAATAAAAGATTATCTGTTCTTCAAACTATTCAGCAACATCAATGTTGACAGTTTAATTTTTTTCCTACTAGTTTTGTGTTTGTAATTTATGTAGTTGTGGCCATACTGCCTATATTATTTATATCTTGTTTCCAAAATTATATAGTTACCTTAGGTTTATTGTAGAAGCTTTGGGAATCCAGAGCTGTATGTAAGTCACCTGGTGGTTTTCTTCTGGTCTTTCTGATTTGCACACATATATTTAGTGTTTTATTTTTATCAAATATGATTTTACATTTTTCATTATATATTTGCTTTTACATTATAACATGTATTTTTCATGTTATAAACTATATGATTTTAAATGGATGCAAGGTATTTTGTGGAAATGTAATAATTTTTAACTTCTGCTCTCAGATTTAGACTTTTTTTCTACTTTCTAGAGGGAAAAAATCTACATGATATAAAACAAGTACTATTTCCTCAAGGATATAACCTAAGGAAATAATTCAAGAGTGGAATGACTGGGTCAAGTGCACAACTAATGTGTGGCTCACTGGACATTGACCCAGAGCGGTTATAACAGTGGTCACTGGCAACGGCATACGCAAGTGGCCATGTGGCATCACCCTTGGCATTAGGACGTCCTCACTGCTTTCTCACTGGGACAGTGATTTTTTAAAATATGTAAATTAAATTATTTTACCAAAGCTCAGAGTTATTTATTTGCACTTGAAAAACATGTGCAAGCTTGTCAGCACAGAGGAGGAGAGAGGTGATAGCCTGGATAATAATTCTTGGTCTGTATGAATATTTCTAACAGTAGATGAGTGAAATCCATTTTGACAGATTAGTTCAAGTGATAGATCCTATTTTAAAGTTTTCTTCCTACAAGAAATAAAGTGAAACTTTGTTTTACAGTTACAGTTTTATTAGCCTAAATCTCTTGAGGATTAAACATGTATCTCTCATTTAAAATGTTATATGTGTATATTGTAATTTTACAAAAATCATTTGTTACTTTAATGGAAAGCAATTCTTTTTCTCCTTCCCCTTTCTTACCACGTAGGATCTGAAGAAGTGGAAGAAAAGCAAGACAGTGAAAAACCACTTTTAGAGCTATGAGTACTACTTTTGTTTAAGTAAGTCTTTAAAAATGAAACTGTAACAACAAAGTTCTGAAATAGGGAGCATTTCTTCCAACGGATTCAAAGTAAAATTCAAAGAATATGAGTATGAATATGTAGCCAGATTTGCCCTATTTACATGAATTTATCAGTCACATTTTAATTTCTGTAAAATGTCTTAACATTTCCTGTATGGGTATACATTTGTGAAGTATGGAAAATACCTCAAAGTCTCAAATTTGTAAATAAGGATGAATTCATTTTTGTTTACTTAGCCAGAATGTCTCTGTGTCAAATGTTGTTTAATTACAGACCCTAACTTCTGTGTGCTGTGAGGGTGGCAGTCCTATGAGGTGTGGTACTGTTATTGTCCCCATTTACGCTTGAGGCAGGTGAGACTAGGGTGGGTGAGTGACCTGCTCCAGGTGCACAGACAGGGAGTGGCGGAGCCAGGACACAGGCTCTCCTGTCTGGTACCAGTGAATGCTCTGATCCTGCACCAGAATGTCTCTCAAGTTTTTGGAGCTTCTGCGATGAAAGATGCGATCCAGTCATTGAAAGCAGTAGTGCTTGGTGTACCTCAGTGTGGGGCACGTTGTTAAATCCTGTCAGATCTTCAAAGGAGAATATTTCAACCCCAGAAATTCAAAAAGATAAACATCAATTGTAGTAGCAGCAGCTCTAATTATTTACGTACAGCAGGGAAAAGAGAGATCTTAAAAGTCCTTATTGTAAGAAAAAAACAATTTTGTGATTATGTGTGGTGATGGATGTTAAGTAGACTTATGGTGGCAACCATTTTGTAATATATACAAATATTGAATCATTATGTTGTATACCTGAAACTAATATAAAGTTATTTGTCAATTATATCTCAATAAAAGAGTATTAAATTTTTTGTAAAAAAGGGAAAAGTAGTAGACAGATTCGGCATCATTGGGAAGCCAGCATAGATGCGGATGGGCTGGCAGAGGCAGCCAGAGTCCTGGCAGATGGGGGCCCCATGCCTGCATGAGCAGCACCAACACTCTTCAGTCCCTTCTGTGCAGAACAGTGCTTGAGGCAAAGGAGAAATATGGGCATGTGAAGAGCTGATTCTTTTCTAAAATGCTTTAATATAAGTTCTTGTGTGACCACACCCATTGTCCTTTTAGTGTCTATCACTCGGCCTATCTTTGGTACACAGACTGTTGTAAAAACATAAAGTGTAGTGTTTTGCCTTTTAACACAACATCTCAAATATTGTTGTGTTCTCTCTTTTTCTAAGTTTGAAAAACCCTCGTTGAAAATGACCAGAGGACAAGAAGGACTGGAGATGGTGTCTCCTTATAGAAAGTTTGAGGTGGAGACATCCACTGCTAACTTGATTGATTGGCTAATAAAGAATTTATTTATTGTAATACCTCACAGACACTGTATCATATTCACATACATTTAGTAACCTGCCTGTGGCTGGTAAGATAATGTAACGATCCATCCTATACTCAGTGAGACTGAGTCTGATCTATTAATGAATAGTTGCAGAATGGTCTTGTGCCATATTCCTAATCAAGACTTCTTAATATGTTAGAATAACACTTTTTTAAGAAGAAACATATCTTTTTATTTGGATTCACAGGATGGAATTGTTTTGTTTCATGTCTCAGATTTCTTTTTTTTTTTTTAACATCCTACATTTTCTTTGTGTTTTTTAACTCATGCATGTGCATTCTTTGTACAACTTTAAAAAGTAATAAAATCCAACACTGAAATTATTAGTTTTATTTTTCTCGTTTTACAGTATGTATTTGGCCCAAACTGATGGAATTACAAAAGGGGAACAAGGAGAGTTGTAAGGTTGGGACGGGCAGAACTGTAGACGGTACCTGGAGACAACATGCTCCTTCCTATGTGGAGAGATCCTGGAGGTAGAGGGACTGTGCTGGGGAGAGCCCAGATAAGGACTCAGAGATGCCACTATCATTGTCTAAAGTGATATCCTTCTCTTTTATGCATTGAAGGATTATGGTAATATAAGCAGTGGAGTCTGACTTCTATTTCCTTCAGAAATATCAACTTCACTGCCTAGTTCTGAACTAAAGGAATGATCCGGAGTGACGGACAGGGCCCCTGGAGAAGGGGGAGAGGTTACAGGAAGGTGAAGGGGGCAACCAGGTCAGTTTTGGGTAAACTTTCTGGAAGATGGCCAATTGGGTTCACTTTCTGGGGTGGGGGGCTCCTTATTAATCTCCTGGTCTGGGGGGGTGGGGTGGCGCAAAGAGATCACACAGGTCATCCAACGGGGCCAAAAGCTCGTTGAGCCTAGTTCCCACCAGAGTCAAACTCCTTGAGATCCAGTTCCTCCACTATATGATCTATCCCAGAGAAGGCATCTTTGCATTGCCTGAGGTACTGACCAGCCCATCCACAGCCAGTCATTCAGAGGAACCCACCTTAGCCTTGTCCCTGGAGAACCCATGAGGTTTGAGGTGATTGGCACGTCCATGAAGTTATCTTAGAGACCTAGGCTTTCTTCAGCCCCAAACCTGACTGGTCGAAGGGGGACATTAGGTCCCCCACCAGCACCTCGCTGCTCAGGAAGCTCATCTCAGTCATGCTGTGGGGCTCTGCCGGAATCGAGGAACGTGCTTAATTTGAAGGTGTCTTTGTCGATTACAGCAATGCTGCTGCTGGATGCTGTGAAAAGTGCCACAGCTAAGCCACTCCAGAGCCTGCTGTTGCTGCCACCGCAAAGACCAGTGCTGCCGCTGACGCTGCTGCCTCTAACGCAGTTCAGCAGCCTCGGGCCTGCGGGAGTGGAGGAAGCCAGGGACACAGTCACAGAGGGACTCTACATCAGCAGGCAGAAGGAGAAGTTGTGAACGTATTCTTTAGAAATGTGAAAAGTACCTTATTGCATCATAGGAAGGCAGCATGTCTGTTAGTTTGCTTTCATTCATATGTCATTTAAGAAAAACTGAATTGTGTGTAATGGTAAGTGTGCTGGTCTGGGTGGCAACTGGCCATCTGTGCAGATCAAATCAACTCCATCTGTGCTTATTCTCAGAATGGGCCAAATGACCGAAATGCAATGGGGGAGGCTCGCTGGGAGACTGCAGCCTAACCAGGAAGAGCTTCTTACGGTGGAGAAAGGGGTGGGGGAAAGCTCCAGGTCTGGCTTTGGGACTAAAACCTTGTGAACTCAATGGTATTATCACAATGAGAATGCCCTGTCTCAAGAGTGGATTCACATATACACCAAGCCCTCAGAAGATGCCTAAGCCAGATGTCATTGTATTAATTTAACCTGAGAAGGAGCTCTCAGTCAAACATGCTGGACTGAACCAGTGGGATACAGGCCATCATCACAGGAAGCCAAGGCTCCCAGAAGTTGGCTCTCAGAGCACAGACCAAGAAGAATAAAGTATCTGACATGAATATGCCTTGAAGTCAGACTCTGAAAGCCTGAAGTGTTGATTTCAACAGTAGTGCTATACCTCCCCCAGGACTGCACAGACTGAGCCTGTGGGCCTAGACCACTCTATACCATGCTTGGGTGGGTGGGGTGGGAACGTTTGCTCTTTATGTTCACATTACTGAACAGCCTTCTTCTGCTTGACCCCAGTCACACTTTTATTTGATGTTCATGTCCTCTATTAAGCTTTGCTCAGATTGACTGAAGCCTTTTTGTTTCTTTAGAGGCACTTACCTGATTCAGTATAGGACATTCAGTGACAGTAGAACTTAGGGCCTTGCTATCTCTACGTTCTTGTGAAGGAAAAACTCATCACTGTTGCCCACATCTACGGTCTGTTCATGCTTCGAGGGTCACAACCACAGCTCTTGTGTCACCCTGTCTACACTGAGAAAATGAAACCAAAAGGTACCAGCCTCAGTGAATCAAATACCATGGAAAAGCACAGATATTTGGTGAAATGTTAGGGATTATCTTAGTGCTTTCTGCTCTTTCCCTCAGAACATAGTAGCTAACTGGAGAGAACTTTGTTAATAAAAGGTGGGGAACCCCTTACCCACAGCCTAAGTGTATGTCTGATAACCACCTACATGTGTATGTAGATGGATAATTTCTTCCCATTAGCTGTGGCCTTTTGAAAGTGAGCAAAGTTGGTTGTGGTTTAACTGTCCTTATTTTATCTTATAACACCCTAGCCACTGCTAGCACAGACCCAACCAGTGGGGACCGGTTTGACTTTGAGCATTTTCCACGAATCAACCACATTTGCCAGAGCATATAAACAAAAGAAGCCTGAGAAAATAAAGCACCATCAGCCACACCAGCACCCTCCCACCACCCACACCCTCCCACCACCCACACCGCCTCCTCCACCATCACCTCTGCTCTCCTTATCTATGTACCGCCCATTTCAGGGCCGCCTAGGTTGAGTTGGGGAAGGAAGTGGCTAAGAAGTTTGAAGCCACAGAAATTGCCACTTGGTAGTGCCCCAGCTGTGAAATTGGTTGCACAAAGCATTCAGTGATTTTCAAGTTTCCTCTGCTTCTATCTTTCCCAATGTAGAAAGTTTCAACTCTCTTGTCAGCAATTTTCAATCTTTATCTCATGGTATACATAAACTGATTGCTAAAATTCTACAGCACACCAAAAAAATGTTACATTTTTTGCTGATCTGACAAAAAAATAGGTATAATTTTGATTGATTTACAGAAACAACAATAATAGTCATTACCTACCCTTTCTGCTCAGAATGACTTTTTAAAAAATCAGGTGCCTATACTTGTACATAAGGAACTTCTAGTACCAAGAATTAACCAATCAGATGCAACCTTATGTGATGTGACCAATAAGATGCAACTCTATTATATGACCTATATATTTATGATTCAAGAGAGCGCATTCACATCGACCAGCTACTGTCTTGGTCATTCTTTATTTGACAATCTGAGGGAAAAGAGCTCAGTGCCCCTAAGTAGTCAGGCATTGCATATTTTTAAAATTCTTGCAGCACACTGGTTGGAAATTGTTGCTCTAAGTAGAGGGCCTAGTATTTGGCCTAAAGAGGTCTGACCAAATAAATGAGAATCAAAAAGTAGATCTAATGAAATGTAATCTTTCTTGTATCTGTTTGGTCTTACTTTGTTTCTGAATGGGAACCTCTGCTTGATTTCCAAATGAACCTGTTTCACAGAACCTGAAGCTGATTGTAAACAAAATCTTCCCAATTTTAAATGAGACATTGTTTTAATTCTAATATATAAAAGTTTTTACTTTTAAAGGATTCATTAGAGAAAATAGAAAAATATATAGTCACTTGTTTTTTTTTCATCTGCCAAACATACATTGAACATTTTGTTTTCTTCCTAAGCCCATGGACATACACAGACACACATATAAATGAGTGTCATACTTGTTAATATTATTAATAGAAAAGTGGTCAAAGGATATGACAAATATTTCACAGAAGAAATATAAATGACTTTAAATATATGAAAAGATGCTTATCCTCACTCATAAGAGAAAAGCAAATTAAAGCCATAATGAGACTATTTTTCAGTTGTCATGTTAGCCAAGTCCTGACATTTGACAACACATTCTTGGCATTCACTTACATTGTGGTAGAAATGACCAATGCACACGTTCAGAATGACATAAAACACTAGTATTTATTTCAGCATTTTTAATAACAGGATTGGAAACAAGCCAACAGTCTATCACGGAGAAGTGATTTTATAAAGTACATTCACCAGTGAAATATGCAGCTAAGGGCCCCTATATACTGACATCAGAGCTCTAGGATGTATAAGTAAAGAGAAGTGCAGAATAATGTGTATTGTGTACTACCTTTGTGTACTAAAGGAGGGAATTAGAATATATACAAACATGCATATGTTTTTATATACTTGCATTCACATCTGCATAATGAAAACAAGAAGGATGCACAGAAACAAAAGTGTGGCCTGTAAGAGGCTGGGGAGGTAGAGACTGGTTGAAGCAAGATATCTTAATGCATTTTTTACAGTGTTTTGATTTTTTAACCACGTGAAGGTATTATCTAACAATTTTAGGAGGGTTCTGCTATGTATATTATTTGTTCAACATTTCCTGATTAAATTTTCATTTCTTTAAATCTACATTTTTGAAGATATATAGTAATCTGTAATATGACATCCTTTCATTTCAATTTTAGTTTCTTATTGGACATTTGGGTTAATTTGGGGCTGCTATAAATAGTGCTACAGTAAATGAACATCCTTGCACATAAATCTTAGTACATACCTTCTATTTCCTTAGGAAATTGATGGGTCGATGGTAAGAACACTTTTCAGGCTGCAGCATGTTCTCCTGTGGAATGGGCTGTGATAGCTCCTGGCTGCTGGAAAGCTGACGCCTGACCCTGGAGCATCTATTTCAGTCACCTGCTGGCCTCAAACTGCCCACACATTAGAATTACTAAAGGAGGTTTTTTTAAAGTCCATGCCTGGCCTGTGATGAAGTCTGGGCCTCAGTGATTTTTAAAGGCTCCAAGAGGACGGCCTCTGATATAATGAGTAAAATAGCATATTTTAAGTCAGATGGATCTGGAATCATGTGGACTCTGGCACTACTCCATGCTTAACCTTGGGCGTATTTCTTTGCCTCTCTGGCCCCTGGTCTTCTCATCAATGAAATGAGCATGATACCTGTGCTGTGGCACCGTGAGAGCGTTAATTAGACAGAGCATGCAAACTACCTGCCAGGACTCCTGTTGCTCACTAAGTTGTAGGTACTTGCTGTTATTCAAACAAAACAAAAGAGAGCAAAATAAATAGTCTAACAGAATCTGGTAGAGACCATGCATTTACCCAGATAAGTTCTCATGGCTAACGAAATGTTGAGTTTCTAGCTTTTTGGCTGAATTGTGTCATGCTGATATAGTATCTGTGGCTATCTCGTATTACTCAGAATTTCTAATTGGCAGTTATATAGGACTTTGATTAATGTAAAGAAAAAATTGAGTATTACTTAATTGTGGCCTGCTTGATTGACAGAAAGCCTTCAAAAAGTCTATGAGTTTATGAAGAAAAGAATTCTAAACCAGTGGAAAGAATTCATAATGGGAAAAATTTTTAGAATTGTCTTAAAGCTTCCCCTTTTTTATGGTTGAGACGTGTACAGAATATGCTAGCTCTATAAAAGAGACTATTGAGACATGAGTGCTTTTATGTGGAATTGTATACATCTTTGCCTAATTTTTCCATTGCCTACCTGTGGATGCAGCCTGCTGTTCTGATACTTATTTCATCCAACTAAGTGCCGTGTCCTGTAATCACAGATGTCTGATTGGTGAGTGGAAGGTCAGCATAGAAAAAAAATCTTTCCAGCACAAAAAATTGTGTGGCAGAATTTCTTATAACCCTCTAATTGTATGAACAGCATAAGTAAGAGTAAGGAGAGAAAGTGTAGACAGGTAAAGAGGCAGTTCTCTTCATCAGCTCTTGGCCTAATAAGGAAGGACATTTTCCTATCTTAACTGAAACTGAAAGTAACCTGTTTCTACTTTGGTAGCAACTAATGTAGAATAAGAGTAGAGCTCCGGTAGCCAGTCTTCTTGGGTTCAAATTGCAACTCTATTTGTTATTAACTGTCTAACTATGGGGAATCTTTGTCCCCTCTTTGCCTCACTTTCACTATCTGTAGAACAGAGGTAATTGTGCTTGTTTCTTAGAGTTCTTGTGAGAATTAAGTGAGTTAACACATACTTAGACCAGTACTACTAAGCACTATGCAAGTGCTTTCTATTCTTACTTCATTAGGATGTTAATCATTGAATTTATAAATTGTGCTAGAATTGTGAAATTATTCAAATTAAACACTTTCTTCTAAAGATGGATAAGCTTAGGCAATATGACATGGTCAAGAACAAATGACACAGCTAGTTAGAGCCAGACCAAGTACCAAGGCTCTAGCTATGGAGTATGAGGCGAAACTTCAGGTCCAGTGTTCCTCCCACCACACCGTGTGGCAGTCTTGCTGTGATCGAAAAGTAGTGGACTACAAAGGAAATTTACCCACCTCCTACCTGAGAAATGCCCACGGACATACCAGAGGCTTCCACACGGGGATCCTGAGGACCCCTGGACCCATTCAGTGTAAGGGAGGAGCTGGAGTGTCAGAATGGTACACTCAGCACCATCAGAGGTCCTGCTCTGCCTGAGACTCTCGGTTCATTTCATTAGCACCCCAAAAGAGTAGCTGCAAATCTAGGACACATAAAATAAGGCAGGATTTCCATACTGTTGATAATTAAGGGAGCCATTATGGTTCTACCAGAATATATACATGAGGAGAAAATATAGATGCACCTGCAAGTCCTTAAGGAAATTCTCACTGACTCCTTGGAGAATGCCTTTAGTAAAGAAGCAGTGCATGTTTTGTTTTGTTTTTCACAGTTGAAAGTAGGTGAAGGGAAAGCCACATGATACTGGGTAACAAAATACAGGTTCTGAGTTTAGAGAGACCTGGCTTCAAATGACTATTACTTACAAAATGGTGGCCGTGAGAAGATAACGTAATCTCTCCATCCTGTAAACTGTGGACTATACCCACCTCCAAGGGCTCTGAGAAGATTCATCGGATTGCCTGGTTTGTAGTAGAAATCACCGAGTCCCTATTCCAACCACATCTAACATCTCTACATGGAAATAATATTAGAGATGATTGTCAGGCTGTGTGTGTGTGTGTGTGTGTGTGTGTGTGTGTGTGTGTGTTTTCTATTATTTCTAAAGTAGAACTACTAACAGTAGCTGCTAATGCTGTTGAGGACTTACATGCAACAAACATTATTAACTCATCTAATCCACACAATTATAGAAGACCAGGCATTGGAACTTTATTTTAGAAATGAGAAAGTTATGGCACATAGAGTTCAAAGAGTTTGCCTGAGGTCACACACCAGCGCTAGAACCAGGATTCAGATCCAGGCACTTGGGGTTCAGAGTCGACGTGCTCAGCCCTCCACCACACTGCAGTTCTCCTGGGGTTATTGTGAGGATCAGGAATGACGCTTGTGAAGCACTAGTATAGATCTGAGCACACAGTGCAAATCGTGGTAGATGCTACAGCATCACTGTTGGAATTTCCCAAACCAAGTGAGTATGAATATGGTGACCTTTGAAAGAGAAGTAACCTGGGCACCTTCATTTGGCTCTAGCTCCCCTTGGAACCAGTGCCTCATAACTACTGTCTCAGGGAAAAAACTTTGGAAATGTAGTGTTGACCATTATGCCAACGTTGAAATTGATAGCTCATTTGTCATGCTTTCTTAACTTGAACTTTCAATTAGATTTATCACATTAAAGTACATAGACAGAAGTAGACTTGATTTTTTAAAAAATTTATTGTCCTATTAAAAACAAAATGCAGAACTCAAGTAGCAAAGATGGCAGCTTCCAGGCGTGTACAATGGAAAGCTTCAAGGCATTTATCTGGTTAAAGAGCACTGAAGAATGTGACTAGAAGCTGCATGCTCTCTGTACTCAGAAGGCATGATTGTTTGGGTTTAGTAGAGGAGCTGATGAAGATTATGGGAAGAGAGGTGCTAAAGGGTACACTTTGGCCCTGCCCCTGAGTAATGGCAGAATTTTTTATTGTTACAGAGTGAAATTTTCTTTTGTGCAGTGCTTTGAAAACCGTTATGCAATAATGACATAATAGAAAAATGCACACGTGAACTGAAATAATCCAAACCCAGAAAGAAAGTCCAGCTAGATCCTCAGCAGACATGTTCAGGGACAAAAAAAATAATATTAATAAAGTTGATCCTTTTGTGCCATCAACTGTTATGAACTCTTTCCATGGCCACAGACTGCTGTTCTCCTAAACAGAGAGAAGGAAATGATGGCAAAGTAGACCAGGCTCTTGAGGAGGAGGAGGAGGTAGGTGTAGTAGGCAGAGGTATTGATGAGCTGCAGTTGCAATGTATCTAGGAGAAGTAATTTGATTAGTTTTGTCTGTTCTTTTGAAAAGGTAGGAAATATTAATGGGAAGGGGTCACAGTTATTTACTTCTTATGATCTACATTCAAATGACACCTCTGCATCACCAAACCAAAAAATAAACAATCATCTACCACCACTACCAACAACAAGACAAAGTAGAATCCAGCTTGCAGGTCAAGTCAATCAACAACCTCTGCTAAATTCACTTAGAACACTTCAAAATATTAAAAACTAAGGTTGCGTTTTTAATGAGTGAGTCCAATGAGAAGAAAGTATTTGTGGTAAATAGCTTTTAGCATTTCTTCACCCCTACTATGTCTCTAATTAATAATAGCTCATATTCATTAACCACTAACCAAATGCCAAACACTCTGAGAGCTTTGTGTGCAAAGTGTTACTGTTATATTTATTTTTACAATAACCTGTGAGATTATTTTCATTCCTATTTTACAAATAAAATGAGAACAGAGAGAAGTAATTTGCCTGATGTTGTGCATTTAGTAAGTACCAGAAACCAGATTTCAATCCCAGGAACATGAATTTACAGATCACATTCTTAGTTACTCTGTAATTCTGTATCTCCAAGTGCAATAAATAATACCACAGACATCAAAAGGTTAAGCATAACTATAAAGTTGATTTGCTGATTTAGAAGTATCCAAGTCATTACATGTACATGGAATATGATTCCTACCAAGGGTACAACCCGTGAAAATTTGGTGGTGTTCACAACTGGGTGGATGCAAGGTTTTAGTAGAGGGCTTTATGTTAACTGGAAGAAAGTTGTTAATCCAAATTCTCTGAAACTTAAAGAGGTTATAGCTCACTCACTTGTCTTTCCTAAATGTCCCTCATTGTGGCTATGATACTATAGGGTATTTGCACTTAATATCCTTAGAAATTTTGCAAGAAATATATGATGTCAAGAAATAATTGACAGCCCCCACCCCAGCCATGCATCCATTGTGTTTCAGGGTCTTGGCTTTGGGCTTTCTTACTCTATGACTCGACTCAAAGGAAGAATAGAGAACTGAATAAGTATATGAATTCTTACACTTGGCTTAGGTTGAAACCCCAGATTTAGCTGTGTGGCATGGTGTAAGGGACTTAATTTTAACTTATGCTCTCATCTGTAAAATGGGAAAAATATATTGTACCACTTCACAGGACTATTATAAGAAACAAGAAAATGCATTCAAAACACAATACTATGCCTTTTGTATAAGAAATGCTCAGTAAATGTCAGTTCATTTTATTAACTACCTGCAAAGACCAAAGACTTAAAAAAAATCTAGAAGCATATTGATATCATATGTTCCGTAGTCAGAAACAAAAGCCATACAAATGAGTAAAGTCCAGTGTTGAAATACTTCCGAGCATATCACTGCAGCCTCTAATTTACAGTCATCTCATACCAAAAACCAGCATTTGCTGTGTTAAGGTGACTAACAGAAAATGATAGATTGACTTAAAATATCACTCAGTCAATTCTGTAAAATCCAGCCATTCTGATTTTTCTACCTTAAGCCAGAGAAGTTCAAAACTTAAGTTGACCAGAAGGGGGAAAATGCTATAGCATGACACAAAGGCAAACATATGCAAAAACTTACCATTTTTGTCTTCCACACAAGCTTTCATTGTAGTATTAATAGCAGCAACCTCTACAAGAAATGAGAGTAACTATTAATGAATTGTTTGTAACCATTATTTGACAGTGTGTGTCTGTATGTCTGGATAGACAGACACATAGATAGATGATAGATAGATAGACAGACAGACAGCTTGATAGATAGAATCTGCCAACAGACAGGAGAGAGCCATTAAAAATATGAGCCCCACAATTCCAGGAATAGTTGCCCAGACTATGTAATTCAGTATATCTATCTAATTCATATATTGTGCTTCTGCATATGAAGATATTGAAGGTTATGAAGGATACATTTCAACTTTTTAATCATACCTGGAGGGTACTATCCAAGACAACCTGTTTTCCTCCTACATTCACTGCTGCTAGCACAGTGCCCACCCCAAAGTAGCTGTTCAATAAATACTTGTTGAATGGAAAAAATAAACAGAAGAAGGAGCTGCTCTACAGTCTTCAGCACACACTGCTGACATGAACAGTTGCTACCAAAATAAATTTGTTTAATCGTAGAACCCACAACAGAATCTTACATGTTTGAAGGAGTCTGGTTTAGGCAAATTTCCCATCTCAGCCATGCCTTTCCAAACCATGCGTTTTCCCAATATCCCCAGCTCACGCACATAATTTTCTGCAGTTACGTTGGTGGCCATGACAACAATATTAATGAAAGCTAATGTCTATTGAGTGTGTGGTTCAGTGCATGTTAAATGCTTCATGTGCATTATCTCATTTAATCTCCCAGTAACACTAAAGTAAGTTGTATTTTGGAGTACTCCATGTTACAGACGAGGAATGAGGTTTAGAGAGTGTTAATGACTCGTTGAGAGTCACACCAGTGACTGGCAGAGCCAACATTCAAAGGATTGATGTGGGAGATTAAATGGGAGAGAACATGTAGAAAGTACTCTGTAAAAATAATCCATAGAAATAGAAAATAATCTATAGAGAAACAACATAATTTCACCATTGTGGATACTAAAAACATCTTCTCTTCCAGATATCTCAATTATGCTTAGCAAATGACCTTTTTATTACAGAAGCTCAGCATTTCAGTGCATTTTTTTCCAAGAATAAAAAGATAAACTAAGTCACATTTATATTTATCTGAATATATAAAACCTGAGATAAGAGTTATATTTACCTACAATGTTTTTTTAAAACATGCAAATATACATACAAAGAGAAAATTTTTTAAAAAGATCATTGACTGTTGGGTGGAGGAAAACAGTTGAATGGTTGCTTTGGTTTATCCTTTTTCTACTACATGTGTTCTTGTCCATATGGGTATGGTTCTGGTATGCAGTTTTATGCACTCAATGAGGTCTTTTTTTGGTGTGCTCTAAAAAAATGGGTGTGAGGTATAGGCTTTGGGACAAATCTCAAGATTGAAAATATTAGTATAATCATGTTTAGATGTTAAAATATCCCCAAGGATTCTCTTTACTGTGTCTTAAAAATCTGTTTTCCTTATAGTAACTTTAGTCATTAAAATATAAATAAAAATATCACTATGCACTGCTTGAAATAAAAACAGTAAAGTAATAATTTTTCATTATAAAATCTGCATGTGTATCCTAGTTCTCTTTCCTAATTCGGTAGAAAAGTTGGACCAGATTAGTTGTCTGTCTCTTCAAAATCACTTCATTGATTTGTGCTTCCACGTTATATTTTTAGCTTTTATCTAAAACAACAAACAACAGACTGCCAATAAACAGCATTAGAAATTTGCTGTAGAATGACATCAACAGACATACCCTTGTTAGCTTTATTGCCATGAGAAGCCCAAGTGAGATATTTATTTCAGAAATCAAGTGCCAAGTAAAACACCTTGTAAACCAGACCTTCTCTCCTTTACCATAGTCATCCCCGATCACTAGAAAAATTAAAACCTAATAGAACACTCAAGCCCAGTAGTTATGGTAAACTTGTGCTTTGCATATTTGCTTTCTCTCTGTTTCTTTGCCACAGAAATAGGAAAATTAGACCTGTTTTGGTAATCTTACTTTAGTTTTAGGAAAGGATGTAAGTAGACATATATGAATAAATACACCCATGTTATATTTTCAAAGGCAAATATATTCACTGAGTGTTTCATTTGCTCTTCATCACAGCCCCAGGAGAAAGCCAAGGCAAGTTTTTGAACCTGATTTGATCTTTGGGGAAACTGGGGTCTGAGAAGATAAAGACGTCAGAAATTCAGATTGGTACACGGTAAAGGTCTTAGCACATCTTATGTGCTTCTTCCCCACTGTTTAAGAAAGGGCTTGTTAACCACAGGGCAAAGTATCAACTGATTCCTTCTCATGGGGCCTTTGGTCTGATATGTTAATACTCAGGACTTTAAGTTCTGAGTCTAGTGAGTTACTGGACCACTGCTGGGGCCAGGGCACATTCAGCCCTCTGCCCACACTGTCGAAAAATGTAGAGCATCTAAAGCAAAGGCACTCCTTTGGGACATCATGCCTGAATCCCAAGTGACCCTGAATGTTTAGGAAAAGACTACATTCTCTTTGCTGTGTGCATTCCCCTTGGAACAATTATTTGTCCTACTATATTCATCCACATCCTTCCAGGCCTGGGCCACACAATACATGTTTGTTGAGCAGCAATACCAATGGCAAGATATACCCTCATTATATAGAGTGGAAATATGTTTCTACACATTAGCCTCACCCAATCTTTAATTATGAAATTTACCTGCAGTTGTATATAAAAATACAAGCCTGAAAAACCCAGGACCGTAATAAAACAGCAGGGCTAAATTATTCTATTTTTTGTTAAACTTTGATCTCTCAGAAAGACACCATCTTTTGTCTAACAACTCATTGTTTATGGGTTATACTTTGAGTATAGCAAGACTGAAGTTCAAATGTCTTTGCTTGTTGAGTAGAAAATTCCTGAAAGATGTATAATTGTTCTTATTTCCTGACCAAGTAAGATAATCAAAAGTGGAATCTCTTTTTGAGCATTTCTTGTGTGCTAAATTGCTAGGTGCTTTCATGTATGTTGTTTCATACATGGCTCAGTGGATTGAGCATCCTCCCATGGACTCCCAGTCAGGGCACATGCCTGGGTTTGGGGCTCGATCCTCAGTGGGGGGACTTATAGGAGGCAGCCGATCAATGTTTCTTTCTCACATCAATGTTTCCATCTCTCTCTCTCTTCCTCTCTCTAAAAAAAAATCAATAAAAACATATTTTCAAAAAGATTCATACAGCCCTAAAAAACATCCTGTGACTTTAATATTTGGGGTGTTAAAATTGAGGCCGAGAAAAGTAAAATTTTTTATTTCTTTATCTTTTTATGTTCTAAAGCCTATATTATTTAAATTCTATGGGAAAATAGTAGGACATTTTTGCTACTATTAAATGTAACAACATTTAAGGAAGATCATATATATATAATATTTGACAGACACATGAGGCATTCCCTTTGGCGGGGGGAAATGTGTTCTGGGAGGTACACACACATACCTTTCTTTACTGGAGGAAAAATAATCTCTTGATCAACTCCTCTTTTATTATTCTCATGTTTGACGATGCATTTGTGTTCTGTAGCCATTGACTTTTCAGTCACGGTTAGCCAGCTGTATTTCATGTATGTGTCATTAGTCTTCATGGTAATTCCCTGCTGAGATTCCAGAATTGTATTGCTGTTCTTTTCCTTCCAATATACCTTAATAACATCAGGGAAAAATTTCTCAAGAAGACAAAGATGAGTTCCAGCCTTATGAAGGTTTATTTCGGCAACTGAAGGAAGAAAGATAGTGGGCCTGGGGTAGATCTCTGAATCAAGGCTTCTATCTGTAGGAAAGAAATGGAATAGCAATTAAGAATTAGAGAAACACAAACATTGTGTGGTTTGGAACAACCTAACATATAGTAATCAGAAGAAAAGCTGCCATTGAATTAGTGCTTATAATGGCCTTTCATCCATAATATATTGTGTGGTACTTATTATTGTTCTTATTTTCAGATGGGAGAAAAGGTTATATAACCTGCCCAAAGTCACAGCTATTAAATGACATGGCCTGAATTAAAACTTGGCCTTTGTTCCTTCTCCACATGCCAAAAGGGGGTATGATTTTAACTGCTCTAACATTTGTGAACTTATTTATTTGTTTTTAATCTCTTTCATACTATCATAGGTGGAAGCAGATGGCAGGGATAGGGGAGGAGACAAGGAGGTAACTTAGATGATCTCTCTTCAGATGAGAATCATTAGTGGCTTCTAAAGTGAAAACAAACAAACAAACAAAAAACAGACAACAATATAACAATATGGTGATTGCCAGTGGGAAAATGTGGGTGGGGAGGTAGAGAGAGTACAGGGAGGAGGATAAATGGTCATGAAAGGGGAGTGACTGGGTGGTAAATGCACAATTCAATATACAGATGATGTATTATAGAATTGTACACTTGAAACCTGCATAATTTTATTAACCAGTGTCACCCCAATGAGTTAAATAAAAATAAAAAATAAAGTACTTCCCTGTCTCATCCCCTGAATTCTATAACTTAAGCTTTTTGGACCACACATCCTCATGTTCTGTAACTCTGTAGAAATTCACTCTCCATTTTACTGATTCTGAAATGCACCATATTATCTTTTTTTTTTCCATAAAAATAAATTCCAGGAGGAAGTTTTTATTTTTTTTTCTAAATAGTACACAGTCACTTGTTTTAATGGGAATTTACATCCACATGTACTTAATTGATCAAGTTATTCTTTTAGCTTCAAATATGGACCCCATGCCCAGTTCTGAAGTAATCGAGTTCTCCTAGTTGATTTCACATCTGAACCACTCCAGATTATTTAGGGCAGTACTGAAAATTGTACCTCCAAATTATTTATGATGCCTTGAATTTAGAAGCAAAATAGCAATATTTCCAAAATTTCTATTAAAATTTGTATTGATTATTTTCAGAAACACTTATATTAATCTAGCTAGTAAATGCCCTTAACAGAATGTTGTTTCAACTTTGAAAAGTTTCACCAAAAGCACATTTTATTTTGGAATTTCATTTGAAGTCTAAACATGACATACCATATTTTAAATACATCATATTTTGACCGTGAGTGTCTTCCCCAAAATTTGTATCTACCCTCTAAGTCTGCTGAGCTATTTTAGAGCTCCATCATTTTCTTTGTTTCCATCTGCTGAATAAAATGTATATCTAATTGGAGTAATGTTGAAAGCTATGGTTCTAGAGTTTCTTACAGATATAATGTCAGAATATACAACAAAACATATATTTACAAAGGCATATCACATAAATGCTGGAATGTTACTTGATTATACATTTATTGTTAATCTAATGACTGAAATTATAAATGTTAAAATCCTCTCCAATTTGATTTCCAATTAAAACAAAATTCCTTACTATATTTATTCTCTTTGGGTAATTCAATGGGCAATCTTTAAAAAAATGAATTGGATTTTTCATCTGAGAAGAAACAAACAAACAAACAAACAAAAATTCTTGAGAATTTCTGCATGTGAAGTAAAGCTCTGGAGTTTTATACTAAATCAGTAAGCAAACAGTGTTGAGTTTTTAATCATGTTGTAAACATAATTAAATCATAATGTGCTTATTTTAATTTTATACATCTTGCTTTTAATGCAATAGTATTTTATTGATTATAATACTAAGACACTGTATATTTCTCCAACTATATGCTGTTTTTAACTTAAAAATAATGTTATATAAAATAATATTAATTTTTAAATTTTACATTATATTTACATAATTTTAGTTTTCAGTTAATATATAAAGAAATCTAATTTTAATCTTAGAAACTTTTTTCTTCATAGTAATGCTTCTGATTCATTATATTAAAGAAATTGAAACTCAAATGACAAACTTCAAATGTTTTTGTGTGGTAACACACTATTCTTATTACCTGTCCATTTTCCTTAGCTAGATTCTTTGTGTAATTCTTTTCAAGATAAAATGAATGTTGAACTTCCATATCTTTCTTTTTTTTCTTTTTGGTTAATCCTCTCCCGAGGATATTTTTCCATTGATTTTTAGATAGAGTAGAAGAGAGAGAGAGAGAGAGAGAGAGAGAGAGAGAGAGAGAGAAACGTCGATGTGAGAGAGATACATCGATTGTTTGCCTCCTGCATGACCCCAACCAGGTCCAGGGATTGAACCTGCAACTCAGGTACATGCCCTTGACAGGGAATCAAACCCGCAATCCTCCGGTCCAAGGGCCGCCACTCTAACCGCTGAGCTAAACCAGCCAGGGCCATATCTTTCTTAATGTAATAGTTAACTGAGTATTAAATAGTGTGCTTGATTATATATGGTTAGTACCTATATTTTGAATAATTGTATTGCATGTTTTTTCTTTGAACATTCTTTTTAAAACTTAACAGTATTTTCTTTTTTAATTTTTTTTATTGATTTTAGAGAGAGAGGAAGGGAGAGGGAGAGATAGAAACATCAATGGGAGAGAACATCAATTAGCTGCCTCCTGCATGCTCCCCACTGGGGATTGGGCCCACAACCTGGGCATGTGCCCTGACCGGGAATCAAACTGGCAACCTCTTGCTGCATGGCTCGATGCTCAACCACTGAGCCACACCAGCCGGACAACAGTGTTTTCTTATGGTCAAAAATCTTGTTCATGATGCATATAATAGAAACCAGGTTAAAAAATAAATAAGCCTTCCAATACATTTATTTATTTATTTATTTATTTATTTATTTATTTATTTATTTTTTAATCCTCACCTGAGGACTTTTTTGCATTTATCTTCAGATAGAGCGGGAGACAGAGAGGGAGGAAGAGAGAGAGAGAGAAACATCGATGTGAGAGAGACACATCGAGTGGTTGCCACCCACACCACCCCAACCGGGGCCGGGGACAAACTGCAACCGAGGTACGTGCCCTTAGCGGGAACCGAACCCGGGTCTCTCTGGACCGCGGGCTGAAGCTCTAATTGCTGAGCCAAACCAGCCAGGGCTCCAATACATTTATATAGTTATTTGCATAATCAAATAATACTTCCAAGTTAAATTGCCTGAACTGTTTATTTTCTTAAGATATAGCAATATGAATTCTATATAAATGTCAACTATATTTTCAATTGAAAGTATGATATTTCAAAACTACATGTTGATAATAAGAATTCTCTCTTTTTTCTAATCACTTTTCTTTTATCAAATAAGTAGTTTGAATTTCACTTATGACATTTCTAACTATATTTAATTGACTTTACATATTGACCATTTCTGTATGAATTTAAACTTGTTTTTGATAAATATGAGCATGAAGCTGAAACTTATTGGCTATACATTTTAGGGCCAATAAATGTTGGTATTATAAATAATATCAAGTAAGATAAAGGATTAAGATTTAAAACACATAGGCCAACAATAAAAGTTAAAAGCAAACACATGTTAATCTCATTATTCTTGCCAAGTGAGGGAAAAGTGGTGGCAAAAAGAAACCAATACCTCCAAATTAATTTTGTTATAAGTAGTTAGACGTATAGCTGAATACTCTGGAGAATTTCTGCTCTGTCAATATTATTGGCTGCAAACAGCTCTTCATACTGGATACAATTTTCCTTTACATTTCAATTGGGGGAACACCTACCCAGCACCTATTATATGTTAGACAATGTGCAAGTACTTCATTCACACCATCTTAATCAATTCTCATACAACCCCTCTATACATACTTATCCCATTTCATGAATTAAGAAACTGAGGCCAGAGTAATTGCCCAAGTTCACATAAGCAGTAAGCGGTGGAGCCAGAGCTCCACAGGCTCTTTCACTACTCACTTCCACCTTCGGAAAAGGAAATTTGTCAACTCACAGCACTGACCTATAATAATAAAATTTATCCTTGGGCCAAACACTTCCATGATAACTGCATACATTATACATGAGCCCTTCGGACAAGTCCGCATGCACACAAAAGCCAAATCCTGTTACGATATTTGCACAATGCTGTCTATGCGTGCCCTTGAGGATTTGTTCTACAATCTTTCCTAAGATTTCTACATCTAATCCCCATAACATTCCTGTTTTATCTAAATATTCTTAACTGTTATTTCAATTTAATTTCTTGCCTTCCCTTTATTACCTTGAAAAATTGCATTCTTCTGATACCTACCTGTGACAACAAGTTTTGTTCCATCACCAAAGAATTTTCTATCATACTTCCACAGTGATTCAACCAGTAGCAAAAACTTAAGACTAATTTAGCTTCTCTGAGTTTTTCAAATGGGAACTATGACAGCCTGCAATTCAAGAGATCATTGCTCTGGTTCTGGTTCATTTTGCTCATATCAAGTTCTGTGGCCGAGCAAATAAAGTAAATTAAAGTTTTTGGTGCTTTATTTATCTGAAAACAATGCTGTTAGTGCAAATCAGTTCAACATCACTTCTAGTGTCAAAGTGAGACCAAAATGAAACAAGATTTGAAAAGAAATTTGATTTAAAATGCTATGGAAATAAGATATTATAATAATTATTAGCCATTTGATTGTGATGACTTTGTGCTCTGACCTGACTTTGTAAACTCATGAGACCAAACCTTGCCCTTACTAATAGTGATTCAGCACTTTGAAGTTGCAGTTAAATCCCTGGCAGTGCATCCTACTTTACTCTAAAATGTTTGGAATTCTCAAAGTCATCATCACCGGAAATGTGCCTTTCACACACTTAATGAACAAGCAGTCATTTGTGTTATCTTATCTGTATTTCCAGTGTTAAGAAAATCAAAGGGAATGTTGGTGAAAGACTAATAATGTGAGGTCAGAATGGGAGCTGCTTCACGTGTGTTGTCCAAAACAAATAGCTCTCTCCTCCTCAGTCAACAAACAGCACAATCATTTGCATTCCAAACTTTCTTTCCAGCTCATGCTGAAAGTTCAGCTTGAAGCTCCTGACACTGGGCCTTCTAGACAGAAGGATGAGAAACGGCAGGATGCCTGTCCTCAAATCCTCCTACTGTCACGTTAGATCACTAAGACATTACCTGCCTGGCCCTGGCCAGTGATCTCAGTGGTTAGAGCATCGGCCCTTATTCAGAAAGGTCGTGGATTTGATTCCCAGTCAAAGGCACGTACCTGGGTTGCTGGTTCAATCTCCTGCTGGTCAGGACCTTGCAGGAGGCAACCAATCGATGTGAGAGATGTGTCTCTCTCACACTGATGTTGATTAACAAAAACAAAACAAAACAAAACAAAAAACATTACCTGCTTGACCACATATGCTGAGGGTCACCATCTGTGAATAACATCAAATAACAGCAATGCCCATAGCATTGATGCAGTGGTAGTGTAAGATGGATTTGTTTAAAGACCACTTCTCCCATTTTATAAAATAAATGTCAAAGACAATATTCGCTTTTACTCCACTTCCTCCTAAAGGACTCAAGTATTGAAATTATTTTCTAGTTTTATAGTGAGAAAAACATACCATGTTTGAAAATTTGGAGTGCTTCATTTTATCAATTAATAAAGAGTATGTACTCATCTGCATTTTTTCTACACTGTTTTCTTTTTTTTTAATTCACTTTTTAAAAATTGAGATATAACTGACATAACTCTTCTACCTTCGAGCATAAAATGTTTCCTGTGATTTTTGCTGGATAATTGCAGGCCTTTTTTCTTCTGCTTTCTTTAGTGCTTTTGATCTTTTATTTTTATTTTATGATCTGACTGTAACTTTGATTTAGGTTTTCTTAAATAGATTTTGGAAATAGGCAGTTTAAATGAAAAATAGTTTGTACATTATAGCTTTTTTTTTTTCCTGCCCATGTGGTTGATAGTTTAATAAGGTCTAACTCAAAGATGACATGAGCAATGAGAGGATGTGTTTGGAAATCCTAGCACTGTGATATAGATGCAAATCACGTGGAATTCAAATACACTGAAAGTGCCAGAACCTAAGGTGAGGCTTGCTTTCCCAAAATTATCCCTCACAAAACAGGAGCTGCTTCGTATTTCAGTCCTTATGCAACCTCACATATTAAAAGATGCTCTTCCAATACTCTGCTTTGATAAAAAATAATTCGTAGATAAGCTATAATATTAAACTAAAATAAATAAATTTTTAAAATTTATTTTAAAACAATTAATAGTAGTTTTAGAACTAGCACTGTAATAGACAATAAAGACATTTAACATGGTAAATATTATGAGAGACTAAAGCCTCTACAGTTTATGCTTACATGGTGCATGTATAGAATAACAGAATAAACTAAAAAGTGCTTTTCTTTCATTTTGTAAATAGTAATTGTCTCTTCAGATTAAATGTCCAATGATATCATCATATAGGGATCCCAAAACAGACACTCGTAGGAACTTAGAAAGTTGCTCTAAAATAAAGTAGATGTTTTAGATGCATGAGAAGAGTCTGAATAAAATTTTTAATGAAATGTAAGGGCAAAAAAAATCACCTGGTATTTGTATTGATATAATTTGTATTGCTATTTCTCACCTGATATTTGTTTTGATATAACTTTTAACTTGATATAACTATAATCTAATTTAAAAACTGAATATTTTAAGTGGATAGTTGACTTTCATCTATATCACTATAAATTTATATATGCAAGTAGCAAACCTCTCTCTTATCTCTTCTAGATATTTCTACTGGAAAATGAGAGATCACCTTATTTTTAGGTTAATAGTATTTGAGATCATGCTTATTATATTCTAATTATTTTTAGAAGCGGGTTATAATTAGTCTTAGAAATTGAAAGTATTTTGCATATACTGACCATTTGTTCTAAAGTGACTTGTAGACAAGATGAGAATTAATATGTTTATCTGTACTCCTGATTTCATAAAGAACTCCAATGGATATTAATCTGAATTCTGGAGATTCACATTTTTATCACTGATCATGTCCCAAACTTTGTGGTAGATTATTTTCATATTTAATTTTATTTAATTTTCACAACATCCACCTGAGATGGTTGTTGCATATATAGAATGAATAGATGAAATATATCAAAAGAATAATAGTGATGTGTCAATATTAAATTTTACTATTTTAATAAAACATTTTTTCTAATTTTTTAAATTTTCAGTTACAGTTTACATACAATAAACATAGGATAAACATAGTGATTAGACATTTATCTAACTTACAAAGTAATCACCCAGATAAATCTAGTAACCACTTGACACCATTCATAGTTATTACAGTATTATTAACTATATTCTGTATGCCGTACTTTACATGCCCACAAAAATCTGTAGAGAATTTTTATTAAAATTTTATTTGAGCCAAAAGTGGATACACCTGGAAGCACGATCTCAACAGACTGAGAAAAATGCTTTCTTTTTATTTCTTATTTTTTGGATTTTCCAATTTTTCCATAATAGGCATATACTATGATTATAATTTTAATAAAGCAATAACCAGTGAATCAAAATTTATTTGCTAAAAGATAATTATATAGAAAGTGGTAGACCCAGAATCAAAGTCTATAATTTTCCCTGCCCCAAACTCTCCTTAAAAAAAAAACGCTTTTCAGGACCCTCATGAATTATATCTGTGTCACCATTATTTAATCTGATTGCTATAATTTATATTGAGTATGCAGTCAGTTGGGAAAAAGAGGACCAGAAAGTTGCTTTTCAGTTTATGATTTCATTTGTCTATATGATCACAACCACTAAGAAAACCAAAATATATCATTTCTTCTTTTTCAATATTTTATCAAGTTTTGAAAGTTCTTTGAAAAATTTTGAAAACTTTCATTTGAATGGCTCTCATAGGCTACAACATCCTTGTGAAATGTTCTCCCTTATTCAGGCAAGGTTTCATTTTTAAGGCTGATGATGAATTAACAAATTTACGGGGCTGAATTTAGAAAAAGCAATCCAGTTTATGACATTCTTGCATATGATCATACTGGTAACCATTTTGATATCAGTCATCCTCTGACCAAATGACAAATGTAGCAATTTTTAAAAAATTTTTTCATTGGTTATTTGTGGTATCAAGTAAATAAATTATATAAACTTCTTTAAAAATATTTCAACATAAAAATACCAAGTGGACCTAACATCTCACCCCTTAGGGATCCACAGTTGCCCTCACTAGTTAATTCCTTATTGATGTCCTCCATGCTAGGTCAGGAGCCAAATGACTTCAAATACCTGGGTGGAATCATTGGCCTCCCTGGAGATTACCATGATATGTGACCACACTGGGACTAAATCCAACAATTCTGAGCCCGCACCAGCACTTAGCCTGCAGCACCCGCGTTACCTGCCTCCCCTCCCTATCTTAACTGGAGAATTTAAAGAAAATTTACCTGTAACAAGGAGCTGTGTGCCAGGACCAAATATTTTGCTTTTCCCGACTTTCTTTTACCCACTACCTGAAAAGCCTTTATAGAAATATCTCTTTGTACCTGTTTTAAAATTGTGCCCATATTTTTTCAATATTTATATAAATATATAAAAATTGACCCTGCTAACATTACACAAAGATGAAGCTCAAGCAAAATCACATTAAATATGAATGTAGTCAAAAACTGAAGAACTAGCCCCCTCTCTGCCTGGGCACCGTGGGTTATGTCTTGTCCCATCTCATGTTGAAAGTATGATTTGATCTATTCTCACCATTTTGCCTGAATCTTCTACCTCTCCTCCCTTAAAGAATTTTTACATATAAAGTAAGTTTTTTGCCTATAGTATAATTAAGAGTTAATATTTCTTTAATTTTCAAAGAGAAACAATAATAGGAATAATATATTTGAGTGTTTAATATTATGTATCTCAATATGTTTTACAGGTGTTTGTTATTGATATGCATTAAGGGGTGGGTATCTGTATTCATTCTAGAATCCAATTCCCATTGATAGACCAGATGAGCTGTTACAGAGTGTAATTCTTAATCATGGTCTCTTAAGCTATTTATTGCTGAAAGACTGGTCCTTTGGACTTATTATTACACTTATAATTTCCAGGACATTGGCTATACATACTATGTTGTTTATCAGAGGATCTTATTCAGTTCGGTATTTCTGCAGCTGTCCCATCATGAGTGGAAAAGCAGCTCTGAGTTATACAATTTAGTTAGTAATGCAATTTAGTACAACCACTTTAGTTCCTTTACTGTAAGTTTACCGGCTACAATATTTCTAGCAAATTTGATGCCAATAGAGAAATAAAATTGAGTGGAATGGTGTCAAAATAACTTGTCATTTTATAGAAATATCCTAAGAATCATATTTTAAGTATTTAATGAATACATATTCAACCTGACTTACTTGATCCTTTTGGAGGGAGAGAAGGGTGCCATGATTAGAAGCAGAAGCATTGTTTTCATGCAAGACTAGTAATACAAATAGCTCATTAGTAATGAGCTATTACTAATAAGTACTCAATTAGAGTCCATGTCAGACTATAGAAGAGTAAATATTCAGAAGATAAAAACATGACTCAAAGTTTCGAATATCACATAATGGTCCAGACCATGCACTTTGGAATACATAGTCTCTATTGAATACTAAACTTTGCCATAGTAATTAGTTATGTGACTTGAGGCAAATAACTGCATTACTCTAAACCTCAGTTTCCTTATCTATGAAATGGGAATAAGAGGATCTCCTGTACAGCACTACTGAGGAATCAGATAAGGCACTGAAACTATGTAGCATGGTGTCTGGCCCTCAATAACTATTAGCTAATACTATTCTCTTTAATGGGATGGTCTGGGTCCAGTTTACCAAATTCCTCCACCAAACAAAATATATGTTCTTTATAAGCAATAACTCATATAAATTAAGAAAGGAAACAACTCATGAATCCAAAATCTTCCTCTATAGCAGCCACAGGCCAAAGAACATGGGGCCCAAGCAAGCCAGAATCTAGAATACTTATCTACCAGACAAGATGCTTTTTGAGTGTTGGAACTATGTCTTTTTCATTCTTTTATCTCCAGCGTTCAGCATAGAAACTTTCTTCTGTAAAGGTTCACTGAGACAACGAACCAACAAATGAGGACGGAAAACTATGCAGACTTTTTTCATAGACTTTGGAGCTGAAATGGCTTATTGAACTTATAATTCCATTAAACTGGTCTGTCTCTAGGCAATATAACAAGACTTGTGGTAGCACAAACTGTGATGTTCTCTACTCATTCGCTGTAAGAATTAAGTTTTTGCACTGCCATTAGGGCTGAGATGAAAACCAATAATATAGGTTTATCAGATTATTGAGAGAACAGTACAATATGTTTTATCTCAGCATATAGAGAAGAGATTATTAATAAAGGTGTCTCTCAATACAAAGATCTTCTACAAGAAAAGTATCATAAACCTATAATTTATATCAATGGTTTATAGACATGGTACTAAAATATTTTAAATTCTAGCCTGAGTCTACCCTTTTTTGTATATGTGTATTCTAAGAATAGGATTTTAATCTGCTTACAAGCAGGGAAGTAAATAAACCATTTACAAAGTAGTTTTGTTTCCATATACGGTGACTTGTAGCTGTAAAATTGCTCTTTATATGCTGAGGCTGAGAATGTGCCAGTCAGACTGAGGTGATCCTAATTTGTTTTATCTAATTAACATTTACCAGGTTTTCAAAAATAGAATAAAAGTTACTTACCAGGGGAAATTACTATGAGTTTAGTTCCTTCTGCAAATATCTTGCTCCAGCCTGAGTCAACACACTGGTTACAGCCCCTACAAAAATCTCACTGTACTCCTAAACTTCACGACGTGACCAGCATAGAAAAAAATGGCAATTTGATCTTCTGGGTTCCTTTGGAAGTCCTTAAATATAGGTTTTGAGTAATCTGATATTTTATGTTTTCCTCAGAGAAATAAACCCAGATGTCTGTTTTCCATCAAGGCAGTAGTCATTGAAAAAGACTGAGAGAAATGAAAAGAATAAAAGTAGGAAAAGAAGAGATCAAGCCCAACTGAACAACCAACTAGTTTTCTAAATTACCAGGAAACGTATTCTGAGACTTAAGACTTTTTATTTCCAGGTATTCAACTGTGTGAAATTTCTCAGAGATTACATCAAAGGAAAGGTCCTTCCTTCTGTACCCACAAATACCAGGGCTGCCCCTTTAACAGTTGGAGATGTATTTCTGAAAGCAGGAAACCCTTCAGTAACTGAAAATGCAAATCTGCCAACACAAATATACTTGAGAAATGTGAACAAAATTCTCCATTTTTAATAAAACCACTTTTATTATTTGACAATGTGTTTCTTTACCATGCAACGCAAATAAGAAATTAATTTGTGATGACATTACTTTTCCTGGAATAAAAGAAGAAATTTATAGAATTCTATCTCTTATGAAATAGATTTCTTATTTAAACTAAAATTTAAAAACAAAATCTAGTTCTATGATATATTGAAAGAAGAATCCTCTTACAAGTTGTTCTGTAATCTTAGGCCATTTATCTTGGATCAGGGGGAAAGAAATTGTCAGAAGCAGCTGACTGCTTCTCTGAGTACAGATGAGTCCATCTGCCAGGACCCAGAGGACATGCCCTGATGACTCCCACATGCACCTCAGATCCAAGTCCGGGCCTAAGTCCATGAGAAAACAATGCCTCTGCCCCTGGGAATGAAGCTGTGAGGTGCTCATGGTGAGAACTGTCCATTCACAGCAGATCACAGCAGATCAAAATGGAAGAGGATCAACAATAAAAAAAGAAAAAGAAAGTTATGTTTTAAAGGTGTTTTTTAACTGAGCATTTCAAGTTATTAAAACTTAGAGCTATCAAATATCTTTTGCACTTATTGTAGATGTAAATTGTACCCACTCAATTCCTTTCTGATAGCTTGACCTCTTTTTCTCCTTATTCCAACACCATGAGCAGAATTATTTGGAGCTTTAGGAGTTGTTTATATTTCATGGTCCATGAAGAATTTAAGTGACAAAATGCAAAAGAATAAGTAAAGAATTACTTTTTCTTTTTAATTTATTTTTTATTTATTTATTTTTTACTTTATTTTTTTATTTTTTATTTTATTAATTTTTTTTTGTTACAGATGTTTCTCCTTTTTTCCCCATTAACACCCTCCCCCTCATTCCCACCACCCCATCCCCAGCACCGTTGTCCATGTCCATTGGTCATGCACACATGCATATAAGATCTGTGGTTTATCTCTTCCCCCACAACCCTCCTGCTCTGAGGCCCATCAGTCTGTACCCCACCTCTATGTCTCTGGGTCAATTCTGTTCATCAGTTTGTTTAGTTCATTATATTCCACAAATAAGTGAGATCATGTGATATTTGTCTTTCTCTGCTTGGCTTGTTTCGCTTAGCATAATACTCTCCAGGACCTTCCATGCCATCTCAAAGGATAAGAGATCTTTCTTTCTTACAGCTGCATACTATTCCATTGTGTACATGTACCACAGCTTTTTTATCCACTCATCTACTGATGGATGCTTGGGTTGTTTCCAGATCTTAGCTATTGTAAATAGCGCTGCTATGAACATAGGGGTACATATATTCTTTTTGGTTGGTGTTTCAGGTTTCTTAGGGTATATTCCTAGAAGTGGGATCACTGGGTCAAATGACAGTTCAATTTTTAACTTTTTGAGGTAACACCATAGTGTTTTCCACAGTGGCTGCACCAGTCTGCATTCCCACCAGCAGTATACTAGAGTCCCCTTTTCTCCACACCCTCACCAACACTTGTTGTTTGATGATTTGTTGATGGCGGCCATTCTGACAGGTGTGAGGTGATACCTCATAGTTGTTTTAATTTGCATTTCTCTGATGATTAGTGACATTGAGAATTTTTTCATATGTCTCTTGGCCATTTGTATGTCCTGTTTGGAGAGGTGTCTATTTAGTTCATCTGCCCATTTTTTAATTGGGTTCTTTGTCTTCCTTTACTTGAGTTGTATGAGCACTCTATATATTTTGGAAATTAACCTCTTATTTGATGCATCATTGGCGATTATGGACTCCCATATAGTGGGATCCCTTTCCGTTTTGATGGTTGTTTCTTTTTCTGTGAAGAAGCCTTTTAGTTTGATGTAGTCCCATGTGTTCATTTTTTCCTTTGTTTCTGTTGCCTTAAGTGATGTATCTGTGAAGATTCTGCTGCGTATGATGTCTGAAATTTTGTTGCCTTCATTTTCTTCTAGAATTTTTATGGATTCACGAGTTAACATTTAAGTCTTTTATCCATTTTGAGTTAATTCTCGTGTATGGTGTAAGTTGGTGGTCTAGCTTCATTTTTTTGCAAGTAGCTGTCCAATTTTCCCAACAACATTTATTGAAGAGGCTGTCTTGACTCCACTAGATGCTCTTGCCACCTTTGTCAAATATTAATTGAGCATATTGTCTTGGGTCAATTTCTGGGTTCTCTATTCTGTTCCATTGATCTATCTGCCTGTTGTTGTGCCAGTACCAGGCTGTTTTGATTACAGTGGCTTTGTAGTATAACCTGAAATCTGGTAATGTGATCCCTTCTACTTATTCTTCTTTTTCAAGATTGCTATAGCTATTCAGGGTCTTTTTTGGTTCCATATAAACTTTTGGAGTGTTTTTTCTAGTTCTGTGAAATATGTCGTTGGTATTTTGATGGGGATTGCATTGAATCTAGAGATTGCTTTGGGTAGTAAGGACATTTTAATGATGTTAATTCTTCCAATCCATGAACAAGGTATATGTTTCCATTTTTTATATCTTCCTCTATTTCTTTTTTCAATGACCTGTAGTTTTCTGCAAATAGGTCCTTTACTTCCTCGGTTAAGTTTATCCCTAGGTATCTTAATTTTTTTGCTGTGATGGTAAATGGGATTGTTTTTTTAGTTTCTCTTTCTGTGATTTCATCATTGGTGTATAAGAATACCATCGATTTCTCAACGTTAATTTAGTATCCTGCTACTTTGCCAAATTCATTTATTAAGTCTAGTAGATTTTTGATGGAGTCTTTAGAGTTTTCTATGTACAATATCATGTCATCTGCAAATAATGACAGTTTTACTTCCTCATTTCCAATTTGAATCCCCTTTATTTTTTCTTCATGTCTAATTGCTGTGGCTAAGACTTCCAGTACTATGTTAAATAAGAGTGATGATAGTGGGCATCCCTGTGTTGTTCCTGTTCTGAAGGGATATGCTTTTAGTTTTTGTCCATTGAGAATGATGTTGGCTGTAGGTTTTTCATATATGGCCTTTATTATGTTGAGATATGTTCCCTCTATTCCCACATTGCTGAGCATTTTTATCAGAAATGGGTGCTGGATTTTTCGAATGCTTTTTCAGCATCTATTGAAATGTTCATATGGTTTTTATCTTTCATTTTGTTTATGTGGTGTATCACATTTATTGATTTGTGAATATTGTACCAGCCTTGCATGCCTGGGATGAAACCCACTTGGTCATGATGAATAATTTTTTTGATGTATTGCTGGATCCGATTTGCTAATATTTTGTTAAGGATTTTGGCATCTGTGTTCATCAGGAATATTGACCTGTAGTTTTCTTTCTTTGTAGTGTCTTTATCCGGTTTTGGAATTAGGATTATGCTGGCCTCATAAAATGGGTTTGGAAGTGTTCTGTCTTCTTGGATTTTTTGAATAGTTTGAGGAGAATGGGTATTAGATCTTCTTTGAATATTTGGTAAAACTCCCCCATGAAGCCATCTGGGCCTGGGCTTTTGTTTGCTGGGAGTTTCTTAATTATATCTTCAATTTCCTTTGTTGTCATTGGTCTGTTCAAGTTTTCTATCTCTTCCTGGTTCAGTTCTGGAAGGCTGTGTGTTTCTATAAATTTGTCCATTTCTCCTACGTTGTCCAATTTGTTGGTGTATAATTGTTCATAGCATGTTTTGATGATCCTTTGAATTTCTGTGGTGTCAGTTGATACTTTTCTTCTTTCATTTCTGATTTTGTTTATTTGGTTGCACTCTTTTTGGTTCTTGGTGGGTCTGGCTAAATGTCCATTGATCTTGTTTATCTTTTCAAAGAACCAGCTTTTTGTTTCATTGATCTTTCGAATTGTTTTTTTAGTCTCTATATCATTTATTTCTGCTCTGACCTTTACTATTTCCTTCCTCCTACTAGCTCTGGGTTTTTCTTTTTGTTTACTTTCTAGTTCTTTAAGTTGTAGGGTTAGAAAGTCAATTAGGAATTTTTCTTGTTTCTTGAGGTAGCCCTGTAGTGCTATGAACTTCCCTCTCAGGACTACTTTCGCTGTGTCCCACAGATTTTGTGTTGTTGTGTGTTTGTTTTCATTGGTTTCCAGAAAATTTTTAATTCCTTCCTTGATCTTGTTAATAACCCATTCGTTAATAGCATGCTATTTAGCCTCCAAGTGTTTGAATGTTTTTGTGTGTTTTTACTGTAATTGAGTTCTAGTTTCATGCCACTGTGATCTGAGAAGATACTTGATATGATTTCAATTTTCTTGAATTTGTATAGACTTGCTTTGTGTCCTAACATGTGATCTATCTTTGAGAATGACCAATGTGCACTTGAGAAGAATGTATATTCTGCAACTTTGGGGTGAAATGTTCTGTAAATATCAATGAAGTCCAACTGATCTAGTTTGTCTTTAAGGACTCTATAACCTTGTTAATTTTTTGTCTAGAAGATCTATGCAGTGGTGTCAGTGGCATGTTAAAGTCACCCACGATGATCGTGTTGCTCTTGATCTCTCCCTTGAAGTCCTCCAGAAGTTTTTTTAATATATTTTGGTGCTCCTGTATTTGGGGTGTATATGTTTACCAGAGTTATATCCTCTTGTTGGATTGATTCTTTTAATATTATGTAGTGACCTTCTCCATCTCTTATTATGGCCCTTGTTTTAAAGTGTATCTTGTCAGATATGAGTATTGCTTCACCAGCTTTTTTTTTCATTTCCATTTGCTTGGAAAAATTTTTTCCATTCCTTCACTTTCATCCTGTGTGAGTCTTTTGCTATGAGGTGGGTGTCTTGTAGACAGCATATATATGGGTCATGTTTTCTTATCCAATCAGCTACCCTATGGCTCTTGATTGGAGCATTTAAGCCATTTACATTTAAAGTAATTATTGATAGATAGTTATCAGTTGCCATTTTAATTTTATGCCTGTGTTCCTCTCTCTCTCTCTCTGTTTCTTCTTCTTCTTACAACAGTCCCTTCAGCATTTCTTGCAGTGCTGGTTTGGTGGTGGTAAATTCCTTTAGCTTTTTTTTTTTTAATCCGTGAAGCTCTTTATTTCTCCTTCAATTTTGAATGATAGCCTTGCTGGATAGAGTAGTCTTGGATTAGACCCTTGCCTTGCATTACTTTGTACACTTAATGCCACTCCCTCTGGCCTGCATCGTTTCTAATGAGAAATCAGCTGACAGTCTAATGGGAACTCCCTTGTAGGTAAATTTCTGTCTCTCTCTTGCTTCCTTTAAGATTCTTTCTTTGTCTTTAATGTTTGCCATTTTTATTATGATGTGTCTAGCTGTGGGTCTTCTGGGTTTCATCTTGCTTGGGACTCTCTGTGTTTCCTGGACTGGTGTGACTTTTTCCTTCACCAGTTTAGGGAAGTTTTCTGTCATTATTTCTTCAAACAGGTTCTCTATTCCTTTCTCTGATTCTTCTCCTTCCGGTATCCCTATAATGCGAATGTTGTTATGTTTTATATTGTCCCACAGTTCCCTTAAACTTTCCTCCTGCTTTTTAAACTTTTTTTCCATTTGCTGCTCTAGTTGCGTGTTTTTCTCTACATTGTCTTCTAAGTCACTGATTTGGTCTTCAGCTTCTTCTAATCTACTATTGAACCCTTCTAAGGTATTTTTCATAACAGCTATATCATTCTTTATTTCCTCTTGATTTTTATGCATAGCTTCTACCTCTTTTTTTAGGCTGAAGTAGTTCCCAGTGAGCTCTTCATAATTCTTATTAAGTTGCTTGTAGCTCTCGCCAATTTGTTTGAGCACCCTTAAAATCATCGCTTTGAATTCTTTATCTGACAAGTTGCTGTCTTCCATTTCCTGTAGTTCCTTTTCTAGTGATTCCTCTTTTTCTTTCCTTTGGGTGTTGTTTATTTGTCTCCCCATTTCAGCCGTCTGGTAGCTCTAGACCCAGTGAGGGATGTTTGGATGTGTAGGCAGCTCACTGTATATCAAATAAGGCTGCTGTGCCTCCCAGACTGTTTTGTTGCATGTCGCCTCTTGCCAGCTGTGGATCCTGGAGGACTGACTACTGGGGGCTGGTATTGGTGTGTCCTGGTAGGTGCTGCTGCTGGATCACGTGGGCCCGTCTGGAGCTGTGTTCCCAGCTGGTCACTGGTGCCACCTGTAGCTGTATAGCTCAAGCACTGTTGGAGCCTAGCTCCCTGCCTGTACTGTGGCAGCTGTGTTGCACAGGCCTCACTGGAGCCCTGGCTTCCCACCTATCTTGTGGGCAGCTGGGTTGTACAGGCCCTTTGGAGACCTGGCCCCATGCCTATCTTGTGGGCCACTGGGTCGCACAGACCTCTCTGGTGTCCCAGCACCCAGCAGGTTCCGCGGGCACTTGGATAACACCGGTCTCGGTCTCTCGAGCCCAGGCTTCCCACTGCTCTTGTGGGCCACTGGGTCGCACGGGCTTCTGTGGAGCACCAGGTCCCACTGCTGGTGGCTGGGGAGTGCTGCTGTCCCATGGGGCTCAGCTCCTGCTCAGTCTTTGCTCTAGTTTTTGGGGATGGTTCTCTGCTGCTGGTCTGTGCTTCTGTTGCCTGGGGATGTATGTCTGCTCCCCAGCCTCTGTTGCTGGGGGTATATCTCGACTCTGATCAGGCTGCTACTGTGGGGGATGGTGCTGGGCTCCTGGCCCTTTGTGGCTTCCGCAACCGGCACCCTGGCAACTCCACTACTGTGCATTGGTATGTGTTGACACAAGGTGTCCACTGGTCCGATGGTGCCAGGTGCACTGGTGGGCTCAGGTTGCTGGGCCCTAGCCACTCCTACTGCCTCCTCCCAGGGAAGACCCTGGATCTTCCAAGATGGTGGGACCTCCTGGCAGTGAAGGGAGAAGCGCCCTGAAGGGCCGCTTACCGTGGTAGCTGACTGCTCCCTGTCCACAGCACAGGAACCTTCTGCTCCGCATCTCTACACTGCAGGAGTTTGGTCGTCCACCTTCAAGTCCACTCACACTCTCTCACACACTAGCTCACTCTCTCATGCACTCACCCTCCCTCCATTCCTGCCCGCCACCATCTTCCAAGAGTTACTTTTTATTAAATTTACAAGAAAACATGAGAACCATGTGAAAACAGCATAAGATTTTACTAAAGGGCATAAAATAAAACCTGAGTAAATGATAGATATACCATATTCATGAAGGTAAGACTCAATGTCATAAATATGCTAATCCTTCTTAAATTCATGTGTATAAATTGACTGAGATTTCAATCAGAATTATGACAACATTTTATTTTTTTGTTCTATGGTGTAAGGTTGGATGTGGGCAAATATTAATATTGAGAATAAATATGAGATAACCAAAATAATTTTTTGAAAAATATTAGTGAATCAGCATTTAGCATAATAGATCTTAACACTTATTACAAAGCTATTGATATAATAATGGTGTAAGAATAATGAAACAAAATAAAACAGAAATCCTCCAATAAATGCTCTAAGTATATGTCAATATGAAAATATGATATGGAATTTTTAAATTGTGTAGATATGATAGATTATTTAAAAACTGTCTTTGCACTTTTAGTGATCTACAGTGAAAGAAAAAATGGCTATCTGCCTCATACCATATGAAATAGGTTCCAAGTAGATTAGATTTTATTTATTAATTAATTTATTTATTATTTATTTATTTTATTACTGACACTATTACATATGTCCCCATTTCACCCCCTCCCTTTACCCATCTCCATCCAGCCTCCCCCACCCCACTTCCCTCTGGCCCTCACCACACTGTTGTCTGTGTCTATGGGTTATGCATATATGTTCTTTGGCCAATTCCTTCACCTTCTTTCATCCAGTCCCCCTCACCGTCTCCTCTCTCACAGCTGTCAGTCTGTTCCATGTATCCATGCCTCTCTTTCTATTTTGTTTATCAGTTTATTTTGTTCATTAGATTCCATATATAAGTGAGATCATATGGTATTTGTCTTTCTCTGTCTTATTTCACTTAGTGTAATACTCTTCAGGTCCATCCATGCTGTCACAAGAGGAAAGATTTCCTTCTTTTTTACAGGCTGAAAATTATCCACTGTGTAAATGTACCACAGCCTTTTTATCTGTTCATCTACTGACAGACACTTGGGCTGTTACCAGATCTTGGCTATTGTAAATAACATTGCAATGAACATAGGACTGCATAAATTTTTTCCAATTGGTGTTTCAGTATTCTTAGGATACACTGCCAGAAGTAGGATCACTGGGTCCAAAGGAAGTTCTATTTTTAATTATCTGAGGAAACTCCATACTGTTTTCCACAGTGGTTGCATCAATCTGCATTTCCACCAGCAGCACACAGGGTTCCCTTTTCTCCACATCCTCACCAGCACTTGTTTGATGGCAGCCATTCTGGCAAGTGTGAGGTGATATCTCATTGTGGTTTTAATTTGCATCCCTCTGATGATAAGTGACACTGAACATTTTTAATATGTCTATTGGACATCTGTATCTGCTCTTTGGAGAAGTATCTATTCAGGTCTTTTGCCCATTTTTGATTGGATTATTTATTTTCCTGGTACTGAATTGTATAAGTTTTTTATATATTTGGGAAATGAACACCTTATCAAATGTCTCACTGGCAAATATGTTCTCCCATACAGTAGGGTTCCTTTTTCATTTTGTGGATGGTTTCTTTTGCTGTGCAAAAGCTTGTTAGTTTGATGTAGTTCCATTTATTTATTTTTTCCTATATTTCCTAGTCATAGGAAATATATTGGCAAAAATATTGCTGTGAAAGATGTCTGAGATTTTACAGCCTATGTTTTCTTCTAGGAGTTCTATGTTTTCATGACTTACATTTAAGTATTTTATTCATTTTTATTTATCCATGTGTATGGTGTAAATTAGTGACCTACTTTCATTTTTTACATGTACCTGTCCAATTTTCCCAATGCCATTTATTGAAGAGACTTTGCTCCATTTTGTGCTCTTGCCTCCTATATCAAATACTAATTGACCCTAAAGTGTGGGTTTTTTTCTGGGCTCTCTGTTGTGTTCCCTTGGTCTATGTGCCTGTTCTTATTCCAGTACCAGGATGTTTTGATTACAATGGCTTTGTAGTAGTATAGTTTGAAATCAGGAAATATGATGCCTCCAACTTTGTTCTTTTTTCTCAAGATTGCTGTAGATATTCGGGGTCTTTTATGGTTCCATATAAATTTTTGGAATATTTGTATTATATCTGTGAAATATGCCATTGGTATATTAAGAGAAATTGCATTGAATCAATAGCTTGCTTTGGGTAGTATGGACATTTTAATGATGTTAATTCTTCCAATCCATGAACATGGTATATGCTTCCACTTATTTGCATCTTCCTCAATTTCTTTTTTTAATGTCCTATAGTTTCCAAGTATAGGTCTTTTACATCCTTGGTTAAATTTATTCCTAGGTAACTTATTTTTTGTTGTTGTTGCAAGAGTAAATGGGATTGTTATCTTAGTTTCTCTCTCTGATTGTTCATTGTTGATGTATAAAAATACCACCAATTTTTGGGTATTAATTTTGTATCTTGCTACTTTGCCAAATTCGTTTATTAAATCTAATAGTTTTTGGTGGAGTCTTTAGGGTTTTCTATGTGCAATATCATACCATCTGAGAATAATGATAGTTTCACTTCTTCCTTTTCCAGTTTGGATGCCTTTTATTTTTTCTTCTTGTCTGATTACTGTGGCTAGGTCTTCTAGCATGATGTTGAATAAGAGTTGTGAAAGTGGGCATTCCTGTCATATTTCTGATCTTAAGGGAAATGCTTGTAGTTTTTGCCCATTGAGTATGATATTGGCTGTAGGTTTTGCACATATGGCCTTTATTATGCTGATCCCACTTTGCTGAGATTCTTTTAATCAAAATGGGTGCTGGATTTTGTTGAGTGCTTTTTCTGCATCTATTGATATTATCATGTAGTTTTTGTCCTTCATGTTATTCATGTGATGATCACATTTATCGATTTGCAAATATTGTTCCAACCTTGCATCTTGGAATAATACTACTTGATCATGGAGTATGAACTTTTTAATGTACTACTGGATCCAGTTTGCTAATATTTTATTGAGGATTTTAGCATCTGTGTTCATCAGGGATATTGGTATATATATATATATATATATATATATATATATATATATATATATATAAATTGTAGTGTCTTTATCTGGTTTTGGAGTTAGAGTTAGGGTAATGCTGACCTGGTAAAAAGAAGTTGGGAATCTGCCTTCCTCTTGCCTTTTTAAAATAATTTGAGGAAGATAGATGTTAGTTCTTTTTTGAATGTTTGGTAAAATTTTCCTGTGAAGCCATCTGGTCTAGAACTTTTGTTTGCTGGGAGATTTTAAATTACTATTAAATACTTCAATTTCATTAGTTGTAATTCGTCTATTCAGGTTTTCTGATTCTTCTTGATTCATTTTTAGAAGATTGTATGTTTCTAGGAATTTATCCATTTCTCCCAGGATGTCCAATTAGTTGTCATATAGTTATTTATAGTATTTTCTTACAATCCTTTATATTTCTGTGATGTCAGTTGTTACTGTCCTCTTTCATTTCTGATTTTATTTATTTGGGTTCTCTCTCTCTTTTTTTCTCTTGATGAGTCTGGTTAAAAGTTTCTCAGTTTTGTTTGTCTTTTCAAAGAACCAGCCCCTGCTTTAATTGATCTTTTGATTTTTTTGTTTGTTTTTTTAGTCTCTATGCCATTTATTTTTACTCTGATTTCATTATTTCCTCCTTTCTACTTAATCTGGGCTTTGTTTGATGTTCCTTTTGTAGTTCTTTTAGGTAAACAGATACTTTTTTTGAGATTTTTCTTGCTTCTTGAGGCAGGCCTGTGATGCTATGAACTTCCCTCTCAGGACTGCTTCTGCTGTGCCCATAGGTTTTGTGTTCATTTTTATTTGTTTTCAGGTAATTTTTTATTTCTTCTTTAATTTCATTGTTAACCCACCCATTGTTTAATAACATGCTATTTAACCTCCATGTGCTTGAATGTATTTTTTTTATCATAGTTGATTTATAGTTTCATGACATGTTCTCATGTGATCTGAGAATATGTGTAATATGATTTCAATCTTCTTGAATTTGTTAAGACTTATTTTGTGTCCTAACATGTGGTCTATCTTTGAGAATGTTCCATGTGCACTGAGAAGAATGTATATTCTGCTGCTTTGGGATGAAATATTCTGTGAATATCAATAAAATGTATCCAAAAAGCCACTAGAGATGTGAGTTTTAGGAAGATCAAGTAGGAGACGTATTGTGTCCATTGTTAGATGATCTTGGAATGGAAAATGGGTAGGAGACAGTTTTACTTAATATTTAATTTTTAATAAAAATGAATCTGGAGAATTTTTACGCTACAATATTTTCAAATAAACATTTTTAAAAATAATAAATGATGACAACTTAAGGAATGTGACATAGCAGATCTGTGATTTAGGAAGATATTTGTATGAGCAGGAAGGTAGATTGGACAAGAGATGTTTCAAAGATGATGACCATAAGCCACTAAGAGGAACCCAAGACCCATGTTATTATAGTGACAGAGGGGCTGGACAAAAAGGTTGATGCAATTAATATTAATAGGTATATTAGAGTTGTAAAAGGATTCACATGAGATATATCAAATTACCATTTGGGAAGTTGAAAGTGAAGAAAAAAGATGTTTTAAAATCAGAAAGATCAGGTTCAAATTCCAGGTCTTCCACTCCTGGTAATATGTCCTTAGGCCCTTCTTAGGGCTTCAGTGTCCTCATCTTTACAATGGAGGTGATAATATTTATTTCTCAAAACTCTTGTATGCTCTGTTTAAAACAGGTGATATAAAAGTTCAACCACAGAGAATTCACTTTCTAAGAAAGAATGGAAACATTTTAGTCTTGTGTACAAAATCAATGTTTTTGCTTCTAACTCTGTTGTATGTAACACACACAAACGCACACACAACTCACTCACCATATTCTTAGGTGACTAGCTGAGTAACTAAAAGTCTACTTCAAAAATAGTAGGGGATGAATAAATATATAAATTATAAGCAAGTCAAGTGAAGTAAACCACAAATTGCAACTGAATTGCTTGAATTTTTGCAATACTTTTTCAGGTTTGATGATAATTTTATAGTTGAGCAACTTCAACCAAATTTGGTAGACTATCAAAAGCTATGAGGATATATCTCATGTTACAGTTAAGGATGTGGTTGCCATCTTGAAACAAAAATAAGTTGCAGAAACTTCTGTGAGAAGATGGCCAGAAGACTTTCTTAAAGTAAAGTAAATATATTATCTGACAAGTACAAGAAATAAAATCACATACTACCTGTGAGCACTAGCTTTCACAGTCTGACATAATGTTGATTTCATCCATCACTGAGATGGTATCAGATATGTTTCAATATAGTACAATCAATCATTGGAAAGTACTGAGTTTACTTGTTTATAAAAACTCAGGGCAGTGTTTGGCAAAGGCCAGGTCATTTCACTTCCAAGCAGTTTCTTCCCTTTAGCAATTTTACCATCAGTTTTCATTCTGAACTTGATGATCTTCTAGTCTCTTAGGGCTTCTTTGCACTTTGAGTACTTCACATGCCACTGTATGCAAATAAGATATATTTTTTTTAAAATTTATACAACACCAACAAGAAAACATGTTTGATGAAGCACGTGGTTGTTTCTTTTTTTTGCCAACAAGAAATGTTTGTTCTGAAAAGGTATGCATGAAAGTCACCTGCCTGTGGAAAAAAATCTCTGTTAGATAGAAACACTGTATCTTGGCTCCAAATCTCCTTTCCTTTCTTTTTTTCTTTGCTTTAAGATCACAAGCCATGGCTCTGTGTTCTCTAGTAGTGAAAGGAAGAGAAATTCATAAATGGGTCTGTTATGAATTAAGTGCCATCCCTACATGTATCCTTATTCAGCTTTACCTATACAACGGTTATTACTATTAAAAGGCTAGAAAGGTAACTGAAAGCTAGGGATTTTAAACTGAGCAAGGATTTGAGTTCATGTTCCTAAAATCCAAAACCCTATTCTTTCAAATAGTTTACACTTCTTAGGTGGAGTTGGAAAGATGTGTGTGGCAGGGGCAGTTTTCAGGTATATTCCAGGTCTATATAATTTAGAAGATCTGAATCCCAGATGTTCAAATATAAGATATTGGGAGTGGCTTTCTGAGAATCACAGGAAGTATCATCCTAAGTAAAAGGTATGTGAAATGGTTGATTTGCATATCCTGAAAAGCAATGGGCAGTCAGTGCTAGCAGCTGTTAAAATTATCTGTGAGGTCTGGGTCTAGTTTAATTGGGATATCCAATTAGCTTCTTGTCACTTGTCCTTAAGTTACACTAGGAGATTAAAGTGTCCATGAGAACATTTAGGCCATACAGTTCAAATTATATATATATATTGTTTGGATAAAGTAGTTATTTCTGTCATGAGCTTGCTGTCGTGAGCTTGATGCATGTGTAAGCTAGAAAAAAAATAATTCCTAAACTTGCATTAAGTTAGAGAGAGAGGAATGGGAGTTCTCTGCATTGGATCTAAGAGTTTTGGTTGAAGGCTATGTCTGGACAGCCAGTTCTAGTCTCAGGTAGTGCCCCATGGGGTTGGCTGGGTTTTTTATTTACTTTCTGGCCAATGAAACCATAGATCCCAGGGTCTCCTGTCTCTCTTTTCAGATCTCATGTCATGGTAAATGCCGGATACTCAGGTTTCTTCATTTCTTTTTCTTTCATAACCAGAGGAAGCAAAATATGTGGAAAAATCAAGAGAACACCAGCTGCTTGACAAATATATCCTTGTCATTGTGTTCAATGACACAATACACCTTTGTCCTTCACTGAGACAGGAAAGTTTGGGGAGAAAAAGAATACAAATTATGGGGATTGGGGTGAGGAAGTGAGATTGAAATCAATAATTTTGTTCTAGATACTTATTAGACATCTAAGGAGAGAGGTATTCAGCTGTAATGTAATGGTAAAGATTGTTGTTACTACTGCTGTTCTTGTTATTTTCAAGGTTTGGCTAGTAAGACCTTGGACGTGAAAATATCTTAAGTCACTCTAACAATGCAGAAAGTGAGTCAGGGCTATCAAATTTGGAACCAAGTGCATGACCATGCACTTAAGATAGGTGTCAGGCATCAGAGTGAAAAGTAGGAAATTTGAACCTTGGTTAAACAAGTTGTTCTGTAACTAGCAAAGATTTATAAATATATTCATGAAAAACCAATCTCCACCTCCCACAAACCCATATATTTGATGTGTATGCCAGGGAAACTTTCCAATTATTGGGTATTTCAGAACTGAAAGGAAACTACAGAAATAAAGGAGAATAAGTAGACATAGGAAAACAACATGGAGATAGAGGGAGCTTGGAGTCCACCCTCTGCTGATGTTTATGCCTTTTAAACAGTGTGAAGTCACATACTCTGCCTACATATCAGACCTTATCACATTCTGGGGACATCACTTATGAAGACATGGTATAGCTGTTAAAGCTCTCTTTTGAAAGAAATACAATTTTGCTAAAAGAAGTTCAACACTGACCATAAGAGAAGCAGGAAAGGCCCTGGACTGAACATTTGAAATGCAAGTGGAGCCCTACCTCTGTGGTTAACTAGCTTTGGACAAGTTGCTTGCCGTCTCTGAGCAGGCCCCAGCTTTCTCAGTTCAAGAGTGGGCACTATGCTGAATATGTCCTAGGAGCCCTCCCTGTCTCAACAGTTTATGTACTTATGAATAAGAGTGTTAAAGAGTCTGTTGTGGTTGCTCAAATGTGACAGGAGTTGAGGGTTAGTAATAGAGAAGGTTTTCTTACAGGTCCCTTGTGACTCTGTGACACTGTGAGATCCCAGCAGGCACAGTAGTAGGTGGCTTCATTGGACTTGATGACATTATTGATTATCAGGTAAAAGGTTCCATCATCTTTCCTATATGTCTCAAAGAGGGGACGGAGCTTGTCATCCTTGTTATTCTTGGTTGAGCCATAAGTGATTCGTCTCAGGGGTTCCCCTTCTTTTTGTTGATACCAGTGCACAATGGCATTCTCGAGGGGAACCCCAGACAGCTTGCAGCTTATGTGCACTGTTTTGCCTTGTTTTCGGGTAAAGGAGAGTTGATCCTGAGATAGTCTCATTTTGGTGTCTCCATCTGAAAAGCAAGGGGGAGAATTCAGAGCACTCGAAAAAAGTTGACTCTGGAGACAAAAACCATGAGAAGATAAGAAAGAGGGAAAGTCAACCTACAAACCCAAGCCAAAGACACAAGGAAAATCCATGGGGTTGACATTGCCAATGACTAGTCAGAATGGACAGTCCGAGGGGCATGAATCAGGGCCGGGGAAGCAGTCACAGCCCTTGTTCTACAGAGGCAGGCACGGGGGAGGAAGGTTTGAGTTAGAACCCATGAAAGTCCTTCTCAGTAAAATCTGTCAGTGTTATTTTATCATATTCCTGGTATACAGGAACTATCAGATCCCGGAAGACCACATCAAAACACCTGTGTTATAGTAATTCAGTGATAACTTCCTCTTGAGAGCAATTTCCTTCCATTTTTCCTTAAAGTGTTGCTTTAAATACACCAATTCCTGAGCTCAGTTATAAACTTTTCACCATATTTATTGTGTGTGGCTAGCATGAGAATGGGAAGGAAACTATCATTACTTTATAATAACTAATGAGATAATATTCCCACAACTTTATGCAGAAATATGTACCTTTTATAGATCAATAGTTTGCAGAAAGTTCACAGAGTTTGTTAAATATTAATTGTTGTAGATATTACTTTAGAGACTATGATGTTACTATACTCTGCTGTGAATGGAGAGAGATGTTAGAGAAAAGGAATACCCTTGTTTGTTTCCTTACACTCTTTTCCTATTCACAATTCTTAGCTTTTCAGAATTAAAGCTAAGCTTTACTGTTGTTTGGAGGACAATGTAAGATGTGATTTCTAAAGAGTTCCTGAGATGGCTTAGTGAAGTGGTTTAGTGATAATGGGAAAGAACATTGTGATTTGTTGAACACAGTGTAAAACTTCTTGTATGAAAACTCATTCAGTCCTCAGCAACCTTATGAGGTTGTTAATACTATGTCTACTTAAAATTGGGAAAACAGAATGAACCTGATTTAGTAACTTTCCTGGATCATGCTCTCTGTAAGAGCCTGAGCAGAAATTTGAAACCGAGGTCTATGCCACTCAAAAGGCCTTGTATCTTCCATCATTCATTCATTGTCAACAAACCATGTTGGGCACTGGATTATGAGTTCCTTTCCAGGAGGCTTCCACAGATGGTGAAGCAGAGACTATTCAGGACACTTTAGAAAAGCCATCGTAGGCCCCAGAGAGGTGAAGATAGATTATAGTGACATTACTGAAAGAAGCATCACAAATTGGATCCTTGGGATCTAGCTCAGACCTTGCACAGGACACATGTGCCAGATAAAGTCCTCTGTGGACAGTAGTCAGGTCCCTCTGGGAGGCAGGAAGGAGCAGGTGTGTGTGTTTGTACAGATGGGACAGCATGGGAGGGTTTTTGTTCAATGACAGTGGGTGTTCCCATGCAGTGTATTCCATCCAGCAGGCACAGTAATACAGTCCAGCATCTGCCTCCCTAACTCGATGTATCCTGAGGCTCACCAACAAATTACCCTGCTGTTTTCTTGCTTCATATCTTTCCTCACTAACACCTGGTTCATGGATCACATTGTCATTTGAGGAAATATACAGAATTCGTTTGAGTGGCTGGTCTGGCTTCTGTCGGTACCAATGTATATATGCATTCTTCTGCAAGATCTCTCTTATTTGGCATTCAAGAAATGCTGTACTTCCTTCTTTCTTGGTAATGGATGTTAGGGCTTGTGTTATTTGAGCATCTCCACTTGTGCCTGAAAGAAAAGCAAAAGCAAAATTTAGTGAAATTTTGACATTTATTAAAATAGTATACATTTATCCTCTGGTAATGAAAATCTTGGGGTCCACAGTTTTCATTTTATTTCTGAAGAATTCAAGGTATGGTAGAATCTGTCAGCTTAGTTTGAATGACTTTGTGGCTTTCTTCCACCTGAGTGGGCTAGTTATACTGTCCAGGCTTTCTATGGCCTCCCTTCAAATGAATAAGATATCCTCTGGGTAAATTACTCACAAGTCCAAAGGTAGACCACCAGGATGACCTGGGGCAGGAGCAGCATTGTGCCAGCAATTGTTAGTTGATTGAATAACGGAATGATCACAGAGCCAACACAAAGGCTGATTTAGTAAGAGGAAATGGCACTCTGAGCACACAGCTAAGACCCATAAACTGCAAGAAAAGGAGCTTGTGGTATTTCCTCAAAACATCCTGTGGAACTAGGTCTGCTAACTGAATTTATCAGCAGATTGCTGTTATTACTGTGTGGTTTTTACCATCTGATGATATCGGTGTAAACAAGCCATTTTTCTGTCAAAGGACTAAAGTCCTTTATGGGTCCAAAACGGAGACAAGGAGAGAGAAGAGGTGAGGAAAGAAGGGGGGGAGGTGTGATGAAAATGTGACATGCACCTCTCACAGACACCAGAGAAGTGTTACTGGACAGCCCACTGAATCAGAGGGAGTGGGCTGTCCCCAACCTCGGTCCTTGTCTTCTTATATAAAATAATTTATATAAGAGACTCTAGATAATATTTGTGTTGTGTTCAGTGAATTTATTAAAACATTAATGCGCCCTGGCCGGTTTGGCTCAGCGGTTAGAGTGTCGGCCTGCGGTCCAGAGAGACCTGGGTTCGGTTCCCACTAAGGGCACGTACCTCAGTTGCAGTTTGTCCCCAGCCCTGGTTGGGTCGTGCAGGAGGCAGCTACTCGGTGTGTTCCTTTCACGTCGATATTTTTCTCTCTCTCTCTCTTCCTCTCTCTCCCTCCCACTCTATCTGAACAAAAAATGGAAAAATGTCCTCGGGTGAGGATAAAAAAAAAAAAATTTAATGCAAGTGAATACATTAAAACATTAAAGCATGCACATTTATTAATGAAACAAAGCAGCAAACCTATACATCTGGCTTATGAAGCACAGACGGGCTCTCAGCTAATCTGAAGAGCAAGTAGAGAGGGCGGTTTCTGCCTTATATACCCTTCTATAAGTTTTTTTTAAAGTTCCTTTGCTAGATATCCTAGTACAGATTAACTCTAAAAGTCTCCCCTTTTATTGGTTATGGCTTTTCCACAATTTATGGGAGGTACCTGGCAATTAAATCCTGACTCCTGGCCTTTTTTTTTTTGTTTATACTCTTCTTCTCTCTTCCTCCCCCCTGTCCTAACAACTTCAGGATGATTTGCACTAAGGGTCTCTGATTCCTCTTCCTCCTCCCCCCTTCTATTCTGCCTCCTTTCCTGCATACTTCAGTGAGAAGGAGAGGTTTTAACCTTGTTCTCAAAATAAGGCCCTGCTACAAGCGGCCTGCAAAACTTTTTAGCTGTGTTTAATTTCTCTGCCTCAGTTCCCCTATTCCTCTTGTCCCAGAATTTTCCTAGCTTTTCATTGTCCTTCAACAGAGGGAGAGATAGATATCGAAGGATATTTTTGCTGAGTTGTCAATTTTTGCTTTTAATACTTTAGAGATTTCTCTCCAAAGTCTTCTTGCTTGCTTGTTTCTGATGGAAACCTGCTATTTTTCTCCCTCTGTCTGCTTTCAAGATTTTTCTTTGTCTTTGGTCTCTATCACTAATTCTGGAAGACTTTCAGCCATTATTTCTTCAAAAATTTCTTTTTCTCCATTTTCTCTTTCCTCTGCTTCTGAGATTCTAAGTACATATGTGTTTGAAAACTGAATATTGTTCATAGTTCTGTGCTTTTATGGTTGATGATGATCTGCTCTATCCCTATCTCAACCACATCACCTTGCATTGCAGTTTGGGAAATTTCTAGTGGCCTATCCTCATGTTACCAAATTATTTCCTTATGTCTGCTGAGCTTACTGATGAGGCCTTCCAAGACATTCTTCATTTCTGTCACTGTGTTTTTTATCTCTTGTATTTCCTTTGTTTGCTGTTGTTTTATAATTTTTATCTCTCTGCTGAAATTGGCTATCTGATATTGCATGTTGTTTTGCCTTTCCCATTAGAGCCATTAACATACTAATCATATTTATTTTAAATTCCCTGTCTATTAGTTCCAACATCTTTGTCATGTCTCAGCCTGATTCAAATGATTGCTTTGCTTCTTTGGACTGTGTTTCTTCTTGCCCTTTTGTATGGCTCTGAAATTTTTGGTTGAAAGATGGACATATATGATACAATAGATTCTAAGGTAAACACATTTTATGCTTGAAAATGAGCAAATCTTCCCTTCTGCTAGGCTTTTAGTGTAAGGATTTGTGTTATTCTAGACAGTGGTTATACCGGGTTTGAAGTTTGTTAGGTTATCAGTATTGGAATTTGTTGTTTTTAGGGTTCAGAGATTTAAAATTTCTCTTGTCATACTTTTTTTGGTCTTCTCACTTGACTTTCAGTCTTCCCTTTGTTCTGCTCCCCAGAGAAAGTCTGTCTCTTGAAGCCCCCTTAGCTACATTCTAGTTTGATTCTGTTGTTGGTAATCCTCACCTGAGGATATTTTTCCATTGATTTTTAGATAGAGTGGAAGGGAGGGAAGCAGAGAGATATATATAGAGAAACATCAATAAGAGAGAGAAACATCAATGTGAGAGAGACACATCGATTGGTTGCCTCCTTCACAATCCTGACCAGGGCCAGATATTGAACCTGCAACCCAGGCACGTGCCCTTGACCGAAATCGAACCCGTGACTCTTTGGTCCAAGGGCTGATGCTCTAACTGATGAGCCAAAACAGCCAGGGCTATATTCTAGTTTTTAAAAAATTCATCTTCATTGTTGAAGGTATTACAGATGTCCCCTATTGACCCCTTCCACCCTGCTCCCTTCTCCAGGACTTCATCATCACTATTGTTTGTGTCCATGGGTTATGCATATATGCATATAAATTCCTTGGTTAATCTCTTCCCACCCACCCTCCCTATATTTCAGTTATTTTTACTCAAGGTTTGCTAGCATGCGGTGAGAGGTGAGGGAAGTGGACATTCTCTGACTCAGTGGTAAGCAGATGCAGTAAAACTGAGTTTTGAAAATGTGGCCCTCACATGTGTTCCTGTCTGTCTTCCAGAGGCAGAACATTTTTACCCTTGTTCCCCTCCCCTAGCTGCAGTGGGTATCCACCCACTTCTGGTATGGTTTTGAAGCTCATTTTTCTGCAGATGAAAACTTGTTACCTTGTGGAGTTAGGGGAAATTGTTTTGGGCAAAGTTTTGATTGTACTGCCTCAACTGCAATGGAATTCCACCAGTGCCTTCTCCTGAAGATTCATTTTTTTTTCTACAGTGGAAATGGAGTAGATTAAGTGGGGGTGGATTTCGGCAGTAGCTGTGGTCCCCCTCCTACAGCCAGCACCATGGGGAAAGCTTTCTCCAGATTCTCCTTGATCTTCTCTAGAAGAATCTTGTGGGCTACCTGGAGAAAAAGCTTAAAAGATAGTGGAAGGATTCCAAAATGGCGGCGGAGTGAATGGAAGCCACAAAGACCATCTCCCAGGACCAAACTGGAATTACAACTAAAATAAAGATAAATCATCGGGAAAAAGCAACAGAAAAGCAGCTCGCGAGGACCATACAACCAGGGACACTGAATCGATCCTGATAGGATTGCAGAGGCGCGAGAGGGGGAATGGGGGCCCACGGACAGCAGCGGCCTTAGCCCTGAGCAGCGCTCCGCCCTTGGGGTTAAAGCCTGAGCCGGCTCCACAGCGCAGAGGGCCAGGACAGAGCGCTAAAATAGCCACAGCCACTCACCTAGGCTCCAGCAGAGGGAGGGCGGACAGGACTGGAACTGTGTGGGGACACTCGGGATTTGGAGGGCGCTCAGAGCTTTTGCTGAGTTGCGGCCATGCAGAACTGTGGCCTGGCAGTCTTACTCCATCCCAGGGCTCTGGGGAGAGGCGGCAGCCCCTCCCTCAGAGATCCAGCCAGACCCTAGTGGGCCATTGAAATGCAAACTGAGGCTCATTAACTACTAGCATCTGCCCTACCCTCTGGAAATCCTCTCATGCTGAACACCTGAGGGAGGTTTTCATTCAACTGAAAACCCAAGGCTCTTCAAGCAACCACAACTAATAACCTCTAGACAAAAAGCTAGAGGATAACTTAACCTTTGCTGGGCTTGAAAATATACCCTGGAAAGTAAGACTACACGGTGGTGTTTAACGTGGGTCCTCCCACGCTCATCCAAACCCAGTAGAGGGAGCCACAAACAACAGAACACCAACACCCACAGGGAAAATTTGGCAGGCTCCAAAACCCAATGAGATAGCCAAAATGGGGAAACAAAGAAACAGAGCCCAAATGAAAGAACAAGAGACCTCTAACAAAGATGAGATAAATGAAACGGAGTTAAGCAAGTTAACAGAGCTAGAATTCAGAGCCATGATCTTGAGGAAGCTCAACAGCATGAGTAAGGACATCAACACCTTGAGTAAAGACATCAACACCATGAGAAAAGACATAGAAATACTGAAAACCAACCAAGTGGAAATTAAGAAGCAGCAAGAAGAAATGAAGAATGACATAGCAGAAATGAAGAACACATTGGAAGGACTAAACAGCAGAGTAGAGGAAGCTGAGGACCAGATCAGTGAATTAGAAGACAGGGTAAAAAAATCAACCAATCAGAAAACCAAAAGGAAAAAAACAATGAAAAAACAGGAAGACAGCTTAATAGAACTGTGGGACAACTGGAAACGTAATAATATTCGCATCATTGGAGTCCCTGAAGAAGAAGAAAATGAGCAAGGGTTAGAGAATACATATGAAGAAATAGTGACAGAAAACTTCTCTAATTTTGTGAAGGAAGAGGCATTCAAGTTCAAGAAGCACAGAGAGTCCCAAGTAAGAAGAACCCAAACAGGCCCACACCAAGACACATAGTAATTAAAAAGCCAAAAATTAAAGACAAAGAGAGAATCCTAAAGGCAGCAAGAGATAAGCAACAGGTTACCTGCAAAGGAACCCCCAAAAGGCTATCATCTGACTTCTCAACAGAAACACTACAGGCCAGAAGGGAATGGCATGAAGTAATCAAGGTCATGAAAAACAAGGATCCGAATCCAAGACTACTCTACCCAGCAAGGCTGTCATTCAAAATAGAAGGTCAAATAAAGAGCTTCTCAGACAAAAAAAAAAAAAAAAAATGGCTAAGGGAATACATTAGCACCAAACCAGCACTGCAAGAAATGTTAAAAGGACTGCTGTAATTAGTAGAAGAAATAGGAAGGAAAGTAGAATCACACTAAACAAAAATAGCAATAAATAAGTACATATCAATAATCACCTTAAATATAAATGGATTGAATGCTCGGATAAAAAGACACAGAGTAGCGGATTGGATAAGAAAGCATGACCCATATATATGTTGTTTACAAGAGACCCACCTCACAACAAAAGACTCACATAGGCTGAAAGTGAAGGGATGGAAAAAAATCTTCCAAGCAAATGGAAAGGAAAAAAAAAGCTGGGGTAGCAATACTCATATCTGATAAAATAGATTTCAAAATGAAAGCCATAACTAGAGACAAAGAAGGTCACTACATGATATTGAAAGGATCTATCCAACAGGAAGATATAACCTTGGTAAACATATATGCACCCAATATAGGAGCACTAAAATATATTAAAAATCTTTTGGAGGACTTCAAAGGAGAAATTGACAGCAATACAATCATAGCAGGGGACTTCAACACCCTGCTGACATCACTGGATAGATCCTCTAGACAAAAAATTAACAAGGAAACAGAGACTCTAAACGAAGCACTAGATCAAATGGATTTAATAGATATTTACAGAGAATTACACCCCAAAACTACAGAATTCACATTCTTCTCAAGTGCACAAAGGACATTCTCAAAGATAGACCACATGATAGGACACAAACTAAGTCTCTATAAGTTCAAGAAGACTGAAATCATATCAAGCATCTTCTCAGATCACAATGGCATGAAACTAGAAATCAATTGCAACAAGAACATGCAAAGACATATGAACACATGGAGGCTAAATAGCATGTTATTAAACAATGAATGGGTTACCAAGGAGATCAAGAAAGAAATTAAAAACTTCCTGGAAACTAATGAAAATGAACCCACAACAACACAAAATCTATGGGATGCAGCGAAAGCAGTTCTGAGAGGGAAGTTCATAGCACTACAGGCCCACCTCAAGAAACAAGAAAAATTTCTAATAGACTATCTAACCTCACAATTTAAAGAACTAGAAAGCAAACAAATAGAAAACCCCAGAGCAAGTAGAAGGAAGGAAATAGTAAAGATCAGAGCAAAAATAAATGACATGGAGACCAAAAAAACAATTCAAAGGATCAATGAAAAAAAGAGCTGATTTTTTAAAAAAGATAAACAAGATTGATGGACCCTTAGCTAGACTCACCAAGAAACAAAGAGAGAGAACCCAAATACACAAAATCAGAAATGAAAGAGGAGAAGTAACAACTGACACCACAGAAATACAAAGGATCGTTAGCAAATACTATGAACATTTATATGGCAACAAATTCGACAATCTAAGTGAAATGGACACATTTCTAGAAACACATAGTCTCCCAAAACTGGACCAGGAAAAGATAGAAAACTTGAACAGACCAATAACAGCTAAGGAAATTGAAGATATAATCAAGACTCTCCCAGCAAACAAAAGCCCAGGCCCAGATGGCTTCACGGGGGAGTTTTACCAAACATTCAAAGAAGAACTAACAGCCATTCTCCTCAAAGTATTTCTAAAAATTCAAGAAGAAGGAAGACTTCCAAACTCGTTTTATGAGGCCAGCATAATCCTAATTCCAAAACCAGAAAAAGACACTACAAAGAAAGAAAACTACAGGCCAATATCCCTGATGAACGTAGATGCCAAATTCCTAAACAAAATACTAGCAAATCGGATGCAGCAATACATCAAAAAAATTATTCACCATGACCAAGTGGGATTCATCCCAGGGACGCAAGGCTGGTTCAATATTTGCAAATCAATAAATGTGATACACTACATAAACAAAATGAAAGATAAAAACCACATGATCATATCAATAGACACTGAAAAAGCATTCGACAAAGTCCAACATCCATTTCTGATAAAAACGCTCAGCAATTTGGGAATAGAGGGATCATATCTCAACATAATAAAGGCCATATATGAAAGACCTACAGCCAACATCATACTCAATGGGCAAAACCTAAAAACATTTCCCTTAAGAACAGGAACAAGACAGGGATGCCCACTTTCACCACTCTTATTTAACATAGTACTGGAAGTCTTAGCCACAGCAATCAGACGCGAAGAAAAAATAAAAGGAATCCAAATTGGAAAGGAGAAAGTGAAACTGTCATTATTCGCAGACGACATGATATTATATATAGAAAACCCTAAAGACTCCATCAAAAATCTACTAGACTTAATAAATGAATTTGGCCAAGTAGCAGGATACAAAATTAACGTCAAGAAATCAACGGCATTCTTATACACCGATGATGAACTCACAGAAAGAGAAACTAAAAAAAAAACAATTCTATTTACCATCGTGGAAAAAAAATTAAGATACCTAGGAATAAACTTAACCAAAGAAGTAAAGGACCCATTTGTAGAAAACTACAGGATATTGAAAAAAGAAATAGAGGAAAATATAAAAAAGTGGAAGCACACAACTTGTTCATGGATTGGAAGAATTAACATCATTAAAATGTCCATATTACCCAAAGCAATCTATAGATTCAATGCAATCTCCATCAAAATACCAGTGACATATTTCACAGAACTAGAACAAATATTTCAAAAGTTCATATGCAAACAAAAAGACCCCGAATAGCCACAGCAATCTTGAAAAAGGACAAAGTAGGTGGGATCACAATACCAGACATCAGGTTATACTACAAAGCTACTGTAATCAAAACAGCCTGGTACTGGCACAAGAACAGGCACATAGATCAATGGAATAGAACAGAGAACCCAGAAATTGACCCAAATCATTATGTTCAATTAATATTTGACAAAGGTGGCAAGAGCATACAATGGAGTAAAGACAGCCTCTTTAATAAATGGTGTTGGGAAAATTGGACAGCTACATGCAAAAAAATGAAACTAGACCATCAACTTACACCATACACAAGAATAAACTCAAAATGGATAAAAGACTTAAATGTGCTCATGAATCCATAAAAATCCTAGAAGAAAATGTAGGCAACAAAATTTCAGACATCATACGCAGCAGAATCTTCACTGATATATCACCTAAGGCAACAGAAACAAAGGAAAAAATGAACACATGGGACTACATCAAACTCAAAAGCTTCTGCACAGCAAAAGAAACAACCATCAAAGTGGAAAGGGAACCCACTGTATGGGAGAGCATAATTGCCAATGATATATCAGATAAGGGATTGATTTCCAAAATATATAAAGTGCTCATACATCTCAACAAAAGGAAGACAAAGAACCCAATTTAAAAATGGGCAGAGGAACTAAATAGACACCTCTCCAAACAGGACATACAAATGGCCAAGAGACATTTTAAGAAATGCTCATCACTAATCATCAGAGAGATGCAAATTAAAACAACAATGAGGTATCACCACACACCTGTCAGAATAGCCTCCATCAACAAAGCATCAAACAACAAGTGTTGGCAAGGGTGTGGAGAAAAGGGGACTCTAGTACACTGCTGGTGGGAATGCAGACCAGTGCAGCCACTATGGAAAACACTATGGTGTTACCTCAAAAAATTAAAAATTAAATTACCATTTGACCCAGTGATCCCACTCCTAGGAATATACCCTAAGAAGCCTGAAACACCAAACAGAAAGAATATATGTACCCCCATGTTCATAGCAGCGCTATTTACAATAGCTAAGATCTGGAAACAGCCCAAGTGTCCATCAATAGATGAATGGATAAAAAGCTGTGGTACATATACACAATAGAGTGCTACGCAGCTGTAAGAAAGAAAGATCTCTTATCCTTTGAGACGACATGGGAGGACCTGGAAACTATTATCCTAAGTGAAACAAGCCAAGCAGAGAAAGACAAATAACATATGATCTCACTTATTTGTGGAATATAATAAACGTAACAGTCTGAGGAATAGGGTAGTCCCAGAGACGTGGAAGTAGGGTACAGACTGACAATGGCCAGAAGAGGCAGTGGGGGAGGGGAGCAATGAACCACAAAACTTGTACGCATGTACTCATAACCAATGGACATGGACAGCAAAACTGGGGATGGGGCAGGGAGGGAAGGGGAGGAGGGTGACAATGGGGGAAAAAGGAGAAACATCTGTAACAAAAATAAATTAATAAAATAAAAAAATAGTTAAAATTATAAATTGCTGGATTTGATAAATATCTAAGTAAAATATTTCTTTTTTCAGTCATACATTGCGTGGCCATAAGACAAATAATTTACAGTATTTCCAGTCATTTCTTTGAAAACTACTATAACTGCATAATAACATTTCATTAAAACATGTTTTTCATCTGGAAAAAAAAAGTGAATCATGATAGCATGTCAACAGATTGTCACAAACATGAGATGAATTAGGACAGAGCCTCAGAAAGAGCAGCAGCTCTAAATGAATGACTGCTATGATCCTCACAGGATCCCAGAAGAATCCTGGGGAAATGGATCCTAAAGAGTATCCACCTTGTTGTGTGATCATCTGATGCTCCCGGGGGCCTCTGAGGCCTGTGCAAAAGGAAGTGTGCTGGTTGGGCTCTGACACAATCCCTCAGTGTAAAATGAGTAATCTTCCTCCCCCTGGAGGAGAGGGCAAGCACTCCCCAAATCCACCCCCAAAATGTATGGAGTAAGTAAATGCTGGACATCTTTAGGATAGCTTGACAAGGTGGAAGCAGCAGTATGGGGCTTGGGTTTTAAAAGGAATTTTATCTCTCTGGCCTTAAATTATTAAAAGTAAAGTGGAAAAAAAATGATCATTACATTGCAAAAGTGTTGAGATGTTACATAAGATGTAATATCACCAATATGTTTTCTGGCACTTGATTTCCTCTTTCAGTTTGAGTCACATTATTTACATTACAGGTAATCTCTGTAGTAAAAAAAAAAAAAATAGTATACAACTCAAGTTCTGTGGGGAGGGAGATTCAGGCTGGGTCCCTAGCTGTGCAGCCTCTGTGGTTACCCATATTGAGAAGGGTGTGGGTGGGCACAGACCTGAAGATGGTTCTTGTGTAGGTTATCCTGGCAACTTTAATATTGTGTACATCAGTCCAGAAGGCACAGAAGTACACGGCTTCGTCTTCTTTCTCTAAAGAATTTATTTTCAAGGTGGAAGTGGAAGAATGAAAAATTTTAGTTGCCTCCAGTTTGTTGTTCTTCCCACGAACAGGAGCTGTCGAGAAAGCGTATATTAAATGTTCTATACTCTGATCTGGTTTTTGCCGGTACCAGTGTATGTAGTCTGTGTTAAAGGTGCTGGAGGACACCTTACAAGATATATGCACACTCGTATCTTTTGGCCTGGAAATTGATATTTCAGGTTGTTCCAACTTTGACTGCCCAAGGCCAACTGCAAAAGGAAGAAATAAATTTCCATGAACAAATGACATGTAAAGAGGTAACAATAAAGAATTTATCCAGTCTCTCTTGTAGACTGAGATGATTGGGGGCAACTCACAAGCCCAGAGGGAGAAGAAGACAACGGCTTCCAGTAGTGGCATCCTATACACCAAGCTGGCTCCCAGGGAGAAGGTAAGAAAGTGAGGTCTCTGTTAGCAGACCAGTGGCAGGAGGGCGGGGCTGGTTCTGGTTTATCGTAAGAAGTGGTGGCTCAGATGTTCTCTGGGGTTCTTCATGATCCACTACAGATATGACCAGTCTGGAGCTTCCTGTGTCCCACAAGTGCTGATAAGGCTGGGTAAGAGGGTTCATGATCTGGAAAGAAAGTTTTGGAATAAATGTGTCCATCTTGGGATTGGGCAGAGGTGGTTCTCATACTTACTCAGCCATTCCCAATGAAATACCATGCCATAAAAACATTATTTCAGAAATATGAAGACTTATCTGCTGTGTTCAGTCCCTTTGTTTATCTTTCTGTGATTTGCTGCTGTTTCAGAATTTGAGTGTGGAAACTGCAGACACTGAAATACCTCATTGACGTTATTTAAGATGCCATATGCACAAGCACTGAAGCATTTTTGTACTTTTTAAAATTAATTGAGATGTCACCACACAGGTAATGACTTAGGGCACCCAAATTTTATTTGTAATCTGAGTGCCTCCAAGAAGGGACTGGACTGTAGTTGCTGGCAGATATAGGAGACAGAGCAATCTGTGGAACTCAACTTCTCATTCTGGACCTTGGAACTGTCTCATGAACATTATGCCACATGCAGGAGTATTTTCAAAGCAATGCTATGTTTAATATGTAATAGCTTTAAAATGAATGTAGCATTTAACATCCATCGAGGAATTGTTATTTGTAAGGCATTATTCTAAATGTATACTTATTTTATTTATTCCTCTCAACAACATTCCTGTGGGACTGCTGTTATGATGACCTCCATTTGGCATTGAGGACATTGTCAAAGAGAACTGACTCCTCCAAAGACCCAGATCTGGGAAACATGAGAAGTCAGATAAGTAACAGTTGCTCATTAAGGAAAGTCTGAGTAAAATGATATAAAAAAAAAGACAATAAAAGGCACACATTCTTTACTTTTACTTTGAATTTTCTCTACATATTTATGAATAGAAATAGGATTGCTTGTTATTATATATAAATAAACATTTTAAAGTAGGATTTGAATATTTGGCTTTATATTCTCTTCTTTTGGTTAACTTATTATTGTGACCAATACTGAGGTCTTTTAATAATCTATGTGAGTATTATTTAATAACCAAAGATAATTAAATACCTTCCTATACCATTTAACACTATCTGACATTTGTTGAGTTACTTAAACTTCATGCCTCACTTTCCACATATGTACCTTGCGTGCACATGTATCTTCTAGAGGTATTACGAGTCTTCCATTATCACATTATATGAGGGTAATGCACAAAACAGTCAAATATTAGTACCTGGTGCATCATAAGTCTTCAGTGATGTCATGAATTCTTATTAGTATTATTATCAAACAAGAGAAAATTACTTTGTTATATTTTTATGATAAAACCATATTAGCTCATTTAGGAAAATATGTAAAGTTAATCAAAGTACATAGAAGAAGTAAAACCATCTAGTCTCAGGAATAATCATTCTTAAAGTTTTGGAGAATTTCCTTTCCCCTTTTATTATTCTTCTATCAATACAAACAGTTTTATTGTTAAGAGGTTATTATATACTCATGAATTTATATTATATTATAAATACTTTTAAATTTTATTAATCAACTCATAAAACATTGTTTTCAATGGCTGCATAATATTCTATCCTTTGAGTACAATGTAAATCAGATGTCTCTTTTCCGGTTATTCACCATTTAGTCTGACATATAAAAAGCTGCTGGAGAGTTTTCTTCTAAGACCTGAACATAAGAGAGTGTCTCGCTGGCAACCCCTTATTACTGCTCTATGAGGCTCTTTGAGTACAACCATGTAAAGAAGGTAGCAGCGGTATGTTGACAAGCTTTTCTACACATTCCTGCTGAAAAGGGCTTATGTTCTCAGATTCTTTGTGTTTCTCTCAGGTCTTTCTCTCTACCCTTGCTTTTATTAAATTTCAGATAATCAGTAAGGCCTTATGCAGGTTCAATAAATCTATTGCAATCTACACTAAGAGAATATGATGATCAGGAGTTACATGGACAGGGTGCAAACATAAAAGGTTGTGTGCATCTGAGGTAGGAGGAGAAAGGCTGACAGGCTGATTCTGTGTCAGCCTTTCCTGCGAAACTCCTTTCTTTTGTCCAGTGGCCTCTGTGAATTGAGAACTAGAAGCAGGGTCCTTAGAAGAGGAGATGATGGGGATAAATATGTTGCTACACCTTAGAAATGACAAAATCAGTAAGGGAATATGTATGGTACAGATACTAGGTGGTGTCCATATTCTTTCTTGGGATGCCCAGAATGTATTGTATAAGAAGAACCCATAGGTTAAAGGGTAGTCATTTGTTTCACAATTATTTCAGAGGTGGCATCATGAAACAATAGAATTTTTTTATTTTATATTTTGGAAAAAAATTGATAACTTATTGACATTTTACGTATTCTGTGAAGATTCCAGATCACTCAAAGCCTGGTCACATGATTCAGTGCAAAATTGTGTCAGCAAAGTTTTCACAAAGGTTAGTTTTGTTTTCTTCATGGGTGTAGGAAAAATGCATAGCCCTTCTTTTTATCTACTTATGATCTAGAGGTTAGACTCTGGAGCTAGATTGTGTGGGTCCAACCTTACTTTGCTTTGTGTCAGCTGTGTGACTTGGACAGGTTGCCGGGATACACAATACTTACCTCATGAGTCAAATGGGGTTTGTGGTAATAACGGAAGAGACCTCGTAGGTTATCTTGAAGGTTGAAGAAGTTCGTATGTGCAAAGAATTGTAAACACTAATAGAGAACTCTCTGAAACAACAAATTATTAGCTGTTCTTTCTCTTGGCCCATTTTCACTCTTCTTTCATAGGCAGAACCAAGGGATACTCACAGTAGGGTGGGCTCATCTAATGGTCCCAATGGCTCAGACCTCTATTCTGATGACATCATGTTCGCACAGCCCTGAATGTGAAGTGAGGAGCTATCTTCCTCCTCCCCCAGAAAAAAGATACTTGCTCCATCCCAAATTTACCTCAAGTATTTTGTTTGTTATAGAATTGTGATGTTTACATTTTCAGGGTAGTCTCATAGTCCAGTTAAAAACACATGAACTTCTTGTCTTTGTCCAATCACTTTAATTCTCAAAGCTTTAATTTCTTTATCTTTAAAATGGACAAATAATGGTTATGTTGCTGGGGTGTGATGGTAATTATATGTGGTAATGTATATGTACTGTATCTAGGAGTGTTGGTACACAATGACTCCTCCCTCAGCCTGAGCCATTCCAGTTAGTGGAAGTATCTGGATGGCAATATGATTAATGGGGCCTGTATCTACTCATTCCCAGATAAGACTTTAATTCATAAGGAAGTAGTGTTAAATGAAGATTTGGGAACATCATGGTCAGAAATGCTTCCTGCTCAAGGTGGGGTCTAATGTGTGAGCAAACGCAAGTTGGCTTCCTGGAAAACTGAGATGTGCAGCAGAGAAGGCGAGATGGAGGCTGGCAACCCAGGAGGAGTCAGTTGAGTTTGCTCCTGCAGAAAGGCTGTGGTGGGGCAGAGACCCAGAAGAGGCTATTGTTGAACATCTTGGCACCTCTAGTGCTGTGGGCCCCACCAGGACAGTAGTCAATGGCCACATGTTTTACTATGAAGTTTATGGAAGGAACAAAACTAGACTTTTGAAAACTTTTCTTGCCTCAGATTTGCTGTTTTTTTTTTTTGTTTTTTTTTTCACCTAACTGAACTAGAGCTGGGATTTTTGTGGAGATGATTGACTTCAGATGTGACATAATTTGGTTTGGTTTCTATTGATATCAGTGTATAACTGTATTTCAAAGTCTTCAGTAGACATCTTACAAAAGATGAACACTCTTTCTACTGATCTGGTAATTGAAATCTCAGGTAGCTCCAACTGTAACTGCCTATGTCCAATCACAAGTGAAAAATAGAAATTCCCATGAACATCTGACATAGAAACAGGAAACAGTAAAAAAAATCTCTTTCATCTCTCATCCATGTTGAAATAATTGAGGAGCAACTCACAAACCCAGAGGAAGAAAAATGACATTCCCAGCAGTGACATCCTGCAGTCTTGAGAAGGCAAGAAAGTGAGGACCCTGGCTGGAGTGTCCAGGTCAGTGGGAGGAGGGTGTGAGAGCAGAAAGCAGTGGGTCAGGTGTTCCTGTGGGGGCTTTGCAACTTGATGCAGAGCTCAGCAGTTTGGGCCGCTCCGATGATTCACTTGTGCTGAACTGACAGGGAATAGGGTTCAGGATGTGGAAAGGAATGTGTCTGTGGGGCTGGTGGGAGCAGTTCTGGAGCTGACTTAATTCTATTTTAAACTTACTTGTTCCCTCCTTAATATTCATACTACAGAAACATTGTTCCAGAGACGTGAGGGTGTAATTTGTGTCATAAAATTAAAATTGGTCCCTCTGTTAATTTGTTTGGATTTAGGGTTTAGGAATGTGAAAAAGACAGTATGTTACAATTTTTAAAAAAGGAAAACCAAAGTTTCAAACTGACATTATTCATACCTCATTTTAAAAGCTACAGGCATTTTTATTTGAAATACAATGGAACATTTTGTTTTATAACTAATTGGGATGTCACCATACAGATTATAACTCAGAAAAATGAATTATTTCACTTATAATCTGAGTCCCTCAAGAGAAGATGAAACTGAAATTAGTAGAAGGAATATCAGACAAAGCAGTCATGAAAATGGGATTGGCTTCTATTAATACTTACCCTGGAGCTTCAAACTGTCTCATAAACACAATGTCATAGAGAGGGGTATTTTAAATTAATGTCCATTTTTACATGTAATAATAAGCCTTTAAAATTAATGTTATATCTACTATCTATTGAGAATTTGCTAGCACTGTTCTAAAGGTTTTCTTGTATCATTTCATGTATACAACATATATCAATCTTGAGAGTTAATGGTATTATCTCCCTTTGACCATTGAGAACAATGTAGCAAAGGTGATTTATTACAAGTCCCAAACTGGTAAGTGTGGGAACTTGGATAAGTGATAGATGCTCATTGAAGAAAATCTGAGTAAATGTATTATAAAAATGTTGAATATGAAAGCAATCATCATTTACTTTTAACTATTTTTTCCACGCATTTATACATAGTAATATGTTTGCTTGGATCATTACACATTTAAAAAATATTTTAAAAATATTTTAAATAAAATATTTTAGCTTTATTTTTATATTAAATTTTACTAATACAGTTTTATATTCTTTTTAAGTTAACTTTATGTGTTAAAAATATGTCAGGTCCTTAAAAATGTATGTGAATATCATTATAAATGATCTATGAAAATATGCACCCTCCTGTACTACTTACTTACCCCTTCCAGTGTTGGCTGAATTACTTAATCACTCTGTATCTCACTTTCTATATCTACAATTACCTAAATAAATATCTTTCAGAGACTTAAGAAAGTTACATTATGAAACTAAAAGTGAGAATGAACATAAAGTATAGACAATAGTGTCTGGCACATAATAAGCCTTTTTTAATGCTTTCAAGTTATATTTTTATTGTTATTGAAAAACCAGAGAATTAACTTCTTAAATAATATTTTAATTGTAAAAGAAAATAAACCATCCACTCTATCAGAAAAAAAAAACACCGAATCTTAAAATACAAATACTTCGTTTCATTTTTATTCCAACAACTAGACCTTTATGTATTTGAGATTCAATGTATTCTCATTCGTACTTTGTTTTTATATTTAAATGTGAACTATTTAACATTTAATGAATCTTCAAAAATGTCATTTTAATGGCTTCATAATATTTTATCATTTTGAATGCAGCATAAATATTTGCCTTGTTCATCACTGAAATTGTCACTATTTTTTTCTAAGAGTCATATTGAAAAGCTGATATAACTTTTCTCTCCTGATATATATTCTCCTGAAGACACTATATTGCTAAGGTACATTGCATGAGAAAATACATACAAAAAATTTAATAAGGATATTTTGAGAAGATCTACACTTCCATGCATTCCTTTTGGAAAGGGCTCATCTTCTCACATTTGGTGTGTTCCACTTAGGTTCTGGTCTCTAATTTGCTTGCATAAAAACTACAGGGGAATATGAAGATTCTGTTTAGGCTCAAGAAGATAATAGTCCTCCCACCTAAATACTGTCATGGTCAGAAAGAGTACTGGTCTCCATGTAAATCAAAGAAATATGAGCCCATGCGAGATGGGAGAAGGGCTAAGGGATCATGTGTCTAATTTCATTTCTTGTGTCTGCCTGGCCTGAAAATTACTCTTTTTTCCCTTCCAGTACATCTCAAAATTAAACAATAGACTGTGAATCTTTGAAGTGGGAACTAGAGAATGAATATTTTTATTTTATTTAGGTAATTTTTAATTAAGGTGAAGAGTATATATAGGAAACTTGCAAGGAGATACCTATATTCTTACAAGAAGCTCACTACAGGTGCTACTTTTAGAAATAGAAAATAAGGATCTTTGGATTTGTTTTACATTGAAAAGTTAATTGATAACTTATTGGCATTTAATTCATTCTGTATAGATACCTAATCAGTCAAATCTTGGGCACATGCTTCAGTACACAATAACAATTTGTGTCAGTTAATGTTCTATAATGATTTGTCTGTCTCTCCTAAGGGGATGGGAATAATGTATTCATCTTTTTATTGTCTTGCAATTAAGAATGGTTTTAGTGTAACAGTCAAGAGGTGCCAGAGTATCTGGGTTCCTACCCTGCTCTACCAATTAGCTACATACCAGCTCTGTGACTTGGACAAGTGACTGAATTACTTAGTACTTCACTTAACTCATGGGTCAATTACGCTTGATGATAACAGAACAGATTTATAGGTAGTGTGAGTAAAAGGAGCTAATATATTCAAAGAACTGAGAACACGAATTGGCAACTCACACCACACACACACACACACACACACACACACACACACCACAGTGTTAGTTCTTCTGATCCTGGCAGGTTCTCTCTCTTCTTTCACAGGCAAAATCAAGGGTTGCTGGATAGAGTGGGCTCATCTAACAGCCCCAGTGAATTCGGAGCTCTGTTCTGAAGACAACACGTTGTCAGAAACCTTTTCCCCACAAGTCCCAGAAAAATGACATTACTCCTTCCCTAATTAACTCCAGATATCCTAGAGTTTACTTAAATAATTACAATCCCTAAACTTCACAGTGTGGTCTCACAGTCCAGTTAAAAAAAGCATGGACTTCTTGTCTTTGGCTGATCATTAAGCCTAAATTTTCTAAGCTTAATTTCTTTCGTTGTAAAACAGACCAATAATAGTTACATTGCCAAGGGGTTGTCTTGAGTATATATGATAATAATGGCTCCAGCCATTCCCTCTCTCCGCTGGAAACATAGACCACTTACTGAAAGTCTCTGGATGGTGAGATGATGGACAGTGTCACAGCCTGTGTGCTCTCTGTCCCCAGACAAGACTTTAATTAATTGGGATATAGTGTCAAATAAAGCTTCAGAAGCACAATTCCTGGCATCAGTTGGAAGCGAATGTGCAAGCATAATCCAAGATAGCTTCCTGGAAAGCTTAGGAAGTGTTGCAGACAAGGTGAGGCTGAGGCCAGCCCAGCTGGGGAGGGGCATGCTGATTGTGGTTGCCACTGCTGGGAAGGATGTGGTGAGCACAAATCCAGGTGCGGATCTTGTGTGAGTTTATCTCGACAGTTCTAGTACTGTAAGTCCCCGTAAAATAGTAATGTGTGTACCACCCAGCACAGTAGTAAATGGCCACATCTTCTTTTTCTATGAAATTTATGGTAAGGATTGAAGTGAAAGGTTGAGAATTCTTTCTTGCCTCAAATTTGTTGCTCTTCCCATCTTTGTGGCTTCGAGCTGCGCTTTTGGTTGAGCTTACATGAATCAGATGCTCCAAAGCCTGATTTGGTTTCTGCCGGTACCAGTAAATGATGTCGTTTTCAAAATTTGCACTTGATATCTTGCAATATATGTCGATACTTTTCTTCACTTCTGTGGTAATGGATATCTGGGACTGCTCCAATTTTGATACCCCAAGTCCAACTGTATCAAAAGAAGAGAATTTCCAATGAACTCTGATAATATATGAAACATTAAAGAATTTCTTTGCTCACTCATCTATACTGAAATGATCAGAGAGTGTGACTCACAAGCCCAGAAGGACAAGAAGGTGAATGCTTCCAGCAGTGACATCCTGTGGACAGGCAGTGTCCTCAAAGAGAAGGCAGAAAAGTGGAGACCTGGTCGCAGGCCACCTCAAGTCAGTGGCAGGTGGGTGTGGCCTAAACTGGAGAGAGGGAAGGAAGTGGTGGGTCAGGCAGGACCTTGGGCCTTTGGTGCTGCCTGCTGGTGTCGGAGGTTACTCTTTTCTGTGGGCCTCATGATCTCAAAATAAGGCTCATGACCTCCTTAGGGCTCTCTGGCATGAATGTGAAGGGGCCATGGGGGCACCTTGGGACATGCTAGTAAAGATGCTTGTTAATGAAACTCAGAGAAACAAGGTAAAGATAGAAATAAAAACTACCATAATTGTATTACCAAGACCAAATCTATTATCTTTGTGGTGTTAACTTCTAGATTTCTTCTTTGTGTGTATGTGGATAGCAATATGATTTTATGGACTATAAATATATTTAAGTTACATGTGGAACATGTGCAGGGTTTTGTAATCTTCTTCATTCAGTTCACCTGATAATCTGAGCTGCTTCCCATGTCACTGAAGCATTTTTTAATGTCTGCAGCCTATCACTGTTCTTCTCTGTCACTTAGAAGCTGTCTGACCCCGTGCAAATTTCTTAATCTCTTTGTTCCTCATTTTCCTTGCCAAAAAATGGATGCAATAATAATGCCGACCTCAAAAGGTTATGCAGATTAAATAATCAAAAGTACCTAGTACAGTTTCTGGTGTACAGTAAATTTTCAGTAATTATTAGATATTATTATTAATAATACTATCATTTTTTTGAACTGTCAACTGATTCTCTTATGGTTGTCTCTGAAATATTTGTATGTATTAGAGCTCCTTTAACCCTGGACAGCAGTTGTCCCTGAAACTTATTTCCAGCCCTGTAACATTCTATGTTGAGCAAATGTGAACTCAGACTAGCTTGGGTCTTTTCAAGGAGAAAAGAGAGAAAGAAATCGGCTCAGATGGCTTGATTTTTCTTCTGAGACAGTTGCCCTATTTTCCCTCTTGTCCAATAAATACCGTTTCTGAGATGATAGCACTGGGAAGTTGAATGTTGAGGAGGTAGAGGCTGGTAGACCAAAAGGCCTGTGGCTCTTCCCCTCCAGGGTGCCTCCTGGAAATGAGAAGGAGGAAGAAAGGAACAACAACACTGTAGCCTGGGCCAGTGCTGCTGCAGGTGCTCGGCTCTGGGGCCTGGGTGCTGCCACTACTTGGGCAGCCATAGTGACCCCAGACCTAGATCCCTTACACCTCCATTACTGTCAGACATTTTCTTCCAGATCTTACAACTCTAGCATCAGTATGTGTGTGTGTGTGTGGGGGGGGGGCCGTGGGGAGTATGTCTAATTGGTAGAGCTCACACTACCTACCTGACTAGTGCAAGGAAGGCTGAGAAAAATATCTGGCATTTGCACTTTCTGTAGTGGGAAATAGATTTATTCTACAAAACTTTTGGTCCCATTATCTCATTTATTCTTCACAAAGCCTATTAAGTGAGTACTGTTAATATTGTTCCCATTTTTTAGGTGAAAAAATGGAGGCTTTGACAGAGCAGACCTATTGTTCAAGGCCTGACAGGAGTAAGTGGAAGAACAATAATTTGCACCAGAGGGTCTGACTCTGGAATCCATGTTCTTAAACAAGATTCTATATTTCATATACATATAAAATAGTTTTCTCCTCAGAATAGTCTCTTACAAGTAGTTCAGTCTCTTTTTGTACATTCTTTGTGTTTTCTGTGTTTCTGTCCCTTTCTTGGCTCATCCCCAGGATGGCATCAATGCATGTGGGAGGAGTGTGAGTGCCGCCCTCTGTATCCTCTCCAACTTCCAGCTCTTTGCCTGGTTTGTCTCTGGGATTTGGCCTCTTCCCCCGAGTTGGTTAATGCAATAACCAGACCTGAACACACCACCACTGACTCCACACCATGCCCTTAGGTGCCAAGTTCCCACCCTGCACCTCATCCAACTTCCAGGCACTGCGGGCCCTGGTCCCCTCGGCACCTCTCACCCTCTTAGAGACCCTGAGAGCATTTGGGTCTCCTACATGTGAAGATCTGGGGAAAAGCAGTGCTGGTTTGGGCTTGTCTTTGCAAATGTTTTACTTACCATGGCCATATTAGGGAAGCTTAATATCAGCCAGATGTTCTCAGATTCTCCCTCCATCTCTTTTTGGGTTTTTCTCGAAGTTTCTATCCTCTCTGAGAAAAGACCCTCAGAAGCAAAGGAACCAGAAAGTTACCTTCACTTACTCTCTCCCCCTCATCTCACAATACATCACAACTACCCCTTCCTCCAGGGTGGATGGTAACTTCCCCAACATCACCTCCTCACTTATCTGTATGTAGATCTCTAGTAAAATTCTGCATTTCTAGTTTGCCAACTTGCTTTCACTTTTAAACAGGAGATCTGGAAATTTAGAAAAGCCTTTCCTTTTTCAACTAAACTTGACTTTCAAGCCCACTATCTTATGATTAACAAAAAATGAGCTTTTCAACTATCAAGTATATAATAAAGTATTATTAGCTATAATTACCATGCTGTACATTTGATTCCCAGAACTTGTTAATCTTATAACTGGAAGTGTGTACCTTTTGACGAATATCTTCTCATTTCTCCTTTGATTAATTGGGTTACCACCTCTGGTAACCAGCATTCTATTCTCTGTTTCCATAAGTTTGGCTTTTTTAGATGCCTAATATAAGAGAGATCATATGGTATTTGTCTTTCCCTGTCTGACTTATTTTACTTAGAGTTTTAAATGCTATAAGACAAAAAGGAAGATAAATGGAAACTTTAGAAATGTTCCTGGAAAAAAAATTTTTTTTAAATCTAGGATTATTAGGTTCATCCAAGTTGTGACAAAAAGCAGTATTTTCTTCTTTCTCATGGCTGAATAATATTTCATTGTATATATACCCCATCTTTTTTTATCCATTCATCTGTTGACACTTAAGTTGTTTCTATGTCTTGACTACTGTCAATAATGCTGCAAGAAGCATGGGAATGCAGATAGCTCTTTGAGATCATATTTTCATTTCCTTTGGATATATACCCAGCAGCGGGATTGTTAAATCGTAAGGCAGTTCCATTTTTAACTTTTTGAACAACCACCATACTATTTTACACAGTGGCTGTACCAATTTACAATCCCATCAACAATGCACAAGATTTTCTTTTTCTCCACATCCTCACCAATGTTTGTTACCTCTTATCTTTTTGATGGTAGCCATTTTAATAGGTACGATGTGATAGCTCATTGTTGTTATTGTTGTTGTTGTTGTTTTTAGAGAGAGATAGAAACATCCATGAGAGAGAACATCGATTGGCCACCTCCTGCATGCCCCCCACTGGGGATTTGGCCCACAACCTGGGCATGTGTCCTGATCAGGAATCGAACCGGCAACCTCTGGGTGCATGGGTTGATGCTCAACCACTGAGCCACACCGGCCTGGCAAGCTCATTATTGTTTTGATTTGAATTTCCCTGATGATTAGTGATGTTGCACATCTTTTCATGTACCTATTAGTCATTTATTTCTTCTTTGGAAAAATGTCTTTAGTTCTTCTGCCTATTTTTTACTTGGTTTGTTTGTTTGTTTTTTGCTGTTGAGTTACATGAGTTCTTCATATATTTTGGATAGTAACCCCTTATCTGATATATGATTTGCAAAAAATTTCTCCCATTCTGTAGGTTGCCTTTTCATTTTGTTGATGGTTTCCTTTCCTTCTGTGACAGAAGCTTTTTGTTTTTATGTCAAGCTACTTGTTTATTTTTGGTTTTGATGCTTATGGATACATTGTACCCCTTGAAGTTATATAATCCTATATAGCAATTATAACTTGATAAACCTGGAGGAAATAAATAAAAGAAAAGAAGAAAAAAAAGCATGTTCTAGGCACAGCCATAATCTCCTTCATTGGGTGGTAAATCTCAGGGCTACAGCTGACCTGACTTATGTAGGAGAATAAAAACATTCTGGTTACAAGTTTCCAAAAACATTATCCTCATTTAATATTTTGACTGTATACATAAGTCTAGGCTATGGAGTTTTTAGCCCTCTCCATGTGCCCCATATTTCCTGCTAAAGCAAGTTCACAAAACGGTATATGATACATGATTTTTTTAGCCTTTTCCCCTAAAGTAGACTGTCCAGAAAGGGAACTCTTCTAGATATATTCCTTGAATGACTGTTCATTCTGTCTTGACCAGGCTCTACTGGGCTGGGAAACAGGTCTGGAACAACCCATATTTTCCCACAAATGCCACAGTGTGTTTTCTAAAGATCATCAATATTAAGGAAATTCAAAATAGGACATTTGTGGCCCAATAGTGCAGTTGAAACAGCACAGACTGTTTGGACAGATTCTTTCTTTCAGGAAATAGGCTTATTTGCAGGGTTTTTATGATTATCACATGAGCTTCTGAATGTAAAGGACATCTAGCACATTATCTGGAAACTGTGGGAGAAAAATGGATATGGATTCCATTTTATTCATTGCCAGCACCTTTAACCTGAGCGTTGCACAATTAATGGAAATCTTTGGGAAATGAAATAATAGACCTTGCCTTCTCTCTGAGATTATCAGGCCTTTCAACATGCATAGACTTTAAATGAGAACCCAAGTCAATAAGAAATGATATCAAACCAGACATTTGGGGGCAAAGTTACTGGTATCTGTAAGGGTACAATTGATAGCCATCAGACTCTCTTTCTTCTTTTCCTTAATACTAAGGTATCAACATGAGAAGCACAGGAAGTGCTGAAAGCTGAGACTGAGGCCTAGCCAGGGCTGAGGTCTGGACTCACGACTGAGGTTGCTTCATGTTGGGAAGGATGTAGTCACAGTGATGGATAAGGGGTGTGTGTGCTTATTATCTTGGCTCCAATGATACTGTGGGCTTCCAGGGGTCATTATATTTGGTCATAATGTCTTCCGTGAATTTTATATTAGGAACCAAAGAGTAGAAGACAGAATTTTATGTTCCTTGTGGTTGCAACTGACCTTGTACAAGGGTATTTTTCAAGTAAATGTCTGATTTTCAAAAGTCTGATCTGGCATCTGTCAGTACCCGTGCATGGATTAAATATTATATCTGGATACCCTACAATGAAAACATATGCTTCTTTTCTGTTATTGCAATAAATACTTTCAGTGCTTCAGTTTTTTCTATCCAATTTCAACTATAAACAAAAGAATAGCCTTTCTAGCCCTGGCTGGTTTGGCTCAGTGGTTGGAGCATCAGCCCGCGGACCAGAGAGTCCCGGGTTCGGTTCCCAATAAGGGCACATACCTCGGTTGCAGTTTGTCCCCGCCCTGGTTGGGGTCGTGTAGATGGCAACCACTCAACGTGTCTCTCTCACATCGATGTTTCTCTCTCTCTCTTCCCTCCCCCCACTGCTCTATCTGAAGATAATTGCAAAAATGTCCTCGAGTGAGGATAAAAAAAAAATAGCCTTTCTAACAAAAAACAAAATTATCAAGAAATAAAATATTAGTTTTTAAAAATTCTTTAACCAATCTGAGAAATAATGGAACATATTCGCATTTGTGAAAGCAGAGTGAAGAGCAGATGAATAGTATAGCCCTGACATTCTTTCTGCCCCAGCTGTATGCCCCAAACAAAGACTGAGGAGGAGATAGGGACCTGGAACAGGAAGAGGAAAGGGAGCCTTCCAGAGTATTAGTAGGGGAAATGGATGGCTCAGAGTCTAGTGTCCAGATCAGTCATTTCTGAGGTTGCTAGTTGGTCAACAATATATGGAAGCTTTACCTATAACTATATGACACCCAAATAAGCAAAAGTAAAAGTCTTTCATACTGTGTTATCCTGTTATTAGAAACTTTCAGACAGATTATTTTTATTTTTATTACTTCATCAAGATTATATAGTTGATTTCAGTAGCAGAGTTTGTTGAAGTTACCAAATCTATGACCTGAAGTCACCTTTCAACTTTTCCAGATGATAGTTATCCTGATCTCTCAGCCCACCAAACTCTCAGGACATAGGTCAAGCAACTCCATGACCCCCCCCCCCCCCCCACACACACACACACACAAACACAGACTTTGCTCTGGACCCATGGTAGTCTTAAGGCCTAGATAGAGAATCCCTTGCTTGGTGTAGAGGAGGGAAAGCTATCTCCTGACCTCCTCATCAAAAGAGGATAAAAGTTGCCATGTCATTTCCAACAGTGCTCTCTAGAGAAAGTCTCCTCAGAATCAGTGTCCGCACAGATGTTCTACATTTCTTTTGTATCCAGGCTAGATGTAGTTAATGAACAAACGTTGGAGTTATCAATTTGATAATTCATGATGGGGAGCTCTTCTGTCTGGAGATGTCATTTATATTATTCAAATCAAGGAACTAAGATCATATAGAGAGCACACCCCAATCTAAAACTGGATATCCCAACAGTTTCTCTGTGCTCAGCCTGCTTCAACAAAGAGGCACAAAAGGCAGGAAGAAAGTGAAGGTCATGGAATCCACTGAACTGCATTTTGCCAAGTGTTGTGCTATACACCTTCTTTAAATTGATGCTGATATACTGAATTACAGAACAGTGAACTAGGTAGCTGTAGATCCTGTGTGGGCATCTATATATATTAGAAAAAGGTGAAAAGGGACATACTCCATTACAAATTTCTGAACTGTAAGTAAGTCAATTAATGCTCTGTGTAGAGGTCTCCAAAATGCCCCTCAAAATCCTTTATTCATTTTGAATCTTTATAATATGGCTGCTGCCTCCTCTATTAACCTGCTCTCTCCAAGCTCTGGCACAATCACCTCTAATCCACCACAGGACCTAATGTTCACATTCTCATCACTAGGGTTATTTCATTTCTGAGCAACTCTCAGGCTGTTACTAGTGAGGTCAAGAGTGTACCCAGGAGCCTTTTAAATTCAGCAGTGTTGAACCAACAGTTCACATGAGTGTTTCATCCAGTAACCATGATTGATCTAGAAGCCCTTCACTCTCTTTTCCATCTGCCTTTGGATAAAATTTCTGTACTTTCCAGCAGTGAGAGTGGGGGAGTGCAGCACCAAAGAAAATAATCAAGGAACATGACTTTGTGTTCCATCTTTATTGAGCAAAAGCTCAATAAAGAGTTTTTGTTATACCTGTTTTTAAATTTATCTTTATTGTTGACAGTATTACAGATGTCCCCCACCCTGTTTTCCCCCCATTGACCCTGTCCACCACACTTCCACCTCCCAGGCCTTCACCACATTACTGTCTGTGTCCATGGGTTATACATATATGCATATAAGTTCTTTGGTTAATCTCTTCCTCCTCCCCTCCCTCTGAGATTCATCAGTTTGTTTCATACTTCCATGTCTCTGGGACCTGTTTTGTTCTTCAGTTTATTTTATTAGATTCCACATATAAGTGAAATCCTGTGATACATGTCTTTCTCTGACTGGTTTATTTCACTTAGCATAATACCCTCAAGGTTCCTCCATGCTGTCTAAAAGGGTAAGAAAGCTTTCTTTTTTATAGCTGCATAGTATTCCACTGTGTGGATGTACCACAGCTTTTTTATCCACTCATCTACTGATGGACACTTGGGCTGTTTCTAGATCTTAACGATTGTAAATAATGCTTCTATGAACATAGAGGTGCATATATTCTTTCTGATTAGTATTTCATGATTCTTAGACTATATTCCTCAAAGTGGGATCACTTAATCAAATGGCAGTTCCATTTTTAACTTTTTGAGGAAACTCTATACTGTTTTTCACAGTGGCTGCATTAGTCTGCATTCCCATCAGCAATGTAATAGAGTTCCCTTTTCTCCACAGCCTCGCCAGCAGTTGTCATTTGTTGATTTGTTGATGGTGGATATCTCATTGTCCTATTAACTTGCATCTCTCTGATAATTAGTAACTTTGAGCATTTTTTCCATGTCTCTTTGCCATCTGCATGTCCTCTTTGGAGAAGTGTCTATTCGTGTCTTTCACCCATTTTTTAATTGTATTTTTTGTCTTCCTTTTGTTAAGTTGTATGAGTTCTCTATATATTTTGGAAATTAACCTCTTCTCAGATGTATCATTGGCAAATATGTTCTCCCATATAGTGGGATACCTTTTCATTTTGTTGATGGTTTCTTTGGCTGTGTGGAAGCTTTTAATTTTGATGTAGTCCCATGTGTTTATTTTTTTCCTTTTGTTTCTCTTGCTCTGGATTAAATTTCTTCCATGTGAGATATTTGAGATTTTGCTGCCTGTGGTTTCTTCCAGGATTTTTATGGTTTCATGACTTACATTTAAGTCTTTTATCCATTTTGAATTTATTCTTATGTATGTTGTAAGTTGGTGGTCTAGCTTTATTTTCTTGCATATACCTTTCCAATTTTCCCAACACCATTTATTGAAGAGATTGTCTTTACTCTGTCTTATGCTTTTGCAATACAATATTGAGTGGAATGGCTTGGGTCAATTTCTGTGTTGTCAGTACTGTTCCATTGATCTATATGCTTGTTCTTGTTCCAGTACCAGGGTGTTTTGATTACAATGGCTTTGTAGCATAATTTGATATCTGGTGTTGTGATTCCCTCCTATTTTGTTCTTCTTTCTCAAGATTTCTGTGACTATTCAGGGTCCTTTCTTGGTTCCATATTAATTTTTGGAGTATTTGTTCTAGATCTGTGAAATATGTAATCAGTATTTTAATAGAGATTGTGGTGAATCCATAAATTGCTTTGGATGGTATGGACATTTTAATGATGTTAATTCTTGCAATCCATCAACACAGTATATGCTTCCACTAGTTTATATTTTCCTCTATTTCTTTTTCCATTGTCCTGTAGTTTTCTGAGTACAGGTCGTTTACCACCTTGGTTATGTTTATCCCTAGGTAACTTAATTTTCTTTTGCAATGGTAAATTAGGTTGGTGTTTTAGTTTCTCTTCCTGAGAGTTATTATCGGTGTATAAAAATGCCAATGATTTCTGGTTGTTAAGTTTGTATCCTAATACTTTGCTTAATTCATTTATTAGATCTAGTAGTTTTTTGGTGGAGTCTATAGGTTTTCTATGTACAATATCATGTCATCTGTGAATAATGACAGTTTTACTTCCTCCTTTCCAATTTGGATACCTTTTATTTTTTCATCTTGTCTGATCAATGTGGCTAAGACTTCCAGTACTATGTTGAATAAAAGTGGTGAAAGCAGACATCCCTCTCTTGTTCCTGTTCTTAAGGGGAATGCTTTTAGTTTTTGCCCATTAAGTATGATGTTGGCTGTAGGTTTGTCATATATGGCCTTTATTATGTTGAGATATGATCCCTCTATTCCTACCTTGCTGAGAGTTTTTATCAAAAATGGATGCTAGATTTTTTTTAATGCTTTTTTTGCCTCCATTGATAGGATCATGTGATTTTTTATCTTTCATTTTGTTTATGTAATGTATCACAGTTTTGATCTGCAAATATTTTACCATCCCACTTGGTCATGGTGAATACTCTTTTGAATATAATGATGGATTTAATTTGCTAATATTTTGTTGAGGGTTTTAGCATCTATATTTATCAGGGATATTGGCCTGTAATTTTCTTTTTTTGTAGTGTCTTTCTTGTTTTGCAATTAGGATAATGCTGACCTCATAAAAAGAGCTGAGAAATCTTCTTTTCTCTTGAATTTTTTGGAATAGTTTGAGGAAGATAGAGTTCTTCTTTGAATGTTTGGTAAAATTTCCCTGTGAAACCATCCGATCCAGGAACTTTGTTTGCTGGGAGATTATAGATTACTGAGACAATTTTATTAGTTGTTAATCATCTTCAGGTTTTCTGATTCTTCTTGATTGGATTTTGGAAGATTGTGTGTTTTTAGGAATTTATCCATTTTTTTCAGGTTGTCCAATTTGTTGGCATATAGTTGTTTGTAATATTTTCTTACAATCACTTGTATTTCTGTGGTGTCAGTTGTTACTTCACCTCTTTCATTTCTGATTTTATTTATTTGTGTCCTTCTCTTTGTCTTTTGATGAGGCTGGCTATGGGTTCATCAATCTCATTTTTCTTTTCAAAGAACCAGCCCGTGGTTTCATTGATCTTTTCTATTGTATTTTTTAGTTTCTGTGTCACTTATTTCCACTCTGATTTTTATTATTTCCTTCACTCTACTTCCTCTGGGCTTTTCTTTTCTTTCTTTCTTCCTTTCTTGTTATTATTACTTTTTTAATTTTTGAAAGTGTTACAGATGTCCCCTCTGGACTTTTCTTGTTGCTATCTTTCTTATTCTTTTAGTTGTAGGGTTATATAGTTTATTAGAGATTTTTTGTTGTTTCTTGAGGTAGGCCTGCAGTGCTATGAACTTCCCTTTCAGGACTGCATTTTCTGTGTCCCATAGATTTGGGATTGTTGTGTGTTCATTTTTATTTGTTTCCAGAAAGTTTTTCATTTATTCCTTGATCTTATTAATAACCCATTCATTGTTTAAGAACATGCTATTTTACCTCCATGTGTTTGAATATTTTTGAGTTTTTTCAATTTATTATAGTTTATTTCTAGTTTCATGACATTGTGATCCAAGAAGATGCTTGATATGATTTCAATCTTCTTGAACTTGTAGAGGCTTATTTTGTGTCCTAACATGTAGTCTATATATGAGAATGTTCCATGTGCACTTGAGAAGAATATATATTCTCAGCTTTGATGTGAAATATTCTGTAAATGTCAATTAAATCCATCTGATCTAGTGTGTCATTTAGTATCACTGTTTCCTTGTTGATTTTTTGTCTGGAAGATCTTTCCAGTGATGTCAGTGAGGTGTTAAAGTCTCCTACTAAAATTGTATTGCTGTTGATCTCTCCATTAATGTCCTCAGAAAGCATTTTTGTATATGTAGGTGCTCCTGCATTGGATGCATATATGTTTTCCTGGGTTATATCCTCTTGTTGTTCAGATGCTTTTAGTATTATGTAGTTGCCTTCTTTATCTCTTGTTATGGCCTTTTCTTTGAAGTCTGTATTGTTAAATATCAGTATTGCTACCCTTACTTTTTAAAATTTCATTTCCATTTGCATGGAAAAATTTTTTTCCATCCCATCACTTTCATCCTGTGGGAGTCTTTTGTTCTGAGGTGGATCTCCTGTAGACAGCATATATATAGGTCATGTTTTCTTATCTATTCAGCTGCTCTATGTCTTTTTTTAAAATATGTTTTTATTGATTTTTAGAGAAAGTAGGAGGGAGAGAGAGATAGAAACATCAATGTGTGAGAGCAAAATATCAATCAGCTGCCTCCTGCATGCCTCCCACTGGGGATCAAGCCCACAACCTGGGCATGTGCCCTGACCAGGAATTGAACCAGGACCTCTCAGCCCATGGGACAACACTCAAACCACTGAGCCACACCAGCCAGGCCCTTGTGTCTTTTTATTGGAGCATTTATTCCATTTACATTTAAGGTTATTATTGATAGGTACTTATTTATTGCCATTTTTATTCTTTATGCCTATGTTTCTCTCTCTATATATATATATTTCTTATTATCATTACAGCAGTCCCTTTAACATTTCTTGCAATGCTAATTTGGTGGTAAGAAACTCCTTTAACCTTTTTTTGTTGTTGTTGTTTGGGAAACTCTTCATTTCACCTTCTATTTTGAATGATAGCCTTGCTGGATAGAATGGTGTTGGTTTCAGATCCTTGCTTTTCATTAGCTTGACTACTTCATGCCATTCCCTTCTGGCCTATAGTGTTTCTGTTGAAAAATTAGCTGAAAGCCTTAAGGAAGCTATTTTGTAGGTAACAAATTGCTTTTATCTTGCTGCCTTTAATATTCTCTCTTTGTCTTTCATTTTGGTCATTTTAATTATGATGTGTATTGGCATGGACCTCTTCAGTTTCTTTCTGCTTGGAACTCTGTGCTTCCTGAACTTGTGTGACTTTTTTCTTCACCAGGTTAGAAAAATTTTCTGCTGTTATTTCTTCAAATAGATTATTCTTTGCTCACTTTCTTCTTCTTTTGATACTCTTACAATATGGATGTTGTTATGTTTCACGTTGTCCCACAGCTCCTTTAAACTGTCCTCCTGTTTTTCTTTTTGATTCTCTGAGTAATTATTTCTACCCTGTCTTCTAAGTTACTGATGTGATCCTTGGCTTCCTTTAACCCACTGTTTATTCCTTCCAGTGTATTCTTTATTTCTGCTATGTCATTATTCATTTATGACTGGTTGTTTTTCATATTTTCTATGTATTTTTTTCATGCTTTTGAGCATTCTTATAATCATTACTCTGAACTCCATATCTGATAAATTGCTTATCTCTATTTCATTTAGCTCTTCTTCTAGAAAATGTTCTTGTTCTTTCATTTGGGATTTGTTTCTTTGTCTCCCCAGTTTGACTGCATGTTTGAGTTGTTTTTGTGTTTGTTTTTTCCTGTGTATTGGATAGAGCTGCTACCACTCCCAGTCTTGGTAGGGTGGCCTTATGTAGTAGAAAACCTGTGGGATCCAGTGGTGCAGCCTCCCTGATCATCATACCTCAGTGCTCTAATAATGTCCCTTGTGCATGTTTTGTGGGCCCTCCTGTTGTAATTGAATCTTCATTGCTATTGGCCCATTTGTGCATGGTTTCAACCCTCAGGTTTGCTGATATAAGGCTCAATCCTCAACACAGTGTGCAGGTGCTTGCCAGAGGAAGCAGAATTTACCTCATATATATTTGGAGCTTCCCAATATCTGCCTGTGGATATACTGTCTGTGAAGCTTATTAAATCCTGCTCTGTAGTTGTCTGAAGCTGGCCACTGGGTTTCTTGGTTTGGGGCCTCCTTGGGGGGTCTCTGGTGCAGGCCAATGTCAGACACTGTTTGTGACTCTCCCTGAGTACCCTGTTTGGAGCTATCAGCAAGCCACAGCTTGTGACTTCTTCTGCTGGGCCTGGGTGCATGTGAAATGGACCAAGCTGTACACCAAGGTCTGCTTTTGCTAGTCCTGGGCCCAGGAGCAGGTCAGGCAAAGACTCAAAGCACCCAGAGATCCATGTCTGCCTGCAGACCATTAGTCTAAGTCACTTAATGTGCCTCAGGCTATAGTCTTCAACAAGGTGTAAACTGCATAGGGTTGGGCAAGATGATTTCCAATGGGTGGAGCTATTGCTTCCCCCCAGGCTAAAGCTGCATTGATGGTAAAATTCTGCCTGAGAAAGCTGGCTCCTGCAGCATGGGGGAATGACTTAGCATAGGATCCTAGAAACTTTCTTCTCAGCTCTCTCCCCAGAGCCACCTATCCTAGACTCTCTTCACACAGCTTTAGTCCACTCTGCTCTCTCTCTGCCAGAGTCCAAGGTGAGTGTCTTGCAAATAAAATTTAGTGTGTAGGCTCTTTAAAAGGGTGCCTGTGTTTTAGCCATCTCTCCCTGCTGGAGAAAACCTCTGGTGCTTTTTACAGCCAGATGTTTTGTGGGCATCTTTCTCAGTTCTGTTACTCTGGGCTGGGGAGCCCAGCTTGGGGTTTAGGCCCCAGACTTCAATGAGGTCTAACCTCCTCTCAACTAAGATATCTCTCCACACTTCAGCTGCTGCCTGTGGAAGCCCAGCCATCCCTCTCACATCTCCACACTTCCTATCAGTCTCAGCGTGGGCTCTTCTTTACATCCTTGGTTATAAGGATTCTCTCCAGCTAGTCTTCAGTTGGTTATTCCAGATGATTTTTCTATACTTTAGTTGTAATTCCAGTTTGGTTTTTGTAGAAGGTCAGTATAGCTTCCACTTAATCCACCACCATCTTTACCTGCTCCTATAGCTTTTTTTTTCAATCCTCACCTGAGGATATGTTTTTATTGATTTTTAGAGAGAGGGTGAGGGAGAGAAAGAGAGTGAGGGAGAGAAATAGAGAGAGAGAGAGTGAGAGAGACATTGATGTGAGAGAGAAACATTGATTGGTTGCTTCCCATATGCAACCTGACCAGAGATTGAACCCACAACTTAGATATGAGCCCTGAATGGGAATCAAACTTGCAACATTTTTGATATACAGGATGACACTCCAACCAACTGAGCCACCTGGCCAGGGCTACCTATTCTTTTCTTATAAAATACCTTGTAGAACCCAAAAGTCAGAAAAAAATTGATTGCATAATGAAATTGTCTGCAGAGAATTTTTTGCAGATTTTCTCTAAGTAAACACTGCCAGTATATATTTAAATAAAATCATGTGTCTCTAGTGTCTCTAGGGAATGCTGTAGGTAAAAAAATAAAATAAAATAAAACACTAAGCATATAATGGATGGTTAAATGCTCTATTTTCTTCATAATATCTCCTTCAGTGTTTTGTTTTGTTTTTCTCATTCCTCTGGGATCAAGAACATTAATTTTGTAAGCAGACACATCTGGATGCTTATTATCAAGTCACTTTATCAAAGTCTTAAATTTGTGTCTATAAAATTGAGATAACAATAATAGCTATCCTTCAGTATTGCTATTAGGATTCAATAACATAAAGTATATAAAGTGCTTCACACAGGCCCTGGCTAGTTTGGCTCTGCAATTAGAACGTCAGCCCATGGAACAAAGAGTCATGGGTTTGATTCTGGTCAAGTGCACATACCTCGGTTGCGGTTCATCCCTGACCTTAGTTGCTTAGTTGGGGTCATGCAGGAGGCAACCAGTTGATGTGTCCCTGTCACATTGATGTTTTCTCTCTCTCTCCGTCCCTCCCACTCTATCTGAGATAAATAGAAAAATATCCACAGGTGAGGATTAAAAAATAATAATAAATAAAGTGCTTAATACAATGCCAAGCACATGAGGAACATTCAATAAACAAGAGCTATTATCATAATACCTTTATTAGAACATTAAATGTAATTTAATTTATTATGTAATTACATTTACTTATTTTCATATAGAACTGAGCTCCTTGATACAATGGCTGTATAGTCAGTTCTATAAATGTAAACTAATTCTTTGTTTTCCTTTGGTTAAGCAAAGAAAAACAGAGTCAAAGAAATCTGCTGACTTGCAAACTTCAAATTCTAATTCTAGCATTTTCAAACTATAACCACAGATTTCTGGTATGTACTCTGTGACTTTAATTTATAAGTTAAAAAAATAAATGCAACAGAATTACAGTAGAACAGCAATGATCAGCATGTGATTGAAGCAGTTAAATGTTAACTCAAAGGTGGCCAGAAAATAAATCAAGGAATTACAGAAGGTGATAGATCAATTATAATTGTGAGGGTGTAGATTTTAGTTAACATAAAAGTGGCAGGAATTTTTCTAGCCTCAATCATTTACTAGAGCTGGGAATGTTTCACTACTTTACACTTATTTATTGTTTTAAAGAACATCAAGAACACAGAATTGAATAAATTATAATATTGATTTATAAGGCACTATAATTATATATAAAGCAATGCACTCATAGGTCTCTTTTATGCTATACATTTTATCCTACTAAATTCTACTTGATAATTTATTTAGTAAGTCCACAAATACTTAAGAATCCATCACTTAACCCAAGAATAAAAGCATTACAAATAATCTACATGCACTTTTTTATTAAGTTCATCAACTAAAAAAGTATAGAATTTAATGATAATCTCTCAACACTGTCCAGTTTCCTGTTTTGTTACTGAAGGAACAACAGCACATCTTGTTCTGTTAGAGATGGGATCTTGGTGGGTTCGTGGAAAGTGAAATGAAACAAACTAGATGAAATCTTCTTCGTACTCCCCAACTTTTTATACTCATTTGGGGGCAAACATAACTCATTTATTTGACTACTTGATTTCTTCGTTTTGCTTCTCTAAATGGACTCTCCACTGTTCTTTACCTTCTTCTTATAAGATCGGATCCTCATGAGCTAGGTTAATGGTCTTCCTTACCTTCTGGTTGCTGTTTGGAAGCAGTTAATGGAAGCATGAGAAGGAAACTGGGAAGTGGGAGGGACTGTGGTTAGGGTTTCCTACCTAATAGGTGGCCTTGAGTTGGCTTTATCCTCCCCTAGTGGCCAATATATAGTGCCATTTACCCCACAGCCAGAAGGCTTATGTCCAGGAATCAAGAGGTGAATGTGGAAGTGGCTATTCTCTTTTTTAACCAATTAACCCACTGGAGGAATTTGTTTATTTTTTTTTCCCCAGGGCACTGGATCCACATAGGTTTAAAAATTCTAAGGCTCAAGGAAGGAATGCTTTTGTCAGGTGATGCAGTCATGATTTCTTTGAAACTCAACTTCCATTGATCAAAATTATATGAAATCAGAGCAAAGATGCCCATTGATGTAGTCTGTAGGGGTTGACCTCCTGGGGCACATAGCAGGGTGGAGAAACATGGAAAGTGGATCTTGAGGAGAAAACAGAAGACATAGCACAGTCTACACTTTTTGCCCATCAGCATCCACTCCTTTGACTGGGTGAGAAATTCATGTCCCTAAAGTAGTGAACATACAGAGTCCTAGTTGAAAGTCTACCTACTTCCCACTCTCCAAGTGAAGATCACATGAGGCTAATTTTCTAGCAACCTTCCAAGAAAGGTAAAGGATCACGTTCTCAGGCAATATACGTGCCAAAAAACCTTGCTGAAGGAAACCTTGATCATGTGCAACAATATGTGCAGTTCGACTTGTGACAGTCTAATTATTGCATCTTCATCTGACCAAAAGAGAAATAAAGAAAGCAAGAAAGTCATAGTAGAGTGTCAGTAAGAAGACTGAGTATTTTTGCCACTATCTTATACTTCATATTTATACTGCTGAGGTAATAAGCGACATATAAGTCCAATAAATTACCCTCAGCACCCCAAGCATTAACATGGTCTCTAATTTGGTAGATAGGCTCAGTGGGAATCAGGAGAGAAACCAAGATTTTGTTTTGTAAAAGAAACAAAAGTTATTTAAAAAGAGGAGAGAAAAAGTGGTCAAGAAAAGCCCGTTGCTGGCCTTTCTAAACGTCAAATTTCATGTGTTGTCTCTAATTGCTGAATAATATGCAGACATATTTTAGTATTATGAAACAGGTGAATTCTTTTTTAAAATAAAATTCAAAATATAATTCAAAAGTAATAAAAGTTTTCTATTACATAACTTAGGGGCCACAAAAATGACATAGAAATAATATCCACGATTCCAACTTTCAGAGGTGACCACTCCAAAGTTATGACCTTTCTTATACCCCAGGCTGCTTCTCTGAACCTATTCTCAGGGCTGAAAATTAAGAGCACCCAAGACAAAAAAGCTTGGATTTCCAGGTGAGCCTAATTTTTTTTTTTTTTTTTTTTGCATTATGATTTTTACAAGATGATTTTTAGATAACAAACATCACTTTCACAGTACTAGTATTTTCACTATGAAAATAGTGATTTTGAAGATTTTCTTAGATTTTATTCAGCATTAATTAGATAAAATAATGTTGCTTCTATTACACAGAGTGATTGTGTCTCTTCTACTTCATATATGAAAGAAAATAAGTTGAGCCAAAATGCTCAGGATATTTTGGACATCCATCTATACAAAATTCCCCACCCCCTAGGTAATGTGAGCACTTCAATAATAATCAAAATATTAATCTCACTTCAACAGACATTAATTGAGCCCCTACTACATTTAGTACTGTACATTCTAACAAAATGCTAGTGTTTCTATAAATCAGCAATATAAACAACCATTAATTGGCAAATGTTTAGTTAAGACAGAGCTGGTTTGCCTCTGGTATGTGTGTGACCAAAGTGTCTTTGGTGAAGCTCACCTTAGCCTAAAGGAGAAGACCAGGAGGAGTAAATGACTCCAAATATGGACTTGTTTTCCTCCAAATAGGGATTGTTTGCTCTATGCATAAGGTCACTGTCCTCCCCAGCTATGCGTAAGTCAAGCTACTATGGAACTATGTTTGAAAACTTAGGTTTAAATTGATTTGGGATAAATACTCATGAGAGTTTTTTTTATCTGTCTTTAACTCAACTGTAATAGCAGCCACATTATGACAAATGTGGTGCTAAAGCCCTGAACATGCAAAGATGTGTGTGTGTGTGTGTGTGTGTGTGTGTGTGTGTGTGTGTTTTCCTGTATATATGTGCTAGTTGTTATCTTGATTTTTATAAGCTATCATTTACTGAGCTCTCACAATATGTCAAGCACTAGGCCAAACCCTTATTATGCATCATCTCAAGAACCATTACAAGAATTCATGAGGTAACAGAGGACCTTCATTTTACAGGTGAGGAAATGGTTTAGAGAAGCTATTGGCCTTGCCCCATAGCTAATGTCAGAGCTCAGGTCAGACCTGAGTCTCTCTGATACAGGAGGCCTACATTTTAACCACTTTGCTACACCATATGTGTAGCCAGATAATTGTTGAACTATTAAAGAATCAGAAAGTATAAGAACTATTTGAAAGGACAAATCTATGAATCATTCATCTCTCATCTCTTTGAACCAGAACAAATCTACTTTCATCTGTTTTATATAAGAAAAATTGCATTTGAAGAAAACAAAGATCATATTTATTTTGCAATGGCAACACAACAATAACAAATTGTGAACAATGAGCTGAGCTAGATGTAAGCAGAACTCATGAGAGATTTATAACCATGAGATGTGTTTAAGTTGAGGGCTGTTATTTCACTGGTTGACAGTAGTCTAACACCAGAAAAGGGCTCTAATGAAGCAACTTCTAGCCTTGAGAGAGCATGTGAGATTTGTAATTTCTGCTATGTATAATGCCCACCTCGGAGTAGTCAATCAAACATTTACTGTTGGATGAATGGAATCTTGAGCCAGATAATGAACTCCTCAAACTCCAACCTAAAGTAGATTTTGATCTGGACTCAAGTGATAGCATATATGAATGAACTGCACTCTCTTCCAGAGCAGCCTGGAACCACTGATGAGAATAGCTTCAGACCAGTGTGGCTTGGATGAGTCAATCAGGTTAAAGTAGCAGTCATTATAAGTTGTATGTAAAATCAACTATTCCCATTGCAGGGCATGCATTTGATATACTATCATTGCAGTATTCCCTGCCTGTGGTGAGATCATGCTATGTTTGTAATATTTTATTCTCTAGGAACATGAATAGCATTTAATCTAACATCAATTTTTTCCATAGGAGATGGGTGGATCAGAAAAAAAAACTATAATGCAAATGGACTAGTACAAAATATGTCACAGAAATAACATGGTATATATATCTTGACAAAAATAGAGTGAGTGGGGGAGAATAAACATGGGTGCCAGGGTTGATCCTGTTGGGGAGATAGTAGGTCACAGAAAAAATAAGGCTGGTTATCTGTATATATTTATGCCAAGTTCACTCTTTGAAAAAATATAGAATTTGGAAATTCCACATAGAATTATCCACATGAACATGTATCTAGAAAACTGTATAAAATAATGCAGGTGGTAACTGTGGTTCCCAGTTCTTAACCATGAATGAAGAACCAATAAGCATTTATTGAATGAGATGACTCTGATGTCTGCTACTGTGCAGCTCCCAGAAGGCACAATAGTAGGTGGCCGAGTCTTGTTTCCCTACATTGTGAATAGTGAGGGTAGATGTTGAAGTTTCAGATATCTTGTCTACCTCAAATTTGCCCAATGCAATGTTTGATTCTATTTTGACAGTGTTGTTAGATAAAATATGCAGCAGGTACTGCATGGCTTGACCAGGTCTTTCTTGATACCAATAAATAGACATTGTAGAAATTGCCACACCAGATACCACACATTCCAGGCGAGCTGTTTTTGACGGCTTTTTAGTACTTGAAAGTTGAGGTTGCTCTAGATGACCTGCACCATGGACACACACTGAATTTAAAAAAAAAAGAAGAAGAAGAAGAAAGAAGAATAAATAAACCAAAAACTTAGAACTTTTTAAAAGACAAAATTAGACAACATCTGTCAAAAGGAATTAGTAGAGGAAGACCACTTACAAGCACAAAGGACTGCCAGAGTTACTGTTTGGAACATTAACATGTCTGAACGAACTGCACTCTCCTCCAGAGAAGCCTGGAAACACTGCTGAGAATAGCTTCAGACCAGTGTGGCTTGGCTGAGTCAACTAAGTCAAACTTCCCATTGGTGAGGGTGAAGAAGGCTCTCATACCTCACTGTGAAGAAGTGTCTTTACCACCTGTTAGCGCATCCACTCTGTGAAGATAATCGTGCAAGGAAGGTCCTCTACTTTAGATTAGACCCAGTAGTACTTACCTTAGGATTCTGAGATGACTCTTTTTCCAAACAGTATTCATTAAGCTCCCATATGTGCAACACATTATGCTAAGTTCTTTAGGTGTAATAAAGATGCAATGATACGGCAACTAATCATGTCAAGCTGTCTAATGGACAGATGGTATAACTTAATACTATGATTTTGGTCTTCTCTTTTTTCTTCCACTGCTTTTCACCAAATAAATCCTCAATAACTTTAGTTAGTTGTCAGGCCAGACAGAGTTGATGGGAAGATCTAAGGGGGTCTGGGATGTGTCATGCATCACTGGGCCCACAGAGAACCGCTGCAACCAGCTGTAGAGATTTTGGTTCATCAACCTGCTTACATCTGTTCAACTACCTACACACACTGCAGCATAGAGTGTCACTGGCCACCTTCATGGGTCTGGTACTCCATTCCAGTTTGTTTGCTTCTATTTAAGGTTCAGATTTATATCCTCTCCCTCAGCTACCTGAATGATATATCTCTACTAAACCCCAGCTTCTCCTCTGTGAAACAGGCTTTCTTCTATGGATTCCTGAGTTTTCTTTTTGTCTGTTTTTTCCCCCTCTAACTCAAGACACTCAATCTGTTCTAGAGTATTTTTTATAGACTATTATTCCCCAGTCAACCAAAAGTTACTATTTTCCAAATTTCTTTTCTCATTTTGCCTACTCTGCCTGAGTGATCTCATTCTTGGCTTTAATTATCCTGTGGGTGAGGATGTAAAAGGAATAATAGGAGGAAAATACAGATCCATTTCCATCCCACACTACCTACTGAGCTCTATCTTCATGCACATATCCAGCTGCCTACTGGGCATCTTCAAGTATGTCTGACATAGGAGTTCAAATTGAGTTCATACAGAACCCAGAGTAAACTCATTCCCTGCTCTTAACCCTTCTCTTCTTCCTATCTCAAAGTCATTGCTACCTACTTTGCCCAAGCCAGGAAATTGTCAGCCTCAATTCTCCCCTATAATTCATCACATTCCAATTCCTATGGATTAAGCCTCCTAACTATTTCTTGGCTCTACTCATGCCTCTAAACTTGGTCTCTCCGACTCAACTTCCCCAAGTGAATAGGATTGATTTTATCAATTCAGTTCCTGTTTAAAATTATTTATCTTCCTACATCTTTCATCTGAAGGTCAAGCCTAGAGTTCTTAGGTTCTGAAGCTCTCTGTGATATGGTCACTGCCTCCTCGACTTTCTCATCCTGAGCCACTTTGTACCTAGAATTCCATGATCCAGTCCTACAGATTAATTTGTAGTTTTTCCTGTATGGACAGCTGTGTATTCCACTCTTTCTGGCTAAGTTCAGTTCTACATTTTAGGTTCAGCTCAGGCACTGTCTCCTTTGGGAAGCTTCCCTTACCCAGGAAGTCAGGAATGGACACGTCTCCAATTGCTTTCTAGTAATGCCACCTTGTGCTTCCCTTTTTCATAGCACTTCCTATCGAAACTGTGGCCTATTTATTGATTGTTCTCTTACTAGACACTGGTAAGAGTTCCTAGGGCAGTGAGACCATGCCTTATTTATATTTGCACCCCCAGCTGTTTATTTAATGGATACAAGAGCAAAGGAATGGGTGAATGAAAGGACATTGAAGGATTTCTTGTTGGTGTGATGGCAATGAAATATCATGCTTTAAAGTACAATTTTCAAAGAGTTGCCAAGTCACAGTCACTTACTGAATGTCTTCAATATGTTAAGCACTTTGTAGTCATTATCATATTTAGCTCCATAAATTCATTTTGTTTCAATCCATATATAATCCTCATGAGGCCCTTGTAGGAGCAGATACAATGCCTGTGCTCTTTGTGTATCTCTCTCCTTCAGTTTTCTCATATCCAATGAAAATAAAATCTGGACCTACTTTATTGGGTTTTTGTGAAGATAAGTCAGCTCATGTACAGTGTTTAAAAGAGTGCCTGACACACAATAAGCCCACAATTATGATGTCAATACACTGCCATGCTGCCCTCAAATAATACGTCCTTAGCTGAATCCCTCTTTTAGAGAAACAAACTAGCTGGAACACTTCCAAAAGCAAGCAACGGTGACAGTGGAAAAACTTTGGACTGTTTCTTAGAAATAAAAAGTTAAGAATCTTGCAGTGATTACCTTGAAGATGAGAGCACTCAGGAAAGATTCACTCTTGGTCTCTAAATAGTTCTCTGTATGATTTTCATGCAGAAAAGAGCTAGTCTGTCACAGAGGTTGAAACTGAAGTCAAGTGTTATAATTGAGAGAGAGATAAATTTGGCATTTTTGTTTTCTCCATTTTGGAGATGAGAAAACTGAGGCCTAGAAGAGTTAAGACCTTGCTCAAGGTCACAGAGCTCATAAAGTGCAAAGCTGGAGGCAGTGCAAAGTAAAGATGGGGGTCCAGGGCAGCGTGAGGTGTCACAGCAGTCACAGCCCTGCTGCACTTGGGGAATGTACCATATTGTTCTGTAAGGCGGTGAATGAGGAGCTTGCTCCTCCTGATGGCCACATCCCGCATTGCCACCAGCTTGCAGAACTCACTCTTCTGTGGAGTCAAGCACTGAGAGGGATACAAGAACACGAAAGTGTTCGATTTTGTTGTACAGTGGGGAAGATAAAATGAAGGAACAACCTGAAAACAGAAGAGAGTTTCAGCCCCTTCTACCCCCACCCCTTCTCACCATGCTGAAAGGTCTTAGTCTTAACCTAAGCCTTTAAGATAGGGGGTGAGGGAGGAGGGGGAAGGCATGTCTTACTTATAAATCTCTAACTGTAAAAACAGAAGAATTTGAGGGATTGATTTCCTTTAGAAACATTTAGATTTTACTTTCATTAGTAAATTACTGAAGCTATTAAGCTGTACATAAACTTTGAATTTTCAATTGAAAAGATATTTAAATTCAGCTTAAATATCAAAGAGCTCTTTTGCTTCTTCAAATATAGCAGCAGAAGGATTTCTTATTTGGAGCTTGAGGATCAATAACACAGATTCTTTTCTTTTTCTTTTTTTCACCAAGAAATTCACTGCTTTTGTAAGAAGGTAGTAAATGTAGTAATATCTGATTCGTATGACTCTGCTTTAATACAGAAATCATAGTCACATAATTTTAGCAGTTAAACCACCTCATTTTACAGAGGAGAGAACAGATCTAGAAAAGCTGAAGATCCCCCAATCCCATTACGGGGTGGCTTTCAAGAAGTGGAATACAGAGGGCCCAAAGTCTCATCCAGGGTTAACTGCAGCATCCTAACTTGAGGATTATTATCTACCAACATGAATTTGAATGCCAAGCATGCCAAGGGATGAGGGCACTGAGAAGTTGGTAATATTGTTTCCTGTGCTTCTTCTAATGCCTGGCTCTTCTGCTGCAAAATGATCACAATGGGTGGGACAATAACTTATAAACTGAAATCAGAAGTTGACTTCCAGTCTCAGCTTTCAACCATTTGGTGGCAAATTTCCAGAAAGTCCTTCACCCTTGAAATTATTGTCACACTATTTCATTTGTGCATTCTTCAGAGGAGATGGCCAGATTCTTAAATTGTCAGTCTATAACAGCACTATCCAGAAGAAGGAAATGTAAGTCACCAATTTGAGCCACAAATTAAACTTTTTCTAGCTATACCATAAAAAAGAAGGAATAGGTAAAATTAATTTTAAGACTATATTTATTTAGTCCATGAGATTCTAAATATTTTTTCAACAGGCCATCAATATAAAAATTGCTAGATAGTTTATTTTTTTAATGCTAAGTCTTCACAATATGGTTGTATTCTACACATGCAACCCATCTCAGCTTGGCCCATTGAACCAACTACATCTCAAGTGCTCAGTAGCTACATGTGGCTAGTGGCTACTGGACTGAGTAGCATTCTCCTCCAAATGCTCAGAAATGCTGAACTGGATGATCTTTAGAAAGGTCCCTTTCAACTTAGGTAGCTCTCTGGGTCTATACCAGCCTGTAGCAGAGTGGCTTTTTCTTCTCATGCAGTTATCTACAGGGAACCTGCAGAGGGGGCGTCTGGGAGAGTCCAGGATACTGAGGGATGATGCGAGGGTGACACAAGGGACCCAGAGATGGGGGAAGTTGCCAGGCCTTGCCAGGCTTTGCACCAGGCCTGGGCGACCCACAGGCCTGTGCATGAACAAGGCGGCACAGTAGTACAAGCCCTCCTCGGAGCTTCTCCAGCTACACCACCCACAGGATACAGCTGGTGCCATCCTTGGCTTCCATGGCTGTGACCATTTCCACTTTCAGGACCAATTCCCACCTCACTTGAACTTGAGCATGGCCATATGGAGGAGCTTCTCGGGGGCCGTGCCCTCTTTGTGGAAGTACAGTAAGTACTGATGGTGGAGCTGCCTGCGTGTGCCACCACCGAGGCCAGCTGCTCCAGCCTGACCATCACCTGGTAGCTTGCAAAGGAGACAGTCTCCCCACATAGCCCACACCGGGCAAGGGGGCACTTACGGGACACAGGACAGTTCACAGGAGGGCGAGGTGGCCCAGCATGGCTGGCTTTGCCTGCATCCTGCCAGAGGGAAAGGGGCCTAGAGGGACCTGCAGCTGCACCTGGTGGGAGGAGGCACACCTAGATGGGTGGTGGAGGCAGGTTAGGGTCAGAGCTCTTGCTTCCTGTGGCACAAGGAGGTACCTGGGGAGAGAAATGGAGAGGGAGGGTCCCGAGAAAGGACACAGAAGTCTGACCACAAGGTGAAGGGAATAATAATAAGTAGGGAGAGTTCTAAGAAATGCTTAAAGAAACTTGGTGGAATAAAAACAGCCGCCGTAGTAGCAATCCTTGATAGGACATTCACTATACTTTAGCATCCACTAATTGGTTTATGGTCACTGTTTATTAAATCCCGAAAATAACCCTGTGGGATAAATGTTATTCTCCTCAGTTTAGAAATGGGGGAATCAGAGTGGGTATTTTAAATCACTTTTCCAAGGCTGCACATCTAAGGGGAATTAGATGGGGATGTGAAGGCAGGTCTAGCCGCACACAAATCTCATGGAACCACCATCCCTGCCCAAAATTGATGCCCACCCTCTGAAGTAGCAGTGGAGCATTTTTCCCAGAGATCCAAACAGATGGAGACATTAAATGTCCTAAAATAACATGATAGCTGTGTAGTTTTGGGCAAGTTATTTCACCTCCTTTTCCTTGTCTGTAAAAAGGAACTTCATGGGGTTGCATGGAGAGTAACAGGATGAGGTGAGCAAAGCATATAGCCCAGTCCCATATGCATAGAAAATGCTCAGGAAATCGTAGGGGAAACTGAACAGGCTGCAGTAGATGACTTCTGCGGTTCACATAAAGTAGAAATTATGTTGATACGGTTTTTGCAACAGTGCACAAACTTTATTTCTTTAATATAGCTTTTTCTCCTTTCTCTCCTTTTGATTAAAACTGGCCTCATCTGCCCTGGCTGGTTTGGCTCAGTGGTTAGAGCATCAGCCCACAGACCAAAGAGTTGCAGTTTCGATTCTGGCCAAGGGCACGTACCTCAGTTGTGGTTCGTCCCCAGCCCTGGCCAGGGTTGTGTAGGAAGAAAATAATTGATGTGTCTCTCTCACATTGGTGTTTCTCTCTCTCTCTCTCTCTTTTTCTCTCTCTCCCCTTCACACTCCATCTGAAGATAAAAATAGGAAAATATCTTCAGGTGACGATTGAAAAAAAACACAAAACTGGCCTCATCTAGCACCCCGACTCACCTACCTCCTCTCTTGCAAAACTACTCTCTTAATCATTAAGCCCTCAGGAAAATGAGGTTCTGGTTGGCATCAAATAATCTTAGGAAACAGCTTCAGGTGTGTTGACTCCAGAGACAGAGTTTCAGTCAGCTGATATCAGGACCAGATGCACTGATCAACTATCCCCTAAACTATCTTGGACCAATCAGTTGAGACCATAACCCTGACCATGACCCTAACTCCCTTAGTCGTCATGATTAATGATTTTTCCCTTATGTAACCCATCCCCTGGAAGCCATCCAGGATATAGGCTTTTGAGCATTAGCTCACCAGTGTCTCTGGGTACGGACCACTTCTTAAAAATAAACCCTTACTTTCTTTGCTGCAAACCTCTATTTGTGTCTTACTGAGCTCTGATGTGCACAGGCAAATGGACCCTTTCAGTCCAATAACATTTTGGAGAATCAGGTGTGTGTGTGTGTGTGTGTGTGTGTGTGTGTGTGCGTGCTTGTGCGTGCATGTGCAGTAAGCAGTTAGGCATGAAAACAGTAGGAACAATAGGTTAGGAATAATAGGCCAGGTATGACAGGTCACTAGGGCAGAAAGCCCTGGGTGCCTAGCAACAGACAATTGTAAGGTGGGACCTCACCCCCACAGTTACCTTTACTCCCCTAGCATATTGATGGGGTCATGCAGTTTAGAACCCCTGACCTTTCATATCACTGGTCTTGTGGTTCAAGACCCTCCCCTGACCTTTTCTCCCCTAGCATGTGGGTAGTCATGTGGTAGAGGCCCTTAGAGGAGGAACAAGGGGGCCAGAGACTAGCCTCATAAGACTTCCATACATTCCCTTGCATGACTAATCCCTTAAGTACTAAGCCTTCAGGACAATGAGGTTCTGACCTGCATCAAATAATCTCAGAAACAAAGCCTCAGGTCTGTTGACCACAGAGTCAGAGTTTTGGTCCAACTAGAGCTGACATTTAGGCCTCAGTTGTGTTTCAGTTCCAGGTGCAGAAAAGTAGTAAAAGCAGATGGAGTGACACCATGGCTGTCATCAGGACTAGATGCAATTACTAATGACTGGGCCAACCAATCAGTAGAAACTATGACCCTGAAAGGACACACCTGGAAAAGCTGATGAATTTTCTACTGAGATCCTCCCCTGGGAACTCCCCTAAGATCCTGCCTTTAAAGAGAAGATAAAAACCCTCAGGATAGAGGACCCAGCATGCTCTTTTTTTTCCAGCACACCTGGATCTGTCCCCAAATCCTTCTTTCCCCAGCATGCGCTCTCTCTCTCTCTCTCTCTCTCTCTCTCTCTCTCTCTCTCTCTCTCTCTCGCACACACATGCCATTCCTCCTCTCCTTCTCCCCAGGTGTTTATATCCTTGCTTTCTGTCTCCTAAATTCCAGGGGCCCTTCTTTTGCCTCTGTAACTTGTTTCCTGAGGCCATACAGTCCAGCTGGCTCACTTCTTTCCAACTTACTTCTACCTCTGTGACTTTCTAAACTTTTGCTTGAATTTGAGTCTTCCCTCTGAATTCTTTCTTAGGCAGAACTCAAGTACTGAGGTTGCTGAACTGAGATCCAATCACTGGTAAGGAAGAAGCCTAAGTTAAATTGGGGCAGCAAGTACCAGGGTATAGGACTAGGTCATCCTGTTCCAGCAGCATCTCCTCGGAAACAGTAAAGACAGGACATTGTGAAGGATCACCTGAGAAATGTATCTGAAATGCAGTTTTGAGAAATACAACCTTAACTTTCAACTGAACTGAAGGTTCCTTTTCAGTTATGCTAACTAAAGCCAGGGTCACCTGGGAATAGTTATGCTAATTAGTTACACTAATTATACCCAAATGGGATTTACTTCTTTTATTGAGGTTAATTTAATTGAAAGGTAGGGCTTTCATTAAGGGGAAGGAATATTCAGGATTGGGGGGGGTGGTCAAGGGGTAGAGATTCCTCAGAAGAGCCCTGGAAGCCATGTTGTATCCCTATGAGGGCTTTCCATTTCTCACCATGGTGGCAAGGGGTATGTAGTTTAGTGTGCTAATGTATTACAATGGTTCAAATAAACTCATATAAATTCTCTACACGTTTGGACATTTCTTAAGTTGACAATTTTCACACTTGAAATGGTTCTAGCAATGGTTCTAACAACAACAAATATATATATAACATTTCGAAGACAAATTATACAAGTTTACTAAGAAACATAAAATCTAAATAAATAAGAAGGTGTAGCATACATGTGGAAGGAAAGATTTGAAATGATAAAACTCTTAAGGATAAAACACATAAAGATTTCTGTAGGAGATGGATATTAAAATAAGGATGCCATTTATCTTTACTTTTTAAAAATATTGCACTGAATATCTTAACCTATGTGTCAAGGATAGAAACATTTAAAAAGTTAGAAGGATTATAAAGAAAGAAGCAAAACTGCCTTTTTTTTTTTTTTTTTTTTTTTTTTTTGCAGATTATATGACTGTATACAGAAATTTTAAAAGAATCAATAAATTAGCCCTGGCCGGTTTGGCTCAGTGGTTAGAGTGTCGGACTGCGGACCAGAGAGTCCTGGGTTCGGTTCCCGCTAAGGGCACGTACCTCAGTTGCAGTTTGTCCCCAGCCCCACTTGGGGTCGTGTGGGTGGCAGCCACTCGATGTGTCTCTCTCATGTCGATGTTTCTCTCTCTTTCTCTTCCCACCTCTCTCCCTTCTGCTCTATCTGAAGATAAATGCAAAAAAAAAAAAAAAGAATCAATAAATTAAATTAGAATTAATAAGAGAATTGGGCAAGATTGCTGGATACAGTGCCTAAATACCCTTATAAAAGAAATTGCATTTCTTTACACTAGGAACAAATGAAATTTCAGAACATGAAATTTAAAATTGCTACAAACATATTTCCCTTGAAAGTCATTGCTGGTTCCCCAAACAACACGGCACTCTGTTCAGTCTACTCTTAAATTAATTTTATGTCCTTAAACACAGCCCAATATGGAAGTCACACCTTTTTTTATGTGACATTTCAATTTAAATATATACTATTAATTTTCTACTTATTCACCTAAAGTGCCCATTAATTTTAATTATTGAGAAAAAATAATCTGATAAGACTCATTCCAGTTTAGGACTTGGCTGCATCACTGTTGGGGATAGGGGTGGAAAGGAGTTTTGGCTTTACTTGTTTAAGAAAAAACAGTTCTGGCTGTAGTATAGGTAGAATAAAATAATTGGCATATTTATAACAATCACTTTTTCCTACACTTTTACTTTATCCACAGTACCATGGTTGGTTATGGTGAGGGAAGTATCAGTTTTTCCAAAAGATAAATTGGATACCAGCTTGAGGTCTTCAGGAAGTCCAAAGTTTTCATTTCATCATTTTTAAAAAGGGAAAAAGACCCTCAGGACAAGCTGCCCACTACCACAAAAGCCAAACTCATGAGACAGGTTCTGGTTAAGAAGGAAAGAGGTTTATTCAGGTTTTGACAACCTGAGAAGATGTCAGGCTCATACCTTCAAAACCATTTTAACATCTCAGTGCAGGCAAGGGTTTTTATAGGGAGGGAGAGGGAAAACCAAACAAAAAGATCAGGGGGAGTGGCTGTGGATATGCAGGCAAGTGTCCTTGCTGGTCCCAATATGGATCTTTAACATCAGCATACTAAAATTAGTCAGTGCTAGCCAAATTCCCAAAGTTGGGCAATCTGCCTCAACCAAAGTCATGGTCAAGGCCATTGCTTGTACAAGCAGGAACTGGAACTGCTGATGCCTGCAATATGCTTATAAGGAAACTGTCAGTATGTGAGTTCCTTTTATCAGTTTGTTTATACATTTTATTCTAATTCCATTACATGGTTAGTCAGAGTAGTATAACATTTTTATTCCCTGTTATAGTTTCTCATACTCCTGAATAATGAATGAGCTCCATTTGCAGAATTTTCTCTGTGTAATCACTGGATAAATGATTCACTACAACTAGCCTTCCCATTTTGCTCTCTTAAATGTGTCCCCTATCAAATGAACTCTAGGTGACCTTTCTGTCCTAAAAATAAGATTTAATGGACTTCACAGGCTCTTAGGAGAGCTGAAAGAATATGCTGTCTGCCAGACATTTGCCTAAGGTCTGGAGATGGGAGTTCAGTCCTTAAGAAAGTCTTATGGCTGTTGGGGAAAAGGGGGAGGCCTGTGGAATATAAGGGTGGAGGTTGGGCATTGTCTCAGGATTTCTCTTTGTTCAGAGTACAGTGATATTGGACAGGAAGTGATACAGAGGCTGGTTGATTTTGTGTGCCCAGCTGCTCTTGGAAGTCACAAGCAAAATTTTCAAGCAGTCTATGGCGGTTTAAATCATTTACTTTTCCAAGGCAGCATAGTAATACATACCAGAATCATGTTCTTCCAGATTTCAGAGTACAAACTTACAGCTCCTCTTTGTGCCTTCATAAGCATGCTACTTCCATGAATGGATTCCCCATTCCACCACAGCCTCTGAGCTGGAGAACTCAGAGTAGAGAATGTGGTGTGGGGCCAGCCCTCCTGGTATCAGTACATAAGAATATCACAAGTGATTACAATAGACCCAGTCTACCTGGTGACAGATATCTTTCTCCCTTCAAAGTTGGAAGATATCTGAGCGGCTTCAATGGGAACAACAACAAAAATTAATAAGGAAGAGTTAATAATAATCCATTAATATGGTTTCCCATTGCCAAAAGAAAAATCCTGCGACCATCTATGCAACATACTAGGAGCCAGGAAAGCTAGAGGGAGGGCTATAATCCACAGCACGTCTTCCTCTCTTGGGCCTTAGAAGTGAAAGGACCAGATAATCAGAGAGCCAAATACCCTCTCAAAACTCAAATCCTACTTAAAAAAAAAAAAAAAAAAAAAGTGATTCCTAGCACAGAAGGCAGTGACTTAGAGCTGGGCTTTGGGACAGATATCATAGGTGGGAAGAACTGAGGATCTCTCTTAGAAGATAAGAAGACAACCAACCTAACTAACCAGAGTGGGTGTTGGTATGGGAGGCCAGGGGAGGATTTCTGTTTATTATCAAGTAAAAATGATGCCTCATTGCCTGCCTGGTGTGGCTCAGTGGTTGAGCATCAACCCACGCACCAAGAGGGCACCAATTCAATTCCCAATCAAGGCACATGCCCAGGTTTCGGGCCCAATCCTCAGTGGGGGGCATGCAGGAGGCAGTGAATTGATGTTCGCTCTTATTGATGTCTCTCTCCATCTCCCTCCCTCTCTCTCTAAAATGAAATTAAAGAAAACTTATTTTAAAATAAAAAACAATGCCTCACACAGGGTTGCCACATTTAGTGAAAGAAAGAAAGAAAGAAAGAAAGAAAGAAAGAAAGAAAGAAAGAAAGAAAGAAAGAAAGAAAGAAAGAAAGAAAGAAAGGGAGAGAAAGAAAGGAAGGAAGGAAGGAAGGAAGGAAGGAAGGAAGGAAGGAAGGAAGGAAGGAAGGAAGGAAGGAAGAAAGAAAGAAATGAAGGAAGGAAGAAGGGAGGAAAGAAAAATTTCAGGGTGCTATGCAAGATTTGGGACATATTTAAACTAAAAATGTATTTGTTATTTATCTGAAATTCAAAGAAATATAAATTCAAAGCCACAATGAGACATCACCTGTTAGATTGGCTATTATCTCAAGACTAACTATAACAAGTGTTGGTGAAGATGTGGAGAAAAGGGAACCCTTGTGCTGATAGGAATGTAAAGATTATGTACCCCCATGTTCACTGGAGCACTTTCCCCCAAACTTCCATCCCTCTAACAGTTGTCAGTGTGTTTTCTGTATCTATGAGTCTGTTTCTATTTTGTTTATTTATTTTGTCATTGGATTTCACATATAAGTGAAATCATATGGTATTGTCTTTCTCTGACTGGCTTATTTCAGTCAGCATAATACACTTCATGTCCATCCATGCTGTTGGAAAAAGTAAGATTTCTTTCTTTCTTTTTTTTTTTTTTACAGCCAAATAGTATTCCACTGTGTAAAGTTACCACAGATTTTTTATTCACTCATCTACTGATGGGCACTTGGGCTGCTTCCAAATCTTGGCTATTGTAAATAATACTGCAAAAAAAAAAATAGGGGTGCATATATTCTTTTTAATTAGTATTTTGGGTTTCTTCAGATAAATTCCCAGAAGTGGAATCGCTGGGTCATAAGGCAATCCCATTTACAATATTTTGAGGAAACTTCATACTGTTTCCACAGTGGCTGCACCAGTCTGCACTCCCATTGCAGCATGTTTATATTATCCATTATATGGAAGCACATGGATAAAGGAGAAGTGGTACATATATACATATAGAGGCAGATGGAGAGGGGCAGATATGAGGGAGGGAGAGAGAGAAATAGAGATAAGAAGAAATAGTAAGAGAAGAAATAAAGAGAAATAGAGGAGAAGGAGACAGAACTGAACAGGGAGGCAGAAAGAGAAAAACAGAGTGATGGAAAGCAATAGGAAAAGAGAAAAGAAAGTGTTGTGGACATAGAGATGGAGAAATAAAGGGATATATAGAGGGATGGAGAAAGCAATGGGGGAGGTAGAGAAATAGAATGGTAGAGCCAGAGCAAGTGATAGAGAGAAAAATCAAGTATGATAATTGTCTAAATCCAGTATATCAGTAAAAGTTGCATAATGGGCCCAGCTGGTGTGGCTCAGTGGTTGAGCGCTGACCCATGCACCAAGAGGGTGCCAGTTCCATTCTTGGTCAGGGCACATGCCCAGGTTGTGGGTTTAATCCCCAGTAGGGAGCAAGCAGCAGGTGGCCAATCGATGTTCTCTCTCATTGATGTTTCTATCTCTCTTCCCTCTCCCTTTCTCTCTAAAATCAATAAAGAAAAAAAAATTGTTAAAAATAAATAAATAAATAAATAAATAAAAATAAAAGTTGCATAATCATAACTTTCTAATTTAATACAGAATTGGGCAAAAGTAGGTTTACAATTCTAATACAAATAGTAATACAATAATTAATACATAATAATACAAGAATAAACTCTGGAGGATTCCAAAATGGCGGTGGAGTGAATGAAAGCTACACAGACCATCTCCCAGGACCAAACTAGAATTACAACTAAAATAAAGACATATCATCAGGAAAAAGCAACAGAAAAGCAGCTTTCAAGGACCATATAACCAGGGACACATGAATCGATCCTGGTAGGATTGCAGAGGTGCAAGAGGAGGGCTGGGAGCCCACAGACAGCAGCAGTCTTAGCTGTGAGCAGCACCCTCAGGGTTAAATTCCCAAACCCGCTCCACAGTGCAGAGGGCTGGGACAGAGCGCTAAAATAGCCACGGCCACTCACCTTGGGCTCCAGCAGAGAGAGGGCGGACTGGACTGGAACTGTGTGGAGACACTCAGGATTTGGAGGGCACTCAGAGCTTTTGCTGAGTTTTGGCCACACAGGACGGTGGCCATCTTACTCCTTCCCAGGGCTCTGGGAAGAGGCGTCAGCCCCTCCCTCAGAGATTCAACCCCACCCAGGTAGGCCATTGAAATTCAAATTGCGGTTCATTAAAATCCAGCATCTGCCCCACCCTCGGGAAATCCTCTTACTTTGAACACCCGAGGGAGGTTTTCATTCAACTGAGAACCCAAGGCTCTTCAAGTAACCACGACTAATAGCCTTTAGGTAAAAAACTAGAGGATAACTGAACCTTTCCTGAGCTTGCACATCTACCCAGGAAAGTAAGACTTGACAGTGGTGTTTAACGGGGGTCCTCCCATGCTCATCCAAACCCAGTAGAGGGAGCCACAAACAGCAGAACACCAAAATCCACAGGGAAAATTTGGCAGGATCCGAAATCCACTGAGATAGCCAAAATGGTGAAACAAAGAAAAAAATCCCAAATGAAAGAACAAGAGACCTCTACCGAAGATGAGATAAATGAAATTCAGTTAGGCAAGTTAACAGAGCTAGAATTCAGAACCATGATCTTGAGGAAGCTCAACAGCATGAATAAGGACCTCAACACCATGTCCATATTACCCAAAGCAATCGATAGATTCAATGCAATCCCCATCAAAATACCAGTGACATATTTCACAGAACTAGAACAAATACTTCAAAAGTTCATATGGAACCAAAAAAGACCCCGAATAGCCACAGAAATCTTGAAAAAGAAGGACAAAGTAGGTGGGATCACAACACCAGATATCAGGTTATACTACAAAGCTACTGCAAACTAGAGCCTAGTATTGGCACAAGAACAGGCATATAGACCAGTGGAACAGAACTGAGAACCCGGAAATTGACCCAAGACATTATGCTCAATTAATATTTGACAAAGGTGGCAAGAGCATACAATAGACTTAAGACAACCTCTTTAATAGATGGTGTTGGGAAAATTGGACAGCTACATGCAAAAAAATGAAACTAGACCATCAACTTACACCATACACAAGAATAAACTCAAAATGGAATAAAGACTTAAATGTGACTCGTGAATCCATAAAAATCCTAGAAGAAAATGTAGGCAAAAAATTTCGGACATCATACACAGCAGAATCTTCACTGATACATCACCTAAGGCAAAAGAAACAAAGGAAAAAATGAACACATGGGACTACATCAAACTCAAAAGCTTCTGCACAGCAAAAGAAACAACCATCAAAACAGAAAGGGAATCCACTGTATGGGAGAGCATAATTGCCAGTGATACATCAGATAAGGGGTTAATCTCCAAAATATATAGAGTACTCATACAACTCAACAAAAGGAAGACAAAGAACCCAATTAAAAAAATGGGCAGAGTTACTAAATAGACACCTCTCCAAACAGGACATACAAATGGCTAAGAGACATATGAAGACATGCTCAACATCACTAATCATCAGAGAGATGCAAATTAAAACAACAATGAGGTATCACCTCACACCTGTCAGAATGGCCGCCATCAACAAATCATCAAACAACAAGTGTTGGTGAGGGTGTGGAGACAAGGGGACTCTAGTACACTGCTGGTGGGAGTGCAGACTGGGGTAGCCACTATGAAAAACACTATGATGTTACCTCAAAAAATTAAAAATTGAATTGCCATTTGAGCCAGTAATCCCACTTCTAGGAATATACCCTAAGAAGCCTGAAACACCAATCAGAAAGAATATATGTACCCCCATGTTTATAGCAGCACTGTTTACAATAACTAAGATCTGGAAACAGCCCAAGTGTCCATCAGTAGATGAGTGGATAAAAAAGCTGTGGTACATATACACAATGGAGTACTATGCAGCTGTAAGAAAGAAAGATCTCTTATCCTTTGAGACGACATAGAGGGACCTGGAGAGTATTATCCTAAGCGAAACAAGCCAAGCAGAGAAAGACAAATATCACATGATCTCACTTTTTTGTGGAATATAATGAACATAACAGTCTGAGGAACAGGGTAGACCGAGAGACGTGGAAGTAGAGTACAGACCGACAACCCTCAGAAGAGGGGGAGGAGGGAGGGAAGAGATAAACCACAGAACTTATATGCATGTACCCATAACTGATGGACACGGACAACTAAGCTGGGGATGGGGTGAGGGGGATGGGGAGGAGGGTGTCAATTGGAAAAAAGGGAGAAACATCTGTAACAAAAATAAATTAATTAAAAAAAAAAAGAATAAACTCTGCCCTGGCTGGTGTTGCTCAGTTGGTTGGGGCATCATCTAATGCTCCAAAAGGTTGTGGGCACATACCTAGGTTTCAGATTTGATCCCTGGTCAGGGCATGTATGGGAGGCAACCAATCAATGTTTTTCTTTCACACTGATGTTTCTCTCTTTTGCCCCTCTCTCCCTCCCTTCCTCTCTCTAAAATCAATAAGCATATCCTCTGGTGAGGATTTAAACAAAAGAATAAACTCTGTGTTTTGTGTGCTTACAACTGTAAACCTAGTTTTGCCCTCCCCTGCACAATGGAATATTACCAATTAAAAAGAATGAATTCTTGCCCTAGCCTGTGTGGCTTAGTGAATAGAGCATCAGCCTGTGTACCAAAGGGAATCAGGTTTGAGTCCCGGTCAAGGGCACATACCTGGGTTGCAGGTTTGATCGTCAGCCTGATGCGTATGGGAGGCATACAATTCATGTGTCTCTCTCACATAGATGTTTCTCTCTCTCTCTCTCCCTCTCCTCCCCTCACTTCCACTCTCTCTAAAAAAATTAATGGAAAAATATCCTCGCGTGAGGATTAACAACAAAAGAATGAATTCTTGCCATTTTCAACCTCATGGATGAACCTCAGTTGCATTACCCTAATTAAGTCAGACAGAGAAAGACAAATACCATTTGACCTCTCTTATTTTCTTACATGTGGAATCTAAAAAACAAATTTTTAATTGAGCTCATAGGTACAGAGGAAAGATCGATGGTTACCAGAGGCAGGTGTTGGGAAATGGAGGGTGGGAGAAATGGTTGGACTATTTTTTTGTTTGTTTAAATAAATTAAAATTAAAAAAAAGAAAGATATCCTAGAAATTAAAATGAAAAGATAGACAAAATAGAAAAAGAAGTAATGGACATGAACCGTTGCTGGACAGAAAAAAGAGCAATAAGCCCAATCGGTGTGGCTCAGTGGTTGAGCGTCGACCCATGCACCAAGAGGTGGCCAGTTCGATTCCTGGTCAGGGCACATGCCCAGGTTGTGGGCCTGATCCCCAGTGGGGGGCATGCAGGAGGCAGCCAATCGATGTTCTCTCTCATCGATGTTTCTATCTCTCTCTCCCTTCCTCTCTCTCTAAAAATCAATAAAGAAAAAAATTTTTATAAAAAGAAGCAATAAGCATACTGAAAAGTGTTGAAACACACAACGACTAAGCATCTCCACTATGAGGCATAAAGCCAACAGAAATGTGTCACCAGGACACAAGGACAAGAGTGTTCATGGCAGCATTATTCATAATTTCCCCAAAAGTACAAAGACCCATGTTATTTAGTAGTTGAAAGGAAAGCAAAGTATGTTGTATGCAGGTAGTGCAATACTATACAGAAATGTGAATTCTTAAACAACAATATAAGTAAATCTTACAAACTCTTGAGAAAAAGTTAACAAAGAATACACATGGTGTGATTGTGATCATATAAAGAAAACAATGAAATTCAAATGTACTTAGGTTTCCTGTGTTTTATTTGGCAGCCCGCCCTCAGGAAGTAGACTAATATTCGCTATTTACTTGGATTCCTGGATGGATAGATAGGTGATCAAAATCCCAGTAGAATTTAAGTGGTGCATATATAGATTTTCACCCCTCACTTTTATAAATATATTTGGATATATGTTTAAATATTCATAGTAGAATGGAGAAAAATGCCCTTCTGAGTCATTGTGTTGGCCTCTGACTCTCAGGTGATTCATTTTCTGCATCATAACACACAGCTGGGTAGTCAGCAAGGCAGGGGACGCCAGCTGATCTTCCTTTTGCCTTAGGAACCACATGTGCAGGGGATGTGATTCCGCCACAGGAGCAGATCTGAAAGCAGAGAATTCCAGGTTGTTACGCAGGAAGCAAGTTCAAGTGCCTTGGAGTCGTGGAAAACCCTTGCCGGAACAGAAGTCTCACATTTTAAAAATAAGGAAGGAGAAAATTGCCATCATGGTGGGGTGAAAAGAAAATTCTTAAAACAAAAAAGTAATAAGAGAAAACTACTCCAGCAGAATGTTAAAAGAAGTAATGAAAAGAGTGCAGTATTGGTACTAGAGTATATTCATGGAGCAGAATGTACCCTGAGGTGGGGGGAGAGAGAGAAAGAAAGAAAGAAAGAGAGTATAACAAAGAAAAAGAAAAAAAATTTAAATTGCATTCCATCTTCTGGGCCTATTGTGTTTAGTGGTAATTATAAAGTTGTTTATATTTAAGTTTTTATAAATTTATGTTGATACTGTTAGGAATCAAGATTTAACTATAAGGGACAAGTGCAAATATAAATTTTTTAAATTTAGTAAAAAACCAATGATCTATAATTTGAATTCATTTTTTTTTCTAAAAAATATTTATTTTTTTAACAATCCACTGAAAAATCTAGAAAGCAATAACAATACAGAAGTAATGAGCACTCCTAGTATCTGTATTATGGTATAAAATATGATTTTTTACTAAAACTACTAAGGCTCAATTGAGAAATGGTTGAATCCAGGACTGGGCAGGAGATGTACAAAATAAACCAATGACATTTGTCTGGTATGAGAGCAGAGAATGCTGAGGTAATGTCAAAGGACTCCGAAACCAACTTGCAGTGGCTCTCACTGACCACAGAGAGGACAATGTGACCACCAAAAGAATAACACCTACACAAAAAATTTAAAAACATAATATATAAAAACACATGAATTCATTGATGATACTAAAAAAGTGTGGAGGTTGCTAAGGTACTATCCCATTATTCTGAAAACAGAAATAATAAAAGAATCATTTACCTTGCCATTTCTGTGCCACAGATCCTACGATACAAATACCTTCTTTATGGAATTATTATAACCAACAAATACAGGAGAAATACAGGGTGGGGAAAAATTATTTTACAGTTGTGAGTACGAGAAACATTCTTTATTCTTGTATTATTATTTATTATTTATTGTATTATTTTTCATATGAACAACTGTAAACCTACTTTGCCCCACCCTATAGTTGTCTCTCTACTTTTCTTTTTCTAATTCTCTATTTATATCTCTCTCATCTATTTTTTCATTCTATTTAACCTAACTCTTTTTTCATTTATTCTCATGGTCATAATAGCTACTTTAAATTTTTTATTATTCCAACATCTAGGTCATTTCAGGATTGACCTCTGTTAACTGACTTTTCTGTATGGAGATGTTGAAATTTTCCTGGTTTTACATATATTGGGCTATTTTGGATTATATTCTGCACACTTTGAATATTATGTTATGAGGCTCCAGGCATTGTTTAAATATTATGAGGAATGTTAAAGTTTTTTGTTAGTAGACAATTGACTAAATTAGGGATTGCAAAACACAGCTTTCATGGATAATTCCAATCAATGTAGTTTTCAAAGCCTTTGTACTATTATATCTATGCTGTGTGTGTAGCGTCCAGGGGTCAGTCTAGGACCAGGGCAGTGGTCTGTCCCTATGATGTTGTTGCAATAATCTGGTTATTATTTAACAGGAAAGGGGTAAAGGGAAAATTAGCTAGTTTAACACTCCAGGTCTATTCCCCAAGTTGAGGGGGAAGGGACTGAACAAAGGCAATTTAGACACATGCCCAATAAGGTCTGAATGATGTGGGAGGTGCCTACCTGTTTGTCATGCCTGGAAGCCAGTCAGTGGCCAGAATAAGCTTGCCCACAGCAAGCCTTTGAAACCTAAATATTTAATCTTCTAGACCAGGGGTGGGGGACCTTTTTTTCTGCCAAGAGACATTTGTATATTTATAACATCATTTGAGGGCCATACAGAATTTTCAATTTAAAAAGTAGCCTGCTATATTTGCTCAAACATTTATTTAATTCACCCTAATGTGATGGCTGGAACTGCTTCTCTTTGGGAAAGCATTTGATACTAGCTGGTATTAATTTCGCCAGCCTCATAGAGCCCGCAGGCTGGACATTCCCCACCGCTGGAATAGACACAGGAAAGCTCTGGCTATTGCTCTTGTTCTCTCTCTCTCTCTCATTATTATTATTTTTAATTTAATTTAATTTTTTTGTAGATGTCCCTCCTTTTTCTCTCATTTATACCTCACTCCCATCCCCACCCACCTTCACCATATTGTTGTCTGTGCCCATTGGTTGTGCATACATGCATATAAGTTCTTTGGTTTATCCCTTCCTGCCATCCCACGCCCCTTCCTTGTGAGGTTTGCCAATCAGTTCCCTACTCCCATGTCTCTCTCTGGACCTATTTTGTTCATCACCTTATTTTGTTCATTATATTCCACAAATAAGTGAGATCAGGTGATATTTGTCTTTCTCTGATTTGCTTATTTTACATAGCATAATACTCTCCAGGTCCCTCCATGTCATCTCAAAGGGTAAGAAATCTTTCTTTCTTACAGCTGCATAGTACTTCATTGTGTAAATATACCACAGCTTTTTTATCCACTCATCTACTGACAGACACTTGGGCTGTTTCCAGATCTTAGCTATTGTAAATAGTGCTGCTATGACCATAGGAGTGCATATAGTCTTTCTGATAGGTGTTTCAGGCTTCTTAGGGTATATTTCTAGAAGTGGAATCACTGGCTCAAATGGCAATTCAATTTTTAATTTTTTGAGAAAACACCGTATTATTTTCTGTATTGGCTGCCCCAGTCTGCATTCCCACCAGCAGTGTACTAGAGTCCCCTTTTCTCCATATCCTCATCAGTATTTTTTGTTTGATGATTTGTTGATAGCAGCCATTCAGCAGGAGTAAGGTGATACCTCACAGTCATTTTCATTTACATCTTTCTGATGATTAGTGATGCTGAGCATTTTTCATATGTATCTTGGCCATTTGTGTGTCCTTTTTGGAGAAGTGTCTATTTAGGTCCTCTGTCCATTTTTAAGTGGATTGCTTGTCTTTCTTCTGTTGACTTGTATAAATACTTTATCTAATATTTTGGAAATTAACCCCTTATTCAATGTATGATTGGCATATATATTCTCCCATACCATGGGTTCCCTTTTCATTTTGATGCTGGTTTCTTTTGCTGTGCAGAAACATTTTAATTTGATATAGTCCCATTTATGAATTTTTTCCTTTGTTTCTCTTGCCCTAGGCAATGTATCAGTGAAAAATCTGCTATGTGTGATGCCTGAAATTTTGTTACTTACATTTTCTTCTAAGATTTGTATGATTTCACGAGTGACATTTTAGTACTTTATCCATTTTGAGGTTATTTTTGTGTACAGTGTAAGTTGGTGGTCTAGTTTCACTTTTTGCATGTACCTGTCCAATTTTCCCAACACCACTTATTGAAGAGACTGTCTTGACTCCATTGTATGCTCTTGCCACCTCTGTCAAATATTAATTGGACATAATGTCTTGGGTCAATTTCTGGGTTCCCTGTTCTGTCCCACTGATCTATATTTCTGTACTTGTGCCATACTGGGCCGTTTTGATTATAATGTCTTTGGAGCATAATCTGATATCTGCCATTGTGATCTCTCCAACTTTGTTCTTCTTTTTCAAGATTGTTGTGGCTATGAACTCTTGGAGTATTTGTTCTAGTTCTGTGAAATATGCCATTGTTTTTTTAGTGGGGATTGCATTGAGTCTATAGATTACTTTGGGTAGTATGAACATCTAATGATGTTAATTCTGCCAATCCATGAACATGGAATATGCATCCACTTATTTATATAGTCCTCTATGTCTTTTTTCAGTGTCCTATAGTGTTCTGAGAACAGGTTTTACCTCCTTGGTTAAGTTTATTCCTAGGTATTTTAATTTTTTTTGCAATGGTAAATGGGATTTTTTTGTTTCTCTTTTTGTGTGTTCATTATTGGTGTATAAAAATGCCAACGAGCCCTGGCCAGTTTAGCTCTGGTTAGAGTGTCTGTCAGCCTGTGGACCAATGAGTCACAGGGTCAAGGGCATGGACCTCGGTTGCGGTTCATCCCTGGCCCTGGTCGAGGTTGTGAGGGAGGTAACCAGTTTATGTGTCCCTCTCATGTCTATGTTTCTCTCTCCCTCCCTCCCACTCTATTTGAAGATAAATAGAAAAATATCCTCGGGTGAGGATTGAAAAATAATAATTGAAAAAATGCCAACGATTTTTGGATGTTGATTTTGTATCCTGCTATTTTGCCAAATTCATGTATTAAATCTAATAGTTTTTTGGTGGAGTCTTTAGGGTTTTCTATGTACAATATCATGTCATTGTTATAACCTGACGGCGTGATAACCAGAGACGCACAGCCGAATTGTAAAGGAGCACTTTATTTCGCCGGCGGGCTGTGGAGGGCATAGTTTCCCCTCAGATCAACAGCCACGATTCTCTTTGCTGTCCCATTTTAAAGACAGAAACTCCCTCCAACTTTTGCCCCCCTCCCCTCAGGGAACCAGTACAATAGTGGGAGTGACAGAGACTACAGAAGTCAAAATTAGCATTATTCACCGACGGCAAAAGTACCTGCAAATACCTATACTCAGGAAACTGCAAATGCCTCCCAACTCGTGGGGCAACTATAATCTTGGGCAAAATTCCTTTACATCTAGGGGTAATTAACCTATTATTGGAAGAATATCAAGGAATGTCTATTGGTGATAAAAATGGAGTCTTTTTGTCACCTTAACCAAGGGGCCTACATAAAATAGAATCTAGTTGCCTTAGTCTTGGGGCCCAGATCATCATCTGTGAATAACGACAGTTTCACTTCTTCCTTTCCAATTTGGACACCTTCTATTTTTTCTTCTTGTCTGATTGCTGTGGCTAAGACTTCCAGTACTATATTGAATAAGAGTGGCAAAAAATGGACATCTCTGTCTTGTTCCTGTTCTTAAGGGAAATGCTTTTACTTTTTGCCCATTTGTATGATGTTGGTTGTAGGTTTGTCATATATGGCCTTTATTATGTTAAGGTATGATCCTTCTATTCCCACTTTGCTGAGACTTTTATCAAAAATGGGTGCTGAGTTTCGTCAAATGTTTTCTTAGCATCTATTGATATGATAATAAGATTTTAAAAATATATTTTTTCTTTATTGATTTGAGAGAGAGAGGAAGAGAGAGGGAGAGAGAGATAGAAACATCAAAGAGAGAGAACATCAATTGGCTGCCTCATACATGCCCCACACTAGTGATTGGGCCCACAACCTGGACATGTGTCCTGTCCAAGAATTGAACTGGCAACCTCTTGTTGCATAGGTCAATGCTCAACCACTGAGTCACACCAGCCTGGCTGATCATATGATTTTTACCTTTCATGTTATTTATGTGGTGCATCACATTTATTGATTTGCAAATATTGTACCAGCCTTGCATCCCTGGGATAAATCCCACTTGGTTGTGGTGTGTGTGTGTGTGTGTGTGTGTGTGTATATATATATATATATATATATATATATTTTTTTTTTTTTTTTTTTTTTTTTTTTTTTTTAATATATTGCTGGATCCGATTTGCTGAAATTTTGTTGAGGATTTTGGAGTCTTTGTTCGTCAGGGATATTGACCTGTAATTTTCTTTCTTTATAGTGTCTTTATCTGGTTTTGAGATTAGGATTATGCTGGCCTCATCAAAAGAGCTTAGAAATCTTCTTTCTTCTTGAATTTTTTGGAATAATTTGAGAAGAATAGGTGTTAGTTCTTCTTTGAATGTTTGGTAATACTCCCCTGTGAGGTCATCCAGACCAGGGCTTTTGTTTGCTGTGAGTTCACTGAATAATGCTTCTATTTCCTTAGTTGTTATTGTTCAGTTCCAGTTTTCTGACACTTCCTAGTTGAGGTTTGTAAGACTGTATGATTCTAGGATTTGTCCACTTTGCCTAGGCTGTCGAATTCATTGGCACATATTGTTCATAGTATTTTCTTACAAGCCTTTGTATTTCTGTGGTGTCAGTTGTTACTTCACCTCTTTTATTTCTGATTTTATTAATTTGAGTCCTCTCTCTTTGTTTCTTGTTGAGTCTGACTAAAGGCTGATCAATCTTGTTTATCCTTTCAAAGAACCAGCTCTTGGTTTCATTGGTCTCTTGTATTGTTTTCATAGTCTCTATGTTGTTTATTTCCACTCTGGTCTTTATTATTTCCTTCCTTCTACTAACCCTGGGTTTTTCTTTTTGTTCTCTTTCTAAATCTTTAAGTTGTAGGGTAAGATGGTTTATTAGAAATTTTTTTTGTTTCTTGAGGTAGGCCTATATTGCTATGAACTTCCCTCTCAATACTGCTTTTGCTGTGTTCCACAGATTTTGTGCTGTTGTGTGTTCATTTTCATTAGTTTCCAGGAAATTTTTTTATTTCTTTCTTGATCTCATTGGTAACCCATTCATTGTTAATAACATGCTATTTAGCCACCATGTTTTTGAATGTTTTTGTGTGTTTTTATTGTGATTGATTTCTAGTTTCATGCCATTTTGACCTGAGAAGGTGCTTGATACTATTTCAATCTTCTTGAATTTATAGAGATTTAGTTTGTGTCCTAACATGTGATCTATCTTTGAGAATGTCCCATGTGTATTTGAGAAGAATGAATATTCTTCAGCTTTGGGGTGAAATATCTGTAAATATCAATTAAATCCAGCTGGTCTAGTGCATCATTTAGGGTCTCTATTTCCTTGTTAGTTTTTTGTCTAGAAGATATATCTTCAGAGTAGGAGGGTGGGGGGATGAGATAAACCAAAGAACTTATATGCATGTATGGGTAACCAATAGACATAGACAACAATGCTGGGAGGAGGGGTCAGGATAGGAAGGAGGGTGTCTAGGGGGGAGAAGAAACAGCTGTAACAAAAGTAAATTAATTAATTTTAAAAAATGTGAAAGTTAAGGTAAGAAAGAATTTCAAGAAATGGGTAGTCACTAACACTAAACACCAAAGTAGTTAAGGAGAGAAAAAAGAGATAAGGTCACTGAAATGGATAAGGAAATAGTGGTGAATGCAACCCATAAGTTAAAAGGCTGAGTTATCGCTTAGCTGGTGTGGTGCAGTGGTTGAGCATCAACCCATGCACCATAAGGTCACTGGTTCAATTTTGGTCAGGGCACATGCCCAAGCTGTGGGCCCGATCCTTGGTGGGGGGCATGCAGAAGGTGGTTAATTGATGTTCTCCCTCATCAATGTTTCTATCTCTCTCTCCTTCTCCCTTCTTCTCTCTCTAAAATCAAGAAAGAAAAATATTAAAAAATAAAAAGATATATCTGGTGGTGTCAGTAGGATGTTAAAGTCACCCATTATGATTGTATTGCTATTGATCTCTCCCTTGAAGTCCTCCAGAAGTTTTAAAATATATTTTGGTGATCCTATATTCGATGCATATATGTTTACCAGGGTCATATTCTCTTGTTGGATTGATCCAGTTAATATCATGTAGTGATATTTGTTTTCTCTTGGTATGGCCTTCATTTTGAAGTCTATCTTATCAGATATGAGTATTGCTGCACCAACTTTTCTTTCATTTTTATTTGCATGGAAATTTTGTCCATCCCTTCACTTTCATCCTGTGTGAGTCTTTTATTGTTAGGTGCTAATGTCGTTATGTTTGGTGTTGTCCCAAAGGTCTCTTAAACTCGCCTCCTGCTTTTTAATTTTTGTTTTTCATTTGCTGCTCTAATTGGGTGTTTTTTCTACTTTGTCTTCTAATTCACTGACCTGGTCTTCAGCTTCTTTTAATCTACTATTGAATCCTTCCAAGGTATTTTTTATATCAGCTGTCTTATTTCATTTCCACTTGATTTTTATTTATAGCTCCCACCTCTTTTTTATGCTGGCGTAGTTCTCATTAAGTTGCTTGTAGTTCTCACTAAGTTGTTTGAACACCCTTAAAATCATTGCTTTGAATTTTTTATACGGCAAAGTGCTTGCCTCCATTTCATATAGTTCCTTTTCTGGTGACTCCTCCTTTTCTTTCACTTGGGGGTTGTTTCTTTGTTGCACCATTTTAGCAGTCTGTTAGTTCAGGGCCAGGTGAGGCATGTTGGGCCTCATAGGCAGGTCAGTGTGTATCAGATAAGACTGCTCTGCCTCCCAGTCTCGATGTGGTGGCCTTCTTGTGGGACCCAGTGGAGTAGTCTCCTTGATCTTCTGAGTTGGGTGCTCTAGGAATGACCCTTGTGTGGGTTATGTGGGCTCTCCTGTTTTATTTGAGTCTTGACTGCTGTTGTCCATTTGTGGGTGGGCTCAGTCCTTGGGGTTGTTAACTATAAGTCTGAACCTGACCCTGTCTACCCTGTCATGCCAACTGTTATATATGTGTTGACAGAACAAACCAAAGTAAAACCAGACCAAACCAAAAAGAATCCCCCCAAAATATCAGCATCAACAACAATAAAAGCAACCACCTCAACAAAAAGATTAAAAGACACACTGACAAACAAAAAACACACCAGCCCCCCCCACACACACACACACACATACAAAGAATACTAGGAGGTGCAAGACCAAAATAATTAGAAGATAGAAAAAAAAAAAAGAAAGTAAACAGGTAAGGCACAACCAGACGAAATAAAAAAGAATCTGAACAAAAATTTCAGCATCTACAATGATAAAAGCCCCAGCCTCAACACAAGATTAAAAGGCAAACAAACTAAACACACACACACACACACACACACACACACACACACACAAAGAAGATAGAATTCTAGAAGGCATGAGATCAAACAAATTAGAAGAAGGAGAGAAAAAAAAGGCAAGACAATAGCAGACTAAACCAAAAAGCACCTTTAAAAAATATCAGCATTAACAATGATAAAAGCACCAGCCTCAACAAAAAGCTTGAAAGACAAACAAACAGAAAACACATACACCACCACCCCCACCACACACACACGAAGGATACTAGAAGATGTGACACCAAAAGATTTAGGAGTAAGGAAAAACAAAAACAAAAGAATATGCAAGCAAAGAAGGTAGAGACCAGAAATAAAGTAAGTGTAAAAAAAAAACAGGTAGAAAATAATGACTGAAATAATAATAATAATTTTAGAAAGTAATAATGCTAAATTGAATAAAACATAGAACAAGAAAGTTAAAAAAAAGGAAGTAAAAGAAGAAAAAGAAATTGAGTTAAAAATAAAAATTAAAAAAAACACACACCAAAACAATAACAACAACAACAACAAAACCTTGAATCTGCTATTTATGGAGCTCACTGGATTTTACTTCAATATTGTTGGATCTGGTCCCTTGCGTGTGGGTTTCTGTCCTCTTGGGCAGTTCTGTGGTACAGGCTAATGTGAATTGTGGTCCCTGTCTGGACCTTGGTTTTCTGGCTGAAGCCCTGCAGGGTGCAATCCCAGTTAATTCTATGGGTGGGGCTTCTTTAACCTAAAGGTTGGGTCACCTTCGGGACTCTCCAGTTGTATGTAATTGTTCTGGGCTGCTTTCCCTTCCCCCATAGCACTGGGCTCTACAGGTTCCCTCAGGGTAGGTTAAACAGATTTGCGTTGTTGGTGATGCCTATAGTTTACAGGAGGGGCAGGCAGTTTCTTCTTCTCCTTCCAGTTCCTCAGCTCTGCCTGGGTTGTTGGCACCCCCCGGTTGCCACCTGAAGCAGGGGAGAATAGGGGGAAAAAACAAAAACAAAACAAAATGCCCTGCTTGGCTCTTTAATCTTTTAGCATGGCCAGCTCAGGGTGAGTGGGGCTTCTGCCCAGCCTCTCTCCTGGCCAGACGTCCGAATCCCCAGGGCCCTGTTTCTGGGGCGCTGATTTCCAGCCCAGCGCTGTTCCACAGGGCAAGGCTTCTGCCCAGGCTCCCACCCAGCCAGATGATTGAATCCACAGTGCCGTCAGGCCCTGCCACTGGGTTGCCAATTTCCAGCCCAGCACTGTTCCTCAAGTGGGAGAAGGGGCACCTCCTCTTTGCTCAAGGAGAAACAATAAACAAATACAGTAATGTTGTAGGAGACAAAATCAAAGTATTAAAATCCACTACATTTTTATATACTTACAATAAATTTTCAGAAAAAGAAATGAAAAAAAAAATCCTTTTGCTATTGCAACAAAAAGAATAAAATACCTAAGAATAAACTCAACAAAGACTGTGAAGGACCTACATACTGAAAATTACAAAGCATTATTGAAAGAGATTGAAAAAGACACAATGAAATGGAAAGATATTCTGTGTTCATGGATTGGAAGAATCAACATAGTTAAAATGGCCATACTACCCAAAACAATATACACATTTAATGAAATCCCCATCAAGATCCCAATGTCATTTTTAAAGAAATAGAACAAAAACCATGAGATTTGTATGGAACCACAAAAGACCCTGAATTGCTAAAGCAATCCTGAGAAAAAAGAAAGAAACTGGAAGTATCACACCACCTGACTTCATATTATACTACAGAGCTATGATAACGAAAATAACATGGTATTGGCAGAAAAACAAACACACTGACCAATGGAGCAGAATTGAGTGCCCAAAAATAAAACCACATGTATATGGGCAAATAATTTTTGACAAAGGAACCAAAAACACACAATGGAGAAAAGAAAGCTTCTTCAACAGATAGTGCTGGGAAAATTGGAAAGCCACATACAAAAGAATGAAACTAGATTATAGTTTGTCCCATGTACAAAAATTAATTCAAAATGGATTAAAGACCTAAATATGAACTCTGAAACAATAAATTTCATAGGAGAAAACATAGCTACTAAACTTATGGACCTTGTTTGTAGAGAACATTTTATGAATTTGACCCCAAAGGCATGAGAAATAAAGGCAAAAATAAATGAATAGGACTATATCAAACAAAAAAGCTTCTGTACAACCAAAGAAACTGCCAACAAAACAAAAGGCAACCAACCAAATAAAAGATGATATCTTCAAATAACAGCTCCAACAAGGAGTTAATATCCAAAATATATAAACAACTCATACAACTGAACACCAAACAAGCAAAAAATCTAATTAAAAAATGGGCAGAAGACCTGAACAGACACCTCTCCCAAGAGGACATACAGTTAACAGATACATGAAAAGATGTTCAACTTCATTCTAGCAGTTAAGGAAATGCAAATCCAAACAGCAATGAGATACCACCTCACACCTGTTAGAATGGCTATTTTCAACAAGACAGGTAATAACAATTGTTGGAGAGGTTGTGGGAAAAAGGAACCCTCATTCACTGTTGGTGGGGATGTAAATTAGTACAGCCACTAAGGAAAATAGTATAGCGGTTCCTCAAAAAATTAAGAATAGAGTTACCATTTGACCCAGCAACCCCTCTTTAGGGTATCTACCTGAAAAACTTGAAAACATTTATTTGCAAAGATCTAGCACACCTATGTTCATTACAGCATTATTCACAATGGCCAAGACATGGAGACAACCAAAGTGTCCTTCAATAGAAGATTGGATAAAGAAGGTATGGAATACTAGTCAGCCATAAGAAAAGATGAAATACTTCCACTTTGACAACATGGATGGACCTTGAGAATATCATGTTAAGCAAAATAAGTCAGTCAGAAAAAGCTAAGGACCATATGATTCCACTCATATGTGGGATATAAAACCGCAATTCATAGACACAGACAACAATGTGGTGGTTTCCAGAGGGAAGGGGGATGGAGGGGTTGTAAAGGGTAAAGGGAGGCAATTATATAGTGAAGGAAGATGATTTGACAATGCAATATACATATTATATATCATAGAAATCTACACTTGAAACCTATATAATGGTATTAACCATTGTCACCCCAATAAATTTAATTTAATAAAATAAAATAAAATACAGAGCCTGGCAGCCATTTCTATATAGGGGCCTCTCACACAAACTGCACTTTAGGTAGAAGCCTGCACTAAGCTATCTGCCTCCTCTACTAAACTGCCTTCCTGCCATCTGAGCCAGCCTTTACAAATACATTCTTGGAATTCTATTTTAACCAGCAGGACTGAGACTTTCCCTGTCTAATTGGAGCTGTGCAGCTATACCTCCATTAGCATCTTCACTGACCAATCATTGCAACTCCATTCTGACCACTCAGAATAGTGCCTTTTGAACTGATCCAACTGTGAGGATTTGGAGTCCTCATTTGCCTGAAGACAGACCAAGTAGGAACCAGGGCAGAGACCTCTATAAGTCAGTTCCCCTCTGGTTCCAGAAATGCACTTCTTTCCACCAAAGATTGCACACTGTGTTTCCCTGGCTGGAGCTGAAACACTGAAGATGTTTCAAAGGAGCAGAGTGAAGCTGACTGGATCAGAGCAAGCAGAAAAGACCAGAGCAACACAGAGCTGTCGAGTTGGAGAGGGGCCTTGCCTCGGGGCTGCTTTGTTCCAGAGCCTCTTCTCAGCCCTGCTGCTTCGTTAATGAGTTGTAACACTGTTGAGCTAATCCACAGCTGTGCTGCGTTCTCATAGACATGCTGTATCACAGTTGAAGTCTTTGTACTAAATAGAGTTTCTTTCTTCACCGAACCCCAAATTGGGGATTCCTGTTGGCATTGAATTGGCACCAATGATCATTGGTTGACATATGTATATAATATAAAATATGTAGTACATAATAATGTATAATATATAATATATAACATATAATATATAATACAATAATATGTTCATATGTATATCTGGGGCCTGTGACATGTAGGCCTGTTAGTCTGGTCAGCTCGCTATGGGAAAATGAGTCCAAGCTCACAAATGTAAATTTACGTTATCAGCTTCTCCTGATTGTACCTATCACAAATCAAGAGATAAGAATTATTATGGTGATGATAGAAAAGCTGTCCAAAACAGTGCTGCCTTGGGGAGCAAGTTAGCGCATACTATAAGTAACTATTGCTTATATTTCTATTTCAGCTGGCCATGAGGTGTCACCTAGCAACACTATGGGAAATAAGTCTATCATAAATTATTAGAATTTGCTATGATTTCATGAATTCTAAGGTAATGTCTATCTTCTTTATTGTTTTGAGACCACAACAAGGCAGGTGATAGTGTTTGTAACAAGCTTCAGGAGGGCACAAACCTCTGTATCAAGAGCACTTGGAGGAAGGCCTGGAATAAGGTAGGCATTTCATAGAGATTTATGGAACAACTTGTCATGTGTGTGTTTTGGAAGATTCTCATAAAAGTGTCAGTAAAACTGAATTATACAGTGTGTGTTTGTTCCATAGAAGATTAAAAGAAGCTGTTAGTGAACACAATTCTCATATAGTTAATCTGGGCAGAGAGACAGTTGGAAACCAGTGACTTTATGCCAATCGTTACTCATCACACTGGTCTAAAACAGGAGTTGACAGTGGAGCTGAGAGGAAGGCCGCTAGGTGGACAAAGGGGGCCTGGTTCATGTTCCTTAGCCCTGTGCTGCTCTGTACCTCCCTGCGGCTTCCCAGAAAGCAGCAGCATCTCCTGCTAGTGCTGCGGCAGGGCTGGGCCAGCACAGTTTCCAGGGAAGTTGAGCATAGTCCAGAACCCTCAACCAAAGCTTTACATTTGAGAAGTAAAGGCAGTTGTCAGCCAGTGTACATGGATTTTCCCTGAAGAAGGAAAATGTCACCTTTTCAACAAAATAAAATAAATAAATTCCCTTGGGTTATCTTTATCTTAATTGACTAGTTGAATTCACTCTCTGAGATTTGCTTTTCCCAAAGGCTCTGTGACTGCCAGGTGCATGTGGTCTTCTGGGAACTTCTGGTTCAGACCAACTCCACATGGCTGCCAGCGTTCCAGACTTCCTGTCCTTGTGAATGGTCTAGTCACGGGGCTCAGCCTGGGAACCCAGCTCTCTGGATAGCCAACAACGTAGTCTGATAAGGAGTGTGTACTGAGGGGAGATCGTATTTCTCAAGAAGCAGCTGCCAAAAAGGGGCACTTTGGAGAGTTTGATGTGAGACCATGTATTCTGTGAGGATATATTGCTTTGGCAAAGACAGAATGGAAGCTCGAGACCAAACACTGCCACATGGAGGACATGTGTCCTTGGGAAAATTACTGCAAATAGGAATAATAATGTTTACTCTGGATGTGGCATCCACCTTGTGCCAGGGATTGTGCCAAGTTGTTTGCTTTTTAATAAATACAATTCAAGTCAGACTTACATGCTATAATTCCTACAACAATTTAATCCTTATATAACAATTTAAAGTAGTTATAATCACCCACATTTAACAGATAAGACAATCGAAATCTTAAAAAGTTTCACCAACTCAGGGTCACTTAAGAGGTAGGTAATAGAGTCAAACCCAGGTCCAAAAAATTCCAAAACCCATATAATATATATAGAATTTCTTTTTAAATTACAAAGTGTAATGGACCATGAAGAAAATTCCAGAAAGACTGCAGAAATTCAAGAATGACTCTCACATGCCAGTAAGCAAAGAGCATAAGATATTCTTGAAGAACATTCATTAACTTAATATGTTGGACCTCAAAAAGCAGTAGAAAATACTCTAGCAATTCGAGTTAATAGTTGATTGCCTTCTGTAAAATACTAATTTTTAAAAGTCACAACAGAAAGCATTGATCCATTAGAGGATAACAAATACCCTTTATTGAATGTCAAACATTGTACATATTTTTTTCTTTCTTGCAAGCATAAAGTAGTCACCCCCATTTTGCAGATGAAATAGAAGCTTAGGTAGGTTAAATGACTTACTGAGGTTGCCTAGCTAATAAAGAGCACACCACTACTTTGAACCAAGTCTACCAATCTCCAGAGCCTGTGCCCTAGGTAATCTGTTTGGCTGTTTGTGATTCAGGGATTAATTTCTGTACTTTGGTTTGTTGCATTTAAATACAAAATATGATGTTGCTATACTTCCTGTTTGTTTTCTTTTTTTAACTTTATTTTTATTGTTGACACAATTACAGATGTCTCCATTTCCCCCACCCTTTGCCTAGCTCCACTTAGCCCCCGCACCCCTTCCCTCTGGCCATCATCACACTGTTATCTGAGTCTATGGGGTATGTATACATGTTCTTTAGCTAATCACTTCACCTTCTTTCATGTAGTCCCTCTACCCCCCTGCCCTCTGACAGCTGTGTCTGTTCCATGTATCCATGCCTCTTTTTTTAAAAAAATTTCATGCTTCCTGCTTAAAAAGTACAGTATTTTTATTGCACTTAGTTACTTACACAAACTTCTAGTATTCCCTACTAATCATTGGAGGTATGTTATACATGTTATATTCCTCTGTGTTGAAGCCCCTGTAAGTGATGTCTATTAGCAGCAAATAATCAGCATAATGAACGAAAGTGCCCTAAAATGCAAGGCAGGAAACATGTTTTACCAATTGAATTCTTAATGTGCTAGTTGTAGGTAAGTGACTCCTTTTTGCCAGGTCCCCATTTTGCCAGCCTCAAATGAGAGGATTGGGTGATATTTTGGGCCCCTTCTAGTTCTAATAATTTGTGATTCTGAATTAAACTGATACTCCAGATATTGAAATAACAGGTGTAGCAGAATAAAAAAATGGAAGCTTATCACTTTTATTTTGATCCAACAGTAATGCAGGTTGCTTGCTTCCTCTGGACTTGATACTGCTCTAGGAAAATTCTATTCTGGGTAGGTCCCTTGACAAAAGAGTCTTGTGACTCTTAGGAATCAATGTGTTTACCTGGTCTGCTAATCTGTTACCAAGCCTAACCACAACATGAGGCTCTTACTCACAAAGAAGGATGTGAACACAGCCTTGGAGAGAACCCATGTGCACATGCACGCACACACATGTGCACTTGTACACAACTACAGTAGACCCCAAAGGTTGAATTATGTTAATTCTTACAGGTAATTGGTTCTGGTCCTATCTAGAAATGAGTGAGAATACCCTTAATAAATCTAAATATATATACAAAGTACAATTCTTTTGAGACTTTTGGAATTATCTCTCTGCACCACCCCACTATGCTTCAGATTTATTTTTTATATTTTTTAAATATTTTCATGTTTCATGGTTTTTAAAAATCAAAAGGATAAATTCAGTAAAAAGGAAAAAATCAAAATGATTATCAACAACATACTTAATATGCCTGTCTCTGAAGAATGTGGTAGTTGTTTATGGTTTGGAAAATGTCTCAGCGAAAAACCAAATTCTCATGCCTCCTTTCGTTTTCATATCGCTAAGCTCCTGAGGGCTCGTGTCAATGTCTGAATCCAGTGCTGTTAAATGCAGTAGCATCCTCATTCCAGGTTTTCTTGGAGGAACACTGCCTTGAGGGTGAAGGCAACCCAAGACCAGTGCACCATGGCCAGAACTAGTTAGATGTCAGTTGTCAGCCAGTGTACATGGATTTTCCCTGAAGAAGGAAAATGTCACCTTTTCAACAAAATAAAATAAATAAATTCCCTTGGGTTATCTTTATCTTAATTGACTAGTTGAATTCACTCTCTGAGATTGAAGGGTTATAGGAAATTAAGTCTCAGAGTTTAAATTAGAGCTTTCAGTGGGTTATCCTGAAATTAGCACTCTCTGAGTGTCTCCATGGTACATCTTTTCTGGTTTCTTTCTCTTTTTTTAACCTTAGTTCTGGTATTTTTTTCTGTCAGATTTCCCAGTGCACAGCACATTATCATCATTAACCTGTGTCGGTCATGTTATATAGTTTATATATTTGTTATTTCTGTCATTCTTTTTTCCCTGCATTCCCCATTCTAGTTCCCCCATGGATGCTCAATCTAATGTGTTTGAGGTATGTCCTTCCAGCCTATGTATCTGTGGAAACTATAGGGTATTGTTTGTCACTGATGTCTTTTTACATTTATATGAATAGCTTATCATCCTTGTCTACCTGTGTCTGTGCACCTAGTTCTCGCCTCCTCGTGTCTGCTTGTTGTTCTACAGCTTGCACCGGCCATGTATTTTCACCCCTTTTCCAGTGACAGGCACTTCGACTGATTCTGGTTGTCACCAACAGTGCTAACCAGACAACTAAGAGGGTCTCTTCATGCCCAGTAAGCATGTAATCCCCAGGCTTGCTGGTCACAGGGAATACATATACATGTTTTCACTAAATACTGCCAAGGCAATGTTATCCAACACTTTAATTTTTAGCAACCTGGTGGCCACCAAGCAGTATCTCATTGTTCTGTGAGATTATTGGCACTGCTCTGATTACTAGGAAGCTGAGGGTCCTTTTACAGCTGGGATCCAGTGAAGTGTTTCCTTCAGGGACTTGCTTATTCATGTTCTTTAGGTAAAGCAAAAAGGAGATTGAAAAGCAAAAGGTTAAAGCACACTTGAGAGCCAGGCTGCCTGGGCTAGTGCCTGGTCCTGCCATTTATTGGCTGTGTGACCTAATGAACATGCAACTGATGTTAGTTATTATATTTACTATTAACAGTAGTTAATATTGTAGATATAAAATTTAAATTATAAACAATTAAATTATTAAAATTACATTAAGGTTATAGTAATTGTTACTGTTACTAGTTTCTTGTTGACTTGAATGTGTTTCTCATATCTTCTAGACAGTTATACTTTGTGAATTTTGGCTTTTATACAAATATCCTCAGCAAATCTATCATCTGTCTACTAACTTTGTCTAAAGTAAAAAGTACTGCAGTCAAACCTCTTTGGCCACATACTTTCATAAATCGGAAACTTGCTTAAGAAGACTTTTCTCACTTCAATGTCTCAAAAACATTCTATATTTTCTACTCATATATAATTTCACGTTTCAGTCCATGCTGACTCTGGGATTAGAATTTCTGGGCTTCCCTGAATGAGTTGATCACACAGTCTCTTGTGCATTTGCTCCATACACTTGTATATAAGGTCCCTGGAACAGATCCAGAACACAGAAAAGGTTGACAGAGAGTTTATCAGTTAGTGGCAGAAGTGAAGGGCGAAATGATATCATTTTTACACTAAAGGTATTAAGAGAGCCGAGTGGGTGCAGGTAGAGAAGGGAACAGATGAGGAAGACTTTGTTGAGGAGGTGGGACTTGAGCTGTGCCTTGAGGGAAGGAGGAATTGCAGAAGCAAGCAGGGAGGGGGGCATTCCAGGAGAGGGAGGTGGTAACAGGGTGAGCAGAGTGTAGAGGTGTGGTGGGAGGGCAGGACGGAACAGTGAGGTGATCCGTCTGAGGGAAGCAGAAGACAAGTATTAGCGAAGACAAGCAGAGGCACAGGGGTTTGACATGACATATAGCAGATACTCATCACAGTATGTGCGGGGACAAAGTGCCGGTGGTACCATTTTGACACCAGTGTATGTAAGATGATTTAAGAAGTGCAGGCAAGCTGGACGAACAGGAATGGGAGATCAGGTCTTGCTTGGCAGGATGAGGACCACGCCTAGATCAGGTAGCAGGGATTCAAGTGCAAGGTCTTGGGACATTGTGAGGGAAGAAATCAAGGCAGGTGTTTGTAATATGGAAAATGAAGCACAGAATGGGTTCCGATGTCTCAGGCCTAGGGTTCTGAAGAAGGGGAACCCTCCATGGTGTGCTGTGGTGGGGTTCTGAGAGAAGTTCCACGAGTGGTCTTTTTTTTTTTTTTTTTCCAATCCCATCTGAGGATATTTTTCCATTTATCTTCAGATAGAGTGTGAGGGAGGGAGGGAGACAGAAACATCGATGTGAGAGAGACACATCGACTGGTTGCCACCCGCACGATCCAGACCAGGGCCAGGGAAAACCGCAACCGAGGTACGTGCCCTTGACCGGAACCGAACCTGAGACTAGTTGGTCTGCGGGCCAATGCTCTAACTGCTAAGCCAAACCGGCCAGGGCATGAGTGCAGTCTTAGTAAATGTGCCCCAGTGCATGGTGACTGACACTTAGCAAGAGCTTGACAAATGTTTAATGGACATGTGAACTTGGAGCAATTATCAGACACTCCAAAGGAAGAATTCTCTACAGCTGGAATACAAACCGAGGGATGGAGATTGATATTGTCCCACCCCGTGCCCCACTCCAGCACCCACTGGGCAAGGCAAGAAAAAATGAGGAATCTTAAAATTTGGGTAAGTTTGGTGACATCCTCAAATGCTACACTTTATGGTCACTGGTAGGTTTTTGGAAAGCAGGGCACAAGGACACAGAGTTTAATGATATCTGTTGATCTGTTGATGGGAGGGATGGCATACAGGGTATAAAGGCCCCAGCCATGTGGCATTAGAATGAATCAGGAAGTGTTTGTCCAGAGCTAACAGCAGACCCACCTGGTGGGCACAGGAGGGGGGATAAGCACAAGAATCTGGCCCAGCCTAGAAGAATGAGACAGCCTGAGTACTAGACCTGAGATCATAGGAGACTGAGAATTAACTGGATTTTTGGAAACAAAGAGAAAGTTTAAATATCGTTTGAAAGAACTTCAAGGCCTTCCTCTTAATTTGCACAGACTTAAAGGTTGTGTCTCAGTTACTTTTTAAACGGAAAAAGCCAACATGTGCTGCCATTAAACAACTTAAGAAAGGATAGCTAATGAGACAAGCTATTCGGATGGACTATTAAGCCTACTTCAGCATTATTTGATTTGGCTGTGTGGCTTGGGGAGTGCTGCCCGTGCACAGCCAGAGTTCACTCAGCCCGGCACTGCGATGGGACAACCAAGCAGGTCTGAGACGGGTGGGGTCACGGATGACTAGAACCACATGGCCCTCCATTCTCTAAGTTTGCTAAGAGAATAGGGGTCACCATCTTCTCCATGCAGCTACCAAATGTCCCACTCAAGTGGTCCGTGTCCTGGGCTACATCATGCTGGGAAGATAGGAGTTCACTACCACATCCAGTAACTGCTTCATCAGCTCATCCGCAAGGTTTGGCACAGAATGTTTGTAAGGTTTTTAGTTGGGTTTCAAGTAAAAACCAGAAGGCAGCTTGGGCTCCTTTGAAAAGAGTAGTGGAGTCCTAGCAAGGCAATCAGTCCATTTCTAAGGCTCCAAGGTGTTTGGCCGTGCAATTTGTGTGAAATAAAGCACTAAGCTTCAGTCATCTTTAAACTCATTGATTTAGAGTAAGTTTTGCAGTTTCCTAAAGGCATTTTCTGTAATGGACCATCAGAATGAGTCATGGGGTCATGGTGGAATTTTTCTAATAGCCTGACTACAGGCTTCTTCATGTGATAAAGAGGGCTCTAAATCCTGAATCTGTACTCGCCTTGGCAGCCCAACACAGGATGGATGTGGTGTTCTGCTCACTCAAAAGCTGTTCCAGCTTCGTCAGGAAGAGCAGTCCATGTGGAAGCAACGCAACAGCATGGAGCTTCTCCCATCTCAGGGCCCTAGTTATGCTGAGATAGTGTTAAAAATTCAAATCGCTAGAGAGCTTTGCTTAGAAGGTATATACATCGCTTAGGTCTAAATGCGTGTCTATACATGGGATTGGTAGGAATGCAAGAAAGGTATGTGTTTAATAAAACCCATAGACTTGCACAGCCAGTGTGGCTCAGTTGGTTGAACATTGTCCTATGCACCAGGAGGTTGCCAGTTCATTTCCTGGTCAGGGCCCATGCCCGGGTTGTAGGCTGAATCCCTAGCAGGGGCTGTGAAGGAGGCAGCCAATCAATGTTTCTCTCTCTCTCCTTCTGCCTTCCTCTCTGAAATCAATGAAAACATTAAGGGAAAAAAAGCACCCACAGGCTTTCTTTCTCTGATTCTTTGAAGGTCTTTAAACTGTCTGAAGGTCCAAGTGCCACTGGGTTTGTCAAGAGAAACCTTAAAATACAAAGAGGAGGCTTGGATAGGACTTCCTGGGTCAAGGCCCTTTGGAATAAAGCATGGCTACAAACTCACCAATACATGACCAGGTGATGTGCCCTGGTGATTTGGTGGCCTGAGAACTTGAATTAGACTAACTGAGAAAGGGAAGTGGAAAGACCTTTCAAACTAGCAACCACAGTAGTTAGTTAGTCCTTAAAAATATTCACAGGTCCCTTAGAAAATTCACTGAAATGGAAAAGAATATTCATTCCATATCTATAGACATTTCTGGAGAATACCACTATCCCATCCTTCTCCCCATCATCCTCTTAATTTTCAGTGCTTTGGAAAATTTAGGTTCTTGAAAATTCCTCAAACAAATAATCTGATTACTTTTATTTGGTGTTAAAATATTTTTCAAAGACAAAGTAGCTAATTTAAAGCATGTCATTTTGGAAGAACTTGAACTCTAGGAATGTTACAGGTGTGGGCTAAACCTACTGAAGGAACTACGTCCCGCCAAGCTGTCCACTTTGGGAGCCACTATGGGAGGAGCATGAGAGGAATTTCAGAGGAACTGCTCCAGGAGATGTGACAATTATCTTTGCAGAACATCAGGTGCATTTATTTTAAGAACTACTTTCGCAGTCTCAGCTTTTAAGCTGTTTATGTACTCTCAATCTTACAATGCTGCCCGTTATTTGCTGAATTATTAGTTATGCCGCCGGGCAGTGCATGTTATTTTCTTGCATTATACTAGCATTCATGATGGTCCAGCTTCCATGTAAATTAGCCCTTGGAAAAATCTTGGGTCGATAATTGCTATTTCCCTATTAACAAACATTAGAGTCAGTAATTCACCAGGAGAATTCAAACTGTGAGTCAGAAATACATACCAAAATTAAGTCTAACGATGTTCACTCTTGATCAGCTTCCATTGTGTATAGAATTATATTGACAGAAAAGAATCTAAATGAAATGAAAGGTTTTTGCTTTAATAATTCTCTTCCATAAACAATGGTCCATCTGATCTATTCCATTTGACCTATTTTTCTTCTTATATACTTACAAACATAAACATGTCAGAAAGAAAAGTGACCAAAAAATGAGGCTGGTGTGAGAAGAAATTGCTGATTATGAAGGTCGGCAGATTTTCTGTGATACATAGACTGGGGGCCACAGCCACCACCTCTGTGGGGCCTTCATCTGCAGCTGTTATTTGTGCCATAGTGATTGTCGGGCAGCAGGGACACCCAGTGACCAGCAATCACTGGAATGAAGGGGCTTGGGGAAGGGAGAGGGCTGTGGAGCACAACCAAGAGGAACAAGCAGATTTCTGCACAAATAACAACTCCAATATAAACTGTTTCAAGTAGTGCATCCGAATGAGACCAGCTTTCCAAAACAAATGACTCATCAGAAGGAACTGGGTTAATTGCTGGAGCCGACCAAAGGTTTATTTGGAATGACACAGCACCGAAAATATTATCGTTACAGATGATCTGTGGATACAGCATACATCACTTATTTTAGGACAATCTGTGAAGATGAGTTGCATAAATATAAGGAAGTGGAAATACAGAGGAACTTATTTGTAAGTGTTCTTTTGGGGTGGGTTTATATGCCCCGTCATCTAGCCAATCTCTTAAAGCAGGAGTTAAGAAGTTAGCTGCTCATCCCAACCAGCCTGCCTCCAGCCGCAGCAGCTGAACATCTAGAGAATTAGGGTCTGCTTTCTCCAAAGGGACAGCAGCTCTGACATGCTACTTGTCATTGCACCCCGAAAAATGCACATTACGAACACAGATACTGTCGACTATTTTGGCAATGGGATGGCTGATTTTGTTCTGAGGCAAAACTGCAACTGTAATGCCAGACAGAATAAGAGCAATGCATGAATCAATGACACTTGAGAGGCAAAGGGCTACAATGGAAAGAAAGCAACTATGCATATGTCGCTTTGTGCATACACATAGATCCAGGAGTGATGGGAACTAGCTCGTGCGACTGTGTCCATATACATATATATATAGAGAGAGAGGTGTGTTGGAAAAGAACATTGAAAACTTTTGCAGCAGTTTAGTTTTAAACACAGTAAACTCGAGAGAGAGAGAAAGAGAGAGAGAGAGAGAGAGAGAGCACGCAAGTGCTCACACCTGTACTGAGGAGTAAAATAATCTTGTACTACAGGATAATTCATCATGTCTTCTGCAGGGCAGCCACTCAATACCACACACTTGGTGCAGAGACGTTAAGGTTCTGGTCTGGAGAAAGCTACTTTAGAATTGGTGGGAGGGGATCAAGTACAAGAGTCTCCACAGCTTGGACAAAGCACAGACAAACTTGTTCTTAATAACATGGGAACCAGTGGGGACTCTCTCCTTCATTTTCTTTTTCTTTTCTCAAACTTTCTTGCTCACATGCTCCACTGATATACCTTTCCAAGCTTTATCTGTCATCAGTCTGTGAACCATTAACGTGTAATAGCAAAAACGAATTCTTCAGGTTTTCATGAAGATTTAAAAACCTCAAAACCAGGCTCTTTCTACAATACTTTTGGCCCTAATCCAGGCGCTGGGTGAAGTTCTCTGGAAAGAGGCCTTTGTAGGTGGCGAGATCTCTGTACTGGAGCCAGTCTGATTCCTTCACTCCTACCAGCCAGCCCGCATCCTGCAAGACAAAGACAGGGCTTTCAAGGTCCAAGCATGGGAAAATCTGCACTGCCAACAACTTAACAAAATAGTTTGTTTAATCAGTGTTGTGGTTCTGCATCAAGACGTTACATTACATGTAAACTGCTGTGCTGAGATCAGCAGGAAGGCTAATTGAAGGTTAATGTTAATATTATGCTTTTGCATAAACTATAGTTAATTGATGGTAACTACATTGTGACATGAGTTGTTAAGGAAAAGAAAAGGATTAGAATTATAGCCAGCACAAAGGGAGGAACACCATGTGAAAGGATTCCATGCACAGGAACATTTCCTGTCCTTAGGTTATGTGAAAAAAAGGCATGAGGATCTCTGGCTTAGAATATCATGCTGACAAGGCCATAAAAGGTCTTGTATTTTATCCTGAACCACTGCTAATAAGAAACAACTCTGTCTTTCTTTCCCCCAGCTCACGTCATGTAAACCAAATAAACCACCACATACCAGGCTTATCAAATAAAAACAACGAAATATTACTGTTGTATTTGTTGTTCTTTCTTTCTCTCTCCTCTCCCTCTCTCTCTCTCTCTCTCTCTCTCTCTCTCTCTCTCTCTCTCTCTCTCAAGTTTACTGTGTTATAATACTTGGATTTTCAAGTTTATATAAAGTACAAACCAGTTTGTTGTCATGATATTCTTGTTGGAAATATTCATATATTCTTTATAAATTATTCTTTATAAACATTTGTCTATTTTGTGTAAGTGCCATCATAGAACTGCAGACATTTAGTCAAAGAAAGGTTAAATAGCCCGTCTGTGTGTGGTCACAGGGCACAGAGACGGCATGTAAAACAGAAACCGAGGCTGCTGTCTGCCCTTGGCCTATGGGAGATAAGCAGAGCCTAGAAGGAAAAGGCTGAGCTGAAGGGACAATATGAAACATACAGACCAGATGCAGCAAAGCTAGTGGGGAATGACTGTCTTTATTATGTTAACCAATACACAGAAGAGATCCCTCTTAAGATGAGGGATGGCCAGATTTAATCTGAACCAATTTCCAATGAAGTTCAAGTACATCAGATAAATGAGGACTCAAAAATTAAATAAAGAAGTGAATACATTCTCTTGTGATATAATCTGAGACAATAAATTGATGCTGCTATATAGACAAGAAATATAAGCATTTAGACAGGCCAATTTTTGAAGGCAGAAAAAAATAACAGTGAGAAAAAGATGACAATAAAATAACTGATAACATCCTAGCTGATGACAAAAAGTATTCTCTTTAAAATTATGATGTTATATATGTGAAGGACAAAGTTATACTTAAGGTAAAAAGTGGTAACTAAATATTTTCTCTTTATTTTATTTTATTTTAATTAAATTTATTGGGGTGGCATTGGTTAATAAGATTATATAGCTTTCAAGTATATATTTCTATGATACAAAATATTTTCTAAACCACTAGTAAGCATATAAAAGGTCACATCTTCCCCATGTTTATATTTTATATTTGACTTTATTTATAATGAGTGAAAATTCTACTGGCACCAAGTAGAGTCATGCATTTTCAAATTGTTTCAATAAAGATAAAAAGTAAAGGACTGGCACAAATCTAAAGACATCTGTAACAGTCTCAATCATGAAAATAAATTTTTAAAAAGATATATTTCAAGATGTATATCCTAAAATACAATGTATATAGTAAAGTGAAGACTATTATTAGCCAGTATCAATCTTTAGCTGAGGCAAATATAGAAAATTAAATTTTAACTATTTAAAACGTGGTAGACTAAGAATTTCCAGTTTTGGTAATGGTAAAATAGCTTGTAGCAGACACACACTTCTGCATAGAGCAATCATAAGCACTAGAATAACTATATATTTATATATACCAAATATACATATGTAGAGATATATGCAACTATTTTTATATAGAAATGACTGTACAAAATATATACTATAAAATATAAGTTTATATAATGGGCTTGTTATAAATAAAGGGGTTGTACAAATACAACAACTATTTGAAGGCACTGAGAGTAACCCAAAGTGGGCAGAAATTGGAGCATATTTAAGCCTTGAAAGTAGGGTGCTGTGTGGGTGCGATCTGTACTGGCACAGCCTTCCCCTTGAGGATTCTCATCAGTCTGTGTGACAGAGGGCATTCAGAGAATAGAGTTGAGACTGCCAGGGCAGCTGTACTTTTATGGGGGATATCTTTTTTTTTTTTTTTTTTTTTTTTGGTACGTGCCCCTAGTGGGAACTGAACCTGGGACTCTCTGGTCCGCAGGCCGACACTCCAACCGCTGAGCCAAACCAGCCAGGGCTATGGGGGATATCTTAAAAAGAAGAGAGATACAAGGAAAGTCCCCAAATATGCAAGAAGCTTCCCTGAAATCCTGAGCTACCCCCAAGCTGTGAATGCATAAGAGGTATCCCCAAGGATCCTGGGAAAAGCAGGAAGGCTGAAAAAGATGAGTAGAGATGCAAACCAGTGGAGGGGAGGCAGAGCTTAGAGTTCAAGTCCCATCAAGTTAGGGGGCTTGACAAAACTCAGGATTCCTATTGAAATTCCAGACAGGGCATGTCTTAGAGGCAGAGACAATGGCCCAGGACTAATGTATCCTAAGAGTAAGGCAAAATTGAAACAGACCCACTCTAACAAAGTGTAAAAGAAACTTCCATGGATTCAAGGTCATTATCCAGAAGTTTGAATGCCGCTAGAAGAAATAATCTTCAGAGATAGAAAACAGAATCCAGACACTGTGTCCAGTACCAATTAAAAAAATTTCTAGATGTGAGAAAATGTTTCATTTTTGTTAATTCTTTCCATCTATGTAGGTTGTATTTAATTTGATCTCTTTTTATTTTCATAGGTTGAAAACTTAGAAATTAATGATCACTATGAAACAGTTATTCAACTTACTATGATTTCTTTGATCCATGGATTATTTATAAATGTATTTTTTATATTTTTAAATATTTGGGGTTCTTAAAGATATATTATTATTAATTTGTAATTTAATTTTATTGTGGTAGAGACTCTTGTTTGTTTGACCCAGCACCTGATCTTTCTTGGTAAAAGTATTATCAAGAGAAAAAACTAAATATGGGACATGTAAGCCTTAACTTCAAACATAGTGACTTTATTATATGGGGGAAGGCTCATACATCTCTTTGAGAACATTAGGGAAGTTATAGCTCTTCTCTCCAGAAAACACACTAATAGAAACATTCACAAAATTTGTATGCCATTTCAGGGGTTCACAAATTTTATGAAGAGAAAAATGGAATTCTCAGCTCCTTAACATCAGACCAGGTATGCTTGGAAGTGATTTTTATTTCCCCAGAGGTGACTTTTTTTAAAGAACCTTTTAGAATTGAGACATAATTTAAACAATATGCAAAGCAAAGATTGTTAAGTGTACAGTTCAGGTGAGCTTTGACAAATGCACATACATGATGGGGTAACCCGTACCCCATCAAGATATAAAACATGTCCACCCTCCAGATGTCCCCTCCTGTTCTTCCCTTGTCAGTCTCCACACCCCCCGAGGCAACTACTTCTAAAGGGGGACTTTTAGTGCATTTCCTGAAGACTGGAGTTTCAGAGACAACATCCCTAGAACGTGGGTACATAATAAGAAATGGTAATCTATTTGTATAAACAATGTAATAGCATCCCAAACCTAAAATTTATGATGTACTGTGGGCATAAGTCTTTAAATCCTTTTCAGAGCTGCATTGCAGCATCTCAGAAAGTGAAAATGTCTTCAGGAGGTCACTGTGTCCAACTGACCCTTAGGAAAAAAACAAATATATCTTGTAGCACTTTCCAATCTCATCCTTTACCTGGTCAGCTTCCGAATCCGAGGGGACCACCAATACCACATCACCCCTTTGTAAGGTAAGTTCATCAGAATTTGCTGCCTCAAAATCATGCAGTGCTTCCACCTGCAAGATTGTAAAAGACTGATTAATGTTAGGAAGAGAACAGAGGTCAAGCCAAACTTCCAGTCAGATGATCTGCAGGCACGCTTAGAAGACCTGTCTCACAGCCACGGGAGGGGAAGGCCTCTGAAGGCCGAAAGGAAATCCTATTCTGTTTACTTAAAACATCCTGTTCTTACAGACTGATACCAAGGCCATTTGGATGTGTATTTAGTAACACAATACCGTCTGCCAGAGCTGAAGTGTACATTAATTAAAGTTTAATTCATCATATTTTTGTTAGAGATTTGCATTTAATTACCACTGATGATTTATTATTGTTTGTGTTTTAATCAGAACTAAAAATACCTAGCAAATGGAACGTCCCCTAACCACAGCCTCTGAGAAACCAGCGTTTGCCTGCTATCATAAAATCACTACCTAATCTAACCCTGTGCTCAGCCTCTTTGTAAACAACCTTCCTTTTTCCCCTGTCCTACCTTTTAAACATGACAATCTGTTTCTAGTTCCTTTTTGGGAGAAAGATTCATTTAAAATTTAATTATAGAAAAAATTTAAAAAGTAGGAAGAATAGTAAAATGAATCCCAATTATGCAGCTTGAATATACATAACTATCTCCAGTCACACCTAGGTTTATTTCTCCCATGTCCCTCCCCTCAACCCCACCTGTGAGATTAAATAATCAGCTTTTAAAATGTGTTGTTTGTGCCTGGCCGGTATAGCTCAGTGGTTGAGCATCGACCCACACACCAAGAGGTCACTGGTTCAATTCCTGGTCAGGGCACATGCCTAGGTTGTGGGCCAAATTCCCAGTGGGGGGCATGCAGGAGGCGGCCAATCAATGTTCTCTCTCATTGATGTTTCTATCTCTCTCTCCCTCTCCCTTCCTCTCTCTCTAAAATCAGTAAAGGAAAAAAAATTTTTAGAAAAAAACAATAAAATAAATAAAATGTGTTATTTGCATGTAGAATCATAACATATCAGAGCTGGAAATTACTATCTTATCCTCAAATTCATTTTTCTAATGAGAGAACAAGTCCAGAGAGGGGGTTTAGTGGTGCTCGTCAGCTCACTGCAGTCAGTGAGGGAACCCTGCAGGCCCAGCCAGGCCTGGCTCCAGCGGCGCCCGCATCCTTCATTCCTTGTACTTTAACCCAACACAGCTGGACACGTGCCCTCACCTGCCACAGGTGTAGCTTTTTCTTCACACAATTCATTAAAAACTCCATTATACCCACCCTGTCCCCATTCGAGGTAGCAAGGTAGCAGTTACTGTCTAATGAGCAGAGAGAGAAGAAAAAGATCATGACTATTCAATCCCAATCCCATAAACAAACAAAAATCTAACAATTTTTTTTTTTTAAAAAGCTGACTTTTGAAACGTAAAATCAAATTATGGAATTTATAGTTCCCAACAATATTCTATTAAGGAAGACTGGCTGCCTTTATTTAGCACTTGGTTGAAGCCTGAATTTTAGGTATTTACCGTCCGTTTTTGCTTTTGTTTTTGTAAGGACCCTTCAGTGTATGAAGGCTATAAGTAAACACTTGATGGTCTCCCTGAGCAAAACCCTCTACCCATAAATTTTGGCCTCTTTTCTGTCTTCCTTTTCATAAAATCCCACTAACATATTTATTCACTTACTTTTAAAATATTTATTTGCTCCCTACTCTTTGTCCTTTACTGTAACCAGGTGCCAGAGCTGAATGGATGATTCCTGTTTCCTGCCTCCAGAGGTGTATAATCCAGCTGGGACACATGAGCCCAGGGCTGGAGGCACCTACAAAGCTCTGTGGGGGAGCAAGGGAGGGCATGCAGGTGGAAGGCATCAACCTGGTCACTGCCAAGGGGCATATCATTTAATTATCCTTTGCTAAAAAATGGAAAGACATCAGACATCACTATAGTTCTCCCTTGTCTGCAGCACAGAAATCCTGCCATGTTGCAATGTGCTGTTAGGATAGAGGGGAAAGCAGTACAGAAAAAGAGTATGTATTGCAAAAAGAAAAAGTAAACATCGGAAAACCAAAGGTGTGAGCAAAAGGGCCGCAAAGCAAAGGAAGGACAATTGGCCACCAGATTGAAAAAATGGTAAGACCTTGTAGAGAAAGCCTGGAGGCATTTCCTGAGAGGCCTGGCTTGCAGACTGATCGGAGGGCGCAGTCTGGGAGTCCTCAGCAGCCTTCTGCCCGGCGGCCGGCTCTGGCATATCCCTGGTGGATCCTGGAAGAGCCGAGTCTTCAGCCGGCTCCTTGGACTCTGCACCTGTAATTATTTCATGGTCTCCCTCCTCTTCATTGTTGGAAGCGGGCTCTATGATGACAGAAGGGATGACCTTCTCCTGGGAAAATAAAAATGTGATGGTCCTTTGGAGGTAAGACATATACATCCTCCCTGTCACACCCTCGTTGGCTCCCAGTTTCCCCACCTCCTTTATTCAACTAAATTTCTCCAAACCCGATTTAGGCTTTCTGGCCCTGAGGCCTTCTGCTTTGCAGGACCTTCCTCCTTTCTACCTCTCCTGAGAGATATACCCTTAGTGGGATGAATTTCAGGATCCTTGAACAATCATCCAGTTTGATAAGAGTGAGGTTTCTGTGTAAGCTGGGAAGACGGCTAGGAGACTGTGGGGAGGGAGTGGGAGTCCTGGCAGGGTGGAGGACAGTCCTGAAAGGAAAGGCAGTAGGATTCCAAGGATGGGCTCATTTTTGCAGTGGTCCATTCTTGTCGCATTGACTATTAACACTCACTTGAAGCTGACAACCTCCTGTGATTGCTTTTCTCCCAGGGTCTCATGGGGCTCCCAAGTAGCCTGAAACCACATTGTTGGTAAAGATGTGGCCCATGTTTGGAGATAATCTACCTGTCCTTTGCTTGCTGATTATCATTAGAGCCACACCACAGTCACAGTTTAAGGGATTATGATTCCCACCAACCACTCCAACACTCTAGTGCCTGGGAAAGCAGAACCAAAAGATCAAGACCTCCCTTTTATGTTTTGACAAAGATGAGCAAGGAGGGGAATTTAACTCACATAATGAAAGTCTGGAGATATTTATTGCTTTCCAGATTAAGTTCTATATTCCCTCAGATATCAGTGGACATAAGCACTTCCATTCTTGAATTTGGACAAAACAATACACTCTTTCAACAATTATAACAATGTACACAAAAATATTCCTGGCATGGTGACAGGAAAGTATTACAATGAATAGAATGTACTCTTGAGTTATTTCTCCAAACACCAATATTACCTGCTGTTTCAGTCTAGTGGGATGAAAGAGGTAATTCAATGTCAAACTTTGAGTAACCCTGGAGAGATTTCTGGAAATGTATTATGAGTAAACTAATCAGAAAAACGGAAAGCATAACATTAAACCCACTTTTCATTGTTACTTTCTAGAATACAGAGGATCCAAACCTGGGGTTTGGAAGAACTGTCCTTGCTCTGGCACCCGGGTTCGAGGCTCCCACAGTCCGGCACAGATGGCTGTGTTGCCTTGAACACTTCTCTAACAGAGGAAGGGCTGGGACAGAGTCCAACTTCATGTATGTGTTTAGTGACCCAGTTTCCTTTTGAAAGTTTAACATAAGGATGGGATTTTGATAAAAGGAGTCTACTTTGGGGTGAATTTGGAGGCATTCTAATAATAATAACCATCACAAAATAGTAATCATAGTAATCTGATTTAACTACTAATACTGGGTTCTCGGCATGTGCCGGGCACCAGGCTGAGCACATTATGGCTCTATTCTCACATATCCCACACAATAACCCTACTATTACCCTACTATATTCCCTTTCTCCTCCCTCCGTTCCCATTCTTTTGTCATCTGTGCTTCAGTTACTGCATGGTTTCCTACACCTCTATCTGTGCATAATTCAAGCCCAGTCCACCACAGACCTGGGGGCTTGTGTGGAATCCCAGAACACTGACATTGAGAAAATGGTGTGAACACTCCTTCTGAGAATCTATTTTTTTCGTGGAGCAGTATGCCACAAAATGGTTACAAACCTATTCCACACCCAAGAACTATCGCTATTAACCAACAAAACATCCCAACTGGAGCATCTCCCTAGAACCTCCACTTCACTAGGACACTTACCTGAGGTGCCGCTGCTTCTGTTTCTTCTGGTTGAGATCTGTCACTGTCTATGGCCTCTGTGGTTTCGGTGTCGATCTTGGGTTCCTCTAAACTTGCTCCTTCCCCAGTAGGAAGAACTGTCTCCTTCTCTGCCTCTGCTTCCTCTACGGAGGCCCCCTCTGCTGCTGACACCAAGGTTCCAACAGTCACATCAGTATCAGTTCCAAGTAGGACCTGTAACCAGAACCAAACAGGCTGTGTCTGTATCTCCAGGGCCTCAGAAAGAGTCAGACTCAGCCCTTTTACTCCTCGCTCCTGTCTTAAGGCTCCCAGATTTCGAAGCTTTCTTTGTCATGCACTGAGGCCCAGGATTCAGCTGCAGCAGTCCACCTTCTGCTCCTCAAAACTCTGACTCCGCCTTTTCCTGGGCACCCACTCAGCTTTCCTTGCAGTTAGATGTAGCGAATGGAATTTGAATGGAAGTGACAAATGCCAATCCTGAGACATGGCTTTCCAGGTGTGGGGGTCCCTTCCACAAGCTGTTTCTATTTTTATTGCCTAAAAGCAGACAGCAAGGTCCTAGAGGACATCTGAGTCACAAAATGGAAAGGGCTGGCTCCAATACCTGGGTCATGGAACAAAGCTACATAAGGAAAGCCTCCTCACCATGAAAAGTTAGAATCTAGAAAAACTGCATTTCACCTAAACTTTAAAATCTTCATGGGAAGGCCCCAGAAGCTAAATCACATTAAGGAGGGGGGTGGGGGGTTTAGGGCATTTTCTCATGAGACTTCTTGAGAATGAAAAAAAAAATCATTTTTTTATTATCAAATATTCATTATAATCAAAAGTCAAATCAGATTTTGGGTTCTTTATTGGGAGTAGCATAATAGAAAAAAAAATTTTGTTTCTAAGGTTGGACCAATAAAAAAAAAGAACTTCAAGTAGTATTTAAAACTTGAAGTAATGAAATGAAGAAAGTACAATCAGAAGTTTAATTTTGAGCAAATTGGTTGTGGAGTCCAAGTCTTTAGTAAGACTCTAACATCAGCATGGCTGATATGATTGGAGAGGTTCAAATCAGAAAGACTGAGGAAGAAGGAGAGTATTAGATTGATCTTATATAATATACCCAGGACACATATTTCAAAAATTGATCTTGCTACCTGATGTGATTAGCATTATACATTCCTTTCTGTTATCAAATAAAGTCTACCCAGTTTGTCCTATTACGTTAGGAAAGCCCTAATATTGCAAATATTAACTGTCAATCACAGAATACTGGAAAGGGAGGAGAGTGCCTGCAGAATGGGCATCAGAAGTGGAAGATGGAAACTACAAACAACGCACCTACAGCTCATAGCAAGGCATTAAAAAAACTTTCTTATGACTCAAATTTACAGGTAATAGATTAGGTAAAAATAACCTGATGCAGAATACCTTTTTCTATAGTACAGTATTTTATGTTGGGGATAAAAGTTATTTTAACAGCTATAGTATTTGTTATATGGCCAAGAACTACTCATGTTCTTAGAAATATACTTCCTTCTTTTATGAGAATCTCTTATCATGAGAACTTGGCTCTCCAGCGTGTGCAGCGATCCAAAGAGTAGTCAGTAGGCAGGATATAGCATTTACTTCTTTTTCTACCCTGTCATTAAAGTACATACGTTCAGAAAAGTAATCCTTTCACCTGAATTGTAACATACTTATTTGAAGTGAATTATAAATGTTGATAATTATTGAAGTGGAGTAACAGGTAACATGGGGATTTATATTTAGTGAATGATTGAAAATTTCCATAATAAATGTTTATTTAAAAATTTTAGAGAACTGGCCCTGGCCGGTTTGGCTCAGCGGTTAGAGTGTCGGCCTGCGGTACAGAGAGACCCGGGTTCGGTTCCCGCTAAGGGCATGTACCTCGGTTGCGGTTTGTCCCCGGCCCTGGTTGGTCATGCGGGTGGCAGCCACTCGATGTGTCCCTTTCACATCGATGCTTCTCTCTCTCTCTCTCTTCCTCTCTCTCCCTCCCACTCTATCTGAACAAAAAATGAAAAAATGTCCTCAGGTGAGGATAAAAAAAAAAATGTAAGAGAACTGCACCTCTTGTTTTAAATAAACATTGATCTTTTTATGGATGTTACTATTGTTGTTGAACATAAATTAGGAGGGTATCTTAATTCCAAGAAGAACATTGAACAATTCTTTGTAGTTTTATCGTTGGAGAAATCAACAAGCTTTCTTCAGGATCCTAGGACCTAGCAAAGTTTCTTCCACATCAGAATCTATACCTAAAGACAGTGCACACACAATGGGTTTATGGGCTTAAACACAAAAAGCAAGTTGTGTTGCCACAATTCTAAGTTATTTATCATTTCTATCTGTCCGGAAAATCACACTATGGAGTGACCATCTCATTGGTTTCCATAGCTTCACACCAGACAGACCCTATGTACAAGCAGTATGAACAAGCAGACAGTGAGAACCACCACATGCACACACACACACATACACATTGCTACACTTCAGAAAGCAGTCACCATGTTATTTGATAGGCTATTCCCCCAAGTGATTATACATAAATCCTTCCATACATATATGTCCCAAGCACATACCACTAGTAATTGGATTTTATTTTCATCTGAATTGATATAGCTTCAGAGATAATATATTTCTGTGAAGCATTGGTGGTGTTCTCAAAGGTAATTTTTAAACTCTCTTCATACAAATAGAATGTTCATAACAAGTTCCTTACTTATTCCTAGCACTCTATATACCTATATACTTGATCATATCAAATTTTACTATCACAAGATGTACACTTTACCACCTTTCCTTTGCTAAATGGTTTAAACAGACATCATTGACTGGATCTGATTTAGACGTGACAGCGTGGCTGCTGTGATGCCGGCTACCAGCAGGGGGAGGCCAAGTGTGCCGTCTGTCTGTGCTCTGACTTTCCTTGCCCTCACAGGAGCAAATTGCAGGTTATCAATTCACCTGATCTCTGTTCCCCCCCCCCACCCCCCCCCACACACACACATACACACACACATGCACGCGCACTCACAGAGGCATAGAGCATATGGAAAACTGTTGATAAGAATGATGGCAAATAAAAATCACCAAAATATTGACATTAACAATGATGGTAGAGTCAGAGTGTCAAAGAAACTTGCCACTTTGACTACAGAAGGGAAAAGGCAAACAATTTGAATAACCAACTTAGAGAAGGGAAGAAATAACAGTCCTCCATCCTTCTCTGAGTCCATTTGTAATGAATTCTGATTTCTCTAGCCAAAATCAACACTTTGGTTTTACAGAGCCTAAGGACCATTGCAGGGAGAGAGAAGGATTGTCCACTGCCTAGATTCTCTCACATCTTTCTGCCTCTGGCATTGCTCTGATAAATCAGTGGTGCCACTATTTCCCCTTTATGTCTGGAATCTGTTCCACATTTTCTGCTCTTCCCAAAGTATTTCCACTGCATATTTACTAACTGCAATAATAGAACAATATTAAAATACAACAGTAAACAAGAATCCATTTGCTCAGATTAGGTGTTAACTCTAGATAAAATAAAGGAAAGATTGAAAAGATTTTCAGTGATAGGGTTATTCCTCTTTTATTATTTTTATGCATTTCAATTTGTTAGCTATTTGTAGATTTAGAAAAGGAAAACATTTTCTAGACTTTGCTTGCTACTGTAGATGTAACATCTGCTAGGAAAAAGCACAAATGATAAATGGCTGCTATTTCTTAATGTATTATCCAGGGAGACCAGAGGACTGAAATCACTCAAAGTATTTCAAGCCTTTGATATTCAATGTTATTAAATTTTTCTCTTCACTTCAAATGTTAAGAGATGCACATTACCTTATCTTCTGGCAAAACTATACTATCTGTTGGCCAAATACATTTATGGTGGAAAACATCTAATTCAAAGAGAAACTAAAAACAATTTCTCCCTGCCCTCAAGCACATGCTGTTTCCTTGTGTGCACAAGTCGCTGACTACTGTCAATGTGCACATTAGTCACACAGAAATCACAAGGATCACATGGGACACATCTTTGAGATGGTGAGTGGTTCTCACTATATCATACAGACCTTACTGCTTTGATCTCTTCTGCTTCAACAATCTCCATGGTGGGAAACAATGCGGTTACGGCATTGATGTCACAATCCCTTCAAACACCTAGCTACATTACAACATTTTCTGGCAGTGGAATGAAATTAATGCAATGAAACAATGGCTTCGGTATCCTGCAAAGCAGGAAAACACAATTGGGTGACAGAAACTAGTCAGTCCCTCCAGGAGATGGTGCCATGAAAGCAAGTCAACAAGGATGGAGACCCCAGACAAGTAAGAGTCATGACTGGCTGCAAAAGAATCTGTAATCTCTGGCTTTGAGAAATTTATTTATTTATTTTACTTATTGTTTTTGCTTTCTTGGCAATATTATCTCTGAACAATGCCTGGGAAACAGCTTGCCACTCATGTCACGGGTCTAGATGACAACTGCAGAGACTCCCTAGTAAGAAATTCCATCTTATCTGGAGGGCAGGTTATTTTAACTAAAAATAGATCTTTTTTTTCCTGATTAAAAAATAATGGATAGCATTGGTTTAAATATAAAAGACATGATTTATGGTAGCATTTTGAGGTATTTATTTCTATTCATTTCTAAGCATACAGGGGCTTTGTTTATTTCACAACACATAGATGATGTTTCTTAGAAAAAGTCTATCAATAGCTATAATCTCCTATAATTGAACTAGTCTGTTTTCAGTTCTTAAAAACGTTATAAACACTGTGAGAAAAATCTTGGTTTGTAACCATATTTACAACAACTATATAAGCTATGCATTTAAATAATTTAAATAGCCCTGGCTGGTATGGCTCAGTTGGTTGGGCGTTGTCCTGTGCACCAAAGGGTCACTGGTTTGATTTCTGGTCAGGGCACATGCCCAAGTCTTGGGTTTGATCCCCAATAGGGGGCAGGCAGGAGACAGCCAATCAATGTTTTGCTCTCATATCGATATTTCTCTCTCTCAACCCTTCTCTCTCCCTCCCCTTTTCTCCCCTTCTCTAAAAAAAAAAAAGATAAACAAATACTAAACACTACTCCCATTTTGTGTGTGTGTGTTTATGTATGATGTCCTACATATGGACCTTTGTGGGCGTTGCTCAAGATATTATTATGCAAAAAAGTCAACAGAGAGAAAAATTAAAAGGATCAATACAGTGCATTTCCCAGTACCTAGCACCTAGGATCTCCAACTGCCATGTTGCTACATTTGCTTTATCACATCTTCCCCGTCTGTCCACACTGATTTTGATTCATTGCTCAGTCAATCACAATACATCTTCAAAAAATGTTTTTCAGTTCTATGGGATGCTATATACCTTACATATTTGGTAATGTCTTTCTGCTGCTTTCAGACATGATGGACTACTGCCTTGGGGTAGAATTGCTAAAATGTGCTCTTTTTTGCACTTAATATCTATGTCCTTCTGACAGCTTCTGACCTTTAACTGGGAAAGACAAGTTTGAGGCCTACAACAAGTTTGTTGTCTAATAGTGCATTTTCTCTGCATTCTGGATGCTTGCAGAACTGTTTTGCAAGCTTCAAATTCAAATATTTTAAAGAATACTTTTAAATGCTAGTCTCCCATTAATTTTTTTATTTTTTTTTTATTTCTTAGGATCTGCATGCAGGAATTCCTTCAGCTAGGGAACTTCAGCTGGAGCATGCCTTCTTCTGTTATACTGGCACCTACACTTCTACTCCAGTCCCTACAGCTTTTTCTTGGGAACAGTAAATATCCAGGAGCTGTGTCTTCAGTCTTCGGCCTCCACATCTACATCCATAGCTCGTGCTTTTCCTCTTTGTGTTTGGGTGAGTTCCTCCAGTTTGTCTTCATATCATGAAATCAGTTCTCCACAGGGTTGCTTCTGGTCTTTGCCACTCTTAGACAAATTTTAATTCTAATATTATATTTCTTCCCCTTAAAATATTTTTTAACATCACTGAGACCCTTTTTCATCTGCTTCATAAGCAACTCTCTTTTTATTTTATTGTGGTTGCCTTATCTCATCTTCATTTCTTGTTTCAACTAATCAAGGTCCTCTTGAATTTTGCTGATAACAAAAGGAAGACAATTTTCAAATATTTTTGCTGTACTTTTGGTAATTTATTATTATTATTATTATTATTAATCCTCATCTGAGGATATTTTTCCATTGATTTTTAGATAGAGTGGGAAGAAGGGAGAGAGAGAAACATCGATGTGAAACATCGATTGGTTGCTTTGCTCGACCCAAGACTGGGGACTGAACCTGCAACATAGATATGTGCCCTTGACTGGAAATCAAACCGGGGACTCTAAGGTCCATGGGCCGATGCTCTAACCATGAAGCCAAACCAGCCAGGGCGGTAATTTTTTGTTTTCATTGTTTTGTTTTCTAAAGAAAATTTCAGTTCTGTATCTATTGTGCAATGCTTTCCTTCTGTTGTAGTACTTTCTATACGGGCCCTATGCTTTACGTGTTTGTTTAGTTATCTAAAATTAGGTAAAATCTCTCTAGGCATGATGTTTACAGTCAACATGAAAATATTTTCTGTGTTCAATTTTACTCTTGTTCTGGGGACTTTTATTTATTTATTATATTTGTTTGTTTTGTTACAGATGTCCCTCACTTTTCCTGCATTGACACCCTCTTCCCCACACCCATTGCCCCCACTTTCACCATATTGTTGTCTGTGTACACTGATTATGCATACATGCATATAAGTTCTTTGGTTTCTCTCTTCCCGCCCTCCCACCAACCCCTCCCTCTGAGGTTGGACAGTCTGTTCCCTACTTCTATGTCTCTGGGTCTGTTTTGTTCATCAGCTTATTTTGTTCATTATATTCCAAAATAAGTGAGATCATGTGGTATTTGCCATTCTCTGATTGGCTTATTTCGCTTAGCATAATATTCTCCAGGTTCCTCCATGTCACCTCAAAGGATAAGAGATCTTTCTTTCTTGCAGCTGCATAGTACTCCATTGTGTATATGCACCACAGCTTTTTTATCCACTCATCTACTGACAGACACTTGGGCTGTTCTCAGATCTTAGATATTGTAAATAGTGCTGCTATGAACGTAGGGGTGCATATATTCTTTCTGATTGGTGTTTCAGGCTTCTTAGGATATATTCCTAGAAGTGGAATCACTGGCTCAAATGGCAGTTCAAGTTTTAATTTTCTGAGGTAACACCATAGTGTTTTCCATAGTGGCTGCACCAGTCTGCATTCCCACCAGCAGTGTATTAGAGTCCCCTTTTCTCCACATCCTCGCCAGCACTTGTTGTTTGATGATTTGTTGATGTCAAACATTCTGGCAGGTATGAAGTGATACCGCATAGTCATTTTCATTTGCACATCTCATGATTACTGATGTTGAGCATTTTTCATATTTATCTAGGCCATTTGTATGTCCTGTTTGGAGAGGTGTCTATTCAGGTCCTGTGCCCATTTTAATTGGATTAGTTGTCTTCCTTTTCTGGAGTTGTATGAGTATTCTATATATTTTGGAAATTAACCCCCTATCTGATGTATCATTGGCAATTATGTTCTCCCATACAGTGGGTTCCCTTTTCAATTAATTTTTCTTTGTTTCTTTTGCCCTAGGCGATGTATCAGTGAAAATTCTGCTATGTGTGATGTCTGAGATTTTGCTGGCTACATTTTCTTCTAGGATTTTTATGGTTTCATGAGTGACATTTCAGTCTTTTAGCCATTTGTTGTTTATTCTTGTATATCGTGTAATTTGGTAGTCGTTTCATTTTTTTTGCATGTAGCTGTCCAATTTTCCCAACACCATTTATTGAAGAGACTGTCTTGAGTCCACTGTATGCTCTTTCAAATATTAATTGAGCATGATATCTTGGGTCAATTTCTGGGTTCTCTGTTCTGTCCCATTGATCTATATGCCTGTAATTGTGCCAGTACCAGGCTGTTTTGACTATAACGTCTTTGCAGTATAACCTGATATCCAGAATTGTGATCCCTCCAAGTTTGTTCTTCTTTTTCAAGATTTCTGTGGCTATTTGGGATCTTTTTTGGTTCCATATAAACTTCTGGAGTATTTTTCTAGATCTGTGAAATATGTCATTGGTATTTTAATGGGGATTGCATTGAATCTATAGATTACTTTGGGTAGTATGGACATTTTAATGATGTTAATTCTTCCAATCCATGAACATGGTATATGCTTCCACTTCTTAATATATTCCTCTGTTTCTTTTTTCAATGTCCTGTAGTTTTCTGAGAACAGGTATTTTATCTCCTTGGTTAATTTTATTCCTAGGTATCTTAATTTTTTGTTGCAATGGTAAATGGGGTTTTTTTTTAGTTTCTCTTTCTGTGTGTTCATTATTGGTGTATAAAAATGCCAATGATTTTTGGATATTGATTTTGTCCTGCTACTTTGCCAAATTCATTTATTAAATCTAGTCATACTTTGGTGGAGTCTTTAGGGTTTTCTATGTACAATATCAAGTCAACTGCAAATAATGACAGTTTCACTTCTGTTCCAATTTGGATGACTTCTATTTTTTCTTCTTGTCTGATTGCTGTGGCTAAGACTTCTAGTACTATGTTGAATAAGAGTGGCAAACATGGACATGCCTGTTCTTAAGGGAAATGCTTTTAGTTTTTGCCCACTGAGGATAATATTGGCTATAGATCTGTCATATATGGCCTTTATTATGTTGAGGTATGATCCTTCTATTCCCACTTTGCTGAGAGTTTTTATCTAAATTGGGTGCTGGATTTTTTCAAATGCTTTTTCAGCATCTATTGATATGATCACATGATTTTTATCTTTCATTTTGTTTATGTGGTGTATCACATTTATTGATTTGCGAATATTGTACCAGCCTTGCGTCCCTGCAATAAATCCCACTTGGTTGTGGTGTATACTTTTTAAAAAATATATTGCTGGATCCGATTTGCTAAAATTTTGTTAAGGAGTTTGGCATCTATGTTCATCAGGGATATTGGCCTGTAACTTTCTTTTGTTGTGTCTTTATCTTGTTTTGGGATTAAGATTATGCTGGTCTCATAAAAAGAGCTTGGAAATCTTCCTTCCTCTTGAATTTTTTGGAATAGTTTGAGGAGAATAGGTGTTACTTCTTTGAATGTTTGCTAAACTCCCTTGTGATGCTGTCCAGACCATGGCTTTGTTTGCTGGGAGTTTAATGATTACTGCTTGCATTTTAGTTGTTATTCGTCTCTTCAAGTTTTCTGACTCTTCGCAGTTGAGTTTTGGAAGACTATATTATTCTAGGAATTTGTCCATTTCACCTAGTTTGTCAAATTTGTTGGCATATAATTGTTCATAGTATTTTCTTATAATACTTTGTATTTCTGTGGTGTCAGTTGTTACTCCACCTCCTTTTTGTTTGTTTGTTTTTTGGATTTTAATTACTTGGGTCTTCTCTCTTTCTTCTTGGTGTTTCTGCTAAAGGTTCATCAATCTTGTTTATCTTTTCAAAGAATCAGCTCTTGGTTCAATGATCTTCTGTATTGCTTTTTTAGTTTCTTTGTCATTTGTTTCTGCTCTGATCTTTACTATTTCCTTCTTTCTACTACCTGTGGGTTTTTCTTTTTGTTCTGTTTCTAAATCTTTAAGTTGTAGGGTTAGTTTATTAGGAATTTTTCTTGTTCCTTGAGGTAGGCCTATAGTGCTATGAACTTCCCTCTCAGGACTGATTTCACTGTGTCCCATAGATTTTGTGTTGTTGTATGTTCATTTTCATTAGTTTCCAGTAAGTTTTTCACTTCTTTCTTGATCTCATTGGTAACTCACTCATTGTTCAATAACATACTATTTAGCCTCTGTGTGTTTGAATGTTTTTTAGAGTTTTTATTGTAATTGGTTTCTAGTTTCATGCCATTGTGATCCCAGAAGATGCTTGATGTGATTTCAATCTTCTTGAACTTGTAGAAACTTAGGTTGTGTCCTAACATGTGGTCTATATTTGAGAATGTCCCATGTGCACTTCCTCTTGGGACTTTTAGATATCCCTTCAGAATAGAATGTAGGGAGGGTTCATCAAGTATCTATACACAACCATTTGTCCTGAATCCTCCAAATATTTGTCAAAGGAGGATGTAATGGTGGTGACAGAATATCAGCAGGGTGTAGGTGACCTGCATGCTTCAGAAAGGTGCCTCCACACTTATAGTGGGGGGCACTAGATGCCAGCTGTCTTCTATCTAGGGTGGGGATGGTTGAAAATCTCAGATACTTTTCGACACCAGGCTTAGTTATTATACTTTAAAAACCTTTTCGTGCCTTTGTTTGCAGAAAATTCTTCTGGGTTTGTCTAATATTTCTAGAATACAGTACTATTGAAGCTTTGGCTTTCTTTGTATATTTGAGTGTAGAGAGCATTAAAATGAAAAGAAAAAACTAGTAATAGTGAATCTGATATAATTTTTTGTGATTTATTCTTTCATATTTTCAGTTTTCCATTACGTGCTGCTGGGATGCACTTCATTTCCATTAAAATCCTCCTGCGGTAAATGACACAAATGATAAGTAGAAAAGATAACATATATATTTTTTATTTTTAGCTAAACACTGTTCTTCCATAGCTAAAGGACATGGAGTCAGAGAGTATCAATCTTCTGACATTTGCTCTTGGCAGAGGCCCTTGGCTGAAAGATCATTGAATTCTAGGTTTACCAATTTACCCAAACCTGGAGTTTAATAATTCTGATCCACAGAGAGGCTTCTGCTTGACAGTTTCAATATATATACATTCAGTAGCCTGTGAGGGAAATTGACATTAACTGTGAATCTATAGTTTTCCAGGCACTGTCCAGGTATTTGACATTTATGACACATTACTCACCCAACAATTCTATTAGATATTATTCCCATTTTCTAGACAAGTCAAATAATACTTACAGGTGAACTAACTCATGCAACCAGTAAACCAGAACTGGGACTGTTTAACTTTAAATTATGTGACTTTTCACATCAACCCACATCTAAGAAGAAAATACACCTTTCCTTTCAAATTGGAGTTCCATAGTGATCCTGAGACCTGGAGCACCTCCACAGACCCACTGCTTCCTACTGACAACTCCCAACAAGGGAATTTAGATGAAGAACGTGAGTGTGTTCTTATAAACAGCCAGTACATTCACTTACACTCTTGGAATACTACTCTTTAAAATGAGAGTCATATTAGGGGGACCGGAAAGTAATGTCGTTTCCGCGCGTTTCAATATTCGGTTGTCATTTATCAGTTCATTGTGTACTTTAAAATCGCGCCAAAGACATTTTAAGGTTAGAGTGACTTGTTTACTCATAAATAATTAAATCTTAATTTTTTTTTTTTTTTTGCAATTTATAGTGAAATGGCCAGCCAAATACCAGAAGAGGTACATATCCGGCATTGTATGCTTTTTGAGTTGCTACCAAAAACATCTGCGATGTTTATCCAAGTGCATTAGACGTTCGTAAATGCCAAAGGTGGTTTTCTAAGTTCAAATCCAGTAATTTTGATCTTTCTGACTTGTATCGATCAGGAAGACCAACAACTTTAGACAATGACATGTTAAGGGTGGAAGTGGAAGCCAAATTGTGTCAGACAATTGAGGAACTGTCAAACACTCTTAACCAACCTTGGTCAACCATCCAAGAACATTTGCAGCAGATTAGTAAAGTAAACAGAGCAGGTGTTTGGGTCCCGCATAATCTGTCCGAAGAAAACAAAGCTAACCGGTCCACCACATGTAACTTACTGCTTCAGCGGCACAATACAGAAGCATTTTTTGATCGCTTGATCACTGGAGATGAAAAATAGGTCCTCTATGATGATCCAAAATGCAAAAGGCAGTGGCTCTCTCCGAATGAATCACCACGAAGTACAGCTAAGCCAGGTTTACACCCCAAAAAGGCACTTTTGTGTGTTTGGTGGAGTATTCACAGGGTTGTTCATTTTGAAGTGCTGAAACCTGGACAAACTGAATGCAGACCTTTACTGTGAACAATTGGATCGAGTAAATCAATCTTTAATTGAAAAGTGCCCAGCGACTGTCACCAGAAAATGCGTTATTCTGCAACATGATAATGCAAGACTGCACTGCGCAAGACGAACCCTGGAAAAAGTTAATGAATTGGGGTGGGAGGTATTGCCTTACCCACCATACTCGCCTGATATTGTACCACCAGATTTCCATTTATTCCAATTGCTACATTTTCTAAGTGGCAAAAAAATTGAAAATTTGGATGATGTCCAAAATGCCATCTCCAGATATTTTGCTCAATTGATTTTTATCGATCCGGCATTGAAAATTTACACACTAGATGGCAAAAGGTTGATAACGAGGGTGATTACATCATTGATTAAAAATAAAAACGTGTTAAAAATTTATCTGTTTGAATTAATGTCGTAAAAACACGACATTACTTTCAGGTCCCCCTCATAGATTATAAATAAAATCTTTCTATACTCTTATACATGTAGTATCTGGACATCTAAGCAAACATGGCATAAAAATTCTTAATAGCAAATTATATGATAAAAAATATCGAGAAGAGATTGGTTGGATAGAATTTCACTACATTATTTTTGCTACTAGTCCTGTAGATTTCATTGTTTAGAAAGATATGTACAGAATGGAAAAGAAGACAACCCAACCTTCTCCTGGCTCTATACATTGTACTTTAGAGTTACAACTGAGAACACTTAGAAATTTGGCATTTGGACCTGCACAGCTATGTTTGCAAGTTAGAGATTATATGATCCCGAAGCTGGAAGGACCCTGGGGCTCGTCTAACCCAATGCTTGCATTTTACAAGTGGGGAAATATGACAGAGTGGCAGCAGCACTGGAGACGGAACTGGAGTTCCGAGTTTTAGTTCTGATTCTTCCACTAATTAGCACTGGAGCTGGAGTGACCCCCCAGGTCCTGCTGGGATGCAACAAAGAAAGATACATATCACAATGGGAATCTTGGCTACAGGCCACCCTGGCCTTTTCCTGCCCAGTTTATATTCTGGATCCAACGTGAGCTCTTGACTTGTCTGAAGATCCTAGCATTTGTATAAAATTACAAAATTTTCTTCATGATCCATTTTAAATAAAAGCCCAAGAGGCAACTAGGGTCATTATGGCCCCAAGAGAAGATTCCTGTATTAAAAAAAACAGGCTGGCGGCTAGTACTCTTCTTCAGAGGAACTATATTTAAAACACTGAAGGTCATAATTTTCCTTCAGCATGACTGTAGTGGTGAGTTCTCCCATGGAACACTGGACCTCCACTGGTGCTCCTTTCAAAGGTGGCACAGAGTACTATAAACTTCACTTGATACATCTATGCGCCTCCTTTCTAATAAGAAATTTTGCTGATTTTTTTTCCCCCTGACCTTCATCTCAATTATCTTTTTCAATCTACTTTCCTGGTATGGCCTGCAATCCCATCATAATCCCTCAGCAGCCAGGTCCCAGCATAACTCAGCTGCCGGCAGCAGTGTTATCATGGCAACCAACATGTCAGAATTAGCTCCATACTTCCTTGAAAAATTAAGATCTTCTGTAGAGATGCCACAGTTAATGAATTTTTGGTTAATCTGGCCTTTATGGTCATGGCAGAATATATGATAAAAATACATATTAAAACATTGAAGTTTTAATTAAGAGATTTATTTGCAAAGTGTATGGTAGCAGTGGACAGGAAAAGTGAATTTGTCTTTTGAAGCAAAGGTAAATGTTGTGTACTGCACACCCTCAGACATGGGGCCGTGAGCAAGTACTCGTTGCTGAAGTAGCCATAAAGAACACCCTCTATGGGGGTCGTAGATAGTTTGTTAAAGAGGTTGTTACAGGAAAATGCTTTTGCAACTCAATAAACATTTACCTTGCCTGGTTAAATTCTGATTCAAATGATATCTAAACCATTTGCTCAGTGCTCAAATTGCCTTGTGAATGGACCCAGGCTCAGGCTGGCAGAAAGCAGATGTGGGGCCGTCAGATACAACCAGAGATTAGACCAAAAAATGATGATGTGAAAGTCACCTAAATGTTATTGTGCTCTGTTGGCAAAACTCCCAACCCCATCTCTACCAGGAACCACATACACCTCCCTGGGCAGCCTGCCATGTGGCCAGAAGGCAGTATGGGTCCTGAATCATGAGAAAGGGTAGGCAGCTGACAGTCGCACTTGGAAGGTCCAACTTCCAGAGCTCTGATTTTACAGGCTTTACATGAGTGGTCCATGCATTAGTAAGTAAAACCGACTCCATGACAATCTGTCACCCCCAGCAAACAGAAGTTGGAAAAGAATTCATAAACAAAGGGTGCTCTCATTACCAGCAATGATTTGGAAATCCTTAATGTTTTACTGTAATAAGGTGTACATTTTTGAGATCATACATATTAGAAGAGAAGTTAGAGTTTATCATATATGACCCTGTTAAAGGAGAGATGAGAAAACTGGCAGAGAAGGGGAAATGAGGTAGAAAAATTCCCCGTCAGTGGACCCAGTATGGAAGTCACTAGAACAGAGAAAGTCTTCTTAGAAAATACAAAGAATTTTGATAGGACACAGCTTCTTCAGGGACCAATAGGAAATTTTGCTAATGGGGTCCTAAATGAGATGGATTTCTTACCATTTTAGACACGAGGCAACATTTTAAAATGAGGTTATCTTCCACATCTGTTGCCTTCTCCTTTTCAAAATACAGATTTCACCAACTTCTGCTTATCTTGGGGAAACCACTTTCATGATGATGATAAAAATAATGATACCATTAAATTGTCATTGACCGAGGAACCTCTATGTACCAGGTGCTGAACTAGTAACCTGTATTATTTCCAAGCCCTCATAGGAAACTTTGAAGGACATTATTACTAACCCTATTTTACATCTGAGACAATTGGGGCTCAGGGGTCACAGAGCTTCTGTACAACCTGATGAGAAAGCTGGCACTGCTTTTGATCACAAAACACAGCTTGTTTTTCCTAAGTAGGAAACTTGAATTATCTGAATGGAAACAAAGACAAAGAAAATGACCCATCTAAATATTTGTATTTTAAGAAACCTGGCTGCAGTCTCATTCAGGAGCCCTACATTGTAGTGTCAGTCAATCAGCAAATCAAAGACTCAGAATTTACTAGGCATGTATTATACACCCTCCTTTGTGCTGGGCACCATAAGACAAAAAGAAACAGTGCCATTTGGTTGGCCTGAGGGGCACTAAAAATGTAATTTGTTCTAATAGGAATGTAGTCAAATTCAGAGAAAATAACCATTTCTGTGATTTTTTTTTTCTGAGAAAGTTAAAAAGGTATAAAGATCTCCAAGGCCTCTCTCTATATAATACACATACAATTTAATTTAAACATGCTTTAGTGTAAGCACTTCAAGTTTGGAGATAATTCTATGATAATGAAGGGCATACAAGAAACCAAGCTCCTCTGGCTTCCTCTGACCTTCAGAGTCTTCCTCTGACATATTAGGAGCTCACATCTAGAGGCACAGTGAAAGCCTGAGCTCTCACATCTGCACAAGGAGAAAACTCAAATGCTGTTCTCCACACACATGACCGACACTTGAAGGATGCCCAGCCATTGTGTAATTAACGTCAGCTGCCTCCACCACCAGTCTGTGCAAGCTATGGCGGCAGGAGCCTATCTAACGTAGTACTTTTCCGTATCCCTCACATCCAGAACAGAGCCTGACATCTAGAGAGGACTCAAATATATTTGTCAACTGAATGAGGAGGGAACTAACACATGCATTCTATGCCAGCAAAGAGAAATATTCCTAGCAAGATGAAATAGATATATGGTAGTCTAGCATATATATACATATATATACAAGTTGGTTTAAATTGGTCTTGGCAAGTCAACTTACATTTGGTGAAATTCTTAAAAAAATAAAACACAGCAAAGCCAAAAGTTGTCCCCAAAATAATCGATCAGTATTTCCTAAATGGGTGCATTATTTATTTAAAAATAATAGGGGAAAAAGACATTGGTCCAGTTCATACCATTTGAGCAAAACACAGGAGCTGACAGAAATTTAGAGAAAACAGAAGGGGACTCTAAAAGAAATAAAATAAGTGTGGGTAAAAATAAAGTTTATGGGGTTTTTAACCCAATTCTCTGATACACATTGGAATCAAATATTGATCTTTTTTTCTAAAGAAAATTTTCATTACTTATATAATGTGGAAACATCAGGAGGAATAGCAAGTGTTGATTTTTAAAATGCATCCTGCAGATACACTGGTAAAATTGTTTTTGTAGGGAAAACAAAAGACAATATCAGCTATGTGAGGAATAAAACAACAAACAAAAATGCAATAATTAAACTTTTCTTGAAAGCCCCTGGTTTCTTTGTGAACCACTGCTAAAATTTCCTCTGTTTGAAAGTGCCTTTGCTTCTTTTTTTAAAAAACAAAACCACCACAAACTTCACCTTACATAAAATGAGTTCTGTCAAGACTCAAAGTAATAACTGTGTGGTGACATTTCAGCAGCAAGAAGGATGACCTCAAAAGGTCATGTCAATCCAATCCTGAATAATGACAGCTATAGCCAGCCTGTTAATTAATGCTTGGAACACAATGGAAATGTTTATGGTTTTACTACTAACTATCACACATCTAGCAATCGAAGAGACCTTTCTTAGAAAAAATAGCTCTTAATTTATCTTAGAATATTGTGACCAGAAGAAAGAAGCTATAAGTCATATGAAGAAGAATTGACTTCGTGGAAGTGTGTCAATTTTAAAAACAGGAAAGAGAGTCACTTTTAATGAGTATTAGGAAAATTGAACTGCTGTAAGCCGCCCTCTTTTATTATTATTTTTCAGTCCATACGAGGATGGTGAAATGAACTTTTTCTTGCTGGAGAGGGTGGCTCACATGACAAGCTTTGTACCTGCTGTTCTTACATCATCGCTGGGTCTCGGCAGGAGCCTGAATCCTTCACACGACTCTCAAAATTGCTTTGTACTTCACAAGAATCTAAAATGTTTATTCTTTCTAAAGTTCACTTATAAGCTGTCGGGGACAAGATTTTTAAGAATGAAGAATTCTTCCAAATATCTCTTTGCCCAACATTAGGGAAGCTGGTTTTAGTGATGGTTGATGCTTGTATCATAAAGTTTATTAATGTAACATTAAAAAGTTTATAAATCTTTATATATAATAGTTGGCACGATATAGTAGGTACTTGGTAATTTGTAGTTACTAATATTGTACTTTGGAAAAACAATGAACTTGGATTATGAAAAAACAAAAACCTGTAAGGATGAGTGTGAGAGGTATGTAGCCATGGCCTTCTGAGAGGGGATCATGGAGAGTCAACTTTCAAGCCTGTATTTAACACATTAACTTGCCTATTTCACACCTCCAATCTATTGCACAGCATCAAATACCCTTGCTCAAAATTATGACAGTGAGCCTCACATCAAATAGTCTGGGGCATAGAGTCAATGTGGTTTAAAAGCACTGGTGAAGATAGAGTCTGGGCTGCTGTTCAAAATAGAAATTTGATGAGAACTTTTCAGAATTGAAGTAATTTATAAATCAAGATCTGAACCTAATCAATCTCTCTTTAATTCCCTGACATCATCCATATGCTTTTTAAAATAAATTCTCTTCTTAATTAAATAGCAGTAAAAAATTCAACTATGTCTTTACCTTCTTTTGTTATTTAAAGCTAAGTTGGGTGAATAGATCATATTCTGACACTGACACCAGACGAAAATGCCCCATCTGCACGAAATTACTGAGATCATTAGTGAATCTGGGAGTGACAGTTCAGAAGCAAAACCCTGACACTGAAGCAGGGAGCCTCAGCATTCCCCAGTCTAGAGTCCAGGCAAGCAGCACTTCTGGGAGAAACTCCATCTAGCAGAACACATTTCTTGTTTTCTCTTACAGGACTTGGTCCAGTCTATATCTTTAAATGGAAAATACAATAATTTTTCTTGAGTCATTCTTAACTTGGATTTCCTATTACTATCTTGCCCTAATATTTACTTTTCTACTATATTAATATACTATAGATTTGACAGATGACTTACTCTTTTCCCGGTAAAAGGACCTAGGGCACCAACAGCAAGAAACATAACTTTTCATTTCTCTAGTTACCTCATCCAGGCAATGTATTGTTAGGAAACAGGGAGATCAGTTTCCTTCTTTGTACAGATTCTGTAAAGGCTGCAGTAAATGGCACCCTGATTGAAATTCCCGGGAGATATCTTAACTTCATTTCATAAATAAACTTTTCACTCTCCATCGGTATTTTGAATTAAATTTTCCTTGGCATTAGTTTATGCTTTCATGGGTGTGACATAATCCAATTCAACATGGTGCACATAGAGCTCATCCAAGTTTGTGATGTGGTGTGGTATGTGGCTGTATGGAGAAGAGTCAGCACCAGATTTGATTGTGAGCAAATTTGCACACATAAGAATCCTTATGGATTCATGGATTTCAATCTTTCATTGGCTTTAACAAACCTACAAAACTAATATTGTAAGAAATCAACATGGAGCCCAGCTGGTGTGGCTCAGTGGTTGAGCGTTGACCCATGCACCAAGAGGTCACTGGTTCTATTCCCGGTCAGGGCACATGCCCAGGTTGTGGGCCCAATCCCCAGTGGGGGGCATGCAGGAGGGAGCCAATCAATGTTCTCTCTCATTGATGTTTCTATCTCTCTCCCTCTCCCTTCCTCTCTCTCTAAAATCAATAAAGGAAAAAAATTATAAAAGAAAAAAAAAGAAATCAAAATGGAGATAAAACCAACAAAATTATTATGATTCTGTTTATCACCTGCAGGTTGTCTTTAATTGAAGGCACATCTCTAGCAGTTGCAGGTAGAGCACCACATTAATAGATTTAATTATTTGCAAATTCTACAACCTACCTACCATGAATGGGAGAGTATCAGAAAGAATCAAAGTACCCTATATAAAGAAGGCAGATATGATCAGTTCTCTGGATATCTTTCCTTTTCAAAAATTAAAGAGAATGGAGTTTCACTGTCAAAGAAAAAAAGGTTCTTTGAACCCGTGGAGTTATGACAGGTATGGAGGTGATTTGGCCCAAGTGAGTCCTGGCTGAGAATGGAGAAATGGGATCATGAGATGAGCATGGCTGTGACAGGGGTGGCAGGAGGTGGGTGGGAGGGAGGTGGTGCTCACCACTGCCCCCTCCACAGGCTCCTCAGCCCGGGCGTCCAGTCCAGGGTCCAGCCCAGCAGGAGGTGCTGCAGCGACAAGGGGTTCCTCTGTTTCCAGCTCTGTTGGTGGAGCCTGTTCAGACTCAGCCTTTGATTGTTTGTTTTGAGGGTTAGAGGAAAAAGATGCGATATATGAACAGATAGCATTACAGCATATTGGACAATTAAGACTTTCTTTATCATCCTACAGGCAACTAGCTTCATCAAATGTATAGTGGGAAAAAGGTCTACATTTGGCACCATGGGCCTTTACAGAACTAGAAAGTCTAGGAATGGACTCTGTAAGCTTTTCATTCACTATCATCAAGAACTGTCATTTCCCTTGAAGTAAGGGTAAGACTTACCATTTTGGCTATTCATTTTACTTACTTACAAAATTTTGGCTACTCACTTCCTATGACATCTATAAGAGATGCTAAAATGGCACTTTCTCTTATTTAGTAGAGAGAGAGAGAGAGAGAAAGGAGAGAGAGAGAGAAAGACCCTAGGAGCCCCACCATGGCCAGCCAGAAGAGGAAGAGCTCACAGGGCAGAGTTCTGGGAACTCCCAGATGTACTAATATGCATTACACCAAGTAACTGAGGGGTCATTCCAACATTCAGATCAAAATGCATTAATCTGCACAGGACAGTAATCTCCATGGTACCAATTAGACTTTTCTAATTGCCCGGATAACTGTGAGGTCTTTTCATCCCATTGTGACCTCTATGCATGGACATCATCCTGATTCCAGCTCCTAGATTCTCTTAGTTCTAGAGCTTTTTGGTTTAAAAATTAGCAATATTAAATAACAACAGGCCATTAAAAACACCACAGCCAGTGCATGTTACTATAGCTACTGAAAATGTTCTCTCTTTTTCAATTCTAATTAATATAAATGAGCATATTTATTTAGCAGGGCTTTTTTCCACTAAATTAGCCGTTTGAGGTCACATTATGATTTTTCTCCATCAGAAGATTTAAACTGTAAAATAGTTTAAAAGTGTTTTTTTTTTTTTTTTTAGAGGAGCAAGAAGTCACCAGTAAATACTCTGAATGGAGATATCAGTAAGTTCTGTCTGGCAATCAAAAGCCACCTTTAGTTCTATGCTCCCACCTAAGCTGATGTATATGACAAGTTCCATAGGGAAGTGCTGGAGACGTTATGCTGAGATTAGAAAAAATAAATACTGAATAGTCTAGTGTTAGATAAACAAAGTATTTGTCTTGTGGCCCCCAACAAATCCTCCACTGCGTTTCACGCTGTGATCACACCACCTTTCTCTTTAAAGGCAGAATGAAATAGAAGGACACGTTGATAGTTAACTGTGCAGAAATTTGATATTATAACATTTAAGAGGTATTCTGATACAATTTTTAAGAAAGAATAAAATAAAATTCACCTAATACACTCTCAGAACTTCTTTATGGGAAGAGATTTCACTTTTATTATTCAAAATAATTATCTTTATAATGGAACAAGTTTTCATTGCAGCAGATACTGTAAGTAAAGGTGATTTTCTTTGAGAGCATGTTATAAATGACCTACACAAGAAGGACAGGAAGGCAGTCTGACAAAGCACCAAGAGATTCATATGCACATGGGCTTCCCTTCTTGGAGCTGAGTCTATGAGATGAAGAGCCAAGAGAAATTTCAAGAGATGAGTCAAATAAATACCACTGTACCTTAAAAATAAAAGTAAAGATGGCTTAAAATGAAAAGACTATTTGCATCAGAGCCTGGGTTTCTTAGAAGTCTGAAGTAATTTTGATGTTTTACATAAGACAAGATAAGTAGGGTGATTTTATAAATGAGTAGAATTGCATTTGCTTGCTGAAATCAGACAATGCAACCGAGGTATTGTAAGAAGAGGACACAGGACCAAATATGTCCTCAAAAATCACAATATTTTCCCCTATATTATAATATCACACTGAATATTACAACATAGCATTATAACCTAACAGGTAAATTCCAGAGGTATAAATGAATATAATTCACTGAATGATGAGTAAGGATGAAATACAACAGCATGACTGTACATAAAATCAGCTACTCAAATTTGGAAATACAAGTCGCCCTTCTATTCATTCTAAGATAATGTAAAATTGTAAATATTTTTGTCAAGATCGAAAGGAAACACAGGTAAACTGTGAACGATATCTCACAAAAAGATCTAAAACAGTCCTGTTACAATTGTGCCCTGCTTCAACCCCTTTTTTTTCTATAGGCTGCATCCCTTGACAGACACTGCAAATGGGTTGATTCCTTACCATCCCCATTTAGGAGCACTGGTAATGATTTCCTATCATTTGCTTGATTAGCCATAATCACACATTAAGGGAGAGGGATACGCTTTATATTTATTGTGGTAGCAGGATGCCACAATGGTTCAATTCAGAGACTCAGAAATGGAATTCTTCCTTTAGTAGTGTAAACTCGTAGTGTAAACTTGGCCCACACTTGCCAATATCCTCTGTGATAAGATAGAAGGCAGGTCAATGCAGAGGAAGAGGGGATAGATCAAAGATTGGGGCTAAGAGTCTAGTCACATTCCAGTATGGCATTTGCCTTTTAGTCTTACTTCTCCGATCTTGGGAGAGCTAATTTGGTGAGAACTGCAAAGGGCCAAGGAGGTAATTCTGAGCCCTTAGCAAAGTTGGCAGATTCCAAGAGTTTAAATCAGCATTCAAAGGGCTGTACAATGCAGTCTTGGAAGGTATGCCACTGACTACAAACTTCAACCTCCACTGCTCAGAACAGTTAATGACCCAATGTTGGGCAACTGTCCTGCTCCTGGGAAGATCCTGTATAATCACAACTCACAGGAGATGTAGGTTCACTGTGATTTCCTAGTTGCCCACAGGCAGAGCCAATGCCTGCAGCACCAGCAAAGCTGGGCATGACAAGGCTGGGTTCCCCAATGGAAGAAGGTGCAAGATGTTTCCTTCAGAGACTCATATCAAGAGAAGGGGATCTCCTTCAGAGATTCATATCAAGAAGCTCCTAGAACCAGCTGTGGGAAGTAGAAAGATGTTCAGAGAAACTTAAAAACCACTGGATTCTATGACTGGACTTTTGCATCAAAGTAATAGATGTGAGTTTAATTATGATCCATTGTCTTTCCTTTATACCAGTATTTTTCCATTTATCTTAACCCATTCACAATTGAGAGTGAAAACTCTCATCCTCCAGCATCAGTATCATCTGCCAGGTTGAGACTCATCAATAAACACAAAACATGAGTCTTTCTGGCTCCATTAACACCAATGTAATTTGTATTTTAAACATTTCAATCTTTATTTGAAAGTCACACATACTCCACCTTTCACTTGGTTACCCAAAAGGTACAAGTATGACAATCCATGACAACATATTTGAAAAAATATCAAATTAACCATTAAGGCAAACTTCTCAAAACAGAATTGCTTACTTAGAAGTATAATAATCTAAAAACAAAAATTCATTCAACTTAAATCCATTTCCAAGCTCCCAACATAAAAGCCAGGAGCTGGGATAATTATACACCATTTCCATCTAAAATCCTCTGTAGTGTAGCAATGACAAGCTCACAAGTGACATCACTCAAATATCTTCATTCAACTTTATTACTAAGCTGCTGCTAGAAAGGCTTCCCATAACTGCAACATCCATCTTGTAGGATTTCCTCTAAGAACAGAGTAACTCTGCTTCCTACTCACTCTTTAGCTAATCTTTTCTCTCATCTCATCTCTCATCAAAGTAGGAATCGCATCTCTACTATGCATTACTTCTACAACTCACAAAAGAAAAGAGGAGATAAGAAATGAGGTAGCTTCAGATTCAAGAAAAAGCAACGATCTATTTTGAAACATGAATTCTTGAGGTAATTTCATTTTCAATCCTGTAGCTTGAATTATATTTATGTGGAAACATCCATGTCCTTGATGGATTTATGGTGTCCTGATGAAGCCCGTAATTAGGAGACTTCGGTTTTGCTGTGATCACTGTGCCTTTATAAATAGAAGTAACCACATTCAAAGTCACACTGAGATTTTTCAGAAGCCTTCCTTCCTATTTTCTAGAAAAGAGGGGGATGCAGAAACCATATTCTGGATATTGAAACTCTAGATAACCTAGAATCATCAACCTTAGAACATTCAGTAGTAACTATCAACTTCCCAAAAACACAAACCAAAATCAACTTACCAAGTTACAGGTCATATTCTGTTCTGTCTGCATCGTGAATAATGAAGTGTCCTGGGGCTAAAAATCAGAAGATTTTTTAAAATCAGAGAAAATAGAAGATTAAAAGTATTAAGGTTCCAACTAATTTGCTAAAACAACAAAGATATCATTTAAATTAGCTCTCATAAATTGTCAATAAACACACTACTATAAAGTTTTAAAAAGTCTCCTTGTATTAATCAGAAAAGCAAAAAATTAAAAAGTCATTTTTAACAGTAGTTATTCTAAATATAAAACTGAGCTAGCAGAATATGATGGTACCAGGAGAGACATTAAATACAGGGCAGTGTCTTCAGGGGTATCTTTGGTCTGCAGCTTGTTTTCTGGACATCTATACTGAATTAGAATTTAGTGGCTTTAAACTACAAATTTAAACTTTTTATTTTTATTTTATTTTATTTTTTTATCCTCACCCAAGGACATTTTTCCATTTTTTGTTCAGATAGAGTGGGAGGGAGGGAGAGGAAGAGAGAGAGAGAGAGAGAGAGAGAAACATCAACGTGAAAGGGACACATCGAGTGGCTGCCTTCCACACGACCCAATCAGGAGCCCGGTTGGACTGGGGACAAACTGCAACCGAGGTACATGCCTTCAGCAGGAACCGAAGCCGGGTCTCTCTGGACCGCAGGCGGACGCTCTAACTGCTGAGCCAAACCAGCCAGGGCAAATTTAAACTTTTTAAATGTTGAAAACTCAGTCTGATTATCTTACCCAAGTATGACTTCTACAGGTTAACTACGAACCATAACTTAAAATTTTCATACAATATATTCATGGACTTAAAAAATCAAGATGGAGGAATCTAAGAGAACAGTGATCTCTAAGGTAATAGTCATCTCTTATTATACTGGTAGCTAGGTTTATACCCTACAGACAGGAGACCAGCAAAGTCTTTCCTCGGAAATCTGATCAGCTCAAGGAAAAAAAAATTACCTACGAAAAAATTTGACATCAAAGGTTCTCCAAGAGGAAAGAGGAGACAGTGACGTTTGGTTAAAGATGGTGGATTGAACATAGGCAATTACCTCTGTTACCTCCAGAATGCAAACTAAACAACAATAAAGGGAATTTCATAAAGCAAAAAATTTAAAGGCATAAACCCATTAGTGTAAAAACAATGGGAAGAAATGTAAGAACAACAAAATTTTGAAATTGAAAATCAGGAAAATGAGCAATAAACAATTTACTGTATCCCAAAAGATTGGTATCCTAAGGTGATGTAAGAAATGCCAAAAAGCAGCCCAATTTATTACTCATAACGCCCAATGGATCAGAATTAGAAACATGGGAACCATGGGAAATGGAAGTTAGGATGGTGCTAAAGACAGGGGAAAGAGTTGAAAGTCTATTAAAAAGTAATTAGACTGTGAGATACTCTCATGTATTTGAAAACCAAGCAATATCCCTTCCCATTTCAACACAGGACTTGAGATTATTTCCATAGTGGCTGAAACAGAGGGTGGACTGGGGGACACAAAGGCATATTAGGAAAGTAGCAGGATTAAGTGAGTATTTGCAAGATAAATATTGAGAACATGGGCCCGCCCCCACCAGCTTCTCCATTCACCTCGAATTACACTAGCAGCCAGGCTTGTGCACCTCACACAGGAGACCAAAGGAGTCTTCCCAGAGAAATCTGACCAGTTCAGGAAAAAAATATCTAAAGAATCTGATATAAGGGGTTCTTTAACACCAAAGATGAGCCAGAAAACCCTAGAACAATGCCATAGTCAATGCGCTCTACCTACCTGTGTAAGATTCCTGTCAGCTTTTTAGGTTGCACTCTTAAATATGAGTGGACAGCCAAGATCTCCAGACATTTAAGAAAAGTCTCATTATTAAAGGGAGAAACCAAATAGTAAACAAAAAAACAACAAAGACTTTCCAGGGAAAAATACTTTAAAAAGTTATTATTATTATTAATATCCTCAGAGATACAATGGAAGATGTATCCATTACATAAAAAGAGAATGCTATTAAAAACAAATATTCAGTAAACAAAAAGAGTTCTTAAAATTTGTCCTGGCCGGTTTGGCTCAGCAGTAGAGCATCAGCCTGCAGACCAATGAGTTGTGGATTCGATTCCAGCCAAGGGCACGTACCTCGGTTGTGGTTCATCCCCAGCCCTGGTCGGGTCATGCGGGAGGCAACCAGTAGATGTGTTCCTCTCACGTCAATGTTTCTCTCTCTCTCCCTTTCTCTCCCTCTCTCCCCCTCCCACTCTATCTGAAGAAAACGAGAAATATATCCTCGGGTGAGGATTAAAAAAACAATTAAATAAAATTAAAATAATATATAGAGAAGGGAAAAATCTGTAGAAAAGTTGGAAAGTAGAGAAAGATGACAGAGAAAAGGAAACAGTAAAGAAAAAGATCATTAGAAGACTATCTCAGGAAGTCAGTATAGGAAAAAGAGAAGTGTTATAGGATAAGAGAACAGAAAAAACAAAAGAGAAATCTTAAGTGAAATTTTAAAAAAATTCCCCAAAACTAAAAGACATTCATTTTTAGATGATCGGGCCTAGGACAATGTATGAAAACAGACTCAAGCCATAGTGCATTGCTATAAAATTTCACAAACACTGGGGGAAAAGAAAATTTTATAAACTTCCATAGAGAAAAAGAGTAGGAGGGGTGTATAAGGGCAAAAAGAGAGAGAAAATACAAGTTTCTTACAAAATATCAAGAATCAAAATGACAATTTCTCAGTAGCAACACTAGGAAGGAGAACTGAGTGGAGCAATGGCTCCAAAATTCTAAGGGAAACAATTTACAACTTCTAATATAAGATCCAAGGGAAGAGTCCATTATGTACATAAAGACATTTTCAGATGTATAAGATCACAGACGTATACCTCTCATGCAGACTTTTCTCAGGAAGCTATTGGAGGGTGTGCTTTAATTTGTGGGTGAAGATGTATTTTAATTTGTGGTATCTGGAAACAGCCCAGGTTTGCTTAGTGTTCTTATCACTAATTGAAACCCGTACTCTATAGTTATGTAAATCTCCCCAAATTTTGTTGGAAAACATTAAATATTTAATCAGTTTCATCTTCATGAAGAACTTGACTGTTTTTTCTGGACTGCTTCAGTCCAAACTGGGGACTCTGGCTACAGCTGGTACCACAGGCTTTCCTGTTAGGTCTGTCCTGGGGATTATCCTTATACCTCTCTCTCTTATGTCAGTCTAATCTTTTCTGGACATAACCTTCCTCATTTATAGTTTAATTCCACAGATGAAAATGTATCTGAATAGCATGGAGGGACCTGGAAAGTATTATGCTAAGCGAAATAAGCCAGTCAGAGAAAGACAAGAATCACATAATCTCATTTATATGCAGAATCTAATGAACAAAATAAACTGATAAACAAAATAGATCCAGAGACATGGAAGCAGGGAACAGACTGATGAAACTCAGAGTAAGGGAGGCAGCAGGCCAGGAAGAGATTTACCAAAGAACTTATATGCATGTATGCATAACCCATGGACACAGACAACAGTGCAGTGAAGGTAGACAATGAGGGGGAAAGGGATACATCTGTAATACTTTCTTAAATAAAGATAAATTTAAAAAAAAGAAAAAGAAAACTAAGCAAACCAACCAACTAACAAAACACAGGATCCTACAATCATTTCCTCAAAGGGGAAAAAAATGTTGGCATAAATGAAAATGTAAACTTCATGACTTGGGCACTAATAGCATTTATATCATTATTACAATATTAGCACAGTTTGTCTGGATGGCTATGGCAGAACTATATCAGAGGAAGGGCATGAAGCAGAAGAGAGGTGTGAACTGTGGAGGTAGAAGGATAAAAGTGGTTTAAGTCCTCATCTTCCAGAGAAATGAGTCAACAGATAATGCTTCAGAAATCAAAAATTAGCATTATAAGAAAATCATGCACCTATATGGGGGTGAGGGGATGAAACCAGAGAATCTGTTTAAAAATGTGAAAGTACCACTAAGAAACAGGAAATGATGGAGGGGGAATATGACGATCAGAATGTTTAAAATATAAAAGCCTTACACAATTTTGTACTCTTTAATTACGTGTAGCTATAACTGATAAAGATAAAAATTTTAAAAATGAGAAATGAAGAATAATTCTTATGACTCGAACTTTCAAGATTTTTATGCAGATGGAAGAGATGCACTATCATCTATCTCTGTGTTGGTATCTGTATTTGGGTGTGGGTGTGTGAGTAGGTTTTATCTTTTTATAGGTAACATGTGGGACGGTAATCTAACTTTTGAATCAAGAAATTCTAAATGTTAAATTTGAAACTGTTCACGTCTAATATTCTGAGACAAAGCACTAATCACAGACAAGCTTGTTTGAAGTTTCCCTTCAAGAGGTTTTCAGAACTTATTCCACAAGCTTGATAGCCATGTGATCTGCCTTTTATGTGGGGTACAGCTGTCCATCTGCTGGGACATATAAAATGAATGGAAGTATCCATTTGGTGGCTCCTCTTCCACATATTTGTTATGGAGATACTGCCTTAGAGAGCCAACCTATGATTTCTGACCTTCCACTGGTTCCTTTCTGGAGCATCACTGAAGAGGGAAGGTTCGTGTAGCATGTCCTATGAATCTTTACAAGAAGGCTCTTAAGTATCGTATTTTCACTATATACAAGAATAAACTCAAAATAGATAAAAGACTTAAATGTGACTCAAGAATCCATAAAAATCCTAGAAAAAATGTAGACAACAAAATTTCAGAATCACACCCAGCAGAATTTTCACTGATACAATGCCTAAGGCAACAGAAACAAAGGAAAAAATGAACACATGGGACTACATCAAACTCAAAAGCTTCTGCACAGCAAAATAAACAACCATCAAAATGGAAAGGGAATCCACTATGTGGGAGAGCATAATAGCCAATGACACACCAGATAAGGGGTTAATTTCCAAAATATATAGAATGCTCATACAACTCAACAAAAGGAAGACAAAGAATGCAATTAAAAAATGGGCAGAAGACCTAAATAGATACCTCTCCAAACAGGACATACAAATGGCCAAGAGACATATGAAAAAATGTTCAACATCAGTAATCATCAGAGAAATGCAAATTAAAATGATTATGATGTATCACTTCGCACCTGCCAGAATGGCTGCCATCAACAAATCATCAAACAACAAGTGCTGGCAAGGGTGTGGAGAAAAGGGGACTCTAGCACATTGCTGGTGGGAATGTAGACTGGTGCAGCCACTATGTAAAACAATATGGTGTTTCCTCAGAAAGTTAAAAATTGAACTATCATTTGAGCCAGTGATCCCACTTCTAGGAATATATCCTAAGAAGCCTGAAACACCAATCAGAAAGAGTATCTGTGCCCCTATTTTCATAGCAGCACTATTTACAATTGTTAAGATCTGGAAACAGCTCAAGTGTCCAATAGTAGATGAGTGGATAAAAAAGCTGTGGTACATTTACACAATGGAATAATATGCAGCTGTAAGGAAGAAAGATCTCTTATCCTTTGAGTCGACATGGAGTGACCTGGAGAGTATTATGCCTAGCGAAATAAGCCAGTCAGAGAATGACAAGTATCACATGATCTCACTTATTTGTGGAATATAATGAACAAAATAAGGTGATGAACAAAACAGACCCAGAGACATAGAAGTAGGGTTTAGACTGATAAACTTCAGAGGAGGGAGGCGCGGGGGGGTGGGGGGATGGAGATAAACCAAAAAACTTACGTATATAAACATAACCAATGGACATCGACAACAATGCTGGGGATGGGGGGCGGGAATGGGAGAAGAGTGTCAATGGGGGGAAAAAGAGAAACATCTGTAACAAAAATAAATTAATTAAATAAAAAAAATTTTTTTTAAGTATCATATTTTCTAAAGACCAATTTCATTAGTTTAAAACAATCCTGTCCCCTTTTTTCAAACAGCTGAATCTAGTGCATCTCTCAGATCAGGACAACTCCTAGTTTCTAGCAGAGGAATCAGTAGAAGGCAGAAGCCCATGATATAGCTAATAATATTAACAACAGCTAATTACAGTCATGGAGGACTCAGTGTGTGCTATGCTGCTGGACATAACCTCAACCTTACAATATTGATAATACTACTGTTTCTATCACTGAATTTGTAAGTAGTCGAGTTTTGTGCTGACACACTTAATCATTATGCCACACCAATGACACAGAGGTCCTTATTTTAAAATTTTGCATCATTCTCAACAGATGGATTTTGCCAGCAAGTCGATTTCTTACCTGGGTGAATCCATTAAATGAACCATCAGAAGCCTAAACAGAAATGGAAATCAGAGTACATTATTTTTCATCAATTTTGTAGGAACAGTGAATATCTATTAAATAAGTTGGAAAGTAAAGACCACCACAAAATTTAAAATAATAGAAGAGGTGAAAGTGCTTAGGAAATGTAAAAAGGCCATAATGTATTTTTTTTTTAAATAGGCTGACAAAAAAAAAAAAAAGAAAAGAAACAAAGTTTATTTTTATAATTACTGCTGGTCTGTGTCTTAGTGCTAACCAAAACCCACTTTCTCAATAATGAGAAGATGATTCCAGAGAAAAGCCATGAGGGGTTTTCTTTTTTTTCTAGAAGAAGTATTTGTAGCATTTTTCTAACACATCATTTTGTTAGATTTTTTTATGACACCTATTATGAGATTCTAGTTTTAGTAGGTCTGGATAGAAACATTTCATGTGTTCTTATTGGAGTAACCACGTAGAAACAGTAAATTAGTATGTTCTACATATTTTTAATACTTGAACAGTAAAAATAAAAGTAGGAAAAATAAACACAGTAATGGATGATAAAAGAGACTTTCATTAATTCCAACATAATCATTCTGCTATTTTTTTTTTTTTTTTTTGGTCAACCTATTTGTGTTTGGTTTGCACAGATTTCAAGAGGTACTAGGTACATGAATCTGTCAAGGAGATGAGGCAGGCCTCAGAGAAGATAGTGATGGATAATGAAGTGGATGGGAAACATTAGGAAAAACAGAACCTACAGAAGTCTTTGTCTAGTTTATACTACATACTGGGTAAGTACCTCTTCTTTATCAGCCTCTATTTCTTGGTACAACAATCCATATCTCTGATTAGCAATTTCATCTTCAGATAAATCTGAGTTGTTGGTGCCACTGTCTTGGGGACTAGCAGAACTCTCAGTGCTAGCATTCTGGGAGGCTCCCAGAACCAATGGTCTAACGGTCTCTTGGCTTTGTTCCCAGCAGCTATCAATGGCTTGTTCCTCACACACATCTGCCAGTAAATCCATCTCCAGCCCTTTCTTGCTCTCAACTATATCTAAATGTTTCCAGCAATTATCTAAGCCTCCCATATCACTGATAAACCAGTGGTTAATAGAATCAAGACAACTGGTACATCCACTTGCTTGGCCATCTGGTATACCAGAGAATTCCAATATATCCATATTATTCATTGCCGAATCCAAATTTGGCTGCAAGAGTTGACCTGAATCTGTTCCCCAAGAGTCTGTTTTTGCAATTCTTGGCAAGTTAATGGTATGACTACAGTTCCCAGTCACTGTACTTTCAGATCCCTCTATTAATGAATCTTCTGCCTTACACAAACAACAGTCTCTTCTGTTTGCATTAGTCTCCAGAGCATAATTAAGATCTGTCCTAGACTGAGCTGCCAATTCATGTTTCACTGATAAAAAGACAGCCTGATTTTCTTCCCTGTAACCTCCAGGCACAGGTAATACAGGCTCACACTGAATTTTTTCAGTATCTGTACTCCTCTGTGCTGAATGATATATTATATCATGGCTAGGAGGGTCTATTAAAATTTTCTTTATATCTTTTCCAGCTAAATGCCATCCCTCAGGGCTGGCATCTTCAATATTAGGTACAGAGTCAGTATGGAGAGGCAGATTAAAAATATCTCTGTGATTGCCAGCTTTAGCTCCAAAGCCCTCTATATTTTCACAATTATTTATTATTACTTGAATCCCCTCATCTAGCACTTTGTCTCTGTCACTAAATTCATCTGCCATGTCTTTTTCTGATGTGTCCATTTTCTCAAAATACTTTTCATTGGTCTTTACAATTTCCTTACACCTAACTCTTAGATCTTTCCAAGTTTCCTCTTCACTGTTTAAGGTCTCCTGGTCTTGCTTTCCTATTGTCTTAAGAAGATCTACCACCCTGTTTCCTGTATTTTCACACGCTTTCTCTTCAAATTCCTCTGTACCTTCTAGTGTCCTGATATCAATAGTTCCAGTGTCTACCTTTCCAGATGTCTCCACACTTGCCCACACAGAGTCTTCTATCTTCTGTTTCTCTTCTTCTGCCTTTTTAACATCTTCTTGACATTCTTTGACCAGGCCACCAGTTTCCATGGCTGGCATTTCTGAGTCAGGTAAGTCATAAGGCTGCTCCGTCTCCATACAAGCAGCAATGGCAAATTCAGCCTTAGTCACAGGCTTTGGGGACAGTTGTCCATTTCCACATGGAGGGGCTGGCCCTGGGACATGCTCACCCTGTTCGGCTACAGAGTGCCAGTCAGCAGAAGGAAACATCCCGGTGGATGATCCCATGTCTTGCTCTGCTTCAGAGAGACATGCAGAGTCTTCCTGAGACCCATCGTGGGCAGTTTTCTGGCTGACACTCTCTGTACTAGCATCAGGGCCCCAAATAAATGCACCTAGATCAATTTGAGATCTTTGAATTTCTTCGTCCAACCCACTGTCTGGAGTTTCCTCCATGATCAGGTTACACAGGGAAAGACTTTTTGAAGAGTCAGTCTTTAGAGTATGCAGAACAGCAAAGGAAAAAAAACAAAAAAAAAAGATGAAATAGATCATGGTAAGAGTTGATGAGAAACACAAAGTTCTTCAGTAAGGTAGCACCAGTTAAACAAAACTAGAAAATATTAAATTAAATAAGTGGCCTAAGGTTAAATCTGTGACTAGCAATGACATGGGGGGGGGGGGAGCTTATTTTAGATAATATACTATGTATATAATGTACATTAAATATAAAAAAAATCCAGAATTTTCTGGATATTTACCTACCGGCTTCACCAAATCAGTGTTTGTCTATATGAGTGAAAAAATAAATAATAGTAAAAATCATAAGGGAAGAAAAAAAATTTGCTCACACATTAAAATCCCATGCTATCCAGGGTCAATATTTTACTAAAGGCTGTGGTTTTTCACTGGTTTGAGATTAAATTTTACAACTTATTTTGTGATAGAAACAAGTTCTATTCCAATACTGGGAAGACTATACAACTGAAACATAAAGAAAGCCTCTGCCATTTTCTAGTATCAACAACAATGTTTTATGGCTATTACATGCCTATTGCTTTAGCAGAGTCTGAAATGCAAAGTTTCAAATAAAATAAATAAGGAAGCATGAGAATAGCATCAAGCTCTAGAAGCCACAAAATTACCCAGTACCATAGTATCAGAGTATCAGATAGTATCAGAGTAAAATCTTCTCCAACCAGCCTGCACTTGGTTCTGGACCACTCTGACTGCCTGGAGGATTCTCCTCAGGTTCTCCCCCTATCCTAGGACCTTTGTCTGGACAACAAAGAAACAACACTGGGGAGCTGAGAGGGTCGAAAAATGGGATAATTATGTCCAGGGAGCTATTGTTTTGCAATCTTGTCACTGTTACCATTCCTAGCAGGTTTGTCCTCCACAACTGTCAATGTTAGTTATAGATGACACTTTTGCCCTCACCATATCCTTTCAGCCAGGGAAAGAAAAATGTGGTATAACTCTAACTAAAGATATGAAATATCAGAATAACAAAAAATAAGCATTTTCCTCTTACTCTCCAAGAAAATTAACACAAAGTTGAGGCTAGAATCAAATGTCCTGAACACCAACATTTTTGCGAATATACAAGTTAAACATTTTTTAGCTCTTCTCTTGAGAGCTATCCATGATGCTTCAAGGATCAGATGTAGCAGAATAGAACCCTGCTCCTGTGGCAGGGAAGGGGACAGTCATATTTTTGTTTTAAGGGAAGAAAGCAACAATGTCACTTGGGAAGACCATAGGCTCATGAACAGCTAGATCTTCCAAACTTTCCTGTTGCTGTAGCACTAAAAAAAAGAGAACATAAAACTCAAGTTGAGTTCTTACGACCAAATGACCAGGACTCTTCTAAGACAGGGTAGACAAAGGCTCTACTCCAAGGGATGTGAGCCTCCATATGGGTGTAGCCATTCTTCTAATTTCATAGCACAGATGTTGCCACGACCAAGCTCTGTTTGTCTTTTTCCCAACTCTGAATTCCGGAGGCACTCATACTTGCACTTCCACTTTTTATTGATACATAGCAGACATTGGGCTAAATATTCTACAGATATTATCTCTCTTAATCCTCACATAACCCTCTGTAGTAGATATCATTACCCTTATTTTTCATATGAGAGAACTTGAGGCTGACAGACTTTTAGAAATTCTCAAAGTCACATTGCTATAAGAAGTAGAATCTGGACTCAGATCCAGGGCTGTCTGGCTCTAAAGCTCAAATTCTTATTGATTAAGCTTCATCGAAAATAAAAATGAAAAAATGTTCCCTGTGAAGAGTAGCCAGTCCCATACGTTATCCCATTTATACTTATATTCTATAAGCAATAACAAAGGTGCATGTCATTCATTACAACATTTCTTCTAGCCACCAATAATCACAGGAAGAAGCATAAAGGGGCACATCAAATTCCTGCTCATCCAAGGAGGCTGGCACACAGAAACTCTTTTCCTCATCATTATTTCCAAGTGCTAGTAATTCTTGGAACCATCAGGAAGCTGATGATTATTCTAGGGGACTACATTATTATTAGAAATGTTTAGGCCTTCTTTCCATTGCAGATGAAATAAAATAAACAAGGTTTTTAAATTTCTAGGGGCCCAGATACATCAAAATAGAGAGTTCTTAGTACTCTTACCGTCCATAAGTCCCAGGGCAATGTCTGAAAGCAAAAAGACAAAAATACTGTTAGTATACAAATCCCAAGCATGTAAAAATTACTGAGATGATATAAGTTCTTATAATAAAATAAAAAACATTTTGAAACATTTAGTATAGCACTGTTCCATAGAACTTTCTTTGGTGATAAAAATGTTCCCTGTCTGTGCTGTCCAAATCGTAGCCACTAGTCATATGTGGCTATTGAGAACTTAAAATGTGCTAGTGTAACAGAACCAAAATTTTCATTTTACATAATTTCATTTTATTTAAATTTAAATAGCTAAATGTGGCTAGTGCTACCATATTGAACAGCACAGGTCTAATCAATGTGCTTTTTGCTATACAAGTAGAAAACTATATGTGAAACACGATGAATGGGCTTACATTAATATATACACATATACACACACACAATTAAATGAATGAGGTGTTCAGATATCAGTTTATCACATATTTGAGGTAATGTGCAGATCCTAATCATTGTTAATGTTATTTCCTCTCTTCCCCATACCAAATTGAAGAGGATACATTATGACCAGTTTGATGGTAAATGAACCCCAGAAAAACAGCTCTTCAATATGTTGAATTAGATAGCACACAGCTCAATTAACTGGTAAACATGAAAATTAATAGGGCGTCCTCCAAGACATATGCATGAATTATGCTTGTTAATGGAATTTTAATTATAAAAATGATTGATCCCGGGGAATGAATCCATATGGTTAAAAAATGATTTCCCCCTGTGTGTGGGGAAAGTGAGGGAGGCCTCTTTTTTTATGTCCTCTGTGACTGAGAATTACTGCTAAGCCACAGCCTTTTCTGCCCATGTCTTTGTGACTAGAACTAATCCATATTTACGTACGTACTTGTTTTGAATCACTGAATATGATTCAAGTTACAGAATCTGGCACTCTCATATTAAGAATATGACAGTTTCGCCCTGGCCAATTTGGCTCAGTGGTTAGAGCATGGGCCCACAGACAAAGAGTCTTGGGTTCGATTCTGGTCAAGGGCACGTACCGCAGTGCGGTTCCGTGCCCTGCTCTGGTCTGGTTCATGCGGGAGACAAGGCAACCAATCGATGTGCCTCTCTCACATTAATGTTTCTCTCTCTCCTCTCCCCTCCCACTCTATCTGAAGATAAATGGAAAAATATCCTCAGGTGAGGATTATAAAAAAAAAAAAAAAGAATATGACAGTTTCCAGATGGGACTACAGATGTCAGATGTCTCATTTGGATGGATTCTGCATTATAGAATGTGGGCCCTGGGGTTCTGACTGAATCCACCCGCTTGATCTAGGCCTGCTTTAACTGCACCACCCTGCCTGCCCTGCATCTCTGTGCATCCTGGTTGGTCTCTGGGTTAGCATCTACTTGTAGAATGACAAAGAGGGAGAGTAGAACATCTCCATTAAAAACCACAGGTATTCGTACATGGACTCCTTTGCATTTAATATGCATTTTCTGATTATCCAGGTGATTTTCTTGCTTTATGGCCCCTTACGAATCACAGCTCCCAAAAGCTACTATATATCCCTGCCTAATGCAGACAGCAGCAGTATTTTCTCCAGAGGAAGGCAGCAATGTGAAACGTCATGTTTATCAAGCCTCAGGATCATGAAAAGATGTGTTAGCTTGTATGCAGAGATCACAAGGTGAGGTGTCCTGCTAGCAGCAAGAACATCAATTTAAAACATGGGTTCAGGTGATGGGTAAGGGAGATCACTTTGTGTGAAGGGGAAAAAAGGCCAGCAGAATCAAACAGCTCTGTTCTTTTTGTTATCTCAGCCTGACTTCTTAGCAAAGGAGGAGAGATGTGATTAGAGCTGGATCGCAGAACAACTCTGCAGTGCAGTGACTTAGTCATGGCCCCCGGAAAGCCAGAGCAGTTTATTACCAGGTCCACGACAGAGCAGTGGCACATGCAACTTTCCTAGCTGTGGTAATGCTTTTTCTCCGGAACCAAGACTTTTAAAGATTTAACCAAGGTCACTTTTTTAAAATAATCTGAAAAAATCTTAGTCCTAAATCCACCCAAAGTTCCAAGACTTATGGATTCATTTAATCATGAATTGATATAAAAGAGGTTTTTCTTTCGATTATCACCCACTAATCATCACAGCATCCAGTGCAGAACTTTTCCTTCTGCCACTGAAGTAATGAATGTTGGAGAGTAAGGCAGAAGAAGTCCATGACTTCTACTGGCTGGCTACACAACAAGAGCTCTGAGAAGGCACCATTCTGATAGATATGTACATCCATTTTCTGCATTTCTTGGACACCAAGGCAGAACTCTCAAACTTACTGAAAATTATTATATTAGCACTTCCCAAAGTATGTTTTAGAGAACATTCCAATGAATGCTAAGGAAATTTCATCAAAACTGATTTCTGTGGTCAAACATATTTGGGAAATTCTAAGTTAAACACATCTAAACAGGTTTTTCTTTTAATTACAGGACTTCTTGAAGATTTTAATAGTCTCATGCATATCATGAATCCCCTAAAAGGAAATTCATAGAAATTTCTGAAACATTACAGACCAACTTTTTGCAAAATATATTTAAGGTGTCTGATCTACTTACTTTCCTGCTTTATTGACATCTCAGATATTTATTGTTCCTATATTATAATAAGAAGGCCCTTAGAAGCCCAATTATCTGGAATAAAGCATGGATTAAAGAAAAGCTTTATTTATTGAGGTTCATATTGAGCAGTCTGTTTCCCAGTGGTTTACTGTAAGGTACTGAAAAAGAGTCAAGACCAGAAAATTGAGCTGGGTCTCAATTCTTGAGCTTTACAATGAACTGTCATGAATTAATTTGAAGTATATTCTAGCATTATTGAATTTGCCTAAACTGAAATGTGAGGCTTGGACCATAGAAAAAATACTGATATAAATTATTTCTGTTTAGCCAAATTTTAAGTTAACTTCTTTTATGAATATAAATGATCATAAAGTTAGTATATTCCAGAAGAATCATCCACAGATCATTGTAGCATCCACCACCAGTAACCCTTTCATGGAGAATGCTATCATACTACCAAAATGGGGACAATGTTGAGAGTGAGGAAGTGATGGGCAAGGATTAGGTTTGGATAAGCAAGATCAACTCTGCATCAATACATAATCCAGGTGACGTCAGAGCAAAGGCTGCGTGAGAGGTCCCTTTGGTCTCTCCCCATGAAGTTTCAACAATGTGAACAGCAATAACTCAACAAAGGATGTTCTGCTCAACCCACAAACATGCCTGAGAGATCTGCACATTGAAACATCTAAAGGTGGGAAAGTAGAAAAAAACAGGGGAGGTAAGATGGGCTGAGATGATCCATGACAAATCTCTGCAGCCAGAAGCTCATGGCGGGGCTCAGCCAGGAGAGGAATCTGATGGTAGCTGGTGCTCCCTTCAGCCAGGAGGAACAAATAGATTTGGTGGGCATTCCCGCAAGAGTGAGCAGCCTGAGCTGCAGCTGAGCCCAGAGACCTGAGTAAGGACACAGCATGGAGGTGCTGCCACTGTTGTTGGGCAGTTGGAATTCCAAACAGAGAATCAAAGCCATGGAGCCCTGCTGCCCCTTAACCTCCCAGAACGCACCTCTCTTTGCCCTTGGTGTTGGGTTGTAGAGCACATTATCTGTAATCCCAAGAACTGGTATTACAGAATCACATTTTTCCCTTAGAAAAGAATGCACTCTGTGACAGGTCCTAGGGTTGGGGTGCAGGGGGGATCCCATAAATGTCCAAGGCCACCATTACAGAGAGGGCAAAATAACAAAGAAACTGTATGGTTACTCCAGCCTACCCCACCCCCACACACTGCAGCTGTACTGATGGGGATGCACTGGGATTTCACAGAGCTGAAAAACTTGTGCTTCAGTGACTACTACTGGGGAGAAAAATAGAAAGACCTCTTCTTCTGAATCTGCTAGAAAACCACCACTCATACATAGATGCCTAGACAGAAAAGGAACCTGTCAAATACCATGAATAGCCAAGATAGGGAGGCAGCTCAGAAAGAAAATCCATCTCCAAAAACATACTTAAAGACATGGAAATATGTGATATAAATGATAGAGAACTCAAGATTGCAATTCTGAAAATACTCAATAAGATGCAAGAAAATACAGAGAGGCAATTCAATGTACTCAGAAAACAAAATCAATGAACAAAACAAGTACTTTACCAAAGAGATTTAAAAAAAAAAAGAGCCAAATAGAAATTCTGCAGATGAAGATCTCAATAAAAGAGATAAAGAATGAACTAGCCAGCCCCGGCCAGTTTGGCTCAGTGGTAGAGTGTTGGCCCATGGACCAATGAGCCGTGGGTTTAATTCTGGCCAAGGGCACATACCTCGGTTGCAGTTTGTCCCTGGCCCTGGTCAGGGTCATGTGGGGGGCAAACAGTTGATGTGTCCCTCTCACATTGATGTTTCTCTCTCTCTCCCTTTCTGTCCCTCCCATTCTATCTGAAGATAAATAGAAAAATATCCTCAGGTAAGGATTACCAAAAAAAAAAAAAAAAAAGAATGAACTAGTCAGCACAGAAAATAGAGCTGAGTGAATGGAGGAAAAAATTAGTGCTATTAAAGAGAGAAATCTAGAAATGATGCAGAGGGAAGAAGACAGAGACTTGAACATAAAAAAAAAAAAAGCAACAACATTTCATAGAACTATGACAAAAATAAGAATTATCTAACTCCATCAGAAAGAACAATATAAGGATAACAGGCATACCAGAAGAAGAAGAGAGGGAGAAGGGAGTAGAGAGCCTATTCAAACAAGTAGTTGATGGGAACTTCTCAAACTTATGGAAAGAGCTAGATCCTTGAATCCAAGAAGGCCTCCAAAGAGGCCTTCTCCAAGGCACACTGCATTAAAACTGTCAAAAATTAATGACAAAGAAAGGGTTCTCATGGCAGCCAAGAAAAAGAAGTAACCTATAAAGGAAAACCCATTAGATTATCATTGAACTTCTCAGTAGAAACTCTACAAGCCAGAAGAGAATGGAACCAAATATTCAAACTACTTAAAGAGAGAAATTAACAGCCAAAAATAATATATCCAACAAAATTATCCTTTAAATATGAAGGAGAAATAAAGACTTTTCCAGACATACAGAAGATGAGGGGATTTATTACCAGAAGACCTCTACTGAAGGAAATACTCAAGGGGGTTATTCTACCTGAAACAAAGAACAAAAGGTCACAACACTATGAGTAAGGTCACCAGAAAACTTACAGCATAAAGAGGGATTAAAACGAACAAAAAACAAACAAAATCCCAATCATATGCTGCCTTTAGAAGACACATCTCAGTTGCAAAGACAAAGTTAGACTCAAAGTAAAAGGTAGAAAATGATTCTCCGAGCAAGTAACATCCATAGAAAGGCAGGTGTTGCCTGGCCAGTGTGGCTCAGTGGACTGAGCATCATCCCATGAACTGAGAGGTCCAGGTTAGATGCCCGGTCAGAGCACATGCCTGGGTTGCGGGCTCAATCCCCAGTAGGAGGCGTGCAGGAGGCAACTGGTCGATGTTTCTCTCTCACATCGATGTTTCTCTCTCTCTTCTCCTTCCTCTCTCTCTAAAAAATCAATAAAAACACATAAAAAAAGAAAAATAAAAGAAAGGCAGGTATAGCCATACTAATATTTGACAAAATAGATTTCAAGATAACAAAGGTAACAAGAGGCAAAGATGGACATTTTATAATGATAAAGGGGACACTACATCAAGAAGACGTAATACTTCTTAAAATATATGCACCCAATTAGGGTGCACTGAAATATATAAAGCAACTGCTAACAGAAATAAAGGAAGAAACAGACAAAAACACAATCATAGTTGGGGACCTTAATACTCCACTGACAGCTCTAGATAGATCATCCAAACAGAAAATCATAATATTGGCCTTAAATGACACATTAGACCAAATGGACATAACTAACATTTACAGAACATTTCATGCCAGAACATCAGATTATACATTCTTCTCTAGTGCACATGGAATATTCTCAAGGACAGATCATGTGTTGGGTCACAAAACTAGGCTCAACAAATTCAAGAAGACTGAAATTATACCAAGCATATTCTCTAACCAGAATGCTTTGAAAGTAGAAATCAACTGCAAAAACGAAGTCAAGAAACCCACAGATGTGTAGATATTTAATAACATACTACTAAAAAATGACTGGGTCAAACAAGAAATAAAAGGTGAGATCAAAAGATATATAGAGACAAATGAGAATGACAATATACAACATATCAAAACTTCTGGATGCAGCAAAAGTAGTAATAAGAAGGAAATTTATATCATTATAGGCCTATCTCAAGAAACAGAGAAATTCCAGGCAAAGAACCTAACATTACATCTTAAAGAACTAGAAAAAAGAAAAGAACAAAAGCAACCCAAAGTCAGCAGAAGAAATGAAATAATAAATGAAATAATAAAAATTAGAGCAGAGGAGAACTGAATGAAATAGAGAACAGAAGGACTATATAATAAATTAATCCAACAAAGAGCTGGTTCTTTGAAAAGATTAATAAAATTGACAAACCCCTGGCTAGACTCACTAAGGAAGAAAGAGAAAAGACTCATATAAACAAAATCAGAAATGAAAGAGAAGTTACCACAGACATCACAGATATACAAAGGATCATACTAGAATACTATGAGAGACTATATGCCACCAAATTCAATAACCTAGAAGAAATGGATAAATTCCTAGAAATATATAAGCTTCCTAGACTAAAACACGGAAACAATCCTAGAAGAATTGGAAAAATCTAAATGGACCAATAAACAGTGAGAAAATTGAAACAATCATCAAAAACCTCCCCAAAAATAAAAGTCCAGGACCAGATGGCTTCACCAGTGAATTCTACAAACATTCAAAGAAGATTTGATACCTAACTTTCTCAAACTCTTTCAAAAAATGGAAAAAGAAGCAAGCCTTCCTAACACATTTTATATTTAACAACATAACCCTGATATCAAAACCTGGCAAGGACAACACAACAACAGAAAACTACAGACCAACATTTCTGATGAATACATATTAAAAAGTCCTAAACAAAAGACTAGCAAATCGAATACAACAATGAATTAAAAAACTAATACATCACAATCAAGGACACAAGGATGGTTCAACATATGCACATTTATTAATGTGATACACCACATTAACAAAACAAAGATAAAAATCATATGATCTTATCAACAGATGCAGAAAAAGCATTTGATAAAATACATCATCCACTTGTGATTAAAACACTCAATAAAATGGGTATAGAAGGAAAGTACCTGAACATAATAAAAGCCATATCTGACAAACTCTCAGCCAATATCATGCTCAATGGTGAAAACCTGATAAGTTTTCCTCTAAAATCAGGAAAAGACAATGATGCCCACCTCTCAGCATTATTATTTAACATAGTTCTGAAAGTCCTAGCCAGAGCAATCAAGCAAGAGAAAGAAATAAAAGGCATCCAAATTCAGAAGAAAAAAGTAAAAATGTTACTTTTTTATACATGACATTATTCTGAAAACCCTAAAGACTCTACCAAAAAATTATTAGAAACAATAAACAAATATAGTAAAGTTGCAGGATACAAAATCAATGTACAAACATCCATTGCTTTCCTAAAAATTAACAATGAAACTACAAAAAAAGAAATGAAAAAAAGTCTTTTTGCAATTGACATAAAAAGAATAAAATACCTAGGAATAAACAAAGGATATGAAGGACCTTTATACAGAAAACTACAATGCATTACCAAGAGAGATTGAAAAAAATGCAATGAAATGGAAAGATATTCTGTGTTCATGAACTGGAAGAATCAACATAGTTAAAATGGCCATATTACCCAAATCAATATACACATTTAATGCAATCCTCATAAAAATCCCAATGCCAGTTTTTAAAGAAATAAAACAAAAAATCATCCGATTTATATGAAACTACAAAAGACCCCGAATAGCCAAAGCAACCCTGACAAAAAAGAATGAAGCTAGAGGTATCATACTACCTGGCTTCATACTATACTACAGAGCTATAATAATCAAAACAGCATAGTATTGGTAGAAAAGCAGACACACTGACCAGTGGAACAGAACTGAGAGCCCAGAAATAAAACCACATATATATGGGCAAATAATTTTTGACAAAGGAGCCAAAAACACACAATGGAGAAAAGAAAGCCTCTTCAACAAATGGTGCTGGGAAAATTAGAAAGCCACATGCAAAAGAATGAAACTAGATTAGTTTGTTCCCATGCACAAAAATTAATTCAAAAGAGATCAAAGACCTAAATATGATATCTGAAATAATAAACTGCATAGAAGAAAACATAAGTGCTAAATTTATGGACATTGTTTGTAGAGAACATTTTATAAATTTGACCCCAAAGGCAAGGGAAGTAAGGGTAAAAATTAATGAATGGACTACATCAAACTAAAAAGCAAAAGAAACTGCCAATGAGACAAAAAGGCAACCAATGAATGAAAGATGATATCTGCAAGCAACAGCTCCGACAAGGGGTTAAAATCCAAAATATATAAAGAACATGTAACTCAACACCAAACAAACAATTCAATTAATAAATGGGCAGAAGATCTGAACAGACACCTCTCTCAAGAGAATATACAATGGTCAACAGATACATGAAAAGATGTTCAACTTCACTAGCTATTAGGGAAATGCAAATCAAAACTACAATGAGATACCACCTCAGACTTGTTAGAATGGCTATTATCAACAAGACAGGTAATAACAATAGTTAAAGAAGTTGTGGAGAAAAAGGAACCCTCATGCACTGCTGGTGGGAATGTAAACTGGTACAGCCACTATGGAAAACAGTACGTCAATTCCTCGAAAAAATTAGGAATAAATTTACCATATGATCCAGCAAGCCCTCTTCTCAGTATCTACCCAAAAAACTTGAATGTTCATTGCAGCATTATTCACAGTGGCCAAGACATGGAGACAACCAAAGTGTCCTTTGATAGAGGATTGGATAAAGTAGATGTGGTAAATATACAGCCATAAGAAAAGACAAAATACTGCCTGCCATTTGTGACAACATGGATGAACCTCGAGAATATTATGCTAAGCAAAATAAGTCAGAAAAAGCTAAGAACCATATGATTTCACTCATATGTGGGATATAAAACTGAAACTCATAGACACAGACCATAATGTGGTGGTTACCAGGGGGAAAAGTGGTGGAGGGGGTAGTAAAGGATAAAGGGGGGCAAAGATACAGTGACGGAAGATTATCTGACTGACTTTTGACACAATGCAATATACAGATTATGTGTACTTGATATGAAATGTACACTTGAAACATATATGACTCTACTGACAAGTGTAACTGCAATAATTTTAATTAAAATAAAAACAGAAATAATCAAGATCCCAAGACGAAGTTTCTGCAATGTGGAGAACATCATCAAGTTCAAAACTATCAAGATCGAAAAACATTTCTCTTAGGTCATAATCTCAGGCTTATTTCAAACGTGCCTTAATTTGCAAAGTATGAAGAAGGAAAGTAGAGAAAACAGTAAGAAGATTAAATCCAAACCCAAAAGAAAGAGCTTTATTTAGGGAAGCCATAAAATGTGTCATCCAAACCTGGATATTTTTGAGTGGAAAAAGGAGATACTCTTTATAATTACTCTGAGATAGATGATTCCTGGGCAAACTGGAATGCATGGTTATTCCAGCTCTATGGATAGAGAAAGCTAAAGGTAGGGGGAGCTTTAGAATAATTGATATTGACAAGGTTCCGATTTTACCCTTCACTCCCATTAGGAAATATTTGTTAGCCAAAAAAGAAAAGTAGATAGTCATTTGAAAAGGAGAGGGGTCTCTGAAATACATCTGTTGCCTTACTGAGCTTATTAAAATTTATTAAGTATCATCTCCAAACATCATAAAAACCACTTGATACCTGAGACATGGGTGAGTGGGTCACTCCAGCAGAACCTGCAGAGGCTACTTCAGGCTTGAAAGGGTCAAAGTCCAGATCCAACAAAGTCTCCTCTTTCTTCACCTCAGGAACTTCATTCTGTTCAAACAAAACAAACAAAATATGTACAGCTTGAATCTGATAAGACTTCATCATATAATCCATATCATCTTCTAATATCAGTCGATACCCCAAAAGCATGTTTTGGTCGTTTACCATTTAAGTGCCTCATCCACATGTCCCCAGAGTCACTAGCTAAATGTGATGAGAGGGGAAATAACCAACTCTGGCCAAGTGTAACCTAAGATGCCCAGGAATGTGCTCCAAGTTTCAGTCACTGTCCTTTGGCCAGCTCCAAGTCCAGCCAACAGAGAGAATGAGAGATGTTTCCTAATGCCACAAAGATCTAAGAAATCTCCTTTTCTGCTAGTTCAGATCTCAGATCAAGAAGTACAGATGACCAGATGGATAAAATGGGTCAAGGCATTAACTCATTACAGTAATTCACTGCTATGATGTCCCCTGTGAAGCTAAATTTAAAAAGGAAGGGATAATTGTCTATTGTGACCACATCTCACCTGCCTCATCCCTTCAGAGAGACCCTATCCCTAGAGTTAATTAACATTTATCCACTCCTCATCCATAATATTGTTTTTCTCAACTGTGTGTGAGGGAGGGAGAGTAAAAAGCAGAAAAGGAGGAAGATAACAGAACCATGTCCCCCAATGTTCATTGCAAAATGAGCTCCCACCCCAATAACATTCTTGGATTAGAAAGAAGGTAAGTCAAATAGGATATAGAAAGAAAGTCATACATGATAATAGCAAAAATTTATAATAATAAATGTTAACATGTGCTCATTTATTATGGTATCATGACATAGGAAAATCAATGTGCATTTGAAGTTGGCCTAATACAGGCTCAAGTTATACAATAAGAGGCAGAGCTGAAATAAAGTCCCCATAAACTATAGCACAGTAAAGAGAATTGGGGTCAGTTTTCACACAATTCAAATTATGTGTGTTTGATATTTAATATAAGCTTCAATTTTGACCATCTGTTGTCTGAAAACTGAAAGGTTACAACAACGGATAAAGTATTATATAAGAACACAGATGTTTAGAGAAAAACTTTAAAAGAACAGGAGTTATTTTATTTTATTTTTTTATTTTATTTTTTTTATCCTCACTCGAGGACATTTCTGCATTTATCTTCAGATAGAGCGGGAGGGAGAAAGGGGGGAAGAGAGAGAGACAGAAACATCGATGTGAGAGAGACACATCGAATGGTTGCCACCCACACAACCCCAACCAGGGCCAGGGACAAACTGCAACTGAGGTACGTGCCCTTAGTGGGAACCGAACCCGAGACTCTCTGGTCCGCAGGCCGACACTCTAACCGCTGAGCCAAACTGGCCAGGGCGAACAGGAGTTATTTTAATTAATATTGGTCATAAGCATAAAAACATTTAACTCAGAAATGTATGAAAAGCTTGGGAGCATAACTGGTAATACTTTTTTTTAGTATATCTACACTCATTGTAAAAGGAAATCTGCTTATATATAATGATGTTGATTTTGAGTTCTCTGTTTTGCAGCATGATCACTCCTCACATATACTTTTTAAATTACACAAGTATAATGCTCTTCTGAGATCCCTCTTTCTTTAATAGTTATAATCACAAAACTGTCAACTGATTCCCTTGGCCCCTATTCAAAGTCTGCATGAGTTTTGTTTTTCACCAATTCTTATATTGGTACAAATTATATTTAAAAATTTTGAGAACACATATTACAGTTAGAATGTACTAGGCACTGTTCTAATAACATTATATATATGAATATTAACTAATGTTCATGCACTTTGCTGAAGTCTAATGATAACACTATTATTGCCTTTAAAGAATTAATTTACTGTATTCCCCAAACTGCATTGACCATGCTTGTCTACTCCTTACAAAAAATTGAGAAGCAGATGGCATCATTTTCCCATTTGGAGACGAGGAGACTGGGCTGAAGGAGGTTACCTATTGCCCTGGGTCTCCTAGCTGCAACACTGCTGAGGCAGTTAGATATCTGTGACTCTTCCAAGCTGCTGCTGAGATCCTGTCCCACATCCCTCAACAGGGACCCTCAAGACCTACAGAGGGATTCTCAATGTTCTGCAAGTCCTCCGTAAAATTTCAGGATGTAAAGATACATCCATTAGTCCCTTATGAGCCTACTGGATCCCCTTGAGGAACCTCAAGTGGGAATTTAGAGATCATGGATCACAAAAGACTATGATTGCTATGCTGACCCTTTAATTGAGATAAATATGAATGTGCAGCCAAATTTTGCCACTTACTAGTTGTGTCTCTCTGGGCAATTAATTCAGCTTCATTGAGCTTCCATTTCTTCATGCATAAAGTGAAAATAATAATACTTAATAAGGTTATCATGCATAATAAAGATAATAACTACATTGTACATAATAGCATATACTCAAAATGGAAATGAAAGCTAATGTACTTAATTACTATCAGTACTTATGTATATCTATGTAAAATGATTGTCATCAAATATCCATAATATCAGTTTGGTTGCCTTTAAAATGTGTAGTCGGCCCAGCTGTTGTGGCTCAGTGGTTGAGCATCAACCCACACACCAAGAGTTCTCTGGTTCGATTCCTGATCAGGGCACATGCCCAGGTTGTGGGCCCAGTTCCCAGTGGGGGGCATGCAGGAGGAGGCCAATCAATGTTCTCTCTTATCGATGTTTCTATCTTGCTCTCCCTCTCCCTTCCTCTCTCTCTAAAATCAATAAAGAAAAAAATATTTTTTAAAAAGAATGTGCAGTCGGTTTCTTCAGGCTCCATGTTTATTTGGCTTTGTTCCCTTAACATTGAGATGTCTATCTTAAGGCACTTATATAAAAAAGTAATTTGACAGAATTACACAAAGAGCAAAAAGGGGTTGCCTGTTTATGTAGTATTCTTTTACAAAAGGGCAGAGAAGCACTCTCAACTCTGTCATTCAATGTGGAAACACAGTGGCATGTAATTTCCCTTAATATAAAAAAGAAAATTAATTTTTCTCATTCCTTATACCTGTGTCACAATAAGAATAAACCTGATGTGGTTCCAACATTCTTAAGCAGTGGGGCAGCTTAATCTTAAGTACTGTTTACCATCAAAAGTCTAAAAAAAGTGACCTGTGATATGCTCCTAAAAAGGAAACTAGGTATGGAAACCACAGTGAAGGAAATGTCCACTGGGAAATATTACCAATTATGACAATCTTCTGTGCTATACTTCATGAAGTGTCTTCTACTAGGAACATATAAATTTATAATTAAGGTACTGAACTTCTTCCAGTACAGATGTACAAATGGAACATAACCCTTATGCCTTGTCATGGCCTCATGATAGATGGAGTTTACGTCCTCATTCCTGACTTGGGGTTGACCATGTGTCATGCTTTGGCCAACAGATGTTAGTGAACGTAATGCAAGCAAAGGCTTGAAATACATGTGCATGGTTGACTTGCTTTTTAAATATTCCTGCCATTCACCATGAAAAGTACAAGCTTTAGGTAGCCACTGGCCATGAAGGATGGGGACACACGGAGTTCACCTGGACCCATCATCACTAAACTTCTCAAAACCACTGTTAAAGAGAAATTCTTAAAAGTGGCCAGAGGAAAAAAAGACATGTCACTTGCAGAGAAGCAATGTAAGAATAACAACAGGTTTATCACCAGAAATAATGAAAGCAAAAACGTGGTGGAGCAGTATCTTTGAATTAATGAGAGAAACTGTTCACCTAGAATTTTTAAATATTTTTAAATATGTTTTTTCTATTGATTTTTAGAGAGAGAGGAAGGTAGAGGGAGAGAGAGAGAGAGAGAAACATAGATTGGGGGCCTCCTGCATGGCTCCTACTGGGGACCAAGCCCATAACCTGGGCATGTACCCTGTCCAGGAATCGAACCAGTGACCTCTTAGCGCATGGGACGATGCTCAACCAACTGAGCCACACCAGCCAGGGTGAAAGTATTTTTAAAAAACAAAAATTTGTGAGATGAAAAGTTTTTTCAGACAGACCAAAGCAGTCATAATTCATTATCATCAGATCTACACTACAACAAATGTGACAGGACATTTTTTTCAGGCAGAAGAAATGATACCAGATGAAAATATGGATCTATACACAAAGGAATGAAGAGCATCCAAAATGGTAATGGTAAGTGTATATGACTTTTCTTATTACTTAAATCTCCTTAAAAGATAATAATGACTGCTTAACCAAAAATGGTAGCAAAGTAATGTGAAGTTTATAACATAGGCAACAATGCTGGGGGGGGGAGGGCGGGGAATGGGAGGAGGGTGTCAATGGGTGAAAAAGGAGAAACATCTGTAACAAAAATAAATTAATTAAATAATAAAAATAAATAAATAATGTAGGTAAAAGTAAAATCCATGACAAAAATATCACAAAAACCAGAAGGGAAGAATTGGACTTCACTAAAGAAAAAAATTTTACTCTTCAAAAAGCACTAAGAAAATAACAAGACAAGATACACAATGGGAGAAAATATTGCAAAAATCATATATGATAGAAGACTTGTATCCAGAATACATAAAGAACTCTTAAAATTAAATTAAATAAATGAATAAATAAATATGTAAACGTTTTTAACAGACACCAATGAAGATATATTAATATCATAATGTGAAAGGACAATGGCTGAATTTACTTATTTTCTTAAGGCTGAATAACATTTCATTTAACCTCATGGTGGGAAGCTTACAATAAGACCACTACAGATGGCACTTTGCAGTTCATGTGAATAATGGTAAAGTATATCAATAGGGTTCAAGAGCTTTACATTTGCAATATCAGTATGGGGTATCTTTTAATCATTTAAAATGATGTTTTCAAGTGTCTGTTTCACAACTTTTATTATATAGACTCAACAATTGTTATCTTGTTGCCATATTTGCTGTATGTGCCTACTTACATTTAAACAATCCTGCAATGCCCTAATGAGTTAACAGTAATTTAAAATTTCTAGGGAACTGTTTCCCTAGGTTTGTTTGTTTTTTACTAGAACAACTTGGTAGATTGCATAGTCATTCTTAGTGTAGCATGCCATGGGTTTTCTCATTGCCCTTACATACACCGTGCCTAGGAGTGGAAAAGTTGACAGTAATGAGAACAGAGACGGCAGGGAAGGTGGATAGGGCCTAATCTTACAATGAGGTTCTGTTTTGACTAGTGGATGAACAGATGGATAAAAAGGTTGAGTGAAGACCTTCCTACCACTACATGCTGGTATTTACCAAGAATATCAGTGAGTGTAACAACCTGAAGAACTTCTAAAGAATGTGCTCGAGAACATACATTCGGAATAATAAAGATAAAATGAGTTAAAAAGATTCGCTCATTTGCTGGAGGTCTAGGATCTGCTATCCCTCAGGTGGTTAAAATGCTGGCACACAGAGTCCCAGAATCCTGCTTTCCATGTCTGCCCAGGAGCCACATAGTGTGGCAGAAGATGACAGATTTTCTCATCTCTGAAATAGGGATAATGACCTGAAAATCACAGGAATAATGTCAAAATGAAGTTGAATGAGACCTTGCATATAACATATCCTGGTGTGTGGCTGTTCAGTAGCTGTCCCCGTTACGTGGCTCACTCTTCTCTCACTATCCCTCACTTGCATGCTTCCCTATTTTGAGCTCCTTGTCTCTTTCTGACTCATTGTTCTGCTTTCTCCTTTCCCCCTTCACCTGCTGGCCTCCGTGTGCCAGCTAACTACCACCCTTATCCCATATCTCAAACCATACTCAAAAACATAAAAACTCAAAATGGATTCATGTCATGAAATGGATTATAAGATGCAAAAAGTCTAGTATTGGTAGAATGTGTGGAGTCTGAGAACTCTGGAAGGTTATGAGGCCACATAACGTGATGATTTAAGAATATGTTCAAAACTCCAGATGATAAATTAACTGTTCTGCATGGTTATCCCTGCTGCAGGAATGGAGTCATACTGTGGGTGATCTGCTAGCACAGTAAAGTGACTATATTTTGCCTTGAAATGCACTGTGTATTTTTCCTCCTTCTGATTTTCATCTTACTAATTATTTCCATCTTTAAAGAATGTTAACATATTTACTTTGAAAAAAATGTCAACTTAAAAAAGTGGTAGCTGGTTCAGATATATGCTACACTGGGAAAAAAGCCAAGGTAGTATTTAAAACCAGGTTACAGATTCCCAGAAAGTCAGTGGTGTGTGTGTGCATAATTGCAGGTTGGCCTCATCGAGATTGTACAGATAAAAAGAACCATTGCATGAAGTTATTTTGCAAGCTGAAAAACCTATTTCAGTTTCATAAACTAGGAAAAACAGATGATTTCATAAGCTAAAAGTGCAAGATGCAGCATTAGACTCGGGATGAGAGATACAAGTGTAGCATAGTTAATGGTGCTAACTTTATCCCAACAGTCACAGGATATAAAGCCAGAAAGCAGGCACTACCAACAGGAGTGAAGGGCTTAGAGGAATAAGCTTGCATGTTCAAAATATAATCCCTCTGGATTTGTAAATGAGAAAGCTATAGCAAAGGCATAAAATATGCAACATCATCATTGGGACAAGATTTAGGCAAAATAGTTGCGAGTGTCTCTTATGGAAAAATATCCTAATACGGGCCATCTTTTCTTCTTTACCATTTGACAGAAAGATGGGGAAGCAGGGAACCTGCCCTTAAACCTATACCTTAGGGGGGCCCCACACATTTCAGCACCTTCCTAAAATGTTCTAAGTCCTCCTGTGGTGTTGGTCCATCACATGGCCCTGGAACTCTGGGGCCCACATCCACCTGGTTACACTGGGATATGGTGGCTAGGCTTGCTGCCAAGAGTGTGGTGGTGAGCAGACTGCTCCTACTGGCCAGAATGGGGTTTCATTTATGGAATCCCATGACACTAGCCATGAGAATGTTGCGTATATGCTCACTTTAAGTGTCTCAGATTGTTTATATGGACAGAGTCCCCCTGCCAAAAATATATGCTCAGGGCCACAATTGCAGCTAAGGAAAGCCCAGGTGGGAGGGGAGGGGAACACTGGAATTAAAGTTAAGCCATCAAGTCAGAATAGAAAGCAGTCCAAAACAATTTTGAATAAAAAAAGAAACAACCTTACATGTATACATACCTATGTGTATATATACATGATTGCTTTTTTTGGTTTTGCTTTCTTATTTTTTTTTTTTTTTTTACCCTCACCTGAGGACATTTTTTCATTTTTTGTCCAGATAGAGTGGGAGGGAGAGAGAGGAAGAGAGAGAGAGAGAAACATCAACGTGAAAGGGACACATCGAGTGGCTGCCACCCGCACGACCAACCAGGGCCGGGGACAAACTGCAACCGAAGTACATGCCCTCAGCGGGAACCGAACCCGGGTCTCTCTGGACCGCAGGCCGATGCTCTAACCGCTGAGCCAAACCGGCCAGGGCTGGTTTTGCTTTCTTATTAAAATCTTATTTATAAGCCATAAATTTGGTTCCCAGGGTCATAATCTTTTAAATCTTCCCCTTTAAAATATTTCACCAAAACACCCTTTTCTCAGGAACAGAGTACACTGGGATAAAGGGGAGATTGTTTGAAAAACTCTGACATAAACAAACAAAGCTTTTGTTGCAGAACTCCTTGAACATACTGACATGAAGCATGAATAAAGCACAAGGGGATGCAGTCCCTCTAGCCACATAAACTAAGCCTAGAAGAGAAAATGCTGTTTTAAAAGAATAATGCAGGAACATATACACACAGAGAGAATTTCTTTCCATTTAAGTTCTTGGGACAGAAAAATAGGGAGAAATGTGTTTGGCCTTTGACAGTCCCATTTTTGTAAACACAGAACCAGAAAAGCAAGATCAGCTCTTTGGTCTTGACACTTGGGCATCTCCCTGTAAGCAGGTAAGTATATTTCCCAGAGAAGAGTCAAAGGTACATTTAATGTTTAGGGCCATTCGAGGGCTCTCAGGTTTGACAGATTTCTGTTTCCAATCCCAAGACACACTTAAGAGAGAATTATCACTGTGAATAGCCGTGGTGTATAAGACATGCAAATCTACCAGAGATGAAGAATATTTTAATCATTATATTTTGAGCTTCTAGGCAAGATTAATACAAATGCCTTTCATAAAGCATATGATAAAAATAGCAAACTGGGGACACAAACCTATCTATTAAATGTAGAATGACTCAAACATTTATGAAATATTAAATAAATTTAAATGGACCACTCTATATTATTATAATATATGTGTCTGGGAGAAAACCTTTTTAGTACATCTCAGCTTTCTAGCTTTCAATATTCTGCTTCTTGGCAGCTGGCACCTCATTTTCTCCTGAAATTTCTATTTATTTTTTAATCATTTCTCTGTGCATATCTAAAAAACATTATCATCCAGATGAGACAATCCATTCACTTCTAATATGTAACTTGACATGTAATCTGATCAACATACCTAATATAATAAGCACACATGTAGATGTCTGTAAGCCCAACAGGCCTAAACATAGAACATTTAAAGTCATATTATATTTAAATGGAGCAATTATATGCCCCGCCGGTGTGGCTCAGTGGATCGAGCATTGTCCCATGTACTGAGAGGTCCTGGTTCAATTCCCAGTCAGGGCACATGCCTGGGTTTGGGGCTTGATCCCTAGTGGGGGGCGTGCAGGAAGCAGCTGATTGATGTTTCTGTCTCTCTCCCCCTTCTTCTCTCTCTAATAAAAATCAATAAAAACATATTTAAAAAAATAAATGGAGCAATTTAAATGGTCAATCATGACATACACTTGATTCAGCTGAATATTGCCCTGGAAGAAATCTGTTAATTTGCTGTGGTACTTTGTTCATGGTCACAAATTTGTATCATGTGGAATCCTGAGGTTGTAAAACAGTGGTTCTCACGTGTGATCTCAAGACCAGCAGCAGCAGCATTACCTGGGAGCTTGTTAGAAAAGCAGATTCTTGGCCCCCGGCCCAGATCTGCTGGGTGGGATCCGAAGGGCTGAAGTAACACAAAATGGCTATATCTCTATCTACAGAAGAATGAGCAACTAAGGGAATTAAGATGCTTCATGAAAAGCAGCATCTGTAAATTTTTAAATAAAACTAGATTATATCACCAAAGAAGCTAAAAAGTAAACTGAAATATAATCCTTGCTTCCCTCCCTCCCTTAACCTCATGACATGAGACTAACAGCCACTGAGTCGATGAAAATGCTTCCATGTGATCCACCTGCTAGAGCCATGTTGCTTCTCAGAATCAGAAAAATGACAGAAACCCCTTTCTGCCTCCTCCCCATATTAAAAGAAAAACATATAAAGGAAGCTGAACACCCGAAATGTCTCTGGTAGGTAGTTCTTGTAAAATTGCTGGCAGACTGATGGGCATAACACACTGCCAGTAAGTTATAAAAGGTACCAGGAAAGAGATGCTTTCCTTCCCTTCCCAACAACTTTGTAGTCTGCTTGAAGACTAGCTACGCTGGGGCAAGCACTCCGCCAGCTAACTGTCTCACTGCAGCAGCAGCTGGAGAAGGTTCTGTTTTGAAAGGTGCTTCCTCTCCCCCAACTCTTGACTTTTCCCATCACACTCACTCAAAAATACCAGCAAAAGTTAATGCTCTTAGAAGTACTCAAAGGCCTCTTCTGGCATTTGTAATTTGAAAAACTGATTTGACTTTTTTTTTCCCCCTCACCATGAAGGACCCTTATCTATGAGACAGCCAACTGCAAATAAAAACACATTTTAAAAGAAAGAACCCTCTTGAACCCCACCTTTATTTCAGAACTAGTCCACGTGTTGTGTTTTCTCTACTTCAGTCTGTTCAACTGCTAAATGGAGATGTTCTCAGCTAAGCACACATGGTTTCTAGGTGGCCACATTCTCTATTTGTGATAGAACTGAGAGGATGTTCTTATAGGGTCCAGGTGAAAGCAACTTGAGAGTAAGAACACCATCACCCTAAAACACTAAATTGAAAAGTGATGTAGCAAAAAGGAGAACGAAGCTGAGCTGTTAGCAAATGCAAACGGCCAGCACAACTTGGAAATGAAAACTGCTCAAGTTTTGTGCCAGGCGGATGCTGGGTAAGATCATTTGGTTCAAGACAGCTATTCCTGGCAGCATCTGTGTATCCACAGGCATAATTTGTTCATGCACTGATAAACATACAATTCCCCCTCCTCAAAGGACCTGCTAAATCTTATTTAGAGCTCTAGTTAGATTACCAAATTCAGCATCTCATACAAACAATAAAAGGAAAAAAATTAGCCAGAAGCATTGTGTCTATTGAGAAATGGCCCCGAAAGAGATGACAAATTATGATTTGCCACTGCAGTGGTTCTTCATTTATTTTCTGAACCCCCTGACATAAGTACATTACTTCTATTATTATGAACAGAATGTGATTATAATTAGGATGTTGTACACAGTGTTTTTATTTATGTGTTCAGTAATTAAAGTATTGCATTCACATCTCTTGCAAAATGTAAATATTATTTCTACTCCTAAGAACACTGGGAGGAATGATATTGGCATGACTGGGGACTTTCACTCTTAAAACAGAGTTGGTTTTGATGACATTAGGAGCAGCTTTGGAAGTCAAAACCATTCTCGAGGCGATGGAATAACAAAGCCCCTTGCAGAGACAGGTCTATAGTCCCTTGAGGGTAACTGTGGGTGGAGCACCTACACCCAGGTGTCTTTGAAAGCCAGGGGAACACTGATGGTTCCATTTGCCAAATCATGTACATAAATACATTAACGCCTACTGAAGGGCAAAAGACTTAAAACTATTCACCTCTTTAATTTCATTTTCCTATTCTTTACTAGGAGTTAATATAAAAGAAGTAATAGAAGGTACAAGCACAAGTTCATTTATATTGATGTTCACCAAAGTGCTGGTGAAATCATTGAAAAATCAAAAGCAACCTGTGGTCACAATCAGGGCTTGCTACATCCGTCTAATAGAATACCCCAGCTAAACATTGTTGTTGTTGTTTTTAAAGATAATACTATGATGTGAGAAAAATGCTCAAAGAGATTAAGCAGAAAAATCAGGAGTACATCACAATACAATTTGAATATTATGGGGCAAAATCAATATGTAATTAGGAAAAAAATAAAATAAAAACTAAAAGAAAATAAACCAAAGTATATTTGTGACTAAGTCAGAGTGGTTTGATTTAAGTGATTATTAAAATTCTTCATTAGTAAAAATACTAAAATTACTTTTTAGTATTTTCCCACTCTCTACAATAAGGATGTGCTACTTAATAATAAAAAATAAAATGATTATTTTCAAATATGTACATCTCCCACTTGAAAATGCTTTAGACAAGCAAGATGGCAGAGGGCAGGACCAGAGTAAGAGTGAGTGTATGAGAGTGTGAGCGAATGTGAGAGAGAGAGTGTGAAGGGACATGAGTATGGATGAGCAACCATGCAGCAGTGCAGAAACTTAGGGCAAAGGGTTCCGGTGCTGTGGACAGGGGAGCAGCCGGCTACCACTGTGCATGGCTTGTCAGGACACTTCTTCCTGCTGGAGGCTGGAAGGCCCTGCCATTTCGGAAAATCTTCTGGGTCTTCTCTGGGAGGAGGGAGCAGGGAGTGGCTAGGGCCCAGCAACCAGAGGCCACCAGTGCTTCTTGCATAATCAGACCACTGGCCTCCACTGTTCCAACATGGACCAGCTACAGTAGTGGCACTGTGAAGGTACCTGCTCCTGGAAGGAGCAGCGGGACTCAGGAGCTGAGCAACACCCCCAGCAGCAACAAGGTGCTGGAGCTGAGTACTGCAGCAGTAGCAGTCAGCTTGGGAGCTGAGCACCATCCCCAGCAGCAGTAGCATTAGCTTGGGAGCCAAGCACCATCCCAGACAGTAGCAGTGACTGACTTGGGAATGGAGCCCCACCCCTAACAGCAGCTGAGGCTTTCTAGCTCAGACCTATACCCTGGTGGCAGTAGCAACAGCAGCACAGACCAGGAATGGTGACCTGCTACCAGGAGCATCAGCAGTGACTGATCAGGAGCTGAAACCCACCAGGCAACAGTGGTACCTGAGGACCCAAACACCCCAGCAGTGCCTACTACAACAGACCAACATAAGCCAGAGCTATCAGTTCTCCAGGACTCATAGTAGACAAGAAGCACCATGCACCAGAACAGTCTGGGAGGCACAGCAGTCTCATCTGATACACACTGACCTGCCTACACATCCCAACAGCCTCACCTGGCCTGGAACTACCAGACTGCTGAAATGGCGAGACAAAGAAACAACCTCCAAATGAAAGAAAAGGAGGAATCACCAGAAAAGATAATACGTGAAATGGAAGCAAGCAATCTGTGAGATAAAGAATTCAAAGCAATGGTTTTAAGGGTGTTCAAACAACTTAGTGAGAACTACAATCAACTTAATGAGAATTATAAAGAGCTCAGTGGGACTACACCAACATAAAAAAAGAGGTAGAAGCTAAGAATAAAAATCAAGAGGAAATAAAGAATGACATAGCCATTATGAAAAATACCTTAGAAGGATTTAATAGTAGATTAGAAGAAGCTGAAGACCAAATCAGCAAGTTAGAAGACAAGGCAGAAAAAAACACACAAATAGAGCAACAAATGGGAAAAAAAATTAAAAAGCAAGAGGAGAGTTTAAGGGAACTTTGGGACAATACAAAACGTAACAACATTAGCATCATAGGGGTACCAGAAGGAAAAGAATCAGAGAAAGGAACAGAGAACCTGTTTGAAGAAATAATGACAGAAAACTTCCCTAATTTGGTGAAGGAAAAAGTCACACAAGTCCGGGAAACACAGACAGTCCCAAGCAAGATGAACCCCATAAGACCCACAGTTAGACAAATCATAATTAAAATGGCAAACATTAAAGACAACGAAAGAATCTTAAAGGAAACAAGAGAGAGACAGAAAGTTACCTACAAGGGAGCTTCCATTATACTGTCAGCTGATTTCTCAATAGAAACACTGCAGGCCAGAAGGGAGTGGCATGAAGTATACAAAATAATGAAAGGCAAGGGTCTGAATCCAAGACTACTCTATCCAGCAAGTAACATTCAAAATTGATGGTGAAATAAAGAGCTTCACAAACCAAAAAAAGCTAAAGGAATTTACCACCACCAAACCAACACTGCAAGAAATGCTAAAGGGACTGTTGTAAGAAGAAGAAGAAGAAAGAGAGAGAGAGGGAGAGAGAGGGAGAGGGAGAGAGAGAGAGAGAGAGAGAGAGAGAGAGAGAGAGAGGAACACAGGCATAAAATAAAAATGGCAACTAATAAGTACCTATCAATAATAGCCTTAAATGTAAATGGCTTAAATGCTCCAATCAAAAGATATAGGGTAGCTGATTGGATAACCCATATATATGCTGTCTACAAGAGACCCACCTCACAACAAAAGACTCACACAGGATGAAAATGAAGGGATGGAAAGAAATTTTCCAAGAAAATGGGAAAAAAAAAAAAAAAAAGCTGGTGTAGCAATACTCATATCTGGTAAGATAGAATTCAAAACGAGGGCCATAATAAGAGACAAAGAATGTCACTACATAATATTAAAAGGATCAATCCAACAAGAGGATATAACCCTGGTAAACATATACACCAAATATAGGAGCACCAAAATATATTAAAAATCTTCTGGAGGACTTCAAGGGAGAGATCAATAACAATACAATCATAGTGGATGATTTTAACAACCCATTAACACCACAGAATAGATCTTCTAGACAAAAAATTAATAAGGACACAGAGTCCTTAAAGCATGAACTAGATCAGTTGGACTCAACTGATATTTACAGAACATTTCACCCCAAAGCTGCAGAATATACATTCTTCTCAAGTGCACACGGGACATTCTTGAAGATAGACAACATGTTAGTACACAAAGTAAGTCTCTACAAATTCAAGAAGACTGAAATCATATCAAGCATCTTCTCAGATCACAGTGGCATGAAACTAGAAATCAATTATAACAAAAACATTCAAACACATGGAGGCTAAATAGCATGTTATTAAACAATGAATGGGTTACCAAGGAGATCAAGGAAGAAATTTAAAACTTCCTGGAAACCAATGAAAATGAACACACAACACAAAATCTAGGGGACGCAGTGAAAGCAGTCCTGAGAGGGAAGTTCATAGCACTACAGGCCTACCTCAAGAAACAAGAAAAATTCCTAATTGATTTTCTAACCCTAGCACTTAAAGAACTATAAAGTAAACAAAAAGAAAAACTCAGATCAAGTAGAAGGAAAGAAATAGTAAAAGGTCAGAGCAGAAATAAACAACATAGAAACTAAAAAAACAATTCATAAGATCAATGAAACAAAGAGCTGGTTTTTTGAAAAGATAAACAAGATTGATGGACCGTTAGCCAGACTCACCAAGAAACAAAAAGAGAGGACTCAAATAAACAAAATAAAAAATGAAAGGGGAGAAGTAACAACTGACACCACAAAAATACAAAGGATCATTAAAACGTACTACAAACAATTATATGCCAACAAATTAGAAAAACTAGGCAAAATGGACAAATTTCTAGAAACACACAGTCTCCCAAAACTGAACTGGAAAGAGATAGAAAACCTGAACAGACCAATAATAACTAAAGAAATTGAAGATGTAATCAAGAAACTCCCAGCAAACAAAATCCCAGGCCCTGACAGTTTCTCGGGGGAGTTTTACTGAACATTCAAAGAAGATCTAACACCTATTCTCTTCAAACTATTCCCAAAAATCTAAGAAGACGCAAGACTTCCAAACTCATTTTATGAGGCCAGTATAATCTTAATTCCAAAACCAGATAAAGACACTACAAAGAAAGAAAACTACAGGCCAATATCCCTGATGAACATAGATGCCAAAATCCCTACAAAATATTAGCAAATCAGATCCAAAAATTATTCATCATGACCAAGTGGGATTCATCCCAGGGATGCCAGGATGGTACAATATTCACAAATCAATAAATCTGATATACCACATAAACAAAATGAAAGATAAAAACCGTATGAGCTTATCAATAGATGCTGGAAAAGCATCCGTCAAAATCCAGCACCCATTTCTGATTAAAACACTCAGCAATGTGGGAATAGAGGGATCATATCTTGACATAATAAAGGCCATATATGAAAAACCTACAGCCAACATCATAATGAACACACAGAAAGAGAAACTAAAAAAAAAAAAAAAAAATCCCATTTACCATTGCAACAACAACAAAAAAATAGGATACCTAGGAACAAACTTAACCAAAGAGATAAAAGACATGTACTCCGAAAACTATAGGACATTGAAAAAATAAAAAGAGCAAGACACAAACAAGTGGAGGCATATACTGTGATTTTGACTGGAAGAATTAACATCATTAAAATGTCCTTACGACCCAAAGCAACCTATAGATTCAATGCAATCCCCATTAAAACACCAACAACATATTTCACAGAACTAGAGCAAATACTCAAGAAGTTTATATGGAACCAAAAAAGACCCCAAATAGCCATAGCAATCTTGAAAAAGGACAAAGTAGGAGGGATCACAATATCAGATATCAGGTTATACTACAAAGCCATTGTAATCAAAACAGCCTGGTACTGGCACAAGAACAGGCATATAGATCAATGGAAAAGAACAGAGGACCCAGAAATTGACCCAAGACAATATGCTCAATTAATATATGACAAAGGTAGCAAGAGCATACAATGGAGTAAAGACAGTCTCTTTAATAAATGGTGTTGGGAAAACTGGACAGCTAAATGCAAAAAAATGAATCTAGACCACCAACTTATACCACACACAAGAATAAACTCAAAATGGATAAAATACTTAAATGTCACTTGTGAAACCATAAAAATTCTAGAAGAAAGTGTAAGCAGCAAAATCTCTGACATCACATGCAGCAGAATTTTCACTGATACATCACTTAGGGCAAGAGAAACAAAGGAAAAATTAATAAACCGGACTACATAAAACTAAAAAGTTCCTTCTGCACAGCAAAAGAAGCAAGCATCAGAATGGAAAGGGAGCCCACTATATGGAAGAACAAAATTGCCAGTGATATATCAGATAAGGGGTTAATTTCCAAAATATATAGAGTACTTACACAACTCAACAAAAGGAAGACAAAGAACCCAATTAAAAAATGGGCAGAGGACCTAAATAGATACCTCTCCAAACAGGACATACAAATGGCCAAGAGACATATGAAAAAATGCTCACTGTCAATAATCATCAGAGAGATGCAAATTAAAGCTACTATGAGGTATCACCTCACACCTGCCAGAATGGTTGCATCAACAAATCATCAAACAAGAAGTGCTGGCGAGGATGTGGACAACAGGGGACTCTAGTATACTGCTGGTGGGAATGCAGACTGGTGCAGCCACTATGGAAAACAATATGGTGTTTCCTCAAAATATTTGAAATGTAACTGTCATCTGACACAGTGATTCCACTTCTAGGAATATATCCTAAGAAGCCTGAAACACCAATCAGAAAGAATAAATGTACCCTTATGTTCATGGCAGCACTATTTACAGTAGCTAAGATCTGGAATCAGGCCAAGTGTCCATCAGTAGATGAGTGGATAAAAAACTGTGGTACATGTACACAATGGAGTACTATGCAGCTGTAAGAAGAAAGATCTCTTATCCCTTGAGATGACATGGAGGGACCTGGAGAGTATTATTCTAAGTGAAATAAGCCAGTCAGAGAAAGACAAATATCACCTGATCTCACTTATTTGTGGAATAATAATGAACAAAATAAGCTGAACAAAATAGACCCAGAGACATGGAAGCAGGGATCAGACTGACAAACTTTAGAGGAGGGAGGCAGAGTGGGAAGAGATAAACCAAAGAACTTATATGCATATATACATAACCATGGACACAGACATACTGCGAAGGGTGGGTGCAGCAGGGAGGAGGGAGTCAATGGGAGAAAAAGAAGAAACGTCTATAACAGAAATAAATAAATTAGTTAAAATTAAAAAAAGAAAAGAATGCTTCAGACATACCAAGCAAACCTGAATGGCAACTGAAATTATATTGCTGACTGTAACATCTGCCAAGTTCTTTAAAGGTGATCCTGAGGGTCCCTCCACCATGGTACTTTGTGGACATCCCACCTCTCTACTAGGCACTCACCTGGGAAGGTGTGATCACGCTGATCTCTGGAACAAAGTTGTCCTCAAAGAAACTGATGATGTTCTCCTGCTGCAGTTCCTTTGTTGGGGTGACTTTAGGCAGAGGTGGGACAGGAGGCCCTTTCCTTGTCTACGAGGCAATAAACACAAACAGTACCTAATTCAGCCAAAGATGACATGTGAGACATGCAGAAATCTCATGTGAACAGAACTGGACAGACAAAGAGATTATTAACCGAAATTCAGATCTGCACATAGAAATAAGCCTACGAGATTAAGGTCTGCTTATGTGGCTCTCTGAGCACTGACGGGCACTGGTCCAGTAAGAAAAATTCAGGCTCTGAGGCTCCATTCACCTCGACACAAGAGCTACGCACAGGACTGGAGGCCAGGTGCCTGCTCCTCTGAGGTATCTTCTCTGAAGCAAACTGAAAATGATTTCTCACTTCAGCAATATATTAAAATTTTAAAATTAAAATTGAGCAAGTTTTTCATTGGAATCAGTGAGACTACCTGCAGGCAGCAAGCATTTCATTTTCCACTCCAGTATTTTCAAAGAACATTAGAGTCTATCTGTTACATTTATCTTCCTAGGACTTTCCTTACTTAGTTTCAGCTTGAACTGAACTGGAGACTTCAAAGTTTCTTATACGAATTTCATTTTTACCCAAAGTAGGAAAGAAATGAGTGGCAATTTTTCTCTATATTTACCTTTTCCTGGCCCTTGCTGTTTCTTTCAATCATTCATTTCCTACACTTTTGTTGAGTGTCTATTCATGTACAATATACGGTGGGTGATACAAAAAGTGTGAAAATGGCATATACATGTAACAGCTTTTCTTGGCTAGACTTGCTCTGAACGTTACCTAAAGTGCTGCAGGAGGGAAGTGTCATGGAGAAGGTAGGATGAACGAAGCCTTGAAGGAAAGGAAATGAAGCAAGAGATGAGAGAAGAGGAGAGCAGAAGAGCCTGAGGAAACTGAGATAAACACCCAGGTATAGGGTGTGTGAGAAAATTAAAAATCCAAATAAGAAAAATGAGTTGATTCCTTAGTGATAATCACAATGCCTAAAGCTTCACACCTCAAAGTCTCCCCAAGTGGAAACTCCTCTCAATGCCCCAACACCACAGGACTATCCCAGATGGAGTTATCCCACCATGAGCTCTTCCAATCACCCCAATATATTGATCTCTTCCTACCTGCGAAGGTGACCGAGGCCGTACTGGTGCAGGAGACGCAGGTGCCAGTGTGTGATTGGGACTAGCTGTTGGGCTCGGGATGGGTGAAGGCTCCTCGGGTGGCGATGGTGTCTTTGCGATGCGGAGAGGACCCGAATCACTAGATGAACACATGAGATGTAAGCAAGGGGCCTTCTAAGGAGCAGTATTTATTTATCAGGGGTTCTCCCTTCCAGAGAAATCCTGAGCCCTGACAGGTATTATTTGTTATCTACTCCCCTTCCCGGTTAATTCTGGTGATTATTAACAATGATTATTAACTAGTACCATTTACTGACCACTGTGTGCCAGACCCAGTTCATGGCTTATCTCTAATCACCACAAATGTGTGCAGAGGGGATAAAAATCCCTAAAAGGCACTTGGCATTTACTGGATCTGAATTCAGGTGTTACTAATACAAACTTTGTTCTTTCCACTGTGCCAAACAGGCTTTGCAAGAATCATTCATACATAAGCTGAATTAAATGAACTAATGTCACTTTTGATTTATATAAAAACTTACCTTGAAAATGATAAATTTTATGTTAAAAGGCATCCTTAGGATAGTGTTAACTAAGATTTTGTATGAGTGCTTTCTAATAACATTTGGAAATTAATTCATTAACTGTTCTGCTTCCACACCTTACAGAACAATGACTCAACTCAGGCAGCTTGAAATGTGCAAACAAATTATGTGATGGACCAGAGTCAGAAATATTTACTGACAAACCAGCACAGCCCTGGCACCAGGCCAGGTGCTCATGAACAGCCCAAATTTAATGACTAAGAGGGCACTTGGGACACACCCTGCTCTCTAAGAATTTCAAAAGTCTATAGATTGAGGGGACAGGACCTACATCCCAAAGTAAATGAGCATGTACACAGCAGTATGGTCTGCAAGGGAATGGGTCCTATAGAGAGAACACGGACACAGCACGTGATTAGGGCTAAGTGCCAGCAATCATGGCCTCTGTTGGGAAGCATAGCCCCAATCTATGCTTAATTGAGACAGATCCTACTGAACTCACTCACCACCTTGTTCTGCAGAGGAACATTGAAAAAAAAATGAAAGAAACATTTGTTACATGGCCATGGCCCCACTCTCCTCATTTTATCTGATTTAGCAATTTTGAAATTTTCAGATGCATTTGTCCCTTTCATCTCTCATAAGGGAGCAATCCTTAGGTTTTTTTTTTTAATGTGTTTTATTTCTAAAACACCCAAATGTCATTTTGATATTACAATTCTTACTTTGTTCCTAGCTGCATTGGAAACAGTAGCTCTACCCCATCCATGTATTCTTTTAGGCAATATTCTTTCCCTTAGAAGGAGAAGATACACTTTATGCCCACTTAGTACAGCAGCCATAGCAGAGTCTATGAATACAGCTAATCCAAAGAGCAACAAATAAGAATATTAGCTACCTTCAGAGAGACCCAAACATGGACAGATGAAGATGTGGTGCATGCGCAGGAGTATGCATATTTTTATAAATGTGTGTGTATGAGTGTATACATTGGTATTAAAATTGCAAATACAGAATATATATTTTCTATATTCAATCATAACTGCCTATTACCTTAAAGCTGTTTAGTCCAATAGCATCTTTACCCCCCCTCTCCTGATTTTTTTTAAAAAAAGAGAGATCTTTAACCAGAGAGGCTCTTGGACGTAAGAAAGGCAGTGAATGTTAACTACATGTAGAGTCATAAAACTGAAAGCTGGGTCTTTGGGCTTCCAGCCCAAGGCTCACTTGCCTGCATTCCTTGAGAATATAATGCCTGAGAAGGATGGAATAATAGGGATCCTCAAATCACAGGAGAAAGTTGGAGTAAAGCCAAACAACCCTGGCAATGCAGACAATTCGCCCTTGGTGTATTTGACTGGCATATTCAAAATAACATATGCAATAAAAGCAAAACAACGCAGTTAGAAGATAAGATGATGGTAAAGTCTCATTTACTTTCTCTTTTCTTTCTCAAAATGGATTAAGTATGTCATCACCAACAATAAATATCACGGTTACCTGTTGTGAGTTTGGGGAATTCCTTTCTTGTCCTAAGAAAGTAACAAGTGCACAACTAAGAAATTATATGTTAAAAATGTATACTATTGCTCTCAGGTCCTATGGAAAGCAGAGAGGCAGATAGTCAATTCTACTGTGACAGTGAGAAAAGGCCATGGTGGGTAAATCTGAAGGCTGAAGGTAAATGTACAAAAGCATAGAACTAAGGCAGGTGTCTACCTCTACATGGAAAGGCTCCTTCATTTTAGATTTTTATAGAATGAGTAAAATACAATATGCTGATATAGACTGCAGAAATTGTAACAAGCATTGCATTAAAGGTGAATGGACATGAACTTGGCTCTGATAAACAAGGCCTACCTGGGAGCACCTTGAATGGTGAAGGCCTTGTCAGCATGCTGGTCGCCCAGTTTCGTCATCACTTCATACAGTTTGTGGCAAAGCTAAGGGGACAGAGGCCACTAGTCTATTAGCTGCAAGTTATTCTGATGCTTATTCAGGCTATTGCCCTCCAAGAGGGCTTGTTTATTGAAAAGTTAGAATTCATGTCAAAACTGAAAGGTCACAAATACAAATAAACTTTAAAAAATATAAATATATTTCTTAACCAAAATACAGAGAAGAAAACAAAAAATAATTGTTTACATTGACTCTACTAGAGATAGAGTCATACAACCACCTGCTAAACAGCAAATACCAGTAGACAGCACAGCCGCTGATTATCTGGATATCTGGAGACAAATTTTTCCTCAGCTTAAAGTATCACTTGAAACTCCAACATTAAAAACCGACTTAAAAAAAGACCCAAAACTCTGAAACTGTGACAATGAAAAAAATAATTTCAGAGGAGAAATAAAAGCAGCCAGTGATTCATGAGAACATTTTTGTATACCCACACACTAAAATCTTCGCAAGATATAAACTACGTGGTCACAAGAAAACTGTAGAAATATTACTAAGAGTAATAATACACTCTTAACAGCAACATACACGTGAGCACATTCTTTGCATAATGCTGTGCCACTTCTTTTGCTTCCAGAATAAATGTTCATTCACTTTATATTCCATAAGTAAAAATCATTACTCACCACGGCAATTTCCTTATGGAACTTGGCCTCAAGGCTAGAGACATTTTTGAAAGTATTGACATAAAATCCAACACGGCTACCATGTGGAGATACAAAAAGGAAAAAATAAAAAGGAAAGACCAGTGAGCAAAATTGTATTTTTAATAGCAACAAAATATATTAAAAACAGGTTTTATTTATACAATTTTGAATAAATTTGGTTAAATAAAATACTTAACACAAAGTATGCCCAACCTTTCCTCATCAAAAATATGAACAAAAATAATATCTCTTGGCATAGAGCACTTCTCCTAAAATGTAGTTAATATCCTAAGACAGTGGCTCTCACTCCAAATCACCTTGAGGTTTGTTTCTGATTCAGTTTCTGAGGTGGGAACTGAGAATTTGCATTTCTAACTAGCTCTAGGTGCTACTGATGGTACTGGTTCAGAGATAACAGTTTGGAATCACTGCCCTAAGAATTTATTTGCATTTCAGAGATGTATCTTATAAGGTTTTGAGATAGAGATGTTTATTTTTAATCTTTACAAAATAAATGATCTAGTTTGGGTAAATTTCAATTCTGAAATTTGTGTGACAGAAAAAAAAAAAAGGACCTACACATTAATTACAATTGTTCAGCTAAAGTAAGAGCGTGCTTTCATTGAACAAATAAAAGTACAAGCTGTCCATTCGCAAATATCTCAAATGTGTCTATGAAGCAAAGGCATGGGGGAGGGGGGTTTCTGTGACATGAGCAAAGTCCCTTCAGCTGTTTAGCTCCCTAACCATAAGTACACTAGTCAGCCCAGTGGATTCAGCCCAGTACCCCCAGTATAAGCTCCTTCTGCTCTAAATGAGGGCTCTTTGGACTCTATATTAATTCAATCCTTCTGAATTCATCTGAGTAAATTACACTTTGATTTATTCATGTTTCTGTTTCACTGACATTCCCCAAAATAAGCCCAGAATCCTAATTGGTTAATTAGATTCCATATCTCAATCAGGAGCAAATAAAGACTTAGATATAAGAAATATTAAATAGGCCTAATATATGGAATGAACACATACTCAGGACGTTTATGATAAGAATACTTACTGGGAAATAGGAATGTGCCTGTACACAGTAGGCAACCTTCTTATGTAAACAATGAGATGAAAGGATGAAGAAAGGGGGCTTCTCGTGGTTTAGCTGTACCCGGTGGTGTGTGGGATTCCAGCAAGCAGAGGTGAACCAATGTTCTGTCATCATTAAAGCTCATAGAGAAAGCAGCCATCTCAGCATTTTTACATACTCCCTCACTTAATTCTCATAACTACTTTTGAGGTAGTGGTCCCCACTTTATATGCAGGAAAACTGAGGCTCAGAGAGGTTAATTGTCCAAGGTCATGCAATTAATAAACGGAGAACCAGTATTTGGACCCAAAAGGAGGAAAATACAACAGAAAAGCATGAAATATTTGCTGAGAATTTTTGCTTAAGCATGAATATTTTTACTTCTGTGCTTTCCCATTAATTAGGTGGTTTATACTTTTAACAAAATAAAAACTAGAAGTCCAATTTAGAGATTCAGAGGTGAAAAAATAGTTGAGTGCTAAATCTATCCAACCAATAAGACTTATTTTTTTTATGATTTAACCAGTACCTTAAATTTCTACCATGTTTCACTCAATCTTCTTCTTTAAAAAAAAAAAACTTCATATAGTTTATTTGGGTTTCCGTCATTGTTTTTTTTCCGAGTTTTTTTGAGGTACAGTTGACAAAACTGTAAGATATTTAAAGTATACGTTGTAGTGAATTGATTTACATATACAGGGGTGAGCAAAAATAAGTTTACAGTTGTTCCTATGGAAAGTACAATAATGAATAATTAATAATACAAGAAAAAACTCTGTGTTATGTGTATTCACAACTGTAAACCCACTTTGCCCACTCTGTGCGTTGTGAAAGGAATCCCTCATCCAATACACATCACCTCATATATTTTTTTTTTTTTTTGCTGAGAACTTTTAAGTTCTATTCTCTTAGAAAATTTAAATTATATAACAGTGCTATCAACTATAGTCACCATGCTTGACATTAGATCCCCAGACCTTATTTATCTTAGAGCTGAAAGTCTGTACCCTTTTACCAACCTCTCCCTATGTCCTGCACCCCCCAGCCCCTGGCATCCACTTTTCTACATTGTTTCTATGACTTTGCCTTTTTTTTTTTTTTTGAGATTCCACATATGTGATAGCATGCAGTATCACCTCACACCTGTTAGAATGGCTATCGTCAAAAAGACAAGAAATAACAAGTGTTGGTGAGGATGTGGAGAAAAGGGAACCCTTGTACATTGTTAGGGGGAATGTGAATTGGTGCCGACACTGTGGAAAACAATGTGAAGGTTCCTCAAAAGATTTAAACTAGAACTACCATATGACCCCAGCAATCCAGGATCTCAAAGAGATACATGCACTTCCACGTTATTCACGACAGCCAAGACATGGACAGCACCCAAGTGTCCATCAGTGGATGAATGAATGAAGAAGATGTGAGATTATTTTATACATATACATATATATATAATTATATATATATAATAATTATTATTATTTATGCATGAGAAAAAGGAAATCCTGCCATTTGCAATAAGACAGATGGAACTTGAGGGTATTATGCTAAGTGAAATAAGCCGGACAGAGAAAGACAAATGTTTCACTGAATCTTAATGTTCTACAGTGATCATGTGTCCCTAATTTCACAATTTTTTCTTTGAATTGGAATTATATATAACCATATATATGTTTGTGTATGTGTGTGAATATAGTTATATAAATATACATAGTCATAAACATATATTAATAAAGAAAATCCTGGTACAATGTGCTTGGGAAATAGTAAGTACTAAAGAGGGTCAGACCAGAAGCCTGAGAGACAGAGCCTGGGTATAGATAGACCTGTGCTCTGAGACAGAGGACCTTCCAGAAGAAGCACAGTGTTTATTTGCAGGCAATGGTTATTTGTGGCCTCTGGCCATGTTTGAGATAAGGGAAAGGAGAAAATCTGGACCTGCCTTTGAGGGAGTAACTATGGCAACAGCTGCAAGGGAGAGGAGAAACTGCAGATGCCCTGACAACACTGTGCAGAGGGACCTGACTCATTGTACTGTTTGCAGAGAAGTCTTCCTGAGCACTCACAGCCCCTTTTCTGGGACCCCTGTCAACCAGTCACTGATTTATCATACTTTCCCTCATTCAATTACTCAACAAAGGGCTTAACCAACTCTGGGTACATGCCTAGTGGTTGGCTAAGGTGGTCCCAAGGAACTAACGATCTCGTTAGAGGAGGCTGATTAATGAACACATGCTCCAACAATACTGGTAAGGGAAAGAAGCAGATTTCAAGGCGATGTAATTGTTAAAGTTATCACAAAAGGCCATATGCAACTAAATATAAAAAATGACTAGGTAGGACAGAAACAGCTAAAGGAACTGAGAGGTGAGGGGAATAAGGAGCCCTGTGCCAGCTGTGAACATCTGTTTGAGAAGACAAATTCCGGCTGCCCTGAAGAACAGGTCAGATTTAAACAGAAGGTGGGTGCAGATTGGGGGCAGGGGGGTTGAAGTTGATTGGTGGGTACTATCATTAGTATATCACTATGATAAAATAAACCCTAATGAAGATCTATGAATTAAAACTGTGCACAGCTTTACTATTTATTTCCTTAGAATAAATTTCTTGAATGTAAATGCCCTGTGAAAGCTACACACAACAGAAGGCTTTGATGTTCAATGTCAAGTGGCTCTCTCTAGGACTGGGTCTTTATATCCCCTCAGCTTTATATATGACTGTATATAAAACCTTGAGTTAGCATGTCACCAACTTTTTAATTTATATTCCTTTAATGAAAATTAATACTTTTTGTACCTTTATTTATTGCTTATTTGTATTTTTCCTTTTGTGAGACACCTGTAATAACTTTTTTCTATTTTTTTATTTTTTAGTCCTCATCCGAGGATATTTTTCCACTTATCATTAGATAGAGTGGGAGGGAGGGAAAGAGAGAGAGACAGAGTGAAACATCGATGTAATAGAGACACACTGACTGGTTGCCTCCCGCACAACCCTACCAGGGCCAGGGACCGCAACCAAGGTACGTGCCCTTGATCAGAATCGAACCCACAACTCATTGGTCCTCAGGCTGACGCTCTAACCACTGAGCAAAACCTGCCAAGGGGACATCTGTAATAATTTTTAAAATTTACTTTTGGTGCTTGTTTCATTCTTAATGATTTATAAGGAATTTTATATTAAACATATTAAACCTTGGATACATTTATTAAAAATAAGAATTTTCATTCTTCTGTCTTTACATTTTGTCTTCTGATATACAGCATATCAACTTGTTTATATCAGTAACTGTTTAGATGAATAATTGGGGAAGTACCAGAAAGAAATACCTTATTTAGAATGACTAAACAAACATCTATAATTTTCTAATATTTTTATGGTTTCTTTTCAGAGTTCAGAAATTAAATCAACTGGGAGTATTTAATTTAGGGAAAAAAAGGAGTTCAATATTTTTGATACAACTTATTATTCAGTGGCTTTTTCCAATTTATAAAATCAGAGACTCCTTCCAAGTAGGGACTGCCTCACTATTATATGCCCAGCACCTAGTACAGCATGTGGTAAACAGCAGGCATACAGTATATATTCCATGAGTGAAGGAATGAACAAATGAACAAACAATAAACAAGTGAACATGCCAATGAATGAACAGATGTGGCACTCTGCACTGGAAGGGCATGTTCTGACTGTATCTTTAGCTTGTAAAAATTAGTGTCACTAGCAGTGAAATACTTATCCACAAAGAATGCCCAGCTCTGAATTCTGACATTATCTGCTTGGGAGGTTTTATTTCATAAGTTCTTCATAAACATGTGACTCAGAGACTTTACAATTTCCCTAAAGGACTTCTCTGAGGCATCCTCAGGCCCCTTCTGCTTGGTTGTCAAGACCAACTAAATTTCTTTATTAAGACATTTTTTGTTCTTGGAAGGATCAGCAGCCAAGCTTAATACAGCACAGCTCTCAGGCCAGGACACTCTCCCTCCGCACTGCCATACAGAAATCTGCCTCCCCATGGGGGTGCTCACTGTTTCCCCTGAGTTCCCTGCAGGGGAGGAAGCATCCTCTGCCATCTCTCACCGTGGTGGTAGAGTGGGAGAAGCAAGAGTTTTCTTCTGGCTCTCTCCTGATCCTCTGAGCTCATTTACACTGTCCTCTGAGATGTATGCCACACAATGCAACCTCTTTACAGCTCATCTGTCAGCCTCCCTGCCATGGCCCCACCCCACTCACTATCCACAATTGCATATGCCTCATGGTTTCCCTCACTCCTTCACCAAATCCTTGTACCAATACAGCAGATCTCGAAATCCATATGACTATGCAACCAAATAACAAACTCTAACTCTCTGACCTTTGTGACCCCAGTAGTCCTATTTATACACATTCTGCAGTGACTTACTGCATATCCTGGATCGTGCCATCACTCAAAATTGTGCCATCTCTGAAATGAGAAAATTCAGCAGCCTACCCACTAATCTAATTTCCTAGGTATCCAGAGCCTTCACTCATCATTTATTCACTTCCATTCCAGCTGCTGACTTTGGGCGGGGTGGGGGGGTGGGGTGGGTAGGGGAACCGTATAGTTGTGTTGGAACATGCCCAGCACTGTTTTGATGCTATTATATCAGAACCTAACACTAAGCAAGTAAACCTTCTCACCTGACTTTTTGTAATGCAGGTAGCTTGGGAATAGTTTCTTTTTCTTTTTTTTTTCTAAATAAAGAATATATTTGTGGGGAAAATGAGAAATTAATTTTGCTTAACTAATATGTCAGGAAGGACCCTGGTTTTCTGGAAAGAAGAGTGAAATTCACAACACTTGTTTGCTTCTTTTAAATTATTTTATTTTTACTTTTTCGGGGGGTTCATATCTAAACCCCTCACAATCCCTCCCCCACCCCCAGCCTCCCACTGAGTGCTTTTTCAATTGTAAAGAAGCTGACTTTTTAAAATAATCTCTCTGAGATAACTGCCCCTTAGGCTCAACATCTTCCTCTACCAAGCCCTGTGGCACAACTCTCAACATGCTCTGGCCAGCTGTCAACACCCTTTCCCCTTGTCCTCACCCCCTGCTTGCCCCACATAGATACTCAGTCCTAAATCATCCCATCTTTGCCACTGCTGTATTCTCAAAATGATAAAAGTCATTTATTTTAAAAGGATTCCTTTGTCCTGCCTTCCCTCTATATCTGTTAAGATTCCTCATGCCCATTATAGTCAAGATCCTTGAAATAACAAACAATACCCCCTGTTTCCACTTGCTCATCTCCCATCGATTCTCCAGGGTCTGAGCCCACTATTACTGAATTTCTCTGGAAGTTCACTGAAAGTAATGCATCTTTAGTCCTCACTACTTGATTTCTCTATTGCAAATGACACTCCTGGTGCTCCTTTACTGTTAAAGTTCTCTCCATTCTTGGCTTTTTGAGATACTGCTCTTCCAGGTCCCTTCCATGTCTCCTTCTACATCTCTGAATATTTCATATTCTCAGGCTTTTCCACAGACATCTCTTCTTCTGTACATTCCTTAAATATTGGTGCTTCCGAAGGTTCGGCTTTGGCCCTCACCTTGCCACCTGGTCTATCTCACTATGTACATTTCATCAGCTCTCATGACATCAACCACCTCCCATATAATAATGACTGCCAAACCTCCTTTTGAGTTCCAGACCTAGTTAGCTCAATAGATATATCCTTTTGGATTTTCCAATGATTCTTCACACTCAACATATATAAAACGGAACTCAACATCTTCCTAAACTTCCTTTTCTCATATGTTGTCTATTTCTCTGAGAGAGCCCTTCCTGAATTTCCCCATACTAGTTATTCCATCCCATGTCACTTTCTATTAAATGATCTTGTTTTATCTTCTGCCTTGAACTTTTTGTTTAATATTTTATTCTTAATTTCTTTTCTTGTTAATTGCCTTTTCCTACACTTCAATGTAAGCGCAAAAAAAACAAAACAAAACAAAACAAAACAAAAACACAAAACAAACAAACAAAACACACACACACACACACACACAAACCAAAAACCTTCAGTACAGGATCTTCAGCACCTAAAATATTGGTTGGCACGTAGTGGGTGGTCACTCAAAATCTGCTGAATGAACTACAGATGAATCTGACCACTGCCTCTCTCCTGCTTTATCACAATTCTCCTCCTGGACACTCTCACTCTGACCTCAGCTACAAAAACTAAGTACAGCTCCATGAACCCACAATGTCTGCTTCCACCTCTATGCCTTTATTCATGTTCTACTTCAGGCTAGAAAACCCTTTTCAGTACATTGTGATATTAATCATTGAAAGAGATTTAGCTCAAGCATTCTCTTTGGAGCCCTTCCTTCTTTGTGATACCTTTCTATCATCCCTTATAAATTGAACGTTTCTTTAGAACATAAAACATGCCCTAGCATTTCCTTTTAAAATTGAACCTACATCCTCCTCTAGGTAGTACTTCATTTCTCTTCTCCCTATGTATCCAAAATTTTGAAACAGGTTTCTACAAACGACAATAATGGAAGAACAGAGGAATAAAAAAGGCATAAGACATACTGAAAACAATTACAAAATGGTAGGCGTACATCCTACTTTATCAGTAATTAAATTAATGAACTAACTATGCCAATCATAAGGTAGAGGTTGGTAGAATGCATAAAACACACATGCACACATAATCCAGCTATATGCTGTTTATAAGAAACACACTTTAGATTCAAAGACATAAGTAAGTTGAAAGTAGAAGTTCACTCATGCACACAGTAACCAAAGGAGAGCTGGAGCAGACAAAATTTGTTACTAGAAACAAAGGGCAATTTATAAAAATAAAATGGTCAATCCATTAAGAAGGTACAACAATTATAAACATATATATACTTTATAACAGAGTCCCAAAATATAGGAAACAAAAGCTAACATATTTGAAGAGATACACATGATTTACCAATAACAGTAACTTCAACACTTTCAATAATGACTAGAACAACTAAGCAGAAAGTCAATAAGGAACAAGACTAGAAGATCATTATGGACCAATTGGACATAACCACATATACAGAATACATCACTCAACATTGTAAATGGCTATGAGTAACTTGATGCAGGATTTCGCATATAAATCAGTTAATAAATTATCATTACTATGTGTTCAGTAGTATTCATTTCACCATAGGAGGCACAGAAGATATAACATAGTAACTTCAGCTCTGGCTGGTTTGGCTCAGCAGTTCCAGCGTCAGCTCGTTCGATTCCAGCCAAGGGCATGTACCTTGGTTGCGGTTTGGTCCCTGTCCCTGGTCAGGGTCGTTCGGGAGGCAACCAGTCGATGTGTCTTTCTCACATCAATGTCTCTCTCCCACCACCCCTCCCATTCTATCCGAAGATAAATGGAGGAACATCTTCGGTCAGGATTATAAAAAAAACTAAAATTAAAATAAAGTAATAACTTCAATTTCAAGGTGGAGTAAGATGGCTGGGAGGAAAATACATATTTATGAAATAACTTCATGAAACAAATTTTATTTATGAAAGACTGAATGCAATCTCATTTTGGATAAAGAGGCCCTAAATACAGACAGCAAAATTTATAGGAAAAAACCACAGAAGTGTTTTTAAGTCAGTTTAGAATTTAAAAACTTCAGGCCTTATGCCAGTTTTAGGATTTATAAAATCTACCAAATTAGATAAGGTGTTTAAGCGATATAATCCTTGGCTTCCTCAACTGTAAAATGGGGATGGATATCTGTAATTGGGATGATTAGAGATTATGTATATAAAGCACACATAACGATACCTGGCAAACAGAAAGTTTTCAACAATGATCTCTCTCTCTTTCACACAAAACACACACATAATTCACATCATTATTGTGGTTTAGTATTATGGGTTCAGTCAAGGAACATACTATATAAAAAGAAAGGCCTAAACTGGATTTTGATCAAAGGGCAGAACCTGATTAACATAAAGAGAAAGAGTCTTGAGTGCCATATGAGAAGTTGGAATGGATTAAAAAGCATTGATGCATTTGTACTGTATATGACCAGAAAAAGGAAAGCTTCCTCTCCAAAAATTGTCCCTTAAATCTTTCCATTATGTTTAAGTCCCTATAAAGTCTTTCAAATTCAAGACAGTTTGACAATTACTTTATTTTGAATAACCAAATACTATTTGGGGAGGGCACATAAGCCAGAAATTTCATCAGTAAATGCTAATTTTAGATACTTATAAAGAGCACTGAAATTTTTGTTACACACCCAGTACATATTATTTGCCTTTTGGCAATTTTCCCAGGAGCATTGTCTCAAAGTGTTAAATATTTTTAAAAGACCTTTTAAAAGACCAGTTTAAAAGCTATGGAATGAGTAATTACATTTGAAATCACCAATGTTCCTTTCCAGGAGAAATAAAAACAACTGTCTTAATTGTATGCAAATGATAATATGTGTTTGCTGGAAAGATTGTTGAGGAAGATGACAAACTCCGGAGAATGATTAGCTGACTTGATGAGCATCTTTAATGAGGACAAGACCTGCATGCCAGAGATGTATATAAAGACTTCGGATACAAGTATTTCTTGGAATGTAAGAATGCAAAAAATAATATTTTTTAAAAATACTTCATATAATTTGTGATTTTAAATAGGTATAAATGACTAAATTAAAGTTATAAATTGACATTTGCCTCATCTATATCCCTAAACATTTATATATTCAGGCTGTTCAAAATCCTCATTGGGCCTGGCCGGTGTGGCTCAGTGGCTGAGCATTGATCATGTATCAAGAGGTCACCAGTTCGATTCCTGATCAGGACACATGCCTAGGTTGTGGGCCTGATCCCCAGTGGGGGACATGCAGGAGGCGGCCAATCGATGTTCTTTCTCATTTATGTTTCTCTCTCTCTTCCTCTCTCTCTCTCTAATATCAATAAAGAAAAAAAAATTTTTTTACTCCTCTCTGGGGGATATGTGAAGTCTTCCTTGGACATATACATTAAGTTTCTAAGCAAACCAGAGATGTCACAGTGGAGCTTCTGAATGAAGAGGTATATAGGATGTTCTCAAAGACAGAAATTCGAGGGCAAGACTACCATCATAATCTACAGAGGTGATGAGGGTTAGGGTGGTGGCAACAAGAATACAGAGACAGAGATAAATCCAGAAAATTACACACCAAAAGGACACATTGTTTCCTTTGATAGTTCTTTGGTCCCATAGTTAATGACTGCAAAGTTTTGAGCCTGGAAGCCCAAGAATGATGGTACCAAAAAGATATACAGATACTGAAATGAGTAAATTCATATGGGCAATTAGTTAATTTCACACTTGCCGAACTTTGGGTTATGTCTGGACATTACATTGGACATGTCCAATATAGTAAACTAGCTAACATTTCCTCTATATATGTCAGTAGTTCAAAAATAAACTCTGAGTGCCTACTGTTGACAAAAAATCAACAGCACTAGGAATGAACACAGAAATGGACAAACTCCAGTCTAGACCCTCAATATTCTTATAATTTTGAAGAACAGATAGAAGCTCTAGAATTTCAATATAGAAAGATTTTAGGGGCAACAATCTGATTCGAAGTTGGGTTAGAGGAATTGACTTAAAGCAATGTTGCATGGCAAGCACAATTCTGTTTATTCAGGGTGATAGCATGGGGTGTACTGATGGAAACTGACAGACATACAGCCCAGTTCACCCAACAACTTCTTGGTTCTACCACTGAGTAAGAAAACTGTACTTAATGCCATAAGAAATATAGAATACCTGTAAATAAGAAGCACTTAATACCAGAAGAAATGTAAAATGCACTTAAGCCTTGAGAAATTTGCTTAATGCCATGAGAAATGCAGAGTACCTGTAAATAAGAATATTTAGTGTCTAAAATAGGGAAGTTCAGGTTAATAGGTCAGGCTGAAAGTAGTGGCTTGGCATCAAAGCCAGAGATCAGATAAGCTTTTGGAATAAAGGAAGTTCTGCCAAGAACTGAAAGGGTATCCTTATAAACGTCAAGGTTAAGGGAAATTCTCCTAATGTCTCTAATTGAGATTTGATAACTATATTGAGGTCTAAAACCGAACCATCCAATATGGCTACTGCTAGCTACATGAGGTTATTTAAATCTAAATGAATCAAAACAAAATAAATTTAATTTTAAATTTAGCTATATTCCAAGTACTCAACAGCCAGTCACAAGTGGAGAGTATTTCCCATATTGGAAAGCATAGATTATAGAACATTTCCACTGAGAGTGCTGAACTATGACAGGCAACAAAGATAAGAGATATTCACTGTTCTTAAACTTCTAAAAGGGACAGGTACAACCTGAAAAATAAAAAAATTTACCTTGACCATAATGATGGTAACTCTTCTTGCAAGTCAACATTAAACTCTTCAAACACTTTCTGTGCTTTTTGAAATTCCTCTTCTGCCTGGAAATGACATATAACATGTGTTTACACTAAAAAAATCACATAAACACAAGCCATTTCTATACACACCTAAATCATTTAATATAAAATAGGAATAACTTCAGAGCATCCTGGAAACATTTGGGGTAGGAGAAAAATTAGTCTGCTTAATACCTACATGACTTTTTTCAATAAATGTGAAATATTAAGTCTTATTAGAACAGAAAAACTGAATTGATTACAATGGTTGTTCTTAGAGTCTCTGTCAGATTCATTCATTCTACAGAAATGTGTTAATGGCCTGGCTGGTGTGGCTCAGTGGTTGAGGGTTGACCTATGTACCAAGAGGTCACAGGTTCAATTCCCAGTCAGAGAGCACATGCCCGGGTTGCAGGCTGGATCCCTGGTAGGGGGTGTGCAGGAAGCAGCCTATAGATGTTTATGCTTCTTTCTCTCATCAATGTTTCTATCTCTCTCTCCCTCTCCTTTCCTCTCTTTCTAAAAAAATAAATGAAAAACATTTTTTTTTTAAAAATGTGTTCACGGCCTGTCACACATAGCTCTGATCTGGATACTGGATATGGATGCTTCCCTAAGAAATTCCCAGTCTTGTGGGAAGTCTAAATAATTACAGTGCAAGATAGGCCTTGTAAACTGTTATGAAGTATGCTGTTAGGGAAGATGGTACAGAGAACAGAAAGGTTCCTTAGAGAAGGCAATATTTTTTAACTGAATCTTGAAGAATTAGCAAATGTTTGCTAAAGAGAGGGGAGGATAAAGCACTGCAGTACATAAAGGTAGACTCCCTTGAGCTGGAATTTCAGTGTACTAACCTTGTGAACTTGTCATATTACTTTTTACCTCAGATACCTCATTCATAAAATGGAGCTAGTAATGTCCCCAACAGGTGTTGTGAGTATTAAGGAAAGGTAATGTAGAAGTGCTGAACATGTGTCTGGTATCTGTGAGGCCTCACATGAAGAACAGCTATTTTTTTTTAAACATATCTTCATTGTTAAATGTATTACAGATGTCCCTCTTTTTGTCTCCCATTGACCCCCTCCTCCCCAATCCCGCCCCCTCCTGCCTTCCCCACACTACTGTCTGTGTCCATTGGTTATGCATATATGCATAGAAGTTCTTTGGTTTATCTCTTCGTGCCCTCCCTCCCCCCTTCCCTTTGAGGTTCATCAGTCTAACAACTACTCTGTACTTCTTAATTCTTTCATCCCTTTCATCCTTCCCCCCAGCCCCCTCCCATCTGGCAAGCAACAAAAAGTTCTCTTTATCTACGAGTCTATTTCTGTTCTGCTTGCTAATTTTGTTTGTAGATTCAACTGTTGATAGATATGTATTAATTGCCATTTTATTTTCCATATTTTTGTTCTTCTCCTTCAAGAAGATCCTTCAACATTTCATATAATACTGGTTTGGTGGTGATGAACTCCTTTAGTTTTTTCTTGTTTGGGAAACTCTTTATATGGTCATCGATTCTAAATGATAGCTTTGCAGGGTACAGTGATCTTGGTTGTAGGTCATTGCTTTTCATCACTTTGAATATCTCTCACCACTCCTTTCTGGCCTGCAAAGTTCCTTTTGAGAAATTAGCTGACAGTATTATGGGAGCTCCTTTATAGGTAATGAACTGCTTTTCTCTTGCTGCTTTTAAGATTCTCTTTGTCTTTAACCTTTGGCATTTTGATGATGATGTGTCTTGGTGTGGACCTCTTTGGGTTCACCTTGTTTGAGACTCTCTGTGCTTCCTAGACTTGGATATCTGTTTCCTTCACCAGGTTAGGCAAGTTTTCTGTCATTATTTTTTCAAATAGGTTTTCAATTTCTTGCTCTCTCTTTTCTCCCTCTGGCACCCCTATGATGCGAATGTTGGCACGCTTGAAGTTGTCTCAGAGTCTCCTTACACTATCCTCATTTTTTTAGATTCTTTTTTCTTTTTGCTGTTCTGATTGGGTGTTCTTTGCTTCCTTATATTTCAAATTGATGGTTTGCTTCTTGGCTTTACCTACTCTACTATTGATTCCCTGTAAATTATTCTTTATTTCAGTTAGTACATCCTAACTGATGTACTGGTCATTTTTCATGTTGCTGATGTTCTCACTAAGTTCCTTGAGCATCCTTATAACCAGTGTATGAACTCTGTGCCTGATTGACTGCTTATCTCGATTTTGTTTAGTTTTTTTCCTGGAGTTTTGTTCTGTTCTTTCATTTGGGACATGTTCCTTTGTCTCATCATTTTGGCTGTTTCCCTGTGTTTGTTTCTATGTATTAGGTAGAGTTTCCATGTCTCCTAAGCTTCGTAGGGTGGTCTGTTGTAGGTAGATGTCCTGTAGGGTCCAGTGGCACAGCCTCCCTGATCACCCTAGCTGGGCACTTGAGGTGCACCCCTGGTGTGGACTGTACACCATTCTATTGTAACTGGGTCTTGATTGCTGTTGGCACGTCAATGGGAGGGATTTACTCAGGCTGATCAACTGCAAGGCCTGGCTGTGCCCACTGACCACCAACCTCTGACTCCCTTGGAAGATCAGCTGTGTAGAGGCCCACCACACAGAGCAAGACTTACTTCAGCAGGGCTCTGGTACCCACTGAGTCCACTCATTGAGCGTGTCACTTGTGGAGGTGGTTGGGCGGTGGTACTTCAATGAAGTCTGAAGCTGTCCACTGGGTGTGCTGGCTCTGGGGCAAGGTCAGCCACTGCCTGTGTTCTATCTGGGGCCACCCAGCATAAGCTACAAAGTGATCTTCAGATGGCTGCTTCTTGTGCTGGGCTTGGAGGTGCAGGTAAAGCCAAGTTGTGAACCAAGGCTGGTTGCTTCTAGTATCAGGCCTGGGACTACTTAACAAGAGGTATGGGGTTCGCTGAGACCAGATGCTGCTTGTTTAAGAGATTTCAGGAAAATCTGAAGCAGGATCCAAGACAGGCCAATCCTATGGTAAAGCCATTGGAAACAGCTTGGGTGGGCCCAAAAGTTGGGTGGGGCAGGGCCTCAGGGAATCACCAGGCCCGGGGCAAACAGTGTGAGCCAGATTGCTGGAGTCCCAGATATGGCAGCCATGTGCCACCCTGGGAAAGGTCTCACCAAAGGAATAATGGCCTGTGAAGATGGCAAGTCTGTCCAGGAGAAAGCTACCCCTCCAATTCTCACCCTAATGACAAACAACTCAGTTTTGCTCCGTATGTCTCTGGTGCCTTTCAAGCTGCCTCCCCAATGCTGGGGCCCAGAAGGAGCAAATCCGAGTAAGTCCATGTGTGGGCTCTTTAAGAGGAGCTGCCTGGGGCTCCAGCAGCCTCAGCCTCCCTCTGTCTCAGTTCCCACTGGTTTTTTTACAGCCAGATGTTATGAGGACTTCTCTTCCTGGCTCTAGAACCCTGAGCTGGGCACCTGGTGTGGGACGAGGACCCCTCACTCCTCAGGGAGGACCTTCACAGCTCAGGTATCCTTCTGATTCTTATACACCACACGTGGGTGTGGGGCCAGCCGTACGTGCCCCCGCCCCTCCTACCAGTCTCAACGTGGCTTCTTCTTTAATTTCGTAATTGTAGGACTTCCATTCAGCTCGATGTCAGGCAGTTCTGAATGATGGTTGTTCTGTAATTTAGTCATAATTTTGATGTGGTTGTGGGAGGAGGTGAGTACTGCCTTTACCTATGCTGCCATCTTGACTGGAAGTCAAGAACAGCTATTATTGTGGCTGCTCAGCAACTGATATGTAGGTCGTGGAGACTCTAGCTTAGGATGTATGCATGGAAGAAGGAGAAGAGAGGAAAGAAGACATGGAAATTGATAAGGATAAATGGGTGAGTCACAACCAAATAGAGTAGGTCACACATGTTGTGCTAAGCAATTTACAATTTTTCTACAGGCAATGGGAGCTATTAAAAGACTTAAGCAGTGAGAAACATATCTAAATACGTGATGTAGAAAGACCAGTAAGCCATGTGTGGGTAGATAGGAGGAAGTAAGACTGGAAGAAAAGGGAGTAGTTATCAGGTATCACCAATTAAGTGGCATCTATAAATGACTGACATACTATAAAAGTTACTGAAATGGGTTTTCTAGAAGAAAATGAATGTAATGAAAATATAGCACAAGTCTGTACTCTCAGACAATCACAAGTTATATCTGAAATTTTCAAACCTGGTTCCCTATCTGAATCTGCATTTTAGCATCAAGTATGGACCACAACCACAGAAAGAAGTACAAAAACACTTATAACTTTCTCTGATCCTACAGTATTGTTGGGGGGCAAAGTTTATTCTGATCAAAATGTATGAGTCAGTGTCACCCATGTGAACTCTACAGTACCATCAAAACCCATATCTTTAATTAAAAATTATGGAAAGCAGCCCACAAGCACCATGTTTCAGCTTAAATTCTGTCCTAATCCCAATGTCCTTTAAAAAGGGAATATTTCGTTTTTAAAAGCAAAGTTGCTATAGGTCAAAGAATATGGAGTGGTTTCAACAGCGGGATCAATCCCTACCTTAGAGATTCGACTTTCATCCTTCCTCTTGGAGCTCTGTAAAGCTTCCAGATGGTGGCGGGCACTGTCATAGTCAACCAGCTTCCTGCTGCGCTTTGCAATGCGATTCTGCCAATGGAAAATACATGTATGAAGAAAGAGACATGGTCATAGATTTTTTTTTAACTGCTAAAAATGCTTTTTTTGTCCAGAGTAGCTGAGGATCTTGATTAGAGATCAAGGGGAACTGAAATTTCAGTAGACAAGTGATCCCTGGAAATCAGGGATCACTTCAATACTTTCTATACCATTAGGTCAACATCTTCCCTTCTGATAAAAATTAGACCAATCATGAGGAGTAGAAAGTAGAATTTATAGTCAAAGACCAGAAAAATTCTAGTACTGGTTGAGGGGAGCAGGTAAACCTGTGCACTCGATTAGCCTCTATTTTAAATCTTTAAATGTCTTCTTTTCAAAATAGTGGAAGACTATATTAGGATTGACTTTATACTTTTTATTTTCTTTATTAATTTTGTTTTTAGAGAGGGAGAGAGATATAGAAACATTGATGAGAGAGAACATCAATTAGCCCCCTCCTGCATGCCCCCCACTGGGATTTGGCCCACAACCTGGGCATGTGCCCTGACTGGGAATTGACCGGCGGCCTTTTGGTGCATGGGTTGATGCTCAACCACTGAGCCACACCAGCCAGGCTGGCTTTATACTTTTAATTACACTCATGCTAACAGCAGTTCTACAAAGCAGATTTATAAAGTAGCTCTACATTTATAAAGCAATTCTATAAAACAGATTCTTAGGAATAAAAATCCTTTTTCTAGAAATGTTCCTCAATTGTTTTGTTCATTAGAATCATCTCAGGAGCTTAAAAAATATATACTGATTCCTAGAGACTTCTGCCTTCAGTTAGGATATAGAGAGCTATAAAGAAAAAATCTGGATAATCTATAAAACCATAATTTTTCTTGATTGTATCAGAGACCTGAGGTCACAAGGTAATAAAGCAATCTGAATTCTAAAGAGGGAAAGTCCCTCCAATGAGAGAAGAGACATGCAAAGCACTTCGCTTTTGGCAGGGCACAGGTAAAAGTTGTTGCCTACATGCAATTGGGAAGCTCTTTCCTTGGGCCTCCACTGGAAAGGTATCAGAAAGGTTGAGGACAAGAATCTCCACTGCAGTGCTGGGGAGAATGATAAAATGATCTATGACTGCTTGGGGGTGGGCACAAAGCCCTGACTGATTCTGTGGACCTTTTCCTCTTACAAAGCAAAAGCTTTAAGCTGCTTGAGGAGAGAGTAACATATCCTCTCGCCCACAGAGGCCAGATGAAGATCTGCTGCTTCTGAGGAGTAGAAGCAAAACCAGTCTGGCTCTGGTGAAGGGATAGGAACCCCTCAGTCCCTAGAATATATGCAGAGATAACTGCTACACTGAAGGGTAGATTGTGTCCCAGATATATGATTCCTATAACAAACAGAGATGGGTTCTCATTAGGACAGGGGCAGGAAACTCCTGCTCCAGACCAACCACAGATACTAGGTAAATTCAACCTAACACAAAGCCAGAAAACAGCCCTGCTCCCACTACAAGTCTAGTCCTGAAAAACAAGCAGTAGTTGCCAACCAATGGAGGATGGACAAGTTCATAGCGACAGATCCCTCCCTCAGGAATACAGGCATACATGGACAACTTAAATCTGACGGGGAGCAGGAACACTGAGAAAAAACTCCCTGGCATCCATGGGCCTACCCTATATGGGTCAAAAAAGAAGCAAAAACCAGACTTCAACCTAAGAGTCTCAAAACATAATAGATGTTAGAACATAAGTACAAAGCTTTATAATCCCATAGAGAATTCTGAAAGCTAGAGTGCACTGAAAGTAACAACAGTGACCAAAAAACCCAAAGCCAGCTCAAGTTACAGTTAGATTGATTTGAACTCCCAAACCAATAGTCTGGCAAAAAAGGCATGCCTGTTTTCAGGCATAAATATTACTTCATTCTTCACTTTTCTATACATGATATAAAGCATTCAATAAAAAATTATGAAATACGTCCCATAAGAAATGACTAACAACCCCTGAGAGAAGACAAAGTAATCAAGAGAACCAGACTTAGACACGACCCAGATGTTGGAAGTGTCAAAAAAAATTTTTAAATAACTATGGCTAATATGTTAAAGTAGGAGGACAAGGTAGATAATATACATAAACAGGTGGGAAATTTCAGCAAAGATATGAAAAATTTAATAGTCAAATGGAAATTCTAAAAATAAAAAAAAATACATCAGAGAGAAAAATATTTCTTTGATGGGCCAATCACTAGACTTAAAACAGATAAAGAAAGAAATAGTGCACTTGAAGTAGATCAAGATAATTATTCTCATTAAAATCCACAAGGGAAAAAAAAGTTGAAAAACAAAACAAAAAAAAATTAGGTAATATAATACCAAATGGTCTAACATAGTGTAATTGGAGTCTCAAATATAAATGAGGTGAGTTAGAAGATTTGTTTTGAAGAGATAATGACTGAGAAATTTATAAAATAATGAAGATATCAAAGTACAGATCCAAGACACTCAAAGAATTCCCAAGAAGGATAAACACCAAACAATACACATCCAGATACATTATAGCCAAACTGTTGAAACTCAAGAATAAAGAAAAACTAAAAGTGCAAGGAAGAATTACAGAAGAGTCACCTTCAAAAACTACAGGTATGTATGCAAGCCAGAATCCAATCAAGTGGCATCTTTAAAGTACTGAAAAATAAAACATAAAAACAAACCTACCAACTCAGAATTCTATTCCCAGTGAAAATACCTTCCAAAAGTACAGGTATAATAAAATTCTTTTTTTTCAGCAGTCCTTTTAACATTTCTTGCAGTGCTGGTTTGGTGCTAATGTATTCCTTTAGCCTTTTTTTTTTTTGGTCTGGAAAGCTGTTTATTTGACCTTCTATTTTGAATGATAGCCTTGCTGGATAGAGTAGTCTTGGATTCAGATCCTTGTTTTTCATGACCTTGATTACTTCATGCCATTCCCTTCTGGCCTGTAGTGTTTCTGTTGAGAAGTCAGCTGATAGCCTATTGGGGTTTCCTTTGTAGGTAACCTGTTGCTTATCTCTTGCTGCCTTTAGGATTCTCTCTTTGTCTTTATTTTTTGGCATTTTAATTTCTATGTGTCTTGGTGTGGGCCTGTTTGGGTTCTTCTTACTTGGGGCTCTCTGTGCTTCTTGAACTTGAATGCCTTCTTCCTTCACCAAGTTAGGAAAGTTTTCTGTCACTATTTCTTCAAATATATTCTCTAACCCTTGCTCATTTTCTTCTTCTTCGGGGATTGCTATGATGCGAATGTTATTACGTTTCCTGTTGTCTCACAGTTCTCTTAAGCTGTCTTCCTGTTTTTTAATTGTTTTTTCCTTTTGGTTTTCTGATTGATTTTTTCTAGCCTGTCTTCTAATTCACTGATCCGGTCCTCCGCTTCCTGTACTCTGCTGGTCAGTTCTTCCAATGTGTTCTTTATTTCTGCTATGTCATTCTTCAATTCCACTTGGTTGGTTTCAGTGTTTCTATATCTTTACTCATGGTGTTGATGTCCTTACTCATGCTGTTTAGCTTCCTCAAGATCATGGCTCTGAACTCTACCTCTGATAATTTGCTTACCTGCATTTCATTTATCTCATTTTCGGTAGAGTTCTCTTGTTCTTTCATTTGGGATTTGTTTCTTTGTTTCACCATTTATGCTATCTCAGTGGGTTTTGGAGCCTGCCAAATTTTCCCTGTGGGTGTTGGTGTTCTGGTATTTGTGGCTTTCTCTACTGAGTTTTGATGAGCACAGAGGGCCCTCCTTAAACACCACTGTCAAGTCTTACTTTCCTGGGTAGATTTGCAAGCTCAGGAAAGGTTCAGTTATCCTCTAGCTTTTTGCCTGGAGGCTATTTGCCTCAGTTACTTGAAAAGCCTTGGGTTCTCAGCTGAATGAGAAACTCCCTCAGGTGTTTAGTGTAAGAGGATTTCCTGAGGGTGGGGCTGATGCTGGTTGTTAATGAGCCTCATTTTGCATTTCTTTGCTCACCTGGGTTGGGTTAAATCTCCAAGGGAGGGGCTGCCACAGCTCTGGGAAGAAGCATGCTGGCACCCGTCCTGTGTGTCCAGGAAGGTGCAAGCTGGCCACCGTCCTTTGTGGCCGCGACTCAGCACAAACTCTGAGCGTCGTCAAAATCCTGGGTGTCCCCACAGAGCTCCAGTCCAGTCCGCCCTCCCTCTGCCAGAGCCCAAGGTGAGTGGCTGTGACTATTTTAGTGCTCTGTCCCGGCCCTCTGCGCTGTTGAGCAGCTTGGGATCTTAACCCCGAGGGTGGGCGCCGCTCACAGCTAAGGCCGCTGTTGTCCCTGGGCTCCCAGCCCACCACCCTCTCGCGCCTCCACAGATCCTACCAAGCTCATTCAGTGTCCCAGGTTGTATGGTCCTCTCCCGCTGCTTTTCTGTTGCTTTTTTTCCGACAATTTGTCTTTATTTTAGTTGTAATTCCCGTTTGGTCCTGGGAGATCATCTGTGTAGCTTCCATTCACTCCTTTGCCATTTTTCTCTCTCCGGGCACAAATTTTTAAGAAGGCTCTCATTCTCAGGGTCATGTAAGTGTAGGATCAGCAACCTAGTAATAGGTGCTTCCTAGTATATTTTGAATCCTAATGGCCTCACTTACCTCACTCAGTCCCAGACTCTGACCCTTGATTAGAACTTCTTCTACCAGCTCCTATGTTTCTCTGACAGACTGTCATTCAATTGCCATCTGTCACTCTATGATATTCCTCTACACCCCCTTCAGGCCTGGTGAGAAGTTGGCTGGGGTAGGTACACTCATTTAACTGCTTCCAATCTCTCTCATTTTACCCTCTGTACCTACCACTTCCAACCAGTGTAAAGTATGGCTGACACGCCACTTTCACTTAAAGATATGTGATGAATTAGCCTGGGCAGGGTAGAAAGACGCCATTCAATAAAGTATGGTGGATATAGTGGCCTATGGGCTGACAGAGCTAATCATTTTTAGCAAATGTCTGTTACATCCAAAGAAAAACTGTTCCTTGAAGCAGTGGAGTTGTGTAACTATAGGCAAACTTGTATAAAGCTCTGCTTTGTGGACTAGCAGAAGTGCGGGTTGGGGGTGGCTCTCCTTTAATATCTTCCAAGAAGCAAATCTTGATTCTCTGAAGATGAATTACATTTTTTAAAACAGCCAAAATTCAATTACTTCCAAGCCTGGGAATAAGATGAAATAGTGCACTGGGTCATCTTAGATTTTGTTCAAAAACAAGAAGTGAAGTAAATAATGTGACTCACTTTCTTGTGTGACAAGTCAATTACATAGTACAACTTACCATGCAGAAGTGACTATGTTGAAGGCCATTACTCATTTTTATGCAGACAATTTTGCATTGGAGAACAAATCAATCTTATTTCCTTACCTATCTGATATTTGGGAAACTTGAAAAAAGAACCAAATCTCCTAAGTAAGGGTAGAGTTAATACACTTTAGCTTTTATATAGAAAATGATACAATTCTTATTTCATCATCCAAACCAATCTAAACTTATTTAGATTTCCCACTGTGTACTGACCTTTTGCAGTAAAGAAATAATTTATTATATTTTTAAAATTTCTATCTAAACTATAGTTTACAATAACTGCTCACAGCTGTAAGCCTGCCTGTAAGGCCTGGGTTAGTGACAAGCTGGTTCTTATTACAACATTGATTTCGCATGTTAATGCTGCATAAGAACCATAAAACTGGGTGCCCTGCCAATCACGGTTGGAAAAGTCAAACATATCCCCTCATGAATGGTACTCCTTAGCCCTCACTGATGAGCTGCTGTAAATACTTGGAAATTTGCCTGAGGTTTTAATGACACATGGCCTGTTGATTTTAATGGGAGTGAAGGAAGTCAACTGTGTTCCGTGCTTTGAAAATTCTGCACTCAGTATTTTCCATCATTATCCTCCTTTCCATCAATAACCCATTCATTACAATCACTCAGCACTAACTTTTTGAAGAAATTGAGTCTATATCTACTTCTAACTTGCTTTTCACAGAAGAAAAGTCTTTCAAATATTAGAAACAGCTATCCCCTCTATTCTCCAATTCCAAATCCTTGTTTCCTTTCCAAGTTAAACATTGCTATTTCCTCAACTGTCACATGAAATGGTTTCACAATTTTCTCTCTGGGTTGAAAATCTGTGTGTATGCTATGATATTCTATATGTGACTACAGCAAAAGAGAGAGATTGTTTCAGCCTCATTCCATGATGCAGGTAAAACCATGACATATATTTCATTTATCTTCAGTGCATCAAAAGAGGTATTATTACCAAATCTCTAGTGTAAAGGTGATTCAGTAACAGTAGGATCATCTTTGTGCATAACCTCAAGAAAAGAACTGCTTAAGTAAAAGTGCTACTGAGTTCTTCATCTTTCTGACATGGAACGAACTGAAAAGACTAGCTGATAAAATCCATCGTGATTTTATTTTAATTTCTCTATATTTCAATGCAGGTACTTCTGTGTGTATTTGTCTTCTGAAATTATATGCTCCTAGAGAGTATGGCCAATTTCCAAGTAACTATTGCTGAGCAGTACCACAACAACTAAGATTCTTCATATTTTTTTTTGATGACACGAAGTTTTTTGTTCCTGAAACTCAACAATTTTTCAAATGTGTTTGTCTAGTCAATCACTACTTTCATTGGTTTAGTGAAGTCATACTATGAATGAATATATATATGAACAATTTAGACAAGTACAAGCTGATTTGAAATTTTCAAGTAGGACAAAATTTTCCTTTATTTTCTACTAATTAATTACAAAGTTATTTTTATGAAGATTAAATTTCCATGCAGTAAATGATATTCTGAAGTCTGTTAATGATTCTGAGACTATTTGCTTCACAAATGCTATAAATTCTAAGATAAAATTTGAATATTTATTAAATAATTTGAAGATAACCAAAAACATGTTTTCTGTAGGTTAGTGCATGCAGTCTTACAGAATTTTTAAAAAAATTTAATATTTTAATTTCTCAGAAAATTAAAAATACTGACATATACTTTTTAATTGGGTACATTCATGCAATAGCTCAATAAAGACTTCTGCTGTCGCCCTGGCCGGTTTGGTTCAGCAGTTAGAGCGTCGGCCTGCAGTACAGAGAGACCCGGGTTCGGTTCCTGCTAGGGGCATGTACCTCGGTTGCAGTTTGTCCCTGGCCCTGGTTGGTCGTGCGGGTGGCGGTCGCTCGGTGTGTCCCTTTCACGTCGCTGTTTCTCTCTCTCTCTCTCTCTCTCTCTCTCTCTCTCTCTCTCTCTCTCTCTCTCTCTCTCCTCTCTCTCCCTCCCACTCTGTCTGAGCAAAAAATGAAAAAATGTCCTCAGGTGAGGATTGAAAAAAAAAAAGAAGACTTCTGCTGTCTATTATGATAACTTCATTGAGAATCTATCATTTGAAATTATTCTCTGTGACATTTTCCCAACAAGGCTAATGTATCTAGTCTGATCCAGTAAGGCCCCTGGTATCTGAAAACACATTTTTGAGATGCTGGCTAACTAGTGTTAGAAATTCTGTGTTGGCCTACGGACAGTGTACATCACTGCAGATAGTTCCCTGGTGTTTAACAATGGCTACAATGAAGGCCAGGTAAGAATGGAACTTCGCATCAGAAGTCACCTAATAAGATACTGCAGATGTCCAAAGATGCTAGTTCATGACCGTCTCACCCTATAGAAAGGAAAATATGTAGCTGTCTTACCTGGTACTCTTCTTTGGTCAGGGAAAACAGTTGGGGGTAGTGAGACAGCTTATTAATGCTACCATTTGCTATATACAACCCAGATGGTTTAAAAACCATCTTTACCTCCAGAGTCAAATACAAATCTACAATATTCAAACCTTCACCTGTGTATTTCTCTTTCAATGGATCCAAGTGTCACATAAGACAAATGTTTTAGACAAGATATTTTTAGATCCAGATGCAAATGTATTTGAAATGCTTATATCTTAATACAGTTGGCCCTTCAACAACACAGATTGGAACTGCATAGGCCCACTTACATGTCGATTTTTTAAATATACAGTTGGCTATCCCTACTCTCTGGTTTCACATTTTCAGATTCAACCAAACACAGATAGAAAACAGTATTTTCAATCTGCAGTTGGGAATTCGCAGAAGTAGAGAGCTGATTGTATGCACCGCTCTATGCCATTTTATATGAAGGACTTGAGCATCCACAGATTTTGGTATCCACAGGGGTGCCTAGAATCAATCCCCCATGGATACCGAAGGACAACTATAGTTAAGTTTTTGGAACACCAAAAGTTATATGCGGATTCCACTGGGTAGGAGTCAGTACCCCTAACTCCCATGTTGTTCAAGGGTCAACTGTATGTAGTTCAATTTGAACTTGAAAATTTCAAGGAGAGAAAAAATATGCAGGTTTGCTATGAACTTATGCAAAATAGACAATACACAATGAAAGAACAGACTTTGCTCTCACATTTGCAATGAAGTTTCTCCTTTCCTTGTAACTGTTGTTTATGCTAATAGAAATTCTTATCAAATGCTATATAATAAAAAGTTTTCAAAATAAACAATAAAATTTGGGGGGAATCTCTGATTTCCGACTTGATATCTATAGGATTAAAATGACTTCTGTAGAGAAATAAAAGCTGCAGCAGTTAACAAAAGGGAAACATGATTTCTGTAAATACATTTCATTTCAAATGACAGGACAAAATAAAAATCCCATACTTAAATACATGAAAAGTTACCAACTGTCTTTGAATTTTTATTCTTCTTGCCCATGTTTCAATAAGTACATGGAACCATTCACTTCTTCCCTTTATAGACAGAGTAAAATACCTTTATGTCAGGAAATTGGCCCAGATAGGTATCCAGTGTCAGCAGGGACCCATCCACTAGTTTTTGATGGAAGTCTTCCCACAGCACATCACATTTCTGAAAGAAAAAGAGAAATAAAGAGATAACTGCTGAATTAGTTTAATTGAATACCTTTCACTCAACTTCCAAAAAATATAAAACTAAAAAATTAGTTAAGTACTACGACCCCAGATAGTAGATACTGGGAAAGATGTGGATTGTTTAATGATACAATAAAAGTTCCAGGCTGTTTGCTACCAGTTCTAAATTACAATATAGACTATTTAAAGGTTTAGCTCATTAACAAATGTATTTCTGATTCTGAATTATAAAGAATGTAGATCCCCACAGGTGACCTTTTGGGAATGTGAAGAATTCCACATGGAACGCTTCAGAAGCCTTCCAGGAAATTAGAAACCACTTCAAATGAACAGTAAACCATTGCTGAAACTTCCACAGAGAGAGCAGAAAATTTACAGTCATTACGGGAAAGGACCTTCCATTTATGGAGTATCAATTATGATAAACACACAATGAATATTAGGTATCATTATTATTATTATTACAATACTATCATTATGCTTAGGCATTGGGTTAAATCAGTGATTTTCAACCTTTTTCATCTCATGGCACTCATAAAGTAATTACTAAAATTCTGTGGCACACCAAAAAATATATTTTTTGCTAATCTGACAGAAAAAAACAACAGGTATAATTTTGATTCATTCACACCGGACAGCTATTATTGTGTTGACTGTTGTCAATTTTTTTTCATAGAAGAGAATACTGAAGCCCAGAGATGTTACATAACTTGTCCATGGTCATGCAGTTGATAAATGACAGACTCCACATTACAACCAGGTCTGTCTCCTTGAATTTGAAGCTCACGGTGGGTCTGTGATGTAGGCTGCCTCACCAGAACAGGGTTCTTAACTCACCCTGCTGTGTGACTTTGGAAAACTCAACCTCCCTGAGTTGCAATTTCTCCAATTAAGTGAGTTGACAATGTAAAATACTTCACAGACTCCCAGGCACATAGCAGATGTGCAAAAACATCATCTCTACATTTTCCCCATTACAACATTTGGGGTCATTTGACAGTCTGCTGCTTGATCCCCAGCATCTACCTTTCTTTCTTGTAATAATAGAACCTTCAGTTTTAGACAGCAGAGTGCTGCCTAGGATAGCGTATATTTCCCAGCCTCCACTGCAGCTAAGTGTTGCCATGAGGCGAAGTTATGGGCAATGGGATGTACTTTCAGAAAGTGCCCCAAAAAGGAGGCTAATCTTTCATGCATCTTGCTTCTTGCTAACTAGAATGCAGAAATGAGAGCTGACAGCCAGTGTTCAGAGAGTCATCTTGAACCTGGTCAAGGCAGCAAGAATGGCAAAGATGGGCCCCTGATGCTTATAGGTCCACCACACCGTACTGGGCTCCTCACCTCCAAAGTCCTTTATGGGAGAGAGATAAGTTTAATAGTGTTAAAACTCACTTTGGGGGGTATTTCCTTTTGTTTCTTCAAAAACAAATCCTATTTGTTACAGATCCCAAATCAAGAATTTTGTGCATATAAAAATTTTTTTAATCCTCTGTACAAAAAGGTTCCTCTTCTGAGGTGAGTGGATCCCCTGAACATGTAGTGTTCAGTTCCTTCACTATTAGAAGAACCCACATTTGGAGCTGCAACTAAAGATTCCAAAAATCCTGGCAGCCACAAGGACCAAGGTAGGATAGCAGCTGTTTCCTTAGGAATAAATGTCAACAGTGGTACCTGCCACACATACAATGTAGTAGTGTTCTGAAAAGCCAGAAATACAGGTGTCTATTATTTCCTTAAAAACTCTTCATTTCATGACAAATTTTTAATTATTCCCCATTAATCAGAAATTTACAAAATGAGTTAAGCATTTAACATGATGTTAAAACACAGTACTATTATTGAAGAAATGTGAGAAGATGCAGTTACTTAATAGTTGCATTGAAAAATGGTGTGTGGAGGCTGGTTTTGGCAAATTCATATTCTGAAAGTCATCAAAAGAGGTAACAGCCAACAAAAGCTTTCCACATAAATAAATCTCTGCTCTCCCCTTGGTCACAATGTGATTATACAGGTCAAAGTGGGAATGGCAGAATTTTCGCGGAACAGCCTGGTGCTGCACCGTTAACCCATCTTTCCACAAACTGCACAGATGGTCAGCTCATCACGTACCAGGCCCACCCTGCGCCTGGCGGCTGCATCTCCCACATCTTCTGTGCCCAGATGAACAGCAACGAGCTCCTGTGAAGTGGGAGGTGACAAAGAACTGCTCTTCGTTTTAACCTGGTAGGTGGCTTTCTAATATCAGTAATGAACACACACTGTGCATGATGGCAGTGATGTGAATACAAAAACTTCAAATGTGTTATTAGTAAGCATAATTATTATTCTTATTTGCACATGAGGAAACTAAAGCCCAACCCAAGAAGGTTAAAGAACTAATCCAACCTCAGGCATCACACAGACCTGCCCCACTATACCTTCCTCAAAAGAACGATATCTACTTGCTCCCTTCCAGCTGGCCCTCAGCTATACGTTGGATTTCAGGTGTTAATACATGTCTAGGAACAAGGCATTCCAGAAGTTAAACTCCTATTAGCAGGCCAACTGCATATGTCCACAGGCTCTGCAGACCAGTGAGCAGATTAGCTGTTAAGTGAAACAGACACTCTCCCCAGCTCCTGTCCCTGCTTTCAAGGAGGGAAGGGGAAATAACGGGTGCAGAGGTGAAGTCAGTACACAACCTCATGCCAGGAGCCCATTCTCCTGCTGATATGGACTGTTAAGACGTGTAGTATGGGGCAGATAAAGCTATTGTTATTTTGAGGAAAAATAAACTTTAACCCACAGCTTTCTACCCAAGTGGTCTTACAATCAATTCTCTAATAACTGAATTTGGGATGATGTGGGTTGCAGAATTGTATAGTGCCTTCTGGGTACATGGTGTCCCCTCATGATTAAGGCCTAGAAGTAAGAGGGAGTCAGGGAATAGACTGAGTGAGCAGAACTTGGTGGGAGCCTCACAGAAGCCCCCCGAGACCTCCTGTGTGGGGCCATCCTGACTCTTACCTCGCCAACCATCTTCACATCTTCCCGCCCATACCAGTCAGGCTCATAGACTTCATGCAGCGACTCAGTGAGCTTCATCGATGCTTCTTGCATGCCTGGCATTGGAGAAAAACAATTCCTGTTAGATAGAAATGGATGAGGAGTCTCTTCCTCTTTCCCCTACTTTTCCAAGAGAAAAATCTTCATTAATCATTTAAGCAAAAATTGTGAAGGCACAATTGCTAATTGCATCTGTAACCACATCTTTGCTTGAGGGTCTTTAAGACTTATCTGATTACAGTGTGCATTTGCTATTATTTACATGATAATGATAGTATCAGTCTTGACAAAATCAACACGGGTGTCCTATTCTGAAAGCAACTATAATGTATCCTATTATGTGTTTTGTCACTTGCTAAATGGCATGGAACCATAAATGTACAGAGCTCCTAAAATACTTGCCCATAAAACTACAGAGTTCTAAATATAAAATTAATTCCAAATGACTTTAAATAAAAAAATAAAGCATTTTTTAGAAGCAGGTAGAAGTAAAATCAACAGGTTTTTAGGACATAACAGTTGAAAGTGGTTTAAGTGGCCTAACAATTTTCAAAAGAAAAAAAGTTTTTATTTTTCCCAGTATTATTAAAATCTACATGTACAGTTTTAAATCGGAACTCTCATCTTGGAGAGCTCAATGTTCTTAAGTCTATGGGTCAGAATTTTCAGTAGAAATACATTTGGTATGCTATATAACTTGGTTATTAGTAATAGGGAAGATATAAAGTTTCTGAGTACAACATGGTGATGTAAAGCATCACCAAGTCTTTTCTACTCCTCCTTCAAAAAGTGGAGGTGAAGTGTGGATTGCCATGGAGATAGCTTAGGCTCAGAAAAAAACAAGGTGCCTTCTTTGGCTGGTAACTTAGAGAAGTGCTTCTCTAGCACCAGCCGAAAGGTGCGACCTGGCTGAGGTGGTTTATTGGCCTTTGTCATAGGGGATATGGAAAAGGTGCTGGGTAAAGGGAGAAGAGAGAACAATCGAGTGCTGTCACTGGAAACAAAAACACATCTCATAACTTAATGCCAGTGAATCAAAGAGGGAAGTTTTTGTTAAACTGAAATCTACAACAGTCTAGATTCAACCATGTGTTTATTGGGTTTAAGGGAATCCATTTGGGTTCAATTTTGAGAGAAAAACCAAAATAAAAGAAGATGTCTGAAATGACAGAAGTATATCCTTGAAGAGTATGTATAAAAGTCAACAGATAATTTGGTATTTCATAGTAGTTTTTCACTCTCTAGGCACAGAATGCCCCCCTTTCCTTCCCCTGATAAGAAGGAAATACATATTTGGTCTTTGCACATCATTGGCTGGAATGTGAGTCAGGGCCACATGATGTGTGAAAGCCTGTACACCTCTCCCCATGTAGTGCATCACAGCATGTTAAAGGAGCCCTTCACAACAGACTGAAACATCTTAACCACAACATGAAGCCCTGGCAGGCTAGGGAGGGAAAAAACAGCAATGACTCAAGTCACTGGGGACTCTGATGAAACGAGAGTCCGGTGGGTGTTCAGAAAGCCAAAAAATCATGCAAACACCTGCATCTGTCCCCTAGCACTTTGAATTCAAACAAGTGAAGACATCCTCTCTTGCATGTGTGCTCACTGTGAGGTGGCAGCAACCAGATCTCAAGCGCCACATTCACCCCTCCCTCAGTACAAGCATCTATACTGACAGTGTACCCCTGAAATTCACAGCAAAACTTAGTCACTGGATGACCCTCTTCCATATTTAGATGTCAAAAGGCTTCTGAAGTTTTTTCCTTATAAACAGCTTTTCTTAATGTTTTAACAGGAAGAAAAAGAAATAATAGTATTAAAAGGCAAATAACCTTTAAGGTGAAAATAAAACTGTGAATGTAAGCTGAAAATAAAATGACATAAGATCTTACTCATTGAGGTTAAAAGCAAAATGTTGCAGTAAAAATGTCTATTAGCAGCCAAAAATAACTACTAATTGCTGTGTGGCTAAGCAGTAATGGACAATTGGAAAGAATCCACTCTGACATAGAAATTGCTTCTAAAACACTCCATAGGAAGTGCTTGGATGGATACACAAGTGAGCAAGACACACACCTTGCTCTTAAGGAACACACAGGCTGGCAGAGAGATTCCAGGGACTCAGAATTTACTCTGCTGACAGACCATAAGAGGAAAAAAGCTAAAGCCCAAGTGTCCTTCAATGCAATTTGGCAACATTAAAGCAGAACAGATGCTAAATGGCATTTAATAGTATTGACTAGTCAACATTTTCTTAAAAGATTAGTGATTTCCATAGAAGAATTACTGTCTTGCTACTAGATAGAAATCACTTCCCTCTCTTCAAAACTTTAGACTTTCTCCAAGGCATTTATTGTAACAATCTCTATTTACATTTGCAACCAAATCTGTGAGCTTCTGTTCTCATCATCTAAGATTTGTTGCACAGATTACACTGCTACATGAGTCCTCTTTGCTTAAGCAGCCTGAGGGTATGTTTTAGTTAAAAATAACAATCAGTTAAAATGTATTATTACAATAACCAGCAGCAGCTATAAACCACCAACAGAATAAATAAAATACTGCAAGTTTTACCCATTGTTTAGAAGAGAGTTGTTTAAGAAGACAGAGGTTGCCTCAGGTGAAAGGAAGTCTTTAGTCTAGGCAGTGGTTCTCAATCTCCCTAATGCCGTGACTCTTTAATACAGTTCCTCATGTTGTGGTGACCCCCAACCATAAAATTATTTTCGTTGCTACTTCATAACTGTAATTTTGCTACTGTTATGTCTTAGGCGACCCCTGTGAAAGGGTCGTTTGACTCCCAAAGGGGTTGCGACCCACAGGTTGAGAACCACTGGTCTAGAGTGTCAAGGGGGATGATCTAGCAGGGGAAAAGTAGGCAGATTGTGAGACAGCTTAAGAACAGTCAAACCTACTGCTGGGGTCATGCTAACACATAACAAGTCACATACAATTCATTACACCATCTGGGCCATGCTATACTTGAGAAAGAGCTTGTGTGCGTCACCTCTGTGTCTGCCTCTATCCACCTGCCAGTGACTCCTCACTCCAGGTCCTGAAAGGACATTTCCACTTGGATGTCCTACCAGTACCTCTAACTTCACATATTCAAAACAAACTGAGAACGTTCCTGTCAAAACTAGCCCTTATTCCTCTTCCCAGCCCTCATGAATATCACCCAGCTGTCCCAGTTAGAAAACAAGAAGGCATCCTCTATGTACCCTCCTATAATGAATTTGTCAGCAAGACAAGCCAATTCTGCCTGAACCTCAAATGAAGTCCCGTCCTTCCAGGCCCACTGCCACAGCACTCAAAGGGCACCCATCATCTATTATTTAGATTAGATAAAATAATCCACATAAATGGTTAAGCAAGAACTTACATACAGCAAACAGTCAAATGTCAGCCTTCATAAAAACTACTTTTGGAGGCAGTATGGCATAGTAATTAAGATTATCATTAGTAATCAATTAGCCTTTGTTAAAATCATGGTTCTACTGTGTATTATCTGTGAGATCTTAGGCAAATGACCTAGCTACTCTAAATCTCATTTTTCCAAAGCATACATTACTAATAAATAATAGTACATGCCATATGTTGCAGTGAGAATCACATGAAATTAAACAGTTAAAGTTTATGTCAGTGCCTGGCACTTAAGAGCTCAATAAATGTTGGCTATTATCATTATTATTATGATAGACTTCTAAGTCTCCTTGGAATTTCATTTCCTGAATTCTACACAACCACAATAATTATTTTTCTGAAATTCTAATCTGATCATCTGACTCCTCCCCTTACCTATAATAATGTAATGCCACTCTTCCCCACTGACTGAATAAACTCCCAATACGATATAGTACATAAGCACCTCTTTGTACAAACGCTGCCTACCTTTCCACGTCTCACACAGCTCAGTTTCCTGCTTGCCCCTCACTAACCTACTTGTTCCCTAAAGAGCCCATGTTCCCTCCTATTTCATGAGCCTTTGTACATGTTGCTTCTTCCTGGAAAGTCCTTCCAACATCAACCTCTTTCTTTGGTATATCTTATAACCTGATGATCAGGTATGCTCCCTTCCTTGGTCCATTCAAGTATAAGTCCCTAGGAAAGACCATTCCTGACCTGGTATCTTGTCCCTTAGGTAGCGTAGGGGTCTGTCCTCTGTTGTGACAGCACATGTGTAGACAGCTGACTTCATCTTAAAAAACTGAGTCAGTCTTTATATATTTTGGATATTAAGGGTTTAATATCCAAAATATATAGAGTACTCATACAACTCAACAAAAGGAAGACAATCCAATTAAAAATGGGCAGAGGACCTGAACAGACATAGACACTTCTCCAAACAGGACATACAAATAACTAGGAGACATATGAAAAATGCTCAACATCTCTAATCATCAGAGAGATGCAAATTAAAATAACTATGAGATATCACCTCACACCTGCCAGAATGGCTGCCATCAACAAATCCTCAAACAACAAGTGCTGGTGCGGGTGTGCAGAAAAGATTACTCTAGTACACTGCTGGTGGGAATGCAGACTGGTGCAGCCACTATGAAAAACAATATGGTGTTTCCTCAAAAAATTAAAAATGGAACTGCCATTTGACCCAGTGATCCCACTTCTTAGAATATATCCAAAGGAGCCTGAAACACCAATCAGGAAGAATGTATGCAGCCTTATGCTCATTGCAATGATATTCATAACAGCTAAGATCTGGAAACAGCCCACGTGCCCATCAGTAGATGAGTGGATAAAAAGCTGTGGTACATATACACAATAGAATACTATGCAGCTGTAAGAAAAAGAGATCTCTTATCCTTGAGGCGACATGGAGGGACCTGGAGAGTATTATGCTAAGCAAAATAAGCCAGTCAGAGAAAAACAAGTACCACATGATCTCACTTACTTGTGGAATATAATGAACAAAATAAGCTGTCAACCAAAAGAGATCCAGAATCATGGAAGTAGGGAATAGACTGACAAACCTCAGAGGGACGGGGGGGTGGGAGGGGTGGGCAGAGATAAACCAAAGAACTTATATGCATATATGTACAACCAATGGACATGGACACTGGGCTGAGGAAGGCAGGAGGGGGGTGAGAGTGGGAAGGAGGAGGTCAATGGGGAAAAAAGGGGGACATCTGTAATACTTTCAACAATAAAAAATAAAGAAAGAAAACCTGAGTCAATCTTGAAACTAATACACCAGCTTAACTTTTGAGTGAATGAGCCCAAACTTTTGACCCCAGAGTGGACTCTGGAATGTGTACAGAGGTTTCTGGCTAGTCACAGAGTTACCACTATTCCTTTCTCCAGAGCAAGGAGCCCTAGAGGTTATCTACCTCATTAGCTCACCCTGACCCCAAGGCCTGCCAATGTCTGGTCTCCCCAGGACCACCCACACACTCCTTTCCTGGTACCCACGCCCATCTCTAAGGCAGGATAAAAGAGGGTGGTCCAGAAGGTGAAAGATGCAGAGATCAGAATGTCCCGCCACCACCCAGGTGCCATTTCCTAAGTTCCCTATTCAGCTCTCTCCTTATCTCTACTGCAAGCTCCATGACTGCAGGCACTGCGTCTTGTTCCTCATCTCCATTCCCTAGAACACTGTCAGGCCCATAAGCGAGGCTCAGTGTAATGTCTGCTGCTAAAATGAGAGCATGAGATCTACCTTACAAAGCCCAAGAATGAGCAGAACTAATAAAGACCTACAGAGGTGAATGCCACCCAGAGATTAGTGATGATAAGATGACTAGAGCTTAACCCAATTTCACGGAAGCCCAGTGAAAGAGATGTGGGGGCTTCTAAGAGCAACTGGAGCACTTTATAGATGAGGAAACCAAGGCAGCTGAGAGGCTCAGTGATTTTTCCCATGACTGTTCCTGGGAAACCCGCCACTTTCCAGGGGCAGATCTCATTCCTCTATAATCCTGCTTTGCAGTATAGTACAATTAGGTGGCTAGAGTTATTTTTGTGAAAACAGAAAAATTTCCCAAGAAAGCACTTTGAAAATGCAAATTATGATCTAGTTAACATATAACCCTCATTGTTAAGTGTGTTCCCAAAACCCAAAATGTGCTCCAAGGAACTCTAACTCTAAGACTTTGAAAAGAGAAAAGCATTCCACAGTCAAAAAATGAGAAACGCTACCTACTCCATTAGGCCTTCTAGTAATTACATTAATATATTAAGGGTTCTGATAAACTCTGTAGTAACCTGTTTAAAAATTAATTTCAACCAACCTTGGTCAAAGTAATGTAAACATGATTGGAGGGAAAACTGATGTAGGTCCTTTATCCTTTTCCTAGAGATGTGACCACTGGAAGCAGAGTGAAAGGCTGCTTTGACGACCCACCCAAAGTCTCTCTGGAGCTAACGCTTCACTCAGTGCATTCTCCTTCTAGACCACATTAAAGAAAAGAATTATGCCAGTCTTTTTAAACAGCATTCTCCATACTAAAGTGGTAAATTAGACCAAAATATATAAATTTTGGGAAGGAGATCCAATTCACTCATTCATTCAACAAATGTTTACACTTTTTAAAAAAAAATCAGCTAACATGAAAAAATTCTGTGATAGAAATAATATATGACCTCTTGTGTTCAAATCCTAAATCAATAATTAAAGAAATACCTAGAGTGCTTTCATTTTCTGACTGGAATATTATGAATAATAAATACTTAAGGTTAATGATTTTAGTGCAGTTAATCATGAACTCTATGAGTTTGTGGAAGTTAAATTCTCAGAGCCTTATTTCTTTGCAAATGTAAAATAAGGCTAATGTCAGCCCTAGCTGGGTGGCTCAGATGGTTGGAGCATCATCCATGCACCAAAAGAAGGCGGGTTTGATTCCAAGTCAGGGCACATACCTAGGTTGCTGGTTTCATCCCTGGTGGAGGTGGGTACGGGAGGCAACCAATCGAAGTTTATCTCTTACATCAATGTATCTTCCTCCCTTTCCCTCTTCCTCTCTCTAAAATCAATAATAATAATAATAATAAAAAACATATCCTCAGATGAGGATTAAAACATTAAAAAGGCGAATGTCAATGATCATATAGTTGTGTTGGGTGGTTATAAAGAGGTAATATGCCTAAAAAAACTTAGTACACAGACTAGCACACATCAAGTGCTAAACGACAAGTGCTAGTGAGGGTGTGGAGAAAAGGGGACTCTAGCACACTGCTGGTGGGAATGCAGACTGGTGCAGCTGCTGTGGAAAACAGTATGGAGTTTCCTCAGAAAATTAAAAATTGAACTGCCATTTGACCCAGTGATCCCACTTCTAGGAATATATCCTTAGAATCCTAAAACACCAACCAGAGAGAATATATGCATTCCTATGTTCATAGCAGCTCTATTTACAATAGCTAAAATCTGGAAACAGCCCAAGTGCCCATCAGTAAACGAGTGGATAAAAAAGCTGTGGTACATATACACAATGGAACACTATGCAGCTATAAGATAGATCTCTTACCCTTTGAGACAGTGTGGGGGACCTGGAGAGTATTATGCTAAGCAAATAAGCCAGTCAGAGAAAGACAAGCATCACATGATCTCACTTACATGTGGAATCTAATGAACAAAATAAGCTGACAAACAAAATAGATCCAGAGACATGGAAGCATGGAACAGACTTATAAATCTCAGAGGGAAGGGGGGTTGGAAATAGATTAACCAAAGAACTTAAACGCATACATGCATAACCCATGGACACAGACAATAGTGCAGTGAAGGCCAAGGTGGGTGGGAGTAGGGTAGAGGGGGTCAATGGGGGAAAAAGGGGGATATATCTGTAATACTTTCAACAATAAAGATAAATTTTTAAAAAACAGTAGTAACTTATCATTGTTTCATTGTATAAATTAACTCTAATTTGTGAAACCACTGCCCTACCAATGGTCATAGAGTTCAAAGGCAGTATAAGACAGTGAATAAAAGCAGGGCCTTAGGAGACACACAAATCAGAGTATATACCAAGGCCCTGTTGTTTACGAGGCCCATGACTTTGGACTAGCTATTCAATCCCTCTGAGCCTTGTTTTCTTATGCATAAAAAAAGATAATAAAGTACCTACCTTATAGAGTTGTCATGAGGATTAAAATTATATTCCTTGCATATAAAACTTAAATACATTTTAGTTTAAAAATCAATTTCAGCCTCTTACTTGGACCAACTTGCTCTGAGCTCCAGCACTGGGGCAGAAGCTCAACAGGCTCCAGGGACATACAGGTAGGAACTGAACTGTCTGGCTTCAGGGTGAGAAGTAGAGGGGCAGCTGTCTCCCAGACAGAAGTTCTGGCAGAAGCCATTGTTCCTTTGCTGAGCCCTCCCCCTGCATGTGCAGGTGGGCTTCATATCTGAGTCTCCACCAACCTAACTAGCACTGCTCACCCCACCCTGGTAATTCCCTGAGATCTCACCTCACTGAATTTGGGGGCCCACCCAAGCCCCTTCCAGTGGCTTTGCCATACAAACGGCCTGTCTCAGCTCATGATGCGGACTTTCCTAAACTATTTCAAAAGTTCACAACCCCCAAACAAGCAGCTTCTGGCCTCAGCACGTCCTGTGCTTCTTGCTAAGTGACCCCAGGCCCAGCACTAGCTACAGCTGGATTCGGTTCACAGCTTGGTCACTCCTAGGTACCTCCAAGCCCAGCACAAGTAGTAGCCATCTGCAGATCACTCTGTAGTTTTAGACAGGTGGTCCTCGGCAGGGCACAGGTGGTGGAAGACCTTGGCCTGCACCTTCCAGGAGGCCCCAGAGCCAGCACACCTGGCAGCCAGCTACAGACCATACTGGAGCACGACCCAACCTGCGCCATGAATGACACACACAAGGGGCAGACTCGGCCGGCACCAGAGATCCGCTGAAGGAACGAGTTTTGCTCTGTGGGGTGGGTCCCTGCACAGCAGGTACTCCACCTTAGTTGTAGCTGGTCCTGGTAGCCAATAGGCCAGAAGCTCAATCCCTCACACTGACGTGCCAACAGCAATCAAGGCAATATTTATACCAGATAAAACAGACTTTAAAACAGGCTATAACAAGAGACAAAGAAGGATCCAGGAATTCCACTTCTGGGTATTTGTCCGAAAAAACCCAAAACACTAAGTCGAATGGACATATACATCCATATATTTATGGCAGTATTATTTACAATAGCCAAGATATGGAAGCAACCTACGTGTCCTTCAATAGATGAATGGATAAAGAAGTGGTGCATATTTACAATGAAATATGATTCAGCCATAAAAAATAGAAAAGAAAAAAGAAATCTTGCCATCTGCAACAACATGGTTAGACCTAGAAAGTGTTATGCTAAGTGAAATAAGTCAGAGAAAGACAAATACCATATGATTTCATTTATATTTGGAATCTAAACAACAAAATGAACAAGTAGAACAAAAACAGACTCATAGATACAGAGAGCATTTTGATGGTTATCAGATAGGAGAGGGGTTGGGGGGACAGGTGAAAAGGTGAAGGGATTTAGAAGTACAAATTGGTAGTTACAGAATAGTTATGGGGATGTAAAGTACAGCATAAGCTACACAGTCAATAATATTGTAGTAACTACGTATGGTACCAGATAGGTACTAGATTTATCCGGGTGATCACTTTGTAAGTTATATAAACGTGTAATCACTGGGTTGTATACCTGAAACTAATATAATATTGTATGTCAACTGTATTAAAATAAAAAATTATTAACAAATATGCATATATGCATAACCAGTGGACACAGACAACAGTGCTGTGAAGGCAGGGGTGGGGGAGGGAGCAGGGAGGAGGATGTCAAGGAGGAAAAAAAGAGGTACACCTGGCCAGGCTAGTGTGGCTCACTAGTTGAGCGTGGACCCATGCACCAAGAGGTCACCAGTTTGATTCCTGGTCAGGGCACATGCCCAGGTTTTGGGCCCAATCCTCAGTGGGGGGCATGCAGGAGATGGCCATTTGATGTTCTCTCTCATCGATATTTCTCTCTCTCTCCCTCTCGCTTTCTCTCTATAATCAATAAAGAAAAAATACTTAAAAGAAGAAAAAGAGGGGCACCTGCAATACTTTCAACAATAAAGATAAATCTAAAAAATAATAAAAATAAAAAAATATTCAAAAATCAGCCCGGCCGGTGTGGCTCAGTGATTGAGTGTCACCCATGCACCAAGAGGTCCCCGGTTCGATTCCTGGTCAGGGCACATGCCCAGGTTGTGGGCCTGATGGGGGAAATGCAGGAGGCAGCCAATCGATGTTCTCTCTCATTGATGTTTCTATCTCTCTCTCTCCTCTCTCTCTAAAAATCAATAAAAAATATTTTTAAAAAATATTCAAAAATCAAGTTCACTAATTTTTTGTCTAATTTTTATTATGAAGATTTTCATTATTTTATTATTTATCACTCTCTCTGTAATCAGTTTCACACATCCACATTGAAAATTCTAGCATAAATTCTTAGAACTTTGTCAAAGGGCATGCCAAACAAACAACGCATTTAAAGGCTTTTGCCAAACTGCTCCCTGAAAGCTATCCTACCAGCAGTGTGTAAAAGGGATCTGCTCCGTACAGCTTTGCCAATGCTAGGTATTGTTTGTATTTTTATTTTAATGTCTTTAAACATTTGGAAGAAAACATGACATCACCTTTGTTTTGATTTTATTTACTATTCTTTGATCACTCATGAAGATAAGCAGTTTTCAAAGTTGTTACCCATCCATAGTTCTTCTTTCAAAGAGCTGATCTCCATTTAGTTTAATTACTGAACTTTTTATATTTTGATTCATTTTCATTAAGTGTGTTGTCTAAATAATTTTTGAACATACATATATCCATTTTATAAATTTATATATACATATAAGTATATATTTTATATATTTATGAGGTCAAACCTCTCATTCTTTCCCTTTATGTTTTCTGTCTTTGGGTTACCCTGGTAAAGACCTTGTCACCCAAGACTGCATTTTATTTTATTGCTCTAGTATACCTCTTTGCACATGTATTTAAATTTTTATTACATCTGGAACTGAGAAGGAGGGAGTAGATTATGAGGCTGGGAATCTCACTTTTTTCTGAGTGTTTGGCCAGTTTATCCAAGACCCCTGGTGAGACAATCCATTCTCTCCCCACTAATCTCAAAATCTGCCTTGTGACCCATCACATCCATGGGTACACTGGGATCTGACCCATGCTGGGAGCTGGATGATACACAGCAGGTAGAGACGTTCCCCTAATCCCTACTGCTCTCTCCTCCCTCCACCACTGGCCTCATTTCTTTGCCTTTTACGACTGTGGCAGAAACCAATACCAGGGCCTCTCTGTCCCCATACATTGGCAAGCTACAGGTGTGGCTGGTCTCCACAAATCACAGGCCGTCTAAGGCTGTGATTCCCCATAATTCTCCACACCAGTTTCTGCCACGATTCTTGCCCCTTCCAACTAGAAGGCTGAACTGTGCCTCTGTGAGTGTTCTCTTGGGACATGCCCTCCCTCAGGATGTAAACCAGTGGCAGCTTTTCTTAAGGTCTCAAGCTTTCTCTAACAACTTTTCCTAGATATCTCTGGCACAGGGGAGGCACTTATTCCTAGTTTCCAGCACCCGGGAAGACATATTTTTTCCTCTTATATTCTGATTATCACTTCAATGGGAATTTGGGAGTAGGTGGATTAGAACACCTGTGATCGAGTACCATCTTGCCAGAAAGCCAAATGGCTTTGTAATTAACACTCAATCCTGTCACTAATGAATTCCAAGAACAACCTGTGTTTGGTAACATTCTGTAAACAACTCATACACATTACCTTTGATAGCTGCTAAATATCCTCGGAGTTCTCGCTGAAGTCTGGTACCCTCCGCCTGGAAAACACACAAACAAAGAGATGCTGGGCACCTTGTCTATATTTTGCATGTGAACATGTATAAAGCAGTAAGTCTCGGAATTATTACTGCCAGGGGCTCATTCTTGAAAGAACATAAATATGTAGACACAGACTAAACAAGGTGCCCATAAGTCTAGATATTTACAGAGATTTTAAAAGAAAAGGACAAGAGCCAGGCTGGTGTGGCCCAGTGGTTGAGCACTGACCTGTGCACCAAGAGGTCACTAGTTCGATTGCCGGTCAGGGCACATACCCAGGTTGTGGGCCCGATCCCCAATGGGGAGCATGCAGGAGGTGGCCAATGGATGTTCTCTCTCATCGATGTTTCTATCTCTCTCTCCCTCTCCCTTCCTCTGTCTCTCAAAATCAATAAAGAAAAAAAATTTTTTAAAAAGAAAAGGACAAGGAAAGCACAATTTTGCTAAGAATGGAAACTGTAGCCCATCATACAGGCTCCTACATATTCAAAGGCTAGCAAGTCTCTAAATTTTGACACAAGGGTTATAATGGTAGGAAATTGATCACCACTGTCCAATATGGTAGCCATTAGCCACATGCAGCTGTTCAGTGCTTGCAACATGTCCAGTCTGAATGGAGATGTATTATAAGTGTGAAATATACACCTGATTTCAGGGACTTCATACAAAAAAATTTCATTACTATATTTTATATCAATTGTATGTTAAACTAATATTTTGGATACATTGAGTTAACCAATTGTGTTATTAAAATAAATTTCACCTTTTTCTTTTCACTTTTTTTTAATGTGGACACTAGAAAATTTAAATTACATATGTGGTTTGCATTATATTTCTTTTGGACATTATCAGAATAGAGAAATTGTTAAAATGTAAATTTGCTCATATGAGTATTAGTTTTGGTTTGGATTACCCTTAGAAGCTCTGAGACTCTGAGATTAGGATTAGATTGCAAGTAGTTTAATCTGGAGTTAACCCAGGAAATGTGAATAGAGGCATGGAGAAGGGAGGCTGGGAAGGGAAGTCAGCCATCACTGGGTGCATTATCAAGCAAGGTACCATGGTGGCAACCAGCCTTCGTTCCACTGGAGAACTTGGGGAGATAGTGTCAAATCCTATAGATATCCTAACTGAGAGGCAAGGAAGCTGGGGCATTTATCCATCAATCCTGACAGTCGTTGGTTGAGAACTGCTCCTGGGAGGCACTAATTCTCCCAGTATGTCCACACAGGGGTAGAGAGGTCACCAATCACCAGAAATAATCCTCAAGCAAAGAGTTGCCCATGCTGGTAGTTGCAACTAAATCTAGTAGGCTCAGAAAAGGCAGGTGCTAGGGACATATGGCTGGGCATCCATGGTGTGTGCTCTGACACTACACCTGAAAATATAAAAATATATGTACTTTATTTTTTTTATCCTCACCCGAGGACATTTTTTTTTTTTTCATTTATCTTCGGACAGAGCGGGAGGGAGAGGAGGGGAAGAGAGAGAGAGAAACATTGATGTGAGAGAGACACATCAACTGGTTGCCACCCACACGACCCCAACCAGGGCCGGGGACAAACCACAACCAAGGTACGTGCCCTTAGTGGGAACAAACCCAGGACTCTCTGGTCCATGTGCCAACGCTCTAACTGCTGAGCCAAGCTGGCCAGGGCAAAATATATGTACTTTAATTGCATAATTATTTAACAATATTGCAGAGAGCTAGTATACTGAATGACTCCACTTTGATAATAATATAACATTCAATATTATAACTCTAACTTGATAGTTAATAATATAGCAACTATAATAATCATAAATAAGTGAACAACTATTTGTTAGCATTTACCCAAAAAAATGGGAGGAGGGGTGAAGGAAAAAATATCTACTTCCTTCGAGTGAATTACAGTCAATAGGGAAACTAAAATATCTACACAGAAAATTGCAAAGTAGGTTACATTTAGCTCTGCAACAGCCATGCAAAGTGTTTAGAGTACAAAGCAAAGACAAATACTCATCACATTTAAAGATAGATAGTGATTAATACAAACAAACTCTGAAAAGAAGTGTTTAAGACTATGCTGAACCCCCACAGGGATTCTGTATGAGTATATTTTCCTAGTACAGTACAGGTATAGTGACAGTATTTTTATGAAATATATGTAAAGCTCAGGTGAGATTTTCTTTATCTGCACTAAGTTCAAGCTGTTTTTTGTTTTGTTTTGTTTTCAGTTCTGTAAATTCAGGTGCTACCAGATAAAAGCTTAGGGTTAATTCATTTGCTGCTACATAATGAACTTCAACCAGAATGGTTCTATTCAGAACGCCAAAATGGTAATCATTAAAGTTCTCAACAACTGACTCCCTTTCTCATGTCTCAACATGGTTTAAAATCAAAACTCTAGATTTCCCTTGTCTTGTTAAGCCATTCAGAAATGTAGTGTGAAGACAAACTGCCATGAGCTAGACAAAAATAACAACAAAAACCCGTGTTGGATTTCCAAAACATCAAAGTGTAGTGGAAACTGTCTGCAGGGAAAGGATGAGGAGAATGAAGAGAAAATGCTGATGATAAACACTTAGGTAAAGATAGAGAATAAAGAGGACCCAGAAAAGGGTGAGGCCAAGGTCCTTAACAACACTATGAGAATTAAAAATTCAGGAAGAAAGAAGTAGATCTTTCTTCTACTAAATATCTATTTTGTGACAGGCACTGTGCTAGATTCTGAGTACATAAAAATTTGAAAAGCTATGGCTCTGGGATATTTTATTCTTGTCACATCTATGCCACATCCTTCTACCAGATCTATTTTGAGGAAGGATGATACTTTCTGCCCCATTAACATCAAGCTTGGCCGTGGGACTTGAAATGTGAGTGGAAGTGACATGCCGATTCTCAGAAGATATAAGAGCCATCACATAGTTTTACCAGCTCTTTTCCCTCACTGTGCGTCCTGTAATATTCCAGATAGGGGTTGCTTCTCCATCATGGGTCACAGAGCAAAGGGAACATGAAGTGCGTCTACTGTTCACATTTTCATATGTGAGAAATAAACATCTGCTGTTGAAAACCACGGAGGTATTGCTACTACAGCGCCACCTACCCAAACGGCCTCATACAATGGTTTACCTTCAACAGTGGAAACACAAAGACAGAGAAGACTGAAATCTAACAGAAAAAAAGCCGATGGAATTAGTGAGCAGAAAAGCACTAAAGGCATTTACAAAAACATTTCAGAAAGGAAGTAAAATTGGAAAGATCAAAGACAGATTGGGCAGTTTAGCAAACTGAAGCCCAAGTGCTAGAAAGAGGTAGAATGGTTCTGAGAGAGCAGCAAGACCCAGAATCATTTATTATAACAGATGGCAAATACTTTAGAGAGATTAATATCTATAATTAGATATGTGATTTACCTGGGCAGATCTAGACCCAGACCAATTGGAAGCCTAAAACCGTAAAAGGTACAATTGGGATTTAAATAGGGTTGGAATCCCCTAAGCCCACATTTCTCAAAGTAGTTAAGGGTTTGTCTAGGGCACCTACAGTCACAAAATAAACCTAAAGCATCTCTCTCTAGAACAACAATTTATTGAGGCTGGAGGGGAGCAAACGGGGGAGAAACCATTATTTTATAACCACTATGCCACCTGTTATGATGTAGAAAGAAAAACTGCATAGAGATGAAAAACAGAACTTCACAGATGTCTCCTGCTGTCAGCTGTCTGCTGTAGGGGCTCTGCTCTACCACTGCCCATGGGCCTTCCCTGAAGGAGTGTGAGAGGCACTGAGCTAAGACAGGGCTCACTTCTCACCCAAAATGATGTTTTTTTTTCCCTCAGAAAGTAATACAAAGTCAACCATGGTATGGTTATGAGTCACAACAACTGTCCAGAGTCTGGAAATAGCAAAGAAGTAGTGGAGAAGGGTTTTCTTTGCCTAAATATTTAAGGAATAAAGCATGTCAAACTATGCCCACAATTAAGTCATTGTTTTTCTATCAGAACAAGAAAGAGAATGATTCATCTAGCCCAAGTGAAATAATAAACATTTTTTATATGAAATAAGAATCCCAAGAAGAGACTTTTAATGTACAAGACTGGAAGAAAGTTAAAATTATACAATAATGGCTAAATACATAATTGCAATTTAAGTAGATAAACAGAGTCAATTTAAATAACTTTCTTCTTGCCCTGGCTAGGTGGCTCTGTTGGCTGGAGCATCATCCCATACAGCAAAAAAGGTTGCAGGTTTGATTCCCAGACAGGGAACATGCCCAGGCTGCAGATTTGATAACCCGAGCATGTATGGGAGGCAATCAATTGATTTATCTTTCACATCGATGTCTCTCCCTCTCTCTCTCTCTCTCTCTCTCTCTCTCTCTCTCTGTCTGTCTCTCTTCCTCTCTTCCTCTCTACAATCAATAAAAACATATCCTCAGGTGAGGAGTGAAAAGGATGTTTAAATAAGTTTCTTCTTTTCTAATTATTAAAACTCTTAATTTCCCCCTAAGTACTAAGATTCATGATCATTTGGTAATAACCATGTTAAATTTCACCAAAATTCTGCCTGAATCAAAAAGGTAAAATACTCTTGAAAAAAAAATCTCACCTAGAATATGCCACAGATAGTTCTGCACAAAACCTACTGCACAATAAAGTTTTCTTAACATCATTATTCTACGTGAAACACATGTGTTTTAAGTTTGAAATAAATTCTTATAACACTGCTCTAATTACACTGAAGTTTGTTACAAATTCCTCTGAACATTACCACTTCAGTAATGCAGCCTTGAAGACTGCGCATGTGTTTGTGTGCAGAAAGAGACTCAAAAGTTCACATCATTGAGACTACATGCATGTATATTCTCTTCTTACCTCTACAAGGTAAGATAAAATTTAGTGTTATTATTTTGTTATTCCTCACCCAAGGATATTTTTTCCATTGAATTTTAGAGAGGGTGGAAGAGATGGAGGGGGAGAGAGAGACAGAGAGAAACACCAGTGTAAAAGAGACACACAGATTGGTTGCCTCCTGCAAGACCTCTACTGGGGCCAGGGATCGAACCTGCAACCCAGGTACGTGCCATTGACCAGAATCAAACCCACGACCCTTCGGTCAGTGTTCCAAGCCGATGCTCTAACTGCTGAGCCAAACTGGCCAGGGCTATGATAAAATTATTACTCTGACTCCTGGTCACACTCTTCTCCGGGCTTTAGAGCAACCCAGGGCCAATGAGTTTATTCTAATTAAGTTGTTTGATTCCCAACTCATACTCCTCCTTGGACAAGATCAAAGAAGGATTTGCCACCTACTGAATTCCTTGCCCTGGCATATAGTATCATAACATTACTCTGGTGTTAGAGGTTATCCTTTATTTTTTTCAATTGAATCATTTATTAATGTCAGGAGCTGATGCTTCTCCTGCCCAGACAGTCCCCCAGGCCCCACTTTCTTCCCACACAGGCGGAGGGAGTAGGCCTGCTTTTCCTTCCTCATGAACACTACTCCCACTCATTCCTTCCCTTGGGTGTCACATTCTTGCAGAGCTATGGAGAAAGAAGCAGCCTCCCTAGTTCCCTGCTTCCCACCTATCATGGAAAACAAGCCAGAGTCATTTTGGATTTCATCATGGAGATATTGAAAATTAACAGGCATGTAAAAAAGTATACATGGTTTTAAACCTTATGAAGGTCTGAGAATCACTGCTTCTAGTAAAAAAATCCCTTTATTCCCTTGCTGAGTGGGCATCTTCTCTTACCCCTGAGGACTGCTCATGATATCCCCACCAAGGATTAAAGTTTAAACTCTAACTAAATAGAAAAAGAATGCAAAAGGCATCATTATAGAAGGTTTCAGATATCTTTGTTACTGAATACAAACAAATCACATTACATATGTAATTAAATATGTTTCCAAATTCTTTTATACCAGATTGGTCGTCAGTAGCACCAATTCCTTAATTATTTATTATTATTATTATTATTATTATTATTATTATTATTATTATTATTTGTGTGTGTGCATGTATCTTGGGGCAGTGGGAGTGGGGTGGGGAAAAGGGGGTTGGTTCCCCAGACTTGCTGGGCTCAAGAGAACTATCTTGAGAACCTTGGACAGTGCCCAGGCTCAACCTTTAAAGAATTAATCTATGTAGTGTCAAAGGACCAACTATAAATGCGACCTCATCAAAGTTTCCTATTGCATTCTGGTAAGAGCACAGAAGAGTAGAAGAGTTACAGACAGATGTTCTTCAAGGTGAGTCAGTTCCCTGGTAGGAAGAGCTACCATAGATTCTGACACCCAGAAGAGCTATGACAAACTTTCTCTAGCATTGGGCATAAACACAGGGCTGCATTAACCTGTAATAAACAATGTATGAAAATTAATGAACCAAGTTGTTTATTATTTAGGTACACTAAATTCTGAAGCATTAAAAATATACCATTGTTAATAAATACTTTATGCCTAGGACTTTAGGGGCCAATAAAGAAGGCATATTCTTGTTAGATCAGTTACTTCTGCCCAGAACAAAGAAGCCATAGTTGAGGCATTAATTTGACTGAACTGCAGACACAATGCATAAAATGAATTAATAATTTCTAAAAAACTACACTCAGGGCAACAAACACTACAAATTCAGAGGCACCATGCTCACATACTACCATATACATGACACTCCTGGGCAAACTTGCCTTGCAAAATCAAATCCAGTGGATTTTATTTATAAGGTTATGCAGGTCTAGTAAATCACTTTAAGGCATTAAGTATTTAATAGTCATTAAACAAGCAATAGGTTGTTGAATTGACATGTTCAAATATGGTAAATGTAGTAATGATGTATATTTATAGCTAATTTTTGTTATAAAAAGAAAATTATAGACAGGAGATAAAAAAAAAACCAAATACATAATACAGACAATTTTTTCACTGACTTGCCTCTGTAACTCAGAAACTGTGACCTGACATTTGGTAAGGGGCTCAAATAGAAAGCCAATAATACTAACTGATATATGAGACTGAATCTGAGGAGCTACAACTTCACAAATTTCTGATTTCACAAAGATAAATCTAGTCATCTCATCTGTGATCATGAGCCTACAGAAGTTCCCATAGTTACATTATTAGTTTTGCCCTATACTGACATTTCTCTCTTGAAAAGGCTAAGTATCATATTAAATTAAAATTAGCTCAATTTCTCAGAGTTCAGATAGGTCAACTCAATCTTAAAAGCCATGGTACTCTTTTTTTTTTTTTTTTTTGAAGCTTAGAAGAAAATTAAATTATCAAAGAGATGAGATTTAATGAAGCAATAATCAGCACCTTGATTAGCAGATGACTAATAAGGCATAATATCAGAATCCACTTGTGATCAAAGACAGTGTCAGGCTGCTGAACACTACAGGCATTCTTGGTTTACAAGAAGTAGAACTCTCCCTGTAACAAGTTCAGGTGCTTTTAAATGGGAGAACAAGAGTTTTTCAAAGGTAAAAGCTGTAGGGTCTCTAAAATTTCTGTTTTTGTTTTCTTGCTTTGAGTTCTTTGTAGGAACAGGAGCTGTCCTTAAGAACCCAGCACTGATTTCACAGAACAATTTATCCATTTTAAAAATTTCTTTTGGCAGATATTAAGGCAAAATATATAAGACAGGAAATCAGACTGGATTTTGAAATCTTATTCCTGGACTGATGGCAGCAGGGGCTGGTGCATGGAAGGGAACTGGATATCAAAGAGAACATCTCAGTTTCTACAATTTTACCCAAGATTCAAAAACCAATTTCCAATTATCCCTGTGTCATCAACTCCAAGAATACCTATGATATAAAAACCAAATCAAATAAACTTTTTACCTTTCCCCAAAACAAAATTAGAAAGCTACTTAGTAATTATATGTACAATTTTTCCATATATTTCCCTTAAGCCCTGAGTTTATACAGATCTCTATTCTTGTCTTTTGGAAAAGCTAGCCCATTGTGAGTGCATGGGGATGGCCTTGCCTAGTTAGAACCGTTAAATCCACCACATCACGCAGGCTGCATACAACTTGAAGATACACTTCACTGCCTTCAGGCAACTGAGTCTGTGACCCTTGAAGAGCCATTCTAATTTTTTTCCTTTCGTATGTGTATGAAGAGACTTCACTTATAAGATACAAAATCTTTTCAACTTTTCCCTTAATAACTAGAGTACAGAATTGAATATAGTGGGGGATGGACTGACCTAGAAATTAAGGGAAACTGCACAGGTGTCCCACCCCAACAATAACTCTTCCGGAGGCTTACTGTTCAGTGTCCCTTTCTGTGGGTATGGATGCCAGCTCACTATCGACAATGTTCTATCATGTCAAAATGGGACAGGATGTGGAAGTATTAGAAAAACAACAGCTACATCAAGCTATAGAGATGCATTACTGAGAGGGAAGAAGTGCCTTGCCTCTCATACTCCAATCATAATATAACATCCAGAATGTTTCTGAAACTGCCATTTATGATGTCTATATTAGTTTGCAAGGGCTTCTGTAACAAAATACCAGAGACATGGTGGCTGAAAAAAACAGAAATGTATTTCCTCATAGTTCTGGAGGCTAACAGTCCAAGACCAAAGTATTGGTAGGTGTGGTTTCTCCTGAGGCCTCTCTCCGTGCTTTCAGACAGCCTCCTTCTCACTGTGTCCTCACATGGTCTTTCTTCTGCATGTGTTCATCCTCTATGTCTCCTCTTTACTGGACCTATTTCCAAAGGCAGTCACATTCGGAGGTGTAGGTGCACTGGAGGTTAGTTAGAACTTCAACATATAAATTTAGGAGGGACACAATTCAGTCACAACACAGTCCTCAAAGTGAGTCTTTAATATAGCAATATAACAACAAAGTCTAACATTAAGTGGTCCCTTTGTTCCAGATATTGTCCTAAGTCTCTCAAGTCTATCAACCAGTAATTCTCACAATAACCCTATGATGCTGACACATTCTTACAAATGAGAAAACTGGGGCACCGAGACTAAGAAACATGCCCAAATGTCACACAGCAAGCCGGCACTGGAGCCTGGGTGGTCTGGGTTATTTAAACCCCATAATCTGCCTCAAGAGCCCACATGCTTGACCATTGTCCTCTACAGCCCCAGGCTTTAAAGGCACGGCAGCCAGCTGATGATGCATGAGACTGTCCAAGTACAACCAACTGCTAATCAATGAGAAAAATTTTAACTAAAGGCATTATCTGTGCTCTCATGATGCAGTTCTCATCTATAAACAAAAACACCCATTTTTCACTTGTTTTACTGAAAGCTCATGAATCCAGAGTATATTACATGTGATTCATATAGCATAGTGGTGAAGTTGGTAGGTTCTGGGACTGCACTGCCTGGCTTTAAAACCTGAGCTCTGCTACCTGTAACTGTGCAACTTTGGGCAACACTTAAGTGCTCTAGGCCTCTGGTTCCTCATCTGTAAAATGAAGATGATAACAGCACTCACTTCCTGGGGCCCTTATAAAGGTCAGAAGACAGAGTCCATGTTAAGTATCAGCAGAGTATCAAACACACAGTACGCATTCAATAAGTGTTGGACAACTCTATTATTACTCTAATTGATACCTTTTAAATGATAAACTGAGTAAAGAGTGTGTGTTTCATAAAAGCTTGAATGAACTAAGTTTTGCTACATGTCATATTACAAAGGAATATTTTCATGAGAAATATACAAAACCTCCCCCAAACAAGCTAGTTGGAATATTAGAATGTTTCTTTGTGTTTTATTTATACTCCTAAGTCTCAAATATACAGTTATATTTTCAGAAAGTTTGTTTTTACATCTTTAAATGTTGCAGTTATAGAAGATCCTAGAGTACAAAGGAATAATATATGCAGATATATAAGAACGACTTAACAATAGATATGAGAAAAATCAACCCAACATTATAAATTACTGTGAGGAAATAAGAAAGCAATAAATTCCAGTGGCCAAAAAAATAATCAAGATCATTCTCAAAATGAAAGCTTTTGTGCCCTGGCTGGTGTTGCTCCACGGTTAGAGTGTCGGCCCAAGCACTGAAGGGTCTTGGGTTTGATTCCCAGTCAAGGGCATGTACCTAGGTTGCAGGTTCAATCCCTGGCCCAGGTCGGGGCACAGGCAGGAGGCAATGTATCTCTCCCACATCCATGTTTCTCTCTCTCTCCCCCTCTCCCCCTCCCTCCCTCCCTTCCACTCTCTCTAAAAAATCAATGAAAAAAATTTCCTTGGGAGAGTATTAACAATAACAACAACAAAAATGAAAGCTTTTGTGACATATACTTGGTTTTCTCATACATAAAGCAGAATTAGAGTTATGGATTGCTAGGAGAATCAAGTAGAACAGTGTACAAAACACATTATAAATATCAAAGCCTACTTGTGGAAAGTCTTATATAATAATACTTCACTGCTACTTTTACATAATCCATTCAGTTGTGGCTTTGAAATTTGTAAATTTTTAAAGCTCCTTAGAAGATTCTAATAATTATCAAGGTTTAGGAACATATTAGATGTGCAAATAAAGAAACCATTATCTTGCCCAGCTGCTGTGGCTCAGTGGATTGAGCTTTGTTCCATGGACTGAGAGGTCCCAATTCCATTCCTGGTCAGGGCACATGCCCACAATCTCCAGTAGGGGGTGTGCAGAAGGCAGCCAATTGATGTTTCTCTCTCACATGGATGTTTCCACCTCTCTCTCCCTTCCTCTCTGTCTTAAAAAAAAAAAAATCAATGAAAACATATATATTTTTTAAAAACATTATCTTTATATCAGTATAATCTCAGGCTTGCATTCAAATTGTTACTCCCATATGATAGCTCAATAGCTCTTCCTCTGAACTCAAATGTGTCACCTGATTCACAAGTCTGGAGTGGAACCTAGGAATCAGTATTTTTTAAAGTACTCTAGGTAATTCTAACAGTTCTTTGGAAATCTCTCCTATAATTGTTTATTGTCTGTCACTTAACCGACACTTAATGTGTCCAACAGACACTCTAGTATGTAACTCTAATATAAGATGACCAAAAAATCCCTTAAAAATATGTCTGGCTCCAGGTTTCAATCAGCCACCACAAGACATTCCTTATAACTAATTTTCATCACTTAGATTGCAACTCCAATTCAAAATCAGCCATGGGGCTTACAGGGTGACTTATGAGAATCACACGCAATGGGAACCAACAATACTGATGTGAATCTGAGAATCAATTGCAGCTCATCTATGCAAATGTTCACATTTCAGACAGTTTCCCTAGGCTTGGATGAGTGATATGCCTAATTCTCTGCATCCCATTACCAGAACAGTACAGTCAATCTGGGGACCATTTAGAGAGGAACATCCAAACTAGATAAAGAGAGGAACATCCAAACTAGATAATAAGCTCACTTCACAGGAGGAAGTGGAAGATATATGGAATTGGTCTCTAAACGAATGCTGAGGGATGAAATGCCAAATCCTCCCCACTTGGCATGGTTAATTAATGTAGTAAAGTAAAATACAGTTAAAGATAGGTAACAGAATAGGATAGATGAAAGGAAACCTTCAGAGCAATAACACAAAGAGCTCCCACTAGAAGTGAATTTTTAATGGCTCCATAGATAGTGGTACAACAATGATGCCTGGAACATCTGTAGTTTGGATCACATTTTAGTTAGGTTTCAATTAAAGCTTTTTATTCATATAGGCCATAACTGAAGAAATATTCTTATAGATGGAATGAAACAAAAAGAGTAAAGAGGATAAAAGATAAGTGTTCTTTAATGAACATTTTTGCTGCCCCCCAATCTGGTGACAAGGACAGCAACACCCTAATATTTACAAGCAGTGGACAGACTAATTTGCTCCTTGAAATCCAGTGGGCAAAAGACAGATGGTTTAGTGGATGTGTCATAAGTGAAATAAACAGAGAGAATAAAAGAAATTCAGGGAAAGATGAAGAACCAATACATTCTTTTGATATCTATAGGTTTCCACTAACTGCCCCCTCACCCAGAAGTCAATTGTATTGGCAATCATGGTGGGTTATACTTATCAAGAACAAATTATAAATCAAGGCTCTACTTAAAACACATATTTTCCATAAGAATATTACAAAGGAGACTGACAGTCTTAATTGGGGACTTTGAGGCAAAATTATAATCCCTTGCTTTTTTTCCAAACAGTAAATCATATAAATCAGTAAAACTAAGAATATCAACACCAATCATATAACTGTTTCATGAATAGTTAGTATGCTATTCAAGCAGCTCTACAGTGTGAGAGCCTCTGCAGTAATAACCAGTGGACACTCATTGAGCCTGGGGAGTTTAGCTGGAAATGGGATTGTGGGAAGGTATAGAAATAATTTTTTCTAAGAATACCAAATGAGATGAGAATATACTCATGCACTAACATTAAGTGGTAGAACTAGGATACCAAATGCATCATAATAATGGAAGTACAATAATATCTCAAGATTCTGTATCTTTTTTCTACTACTTTTATCGCTCTGAAAGAAAAAAAGACTTTTGCACACTAGGCCACAAGCTTGATAATGACAGGAACTACACCTGCATCGTTTATCATTTTGTTTCCAGTTTCTTGTGTTTAGTAGACACTCAATGTGTTCAGTCAGTCAAGAGGTGCTTTTGATAGACTCTCAGCCACAGGAAAGTTATACCTGGCCTTTAACCTATTGACTTGGATGAAGTGTCCTGCTCCCCACTCAAGTCAACCCCTCCAGTTGTGCTAGGTCCCACCTCCTCCTGCCTACTCAAGGGCAAGAGTCAGCTGTTCTCTTTCTCTGGTGATGCATCGCTTCCTACTAAATGAGTCCCATTAGTATACATATATTTTTGTCATCTTAAGAAAATGTTCTCTTGACCTTACTCCCTCTCTTCACTACAATCTTATTTGTTACCCTTTGAGGCAAAACTTGAAACTAGCTGTCTCCAAGACTCCTGATACCCTTGAATTTACTCTATTCATTCTCTACTTACTTGGTTTTTTTCCCATAACTCTCATCATTTTGTAGGAGACAGGATACTCTGCTTATTTATGTGTTTTGTTTACTGTCTACCCCATTTTGGAATGTATGATTCACAATGGCAGTCACCTTTGTCTCTCTAGCTAATTGACGTTTCCCAAAGATCTAGATCCATTCCAGGTATGCAGAAGACACTCAGCAAATGTAAGGCAAATAGATGTCTGAATAATTACATATTATTGTTCTACACATGCATCCACTTCTATCAAATAACCTAAAATATCCTTGAAAGTTGATATGAAGAGAAAACACTTTAAATGTTGGAAAATATTTGCACATTAAGATGGTTTTCATTTCTTTTTTTTCCCTCTTAATCTTCACCTGAGGATGTTTATTGATTTTTAGAGTGAGCAGAAGGGGAAGAGAAAGAGAAAAACATCGAAGTGAGAGAAACATCGATCGGTTGCCTCCTGTACACACCCCAACCAGGGATCAAACCTGCAACCTAGGTATGTGCCCTGACCAGGAATCAAATCCACAGCCTTTTGGTGTAAGGGACAACACACCAACCAACTGAGCCACCCAGCCAGGACCAAGATGGTTTTCAATACTAAAGAATTCTCACAGAAGCTAGCCAGAAATGTAAGTTTACTTTAGTTCCAGAGATGCAGACATATACAAAATTTTCCTATAGAATATTTTATGATTGTCAAGTTTAAACTTTAATGGAAATCCAGCATAAATTCAGACAATAAGATTCACAATTTTCTCAGAAGTGTCTCAGAAGCAATTAGCTGTTATCAATTATATATATATATATATATATATATATATATATATATATATATATATATATATATAAATGCTCTGTTAAAAATATCCTATCAGAGAAGACTGAGCTTGCTCCAAAACACAATACATTTTTGTTTAAATCTACAAATTAGAGAATATAATCGGGATTCAAGGACTGAAAAACATTCTTCTGAATAATTAAAAATACTTATTATATTTAGTAAAAGTATGCAAGAAGTATTGTGTCCTGGCCGGTTTGGCTCAGTGGTTTGTGTCAGCCTGGGGACTGAGGGGTTCCGGGTTCGATTCCTGGTCAAGAGAATGTACCTGGCTTATAGGTTCGTTCCCCAGCCCTGGTCGGGGTCATGCGGGAGACAACCAATCAATGTCTCTCTCTCACATCTATGTCTCTCTCTCTCCCCCCACTCCCTCCCTTCCATTCTATCTAAAAAATCAGTAGAAAAATATCCTTGGGTGAGGGAAGGAAGGAAGGAAGGAAGGAAGGAAGGAAGGAAGGGAGGGAGGGAGGGAGGGAGGGAGGGAGGGGAAGGGGAAGGGGAAGGGGAAGGGGGAGGGGAAGGGGGAGGGGAAGGGAAGGGAAGAGGGAAGGGAAGAGGGAAGGGAAGGGGAGGGAAGGGGAGGGAAGGGGAGGAAAGGGGAGGAAAAAGGGAAGGGAAGGAAGGAAAGAGGGAAGGAAGGAGGGAAGGGAAGGGAAGGGAAGGGAAGGGAAGGGAAGGGAAGGGAAGGGAAGGGAAGGGAAGGGAAGGGAAGGGAAGGGAAGGGAAGGGAAGGGAAGGACTGTAAATACGGTAGGTGCCAGCAGATAGCTATGAAGAAGCGTGGAACTAGGACAGCTTTGCAATAATCCAAGAAGGGGCCAGAGCCTCACTCTAGTCTCTATAACCCATGTTAAAATCAAGTCCAGGCCTTGTCATACATTCTCCAAGGGATATTTTGCTGCCAAAAGTTTGGATGAAAGAGGCAAATAAATAACAGAGGGGTTTTGATATTGAATAAGTGAAGAGGCATATCCAAGACAAAGTGTAAATACAGAGAATATGTATGACAAGGAGGAATATCCTTACTCAGCACCTAGCAGGTACTAGGGGGCATGAAAGATTTTTACTAAATAACTAAGACAGGATGTGTTCATTTAAAAATTTTATTATCTAATGAGGACACAGATACACACCTAAAGAACTTTCATATAAGAAAAGAGAGACAAGAGCTACTGGATGAATATGAATAATGTATTACTAGAACATGTAGAGAAAGAGATCCTGGCTGAGGGGACTGGAAAGACATCAGGTAGGGAGTATCTTGAAAGTCGACATTAAGAAAAGATGGCACTTGAACAGAAGGAGATGGCAGTCAGGCAAAGGGCAATCCAAACATAGGGAATCATTTGCAATGGTGGAAATGGAAGAAGAGCTTGGAAGCAAGCAGTCCCGAAATACCATCAGACACAGACCGTCAACTATTCACTCCACCAACTTCCCTTCTGCCTTTAGTTACCCCAGAGCACCTTGACTGGAACCAGCCTCCTCAACAGGACACCTAAAGAGAAAAGCCACTTACACAACTGATAGACTATATCTGCCAAATACTATGGGGGCAGTGCAAGCAAGTCAGGGTGTGGGTAAGAAAGGGTTACTGCTCTGCATGTAAGAGGAGGCCCAAGCAATTTGGAACTACAGTGAATTTCTGTCCTATAGAGCCAGGGACTGAATAAAGGTAAAGACCAACCAAGTAGAACTTTCTCCAAGTTATACAAATGCATATTCTTAAGAGGGTAACTTAGCAAACTCCTCCAGACAAAAGAGCAGAGATGTTTCTGTGTTAAAATGTATGTGTGGAAGCAGACATCTTTGTTTTTTGTTAATCCTCATCTGAGGATATTTTTTTCCATTTATTTTTTAGAGAGAGTGGAAAGCAGGAAGGGAGGGGGACAGAGAGAGAGAGAGAGAGACATTGATGTGAGAGAGACACATCAATTGGTTGCCTCTTGCATGCACCCCAACCAGGGTCAAGGATCAAACCTGCAACCCAGGTATGTGCCCTTGACCAGGAATCAAACCCACAACCCTTCAGTGTGCGGGCCGATGTTCTAACCACTAAGCGACACCAACCAGGGCCAGACATCTTTTTTAAGATGATACAAGTTACAGGTAGAGTGGTTTTTGGATAAGAGCAGATTTAGTATAACAAACCTCTCCACTCATCATGTCTTTCTTTATTATACTTCCTTTAAGGAAAAGGAAAGTTATCACCCACCCCATTTCTGTGTTACTTTCTTAATCAGTGATTATTCATTCTCTGTTGGAGAGGTTTCATATGAGGCATGACTTTCAGTAGGATCTTCCCTTTCATACTCTTTGCTGAAGTGTCACCACAATTCTGTCCTCCTCAACTGCCATGTCCACTTCAGACCATGATGGGTCTTCATCAAGCATCAAAACACTCTCCTTTCCTTTGTAAACAATAATATAAACAGAGTCACTCTATAATGAAGGCAAAGCTGCCATGCCAGAGGAACAGCCTTAAGTGTCTTATACCTCAAACCTTGGAATGTTAAAAACAGGGCAAAATAACCTTTAGAATAGGCCTAAGCAACCTTGTGCCTTACAAAAGAACTGTTTGTAAAGATAACAAGAAATCAGATCTTCTAACTACTGGATAGAAAATTAAAAACACTCTTTAGAATTAACATCACTATGTTAGTTTATCTACACCAATAGAAATGCAGTCCTTCTATGGATGTAATTGTTCCCCTTCCCCTTCTCATAAATACCCATTGCCTTTGTCTCCTAATCAGAACATCATTTGGGCTTCTACCTGCATCAATGTTCTTGAATAGCTCTTCTTATTGATCTCAGTACATGCATGTTGCCTGTCACCTTGAAAGGCATTTTTTTCAGGTTAATACCCTCCATTTACCAGCCTTGTCCATAATATAAAGGACCCAAAGGTAAGACCTATTTAAATTAAAGCATGTGTTCTGCTAAAAGATGTCTACCAATGGACAATAAACTAAATGTGAAGGCAGTCAGACACTTACTCCCACACTTAATAACATACTGTTAATGAATTCTATGACACTGAATTTCAAATACTTCAGACACTGTGATCTTAAAGAGATTTGCTACACCTGTATTAACATAATTTAAATATTTTATTTTTCTACCTTTCCTTGGCCCTAAATAAATTATTTATCTTCTCAAATATGTGACCTGGAATAATGTCTTTTTTTTTCATGAGATTTTTAATTTTTGTTTTAAAACTCATCTTTATTGTTGAATGTATTACAGATGTCCCCCCTTTTTCCCCATTGACTCCCTCCTCTCCAATCCTGCCCCCCTCCTGCCTTCCCCACACTATTGCCAATGTCTATTGGTTATGATTATATACATAGAAGTTTTTTGGTTTATCTCCCCCCTTCCCTTTGAGGTTCATCAGTCTAACAACCAATTTGTACTTCTTAATTCCTTCATCTTTTTCACCCATCTCCTCAACCCCCACCCATCTGGCAACCAACTAAAAGTTCTCTGTATCTATGAGTCTGTTTCTGTTCTGCTTACTCATTTTTTTTTGTAGATTCAATTGTTGATAGATATGTATTAATTGCCATTTTATTGTTCGTATTTTTGTTCTTCTTAACCTTCAAGAAGACCCTTCAACATTTCATATAATACTGGTTTGATGCTGATGAATTTCTATAGATTTTTCTTGTCTGGGAAACTCTTGATATGACGATCGATTCTAAATGATAGCTTTGCAGGATAAAGTAATCTTGGTTGTAGGTTGTTGCTTTTCATCACCTTAAATATCTCTTGCCACTCCTTTCTGGCCTGCAAAGTTTCTTTTGAGAAGTCAGCTGACAGTCTTATGGGAGCTCCTTTGCAGGTAACGAACTTCTCTTGTTGCTTTTAAGATTCTCTCTTTGTCTTTAACCTTTGGCATTTTGATGATGATGTGTCTTGGTGTGGACCTCTTTGGGTTCATCTTGTTTGGGACTCTCTGAGCTTCCTGGACTTGTAGATCTGTTTCCTTCACCAAGTTAGGGACGATGTCTGTCATTATTGTTTCAAATAGGTTTTCAATTTCTTGTTCTCTCTCTTTCCCCTCCGGCACCCCTGTGATGCGAATGTTGGCACGCTTGAAGTTGTCTCAGAGGCTCCTTACACTATCCTCATTTTTTTGGGATTCTTTTTTGTTTTTGCTGTCCTGATTGGGTGTTTTTTAATTGGATTTATTGGGGTGATATTGGTTACTAAGACTATATGGGCTTCAGGTGAACAATTCTACACCTATCATCTGTATATTGTATTGTGTGTTCACCACCCCAAGTCAATCCTCCTTCTATCACCATTTTATCCCCCTTTACCCTTTTCTACCTCCCCATCGCCTTTTCCCTGTGGTAATGACCATACTGTTGTCTGTAAATAATGTCTATTTTAGATAAAAGTTAAAAACAGACAACAGGAAGAACACCTGAAATCTAGCTGAACAAAAGTCCTATAACTAAGGATATAAAAAAGAAGCCACATCAGGACTGGTAGGAACAGCAGAGACACAGAATGGGCTAGTGGTGGTTAAAAATCAGGAAGGATATCTCAGCTACAGGAATACCCCTTAAGGAGTGAGGGATTCTAACGCCACAAGAGAATCTCCAACCCAGGGTTCTGGTACTGGGAAGAGAAATCCTGATAACTTCTGGCTGTGAAAAACAGCGGGATTGTGGCTGAGTAAGATAGAGTGCTGTTGGAGTCCCAAGCATTCCTCTTAAAGGGCATGCAGGGACTTACGCAGACTCACACTTTCTCCAGCACTGGGGCAGCAGCTCAAAAGGCAACAAAGACATATGGGGAGGAACTGAATTGTCTGGCTTCAAGGCAAGACTTCAGGAGCAGCTTTCTCCCAATGAGAAGTGCTGCCAGAGGCCATTGTTCCTTTTCTGAGCCTTCCCCCACAGAGCCAGCAGGTGGGCACCATATCTGAGTTCCATCAACCTGGCTAACTAACATTGTTCACACCTACCTGGTGATTCCCTAAGACCCTGTCCTACCCAACTTGCAGACCCACCCAAGCCATTTCCAGTGGCTTTTCCATATAAATAGCCTCTCTTGGCTCATGCTTGGGCTTTCATAAAATCTCTCAAACAAGAAGCATCTGGCCTCTGCATACACTGTACCTCTTGCCAAGTGGCCCCAGGCCTGACACTAGCAGCGGCCAGCCTTGGTTTGAAGCTTGACCTGTCCCAGGCACCTCCAAGCCCAGCACAAGTAGCAGCCATCCGCATATTCCTCTGTAGCTCATGCTGGGTCGCCCCAGACAGAGCAAAGACAGTGGCTGACCTTGCACCACCCGGGAGGCACAAGAGCCAATGCACTCAGTGGACAGCTTCAGACTAAACTGTATTACAACCCTACCACCTCCACGAGCAACACAATCAAGGGGCAAACTCAGCAAGCACAAAAGCCATTCCTGCTCTGTAGGGTTGGCACAGCACAGCAGCTCCTCTGCTGTAGTTGACGCTGGTCCTTGCAGCAGATTGGCCTAAGGGTAAATACCTCCCAGTGACACCAGCAGCAATTAAGGCTTAACTACAACAGGATCGTGCACACAGCCTACACAGGGACACACCTGGAGCACCCAGCTCTGATGGACAGGGAGGCTCTGCCACTGGACCCTACAGGACACCTACTATATAAGTCTGAGAGAGGTAGCAGCTCTACCTAAAACATAGAAACAAAAACAGAGAAGCAGCAAAATGAAGATACAAAGAAACATGTCCCAAATGAAGGAACAGGAAGAATCTCCAGAAAAATAACTAAATGAAATAGAAGCAAGCTAAATATCAGATACAGAGTTCAAAACAATGATTTTAAGGATGCTCAAGTAACTTAGTGAGAACTTCAACAGCATTAAAAAAGGACATGGAAACCATAAAAAAAAAAAAAACAGTCAAAAATGATTATGCACTAACTGAAATGAAGAATAATTACAGGAAATCACCATTAAAGTAGATAAAGCAGAGGATCAAATCAGTGATTTGGAATATAAGAAAGCAGAAAACAGTCAATCAAAACAGCAAAAAGAAATAAAGAATGCAAAAAAATGAGGACTGTAAGGAGTCTATGGGACAACTTCAAGCGTACCAATATTTGCATCATAGGGTTGCCGGGAGGAGAAAAAAGAGAGCAAGAAATTGAAAACCTATTTTTAAAAATTGCCCTGGCTGGTTTGGCTCAATGGTTAAGGCATCAGCCCACGGACCATAGAGTAGTGGGTTTGATTCCATTCAAGGGCACGTGCCTCAACTGCAGTTTGGTCCCTGGCCTGGTCGGGGTCATGCGGGAGGCAACCAGTCGATGTGTCTCTTTTACATCAATGTTTTTCTCCCTCTCTCCCTCTCTCTCTCTCTCTCTCTCTCTCTCTCCCCCTCCCTCCCTCCCACTCTGACTAAAGAGAAATGGAAAATATCCTCAGGTGAGGATTAAAAAGAAAACCTATTTTTAAAAATAATGACAGAAAACTTCCCTAACCTGGTGAAGGAAATAGACATACAAGTCCAGGAAGTGTAAAGTCCCAAAAATATGAACCCAGAAAGGTCTACAATAAGACACATCATAATTAAAATGACAAAGTTTAAAAATAAAGCAGAATCTTAAATGCAGCAAGAGAAAAGCAGTTAATTACCTACAAAGGAGCTCCCATAAGACTGTCAACCGATATCTCAACAGAAACTCTGCAGGATAGAAGGAACTGGAAAGAAATATTCAAAGCAATGAAAAGCAAGGACCTACAGCCAAGATCACTTTACCCAGCAAAGCTATCATTTAGAAATGAAGGACAAATAAAGAGCTTTCCAGACCCTCCAAAAAAGTTAAAGGAGTTCATCACCACCAAACCAGTATTGCAAGTAATGTTATAGGGTAAGAGGGAGGAGGAGGGGGAGCAGGGGGAGGGAGAGAAGAAAGATAAAAAACATGGCAATAAATTCATAGCTATCAACAATTACTTTAAAAGCGAAGGGATTAAATGCTCCATTTAAAAGACATAGGTTGGCTGGATTAATAAGAAAACAGACTCTTACATATGATGTCTACAAGAGACTCACTTCAGATGGAAAAACATCCATATACTAAAAGTAAAAAGATGAAAAAGATATTTCATGAAAATAAAGACAAAACAAAACAAAAAGCTGGGGATAGGAATACCAATACTAGACAAAATAGATTTTAAAACAAAGGCTCACTCTGGTCAGTGTGGCTCCGTTGGGTGAGCATTGCCCCATGCCCTGAGAGGTTGCCAGTTCCATTCCTGGTCAGGGACATGCCTGGGTTGCAGGCTTAATCTGCTGTAGGGGGCGTGCAGGAGGCAGCCAATCAATGTTTCTCTCTCTCATTGATGTTTCTCTCCCTCCCCCTTCCTCTCTCTCTGAAAATTAATAAAAACATTTTTTAAAGGCTATAACAAGGGATAAAGAAGGACCCAGAAATTCCTCTCCTTGGTATTTATCTGATGAAACACAAAACACTAATCCAAAAGGATATATATATATCCATACATTCATTGCAGCATTATTTACAATAGCCAAGATATGGAAGCAACCTAAGTGTCCATCAACAGATAAATGAATAAAGACGACGTGGTGCATATATATAATGGGATGTGATTCAAACATAAAAAAAGAATGAAACTTTGCCATCTGCCACAACATGAATGAACCTAGAGGGTATTATGCTGAGTGAAATAAGTCAGACAGAGAAAGACAGCATATGATTTCAATTATATTTGGAATCTAAAAAACAAGCAGAATAGAAGCAGATTCATAGATACAGAGAACATTTTGACAGTTGTCAGATGGGAGAGGGGTTGGGGGGGTGGGTGAAAAAGATGAAGGGATTTCGAAGTACAAATTGGTAGTTAACAGAGTAGTTACGGGGATGTAAAGTACAGCATAGGGAATATAGTCAACAATATTGTAATAACTATGTTTGGCGTCTGATGGGTACTAGATTTATGAGGGTGATCACTTCATAAGTTATATAAATTTCTAATCATGGGGTTATACACCTGAAATTAATATAATGTTATAAAGCAACTATAATTTTTAAAAAGAAAAAAAAATAGACAACAGGAGGAATATGTTCTATAAGTAATAAACCTATGATTTTTGTACCAGAGCTACCATGGCATGAGTGAGTCCTCATTCACTATTGAGAATTTTACTGTGATTTCCCTCAGTGGTCACAATGTATCAAGAGTAATTAGGGTCAATTCTATCACCCTGTGAAATTTACTACTACACCTTACATAGGAAATTCCTGATAAGGTGGGGAGAGCCACATTTTAATTTTTTAAAGGTAAATACAAATAAACCATACATTTGAAATTAATAACTCTTATCCTATTACAGTCTAAAAAGCAGATTTCCCAATACATTAACAGGCTACATAACTGCTAATTTTCTTTTAGGACTTGATAATGCTTATCCTTTAGTATACTTATATGTATAGTAATGAGTCAACTTTGTCCGACAGAAATGGATTTTCGTTTATAGACTCCCATTATAAAATTGCATTAGGTGCCAACATTCAATAATTGAATCTCACAAGGCAAAGTGCCAGAAGCCAGGGCAGGGAAAACTCTTAGCAAACATACCACTAGGCAAGGGGGTACTCTCAGCTGGTGCATTGAGAGGGTGGTGAGTCTGGCCAATGGGTCTAGAGTACAGGAGAGGGGAAAAGTTGTAGGCTGGTATATGAATCAGCCCACAGCCAGAGAGCAAAGAACACTTTTGACTGGTGCAACATAGAGGCTGAGAAGACGGGCCTTATGGTCAGAAGACAGGTTATACCGAGGAGGTTGCATAAATAAATACATACCTTTTGAAAACTATATGACCTTATGAACCAACTAGGTAGAATGGACTACCTAGTCCATTCTGCTGCCTCTTGAGTGCCAAAGGTGTGAACTGGGGTTCTGAGAGTTGGCCAGCTGCTTTTCATAGTGAGGCAGATCACCTGTCTCATGCTATGAATATTTTTAAAACGCCAAAGCCTCTCTCCAGAAAATCTGCATTGCCAAGACAACTGCATTTGACTATAAGTGGCATTTTTCCCCCTGGGGCACTAGGCTAGAGCAGATCTTTTCACTGAGCACCATTCATTTTCTCTCCTACCCCTTTCTCTCCTATTTTTAAAGCTCTCACTATGCCTACTCCTTAACCTCATGACCCTTTTCCTTAGTCCTGCCTGGTCTCTTCTTCTTAATATTTCTCTCTGTCTCTATGCTTATTTTTGCATCTGGAACTGTACTGTCCCATATGGCAGCCACAAGCCACATGTGCTATTGAACTGTGAAGATTGTGCTATAAGTGTCAAAAACACACTGGATTTCGAAGCCTTAGCACAAAGGAATAAAAGTAAAATATCTAATTACTATGTTTTATATGGTTTTCATGTTGAAATACTATTTTGAATATAATGGATTAAATAAAATATATTATTAAAGTTAAAAAACAAAATAACGGAAGCCAGAATTCTCATTCTCAAAGAAGGAGATATAAACATGGAAAGAGGGAAGATTGAAATAAAGCAGAAGATATCGTGGTTTCAGATAGATAGATAGATAGATAGATAGATAGATAGATAGATAGATAGATAGAGAAATAAAAAACATAGATGTTTCTATGTGTAAATCCATGTGTGTGTATTCTGTCCAATTAGAAGGCCCAGAAGCATGATATCTTAGAAGTAAAGAGCTTACCTAGCACTCAGATCTTGGTTTCTAAATGTCATTTTCCACAAAAAGAAACCAAGACTCCTTGATTCTAAAGCTGGGTAAGAAAAACACAATGTGAACCTAGAACATCCTATACCAAAAAGTAAGAAAAGTTCTCAAAGAATTATGAGGATATGTGCAAAGAACACAGGAGTCAACTCCTCGAAGTTCCCATTCGTCAAATTTGGGGCAACTGTGCTTCAAAACAACAACTAATAATAATGTATTATATCTCATTGAATAAAATAGGAATCCATAGTCCATACTGATACATTAATTAATTAGGAGAGAAGGGAGAGTTTTAACACAGAGCAAAAGGCTATTTAATAAGTATAGAAGGAATTAGGCCCTGGCTGGTTTGGCTCAGGGGTTAGAGCATTGGCCTGAGGACCAAGGGATCACAGTTTGATTCCGGTCAATGCACCTCAGTTGTGGTTCTATCTCCCGCCCCGGGTGGAGTCATGAGCGGTAGGCAACCAGTCAGTGTGTCTCTCTCCCTCTCCCTCTCCCTCCCTCCCACTTTATCTAAAAATCGATGGAAAAGTGTCCTCGGGTGAGGATTTAAAAAAAAGAAGAAGGAATTAGAAAAAGAGAACCACCATTTAATATAATAACTGGTCTGGCCGGTGTGGCTCAGTGCCTGAGCATCGACCCATGCACCAAGAGGTCATGGGTTCGATTCCCAGTCAGGACTCATTCCCAGGTTGTGGGCCCGATCCCCAGTGGAGGGCATGCAGGAGATGGCCAATCAATGTTCTCTCTCATCAATATTTCAGTCTCTCTCCCTCTTCCTTCCTCTCTGTCTAAAATCAATAAAAGAAAAAAGAAAAAGAAAATAATAACTGATTTTAGACAAGAGGCTTCAATGGATAAAATTAGTAGGTGAAAGTATAATGAGGAACAGGTTATTTACAGTCTCAAAATATACACCTACAAAATACTTACTAATTACTTAATTAAAAACTAAAAATATTAATTTAAAACTACAAAACCTTTGTACTGGAACCTGGACAGCCTCTTATTAACTAAGTGATAAAAGTTGGCATTGTAGCAGTGGTACAAACCAACCGTACGTGTGTCCTGCCATCAGGCACTAGGAAGAACACACATCATCTCTGCAGTGATCCAGCCAGGAATGAGCACATGTTGCTAATCAGCTCATTCAGCTGCTTTGAAGGCTCTTTCCATTTTCAAGGCCTTGTATTTGCTGCACTTATTTGACCCCAGATAAGTACGCTTCAGTTTTTCTCAGAATCCTATGTCGAATTCTAATACTTTGTATTCATTCCTCTATTAGACTAAATATCATTAAGGTATGAAAAGCATATATTTTATGTCTTCTGGGGGCATTTGTATCTCTTCTGGGGGCATCGGTTTCCAGGGTCAACAACTGTGAGAAGAAGGGAACTTTGCCACTGCATCCAAAATCATATGTTTAAGGTAAGATCCTCACAGTAGATCTGAGTTATGCAGAGCACAGGTAATTCACAGCCTGACCGCCAAATCTGTATCCATATTTTCTCACAAAGACACTAGGAATAGATACCAAACATAGGATTACAAGTTTCAAGAACTAATCAGAGGAAATATTTGAAAAAAATATGAACAGAAACAAAGCACTGGTCCTCAGTGTGTTGTCCCCAGACCAGCATGGTTTGCACCACCTGGAACTTGTCAGAAATGCACATTCCCGGGCTTCACCCAGACCCACAGAACTGGAAATTCCGAGGACGGGGCCCAGCGATCTATGCAGTACTCGGGCCTTCTGTGTGATTCTGATGCAACTAACTTTTGAAAAATGCTGCTCGGGTGGGCACAAAACTCACCATCTGAGGTTCTTGCTCAGAATCCAGACGGTGTGGTGACCTGACAGGAGGCTCTGTGGGCTGACTGAGGTTCTCATGCTGGGCTAGAATGCTGGCATTTAGAATTGGATCATTACCCTAAAAAAACCCCATGGGCTCACATTTAATCAAGGCAGTGACTATTTCCGAGGAATGCCACTATTAAAATAATGAAAGAGAGATACACTAATACACTCACATCATGGTTATCTGTGGTTTAAAAAAAGAAGTTCTAAGGCACTTGCTAGAACTATCTGTTCAAACAAATTACAAAATTTTTCAGAATATAAATGTGATTTTCCATAAATAAACATTTCATACACACATTAATACAATGTGGGAATATACTTTGTATTTACATTCTTTTTTAAAACTTTTACTCTGTATGTTTTATTTTTTTTATTTATATATTTAATAAAACATGTTGGGAAACTTCTTACAAAGTTTCACATAAAATTCAACATCTCTTCTATCCCAGAAATACAAACATGTTCTAGGAATGTTCTCAAAATGATCATTTCTGCCACTAATCCAGCTTCAAGTTTAACATATTTTTAAGCTTAAGTGCAAAGCACTGGGTCCTGTGGAGATAAAAAGGTGAAAGCATCCACACAGGATCCCTGTGAGGAGGTCAGTAAGGAAAGACACAACTCCTGTTCTGAACTGACAGATTATCCTAATAATTGGAATTACTGGCTCCAAATTCTTACCACTGGAAAGTGTTTCAAGGTCTCTGTATTTCTTTTTGTTTTTGTTTGTATGACACCAAAGTTAAGCATGGAGAGAAGCAGGACTACACTGCTAGAGTACATAAGGAGGGAATAAGGAGCTCTGTAAATAGGAGACTCCTTTTTCCTCTGCTTGAAGCATTGTTCCCAGATCATACCTCCAGTAGAGTGCTCACATCTGTACTTACTGAAAATGATCAAATAATTGGTTATCTGGCCCAACCAGCCAGAGTTATTTTGTTGTCACTTTAATTAGCTCACCTCCTATCACAGGCATGGCTTCTTAGTGGGAACGTTCATTAGCAGGAAGGAGGAAGAGAAGCCAAAGACCTTCCTTCCGCTTTGGGACCTTTTCTCTGCCTATTAAGGGATCTGTCATCAAGCAACCAGGTGAACTGAAAGCAGCCCATGTTCACACCAGTCAATTCTGCTACTTGTTAGCAGCTCTGTCTGGTAAGAGAAGAAAAAAAAAACCAAACAAACAAAAAACACAACCACTCTGGGGAGGAACTGTTGAAGTCAGATTTTGTTATTGCTTTCGATTTCTATAATCCTTGCTTTCCTGAACACTAAGCGTCATTGAAAATCCTGAGTTTCTGGTGGAAGAGTTCACTCTTTCCTTCTTGTGCTAACTGAGCAGTATATGAAAGCTGGACCACAAAAACTTCAGCAATGGGGAATCCAGTGGACAACCTAGAGTACGTACAGGCACTTCATCCACGGTCTGCCTAACTCAAACCACCTTTTAGGAAAAGAGGTTTGGGATCAGAAAGAAAATTTGGGGTTGGAATAAAATTTAAGCTAAGCCTCAAGACAGAGTTCAAACACAGACCCTCTGCCACCTGTAACTCCAACATGAACAAGCAGTGAATATGTCAATAATTATGAGGACCCCTATGATTTTATTAAGGGGAATTTAAAAGCAAGATCATCAGGGCCCAAAATATTTAAATACTCTCTAAAATATTCTAGAATGGTTTACTTTTGATTAAGTACTAATTGAGTGTGATCAGATGACTATAATACACAAATTCAAATATGGTTCATTTTATACTGTCAATTATATCTTTTTAGATTTGAAAAAATATATATTCATAGAAAAAATATGGAATCTAGACTTCCTAGTTAAGATCATTCTTTAGCGTGTGTTGCCTTTAGATAATGCCTCTGCCTTTAGAGTAGTGATTCACCATTACATTCCTACGAAAATCATAGGCCTTGTAGAGGTCATCACACGCTGGTAGGTCCTTCTTCTATAGTTAATGTTTCTACACAAGCACCACCTTTTTCAGCATATGCAACTCAACTGAACTGGTCACCAACACATACTGGGGGTAAAAGGGATGTTTTTCCCTTTACAGAGTATTAATAAATTCAGTTCTGTTATTCTTCCCAGGTTTATGAATCTTTCCTTATTTTCCTCCCACCCATTCTTGTTTTCCTTCTCTCCTTCTAATTTACAAACAGGGTTAAGGTAGCATCCCACCTCACTGCATTAAAATGACAATAAATTTAATGTTTTTGATTAAAACAAAAAACATCAAAATGAGTATGTGCAAACTCAAGATGTTTTTGCTGCAATAATATTTTCAAAAGAAACCAAAGGCGTTCAGGAGACTCCCTGAGAAATAGTATTTCTACAGTTCCATTCTATTTGTTTCACTCTTATAAAGTAGATTTGCTTAAGCAAATTTCCCCAAATTTTGACGTTTTACCAAGATATTGATATTTGCTAACACTCTTGAGAGAACTAATATGTTGGGTTTCAATAATTATATTATTTGACAATGTTTAAATCACATACATTTTCATTTTATACAAATGTATAAAATGTGTATGTTATAAAATAATATATTATTTGAAAATTATACAGTGACACAAATAGATGACAGAGTAGAATTTTAAAGTTACCCCATGCAGCCCTGACAGGTTTGGCTCAGCAGTTAAAGCATCTGCCCACAGACCAAAGAGTCTCGGGTTCAATTCTGGTCAAGGGCATGTACCTCGGTTGCAGTTCATGCCGGGCCCCAGTCAGGGTCATGCAGGAAGCAACCAATCAATGTGTCTCTCTCACACTGATGTTTCTGTTTCTCTCTCTCTCTCACTCTCTCTCCTTCTCTCCCTCCCTTCCTCCTTCCTACTCTATCTGAAGATAAATGGAAAAATATCTTCTGGTGAGGATTAAAAAAAAAAAGTTACCCAATGCTGCAGCTCCTAGTGGCACAGATCATTTAACCAATGAAATTGACATTCAACTGCACTTGTCTCTAGCACTTTAGACAAAAAACAATCCTCACTTGGTTCAGCCAAGAAAGTCCAAATAAGAGTAATAAAAATGCATTGCAATTGCAAAATGCAAAGTGCTTCCTTGTCATGAATTCATTCCTGAACTCGATGCCTCCCATGGTTAGTCTTCTGGGGTGCTAACATCATAGTGCTATAAAAGTGATAGATAAAATCTAAGAACAAAGAACTAATTAGCTCCATAGGGATATACCAGGTGGAAAGACTAAGTTGCAGAAGATAGAGTATAAATCCTCAAGTAGGGAAAATTAAACATGAGTCACTTCTTCTATCCAAATCCAGTCCCTTAAAACAGACATTTGGGATTGCCCTGCAATCCAGGGAACTGACTGACAAGTTTTTCTGGGGGCAGTTGTCTCGATCTAAGACAATGACCAGTATGAGTGTTATCCTAATGCATGAGAATTCACCAAATGAGAGCATAGGAAGACAAGGACATTTTGTCTATTGAAGAAGACTGGGGGATACCTAATTTTATGGACCTAGATCCAACATTTCTCTAGGAATTTCATTTTCTATTTTCATAAATCCAATGCTCTCTATAATACTCGGTTATTTGGACATGATTTATTTTCCTATTACCATTTTCTTCTCCAAACTCCCTCTTTTTTCTCATACACTGATCCATGAGGTCCTCAATTTCCTTTGTGGACACTGGTAGCTACAACGACAGCAAGAAAATAAATCCATGTCTTTACATTGTCCCCATGTATGAACCCCAATTTCCAGAGGGTTTGGAAACCCTCTACTGGCCCAGCCTTTTTCTTACCTCTAGAATGACCTCCAGATTTGAAGTGTCTAACCTCAGAGACCCGACTTGTATCTTCCCTCTCCTTGACCTGATGCATGATCTCTAAAGAGTGATATGCTAACCAATTATCCAAGCCTTAGAGATATACACAAATAACTTTTAAAAATGTGTCTTTACTCATGTGTCTGTTAAACACAGAGCAGCCTATTGAAGGAACAAATATTACAAATCATGTTTCTTGGCCTTCTTTCATCATGACTTACTCTAAGAAGCTTTTTTAGACATTCTTTTCTAATATCATCCCCCATGAAATTTAATACCACAGATATACTATATATCAGTTTATGTAATAGATGCCCATAAAAAGAATACAATTTTTTTCACCCTCCAAGAACCAATTTTCACCCTCATGGGGGAGATATAATCCTCACTGAGAATGCATGATCTTGAAGCAGGCAGAAATTGAAGTAATTTTACCAAAAGTATCTAACTACTGCTAATACGTAGTGGAATATAAATCACCGAAAATATCATCTTTCCTATAAATCAGTAAACTGTATTGAAAAGCTCCAGAGAAGCAAAGTCTTAATCTCTTGAGATTCTAAAACACACATCTTCTTCCTGCAGTGCCTGTTGTCTCTTCCTTTACCCTGCACAGGAAAGTCTAAGGAACTGGTAAGCTTCACCCTCAGGTTAGCACCAAACACAATGAAGTTCTTTCTTCAACCTTAAAGCATTTTAGTTATATACTAAAGCACAAACACTGTCAACCCATTTCCTACTCCAGAAACTAGATAAATGCACTTACCTCTTGCCGTTTGAAGTTCTGGACATATTCCTCAAACTGTTCGTCTTTTGTCTCATCAGCTTTTCCAAGCTTCTGAAGGACCTAGTTTGCAAATAAAACAAAATGGTTTGATTTATAATGGTTTCAAATGATAGGCAGAGCAAGTCTGTTGTTTTGCTCCTCTGAGAATTCACCCTTATCCCAGCCAGTTTTTCTGTTCTGGAAGCACCTTGGCTTGTTGGCTATGGGGCTGAACACACTTTGATTTTAATTACAGTTCCACCACTCACCGGCTGTGTCACCTCAAGTAAATGTCATACTAAATTGCATTTATTTATTTACATATCTACTTCACCCAGTAGGCCACACATGACTTAAAGACAAAAGCTATTCCTTATTTTTTTGTCCAAAGCATCTTGCACAATGCTTGATGCATAACAGGTACTCAATTTTTTGTTAAACAATGAACCAAAGTTATTTGACTAAAGTATTAACCTACTTCATAGAGATGTTATTAGAATTACTGGAGTCAGGCACATGGTAAGTTTGCCTCCACCATCTTCTGATATTCCTTTCAAATAAATAAATACTCAAAGGGGCACTGGGCTACACAAGGCACCATGCTAAACACTGGTCATCCAGAAATACAAAGACAAGGCCGCAGCACTTAATCATGAAACTTTTGTTACTGACCTACCCCTGAGCCCAGTTCTGGTAAAATCATGCCTTGATGCATAGCCTGGTCCCTCCTGCATGCACCCAGGCCTAGCACAGGTAACCACAAACTGTGGATCACTTGTTGCTCCAAACAGGTTGCCAAGGGATAGTAACAAGCAATCTTACATTGGCCTGCACCAGAGTCCCTTTCAAAAGATCCAAAACCAACACACCCAGTGGCGAACATTAAACAACATCAGAGAAGGGTCCAACAAGCTTCAAAAGTGGCATACCCAATGGGAGATCTCGGCAGGCACCAGACCCTGCTGAGGCAAATTCTACTTCATGTGGTCAGCATCCACACAGCAGATTGCAAGTGGTGGTTGGGGTTCATCCTCACAGTCAGCCAGCCTGAGGGCTGATCCCACACACAAATGGACCAATAGCAATCAAGACTCAACTACAAGAGGGGGGGTGTAAAATGGTGGCAGAGTGAATGGAAGCTACACAGACTGTCTCCCAGGACCAAACTGGAATTACAACTAAAAGAAAGACAAAGCATCAGGAAAAAACAACTTAAAAGCAGCTTGAGAAAACCTGTACAATGAAGGAAAGAAAGAGGACAACAAATCGAGCCTGGTAGGAACTGTGGAGGCATGTAAGGCTGGGCTAAGAGCCCACAGACAGCAGCAGAGAACTGTATTAGCTGAGTGCACTTCCCTTGAGAAAGTGGAGGTTTTAAAAAGCACCAAATCAGCTACAGCCAATCACCTTGGGCTCTGGCAGAGGGACAGTGGACTGGACTAGAAATGTAGAGAGAGTCCAGGGCTCCTGGCTCAGAAGAGAACTGGATGGGAAGACACCGGGAGTTTTGTGCTGGATCACTCCCTCACAGGACAGTAGCCATCTTACTCAAAGAGCCCCTTCCCAGAACCCCAAGGAGAAGAAACTGCTCCTCTCTCAGGAATTCAACACCACCAGGCCAGGCCAGAGAAATTCAAATTGAGGCTCATTAACATGAGTCTGATAGCAAGCAAGTACCCCAAGCACTGGAAATCCTCTTATACCTGAGGGAATTCTCATTTAGCTCAGGGCTACAAATCAAGGCTCATCAAGTAACTGAAACTAATAGCCTCCAGGCAAAATGCTAGAGGATAACTGAACCATTCCTTGGCTTTCAAATCCACCCAAGAAAGTAGGAATTGACAGTGATGTTTAACGTGGGTCCTCCCACACTCATCCAAACCCAGTAGAGGAATACACAACCAGAGGAACACCAACACCCACAGGGAAAATCTGGCAGGCTCTAATAGCCACTGAGACAACCAAAACGGTAAAACAAAGAAGCAAATCTAACCAAGCCCTGGCCGGTTTGGCTCAGTGGTTATAGTGTCAGCCTGCAGACCAGAGAGACTCAGGTTGGGTTCCAGCTAAGGGCACGTACCTCACTTGTGGTTTGTCCCTGGCCCTGGTTGGGGTCGTGTGCATGGCAACCAGTCAATGTGTCTCTCTCACATTGATGTTTCTCTCTCTCTCTTTCTCCCCCTCTCCCTCCTACTCTATCTGAAGATAAATGCAAAAATGTCCTTGGGTGGGAATAAAAAAAAAAAAAATTGGAAATGAAGAATGATATAGCAAAAATAAAGAACACATAGGAAGGAATAACCAGCAGAGTAGAGGAAGCCAAGTACTAGATCAGTGAATTAGAAGATAGGATAAAAAAAATCACCCAATCAGAAAACCAAATAGAAAAAAGCAATTAAAAAAACAGGAAGACAGCCTAAGAGAACTGTGAGACAACATGAAACAGAACATCCGCATCAAAGGACTTCCAGAAGAAAAAGAAAATGAGCAAGGGTTAGAGAATATATTTGAAGATAGTGACAGAAAACTTCCCTAGCTTGGTGAAGGAAAAAGACATACAAGTTCAAGAAGAAGAGAGAGCCCCAAGTAAGAACCCAAAGCAGCCCAAACCAAGACACATAATAATTAAAATGCTAAAAATTAAAGAAAAAGAGAGAATCCAAAAGGCAACAAGATTAAGCAACAGGTTACCTACAAAGGAACCCCCATAAGGCTATCAGTTGATTTCTCAGCAGAAACACTACAGGCCAGAAGGGAATGGCATGAAGTAATCAAGGTAGTGAACAACAAGGATCTGAATCCAAGACTACTCTATTCAACAGGAGGATATAACCTTGGTAAAATATATGAACCCAACATAGGAGCACCAAAATACATTAAAAAACTTCTGGAGGACTTCTAAGGAGAAATCGACAGCAATACAATCATAGCAGGGGACTTCAACACCCTGATGACATCACTGGATAGATCCTCTAGACAAAAAATTAACAAGGCAACAGAGACTCCAAACAATGCACTATATCAAATGGAATTAATAGATATATACAGAGAATTACACCCCAAAGCTGCAGAATTCACATTCTTCTCAAGTGCACATGGGACATTCTCAAAGATAGACCACATGTTAAGACACAAACGAAGTCTCTTCAAGTCCGAGAAGCCTGAAATCATATCAAGCACCTTCTCAGAACCAAAAGGCATGACACTAGAAATCAATTACAACACAAACACGCAAAAACATTCAAACACATGGAGGCTAAATAGCATGTTATTAAACAACGAATGGGTAATTACCAAGGAGATCAAGGAAGAAATTAAAAACTTCATGAAAACCAACACACAACACAAAATCTATGGGATGCAGCAAAAGCAGTCCAGAAAGGGAAGTTAATAGCACTACAGGCCTACCTTAAGAAACAAGAAATATTTCTAATTGACTTTCTAACCCTACAACCTAAAGAACTAGGAAGTAAACAAAAAGAAAAACCCAGAGCAAGTAGAAGGAAAGAAATAGTAAAGGTCAGAGCAGAAATAAATGACATAGAAACTAAAAAAACAATTCAAAAGATCAATGAAACAAAGAGCTGGTTCTTTGAAAAGATCAACAAGATTAATGGACCCTTAGACTGACTCACCAAGAAACAAAGACAGAGGACCCAAATAAAATAAGAAAGGAAAGAAGAGAAGTAACAACTGACACCAGAGAAATAAAAAGGATCATAAAAAAAATGTTATGAACAATTAATTATATGCTAACAAATTGGACAACCTAGGTGAAATGGACAAATTTCTAGAAACACACAGTCTCCCAAAACTGAACCAGGAAGAGACAGAAAACTTGAACAGATGAATAAAAACTGAGGAGATTGAAGATGCAATGAAGAAACTTCCAGCAAACAAAATCCTGGGCCTAAACAGCTTTATGGGGGAGTTTCACCAAACTATCAAAGAAGATCTAACACCCATTCTCCTGAAACTATTTCAAAAAAGAAGAAGAAAGACTTCCAAACTCATTTTATGAGGCCAGCATAATTCTAATTCCAAAACCAGATAAAGACACTACAAAGAAAGAAAACTACAGGCCAATATCCCTGATGAATATAGATGCCAAAATCCTTAACAAAATATTAATGAACCAGATCCAGCAATACATTAAAAGAATTATTCACTACGACCAAGTGGGATTCATCCCAGGGATGCAAGGCTGGTACAATATTCACAAATCAATAAATGTGATACACCACATAAACAAAATGAAAGATGAAACCATACGATCATATCAACAGACGCTGAAAAAGCATTCAACAAAATCTACCTCCCATTTCTGATAAAAATGCTCAGGAATGTTAGAATAGAGGGATCATATCTCAACATCATAAAGGCCATATATGAAAAGCCTAGAGCCAACATGATACTCAATGGGCAAAAACTAAAAGCATTTCCCTTAAGAACAGGAACAAGACAGGGATGCCCACTTTCACCACTCTTATTTAACATAGTACTGGAAGTCTTGGCCACAGCAATTAGACAAGAAGAAAAAATAAAAGGGATCCAAATTGGAAAGGAGGAAGTGAAACTGTCATTATTCTCAGATGACATGATATTGTACAAAGAAAACCCTAAAGACTCCATGAAAAATCAACTAGAGCTAATAACTTAAGTTGGCAAACTATCAGTATACAAAATTAACTTCAAGAAATCGATGGCATTCTTATACATCACTGATGAATTCACAGAAAGAGAAACTAAACAAACAATCTCATTTAACATTGTAGCAAAAAAACTAAGATACCTAGGAATAAACTTAACCAAAGAAGTAAAGGACCTATTTGCAGAAAACTACAGGACGTTGAAAAAAGAAGTAGAGGAAGATATAACAAAGTGGAAGCATACACCTTGTTCATGGATTGGAAGAATTAACATCATTAAAATGTTCATACTACCCAAAGCAATCTATAGATTCAGTGTAATCCCCATCAAAATACCAGTGATATATTTCACAGAACTAGAACAAATACTTTAAAAGTTCATATGGAACCAAAAAAGACCCCCAATAGCCACAGCAATCTTGAAAAAGAAGAACAAAGTAGGAAGGATCACAATATCATATATCAGGTTATACTACAAAGCCATTGTAATCAAAACAGTCTGGTACTGGCACAAGAATGGGCATATAGATCAATGGAACAGAACAGAGAACTCAGAATTTGACGCAAGACACTATGCTCAATTAATATTTGACAAAGGTAGCAAGAGCATACAATGGGGTAAAGACAGACTCTTTAATAAATAGTGTTGGGAAAATTAGACAGCTACATGCAAAAAAATGAAGCTAGATGACCAATTTACACCATACACAAGAATACACTCAAAATGGATAAAAGACTTAAATGTGACTCATGAATCCATAAAAATCCAAAAAGAAAATGTAGGCAGCAAAATTTCAGACATCACATGCAGCGGAATTTTCACTGATACAATGCCTAAGGCAACAGAAACAAAAGAAAAAATGAATAAATGTGACTCTGTCAAACTAAAAAGCTTCTGCACAGCAAAAGAAACAACCATCAAAACAGATAGGGAACCCACTATATGGGAGAGCATAACTGCCAATGATACATCAGATAAGGGGTTAAGTTCCAAATTATATAGAGTACTCATACAACTCAACAAAGGGAAGACAAAGAATACAATTAAAAAATGGGCTGAGAACCTAAACAGACACCCCTCCAAATAGGACATACAAATGGCTAAGAGACATATGAAAAAATGCTCAATGTCATAATCTTCAGAGAGATGCAAATTAAAACAACTATGAGGCACCACCTCACACCTATCGGAATGGCTGCCATCAACAAATCATCAAACAACAAGTGCTAGCAAGGGTGTGGAGAAAAGGGGACTCTAGTACACTGCTGGTGGGAATACAGAATGGTGCAGCCACTATGGAAAACAATATGGTGTTTCCTCAAAAAATTAAAAATTGAACTGCCATTTGACACAGTGATCACACTTCTAGGAATATATCCTAAGAAACCTGAAATACCAATCAGAAAGAATATATGTACCCCTATGTTCATAGCAGCATTATTTACAATAGATAAGATCTGGAAACAGCCCAAGTGTCCATCAACAGATGAGTGGATAAAAAAGCTGTGGTACATATATACAATGGAACACTATGCAGCTGTAAGAGAGATCTCTTATCCTTTGAGACGACATGGAAGGACCTGGACAGTATTATGCTCAGTGAAATAAGCCAATCAGAGAAAGACAAATATCACATGATCTCACTTATTTGTGGAATATAATGAACAAGATAAGTTGATGAACAAAATAGACCCAGAGACATAGTAGTAGGGTACAGACTGGCAAACCTCAGAAGAGGGAGACAGGGAGGAGGAATGACATAAACCAAAGAACTTATATGCATGTATGCGTAACCAATGGACATAAACAACAAAGCTGGGGGTAGGAGTGAGATCAGGAGGAGTGTGTCAATGGAGTAAAAAGGAAAAACATCTGTAACAAAAATAATTTTTTCGTAATTTTTATTAATTTATTTTTGATATAGATGTTTCTCTTGTTTCCCCCATTGACACCCTCCTCCTGATCCACCCCCTGTAACAAAAATAAATTAATAAAAAACAAAACAAAAAACTATAAGAGGAGGACCACATTATTCACACAAGAAACATTCCTGGAGCACCCAGCTTAGGTGATCAAGGAGACTGCACCCCTGGACCCTACTACGTAAGGTAACCCCACGAAGACTGGGAGTCATAGCAGATCTATCTAATATATAGAAAGAAACACAAAGAAGCAGCCAAAATGGGGGAGACAAAGAAACAATCCCCAGATGAAAGAACAAAAGAAATTTCCAGAAAAAATACCTAAATGAAAAGGAGACAAGCTATTTATCAAAGTAATGGTTATAAAAGAGTTCAAAGTAATGGTTATAAAGATGCTCAAGAGCATGAAAAAGGACATAGAAACCATAAAAAAAATGACCTGTCAGAAATGAAGAGTAAAATATCTGAAATGAAGAATACACTGGAAGGAATAAACAGGTTGGATGAAGTAGAGGATCGAATCATTGATTTGGAGCACAAAGTAGAAAAAAATACTCAATCAGTAGCAAAAAGAAAAAAAAAATTTTTTTTTAATGAGGATAGCCCTGGTCAGGTTGCTCAATTGGTTGGAGTGTCATCCATAAACCAAGAGATGGCAGGTTCGATTCCCAGTTATGGCACATAGCCAGGTTTTGAGTTTGATCTCCAGTTTGGGTCCCTCGGGAGGCAACTGATCAATGTTTCTTTCTCATATCAATATTTCTCTCTCTCTCTCTCTCTCTCTCTCTCTCTCTCTCTCTCTCTCTCTTTCTCTCTCTCTCTCTCTCTCTCTCTATCTCTCTCAAATGAATAGAAACATGTTCTCTGGTGAGGAGTTAAAAAAAAAAATGAGGATAGGTTAAAGGATCTCTGGAACAACATCCCCATCTAGGGGTACCAGAAGGGAAAGACAGGGAGCAAGGGATTGAGAACCTATTTGAAGAAGTAATGACTGAAAAATCCCCTAACCTGGCAAAGGAAAAATACACACATGTCCAGGAAGCACAGAGAGTCCCAAATAAAATGAACCCAAGGAGGCCCACAACAAAGACACATCATAATTAAAATGTCTAAAGTTAAAGACAGAGAATCTTAAAAAACACAAGAGAAAGATAGTTACCTACAATGGAGCTCCCATAAGACCAGTGGTTCTCAACCTTCCTAATGCCGTGATCCTTTAATATAGTTCCTCATGTTGTATGTGGGCGTATCTGCATGTGGGCGGACCTGCCTGGAGACTGGATAGAGGAGCGGTGTCTCGGTTCCTAAGACCATTGGAAATATGTGTTTTCCGATGGTCTTAGGCGACCCCTGTGAAAGGGTCGTTCAACCCCCAAAGGAGTCACAACGCACAGGTTGAGAACCGCTGCATGAGACTGTCAGCTGATTTCTCAACAGAAACATTTCAGGCCAGAAGGGATTGTCATGAAATAATCAAAGTGATGAAAAGCAAGGACCTACAACACAAACTACTTTCCCCAGCAAGGCTATCATTTACAATTGAAGGATAAACAGTTTCCCAGACAAGAAAAAGCTGGTTTGTTCCTACTAAATCAATATTACAAGAAATGTTAAAAGGCCTGCTTTGCGAAGAAGGAAGAAAAAGGAAGATGGAAGAGGAAGATGAAGAAGAAAAATGGAGGAACATAGTTAAAAAAATAAAATGACAATAAATACGTACCTATCAGTAACCACTTTAAATGTAAATGGCTTAAATGCTCGCTCTAATAAAAACAATATAGCATAGCTAAATGGATAAGAAAACAAGCCCCATACATATGCTGTCTACAAGAGACCTACCTCAGAACAAAAGATACACACAGGCTAAAAGGAAAAGGATGGAAAAGATATTTCATACAAACAGAAAGAAAGAAAAGCTGGAATACCAATACTTACATCTGACAAAACAGACATTAAAACAAAGGCTATAGTAAGAGACAAAAAAGGACACTACACAATGATAAAGTAAATATTACAAGAAGGTATAACCCTTGTAAACATTTATACCCCCCAACATAGGAGCAGCTAAATATGTAAAGCAAATCTTGATGGACATGAAGAGAGAAATGACAGTAATATGGTCAGAGTAGGGAATTTGGGGCCTTAAATGACATACTAGATCAGATAAATTTAACTGATATCTTCAGAGCATTTCACCCTTAAGCAGAAGAATATACATTTTTTTCCAGTGCACATAAATCATTTTCTAGAATAGACCACATGTTAGCATACAAAACAAATCTCAATAAATTCAAGCATCTTTTCTGACCATAATGGTATGAAACTAGAAATCAATCACAAGAATAAATATGGAAAAACACACAAAGAGATGGAGACTAAATAACATGTTACTAAACAATGAATGGATTAACAATGAGATCAAGAGAGAAATCAAAAGATACTTTGAAACAAATAAAAATAATAACATAACAACCCAAAAATCTATGAGACACAGCAAAAGCAGTCCCACGAGGAAAATTCATTGTATTACACACCTACTTCAAGCAACAAACAAAAATCTCAAATAAACTATCTAACTATACACTTAAAAAAAAAAATACTTGAAAAACAGCAACAATCAAAGCCCAAAGTGAGTAGAGAAAAAAAATACTAAAGATCAGAGCAGACATAAACAAACCAGAGTATAAAAATATGATACAAAAGATCAATGAAGCCAAGAGCTGGTGCTTTGAAAAGATAAACAAAACTGAAAACATTTAACCAGACTCATCAAGAAAAAAAGAGAGTACCCAAATAAATAAAATCAGAAAAGAAAGAGGAGAAGTAACAACTAATACCAAAGAAATACTAAGGAGTGTAAGAAAATATTATGAACAACTATATGTGAACAAATTGGACAATCTGGATGAAATGGATGAATTCCTAGAAACATACAGTCTTCCAAAACTAAGTCAGGAAGAAATAGAGTACCTTGGTAGACAGATTACAACTAGGTAAATTGAAGCAGTAATAAAAAATCTCCCAACAAACAAAAGTCCTGGCTTCACAGATGCAGCAATACATTAAAAAGGTCATACATCATGATCAAGTGGGATTTATTCTGGGGATACAAGGTTGGTACAATATCCGCAAACCAATTAATGTCATACACCACATAAACAAAATGAAGGATAAAAAACACATGATCATATCAATAGATGCAGAAAAAGCACTTGATAAAATCCAGCACCCATTTATGGTAAAAATCTCTCAGCAAAGTAGGAATTGAGAGAATACACCTCAACATAATAAAGGCCATATATGACAAAACCACAGCCAACATCACACTCAATGGGCAAAAACTACAAACATTTCCCTTAGATATGCAACAAGACAGGAATGTCCACTTTCACCACTCTTATTCAATATGGTACTAGAGATCCTAGCTACAGCCATCAGACAAGAAGAAGAAATAAAAGGCATCCAAATTGGAAAGAAAGTAATACTGTCATTATATGTAGATGACATGATACTGTACATAAAGAACCCTAAAGATTCCACCAAAAACTACTAGAAGTGATAAGTAAGTTCAAAGTAGCAGAATACAAAATAAATATCCAGAAATCAGTTGCATTTTTTTACACCAATAATGAACTATCAGAAAGGGAAACTTAAGAAACAGTCCCATTCACAATTGCTTCAAACAGAGTAAGATACCTAGGAATAAATTTAACCAAGGATGTAAAATACTTGTACTTCGAAAACTATAAGACATTGAAAAAAGATATGAACAAAGATACAAATAAGTGAAAGCATATACCATGTTCATGGATTGGAAGAATTAAAATAATTAAAATGTCCACACTACCCAAAGTAATCTATAAATTAAACACAATTCCTATCAAGATACCTATGGCACTTTTCACAGAACTAAAACAAATATTCCATAAATTTATATGGAACCACAAAAGACCCTGAATAACCACAGCAATCTTAAGAAAGAAGAACAAAGTTGGAGGTATCATGCTACCTAATATCAAACTATACTACAAAGCCACAGTAATCAAAACAACATGGTACTGGAATAAAAACAGACATATAGATCAATGGAACAGAATGTAGAGCCCAGATATAAATCCATGCCTTTATAGTCAATTAATATTTGATAAAGGAGGCAAAAACATAGAATGGGCTAAAGATAGTCAATTCAATAAATGTTGTTGGGAAAATTAGACAGATTCATGCAACTAAATGAAACTAGACTACTTTCTTATACCACACACAAGAATAAATTCAAAATGTTAGACTTGAAAACATACAAATCCTAGAAGAAAACATAGGCAGTAAAATCTAGCATAAATCTCTTAACAATATTCTTTCTGATATATCTCCTTGGGCAAGGAAAACAAAAGAAAAAAATAAACAAATGGGACTACATCAAACTAAAAATTTTTTGCACAACAAACGAAATCATCAACAAAATGAAAAGACAATCAACTGAATGCGAGAACAAGCAAAACAGACAGACTCATAGACAGAGCAGGATGACAGCTGTCAGTGGGGGTTGGGTAGAGGGGTGGTGGGATTGAGCAAAAAAAAAAAAGAGAAAAAAACTTATGGACTTGGACAACAGTGGGGTGATTACTGGGGAGAGGGGGGAGAGAAGAGGTGAGGGAGGGTATAGAGGGGATAAATGGTGATGGAACAAGACTTGACTTGGGGCTGTGAATGCACAATACAGTGTACAGATGATGTATTATAGACAGGTGCACCTGAAACCTGTATAATTTTGTTAACCAGTGTCACTCCAATAAATTCAATTGAAAGAATAAAACTGAACATGTTTCAAGATGTTGAAAAAGAAGAAATTGATAATCTAGTGGAGTTGACAAGGCAAGTTCACAAACAACAAAAACAATGTGTAATAAGCAACATGAGCGATTGCAAAGCGTTGTTAACAATGTGTCTTAGAATTGAGGTCAGCAAAACCTCTATGGAGGTTTTCTAATATTGCTGGAAATTCCAGCAGACAGAAACATGTTAGACTACATTCCAGCCAAAGAAGTCACCTAAGCAAAGATCACTGGAAAAATCATTATGTATGTGGGACCAAGCAGGAGTAGTTCTGTTTTCCTAGAGCACAAGAGTGGTATCAGGAAAAGTAGTTCTCAGAGATACAGCAGAAAGTTACATTGGGAAAGAGCAGAAGGATCCCGAGAGCCACAATTGGGTTCATTATTCAATATTCCCATATCTAATTTCTAAAATACCAACTTATTCAAGAATATAAAATCTTCATAAACACTGCTTTCAAGAAATACACACACTCTATGATATTACCAAATATGTTTCTATGAAATGTAAACATTTGGGCATTAAAAAATATATGCACACAAGCACTTTCTCTGGCTAGGTTTTCTATCAAATTTTGCTAATTTGTTTCCTAAAATCAACCTTGTACAAATTAACAAGTTTTGATGATGCCTTTTAATGCAAAGACAGAATGAGAAAAGTCACCAAAATTTAGGAAGAGACAAAAGAGATTCCTGGGAGTCCTCTTAGTACAGTGCTGGACTTGCACTTCTGATTGGCTTCCTATCCACGGCTATTTACAGCTCCACAGAGATGAAGGTTAACATGAAGATTTCTGTCTATAAGAGATGCAAATAGTTTCTGCTTAATTGAAAGTTTAACCCCAAAGGTTATAGGTTATGATCCTGCAGGACAGTAACCAGTTTTGGATCTAAATCAGCAATCTTATTCCATTTATATTGTTTTGTGGTTTTTTTTTAATCCTCACCCGAGGATATTTTTCCATTTATCTTCAAATTGAGTGGGAGGGAGGGGGAGAGAGAGAAACATCAATGTGAGAGAGACACACCGACTGGTCACCTCCCGAACGACCCCAACCAGGGCCAGGACAAACTGCAACCGAGGTATGCGCTGTTGACTGGACTCGAACCTGCGACTCATTAGTCCAAGGGCTGACACTCTAACCACTGAGCCAAACCAGCCAGGGCAGCAATCTTATTCTAAAATCCCTTTATTAAGAAGTCACAAATTCCCACCTCCTCAAATACACATTGAATCAGTTTTAACATCTTACTGGATGCCTCATTAATTGAGTTGAATAAATTCTATGTCACATGTTTATTTCATGTTTTTATGAAAATCTTATCTTTAACTTTGAAAAATCATACTTTAATCAGTAATTAGATCGACTTAGGAGTGCTGTGAAAATGTAAGATGTTGTTATTATTATTTTTATTACTATTGTTGTCAGAAAGATAGGACAAAGCAAAATTACACAGGCCACTTGCAAGGAAAGTAAAATTCAATGACATAGGGATTCTTGGCCTTGTTACAAGATCACTTCCCATCTACTCCCAAATTTTCATTCTAAGTATAATAACTTTAAGATAGAGGAATTTTCCTTGCTTCTTTTTTCCTCCTCTCCCAAATGACCTCCCACCAGAAACACATAAAGCACTAAAGTATCAGGGGAAAGATACCTAGTAGTATTTACCACATGCAGCTTTTTCCTAATTCTTAAAATCTAGTTATTCATATATTTTTAGTTTATCTAGATCCCAGGTAAGTCATTGAGAACCAGCAACACCTCATCTAATGTTGGCAGTTCACAAAGGGAAGGGAAGGCTATCCAGCTCTTATGAGCAAGCAGCAAACAGCTCAGTTCTACAACTTTATCTGTTGGTGAAAAGGAACTCTTGTCTCAGAGAATGGCAGAAAAGAAAGAGACAAACATTTATTGAGGATCTAGTATGTGCCTGAAACTGCAGAAAGTGATTTACATGTTACCTCTTCAGTTCTCTCAACACTCCTCTCTGGAACTTATTTTGGATCACACAGTTAGTAAGTAGCCTGCTGGATATCTTCAAGGAAATCCCCATTCTGAGGTCTGATACCTCTGTCACATACAGTTTTTTCCTTCTCATGGGAAGCAAACAGGATTTATACATCAAACTATTATTCTCATATTCTCATTTAAAATTCCTACAGGCTACTCTCCCCTGAGGAAGGCATGTCTCTTAGGCTGCACATCTACAACAGTGGAGGAGATCTTTTGAAGACCCCTTGCTGAAAGTCATTATTTAAATTTCAAATAATGATTCCTTGCTTTTAGTTTCTAGCAACTACACAGTATAACTAAAACAGCAACCACAACAAAAACTAATCCTGGGTGTAAGAAGAGATAAATAAATTATAATTGGATGATACCATAAGCCCATACTTTCTCTTCTAAGGAGATAATAAAGGATCTGGAACTCCCTGAGTTATAGCACACCTACACCTTGATGTCAGCTTCCTGATGGCAGCAGCCACAGAGGAGAGATGAGAAAGGCATGGGACAGAGGCAGGAAGGGTCTAGTTTTTGCAGGAAGGATTTAGTTTTTGCTGAGAACCTTCTTTATGACATTCACTATGTTAGGGACTTTGTGTCTATTATTTCAGCTGATCCTCACTGCAACTTGCTTATCCCCATTTTACAGATGAATGAATTGAGGCTCAGAGTGGTCAGGCAACCTGCCCAAGATCATTCCCTTTTCAAGTAGCAGAACCCAGATTCAAACCCAGTACTTCCACCCCAGTCCTCACAGTCCCTTCCTCACAAAGACAGTGCCAATGGGATGATCCATGCAATAAAATAGGTCCTAAAATATAAATGCCAAACTTCTCTAGAGATCAAAACTTCAATGTAGTCATAGAGTGGTATCCAACACAGGTGCTGTATTATGTCTTTATTTCCATATATCCAATCCAACCATCAAAAAGCATGATGATTCTTCTTAAAATAACAAAATTTATGTTTCTTTTCTTTTTTCATGCATTTTTAACCTCTTACTTGAGAATAAAGACCTACCTTGCTGAATCATCAGATTCTATCATCATTACCTCTCTTCTCATTTTCCCAATGTTGCCAAACTTTCTTTCTAACACACCCCTTTGGACCTATAATTTCTCTCCTTTAAGTCCTGTTACAGTTTCTTGAATCAAACTCTAATTTCTCAAGAAGGATCCTAAAATCCCAATGCCTTCCTGATATTCTTACATATCAAGAGCGGCAGCATGTAACAGAAAGAGCAGTGGCTGGAAGGTGCTGAGACCCTGAGATCCTAGTCCTTAAAAAGTCATTTAGAGACAGAAAGGCATATGGTAGTTAATAAACAAAGATATATATTTTAAAAGAAAATTGTATACAGATTCATACATATTACCAGTTATTCTGTATCACTCAATTTCACAAGCCAACATTCCATATGACTAATATAAAAAATATATTATTTCTCATTGCAAATTTACTATTTAAAAAGAAGCTGGAGGGATTCAGTAACATAAATATTAAAAGGACAAATAATTACTCTTATTAACTAATAATATCCTCACTTATATAAGGGTCTTTTTTAAAGGCAGCAGAAAATGCTGTATTCTGAAAGAATTGGACATTTGTAAAAAAATAAGACATGTGTAAAAAAATAAGACTAATAAATAGTATTTTAAAGTACAGTGGTTATTTCTGAGTGGTAAGATTCAGAGTGATTATTATTTTTTCTTTATAATTTTCTGTATTTCCCATAATTTCTCAATGGTTATATGTCATTAAAGTAATCAGGAAAAATCATAAACAGAAAGAAAAAGGAGTTTATGATATTACTATCTTATATAATAGATTTATATATTAGATTCCAGTACAAGTAAGTTTGTTTGTTAGTAACTAGTTGAAAGACTAGTGAGTGAATTAGTATCAACTGGAAGAAAGATTTCCAGAGGCAGCCCTCAGGGACCTATACTCAATTCAATGGCTCATGTGTAAGGTGGGGGTGTTAATTAATATATTGAGTGAAACTACTGAGAATATACATGGAAATGCTAAGCTATGATGCCTGGTATATGTTTAATTTTCAATAAATACCTACTATTATTACAGATATTTTTATCTAACACTATTGAATAATTTCATCAATGGCATAAAGTTACATTGACAAAAAGCTGGGGAAGACATTGGATATGTAATATTGTGATCATCAGAATTCACAAATAGATCTTCTCTATCTAACAAGATGAAATTCAACAGAGATAAAATTTAGGTAAAAAATATAACTGTTCATGCCCTGACCGATTTGGGTTAGAGGTTAGAGCATTGGCCCACAAACCAAAGAGTCACGGGTTCAATTCCGGTCAAGGTGCTGTACCTCGGTTGTGGTTCATCCCCAGCCCTGGTCCAGGTCGTGCAGGAGGCAACCAGCCGATGTGTCCCTCTCACGTCGATGTTTCTCTTTCTCTTTCCCTCTCTCTACCTCCCTCCCACTCTATCTGAAGATAAATGGAAAAAGTATCCTTGGGTGAGAACTAAATATATATACAAATTGTTCAAGTAACAGATGTATATATTCAACTTTCAACCAAAATGCAACAGAGTGGATGGTAGGACTACATGGTTTCTGTCCTTAATAAGCACATGACTTTAGGTACAATGAGTCAACAAAGTGATATTGCTTCCAAAGCATCTAATGTAATCTCAGGCTGCACTCATAAGCATGGCAGCTACCAAGAGAGAGGTCCTGAATGCTTCTCTGTGGTGGACACGTTGGTAAACACACAAATACACTGGCAACTTGAATCTAGCTAAAGGCAAAGAGAGTTGAGAACATAAGGCAAGAGGCATATTTTATATAACTGGTATATTACAAAGTAGAAGAGGAGACCATGGGGAAAAGAGTACAGCTGTCTTCAAACACCTGAAGTACCATCATAATGAGGAAAGATCGGACTTGTCCCATCAGAAACCAAGATGAAGAACTAGTATCGGCAGATAAAAACTATATAAAGAAAAATTTTGCATTAAAAAAATTTATCATGGTTTTCTGGAAATTAAATAGTTTGTTAGTAGAGGTAGTTAGCTCACTGACCTAAGAGTTATTTGAAGTTAACCAATAGTTAGAGGTGCTAGAGAGATTTATTCATCAAATAGGTGAACAGAATGAGTCATAGTTCAAATATCTACTAATTATTGAATCCATAATAAATTTATCTTGTTAGACATTTTCCCTGGAGAAGAATGCAAATCACAATGAGTAATAGGCAGAGAAGAAAACCTGTTCATTTCCATCTCTATCTTATATTGACCTACTGAAGACTGCGTACCGTGCACTGCTAGAAGCTGTAGAAGAGCAAGCTGCAGTCGCGGGACTGTGGTGGTGTGACAGTGTTGAAGTGTGGAACTGGAGAAGATGAGGCTGGCATGGTAAGCAGAGGGCAGATTATGGAAAGGCTCAGTCTGCAAGACTAAAGACTTTGATTTCCTTGTTTAGACCAAGTGTTCCCCTGGAGTCAGCTACATGGTCAGATTTGTGCTCCTTAGTGATAACATTAAGGACAGATTGATTATAAGAGAGCAAGGCTGGAAAAATAACACCAGTGTTAAGAGGCTATTTAAATAGTCCAGGCAATAAATGACAGAGCCTGTGCTAAAAGCAATCCATAAGAGGTAAATATACAGTACATAATGGCTTATGAGATGAAAAGGGTGAGGGTTAAAAAAGAGGCAAGGATGACCTGTGCTGTGGAGGCTAAGTCACTCATCTGTCCAGAATTCCGTCAGGGTGGGGGTTAGTTGTGGTGAAGACTCCAGAGAGAAGGAAGTGGTTTAGATGTGGGATTGGAAAAGGTAAGACCAGAAACACACCACAGGACTTTTGGATGGAACTCAAAGTCTAGCTGAGGCAGAAACCATGGATGCGCAGTTACCTACATTTAAGCAGTTTTGTGATTTTTCTCCAGCATCTTCAATAAAGGTGACAGGATTGATATCTTAAGGCACCAAAGACACTGGAACCTAGAATCGAGATAACAAAAAACCTACCATTTACCTTGTTTTATGTCACAATATTTGACAGTGAGTTTATAATTCTTTAGGTGGCCTCTCATTTACCTCTCCACTGGCATTGATGAAAATACCAATTAAGCCTGAAAACTTTGGCAGCACTGATATTACAGGAGGATCACATCGCGCATCTAATACTCAGATTTTGACAACATGACGTCTTCCACCTACAGGCAAAGGAAGAAAATGCTATGCCTCCTGCATTTTTGTTTAGGACTTAGGTCTTTTCCTTCAACATTGATTGTATCTACAGTCGTCCCTCGTTTATCATGGTTAATCTGTTTCAGACTCCAGCGATTGCACCTGGCGTTGAAGGATTCCTGGGGTGCTCGAATACATAGCCCTACAGTCTATACATACAGTAATTTTAATTTTAATTGTAATACAGGGGTGTATAATTAACTCAGACAACCAAGCGCACGCTGTATCATTTTCACTGTCTTGATCAACTTTTTAATGAATATATTTGAAAAAACCGTGATAGAGTGAAGCCACGAAAGTCGAAGCGCGAAGTGGCGAGGGACGACTGTATATTGATAAATTACTGTTTTTGAAATAATAGGATTTCTCTTGTTACTTTTGTTGCAGCTATTTTTCAAATGCAAAATAATACAACTTGAATAAGCTTTTTCAAACTGCTTTTCCTTTGAATGAGATTCTGAAGATTCCTCTAGGGCTGGCTGTGTGCAATCCTCCCAGCATTGAGTTTAGAAGTTCTGAACTAATCCTAAAGCACATCATGACACAGAGAAATTTAAAAAATTCAACAGGATGAAAAGTAGGAATATGGGAACTTGAATATTTCAACTAATAAATCTTCTTTCAGTATCTCCTAAAGCAATTAGGTCCTCAGCTTGGGTTGCAAGGGCTGCTCTAATGGTGTGAATCCCACATTCTTTTCGAGAGCAATTGCTCACATATATTGTGCCCAAGTAGGTCCCTAAAAATATAGAACTCTTTTATTTTGGCAGTTTGCCCATACTGTAAAGCCAAAATTCTGATCAAGTCTCAAATCCTCTGAGTCCAGTACAAATTAAATACTTTCATATTAGTAAGAGAATAATTATTCTGTCTTATTATTTTTAAATAAGGAATGGAATATTATGCTGGCAGCTTTCAAAAAATAGTTGGCATTTTAAGTCAAAGAAAAAATTCACAATCTTCCATTCTACATAGAAATGACTTCTGTAATTAGGGGCAAAGATCAAAGCAAGGTCAACCCATGGTGAGGTATGACAACAAGCAAGAAAACAAATCCTACTATCGAAAGTGGGAAAACATAGGAGGAAAGGATACAGACCACAAAGTAATTCAAGATGAAGGCCATGGGGTATCAGAGACATGTATTTACATACAGCTGGATACTGGGACAAGAGCAATGGTTAAAAGAATTTGAGAGTCCAGCCGGTGTGGCTCAGCAGTTGAGCATCGACTCATGCACCAAGAGGTCACTGGTTTGATACCTGGTCAGGACACATGCCAACTGTGGGCCTGATCTCCAGTGGGGGGCATGCAGGAGGCAGCCAATCGATGTTCTCTCTCATCAATGTTTCAATCTCTCTCTCCCTCTCACTTCCTCTCTCTGTAAAATCAATAAAGGAAAAAAAATTTTTTTTAAACAACGAATTTAATTTAAAAAAAAAAGAATCTGGCAGGATTGGCCACTAGCATATCTTAAAGAGCATTGGATGAAGGCTTAGACTAGATAAATTTCCACTCTGGGTGAGTCATATTACCTTGAGCCAGACTCTAAAAGCCAACAAGAGAATCACACAATGTAATTAGTCTTCTCTGAACAAGCAGGCACCTTTATCATCACACTTTGTCTTTATTTCAGAGAGAGAGAGAGAGAAAGCAAATAAAATTATGTAAACATTATCCATTAAATCCAGGTGTCAACTACATGGGAGGACCATGGCCCCTCTGCACAGGACATGGAGAATTGGTCTTGCATACCTTCCCATGCCCAGATGACTCATTCATTTATCTGTTCACATACCCACCTATCTCAGTGCAAATTTAGACAGCATTTACCAAGTGCTCTCTGATACTGTGCAAAGCTCCATAACCTAGGACTGGAGGGAGGCCATCAAGTTCATGCAGGTACAGTGTAGCTGCTTGTCCTGAAGTGGCCTATGGGCATGTACTGCACTGTTTTCCAAACTTCAGAATACTAGTCCTTTGACCAATTTCTGGTTAAGTTTCAGGATTTTTTAAAGTGGCTTTAAATTGTCCTAATTTGAGAGGAAAAAGATAAATCATCCTTTGGTGTGGTTTATGTGCCTGTCAAGGTCCCGCACTCTCACCTCCATCTGGCCCTCTGTGGAATTTATTTCTGTACCATTATGACATCCACGTCTTGCTCTGGCAGCTTTCAGTAGTACATTAGCCATCACGTCATCAAACACTCTCAGAGGCTGCATGAGCCTTCCTGCTAATTCTGGGAAACACCTTTGGAGAAGCAAGAACAGATGAGAGAGGGAATGTTCACTGCCTTCTGTCCCATTTGAGTGGCCTTAGGGCTTTAAATGTTTGAGGATAACATATAGTACAGAGTACAGAGAAAGTACAAGTCTCAGACATGAGCAGTGGGATAGAAGCAATTGGGAATTAGAAAGCAATGGAGGAAAGAGAGTCCAGAAGCCTAGAAGGGAAACAGTGTAGTGAGAACAGCTCCCAAAATGCACATACAGTAAGCACTGGCCACAACTGTTCTCAGTCATGCACCTACCTGCTGAGGCATCATGCTCCAGAAGTCTGCTCTCTTCTAGCCTCCCCAATGTTTAAATTTTTTTTCTTTATTGATTTTAGAGAGAGAGGAAAGGAGAGGGAGAGAGAGACAGAAACATCTATGAGAGAGAACATCGATTGGCCGCCTCCTGCATGCCCTCCACTGGGGATCAGGCCCACAACCTGGGCATGTGTTCTGACTGGGAATTGAACTGGCAACCTCTTGGTGCATGGGTCGACACTCAACCACTGAGCCACACCAGCCGGACTAGCCTCCCCAATGTTTAAAGTTAAGAACATCTTAGTCCTCTGATTTACCCCCCACCAAAAAAAACCACAAAATCACATGTGAAAAAAAGATAGCTTGAGAAATATTGATCCAACAAAGATAAATGGATTGTGAGCCCTGGCATCCAATGCCTCCTCTTCTCTTGGGAGTCAGGTGCGTGCTCTCTCCCTCTGTGTTGGGTCACCTTGTCTCAGAATAACTTTTCCATGAAACCTGATATCTCCAGTATCCAACCCGGAATACAACATTTACACCAAAATTCAGTGGCAAGGAAGGCTGCTAAAGCCTCTGAGTCATCCCCTGAGGCTCTGAGAGGGACCAGATTTTCCTTCTCCAGTGACCTACTTCAAGGACAGAGTGTTGTCTCACACCAATACTGCACAAGCTAATACAGTGATCTTCCAATCTCATTAGATCATTTTAAATTAATCCTCATGCTCCTTAGCGAGGGGAAGATATTCCTCCATTCACTACTGGCCAGGAGTTTAAGAGAAAACATGTCTGTTAATCTAGTGGCAATCTACCGGTAGAGGGAGTACTGCAGACATGTGGCCATGGAGCCAGGGAGGGCCCTGCACCCAGGGAATTCGCCAGGGAGCAGCTCTGTTCCTGATTCCTTTATATGGACTCCTCAGGCAGTCTTCCTGATCTCAAGATACCCACTGTACCATTAGAAGGTAGATCAGCAATTTGAAAACACTGACCTACACTACAAATATGAAGGGAAGGGTCGTTGCCCTAGGTAGAAAAAAAAAGTCCAGGAAACCCTCCCAGGACAGCAGTTAGGACTGTAAATGCTCTAAGGCAAGAGGGAGCTGTTAGTGTTGATGGGCATGAAACAGGTGAAAAGGGGAGTACAGAAAAGAAAGATGTTCCTATTTGTCTTCCCCTCATAAAAATGCCCCACCTTAGTAACTCCATAATTCCCTAATTTATTAGCTGTCATCTATGGAAATTTGAAATATGTCACGCACAATTCTAAATGCATTATATCTAAAAATGAATGTGATCCTCCCAACAGTTTTGAGTTAGGGTACAATGATTATCCTCATTTTACCAATGGGAACACTAAAAATTGGAGAGGTTAACTAATTAACCACAGTCCTAGAGCTGGTGTGTAACTGAGTTGAGATTCAAAGCAGTTTGATTACACAGTAAGCTTCTAACCACAAGGATATACTGCCCTAAAGCTAGCAACACAAAAAGAAATATGGCCTGGTGGCCAATCTCTTTGCTTGACAACTAAGTCATGTTCCTCCATTCTATATAACATTCCCACTAAGTGTATCACATTGTAAGGAATGCTAATTTAATAACTGTTTGATCCATACTTTTGTTAAGCCATCTGACACCATCTCCATCCAAAGTAGGTTACTGTATTAATTCAAATACCTTGGTGAGGAATGCAGATTATACAAAATAAGTGTTCTCCCCACTCTACCTTTACCTGGAAAGAAGCTTTCCAATTTGCCTCTGACTAACAGAAGCCCTAAGAGGACATCACTCCTTATAAGATCATTATAGATCAGGCCAGGAAGAGTGATTCACAGGAGCAGCAGGAGTGGTGCTGGAGAAACAAAACAAAGCAACCTCACTTGATTCCATATATGTCAAGACAACATCACTCCATTAGGAGAAGCAATAAATTCCCAGGGAGCATAACTCAGAGTTGACCTTACCACGTCTCTCCCCATCTGGCTGAGCATCCAGGTCCAGGTCCAAGCTCAGTACACCTGCTCTGACTCAGCAGCTCTAAAGGTCCTGCTCTTGCCATCACTCACCTTCATGAGTTCCTTACAGCCCATAAACTTTGCATCCAAAACACATTTTCAACAAACGCTGGCAACTGCCCTCTCATTCTGGCAACATAATTTTACATGCCCAAGAGCATTTGCTAAGTACAAAGCACAGGAAATGTTTTTGCAAGTTCTGTTCTAACTTTGTCAACAATCTTTCTCATGTATTTCAAGAGGTAAACTAAAAGGCTGAGCTGGGCAAATTCAGGTATGGCTGAAAAAGACAGTAAGGCAGTGTGTTTTGCGCCTGCATTACAATCTTCAGTAATAGCTAGAACTGAGCAGTGTCTCTATATAGGAATGTGGGCTTATCTGCTGTGTACCCCATGTCAATCAGGAGCACAGTCAGGATAAAAATGCCTGCCCTCTCTCTCCATTGCAGGGATGTTGTAAGTTCATGTAAGGCTGGGGTTTCGTTTTCAGCTGCCCTTCTGATTTACCATGTTCTTTCTGAAGCACTGTTTCCCAGTGTGTTCTGTGGGACAGTCTTAAAAATCTATGCAAAAAAAGAAAAAAGAAAAAATTCCACACTCAAATCTGATAAATACTATATACTATATGTCCTTTGGTAGATTATTAAAGAATATTGTTGCCCTGGCCAGTTTGGCTCAGCAGTTAGAGCATTGGCCCATGGACCAGAGAGTCCCGGGTTCAGTTCCCGCTAAGGGCACGAACCTCGGTTGCAGTTTGTCCCCGGCCCTGGTTGGGGTTGTGTGGGTGGCAACCACTCGATGTGTCTCTCTCGCATCGATGTTTCCCTCTCTCTCTTCCTCCTTCTCTCCCTCCCACCTCTCTCCTTCCCACTCTATCTGAAGATAAATGCAGAAATGTCCTTGTGTGAGGATACAAAAAAAAAAAAAAAAAAAAGAATATTGTTAAATAATAAAAAGGGAAAATCACAATGTCCATAAAAAATATAAAATGAACATATGTCAAAGATTATTTTTTAACTCATTAATTAATGAGGAAACTGGTAAAGTATTACAACCAGTTCTAAGAATTCAAAGAACCAACATACACAAGCAATAAGAAATGCTGAAATGAATTTACAGTGAGATAGAAAATTGACAATAGTCAATTGCACTACCCTGACAAAATTCCTAAGCTTTCACAGTTTTCCCTATTACTATGAGCATATTAAAGGTTCCAAGAAGTCCTGAAATAAAGAAACTTGTGTAACATTATTTAACTCTGTTTTCCCCATACATATTTGCTCTAATGATATCTACTTATATCTTATAAGATTACTGTTCACTGGAGCACAACTTAGGGAAGAGTTTCTTTCTCTATACATTTTATGGACTTCTTTGATCTTCCCTACAAAAAAACAGGTGCAGAATTACATAGGAATCCAGCATCCCCGGGTCATTTATAAAGATATTCTCCTTGTTCACACCAGACATCTCCAGGGAAAATAATCAAATTAAAGAATGAGAGGAATTCAGATTGTGGGAAGAAAGTAATTCTTGATTGATTAGCTTAGGTATAAGCTCCATTGAGAATGTGAATTTTCTGATTTTGAAATAGTTTAAAAAAAAAGAGCTAAAATGGCGAATGTTCTTTGTGGGTAGGAACAAAGTGACATGAAGCAGCATATAAAAGTGGCAAAGAGGACCCTGGGTTTGAACAATTCAGGTTCGCACCCCAGCCCTGCCCCTCAGAGTCCGCCCCAAGCAAGGCTCTTCATCTTTCTATGGCTGTTTCTCATCTGTAAATTAAGGATAATATTCATAGTGTAGATTTGAAAATTCAATGATAAGATGCACGTAAAACTTTTATTTCAATTCCTAGCAATAAGTGCTCAAGTTCATTAGCTATTGAAATTATTGACATCCTAACACACAATACCAAACAATCTTTAACTACTTGATGGTAGGACCTTGTGGGTGATTCCTGAGGTGCACATCTATCTTGAGATCCTATGATTCTACGAATACTCCCCAGAGATAACTTCCCCTTTCTTTGATGCGGATACACCTACAGGAACAATCATAGCAGCTCAGTGTCTCCAATTGAGAACTGCAGAGTGAATAACATGAAAATGAGCTGTGGGTCTCCCTTGAGGAAAACAAAAATGACTATGCCTCTCTCTAGGCAAGGAGCTCCTATCTTGAGTCCATGGATAAATTCCAAGGTGTCCATGAATGACCTGAAATTATACACCTAATATAATATGTATGTGCCTTTTATTAGGAGGAGCTCATAGCTTCTACCAGATGACCCACTGCTCTGAGACAGCATGGGCACAGTGGAAAGAAAATGTGTGAACTCAAACAAAACTGGGCCCCACACAATTACCAAAGAGACCTAGATAATCTTTGCAAAATTTTCAACTTCACTGAGCCTCAGTTTCCTCATCTTTAGAAATACCAGCTCTAGGAAGATTAAATGAAAACACAAGCAAACATGCCTAATTTGATGCCCGAATTGAAAGATGCTTAATGAAGGTTAAGTCTTTCTTTTTTCCTTGATTTAATACCTTCATCTTAAATTGCAATACAAAGGAGCTGACAGGGAGCTTAGGCTTTATGCAATCGAATTTGCTCAACCGACAGATGAGACGGCAGAAAGTTAAGAGTATTGCTAAGGTCACATCTTCAACTTCTAGGGCACAGAGGGATCTAGTACAGCTAAGGGACATTGTAAAAACTATGGAACCATCTGTATTTCAAGCATGGTTTGCTGGCAATTCTCATTTTGCCACTTGATGAATGTTTCTTGAGCAATTCTCTAATTTCAAGAAATACATAAGCATTAACAACATTGCCAGCGCAACCAAGAAAGCCTAGAGTAGCAGTTTAGGTTCCTAGGAATTCTCTTTACTGGTGAATCCTTCGCATTAGTGAAGTATCTGAGGAGAGTTTCGTATCTGCAGGAATGGAATCTTAAACCAGGAGACCAAATGCTATCATAAGACCTGCTGATGCCTCTCCTCCTGAATCAGGAAAATTGGCCTGGGAACAAAACTGGCATCTGGCCTAATACTAAAAACAGTTTGCTTTTTTCCTGTTTAGGTTTTTGGGTGGAAATAATACTATGACCAGAATCCTCACACCAAAGTCCCCACTGCAGTCCTGCCTGGGGCCACTGAGTGACATCAGGAAGGCCACCAGCCCTCTTTAGGCAAACTTTCCTCTTTTTTTAATTAAATAATGCCTTATGGTAAATTGACACTTCCTGCTTCACAAACGTATTATGAAAAAAGAAAAGAGAAAGGCTGTGGGGTACTTAGAGAACTTCTGAAAAAATATTCTGTACAATCTCAAGTTGGAGAACCACCAAAAATTCCACAAGTTCACAGTCGCCCAAAAGCCAAATGCTAGTGCTCACTATTAATAAGGATTTGAGATGGACCAACAGGACATGATGAGGCCCAAGGTGATTTCACTGGTGGTTTCTATCTTTCATGTTTATTGATCCAAAACTAAAAATAATCTGATTTTACAAAGACAACTGTTATACAAATTGCAGTTTTGAATGGAAGTCAAAAAAAGGAAAACAAAGGAGACTGCTAATATATTGAAAATCAAATTGTACTTTTTCTGGAAATGAGTTCTGATACAGAGCTGAACACAGCATTTTCAGTTCAGTTTGTTCTTGTGGTTATTTTCTCAAGATCTGTGCTCAAGAAGGAACTCTGAGGGCCTGCATAACCTTTCTTTAAAGAGCACTAGAACAGGGCAACAGAAGGTGCAGGGGAGACCTGGGAGAGCAAGAGGTTGCTCCTCGGCAGCCTGTGTCGAAGCGCACAGCCCTCCTGCTCCTGGGCGCTCAAAGCCAAAAATACTTCTCTCCCCCAGAACATGCAATTGCCACAGAAAAACAAATAAACAAACCAAACAACAAGTGAATTGTGCAGCACTATTCTTGTATACATTTCTGTATTTTGATTTATGCTTTGATTTTCAGCCTTTTGCAGCTGTTTTAAGTCTTGCCTGCATGAAGTTAATTACTAAAGAAGAGAAATTATTCAACACAGTTTTGTAGGAGGCCCACTCTTCGGATTCCATATGGGCTTCTCGAGCTGAAATCACCATGTTCCTATGGTTAATATGGATATTTTATGAAGTTTAACACAAACTGTATAAATTTTAAAAATAAAATAGACTTCAAAGAAATATTGTGCTATGAGCATGCTGCTTTGGGCTGTATTACCAGACTGTTGTCTGCCATTTGGGAATACTTTAGGGGAATGTTTTAAGAAGCAGTTTGGTGAGTGAGAATTACTATAGGACAGATTGGATAGGAAAAACACAATTATTTTCTGGAGACCCTGAATGATATCCATACGATACTTGCGTAAGTGAAAGCTGCTTCTGGAACAGCCTTTCACTAGCTGTTTTCACACCATCCATAAATATTGGCAGACACTTCGGTGGTGCATACACTACATTTACCCCTCCAGATCGACACTCCATTCTTCTCAGTGCTCCGAGAAGTGGACCTCTAAGGGCTGCATACCAACCTGGCCCTCTGGCTTCTGTCTGGTGTCAATCAATGGGAAGTACCAGCAGGACATGGCAGGGCAGGAGAGGGAAGAGGATGGGACACTGTTTCCCTTGGTTTGCTCCCTGCCAGCCTCAACCCTCTCCCTTGCCGGTGGTCCCTCCAACAATTATACCTTTTCTCTGTGAGGTTTGATAACAGCTCCCTCCCCTTCCTCTTCAGGTCTGGAGGGTAAGGTCCTTAGCAGCCTCCACTGCTGCCAGCCCAGGGGGCTCCATCATATCCCTTGGTGGTTTCCCTTCACACTCCCCACAGGGCATCCTGCGTTAGAACTGGGGTCTTCAAATTCCTAGCTCAATGTCTCCCACTACCTTGTTACCTCTCAATTGTGACAAAAAATGAATGGAAATAATCCACACTTCTAGAAAAGTACCACAGTTGTATCACCCAGTTGTAGAGATGGTCTAAAAACAAACCAGCACAGGGGCCCAAGTCCTTCTAATCGAGGCCCAATAAATAAATAAATAAATAAATAAATAAATAAATAAATAAATAGATAGATAGATAGATAGATAGATAGATAGATAGATAGATAGACAGACAGATAGATAGATAGATAAATAAAATAAAATAAAATAAAAACAAACCTGCACAATTAACCCTACCAAAAACAATCTGCACGATAAGCAAGTCTAAGTATACTAATCCCACAACAATGGGGTTTTGTCAATGAGGGCACTTTCCAGGAACATGAGCCCTACAGTTGACAAAGGATAATTATCACTAAAAAGTGTTTAGTTGGTTATTTTCAGCCTTCGGTTGAAGGCTTCAAAGTGCAGAAGTTGTTTTTCCTTTTATTACAGGAGTTTGCACATGCTTTCATCAATATTGTTAGATGACAATTTTCTACCATTGAGAATTCAGGTACTAATCACAACCTAAACTCTAGTACGCTTTTTTGAAGAAACTGACAAGCTAATTCTAAAATTTGTATAGCTATGTAAAAATCACAGACTAATTTTGAAAAAAAGGATGCTTACATTCCACTCCAGCTCTTTAGAGACATTAAGTCAAACTTTTAGAATAGAAAATTCAAAATGAGATGACTTTCTTCTGTCCCACTAAAATAGTAGCCTCATTCAAAATCTTTGATCTTAGCACCTAGTAAATCTTGAGCACAGTGAAATGAAAGAACACCTACAAAAATTAGCTTCCAATAAGTCTCATTCCATGTTCCTGGGGGAAATCAAATCCAACATGGGGCCTTGGTGTAAGATACAAATCAACACAGAAAAAAGCTGGGACTGTTTTTGGAAAAATAACTGGCATGCTTCTAGGATAAACGTCTCTCCACAGACTGCATTGTCATGAGATCATTACTTTTGATTCATTAGCTACACTGGTTCTGCACCTTATTATATGCAATCTTGTAGAAGTATTTCTTTGCCCTCTTTGTAAAAACATCTAAATATGAGTTTGCTTTCTAAAATGTTGGTTCTTTTCCTCCTGCTTCTATGTACCTGTTAAAGCTATAGTTTACAATATCTAATATTTGATTAGTCAGAGAATTGATTGTCTGATCAATATAATGGCCAGGTTAACTGAAAGAAGTAATGTATAAACACTTTCAAGTTTTGTTATTGCATACCTTCCAAGAATTAGCCATCCTGATAAATTTTTTAAGCAGTAAGTAAAACTGATCATTTGATGGAGTCCTTTCATCTCATTTATGTTACCTTCTCTTAGTCTTTGCCACTCAAAGTGGGTCCTCACACTAGCATCACAGCCTCACCTGGCAGCTTGGTAGAAATGCAGTTTGGGGCCTACTGCAGACCCATTGAACTGGACTCTGTGGTTTAACAACATACCCAGCCAATTCGTCTGCATATGCAAGTTTGGGAAGCCTGCTCTAGAAATTACAAAGCCAATGTCAAATCCTACGGGTAAATGAAAGAACCAAAGTCATTATGCTGGGCATTTGTTGTAAATACAAAAAAAAAAATAAAAATCAAGACTACCAGACTGAAGCTGTAATGATCATAGTTTACACATTGAATGCTGGTTAATAAAATGAAGGCATGATCTCTGATTAGTGTTTCCCCCATTCTCTTAAAACAAACTACTGAAACATTCCTAATAGTTAAATGTTCTGGATGGTTGACTGGGTTCTAGTTGTTTGCAGTTTAATTTGCATTTTATTGAAGTCATCACAATGATATTTTTATAAAAAGGTGATTCTTCAAACCATTCCATAGGAAGTAGAATCATTCTGATTAGTCACATTTTTGTCCACAATATGTGAATTAAATTCAAGTTTCTGGCTCAGTGACATTCAACAACTTCATATAAATGACAGGGGAACATCCATGAAATTTTTCCTGGCCATCCCCCAGAATGATAAGTAATGTCAGGCCTGCTCAAATTCCCTGATGGATGATGCAGCCCTTTCATGCGGAAACAACATCTGAAACCAGATGAGCAGTATCTGGTTTTGGATTTCAGAACCAATGTTTCAAGAAACTCGGATTGCAAGCAGGGGATTTTAACATCAAGACAATCAGAGTTGTAAATAAGAGCAAATCTAGGTCTATGTGAAATGTCCTGTGATGGTTTTTTACATAAAATAAGAAACAGGCTTTAACCCAGGAGTTTGCCTGCTATAGCATGATTAGCACTGACCCAATTCTTGCTTCTTCCTCCAAAACCTAACTAGCAATGGTAACCCAACGCCCAGGCTGTGACAGGACACCATGTTTAGCCCTGTGTTTAGTATCTACGAATACTAATAGTCACTACCTCCTTTGAACATAATTGTGGCAAATAGGGTTTTCTCTCCTCATCATTGTTTTTGTTTTGTTTTGTTTTTCTTTTCCCTTCTCTTATTGGGAATATCATGACAGAGTTTTTCAGCATAAAATATACTTAAATTATGCTGTGGAAAGTGGCCAGTATTAGCAAGAAGCAGTTCCATTTTGACAAAGTGTCTCTCTAAAGAATGTGAAGGACCTAATTCTCTTCTAGGGATCCACAGGGCCTCAGAAACCCTAATTTACCTACTCTCCAGTGAATGTGGGATCCTGGGGAAGAGCCAAAGAAATCCTGAGGGTAATGCAGAATGTAGTTGTTGTCCAAAATATTTCTGACCAGAAAACCCTTCTGTCAATGGAGTATCTCACAAGACCGATGCTCTACCAAACACACGAGGGGAAACCCTGAGTCGCACCATAGAGATGTCTCTTGGGAGCCCTGGCACCTCTAAAACAGGGCTCCTCAATCTGGCGGCATCAGGACCACCGGGCAGGCTTGTGCTGTAGCAGGTCTGCACAGGATGTTCTGATGACCACAGAATTGTTGTGACTAGTCAGACGTGGGCAAAGCCTTAAGCTTAGTCCTAAGGAGTAATTTTTGTTGTTGTTGTTAATCATCTCCCGAGGATATTTTTCCATTGATTTTTAGATAGAATGGAAGGGAGGGAGGGAGAGAGAGAGACACACACATCGATTGGTTGCCTCCCGTACGACCCCAACTGGGGCCATGGATCAAACCTGCAAACTAGGTGTGTGCCCTTGACCAGGAATCGAACCCACGACCCTTTAGGCCAAAGCTCCAACCGCTGAGCCAAACCGGCCAGGGCAGGAGTAATTATTTTAATTTAATACCAAATTTACATAACACCTGGGAGTGAGCCATCTCTCAGGAACATAAACAAACAATTAGATGTCCTGGGTCAGCCTGGTACACACTCTATCACTAGATGAGTCACCGAGAGTCCACAAATCTCCCGTATTTGTTTCCAGACCAAAGGCCCACACAAGAGCCTGAAGAGCATTTGTTCCCAGAAGGAATCCCCACAGTATAAGCCCCGTCAGGATAGTTCAGGTTACTGAGATACATATATCACTACTATTAATTGACCTCTATGAATAATTCAATGTAAACCAGGCTAAAATAATGGGTGAGGGGAGGGGTTCATAACCGAATTGAAGTTTTCTCATCTTCTCTTCCACTGCTCTTTCACCATTCAAGTGACAACTAATGAAATACAATAATGTGATAAACCACTCACATCCAGACCTTCCAGAGACTTAACTGTAAGCTGGTCCCACATCCATTCTCTGCAGATCCCTGCACCTTTTGGGACTGACCCAATGAACTGAATCACTCACTCTCTCTTCCTCTCATTTCTAGGGCCAAATGGAAGCAGCAGCAGGGGATGAAAGGTTGTGAGGAAAGAAAGGTCAAGCTCTGCTCTGTCCTGGTTTTGAGTTGTGTTTCAAGCAGTGATTATCTCCCTTCACCCCTATAGCTCCTGTCCAGAGACCCCTCCTTTATGACTCCAGCTCTCACTGGGTCTGACTGCACCATTTTCTCCCCTTGCCCCTTCAGGCCTACAGCTTCTTGCTGTTGTGACTAGTCTCTGGTTAATTCTCTTAACACTTCTCACACTTGTGCAAACAGTCCATTCACTAAAGCCTCTTGAACCACCTAAGCTGAACTCTGTCTCCCACCAGGCCCTGGCTGATGGCAGGAGACCATCTGTGGCTGTTCCCGTGTCCCCATCCTGTACTCGTGGGGAGGGGTGGTGTGTGTGCAGTTTTAAAGCACACATGCACATACACATAGACACATAACAAAACCAGTCTCTCAGAACAATTTCCTGAGATTTTAAATACACCACCTGAATGCATACCAACTAGTGTTTATTTAAATATATCTTACATTAAGTCAAAGTTCTAAAGCCTCAGTTGTAAAACAAGCCTGTGCCCCAAGAAGGGTAACATATATTTACCCAATTAAGGCCCTTAAAAATTGTTGTCATAGCCTGGCCGGTTTGGCTCAGCAGTTAGAGCGTCAGCCCAAACACAAATGAGTCGAGGGTCCGATTCCAGTCAAGGGCACGTACCTCGGTTGTAGCTTGTCCCTGGCCCTGATCAGGTCATGCAGGAAGCAACCAGTCGATGTGTCTCACATCAATGTTTCTCTCGCTCACTCCCTTCCACTCTATCTGATGATAAATGGAAAAAATATCCTCAGATGAGGATTGAAAAAAAAATTATCATCATAGCTTTTGCTAGAGTTGAGGGAATCTTGAGTCTCATGCTTAGAGTCTCATACTTCAACTCTCAGGCTAGAAAGGGTTCTGCTTTTGCCATAGAGAGGCAACAGTTCATCTATAAGTTTCACCAATTGTTAAGAGTATTAGCTTAATGAAGCTACAACCAAAGAGCTCTGGTTGTCTGAGCATCACTAGTTTCTGTTTCTAGAAATCCTTTTTTTTTTATCCTTACCCAAGGATATTTTTCCATTTTTTGTTCAGATAGAGGGGGAGGGAGAGAGAGGAAGAGAGAGAGAGAGAAACATAGATGTAAGAGAGACACATCGAGTGGCTGCCACCCACACGACCCCAACCAGGGCCGGGGACAAATTACAACCGAGGCACGTGCCCTTAGTGGGAATCGAACCCGGGTCTCCCTGGACCACAGGTCAACACTCTAACTGTTGAGCCAAACCGGCCAGGTCTGTTTCTAGAAATCTTTCACATAACACGATGGAGGCAGTGGAGACTTGCAGACTCAGGGATGCCACGTTCCATTACCCACACTCCTCCACTTCGCTCATCTAGCTGGGTCTGGCTTTCTGAGACCAAGAAAATGCACAGACTCACATTCCAGGTATTATTATAAAACTTGCCCAAGCCCTTCCCTTTGAAGAATAAGAAGGAACTTGGATTTGTGTCCATGATGATATCTTGTGGTCTCCAGTATTCAGTAGAAAGCTGAGTAAATCTGAGACTTTATCACTGCTCAGGGAACTCTGGACCACTGGTCTGCTCCATATATAATCCTCAGAAGAATTCACAGTTATGTTCTCTAGAGGCCTAAAATAAATAGACGAGCCTTGTTGCAAGAGTATAATCTCAGTCAGTCTTTCTGGAGTACAGTTTGGCACCATCTGTCAAAATTCTTAGAAATGTCTATACTCATTGACCTAGCAATCTACTTTTATGAATATACTAAGGAATTAATCAGAGATATTTCCAAAATGTATCTATAAGAATGCTCATTATGACTTTATTTACCACAGCAAAATGGGAGAGACAAAATAAATATCCAAAAATAAGGAATTAAATGTATTACTGGCAATACTGTTTCCCACATTCCAGTGAACGAGACATCTAAAACAACCCTTCTAGCCCCAAATTTCCAGAAAAAATATAATAAACATTGTTTTCTATGTATTGCTAAACTGGCAAGAAGTAAGGAATTCAAGAGGCCAAGGAGAATGATGGTCTCGGAGACTCTAGCCCTGAAGGCATCTTCCACTGTCCTGACAGCTGCCCAGATTGGACTGATAAGATAAAGCTTAGATATGACTAGCCCATGGTGGGGAGTCTGCCAAGAGACCCACACCTTTCTCTCCCAATTCCTGCTTAAGGGTGGGATCCCAAGGGCTACATTTGCAGTGACATGATGAATTAGAACAATACCCAGATGAAAAAATTACCTGTTTGACCTTGCTACTGAGAGGTGTAGAAAGAAACCCACTCCTTTAAGTGGTGAGCCCAGTTTGGCCTCAATGCATTTAAACCCCACACCCCACTATCAATGCACCAAACTGCTAGCAGGTAACTTAATTTAAAGCAATGCTGCATGGTTCCCATGGTTGATGGTGCATCCAGGGGTCTTGCTTGGTCAAACATAAATCCTGTCTGAAGAAATTAACTTCAGTCAGTCTTCTCCTCAAAGAATTCCCACAGGTTAAGTGTTAAAGGACTTTTATAATATAAAATATTGTGATGCTATACCAATTCCAGTGTATGTTGGGTGGGGAACATTTGTCCCACACCACCAAACAGTTCTCCAATACCAGCCAGGTGTCTTACTATTCAATTCACTTCTGAAACTATCTATCTACCTGTTCATTATAAAAGGATACAACTCAGGAACAGCCAGATGGAAGAGATGCAGAAAGCAAGGTGTCTGGAAAGAATCACTGAGCTTTCAAGCCCTCTCCAGGAGTGACACTTTCCCAGTCCCTCCAAGTGTTCACCAACCACAAGCTCTCCAAACCCTGTCCTTTTGGGATTTTATGGAGGCTTCAATGCACAGGCATCATTGATTAAATAAACTGACCCTGGGTGATCGATTCAACCTCCAGCCCCCTTCCCCTCCCTAGGGTGTCAGAGGAAGTGGGAATAAAAGTTCCAGCCCTCTAATTACCTGGCTGGTTCTCTTGGCAACCAGCCGCTATCCTTAGTTGTAGTCTTAAAGTCACCTCATTATAACAAAAGACACCATTGTTGCTCTGATCATTTAGGAAATTCCAAGGGTTTTAGAAACTCTGTACCAGAACTGGGATGAAGACCAAATATATGTTTATTATAAATCACAATATCATGTATACCTAATAATAAATAAATATGTCTGGAATCTTCAAAACCAAGAGAAATATTCATAGTATTTTATTATGTAAAAGAAAAAAATGTTATAGGGCAATAAGAAAATGATGGTCCAATATATGTCTTATTGAATCACTTTGTGTGTGTGTGTGTGTGTGTGTGTGTGTGTGTGTGTGAAGGCTATAAAGCAAATATGTTAGCAGTTAAAGGTTAAAGGTTAGCAGAGATAGAATTATGGGTCTTTTCACTTTTATGTTCATACTTTTTACTGTTTTCCACATTTTTTACAATGCACATATACTTTGGAAATTAGAAAAAACATTACTGAGCAAAACAATTTAGAAAAGAACATCCCAACTTTTAACAAAACATTTTATCTAATTTCTGCTATCTGTTGGTTACCCTATGGCAAACAGGTAAATACTAGCAGAAGCACTGATGTGAGCATTGCCTAACTTCAATTTCACTGTTATTAAACACCTGCTGTGGCCCGGCTGATGTGGCACAGTGATTGAGCATCGACCCATGCCCCAAGAGGTCACCAGTTTGATTCCTGGTTAGGACACATGCCCAGGTTGTGGGCCTGATCCCCAGTGGAGGGCATGCAGGAGGTGGCCAATCAATGTTCCCTCTCATCAATGTTTCTATCTCTCCCTCTCCCTTCCTCTCTCTCTCTAACATCAATAAAGAAAAAATAAATTTTAAAAAAACAAACAAACAAAAAACACCTGCTCATATGCCAAACCCTCCTAGGCATAAGAAAAACAAATATGAGTGAGACTCAGTCCTGGCCTTCAGGGACTCTCAGCTTAGATGGGGATTCAGAAATATAAGTATAAAACCCAGCTGTGAGTGACAAGCACATACCAGGGATTGGGGAACACCTGGGAGGACACCTCCCTCAGCCCGGCCCAGCAGTCTAAAAGGCTTTCTCCAGAAAATGAGCCGAGGTCTTCCTCTTAAAGGACAAATGGGAGCTACTCTAGGATGCAGAATGGAAGGGAAAGTGCTTGGGCAGAGAACACTGTCTTTCTCACCTCCCTCTACCTTTTCCTTCTCCACCCACCTCTCTGTTTCTCTTCACAGCAAAAATCACCACCCAACATTATATTATTTATTTAGTGCTTCCTTGTTTGTCTGCTTCCCCCATTCCACTACAAGTTCCATACAGGAAAGGGCTTTGTCTTGTGCACTGTTGTACCTACAGCATCTAGAACAGGGTCTGGCACATAATAGGTGCCCCAGCATTTGTTAAATAAATAAATGAAAGACACAGAGGCAAGAAACAGAAGCAAAAGTGCAGAATAATACCATTTTTCAGTTCACTGTTGTTGGAGTGTGGGGGCAGACCACGACACATATGAGGCCGGAAGGAGATGTATGTCAGATGATGGAGGGTCCATGCACCATTATCCCAAGAGCAATGGGGACCCTTTGAGAAGGTGTGGAATAGGGGAATGATATGGTCTAGAACAGCAGTGTAGATAATAGATCAAGGGGTGGTAAATAAGAGAAGCATGGGACAATGAGAGGGCTGTGGTAATAGGCAGGCAAGGAAGAGAAAGGAGGACTGAACCAAGATGCGGTAACAGGCATATCCATTCATTCATTCTACAATTACCAAACGTCCACATCACTGCACGTGGTAGACACGGCCATATAGCTATTACTGTAGCTTGAAGTGTAGCAGATTCTATTCCAGGCAGTGTCCTAATCTCTGGAGATACATCTATGAACAAGACAAACAAAGGCCCTTCCTTCAGGAATTTACTTTGTATTGTGCAAGACAGCACAAAATACAGGTGGAACAAAAGTAGGTTTACAGTTGTTCGTATGGAAAATAATACAATAATTAATAAATAATAATACAAAAATAAACCCTGTTATTCATATACTTACAACTGGAAACCTACTTTTGCCCCACCCTGCAAAATAATAAACAAAAATAATTTCAGGAATCATTCAGTGATATGAAAAAAAAATAAAGGAAAGAAGAAGAGAAAGATTCATAAAATATTTAAGAGGTAAAAACTGCAAGACAAGGTGACCACTAGGCTGCCTATCAACTCTCAGAATGGTCATTATAGATTTAACTGCTGAAGCAAATGATGTATCTCTTGAAACCTTTCTAAACATTGATCCTAGGGAAAATCCATCCAAACAAGAACATGCAATAAATGGCCCAGAGAATAGATTCCACAGTACACAGCTCAAGGGCAGTGAGCAGACAGGTACATGCAGTGACAGTTTGGGGCTACTGTGATACCAGAAGCTCTGCACCACCCAAACGTGATAAAGGCAGCTGGGGTACACCTGGCCCAAAACCACTGACTGGGACTCAAGAGAGAGACTTCTGCATTTGACAACTTAGTTCCGCAATGAAGGGCCTAGTTTTGAATTTGTATCTTGGCTTACTCAGAGAACTAAGTAAAAGTGGATCTGAAACATGGTCTCCATCAGCAAACTTTCCTTGGATTAAATCTGAGGAACCATCTGAAACACTTTGATTAATGTTATTTTTAGTCCTTGGGTGGTGGAAAGTAAGGAACAATGAATGGTGTGAAGGAGGGAGGAGGCTAGTTAGTAAGTATTTGGTTCAGAAAGACAAAAGGGTTTTCTTTTAAAGAAATGTTGGTAGGTTAAGAGATGCAAAACATGTTATATAACAATTTTCACATCTTGAAGAGAGGTGCCTTAAAAAGACCATGGTAAGTGACTGGTGTTAGTCCTGTGACATTGCAGCCACTCTGGGCCCAGTGACCTGGAAGTTCAACTTGGGAGAAAAAGATGAAAGAAAATAACAAGGCTCATTGTTTTTTGTATCGGGCACCTCTGTAACAAACAGCCATTTTGCATGAAACAGCTGACTTTGCATTCATCCACTTGTCACCCCTCCAATTTACTTTGGCAGCAGCACATCAACCAGAGAGGTATAAGAAAAGTGTATACATTCTAAATCCAAGAACAGTTTGCTTCATGAAAAACTAGTCACAGAGGACATGCCCTTTGTATGTTCACATCATCAAAGTGTTTAATTCATGTGTTTTCCAGCCTCCTCAGGTTCCTAGGGGGCACAATATATGCAGCTTGCCAACCGCCAGCATTTTGTAAGCCAGCCCATGGGCAGAACCCACAGGCATTCCACTGAAATCATGATCAGGGTGTAGTTCCGCAGCTCATCTGATGATGACAACAGCAAATGACAGAGTAGTCAAAGGCCTGCAGAATTTACAGCTTACCCACACAAGGTGGATACAGATGAAAGACAAAGTGGTGCAAATCTAATTTTTAGGTTGACAAACAAGAGACCTTGGTTTCTATAGAATGTCCTGGAAACAAGCCAGAACTATGGTTTCAGCTGCACTGGGCTTCCCAATGGAATGGGGGGCAAGGGATCCCAACAAAATGCTTAGTTGGCCATCACTGACTACAGGCTCAGATGCCCAGCTGGATCCCTAAACCATAGTAAATAGGAACTAATGGGAGAATTCCATCTTGTCTCTCTGACAAGTGGGAATGTCTAATTATAACAAATTCATGTATTAAATCCTTATGCTGTGCCAGGAATGGTACTACATGTTTTATTTTGTTTAACCCTCATGAATACCCTGTAAGGTAGGTAACATTATTAGCCCCATTTTGCAGATGAGAAAATTGAGGCTTATAGGTAGTGAATAAATGGCTCAGTGTCACACAGCTAGAAAGTGATAAAGCTAGTACTAGAAATCCAGTTCTGTGCTCTTAATAACCTATTGTTTCCTGATGCTAAATTTATGGATTATCTCAAGTCAAGAGACCACGTGTTCCTTATGCAGCTGACATCTATTGGCCGTGCTCTCTTAACAAGGCCTTCCTTAAGTTATTATAAGTCCATTTCAAATACAAAAGTAATATGATAAAGTATATGGCCAGAGGCAGTTCTTCCATTTCATACGGAATTCTGCTAATAGAAATACTATGACAAACATGCCCACAGAGGTCTTTCCTTTCTTGTCTGCATGCTACTCTGCAATGTTACCTTACAGCTCTTCCCACTGACAGGTGGAAATTAGTTCTCCATCACTTAAATTTAAATTTAGCCATGTGATTTGTTTGTTTTTGCTAAAGAGAATTTTGTAAATGTTAGGCAAGTTGAGGCTTGAAAAGTCCCTACCAAAGGGGACTCTTTTGCTTGGGAACCCTGGCCCCACTTCTCTGTGGTCAAACCCAGGCTAGTTTGTACTCAGCACTGCACTACAGAGAAACAGCAAAATGCAGGGGTTCCTAAGCTAATAATGTTTACCAAGTAGTAGAGGAGATAAGTCTACAGAGCCACATGACTGGCACATGAATGAAAGGAAGAAAGAAGTCCAAATTACTCTAACTCAGATGAGAGCAGTTGCTATGGACTGAATGTCTGTGACACCCAAAATTTATATGTTGGAGCCCTAACATCCAATGTGGTGGTATTTGGAGGTGGGGTCTTTGGAAGGTAATTAGGTCATGAGAGTGGAGCACCCATGATGAGATTAGTGCCCTTATAAGAAGAGGAAGAGACCAAAACTCCCCCCACTCTCTATGCACATGCACCAGGAAAGGCCATGTGAACAGACATTGAGAAGGCAGCTGTCTATAAACCAGGAAGAGAGCCCTCACCAGACAGAAAATCTGCTGGCATCTTGATCTTACCTTACACTTTCCAGCCTCCAGAACTAAGGGAAATGAATGTCTGTTGTTAAAGCCAACCAGTCTATGATATTTTGTTATAACAGCCCAAGCTGGCTCAAACAGCAGGCTTTCCAAAGGAGATGGGACTTCAGCTGAGGGGCCAAGTAGAAAATAACTTGGGGTAAAAGTTCAATGGATGGAAACCGAGGTAGAGAGAAAAAAAGAAAGTCATTGCATGAACAGAAAAACTGGAAGAGAAAATGGAAAAAGTTAGAAAAGCATATAAGGAGCAACCTCAAAATACAGGAGTAAAAAACCACCCTGCTGAATCAAAACACATTCACTTTCTTTTTTTCTTTTTTTCCCAGAATCCATACTTTGAACCAGTATGTATTTATTTTTAGAAATGACAATTATTTCAGGAAAGGGATAAAAAGAAGAAAGAGTATTAGACATTTTAAGAAAGAGAAAACAAGAAAAAAGTAAAAGCTAATTTTGTTATTTAAAATAGACTGGAAGAATCAAACCAGAAAGTTGGTATCCATGATTAACAAGGCCAGAATTTTATAGTCCTAAATATTCCTTGACTAGACATTACCTTCTAGATAAAGCACAAAGCAAAGCTATCATTTAGTATACAGTTGACCTGAAAGAGTTAACATACCTTCACAGTATGATCACAAATGAAAATATAAGTGATTTACAAGTTTTATTCAAATTAATTTTTTTAACATGGACTTGATAAAAGGGCTACTGGTGGAACAGAGCCCAGGTGGAGAAGAACAAGGAGTATACAGACCTTGGGTCTAGAGGGCTGATGCCCAAAGATGATGAGGGACAAGCTATAACTCAGTGCCACCACCAAAAACCAAATGGCACAAAACCAGGAGCCCCTTTCAGATGCTAGAATGACAGAAACCCTGAGATACTCAGATCACTCTAATTACCTAATGGAGGCGAAAACTGAACCATCATCTACGAGAAATTATGTCTGCTTTCCAATACTCTACTATACCGCCACTATCCTAAGGCACTCCCTTGTATAAAGAATGGTTATTTGGAGGTTGAGATGGTAAAGAAACCCTACCATACTAAGCATAAGCTTCATTTATAAATGGTATACTGTGAAAAAAGTCTTACTTTTCTGGCATAAATCCTACTTGGTTCTAGTGAGTGATTCTTTTAAAATATTGTTTAATTTTATTTACTACATCTCTACTTAAGGTTTGAAACTGTGTTGCTCCCATCCACTTTGTTCATAGGCTATACTTCTGAAGCTAGGAGGCAGGGAGATTAGTTTTCTAGGGGCTGCCATAACAAAATACTACAAACTGCGGAACCTAACCAACAGAAATTGATTTTCTCAGTTTTGGAGGCCAGAAGTACAAGATCAAGGTGCCAGCAGGGCTGTTTCCACTGAGGCCTCTCTCTTTCGCTTGCAGATGGTAGCGCTCTTGCTGCCTCTTCACATAGCCTTTTCCTGTGTGTGTGAGCATCCCCGACCCTCCCCAGTGTCTCCGTGTGTGCCCAAATCTCCTTCCCTATAAGAACACCAGTCACAGGATGAGGCCCCACCCAACAGCCTCATTTTGACTTAATTACCTTTTAAAAGGCCCTATTTCCAAATATAGTCACTTTCTGAGGTACTGGGAGGGCTCAGCATATGAACTTGGGGGGGAACACGATTCAGCCCATGTCAATGGGAATGGGAGAAGAAATGGAACCAAGGAGAGGCTGAACTCCAAGTGTTCTGGGACCTTCACCTCCTACAAACCATCTTTTCCTTTTGACAAGTCATTATCCATTTTTATCTTTTCCTCTATCTTTACCAGGTTTCTGTAAAACAGTTTTATTTAAAAGAAAAAAAAAATGTTGCCCTGGCCAGTTTGGCTCAGTGGTTGGAGTGTAGGCCCGTGGACCAAAGAGTCTCGGGTTCAATTCTGGTCAAGGGTACATACCTCGGTTGTAGTTCGGCACCCGGCCCTGGTTGGGGTCGTGCAGGAGGCAACCAATTGATGTGTCTCTCTCACATCAATGTTTCTCTCTCTCTCTCTTTCTCCCTCCTTCCCACTCTGTCTGAAAATAAATGGACAAATATCCTCGGGTGAGGATTTAAAAAAGTTTAAAAAGAAAAAATGGTAACAGTCAAAAAACAATGAAAAAAAATCCAGAGCAAAATTTATGAAATCATCACTTTCCATTTAAAAATCTAAAAAAGAAGGTATTTGAGTCACAGGCTTCATTTGAAAATATCAATGTGAACAGAGACCATCTTTCCAAGAAGTGCATTTCTCAGAACACTCTTACTACATGCCCCACCGCCTGCTTCTTCTTCCTGATTCCCTCTGGTTCTTATCTTTGTTTTTGTTTTATTTAGATAACTTATTTATCTGCTTTTGTAGTATTTTCCTCTCCCATTAACAGGTAAAACTTTAAAAAAAAAAAAAAACTAACGATTTGGGAAAAGCACCTTGAGATGAAAACATCTGTCCTAATGTTTTCAAGCTACGGAAGACCTCAAACTCTGGAAGCTCATTCTCGTTAAGATACACAAGAGACAGAATTAATATGACAACACATTGCTCTGTATAAATCCTTCAGATCATATTCTGCAAGAGAATCTGCCCATGCAAATCATGCTGTCATCAAATGGATGTCATTAACCTGATCTTTCAACTGCAGAAAAACTTTATATAATGGCTACTTTGCGATCTTCAGAATATCTCAAGTTAAAAATATTTAGAAATCTGTAAACCAGGAAGTAGAGTTTTGTGTGTATACCATGCCCCCAATCCCACCAAATTCATCATTATCATCATCAAACTATGGGATTACTATGACTCTCCTTCTGAATCTATGCTGAAAATATGTATGTACAACTTTTCTATCATCATTTTAGGAAAAATTAATGTTCAAACCTGCATTTTAATTTTGATAGCATCTAAAATTTATGAGGAAACTATAACAATGTAAAAGGTATGAATATTTATATGTCCTATTATTTATATTTATAGTTTCCCTTCATATATATATTTTTTATCTAGGTTTCATTGACTGCAGTGTACAGGGGGCCGTGTGCCCCTGCTCCCAGGCAGGGACTGGATTTACTGCTAAAAGACTGCACAATCAACTTGAAAAAACAAAAGAAGTGTAGCTGATTGGACATATTATATCTAAGGAGCACTGAAGAAATAACATAGAGTCCAATAAGAGAAGGGGAGTCAAGGAAAGGCGGAGCCACCCTGGAGCAGGTACATGGCTGAAAGGCCTGGCTGATATTAGCTGCAAAGCTCCCTCCCCTTGGGAGTGAGGGGTCTCATTCCCACACAGGGATCCCAAACCCAGAACAGCTGAGTCTGGAAGAAGAGCTCGCACAGCATAGAGCAGAGGGAATCAGGGGAATTCTGTCTGCCTAGGAGACTGGGACCACACCTTCCCAGTGAAGGAACTCACCTATTGCTAGTAGCCCTAGCCAGAGAAATTCTACTGGAAAGGCTGAGCTGTGGTGTTTTGAGTCCAAAAAAGGAGCCTGAGGGCTACACTCAGCAGTGACTTTGAGAGACCCTCTACATCCCTGGGAAGCATTGGGCAGAGCCCTAATCAGTGACTAAACTGTTTGGCTTGGGGAAAAGGGACAAGATTATTTCACCTCGGGTGCAGGGTTGGAACCACACCCCTCCCACCTGTGGTGGCTCAGGACCCCTCCATCAGTGGGGTTAGCAGTACAGCAAGGAGCAGGGCAGATAGGGGATTTCTGGCCCGCACTACAGCACTACAGAAAGTTGAAAGTGTGAGCTGAGCTGTGATTTTGGGCCCCCAGTTTGCTGAGACCAGCCATGCAGAGAGATCTGAGTCCTGGATGGGGCTGATTTTTCAATTCCTACTGTTTGTCCTCAAAAGAGCTGGGATTTTTGGTTTGTATCCCCCAGAAAGGCCTCTACTAGGGAGGCAGACAAGCCAAGGAGTTGCTGGGCTTTGTGACTGCATCATGGGAAAGCTGAACAGAGCTCCCTGTGCATTCAGACAGCCAGTCCTGGGAAGGAGAAGTAGAGCTCATCTCCCCTTCCTGCAGGCTGGGACCACCACCCCCAACAGGAGACAGTTTGGATCAGCTCTGTAAAGGCCCAAATACACCCACTGGGCACAGTCCCCAGTGCAGTTGGGTGGGGGACAGGAGAACAGCTCAGAGCAGGACATTCCAAGTGCAAGACCCTCAGGGGCTACTGTCTAGACCAGGAGGAAATGCTTAGCTCCCTCCTAAGGGGGAGGGCCAGCAACATTCTCCACCTGAGACTCTTTTGATCAATCCCACTGAGCCCAGGGCAGCTGAAACAGCTCTTGCAGAAAAGGCACTTTGGCAGAGATTGGCTGCAGAGGGAGCTGACTGGTACACCCAGTGACTGTGAGAGGGCCTCCAAACCGAGGTAGAACACTGGGCAGAGAGCTGGACAGGGGGCTGGTCTGAATGCCTAGGGGGAAGAAAAAAAAAAAAGAGAGAGCTCCAACTTCTCTACTTAACTCCCATCTCAAGCTCACTGACTATGCCATGCCCCCAACCCACAAATCTGCTAAATCTGCCCCATTCTGCTGTGATCTGAGCCAAAGGAAAAAAGGTGCAGGGCTAGAAATCTATGCCAATAATGCTTGGTCTGATGGCTCTGGGGACATAGACATCTAGCCAGTTGGAGCCTGGGATTGGGGGCAGAAGCCCTGCCCAAGGGTGGCCAACTGAAAGATTGAAGTGCCAAGACGGCTGCTTTTTGTGTTTGTTTTTTGTTTGTTTGTTTTTTGATCCCCTCCTACTTTGAGTGGCAGCAAGGGAGAGCCAGCCAGAGCTGAGGTGTTGCAACAGTGTTGCTTGGTTGGATTTCTGTCTCTGAGTTTCTGTCCAGGAGAGAGAGGGGCATGCGCTAGGCCCTCTGGCAGCACTACAGGGAAGTAGATCCAAGCTTTCCAGTGAGTACAGCCAGTGTATCTATGGGTAAAAAAGGAAGTGCCTAACCACACTCCTACAAATTATAAGCACTACCCCCAACACAAGACTGCTTAAACCACCCCACCAGGTCTGGGATACCCCCCAGAGTGAAGATCTGAGGGGGAAGAGAGCTCGGACATTCAAGGGGCCAGACCCAAGGCAAACCCAGGCTGTGAGCATCAGAGGTCCCACCCACCTGACCGTTTGGGACCGTGCCCTGTCAATTGTCACACTGGTGTCTGAAAACCAGGCAGGGATAGCAACTGACAGTGACTGTACCAGAAAACCTACCAGGAGGCCTATGTCTGGCACATCATGGGGTCAGTCTTGGACAACATCAGAGCAAAATCCAGCAAGCATCACAAATAGCAGATCCAAAGGGTAAATATGCAGTAGGCACTGAAATCTGCAGAGCAAACTCAACTTGTTTCTCTTTTTCTGTTTCCTTTTATTTCTTCAATATTATTTTGTATATAATCTCTTTATTTTTTTAGATTTCACTTTGGATCTGCTTCTCTTATTTTCTCTCATATCCCTTATTTCTCTCTTTCTAATTCTCCATCTACTTTTTTCACTCTCTTTGCCTTTTTAATTTTTTAAACTCATTTCTGTTTTTCTCGTCCTATTCAATAAATTTTTTTATTCATTGTTACCTTTTTAAATTACTATTATTTCTCACATATATTTTTTTCTCTTCTTCTCTTCTATCCTTATTATTTTCTTTCTTGTCTCCACGTTCTTTTCTTTCACATTCTCCTCCTTCATTTCCTTCTTTCTGCTTTAATTATTTTGGTCTCTTATATCAAAGTATTCCTTTTTATTTCCCTTTCTCCCACTTTTCAATTTTTATTCCTTTTTCTTGGTGGTGGGGTTATTTTTGGTGGTCCTATTTTGTCTTGTCTTGTTCTATCGCACCTGTATAACAGCTGCCATGATGTCATTGGGGTTGAGCTTCATAGTCAGACAGCCGAGGACAGAGCCCACCCACGAAAAAGACAACATTACTCAAGAGTTAATTACAATAGGAGGACCCACACAAGGAATATTTCTACAGCACCCAGCTCAGAAGATGAAGGAGAACATAACACTGGGTCCCACAAGATACCCACTACAGAAGACCAGCCTACCGGGACAGGGAGTCACTGTACATCTATCTAATAAATAGATACAAGGATAAAGAGACAGCCAAAATAGCAGAGCTACCTCATAAATGATACAAGGATGAAGAGGCAGCCAAAATTGGGAGACAAAAAAACAAGCCCCAAGTAAAAGAATAGAATTCTTCAGACGAGCTAAATGAAATGGACATAAATGATTTATCAGATACAGAGTTCAGAGTAATAATTACAAGGATGCTCAACATCATGAAAAAGACATAGAAACTGAAAAACAACCAGTCAGAAATGAAGACTGACTTAACAGAAAGGGATAAATACACTGGGCCCAGGTGGGTTTGGCTCAGTGGTTAGAAGGTTAGCCCAAAGATTGAAGAGTCACAGGTTCAATTTCTGGTCAAGTGCACATACCTGTATTGCAAGTTTGATCCCCAGCCTCTGTCAGGATCGTGTGAAAGGAAATCAATAGATGTATCTCTCTCACATCAATGTTTCTCTCTCTCTCTCTCTCTCTTTTTCTCTCCCTCCCTCCCTTCCCCTCTATCTAAAAATCAATGGACAAATATCCTCGGGTGAGAATAAACAAACAAATAATAATAAGCCTGGCTGGTGTGGCTCAGTGGATTGAGCGTCAACCCATGGACTGAGAGGTCCCAGTTCAATTCCTGGTCAGGACACATGCCCGGGTTGTGGGCTCGATCCCCAGTAGGGGGCGTGCAGGAGGCAGCTGATCAGTGTATCTCTCTCACATCGATGTTTCTATCTCTCTCTCCCTTCCTCTCTCTTCAAAAACAAAAACAAAACCAATAAAAATATTTAATAATAATAATAATAATAATAATAATAATAATACACTGGAAGGAATAAACAGAAGATTAAGGGAAGCCAAGGATCGAATAAGTGAATTAGAAGACAGGATAGAAAAAATTACTCAGTCACAGAACCAAAAAGAAAAAAACAATTAAAAAACAGGAGGACAGTTTGAGGGAGCTTGGGAAAACATGAAACATAACAACATTCACATCATAATAGTACCAGAAGGAGAAGAAAGTGAGCAAGATATAGAGAACCTATTTGAAGAAATACTAGCAGAAAACTTCCCTAACCTGTGAAGGAAAAAGTCACACAAGTTCAAGAAGCACAGAGAGTCCCAAGCAAGAAGAATCCAAAGAGGACCATACCAAGACACATCATAATTAAAATGCTAAAAATTAAAGACAAAGAGAGAACCTTAAAGGCAACAAAAGAAAAGCAATTTGTTACCTACAAAAGAGCTCCCATAAGGCTGTCAGCTGATTTTGCAACAGAAACACTATAGGCCACAGATAATGATATGAAATATTCAAGGTAATGAAAAGCAAGGATCTGAAAACAAGACTACTCTATCCAGCTAGGCTATCATTAAAATTGAATGTGAAATAATGAGCTTCCCAGACAATAAAAGGCTAAAGGAGTTTATTACCAACAAACAGTATTTCAAGAAATGTTTAAGGGACAGCTTTAAGAAAAGGAAGAAATAGAGAGAGAAACATAGGCACACAGAATAAAAATGGCAACAGATAAGTACCTATCAATAATAACCTTAAACGTAAATGGATAAAATGCTTCAATCAAAAGACACAGGGTAGCTGAATGGATAAGAAAACATGATGTATATTTATGCTGTCTACAACAGACCCACCTCAGAGCAAAAGACTCACATAGACTGAAAGTGAAGGGATGGAAAAAATATTCCATGCAAATAGGAATTAAAAAAAATGCTGGGGCAGCAATACCTATATCTGACAAAATGGACTTCAAACAAAGGCCATAACAAAACACAAAGAAGGCCACTACATAATAATAAGAGGATCAATCCAACAAGAGGATATAACCCTGGTCAACATATATGCATCCAACACAGGAGTACCTAAATATATCAAAGTAACTAGCAGAGGGCTTTAAAAGAGAAATTGACATCAACAAAATTGACAGTAATAGTAGGGGACTTTAACACCCCACTATCATCAATGGATATGTCTTCTAGACAAAAAACAACAAGGAAACAGTGACCCTAAAAGACATACTTAACAATTGCAAAAAGACTGAAATTATATCAAGCATATTCTGGGATCACAATGGCATGAAACTAGAAATCAATGAAATATAAAACACAAAAACATTCAGACACATGGAAGTTAGATAGTATGGTATTAAATAGTGAATGGGTTACCAATGAGATCAAGGAAGAAATCAAAAACTTCCTGGAGACAAATGATAATGAACACACAACAATGCAAAATCTATGGGACACAGCAAAAGCAGTCCTGAGAGGGAATTTCAAGAAAAATTTCTAATAAACAATCTAACCCTAAAACTAAAAGAACTAGAAAAAATACACAAAAAGCCCAGAGTAATTACGTAGACAGAAGGAAATAAAAAAAGATCAGAGTGGAAATAAATGACATAGAAACTGAAAAGGCAATACAACAGATCAATGAAAACAAGAGCAAGAGCTGGTTCTTTGAAAAGATATAAAGATCCTGGCTGGTTTGGCTTAGCGGTTAGAGCATCCGCCTGCCTACCAGAGACTCCTGGGTTCGGTTCCCACTAAGGGCACGTGCCTCGGTTGCAGTTTGTCCCCAGCCCGGTTCAGGTCGTGTGGGTGGCAACCACTGGATGTTTCTCTCCCTCCCGATCTATCTGAGGATACATGCAAAACGGACCTCGGGTGAGGATAAAAAAAAAAAGAAAGAAAAGATATAAAGATCAATGAACCTTTAGCCAGACTCATCAAGAAACAAAGAGAGAGGATCAAAAAATAAATAAAATCAGAAATTACCCTGGCCAGTTTGGCTCAGCAGACAGAGGGTCAGCCCAAAGAATGAAGCATCACAGGTGTGATTTACAGTCAAGTGCATGTACCTGGGTTGCAGGTTCAATCCCCAGTCCTGATTGGGGCCGTGCAGGAAGAAGCCAATCGATGTGTCTCTCTCACATCAATGTTTCTGTTTCCCTCTCTCTCTTCCTCTCTCTCCCTTTGTCCCTTCCACTCTATCTAAAATCAATGGAACAGTATCCTTGGGTGAGGATTAATAAAAAATAAAAATAAATAAATAAATAATATCAGAAATGAAACAGGTGAAGTAACAAGTGACATTCAGAAATACAAAGGATTGTAAGAAGTTACTATACACAACTATATGCCAACATAGTGGACAACCTGGGCAAAATGGACATAATTCCTAGAAACATACAATATTCCAAACTCAATTGAGAAGAAACAGAAAACCTAAATTGGCCAATATCAACTAATGATATTGCATCAGTAATCAAAAAACTACCATCAAAGAAAAGTCCTGGATCAGATGGCTTCACAGGTGAATTTTACTGAACCTTCAAAGAAGAAATAACACCTATCCTCTTCAAACTATTCCAAAAATTCAAGAGGAAGGAAGACTTCCCAACTCTTTTTATCCTAGTTTTAAAAGCAGATAAAGACACCACAAAAAAAAGAAAATTATAGGCAAAAATCCCTGATGAACATACATGCTAAATTCTTCAACAACGTATTAGCAAATCAGATCCAGCAACACATTAAAAAGATCATGCACCAGGACCAAGTTGGATTTATTCCAGGGATGCAAGATTGGTTGAGTATTCATAAATCAATAAATGTGATACATCACAAAAACGAAATGAAAGATAAAAATGACACAATCACATCAATAGATGCAGAAAAAGCATTTCTCCTAAACACAGGAAAAAGACAAGGGTGTCTGCTTTCACCAATCTTATTCAACATAATTTTGGAAGTTCTAGCCACAGCAATCAGACAAGAAGAAAATATAAAAGACATGCCAATTGGAAAGGAGGAAGTGAAACTGTCATTATTCATAGATGACATGATATTGTACATAGAAAACCCTAAGACTCCACCAAAAAAACTGCTATATTTAACAAATGAATTCAGCAAAGTAGCAGGATACAAAATTAACATCCAAAAATTGATGGCATTTTTATACACTAATAATGAACTCTCAGAAAGAGAAACTAAAAAAAAAAATTAAAAAATCCCATTTACCATTGCAACAACAACAGCAAAGAAAGATACCTAGGAATAAACTTAACCAAAGATATAAAAGACATGTACTCAGAAAACTATAGGACATTGGAAAAATAAATAGAGGAAGACAAAAACAAGTGGAAGCATATACTGTGTTTTTGACTGGAAGAATTAACATCATTAAAATGTCCATGCTACCCAAAGCAATCTATAAATTCAATGCAATCTCTATTAAAGTACCAACGGTATAATTCACAGATCTAGAGCAAATACTCCAAAAATTTACATGGAACTTAAAAAGACCCCAAATAGCTGCAGAAATCTTGAGAAAGAAGAACAAAGTTGGAGGAATCAAAACAGCCTGGTACAGGCACAAGAACAGGCATATAGATCAATGGAACAGAACAGAGAACCCAGAAATCAACCCAAGACATTATGCTCAATTAAAATTTGACAAAGGAGTCAAGAGCATACAATGGAGTAACGACAGTCTCTTCAATAAATGTTGTTGGGAATATTGGACAGGTAAATGCAAAAAAATGAAACTAAACTACCAACTTACACCATACACAAGAATAAACTCAACATAGATAAAAGATTTAAATGTAAGCCGTGAAACCATAAAAATCCTAGAAGAAAATGTAAGAAGTAAAATATCTCAGATATCTCACGTAGGAGAATTTTCACCAATACATCTCCTAGGGCAAGAAAAACAAAGGAAAAAATAATCAAATGGGACTACATCAAACTAAGAAGCTTCTGCACAGCAAAAGAAACTATCATCAAAATGAAAAGGGAACCCATTGTATGGGAGAACATATTTGCCAATTATACATCTGATAAGGGGTTAGTTACCTAAATATATAAAGAACTCATACAACTCATCAAAAGCAAAACAAACAATCTAATTAAAAAATAAGCAAAGGACCTAAATAGATATTTCTCCAAAGAGGACACACAGATGGCCAAGAGACATGTGAAAAAAAATGCTCAATGTCACTACTCATCAGAGAAATGCAAATTAAAACCACAATGAGGTATCACCTCACACCTGCCGGAATGGCTACCATCAATAAATCAAGAAACAACAAGTACTGGCGAGGATGTGGAGAAAAGAGAACCCTAGTACACTGCAGACTGGTGTAGCCACAATGGAAAAAAAAAGTGTGGAAAATCCTCAAAAAATTAAAAATGGAACTGCCATTTAACACAGTGATCCCATTTATAGGAATATATATTAAGAATCCCAAAACACCAGTTAGAAAGAATATATGCACCCCATATGTTAATAGCAGCATTAGTTACAATAGCTATGATCTGGAACAACCCAAATGCCCATCAGTAGATTAATGGATAAAAAAACTGTGGTATATTTACACAATGGAATACTATGTAGCTATAAAAAAAATTAAGGATCTCTTACCCTTTGAGACAGCATGGAGGACCTGGAGATTATTATGCTAAGCAAAATAAGCCAGGCAGAGAAAGATAAATATCACATGATCTCATTTATATATGGAATCTAATGAACAAAATAAACTGACAAACTCAACAGATCCAGAGACATGGAAGTATGGAACAGACTGACCAATCTCAGCAGGAAGGGGAGTGCGGGGGCAGGAAGAGATTAACCAAAGAATTTATATGCGTATATGCATAACCCATGGTCATAGACAATGGTGCGCTGAAGGCCTGGGTTGGGGTGGGAACCTGGTGGAGGGGGACAATGAGGGGATAAAGGGGGCAACAGCTGTAATACTCTCAGCAATAAACATAAATAAAATTAATAAAGATTATGAGAGTTTAAAAAACAAAATAAGATAAGAAATAAATAAATGTAAAAATCAGAGTCCAAATTAACTTTCTCAAGTGTCTTCACACCAAGATTTTAAGAAAATTAATTTTAAAACAAAGCCAGTTATTGTTTCTGTCAGGGTATTATGAGCAAATGCAAATTAAATTAGTTTAGGTAGGCCATTTATATAACTTGTAATTGCTAATATGTAAAGAACCTCTCCTTCTAAAGTCCTGACATAATGGATTTGACCTAATACCTACCCCAACTCGGGAGCAAATAAGTTTTATCACACAAGCCTGCCTGAAAAACTAGTTGAGAAGTATTATCACTATTATTATTATTATCATTATTCTGAAGCTGCATTTGACTTCATAGGAAAAAGGTGCTGCATTTGATTACTGATGTCTGCCACAGGCATTGGACGGTCACAGCAGCCAGGTAGTGTCTATTTCCACCCCTACTCCAGGACCATGACTTCCAGTAACACCTAGTGTCTAGCTGTATCAAATGCAGGCATTTGCTCGGCATTAGGGGAGTGTGTGTGTGTGTGTGTGTGTGTGTGTGTGTGTGTGTGTGTGAGAGAGAGAGAGAGAGAGAGAGAGAGAGAGAGAGAGAGAGAGAGAGAGAGAGATGGGTGCCAAAATAAGAGAATGGAGTTAATGAGAGCGGAGCCCAAGCACCGGACAGTCAGCATGTAGGTACTCCCCATGGAACCTGATGATTTTGTAAAAGTAGCTCTTATGACAGAGGAAGGGGAGAGCCTGCTCTGCATAGTGTGGCAGCAACAAGAAGCCATCGGGAGGGCATGACAGGAGTTGCAATCAGACTCTAAGAGGCGGTTCTTCAGGAGTAACAGATCCTTTATCCCAATAAGAGGCAGAGGAGGCTAACTTCTCAGGAAGCTGCTTTAGAAGCTCCCCGGCAGTGGGTTCTCTCTCTCTTCCATCTACAGTTAACTGCTACCAAAACGTAAGATTTTTTCTTTTCTTAAGGCTCTGGAGAGGTAAAGCAGCTCCCTCTCAGCTCACTGGGAAGAATTAATCTAAACTCATAATGGTTGTTTCTACATCTAAAACAAGCTCTGCATGGAACACAGCAGAGACTGGCTGCACTCACTGTTGTCCAAAACATAGTCCTGGGTCTTTTATTCACCCCCTTTCGCCTTTGTGTTTCTGTCTGCTCTCCTGCATCTGTTAGGGTGCATTCTCTCGCTCCCTCTCCTCTCCTGTGCAGCCAGTCCCTTCATGTTCAGACTCTGCATGTGAGACATGAGGACAATGACTACCACTCCTACTACTATTACAGTAATACAAACAAGAGTATTAATTAAACTCTAACCACGGGGCTGGGGACTGTGCTAAGTGACTTACATGGGTTACACCCTATAATCCCCATAAACGAGTACTGTCCAGTAGAAATATAATGTGAGCCACATATGTACTTCTAAATTTTCTACTAGCCTCATTAAAAAAATCAAAAGAGATAGTTCAAATTAATTTTAATAACATTTATTTAACCCAATATTTCTAAAATATTATCATTTTAATACAATCAATATAAAATTATTGAGATATCTGCATTTTTTTGCACGCCATTTTCCAAGTCAAATGCATATTTTACACTTACAGTATCTCTCAGTTCAACCCTCTGTATTTTAAGTGCTCAATAGCCACATGTAGCTAATAGCTACCACACTGGGCAGCACAGTTCTAAACAATGGGAACACAAATGCCATTATTACTGAGTTATACAGACACTGATACTTAGAAAGGCTCAAGGTAACACACCTTGGTGGGAATGAGACTCAAATCCCAATCTATCCAACAACAAAGTCAATGCTCTTAACCAGTCATTATATGGCCACTGGAAAAAAAGTGTTTTAACATTATAATTAAAATGCCAATATAATTTAATAACCCAACCATCATCTGTTTTTTACTGATATTATATAATTTGCATAATATGAACACTGAGAAATAATTTATGCTATCTAAGGCAATAGTCAAAAACCCAGAAATCATTTAATACACACATACATTCATCATAATGTAATTTGTGAAAAGTGTCACAAAATTGGTGAACAGACATATAAAGTATAATGAAACATTATGCATTTTTATAATCATAAAAAGTAATTTTTACATCACCATACACTTAAACAATGTCTAGTGCTAACTAACATTTTAATATCTGTGGCTTAAATTTATATGTGTATCTGTATCTACTTGTACTACAAATATTGTATTACTTTGCTTATACATTTGTACCTAAAGAAAACAAATACCAGTTCACATTATATGATAAACAAAACTGCCTGAAAGGAGTACCTGCCATTAGTGTAAAGCATATTCAACATGAAACAGGAAAGGAAAAAAGACAAGTAACAAAGAATAAAAATGGCCAGAATATGGCTTCTTCCATTTTATAATAAATCAGTATAGCCCTGGCCGGTTTGGCTCAGCAGTTAGAGCGTCGGCCTGCGGTCCAGAGAGGCCCGGGTTCGGTTCCCGCTAAGGGCACGTACCTCGGTTGCAGTTTGTCCCAGGCCCTGGTTGGGGTCGTGTGGGTGGCAACCAGTTGATGTGTCTTTCTCACATCGATGATTCTCTCTCTCTCTTCCTTCCTCTCTCCCTCTTGATCTATCTGAAGATAAATGCGAAAATGTCCTTGGGTGAGGATAAATAAATAAATAAATAAATAAATCAGCATAGCTTATGTATAAAAATATGAAAAAGCACTTTTAAAAAAAGAAATTTGCAAGGAGGTCAGAATTCAGAAAGGCTTGGGATAAAAATCTAATCTAGCTCAGAGGTCTGACAGGTGGAGAGGTCCGAACTAATCAGTGGGAGAGGGTTATTAGTGCCACTCAGAGTGGGAAACCACAGCACCAAAGGTGATTGAAAAGTTGTATATACATATGTCACTTGAGATATTCTTTAGACATTCTTTCTCATTAACTTAGACATGGAAGCAATTTTCATAAAACAGAAAACAAAATGTTCCAATTATGTTACATTTGTAAGGTCATACGTTTCTTAGAAATAAGTTATTGAAACAAATGAAATACATTTCTTCAATCTAAATGGTAATTCTCCATGAAGGCAAAAATTTTACATAACACTATGCTCAGTGCAAATGGACATTCTAACACTGCAGGCTGCCTGGAAACTGCCCTAATGAGTCCTGGAAATCAGAGGTCGTGAACCCTGAGCTAGTTGGCAAGGCTCAATCTCAACCCAAAGCAGCCCTTGGTGAAGAAAGCATACTCAAAGAAATAACCCAAAGACGACTTTTACAATAAGTAATGGATTTCACATTAGCAATGAAGATTAGCTGGTGAGGCCAGTCTTCAAGCTGCTCAATTGCTTTATCTGGAATCCAGTCAGAACACTTGAGATCTGATGTCTCTATGAGTGTCACAAAAATAGAAACAACTTCACATAATTATAATTATAGGGCATGGAGGAGCTAAGAAGCCAAAGGGACACTGGCAACTGTGAGGAGCTGCTCCCACACCTGAGAAGCAGAAACACTGGGAGGAAGTGATGTCATTAATGAGCCCAGGGGCCAAAGGTCACCTGATAGAAGCTGGCATCATAGTAGGCTAGTCCATGGGAAACTGGACCCAGGAAGGGCACAGCTGCTGCTCAAGCATCTACCTCGGGTGAAGTGGGTACGGGAGAAAAACCCTGGTTTCTAACTCCCACACCACCCCCCAACCTCCCAACAGTGCCACCCACTGGCCAGTCCCAGCTGGAAGCCAACTGATAGAGCATGGGAAATATAGCCTATAGGGTCCTCCTACCTCCAACACAGAGCAGAGGAAGGGGAGCATCTGCCCTAGAGGAAGGTATCTGAGGGCAAGCAGAACCAGGACCCAAGTGGTATCTGAACTGCATCACAATCTCACCATCCTCAACACCAAGAAATCACATACCTGTTACCTGCTTTGGTGTGATGCCATCAGCCTTGAGCGAGAGAATAAAATGTACCATCATCATTAGGGGGAGCAGTGCTATTGACAAAACAATACCAAGATTGCTGTTCATTAAATTACCAATAAGGCCCTGATCGGGTGGCTCTGTTGGTTGGAGTGTCGTCCCATGGGCCAAAGGGTTGTGGGTTTGATTCCCAGTCAGGGTACATACCTAGGTTGCAGATTCAATCCCTGGTCAGGGCCCATCCAGGAGGCAACCAATCGATGATTCTCTCATATCAATGTTTCTCTCTCTCTCTCTCTCTCTCTCTCTCTCTCTCTCCCCCCCTTTCCTCTCTCTAAAAATCAATAAAAACATTTCCTCAAATGAGGATTTTATTTTATTTTTTTTTGCTTTTATTTATTTATTTATTTATTTTTATTTTTTATTAATTTATTTTTGTTACAGATGTTTCTCCTTTTTTCCCCATTGACACCCTCCTCCCCATCCCCCGACCCTGTCCCCAGTTTTGTTGTCCATGTCCATCACTTATGCATACATGCGCATAAGTTCTGTGGTTTATCTCTTCCCTCCCCCCCCACCCCCTCTTCTGAGGGGTGTCAGTTTATACCCTACTTCCACATCTCTGGGTCTACCCTGTTCCTCAGACTGTTATGTTCATTATATTCCACAAATAAGTGAGATCATGTGATATTTGTCTTTCTCTGCTTGGCTTGTTTCGCTTAGGATAATACTCTCAAGGTCCCTCCATGTCGTCTCAAAGGATAAGAGATCTTTCTTTCTTACAGCTGCATAGTACTCCATTGTGTATATGTACCACAGCTTTTTTATCCATTCGTCCACTAATGGACACTTGGGCTGTTTCCAGATCTTAGCTACTGTAAATAGTGCTGCTATGAACATGGGGGTACATGTATTTTTTCTGATTGGTGTTTCAGGCTTCTTAGGGTATATTCCTAGAAGTGGGATCACTGGGTCAAATGGGAATTCAATTTTTAATTTTTTGAGGTAACACCATAGTGTTTTCCACAGTGGCTGCACCAGTCTGCATTCCCACCAGCAGTGTATTAGAGTCCCCTTTTCCCCACACCCTCACCAACACTTGTTGTTTGATGATTTGTTGATGGCGGCCATTCTGACAGGTGTGAGGTGATACCTCATTGTTGTTTTAATTTGCATCTCTCTGATGATTAGTGATGTTGAGCATTTCTTCATATGTCTCTTAGCCATTTGTATGTCCTTTTTGGAGAGGTGTCTTATTTAGTTCCTCTGCCCATTTTTTAATTGGGTTCTTTGTCTTCCTTTTGTTGAGTTGCATGAGCACTCCGTATATTTTGGAAATTAACCCCTTATCTGATGTATCATTGGCAATTATGCTCTCCCATAGAGTGGGTTCCCTATCTGTTTTGATGGTTGTTTCTTTTGCTGTGCAGAAGCTTTTGAGTTTGATGTAGTCCTATGTGTTCATTTTTCCCTTTGTCAAATGAGGATTTTAAAAAAAATTTGTTTTAATTACCGGTAAGTGCCTTCTTTTAAAAACTGAGGAGAAATTTTTCTGCTCTTCTTCATATCAAAACTATTTCTACATCCCTTAAGAAATTAGGTAGATTCGGGCTATGGACAATGAAGGGTGAAACTGCTCCAACTTCCTACACTGCCCTGTGGATCACAGCTGCACTGTGGCTCGGCCTTGGTCCTTCCTACACTGTTTCTACTTTTTCTTCTCTCTCCTATTTTTAATATTTGGCATTTTACACTTTTGATGTTACTGTAAGATGACATACCATTTATGAAACAAGAAGAAAAGAAATACAAACATGAATACATACATACATACACTTATATAAGTGTTCACGAATAATTTTGAACATGGGCTGATAGCAACCATAATATAATGTAACATAAATATAAGCATGAGCTTTGGCATCAGACCTGTTGCAACTATTTATTCTGGTTTTTTTAATATGGTAAATATTTTTGCTATTTCTTATCCTATATAATATAGACTTTAATGTTTATGTAGTTAGATCTATCAGTCCTTTGTGATTTTTTGCATTGATTACATGCTTAAGGAGACTTTCCCACTCTTAAAATCAAATAACTATTAATTTATATTTTCTCCAGGCTGTTTTGCAGTTTCTTTATATAAAATATTTATTTAAATCATACCAATAATAGCAATAACTGTATGGAACCTGCTTTGTGGCAGATACTGTTCTAAGTTATAGTTCTAAGTAGTAACTAATATAGTGACTCATTTAATTCTCACAGCAACCCTAAGATGGCTACTGTTATCATCCCCACTTTACAGATGAGAAAATGGAGGCACAAGAAGGTGAAATAACTTGATCAAAGTCACACAGCTAGTAAGTGGCAAAACCAGTATCTGGACCCATGCAAGCTGGTTGTAGACTCAGTGCCCAAACACAGTACCAGCCATGCTGTCTCTGGAATGGCTTTTTAATGTAAAGTGTAAGGCAAAGCTCTAAAGTGCTCTTTTTTCTTTCCTAAGTAGTCAGCTAGCAAGCCTAGCAACATTACTGAATCATCTTTATTTCTCATAATTAGTGACACCAACTTTATCACATACATTCGTATTTTCATTGACATCACAAATGTGAGAGACGTCAGGGATAAGCAGTGCTTTGTTATTCCCATGGTGCACGTACAGATTCTGTAAAGAAGACAACTGAGCTGATTTTTCAAAATCCCACAGCTGGAGACTTCTGCTCCCACACAGCATCTGGTGAGGTCCCACTTGAACAGCAGGGTCCTCAAACCACAAGTGAACACTCATAACAACACTGAGGACTTGAACTCCAGCCAACTCTTACTCTCTCATTAGGATTTCCTTTCATTTCAAGATTTAGAAACCTAAAACGAGATTCACAACCAGCAGCTGATGTTCACATAGCCTTTGTCACTTATAAGAAATAAACAGCTGGCCTAAAAAATGTGACAAACAAAAAAGCCACTTATTGTGAAAATAAATATTTATGGGAGGAACAAAAGAATGATAGTGGTTACCAACAGTATCTTCACATGGCAGGATTATGAGTAATTTTTAATTCTATTTTTTCTAGGTTTTCCAAAATCTAAAACTAGCACTCATTATTATTACCTAAATAAAAATCATTATTAAAAATTTCACAATGACTGAGTAGTGTAAGTACATATTCCAGGGTTCGTGCTGTATCCTTCATCTGTGAACAAATGTGCTCCTACTCTGTGTAGACTCACAATCAGGCTCTGGGGATAAAGAACAAAAAAATACTTAGTCTTATTTGCAATAGTTTGATTTTTAACCTGGGAAATATAGCCATGAATACTTGTATAATTAAATGTTAATTTTTTTTAATGTTTATGAATGTACAAAATGGAGAGTGGACATTTTGTGTCAGAGCCAGGATTCTGAGGGAATTCATCAAAGGGCAGCTTCATGCTCTTTCCACCTTGCCTGGCCCCCATATCCCAGCCTCTGCTGCCCACCTTCCCTCTGTGTTTATGAGGCATTCACCTGGGATCAGAGCCAAGCACAGGAGGTGGCTACAAGCCTGTCCTCTCTAAACCTGATAGGAATGCAGTAGCAAAGGCACCCCCCTCTAACTTCCTCCATCCACTGTAGCTTTTATTCACCTTTCCTATATAACTCTTACAAGGAACCTTCTAAATTGACAAAGATTTTATAAGCCTGTGGGTTACACTGCCACTAGAACTTAACTTGAGATATGGCAGTGTGCAAAATCACAGTTCTAAAGGACACAACTAATAACTAGAGCACCTTCACAACAAGCCTTCAAAGTGACCATCCAATGCTGGAGAATTCAAAACTTTGGGAATGTCTAACGGGAAGGAGGGAAGGAAGGAAAAGGAAGAGGGGAGGGAGGGAGGCAAAACACCTTCTTCATACTGAGCTCCACAACTCATGCTTCTAATTTCTCTTAATCGGTTCTCCTAGTTCAGCCCTTCTGAGCAGAACTAATCCCTGCTCCACATGACAGCCCTTTGATTTAATAACCTCAGATATTAAATTATGGCAATTTTCCTTATAATGTGTTGCAGTTCTGTCTTCATTATTTTTCTTGTTTTCATACTTACCCACCTAAGAATACCTGGAATGAACCATCTGGGGTCTTCCAGAAAATCGTTTGGAGTGAGAATTACATGCCCAGGCAATCCTGATCTTGTCTTATTTATCATATCAGAGTATTTAAGACAAAAGGCAAAAGGATGGGGCATGCAGGGTCATTCACTATTCCTTTCTACTTGCGTTTCTAAAGAAAAGAGTAAAGATTGGGCTAGACACCTCCACACACACACTCATCCCGAGCAATCTTCATTTCATTCTTTCCTGAGTCTAGAACAAGGAAAGTGTGGGCATAGCAGAGCATATGGTTATGAACATGGACTCAGATACAGACTAGACTCTGTCATGTAAGTTGTGTGACCTGGGGCAAGTCACTTAACCTTTCTAGAAGTAGTTTCTTCACCTATAAAATGGAAATGATAAAATCTATCTAACATTGTTCTTTGAGAAACCAAATAAAATAATGCATATAAGGCTCACAATATGCTCTCAATAACTACTAGTTATCATTATTATTTCTTTTTTTGTTTGTGTTTTTGTTATTACTTACCCGAGGATATTTTTCTTTGATTTTTAGATACAGTGGAAAGGAGGGAAGGAGAGAGAAAGAAATACTGATGTGAGAGAGACACATCGATTGGTTGCCTCCCACATGACCCCGACCAGGGCCAGGGATCGAATCTACAACCCAGGTACGTGACCTTGATGGGGAATTGATTCTACGACCCTTTGGTCCACAGGCCGACTTTCTAACCACTTAGCTAAACCGGCCAGGGCTCATTATTATTTCCTAAAGGAGATCTGTATGGGGTCTAGCCTTTCATCTTACTGTCTTCTAATTTTCATACAAATCAGCTTTAATAGAGTGTGAGGAATTTTGAAACAGATTTTGATGTACCAGGGATAGGCAGAAGATATACTGCTTCCAACAGAAAACTTAAGTATGCTACTGAGCAAACAACATCCAAAAATTCATTAAAAAAAAAACAAACAAGGAACAAGAGAAACAAGCCACATTTTGAATGAATGAATGCACCCTCATATCATACTAGGTTTTCAAACTGCATGCCATGGAGTTCAGTCACCTCACTTCTGAGGCATTACTCTTCCGCCCTGGACCAGAGTCCTGGGCCTAGCCCGGCCAGTTACAGGTTTGCATACAGTCCTCCCTTCTTCGTAGGCAAGCACTAAGAAATGGAATCCACTGGAAAGGATGGTCCTCCACTGAATCTAATGCATTATGTTCTGGTTTATATGCTACATTCCCCTGGGAACTTGATTAGCACAAGTCAACTGAAAAGAATTCTGAGATACTAAGTTCCCCGAAAGCAGGAACATCACTTTTTTTTATTTTCTCATGAAAACTAGCATTTAGCCCAGTGTCTCATACACTGCAGAATGCAATGAATTGTTGTTGGACAAATGAGAGAAAGAGACAGATGCAGAGAGACAGACAAAGAGACAGAGGCAGACAGGGAGAAACAGAGATAATTCGATAAAGCAGAAATGGAGAGAAGATGAGTGGGAAGAAGGGAAGAAGAAGGAATAACAAATGAATGAATTAATCAACCAGACAAGTTATGCCAGTGATGCCTCTTGGGATCTAACCCTATAGAAACTCTTGGCAAATTTCGAGGGCTTAATGTTGGAAACAAGCACTTCACCAGCTTTTCAGGCTCTTCTATGAGTGAGAAGAGACACAAATACACTGTACCTAGTAATAAATGACAAAGGCTAGGCGGCGATCACTTGCTGACACTGCCACATGGAACCAGCGAAACCCTGCATCCATATAGGTGATAACCTTCGAGATACTCCTTCAACGCTTTCCAGGAGAAAATCACATCCACTACTGCAAAGTCAGAAGGACATCAAGAACAACCCAGTGTGCCCTCCTTACTCATTAAAGTCAGTTCCACTACCTGCCCTTTTGGTCAGTAAATAAGCAAGAAGAGCCTGAGGTCTCTCCACCCTCCCCCAAGACAAAGAACTGGTGCCAAAGCAAAGCCCTCCCTGCAGAACAAGGCATGAGCAGTTTCAACAAGTAAAAAAGTACATGGCGATATTTGGGACATACTTAGACCAAAAAAAATTCACAAATACCTTTAGTTTATGAAAGTTTTATCTTATCAATATTTACCCTCTTAGAACTTTAACTGAAAAAAATATTTTAAATATTCATAAAGTCACTTAAAATAACAATAAATCCCATTATGTCAATATAAATAAAATTTAAGGAGTTTTTATGGCTTTTTTTTTTTCTTTTACTTTTTCCCACATCTCTTTACTGTCTGGCTAAACAGAAGACAGTTGGATTCTCACATACACTTTGGCATTCAATCTGCTGAGATACTAACCTCTGGAAAACTCTACTGTACATTTGTAAAAGAATGACAGTGATAAAAACAAATAACATCTTACCATTATGATGAAAATAATGTTGGCCTCACAAAGCCCCTGAAAGGGTCTTGGGCTCTGCTGGAGTCCCTGGACTACACCCTGAGAACTACAACTCTAAAACAACCAGGGACAATTGGAAAAACTACAAAACACCCAGCAGAGGATGTGTTGGTGTCCATTGATGGCTTCTGGCTGTTTTAAAGTGTGCAGTGATCCATGAGTCACTGGGTGTGACAGTGGGAGAGACAAAAATGACTATTCTTGGCCCCACTCCAGGACTGTCTCCAGTGGTCACTCTCCTCTGGAACACTGGCTCCAACAGAAACATGGCCAGACCCTCTTCACCACCCACTGACTTTGCTTTCCCCTCCAGCACGATTCTTGACAAGCGGTGTGCTTCAAACTCAAAGTAGGTATGGGTGGCAACTTCTCTTCCAAACCAATAATTCTTACGTTGTTTCTTTGTTGGGAGCGGTGCCACTGGAACAGCGATCACCTCAGTTTGACATAGTCTCAGGAGTTATGAAGGCCTCCATGGTTTGACATAGTCCCTGGAGAGTGGATTCACTGCGTGGCAGGAATCACGAAGAACAGTGGCTGAAGACAAAGGCTAATAAGGAAAATAAAATTATATGATGGCAACTGAAGGAGACTAATCTTTGCTTTGTCTATCTGTTATCTGTCTGTCAGGAATCATTATAGAAGTAACATGTAGATAATTAATAATGTAGATGTCAGAAAAGACTGCAGTAAGAAAAGGCAAGAAAGTAATAAGAATTTAAGATAAGAATGTAAAAGCTTACAAGGATCTTAGATAAGAGGAAAAGTCAAGGTCTATGAGAAAGTAACAAAAATTGAAATAGAGGGTGTGGGGAAGGAAGAAGTTAAATGAGACAATGCGTAAATATAAACAAGAAGGTTGCTAAGCAATGAGTCACATGGTGGAAGTAATTGTAAAGGTTAAGAGCTGATACAATGTCATTGTTATGTCTGGATGAAAAAGTGAAATAATTAGTGATTAACCCTGTACCAATACCTAAAAGCTGTGTAAATGGAAGAGGATGTCTATACATGCTTACTTAAAGGTCAAAAGAAAAAGGAATGAGTAACTTGTTATACAGCCTGAAGATATAAAAATAAAGATTCTGCTAGTCTTAAGTAGCAGAAGTGACCAAGCACCTTCTGTCTCACCATGTCTCCTTCTCTCGCAGACTCTGTCCACACCTGAGGGAAATCCTCGACCTGCTGAGGCTGGACCCCAGCATTTCTTAATATAATTACATCAAGTGTAGGATGTCTTTCCTGTGTGGTGGCTACAACTGTTGGGTTGTACTGTCTTGACTTATGTTCATTGATCAGTTGGTATGTACTGAAATCTTAGGAGATAATAACCTAAGATTTAAGAAATTCCTGTTCCAGAAATCTTACAAAAGAAGCAATGATTGCATTATGAATGTAATAACACTTACATCAATGATTTTACTCCCAGAATAATTCTTTAGGGCATAAAGGGATAATAAAATCAATAATGGGAGGACATTTTTATATGTATAGCAAAATTTAAAGTAATGACGTTAACTACTACAGCTGAATTTACATTTGAGCTCCTCTCTCACCAAACCTTATAAATAAATGATGCATGGGGAAAGAGAAGCACAAAGGGCCAAGAAAATGCACATAATGTGAGACCAGCCCCTGAGTTACAAATAAATATTTATGAAAAAGGCTAGCCTACTGTCAATCTCCAAAATGTCCAGCCCACTTTTGATGCTCATATACTGTTACAGATTCTTATCACAAAGCTGCTCCAATTCTATGTACATAGAATACCCTCCTAGACTTTGTTCCCATTTTGAAAAATAATAATTTAATTACAAGACCTTTCTACCCAATTCCCAGAATTGGAAGCCAGAAGAAAAAATTTTATATATATATATATATATATATATATATATATATATATATATATATAAAATTTTATATATATATATAAAATTATATATATATAAAATTATATATATATAATTTTATATATATATATGACATATATAAATAATAAAGTCTCATTACTATATTCATGATTTCCCTCAGTGAGATGTTACAAAAACAAAAGGTTCTGTATTCCAATAAGTGTGCAAAACAATGCATCCTATCTCTCTTTTCAGAGGTTTACAATACACAATAGCAAAATAAAGGCCGTGGAATAGGCAGAAATTTCGATTATTTACCAAATTATTTTATCTTCAATCTCTGCCCTGCCCCTTTTGCATAACATCTAATGACTGCCAAGCCCTGATAGCTGTCTGGACTATATAACATCTAATATGAAACCCGGGGTCACAAAATTCCAGGGGTGTTAGGCATGATGCGCTGGATGAACAGACCAGAACTGAAGCTAGGTTTTCCCTCAGCCAGCATCCTAAGGAGCCTGACATGGTCACCCTCCTTATCTATTATCTGAATATGAAAAGTTGCAAGATAAATGGAAATAATGATGATAATTGTTGACGGTGGTGGTGGTGGTGGTGGTGGTGGTGGTGAAAGGCTGAGAACCTGGGAATAGCTGCATCTCTTCTCAAAGCAAAATCCCACACGTAAGTTCCTCCACTACAAAATCAATTTATACCCACAGCATCTATGTGGTTAGGTAAATATAAATTTATACTTTAACCTCAAAATAAAATTTGGGTCTTCCTATGATCAAAATTATGTCTTATTCTAAAAGACACATTAAAATTACACATTAATTTTGAATACTCTGTGAAATCTTGGAGTTTAGAATTGGGTAATCCTGTTATAATTCCTTGATATTTTCAATAAATTTTTCTTGACCTGAGGAGATGAAACAGTTTACTTCCCACTCATTCATTTATTTAACAAATATTTACTCAGCATCTAGGATATGCCAGGCACACTCTTGAATAGAAGAAAGAGACAAAGTAAACTGCTACCTTAGAAAAGGTTCACTTGTGATTATAGAGAAGACAGACTATTTTTTTTAAATAATAAGTAAGATATATAGTACATTAAATGGTGAAAAGTACAGTGGAAAAATAAAGCAGATGGTATGTTGAGGGAAAGCCTCACCTGAGAAGGTCATAATTGAATAATGATCTAAAGTTGTTTTTCTAACAGCTTTATTGAGGTTAAACTGATATACAGAGAACTGCATATGTCTGCATTGAGTGTACTGTGTACAATTTGATGAGTTTGGACATATGAAAACAAACTTGAAACCATTACCATGATCAAGGAAATAGACATTTCCACCACATCCCAAAGTTTCCTTGTGTCATTTTTTTTTTTTTAAATAACAGAGTAAATGCTGCAGATAAATGGGGAGGGACACCCTAGGAAGATGACACTGTAAGAGCAAAGGCCCAGAGGTACCACAAGGATGTCAGTGTGGGTGGATGGCAGTGAGCCAGGGGAAGAGTCAAAAGAGATAATGGAGCTAGAGGACAGGTCACATGGGGCTTTGAGGGCCTCCTTTAAAGACGTTGACTTTTGTTCTGAATGAGATGAAAAGTCATAGGAGCATTTGTAATGCACAAGAGATATGATCTGACTCACATTTTTTTATTTATTTATTTTTTATTTTATTTTTTTATTAATTTACTTTTGTTACAGATGTTTCTCCTTTTTTCCCCCATTGACACCCTCCTCCCCCTCCCTCCCTGCCCCGTCCCCAGTTTTGTTGTCCATGTCCATTGGTTATGAGTACATGCGTACAAGTTCTGTAGTTCATCGCTCCCCTCCCCCACCCCCTCTTCTGGCAATTGTCAGTCTGTACCCTACTTCCACATCTCTGGGACTACCCTGTTCCTCAGACTGTTATGTTTATTATATTCCACAAATAAGTGAGATCATATGATATTTGTCTTTCTCTGCTTGTCTTGTTTCACTTAGGATAATAGTTTCCAGGTCCTCCCATGTCGTCGCAAAGGATAAGATATCTTTCTTTCTTACAGCTGCATAGTACTCCATTGTGTATATGTATCACAGCTTTTTTATCCATTCGTTTACTGATGGACACTTGGGCTGTTTCCAGATCTTAGCTATTGTAAATAGCGCTGCTATGAACATGGGGGTACATGTATTCTTTCTGATTGGTGTTTCAGGCTTCTTAGGGTATATTCCTAGGAGTGGGATCACTAGGTCAAATGGTAATTCAATTTTTAATTTTTTGAGGTAACACCATAGTATTTTCCATAGTGGCTGCACCAGTCTGCACTCCCACCAGCAGTCTACTAGAGTCCCCTTTTCTCCACACCCTCGCCAACACTTGTTTGATGCTTTGTTGATGGCGGCTATTCTGACAGGTGTGAGGTGATACCTCATTGTTGTTTTAATTTTCATCTCTCTGATGATTAGTGAAGTTGAGCATTTCTTCATATGTCTCTTGGCCATTTGTATGTCCTGTTTGGAGAGGTGTCTAGTTCCTCTGCCCATTTTTTAATTGGGTTCTTTGTCTTCCTTTTGTTGAGATGTATGAGCACTCTATATATTTTGGAAATTAGTCCCTTATCTGATATATCATAGGCAATTATGCTCTCCCATACAGTGGGTTGCCTTCCCACTTTGATGGTTGTTTCTTTTGCTGTGCAGAAGCTTTTGAGTTTGATGTAGTCCCATGTGTTCATTTTTTCCTTTGTTTCTGTTGCCTTAGGTGATATATCAGTGAAAATTTTGCTGCGTATGATATCTGAAATTTTGTTGCCTACATTTTCTTCTAGGATTTTTATGGATTCGTGAGTCACATTTAAGTCTTTTATCCATTTTGAGTTTATTCTTGTGCACCTTTTAACAGGAACAACGTTTGCCACATAAGAAAGAGGTTACAGCGGAGCAAGGGAGGGGCCAGGGGACAGTTACTCTGCAGTAACTGGAGCTAGATATGATGGTAGTAGCAGCTGAGGTGGTAAAATGTAGCAGGATTCTAGATCAATTTTAAAATTTGAGCTAGATAAGCCTGGCTGGTGGACTGGAAAAGGAGTGTAAAAGAGAGGAGTCGAGAATGACTCCAAGTCTTTGGACTGAGCAACTTGAAAGATGGCATTTTCTCAGATAAGAAAGACCATGGGAAAAAAATATTTGCAGAAGAGGGAGTTTGGGAGCTTAGTTTTTTACACAGTAAGCATGAGATGCTATGAGATACGCAAGAAGAAATGTCAAGAGGTAGTTGGATATACGAATCTGGAGTTCAGGGGAGAGGTCAAGGCTGGAAATGTATGCTTGGGAATATCTATACATGAGTGGTATTTTAAAACATGAGATTGGATGATGCCCACACCAAGTGAATAATGTAAATTTAAAAGTTCAAGGACTGAGCCATGGAGAACTCCAACACTGAAAGGTCAAGAAGATAAGAAGGAATCAGCAAAAGAGGAACTGAGTCTAGTACCCAGGGAGCCAAATGAAGAAAATATTTCAAGAATGAGTGAATGACAAATTGTGTCAAATGGTTTTGAGAGGTCAAGTAAGGTGATAACTGAGTACCGAGCACTGAATTAAACACTATGGAGGCAACTGATGACCTTGACAAGAGCAAATTAAGTGGCATGGTCAGATAAAAAGCCTGACTAAAGGTTGTTCAAGAAAGAAGAAATAAGAAACATACAGATGGATGAAGGTGAAGAAATTAGCCAAAAAACATATCTGCATAACCCATGGAAACAGACAACAGGGTGGTCCAGAGGGAAGGGGGTGTGGGGGCTGGGTGGAGGGGTCAAAGTGGGGGGAAATGAGCACATCTGCAATAGTGTCAACAATAAAAATAAAGAAAAAAGAAGAAACATTTAAAAAAGAAACATAAAAACAACAATTTTATCAAAGTGGTGTCCCAGCACCTCTGAGAGATTCCCAAGACCTTCCAATGTGTCCACAGGGTCAAAAATATTTTGCCCCTTATTCTCTCATGTGGACATAGTAGAGTTATCCAGAGATTTCATGACATGTGATGACATTTTTGCTCTGATAGCTAATGGAATATATGCCTATGTATTCTTATGTTTTAAATATTTCTGATACGGGAGATGTCAATTAATATGATCCAAATAAACTGCAACTCTTGGGGTCACTAATTATTCTTAAAAGTGTAAAATGGTCCTAAGCCCCAAAACTGTGAGAACCACTGATATGGATGGATGGATGGATGGATGGATGGATGGATGGATGGATGGATGGATGGATAGATGATTAGATAGATGATTGATAGATAGATAGATAGATAGATAGATAGATAGATAGATAGAGACAGATAGATACGAGTGAATGTCATGCTACTCCATATAGTTTCCCATGCTGCATTTCCTCCCAGTTCCACTGTCTGAGGTTCTAAATCACTTATATTTGTTTCTTAAACTACTAATAAACCTTTAACTTGAGAGGACTTGTGAACCCAGGAGCTGGCATATGGCAAAACTTTAGCCCAAAGGGGCTATGTGGAAGACACACAAGGCCTTAGTCAGAAGCAGACTCAGTGCAATCTATGACTGTCTGAAAGGCTCTATCCTGAAACAATCTTACTTATTCAGGACTTTATTTCAAAGCGAACATGACCATACCATGCTCAAGCACAATTTGCCCCATGGATTCAAATTCTTTTTAACCTCATTACAATTTTTTCTAAGGGGAAATTTAGTTTGTAATAGTTCTCCATACATAATAGTAGACAATGCATTGGTAATCTCACGGTCTATTACTAAGAAGAATAGGAAATTCTTTCTATAAAAGTGTCAAAGTTAAAAGAATCACCACTGTCCTGTTTATTTATTCTCAAGGAATATATTAACCAGTGCCCCCTTTCACCTAAAACATCCATGAGCCAAAGATTATATTCTATATTTGAGTGTAGTAAAAAGAATATAGATTTTCAAGCTCCACAGACGTGGGCTTCATCACTTCCCAGCTGAGTGATTTCATCAAGTTACCTAACTTTTTGAGATTCGATGTCCCCATCTATACAAGGATTTCAGAGGTCTGTGAGGGTCAAATAAAGCAATCTTTGCAAGTGCCTAAGAAAGAGCCTAACAAATTGTAGATATTAAATAAATGGTGAGTTTTTAAAAAGTATTTCAGTAATAGAACATATTTTATATACTTTAATAAAATAATATCAGGACATGCTCATAATAAGCAAATAATAATAATAATAAAGGATTTACGGGGAAATATATACATGTAGAAATTCACAGTGAAGCTTCCTGCATTTAGTCTGAGTATGTCCCCTCTATAGGATAGACATATTTTATCAGGTACTTACTCATTCAATACACATTTACTGAAGTGCTGTGATATGCCCTCCCTGTGGTAGAAAATGGGAATGCCAAAGAGATTAAATCAGAGCCCCTGACCACTGAGAAGCTCGTGATCTAATAGAGAGACACCCTGAACAAAACTGCAATACAGTGGGACATTGATTTGAGAGCCCAGCACTGAGTCACGTGGAGGCAGAATGAGGAGGGCCCTGGAGCCACTGCCCTGGTTGCTGCCCACCAAGTCCCATGTTCTTCTGTGAGTAAGAACCCTTGAAAGTCGTCCCTAAAGAACTCTCCCTCCCACCATCATCACTGTTACACTCCTTGCTCATATGAGTTTTGCTCTATGACACAGTTAGAGATGGAATGGTGATTGTTTTGAGGGTTTAAGATTTGATCTTCATCTGTCTGAATCCACAAAAAAATGACTTGCTTGCAACTGGTTTATTTTTATATGTGCATATCTTTTAAAACATTTTTGGGATCATTAAAAGCCTATTCGTTTTTACATAGTCATACATTGCTTAACAATGGAAATCCAGCCCTGGACAGTTTGGCTCAGTGGCTAGAGCATCGGCCTGCAGACCAAAGGGTCTCTGGTTTGATTCTCAGTCAAAGGCACATATCTGGGTTGCAGGTTCGATCACCAACCCTGGTTGGGGTCATTCTGGAGGCAATCGATATGTCTCTCTCACAGTTCTCTCACTCTCTCTCTCACTCTCCCGCTCCCTCCTTCCCACTCTCAATAAAAATAAAAAATAAAATCAATGGAAAAAATATCCTCAGGTGAAACTTGACAAAAAAAGAACAATGGGAATCCGTGCTGAGAAATGCATTGTTAGGCAGTTTCGTCACTGTGTGAACATCACAGAATGCTTACAAAAACCTAGATGGTATAGCCTACTACACACCTAGGATATATGATAAAAACTGTAGATCCTAGGTCACAAAACTATACAGCATGTTACTGTTACTGAACAGTGTAGACAACTGCAGCACAATGCTAATTGTGTATCTAAACATATCCAAACATAGGAAAAGTACAGTAAAAATACAATGTAGTCCGGCCAGTGTGGCTCACTGGTTGAGCGTGGATCCATGCACCAAGAGGTCACTGGTTCGATTCCCAGTCAGGGCACATGCCTAGATTGTGGGCCTGATCTCCAATGGGGGGCATGCAGGAATCGGCCAATCAATGTTCTCTCTTATCGATGTTTCCATCTCTTTCTACCTCTTCCTTCCTCTCTCTAAAATCAATAAAGAAAAAATATTACAAGAAAAAAAATACAGTATAAAAATAAAAAGTGGTATACCAGGATAGGGCACTTACAATGAATGGAGCTTGCAGAACCAGAAGTTGCTCTAGGTGAGTCAGTAAGTGACTACTGAGAAAATGTGAAGGCCTCAGACATCACTGTACACTACTGTAGACTTTATAAACACTGCACACTAAATTTATTTTTCATCAATAACAAATTAATCTTGGCTTACTGTAATCTTGGCTTTACTTTATTGTATAAGTTGTATTTTTTTAACTTTTTGACTCTTCAGTAATCACACTTAGCTTAAAAGACAAACACACGCCCTGACCATGTGACTCAGTTGGTTGCAGTGTCATCCCATGAATCAAAAGGTGGCAGGTCCAACTCCCAGTCAGGGCACATACCTGAGCTGTGGATTTAGTTCCCAGTTGGGAAGCATGCAGGAGACAGCTGATCAATGTTTCTCTCTCACATTGATGTTTCTCTCTCTCTCTCCACCCTTCCTCTCTGTAAAAAGAAATCAATTATAAAAACACAACCACATGGTTCCAGAAAAGATGGCAAAATAGGTGGATGGTGCACTCACCACTTCCATGACCACATAAAAATTACAACTAAATTATAGAACAATCAACCTGAATAACCATCTCAACAGTAGCTGAACAGAAGTCCTATAACTAAGGATATACAGAAGAAGCCCTGTGGAGACTGATAGGAGGGGCAGAGATGCCAGACGGGCTGGTCCCCACTAATGTGGCAATTGTGAATCCAGAGGTATATCTCAGCTGCAGAGGTGCCCCCTGAGGAGCAAAGGATCTCAGCCCTATGCTGGGCTTCCCAGCATGGAACACTAGTGTTGACAAGAGGATCCCATATAACATCTGGCTGTGAAAATCAGCAGAGATTCTGTCCAGTCAGAAGGCTTCTGGAAACACAGGTACCCCTAAAATGTCCAATTCACAAACACCTTGGGATCCAGGAGAGGGACACTGACTGAGGTTCTGGGGGTGGACAGAAAGGAGGAGCCAGAGGAATACAGGAAGAAACTGAGTGTCGTGGCTTCAGGACATGGGCTGGAGGAATGGCTGCCATCATCCCTGCGTTGAGCCCTGCCCCCACACAGTCATATATATATCTGTATTAGTCTGGTGAATGGCACTAGCTCCAACCCAACAATTCCCTGAGACCCTACCCCACCGAAAAGGTCCCCAGGCTACAGGGGAGTGGCAGCTGGGATTGGTGTACCCTGAGACTTTTGCTGCGTAGCCTCAGACCCAGCACTAGTGCCAAATCTGAAAATGTATTAACCTGGTGAAAACACTCACCCAACTATGGTGACTGAGGCTCCTTCAGCAAGTGAACCTTATGGGCAATCAACAAGTGGAGGCAGGTCTCCAGGAGCCTTGGACCTTTGGCTGACCTCCCCCAGGCCAGGCTTCAGTTCATAGCATGGCCCGCCCCGCCCATGCACAGCCAGGCCCAGCAAGGTAGCTAACAACCATGAATCACTTTGTAGCTCGTAACAGGTAGCCCCGGGCTGGTCACAGGAAGCATCCAGAGTTCCTACCAAGTAGCCCCAGGAAAAACACCCCCAGTGACTGGTTTCAGAGCACAATAGATCACCACCTTATTGGCTCCACAAACGGCACACCTAAAGGAGGTCTCCACAGGCACCAGACCCTCCGGAACAAATCCTACTCCATGAAGTCAAGTCCTACACATCAGCAAGTACATTGTAGTAATGGCCAATCCTCACAGCCAGCCAGCCTGAGGGTGAATCCCACCCACTGATATGCCAACAGCAATCAAGGATCAACTACAATAGAAGGGCACACACAACCCACACAAGGGGAACTCCTGATGAACCCATTTCAAGTGATCAGGGAGGACTGCACCACTGGGCCCCACAAGACACCTAGTGCATAAGGTGAACTTGCGAAGACTAGGAGATGTAGCAGATCTACTTAATCGATAGAAACAAACACAGAGAGGCAAAGTGGGGAGACAAAAAAAAAAAAAACAGGTCCCAAATGACAGAACAGGAGAAATCCCCAGAAAAAGAGCTAAATGAAATGGAAGCAAGCCATCTGCCAGATACAGAGTGCAAAATACTAGTTATAAGAATGCTCAAAGAATTTAGGGGACGAACAGATGAACCCAGTGAGAACTTCAACAAAGAAATAGAAAGTATAAAAAAGAACAGTAAAAAGTGAAGAACACAATAACTGCAATGAAACATACACTAGAAAAAATCAAAAGCATATTAGATGAAGCAGAGAATCGAATCAGCAATTTGGAAGACAAGGTGGCAGGAAATACCCAATAAGAAGAGCAAAAAGAAAACACAGATTAAAAAAAATGAAGACAGTTAAAGAACCGCTGGAACAATGTCAAGTGTAACAACATTCACATCAAAGGGGTACCAGAAGGACAACAGAGAGAGCAAGGGATTGAGACCCTTTTTGAAAACATAAACACTGAAAACTTTCCTACCCAGGCAAAGAAAACACACACACACACACACAAGTCCAGGAAGTGCAGAGAGTCCAAACAAAATGAAAGCAAAAAGGCCCACAGCAAGATACATCATAATTAAAATGTCAAAGGTTAAAGACAAGGAGGAAATATTAAAAGCAGCAAGAGAAAAGCAGTTGGTTACTTACAAGGGAGCTCCCATTGGATTGGCAGTTGATTTCTCAACAAGAACTCTGTAGGCCAGAAGGCACTGACATGATATTTTCAAAGTGATGAAATGCAAGGACCTACAGTCAAGATTACTCTATTCAGCAAGGCTATCATTTAAAATTCAAGGAGAGAAAAAGACCTTCCCGGAGAAGAAAAAACAAAAGGAGTTCATCACCACCAAACCAGTATTATAAGAAATTTAGAAGGGAATGCTTGAAGAAGATGGGAAAAAAAAAAAAAAAAAGAATATAACTATAAATAATAAAAAAGCAATAACTAGGTACCTATCAATCACTTTAAATGTAAATGGATTAAATGTGCCAATCAAAAGTCACAGGGTAGCTGAATGATTAGAAAACAAGATCCTTATAGAGACTGTCTACAATAGACCAATTTCAGATCAAAAGACATATACAGACTGAAAGTAAAGATGTAGGGATGGAGGTTTGGTGGATGAACAAAATGTAACCTTGTGACGTGCATTCTCGCGACCTGGCCAGCCTAGGATCAAAGTGTGTGTGGACAGACAGGTGTGCCTGGAGGGCAGGAAGACTGCCCAGTTTGGTACTGAATGTTTTGTTTACATGTGAATAGATAAGGTTTGCATGACAAAGGATTGGAAGACCACCCGGAGAGGATAATGGGCCGTGGATGCCCAGGCGAGGATGGATTTGTTATTTTTTATCTTTGATGTCTCTTTCACCATAAAAAGCGAGAGACAAGGCTTGGCTGTATAGTCAGCAGAGGGGCCATATCAAGGAAATAATTTACCTAAATCAACATGTAACCTGGGGAACCACTCTGCAAATAAATTGGGCTGCATCCAGAGATCTGGAGAATTTTGCTCTCTTGCAATGCTCCCCCTCACTCCTACCAGCGTGTGCTTGTAGTTCATTATGTTGTGCCAACCACGGCAGGCTGAGAGAGATGGCATAAAGGATGGAAAACAATATTTTGTCCAAACAGAAATGAAAAACAGCTGAGGTAGCAATACTTATGTCAGACAAAATATACTATAAAATAAAAGCTATAATAAGAGACAAAGAAGGACATTACATAATGATAAAGAGATCAAGCCAAGAAGAGGACATAACCCTTGTAAATATTTATGAATCCAACATAGGAGTACCTAAATATATAACGCAAACCTTGATACACATAAAGGGAGAGGTCAACATTAATACAGTATTAGTAGGGGATTTTAACAACCCATTGACATCAATGGATACATCATCCATATAAAACATCAACAAGGAAACAGCAGCTTTAAATGACACATTAGACTAGATGGATTTAATTGACATTTTTACAGCATTTCACCCCGAAGCAGCAGAATATACATTCTTTACAAGTGCATATAAAACATTTTCTAGAATAGACAGCCACATGTTGGCCACAAAACAAGTCTCAATAAATTTAAGAAGAATGAAATTATATCAAGCATCTTCTTGGACCACAAGGGTATGAGAATAGAAATCAATTACAAGGGGAAAAAAAACTGAAAAAATACAAACACATAAAGGCTAGGTTACATGTTACTAAACAACAAATGGGTTACCATGAGATGAAGGAAGAACTCAAAAGATACCTTGAGACAAATGAAAATGAAAACACAACAGCACAAAGTCTTTGGGACACAGTGAAAGCAGTCCTAAGAGGAAAATTTATAGCAATACAGGCCTACCTAAAGAAACAAGAAAAATCTCAAATAAACAATCTAATCTTATATCTAAAGAAACTAAAAAAGAAAAAAGAAAAACAAAAATAAATCAAAGCCCAGAGTGAGTAGAAGAAAGAAAATAATAAAGATTAGAGTGGAGTTCGGCCAGTGTGGCTCAGTGGTTGAGCGTCGACCCATGCAGCAAGAGGTTGATGGTTCAATTCCCGGTCAGGACACATGCCCAGGTTGTGGGTCCAGTCCCCAGTGGGGAGCATGCAGGAGGCGGCCAATTGATGTTCTCCCTCATTGATGTTTCTCTCTCTCTCTCCCTCTCACTTCCTCTCTCTCTAAAATCAATAAAGGAAAAAAAATTTTTTTTAAAGATTAGAGTGGAAATAAACAAAACAGAGTCTATAAAAATGATAGAAAGATCAATAAAACCAAGAGCTGGTTCTTTGAAAAGATAATAAACAAGATTGATAAACCTTTAACCAGACTCATCAAGAAAAGAGAGACAGAGAACATAGATACATAAAATCAGAAATGAAAGAAGAGAATTGACAACTGACACAACAGAAATACTAAGGATTATTTTTTTTAAAAAATAGGATCAATTATATGCCAACAAATTGGACAATCTGGAAGAAATGGATAAATTCCTAGAAACATGCAATCTTCCAAGACTGAATTTAAAAAAAAAAAAACAGATTGCATAAACAAATTGATTACTACCAATAAAATTGAATCAGTAATCAAAAAACTTCTAACAAACAAAAGTCCTAGACCAAATGGCTTCACAGGTAAATTTTACCACACATTTGAAGATGAATTAACACCTTTCCTTTTCAAACTACTTCAAAAAATAAAAGAGAAGGCAAGGTCCAAACCTCATTTTATAAGACCACCATTATCCTGATTCTAAAATCAGACAAAGACATTATAAAAATGAAAATTATATGCCAGTATCCCTGATGAACATACATGCAAAAATTCCCAACAAAATATTTGCAAAATGAATTCAGCAATATATTAAAAAGGGCATATAGCATATACCATACATAGTCAAGGGGAATGTATTCATGGGATGCATGGTTAGTTCAATATCCACAAATCAATTAACATGATACACCACATAAACAAAATAAAGGATAAAAATCATATGATCATATCAATAGATGCAGAAAAGCATTTGACAAAAACCCAGTATCTATTTATGATAAAAAAAACAAAAACAAAAAAAAAAAAACACCTCTCAGCCAAGTGGGAATACAGGGAATATACCTCAACATAATAAAAGTCATATATGACAAACCCACAGCTAACACCATACTCAAAGGGGAAATGCTTGAAGTGTTTTCCTTAAAATTAGGAACAAGACAGGGATGAGCACTTCCACATCTTTTATTCAACACAGTAATGGAAGTCCTAGCCACAGGATTAAGACAAGAAGAAGAAATTTAAAAATCCAAATTGGATAGAAAAGTAAAATTGTCATTGTTTGTAGATGACATAATACTATATATACAGGACTCTAAAGATTCCACCCAAAAAAACTACTAGAACTGATAAATGAATTCAGTAAAGTAGCAGGATACAAAATAAATATTCATAAACTGGTTGCGTTTTATACACCAATAATGAGGTACCAGAAAGAGAAACTAAGAAAATAATCCCATTTTAAACTGCATAAATAAATAAAATAAAATACCTAGGAATAAATGTAACCAAGGAAGTAAAAAACCTATACTCAAAAAATTATAAGACACTGAAGAAATAAATTGAAGAAGACACAAATAAATGTAAGTATATACCATGCTCATGGATAGGAAGAATTAACATCGTTAAAATGTCCATACTACCCAAAGCAATATATGGATTTAACTCATTTCCTATCAAAATACCAATGGTAGTTTTCAGAGAAACAGAACGAATAATCCAAAAATTTATGTGGAACCACAAAAGACCCCAAATAGCCACAGCAATCTTGTCGGGGGGGGGGGTGGACAGGGGGGAACGTTGGAGGAATTACGCTTCCTAATATCAAACAATAGAAAAAGGCTATAATAATCAAAACAGCATGGTACTGGCATAAAACAGACACTATACATCAACAGAACAAGATAGAGAGCCCAGAAATAAACCCACACCTTGATGGTCAATTAATCTGTGACAAAAGAGGCAAGAACATACAATGGGGTAAAGACAATTTATTCAATAAATGGTGTTGATAAAATTGGACAGATACTTGGAAGAAATGAAACTAGACACCTTCTTATACCATATACAAGAATAAGAGAAAAGGGGACTCTAGTACACTGCTGGTGGGAATGCAGACTGGTGCAGCCACTGTGGAAAACAATATGGTGTTTTCTCAAAAAATTAAAAATTGAACTGCCATTTGACCTAGTGATCTCACTTCTAGGAATATATCCTAAGAAGCCTGAAACACCAATCAGAAAGAATATATGTATCCCTATGTTCATAGCAGCACTATTTACAATTGCTAAAATCTGGAAACAGCCCAAGTATCCATCAATAGATGAGTAGATAAAAAAGCTGTGGTACATATACACAATAGAACACTATGCAGCTGTAAGAAAGAGAGATCTCTTATGCTTTGAGATGACTTGGAGGGACCCGGAGAGTATTATGCTAAGCGAAATAAGCCAATCAGACAAAGACAAATACCACAAGATCTCACTTATCTGTGGACTATAATGAACAAAATAAGCCGATGAACAAAATAGATCCAGAGACATAGAAAGGAGTACAGTTCAGACTGACAAACTTCAGAGGAGGGGGCAGGGGGAGAGATAAACCAAAGAACTTATATGCATGTATACATAACTACTGGACACAGACAACAATGCTGAGGGGGGGAGGTGGGAACGGGATGAAGGTGTCAATGGGAGAAAAAGGAGAAACATCTGTAAAAAAATGTATTAAATTAAAATAATAATAATAATAAACTCAAAATGGATATAAGCCTTAAATGTAAGACTCAATACCACAAAACTCTGAGAAGAAAATATAGACAATAAACTCTCTGACATTTCTCTTAGTAATATTTTTTTCTCATGTATCTCCTGGGGCAAGGGAAACAAAAGAAAAAATAAACAAATGGGACTACATCAAACTAAAAAGTTATTGCACACCAAAGGAATCCATCAACAAAATGAAAAAACAACCTACTGAATGGAAGAACATATTTGACAATGATATATCTAATAAGGGGCTACTATCCAAAATTTATTTGAAAACCTCATACAACTCAACACCAAAAAAACAAATAATCCAATTTAAAAATGGGCAGAGGACCTAAATAGACATTCTCCCAAAAGGACATACAAATGGCCAAGAGACATATGAAGAAATGCTCAATATCACTAATCATCAGAGAAGAGATGCAAATTTAAATCACAATAAGATATCACTTCACACCTGTCAGAATAGCTATCATCAATAAATCAACAAACACACCCAGCCAGTGTGGCTGAGTGTCGATTGAGTGTCGTCCCATGAACTGAGAGGTCCCAGTTCAATTCCCGGTCAGGACACACGCCCAGGTTGCAGGCTTGATCTTCAGTAGGGGTTGTGCAGGAGTCAGCCAATTGATGTTTCTCTCTCACATGGATGTTTCTCTCTCTCAACCCCTCCCTCCCACTCTAACTAAAAATCAATGAAAAAATATCCTCGGGTGAGGATTAACAAAAAAAAAAAGTACAAATTGGTAGTTACAAAGTAGTCACGGGGATGTAAAGTACAGCACACAGAATATAGTTAATAATGTTGTAATAATTACATACGGTATCAGGTGGGTACTAGAATCATCCATCGGTAGTACTCCTTCGTAAATTATATAATTGCCTAAACACTATGCTGTACACCTGAAACTAATATAACACTGAATGTGGACTATAATTGAAACATAAATTTAAAAATATTATACAGCTATACAAAAATATTTTCTTTCTTTATATCCTTATTCTGTAACCTTTTTCCATTTTTAAAATTTTATATTTTCTCCTTTTAAACTATTTTGTTTAAAACTAAGACACAAACACACACATTAGCCTAGGCACACAGGGTCAGGATCGTCAATATTACTGTCTCCCACCTTCACATCTTGTCCCACTGGAAGGTCTTCTGGGTCAACAGCACACATAAAGCTGTCATCTCCTATGATAACCATGCCTTCTTATAGAATACCTTCTGAAGGAACCACCTGAGACTGTTCTTGAGGAGGTGTGACTCTTTTCAGAAATATGTCCATGGTGGTTTGTTCAGTTTCTTTTTATCATCACAGATCTGCTTGTAAGAAGACAATGCACTATGAACATTTCTGCCTACTAGTAAAAATCTTTCGGTGTTGGGATCCATTTTTTCAAACTTTTTAAGGAGCTTGTTAAGGTCTGCAAAAGCTTCTGCTAAACACTTTGATGTGAATTTTCTTGGGGAATTCTTTTTCTTCTGCAGTTTCCTTTCCTCTTGCCTCTGTTTCAGCTATGCATTCCTGTTCCAGTTCCAACAACTCCTCATTGGTCAGTTTTTTGGGAACCACCTCCAGCTGTTCCTCAATGACATTCCCATCCATACCCAGGTTAAAGTTGTTTGCCATCTCAACCACAGTCTTGATTTTTGCAACCTCTGCCCTATGATGTTACAATAGCTATGAAATCACTAGGTGATAGAAATTTTACAGCTCCATTATAATCTTATGGGACTACTGTCCTATAGACAATCCACCATTGACTGAAATGTCATTATGCAGTGCATGACTGCATTTGATATTTTCAATCCATTGTAGTCATAATCCCTTCAATGTTCTTATTGTGACATCTCAGGCCACTGGAAGTACTTTCAAGATGGTGTCTGTGTTCCTTGGAAGTGACTGCAGTTAGTCTTGGAAAGCTTCTTGGATTACCCTTGCTTTAGAAGATCAGAAGTTATTCCATGTTCATCTTATATATTTCCTGCCAACAGCTATTTCTCCAAGGAGCCCTGGCAGCAGGAAAGTTTAGTAGGGAATGGCTCCTTTTAGTAGGACATGGATGTTACAGGTATGACACTGCTTCTAAGCCTCTTCATTAGATAGCTGTTTATCTCCTTTGATATGGTCATACTCATGAGGTGTCTCTGCAGGCAGGTTAGTCATTTGCAATACTTAGCACCTTCTTTTTCAGACAATGCCATCCATGAGGGACTCTCTCCTGGAGGCAGTTATTCTGCCCAAAATTAAAGCTCCCCTTAGAGATATGCTGTTTCTCTCTGGGGGGTAATTCTTGGAATTTGACCACGAATCTCATCATGCAGTAGACAAGGGAAAGGACCTCCTAGGGATTTAGAAGGCCAGGTTTCTTTTGAGAAACCTGAGAAATTGAGGTTCATGGGCAGCAGGCTTCCTGGAAACTTTCCCTTTATACTTTCTTGGGCACACAGCCTGATTCCATTGCTGTCTCATCAGAGACCTGAGCAGATGGAGCTGTGTCCTCACAACTTCTATCTAAATAAAATGCCGTTATGTAAGGATCTGGGCTTGAATCCAGTATGCAAGGACATATGTGTAATTTGGTCAAATAGCCACTAGGGTCTATATTTCCCCCATGTGCTTCAGGTTTCAGACTGAAATGTCCCCTCCCTTCCAAGTAAGAATTACATAATACTCATCTTTGAATTCTCCATGACAACCAAGAAAGATGGCAATTTCCAACTTTGGACAGCAGCAAGGTACATGTTCAAACATTCAGACTTCTAAGTCAATGATCCATAATCATAATAATAACAATGGTTATTCACACAGTTATTTATTGGGTGCCAGTTAAATGAGGAGCAGTATCTTATTTACTTTCACAATAGAGCTATGGGGTAGATACCACTATTATTCCCAATTTATGATGAGGAATCTGAGAATCTGTGAGACCCAAGTATTACAGCTATTAAGAGGCAGTATCAGGGCCTAAAAACGAGTTCTGTCTGACTCCAAGGTTCAAGCTCTAAACCATAACTCATTTGGAAAGAAGAAAATGAACATCCTTTTTCCGGTTGGCATGACAGAGGACAGGAGATATAAGTTGACCACTAGCTTTTAGTTGGAGGGGAGGAGAGATGCATAAACCACGTTAACTAAGGCAGGGCACTTATGGGGCTACTGCAAGGTAGCTTGATAGTGACAGCAAGCCCTGAGGTCATCTGTGGTACCAGGTCCTGCAGACACATTTCTGGCTTAAAAAAATACATATAAACATCCTTGAGGAAACAATGTCACAAAGTACTTTATATTAGGTTTTGATGTTATTTTACACACTACAGACCCAAATTTAGCCTAATCTTTTAATACATGGATCTATTAAACAGACAGTCCACTGTGCAGGTAGAATTGTCCTCTTTCTACTCTACTAGGCTATTTCAATGCACTGAGGGCTATTTTTTTTAATCCTTTATCATTTAAGTGCTATATATGGTAGAATTTCTAAATTTCAATAATGCTTCAGCACTGATCACTTCTCCTGATGGGAAAATTAAATATAAATGTATGCTTAACTATGGATTTTGGATACATAGAGGATTTCACTTAACACAATCCTTAAATCAGAAGACAGATTGCAGCTATCGTGAGAGATTTTTTTTTTCCTAAACTTCATCTCTTTGCATTGAGATAATGTTCTCACACTTCTCCTGAAATTAGCTTTCATCTTTTTACCCTTTTAAAACATCTCATCCTACAAATAATGACATAATACAATAAACAACACCTAAAAGATGGTTGCAAGAAGTCCAGACATGGACTAAAACATGCCTGTTACTTCTGAATATTTCAACAGGAAGGCAACCACCCCTGAAGTTTTTAAATGTGGAAATTTTTAAATATAGAAATTATTCAACATACACATAAGTACAGATAACAATATGAGAAAATTCATATAACCCTCACCCAGCTTCTGCCATTTTTGTCACCTTTCCATTCTGACCAGAATTTTTTTTTAAAGGCATTCTTTGAGCAAAATAAACCTTATATTAGAATACCAGTGGTGTCTGAGATTTTGTATTTTATAACAGCATGATATAAGTGACAGTGATTCCTTCAGAATTCTATTTTGTGGTATGAATCATGAAGCATCACAAATCAAGAGCATCTGCTCAATTTCAAAACTACTCTAGATAGTAACTCACACTTGCAAAAAATCAAGCTATGAAAGTGCTAATCGCTAGTGAGTCAGCTTTAGGCAACACAGTCTGATCTTTTCGCCTACATTTACCACTTTCACGTGAAAGAACAAGGTCCAAGGTGGAAGAAGTGGTCTAAAGCTAATGCAGTATACAAGGTGAAAGCATGTGTCTCAAGTCAAGAAAACAGTCTATGTTATACCACACCAGAGTTGAGACCACAGATCCAAAGTTTACCTATCATCATCATAACGATTTACTCTGATCTACTCTACCTGCATCCTGGGCTAAGCACTTTACACATCTCTTTAATCACTAAGAAAATCAGCACTTTAATCAATTTGCAGGTGAAGAAGCAGAGGCTTAGAGATTTACATTACTTGTTCAGTAGAATCTACATTATAAACCAAGTCTTTCTGACTTCAAAGTCTGCATTTTTTTCCCTGTAACACACTTGGGTCCCAAGTAATATTGACCCAAATATTAATTATATAAATACACACAAATATATAAAATCCACACCTATTTTGAAACTTGGGTATTAATGAACACAGTGATAAGTGCTTGTGTAATATCTGGTTAATATCTGAGACTATGAGGTCCTTTAACAACTTTAGAACTTTTTTATGACTCCTTAAGAGGGCAAGTAAATCAAGGTACCGAGGCCATATCATTCTGTATGCTGGGCCCCACACCCTTCATTGTACTTCAGACCACCTTAAATATTAAGAAACAGCTCTGCTTGCCAGTGTTTCCTACTGCAAGTGGGACACAAGGTTTGGCAGTTACACCTATGTAGTGACATCAAAAACAACACTGACACCAACCTGGAAGTGCTTCAGGGGAGGTGCTTCCAGGGAAAAATAGAGGCTTAAACTTCCTGATTTATTAGTGGTGTGTAAATCCACGTAAATAAAGACCCTCTGATACATAAAGAACATTTTATACTGAAATCAACTGGAAAGGTATTTGGAGAGACTCTAACAGTTAACTAGTGAAAGCTGGCAAAAGAGAAAGCACGATGTTACACCTGAGCTATTTATTCACTGGAGGCTGGGAAATGCAAAACAAAGTCCTCTAAGCTTAATTCTTTAAACAAAATATTTAATTAACATATTTCTCAGACAATGAAAAAAACCTAAGTGGTGCAATGATGACCCTGCTTTGATATATGAAAACATCAGAATATATATATCTCAATATCTTTGGCCCATTACAAAAGGAAATCTTCATAATTATTGTGACTGCCAACTATAAGTCCTAAATGATAATATTTACTCTAATATAAAGTCCCTAAATAGTATTAAGTAATCAGCTAGGCTTCTCAGCCTCAAAATTCTGAACTTTAAAACAGCTCATTAATTACCATTAACTCTCATTTCCTATAGTATCTTCCATCATATTTCAAGTAGTCTTTTCCTCTCAACTTTAGGTCTGTGCCATTCTCTCAGTATCTAACACAGAATTATCCTTATTATCTTAAATCTTTTCCATTGAGTTTGAATTCCTTAGATATTAAAAAAAAGTAAAGGGGCCCAACCAGTGTGGCTTAGTGGTTGAGCGTCGACCTGTGCACCAAGAGGTCACCAGTTTGATTCCTGGTCAGGACACATGCCCAGGTTGTGGGCCCAATCCCCAGTGGGGGACATCCAGGAGGCAGTGGCCAATCGATGTTCTCTCTCATCAATGTTTCTATCTCTCTCCCTCTCATTTCCTCTCTCTGTAAAATCAATGAAGGGAAAAAAAAGCAAAGGGAACTCTAGGCATATGTATAATTATTACTCTGCTCTGCCTCTCTTAGTGAACTGATCTGAGTAAGCAAAAGCACTGCAATGTATGATTTTCTAAATGCCTTCTGCATGTGCCAGACATGTGAATACCACCACATCAAAATGGACCTGTCAAAATGTAAAATTCATTTTTCCCAATTAATATGCCATACACACATTCCTGAGTTTATTCAGTGCCTTATCAAATATGCATTTATGAGAGGCTATCTTGGATTAATTGTTATGAGTATTATTTTTATACCAGAAAAAAACAAACATTTTCAGAAAACCTGTTAGAATCAATATAAAGAAGTGTTGTGATACCAAATTTAATATATATTTTACTTAGATTGTCTCCATAATTGTTAAAATTTAATTGAAAATTTCATGAGCATCTGAAGTTCAAATATCTTCCTCCACACCCTCTCTTGGCCCCGTAAAACCCACTGCCTAGTAGATATTCAATCAAATAAGATTAGCATAATATGAAAGCCTACAAAAAGTAGGTGTACCCATTCTCTACATTTGAGAATGAAAAGCATCAAAATTTATATTATTAATCAAATTCTAATTTCAATTATTAAGCTTATTAATTGATACCAAAGTATTACCATTAAACATTAAGATAGAAAACAAATGATCTAACTATTCAGACCATATAAGATGCAGTGTGAGCAGATGCATCACAAAGAATGACTGATGTTCCTTTCTGGAATAATCAAGTATGGTAAACACATAACTCTTGGTTACATGTGGTTTAGCTGCCAGCTCATGTCTAACTCTTACAAGAACTTACCCCATCTCTGAATCTCACCAATTCCTCACTTCATCTCTCATTCCCCCTTATGCCTTTATCCTCATCTCAGGGTTGATATCACCATAAAGCTTATACATGAGGTGACAATAACTGTTTTATACACTACTAGGTAACTTTTTTAAGTAACAGAATATTTAATGGCTTGATTTTCTAGACTATGTCAACCTATATACCTGGCACCAATACCACCTCATATATACCAAAGCAGTCATATCAAAATGACATGTATTCACCACTGCCTGAGTTCTTTCATCACAACAACCTTGTAGAATACTGTTTCTGCCTGACCTGAAGATGAGATTTTACTAAATAAAATTATTCCCCTAAGAATAAAAGCCTTGTATTGGTTGTTTACACAGTAGTTCATATTGTATAGCTCTCAGCTATCAAATGAAAACAAGAAAGTACAGTTTGAGGTAGACACACAAACCTGATGCAACATTACTCAATGCCAATTTTGTATGCCCAGAAAGAGCTCCTGTGAACACATGACTGCAAACATTGTACCTTATCATAAGAAAGATTTTAGACTTCACTTAAAACAATTCAGTGGGTGGAAATCACAATCACAAGCAAGATGAGTAAAATATAAAAAGCTATCCTAATGGGTTCTCATTACTTGGGATAAAATTTCCAAGAACAGCATCACACAGGGTTCGAAGGGGTACTTTATCTCAAACGGCTTTGACAGAGTGTTGAAATGCTCTGGTAAATTAAGTTAGAGGATTCAAAAGGTGGCTCCATTGGGAACAAAGATATTCAGGTACAAGATTCATATGACAGGCTTAAAAAAAGGGGGTATCATAAAATGTAAGATTAGAAAAAGCTACAGCAGTAAATTAAAATATAATTTTATATAGAAGCCAGATGGAATTAGATTCAAAAATGGCGGCAAGTGAATGCAAACTACACAGATCATCTCCCAGAACCAAACTGGAATTACAACTAAAACAGAAAAATCGTCGGGAAAAAACAACAGAAAAAGAGCTGGAGAGGACCCGTATAACCTGGGACAAAAAAAAAAGGACACTAAATGGAGCCTGGTAGGAACTGTGAAGGTGCAAGAGGGAGGGCTGGGAGCCCACACACAGCAGCTGTTTTAGCTGTGAGCAGCTCCCTTGGGGTTAAAATCCCAAGCTGCCTCCACAGAGCAGAGGGCCGGGACAGAGCACTAAATAACCTACAGGCATTCACCTTGGGCTCCAGCAGAGGGAGGGCAGACTAGACTGGAACTGTGTGGAGACTCAGGAGCCTGGAGAGCTGAGAGAGCAATGGGAGTTTTGTGCTGAATCACTCACAGGACAGTAGCCATCTTACTCAGAGAGCCCCTTCCCAGAGCCCTGGGGAGAAGCAAAAACTCCTCCCTCAAGAATTTAACACCACCTGGCCAGGACAGAGAAATTAAAATTGAGGCTCATTAACAGCCAGCAAGCATCTGCCCCATCGGATTGAAATCCTCTTACCCTGAACACCTGAAGGATTTTTTTCATTCAGTTGAAGGCTATGACCCAAGACTCATCAAGTAACTGAGACTAATAGCCTCCAGGAAAAAAGCTAGAGGATAACTGAACCTTTCCAGGGATTGGAAATCTACCCAGGAAAGTAAGACTTGACAGTGGTGTTTAACATGGGTGCTCCCATCCTCACCGAAACCCAGTAGAGGGAGCCACAACCAACAAAACACTAACACCCACAGGGAAAATTTTGCAGACTTCAAAACACACTGAGACAGCAAAAATTGTGAAACAAAGAAACAAACCCCAAATGAAAGAAAAAGAGAACTCTACCGGAGAAGAGATAAATGAAATGCAGTTAAGCAAGTTATCAGAGGTAGAGTTCAGAGTGATGATAATGAGGAAGCTCAACAGCATGAATAAAGATATAGAAACATTGAAAATCAACCAATTGGAAATGAAAAACCACCATGAAAAAAATGAAGAATGACATAACAGAAATAAAGAACACAATGGAAAGAATAACCAGCAGAGTAGGGCAAGCTGACAACTGGATCAGTGAATTAAAAGCCAGGGTAGAAAAACTCACCCAATCACAGAACCAAAAAGAAAAAACCATTAAAAAAAAAAGAAGACAGTTTCAGAGAACTGTGGGACAATATGAAATGTAACACCATCCGCATCATAGGAGTTCCAGAAGAAGAAAATGAGCAAGTGTTAGAGAATATATTTGAAGAAATAGTGACAGGAAATGTCCCTAACTTGGTGAAGAAAAAAGGCATAACAGGTACAAGAAGCACAGAGAGTCCCAGTAAGAAGAAAACAAACAAGCCCACACCAAGACACATAGTAATTTAAATGCCAAAAATTAAAGACAAAGAGAGAATACTAAAGGCAGCAAGAGATAAGTAACAGGTTACCTACAAAGGAACCCGCATACGGCTATCATCTGACTTCTCAACAGAAACACTTCAGGCCAGAAGGGAATGTCATGAAATAATCAAGGTAATGAAAAACAAGGATCTGAATCCAAGACTACTCTATCCAGCAAAGCTATCATTCAAAATACAGGTCAAATAAAGAGCTTCCCAGACAAAACAAAAAAAGGCTAAATTAGCACCAAACCAGCATTGCAAGAAATGTTAAAAGGACTGCTGTAATTAGTACAAGAAAGAGAAAGAAAAATATAAAGACAATAAACAAAAGTGGCAATAAATAAGTACTTATCAATAATAACTTTAAATGTAAATGGATTAAATGCTCCAATTACAAAGAGTAGCTGATGGGATAAGAAAGCATGACTCATATATGTTACTTACAAGAGACCCATCTCACAACAAAAGACTCACATAGGTTGAAAGTGAAGGGATGGAAAAAAAATCTTCCAAGCAAACAGAAAGGAAAAAAACAGCTGGAGTAGCAATATTCATATCTGATAAAATAGACATCAAAATAAAGGCCATAACTAGAGACAAAGAAGGCCACTACATAATATTGAAAGGATCTATCCAACAGGAAGATACAACCTTGGTAAACATATATGCACCCAATATAGGAGCACCAAAATACATATAAAAACTTCTGGAGGACTTCAAAGGAGAAATCAACAGCAAAACAATCATAACAGGGGACTTCAAAAGCCTGCTGATATTACTGGATAGATCCTCTAGACAAAAAATTAACAATGAAACACAGTCTCTAAATGATGCACTAGAGCAAAGGGATTTAATAAATATCTACAGAGAATTACACCACAAAACTACAGAATTCACATTCTTCTCAAGTGCACATGGGACATTCTCAAAGATAGACTACATTTTAGTACACAAACTAAGTCTCTACAAGTTGAAAAAGATTGAAATAACATCAAGCATCTTCTCAGATCACAGTGGCATGAAACTAGAAATCGATTACAAAAAAAACTCGCAAACACATTTAAATACATGGAGGCTAAGTAGCATATTATTAAACAATGAATGGGTTACCAAGGAAATCAAGGAAGAAATTTTAAAATTCCTGGAAACCAATGAAAATGAACACACAACACAAAATTTTGGGGACCCAGAGAAAGCAGTTCTGAGAGGGAAGTTTACAGCACTACAGGCCTACTTCAAGAAACAAGAAAAATTTCTAATTCACTAATGTCACAACTTAAAGAACTAGAAAGCAAACAAAAAGAAAAACCCAGAGCAAGTAGAAGGAAAGAGATAAGATCACAGCAGAAATAAATGACATAGAAACAAAAAAAAAGAAAGAAAAAAGAAAACAATTCAATGAAACAAGGAGCTGGTTCTTTGAAAAGATAAACAAGATTAATGAACACTTAGCTAGACTCACCAAGAAACAGAGAGAACTTAAATACACAAAATCAGAAATGAAAGAGGAGAAGTAACAACTGACACCACAGAAATACAAGGGATCGTTAACAAATACTATGAAAAACTATATGGCAACAAAGTGGACAATCTAGGTGAAATGGACAAATTTCTAGAAAAACACAGTCTCCTAAAACTGAATTGGGAAGAGATAGAAAACTTGAACAGACCAATAACAACTACGGAAATTGAAGATGTAATCAAGAATCTCTCAGCAAACAAAAGCCTGGGCTCTGTTGGCTTCACCGGAACATTCAAAGAACTACCACCCATTCTCCTCAACCTATTCCAAAAAAACTCAAGAAGAAGGAAGACTTCCAAACTCATTTTTATGAGGCCAACATAATTCCAAAACCAGATCAAGACACTAAAAAGAAAGAAAAGCACAGGCCAATATCCCTGATAAACATTGATGCCAAAGTCCTTAACAAAATATTAGCAAATCGGATCCAGCAATACATTAAAAAAAGTATTCACCATGATCAAGTGGGATTCATCAAAGGGATGCAAGGCTGATACAATATTCACAAATCAATAACTGTGATACACCACATAAACAAAATGAAAGATAAAAACCATATGATCATATCAATAGATGCTTTAAAAGCATTCAACAAAATCCAGTACCCATTTCCAATAAAAATCCTCAGCAATGTGGAATAATAACTTGACATAACAAAGGCCATTTATGCCAACCCTCAGCCAACATCATACTCAATGGGCAAAAACTAAAAGCATTTTTCTTAAGAACAGGAACAAGACAGGGATGCCCACTCACCACTCTTATTTAAAATAGTACTGGAAGTCCTAGCCACACCGATTAGACATGAAGAAAAAAACAAAAGGGATCCAAATTGGAAACGAGGAAATAAAACTGTCATTACTTGCGGATGACATGATATTGTACATTAAAAACCCTAGGGACCTCATCAAAAATCCACTAGATTTAATAAATGAATTTGGCAAAGTAGCAGGATTCAAAATTACCATCAAGAAATCAATGGCATTCTCATACACTAATAATGGACTCACAGAAAGAGAAACTAAAAAAAAATCGTATTTACCATTGCAGCAAAAAAATTAAGATACCTAGGAATAAATTTAACCATAGAAGTAAAGGACTCATTGGCAGAAAACTACAGGACACTGAAATAAGAAATAGAGGAAGATATAAAAAAGTGGAAGCATATACCTTGTTCCTGGACTGGAAGAATTAACATCATTAAAATGTCAATATTACCCAAAGCAATCTACAGATTCAATGCAATCCCCATTAAAATACCAACAATATATTTCACAGAACTAGAACAAATATTTCAAAAGTTTATATGGAAACAAAAAAGACCCCGAATAGCCACAGCAATCTTGAAAAAGAAGAACAAAGTAGGCGGGATCACAATACCGGTTATACTACAAAGCCACTGTAATCAAAACAGCCTGGTACTGGCACATGAACAGGCACATAGATCAATGGAACAGAACAGAGAACCCAGAAATTGACCCAAAACATTATGCTCAATTAATATTCGACAAAGGTGGCAAGAGCATACAATGGAGTAAAGACAGCCTCTTTAATAAATGGTGTTGAGAAAATTGGACAGCTACATGCAAAAAAAGTGAAACTAGACCATCAACTGACACTATACACAAGAATAAACTCAAAATGGATAAAAGACTTAAATGTGACTTGTGAATCCATAAAAATCCCAAGAGAAATTGTAGGCAACAAAATTTCAGATATCACACGCAACAGAATTTTCACTGATACAACGCCTAAGGCAAGAGAAACAAAGGAAAAAATTAATACATGGGACTACATCAAACTAAAAAGCTTCTGCACAGCAAAAGAAACAAGCATCAAAATGGAAAGGGAAACCACTATACGGTAGAGCATAATTGCCAATGATACATCAGTACTCATAGAACTCAACAAAAGGAAGACAAAACCCAATTAAAAAATGGGCAGAGGAACGAAATAGACACCTCTCCAAACAGGACATACAAATGGCCAAGAGACATATGAAGAAATGCTCAACATCACTAATCATCAGAGAGATGCAAATTAAAACAACTACGAGGTATCACCTCACATCTACCAGAATGGCTGCCATCAACAAATCATCAAACAAGTGCTGGAGACAGTGTGGAGGAAAAGGACTCTTGTACACTGCTTGAAATGTAGACTGGTGCAGCCACTATGGAAAACAATATGGTGTTTCCTCAAAAAATTAAAAATTGAACTGCCATTTGACACAGTGATCCCACTTCTAGGAATATATCCTAAGAAGCCTGAAATTCCAATCAGAAAGAATATATGTACCCCTATGTTCATAGCAGCACTATTTACAATTGCTAAGATCTGGAAACAGCCCAAGTGTCCATCAATAGATGAGTGGATAAAAGAGATGTTGTACATTTACACAATGGAACACTATGCAGCTGTAAGAAAGAGAGATCTCTTATCCTTTGAGATGACTTGGAGGGACCTGGAGAGTATTATGCTAAGCAAAATAAGCCAATCAGAGAAAGACAAATATCACATGATCTTACTTATCTGTGGAATACAGTGAACACAAGAAGCTGATGAACAAAATAGACCCAGAGATATAGAAAGGAGTTCGGTTCAGACTGACAAACCTCAGAGAAAGGGGGCTGGGGTGAAGGATGAGATAAACCAAAGAACTTATATGCATGTATGCATAACCAATGGACGCAGACAACAATGCTGGGGGGTAGGCAGGGTGGGAACGGTAGGAGGGTGTCTGGGGGGGGGAGGAGAAACATCTGCAACAAAAATAAATTAATAAAAATTGCAAAAAATAAAAAAATTAAAAAGCCAGATGGCTCCATTGGTTGAGCATTGTCCCATACACCAAAAGGTTGCGGGTTCAATTTCCGGTCAGGGCACATACTAGGTGGCAGGTTCAATCCCCAGGCACGTGCGGGAGGCAACTGATTGATATCGCACATCAAAGTTTCTCTCTCCCTTCCTCTCTCTAGAATCATTGAAGGTATCGTCATGTGAGGATTAGAAAAAAACAAGATTTTAAATATGTTATTAAATTAATACATTAAAATTATAAATTAACATTTAATTATTTTAATGACAGCCTTATAAGTGCATATATACATGCGGCAAAAAAAAAATGGGAGTGAATATTCTCACTGGTTGCCTGATAATCAGAAGAACATAAATATTATCATCGTTTCAGACAGGGCAACATACCACAAGCTCTACTGATGGCAGCGGAATCAATACCCAGGTTAATCTGTGTCAAAAGCCCCAGGATGATTTTCCTCTCCCAAAGTGAAGTCCCATTATTTTCTCCCATTATTTGAACCTAGGGTTAAGTTATCAAATCTCCTCTGACACCCATCCCAAGCTCCCTAGTGCCCTAAAGCCAAGGCAATTTCCAAGTAAATATTATCCCACCCAAGAGGGAATAATGTACAAATCTTGGAAGCCCAATACCTCCTTTCTGTCACCTCTGCTCTCATAAGTGTAAAAGGGTCCCCAAAATGAGGAAATACTTTAAAGTTCCCCAAGTTCCTATCCTCCTTCTCCTACCCTGCTGACAAAAAGCCCACAACCAAACTGCAGGCAGCCCCACGGGTTGTAGTCAGCATGTCCTTGTACCACACCACCTCCATTCTTCTGTTCACTGCCCTAACACTGGAGGTCCCTCCATTCAACTTTCTCTGTGGTCTTTCCTTACACATATTTGCCTCCTCATAAACCATGGCACCTTCTCAAGCATGTTTGAGTGGAAAGAAAAATGACCTTGGAGTTGAATGACCTTGATTCAAATTTGGTTTCTACTACTACAGGGTCCTATCTGCAAGATCTTGATCCAGTTACTTAAGCTCCTATATCTTACTTCAGTAATCAGTGAAGTGGGAATACTTTGCCTCACTGCTGATTAAATAAGGGGCTGTGCTTTGACCCACACTGCGGATGGCGTCCGGCATATTCTAAGTCCCCAATGACTATTAAAGCTGGATCTCTTTTATTGTACTTACCCCCTCTTGCATGCTCATGGACTTGCATTATCTCTAAATGAATTACAAGTTATTGAACAACAGACATCATTTTAATACTTCTCTTTATATCTTACAAAACACTTGGCACATAGTAGGGATATAATAAATATGTTGGCTAAATGATATAAATGAACGAGGAAAGAAACCATAAAGCATCTCAAACATTTCATTATTTTTGTATTTCTACAAGCATCTATTTCACTCTAGTGAAACAGAATCTATTCTTTCAGTGTAGGAATATATCCACTACATTGCTTTGACATTCTTCAAGAAAAAAAGCTCCAGGAGCTCCCAAGGCACTCAAATGAACGTGTGTTCTAAGAGAGTAGGCACTCGGCATCAATGGATAACAAGCAGTGCTCTAGGAGGCTCTTCCATTTAATCAAGGAAAAATATTAAAGGACCTGTAATTTTCCTTTTATTGCTTTCTGTTCTGTCACAGGAGTCTCTATAAAAAATAACAAGTGTTGCCCAGCCGGTGTGGCTCAGTGGTTGAACATCGACCCATGCACCAAGAGGTCGCAGGTTCGATTCCCAGTCAGGGCACATGCCTAGGTTGTGGGCCAAATCCCCAGTGGGGGGCATGCAGGAGGCAGCCAATTGATGTTCTCTCTCATCGATGTTTCTATCTCTCTCTCCCTCTCCTTTCCCCTCTCTTTAAAATCAATAAAGAAAAAAAATTTTTTTAATAAAAATTAAAAAATAATGTGTTAATTTGCTGCATTGCTTTATATCTTCCCTTTGGAAAGAAGAATGTTGTATTAGATCCTACTTGATAACATGTTTACATTAACTTTCACTTCTTAATCAACAAACTTTTGTGAGATACCCACTAAGTGCCAGGTACTATTCCTAACACTGGGGATACAGTAGTAAACATATAGTCAAAAGTTCCTTCCCAAAGCTTATATGCAACTGGGAAGAGAAATAATAAGATTGGTAAGTAAAATATGTAGTGTGTTATATAGCAGAAATGCTCAAGATGCAATAAGGGACCCAGAGAGGAGGAAAATGGAGTGAAGAGAGCTGGGGGTAGGGTGATGTCAAAGAGATAAGGAAGAGCCAGATCATGAGGGCCTATGGGACATGGGAGAACAATAGCTCTTACCCCAGTGACATGGACAGCCAATGGAGGGTTTTGACCAAAGGCCTGACACACTCTGACCTTAGCACTCTGGTGGTCCTGTGGAGAACAGATTACAGGGGTCAAGGGCAGAAGCAGAAAGCCACTTTGGGAGATTTGTCCCATAACCAGTGAGATGAAGGTGGCCTAGATCAGACAGAGTGGTGAGCAGCGGTCAAATTCCAGGTTATGTTCTGAAAGTAGAGCTGACATGATTTATTAATGAATTGGATGTCAGGCAAGAGAGAGAGGAGTCTAGGATGACAAAGTTTCTGCCAGGTCTGTACACAAGAGACATGTATGATCCCAGTGAATTCCAAGTTCCTTCCAAGAACCCTTCTGATATCCCCAAAATAGTTTCCCAAAACATACTAACTTCTCTTAACCCTAATAAACTAGTTCTTTGGGGGACAATAAGCCACAATGACTGCTTGTCTACCTCAGATCAGACATTGTGCTAGGGACTTTGTGTGCATATAATCCACACTAAAATTGTGTGTGGTAGTGATTATTAGCCCATTTTATGGTAAAGACACTGAGGCTCAGCAGACGTAGGTGATCCGCCTAAAGCTGGACAGAAAGAAGAGAGCACATCTAAGGGGGGGCTCCACTCTAGCAGTTTGCTGCCAGGAGGGAAAGCCAGGCCAGTATTGCCACTTCTTTATATTTCTCTAGAGAAATCTGAACTCCAAAGTATTATGTGGAATCTCCTGATATTTAAATGTGTAGTTTTGAAAACTAACACTAATGGGCTACACAAAAACATCTGCATGCTGAATTTCACCTAAGGGAAGTCCATCTGAGCAAGATGGAGATGTCAACACTGCTAATTCTAAATTCTTTCTAGATTTTTTTATTAGCAATATTTTTTCAAATGATCATCCTAGGTGATGCAGAGACAATCAAAATATCTAAGAAACCCTTCACAGAAACATAAATGAGTAAAGAAAAAAAAAGTAAGAATTTTAAGACTGATTTCTGGGCCACTGCAATGATAAGGAAAAGGCTACAAATGGCCTTTGTCTTCCAGGACAGAAACTGGCCAAGTGAAATGAGCAGGAACACTGAAGACAGAGAGGAGCAGCTCTCCAGCTCTACTTTCAACATATATGTTGCCATTCATTTCTACATGGTGTCTTAAAGGTAGTTTTAATATCCTCTATTTGACTTAAGTTACTTAAAAGAATTCTTTGTAATTTTTCAAGTGGTTGAGTTGTGATTAACTTCTGAGTTATTTTCTAATTCTCTGGCCCGTGGAGAGAATGTGGTCTGTGTGATTTCTTCTTTTCACAATGCAGTGAGATTATCTTTGTAGCTTTATAGTAATATCTGTGCAAATACTCTTGAATCACTGTGAAAGGATATATATACGCTTGATTTATAGGACACAAAATTCTCCAATTTATATAGGAATATATATCTACATAAAATATGTTCATACATATAAAATTATATTTAGTTTAATATTTTATCATTAATATCAAGTAGATTTGAAATATCTTAAATATTTTTTTTCTTTATTGATTTGAGAGAGAGAGGAAGAGAGAGGGAGAGATAGAACATCGATGAGAGAGAACATCCACTGGCCGCCTCCTGCATGCCCCACTGGGGATTGTGCCCACAACCTGGGCATGTGCTCTGACTGCGAATCGAACTGGCGACCTCTTGGTGCATGGGTCGATGCTCAACCACTGAGCCACACTGGCCGGGCTTAAATATTTCTTTAAATTAACTTTTTATACATATTATTTTAATAACTTAATGGATCTAACAAATTAACAGAGCTCTGATTTTCCAACACTATTTATTCCAACATTTGCTATTATAAATTCCCTTACCAAAGCACTATTATATAAAATATCCCTGTAGCTTTTACTTTTCTAATATATTAAGCCCCCCTTAACTGCTATTTGGTTTTCCACAATTTCAGTTACCCTTTGTCAACCACAGTCCAAAAATATTAAATGGAAAATTCCAGAAATAAACACTAAGTTTTAAATTGTGCATCGTTCTGAGTAGCGTGATGAAAACTCACCATCCCACTCCATCCTGCCCAGGACATGAATCGTCCTTTTCCCCAGCATCTCCAAGCTGAAGATGCTCCCTGACCATCAGTCACTTCCTAGCAGTCTCTTGAAGAATCACAGTACTTGTGTTCAAGTAACCCTTATTTTACTTAGTGTCTCATTCACATCACTTCAGCTCATCACATAGGCATTTTATCATTCAACATCATCACAAGAAGAAGGTGAGTATATTACAATAAGATATTTTGAGAGAGACCACATTTGTATTTTTATTATAGTACATTATAATGGTTCTATTTTATTGTTAGTTATTGGTAACCTCCTACTGTGTCTAACCTATAAATTAAACTCTATCATATATATGTACAGGAAAAAACAATACATGTATAGTGTTTGGTACCTTTGAGACTTCAGGCATCCATTCAGGGTCTTGGAAAGTATTCCCCAAATAAGTAGGGAACTACTGTAATATATTCCTGAAAGTGGAATTAGTGAATCAAAGGTTGAAAACATTTTTAAGGACTATACTCCAAACCAACAATTTGGGAGAGTGACCTTTTGATCTGGCCCTCACTAAGAGGTAATGGGTTGATTTTATTTTCCTTTTTATTAGAGAATCTACTAAAATAAGAGATGAAAATGCCAATTTAAATGCATTTCTTTTATTACCAATTAATCTGATCTTTTTCATATCGTTCTAAAAGATGCTCCTTTTAAGAACTACCCAAGGCAGTCATTGGTCCATCTCCCTGCTAGACTCTTTTAAATATTTCACATTAATTTTAAACAATTCACTTTAATTTCAAAGAAGTCACTTTAACTTATAAGACCTTTTGATGTACAGTTGACCCTTGAACAATTTCAGATTAGGGGCACCACACTCACTCACAGTGAAAAATCCAGGTATAACTACAGTCAGCTCTCAGCATACTCAGATTCCCAGCCACGAAGCTGACCCTTGAACAACACAGGTTTAAACCACAAGCGTCAATCGAAAAACAATGCATGTATAAGTGGACCTGCGTAGTTGACACCCATGTTATTCAAAGGCAAACTGTTGTAGAAAACAGTTTGTGAACATATGTGAACATAATTCACATATGTTGCAAATGATATATTTTAGTTATTTCTTCAATATTGCTTAATACATTTTAAACAAATTTACATTTAAATTTTCATGCAATCAAAACTATGTGATTCTTTTGTTGCTTTTATGCTTAGAAAATCCACCCTCTTCACGGATTCAGTTATATATTCATCTTTAATTTTTATAATCTTATCTGATTTCAGTGGAACAGAACAGAGAACCTAGAAATTGACCCAAAACATTATGCTCAATTAATATTTGACAAAGGTGGCAAGAGCATACATTGGAGTAAAGACAGCCTCTTTAATAAATGGTGCTGGGAAAATTGGACAGCTACATGCAAGAAAATGAAACTAGACCACCAACTTACACCATACACAAGAATAAACTCAAAATGGATAAAAGACTTAAATGTGACTCGTGAATCTATAAAAATCCTAGAAGAAAATGTAGGCAACAAAATTTCAGACATCACATGTAGCAGAATTTTCACTGATACTACGCCTAAGGCAAGAGAAACAAAGGAAAAATTAATACATGGGACTACATCAAATTAAAAAGCTTCTGCACATCAAAATAAGGTGATGAACAAAAGAGACATAGAAGTAGGGTTCAGACTTCAGAGGAGGAGGTGGGAGGGAAGAGATAAACCAAAGAACTTATACATATAAGCATAACCAATGGACATAGACAACAATGCTGGGAGTAGGGTGGGAACGGGAGGAGGATGTTAATGGGGGGAAAATGAGAAACATCTGTAACAAAAATAAATTAATTTAAAAATAAATAAATAAAATAAAATAAAACATTGTCTTTCTAAAAAAAAATTATCCTCGACCAGGTAGGATTTGTCTCTTAAGTGCAGGGATGGTTTAATATTTAGCATAGCTTTTAATATGGGAAAATTGGACAGCTACATGCAAGAAAACTTACATAACTCTATGCATTCAGATCCTTTTATCCATCACTTAGCTAATAGCTATGACTTTCAATATATAATTTTCTTTATATAATTCCCACACACTGCTTAGTAGGATTGCTCAGAATTTATATTTTTTGTTGTAATGTTAGAATTTTTTTTACCGTATTTTCTAAATATTGATGATATATAAGAAAATAATTGTTTCTTTGTCTCATACGCAGTAATGCACTAACTGTATTACTAAGCAATTTGAATAGTTGCATGAATTTTAATTAAATATTTAAATTTTTGTGGTATCTGTTAATTATGTCACATTCATGTTATACTATTACTTCTATTAGGGGGACCGGAAAGTAATGTCATTAAAGTAATGACATGTTAAAGACGGAAGTGGAAGCAAATCTGTGTCAGACAATCGAGGAACTGTCAAACACTCTTCATTTTGAAGTGCTGAAACCTGGACAAACTGAATGCAGACCTTTACTGTGAACAATTGGATCGAGTAAATCAATCTTTAATTGAAAAGTGCCCAGCGATTGTCACCAGAGAAGGCGTTATTCTGCAACACGATAATGCAAGACCGCACTGCGCAAGACGAACCCTGGAAAAAATTAATGAATTGGAGTGGGAGGTACTGCCTCACCCACCATACTCGCCCGATATTGCGCCATCAGATTTCCATTTATTCCGATCGCTACAACATTTTCTAAGTGGCAAAAAATTTGACAATTTGGATGATGTCCAAAATGCCATCTCCAGATATTTTGCTCAAAAACCAATTGATTTTTATCGATCCGGCATTGAAAATTTGCACACTAGATGGCAAAAGGTTGTTGATAACGAGGGTGATTACATCATTGGTTAAAAATAAAAACTTGTTAAAAATTTATCTGTTTGAATTTAATGTAAAAAAAAGACATTACTTTCCGGTCCCCCTAATATTTCATACCTATTTGAATTAACCAGAAATACCAGATCAAAGTTAAATAATATTATTAATTAGGGGATCCTTTTCATATTCTTGATTTTAAATAGAATGGCTATTATATTCACTATAAGATTCATATTAACATTTTTATCATGGTAAAGAAGAATACTTTAATCATGAGTGATGAATATTATCATACACTTTTACACAGCTATTGAAATTATTACCTATGGATTGGCCACATTTTTACATTGATCCATAGGAAAATGACAATCTTTAACCATTTTTACCTAGAAACCATGCTAAATTTCTATTGTTCAATATAACATATTAAAAGCTATGCTAAATATTAAACCATCCCTGCACTTAAGAGACAAATCCTACCTGGTCGAGGATAATTTTTTTTAATTTACTTTTATTGGTGAAAGTATTAAAAATGTTCCTCCTTTTTTCCCCCATTAATGCCCTCCTCCCCACTCCCACCCCCACCCTAACACTCACTTTCACCTCACTCTTGTCTGTGTCCATTGGTTATACAAACATGCATATAAGTCTTTGGTTTATCTCTTCCCACCCCCACCCCACCCCTGCCTTCCCTCTGAGATTTGTCAGTCTGTTCCCTACTTCCATGTCTTTAATGCTCTTCTAAATTCAGTTTGTCATCATGTTTACATGAGGCCTTTGTATCTAGATTAATTAATGAGCTTGGGCTAAGCATTCTTTGTTCGATCTTGTTATAAGGCAATTTGAATAAAACATTAAGACACTTATAAAGGGACAGGTACCACCATAGATAAATGTTCCCCATGCTGGCACTGAGCCAAAGGTACTGCATGTTCTTCTGCCAAATGGCCATTATTCAATGTCATTTACCACTGCAACAAAAAAATTAAGACACCTAGGAATAAACTTAAACAAGGAGGTAAAAGACCTGTACTCAGAAAACTACAGGACATTGAAAAAAGAAATAGAAGATACAAACAAGTGGAAGCATATACTGTGATTATGGATTGGAAGAATTAACATCATTAAAATGTCCATACCCAAGTAATCTATAGATTCAATGCAATCCCTATTAAAATACCAATGGCATATTTCACAGATCTACAGCAAATACTCCAAAAAATTTTACGGAATCAAAAAAGACCCTGAATAGCTATAGCAATCTTAAGAAGAACAAAATAGGAGGGATCACAATACTGGATATCAGGTTATACTACAAAGCCACTGAAATCAAAACAGCCTGGTACTGGCACAAGAACAGGCATATAGATCAATGGAACAGAACAGAGAACCCAGAAATCGACCCAAGACATTATGTTCCATTCATATTTGACAAAGGAGGCAAGAGCATACAATGGAGTAAAGACAGTCTCTTCAATAAGTGATGCTGGGAAAACTGGATGGGTACATGCAAAAAAATGAAACTAGACCACCAACATACACCATACACAAGAATAAACTCAAAATGGATAAAAGACTTAAATGTAAGTTGCGAAACCACAAAAATCCTAGACGAAACCATAGGTGGCAAAAATCTCAGACATCTCATGTAGCAGAGGTTTCACCAATACATTACCTAGGACAAGAGAACCCAAAGGAAAAATAAACAAATGGTACTACATCAAAATAAAAAGCTCATCAGAAGAAACTAGCATCAAAATGAAAAGGTATCCCACTCTGTGGGAGAACATATTTGCCAATGATACATCTGATAAGGGGTTAATTTCCAAAATATATAAAGAACTCATACAACTTAACAAAAGGAAGGCATATAATCCAATTTTTAAAAGGGCAAAGGACCTAAATAAATAATTTTCCAAAGAGGACATACAGATGGCCAAGAGACATATGAAAAAATTGTCAACGTCACTAATCATCACCGAGATACAAATTAAAATTATAATGAGGTATCACCTAACACCTGCCAGAATGGCTACCATCAATAAATCTAAAAATGACAAGTGCTGGCAAGCTTGTGGAGAAAAGGGTACCCTAGTACACTGCTGGTGGGAATGCAGATTGGTGTAGCAACTGTGGAAAACAGTACTGAGTTTCCTCAAAAAATTAAAAATGGAACTGTCCTTTGACCCAGTGATCCCACTTCTAAGAATATACCCTAAGAAGCCTGAAACATCAATCAGGAAGAATATATGCACCCCTATGTTCACAGCAGCACTATATACAATAGCTAAGATCTGGAAACAGCCCAAGTGCTCATCAGTAGATGAGTGGATAAAAAAACAGTGGTATATTTACACAGTGGAATACTATGCAGCTCTAAAAAAGAAGGATCTCTTACCCTTTGAGACAGCATGGAAGGACCTGGAGAGTATTATGCTAAGTGAAATAAGCCAGTCAGAGAAAGACAGGTATCATATGATCTCACTTATATGTGGAATCTAATGTATAAAGTAAACTGATGAACAAAACAGATCCAGAGACATGGAAGCATGGAACATACCGACGAATCTCAGAGGGAAGGGGGAGCAGGGGGTAAGAAAAGATTAACCAAAGAACTTATAGGCATATATGCGTAACCCATGGACACTGACAATAGTGCAGCGAAGGCCTGGGGTGGGGAACGGGCTAGAAAGGGTCAATGGGGGAAAAAATGGGGATATCTGTAATACTTTCAACAATAAATATAATTTTTTAAAGGCCATTATAAATGATTGCTCATTATATTGATTTTCATCTTTTCCTTGAAGCTCATTAACACCAAGACTCTGATCTCTCTCTCTAGGCTCCTTGTCATCCAGTGCCTCTCCTCTCCAGCTCCAAGGCAGTTTTTCCCACTGTTAACATATGGGGAACCTTGGGGGCCAGGCCAAGCCAAAACCCATCCTGCTGTGATGGAAGTGAATAGAGAACCCCCAATCTTCCAAATGCCACCATTACCGGCCCCCTCTCTGCCACTATTGCAAGACCTGTCCCCACAACTCCTCCTAACATTAATTGGAAGCTTTCATCCTCAAGAAGCAGGTGTCTGCATTTCTTTGTCCAGATCTGCTAAAATAATACCCCATCAAAAACACCCTCCCTTGGCAGATGAGGCCAGAGACCTCTGTCTTACTTCAGATTTAAATTCTTCTTTTTTCTTTGCTTAATCCAATTTAAATTCTATTTTGTTAATTTGATTGTTTCTCTTCCTTTTGTTGAGTTTAAATTTAAAAATGGGCAGAGGACCTGAACAGACACTTCTCCAAACAGGACATACAAAAAGGCCAGGAGACATTTGAAAAAATGTTCATCTCTAATCACCAGAGAGATGCAAATTAAAACAACTATAAGATATCATCTCACACCTGCCAGAATGGCTGCCATCAACAAATCCTCAAACAACAAATGCTGGTGAGGATGTGGAGAAACGGGTACCCTAGCACACTGCTGGTGAGAATGCAGACTGGTGCAGCCACTATGGAAAACAATATGATGTTTCTTCAAAAAATTAATAATGGAACTGCCATCTGACCCAGTGATCCCACTTCTTGGAATATATCCTAAGAAGCCTGAAACACCAATCAGGAAGAATATGTGCACCCCTATGTTCATAGTAGCACTATACACAATAGCTAAGATCTGGAAACAGCCCAAGTGCTCATCAGTAGATGAGTGGATAAAAAAACAGTGGTACATTTACACAGTGGAATACTATGCAGCTGTAAGAGAGATCTCTTACCCTTTGAGACGACATGGAGGGACCTGGAGAGTATTATGCTAAGCAAAATAAGCCAGTCAGAGAAAAACAAGTACCACATGATCTCACTTATTTGTGGAACATAATGAACAAAATAAGCTGTCGATCTAAAGAGGTCCAGAGTCACGGAAGTAGGAAACAGGCTGACAAACCTCAGAGGATGGGGGGTGGGAGGGGTGGGCAGAGATAAATCAAAGAACTTATATGCATATATGCACAACCAATGGACATGGACACTAGGCTGGGGACGGCAGGTGGGAGTGAGAGCAGGAAGGAGGGGGTCAATGGGGAAAAAAGGGGGACATCTGTAATACTTTCAACAATTTTTAAAAATTCCATTTTGTTAAGGGCTCTTTAAAATCAGTTATTCTTTTCATGGTCTGGGACACTAAAAATTAAATTTATAGGAAAGCTGAAATCCAAGCTGTCTCTTAATCATCTTTTTATTCTTTCAAGCCCTCACCATGTCTTCAGCACACTACTGCTCATTATGTTTGCTGGATGAAAAACATTAACACAATCCCCTTTCTACGAGGTAAGGTAGTATAACAAAGAGACCAGGACCTGCCTTGAAACCCCAGTAACACTGTGTGACTTTGTGCAAGTGACTCCAACCCTGTGGGTCTCTGCTTCCACTTTTATAATATGGGCTAAATCAAGGCACCTCTTCACACAGCTGACAACTCTCAAGAAGAAAACAAAGTGTATTTCCTCACAGAGAGCTAGCACTGTCCTCACCTTCTTGAATCCCCATGTCATCCTAACATCCTACAAAGAACCCCAGAAAGCTAGAGAGGACCCTGTATGCTGCTTAGATCACAAAAGCAAAACTGATTACCTGCAAGTATCAATGCAAAACTACCAGCAAATTTTCTACATGGATATAAAAGAAAACCCATATGAAGGCAGCACATGAAAGTCCTTGGAGTCTACTGTTGTCTTATCCCTGCTGACATTATTCATAATGGAAAATGTTAAGAACAGCCAGACGTCTAAGGGTAACCAGGACCACTGTACTGGCCAACAATGGACAGTGCAACAGCGCCCATGAGGATGGGACACTTGGTCCCAAGGGCTACAGAGGCCCATCCTGATCACCAGGCACCCTCCCTCAGAGCCCTTCTCCATGTCATTGCAGCAGTCCAGGTTTCTAGGCAGATCTCTGTATCAGTTCCCTGCTACTGCTATAATAAATTACCACAAACTTAGTGGTTTGAAACAATGCAAATCTATTATTTGTTCTAGAGGTCAGAAGTCTCAATGAGTTTTGTTAGTCTAACATGAAGGTGTCAGGAGCTGCATCCTTTCAGGTGGCTCTAAGGGAGCACCTGTTCCATTATTGCCTTTTCCAGCTTCTAGAGGATGCCCACATCCCTTGGTTCAAGGTCCTACATCATTCCAACCTCTGTTTCCTTCGTCACATCTCCTGCCCTGCCTCTCCTGCCTCCCTCTTTCTTTAATAAGGACCCCTGTGATTACATGGGGCCTACCCAGATATTCCAAAATAATCTCCCCATCTCAATATCCTTCACTTAATCACATCTGTGAAGTCCCTTTTGCCAAGTAAGGTAAAATACTCACAGGTTCTAGAAATCAGGATGTGGCTATCTTGAGGGTACATTATTGTGTTTACTACAACCTCCAAGGCCTTGACGTGACACACTGAAATGACACACTGAGACACTGCATCACTTCCACGGTGTTCCTGCCAAAATCACCGACACACAGGAAACAGCATGCCAAAACTGAGGGGCATCCGACAAAATGACTGACCTGGAATCTTGAAAACTGTCAACAACATCCTGATACAAAGAATGGCTAAGACTGCCTGAGATCAAAGGAGACTACAACTATGTGGTGCTATAAAGGACACAACTGGCGAGAACTGAAGAAGGTCTATGGGTTGGATAATAGTACTGCATCTGTTTCCTGATTTTGAATATTGCTCCCCTTTACAATTTTTCTACAAAAGTATGTCAAAATAAAAAGTTAAAATAAAATAAAACAGAAAATATCACATTAAGAAACACAATTCTAATGTCTCAGAATTTCAAAGCAAAAGAGAAGGCTACCCAAACCAGTTTTGAAATTCTTTTCTATTCTCTCAACCTCCTTTGGACTCCATGGGAGCCAGATTCTTTCTAGTGCCTACACCATTATGGTAATAAGCTAGGCATGTTACAGCTACAAATGTACACACTTCCATGGTGGCCTAAAATGAGCATAGTAGTTGATTTCTAAAGCCTCTAATTACCATGGAGTAATTAAAGCCAGGTCTCTATCTATCCACCATGCAGACTCTGAGACCCAACATGCCAAGATGCTCATCACTGCTAGTACCAAGCCTCACAACAGCTCCAGCTGTCCCCATTCCTACAGCCTGGTCATTTCTATGACACCACCCTGAGGCTTGAGACTATTCATAAGCCCTGGAGCAAAGGGTGCTACCAAATCCAGCTCAGTTGTATTCGGGTCCTGCTCTCATCCTGGGAAAAAAAAACAAACTCTCACAGACTATGTAGTTGTGCAATGTGAGACAGGCAATGTCTTTTCAGCGGACAAAGGAGCATAAAGGACTTAGGTTATACGGCAGAAAGAATTAGCTCAGCATGAGAATTATATTCTGTGCTGATTAATATGTTAAGTGAATTTCCAGAAAGCTTCAAAATTAGGCAAATAAGTGCAATTGCACCTATCTGGAATGGGCCAATGTGATCATTTATGAAGACCACAGCTGGTAGATGAACCTTCAAGTGTTGGTCCTCATTCACTTGTGCACTAAAATCTTTCCAAATAAAAAAGGAGATATTTGTATTATCCCCAACATAGCACACAGAAAAGAACTATAGTATACAGATCTAGAAAACTAAGAATAATGACATATCGAGTAGGCAGCTGAATTTTAAATGCGAAGGCCTGAGAGACAAGGGAGGGGGGAGCAAAAAGACCATACCCAGAAGCACAAGGGTGAACCCTAAGAAGTCACTGAGAAACAGGGTCATAAGATCACTACTGGGCACCCTCCCAGGTGCTCTGTAGCAAATATTCCACCCTAGATGGGAGGATGGGGCAATAAACACTCCAAACCCCCTAGACTCAAACCTCTGGTCCTTCTGCATGTCCACCGTGTCTGTGTGCTGGGAAGCACTCAGGGTGTGGGGTAAAGAAAGGAAGGAGACACACAGGAATGAGGATGAGTGCACTTTGCCTGAAGCCTGCACAGAGCAGGTGAGAGCATGGGATTTGAGTCCTGTGGCCCGGGTTGGAATCCTGCCTCAGCCATATTTTGTTCATGAAATGAGAAGGTCACCTCACCTCCCAGAGCCTCAGTTTCCTCAGTAACTGCCCCTACAGATCCTGAGATCTGAATGAGATCATCATCCAAAGGCCTAGCTCTTATTATTGTTACCAGGGACTCTGTAATAAAATATCTACCTCACATGAACTACATTCACCCTTCACCACTTCACCAGCCCCATAGGACTGACTCCATTGCTGAAAGCAAATGAGAGCCCTTCAAAGTTTTCCTCCTTTCTCTTTTCTTCTCATTCTGTCTATAGGAATAGCATTTTCTTTCATTTTTATCTAATGTTTTTCTCTACTTAGAGGTACCAGTCAAAATAGATTATCATTTTTATTTAGTAATACTTCTTTATCCTTAATAAAAATGATAGAGGATTCATTTTAGGACTAGTGGGGATTAATGAAGACTATTTACCACAAGAATAGAAATGTCCTGTGACAGGGATAAATGATGACTTTTCATCTTTGAAGTCTGTGAGCTCAGGGGCTACTGATCAGGGCAACAGGTACTGCTACAGAACTGAAAAGGCCTAGACAAAGGTCAAAGTGGTTCACAGTAAGAAAGCTATGCAGTGAAGAAAGGGTGCGACGGAAGCAAGAGAGGACAGGTGAGGAGACAATGGAGGAGCATGGTCTGAAGTTCTGGTGAAGCAATAGGCAGGAGGAAGATAACAGAATTTTTAGGGGTCACACCACCATGGTAAATGGGATGGTAGAAAAACAGATGAGGTAAAAAGCATCTCCAGAACATTCTGCTGTGTATCATTCAATGTACTCCCCCACACCGACCCTCTGGCACCCTTCTGAGAGACCTTAGCAAAGACTTCTAGTACTTTCTAAGAGTCTTTGGAGGTCACACTTTGTTCTCCATGGAAACCTAAAAGAAGAATGTATTTAATATTTCTTTTTATTTTAGAATTTTGACCCAATATTCCTTTGGGACTTACATTGCTATTTTGAGTACTTGCAGCCTCACTTCACTAGAAAAACAGCCTCATCACCACAGGCCTATCACTCTCCCTTATATGTCCCATCTCACGTAATCCTCACAACTGGGTGGTGTAGAAAATGCTATCTGTTAGTGAAGAAGTGAAGAAATAGAAATTCAGAGAGTACATAACACATGCAAGCTCACACAGTAAGTTAGTGGTAGAGCCAAGACTCAAACCCAGGTCAGTCCAACTTCAACCCCCATGCTTTTGGTTTTTGTTTTGTTGCTTTTTTGAAAATTGTGGTAAAATTCACAGAACATGAAATTCACCATTTTAACTATTTTGAAATGGACAATTTGGTGGCATTAAATACATTCATATTGTGTACCAATATCTCCACTATCTAGTTCCAGAAAATTTTCAACACTCCAAAAGAAAATGTACCCATTAAGCAATGAGATTCCATTTCTTCTTCCCCCAGCCCTTGGCAACCACTAATCTGCTTTCTGTCTGCATGGATTTGCCTATACTGAGTATTTCATATATACAGAATCACCCAATAAATGACCCTTTGTATCTGGCTTCTTTCACTTAGCATAATCTTTTCTAGGTTCATTCATGTTGTAGCATATCTCAGAACACATTCCTTTTTAAGGTAGGTAATATTTCATAGTATGTATACACTACTTTTGTTTATTCCTCATTAGATGGACATTGAGTTGTTTCCACCTTTGGTTATTATGAATAATACTGCTATGAATATTCATATATAATATTTTGTTGGAACACCTATTTTCAATTCCATTGGGAAATCCCGTACTTTTAATCACTGCACTGCCCTGACGCTTCCAAACGGCACTGATTCCCATGACAACCACAAGGCCATAAGGTGTCCAAAAAGGCTCAGGAAGTATGAATTCTACCAAACAAAACTTACTCAATTTCACTACTAATTTCTGAAGTTTCCAAATAATTACAGAAGCTGCCCCCAATACCAAAAAATCTAGCCAGTACTTAAAGTCACTTAATTTCCTTTTTTTAAAGGATATTTATTTTAAATTTTATCTTTTAATTACAGCTTACATTCAATATTATTTTGTATTAGTTTTAGATGTACAACGTAGTGGTTAGACAATCATATACTTTACAAAGTGCCCCCCCCCAATATTTCTAGTACCTACCTGGCACCATACATAGTTATTGACTATATTACTTATGGTTACTTTACAACTCCATGACTACTTTGTAACTACCGATTCATAGTTCGTAATCCCTTCACCTTTTTCACCCAGCCCCTCAACCACACTTCCATCTGGCAACATCAGTCTATTCTCTGCATCTATGAGTTTGTTTCTATTTTGTTTGTTTGTTTGTTTGTTTTGTTCTTTAGAGTCCATATTTGTAAAATTATATGGTACCTGTCTTTCTCTGTCTAACTTATTTCACTTGACATACTACCCTCTAGGTCTACCCATATTGTCACACTTGGTAATATTTCATTCTTTTTTATAGCTGAGTAATATTCCACTGTATATATGTATCACCACTTTTCTTAACCACTCATCTATTGATGGGTCCTCGGGTTTCTTCTACGTCTTGACTATTATAAATAACATTGCAGTGAACATCGGGGTGCATGGATTCTTCAGAATAGTGTTTTGGATTTCTTCCAATATATACCCAGAAGTGGAATTGCTAGGTCAAAAGGCAGTTCCATTTTTAATTTTTTGAGAAAACTCACCGTTTTTCAGAGTGGCTGTACCAGTCTGCATTCCTACCAGCAGTGTACTAGGGTTTCCTTTTCTCCACATCCTCGTCAGCAGTGGTTGTTTGTTGATTTATTAATAATGGCCATTCTGACAGTTGTGACTTCATTTTCTTAATTATAAACTACACTGTAATGAAATTTCCAAAGCAGAACACCCAAAATGCTAAAATAGTTACATGTACATTGGGTTATATATTAATGGTGCATGTCCAATTTTTGAAAGCAGAGTGTTTTTATGCAATGTTTCAAGCTAACATGAAAGAGGCTATAGTGGTCAAAAGTACGACTGTGAGAAGGCCCTTCCTAAAGACATTAAGGCCTTCAGTGAAGCAAGAACTACAGCTAATTGGATAGAGAGAAGCCATGAGGTTTTATTTCTATTTTTGGAGAATGGTCTAATGTCTGCTAAGTCATCCATTTCCATGACTGCACAATAAAATGAAAGTACAGGGTGTCTAGATGCTACAAGGAGGAACCTTCACATTTTCCTGGTAATGGATTTTATTTTAATTGCATATACCACTAAAGGTACTGAAATAGGATCTAAGACTTCCAATATCTAGCTTTTGTGGGACTAATGCTGATGTTACAAACATTAAATCTATTAAAAACTCCATTTATAAAGCACTATGAAAATTACTTAAAAGATGGAACTTTTTTTTATTTTCCCCTTTGGTGAAAGACTAATATAAATTAGCATTTTTTTTGTTGCTACTCATAAAATCCCTGTGGTCAGAGCTTCTGTGAGTGTTTGCTTGCATAAGACATGTGCTCTGATGGTGTGCAGGACTGTGAGAGTCTGAGCATAAATCCATGGGCTAGCCTTCCTCAATGCTACCTCATGGTCATGCCAGCTATTCTGATTATCCACCACTTAATCTCTCTGCACCCTGATGTTCTCATCTGTAAAAATAAGTGTAAAGCTCTCTATCTCCCAATACTGTTGTGAAAATTTCCTCCCTTGCCCCTTTCTTCTATCTTTTCTTCACTGAGTAGTTCCCTGCCTTCCTAATACATCACTATGAGCTTTGTCACAATAGCAGTAACTATTATCCTGATCAGTAGCCCCAAGGATCCCAGATTTAAAAGAAAGGCCGATAGTTTTATCTCTGTCATGTATCTCCCCCATCGTCCAATATACTGATGCCACTAGTTGTCATTACCAACACCAATTATCAATACTAACATTAAACCAGAGGGACATAGAGATGAGGACCACATAGAGATAAATCAAGGTGAAGGCCTGGTCACTAGATGCTGTCATAAGCAGATTAAAGTCTTCTCCTTGCCTCTTTCTTATGCAAAATAAAAATGTTTCAGCAGGAAATCTTTTTTCTCTTTATTGATTTTAGAGAGAGAGGAAGGGACAGGTAGAGAGAGAGATGGAAACATCAATGACAGAGACTATCAATTGCTCCCCTCCTGCATACCCCCACTGGGGATTTGGCCCACAACCTGGGCATGCGTCCTGACCGGGAATCGAACCAGTGACCTCTTGGTGCACGGGTCGACGTTCAACCACTGAGCCACACTGGCCGGGCTCAGCAGGAAATCATTTTAATCCACACATCCAGCCTGCATCGGCAATCAAAATCACGTTAGGACCATTTCCTTTTAACCTTTCCAGTTCCCCCTTGACAAGCCAACATTTGGAATGTTCCTACTTTGAAAAACAGGTGACGAAAAGGGTGTTTTCTAAGCAACATAATGGGCAGCTTAAATGAGTATTTTCTTTTTTTTACTTTATTAACTGAGCTGTATATAGCCAATAATAAATAATCATGAAGCAAAGAGCAATATTTCACATAAAAGCCAAGCTTTGGTAAAAGACCCATAGGTTCTTGGCACCAACCTGATTAACTTGAAAGGCGAGATGACTGGTAAGAAGAGGCTAATTGTCAAATTACAAGGCTAAGGGAGAGGCAGGCTGCTGAAATCAGCTCTCTGCTTTCAGGCTTGACTCTTAAACAGGAACTCGTTTCAGTGCCAGTTAACAGTATCAAAGTCAGCATAAGCAGGAACATGTGGGCAGCACACAAGGACAACGGCACAGCCGCCTTCGGATGAACAAAGGCTCTCTTCTTCGATGAGATTTTCTTTTATTTGTTTCACTTAGTGCCAGTAAAGCCCCTTGAAGCCAACTTGAGAAACATCTACTAGACTCCCTCCTCCCTCCCGATGCTTGATAAGATCCAGAAATCCTCCTGCTCAAACTCAGTAGCAGAAGCCACTGACTCAGAACACTTCTAAACGTTTTGTCAGCGATATCTGGCACACTGGAGAGTGCCTGAGGCCATCCTTAGAATTCCCTGAGCACAGTAAGTGAGGAATTTGTTTCAAGCAATAGTCTATCCCTACTACAGCCATAAAAACCACATTCTACAAGTGTATAAAACCAAAACTACACTGCAAAAAAAACCTATGGTCTCTCTAATCTCAATTTTTAAAATTTATCTCTTTTTTAATAAAACTGGGGTCATAAGGTATAGAGTATGTACACATTTAAAGAGTGGTTATCCCTAGTTAACAGAATGTAGGTGCTTTTCAGCAATGAACATATATTATGTTCATAATTGTAAAATAACTATTTCTTCAAAAGGAAACTTATAGATCAGATTGAAAACATTCATTCCATAACCATTTTCTGTTCAAAAACCAGTGAAAGGGGGAAAGAGCATAATAAATCAATCCAGTGGTTTGCAGAAAAGAAAAATCCATAGACAGGCATATGAAAGTAAAAAGCCAATTAATTTAGTTTATTCTAAGAAAAATGTAACATGCTCAACTTACAAAATTTAAAAAAAGAGTAACTACAATATATGGAGAAGTTATCTATATCTCAGGCTCTTTACTAGGCATTTTGCTTGCATCATCTACTAATCTTTTCATAATCCTTTAGTGTTTTACAGGTGAGGAAAGTGAAACTTACAAAGAATAAGTGACTTCTCCCTAGTCAAACAACAGTAATTGGAAGAGCCATGTTTTAAACATGGTTCTGTCCATCTTTACTGGCTTTATAAATTTAAAGAAGGATACAGCCCTGCCTGGTTTGGCTCAATGGTTAGAGCGTCGGCCCATGGACCAAAGAGCTGCGGGTTTAATTCCGGTCAAGGGCATGTACCTCAGTTGCGGTTTGGTCCTGGCCCTGGTTGGGGTCATGCAGTAGGCAACCAATCGATGTGATGTGTCTATCTCACGTCAATGTCTCTCACTCTCACTCTCTCACTCTCCCCCATCCCACTCTATCTGAAGATAAATGGAAAAATGTCCCCAGGTGAGGATTTAAAAAAAAATAAAGGATATATAAAACACCCAGTAATATAGTAAACAAAATATAACTTAATTTTATCTTATGAGCACATACAGAAAAGAGTCAAGGAATATAACGACAGAGCAGCAGAACGGGAAAGCAGAAAGGGAAAAAAAAAAAAAAAAAAAAAAAAGCAAAAGGTGGGCAAGCAATACCCAGACATAGGTTCAATAATCCAGCAATCTGAATTCTGGGTATTTATCCAAAAAATTTGAAATCGGGATCTCAAAGAGATGTCTACACTGCCATGTTCATTGCAGCACTGTTCACAATAGTCAAGATGTGGAAACAACCTCATTATCCATCAACGGATGAATGACTAAGAAAAATGTGGTATACACATACAGTGGAATATTAGTCAGCCTTAAAATACAAGGAAATTCTTCAAATGTGACAACACTGATGAAACTTGAAGACATTATACTAACTGAAATAAGCCAGTCACAGAAGAAAAAAATACTTCATAATTTTACTCCCGTGAGGTATCTCAAATAGTTAAATTCATAGAATCAAAGAGTGGAATGGTGGTTGCCAAGGGCTGGGAGAGGGAAAATGGGGAGTTGTCGATCAACAGGCATAAAGTTTCAGTTAAGCAAGATGAATAATTTCTAGAAATCCACCATACAACACTGTACCCATATAGTTAACAATGCTGATATTTTTGCACTTAAAATTTTATAAGAGGGTAGATCTCATATTGTGTTCTTAACCCAGTAAAAGAAAAAGATTAAAGGAGGAACTTTTATCTGGGCTCCAGAATCATATTTGTTCTACAAAACTATGATTATCTGACTAACCCCTGTGCACAGCTCTCATTCCTAAACTTCTAGCCTCCACTGTGGAAGGCATAGCCAGAATAGGAAATATTCTGTCAACTTCTGTGCCTGGTGCAATAATTCTGCAATGGTTATTTGCAGAGTCCCAGAAGAAATGAAACCAGCAGCTAAATTCTACACACTAGCCACAGATTGTCTCACCCAGATCAGCTCATCTTGTCTATAGGTGTCTCAAATATATTTCCTATGCACTGGACTGGAATAGATAATTATGGAATCATTCCTTATTCCATAAATGTCAGTAATAGGAGTTAATTATTAAAACCTTGATGATACTCATGAGATCATCAAATCACAGGAAAATATATGAGTCTAAGTACTGTAAATGTAATAGATCAAAACAGGGCCTGTCCACACAACTTAAACAGAAGGCAAAGCAAATGACCCAGGTCTGAGAACACACCTCTGATTTCTCACTTCTCCTCTAGCTCTAAAATTCTGAATCTTAGTTCAAACAAGACATTAGTAAGGATGTTTTTGTTTTTTACCATTATCATTGTGAAAATGTCACTAGTGTTTAAAAGGGGATTTGAATAAAAGACAAGATTGATTTCTTTTAAATCTTACTTTATTCACAGGAACTAGTTGTTCCCTATAACCTGAACAGTTTTCTTAAAGGGCCTCACAAGCATTGGTATATAGAGAGCTCTGAGAAAAGAAAGAGTGTCTTTCTATCTTGATTTTATTTAAAGCTGGTTCTCCACATGAACAGAAATCAGGATTTTCAAAAGAATCCATGGATTCATTTCCCCATGGCTCAGAATGAGGGCCACACACTCCGCCTGTGAGGCACCTGAGGGTAGGCAGATGATGTCAAATGGTCTGTTTCTACCTGTGGTCTGGGACACCTCTTTAGCACACTTGCATGTGACCAAAGGAAATATATGTTATGTATCATGTTTTCCCAGTTTAAACAAAGCACTTCCCCATTTGGCTCAAATAGATGTGTGGAGTATAAACTTAGATCCTCTTTTTGCTATCTATTTGAAAAGAAGATTAAAAACATATAAATATAGCACTAATTTGCCACCTTGAAAAAGATTAAAAATGTCAAAGAAAAAAAAAGTAGTCCTTTTTAAAGTACCATGAGCAGCACCAAACAGTCCCCTGATCATCAGTGTCTACCACTGGCAAAGGATAAAATACAGGTGGGCCATTCACATCACAACGCAAGTAGAAATACCACCTAAGGTCAATCCTCAAGGCCACCCATTGATATACTTGGCTGCTGAGGTGGCTGCCTTCCAACTAATTAGAATAAAAATATCTTACATGCGAATCCAGGAGGTCTTAACTAAAGGGACTAATCTTTTCAACAGACAGAATCTGAATAATGTCTAAGTTATCAAGCACCTGCTCATTATGCTGTGTTCTGTACTGAGAGTATTTTTCCACTGTGTCTGAGTCATCTTTGCACCTTCCATAAAACCCTCTCTACTTTTACAGTATGCATCCTCAGAGAGTAGGTGCAAAACTCAATGAAAAATAGTGGTCATATGAATGTGTATTTTTAAGTTGACCTATATGAAGTTGGTGATATTTGATCATTTTTGATTAACAAAAATAATAATAATAATAATAATAATAATAATAATAATAAATAAAATAAAATAAAATAAAATAAAATGGTACTTTCAAATGGTTCACAGGAATAAAAGTCAAAAAATCACAGAAGCACTATATAGAATTGTCTTTTCTGTCATGCAACTGTTCTAATGTAAGTAGCCCAGGATGTTATGGTGGTTCCGTAGTGTGAAGAACCCAGGCTCCTTCCATCTCATTTTCCTGCCACGTGAGATGGCGTATGACCATCACATAGTCTAAGGTTTCAGCTCCACCTCCCAGCATTTATTACATCCACATTCCAGAGTGGAACACAAACCCCTACCCTTAAAATAAGACCTAGAAGTTGACTGTACACCTTCTGCTCATCTCCCTGGTCAGAACTTCCTCATATGGCCCAATCTAGCTGCAAATGAGGTTAGGAAATGCTATCTTTAGCTGGATAACCATATGCCCAGCAAAAACTAGGGTTCTATTACCAAATGAAAGGGGAATCTGCAATCTCTGTCACATACTAAAAGAACAGGAACTGTCATACAGAGTTCCTATAATGGACCATATAAAACTTACTGAATTGGAAGACTCTGGAAAAGCATTTGAAAAGATAAAATTTAATTATTCAAGTGCGGTTAAGTTAAGAGGAAATCGGCATTCTTAGCATATATAAGTTTCTAAGAAGTAGATACAAAACATGCACAAGTTCACTGATGGCTTAAGAAAACTCTGTCCTTCGGAGAAAGCTGCCTTTGTCAATCTGATACAGCCTACACATCCATGCTCTACTCTCTCTTCCCAAATTTGTGAGATCACATTTAGTGGCAAGTCTTTCTCTTACTTCTCCTGTTGCTCAACTATAGGGTGAGCTGTAAAGACTTTGTAAGATGTTCATCTTGTAAGAAATGAAATAAATTAATATACTCAAGAATTCATTATGTTTTTCCAAAACCATCTTTTGAGGCACTAAGACCCCAAATTACCTGGGCCTCCTTCACAGATCCCACAAGACGTTAAGTATTATATTTGTTAAAGTAGTTTGAGTTGCTGGGATAAAACTACCATATAACCCAAAACAGGTGATTCTCACATTGGTTTCCCCCTTGTAAAGAAAAACAGTATATAAAAAATATCCTTTCCAAAAGTTAAGAAGGTAACATATAAATAAGAGGATACATAATGCAATGAATGACACATTTTCAGGTACAGACCACATAGATATTCCCCCCACCCTCAGCCACTACATGAGACCTGACATTTTCTCAACTCAACGCTTCTGAAGCACATTACCTGAACAGATGAAAAGAACATTGTACTTCAAAGTTTTCAGAAAATGTGCGCTCTCTAGAACGAGAGACTTCCAACAATAAATACCAATTCCATACGTAAATGGCTAAGTAATCTCAAGTAATCTGCCTAACCTTCCCCTTTGTGCACTTCAGTCTCCTCACCTATAAACTAAGGATAATAAGAACATGTACTTCATAGGTTTACTATGAGGATTCAATGAATTAATATATGTAAATTGCTCATAATAGTGTCTAACACATAGTAAGTACACAATTATAAATGCAAACTACACTGGGCACAAGAATTAAGATGCCTCAAGTGCAAATTTTCCATAATCCCCCATTTCCTCTTTAGTATATCAAATGCTAAACAGGTAAATATGTGTAAAAGCCCAAGCTCATAGAGTCCTGGTTTCCATAGTGGGATGACAATGAATCTTTCATTCATGACAGCCTGGCAAGCTCTGTGGCAGAAAGATATAAAAAGAATGAAGAGGAAGGCGGAAAAATGGCGGCGGAGTGAATGGAAGCTACACAGACCATCTCCCAGGACCAAACTGGAATTACAACTAAAATAAGGACAAATCGTCGGGAAAAAGCAACAGAAAAGCAGCTTGCAAGGACAATACAACCAGGGACACTGACTCGATCCTGGTAGGATTGCGAGGGCGCGAGAGGGGGGCTGGAAACCCACGGACAGCAACGGCCTTAGCCCCTTAGCCGGAGCAGCGCCCGCCCTCGGGGTTGGAGTGGCACCAGCTCCACCGCGCTGGGACGGGGCAGAGAGTGCCGAAATCCACGCCAGCTGCACCGCGCGGGGACGGGGCAGAGAGTGCTGAAATCCGCGCCAGCTGCACCGCGCGGGGACTGGGCAGAGAGTGCCGAAATCCGCGCCAGCTGCACCGCGCGGGGACGGGGCAGAGAGTGCTGAAATCCGCCCCAGCTACACCGCGCGGGGACGGGGCGGAGAGTGCCGAAATCCGCCCCAGCTGCACCGCGCGGGGACGGGGCAGAGAGTGCCGAAATCCACGCCAGCTGCACCGCGCGGGGACGGGGCGGAGAGTGCCGAAATCCGCGCCAGCTGCACCGCGCGGGGACGGGGCGGAGACGCCGAAATCCGCCCCAGCTGCACCGCGCGGGGACGGGGCGGAGAGCGCCGAAGTCCGTGCCAGCTGCACCGCGCGGGGACGGGCCGGAGAGCGCCGAAGTCCGCGCCAGCTGCACCGCGCGGGGACGGGGCAGAGAGCGCTGAAGTCCGCGCCAGCTCCACCGCGCGGGGCCGGGACAGAGCGCTAAAATAGCCGCAGCCACTCACCTGGGCTCAGGCAGAGGGAGGGCGGACTGGACTGGAACTGAGTGGGGACACCTGGGATTTGGAGGGCGCTCAGAGTTTTTGCTGAGTTGCGGCCACCCAGGACTGTGGCCTGGTCGTCTTACTCCACCCCAGGGCTCTGGGGAGAGGCTGCAGCCCCTCCCTCGGAGAACCATTCACACCCTAGAGGGCCATTGAAATGCAAACTGAGGCTCATTAACTACTAGCATCTGCCCTACCCCCTGGAAATCCTCTCACACTGAACACCTGAGGGAGGTTTTCATTCAACTGAAAACCCAAGGCTCTACAAGCAACCACAACTAATAGCCTCTAGGCAAAAAGCTAGAGGATAACTTAACCTTTGCTGGGCTTGCAAATATACCCTGGAAAGTAAGACTCCAGGGTGCTGTTTAACGTGGGTCCTCCCACGCTCATCCAAACCCAGTAGAGGGAGCCACAAACAACAGAACACCAACATCCACAGGAAGATTTGGCAGGCTCCAAAAACCACTGAGATAGCCAAAATGGGGAAACAAAGAAACAGAGCCCAAATGAAAGAACAAGAGACCTCTACCGAAGATGAGATAAATGAAACGGAACTAAGTAAGTTAACAGAGCTAGAATTCAGAGCCATGATCTTGAGGAAGCTCAACAGCATGAGTAAGGACATCAACACCTTGAGTAAAGACATTCACACCATGAGCAAAGACATAGAAACACTGAAAACCAACCAAGTGGAAATGAAGAAGCAGCAAGAAGAAATGAAGCAGCAGCAAGAAGAAATGAAGAATGACATAGCAGAAATGAAGAACACATTGGAAGGACTAAACAGCAGAGTAGAGGAAGCTGAGGACCGGATCAGTGAATTAGAAGACAGGGTAGAAAAAATCAACCAATCAGAAAACCAAAAGGAAAAAACAATGAAAAAACAGGAAGACAGCTTAAGAGAATTGTGGGACAACTGGAAACGTAATAATATTCGCATAATTGGAGTCCCTGAAGAAGAAGAAAATGAGCAAGGGTTGGAGAATATATTTGAAGAAATTATGACAGAAAACTTCCCTAATTTGGTGAAGAAAGAAGGTATTCAAGTTCAAGAAGCACAGAGAGTCCCAAGTAAGAAGAATCCAAACAGGCCCACACCAAGACACATAGTAATTAAAATGCCAAAAATTAAAAACAAAGAGAGAATCCTCAAGGCAGCAAGAGAAAAGCAACAGGTTACCTACAAAGGAACCCCCATCAGGCTATCAGCTGACTTCTCAACAGAAACACTACAGGCCAGAAGGGAATGGCATGAAGTAATCAAGGTCATGAAAAACAAGAATCTGAATCCAAGACTACTCTACCCAGCAAGGCTGTCATTCAAAATAGAAGGTCAAATAAAGAGCTTCTCAGACAAAAAAAGGCTAAGGGAATACATTAGCACCAAACCAGCACTGCAAGAAATGTTAAAAGGACTGCTGTAATTAGTAGAAGAAATAGGAAGGAAAGTAGAACCACACTGAACAAAAATGGCAATAAATAAGTACATATCAATAGTCACCTTAAATGTAAATGGATTGAATGCTCCGATAAAAAGACACAGAGTAGCGGATTGGATAAGAAAGCATAACCCATATATATGCTGTTTACAAGAGACCCACCTCACAACAAAAGACTCACATAGGCTGAAAGTGAAGGGATGGAAAAAAATCTTCCAAGCAAATGGAAAGGAAAAAAAAGCTGGGGTAGCAATACTCATATCTGATAAAATAGATTTCAAAACGAAAGCCATTACTAGAGACAAAGAAGGTCACTATATAATATTGAAAGGATCTATCCAACAGGAAGATATAACCTTGGTAAACATATACGCACCGAATATAGGAGCACCAAAATATATTAAAAATCTGCTGGAGGACTTCAAAGGAGAAATTGACAGCAATACAATCATAACAGGGGACTTCAACACCCCGCTGACATCACTGGATAGATCCTCTAGACAAAAAATTAACAAGGACACAGAGACTCTAAACGAAGCACTAGACCAAATGGATTTAATAGATATTTACAGAGAATTGCACCCCAAAACTATAGAATTCACATTCTTCTCAAGTGCACATGGGACATTCTCAAAGATAGACCACATGTTAGGACACAAACGAAGCCTCTACAAGTTCAAGAAGATTGAAATCATATCAAGCATCTTCTCAGATCACAATGGCATGAAACTAGAAATCAATTGGAAAAAGAACATGCAACGACATTTGAATACATGGAGGCTAAATAGCATGTTATTAAACAATGAATGGGTTACCGAGGAGATCAAGGAAGAAATTAAAAACTTCCTGGAAACCAACGAAAATGAACACACAACAACACAAAATCTATGGGATGCAGCGAAAGCAGTTCTGAGAGGGAAGTTCATAGCACTACAGGCCCACCTCAAGAATCAACAAAAATTTCTAATAGACTATCTAACCTCACAACTTAAAGAACTAGAAAGCAAACAAAAAGAAAACCCCAGAGCAAATAGAAGGAAGGAAATAGTAAAGATCAGAGCAGAAATAAACGACATAGAGACCAGAGAAACAATTCAAAGGATCAATAAAACAAAGAGCTGGTTTTTTGAAAAGATAAACAAGATTGATGGACCCTTAGCTAGACTCACCAAGAAACAAAGAGAGAGAACCCAAATACACAAAATCAGAAATAAAAGAGGAGAAGTAACAACTGACACCACAGAAATACAAAGGATCATTAGCAAATACTATGAACATTTATATGGCAACAAATTCGACAATCTAAGTGAAATGGACAAATTTCTAGAAACACATAGTCTCCCAAAACTGGACCGGGAAGAGATAGAAAACTTGAACAGACCAATAACAGCTGAGGAAATTGAAGATGTAATCAAGACTCTCCCAGCAAACAAAAGCCCAGGCCCAGATGGCTTCACGGGGGAGTTTTACCGAACATTCAAAGAAGAACTAACACCCATTCTCCTCAAACTATTTCAAAAAATTCAAGAAGAAGGAAGACTTCCAAACTCGTTTTATGAGGCCAGCATAATCCTAATTCCAAAACCAGAAAAAGACACTACAAAGAAAGAAAACTACAGGCCAATATCCCTGATGAATGTAGATGCCAAAATCCTAAACAAAATACTAGCAAATCGGATCCAGCAATACATCAAGAAAATTATTCACCATGACCAAGTGGGATTCATCCCAGGGATGCAAGGCTGGTTCAACATTCGCAAATCAATAAATGTGATACACCACATAAACAAAATGAAAGATAAAAACCACATGATCATATCAATAGATGCTGAAAAAGCATTCGACAAAATCCAGCACCCATTCCTGATAAAAACGCTCAGCAATTTGGGAGTAGAGGGATCATATCTTGATATAATAAAGGCCATATATGAAAGACCTACAGCCAACATCATACTCAATGGGCAAAACCTAAAAACATTTCCCTTAAGAACAGGAACAAGACAGGGATGCCCACTTTCACCACTCTTATTTAACATAGTACTGGAAGTCTTAGCCACAGCAATCAGACGTGAAGAAAAAATAAAAGGAATCCAAATTGGAAAGGAAGAAGTGAAACTGTCATTATTCGCAGACGATATGATATTATATATAGAAAACCCTAAAGACTGCATCAAAAATCTACTAGACTTAATAAATGAATTTGGCAAAGTAGCAGGATACAAAATTAATGTCAAGAAATCAATGGCATTCTTATACACCAATGACGAACTCACGGAAAGAGAAACTAAAAAAACAATACCATTTACCATCGCGGCAAAAAAATTAAGATACCTAGGAATAAACCTAACCAAAGAAGTAAAGGACCTATTTGCAGAAAACTACAGGACATTGAAAAAAGAAATAGAGGAAGATATAAAAAAATGGAAACACATACCTTGTTCATGGATTGGAAGAATTAACATCATTAAAATGTCCATATTACCCAAAGCAATCTATAGATTCAATGCAATCCCCATCAAAATACCAGTGACATATTTCACAGAACTAGAACAAATATTTCAAAAGTTCATATGGAACCAAAAAAGACCCCGAATAGCCACAGCAATCTTGAAAAAGAAGGACAAAGTAGGTGGGATCACAATACCGGATATCAGCTTATACTACAAAGCCACTGTAATCAAAACAGCCTGGTACTGGCACAAGAACAGGCATATAGACCAGTGGAACAGAACAGAGAATCCGGAAATTGACCCAAGACATTATGCTCAATTAATATTTGACAAAGGTGGCAAGAGCATACAATGGAGTAAAGATAGCCTCTTTAATAAATGGTGTTGGGAAAATTGGACAGCTACATGCAAAAAAATGAAACTAGACCATCAACTTACACCACACACAAGAATAAACTCAAAATGGATAAAACACTTAAATGTGACTCGTGAATCCATAAAAATCCTAGAAGAAAATGTAGGCAACAAAATTTCGGACATCATACGCAGTAGAATCTTCACTGATACATCACCTAAGGCAACAGAAACAAAGGGAAAAATGAACACATGGGACTACATCAAACTCAAAAGCTTCTGCACAGCAAAAGAAACAACCATCAAAACAGATAGGGAACCCACTCCATGGGAGAGCATAATTGCCAATGACACATCAGATAAGGGGTTAATTTCCAAAATATACAGAGTGCTCATACAACTCAACAAAAGGAAGACAACGAACCCAATTAAAAAATGGGCAGAGGAACTAAATAGACACCTCTCCAAAAAGGACATACAAATGGCTAAGAGACACATGAAGAAATGCTCAACATCATTAATCATCAGAGAGATGCAAATTAAAACAACAATGAGGTATCACCTCACACCTGTCAGAATGGCCGCCATCAACAAATCATTAAACAACAAGTGTTGGCGAGGGTGTGGAGAAAAGGGGACTCTAGTACACTGCTGGTGGGAATGCAGACTGGTGCAGCCACTGTGGAAAACACTATGGTGTTACCTCAAAAAATTAAAAATTGAATTGCCATTTGACCCAGTGATCCCACTTCTAGGAATATACCCTAAGAAGCCTGAAACACCAATCAGAAAAAATACATGTACCCCCATGTTCATAGCAGCACTATTTACAATAGCTAAGATCTGGAAACAGCCCAAGTGTCCATCAGTGGATGAATGGATAAAAAAGCTGTGGTACATATACACAATGGAGTACTATGCAGCTGTAAGAAAGAAAGATCTCTTATCCTTTGAGACGACGTGGAGGGACCTCGAGAGTATTATCCTAAGCGAAACAAGCCAAGCAGAGAAAGACAAATATCACATGATCTCACTTATTTGTGGAATATAATGAACATAGCAGTCTGAGGAACAGGGTAGACCCAGAGACGTGGAAGTAGGGTATAAACTGACACCCCTCAGGAGAGGGGGTGGGGGGGAGGGAGGAGATGAACCACAGAACTTATGCACATGTATGCATAAGTGATGGACATGGACAACAAGGCTGGGGACAGGGTGGGGGGATGGGGAGGAGGGTGTCAATGGGGAAAAAAAGGAGAAACCTCTGTAACAAAAATAAATTAATAAAAATAAATAAATAAATAAAATAAAAAAAAATAAAAAGAATGAAGAGAAAAAATGGCAGCGGAGTGAATGGAAGCTACAAAGGCGATCTCCCAGGACCAAACAAGAATTACAACTAAGACAAAGATAAAACATCTGAAAAAAGCAACAGAAAAGCAGCGGGAAAGAACCATATAACTAAAGACACTGGTAGGACTGCAGAGGCACGAGAGGGTGGCAGGCTGGGAGCCAAAGGACAGCAGCGGTCTTAGCTATGAGCAGCGCCCTCGGGGTTAAAATCCCAAGCCCGCTCCACAGTGTAGAGGGCCAGAACATAGCACTGAATTGGTTACAGCCACTCACCTTGGGCTCCAGCACAGTGAGGGCGGACTGCACTGTAACTCTGTGGGGACACCCGGGACTTGGAGGGAGTTCAGAGTTTTTGCTGAGTTGCAGCCACAAAAGACGGTGGCCAGCTTGCTCCTTCCCTGTCACACAGGACAGGGGCGAGCTTGCTCCTTCCCAGAGCTGTGGGGAAATCCTGCAGCCCCTCCCTCGAAGATTGAGCCCTTTCTAGGTGAGCCAAAGAAGTGCAAATTGAGGCTCATTAACAACCAGCATCTGTCCCACCCTCTGGAAATCCTCTTACGCAGAATACCAGAGGGCTACATTCCAAGGCCCTGAGAAACTGAGACTAATAGCCTCCAGGCAAAAAGCCACAGGATAACAGATTCTTTCTTACGCTTGCAAATCTACCCAGGAAAGTAAGACATGACAGTGGTGTTTAACATGGGTCCTCCCATGATCATCCAAACCCAGTACAGGGAGCCACAAACAGCAGAACACCAACACCCACAGGGAAAATTTGGCAGGCTTCAAAACCCACTGTGATAGCCAAAATGGCGAAACAAAGAAACAAATCCAAAATGAAAGAACAAGAGAACTCTACTGAAGATGAGATAAATGAAATGCAGTTAAGCAAGTTATCAGAGGTAGAGTTCAGAGCCATGATTTGAGGAAGCTCAACAGCATAAGTAAGACATCAACACCATGAGTAAATATATAGAAACACTGAAAATCAACCAATTGGAAATGAAAAACCACCAAGAAGAAATGAAGAATGACATAGCAGAAATAAAGAACATATTGGAAGGACTTACAAGCAGAGTAGAGGAAGCTGAGGAGCAGATCAGTGAATTAGAAGACAGGCTAGAAAAAATCAACCAATCAGAAAAACAAAAGGAAAAAACAATTAAAAAACAGGAAGACAGCATAAGAGAACTATGAGACAACTGGAAATGTAGTAACATTCGCATCATAGGAGTCCCCGAAGAAGAAGAAAATGAGCAAGGGTTAGAGAATATATTTGATGAAATAGTGACAGAAAACTTTCCTAACTTGGTGAAGGAAGAAGACATTCAAGTTCAAGTAAAACAGAGAGTCCCAAGTAAGAAGAATCAAAATAGGCCCACACCAAGACACATAGTAATTAAAATGCAAAAAATTAAAAAAAAATTAAATGCCTCTCTTAAAGGCAGCAAGAGATAAGCAACAGGTTACCTACAAAGGAACTCCCATAAGGCTACCAGCTGACTACTCAACAGAAACACTACAGGCCAGAAGGGAATGGCATGAAGTAATCAAGGTCATGAAAAACAAGGATCTGAATCCAAGACTACTCTACCCAGCAAGGCTATCATTCAAAATAGAAAGTCAAATAAACAGCTTCCCAGACACACACACACAAAAAAAAGCCTAAGGGAATATATTGGCACCAAATCAGCACTGCAAGAAATGTTAAAAGGACTGCTGTAATTAGTAGAAGAAATAGGAAGAAAAATGTAACCACACTAAACAAAAATGGCAATAAATAAGTACATATCAATAATCACCTTAAATGTAAATGGATTGAATGCTCCGATAAAAAGACACAGAGTAGCAGACTGGATAAGAAAGCATGACTCACACATATGTTGTTTACAAGAGACCCACCTCACAACAAAAGACTCAGATAGGTTGAAAGTAAAGGGATGGAAAAAAATCTTCCAAGCCCTGGCCGGTTTGGCTCAGCGGTTAGAGCGTCAGGCTGCGGTCCAGAGAGACCCGGGTTCAGTTCCCGCTAAGGGCATATACTTTGGTTGCAGTTTGTCCCCGGCCCTGGTTGGTCGTGCGGGTGGCAGCCACTCGATGTGTCACTTTCACATCGATGTTTCTCTCTCTCTCTTCCTCTCTCGCCCTCCCACTCTGTCTGAACAAAAAATGAAAAAATGTCCTCGGGTGAGGAGAAAACAAAAACAAAAACAAACAAACAAACAAAAATCTTCCAAGCAAACGGAAAGGAAAAAAAAAAGCTAGGGTAGTAATATTCATATCTCATAAATTAGATTTCAAAATGAAGGCCATAACTAGAGACAAAGAAGGTCACCACATAATATTGAAAGGATCTAACCAACTGGAAGGTATAACCTTGGTAAACATATATGCACCCAATATAGGAGCACTAAAATATATTAAAAAATCTTCTGGAGGACTTCAAAGGAGAAATCGACAGCAATACAATCATAGCAGGGGAATTCAACACCTCACTGACATCACTGGATAGATCATCCAGACAAAAAATTAACAAGGAAACAGAGACTCTAAATGAAGTGCTAGATCAAATGGATTTACTATATATCTACAGAGAATTACACCCCAAAACTGCAGAATTAACATTCTTCTCAAGTGCACATGGGACATTCTCAAAGACAGACCACATGTTAGAGCACAAACGAAGTCTCTACAAGTTCAAGAAGACTGAAATCATATCAAGCATCTTCTCAGATCACAATAGCATGAAACTAGAAATCAATCGCAACAAGAACATGCAAAGACATTTGAACACATGGAGGCTAAATACCATGTTATTGTACAATGAATGGGTTACCATGGAGTTCAAGGAAGAAATTAAAAACTTCCTGGAAACCAATGAAAATGAACACACAACAACACAAAATCTATGGAATGCAGCAAAAGCACTTCTATGAGGGAAGTTCATAGCACTACAGACCTACCTCAAGAAACAAGAAAAATTCCTAATTGACTTTCTGACCTTACAACTCAAAGAACTAGAAAGTAAACAAAAAGAAAACTTAGAGCAAGTAGAAGGAAAGAAATAGTGAAGGTCAGAGCAGAAATAAACGACATAGAAACAAACAAACAAACAAAAAACACAATTCAAAAGATCAATGAAACAGTTGGTTTTTTGAAAAGATAAACAAGATTGATGGACCCTTAGCCAGACTCACGAAGAAACAAAAAGAGGGGACCCAAAAAAACAAAATCAGAAATGAAAGAGAAGTAACAACTGACACCACAGAAATTCAAAGGATCATTAAAACAATTATATGCCAACAAACTGGACAATCTAGGTGAAATGGACAAATTCCTAGAAACACACAGTCTCCCAAAACTGAACCGGGAAGAGATAGAAAACTTGAATGGACCAATAACAACTAAGGAAATTGAAGATATAATCAAGAAACTCTCAGCAAACAAAAGCGCAGGCCCAGATGGCTTCACAGGGGAGTTTTACCAAACTTTCAAAGAAGATCTAACACCCATTCTCCTCAAACTATTCCAAAAAATCCAAGAAATGAAAGACTTCCAAACTCATTTTATAAGACCAACATAATTCTAATTCCAAAACCAGATAAAGACACTACAAATAAAGAAAACTACAGGCCAATATCCCTGATGAACACAGATGCCAAAATCCTTAACAAAATATTAGCAAATCGGATCCAGCAATACATCAAAAACATTATTCATCATGACCAAGTGGGATTCATCCCAGGGATAAAAAATGGTACAATATCCAGAAATCAATAAATGTGACACACCACATAAACAAAATGAAAGATAAAAACCATATGATCATATCAGTAGATGCTGAAATAGCATTCAACAAAATCCAGCACCCATTTTTGATAAAAACGCTCAGCAAAGTAGGAATAGAGGGATCATATCTTGACATAATAAAGGCCATATATGAAAAATCTACAGCCAACATCATACTCAATGGGCAAAAACTATAATCATTTCCCTTAATAACAGGAATCAGACAGGAATGTCCACTCTCACCACTCTTATTTAACATAGTACTGGAAATCTTAACCACAGCTATTAGACATGAAAAAAACATAAAGGAATCTAAATTGGAAAGGAAAAAGTGAAACTATCATTACTTGCAGATGACATGATACTGTACATAGAAAACCCTAAAGACTCCATCAAAATCTACTAAATTTAATCAATTAATTTGACAAAGTAGCAGGATACAAAATTAACGTCAAGAAATTGACGGCATTCTCTTTTGTTTGTTAGTTTTGTTTATTCCTCACCCGAGGATACTTCTCTATTCATCATCAGATACAGTGGGAGGGAGGGAGAGAGAGAGAAACAGAGAAACAACAGAGCCACATCAACCGGTCGTCTCCCGCATGATCAGACCAGGGCCGGGGACGAACCACAGCCAAGAAATGTGCCCCTGGCTGGAATCAAACCTGTGAGTCATTGGTCCACAACCCGATGCTCTAAACACTGAGCCAAACCAGCCAGGGCACGACGGTATTCTTGTACACCAACAATGAACTCAATGAAAGAAAAACTAAAAAAGCAACCCCATTTACCACTGCAGCAAAAACATTAAGATACCTAGGAATAAACTTAATCAAAGAAGTAAAGGACCTCTTCACAGAAAACTACAGGTCATTGAAAGAAGAAAGTAAGGAAGATATAAAAAAGTAGATGCATATACCTTGTTCATGGGTGGGAGGAATTAACATCATTAAAATGTCCATACTACCCAAAGAAATCTATAGATTCAATGCAATCCCCATCAAAATACCAATGACATATTCCACAGAACTAGAACAAATACTCCAAAAGTTATATGGAACCAAAAATGACCCCAAATAGCTACAGCAATCTTGAAAAAGAAGAACAAAGTAGGAGGGATTACAATACCAAATATCAGGTTATACTACAAAGCCATAGTAATCAAAACAGCCTGGTACTGGCACAAGAACGGGCATACAGATGAATGGAACAGAACAGAGAACCTGGAAATTGACCCAAGACATTATGCTCAATTAATATTTGACAAAGGTTGCAAGACCATACAATGGAGTAAAGACAGCCTCTTCAATAAATGGTGCTGGGAAAATTGGACAGCTACATGCAAAAAAATGAAGCTAGACCACCAACTTACACCATACATAAGAATAAACTCAAAATGGATAAAAGACTTAAATGTGACCCATGAATCCATAAAAATCCTAGAAGAAAACGCAGGCAACAAAATTTCAGACATCATGTGCAACAGAATTTTCAGTGATACAAGGTGTAAGGCAAGATAAAGGAAAAAATGAACACATGAGACTACATCAAACTAAAAGCTTCTGCACAGCAAAAGAAACAAACATCAAAATGGAAAGGGAACCCACTATATGGAAGACCATAATTGCCAACGATATATCAGATAAGGGTTTAATTTCCAAAATATATAGAGTGCTCATACAACTCAATAAAAGGAAGACAAAGAAATCAATTAAAAAATGGGGGAGAGGACCTAAATAGACACCTCTCCAAACAGGACATACAAATGGCCAAGAGACATATGAAAAAAATACTCAATATCACTAATCATCAGAGAGATGCAAATTAAAACAACTATAAGATATCATCTTACACATGCCAGAATGGCTGCCATCAACAAATCATCAAACAAGCGCTGGCGAGGGTGTGGAGAAAAGGGGACTCTAGTACACTGCTGGTGGGAATGCAGATGGTGCAGACACTATGGAAAACAATATGGTGTTTCCTCAAAAAAATAAAAATGGAACTGCCATTTGACCAGTGATCCTACTTCTTGGAATATATCCTAAGAAGCCTGAAACACCAATCAGGAAGAATATATGTACCCCTATTTCATAGCAGCACTATTTACAATAGCTAAGATCTGGAAACAGCCCAAGTGCCCATCAGTAGATAAGTGGATAAAAAATCAGTGGTACATTTATACAGTGGAATACTATGCAGCTGTAAAAAAGAGAACTCTCTTACCATTTGAGACGATATGGAGGGACCTGGAAAGTATTATGCTAAGCGTAACAAGTCAGTTAGAGAAAGACAAGTACCACATGATCTCACTTTTTTGTGGAACATAATGAACAAAATAAACTGTTGACCACGGAGACCCAGAATCATGGAAGTAAGGAACAGAATGACAAACCTCAGAGAGATGGGGGGTGGGAGCAGAGGGAAGAGATAAACCAAAGAACTTATATGCATATATGCACAACCAATCAACATGGACACTAGGCTGGGGAAGGTAGGAGGGGGATGGGAGCGAGAAGGAGGGGGTCATTGGGGGAAAAGGGGGGACATTGGAATACTTTCAACAACAAAAAATAAATAAGTAATGGATAGAACAACTAGACAGAAGGTCAACTTGAACAACACTACAAACCAGTAATCCTAACACATATCTGTAAAACACTACACTCAACAACAGCAAAATATAGTTCTTTTCAAGTGTACATGGAACATTCTCCATGAAGCACCATATGTTAGACTACAAAACCTCAATAAAAGGATGGAAAGCTTATAAAGCATGTTATCCAATTATGACTGAATGAAATTAGAAATCTCTAACAAAAAATGGGGAAATTAACAAATATGCCAAAATAAAACAACACATTCCTAAATAACCAATGGATCAAAAAATAAATCATAAGGAAACTGGAATATACTTTGAGATAAATGAAAACACAACATACCAATACTTATGGGATGCAGCTAAAGCAAAGCTTAATGAGTAATTTGAAGCTGTAAGCACCGATATTAAAAAGTTGTCAAATTAACATCTAACCTTCATGTAATATTAAATACCAACTAAACCAAAGCAAATGAAGGAAAGAAAAACTACAGATTATTGTAGAAATAAACGGACTAGAGAACAGAAAAAACAGCAGAGAAAAATCAGTGAGGGATCCAACATGGTTGCAGAGTAGCTGGAACCTCGGACTGCTTGCTCCCAACACCGGACAGATTTGCAGCTGCACTGCAGGGCAACCAGCTTGAAAAACTAGGTGAAGTATAGCTGATCTGAAGTACTGTGAACATGGAATGCAGAGGAAAAACAGGATACCCAGAGAGATTGAGACAACTCCCACAGGTGCCAGGAAGGACAGAGGTATATTGTGGCAACAGAGCCCCGCACCCCTGGGAATGTGGGGTGTCAGCCCCGTGCAGGGATCCCCAATTCAGAAAAACAGAGAAGATAAGGAACCTGTGTAGCACAAGACAGTGGTTAGCAATGGAGATCTGGTTCACCTAGGAAGTTCAAAGAGCTATCTATTTGTTGCAGCACCAGCCAGGACAATCACTCTGATCTAGGACTAGGGGAGAGGCCACGAAGCAAAACTCCCCACTGCAGAGCTTGGCCATGGAGGGGGCTAATCAGCACACCAACAGTGACTCTGAGAGGTCGTCCATTCCCTGGTAGAACACTGGGCAGAGAGGAGGATGGGGGCTGGTCTGTGTGTTTTAGGGGGGAAAAGAGTGATAGATTTGCCCACCTCAATTCCACCTCAGGCCATGGATGGCACCCAGTCCCCAACCTGCAAAACTGCTAGGTCCAGTAGGTCTGCCCCATTCTGCTGTGATGTGAGCCAAAGGAAAACAGCAGCGGGGATAGAAATCTGTACGCATACTTCTCAGTCTGACAGTGCAGGGGACACAAACATTTGGCCAGTCAGAGCCCGGGAGAAGGCCCTGCCTAAGGGGGGGCCAGCTGCACAGAAAGACTGGAGTGCCAGGCAGGGCTAATTATTTTTTTATCCCCTCTTATTTTGTGTGACAGTTAGGGGGTGCTAAGGACCCAGGCAGAGTTGAGGTGTTGCAATACTACCTCCTGGGTGGGTTTCTGTCCTTGAAACAGATGGGCATGTGCTAAGCCCTTCAGCAGCATTACGGGGAAACATATCCAAGCCTTCAGCAGCATTACGGGGAAACATATCCCAGCTCCCGAGTACAGCCAGTAGCCAGCAGGGAAAGAGAGAAAATGTCAACCCCACTCATACAGATTACAAGCACCACCCCCTACGCAAGTCTGTTTAAACCACACTGGCCAGGTCCAGGATACCTCTGCAGAGCACAAATCCATGGGGGAAGAAAAAGCAACTCAGAGCAGGGACATTCAAGGGGTGAAGCCTGAGGCAGACCCACTCTCTGGGCTTTGGAAGCCCAGCTACAGTAATGTTTGTTTGGGGTTCCGCCTTGCCAAGCCACAGACTGGTGACCAAAACCCAGGCAGGGACAGCAACTGACATTAACTGTACCAAAGAACCTACCAGGAGGCCTGTGACCAGCACACCAAGGGGCCATTCTTGGACAACATCGGAGCAAATTCCAGCGAGCACCACAAATAGCAGAACCAAAGGGAGAACGCAGTAGGCACCAAAATCTGTGGAGCTGCGCAAACTTCCCTTTTTTGTTTTCTTTTTCTTTTAATTTCTTTATTATTATTTTGTATATAATCTTTTCTTTCTTTTTTTTAATATGTTTTTATTGATTTTTTTAGAGAGAGAGAGAAACATCAATGTGAAAGAGAAACATCGATCAGCTGCCTCCTGTACACCCCCTACTGGGGATCCACCCCGCAACCCAGGCATGTGCCCTGACTGGGAATTGAACAGGGATCTATCAGTCCATGGGACAATGCTAAATCCACTGAGCCACACCTGCTGGGCTATAATATTTTCTTTATTTTTTTTTTATATTTATTTTCTTATTCTATTTTTTCTCTCATATCACTTATTCTCTTTCCCTTTCTTCATCTTTTTTTTTCCTTCTCTTTGATTTTTTAATTTTTATTTACTTTTTTTCAGTTTTCCTTTTACAGTTCCATATATTATTTTATTCATTACCATATTTTTTAAATTATTGTTATTTCACATATATTTTTTCTTCTTCTTCATCTCTCTTATTAATAATTTTTTTCTTTTCTCCACCTTTTTTTCTTTCACGTTCTCCTCCTTCATTTCCTTCTTTCTGCTGTAATTCATTTGGTCTCTTCTATTACAGTATTTTTTTCTTTTTCTATTTTCTCTTTTCTTGTTCTTTTTTGGTTCATGGTGGTATTGTTTTTGTTCTTATTAATAGTTTTTAGTGTATGTGTGTGTGTGTGCATGTGTTGTTTCCAGTTTGGTCTTGTTCTGTCAATATCTATATAACAGTTAACACAACATGGTTGGAGTTGACCCTCACAGTCAGCCAGCCCAAGGGTTGAACCCACCTATGAATGGGACAACAGCAATCAAATGTCAATTACAATAGGAGGGCCCACATAACCCACGCAAGGGACTGTTCTATAGTACTCAGCTCAGAGGATCAAGGAGACTACACCACTGGGTCTCACTAGAGAAAGCCACACCACCAGAACTAAGAGTCACAGCAGATCTACCTAAAAAATAGAAACAAGCACAAAGAAGCAGCCAAATGAGGAGACAAAGAAACAGACCCCTAATGAAAGAACAAGAGGATTCTCCAGAAGAATAGCTAAATGAAATGGAGATAAGTAATTCATCAGATAGGTATAGGGTTCAGAGTAATTATTATAAGGATGCTCAACAACATGAAAAAAGACATAGAAACCATGAAAAACAATACGTCAGAAGTAAAAAAAAAAAAAGACATAGCTGAAATAGAGAATACACAGGAAGAAATAACTGTAGATTAGAGGAAGCAGAGGATCAAGTCAATGAATTAGAAGACAGGGTTAAAAAACATCACTCAATCAGAGCACCAAAAAGAAAAAATAATTAAAAAGCAAGAGGACAGTTTAAGAGAGCTTTGAGACAATATGAAACATAACAATATTTGCATCATAGGACTACCAGAAGGAGAATAAAGTGAGCAACGGATAGAGAACCTGTTGGAAGAAATAATGACATAAAACATCCCTAACCTGGTGAAGGAAAAAGTCATACAAGTTCAGGAAGCACAGAAAGTCCCAAGCAAGAAGAACCCAAAAAGGACCATGCCAAGACACATCATAATTAAAATGCCAAAAATTAAAGACAAAGAGAGAATCTTAAAGGCAGCAAAAGAAAAGCAATTTGTTACCTACAAGGAGCTCCCATAAGGCTGTCAGATGATTTTGCAAAGAAACACTACAGGCCACAGAGAATGATATGAAATATTCAAGGTAATGAAAAGCGAGGATCTGAAAACAAGACTACTCTATCCAGCTAGGCTATCATTAAAATTGAATGTGAAGTAACAAGCTTCCCAGACAATAAAAGGCTAAAGGAGTTTATTACCAACAAACCAGCAATGCAAGAAATGTTAAAGGGACAGCTTTAAGAAAAGGAAGAAATAGACAGAGAGAGAAACATAGGCACAAAGAATTAAAATGGCAACAAATAAGTACCTATCAATAATAACCTTAAATGTAAATGGATTAAATGTTCTAATTAAAAGACAGAGGGTAGCTGAATGGATAAGAAAATATGACCCATATTTATGCTGTCTACAACAGACCCACCTTAGAACAAAAGACTCACATAGATTGAAAGTGAAGGGATGGAAAAAAACATTCCATGCAAATAGAAACAACAACAAAAAAATGCTGGAGTAGCAATACTTATCTCTGACAAAATGGACTTCAAAACAAAGGCCATAACAAAAGACAAAAAAAAGGCCACTACATAATAATAAAAGGATCAATCCAACAAGAGGATATAACCCTGGTCAACATATATGCATCCAATATAGAAGCACCTAAATATATCAAAATAACTATTGGAGGACTTTAAAAAAGAAATTGACAGCAACACAGTAATAGTAGGGGACTTTAACACCCCATTGTCATAAACAGATATGTCTTCTAGACAAAAAAACAAGGAAACAGTGACCCTAAATGACATACTAGATCAGATAGGTTTAATTGATATTTAAGAACATCTCATCCCAAAGCTGCAAAATATACTTTCTTCTCAAGTGCATATGGAACATCCTCAAAGGTAGAACATATCTTAGGACACAAAATAAAGCTTAATGAATGCAAAAAGACTGAAATCATATCAAGCATATTCTCGGATCACAATGGCATGAAATCACAATCACTAGAAATCAATTACAATATAGAACACCAAAAAATTCAAACACATGGAGGTTAGACAGTATGCTATTAAACAGTGAATGGGTTACCAATGAGATCAAGGAAGAAATCAAAAACTTCTTGGAAATAAATAATAATGAACACACAACAATGCAAAATCTATGGGACAAAACAAAAGCAGTCCTGAGAAAGAAGTTCATAGCATTAGATGCCTAATCTCAAGAAACAAGGAAAATTTCAAATAAACAATCTAACACTAAAACTAAAGAACTAGAAAAAATACAACAAGAAAATCCCAGAGTAAGTAGAAGGAAGGAAATAGAAAAGATCAGAACAGAAATAAATGACATAGAAACTAAAAAACTCAATACAAAAATCAATGAAACCAAGAACTGGTTCTTTGAAAAGATATAAAGATCAATGAACCTTTAGCCAGACTCACCAAAAAACAAAGAGAGAGGACCCAAATAAATAAAATCAGAAATGAAACAGGTGAAGTTACAAGTGACATCACAGAAATACAAAGGATTGTAAGAAATTACTGTAAACAACTATATGTCAACATATTGGACAACCGGAGCAAAATGAACAAATTCCTAGAAACATACAATGTTCCAGAAGTCAATCAAGAAGATTCAACTGTGGTCAGTTTTGCTCAGTGGTTAGAGCGTCGGCTTGTGGACCAAAGAGTCACAAGGTTCAATTCCAGTCAAGGGCACGTACCTCGGTTGCAGTTTGGTCCCTGATCCTGGTTGCGGTCATGTGGGAGGCAACTAAGCGATATGTCTCTCTCACATCAATGTTTCTCTCTCTCTCTCTCCCTCCCACTCTATCTGAAGATAAATGGAAAAATATCCTCAAGCGAGAATTAAAAAAAAGAAAAAAAAAATCAGAAAACCTAAATTGACCAATAACAACTAATGAAATTTCAGCAGTAATCAAAAAACTACCACCAAAGAAAGTCCTGGATCAGATGGCTTCATGGGTGAATTTTACCAAACATTCAAAGAAAACCTAACACCTATCCTCCTCAAACTATTCCAAACTTCAAGAGGAAGAAAGACTTCCAAGCTCTTTTTAAGAAGCCAGCATTATCCTAGTTTCAAAACCAGATAAAGACACTACACGAAAAGAAAACTATAGGTGAGTATCCGTGATAAACATACATGCTAAAATCCTCAACAAAGTATTAGCAAATCACATCTAGCAATACATTAAGAAGATCATACACCAGGACAAAGTGGGATTTATTCCAGGTTGCCAGGTTGGGATGCAAGGTTGGTGAAATATTCACAAATCAATAACCATGACATATCAGAAAAACAAAATGAAAGATAAAAATCATATGATCACATCAATAGGTGCAGAAAAAGTGTTCAACAGAATCCAGCACCCATTTATGATAAAAACTTTCAACAAAGTGGGAATAGAGGGAACATACCTCAACATAATAAAAGCCATAATGAAAAACCTACATCCAACATCATACACAGTTGGCAAAAAACTAAAAGCATTTCCCATAAGATTGGGAACAAGACAGAAATGTCCACTTTCTTCACTTTTATTTTATAGTGCTGGAAGTCCTAGCCACAGCAATCAGACAAGAAAAAGAAATAAAAGGCATCCAAATTGGAGAGGAGTACATAAAACTGTCATTATTCGCAGATGACATCAATGGATATGTACATAGAAAACCCTAAAGAATGCACCAAAAAACTACTAGATGTAATAAATCAATTTGGAAAAGTAGCAGGATACAAAATTAATATTTTGTATTATGATTACATAATGAACTCTCAGAGTTCATTGTATAATGAACTCTCAGAAAGAAAAACAAAGAAAATAATCCCATTTACCACTGCAACAACAACAAAAGTACCTTGGGATAAACTTAACCAAGGAGGTAAAAGACCTATATCTGGAAAACTATAGGTCACGGAAAAAAGAAAGAGAGGAAGATACGAACAAGTGGAAGCATATACCATGTTCATGGATTGGAAGAATTAACATCATTAAAATGTCATACTACCCAAAGCAATCTACAGATTCAATGCATACCTTATTAAAATCTCAATGGCATATTTCACAGATGCTCAAGGTCACTGCTATGGTAAATGTACCCAATAGAATACTACTCAGCTGTAAAAAAGAAGAAACTCTTACCCATTGCTACAGCATGGATGGACCTGGAGATTATTATCCCAAATGAAATAAGCCAGTCAGAGAAAGACAAATATCACATGATCTCATTTATACGTGGAATCTAAAGAACATAATAAACTGATGAACAAAATATGACCAGAGGCATGGATGCATGGAACAGAATGACAGATCTCAGAGGGAAGGGGGATGAAGGGCATAGGAAGAGGTCAACCAAAGAATATATATGCATATATGCATAGCCCATGGACACAGACAATAATGTGGTGAAGGCCTGGTGGGGGGTGGGCAGGGTGGAGGGCCTCAAAATGGGGGAAAAAGGAGAACATCTGTAATAGAGTAAAAAAAAAAAAAATCAATGAAACCAAAAGTTGGTTCCCTCAAGAGAGTAACAATATTGACAAGTCTTTAGGTATAGTAAAGAACAAATAAACAGAGAAGATTAAAATTACTAAAATCAGGAATGAAACAGGTGACATTACAACCAACCTTACAGATATACAAAGGAATACAAATAAAGGAGTACTATGAACAATTATATGCCAGCAAATTAGATAAGCAAACTAGATAAAATGAAAAAGTTCTAGAAAGATACAAACTACCAAAACTAACTCAAAAAGAAATTAAAAATCTGCATAGAGCTAAAACAAGTAAAGAGGTTTTATTAGTGAACAAAAAACTTCCCACAAATAAAAACTCAAGTCTAGATTGCATCACTGGTGAATTCTACCAATATTTTTAAAGAATTAACATAAATCCTTCACAAACTTCCAAAAAATAAGAGAGGGGCTACTTCCCAATTCATTCTTTGAGGCCATAATTACTAATACAAAAACCAGACATGCTTCTGGTCAAGATGGTGGAGTAGGTAAATGTGGCACTTGCATCCTCCCACAGCCACATCAAAATTACAACTAAAGTAAGTAACAACCATCATTCAGAACCACCTGAAATCTAGCTGAGCAGAAGTCCTATAACTAAGGTTATAAAAAAGAAGCCACTGGCCGGCCAGTGTGGCTCACTGGTTGAGCGTCGACCCGTGCACCAAGAGGTTGCCAGTTCGATTTCCGGTCAGGGCACATACCCAGGTTGTGGGCCAAATTCCCAGTGGGGGACATGCAGGAGGCAGCCAGTCAATGTTCTCTCTCATCCATGTTTCTATCTCTCTCTCCCTCTCCCTTCCTCTCTCTCTAAAATCAGTAAAGAAAAATTTTTTTTTAATCAAAAGGAAGCCATGAACGTAAGGGTACATATATTCCTTCTGATTGGTGTTTCAGGCTTCTTAGGATATATTCCTAGAAGTGGGATCACTGGGTCAAATGGCAGATCAAGTCTTAATTTTTTGAGGAAACACCATATTGATTTCCATAGTGGCTGCACCAGTCTGCATTCCCACCAACAGTGTACTAGAGTCCCCTTTTCTCCACACCCTCACCAGCACTTGTTGTTTGATGATTTATTGATGGCAGCCATTCTGGTAGGTGTGAGGTGATATCTCATAGTCATTTTAATTGGCATCTCCCTGATGATTAGTGCTGTTGAGAATTTTTTCATATGTCCCTTGATCATTTGTATTTCCTGTTTGGAGAGGTGTCTATTTAGGTCCTCTGCCCATTCCGACATGGAGAGATCTGGAGAGTATTATATTATACTAAGTGAAATAAGCCAATCAGAGAAAGACAAATACCACATGATCTCACTTATTTGTGGAATATAATGAACAAAAAAAGCTGATGAACAAAATAGACCCAGAGACATAGAAAGGAGTATGGTTCAAACTGACAGACTTAGAGGAGGGGGGCAGGGGGGAGGGATGAGATAAACCAAAGAACTTATATGCATGTATGCATAACCAATGGACATAGACAACAATGCTGGGGGAGGGCGAGACAGGGAGGAGGGTGTCGGGGGGGGGGAACATCTGTAACAGAAATAAATTTAAAAACAAAATATATATATATATGTGTGTGTATATATATATATTATTTATATATATATATATATATATATATATATATATATATATATATAGAGAGAGAGAGAGAGAGAGAGAGAGAGAGAGAGAGAGAGAAAATAAAGAAGTCACATGGAGACTGGTGGAAGGGTGGAGATATGGAATAGGCAGGTCCCACACCCATGTGAGTTTGTTAAGAGTCAGGTGGGATATCTCAGTTGCAGAGGTCCCCTCTGAGAAGTTAGGGGTCCCAGCCCCACACCAGGCCCACTTAAGCCCAGGATTCCAGTGCCAGAAAGAGAAGTCCCCCTGACTTCCGGCTGTGAAAACCAGTGAAGATTGTAGCTGCTACAGTCTCAGGAGGTCCTCTTAAAGGCCCACATATGGGCTAACTCAGACTCACTTGCTCTGAGCGCCAGCCCTGGGGCAGCAGCTCAAAAGGCACCAGAGACATACAGGAGGAACTGAATTGTCTGGGCAAGAGCTGGAGGGGCAGTTTTCTCCCAGAGAGAAGTGCTGGCAGAGGCCACCGTTCCTTTTCTGAGCACTCCCCCTGCAGGCCCAGGTGGACACCATATCTGAGTCTCCATCAACCAGGCTAACACCATTCACCCTACCCTGGTGAATCCCTAAGACCTCACTCCGTCCAACTTACAGTCCTCTTTCAGTGTCATTTCCATACAAATGGCCTGTCATGGCATACAAATGGCCTGTCATGGCTCATGCTGTGGACTTTCCTAAAAATCCCTCAAAGATCCACAAACCCTAAAAAGCAGCATCTAACCTCAATGTGCCCGAAAACTCCTGCTAAACAGCCCCAAGACTGGCACTAGCAGCAGAAGGCCTCAGTTCACAGCTTGGGCTCTTCCAGGCACCTCCAAGCCTAGCACAAGTGGCAATCATCTGCAGATCACTTTGTAGTTCATGCCAGGTGGCCCTGGGCAGGCCAGAGGCAGCAGCTGACCTTGGCCTGCAATTCTCAGGGGGCCCCAGAGCCACTGTACCCAGTGAATCGCTTCAGATAACACCAAAACACCACCGAGCAATACTCAAGTGGTGGACTTATCAAGCACCAGAGCCCTGCTGAAGTGAGTCTGCTCCACGAGGTGGGCCTCTGCATAGCAGCTCCTCCATTGTAGTCTTGGACGGTCCTTGCACCTGATGGCCTAGGAGTCCATTCTTCCCATTGATATGCCACTAGCAATCAAGGCTTAACTACAACAGAATGGTGCACACAGCCCACATGGCAGGAAGAATGGGGGGGAGGGCGGTATCTGGAGCTTCCTGCTGGCATGACTGAGGAGGCTGAATCACTGGGCCCCACAGGACACCTACTACAAACGGCCACTCTACCAAGACTGGGAGACATAGCAGCTCTATCTGATTCATAAAAACAAACACAGGGAGATTGCCAAAATGAGGAGACAAAGAAACAAATCCCAAATGATAGACAAGGACAAAACTCCAGAAAAGAACTAAACAAAATGAAGACAAGCAACGTACCAGATGCAGAACTCAAAACACTGGTTATAAGTATGCTCAATAAAATTATGGAAAGAATAGGTCAACTCAGTGAGAACTTCACCAAAAAGACAGGAAACATAAAACTGGAGATAGAAAATTTTAAAAGGATCAGTCAGAAATAAAGAATATAATGACTGAAATGAAGAATACACTAGAAGGAATCAACAGTACATTAGATGAAGGAGAACATCAAATCAGCAATTTGGAAGATAAGGTAGCAAAAAATACCCAATTAGAACAGCAAAAAGAAAATATTCCCCCAAAATGAGTATGGTTTAAGAGGCCTCTGGGACAACATCAGGCATACCAACATTCACATCTGGGGGTACCAGAAAGAAAAGAGAGAGAGCAAACAATTGAAATCTATTTGAAAAAATCATGACAGAAAACTTTCCTAACTTGGCTAAGGAAATAAACACACAAGTCCAGGAAGCACCGAGTCCTAAACAAGATGAACTCAAAGAGGCCCACACCAAGACACACCATAACTAAAATGCCAAAGGTTAAAGACAAAGAGAATCTTAAAATCAGCAAGAGAAAAGCAGTTAGTTATCTACAAGGGAGCTCCCATAAGACGACGAGCTAATTTCTCAACAGAAACTTGGCAGGCCAAAAGGGATTGGTGCAAAATATTCAAAATAATGAAAAGTAAGAACACACAACCAAGACTGCTCTACCCAGCAAAACTATTATCTAGAATTGAAGGACAAAAAGCTTCCCAAACAAGAAAGAGCTAAAAGAGTTTGTCACCACCATACCAGTATTACAAGAAATATTAAAGGGTAAAGAAACTCACTTCAGTTTAAAACACACACACACACTGAAAGTAAAAGGATAGAAAAAACATTTCATGAAAATGAAGGCAAAATAAAAAAATAGCTGGGGTAGCAATACTTATACCAGACAAAATAGACTTTAAAACAAAGGCTATAACAAGAGAGAACAAAGGACCCAACAATTCCATTACTGGGTATTTATCAGAAGAACCTCAAAACACGAAATCAAAGATATATTAGTCCATATGTTCATTACATCATTACTTACAATAGCCAAGATATGGAAACAATCTAAGTGTCCTCAATAGATGAATGGATAAAGAAGAACGGGTACGTATGAACAATGAAATATGACTCAGCCATTAAAAAAAGGAAAAGAAAAAGCATGAAGTCTTGCCATCTGTAACAACATGGATGGACCTAGAGAGTATTGTGCTGAGTGAAATAAGTCAGATAAAGAAAGACAAATACCATATGATTTCATATATATGCAGAATCTGAAGAACACAATAAGCAAATGAAACAGGAACAGACTCATAGATACAGAGAACATTTTGACGGATTGCCAGAGGGATGGGGGGTTGGAGGGCTGGATAAAAAAAGTGAAGGGATTAAGAAGCACAAATTGGAAGTTACGAAATAGTTACAGGGATATGAAGTATAGCATAGGGAATCTAGTCTATAATATTGTAATAACTATGTATGGTGCCAGATGGGTATGAGATTTTTTGGGGTGATCACTTAGTAAGCTATATAATGTCTAATCACTGGGTTATACACCTGAAATTAATATAATATTGTATATCAACTATAATTGAAAAATAAAAAATTATTTAAAAAACAGATAAAGACAACACACAAAAAACTACAAAACAATATCCATTAAGAATATAGACACATGAGCCCGGCCAGTGTGGCTCAGTGGTTGAGCATCGACCCATGCACCAAGAGGTCGCCGGATCGATTCCCGGTCAAGGCACATGCCCAGGTTGTGGGCCCGATCCCCAGTGGGGGGGGGCATGCGGGAGGCAGCCAATCGATGTTCTCTCTCATATATGTTTCTATATCTCTCTTTCTCCCTTCCTCTCTCTCTGAAATAAAGAAAAAAAATTTTTTAAAAGAATATAGACACATGAATCTTCAACAAAATAATTTTTAAAAAATAAACTTAGAATCTAATGGTCTAGTTCCTAGAAAATGGGGCTGCTTTCACAGGAGATCAAAATCATCCTCTGAGTTTTCACCACATTCCCTACTAGGCACATTAAGCAATCTCACTACTATTCACCCCATAACAAAACAGAGAAAACAGATGTAATTATAAATAAATCTACCAAATTCACCCGATCTTCTATCACCTACCAAAAATATGCAGCAGCTCTTTTTTTTTTTTTCAATGTGAAATACATTTATTCTGAAAGGGTACATTTAAAATGGAAAACACACTTGAATCAGGGACCCCTCCCAGTTAGGTTCTGCTTTTCTGTGTCTCCTGTCACAAGTTCAAGTACAGCTGCTGTGGCTTTCGTTTTTTGACGAGATGCTACTACAGCAAGGACACAGGAGGAAGACAGGGTGAGAGTATCACAGGGCAGGTCTGGAATTCTCAAGGTGACCCATAGGGTGCAGTGAGGGGTGGACCCGTTGAGGTTTCTGCCCTGTGATGTTGATGTCACAGCTTGGCATGGGTGCCAGGTGGGTTGAACACACAGGAGGAGACACCATCCTAGGTTGCAGGGATGAAACTCTCCTGTGCTTGCCACTCCTCCCTGGTGGGGCTAAGGTCAAGTAGGAGGTATCAGTTCTGAAATGTCTGTCTCTTAGGTTTGCTGGTTGGCTCCCAAGCAGAGAGCAGGAAAGAAGCCCTTTGTCTACACCCAGGGGCAAGTGGTCCTGAACCGAGCTTTCTTCCCGTGCTTTGACACACCTGTGGTCAAGTGCACATACTCGGCCCTGATTGAGGGAAAGGGCAGAGGTTGGGTACCAGCCCTGGGTACAGGAAATGTAACTTTCTGTTGGTAAATTATGACATCTGCCTACAGATATCTCATCTGGGCTAAATCCCATCAGTTTAGTGCAAGTTTGGTTTCTTGAAGCCTGTGGGGACCAGGTGGACTCAGGGTACCTCAGTCACTGTGCAGGTAGCTGGTCATGCTGCTCTTTAGTGTATGAACAGCAGTCTCTCCAGGCACAGCCCCCCCAACTTTCTCTGGTCCCACATGGCTTCACAGCCGTGATGAGCGCAGACACCAGGTGATAAAAATGGGCCTGGTGGTTGCTGAGTTCAGAGGTTGGGACCTTTGCTGACGTCTCTCCTGGCTGCTGGCAGGGGACCGCTCCTTGGCTGATGTCATCATCCATGAGATCTCGCACAGTTGGTTTGGGAACTTGGTCACGAACACCAACTGGAGTGAGTTCTGGCTCAACGAAGGTTTCACCAGGTATGCCCAGAGGAAGATCTCCACTCTCCTATTTAGTAAGCCAGCTGTGAGGCCAGCATGACCTCCTGGGGTTTCGGGGTCCACAGGAGCAAAGGGAGGAGGCTGCAGCAGCTTTTTGAGGCAAGCCTGTCTACCTCTGTGATTGATGCATTAACCAGCATTACTCTAAAATCATGGTATTTTTTACAGAATTAGATTACACAGAATCCAACCTTCCATGCTATACAATATTCCTAATAAGGAAGCCATTTGGCCCTTGATGAGAAATCTGAAAAATGGCTTGATTTATCTGAAATTTAGGTAGACTATTTTAAGCATGGCACACTTTTTAAGTATTCCATAAGGACACTGCTTTTCACCTTATTCTCTTTACTACATTGCAGATAAATTGATGGTCAATGGGTGATAAAATGCCTTACACTGCATATTATAACCCTGAAGTGGACCTAGCAACTCATAACCACCACAAAGCTCAACAACCTCCCCCATCCCTAAAGCAGTGTGCTTTATAAACTTCATTAAGCTTTTGAATTACCAGAGAAGCTCAGTAAAAATGCATGTTCCCAGTGCTTACTTAAGAAATTCTAGTAAATCTGTAACTAGACCCAGGAATCTGCATTTAACTCAATCCTCTCCCCAAATAGTTCTAACTACAGCTTGAGAAAACATTGCCCTGGAGGTACCTGATTTCTAGATTCATTCTCTATACTTAACAGGAACAAGTGTGGGCCCACACATATTTCCCAGGTGAGCCTTCTCATGTCCCAGTCCACTGTTTCAGAATGCTAGCAGGCCCCCTGCTCACAGCATTTCCTAGAGGTGGGAAGAAAAATCTTGACATCATTTTCCTAGAGACTCAAAGAAGACCCCACTAGACAGACAGTAGGCAGGAAGTGGATGTGTGCTACAGAAATATGGGGTTATAGAGGCAGGATTTCTTATACAAATGTCTCAAATATTAAGGAATTATAGGGCATGTAAAAGGCATCACATTGTTCTGGGCTATGCTACCACAAAATGGGAGATTCTTCTATAGACCATCTATTTATTCAACTTTTAGCAACTATTAGTAAGTACAAGAGAACTGTCTGTTACAGAATATTCTCTGTCAAATTTAAGATTCTTCCCAAGATGTAAATCACTTTAAACAGATTATTCCTACATTTAAGACCACTGCCTACAAAATAATCAAGTCCATGCCCACAGCATAATTAAGTGAAGTTGGTGCCAGCCTTAACCATGTGTGTGTTTTCTTTCTCTTTCTCTCTCTCTCATTAAATGTTGGGAATCCAAGCACAATCAAATCTTTTACAGACAAACTAATCTTTGTAGATGTGTGACATTTAAGATTTTATAAGGGCTTTCATCTTTATTTTGAATTTCTGATGGCTTAAGATAAGAGACCCTACAAATCCATGAAAGCAGACTGGGTTGGAGTTTTCTGCTGTTGTGCAAAGGGATCTTTGTACGACTGATAATTCAGAGGGTAAGTCAGCTCTGAACCAGTGTCTTGCCTGAGTGTCAAGGGGGAACTTTGCCCGAGAAAGACCCTTCAACATGTGAGCTAAAATCTGATCACACAAAAAAGGGACTGCTACTACAGTAGGACCCTCCCACTTAGGATCCGCTTTGCCTCATTAAATATGCAAATGGTGAAAGAGATCATTTATAAGACCAATGCAAACAGTCGATTCTGATACCTATAGTCTACAGCTCTTATTTTTATTATTTATTTTGAGTAAGAGCAAAGATACTGATGTATGGAATGATTCCTGACTCCTCTTGCCTGGACAGCTGTAACTCATCTTTAGGAACTTAGCTTAAAATCTACCTTCTTCAGGTATGTGTGTCCAATCCTGGCACTCTGGGTGAGTTCCCTAGTTACATTTATAAAAATTGTCATTTTCTCCTCACAGAACTTTTAATTATGATTTTTCATTAATAACTATGTAGTTATTAGTATGTTCAAAGGTTTGTAGCTTCACCATCTCTTGCTGGTCTATACTCAACCAGGACATCTTTGTTGACTGCTTATTACAAGCATCTAGCAAGTGCCTTTCACACATTACATTCTTAAATGACTCGAAAGAATTACTTCTACCAGACTGACTTCACAATAGAATACACAACTATTAGAGCATGTAAATTTAGCATCTTTTATAAGAAGTGTTAGGTGCCACAACAAAAGTGCATCTATGCATGGGCCCTTGTGTAGTTTATTAAATCATTATAAGCACTCTAAGGTTCTTTCCACTTCTAAACTAAACTCTCAACTAAATACCTATATGAGAATAAGATGGAAATGACCAAAATGGTGGTTTTCTGATTTTTACACATCTGTTCTAAGTAGCTTCAGGGTAATCAACTGTGATATATGATTATAGCATAACAACTATTTCAAAACCAAGATCTCATCCATGGCTTTATCTAACATCATTCCTAATAAGAAATTTGCTCAAATGTATTCAGGAACTACATCTACTAAAAATACACTTAAATTTAGATTCTGAATCAATAAGAATGAAGTTTCAGCACTTCTACATTAAAAGTTGGCCCATGGGCCCTGGCTGGTCTGGCTCAGTAGTTAGAGCATCAGCCCTCGGACCAAAGAGTTGTGGGTTCAATTCTGGCCAAGGGCATGTACCTTGGTTGCAGTTCGTCCCAGACCTGGTCAGCATCTTGTGGGAGGCAACCAATCAATGTGTCTCTCTCACATCAATGTCTCTCTCTCTTTCTCTCCTCTTCCCTCCCTTCCTCCCTCCCTCCCTCCTACTCTATCTGAAGATAAATGGAAAAATATCAAGTGGGAATTAAAAAAAATAGTTGGCCTATGATGTGTTCTCAGGAAATCATGATTACTACTACTTAAATTCTGCATAATACTGTGTATATAATCTCATAACAGTCTTTCATTGGTAAATTCCTTGAACTCTATGATGATGGCACTTTCATTAGGTAAATGTTAGCTATTACTGAGAATATCTGGAAAATTATATCAGCAACACAGGAAATCTTTACATCTGTTATCTCCTTAAAAGAACTCCACAGGCCCACTTATTTTAGTGTAAATGGCTAGAAAAATAAAAAAAACTGTATTTAAACAGTGAAACAGAAATTCCCAACTTTAAAAAGTCAGAACAACATATCATTTTTTCAAACGTTTTCCTTCTATACTCATCCCCTCCCAAAGTGCTTCACAGACAGGGACTCCAGGGAGGATTAAGAGATTCTCCTGAGCCCTGGCAGGTTTGAACGTGGGCCCACAGACCAAAGAGTCGCCAGTTTGATTCTGGTCAAGGGCACGTACCTCAGTTGCGTTCAGTCCCTGGCTCTGCTTGGGGCCATGAAGGAGGCAACCAATCCATGTGTCTCTCTCACATCGATGTTTGTCTCGCTCCCTCTCTCTCTCTCCCCCTCCCTCCCTTCCACTCTATCTGAAGAAAAATGGAAAAAATACCCTCAGGTGAGGATTTAAAAAAAAAGAGAGACAGATTCTCCTGATATAGTGGATGGAATGTTGAAATCATTTAATTGAATATTCAAATAAATGGGATCAAATTTTGTACTCCAATGTGGATATGAAGGTGGACCATATTGTAATTTAGGCATTTTAAGTTGTATTGGTCCACAGATAAGCTAACTTTTAGAGTATGACTCACAGCCTGGACAGTGTGGCTCAGTGGATTTAGTGTCATCCCAGGGACTAAGAGGTCCCAGTTTGATTCCTGGTCAGGCACACGCCTAGGTTGCGGGCTCAATCCCCACTGAAGGGTATGCAGGAAGCAGCTGATTGATGTGATGTGATGTTTCTCTCTCACATCGATGTTTCTAACTCTCTCTCCCTTCCTCTCTCTAAAAAAAAAAAGTCAATAAAAACATTTAAAAAAATAAGTATGACATAAATCACACACATACACACACTATGCTACGTTGTAAAGAATAGTAACTTTTACTAATGTTAAAATCTGAGTTCCTACAGTTCTGAATCCCTATTGTATTCATTCCTGGAGAAAAAAGGATGCATGAATACGTGTGAGTTTGAGTGTTAAAAAAAACTGAAGAAGGAAACCTGTCAAGAATGTCCTCATATGTATTATTTTTAATTTTGGCAGTTTCTAATACAGCCAAAAAAAATTACCTTAATTGGAAGAGAAGGTAAAAGCTTGTACAATTTAGAAGCAGGCAACAAGGAAGTCTTCAGATGATCTTACAAGGGAAAAACATGGATATACCTCAGAGACTCTGTCTCCAAACTGTCCTTAAATGTAAACAAAGTTATATAAGCTACTCTTGTACTGACAAGGCCCCATGGAAAGAATCTCCTTCACAGAGCAGAGTCTTCTTCCTCCCATTCTTTTTACAGACATACAAACACACACACATGCACACACGAACATGCACACATAAGCACTATCCACATGTTTCTCTTTGAGAACAAACCTAAATGGGGGCATCAGCACCAAGGCAACAATAAAAAACGCACAAATGTCACATTATTGAGTATAAGTAAGGAGACTACGTGGTTTTGGTTGAGCACTAACACAAGCACCAAGAGGTCGCTGGTTCGATTCCCAGATTGTGGGCCCAGTACCCAGTGGAAGGCATAGAGGAAGCAGCCAATCAATGTTCTCATAGATGTTTCTATCTCTCTTTTCCTCTCCCTTCCTCTCTCTCTGAAATTAATAAAGAAAAAATATATTTTTTAAAAATTACCAATAAGCATATAAAAAGACGCTCATCAGGAAAATGACAGTAAAGGAATTTTAAAAGTATTTGCCCTGGCTGGTCTGACTCAGTGGTTAGAGTGTCGACCTAAGGACCAGAGGGTTGAAGGTTCGATTCCCAATCAAGGGCATGTACCTGGGTTGCAGGTTCAATCCCCGGCCCTGGTTGGGGTCGTGCGGGAGGCAATCAATCTATGTGTCTCTCTCACATCGATGTTTCTCACTCTCTCTCTCCCTCCCACCTCTCTTCCCCTCCAAAAATCCTCAGGTGAGGATTAACAACAACAAAAAAAGTATGAATATAGCCCTATGCCAAGGTTGTGGGTTCAATCCCCAGTCAGGGCACATACAAGAATCAACCAATGAATGTGTTAATAAGTGGAACAACAAATCAGTGTCTGTCTGTCTGTCTCTCTCCCTCTCATCTATTTTTTTTAAATATGAATACAAAAAAAAAAAAAAAGAAGAACCGAAGAAGCATGAGGGATGACTGGCATCTGATGAGAGAAATGTTCTATAACTTAACCTGGGTAGTAGCTATGCAGATATCCAAACACATAAAAATTCACCAAGCTGAATACTTACAATTTATATACTTTAGTTAATAAAAACTATAATTAAAAATATATATAATCCTCAGCAATCAACACTTTTTGCTAAGATATATGATTAAAGGATATGATTAGAGGAATGAATGTAAGAGAGCTGAATCTTTATCTTTACCAAACATGAAAGGACAGATCAAGAAGCAGTTATATGAGCGCGTTTTTGAGAAATCTTATGGTTAGGATTAGCTGCATCTGGGAAACAAGACTGGAGGTTGAGGAAAGGGGACTGCTATGTTGCACAATCAGCCTCTTACTAATATTTGATTTTTTAAAAACTGTGCATATATTAATTTTATGGAAAATTTTTAATGAAATATGAAATTATAAATTATTAAATATGTGATTATTTATATAAACATGGCCAGAGAAGGCCTTTTAAGTATGCTTTAGTGAAACCTTTTATTTTGCCAGTGCAGCAAAATCTGTATTCTAATTTTCCCTCCCCCTCCACCATCAGTCCATATGGTCTAGAAGTAGCTTGTGACTCAAGCCTAATCCAACCCAGGGTCCTGGCCCTTGTCCAGAGAGATTTTTTTCTTCCAGTGATAGTCGCAAGGACCAATTTGGGCCAATAAGAGCTATACTGAGGAGCTCCCTGTACAGACATTCTATACTTAGAACTGCTGGCTGCCATCTTGCCATCAAGAGAGAATTACTTGCCCAGGAATGGGGCTGACAGAATGCACAGCAGAGATTAGAGATGGGAGAAGGCCCTTGAACCCTGATATCTGTGGTTGAGCCCCTGGTTCCACACAGGCCTGAAGTTTGTTTATCCCTGCCCTTTTCATAATTTTAAGGGAGTCAATATCGTAATGGAACCCAAGCATTGGACTGCTTGGGTTCAAACTTTGGCTTTACTACTTACTGTGTGACCTCAAGCATTTTACTTAATCTCTTCCTCATCTATAAAATGGGATGGTAATAATACCTCACTCATAGAATCAAATGAGTTAATATATATAATACACATATATATATATGCACATATTTTATAAGTACATATGTATAAGAATATATGTATAGCCCTGGCCGGTTTGGCTCAGTGGTAAGAGCGTTGGCCTGCAGACCAGAGAGACCTAGGTTCGGTTCCCGCTAAGGGCACATACCTCGGCTGCAGTTTGTCCCTAGCCCCAGTTGGGGTCATGTGGGTGGCAGCCAGTTGATGTGTCTCTCTCACATCGATGTCTCTCTCTCTCTCTCTTCCTTCCTCTCTCCCTCTTGCTCTATCTGAAGATGAATGCAAAAGTGTCCTCGGGTGAGGATTAAAAAAAAAAAAGAAAGAAAGAAAGAATATATGTATATAGTGTAATACAAATATATATTTATATATTAAAATCTCATTCAAATGTATATGTGCAAAACCATATTTTTTATTTTAGCAATTAAATTCCGTTTTTCCTGAAGCCAGTTTGAAATGAATTTTCTGATACTTACAAGTGGCAGGATTCTGACTAATTCAGCACACAAAAGAGAACCACACAAAATCATTCAATAGATTTAAGCAAATATACATAAAACATCAACATTCTCTATATCAGAAAAAAATTATCAAAATATTGAAAAGTAAAAAGAAAATAAAAGAAAGTTTGCAACCTTTAGGATTAATATGGTTTTGTCCTTACATATAACAAGGAAGTACTGCACAAAATGGGCAAAAATATTAACACATAGTTGGCAAGTGAAAAATGTAGAAATGCAAAAAATAATGGTCATTTTCTAAAATTCAAGCAAATAAATAAATAAAAACTAATTTTTTCCAATGGCATAGCTAAAGATTGTTTTAAATTTTATTATCCAGTGTTGGCAAGTGTCTCATTGACTGCTGGTGAGAACATAAATTGATATAACCTTTCTGAAAGGCAATCTAGCTATAATAAAAATAAGTGTACCTTTGAAACAATAATTCTTCTTCTAGGAACTTATCTGAGATGCTTAAGGTTGTGTACAATTTCCTTGCACGTATTCTCACTGATTTGTATTTATAAACAGAAACGTTAAAAATGGAAGATCCAAAATATAAGGGAGTCATTAAAATCCATATATTCCAATACTACTCAGTTGTCTAAAATGTTGATTGAAAATATATGGGTACTGAAAAATGTTCATGATTATTAAACGAAATAAACAGCTTACAAAACCATATACAGTATTCCCCCCTTATCCATGGAGGATATATTCCAAGACCCCCAATGGATGCCTGAAATTGCAGATAGTACCAAACCCTACATATACTGTTTTTTTCTATACATACCTATCAATGATAAATTTTAATTTATAAATTAGGGCAGTGAGAGATTAACAACAATAACTAATACTAAAATAGAACAATTATAACAATATACTGTAATAAAAGTTATATGAATATGATCTCTTTCGAAATATCTTATGGTACTATACTAACCCTTTCTCTTCTTGTGATGATGTGAGAATATGCAATGCCTACAAGATGAAATGCATTGAGGTGAATGATGTAGGCATTGTGACATAGTGTTAGGGCTACTACTGACTTTCAGATGATAAGGTTTACTTGAACACAAACACTGCATTACTATGCATACAGGTAGAGAAACTAGACAAAGGGATGATTGACATCACAAGCAAGACAGAGTAGGAAGATAAGATTTCATCACAATACCCAGAACAGTGTATGATTTAAAACTTATGAATTTTGCCCTGGCCGGTTTGGTAAGTGGTTAGAGTGTCAGCCCACAGACAAAGAGTCTCGGGTTCGATTCCCGGTCAAGGGCACGTACTTCAGTCGCAGGTTCGATCCTCAGCCCTAGTCAGGGTCCTGTGGGAGGCAACCATCCATGTGTCTCTCACATCGATGTTTCTCTCTCTCTCTCTCTCTCTCTCTCTCTCTCTCTCTCTCTCTCTCCTCTCTATCTGAAAATCAATGGAAAAATATCCTCGGGTGAGGATTTTTTTTTTTAATTATGAATTATTTCTAGAATTTTCCATTTTTTAATAATTTCAGACCATTGTTGATCAATGGTAACTGAAACCACAGAAAGCAAAACTGAGGATAAAGGAGAACTACTATAGTCTATATTTTAGTTGTATAAATATACATATGGAAAAAGATTTACTGGGATACATATCAAATGACAGTGAAATCTCTGGGTGGTGGAATTATGAATGACCTAATTTGTTGTGCGTGTGTGTTTTATCTTATATGTATATTTCATTCTATCTCCAATGAACCTCTATGGATTTTCAGGAAGAAAAAAATATATTTTAAATTCATAGAAAGACGTTAAGTTGCCTCTCAGAGAAGTTTCACACATGCATTTGAAGCCAAAACAATGTACAGATCATGAGAAAGTCAAGGGAATGGACTCTCTTCTTAGAAAATTTGGTTGTAAAAACGAGGAGGAAATGTTTTAAGAACATAGGTAGCATACAGTTATTGCGGTGCAGTGTCTGCGCATTGGAGAAGAGGAAGGGACAAAATACAGGAAGAAGGAATCACTGTGGGTGATGTCTAATGAAGCCTGCAACATACTGTTTTCCGTTCTCCAGTAACTTCCTTTGGGCTTGGCAGGGCTACCTTACCTGGATTCACACATAACCTTTCCCCTTATGTTGCACAGGCTTGGGAAGGGCACAGGACTTACCCAAAGGCAGAACCTATACTCTTAGGCTCTTGGTGTCTTAATCCCACTAAACTAGGTGCAACAGGCACATCAGCAACTTTCACCAGGGAAGAAAATAAGACACTTGAAGCCCTGTGCAAGGCTCCCTTAGACCCCCACTCCCACTGAAGAGTGAGCACCATCCACAACTACAATCATAATACACACTTGACCTTAATAATGAGTATTCAACAATTCATAAGAGCTTGAATGCTCTGTAAGAGATTACATTTTTTCATTTATTTTTGGCATATTAACAGCTGGTGACCTAGATTAAGAGATACTATGTGAAAAGCAAACTATATCACTAAATTGTTTCATAGATGGAAAACAGATTCAATGAAAAGCTTCAGACCAAAGAGTCAAACAGTTACTTGGAGGGAGGGGGAGAATATCTACAAGTGGGTAAATGAAGTATCAAAAAATGATGACAAAACCTGGCTCAGATCCCAGTAGATCCTGGCCACTTTCTGGACAAGTAACCAGGGACTGGAAGGAAGCAGAAACCTTGCTAATTCAGCTGCTGAAGGAATGGCGGGAGAGGGCTGGACAGGATCACGTTAGTTCAGGATGAGCTTGGGTAGATATTAAAAGAAATACAATCCTCTTACTGCAATGAGAGTGTGCATGTGTGGAGGGAGGGACTAGAGGCAGCCACCCAGTCTCTCAGCCTTTGGACACGCAAAGGAATGAGTGCTCCCCATTCAGCTCAGCTTCTAGGTCAGCAGGAAGTGGGGGGCAGCCTGGGCCTGGGTCTGAAGAGGAAAATTCACTGACACAGTGACACAATGCAGCAAATCTGACTTCCAGTAAAACAGGAATGTGCTAAATACCCAATATCCCGGGGATGGAAAATCCTGCCATGTGAAAGAGAGAACACAGTTGGACTGATACGAACCATGAAACTCATTAGTTGGTGTTAATTTTCAAGTACATTGTTCAAGGTACCATATGAACATCCTTTGCTCGGAACACAAATGAGGACCTCAGTGCGGGCAAAGGTATTCATTATAAGCAGTTGCAGGGCAGCCAGGCCAGCCCTGTGTCCGGTACATTACCTCTCCAACTGCTCAGAGCTGTGCGGTATGAAACTGGGATCCATTTGTGCACATCTCTGGGTGAGCAAAATAAATCACTGTGGCCAACCCACCGAGAGTCTTGTAAAACAACAGGGAACCAAGCCGTGCAATACGGATTTTTTTTTTTTAATGCAATAAAACGCCCTCCTTTGTACAAAAACGTGCAGAAAACTGTTAGGCTAAGGTCATATTTACTTTTGACCTTCCAGAGAACGACATTGGCGTCAAAAGATGGCACATACAGAGAGACCAAAACAGACAAGGGGGGAAAAGTGTGCACGCAGATATGTTTTGAACTCCGGGATTCACTTCACAGCACTGTATTAAAGCCGGTTTTTCGCTATCACTCCTATTGATCAAAACAGAGATTTGGGGGCTATCTTCTGTATTAAGCTGTTGGTTTCTGCTGCACTCAGTAACCAGTAAATCCCCCCGAGGAAGGACAGCTGCCGCAATCTCCCGCCCGAACCTGCGGGCACGTCCCTACCAGTTGCCTGCGGGCCAGCAGGGAGCAGGCGCCGGGAAGCAGATGCGCTCAGGTCCGGGAGACCCGCCGCACCTGCGACTGCTCCCGCTGGGCGCCGGCGCGGGGAACGCGCAGAGCTCCGGCGCGCGTGGGGCGAGGGATCGGGGGTCTCGGCAGACCCCGCGCCTCAGGGCACCGGGTCCGTGCTCCCCCGGTGGTCCGCCTGCCGGCCCGCTCCCCGCCCGCAGCGCCCGGCTCCGCCTTGCTGCAGTCGCCGAGGCGCAGGGCAGGGCGTCCCCGCGACCCCGGCCCGGCCCTGCACCAGTGCCGCCTGGCCTCCTCCGCTCCCCTGGCCCTCTTGGCCCTCGCCGCCGCGTCCCCGCCACCTGCGCCGCCGCCCGCTTCTGACCTTTTCCTGCGCGCGGTTCAGTCGTTTCTGGACGTTCTTGGCGAAAATGCCCGTCTTGATGTCGGCCATGGCTGCGGGTCCACAGAGGCTGCGAGCAGCAGAGCGGGCGCGGGGCCGGCTGTGGCGAGGAGGAGGAGCGGGTGAGGAGCAGCGCCAGAGGAGGAGCGGGAGAGGAGGAGGAGCTGGCGAGGAGAAGCGCGAGAAGAGGAGGAGCGGGAGAGGAGGAGGAGCGGGTGAGGAGAAGCGCGAGAAGAGGAGGAGCGGGAGAGGAGCGGGAGGAGGAGCAGCGCGGGAGGAGGAGCGGGAGAGGCAGCAGGAGCAGCGGAGCTCCGGGAGCGATAAGGGAGGGGCGCGGCGGCCGGGAACCCACTTAAAGCGACAGAGCGGAGGCGGTGTGTGCAGGGACTGCTAGCAACACCTGACAGGGTGGGGAGAAGAAGAGAGTGAGGGAGCCAGAAGACAAAATGACTAGATAGTGCCCACAGTGATGGAGGAGGAGGGCGGAAGGAGAAAGAGAACGAAGCCAGCAGCAGACCCAGAGTCCCGAGGCAGCTCAGGGTATAGGGGATTCTAAGGTGGAGTTAGTGTAGGGCAAGGTGAGAAGGGACCCAATTCTCTACAGGCCAAAAAAAAAGAGGGGTGGGGATGAAAGGGAAAGCCTGGGGGATGTGAGAGCCATCAGGGTTGGAGCTGCTCTCAAGTGGAGGGGGCTGGGCTGGTCTCCCAGGAGTGCCAGCTTGACCACCCGGGCCGCCGGAGTGTGCGCCTTTCACCTTCCTGGTGTTCAAGAATGACTGCGTCTCGCCTTACAGGGAGACTCACTGCTCAAGGAAGCTACTGGGAAACCAGGTCAGTGCGGGGGGTCAGAGCTTCAGTAGAAAGGTAAGGAGGGAAGGACCAATGCTGACACTCATTTAAACCTTAAGACAAGACTTGGGGTCTGGGTGGGAAGGTTCGGTGTGGAGAAGGGTCAGTTCTTTTGAGCCTGGTGCTATGCTTTGGTGATATCTGTAATTCCTGCCCTGAGCAGAGACTCTGGCATAGGTACTCGCTCCCCAAGAAGTGTTGCATGGAAGGGAAGAGTCTGGTCCTTTATTGCTTCACATTAGCATTGTAAGACCTAGGCCTCCTAACCTGTTGCTTCTTGCAAAACTTCTGGAAACCTAAACAGGATGCACCATCCTCTATATGCTTAGCAGAAGTAAGAATAATGGGGATAAACTTGTCCTACACCTACCTAGAGCTCTTGAAGACTCTGATCAATAGTCAGTCTCTTCATATTCTATTCTCTCTGACAGTGGTAGGAGATCAGGAAGGTGGCCCAGCAAACAGGTTTCAGTGAATCAGGCACCTGGGAGCCCATGTGAGCACCTGCACCTCTGCTGTAGACTGTAACATTGATAGCCCCCTGTGAACTGCCCCTTGGTATTCACTCCTTGTCTAGTCCCCTGCTTTGATTCTAGAATGCCACTATAATTGGCTTTTACCAATAAGATATGGTGGAATTTCATTGTGCCAGTTTCAGACCTAATCCTAAGAAGACAAGCAGGTTTTACACTCTGAGGAGCCCTGTGCCTCCATGTAGAAGTTCAGCTTCCCTGCCATAAAAAAATTAAAATTAATAAAAACCTGGAGAGGCACATGGAAAGAGTGAGGCCCTGAGGTTACTTGGACAGGGAACATGGTCCAGATGTCTCTGCATCCCAGCTGAACCCAGCCTCCAGCCAACCCACTAACTAAATGCAGCCATACAAATAATCTTTAGGAAGACCAGCAGAAAACCCGCCCAGCTGATCTCAGCCAAGGGTGCAGAATGGTGAGCAAATAAAATGGTAGTTTTAAGACACTAATTTTTGTGGTGGTTTGTTACTGAAATACCTAGTCTATTCACTTGGCTCTTGTTTCCTTAGGATGGCTATTCATTCTCTGGGGATGAAAGGGTTTCCAGGACATGGGGCTTTCAGTGCTAAACCAGGAAAGTCCTGGGTAAACCTGGATGAGTTGGTCACCTGAGTTCCAACATTCCAAGTAAACAAAGAGATCACTTCAGAGTGGGGAGAAGGGAAACGTGATTCCTCTCTTGGTCAACATTCAGTAGGAAGGACTGCTCAGAAGCCAGAAATGTCAACCAGCTCTCTAAAGCAGGGGACTTCAGAACCTCACCTCTGCCTTGGGATGCTGGCCATGAGGATATAAGTCTCAAAATGCTGGAATACACCAGAATGTTCTGCAACATATTAGTCCATGGTCACTCATGCTATGAGCCCTGGAGCCCCCATCTGCTCCTATGCTGGGCCTGGCTACAGCTCCCATTGCATATACATCACTGCCCTCTTTCTAACAATCAAAAGGCAGAGTTCCAAGCAGTCAGTTTACTTTTCCTCTGTTTCCTTCAAGCCCAAGCCATCAGTTCCCACTGTACCAGCCTTTGTGTCTCCTTGCAGTTATTCCTCCACCAATTTTTGGAACACAGTGAATATCTTTGGAAATAAAATCACAAATGGTTAACTTTTCTTATCATTCAGATGCCCATATCTATTTCTGTAATGTGGGTGGAAAAGGGAAGGTTGCCATTCCATAATTCTATTTAGAATACATGCTGAGCATATTAAAAAGTTATTATGTGCAAAATTTTATCAAATCATTTCACTCCAACTGAAGAGAAAACTGTTATCCATTTTCAGGTTGTCATGTGGCTCATTCTAGCCACTCTGGAATATTGACAAAGCACTTCAGGTGGTACTTAATAGGAACTCCACAAATATTTGTTGAAAAAAATGCATTATGCATGAGACTAACTCATGAGCATCCATCCTTAGCTATTTCTTCTCATCATTCTGCAATACTACGGGAATTGGGGTGGAGGGAAGGGGACCCCAACTACAATGATTTTTAAACATTGCTATGCCATACAAAGTCTTATGCAGGACCCAAATATATTAATCAGATGGGCTCTCCCTGTTTGCAGAAAGTGTCGGGTGCCCAGAGTCCCACCCTTTATTCCCTGAAGCTGTCTCTAAGGAAGATTCTCTGGGCTGCAGAAATCCCTGCACACAGTGGGAGTCCACAGGCCAAGTGACCTCAGAAACACCTTCTCTCCAAAGCTGGAGGACTCCGTGCTTTTGTGTGCCTTTGCTTCATTTCAACACCACTGGGCTCACCCAACAACAAGCCTTGATTGCTCCTGTCTCTTCCTCAGAGTTGCCATCCATTTTTCTCCAGTCAAGGAAAAATGTGGCACATGTAGTTCCATGTAGATTTCACTATGAATAAAAAGTAACTTCAATTCTCTCCAACGTCCAAACAAGCTTAGATGTCAAATTATATTTAACATTTATTCAGGTAAGGTTCACAAATAGCATCACATCTCCAACCCCAGATCTTCATCCAAGCGAGGCAGTCCTGAAATAATTTTAACTTCCAAATCACCTTCCTTCTCTGTTGCACTTCAGATGGGTTGATTAGTGAAAAATGTGAATTGTGACAGGTTTTGATAATTTGGGATAGGCCTGAAATTACTACTGTATTATCACAACACTCATTTCCCATATCTTAATGGCACAGAAGTTGGTCCTCGCTTATCTTTGAATCCTGTAAATCCAGTTTAGGCCCTTAGGAAAAGAGATTTCTAGATCCATTTTTGTTAAGTTCCCATGGTTTGGTCATGAAAACATCACCAAACCTCTAAACAAAGACCTAAAACTCTTCTAATATTAAAAATTGAAAAAAGTGTAGACTATACATACATTTAAGAAAGTTAATAAAGCCCTAGCCAGTTTGTCTCAGTGGTCAGAGCGTCGGCCCGTGGACCAGAGAGTCCTGGGTTTGGTTCCCGCTAGGGGCACATACCTCGGTTGTGGTTTGTCTCCGGCCCCAGTTGGGGTCGTGCAGGTGGCAGCCACTTGATGGGTCTCTCTCACATTGATGTTTCTCTCTCTCTCTCTTGCTCCGTTTCTCCCTCCCACTCTATCTGAAGATAAATGCAAAAAAATGTCCTTGGGTGAGGATTACAAAGAAAAAGAAAAAAGAAAGTTAATAAAAACAAGTAAGATAATGGCTTTCGAACCGAACCCACTTATTCCCGTTCTGAGCGGCCAGGGCCTATCCCAGCAGTTAGGTGCACAAAGCAGGAACCCACTCTGAACAGGATGCCCATCCATCACAGGGTGCACTCACCCACACCACACTCACTCAGACTGGGGCCATTTAGACACTCCAGTTCACCTCATATGCACATCTTTTGGGTGTGGGAGGAAACTGGAGTCCCTGAGAAAAACTATGAAGACATAGGAGAGTGTGCAAACTCCACACAAACAGTGGCCCTGGCCAGGAATTAATCTTTTTTCTCATCAATATTATAATGAAGTGACATTGAATAATACAAGATTATTCTAAGACCTACTATATAGATAATTAGGGGGCCATTTCATTTAAACATTTAGTTAAAGCTAATTGGAATTGTTGGCCCAACCAAATTATGACTAGTCCTTATACTTCTTTGCTTAAAGCCCCAGATTAAATTTTACTTTTTATCACAAATGTTAAAATTCCAGTAAAAAGAGAGTGAAAATCAGCCTCTCTCTCCATATTTATGTAAAACATTCATGTGTAGATTCACAATCAACTCTTCAAATTATGCCAACCATTTACATTTTAATTCCACATATATTTTTACTAAATTTAGCCTGCATGACTACTCTCTTCCTTTCTTAATTTAACCCAGTCTAAAAATAACGACATCCTACTTACATTAATAAATGCATCATTAATGTATCCCAAAATACTAAATAGGAGGCAAAGGTTTGTTTTAAATAAACAGAGCCAGTGACCACTAATGAAAACAATGACACTGTATTAAAAATTACCAAATAATTTTGGACACCATGTTTTATGCTTTTAAACAAAATAGATGCAAAACTCCTATACCCCAAACACATTGCTTGAACATCACTTAATAGCTTACAAGCCAAATGAGAGGTCAGGGAGCAAAACAAAATGGAAATTCCAATAACCATAACTCTTTCTGAAGAAAGGGACAAGTTCCTGCAAATATTTTAAGCTGTTTTCTATCCACAAATAAGCTATAAAAATTCCACATGCAATGTGGAATCAGCACATTGGTCTGGGCTACCTACTGAGAGCACCCTCTTAATTGCTTACATGGCTGGATGATTTTATTAGGAAGTTTTCCAGCTTGGACAAACCCCAACTTTGTAACAGTGATCTACTTCAAACCCTCTTAACAAATGCTTAATTTTATATGTTAGCATAGACTTTCTGGATTTAAGGAATTTATTTGGTTATGTTTGTCCATATTTACAGTCGTCCCTCACCACTTCCCACTTCAACTTTCCCGATTTCACTCTATCACAGTTTTTTCAACCGCAGGAGTGAAGCCAGGAAAGTCCAAGTGCTAAGTGGCGAGGGACGACTGCGTAAATAAAGAATCCTACTTCGCGGAAATTCATTTATCGGTAGAGTCTGGAACTTGATTCACCGCGATAAACGAGGGCCGACTGTATACTTTATACGAATACAACTATCTAGATGTGCCTGCCTCTGACTGCGTGGCTGCTCCTCCATCCTTGCCCCCCATTCTGCTGCCCCCACACTCTGCTCTCCAACGCTGTTCCCAGAGCTGTGGCCACCAGCATGGATGTATTACCTTGGAAAACAATGTCCCTCCATTCAGAGCCTGCACTTCAGCTAACAAGACCAACCCAGGGTCATGGTGTGATTTTATGTGCAGGAAGCCTGGACTAAGCATTGTGTTCTCCCATACATCTGCCTATTCCCTTGCAGTGGAGCATACTTCCTCTCCAAAGGCCACATAACATTCTACCTGTGATGGCATCTAAAATCCCTCACTCCCTTCACTTCTCTTCTCTAAAGTCCCCTGACATTCAGCTGCTTAGAGCCACCTCCAAAGAATCAAGCCAGTTGCATGCTTGATGGTGGGAATAGTACCTACTAGTATTCCTTTCAGTGTTACTGCTATAGTTCAGCATTATGGGACTTAAGTAGGCTTTGGTAAACTAGTCTATGGCACTCTGTCATAGACAGAATTGAGTCCCTGTGATATTATAATTTATAATAAGAAATATTATATTTGGTTTTTGTCCTTGTTCCTGACCCAGAGCTACTAAAACCCTTGTGATTTCCCAAGTGATTAGAGTAATAAAGATGTCTTTTGCTATTCCTCCGAAAGTCCCTCTCAACCATACCTATTTTATGTTAATGAAGTGACTTTTGGAAAGCCCCTAATGATGGGGGCTGGTTGTCAAAGGAACCAACCATATTATTAGAGGATTAGAACTTTCGGCTTCCCACCCCAACCCCAGACCTCCGGGGATTGGGGACAGGCTAGAGATTGAGTTTAGTCACCAATGGCCAATCATTGAATCAATCTTGCCTATGTAATGAAGCCTCCATAAAAACCCAAAAGTAGGACATTCAGAGAGCTTTCGGGTTGGTGAACATATAGATATGTGGGGAGAGGGGCAGGCCTGGAGGGGCATGGAATCTTTGCACCCCTACTCACATACTTTGCCCTATGCATTGCTTCCATCTGGCTGTTATATAATAAACCAGTGATCTAATAAGTAAAATGTTTCTCTGTGTTCTGTGAGCCATTGTAGTAAATTAACTGAATCCAGAAGGGGGTCATAGGAACCTTTGATTTATAGCCAGTTCGTCAGATGCACAGGTGACAACCTGGATTTGGAATCTGAAGTGGGGTTTGGAGGTGAGCTGTTTTATAGTGCTGAGCCCTTCATCTGTGGGATCTGATGCTAAGTCCAGATAATGTCAGGACTGAATTGAGTTGTAGAACACCTAGCTGGTGTTGCAGGATTGCCTGAAGTGGGGAAACCCTCCCCCCCCCCCCACATTTGGTGGCCAGAAATATTGAAAGTAGAGAAGAAATGCAGAGAAGATTTTTTTTTCTTTAAAATCCCCACAATGTATAGTTCAAGTCCTAACCCCCTGGTACCTGTAAATATAACCTTATTTGGAAATACAGTCTTCACACACGTAAGTTAAAACGAGGTCGTAATGGAGTATGGTTGGCCCTTAATTCAAAATGACTGGTGTCTTTATAAAAAAAAAAGAGCCCTGGCCGGTTTGGCTCAGTGGTTAGAGCATCAGCCCGTGGACCAATGACTCACGGGTTTGATTCTGGCCAAGGGCACGTACCTTGGTTACAGTTCGTCCCTGGCCCTGGTCAGAGTTGTGCAGGAGGCAACCAGTCGATGTGTTCCTTTCATGTCAATGTTTCTCTCTTCCCTCTCTCCCTCTCCCCCACTCTATCTGAAGATAAATAGAAAAATATCCTCTGGTGAGGAATTAAAAAAAAAAAAGAAGAGATGTGGAGACAGACACACAGAGGAAATGCCATATGAAGACAGACACAGAGGAAAGACAGAAGATGGCCATATGATGGTGGAGGCAGAGATTGTAGTAATGCAGCTGCACGCCAAGAAACACCAAGGATTGCTAGCAGCCACAGAAACTAGAATGAGCACGGCCCTACCAACACCTTGATTTCAGACTTCTAGCCTCCAGAACCGAGAATAATTTCTATTGTTTTAAACCTCCCAGTTTGTGTTACTTTGTTACAGCAGGACTGGGAAACTAACACAGAATTCAACCTACTTCAAAACAATGTGCATCTCTGCAAAATTTATCCCTCAATTTAATAGCTGACAAACAGATTTCCCAAAACAAGGTTTTCATTAGTTGGAACAGCCTGTGTTCATCTCTTGCTTTCTTTTGAAACAATGTATTTTTGTAAGTGTATGATTTATCTTTATTTTCCTTCTTAATTTAGTGGGGGGAAAAGTAGTTTTTGCAGGTTGGATTCTCTGGAAGCAGAGGCTGAGTTTAGGGTACAAGTTGACTGGAGATCAAAGAAACTGTGAAAGGCAGAGGGAGAAAGCAAGAATGGCAGAGGATGAAGTCCCACTGCCAGGCAGGCATGACAAAGCTTTGGCCAACCTGGTGGGGCTCTATCATGAGCAATGTCCATAGAATGTCTCCATTGAGCTGACAGGGGTGAAGCTATTGTGCATCTGCCCAACAGTCACAGGGGCCTGTTCTCCAAGGAGGGATGTGAACTGGGGCCAGGCAGCTCTCTGCTGCTGAACCCACCCTGCAGGCATAGGCAGGAGGCTGCCTGGGGCTGCACTCCCTCAGAGGTGGGCAGTAAGTCCTTCTTGAAGGGGGATCTGGGCAGGAGACCATCCCCTACTCTCTGTGGTTCGGATATAAAGCTCCTAGCACATGGTACACACATGTTCTTCAGTATTCTCCAAAATGTCTTCTCTTTCTTAACCCTCCCATATTTTCATGCCTCTCACCTACACTGAGATGTTTCTGAAGGTATCTCAATACTAAGTTGTTCATACTCCTCAAAGCCCAGACTTTTACATTTAATCATGTTCCATTAGCCCCCAGCTAATGAAATTACAGTCATCTGTGTTTTCAGGTTTCTTCACTGTATAGGTATTATTTTTCCATTTGTAAAATTAAGAAACTTGTGGGTAGATACTATGAGACTATGTAAATACTGTTTCTTGTCAAACTTTCCTTCACCCAGTTTGGTGAGCATAATGATTCTTGCTTAAATCTATTTTTACTAAGATGGTTTTTAAATACTGATTTCTTATTCTATCAGTGCTACTGTATTTATTAATCAGTATTCTGCATGAAAGAGTTTTCACTTATTTCCCTTATATTTAATGTATTATCTTTTGTCAATGTGGACTCCTGAGTTCTTGTTTTATTTACTCTATTATTATTTTTATTTACTTTGATGCTCAAATTATCCCAAATCTGGTCACTGAATTACCCTCATTTTTTTATATTTCTTCATCATTTTTTTTATTTGAGAGAGAGAAAGAAATAAGTTTCTTCTTCCAATTACTTAATGCATTCATTGGTCAATTCTTATATGTGCCCTGACCGGGCATATCGAGACAGCACTCTAACCAAAGAGCTACTCGGCCAGGTCTCATCATTTTTTGAGAACTTATTTTCTGTCACAATGTTCCAGGCTCATCTTGTATTTTCAGAGCCCCAGCCTTTGAATGAGCCTTTTTTTTTTTTTTTTTTTTTTTTTTTTTCAAGAATCCCTGGTTCATGTTTGTGGAGAATTGCATTTAGAAACCAAGATCTAGAATCAGGCATTTCTCATTGCAGTTGAGTGATTGGATGTTCCTGAAATAATAAATTTATCCTAATACCTCTAATTTGAATTTGACCTGGATTCTCACTTGCCTCCCCAATTCTATGTTGCATCTTCCATCTTCTATATTGTTCTAGCTCCCCGAACCTAACTATATTCACTTATTTGAACAATCCTGCAATACCCACAAAATTATTTCATAATATTTATACCACTATAACAAAGAAACCTATTGAGTAGAGTTCAAGATTTGTTTACCATTTTTTACTTTAAACTGAAGTCAAGGTAATATGTTCAAACTTATTTTGGGTGCTAGCATAAAGACAGACATATAGACCAATGGAATAGAATAGAGAACCCAGAAATAAACCCTCACTTATATGGTCAAATGATTTTCAACAAGAGTGCCAAGCCATTCAATAAAGAAAGGACAGTCTTTTCAACAAATGGTCCTGGGAAAACTGGGTATTTATATGCAAACAAATGAAGTCAGACTCTTATTATTTTTATTCACTATTTTATTTTTATTCTACTTTGTAAAATCCAAATTATTTTATATCTTTTTCATGGCACTTTTAACAGGTATCATAGAGCAGCAATTTTAAATAATGTGCTGCAAGAATTTTTATTTTGTATTTTATTTTACTTTTTTTCCCACAAGAATGATTTTTTCCCCTCTTCAGCTAGTCTTTATTTTTTATTAGATATATATATTTATTAATTTATTGCTGTTACAGATGTTTCTCCTTATTCCCCCACTGACACCCTCCTCCTGATCCCACCCACTCCTCCCTGCCCCCAGCATTGTTGTCTATGTCCATGGTTACACATACATGCATATAAGTTCTGTGGTTTATCTCTTCCCTCTCCCCTCCCCCCAGTTCCCCTCTTCTGAGGTTTGTCAGTCTGTACCCTATTTCTATGTGTCTGGGTCCATTTTGTTCATCAGCTTGTTTTGTTCATTATATTCCACAAATAAATGAGATCATGTGATACTTGTCTTTCTCTGACTGGCTTATTTCACTAGGCATAATACTCTCCAGGTCCCTCCATGTCGTCTCAAAGGATAAGAGATCTTTCTTTCTTACAACTGCATAGTACTCCATTGTGTATATGTACCACAGCTTTTTTGTCCACTCATCTACTGATGGACACTTGGGCTGTTTCCAGATCTTGGCAACTGTAAATAGTGCTGCTATGAACATAGGTGTACATATATTCTTTCTGATTGGTGTTTCAGGCTTCTTAGGGTATATTCCTAGAAGTGGGATCACTGGGTCAAATGGCAGTTCAATTTTTAATGTTTTGAGGTAACACCACATTGTTTTCCGTAGTGGCCACACCAGTGTGCATTCCCACCAGCAGTGTACTAGAGTCCCCTTTTCTCCACACCCTTACCAGCATTTGTTTGATGACTTATTGATGGCAGCCATTCTGACAGATGTGAGATGATACCTCATAGTCATTTGAATTTGCATCTCTCTGATGATTAGTGATGTTGTCACTAATGTCTCCTGGCCATTTTTATGTCCTGTCTGGAGAGGTGTCTATTTAGGTCTTCTGCCCATTTTAATTGGGTTCTTTGTCTTCCTTTTGTTGAGTTATATGAGTACTCTACATATTTTAGAAATTAAACCCTTATCTGGTGTCTTGTTGACAATTATGCTCTCCCACATAGCAGGTTCCCTTTCCATTTTGATGCTTGATTCTTTTGCTGCACAGAAGCTTTTTAGTTTGATGTAGTCCCATGTGTTCATTTTTTCCTTTTGTTTCTCTTGCTTTAGGCATTGTATCAGTGAATATTCTGCTGCGGGTAATGTCTGAAATTTTGTTGCCCACATTTTCTTCTAGGTTTTTTATGGATTCACGAGTCACGTTGAAGTCTTTTATCCATTTTGAGTTTATTCCTGTGTATGGTGTAAGTTGGTCATCTAGCTTCATTTTTTTGCATGTAGCTATCCAATTTTCCCAACACCATTTCTTGAAGAGGCTGTCTTTACTCCACTGTGTGCTCTTGCCACCTTCGTCAAATATTAATTGAGCATATTGTTTTGGGTCGATTTCTGGGTTCTCTGTTCTGTTCCATTGATCTATATGCCCATTTTTGTGCCAGTACCAGGATGATTTGATTACAATGCCTTTGTAGTATAACCTGATATCCGGTATTGTTATCCCTCTTACTTTGTGCTTCTTTTTCAAGATTGCTGTGGCTATTCAGGGTCTTTTTTGGTTCCATATAAACTTTTGAAGTATTTGTTCTACTTCTGTGAAATATGTCGTTGGTATTTTGATGGGGATTGCATTGAATCTATAGATTTCTTTGGGTGGTATGGACATTTTAATGATGTTAATTCTTCCAGTCCATGAACAAGCTATGTGCTTCCACTTTTTTATATCTTCCTCTATTTCTTTTTTCAATGACCTGTAGTTTTCTGTGAAGAGGTCCTCTACTTCTTTGGTTAAGTTTATTCCTAGGTATCTTAATGTTTTTGCTGCAATGGTAAATGGGATTTTTTTTCTCTTTCTGTTAGTTCATTAGTGTTGTATAAGAATGCTGTCTATTTCTTGATGTTAATTTTGTATTCTGCTACTTTGCCAAATTCATTTATTAAATCTAGTAGACTTTTGATGGAGTTTTTAGGGTTTTCTATGTACAGTATCATATCATCTGCAAATAATGACAGTTTCACTTCCTCCTTTCCAATTTGGATCCCTTTTACTCTTTCTTCATGTCTAATTGCTGTGGCTAAGATTTCCAGTACTATGTTATTCATGCTGTTGAGCTTCCTCATGGTTATTACTCTGAACTCTTCCTCTGATATCTTGCTCAATTCCCTTTCATTTATTTCGTCTTCTATCGAATTATCTTGTTTTTTTGTTTGGAATTTGTTTCCTTGTTTCACCATTTTAGCTGTCTCAGTGGGTTTTGGAGCCTGCCAAATTTTCCTTGTGGGTGTTGGTGTTCCGCTGGTTGTGGCTCCTCTACTGGGCTTGAATGAGTGTGGGAGCATCCATGTTAAAAACCACTGTCAAGTTTTACTTTTCTGGGTAGATTTGCAAGCCCAGGAAAGGTTCAGTTATTCTCTAGCTTTTTGCCTGGAGGCTATTAGTCTCACTTACTTGGTGAGCCTTGGGTTTTAGCCCTCAGCTGAATGAAAAAATCCCTCACGTGTTCAGGGTAAGAGGATTTCCACTGGTGGGGCAGATGCTTGCTGGCTGTTAATGAACCTCAATTTGCATTTCTCTGGCCTGGCCGGGCAGTGTTAAATTTCTGAGGGAGGGGCTTTTGCTTCTCCCAGGGGCTCTGGGAAGGGGCTCTTTGAGTAACATGGCTACTATCCTATGAGGGAGTGATTCAGCACAAAACTCCCAGTGCCCTTCAAATCCAGAGTCTCTCCACATAGTTCCAGTCCAGTCTGCCCTTCCTCTGCTGGAGCACAAGGTGAGTGGCTGTAGCTAATTTAGTGCTCTGTCCCGGCCCTCTGTGCTCTGGAGGCAGCTTGAGATTTTAACCCTGAGGGGGCTGCCTACACCTAAAACAGCTGCTGTGGGCTCACAGCCCTCCCTCTTGCACCTCCCCAATTCCTACCAGGCTCGATTTAGTGTCCTTTTTCTGTCCCTGGTTATATGGATCCTCTCCAGCTGCTTTTCTGTTAGATTTTCCCAATGATTTATCTTTATTTTAGTTGTAATTCCAGTTTGGTCCTGAGAGATGGCCTGTGTAGCATCCATTCACTCTGCCACCATTTTGGAATCCCTTTTCCTGGCATGGCCCCTGACTCTGACCCTCGGACTCTTACTTTATACCATATATACAAATTAACTGAGCCCTGGCCGGTTTGGCTCAGCGGTTAGAGCGTCGGCCTGTGGTCCAGAGAGACCCTGGTTCGGTTCCCGCTAAGGGCATGTACTTCGGTTGCAGTTTGTCCCCGGCCCTGGTTGGTCGTGTGGGTGGCAGCCACTCGATGTGTCCCTTTCACATCGATGTTTCTCTCTCTCTCTCTCTTCCTCTCTCTCCCTCCCACTCTATCTGAACAAAAAATGAGAAAATGTCCTCGGTGAGGATAAAAAAAAAATTAACTGAAAATGTATCAAAGCCCTTAATGTAAGACCGAAAACTACCACACATTTATAAGAAAACATAATGGGAAAGCTTCATGATATTAGATTTGACAGTGGTTTCTTAGATATCTCACCAAAAACATGAACAACAAAAGAAAAAAATAGATAAATTGAACTACATTAAAATTAAATCTTTTTGTATATCACAGAAAGCAATTGACACAGTGAAAAGGCAAAGGATGGTGTAGAAAGGAAAAATGTATGCGTACCATATATCTGATAAGGGATAAACATCCAGAATATATAAAGAACTCCTATAGCTCAACAAGAAAAAACAACCTGATTAAAAAATAGACAAAGGCCCTGGCCGGTTTGGCTCAGCGGTTAGAGCGTCGGCCTGCGGTCCAGAGAGACCCGGGTTCGGTTCCCACTAAGGGCATGTACTTCGGTTGCAGTTTGTCCCCGGCCCTGGTTGGTCATGCGGGTGGCAGCCACTCGATGTGTCCCTTTCACGTCGATGTTTCTCTCTCTCTCTTCCTCTCTCTCCTTCCCACTCTGTCTGGACAAAAAATGAAAAAAAATGTCCTCAGGTGAGGATAAAAAAAAAAAAAAATAGACAAAGGACTTGAATAGGCATTTCTCCAAAGAAGATATACAAATGGCCAATAAGCCCATGAAAAGATGCTCAAGATCAATCATTATCAGAGAAATGCAAATTAAGACCACAATGAGATATCATATCATACCCATTGTGATAGCTATTATCAAAATTGGAATGAAACAGGTGCTGGTGATGTGGACCCTGAGAAAGAAGATACCTATTGAGAAGGGCTCATAGTGGCTAACCTGGCTCAAGCTTAAAAGCAGAGCCTAGCAACTGTTTCTAAACAGGAGCCTTTCAGGCAAACCACACTTTAGGGAGAAGCCTGCACTGAACTATGTTCATGACATCTGAGTCAACCCTTATAAAGGAGTTCCTGGAATTGTATTTCAACCAATAGGGCTGAGACTTTCCCCATCCCATTGGAGATGTTCAGCTATATTCCCATCAGCATCTTCACTGACCAATCCAAGTGGCTCCCTTCTGATCAATCAGAATAGCGCCTTTTGGACCAATCAAATGGAGCCCTTATTTGGGGACTTCTGTCTATATAAGTCAACCCTCCTCTAGTTTGGGGACTTCTGTCTATATAAGTCAACCCTCCCTTTCTATCAAAGACTGCAGGCAGTTTCCTGGCTGGAACTAAAACACCAAAGATGTCTCACTGGACCAGAGCAGACAAGAGCAAGTGGAGCAGAGTAGGGCAGAATAGACCAGTGGTTCTCAACCTTCCTAATGCTGCAACCCTTTAATACAGTTCCTCATGTTGTGGTTACCGCCAACTATAAAATTATTTTCGTTGCTACTTCATAACTGTAATTTTGCTACTGTTATGAATCACCATCGGAAATATGTGTTTTCCGGTGGTCTTAGGCGACCCCTGTTAAAGGGTCGTTTGACCCCCAAAGGGGTCGCGACCCACAGTTTGAGAACCGCTGGAGTGGACTGTAGTAGAGCAGAGTAAGCTGAGTAAGGCACAGTAGAGTTCTCTAGCAGGAAAGGGGCCTAGCCCCAGGGCTGCCTCATAGCCATGCTGTTCTGCAGTCGTACTGTCTCTCTTTTAAAAAAAATTATCTTTATTGTTGAAATTATTACAGATGTTCCTCCTTTCCCCCCCATTGACCCCCTCCTTCCCACTCTTGCCCCCCACCCCGGGGGTGGGAAAAGATAAATCAGTCCTGCTGTCTCTTAATTGAGCTGTGACACTATTAAACTATTCTCATAGCTATGCTGTTCTCACAGCCATGCTGTATCACAATCGAACTGTTTGCACTAAATAAAGTTTTCTTCTTCACTACACCCTAAATTAGGGATTCCTGTTGGGTTGAATTGGCGCCAATCACCATTGGTTGACAGCAAGGATGTGAAGAGTTTGGAACCCTTGTGCACTGTTGATGGGATGCAAAAAGGCATAGTCACCATGGAAAACAATGTGCTGGTTCCTCAAAAAATTAAAAATAGAATTGCCATATGATATAGCAATTCCACTTCTGGATATATACTAGAAAAAATTAAAGCAAGGTCTCAGATATTTTTACATCCATGTTAATAGCAGCATTATTTATAATAGCCAAAATAGTATCCCTTGACTAATTAATGGATAAATAAATGTGATAAATACATACAATGAAATATTATTCAACCTTAAAAAGAAAGGAAAGTCTGCCCTGGCCAGGTGGCTCAGATGATTGGAGTGACGTCCGTACACCAAAAAGTTTGCAGGTTCAATTCCCAGTCAGGGCATATACCTAGGTTGTGGTTCAATACCTGGTCAGAGTGCATGCAGGATGCAACAGATTGATTTGTCTCTCACAGGGATGTTTCTCTGTCTCCCTTCTCTTTCTAAAATAAATGAAAACATATACTCGGGTGAGAATTTTTTAAAAAAGGAAGGAAATTCTGACACAAGCTACAACATGAATGAACCTTGAGAATATGATGATAAGTGAAAGAACCCAGTCACAAAAGGACAGATATTGTATGATTCCATTTATATGAGGTACCTGGAGTATTCAGATCCACAGAGACAGAAAGTAGGATGATGGTTGTCTAGGATTCAGGGCAGTGTGGAGTTGCTGTTCAATAGTTATAAAGTTTCAGTTTTGCAAGATGAAGAGAGCTCTGGATATGGATGCTGGTGATGATTGAATAACAATGTGGATGTACTTAATGCCACAGAAATATAAACTTTAAAATGATAATTATATGTTGTATATATTTTATCACAATATAATATGGGAAACTTCCTCAAGAAAATCACTTTACTAATTAGAAACAGATTCATTTGTTACTGTTTTCATTTAGTTTGAGATTTTCCCTTATGCTTATTAATTTTATTTTATTGGATATGTAGAACATTAATATGAATCTGTTGACCTTGAAAATAAAAGTCAGTTATTTTACCAGTCCAAAAAAAAAAAATGGGTTTATTTCGGAACAGCAAAGAATTGCAATTTGGGGGCACGCAAGCTATAGCAAAAGCTATATGCAAGTTGAACAAATAAAGGAGAGGAATATTGCTTTTCGGAAAATAGGAGGAAGTTGGGATGGGTTGTTTTGAACAAAAGTCCATTGGAGAAAAGCCAGAGTTCAGGGAGGTGGCAGTTTCTTATTAAGTGAGTTGCTGGGGTAGTCGATTTCTTGTAAGAGGTGCAACGTACATCTGTTTCTGTTGGGGCTTATAAATTGAGTATTCTTTCCTGTTGACAGTTCATCTGTTGGGGCCTGTAATTGATAATTCTTTCTTTAATTGACAACTGGTGGTACTGTGTGAAATCTCCTCATTCTGACCTCCCAACTTCATTTTTAGCGGGTTTCCCTTTATTAATTTTTACAGATCAAAAAGTCAAAATTGTATAAAAGGTTTATTCAGGGACATATCACCCCTTCCCCTCCCCTTTAACCCTATCCCCTCAACTCCATTGCTTGTGGTTAACCAATTTCATTCGTTTTTATATTATCATTCTTGTATTTCTTTTTGCAAAATTATACATATTGTTTATGTTTTATTTTATTCTATTTATTACAGAAAAAGGTAGTATCCTACATATATTCTTTTGCATTTTTTACTTAAAATATATTTTGGAAATTACGCCCTTTCAGTTCATAGAGATTTTTCTCATTTTTTTTTTTTACCAGTTTGCAGTACTTCATACTATATATGTACCATAGTTTATTCGACCTACAGTTATTGCTTTTATTTATCTATATGCTCAGATTATCATAGACTTAGGCAATAAAAACAATCTTTTATATTTGAGCATTTAAGTTATTTAAAATATTTTACAGTTGCAAATGATGCTGCAATGAATGTTTTTGCAAATGTATTTTCATGTTGTTAAAGTGTATGTTCAGAGTAAATTTCTCAAAGTGAAATCTGTAGGTAAAAGAATGCAAGCACAAGTGTTTTTGGTCAGTATTATAAAATTCTCCTCCATGGAATATGTACTATTTTTTATTTCAGTGAGCAATGTATGTAAGTGCTTCCCCCCTGCCCCCCCCAATCTTGCAAATCTTGTCAAGGCTTTGGATTTTTGTTATTCTGACAGATAAGAAAAAAACTGAAGGAATTGTAAACTTGAAATAAATGAGAGATTATTTCCTAAATGTCTCTCTAAGGTTAAAATAAGATATTATGAAATTTATGTTTCTAATTCCAATATCTGGGTCATCTGCATCTGTAGGTCTGCTTCTATCAATGTTTTTATAGAGATTACAGATCACGTTTTCCTATTTTCTTATGTCTTATAGTTTTTAAACTTTATGACAGACATTGTGTATAAAAGAGTAGACAATAAACCAAATAATTCTTTTTCCACAAACTGGTACACAATTCTGTCAGGCACCTAAAGTGAAGGAATGATGTCTTTGATCTTACTGAGAGTTAATCTGAGTGAGGAATCAATAGTTGCTTTGTGAGTCCCAGTTTACCTCCAGTCCTCTTTAAAATGGAGGGACCTGGAGAATATTATACTAAGCGAAATAAGCCAATCAGAGAAAGACAAATATCACATGATCTCACTTATTTGTGGAATATAATGAACAAAATAAGCTGATGAACAACATAGACCCAGAGACATAGAAGTAGGGTACAGACTGACAAACCACAGAAGGGGGCAGGAGAGGGAAGAGATAAACCAAAGAACTTATATGCGGGAGGAGGGTGTCAATTGGGGGAAAAGGAGAAACATCTATAACAAAAATAAATTAATAAAAAAATAAAATAAAGTAAATAAAATTAAGTCAGCCCCCTCTCACCAACAGGGCTTTGCAAGCAATTCACCTGTATGCTACAAGGTCTTAAGATCTCTCTCTCTCTCTCTCTCTCTCTCTCTCTCTCTCTCTCTCTCTCTCTCTCTCTCCTTTCCAAGCCTCTTATACTACTAAAGGACTGATCTCTTTGATCTTAGCAAGAGTTGACCTGATGGCAGCTAGGATAAAGATGTAGTTAATTTATTTTCTAGTTTGTAGTGTTTTTGAGGGAGTGTCAGGCCCCTTCAGCCTGTGGCATAGGCACAATAAGACTAAGAGATATTTCTGTCTTCCAGCCCCATTACCAGCCACCACTAATGCAGGAAAAGCAGGAGAGAATTCTTGACTCTGAAGAACTAACTGTACGTTTGGGGCTTGTGTTTCTATTACATAAGATCATCTGTAGAGTTTTCTGGCCTTATATAGTATATACACTCCAGCATACTCACTTCTCTGATTCCTTTAATCCCTTCACCACTGTCCACCACAGTAATCCTGACATTTTACTCACTGAGCATAAACCATCAATTTTTCCATGATTCTAGGATCCTTCTATTAGTCAACTTTGAGTCTTTGCCAGAGAGTTAACCCAATATCTGGGAGAGTGCAACTACTTTATAAACTTTCCCTTGTCCAATTTTAAGTTCTGGGCCCTCTTTATCAAGCACACTTAGACCCTAGTCCCACACATCCTCCCCTACACCTTGGCAGTACATACATGCTATCTGGGACTAACAGTTCCTTTGTGGTATAAGCCTTTTCCTCCCTTTTCATACCCCGAACATCACTGGTCAGGGTATTCTGTGACTTCACCTGAGTTATAGGTCTAGTAGACAAGAGAGAAGTGAGTTACATCCTGAGGTATACCCTTGCCTTAAAGGGGAAAAAATTGAATTATCTTCAATGGAATAGAGTGGTAGCTCTAAATAGGGAGGGATGGGCCACATTTCAAGGCTCAAAAGTTTAAGGAAAATTTATGGATTCAAGATATTCAGAATTTTCTATTCAGATAATCTCCGTCCCATGTGTCAGTGTCCTGTTCTTTACCAAAATAAGATTCTAATCTTGGCATTGAAGGCCTACCATGGCTGAGCACATAACCTTTGGAACTCTGCTACTCTGGTGATTAAGTCCTGGGCCTCATGCTCAGATTTCTCTGCACTTGCACTGCAGGATACTTTTCAGTCTCTGCATTCTCCCAAAGGGTACTCTGATTTTCATGCTGGTCTTTAAATTGCCAGTTAATTGCTCAGTCTTTCCTTATTTTTTCTAGAGTGCTAATACATTTGTCAATAGGCATTAAAATTTATAATCTTTTCAGTTACTATTTTCCCCATGTTATTCTTTCGTCTTTTTTGTTTTTGTTTTTGTTAATCCTCACCCAAGGACATTTTTTTTTCCACTGAGTTTTAGAGAGGGTGGAAGGGAGGTAGGGATAGGGAGAAAGAGAGATAGAGAGAGAGATAAAGATAGAGATAGACATAGAGAAACATCGATGCGAGAGAGTCACATTGATAGGTTACCTCCTGCACGACACCCAACGGGGTCTGGGGATCAAACCTGCAACCCAGGTACATGCCCTTGACAAGGAATTGTGCCTGTGACATTCTGGTGCACACACCAATGTTCTAACCAATGAGCACACCAGTCAGGGCATATTTTTCATTTTATTTATTTTTTTCTTTTTTTTAAATTAATTTATTCTTTTTACAGATGTTTCTCCTTTTTCCCCCATTGACACCCTCCTCCCGATCCTGCCTCTCCCCCTGGCATTGTTCTCTATGTCCAATGGTTATGTACATATGTATAATATGTAAGTTCTTTGGTTTATCTCTTCCCTCCCCCTCGCCTCTCTTCAGAGGTGTGTCAGTGTATACACTACTTCTATGTCTCTGGGTCTATGTTGTTCATCAGCTTATTTTGTTCATTGTATTCCACAAATAAGTGAGATCATGTGATATTTGTCTTTCTCTGATTGGCTTATTTCGCTTAGCATGATACTCTCCAGGTCTCTCCATGTTGTCTCAAAGGATAAGAGATCTTTCTTTCTTACAGCTGCATAGTATTCCATTGTGTATATGTACCACAGCTTTTTTATCCACTCATCTATTGATAGACACTTGGGCTGTTTCTAGATCTTAGCAACTGTAAATAATGCTGCTATGAACATAAGGGTACATATATACGGCGACCTGCACAGCTAGTTGAACCAGACCTGAGGAGGGGCAACAGGAGATTAAGAAAGACACAGAGACATTAGAGAAAAGCTGGGGCCAGTTTCTCTGATGGAGAAACAGTGACCCTGAGCTAGCTCAGCATGTTTATTATATAGGAATAATGAAGGGGGGAAGTTCAAAAGCTTCATTATCTTCAAACACCAGATGTTTCCACCAGCCTCTGAGCTCAAGGTCGAGACTGTCATACATTCTTGCCTGCGGCTCAGAATGCTCCTGCATGGGCCTTGTCAGCACACAGGATCAACAAGAGGCCTTGGACAGAGAGCTCCTGGGTGAGCTTTGCAAACACCACAGGAGCAACAAGAGACCTTGGTTCAGCCGCCTTCCACACTTACATTCTTTCTGATTGATATTTCAGGCTTCTTAGGATATATTCCTAGAAGTGGGCTCACTGGGTCAAATGGCAGTTCCATTTTTAATTTTTTGAGGAAACACCGTATTGTTTTCCATGGTGGCCGCACCAGTCTACATTCCCACCAGCAGTGTACTAGAGTCCCCTTTTCTCCACACCCTCACCAGCACTTGTTTGATGATTTGTTGATGGCACCCATTCTGGTAGGTGTGAGGTGATACCTCATAGTCGTTTGAATTTGCATCTCTCTGATGATTAGTGATGTTGAGCATTTTTTCATATGTCTCTTGGTCATTTGTTTTTTTGTTTTTTTTTTAAATTCCAGATTTTATTTATTTATTTATTTTTTTTTTTTATCCTCACCCGAGGACATTTTTCCATTTTTTGTTCAGATAGAATGGGAGGGAGAGAGAGGAAGAGAGAGAGAGAGAGAGAAACATCGACATGAAAGAGACATATCGAGTGGCTGCCTCCTGCACGACCAACCAGGGCTGGGGACAAATCGCAACACAGGTACATGCCCTTAGTGGGAACTGAACCCGGGTCTCTCTGGACCGCAGGCCAACGCTCTAACCGCTGAGCCAAACCGGCTAGGGCAGTCTCTTGGTCATTTGTATGTCCTGTTTAGAGAAGTGTCTGTTTAGATCCTCTGCCCATATTTTAATTTGATTGTTTGTCTTTCTTTTGTTGAGTTGTATGAGTACTCTAGATATTTTGAAAATGAACCCCTTGCCCTGGCCGGTTTGGCTCAGCGGTTAGAGCGTCGGACTGCGGTCCAGAGAGACCCAGGTTCAGTTCCCGCTAAGGGCATGTACCTCGGTTGCAGTTTGTCCCTGGCACTGGTTGGTTGTGCGGGTGGCAGCCACTCGATGTGTCCCTTTCTCGTCGATGTTTCTCTCTCTCTCTCTCTCTCTCTCTCTCTCTCTCTCTCTCTTCCCCTCTCTCCCTCCCACTCTATCTGAACAAAAGGTGGAAAAATGTCCTCGGGTGAGGATAAAAATAAAAAAAAAAAAAGAAAGAAAATGAACCCCTTATCTGATGTATCATTGGCAATTATGCTCTCCAATATAGTGGATACCTTTACATTTTGATGTTTGTTTCTTTTGCTGTGCAGAAGCTTTTTAGCTTGATGTAGTCCAATGTATTAATTTTTTCCTTTGCTTCTCTTGCCTAAGGCATTGTATCAATGAAAATTCTACTGTGTGTGATTTCTGAAATTTTGTTGCCTACATTATCTTCTAGGATTTTTATGAATTCAGGAGTCATATTTAAGTCTTTTATTCATTTTGAGTTTATTCTTGTGTGTGGTGTAAGTTGGTGGTCTAGTTTCATTTTCTTGCATGTAGCTGTCCAATTTTCCCAGCACCATTTATTAAAGAGACTGTCTTTACTCCATTGTATGCTCTTGCCAAGACTGTCAAATATTAATTGAGCATATTGTCTTGGGTCAATTTCTGGGTTCTCTGTTCTGTTCCATTGACCTAAATGTGTGTTCGTGTGCCAGGACCAGGCTGTTTTGATTACAATGGCTTTGTAGTACAACCTGATACCTAGTATTGTGATCTCTCCTACTTTGTTCTTCTTTTTCAAGATTGCTGTGGCTATTCAGGGTTGTTTTTGGTTCCATATAAACTTTTGGAATATTAGTTCCAGTTCAGTGAAATATGTCCTTGGGGACATATTTAATGGGGATTGCATTGAATCTGTAGATTGATTTGGGTACTATGGACATTTTAATGATGTTAATTCTTCCAATCCATGAACAAGGTATATGCTTCCACTTTTTTATAGCTTCCTCTATATCTTTTTTCAATTTGCTGTAGTTTTCTGCGAAGAGGGCCTTTATTTCTTTGGATAAGTTTATTCCTAGGTATCTTAATGTTTTTGCTGCAGTGGTAAATGGGATTGTTTTTTACATTCTCTTTCTGTGAGTTCATTATTGGTGTATATTAATAAGAATGCCATTGATTCCTTGATGTTAATTTTGAATCCTGCTACTTTGCCAAATTCATTTATTAAATCAAGAGGATTAAAAAAAATTTTTTTTCCTTTATTGATTTTAGAGAGAGAGGAAGTGAGAGGGAGAGAGAGATAGAAACATTGATAAGAGAGAACATCGATTGGCCACCTTCTACATGCCCCCCACTGGGGATTGGGCCCACAACCTGGGCATGTGTCCTGACTTGGAATCAAACCAATGACCTCTTGGTGCATGGGTCAACTTTCAACCACTGAGCCACACCGGCCAGACAAATCTAGTGGATTTTTAATGGAATCTTTAGGGCTTTCAATGTACAATATCATGTCATCTGCAAATAAAGATAGTTTCACTTTCTCCTTTCAAATTTGGTTCCATTTTCTTTTTTCTTCATGTGTAATCACTGTGGCTAAGACTTCCAGTACTATGTTAAGTAGGAGTGGTGAGAGTGAGCATCCCTGTCTTGTTCCTGTTCTTAAGGGAAGTGCTTTTTTTTTTTTTGCTTTTTTTTTTTTTGCCCATTGAGTATGATATTGGCTATAGGTTTTTCATATATGGCCTTTATTATGTCGAGAAATGATCCCTCTAATTCCCACATTGTTGAGCGTTTTTATTAGAAATGGGTGCTGGATTTTGTCAAATGCTTTTTCAGCATCTATTGATATGATCATATGGTTTTTATCTTTCATTTTGTTTATGTGGTATATCACATTTATTGATTTGCAAATATTGTACCAGCCTTGCATCCTTGGGATGAATCCCACTTGGTCATGGTGAATAATTTTTTTAATGTATTGCTGGATGCTATTTGCTAATATTTTGTTAAGGATTTTGGCATCTATCTTCATCAGGAATATTGACTTGTACTATTCTTACTTTGAAGTGTCTTTATCTGGTTTTGGAATTAGGATTGTGCTGGCCTCATGAAACAAGTTTGGAAGTCTTCCTTCTTGAATTTTTGGGAATAGTTTGAGGAGAATGGGTGTTAGTTCTTCTTTGAATATTTGGTAAAACTCCCCTGGTAAGCCTTCCAGGCTCGGGTTTTTGTTTGCTGGGAGTTTCTTGATTACATCTTCAATTTCTTTAGTTGTTATTGGTCTGTTCAAGTTTTCTATCTCTTTCTGGTTCAGTGTTGGGAGACTGTCTGATTCTAGAAATTTGTCCATTTTGCCTAGATTGTCCAATTTGTTGGTGTATAATTGTTCATAGTATATTTTAACAACACTTTGTATTTCTGTAGTGTCAGTTGTTACTTCTCTTTTATTTCTGATTTTGTTTACTTAGTTCCTGTCTTTCTGTTTTCTGGTGAGTCTGGCTAAGGGTCCACCAGTCTTGTTTATCTTTTCAAAGAACCAGCTCTTTGTTTCATTGAGCTTTTGAATTGTTTTTTTTAGTTACTATGTCATTTATTTCTGCTCTGACCTTTACTATTTCTTTTCTTCTTCTTGCTCTGGGGTTTTCTTTTTGTTTACTTTCTAGTTCTTTAAGTTGTTGGGTTAGAAAGTCAATTAAAAATTTTTCTTGTTTCTTGAGGTAGGCTTATAGTGCTATGAACTTCCCTCTCAAGAATGTAGATTCACTGTGTCCCATAGATTTTGTATTGTTCTGTGTTCATTTTCTTTGGTTTCGTGGAATTGTTTTTATTTGTCCTTGATCTCCTTGTTAACCCATTCGTTGTTTAATAATGTACTATTTAGCCTTCATGTGTTTGAATGTTTTAGAGTATTTTTATTGTAATTCATTTCTAGCTTCATGCCATTATGATCTGAGAAGGTGCTTGATATGATTTCAGTCTTCTTGAACTTGTAGAGACTTTGTTTGTGTCCTAACATGTGGTCTATCTTTGAGAATGTCCTATGTGCACTTGAGAAGAACGTGAATTCTACAGTTTGGGGGTATAATTCTGTATAGATATCTATTAAATTCATTTGATCTATTGCATCATTTAGAGTCTCTGTATCCTTGTTAATTTTTTGTCCAGAGGATCTATCCAGTGATATCAGCGGGGAGTTGAAGTCCCTTGCTATGATTGTATTGCTGTTAATTTCTCCTTTGAAGTCTTCCAGAAGTTTTTTAATGTATTGTGCTGCTCCTATATTGGGTGCATATATGTTTACCAAGGTTATATCCTCCTGTTGAATAGATCCTTTCAATATTATCTAGTGACCTTCTTTGTCTGTAGTTATGGCCTTCATTTTGAAGTCTATTTGATCAAATATGAGTATTGCTACCTCAGCTTTTTTTCCTTTCTGTTTGCTTGGAAGATTTTTTTTTTTCCATCCCTTGACTTTCAACCTACGTGAGTCTTTTGTTGTGAGGTGGGTCTCTTGTAAACAACATATATATGGGTCATGCTTTCTTATCCATTCAGCAATAATCTCAGTTTTGATTGGAGTGTTTAATCCATCTACATTAAGGTTATTATTGATGTGTACTTATTTATTGTCATTTTTGTTTATTCTGGTTATGTTTCTCTTCCTATTTCTTCTGCTTATTACCGCAATCCTTTTAACATTTCTTGCAGTGCTGATTTGGTGCCAATATATTCCCTTAGCCTTTCTTTTTGTCTGATAAGCTCTTTATTTCACCTTCTATTTTGAATGATGCTGGATAGAGTAATCTTGGATTCAGATCCTTTTTGTGATTACCTTGAATACTTCATACCATTCCCTTCTGGCCTGTAGTGTTTCAGATGAGAAGTCAGCTCATAGCCTTATGGGGGTTCCTTTGGAGGTAACCTGTTGCTTATCTCTTGCTGCCTTTAGGATTCTCTCTTTGTCTTTAATTTTTGGCATTTTAATTACTATGTGTCTTGGTGTGGGCCTATTTGGGTTCTTCTTACTTGGTGCTCTCTCTTCTTCTTGGACTTGTATGCCTTTTTCCTTCACTAAGTTAGGGAAGTTTTCTGTCACTATTTCTTCCAATATATTCTCTAACCCTTGCTCATTTTCTTCTTCTTCTGGACTCCTATGATGTTGATGTTTTATGTTTTATATTGTCCCACAGTTCTCTTAAGCTGTCTTCTTGTTTTTTTTTTTTAATGTTTCTTCTTGTTGGTTCTCTGATTGGATGATATTTTTCTACCCTGTCTTCTAATTCAGTGATCTGATCCTCATCTTCCTCTACTCTGCTGCTTATTCCTTCCAATGTGTTCTTTATTTCTGCTATGTCATTCATTTCTGCTTCGTAGGTTTTCCTTTCCATTTGGTTGATTTTCAATGTTTCTATGTCTTTACTCATGCTGTCAAGCTTTTTACTCATGCTGTTGAGCTTCCTCATGGTCATTACTTTAAACTCTGCCTTTAATATCTTGCTTTATTCTATTTCATTTATCTCTTCTCCTGTAGAATTCTATTGTTCTTTCATTTGGGATTTGTTTCTTTGTTTCACCATTTTGGTTCTTAGTGTGTTCTGGAGCCTGCTACATTTTCCCTGTGGGTGTTGGTGTTCTGCTTGTTGTGGCTCCCTCTACTGGGTTTGGATGAGTGTGGGAAAACCCACATTAAACACAACTGTCAAGTCTTACTTTCCTGGGTAGATTTGCAGGCCAAGCAAAGGTTCAGTTATCCTCTAGCTTTTACCTGCAGGGTATTAGTCTCAGTTACTTAATGAACCTTGATTTGTAGCCCTCGGTTGAATGAAAAATTCCTCAGGTGTAAGAGGATTTCCAGTGGGTGGGGCTCTTGCTTGCTGTCAGACTCTAACTATTAATGAGCCTCAATTTGCATTTCTCTGGCCTGGCCTGGTGGTGTAAATTCCTGAGGGAGGGGCTGTTGCTTCTCCCTGGGGGTCTGTGGAGGGGCACTTTGAGTAAGTTGGCTACTGTCCTATGAGGGGTATTTCAGTATAAAACTCCGATGTCCTCTCTCCCATGAGCCACAGACTCCAGAGTTTCTTCATACAGTTCCAGTCAAGTCTGCCCTCCCTCTGCTGGAGAACAAGGTGAGTGGCTGTTGCTGATTTGGTGCTTTTTAACCCTTACCTTCTCAGCGAGAGTTGCTCACAGCTAAAACAGCTCTCAGCTACTGTCGGTGGGCTCCCAGCCTGCCCTCTCCCACCTGCATAGTTCCTACCAGGCTCAATTTGGTGTCCTCTTTCCATCCCTGATTATACTGGTTCTCTCCAGCTGCTTTTCAGTTGCTTTTTCCTGATGATTTGTCTTTATTTTAGTTGTAATTCCATTTTGTTCCTGGGAGATGGTCTCTGTAGCTTTCATTCACTCCACCACCATTTTTCTCTATATATATTTTTCATTTTAAAATTTAGTTTATGGTGATAAGAATACTTAGCATGAGATCTATGTGCTTATCAGATATTTTTTAAATTTAACTTTTATTTTTCAATTACATTTTACATTCTATATTATTTTGCATTAGTTTCAGGTGTACAGCATAGTGGTTAGACAATCGATCATACACTTTACAAAATGTCCCCCCCCCCATATTTCCAGTACCCACTGAGTACCATGCATAGTTATTACAATATTATTGAGTACATTCCCTAAACTGTACTTAACACCCCCATGACTATTTCATAACTACCAATTTGTACTTTCTAATCTAAATCACATTTTACACCCTGTCAGCCAACCACTCACCCTTCTGGCAACCATCAGTCTGTCCTCTGTATCTGTTAATGTGTTTCAATTTATTGTTTGTTTATTTTGTTCCTTTGATTCCACATATAGGTGAAAACATATGGCATTTGTCTTTCCCTGAATGACTCATTTTACTTAGCATAGTATCCTCTAGGTTCATCCATGCTGTTGAAAATACTAAAATTTCATTCTCTTATATGGCCCAGTAATATTCTTTTATACATGTACCACTATTTTTAAAATTACTTATTTTTCAATTACAGTTTACATTTAATTTTATTCTGTATTGATTTCAGATGTACAGAAAAGTGGCTATAAAATCATGTACTTTACAGAGTGGTCTCCCTGCATCTTCAAGTACCCAGCTGGCCCCATACCCATTTATCTTGATATTATTGACTATATTCCCTAAACTATAATCTACATTTCTGTGGCTATTCTGCAAATACAAATTTTTACTGCTTAATACCTTCACCTTTTCACCCAGCCCCCGACCCTCCTCCTCTCTGACAGCTGTCAGTCTGTTCTCTGTATATCTATGAGTCTGTTTCTATTTTGTTTTCTTGTTTATTTTGTTCATTAGATACTACATAAAATGAAATTATATAATATTTGTCTTTTTTTGGCTGGGTTATTTCACTTAGCATAATACCCACAGGTTTATCCATGCAGTCGCAATAGGTAAGATTTCCTTCTTTTTTAATGGCTGAGTAGTATTTCACTTGTAAATGTTCCACAGCTTTTTAATCCACTCATCTATTGATGAGAACTTAAGTTGATACCATATCTTAGCTATTGTAACACTGCAATGAACATAGGGGTGCATGTATCTTTTCAAATTAGTATTTTGAGCTTTCTTTGGACATATACCCAGAAGTGGAATTGCTGGATCATACAAAAGTTCTATTTTTAACTTTTTGATGAACCTCCATATTGTTTTCTTTACTGGCTATACCAATCTGCAATACCACCAACAGTGCACAAGTGTTTCTTTTTCTCCACATCCTCACTAACACTTGTTTGTTGATATAATTCAACAAACCCATTCTGACAGGTGTTAGTTAATATCTCGTTGTGGTTTTAATTTGCATTTGTCTGATAATTTGTGACATTCAACAACCTTTCATGTCTTTTGGCCATCTGTATGTTCTCTTCAGAGAAGTATCTATTCAGGGCCTCTTCCCATTTTTAAATTGGATTGTTTGTTTCTTTGGTGTTGGGTTGTATGAATTCTTTTTAAATTTTTGCTCTTAACCCCTTTTCAGATGTATCATTGCAAATATGTTTTTTCATTCTGTAGGTTGTGTTTCATTTTGTTGATGGTTTCCTTTGTTGTGCATAAACTTTTTAGTTTGATGTAGTCTTATTTGTTTATTTGTTTGTTTGTTTCCCTTGTCCGAGGATATATGTCAGAAAAAATATTGCTGCTAGAAACATCAGAGATTTTACCGCCTATGTTTTTTTCTAGGAGTTTGTCTTACATTTAAGTCTTTGATCCATTTTGAATTTATTCTTGTATATGGTGTAAGAAGGTGGTTTAGCTTTTGTTTTTTTGTTTTTGTTTTGTTTCTTGTTTGTTTTGCAGGTATCCACACAGTTTTTCCAAAGCCATTTATTGAATAGACTATTTTTCCCCTACTGTATTTTTTGCCTCCTTTGTCCAATATTAATTGAACATATAAATGTGGGTTTGTTTCTGAGGTCTCTATTCTGTTCTATTGATCTGTATGTCTGTTTTTATGCCAGTACTGTGTTGTTTTGAGTACTCTAACCTGTAGAATAGTTTGATATCAGGTAGCATGAAACTTCCAACCTTGTTCTTCATTCTCAGCATTGCTGTGGCTATTTGGAGTCTCTTGTGATTCCATATAAAATTTTGCACTATTTGTTCTACTTCTGTGACATACACCATTGGTGGTTTGATAGGAATTGTGTTGAATCTATAGATTGCTTTGGGTAGTATGGACACTTTAACTATGTTAATTCTTCCTATCCATGAGCATGGGATACACTTCCATTTATTTGTGTCTTCTTCAATTTATTTCTTCAGTGTCTTATAATTTTTTGAGTACAGGTCTTTTACATCCTTGGTTAAATCTACTCCTAGATTTTTTTTTTTATCCTCACCCGAGGACATTTTTGCATTTATTTTCAGATAGAGCGGGAGGGAGGGAGGAAGAGAGAGAGAGAAACATCAATGTGAGAGAGACACCTCCACTGGTTGCCACCCACACGACCCCAACTGGGGCTGGGGACAAACTGCAACTGAGGTACATGCCCTTAGCGGGAACTGAACCCGGGACTCTCTGGTCCACGGGCCAACATGCTAACCGCTGAGCCAAATTGGCCAGGGCACTCCTAGGTATTTTTTTTTTTTTTATGCAATTGTACAAAGGATTGTTTTCTTAGGTTCCCTTTCTGATAGTTCGTTATTGGTATATAAAAATGCAACTGATTTCTGGATATATATTTTGTATCCTGCTACTTTACTGAATTCATTCATCAGTACTAGTAGTTTTTTGGTGGAATCTTCAAGGTTCTCTATATACAGTATCATATCTTCTGCATATAATGACAGTATTATTTCTTTCTTTCCAATTTGGTTGCATTTTGTTTCTTCTTCTTGTATGATGGCTGTGGCTAGGACTTCTAACACTATGTTGAGTAAAAGTGCAGAAGCAGACATGACTGTCTTGTTTCTGATATTAAGGAAAATGCTTTTAGTTTTTCCCCACTGAGTATGACATTAGTTGTGGGTTTGGCATATATGACCTTTATTAAGTTGAGGTATGATACTTCTTTTCCCACTTTGCTGACAGTTTTTATCATAAATGGGTACTGAATTTTGTCAAATACTTTTTCTGCATCTATTGATATGATCATGTGGTTTTTATCCTTCATTTTATGTGGTGCTTGTTCATTTATTTGCAGATATTGTATCATCCTTGCATCCCCAAAATAAATCCTACTTGATCATGGTGTATGATCATCATAATATATTGCTGGTGTCAGTTTAATAATTTTTTTTTAGAATTTTTGCATCTGTGTTTATCAGGAATAATGGCCTATAATTTTCTTTTTCTGAAGTGTCTTTATGTGGTTTTGGACTTCAAACGATGCTGGCCTCATAAACTGAGCTTGGAAGTCTTCTTTTCTCTTAAAGTTTTTGGAAAAATTGGAGAAGAATAGGTGTTAATTCTTCTTGAAATGTTTGATAAAATTCACCTGTGAAGCCATCCAGTCCATGACTTTTGATTGCTGGGAGTCTTTTGAATATAGCTTCAATCTCATTAGTTGTAATTGGTTTGTTCAGATTTTCTGTTTCTTCTTGATTCAGTTTTTGGAAATTGTATATTTCTAAAAATGTATACATTTTTTCCAGATTGCCAATTTATTGGCATACAGTTCATAATATTTTTCATAATCTTTTTTTGTATTTCTGTGGTGTAAGTTGCTAATTCTCTTTCATTTCTGATTTTATTTATTGGGGTTTTCATTTTTTGTCTTGATGAGTCAAGCTAAAGGTTCATCAATCTTGTTTAGATTTTTTTTTTTATCCTCACCTAAGGATATTTTTACATTTATTTTCAGATAGAGTAGGAGGGAGAGAGGGAGGAAGAGAGAGAGAGAGAAACATCAATGTGAGAGAGACACATCGATTGGTTGCCACCTGCACGACTCCAACCGGGGCTGGGTACAAACCACAACTGAGGTACATGCCCTTGGCCAGAATCGAACCTGGGACTCTTTGATCCATGGGCTGATGCTCTAATCACTGAGCAAAAACAGCCAGGGCCTTGTTTAGATTTTTAAAGAACCAGTTCTTGATTTTATTAATGTTTTTGTATTTTTTTAGACTTTATTCTGTTTTCTGCTCTGATTTTTATTATTTCCTTTCCTCCACTCACTTTGGGCTTTTTTGTTTGTTTTTTCCTAGTTCTTTTAGTTGGAAGGTTAAATTGTTTATTTGAATTTTTTCTTGTTTTTTTTTTTTTTTTTTTTTGAGTTAAGCCTGTATTGCTATAAATTTCTCTCTTAAGATTGCTTTCTCAGAATCCTATAGATTTTCTGTGGCTTTGTTTTTATTTATCAGTTTTTAATCCTCACCTGAGGATATGTATTTTTTATTAATTTTAGAGGGAGAGGAAGGGAGGGTGATAGAGAGAGAGAAAGAAACATCAATGTGAGAGAGAAACATTGATCAGTTGCCTCATACGTGCACCTCAACTGGTGATTAAACCCGCAACCCAGGTATATGCCCTGACCAGGGGTTGAAACTGTGAACTTTCATTGTATGGGATGATGCTGCAACCAATAGATCCACATCAGCCAGGGTGCTGTATTTTCATTTTTATTTCTTCCTTGATCTCATTGTTAACCTATTTATTGTCTAGTAACATGTTATCTAGCCTCCATATATTTGTGTGTTTTCCAATTTTTAATCTTGTAATTGATTTCTAGCATCTTATCATAGTGGTTGGAGAAGATACTTGATATGATTTCAATCTTCTTAAATTTCTTGATCTTTTTTTGTCCTAACATGTGGTCTATCTTAGAAAATGTGCCATGTGCACTTGAAAAGAATGTATATTCTGCTGCTTTGGGGTGAAGTGCTTTAAAAATATAAATTAAATTCATCCGATCTAGTCTGTCATTTAAGGCCACTGATTGTCGAATATCTGGCTGGAAGACGTAGCCATTCATATCAATAGGGTATTAAATTTTCTTTCTTTTTTTTTTTTATTTATTTTTTATCCTCACCTGAGGACATTTTTTCATTCTTTGCTCAGATAGAGTAGGAGGGAGAGAGAGGAAGAGAGAGAGAGAGAGAGAGAGAGAGAGAAACATCGACGTGAAAGGGCCACATCGAGTGGCTGCCACCCGCACAACCAACCAGGGCCAGGGACAAACTGCAACCGAGGTACATGCCCTTAGCGGGAACCGAACCCGGGTCTCTCCGGACCGCAGGCCGACGCTCTAACCGCTGAGCCAAACCGGCCAGGGCGGGGTATTAAATTTTCTTACTGTGACTATGTTACTGTCTATTTCTCCTTTATATTCATCAATATTTGCTTTATATGTTTAGATGCTCCTAAGTTTGGTACATAAATGTTGTCAAGTGTTATATTCTCTTATTTAATTGATTTTTATCATTATGTAATGTCCTTATTTGTCTCATACTATAGCCTTTGGTTTTTTTTTATTGTTTTTTTATTATTATTAATTTATTTTTGTTACAGATGTTTCTCCTTTTTTCCCTATTGACACCCTCCTCCCTATCCTTCCCACCCCGTCCCCAGCTTTGTTGTCCATGTCCATCAGTTATGCGTACATGCATATAAGTTCTGTGGTTTATCTCTTCTCCCCCTCCACCCCCTCTTCTGAGGGTTGTCAGTCTGTACCCTACTTCCACATCTCTGGGTCTACCCTGTTCCTCAGACTGTTATGTTCATTATATTTCACAAATAAGTGAGATCATGTGATATTTGTCTTTCTCTGCTTGGTTTGTTTCACTTACCATAATACTCTCCAGGTCCCTCCATGTCGTCTCAAAGGATAAGAGATCTTTCTTTCTTACAGATGCATAGTACTCCATTGTGTATATGTACCACAGCTTTTTTATCCATTCGTCTACTGGTGGACACTTGGGTTGTTTCCAGATCTTAGCTATTGTAAATAGTGCTGCTATGAACATGGGGTACATATATTCTTTCTGATTGGTGTTTCAGGCTTCTTAGGGTATATTCCTAAAAGTGGGATCACTGGGTCAAATGGCAGCTCAATTTTGAATTTTTTGAGGTAACACCATAGTGTCTTCCATAGTGGCTGCACGAGTCTGCATTCCCACCAGCAGTGTACTAGAGTTCCCTTTTCTCCACATCCTCGCCAACACTTGTTGTTTGATCATTTGTTGATGGCGGCCATTCTGACAGGTGTGAGGTGATACCTCATAGTTGTTTTAATTTGCATCTCTCTGATGATTAGTGATGTTGAGCAGTTCTTCATGTGTCTCTTAGCCCTTTGTATGTCCTGCTTGGAGAGGTCTCTATTGAGCTCCTCTGCCAATTTTTTAATTGGGTTCTCTGTCTTCCTTTTGTTGAGTTGTATGAGCACTCTATATATTTTGGAGATTAACCCCTTATCTGATGTATCATTGGCAATTATGCTCTCCCACACAGTGGGTTCCCTTTCCAATTTGATGGTTGTTTCTTTTGCTGTGCAGAAGCTTTTGAGTTTGATGTAGTCCCATGTGTTCATTTTTTCCTTTATTTCTCTTGCCTTAGGTGATGTATCAGTGAAGATTCTGCTGCGTATGATGTCCGAAATTTTGTTGCCTACATTTTCTTCTAGGATTTTTATGGATTCACGAGTCACATTTAAGTGTTTTATCCATTTTGAGTTAATTCTTGTGTATGGTGTAAGTTAATGGTCTAGTTAAACTTTTTTGCATGTAGCTGTCCAATTTTTCCAACACCATTTATTAAAGAGGCTGTCTTTACTCCATTGTATGCTCTTATCACCTTTGTCAAATATTAATTGAGCATAATGTCTTGGGTCAATTTCCAAATTCTCTGTTCTGTTTCACTGGTCTATATGCCTGTTCTTGTACCAATACCAGGCTGTTTTTATTATAATAGCTTTGTAGTATAACCTGATGTCCGGTATTGTGATCCCACCTACTTTGCCCTTCTTTTTCAAGATTGCTGTTGCTATTTGGGGTCTTTTTTGGTTCCATATGAATTTTTGAAGTATTTGTTCTAGTTCTATGAAATATGTCACTGGTATTTTGATGGGGATTGCATTGAATCTATAGATTGCTTTGGGTAGTAAGGACATTTTAATGATATTAATTCTTCCAATCCATGAACAAGGTATGTGCTTCCACTTTTTTATATCTTCTTCTATTTCTTTTTTCAATGTCCTGTAGTTTTCTGCAAATAGGTCCTTTACTTCTTTGGTTAAGTTTATTCCTAGGTTCTTAATTTTTTTTGCCACGATGGTAAATGGGATTGTTTTATTAGTTTCTCTTTCTGTGAGTTCATCATTGGTGTTTAAGAATGCAGTCGATTTAGCCTTTATTTAAAAATACATTTTGTCTTATATAAGTATTGCTACCATAGCTTTTTTTGTTTGTTTGTTTCTATTTGCATGCATTATCTTTTTCCTTCCCTTACTTTCAGTCTGTGTTTGTCTTTCAATCTGAAGTGGGTCTCTTGTAGACAGCCTCTTTGTGGGTCTTGTTTTCTTATCCAATCAGCTACCCTATGTCTTTTGATTGGAGCATTTAATCCATTTGCATTTAATGTGATTACTGATAAGTACATATTTATTGTCATTTTATTATACATATGTATTTATGTTCCTCTTTTTTCCTTCTTCTTCTTAAAGAAGATCCTTTGACATTTCTTGTAATTCTGGTTTTGTGGTGATGCACTCTTTTAGCTTGTACTTGTCTGGAAAGCTTTTAATTTCTCCTTCAGTTTGAAATGATATGCTTGCTGGTTAGAGTAGTCTTTGTTGTCAGTTCTTGCTTTTCATCACTTTGAGTATTTCATGCCAATCTCTTCTGTTGAGAAATTAGCTGACAGTTTCATGGCAGCTCCTTTGCAGGTAACTATCTTTCTCTTAGTGCTTTTATGTTTCTCTATTTGTCTTTAAACTTTGCCATTTAATTATATCATGTCTTAGGGTGGACCTCTTTGTGTTCATCTTGTTTGGGACTCTCTGTGCTTTCTGGACTTGTGTGTTTTTCTTTTTTCATGAGGTTAGGGAAATTTTCAGTCATTACTTCTTCAAATAGATTCTCAATCTCTTGCTTTCTCTTGTATCTGTTACCGCTATGATGCAGATGTTGTAACACTTGATGTTGTTCCAGAGGTCCCTTAAACTATCCTCATTTTTATAACTTCTTTTTGCTGTTCTGATTGGGCATTTTCTGCTATCTTGTCTTCCAAAGCATTGATTTTATTCTCTGCTTCATCTCTGCTGTTGATTCCTTCTAGTGTAGTCTTCATTTCAGATATTGTATTCTTTATTTCTAACTAGTTCTTTTTTATGGTTTCTGTGTCCTTTTCTATGCTTTAACTATCTACTTAACTTTAACTTAACTATCTCTTTGTTTAAGTTCTCACTGAGTTTATCTATTTTTCCCCTAAGTTCTTTGAGCATCCTTATAACCACTGTTTTGAACTCTGTGTTTGGTGGATTGTTTGCCTCCATTTCATTTAGCTCCATTTTTTTCTGTGGGATTTCTCCTTTTCTTTCCTCAGGGGCACATTTCTTTGTCTTTCCATTGGCTACCTCTCTGTATTTGTTCTTGTGTATTGTGTATATTCACTATGTCTCCCAGTCTTTGTATGGCAGCCTTATGTAGTAAGGGCCCTGTGGGGCTCAGTGACAGAGTCTCTCTGGTCACCTGATCTAGGTGTTCCAGGAAAGCCCCTGCGTGGGTTAGGTAATTCATCTTGTTGTAGTTTAGCTTTTATGTTTGGTGGCTCAATCATGTGTGGTGTTGCTCCTCAGACTGGCTTACTCTGAAGATTGACCCTAACCACAGTGTATGAACTGTTATGTAGGAGCTGATCCCATGAAGTGGAATTTGTCCCAGTAGGTTCTGCTGCCTGCCAAGATCTCTTTAGGTATGCCAACTGTGTAACTAATTCAGTCGTGCTCTGATGTGATCTGAAGCTTTTCTCTGGGTGTGTTGGTTCTGGGGCCTCTTTAAAGGGACTCTAGTGTAGGTCAATGTCAGATGCTGCCTGTGTGTGGTCCTGGGCTACAAGGTGATCCATGCATGGTTGGTGGCTGCCTCTACTAGGCCTAAGTTTGCATGAGAGGGCTAAACTGTGTATTGTGGTCAGCTTCCACCAGTACCATTAAAACACCAACGACATATTTCACAGAATTAGAACAAACACTCCAGGAATTTATATGGAACCAAAAAAGATCTTGAATAGCTACAGCAATCTTGAAAAAGAAGAACAAAGTAGGAGGGATCATAATACCGGATATCGGGTTATACTACAAAGCCATAGTTATCAAAACAGCCTGATACTGGCACAAGAACAGGCTTATAGATCAATGGAACAGAATAGAAATCCCAGAAATTGACCCAAGACATTATGCTCAATTAATATTTGACAAAGGTGGCAAGAGCATACAATGAAGTAAAGATAGCCTCTTTAATAAATGGTGTTGGGAAAATTGGACAGCTACATGCAAGAAAATGAAACTAGACCACCAACTTACACCATACACAAGAATAAACTCAAAATGGATAAAACACTTAAATGTGACTTGTTAATCCATAAAAATCCTAGAAGAAAATGTAGGCAACAAAATATCGGACATCACATGCAGCAGAATTTTCACTGATACATCACCTAAGGCAAGAGAAACAATGGAAAAAATTAATACATGGCACTACATCAAACTAAAAGGCTTCTGCACAGCAAAAGAAACAAGCATCAAAATGGAAAGGGAACCCACTATACGGGAGAGCATAATTATCAACAATATATCAGATAAGGGGTAAATTTCTAAAATATATAGAGTACCCATACAATTCAGCAAAAAGAAGACAAAGAATCCAGTTAAAAAATGGGCAGAGAAACTCAGTAAACACCTCTCCAAACAGGACATACAAATGGCCAAGAGACATATGAAAAAATGCTCAACTTCACTAATCATCAGAGAGATGCAAATTAAAACAACTATGAGGCCCATCTGGTGTGGCTCAGTGGTTGAGCGTCGACCCATGCACATGCCTAGGTTGTGGGCCAAATCCCCAGTGAGGGGCATGTAGGAGGCAGCTAATCAATGTTCTCTTTCATCAATGTTTCTATTGCTCTCTCCCTCTCCCTTCCTATCTCTCTAAAATCTATAAAGAAAAAAATATTAAAACAACTATGAAGTATCACCTCACCCCTGTCAGAATGGCTGCCATCAACAAATCCTCAAACAACAAGTGCTGGCGAGGGTGTGGAGCAAAGGGGACTCTAGTACACTGCTGGTGGGAATGCAGACTAGTGCAGCCACTATGAAAAACAATATGGTGTTTTCTCAAAAAAATAAAAATTGAACTGCCATTTGACTCAGTGATCCCACTTCTAGGAATATATCCTAAGAAGCCTGAAACACCAATCAGAAAGAATATGTACCCCTATGTTCCTAGCAGCACTATTTACAACTGCTAAGATCTGGAAACAGCCCAAGTGTCCATCAATCGATAAGTAGATAAAAAAAAACTGTGGTACATATACACAACGGAATACTATGCAGCTGTAAGAAAGAAAGACCTCTTATCCTTTAAGATGACATGGAACTAAGTGAAATAAGCCAGTCAGAGAAAGATAAGTATCACATGATCTCACTCATTTGTGGAATATAATGAGCAAAATAAGCTAATGAACAAAATAGACCCAGAAACATAGAAGTAGGGTTAAGACTGACAAACTTCAGAGGAGGGGGGGAGGGAAGAGATACATCAAAGAACTTATGCATATAAGTATTACCAATGGACATAGACAACAATTCTGTGGGTGGGACGGGAACAGGAGGAGGGTGCCAACAGAAGAGAAAGGAGAAACATCTGTAAAAAAATTGATTAATTAAAGAAAAAAAACTAAACTAAGAATGTTCTTACTTTTCTCTATGTGCTCTCCCTTTACACAGAGAAGAATGGTCTTCTCTGGTATACCATGTTTTCTGAGGCACTAGCTAATGACCCAAATGGTCCTTGAATCCAAGCAAAATTGTGAGAATCCATGTGCAAATGGATCAAGGATTTAGGGTCACAACTCATGCTCCCAGATTCCAACCCACCCCAATATATTTTTCTTATTGATTAAAAATTTTTTAAAAATTTTTTTCTATATTGATTTTAGAGAGAGAAGAAGGGAGAGGGAGAGAGAGATAGAAATATTGATGAGAGAGAACATCCATTGGCTGCCTCCTGCATGCCTCCCACTGGGGATTGGGCCCACAACCTGGGCATGTGCCCTGACCAGGAATTGAACCAGCGATCTCTTGGTGCATGGGTTGACACTCAACCACTGAGCCACACCAGCTGGGCAAGCCACCCCAATTTTTGAAAATAAAAAATTCAGTCCCATAAGTGTCCATCAGTCTCATTCTGTAGGCCAGCAAGGATTTGGTTTATATGTTCAATGTATTCAGAAGAATCTGCATACTGTTAAGACATCGATAAGAGAATATACTCACACAAATAATGATGTGTTTCCCAGCTCTTAGTCACCAACCTTTGTATTAAGAGTCTATCTTAATTCTGGAACTACTGGCAGGTTTCCTCCCACTAGTTATTATTTGTTCACTTTATGGAGTACAGTATGCTTTTTTAAAAAATGTTTAAATTTGTTTTCTGTTTATAACCATGGAACAAACATTAATAATCTTGGCCAAGTTACTTAGCTCCTTTCTGCCCCAGTTTCCTAATCCCTAAAATTAGGGTGAAAATAGTGTTTATTTCATAACATTGTATTGAAGATTAAAACAGTTAATACATATTAAGCCATTGGAACTGTGCCAGGATCATGGTCAGTGCTACAAAAATGTTTGTGATCCTCATCCTGTTTGTCACTGAGTTTCATCCCCTACTCTTTCTTCTCAATGTAAAATTCTTTACTTTGTCAGCCTCCTAATCCTGGTTTTAATGCCCCTCTGTTACCGTTGTCAGGATGCTTCTTTTGTGGTCTTTCTGGGATTCTGTGGGAATGGATAGAAAGGAAAGATCAGTCTGCTTGTAGAACCTTAGAATATTCTATTCTCATGTTCCTCGTGAAATCCTTCATATTCAGAAGTGTAGGCATTGCATACCTATCTCAAAAGAAGGGATTTTCACCTCAAATTTTTACAGACTAAATCCCTGTCCACATTATAATGTCCTCTTCTCAAATACCTGCCTGCCTCCATGTTACCACAATACCCATATCTCATAATATAATTTTAGCTTTTAGCAAGAGAGGGGGGCAATGGGAGGCTTTTGATGTTTCTCTTCAATAACAGCTTGTTTTTTGTTTGTTTGTTTGTTTTAACCATTCTTCCTGTGGGATCCTGACATCTTGTCCTACAGTGCCTACAGTGCTGTAACAATTTCAGGTGCATCAGCATGTCCAATGTGCCACTGAAATCCACAACATTGTAGACATTAGCCACACAACAAAATAAAACAAGCCAGACCTCAAAATAAAACAAGTTCCCAAGTTACTTGACTCTTACATAGGAAGTAAATTATATCACACTTCATGACAATCATTTATGATTAGACACACATACTTTAAACAAATATTACTGAGCCTGCTCCACTGGTGCCAGGCACTACACTAGGAACATGCTGGAGCAATATTAAGGGTGATTCTATCAGGGAAGCAGTTAAGAGCCCCAGAGACTTACCAAATACATATGCTAATTAATAAACGCAAACATCAAATTTAGATAAGTGTTTGAAAGAAAAGGAATGTAATATAGAAAGGCTTATGGGACATGGAAGATTTCTCTGAGGGAGAGACAGTTGACATATAAAGAATGTCTGGAGTTACCTAAGGAAAGAGAAAAAGGAGGAACATTCCATGCAGGTAGATTGAGATATACAAAAATCCTATGGTGGGACAGAAGATGGCCAGTGAAAGATGCATGAGGAATCCATGAGACAATGTCACTGGCAGAAGACTAGATTTATGGGGAAAGAATCTGGGTTTGGTCTTGGACATGAGGTGTCTGAAGTGCTTTTGCAACATACTGAGGGATTAAATAGTTGGTTGGATATGTGCATCTGGAACTCAAAGGAAATATCAGAGCCTAATATATAACTGGATATAAGTAGAGAAGGCAGTTATAAATCTAATGATCATGGATGGGGTTACCTAGAAAGAAAGCATTCATTAAAAAAAGACCTAGGCCTTGACAAGATTCTAATCTAATGGCCGAGTCCACAAAGTAGGCTAAGAAGGGGCAGGCAGAGAGGTAGAAAGGAAACCAGCATTCAGTGTGGCAGCATCGAAGGCGAGGGGAGGAAGAGCTGCAAGAAATTAGAAGTGGCTAACAGTGTTCAAGAACATACTGAATTGTACAGTAAGATAAAGTCTGAATAATGTCCACTGCTTGAGGACAGGGTGTTCATTGCTGACCTAATCAGAGCTGGCTCAGAGGAATGATTGGTGGAGAAGGGAGTGTGGAAACTGGAATAGGTTGAAGGGATATTGGGAATTAAGAAAGTTGAGACAGAAAATACAGATCTCTTTCAACAAGTCTGGTTGTGAAAGAAAGGCGTAGTATTGTGGTGGGATAAAAATGATTTGAGATTGAGAGGGTTTGTTTTGTTTTGCCTTTTTAATCATGAAAAATTCATATATACAAACGAACATAATATACACACATAGTTTAAAAAAAGAAAATAAACAAATACCCATAGATCCACAACTAACTTCAGGAAAAGAACATTGCCAGAATTTTAGAAGTCCCTCCAGTCCCATCTTCCTGAAGGGAGGTTGTTTTTAAGAAAAAGGAGACTTGAGCACATTTAAATGGTGTTAGGAAGGGTCTAGTTGGGAAGGACTAGTTGAATATACAGAAAGAAAGGGGATATTTGATAAAGATGTGATTGTGATAGCAGGAACAAATAGAGTCCAAGGCACAATAAAAGATGTGTACTATATACAGGGGGAGGGACAGTTGGGTATAGATGTGAGTAGGTTACTTAGGTTTGGTATTAGGAAGTTCATGTCTGATGTCTTGAAATTGATGTCTTGTCTGATGGAATCACATTTCTCATTAAAATAGGAAATGGTCTCATCTGCTGAAAATCAAAAGGCTTTAAAGAAGGATGGGGCATGATTTTAAATAGTCATTGTTGAAAGCAGGAGAGTGGGTTGATCAGAGAAATATAGTTCTGCTGGTCAGTGTTGAGGGTGTACTTGAGACAGATGATTATGTATTTTGAATATAAACTTGCTTTGGTTGTTTGTCTTTCTCCAGGAGTATTTGGCCATTTGAATGTAGGTGCAAGACAACCTAGAATCTTTCATTCACTTACACTCTGAATAAGTTGGAAAGAAATTAAACGTGAGTACCCAGCTCTTTCTCCCTTACCACCTCCACCATACCAGGAAGTGCATATTCTGATCTGCTCCTCTGACTTCCTCATGAGAAACCCTGTACTTATGCAGCTGGGTAGATGCACCTACTTCTGGGGCCCACTATCAGGAAGCTTAATCATGGCTGCTTAGCTAAATCATAATCTTTAATCTAGCTATTATCTGTAATAAAGATAAGAAATTCATTTCCAGCTGTCTTAATCCTCTTTGTATTATATTGGTATAGAACTTAATTAGAGAACAGGAGTGGGACTATTCATTGCCCTCTTCAATTCAACATCATGACTTTGGAAGAGGGTACCTTGAGAGGAGCAGAGGAGAAAGTCATTAGAGATGAAGTTATTAAAGAACTGAGAAAATGATATAGTAGATGGGTTGTTCCAATAGATGTTGAAGTCACCTAAAATGCAGAATTTGGAATGGAGCTGATTATCAACCAGGTTTCAAAATCCTTAATAAATGGAAAGGATTGAGTATGAGCTAGACAGGTGGCTAACAGGTCAAATGTGATAAATCCAAAGATAAGAGCCTCCAAGGAGCCAAGTTTTGTTTTGCTTACTTTGAGAGATGGTAGTGTCTAATGTTTGGAAATGGCAATGTGAGCAAAGAAGAAACCAGCTCTGTGGCCCATAAATGTGTCAAGAGAATAGTCAATAGAAACATTATAAGGATGATGGCATAATGAAAGATTAGCAACCAAGAGAGCTTGCATTTTGTCACTGAAGGACAAAAGCAGGGATTGCAGGCAGAGTTGATTTAGACTAAACAGTTTCTTTGAGTAGTCAAGTTTAGCTCCCTCAATCTAGAATGAGAACTTTTTCCAGCAACTACACTCCCTGCTCATATGGACTGGGATGGTGACCAAACCCAAAAGTTAACAGTGAGCGTTCATTCAGAGGTGTCCCTAGAGGTTTTAGGTCCAATGTCTGTGACCTGGGGAGGTGTCTCATAGCCTAGGAGGGTGAGTCCTGTGGCCGAAATTTCACAAAGCAGGCTGTATCCACCTCCACCAAGGGTTTCCCAAACTGCCACCCATTCTTATTTATGGACACACACACACACACACACACACACACACACACTAGCTAAATGGGAATATCTTTAGATGACTCCATTTTTAAGAACTTGAAATACATCTAAGAAGATTATTACCTATCATTACAGTTGCTTTGTGATGGGTCTTAGATAAGGTTTCCAACAGTACAGGTTTTCTACCCAAAGTTATAAAGGGAACTGAGGAAGCCAGGCCATTTGGAAGTTTAGTATTTTCTACCCTTTAAACAGGAAGTAGGAATGGTGCTAGGTGTGTGACAAAGCAGATATATGAAAAGAAATAAAATAAAATTATTTTTCTAATGGATCTCATTTCCCTTTATGAGCTCCCATTCCTTCTCAGCAGTACCTAACTGGATATTGATCTTGTCTCTTTCAGCTGTTCTAGTCACTCCTTTTTTAAAAATTTTGTCTCATTCTGGTAAATATTCGGTTAAAGTAAAATATTGTTTTAATCATAGCTCCCTCTCCCAAAGTCTATCCCATCCTAAGGTCTTCCTTTCACCTCCTACTGATCCTATTTCTATTTCCATAGGCTCTGGTGTTCCCACCTCCGGGCAGCATCAGGGAGAAGTGTTTGTGTCCATGGGGAGCCCTTGGATGGAAATGTGAGGAAGCCACATATGTCTTCATTTTCATCAGATTTGCTGGCTCTGGTGCACAACTGCAGCTGATAGATGCTCTTAGTAATCATCCTGGATGTACTCAATGTTGGCTTTTTCTGGTGGCAGTTACATGATCTTCAGGTACCTAGGTGGACCCTCCTGCAGCTTTGTCATGGGCTGATCCTATGGAGACATGCCACTTTCTCCCATACTCTGGTGCCTGGTGCACCTTACAGCTTTGAGGTCACTGCCCCAGCAGCATGGGTGGCCTGCAGATTCCAGCTTTCAGCAAATTCCAGCAATAAGCCAACATCAGTCCTCTGTTGTCTTGAGTCAAATTCCTCAGAAAAAGACCAAGAAAAGGATTTGGGTGCAAGTGATTTATTAAGGAAATGCTTTCAGGAAAAGAAAAAATGGTAAGGGGATAAGAGGTGCTGGGGGCAAAGGGGAAGAAGGCAAGAAAGGGTGCACTTTCAGGTAGAGTCTCAGGGGAGGATGGCTGCTGCCTAATCCCTCAGAAGAACTTAGGAGTGTAAGTCAACCTGAGAGATATCTGCACCTGAGTGGGGAGGCCAAGCAGTCATACCTTCACTAGCCCACACTCGCCCTCCTGTCATTGGTTAAAGACCATGGGGGCAGGGTTACCAACTCCCAGGCACCTAGGGCTCTTTGCTCCAGCAAATAAAATCTGCTCCAGGAGCCCTGACCAGTGTGGCTCAGTGATTAGAGTGTTGGCCTGCACACTGAAGGGTTGTGGGTTTTATTCCCGGTCCAGGGAATGTACCTGGGTTGCAACCAATCGATGTCTCTCTTTCAACAAAATTTTTTTAAAAATCTGCTCCAGAAGGCTGAGGAAATCTGGAAGAATCGCAGGTACAGAGCTCTGGGGGCAAAAACAAATGGAAGCAGGGGAGAAGGATGCATAGAAAATAATCCCAGGGCTGGGCAGAGCACAGACAAAGCCTGATACATCTATATTTAGAATCATTTCAAACTTCAGAGAACTCGTTCCTTCTGGATTCTCTGCAGAAGACAAGGGGTCACACTCAATGTATCTTAACTCCAGGAGAGCTAAAGAAGCAGTTCTTCTGGTCTGTATACCTGCCCAATCCTTTATCTCACAACTGGCCCATTCGCCTTTGCCATCCCTGTCATCATTGTTATGTCAGTCCTTGGCTTTCAGTGCCTCTGTATATGTCCATGTATGTCTGTGTGTACACACATATATATGTCTGAAAGCATCAGTTATAAGGGACAAGGAAGCAGGCTCATCATTTTTGTGTCAAATTCTCAATCATACACATACTACCATAAAGCAGAAGTGTTGCCTTCTCTGAAGTCCATCCAGCACTCTCTTTTCTTCATTCAGGTGTCAGCTTTTGCTGGGCAGAGCCTCAGGCAAAGCTGGTGTATTCCCTTTAAGCTGCTGGACCTCTTCTGCTGCTGTGCATGCATCCTCTTACGGCTGTCACAGACTGCCCCTGCCAGCTCCCTGCTTATTCCAGCTACATGCTGCCTGGCTCTCTCTAGTTACGTGCTTATTTGTGTCTTATTAAACTGCTTGTAGACACACCAGTCACTCTGCTTACCCTCGTAATCAGTTGAGGTATATTCAATTATTATGTACATTGTGTGTTAAATGACCAGGCATAGGATTTCCCAAGTCTGCCCTACTAGTCACATGCCCTCCACCCTGATACCAACATCATGTGCCCAAGCCATCCACACAACATAGTCACAGAAGGACAATGGAAGTACTGCTAATAGATGTGGGAGGGACAGTATTATAAAGTTAAGACAGCATTAGCCAATGTGTTTCCTAGACCTTCCTCTGCTCTCATCCCTGATCCTTACCAGGCCACCAGATAGGGCTTCCATTGCTCCAAGGGGACTCATTATGGCAGAAACAGCAAAACAAGACATCAAATTCTTAACTTCCAGTCTTGGATAAACATGTATGCTTTCTGTAGCAGCAGAAAGTTATCTTTCTGTTGCCTCTTTTCTTACAACTTTGGAATAAACCTGCAGAGCCCAGATTTCTCCTATTGTTTCCTATACTCTCAAGCAGGTCCAGGTGGCTTCACAAATTTAACCAGCTTGTAGAGTAGTCCTCCTTCCTCTCTGGTACATGTAGGGCTAACACTGCATACTGGATCAGAGTGCTTTCTTCCCATGTCCATTTTGCTTTTGGGCTTCAGCATTTGTTGTTGTTGTTTTTAACATGATCATGTATAATCAATCTTCCAGGATCCTCCACAATAAGAAATACAAATGTACCAAGTTCTGAATCTATAAGAACATCTATTTCTTAAACAAATCATGTCCACCTCTACAAGTCCACCTATCTAAATGAGGCATTTTGACCCAGGAAGCATCCTCCGATTACCCTATATCTAACCCTGGCTGGCACTACATGATTTTGGTTGTGCCCAGCTTGCCTTTACTGTGCTTTCATCCCATTCTCCCTTGAATCCCTGAGCAACCCTGATTCCCATAAGCAAAGTGTCCAAGCACACCTAGATTTTATTTCTAGCCTTTGAATTTATAATAATTATGCATTAGTGAGGGTTGGTTAAGTTATGCTCCAGTAACAAACAATTCCAAATCTTAGTGACTTACAATGATAAAAGTTTCTTTTTCACTCACATGATCTGTCTATTGTGACAGGTTGCTATGGTTTTGCTCCATGTCATATTCATGCTGGAACCAGGCTAGTAGAGCAGTCTGTGCCTGAAATATTGCCAGTTGCTGTGGCAGAGAGAAAAGAGATGTGGAGAATCACACACTGGCTCTTAAAGCTGCTGAGCAGCAACACATGTCACTTCTGCCCTTATTTCATTGGTTAAGTCACTTGGCCACTCCTGATTTCAACTGTGTACGAATGTATAGTATTCCTGCGGACTAAGAAAGGAATGCTAAAACATTTAACCAAAAACAGGCAAACAAACAAAAAAAACCCCAATAATCAGAATCTATCTTAACTCAGGATGATGAAGTCCTTGTATAATAAGACCCTTAGGCATCATCATCTATTTATTGGAAAATAAATTCCATCACCTACTGAGATTGAAATTGAAGTTTTGATCATGAAATCCTGAATGCAATTAAAGGTTATTTAATTAGCAATCCAAAGTTAAGTTGTTACATGCGGGGAGGAAAAAGGCGGTGAATCCAAGAGTCTGCACAAGCTGCATGAATCCAAGCACTTAGTCGCACTGTGGTTCCCTTTTGGCTCTGGGTACACAACCTGGGCATGCTGAACCAAGGCCACCTGCCTATGCCTGCAGCCAATGAACCGAAGGCCCTGAACATCACAAACGAGAGCCCTGAGGCATATGTGGAACATAGATGCTTTTTGCAGTTTACTGGCCCTCTATGCTGTCCTGGCTACAGGACAGATTAAAGGGAAAAACAAGCTGTGGCAGCAAAATAACTTTCTTTCCCAAGCTGCCTAAAAGCCTGTCTGTCTGAAACTCTGCCTGTTCTGAAGTCAGCCTTAAGTGGAATTAAAAGAATCTCATTTTCCAGTAATCTCATCCCAGCCTCAGCCACCCATCAACTTCCACAGCGGCACAAGGTGCTGTGGCTTCCCCTGAAGTATGTGGTCTTTGACTGCTAGATTCTGAGGGTGTCCTCACTGGGCTGGGTACTGGGGCATATGGGTCACGCCCCACGACTCACCCTTCTTCCCTCCAGCGTCCCCCACGGAGGGGCTGAGGATTCATGACCAAATGAGAAACATACCAACTTCGTAAACAGCTAAGCATAGAATTTATCATCTAAACATGAATATTTTTTAGACTGAAAGAGTTTAAGAATGAATCATATAATTTGAAATATTTACTTATTTACCTTCAACTGGTTTTGTGATGTTGATAGGCTTATAAAATCATTGTATAAAAACAATTTTTAAAAATAAAATATGTTCTACAAAATAAAAGTAAGTTTTGTATTTATATTAAAGCAAATTTTGTAAAAGCTTCTTCATATTGATTATTTAAGTACTTGAAAAAAGCAAACAAAATCATTATTCTTGGTACATATTCACTTACTCTCATCTATTTCTCAGCCATATCTGTCTGTCACTAATATTTTTCTGAACAACTTTTTAAAATAATTTAAATTGTTTTCAAATATTGCCAGTAATCTTCAAATGTGCATTTTATGGTTAATAAATTTAAAATTGTTTACACCTTCACTTGACTCTCCTCTGCATACCACAATCTGTATATTAATGGAGAAAATACTACCTTTACAGATACTAATGTGCCAAGTAAGAAAGCAGAACAAATTATGCTGCATGAAGAATAGCTTAATTCTAATTTTATATTGAAATATATAAATATTTCAGCCCAAATATTCTCACGGGTCTTGTTTTTTGCTTCCAAAGTATCTTTAAGCAAAACATTGTTTGCATTTTAAATTGTGAAATATACATAAAATTTACCATTTTAACCATTTTTAGGTATATTCAGTAGCATTAAGTACATTCACATTGTTGTAACTATCACCACCACCCATCCGTAGAACTTATTTCATCTTTGTAAAACTGACATTATATACCCATTAAACAGTACCTCCCTTTTCTCCTCTCCCCATCAGCTTTTGGCAACCCCACCCCACTTTCTTGCTTTATAAATTTGACTACTTTAGATACATTACATAAGTGGGATCATACAGTATTTGTCCTTTTGTGACTGGCTTTTTAATTTAGCATCATGTCCTTAAGGTTCATCCATGTTGTAGCATGTACCAGAATGTCCTACCTTTGTAAAGGCTGAATAATATTTTATTGTTGTACATACCACATTTTGTTTATCCATTCATCCACCAGTGGATACTTGGGTTGCTTCCACTTTTTAACTATTGTGAATAAAACTGCTAAGAACATGGGAGTGCAAATATCTTCTGGAGTCCCTACTTTAGATTCTGAGTATATTCCCAGAAGTGGAATTACTGGATCATATAGTAATTCTATTTTTAATTGTTTGAGGAACTGCTACATTATTTTCCACAGTGGCTATGCCATTTTATATTCTCACCAACAGGGCACAAGGGTTCCAATTTCACTATATCCTTACCAATTTCACTACATCCTTACCAACACCTGTTATTTTCTGTTTTTCATAGCTGTCCTACTAGGTATTAGGTGGTTTCTCTTTGTGGTTAGGGTTTGCATTTCCCTAATGATTAGGTATGTTGAGTATCTTTTCATGTGTTTGTTGGCCGTTTGTATATCTTCTTTGGAGAAATGTCTATTCCAGTCCTTTGCCTATTTTTTAAATTGGGCAGTTTGTTTTTTGTTGTTGATGAGTTGTAAAGGTACTTTATATTAATATATTCTGAATATTGTCCATCACTGTTCATTGGCACCAATTCAACACCAATAGGAATCGCTGATTTGGGGTGAAGTGAGAAAGGAAACTTTATTCAGGGCACACAGCTCAATTATGAAACAGTATGGCTGTGGAAAAGCAGGGCTGCCTGAAGCAGGGCTGTGAGGCGGCCCTCCAATGAGGTGGCCTTCAGGTGAGGCCTCTCTCCAGCTAAACAGCTCAGCTCAGCTCCAGTGTGCTCCTCTCCTGTGTGCTCCACCTGCTCTGCTCTTGTCTACTCTGCTCCTGTTCAGCAAGAGGTCCTCTATGTGTCAGCTCCAGACAGTGAAACAGTTTTCATTCAGCCTTTGGTGCAAATGGAAGGTATGTTCTCCAAGCCAGAGGGAAGCTGACTTATATAAAGAGAAGTCCCCACCCCTGGTCCCTGCTTGGTCAGTCCTCATGCAGATGAGGACTCCAAATCGTCACAGTTTGATTGGTCCAAAAAGCACCGATCTGATTGGTCAGAATGGAGCCACTCTGATTGGTTGGTGAAGGTGCTTATGAGGAAATAGCTGTGCAGCTCTGATTGGACAGGGAAAGTTTCAGTCCCATTGGCTGAAATGCAATTCCAGAACTCCTTTATAAGGGCTGGCTTAGGGGGCAGGAACACAGTGCAGGCAGGCAAGCAGCGCAATAATGAAGGCAGGCAGTGCCGTGCAGGCTCACTGAGAGGCAGTTTGTGTGAGAAGCTCCTGTTTAGAAATGGCTATTAAGGCCTTGAAATTACAATAAAAAAATCTGTAGCTGTGAGTGCTTGTGTATGTGTGTGTGTGTGTGTGTGTGTATATATATATATATATATATATATATATAGAATGTAAGTATGAATGTATGCATTTATGCATGTGTGTGCAAGTACATTTTTTGTAAAAAAATATAGGTAGGGAAAATGATCATCATGCACAAAGAAAGCACAAATACCTCAAAAGAAGACAGATAAATTATTAGTAAAAATTACCTTATAAAGCTCATGCAACTTTCCCACCATTAAAAATGACATCAGTTGTAGCTATGGTCAATATTTCTGTCATATGGAACACTCCCAGATTGAATTATGCCTTATAAAATATTCTGTATAATATGCTGTTTTCCACATGGGATCTGGAATGAAATTACGACTTTAATTTGAAACTTCAAGAAAATTTTGAAAGAAATTTTGATAATTATTAAATTCTCACTCTGTAATTAGAAGCATACCGATTTTTCTAGGAAGTTGAGCATAAGGTTATACAAAAGTTACAAATGTTATTTACTGAGATTCCCATGTAAGTTGGAATCCTTCTTACTTATTCTTATGAATTAATTGGTTTTTTAACTCATTCTTATTAAGGAACTGGTGAAAGCCATGGAGGAGGAATCTGCTTTGTCTGGACACTATTTCTTCTTAAGGTACATGATAACAGGAGTCATTCTGACTGGGTCGGAATCTTGTTTTCACCACTTATCCTTGGCAAATTCTTTGACCACATCAACCATGAATTTCTTTGTTTATAAAGTGGATATTAAAGTAAGCACTTCCTCCATAGGTTTATTGTGAGGATTAAGTAATGCAATATACATAAAGTTTTTAGCAAGATGTCTGGAAAATAATAAATACTCAAAAATGAAAAAAACGATGAAATGGCTATTAGGCTCTGTTTTTAAATTTGAGTCCACATAGCCACAGGAGTCCTTTGTGGTAGGTATCTTCTTTCTCAGGGTCAACAATATTAACCTCTTATCAGATATGTAATTTGCAAATATTTTCTTCCATCCCATGGTTGCCTTTTCACTCTGTTGATTATATCCTTTGATACATTAAAATTTTTAATTTTGATGTGGTTTGATTTATCTAGTTTTTCTTTTGTTGCTTGTTAAATTAATTTTTACCAGAAAAACTCATTAAATAATTTATATCTGATTCTTTTAAATATTAGTCAAATTTACATGCTGCAAAAATAGTAGATTCTACCTACAAATCAAGATATTCCCAAGTATATAGAGATCCATGTCAACAGCTTCCTGTCTGCAAGTGTTGCTTTCAATGTGCAATTTAAAAGAACTTCAAGCCCGGCCGGTGTGGCTCAGTGAATTGAATGTCCTCCCACGGACTGAGATGTCCCGGTTCGATTCCAGTCAGGGCACATGCCCAGGTTGCAGGCTTGATCCCCAGTGGGGGACATGCAGGAGGCAGCTGATCAATGTATCTCTCACATTGATGTTTCTATCTCTCTCTCCCTTTCTCTCTCTCTAAAAAATCAATAAAAACATGTTTTAAAAATAAAAATAAGAAACTTCAAGTGCTGAGATTTTGAGGGCTATGTTTGTTTAATATTTTGAATAAAATGCAAACTTTATATTACTCAATTACAATTAAACAAAGGTTTAATACCATTTGCAGGACACTGAATTTGGTTTACAAAGTACTTCCTGAGAGGCTCAAATGTCTCTATGCCTCAGCTGATGAGAGGCAGCAAAGACACCCAGACTTGTTTGCCCTTCATCAGTGTCTTTAGTTTCCACTCTCAGCTTCCACACACAAAAATGCCATTCAGTTGTAGTGGTATATAAACGTGTTTGAAAAATTTGACAAGTACAGCTGCTTTTTTGATTAGAGGGTGTTTGAATGCAATTGTGAATTATATGCTGCAGAGGTATCTTAATTTAGTAAGAACATTGTGTTGTTGTTTTTTTACCATGACTCTACTGAATCAAAATTTGTACTTATGTTAGTCTGGCAAAATAATAATTTTAACAATTGTATCTCTTTCCTAATTGAATTTTCCCCAGAAGCAGACACTAAAGTGTACATAGTTTATTTGGAGGTTCAGAAAACCATCAGCAGAGTGGGAGCGTGATATAGAAAGGGCGGGATGCAGCAATAGGTTTTCCCTAGGCCAGTGAACTTGGTGGCTTGGTCTTGCGGGAGCTGTAGATATCGTGAAACACATGCCTCGGAATTATCCCAGCCAAGGGACAAGGGAGCCAGCGTGTCTATACCTTTATTCCCTTTAATACTGGTTCAGTGATGTCCCTTAGGGTCGTGCCCCAGGCACTGTGTGTGTGTGTGTGTGTGAATATGCAGGTACTGGCAAGCACCTTAACTGAAAAGATGTGAACAGAGCACTGGCAGTTTCTGCCTCAATTTTAATTGTACTGGGGTCAATCAGGAGACAAATTACACAGTAATTTATATAGAAGAAGCTTCAAGAGTCAGCAAACGGTGTCCCATGGGCCAAATTGAGGGTTTTTGCCCCAACTTTATTGAGGTATAATTGACACATAACACTGGGTAAGTTTAAGGAGTACAGCATGATGATTTGATATATGTATATAATGTGAAATAATTACCACAACAAAGTTACCTTTGTAAATAAAGTGATCTTGTAATACACCACACCAATTCATTTGTAAATATACTGCTTTTGGGTTACAACAGCAAGGGTGACTAGTTGTCACAGAGACTGTATGTCCTATAGTAAAAATATTTACTATTTTTCTCTTTACAAAAGAGTTTGCCTACCCTTGATAAAATGTAAAGAATAATTAAGCTATGATAAGAGAGTAACTTTGAAGACATAAAGAAAAATCTAAAGGACTGAGGGAAAATACATAAGAAAAACAAACTTGAAGGGATCCCATTGCCAAGGCTGTGCCCAGAGGGTATGGATGGTGGAATTGCTGGGTTGCCAAGGGCAGAGCTGGTGCACAGTCGCTGGGCAAGAAGGAAGAACACTTTGTGTGCACATGAGTCAAGGCAGGTGGACGGTGGGCAGAGAGTCTTGGCAACGCTGTAGGAGAGAGGCCTGAAGCACATGGTGTTTGAGTCAGGGGGGCCCCAGAAACAACTCCCCAGGGCAAAACTGAGCCCAGGCTGGTGGGCAGGCACGCAGCAGGAATCAGGCACCCAGAGGGAGTCAGGGCCGTGCCATGATTGCTACTGAAGCTGGGTGCTAAAGCAGCACCCTCCACAGGAGTCGAGTGTACCTATGTGTAGGGCTTGGGCTGAGGGTCATGGCTACATGGGTGGGGTACAGTCAGGCAGCCACCTCACTGGATGACCAGCCCCTGGCACCACCTGTGAACTACAAGTTGAGGCTGAGGCAAGGGTTCAGGGAATGGTGACCTTGGCTGGACATAGGCCCACGCTATCTGATATTCCTGGTCACACTGCCACAGCCTGAGTTGAGAGTCGCAGAAAGCAATGTGGCAAACAGATGCTGGAGGAAGCGGCAACCTGTAGACACCTAGCATGATGAAAATGAGGGCAGGGGTAGTGTTCTCTCAAGGACGGAGTGAGCCACACTGGAGCCAAGAAGGACAACCCCTTCCTCCTGCAATGTCTCTGCAGGACACTCTGCTTCAAAAGCCAAACATCATGCCAGCTGAGAAAAGAAAAAAACATTTACAAGGCCCATAACTTTATCACAGAGCAGGCAAAAGGGTTGCTCTGGAGCTGAGCGGCAGTAGTGAGAGCCAGCACAAGGCTGGAGCTTCTTCAGCAGACATGCCTTTTGGTTTTACACAATCTGTGACAGCACCACACCCCCATGTCAACGATTTTGTGTAAGTTACATTTTCACATCAACATATTTGTCAAATAGGAATTCAACATTTAATTTTTCATTAAATATGCATCTTCATTTTTAGGTTGATGCCAATAATTTTTTTAATTTAAGAAGTATTAGTAAATAATAAAATAAATAATATCAGTGCTACAAGACCACACAGACTTGTTTCTATGTGTGCTCAAGCAGGACTGCTTAGAGTCTACTCCCACACATGTTTTCCACATTTCCCATTTACTGTGATGACAGGTCACCCGGGAGCCTTTGTGCACCCACACATGGCCAAAGGCACAGCTTCCTAGTACACCCAAGGGCCAGCGACTCAGCAGCATCAAGTACACCAGCTCCTTAGGGAGCGGAAGAGGAAGATGCCCAGACCGGCTCACAGCCAGAACACTGCTTTATCGATGAAAGCTGTGTGTGTAATGTCGTCAGGAGGAAGTGTAAGTTATGTGTGTCTCCATACTCATGGGGAAAGAGAGATAGGTTATCACTGGCTATTTTCATGTATTGATATGAAAACTGTTTACTGCACAGGTGAACCACTCATTCCTAGATGAGACCATGGCAGCAAGTTGAAGAACAAAATGGGGGTCTACCAAACTCATCTCAGCTTATTTTTATGGAACTTCTAATAGTAATACTTTAAAATGGAAGTATTTGGGACAAAAGATAAGCTGTACAGGACACAATATGTGTTAGCCTGGTCTTTCCAGAACAAATTGGGATGAATAGTTATCCTACTGGTTCCCCACTTCAAACCCTAAAAAGTGGAATTGGAGACTGTGGCTTAGACCGAGACAATCAAGCAAGACCTCTTCTGTCTTCTCTTTTCCCATGAATCTTTTTGCCAAAGAGCTAACGAGAAACTAGTGGTCTGCATTAGTCACCAGGCACAGTGGAACAGAGAGAACATGGTGATTTGCAGCACTGCTCAATTCATGAGAAGTATGAGTGTCAAACTCTGATCAACGAGATCAGTCCCTCTTCCTTTCATGGGGATGGGTGAGTAGACCAATGGAGAGAGACGCAAGGATAATGGGACAAAATACTCCCTGCAGGCACCTCTCCTCCCCTCTGCTGAGCCAGGGTACACTCTCCTGTCATTTCTTCGTCTTCCTCATTCTTCAGTATCCCATCCTTAGCCCATACCCAGTCACCGAGTTCTATCTCCCCTTCCTCTAGAATATATCCCATTTTTCCTATCTCTTTGCAACCACTGTGGTGTAGGCTTTTCTCATTGGTTTTTGCCTCCACATGGATTGCCAGAGTAATATTTCTATAGAAGTTGTAAAGTCAGCTCCCTCAAATTGCTTCCCATGATAATGTGATGAAGTTCAAACTCTTTAGCCTAGAAGACAGTGGTTCCTAAAGCTAATTGGGCATCCAAGCTCCATCTCAGATGCACTGAATCTGGGGCTGGGGTACCGGAATCTGTGTTGCACTCTCCACACAAACCCCCACAATGACCCCACAACCCTCTTACCCTGAGGACACAGAGACTATTTTCCATTTTCCTTCTGTGACAATTTCGTGCAGAATAACTTTCTATATTATATTTTCTACTGTGTTCTTTCCTGCCTTCCTTGACTTAATCATTCCAGATACTTCAACATCTAGCCCCAATAACATCTACGCTGTGAGATTCTCATTTTTTCAATGGGAAGACGTGTCTCTCCTCAGGGTCCTATAGCACTTACATACTTACTATACATGTCCTAGTTTTTTAGTATTAAGGAGTACAGTAATGTAACATCTCTCTTCCTTGCCTCGTTCTAAGAGAGAAACATAGGAGCCCTCAGATGAAAATCAAATTATCAGCTCCATTACTGATAGACTGTACCCTGGAAGCTGAAGCTGAAGTGTGTGGTCATGTGGGCTTACAACTGCACTGTCCTGTCAGAATGAAACTATCTCCACCTGAACAGAAGCTGCCCTAGCACACATCCTGTAAGTAGAGTGGCAGAGCTTAAGAGAAGTGGGGTGAGGGGAGAGAGGGAGAAGCAAAAAAGTGCGTTCATTTTCCTCTTCCAAACTCTGCATTTACCCTTGGCCTGTTATCTGGGAAAGGGAAAGGAGAGGGGAGGACGGAGAAAAGCCTGGTGTTGTCAAATGCAAGTTACTCATGAAAACGTAAGAACTTGGGAATAAATGCCTCGTTAATAGTATTGTAATTATTTTCATATGATCATCTTTCATTCTGCATTTCTAGATTCTTAGAGTCCCAGAGATACTTTTGATTATTTTTGCATTCTATGTGCCAGGTATTAAGTTCAATAAATGAATAAGTGAATGTTTAATTCTGAAGTGATATTTAACACTTTAGATTTTAAAGACAGTTATAGCTCAAATTTCAAATGGCTTCTAGTAGTTTCTAATTCCCAGGAGTCCCTCTAATATAATTATGTTTTATTGGTTATATTTGTATATTATCAATGTACTATATGTTGTAAAATTTTATTCCACAAATAGCTAATATTACATCTGTTTTTAGTTGCTTTCTTAATTTAAATTAAAACAGGAAACAAACAAACAAACATCCATGTTCTGCCACACTATACACAGCTTAAGAGTGATTTCTAAATATTGCCTGGTTTCTGTGAGAAAAAAGGCCTTGTGTGGCACCACTTATTGAGACTGATTGGAACCAGATGAGAAGCATATGATTCTTTTTTTTTTCATTATTTTTATTAATTTCTTTTTGTTACAGATGTTTCTTCTTTTTCCCCCATTGACACCCTCCTCCCCATACCCCCCGCCCCATCCCCAGCTTTGTTGTCTATGTCCATTGGTTATGCATACATGCATATAAGTTCTGTGGTTTATCTCTTCCCCCCCAACACCCCCTCTTCTGAGATTTGTCAGTCTGTACCCTACCTCTATGTCTATGGGTCAGTTTTGTTCATCAGTTTGTTCAGTTCATTATATTCCACAAATAAGTGAGATCATGTGATATTTGTCTCTCTCTGACTGGCTTGTTTCACTTACCATAATACTCTCCAGGTCCCTCCATGTCATCTCAAAGGATAAGAGATCTTTCTTTCTTACAGCTGCACAGTATTCCATTGTGTATATGTACCACAGCTTTTTTATCCACTCATCTACTGATGGACACTTGGGCTGTTTCCAGATCTTAGCTATTGTAAATAGTGCTGCTATGAACATAGGGGTACATGTATTCTTTCTGATTGGTGTTTCAGGCTTCTTAGGGTATATTCCTAGAAGTGGGATCACTGGGTCAAATGGTAGTTCAATTTTTAACTTTTTGAGGTAACACCATAGTGTTTTCCATAGTGGCTGCACCAGTCTGCATTCCCACCAGCAGTGTATTAGAGTCCCCTTTTCTCTACACCCTCTCCAACACTTGTTGTTTGATGATTTGTTGATGGTGGCCATTCTAACAGGTGTGAAGTGATACCTCATAGTTGTTTTAATTTGCATCTCTCTGATGATTAGTTATGTTGAGCATCTCTTCATATGTCTCTTGGCCATTTGTATGTCCTGTTTGGAGAGGTGTCTATTTAGGTCCTCTGCCCATTTTTTAATTGGGTTCTTTGTCTTCCTTTTGTTGAGATGTATGAGCACTCTATATATTTTGGAAATTAATCCCTTATCTGATGCATCATTGGCAATTATGGTCTCCCATATAGTGGATTCCCTTTCCATTTTGATGACTGTTTCTTTTGCTGTGCAGAAGCTTTTGAGTTTGATGTAGTCCATGTGTTCATTTTTTCCTTTGTTTCTCTTGCCTTAGGTGATGTATCAGTGAAAATTCTGCTGCATGCGATGTCTGAAATTTTGTTGCCTACATTTTCTTCTGGAATTTTTATGAATTCACAAGTTACATTTAAGTGTTTTATCCATTTTGAGTTTATTCTTGTGTATGGTGTAAGTTGGTGGTCTAGCTTCATTTTTTTGCATGTAGCTGTCCAATTTTCCCAGCACCATTTATTAAAGAGACTGTCTTGACTCCACTGTATGCTCTTGCCACCTTTGTCAAATATTAATAGAGCATATTGTCTTGGGTCAATTTCTGGGTTCTCTGTTCTGTTTCATTGATCTATCTGCCTGTTCTTGTGCCAGTGATTACAGTGGCTTTGTAGTATAACCTGGTATCTGGTATTGTGATCCCTCCCACTTTGTTCTTTTTTTTTTTTTCAAGATTCCTGTGGCTATTAGGGGTCTTTTTTGGTTCCATATAAACTTTTGGAGTGTTTGTTCTAGTTCTGTGAAATATGTCATTGGTATTTTAATGGGGATTGCATTGAATCTATAGATTTCTTTGGGTGGTATAGATATTTTAAAGATGTTAATTCTTCCAATCTATGAACAAAATATGTGCTTCCACTTTGTTATATCTTCCTCTATTTCTTTTTTCAATGACCTGTAGTTTTCTGTGATGAGGTCCTTTACTACTTTGGTTAAGTTTATTCCCAGGTATCTTAATTTTTTTTGCTGTGATGGTAAATGGGACTGTTTTTTGGTTTCTCTTTTTGTGAGTTCATCATTGGTGTATAAGAATGCCGTCGATTTCTTGATGTTAATTTTGTATCCTGCTACTTTGCCCAATTCATTTATTAACTAGTAGATTTTTGATGGAGTCTTTAGGGTTTTCTATATACAATATCATGTCATCTGCAATTAATGACAGTTTCACTTCCTCCTTTCCAATTTGGATCCCTTTTATTTTTTCTTCATGTCTAATTGCTGTGGCTAAGTCTTCCAGTACTAAGTTGAATAAGAGTGGTGATAGTGGGTATCCCTGTCTTGTTCCCGTTCTTAAGGGCAATGCTTTTAGTTTTTGCCCATTGAATATGATGTTGGCTGTAGGTTTTTCATATATGGCTTTTATTATGTTGAGATATTATCCCTCTGTACCCATATTGCTGAGCTATTTTATCAGAAATGGGAGGTGGATTTTGTCGAATGCTTTTTTAGCATCTATTGATATGATCATATGATTTGTATCTTTCATTTTGTTTATATGGTGTATCACATTTATTGATTTGCGAATATTGTACCAGCCTTGCATCCCTGGGATGAATCCCACTTGGTCATGATGAATAATTTTTTTGATGTATGCTGGATCCGATTTGCTAATATTTTGTTAAGGATTTTGGCATCTATGTTTATCAGGGATATTGGCCTGTAGTTTTCTTTCTTTGTAGTGTCTTTATCCAGTTTTGGAATTAGGATTATGCTGGCCTCATAAAATGAGTTCGGAAGTGTTCTGACTTCTTGGATTTTTTGGAATAGTTTGAGGAGAATGGGTGTTAGATCTTCTTTGAGTGTTCAGTAAAACTCCCCCATGAAGCTATCCGGGTCTGGGCTTTTGTTTGCTGGGAGTTTCTTAATTACATCTTCAGTGTCCTTTGTTGTTATTGGTCTGTTCAAGTTTTCTATCTCTTCCTGGTTCAGTTTTGGGAGGCTGTGTGTTTCTAGAAATTTGTCCATTTCTCCTAGATTGTCCAATTTGTTGGTGTATAATTAATTGTTCATAGTATGTTTTGATGATCCTTTGTATTTCAGTGGTGTCAGTTGTTACTTCTCCTCTTTCGTTTCTGATGTTGTTTATTTAGTTTCTCAAGTATATGATTCTTATTTCCAAATTCCTTTTTCACATAGGAGAGGGCCTGGCAGGTTACAGCTGAAAGGTATCCTTCTGAATAGAGGAAAACTTTCCCCAAGGCAGACCATAGCTACATCTGCCTCGTCAAGCTGGGGAATAGTTTGGACATCAGAAAAGGTGGGGAGAGGCTAAAACTGACCTCAGGCATTGGAGAGTGAAGTGGAAAGAACAAAGGCAGTCCCAGTGCCTTTGAGTTGGAACTTGGGCAAGTCACTTACTAGAAGCACCGTTTCTTCATCTCTGAGGGAGGTTAGTATCGTTTCTACAGACTTGGCCAAGAGTACTGAGTGAGGCCATGTATGGTAGATGGGTGAGAAGACACCAGTCACTGCCATGTGTATGTTTGGCTGACAGCACATCCATGTATGGGCATCACCCTTCCTCTCTGTCAGCTCTGTAGACACAGGAGTGGACATTTTACCTGAGCAAGTTTATTTTTCAAAAACTTCTCTTAAAAAAAACATTCCTTCTGAGGGATGGCTGTGTGTTCCATGGTTGATTTTTTTTTCCACTGGTGAAAATGTGAACATACATGTGGCCACTTCCACCACATTAATATTGCTGTGCTATTTACCTTTTATGCTTGGACACAAGCTGTGAGTTTCATTGCTCATTTGGTCTACATGGCTAAGAGGATGACTTCTATGCCACTTAGGGATGGTTAACATTTAATCTTAGCAGTAACTGTTGGAACACGTCCAGGTCAATTTTGGAAAATTGATTTAAACCCAATGTTTTCCTGAAAGGGATCATAAGAAACTACTATCAGTGCTTTTTCTTGGGTGACAAGCACCTGGGGGAGAGCAGTTGTGGCAGGCAGCCTCTAAAGTTACTCCACCAGTATTCACACTCCCTCCTCCTGATTGTAGGCTGCACTTACTGACTTGCCTCTAATGAACAGAACTCAGCAGAAGTGATTGATGACACTTCAAAACTTAGGTTATGAAAAGACTGTGGCTTCCACCTTGAGTGTTTTATTTTGCCTTCTCTCACTGGCTCACATGGAATTAAGCTGGTTGCTATGTTGTGAGCTGCCCAACACATAGGGTCATGTGGCAAGGAACTGAGGAGGCCCACATCTAACAGCCTGTGAGCACCTGAGGCCCTCAGTCCTTTGCCTATGAGGGACCAAATCCTACCCACAACCAAGCAGGCGAGCTTGGAAGGATGTCCTCCCCTAGTGGCACATTTAGATGAACCTGGAGTCCAGTCAACAGCTGAGGGGGGAAAAAGCAACAGAAAAGCAGCGGGAGAGGACCATATAACCAGGGACACTGGTAGGATCTGTGGAGGCGCGAGAGAGTGGTGGGCTGGGAGCGCAAGGACAGCAGTGGCCTTAGCTGTGAGCAGCACCCTCGGTGTTAAAATCCCAAGTCGGCTCCACAGCGCAGAGGGCCAGGACAGAGCACTAGATTTGCTACAACCACTCACCTTGGGCTCGGGCAGAAGGAGGGCGGACTGGACTGGACTTCTGTGGGAACACCTGGGATTTGGAGGGTGCTCAGAGTTTTTGCTGAATCGCTTGCTCCTGCTCCACCTTCTGGAAATCCACTTGCGCAGAACAACTGAGGGCTATATTCCAAAGCCCTGAGAAACTGAGACTAATAGCCTCCAGGCAAAAAGCTAGAGGATAACTGAACCTTTCCTAGGCTTGCAAATCTACCCAGGAAAGTAAGACATAGCAGAAATAAAGAACACATTGGAAGGACTTACAAGCAGAGTAGAGGAAGCTGAGGACCGGATCAGTGAGTTAGAAGACAGGCTAGAAAAAATCAACCAATCAGAAAACCAAAAGGAAAAAACAATTAAAAACCAGGAAGACAGCTTAAGAGAACTGTGGCACAACTGGAAACAAAATAACATTTGCATCATAGGAGTCCCCAAAGAAGAAGAAAATGAGCAAGGGTTAGAGAATATATTTGAAGAGTGACAGAAAACTTTCCTAACTTGGTGAAGGAAGAAGACATTCAAGTTCAAGAAAAACAGAGAGCCCCAAGTAAGAAGAACCTAAAAAGGCCCATACCAAGACACATAATAATTAAAATGCCAAAAATTAAAGATAGAGAGAATCCTAAAGGCAGCAAGAGATAAGCAACAGGTTACCTATAAAGAACCTCCATAAGCCTATCAGCTGACTTCTCAACAGAAACACTACAAGCCAGAAGGGAATGGCATGAAGTAATCAAGGTCATGAAAAACAAGGATCTGAATCCAAGACTACTTTATCCAGCAAGACTATCATTCAAAATAGAAGGTCAAATAAAGAGCTTCCCAGACCAAAAAAAAGGCTAAGGGAATATATTAGCACCAAATCAGCACAGCAAGAAGTGTCAAAAGGACTGCTGTAATTAGTAGAAGAAATAGGAAGAAAAATATAACCACACTAAACAAAAATGGCAATAAATAAGTACATATCAATAATCACCTTAAATGTAAATGGATTGAATGCTCTGAGAAAAGATATAGAGTAGCTGACTGGAAAAGAAAGCATGACTCACACATATATTGTTTACAAGAGACCCACCTCACAACAAAAGACTCACATAGGTTGAAAGTAAAGGGATGGAAAAAAATCTTCCAAGCAAAAGGAAAGGAAAAAAAAGCTGGGGTAGCAATACTCATATCTGATAAATTAGATTTCAAAATGAAAGCCATAACTAGAGACAAAGAAGTTTACTACATAATATTGAAAGGATCTATCCAACTGGAAGATATAACCTTGGTAAACATATATGCACCCAATATAGGAGCACTAAAATATATTAAAAATCTTCTGGAGGACTTCAAAGGAGAAATTGACAGCAATACAATCATAGCAGGGGACTTCAACTCCCCACTGACATCACTGGATAGATCCTCTAGACAAAAAATTAACAAGAAAACAGAGACTCTAAATGAAGCACTAGATCAAATGGATTTAATAGATATTTACAGAGAATTACACCCCAAAACTGCAGAATTCACATTCTTCTCAAGTGCACATGGGACATTGTCAAAGATAGGCCACATGTTAGGGCACAAACTAAGTCTCTACAAATTCAAGAAGATGGAAATCACATCAAGCATCTTCTCAGATCACAATGGCATGAAACTAGAGATCAATTGCAACAAGAACATGCAAAGACATTTGAACACATGGAGGCTAAATAGCATGTTATTGAACAATGAATGGGTTACCATGGAGATCAAGGAAGAAATTAAAAAATTCCTGGAAACCAATGAAAATGAACACACAACAACACAAAATCTATGGAATGCAGCGGAAGCAGTTCTGAGAGGGAAGTTCATAGCACTACATGCCCACCACAAGAAACAAGAAAAATTTCTAATTGACTACCTAATCTCATGACTTAAAGAACTAGAAAGCAAACAAAAAGAAAACCCCAGAGCAAGTAGAAGGAAGGAAATAGTAAAGATCAGAGCAGAAATAAACGACATATAGACCAAAAAAACAATTCAAAGGATCAATGAAACAAAGCTGGTTTTTTGAAAAGATAAACAAGATTGATGGACCCTTAGCTAGACTCACCAAGAAACAAAGAGCGAGAACCCAAATACACAAAATCAGAAATGAAAGAGGAGAAATAACTGACACCACAGAAATACAAAGGATTGTAAACAAATACTATGAACAATTATAGGGCAACAAATTCTACAATCTAAGCAAAATGGACAAATTTCTAGAAACACATAGTCTCTCAAAACTGAACCGGGAAGAGATAGAAAACTTGAACAGACCAATAACAATGAAGGAAATTGAAGATGTAATTAAGACTCTCCCAGCAAACAAAAGCCCAGGTCCGATGACTTCACAGGGGAGTTTTACCGAACATTCAAAGAAGAACTAACACCCATTGTCCTCAAACTATTCCAAAAAAATCAAGAAGAAGGAAGACTTCCAAACTCATTTTATGAGGCCAGCATTATTCTAATTCCAAAACCAGAAAAAGACACCACAATGAAAGAAAACTACAGGTCAATATCCCTGATGAACATAGATGCCAAAATCCTTAACAAAATGCTAGCAAATCGGATCCAGCAATACATCAAAAAAAATTATTCACCATGACCAAGTGGGATGCATCCCAGGGATGCAAGGCTGGTACAATATTTGCAAATCAATAAATGTGATACACCACATAAACAAAATGAATTATAAAAACCACATGATCATATCAATAGATGCTGAAAAAGCATTTGACAAAATCCAGCACCCATTTCTGATAAAAATGCTCAGCAATGTGGGAATATAGGGATCATATCTCGACATAATAAAGGCCACATATGAAAGACCTACAGCCAACATCATACTCAGTGGGCAAAAACTAAAAGCATTTATTTCTCTTAGCAAGAGGAACAAGACAGGGATGCCCACTTTCGCCACTCTTATTTAACATAGTATGGGAAGTCTTAGCCACAGCAATCAGACATGAAGAAAAAATAAAAGGGATCCAAATTGGAAAGGAGAAAGTAAAACTGTCATTATTTGCACATGACATGATATTATACATAGAAAACCCTAAGACTCCATCAAAAATCTACTAGACTTAATAAATGAATTTGGCAAAGTAACAGGATACAAAATTAACATCAAGAAATTGACGGCATTCTGATACATCAATGATGATCTCACAGAAAGAGAAACTAAAAAAACAATCCCATTTACCATCGCAGCAAAAAAATTAAGATACCTAGAATAAACCTAACCAAAGAAGTAAAGGACCTATTTGCAGAAAACTACAGGACATTGAAAAAAGAAATAGAGGAAGATATAAAAAAGTGGAAGCACATACCTTGTTCATGGATTGGAAGAATTAACATCATTAAAATGTCCATATTATCCAAAGCTATATAAAGATTCAATGCAATACCCATCAAAATACCAATCGCATATTTCACAGCACTAGATCAAATACTTCAAAAGTTCATAAGACCCTGAATAGGCACAGCAATCTTGAAAAAGAAGGACAAAGTAGGCGGGATCACAATACTGGATATCAGGTTATACTACAAAATTACTATAATCAAAACAGCCTGGTACTGGCAAAGAGCAGGCAGATAGATCAATCGAATAGAACAGAGAACCCAGAAATTGACCCAAAATATTATGCTCAATTAATATTCGACAAAAGTGACAAGAGCATACAATGGAGTAAAGACAGCCTCTTTAATAAATGGTGTTGGGAAAATTGGACAGCTACAAGCAAAAAAATGAAACTAGACCATCAACTTACACCATACACAAGAATAACTCAAAATGGATAAAAGACTTAAATGTGACTCATGAATCCATAAAAATCCTGGAAGAAAATGTAGGCAGCAAAATTTCAGACATCATACGCAGCAGAATCTTCACTGATACATCACCTAAGGCAACAGAAACAAAGGAAAAAATGAACACACGGGACTACATCAATCTCAAAAGCTTCTGCACAGCAAAAGAAACAACCATCAAAATAGAAAGACAACCCACTGTATGGGAGAGCATAATTGCCAATGATACATCAGATAAGGGGTTAATTTCCAAAATATATAGAGTGCTCATACATCTCAACAAAAGGAAGACATAGAACCCAATCAAAAAATGGGCAGAGGACCTAAATGGACACCTCTCCAAACAGGACATACAAATGGCCAAGAGACATATGAAGAAATGCTCAACATCACTAATCATCAGAGAGATGCAAATTAAAACAAAAATGAGGTATCACCTCACACCTGCCAGAATGGCCGCCATCAACAAAGCATCAAACAACAAGTGTTGGCGAGGGTGTGGGGACAAGAGGACTCTAGTACACTGCTGGTGGGAATGCAGACTGGTCCAGACACTATGGAAGACACTATGGTGTTACCTCAAAAAATTCAAAATTGAATTGCCATTTGATCCAATGATCCCAGTTCTAGGCATATACCCTAAGAAGCCTGAAACACCAATCAGAAAGAATATATGTACCCCTATGTTCATAGCAGCACTATTTACAATAGCTAAGATCTGGGAACAGCCCAAGTGTCCATCAGTAGATGAATGGATAAAAAAGTGTAGTACATATACAGAATGGAGTTCTATGCAGCTGTAAGAAAGAAAGATCTCTTATCCTTTGAGACGACATGGAGTGACCTGGAAACAAGTGAAACAAGCCAAGCAGAGAAAGACAAATATCATATGATCTCACTTATTTCTGGAATATAATGAACATAACAGTCTGAAGAACAGGGTAGTCCCAGAGATGTGGTAGTAGGGTACAGACTGACAATCCCCAGAAGAGGGGTTGGGGGGGAGATAAACCACAGAACTTATATGCATGTACGCATAACCAATGGACATGGACAACAAAGCTGGGGACAGAGCGGGGAGTGAGGGGGTGTAGGGTGTTAAGGGTGGGGAAAGGAGAAACATCTGTAACAAAAATAAATAAATAAATAAATAAATAAATAAATAAATAAATAAAATAAACCAGCTGAGGGCACCTTGTGAGAGACCTTTCACCAGAGACAACCCACTAAGTAATGCCTAGATTTCTGACCCAAACAAACTGAGATGGTAAACATTTTGGTTTGACAGCTGCTACATTTGAGGTAATCCACTAAGCATCAACTGACACAGGAAAAGAGAATTGAAAAGAGTGTAGGAAGGAGCCTTTGCCTTTTATTTTATGCCTTTGTTAGGCAAAATCATTCCTGGTACTTTAACATGACCTAGAACCCCATTTTAGGAAGTAAGCTGACTGCCAGTTCACCTGGGAGAGGTGGGTCCCTATGGATTGAAGGGAATATTCTTGCATAAAGAAGTGGGCCAATTAAACTGCTTACTGGTTTGGATTATAGAGCTCTTAACAAGCACAGGTCTCTTGACTACAAGCCACCTGTCAGCACATGCCACTTTCAAGCGCCAATCCTTCTTTGGTGTGGACATTTACTGCCTTCTGCCATCCCAGATGCTGCTTCTCTCTGTAAGTTTCCTTAACAATCTTTTTATGTATTTCTGCCATTGTTAGTTTCTTTGGTCTCTCGGCCTCAGGAAATCCCAACAGTCCTTCTATGCTGTATGAATTTTCTCTTTCTTTCTTTCTTTCTTTCTTTCTTTCTTTCTTTCTTTCTTTCTTTCTTTCTTTCTTTCTTTCTTTCTTTCTTTCTTTCTTTCTATCTATCTATCTATCATCTATCATCTATCTATCTATCTATCTATCTATCTATCTATCTATCTATCTATCTATCTATCTATCTATCTATCTATCTATCTATCTGCATTATTTGTATTCTTTAAAATATTGCCAACAGGTGTTATTTAGGCAGATAGATTATGTGGCAATTCTTCAAATTCGTTCACTCAGCACAAACTTCAACACCCTCTATTTCCTTCCTGTACTATAGAAGCTGGAAATCTTAAAAAGAAAATAAAAGCACAAACCTACATTTTCCAGGCTCTGTTGAAGCTGGGCTCCATGTGTGGCCTAGCTGTCACCAAGCAGACATACTGCATGTGTAAAACTTAAAAGGAAATTTGCCATTTGAGATGAAGGAATCTTCCAGCAAATCTGTGGATGGAGATACCTATTATTCTCCACAAGTGGCAGAGGTTCTGTGGTCTAGAAGTAGCTTAGACTCTAACTCTTAACATCAGAAGTGCCAAGTGATAGGGTGTGGCGACAGTGGTGTTTCTGTAAGAGCAGTTCTGCGCAGTAGCTGGGCATCGTACTTTGGTGCCATTGTTCCTGGTGGGGTCACAGCCAAGACAAGGGTTTAACTCACTTTAGCACTTCCATCTTCTCTCCCTCTGCTCCTTCAAAATTTTATTGTTAAATTATACTTAACTTTTCTTTTAACATCTTCAAACCTTAATATACATAAAGCTTTACTTTTTTGGTTCAGTCAACTTTATCTTGACTTCCTTTAACCTCTCCATAAACCTCTATTCTTTTCTCCACTTTCTTCCCCTTTCTTTCAGTAAGACACTTATGAGGAAAAGAAGGCATTATTAATAATAACACAGGACAGTAAGTGTAATCACATAAAACTTTGGTCATGCCATGTAAGTAGCAAAATATCCCCACCTGCCGGATATCCCCACCTGACTAGGAAACAAGTTTCTACCAGTAAAAATGTAAGATCAAAATTGAATGATACATTTTTTCTCAATAAGTTAAAATACATAGAAAAATATAGAAAGGAAGTATGCAAAAGTGTTAGCATTGGGTACTTCCAAGTGGTCTGAGGATGGGCAATTTTTATTTCCTGTTTCTCTACGTTTTCCATGCTTTCCCAAATTTCTCCATTATGCATGAATTTTTATTTTAAACTTTAAAAAATGTTTTTATTGATATTTTAGAGAGAAAGGAAGGAAGAGGGGGAGATAAAAACATCAATGGGCTGCCTCCTGCCCGCCCCCTACTGGGGATCAAGCCCACAACACAGGCATGTGTCCTGCCCGGGAATCGAACCTTGACCCTTTGGTCCACAGGCCAACGCTCTAACCACTGAGACAAACCGGCCAGGTCAAATACATTCGAATAAAAACAATACAGACAAAGCCAAAATATCTCTTTTTCAGTTCTTTCCCCAGTGCGTCTCCCCACTCCAGGGGTAACTTATTGCTGCTATTTCTATGTATTTACTTACTTATATACATACCTGAAGAAAGTGACTGCTTTGTTTTATTGCACATAAGTGGAACCACTTTATATCTATATTTGTGACTTATTTACACTCTATAGTGTGTATAAGAGATTGGTCGTTTTTAGCACTATTGCTGTTCTCTAGAATTCCACAGCATGAACCAGGGCTTATGCAGGTCTTTTCTTACTGATTGACATTTACAATGACCACCATTGGTCATGCTTTTTGTACACAAGTGTGAGAATTTCTCTAGGACTGAATTACTGTGACGAGGCTATGTATATTTTTATTTTTAAATTGATTTTAGAGAGAGAGGAAGGGATAGGGAAAGAGAGATAGAAACATTGATGAGAGAGAACATGGATCGGCTGCCTCCTGCAACCCCCCCCCTCCCCCACAACAGGGGATCCAGCCCAAAACATGGGCACGTGCTCTGACCGGAAATATAACCGGTGACTTCTTGGTGCATGGGATGACAATCACTGAGACACACCAGCCGGGCAAGGCTATGTATATTTTTTATTTTTATTAATATAGCAAAATTATCTTCCAAAAAACTATGACCAATTTATGCCTCCAACCTACAGTACATAGATGCATTTGTTCCCTGTCCCCTTGCCAACAGTCTTGGCAAATTTGATTGCATTTCCCTAAGTATCAGTGAGGTTGGGCTTTTTCTATCTGTCGTTCTCCCATTTGTCTTTTCATTTCAGTGAATTGCTTCTTTCTCTTTTGTCGTTTTCTTACTTGAGTTGTTTGACTCTTGTTTTGCTTTTTTTAAAATTTATATTTATTGTTGAAAGTATTACAGATGTCCCTCCTTTTTCCCCCCATTGACCTCTACTCCCACCCACCCCACCCCTGCCTTCACTGCACTGTTGTCTGTGTCCATTGGTTATGCATTCTTCTTAAAATTGATCTTAGTTGATTATATGCTCTAGATATTTAGAGGTATTTCTAAAGTTCTGGAAGGTAGGAATCATGTCTTAATCCTTTTTGTATCTCTTGGACCTACCACTGTGCTAAATTATTTTTGTGGTGCTTACAAAATTAAAAACCATTTTCAGTTAAGCCTCAGCTACTTGTGAGATTGCAAAGCCACATAAAAAGTACACATAACATATACTTCTGGTCAAGATGGCGGCGTAGGTAAACGCGGTACCTCGTCCTCCCACAACCACATCAAAGTTACAACTAAACTACAGAACAACCATCATTCAAAACCACCTGAAATCAAGCTGAATGGAAGTCCCACAACTACGAAATTAAAGAAGAAGCCGCCGCATCCAGACTGGTAGGAGGGGTAGAGGCGCGAGGGGCTGGTCCCACACCCACGTGTGGCGGATAAAAATTAGGAGGATACCTCAGCTGGGAAGGTCCTCCCAGAGGGCTGAGTGGTCCCCGTCCCACACCAGGTGCCCAGCTCAGGGTCCCAGTGCCAGGAAGAGAATCCCCATAACTTCTGGCTGGAAAAACCAGCGGGAACTGAGGCTGAGGCGGCTGGAGCCCCCGGCAGCTCCTCTTAAAGGGCCCGCGCACAGACTCACTCGGACTCCCACCCTCCAGGCTCCAGCGTGGGGGAGGGAGCCAGAAAGGCACCAGAATCATATGGGGAAGAACTGAGCTGTTTGGCATTGGAGCAAGGGCTGGAGAGGCAGCTTTCTCCTGGACAGACGTGCTATCAGAGGCTTCTGTTCCTTTGGTGAGCCCTTCCTGAACCGGCAGACGCCGCCATATCTGGGACTCCAGCTACCTGGCTCACACTGTTGGCCCCGCCCTGGTGATTCCCTGAGGCCCCGCCCCACCCAACTTCCAGGCCCACCCAAGCTGTTGCCAGTTGCTTCACCATAGGATTGGCCTGTCTTGGATCCTGCTTCAGCTTTTCCTAAATTCTTTCAAACAAGCAGCATCTGGTCTCAACTAGCCCCATACCTCTCGCTAAGTAATACATAGAAACAAACACAGGGAGGCAGCTAAAATGAGGAGACAAAGAAACAGGTCCCAAATGAAAGAACAGAACAAAACTCCAGGAAAAGAACTAAGTGAAATGGAGTTAAGCAACCTAACAGATGCTGAGTTCAAAATACTGCTTATAAGGATGCTCAATGGACTTAGTGAGAACCTCAGTGAACTTAGAGAGGGCCTCAAGAGCATAAAAAAGGACCAGTCAGAAATGAAGGAGGCACTAACTGAAATAAAGAATAGTTTACACAAATTCAATAGTAGAGTAGGTAAATCCAAGAAGCAAACCATCGATTTGGAATATAAGGAAGCAAAAAACACCCAATCAGAACAGCAAAAAGAAAAAAGAATCCAAAGAAATGAGGATAGTGTAAGGAGCCTCTGGGACAACTTCAAGCGTGCCAACATTCGCATCTTGGGGGTGCCAGAAGGAGAAGAAAGAGAACAAGAAATCGAAAACCTATTTGAAACAATAATGGCAGAAAACTTCCCGAACTTGGTGAAGGAAACAGACATACAAGTCCAGGAAGCACAGAGAGTCCCAAACAAGATGAACCCCAAGAGGCCCACACCAAGACACGTGATCATCAAAATGCAAAAGGTTCAAGACAAAGAGAGAATCTTAAAAGCAGCAAGAGAAAAGCAGTTTGTTACCTACAAGGGAGTTCCCATAAGACTGTCAGCAGATTTCTCAAAAGAAATTTTGCAGGCCAGAAGGGAGTGGCAAGAAATATTCACAGTGATGAAAAGCAAGAACCTACAACCAAGATTACTCTATCCTGCAAAGCTGTCATTTAGAATCGATGGCCATATAAAGAGTTTCCCAGACAAGGAAAAGCTAAAGGAGTTCATCACCACCAAACCATTATTATATGAAATGTTGAAGGATCTTCTTGAAGAAAAAGATAAAAAAATATGAACAAACAAAATGACAATAAATACATATCTATCAACAATTGAATCTACAAACAAAATGAACAAGCAGAACAGAAACATTCTCATAGATACAGAGAACTTTTGTTGGGTACCAGATGGGTAGGTGCTGGGGGGAGGAGTGAAAAAGGTGAAGGGATTAAGAAGTATAAATTGGTTGTTAGACTGACAAACCTCAAAGGGAAGGGGGGCTGGGAGGTGGGAAGAAATAAACCAAAGAACTTATATGTATATATGCATAACTAATGGACACAGACAACAGTGTGGGGAAAAGCAGGAGGGGGGCGGAAATGGGGAGGAGGGGGGCAATGGGGGAAAAATGAGGAACATCTGTAATACATTCAACAATAAAATTAAAAGTATATATATATAAAAAAAAAGTACACATAACATAGTAACTAGACTAAAAGTTAATATCCTGACAAGGACCAGCATTGTGCAGAAATATCTGATCAGGAAATAAAAAAGATATGAACACATTTTATGAGGAAATTGGCATTCTTTTTATTAGAAATAAAAAGGGAAGAAAATCCAAAAGAAAACCCAAAAGAAAGCTGTGTTCAAGGACAGACTCGCAGTTTGATTTGCACCACCAGGAAGGCTTCTAGCTGAATGGACTGTAACTGACTAGAAAGGCTTTAATCCTCGGTTGTCAAGACAACTCAGTTCCAACAGACTGTGTCAGCAGAATTCTTCAGCAGTCCTCAAACTTCCTGCTGCTTACAAAGGTCTCTTTGACTGCTGATGTCTCCTTACTCAGTAGACCACGTTTTCTCATGGCTGAGTGATAAAGAGGCTGGTCACATAACTTGATTCCCATGACATGACAGCCCACTGCTCTCCCTGACTCACCTACCTGCCCATCTTCCCCAAAGCCTTTTTCCTGCCTCTCTGACGTCTCTGGATTCCAAAAAGCTTCCCTGACCTTTCCAAATCAATTGATTTTCTATTCCAGCCCACAAATCACTGAGGATTATGCTCCTGCTCTCAAACACTGCTGGTGAGAGTTTAGATTAATAGAGTCTCTCTGAGGGGCAATTTGGTAATAAGTTTCAAAAATCTTAAAAATGAGCATATTTTGAGCTGAAGATTTATTGTAAGGACATCATGCAACAAAGATTAGATATAGATATAGATATAATCTAAAGATATATATAGATATAAATTATAGATATCTATGTCTATATCTGTCTATCAAAAGATGGAGTGTGGAAGATGGGAAGGAGCAGGACGGTAATGACAGGTCTCTCCACAAGATGGTGTTATTTTCTTTGTCTGTTTACTTTTTACCTTGAATTCTACTAGGAAGGAAATAACATCAAATTGTTGATTTTCTCGCATACTGGAAATTTGGGGTGATTTTTTAAAACAATTACATTGTGCAGTTTGGCATTTTCCAAATTTTCTTCAGTGAAAACATAAACTTGCTTTTATGATGGGAAAAAAACTATTAAAAAGGATCAACAAATAAATTCCTAGTGGAAAAAAAAAGAGGGAAAGATAGACCTAAACCTATAGGTTAAAAAAGAGGAAACTTATTAGTGTGATTTATTTGGCTCATAATTTGAACAAACTGTAAAAAACTTTTGAAAGACAATCAGGCTAGTGTGACTAATAACTGGGTATACGATGATATTAAGAAATTAATTTTTTACATACAATGTAGCTTTATTATAAAAAGGAGTTCTTGTCTTTTCATAGCATTTACTAAATATTTATGAATGGATAATAATAATGTGTAAGATTCACTTTAAAACTATCTGGTGGTGCCCGGCCAGTGTGGCTCAGTGGTTGAGCATCGACCCATGTACCAAGAGGTGGCCAGTTCGATTCCTGGTCAGGGCACATGCCCAGGTTGTGGGCCCGATCCCCAGTGGGGGGCATGCAGGAGGCAGCCAATTGATGTTCTCTCTCATCAATGTTTCTCTCTCTCTCTCCTTTCCTCTTTCAAATCAACAAAGAAAAATAAATAAATAAATAAATAAATAAATAAATGAATAAATAAATAAAATTATGTGGTGGTGTAGGGAGAGGATAGGGAGGGTATAGAAGAAATAAGATTGAATAAGAATAATAATTGAAGTTGGAGGATGGGTCCTTAAGGGTTTATTATAATCTCCTATTTTTGTAAGTGTTTGAAAACTTCCATAATAAAACATTGTAAAAAAATATAGTAACAACGGCTGACATACTTACGGCCCCGGGAGGCATTAGCAGGGATATGCAGGAGTGGCATTGGAAGGCTGCCCTGTGGAATTAGTTCCCCTCAAACCAACCTTATCTACATCTCTCCTTGTCTCTGGTTTTCAAGTGTCACACTCACGCCATCCTCAAATGCCTCTCATATTTTGCATCTCAAATGTGAAGCCATTTAATTTCCTAATTATTATCCTTCTTACTTCTGTCATGGGCTTAAAGTGATTTTTCTGTCTTGGCCAAGAGCTCATTGATCTGATAACCCCTAAAAATATTCCCCTTGGCCGGGCCTTGGGACCTCCATCTTCATTTCCTTCTTTCACTCTGACTGGGCATCGGGCATGTCTACAGGATTCACTCAGCCCTAAAATAGTAAAATTAGTGTCTATTGTCCAGGAATTCTAGTAGTAAAGGGTCTGCACCTGCCACTTTCTCTGCTCTCTTGTGTTGGGGTTACAGTCAATGCATGTGTGTGTTATGAATTCAAAGGAGAATATCAGACTTTTAAAGGTGAGCATTAGTTTATTGAAAATAAATATTGTGGTTCCTGTTGTTCTGTTATCCATCCTAAATGACCCCGAAGTTCTCATATTAACTTGCACTGATAACGGAAGTAAGCAACGTATGTTTTCCTTATATACACTTTTTTTCTACTTCATTTCTTAAAAAAATTATAACTAATTATAGTCATGTATCACATAACGATATTTTGGTCAATAACAGATGGCATATACAATAGTGGTATACCATACAGCCTAGGTGTGTAGTAGGCTATACCATTTGGGTTCGTGTAAGCGCGCTCTGTGATGTTCGCCCAATGATGAAGTTGCCTAACGACGCATTTCTCAGAATGTGTTCCCCTCGCTAAGCGGCACAAGACTGTACAGCTGCATGTGCAGATGTGGCTATGGGACTGAGAGCAGAGGGCACCGCGTAGCTTTCTATCACCTCACTCCTGGGCTTTGATAAACATGCTTTGTCACCAGCAATGTCAGTCTTCCATTGCTCATAACAACTCATGTTTCTTGCTAAATATATTGAATTCTCCATTTATAAATATTCTCAAGTGTGACATCTTCAAAATATCTGCAGTGTCAAGCTGAGTTGGACCACAGTTTCTCCCAAGTGGAACTAAGCTCATATGTAAGGTAGGTAGCATCCTATGAAGGGTGCTTTGATTGACCCTAAGAAAGTCCAAGTCCCAAAGGCATGTCTCATGCCCATATTGTTACCACTGACTTCATGGGTAGGGGATTCCTCCTGGTTTAGTCCCCCTAAAATATTTTTCCATATCAGCCAAAATGATCTCTTCAGTCTGACCACATTATTCCCTGCCTAAAATACTTCAATGATTCCCATCTCCTCCCCTAACCCTCTCCACTCCATACTTCTCTTAGGAATAAAGTCCAACCCCACAGCAGCATGGCCTGGGCATCCTTCACAACTTGACCACTTACCTCTGTCACATGGTATCTTGCATTTCTGTTATATGACAGACATCTTTCTCACATAAGGTGCTCCCTCTACTTGACCTCTCACCCTTTTTGTTTGGTACATAAAAGCAGTTAAATATTTCTGAATGAAGAAATAAATAAATGACTAATTTATGAGTATCTTTTAAAAATGTATCTTTATTGTTGAAAGTATTACAGATGTCCCCTCCCCACCCCCCACATTGACCTCTCCTCCTGCTCCCACCCCGCCCATGCCTTCACCTACTATTATCTGTGTCCATTGTTTATGCATATAAGTTCTAGGGCTTATCTCTTCCAGAACCCCTACCCCTTCTCTCTGAGGTTCGTCAGTCTGTTCCCTGCTTCCAAGTCTCTGGATCTATTTTATCAGTTTATTTTGTTCATTAGATTCCACATATACGTGAGATCATGTGATACCTGTCTTTCCCTGACTGGCTTATTTTGCTTAGCATAATACTCTCCTGGTCCCTCCATGCTGCCTCAAAGGGTAACAGAGCCTTCTTCTTTTTTTTTTTTTTTTACAGCTGCATAGTATTCCATTATGTAAATATATCACAGGTTTTTTATCCACTAATATACTAATGGGTACTTAGGTTGTTTCCAGATTTTAGCTATTGTAAATTGCACTGCTATGAACATAGGGTTGCATATATTCTTCCTGATTGGTTTCAGGCTTCTTGGGATATATTCCTAGCAGTGGGATCACTGGGTCAAATGGCAGTTGAGCATTTTTTCATATGTCTCTTGGCCATCTGTATGTCCTGTTTGGAGAAGTGTCTATTCAGGTCCTCTGCCCATTTAAAAAACTGGATTGTCTTCCTTTTGTTGACAAACAAAAGTATATAAAGTTGTATGAGTACTTTATATATTTTGGTAATTAACCCCTCATCTGATGTATCATTGGCAAATATGTTCTCCCATATAGTGGTTTCTCTTTTCATTTTGATGCTGGTTTCTTTTGCTGTGCAAAAGCTTTTTAGTTTGATGTAGTCCCACATTTATTTTTTCCTTTGTTTCTCTTGCTCTAGGTGATGTATTGGTGAAAATTCTCATACGTGAGATGTCTGAGATTTTGCTGCCTATGGTTTGTTCTGGGATTTTTATGGTTTCATGACTTATGTTTATGTCTTTTATCCATTTTGAGTTTATTCTTGTGTATGGTGTAGGTTGGTGGTCTAGTTTCATTTTTTTTTTTTTTGCATGTAATTTTCCCAACATCATTGATTGAAGAGACTGTCTTTACCCATTGTATGCTCTTTCCTCCTTTGTAAAATATTAATTGAGCATGTCTTGGGTCGATTTCTGGGTTCTCTGTTCTGTTCCATTGGTCTATATGCCTGTTCTTGTGCCAGTACCAGACTATTTTGATTATAATGGCTTTGTAGTATAACCTGATATCCAGTATTGTGATCCCTCCTACTTTGTTCTCTTTCTCAAGATGCTGTGGCTATTCAACATCTTTTTTTGGTTCCACACATTTTTGGAGTATTTGTTCTAGATCTGTGAAATATATAATTGGTATTTTAATAGGGATTGCATTGACTCTATAGATTGCTTTTGGTAATATAAACATTTTAATGATGTTAATTCTTCCAATCCATGAACATATCTTTTCAGAACTGGCTCAGGTAGTTTTCCTCAGCCCATATCTGGGTTAGATGATTTACTCATCTGCTCCTATAGCCTTTTATACTTTTCCTGGTTTGAAATGAGGTGCTGGCTATTTACCTATCATCTCTCAGCCCATCAACCTTTCTGTATTTTGTTGGGCTGGAAGTCTGCAAACTACATTTTCTAGGCTCTCTCACCAGCCAGATTTTTATGCTCTGCCAATCGAGAACATGCCTAGGAAATTAGAAGGCAGGAAGAAAAAATCTTCCAACTTCTCACTCCTCAGTGTGAGGTTTGCTGGCAGCTGGTATTTGCTTGTGGTTGCTAGTCCTGCTACAGTGACAGCAGGGTTGGGGTAATTTCAGACTCTAGCAGACCTTTCAGCAGTTTCATCACTGGTCAACAGAGCATCACTTTGGCATATCCAGAATTGGCTGCGGATATCTCACAGCAAATTGGCAGGTCATACCTATCTAATGGGCTCCAGCCAGGAGCATTAGCAGCTTCTCATCTTCTGGTATCACCCCTTCTGTTTGCCTCGCCAGTCTCCCTCATTTTTCCTTTTGCTTTTTTGGCCCTTAGAGTATCTTTGCCAATAAATCCCTGTGTTAGATTTCCTCTGTTTGAAATATGTTATAGGGGTTTCTCTTTACTTGATCTGATTGAGAAACTCTAATTAGTTATAGTTTCTTGAGGGTAGGGTCTGTCTTATTTAACTTTTTTGTTGTTGACAGTATTACAGATGTTTTCCATTCCCCCTCCCTTTGTCTCCCTCCACCCAGTCCCCAGGTCTTCCCCACACTATTGTCTGTGACTGTGGGCTATCAACTTTTATTTTAACCCTGCTCCCAGGACAGTATAGAACACAGTAGTCTTATGTATGAGGATGTAGATTGTGGAAATCTGGGGGGGAGGTGGTTTTTATTTTTTTGTAAATAGGTTTATATGGGTTAATGTATTAAAAATATATTCACTTTAACTCTTCCTTTTAACTCCAGCCTCCTTCCCACTCTCAATGTCAATCTGTGTGCTTAGGATGGGACTGACTTTTATCCAGCAGCTCCAAGTGTATACGTATGAACCAATTTGGGCCAGTCACCATTAATATAGAGAATTTTCTGGAACTACTGGAGAGGGCTCTCTTTCCTATGAGCTCTGCCTCAGATGGACTCTAAATGAATTTCTGGGGCAAACCTTAGCTTAAGTCTCTTGAAGTTAGTATGTCTTTTCCAGTCAGGAACATCACCATGTGTTACTGAGAAAATAAAGTTTCCATTACTTTTATGGCCACAAAGAAAAATTATATTAATAAAATCTTAGCTGTGGATACTGCCAGGATGAGGCTGCTGAGGTTATTAAACTCATTTTTCTATATCAAATGAATATAAGAAATTGTGGGCACTTTGGGAAAAAAATGTACAATCCAATATGTTCCAGTGATCTTGAAGTAGTACCCTAACTATGTACTAAGGGTGCAGCCTTGAATGCAAAGTCATTTAAAGGTTATATGGCAGAGAATCAAAGATGTATCAGACAAGACCGAGGTTGCTATTGAGGTGTAAAGAAGAAAGCAAGCTAAAAACCAAGCAGTTTAGTCGCTTCGTGGATCTTCCATATTGTGCATCAAACAAAACGGTCTCCCTCGAGACACTGCCAATTTCATGAGATAAAATATGTGCCTGGAAGATAGAGGTGAATGTGAAGGGACATTCTAATTATGTATCGAGGGTACAACCTTGAATAACGTGGTGATCTAAAGTTAGCTACACCCAGCTATCTTTGGTACCATTGTTTTCTTCCAGATGCTCTTGTGCATCTACAGTGTATCTGTAAAACACTGACTAAGCCCTGAAAGTGTGGCAATCCCTTTAAATAGGCCCTGAGCTATATATATGAAGAAAACTAGTCTTTGCCTTCCAACATTCCTGTCAAATTGAGCAGATGGACACTTTGATAACTAGGATATGCTATGGCAGAGAAATGTGCAAGCTGCTCGGTGAACACAGAAAGGGAGAGGCACATTCTGACTTATTCTGGATGAAGAAAAGCCAAAGGTTCAGGAAAGTGGCAATGTTAAAGAAAGTGAGCCCCTTAACAGATCTGCTCTATCATCAAAGTGTTACAGCTCACAAGCTGCTGTTCTCTTCATTGCACACTACAGAGCTCCTTGACCTCCCAATTCCAAAGCCACTATTATTTCCTGTTCCTTGTCCTTCTCCATCTTCCTCTTTTTTCCTCCTCCTCCTGTTCTTTCTCCTCTACCTCCTTCTTTAACATCCCCACAGCACAGAGAGGATCATGCCTGATTTTTAAAAATTTATCTTTATTGTTTAAAGTATTACAGATATCCTTCCTTTTTTCTCCCATTAACACCTTCCCCTCTCCTGCCCCCGCCCCCGCCCCCGCCTTGACCACAATGTTGTCTCTGTCCATCGGTTATGCATATATGCATATCAATTCTTTGGTTTCTCTCTTCCCACCCCCTACCCACTTCCCTCCAACGTTGGTCAGTTGGTTCCCTACTTCCATGTTCAGAAGTATTTGGAAACATCCAGGTTGCTACAGAGGCACTTAACAGGGAAGCTAGCCTTGTCTGGAAAGGCAGAGAAGGCAACTCTAGGGAAGCAATGTTGAAGATGAAGGATATGTAGGAATTAGCAAGGAGGTACTGGGAGAGTATCACCACTTTCCTACCTGTCACCACTTTCTCTTCCATTATTAGTAAGTAGAACTCAGATCTCCTTACTTATGGAGAAGAGGAACCCTCCCACTTTAACTGATACTATTTACAACTGAGAAGAACTATGTGGGAATGCAGCCAAAAGTGCTGGCTCAAATTCTGCCATGGGTTTCCTCAGGCTCACCGGTCTGTTTCTCCAGGTTGCAGAGACATGGAGTGTTGGCACCACCTCCCCCAGGATGTGAGCTTTGTCTCCTTAGGCTGCCTGAGGGTCTCTTTGTCAGACAGAGCGCTTGCCTCAGCAGAGTCCCCGCAGCCCGGGCGTAACATCATCCTTCTTCCAGTACTGTGACCCTTACAATAAATTCCCCATTTTTCCCAAGTTTAGTATGAATTGTGCTTCTCTGTCTTGCAGTGAAGTCCTGACTAATGCGGCCATATTACTTGACGTTTGTACAGGTGAAAGTACATATTTTCAACCTAAATCTTAGCATACCCATTTTTTATTGAAGTCAGAAATCTTAAAGAACCTACCTATGTTAAAATGAACTTCAAATTAGAGTAATATTATCTACAAATATTTTACTGAGCTCTTAAGGGTCCCTCTTCTAGATTTTTGGAATTAGAAATTTATGTTCCTGAGTCTTTCCACATTGGTTTAAAGAAACAGACAATTCCTGCTATTCTCTCATCAATACATTTTGGTGGGGAAGCCTGGCACCAAGGAATCTGAGAGAAAGCATGTTAAGTAATGCCTAGAAATGATAAAGACATACGGCATTTGGGGAAGAGATCCAGCATGTGAGTGGGCTCAGCGGCATGTGTGGTGTTTGTCAGAAGTACAGGCAGTGGGCAGGGGGTGTCAGCATGTTCCCATTGCTGAGACGGAGTCCACTGCTACAAGGAATTATGCTGTATTTGTTTGCTTGGGGCACGTTAACAGAATACCACGCAATGGATGGCTTAAACAACAGAAATGTATTTTCTCAGAAATCTGGAAGCTGAAAGTCCAAGGATGAGGTTTCCTCAGGTATGATTTCTTTTGAGGCCTTTCTCTCCTTAGCTTGCAGACAGCCACCTCCTCACTTGTCCTCCATGGTCTTTCCTTCGTGCATGCACAGGTTTGTGTCCAAATTTCCTCCTCTTATAAGGATACCAGCCATATTGGATTGGGGCCCACCCATGTGACTTTATTGTACCTTAATTACCTCAAGGGGCCTGATCTCCAAGTACAGTCATATTCTGAGGTACTGGGGACTAGGACTTCAACACACAAATTTGGGGGGAAGACAGTTCTGCCCATAACACATGTGGAAAAATACTCATACTCATTTTGCTTTTTAGAAAATTAAAAGAAATATTGGCAACTCTGTAAGAACTAGCATTATTATAATCTTAAGAATATACATTAAGCCCTGGCCGGTCTGGCTCAGCAGTTAGAGCGTCGGCCCGCGGACTGGAGAGGCCCGGGTTCGGTTCCCGCTAGGGGCACGTACCTTGGTTGCAGTTTGTCCCCGGTCCCAGTTGGGGTTGTGTGGGTCGCAACCACTCGATGTGTCTCTCTCACATCGATGTTTCTCTCTCTCTCTCTCTTCCCCCCTCTTTCCCTCCCGCTCTATCTCAGGATAAATGCAAAAAAAAAAAAAAAAAAAGAATACACATTAATCTGGAAAAAATAAAAGAAAGCTGCAAAATGGTCAGAGGGGAGAGACAAATGGATCTTACCCGACCCGGGGCCAGGATGGGAGAAAGGACCCTGTAGGGGCACTAAAATAATAAGCCCACCAAAAACGTGTGTTCACAGGGCAGATGAGCACAGGATCGAGCACAAAAATAACGAGCATGAGAGTAACATTAAATTTGCTGTTTCTAGAGGGACTTAGATATGCTTGGAGTTGAAAGGGATATTACAGACCAACTACTCTAAGGGGCATCCCTGAGGTCAGCTAGTAGCAGCCTCGGCTGGACCCAGCCCCGCTCCTGCAGGGGCACACTCATCTGTCGCTGGACATTTCAGATGTTAGAAAGTTTTCTCACTTTGAGTTTAAACCCTTCTTGCTGCAGCTTCATTAATATCCTAGCAATTCGACTTCTGAAGCAAAATAAATGTATCTTTCCCCTTTTCTGTGACACATCTAAACTTTGCAAATTAGCATGCCTTTCGGTTTTCAGGTCTTCGAAATAATGCACTACCCAATTCCTTCACTTGTTTCTTAAATGATATGACTTCAAATTCTGTCATGCTTCTAGCTACTCCTCTACTTCATCAATCTCTGTTAAAAAATGTTCTAAACAAAGTGCTTTCACATGCAAAGGGGAGAATGTTGCTTTCTGTGAATAGGACAAACAGTCCATCAAAATGTCACATTAGATATTTCAGCAGTCACTGATGATCCATATTTGTTGTCTAGGAACAGTAAGCAGGTTGTTGCTGAACATTTACTGTATCAGTTATCTACCACTGCATAACAAATCCCCACCACATTTAGTGACTTAAAACAACAAACATTATTTATCTCACACAGTTTCTGAGAGTCAGGAATCCAGGAGTAGCTTAGGTAGGTTGTTCCAGCTCAGGGCCTTTCATTAGTTTGCAGTCAGTTGTTGGTGGGGCTGCAGACTCTGAAGACTAGATCTGCACTGGAGAATCACTTCCAAGATCCCTCCCATGCTGTTGGCAAGGGGCTTGTTTCCTCACCAAGTGGGCTCTCCATTCACAACAGGGCTTTCCCCAGGGCAAGTAATGTCAAGCCACAGTGTCTTTTATGACCTAATCTTGAAAGTAATGTACCATCAATTCTGCCGTATACGATTGGTCACAGACCAACCCTGGTGGAGGTGGGGATCATACAGATCATCTCAAAGGTTGTCATTTATGAAGCACTTGCTACAAACTGTGCTTATACTAGCTGAGTGCTTTCCGTGCATCATCTCAATGCTTTCAACACCCTCCAAAGTAAATGCTGTTATTTCCATTCCATTTTACATTTCAGGCAACTGAGGCTTAGAAATGTCAAGTCACTTACCCAAATTGTTTCTTAGGGACAGAGCATAAATTAAAACATAGGTCTAACTTCAGAGTAAAATGCTCCTCCTGGTTTTTGTTTTTTTGCTTACCAAAGGCTTCTATTCATTGGACTACTAACCAGGTCTCTCCTAACCCATCATGTACAAATAATTTTTTAAGTATAAATGAAAAATTCTGTATTTCGCCTCTATTAAATTTTGCATACTTATTAAATATTACAAGGCAATTTTCATTCTCAATTCTCTCATTTGTGAATTCCTTTCACCATACTCTGCCATCCACATAGCCTCTCCTATTTGCACACAAGCCATGATGGAAACCAATCTTGAAGAAACCAGAATGCATAGATGTGCCTATAAAACATGATACGTGACAAAATATACATAGTTTTTGAATAAAGTTATCTATAAAATTGATTATTAAATTTGTACTCCATAGCCAAATTCTGTCAATGTGGAAATGCTGCAATGTATCTGAGGTTACCCAGCCTGTCCTGTGACATTTATATAAAATTGTCTTGCCCTGGCCGATTTGACTCAGTGGTTAGAGTGTTGGCCCACATACCAATGAGCCGTGGGTTCAATTCTGGTCAAGGGCATGTATCTTGGTTGTGGTCCATCCTCGGCCCTGGTCGGGGTCGTGCGGGAGGTAGCCTGTTGATGTGTCCCTCTCATGTTGATGTTTCTCTCTCTCTCCCTCTCTCCCAGTCTATCTGAAGATAAATGGAAAAAATATCCTTGGATGAGGATTTAAAAAATAAATAAAATAAATAAATAAATAAAATTGTCTCAAGACCTTTATCCTGTTTCCTTTGGGAAGATTAGTCTTCTTCCAACATTTCAGCAGTTTACAGAGTTTTATATTCTTGTTGTCACTTGTGGGTCTGAACTGTTCCCAGTCAACTCCAGCTCCTGCCACTGTTGGCTTCTGCTCTTCGGGGTCTTGGTTGTAGAACACAGCTAGTCTGTTTTCCCTAGAAACTACTCATAGGTAGTTTGGTATATAAGTGTAAGTCTGGTATATACCAGACTTTACTGAACATTTTGGGGACATGGAAAGATTCAGTATCAATGTACAAAACTGGATATTTATCTTTCCTTTTCTCAACAGTTCTTTGATAAGTCAGGTTGCTTGGTCTCAACAGTCCCTAAAATCCTCACCTGTCAATTCCCCTCACTCCAGAAAGCACAGCAGCTTGGGTATGCACTCCTGATAGAACTCTGGGCTAACGTTCACTATATAAGGATTTAATAATTTGCTCTGCTTTGCAGCAGAGAATTTAAAAAGGTTTTGAAGTTGCAGTTTCCTCTCTCCCTCTTGAGCCCCCATCTCTATTGTCCCATCTGTCTTTATAAGTGGAAGTGGGCAGTGTATTTATTTTTTTCACTGGTAGGACTTATACAATTTCCCTTGAAAGGTAGAACCTATTGTCAGTTTTTGCTTTTTAAGTAACATTATTTTCCTCCTCCTATTAAAATTAGGATTGAACCAACAGTACTATGAGATACAGAGGGTGACATAATTCTTAGGTTGCCAGGGACAGTTCAGTTGGCTCAGAGTAGTTTTGAATAGTGCCTCCTCCCCAGCTGGTGTGGCTCAGTGGTTGAGCATCAACCCATGCACCAAGGGGTCGCCGGTTCGATTCCTGGTTGGGGCACATGCCCAGGTTGTGGGCCCAATCCCCAGTAGGGGGCATGCAGGAGGCAGCCAATTGATGTTCTCTCATTGACGTTTCTATCTCTCTCTCCTTCTCTCTTCCTCTCTCTGTAAAATCAATACAGAAAAATTATTTTTAAAAAATAGTGCTTCCTCACATTCTCAAAATGTCCTGGTTAAGTTCACAAATTATATGATCATTCTAGTCAAAGAGGAGTTGATAGAATTTTAAAAATATGACATTGCAAAAGGGAACTGAAGCTATTTGGAATAACTGGGGCAAAAAACTACATTAATTTTGGAAAAAATGCTTTAGTTTAATCACTTGAATATATTGACCTATGGTGGTATGACCTATTCAGGCACTTATAGTATCTGGAGCTAAGGACCTTACCAATGTGTCTGACTTTTGACAGTGAATAGAAAGGTTCATTTTTTGAAAGCCACAGCATGAAAGGGGAACGAAGGAAAGCGATGTACCCATATACCCATCAGGTATCAATAAAGATAAATCATAAGAGCTACCCCAGCTAGCAGAGCTCATCTCCACTCTCTGCCATGATATTCCCAACACTCCTTTCTGAGGAAAGAACCCCACACCCAGAGGGAGGATGGGATCTTGCTCTGTCCCTCAGGGGACACTGTAATGAGCACCCTTTCTGTAGCATCCTTTGGAGATCCTAATGGACTTCTTTCCTCTGAGGAACAGTTTTTGAGGGCATAAAACGTATACAAGATAATATATCACAAATAGCTTTGCTATGTTTGTGCCACAGTAATAGGATGTTGGAGTGCAAATTAATATAGGTTGAGGGGGAGGAAGAATAAGTTGAGAAAGACATAGAGATGGTAAGATATTAAGCTGGACATCGAAGGCTGGATGGGCTTGAAGTTGATGAGGATGTAGAAGAGAAGGAAGGATTTCTCAGTAGAAATTTTAAGCACTGTGAATAGCGAAGTACCCGGGAACTTGCCTGGATCAGTCTGGAAGGAAGATTAATGTAGAAGCTGGGTGCATAATAAAATCAGCTAAGTGTGGATACTGGAGGCTAGAAAACTGGGAAGGAATTAGTTAAAACCTATCCAGATGCTAGATAATAAGAATCTGGGTCCAAGACAGTGGCAATGAGAATGCAAAAGATAGTGTGATGGTGAGAAAGGATGGCAGACTGGCTGGGGGCAGAGGTAGAACACTGAAAGATACGGTTTCAGGGGGACGAACTTAAGAATAAATTGTGCCTCGTTACAGAAGTAAGAAAGTAGACAAACAAGACTTTTTTGATGGTAGGAGCAAGAGGGAAGAATACGAGGAGGTAGAAATGACAGAAGGCGTACAGGTGAGAACATCTGCTGGGAGATGGACACATTTCCAAGTCATGTCACTCATGTCACAGAGTGCTATAAAGTATGTATTCTGTATCTACCTGTCTATGATTTATCTATCTTAAACAGGGGAGATGAGCTTATTTTCCTTCATTCGACATTTTCAAGTGTCTCTTTTATGTCACTCTACCATGGGAAAGATGAACACTATATATATTCTTTGCCTTTACTGAACTCACAGTCCACACTATGAGGCCAACACATATGTAGAATCAGCAGAATAGCATTTTGATGTAGTGACCAAGGTGGGCTTTCTGCTATTGCTCCCTTGTTCATAGTAAAACCACAACAAAGGCTGGAATGAAACAGCAGAGAAGGAAAAACAAATCTTTGATTTTAACTTCTAAAATAGGTTCTTAAAAATTTAGAGTCCAAAGCTTGCAGGAACCTCAGCCTTTTGAGTATCAGTAATCAAAGTGGACACCAAAAACAGCTCATAATAATGGGAGAGCCAGCCCCACTGCCCTGGTAAGAAAGTGCTGGACTGCACTGGGGTAGAGCAGGGGAAGGGCTCAGGGAGAAGAAAGCTGAGAGGAAGCGGCACCTTGCTCCGTACTTTGGAACTGAGTTCTCGGTGGGGATGAGGTAGAGACAGACCCAGCAGAGAGGTTTGGAGCTTTGCGAACAGAAGGTCCCTACTGTCCATTTCCTTTGAGAGGTAGCAAGTCTTACAAACCAAATGCCTACCTGTTCTCCAAACTTCCCCAGTAATGGTGAGGAAGCAATAGAGAAACACCAACTTGGTTGGCAAGTCAGAATTTCCCAGAGCAGCAGAGCCACAAAGCAGACAGAGGTGAGGATGCTGGGAGAAGTGGTCTGCTGCAGAGGCTTGGTGGTCAGCAGGGACAGTACAAGGACCGAGGACCAGAGACCGGCTGGGACTGCAGACGTCTAAGGGATGCCAGGAGCAGATGCAGGTGATACAAAGCCTTGGGGATGATGACATTTCAACCAAAGCCAATATGGATGGGGGTTAACTGATGACCAGATGCCTCCTTCTCATTGACACTGGACACAATGGGACCATCCCTACCACCACCCAAAAACTTACAGGTAACACAGGAGTCCCTGAACTAATCCAGAAAGGCTGAATTTATCTGAGTTTACCATGAACGAAGATAAAATTTAGGCCACTAGGAAGAATACAGATTGAGACTTGAGATTTAAACATTGTTTTACAGACCTGAGTTTGTGGACTGAGATAATACTTGTTTCAGACAACTGCAGTGCAGTGTGACAAAGGCAGATGGAGCCCTGGGTGATGCATGAGGACAGTGAGCGGTCTCCTCTCCAGTCCGAGGAGATCAGAGTGAATGACATGTCACACTGCGCAGAGTACTGTGGGATGGAGGAGAGCAGTGAGGCAAGGGACCCCCTTCCTGGTCAATCCCTAATGGCTACAGTTCAGGGAGTGATAAAAACGAGGCTGCCAAGTGAAGTGCAGTGGGTTGACTGGGTCAAGCCCAAACCCAAAAGCCCTTTCACGTGTAGGGCATTCCTGATGGTTTGAAGGAGAAGAACAGAACTACATTTTTATTTTGGAACAACCATTCTGGATAGTTGTGAAGAAAGGACTGAGGACTGGCTAGCTAACTCTAGTTGTTTCTGGAGGTTTTTTATTCATTTTCCTGTCTTATCGTTACTACTAACATCACAATGATTCTAATCATCACAAAGCCTGCATTGCATCAGAAAAGAGGAAGGCATTTCTTTCCAAATCTTATAAAGGAACAATCAGCAAAGGGTCCAGAAATAAGTGTTTGGGAAGTGAGGGTTACTGTTTAGTATAAAAACTGGTGGAGTTTTAATAGCCCAAGTCTTGATAAGAGAAACCAGAATAAACTGGTGTGATATTCAGCACATAGAAATGTCTCCCACACACATAATATTCCTTATTGTTACTAAGAGTGAACTTTAAAATAAATTGAGAAATGTGTATACTTTTTACTCCAAGTTTACTTAAAAATAACAATTGGCACTGCTTTGCAGCCGTCCTGTGGTGAGGTGGGCCAGCGCTGCCCTTGGCCGTTCTGGGGGGCTTTGGGAGGTGTTCCCGGAAGCTCTCCATATTGTCTTTGGTCTTCTCAATGATTCTGTAAGCCATCAATACTTTATGAGAAATCCCTTTTTGCTACTAGAGTGGATTTTGCTTTTCATACACTGATCAAAACAGGTCAAATAAGTACTCTCTTAAACATGCAGTGTTTAAGATCATGAGTCTGAAGGCCGACTGCACGGGCTGAATTCGGCTTGATCACTGGCCTGCTACTTGACCTCAGACCAAGTGCTTCATGTGCTCCTATCTGTGAGAAGATGATGATGCCTATCTCATGGGGTCGGTGTGCTGAAGAAATGAGACAACATACCTATAACAGTGCCCAAAACCTAGTAACTGCTCTATAATATTAAAAAACAGAATTTAACACTATAACAACTAAATTAATTAAACATTTATTGAGGACTCAAAAATTCTCAAAGATGAACATACTTAAACTAGTATAAAATCCTTTTGGCTAAAAACAAAAGCAAAATAAAACTGCTATCACAAAACAACTTTGAACTTGGCTGTTTCACTCAGAGTGGCTTTAAGGAGAGGACACAAAACATGCTCTTTGCAACTACACTTGTCTATTCCAAACAAATGGAGTAGCTTGGCTTTTCACCTTTGACTCAAATTGGATCTACCTGTGAGGTGTGCGTGTGTGTGTGTGAAGTAAGGGTTTCTGTGGTTAAAACAAAAACGAAAATTGAAAACTAGCTTTGTAATAGAAAGACCACTAGTCTCGGAATAAGGAAATACTGAGATGACTGAGGGTTACATTCAGTAACAACCAAGAACTTCCCAGTTCTAAATATTTAAGACTATCAGAGTGTGTTGTCTAATAGAGAATATCTTTTTTTTTTTAATCCTCACCCGAGGATATTTTTCCATTTATCTTTAGATAGAGTGGAAGGTAGGGAGGGAGAAAGAGAGAGAAACATCAATGTGAGAGAGACACATTGATTGGTTGCTTCCCACACAATGCTGACCGGGACCGAGGATAGAATCGCAACTGAGGTACATGGCCTTGACCGGAATCGAACCTATGACTCTTTGGTCCTCGGGCTGAGGCTCTAACAGCTGAGCCAAACTGGCCAGGGCTAATAAGAGAATATTCTTTATAATTCCAATGGAATGAGATGTACTGTGCATTTCCTTTGAACATGGCCCTACGCTTTCGTTTTATTATTATTATTTTTCTTTATTGATATTAGAGAGAGGAAAGGAGAGGGAAAGAGAGATAGAAACATTGATGAAAGAGAACGATTGGCTACCTCCTGCATGCCCCCCACCAGGGATCAGGCCCACAACCTGGGCATGTGCCCTAACTGGGAACCAAACAGGTGACCTCTTGGTGCATGGGTCAATGCTCAACCACTGAGCCACACCAGCCGGACGGCCCTATGCTTTCTTAAAGCAGAGCCCTGTGTTCTGAAGTTAGGCAGTCACTTCTGCCACTGTGATAACATCTCTACATTTTGGTTTCTTCAATAAACAGAGGGATATAATATATTCTTCTTGGGGTGCCATGAGAATTAACTGAGATGTTGCTCAGGGGAATGCCTGCACCAATTTCAGGGTTGGTATGTGCCCAGTACTCATTAGCATCCTGTCATCTCTCCCAAAAGATAGAAGCACAAAGCTGCATTTATTCCTGTTCATGAGACTAAGAGAGTGAGGGCAGTGAGCATATGTTTTTCACATTTTTATACCCATTAGAGGATGGCAATATATCCCCAGACAGATGAAGCCAATAACTGGAAAACAGTCACACATGTGAATTCTCTCCCTTTCCTACGCTCTCTATGTTCTATGAGGGCAGAGGAAGCTCCAGAGAAGAAAAACATCATTAAAGCCTGTCCTCTGGTATCAGACAGTCCCATTTCTCTTGAGAATCCTTCAGATTCTTCAGTATCACCCATTTCCTCCCTTCTGGCAAACCTTACCACAGCTCATCACACTCCAAGGTGCAGAAAGTCTCTTCCATTCCTTCTGAAGGTGCCAGAATTCTTGACCGAAGCTGTTCAACTCAGTAAAAGTGAGTCTTTCACATGTGCAGCACTAACATTTATTCAATCAACAGAGGCTGAGTGCCTGCCAGGGCCAGACTCTGCTAGTCATTGGGACACACAGAACATGTGATGAGTCAGCATGAAATTGCATGATGTCAGCCAGCTCATGTCACCCAGACATCACCAAATAAGTGACAAGCACAATGTTTCATTAAACACCTATTAAGAAGATAACCACAGTTGATGACATAAAAAAGCCAAACCCAGAACACAAGAATTGCAGAGCATACAGAACAAAGTCCAAGGCAGCAGGAGCTAGCTGGGCAGCCACGCTGGCAATGCTCAGACAGCTGGGAGCAACTCTCCACAGCTGGACAAACAATTTTACTAGGATCTAAAACTTCATTTCTAACTCCCACACTTATGTTTCTATTCATAAATAAAGAGTGAGCCAAACAAATGAATGATGAAATACTGACCATGAACCCAAACATTTCAAGGCATGGATGGGGGAAACACCTAACATCTTTATCAACTGTAAAGAGAAAACTCTAATAGGTGAAGATGAAGGAAGTTTTCTTGAGCATAACATAAACATGTAGAAAACTCTTAACAGCACTGTATCAATCAACAAATGCTTCTCTTGTTGCAAAAACCATCTTCAAAGAACAGTGAGGAGGGACTGACAAACAGAACGGAGCTATTTTTTCATCTCCAAAATGGCACTTCCTGGTCCCCGGTGCTTAGCACTGCAGATGTTGCAGAACTGCGCAGGAGAGGTCTAAAATGTAATTTAAAAACACAGATTAAAAAAAAACACTTCTCTTTCTACTTTCATATTCAGCAATATCATGAGAATCAGTCAGGGGGCAGGGAGGACACTATGAAATGTCACTCCTTTTCCTGGAGATTATTGCTGGTTCACATAGGATTCCATCTAGAACAGCAAAACATAGAGGAACATCACTTGACACTAAAAAAGTGTCATGGTACAAGAATCAAGTTGAGAGAGTTGTATAAGACATAAAATAGTTCTCACCACATCTCATGTCTCAATAGTTCTATAGCTCAAAAGTCATCAATTTTACCTGAACAAATTCACTTAAATGAATATGATTTTATAATGTTCAGTATAGTATATTAAACATTTTTACATTTGAGAATTAGATGAATTAATTTTTTTATGTGATATAAAAGTATATTGTAACTTTGAGAACCCACAGAGCCATGAAATCACAGGCTACAATTTTTAGCACTTCCTTCTGACTGCCTCAATTGCTCCTTGGTGGATGGTGGCCTAGCTGCTAACTCACCAGGCTGGGCACAGGCAGGCACTCCTTGTGGAACATATGCCGGCAATGGAAGACCACCACACTGAAGGGCTTAGCTGCATCTGGGGGTAGAGGGCAGGAAAGGGAGAAGGACTCAATGCAACAAACAGATCAGAAACTTTAAAACCAGTCTTTTTCTTTTTTCCCTACCCTCTCATCACCCTTCCCTTTGGCAACCATCAATTTTTTCTCTCTATATATAAACCTGTCTGTTTTGTTCATTTATTTATGGTGTTTCTTTTTTTAAAGATTCCACATGTAAGTGAAATCATATGCTATTTTCTTTCTCTTTCTGACTTACTTCACTTAGCATGACACCCTCTATGTCTATCCATGTTGTCACAAATGGCAAGATTGCATTCCTTTTTATAGCTGAGTAATATTCCGTTGCATATACCACATCTTCTTTATTCATTCATCTATTGATGGACATGTAGGTGGATTCCATATCTTGGCTATTGTAAATAATGCTGCAATGAAAACAGAGGTGCATCTGTCTTTTTGAATTAATGTTTTTGTTTCCTTTGGATCAATACCTAGAAGTGGAATTGCTGTGTCATTTGGCAGCTCTACTTTTAATGTTTTTGAGGAATCTCCATACTTTTTTCCATAGTGGCTACACCAATTTATAATCCCAACAATACACAAGGGTTCCCTTTTCTCTACACCCTCGCCAACACTTATTATTTGATGATAGTCATTCTGACATATAGGAGGTGATATCTCATTGTGGTTTTAATTTGCACTTCCCTGATGATTAGTGAGGTTGAGTATCTTTTCATATTTCTGTTGGCAATCTGTATGTCCTCTTGGAAGAAATGTCTATTCAGGTCCTCTGCCCATTATTTAATCAGACTGTTTGGTTTTCTTAGTGTTAAGTTGTGTGAGTTCCTTATGTATTTTGGATAGTAAACCCCTTATTAGATGGATCATTTGTGAATATCTTTCTCCAATTCAGTAGGTTGTCTTTTTATTTTGTTGATGGTTTCCTTTGCTGTGCAAAAAATTTTCAGTTTGATGTAGTCCTATTTGTTAATTTTTTCTTTTCTTGCCCTTGCTGGAGGAGACACATCCCAACAGATACTGCTAAGAGTGATGTCAAAGGGTTTACTGCCTATGTTTTCTTGTAGGAGTTTTATGGTTTCAGGACTTTAACTTAAGTCTTTAATCCATTTGGAGTTTCTTCTTGTATATGGTACAATTTAGACTGGTCTAATTTCTTTTTTCTTTTTTTTTTTGCATGTATCTGTCCAGTTTTCCCAACGCCACTTACTTAAAAGACTGTCTATACCCCACTGTATATTTTTGCTTCCTTTGTCATAGATTAATTGCCCATATAAGCCAGAGTTTATTTCTGGGCTCTCTATTTTATTTCACTGATCTATATATCTGTTTTCATGCCAGTACCACACTGTTTTAATTGTAGTTCCGTAGTATAGCTTGAAATCTGGGAACATGTCTACTTTCACTTGCTTCTTTTTCAAGGCTTCTTTGGCTATTTGGGGTCTTTTGTGGTTCCATATACATTTTAGGATTAGTTCTAGTTCTGAGAAGAATGCCTTTGGTATTTTAATAAGGATTGCAGTGCATCTATATGTGGCTTAAGGCAGTAATGACATTTAAAGAATATTAATCTTTCCAATCTGTGAGTATGGTATATCCTTCCATTTATTTGTATTCCCTCTAATTTCTTTCTTTAAAATCTTAGTTTTCTCAGTACAGGTCTTTTACCTCTTTGGTTAAATTTATTCTTAGGTACTTTATGCTTTTTGATGTAATTGTAAATAGGATTGTTTTCTTTTTTTTTTTTTTTTTTAACTTATCTTTATTGTTGAATGTATTACAGATGTTCCTCATTTTTCCCCCATTGGCCCCCTCCTCCCCCATTCCTGCCTCCCTCCTGCCTTTCCCCACATTGTTGTCTGTGTCCATTGGTTATGCATATATGCATATAAGTTCTTTGGTTTATTTCTTCCCACCCCCCAACCCCCCTTCCCTTTGAGGTTTGTCAGTCTAACAAGCAATTTGTACTTCTTAATCCCGTCACCTTTTCACCCATCCCCCCAGCCCCCACCCATCTGGTAACCAACAGAAGTTCTCTGTATCTTTGAGAATGTTTCTGTTCTGCTTGTTCATTTTGTTTGTAGATGCAATTGTTGATAGATATGTATTTACTGCCATTTTGTTTGTTCATATTTTTTTATCTTTTTCTTCAAGAAGACCCTTCAACAGGGTAGTCCCAGAGACGTGGAAGTAGGGTACAGACTGACAATTGCCAGAAAAGGGGTTAGGGGAGGGGAGTGATGAACCACAGAACTTGTACGCATGTACTCATAACCAATAGACATGGACAACAAAACTGGGGACGGGGCGGGGAGGGAGGGGGAGGAGGGTGTCAATGGGGAAAAAGGAGAAACATCTGTAACAAAAGTAAATTAATAAAAAATAAAAAAAAAGAAGACCCTTCAACACTTCATATAATAATGGTTTGGTGGTGATGAACTCCTTTAGCTTTTCCTTGTCTGGGAAACTCTTCATATGGCCATCGATTCTACTGAATCTGTGTAAATTATTCTTTATTTCAGTTAGTGCCTCCTTCATTTCTAACTGTGCATCCTTCATTTCTGACTGGTCCTTTTTTATGCTCTTGAGGCCCTCACTAAGTTCACTGAGGTTCTCACTAAGTCCATTGAGCATCCTTATAAGCAGTATTTTAAACTCTGCATCTGTTAGGTTGCTTAATTCCATTTCACTTAGTTCTTTTCCTGGAGTTTTGTTCTGTTCTTTCATTTGGGACCTGTTTCTTTGTCTCCTCATTTTGGCTGCCTCCCTGTGTTTGTTTCTATGTATTACTTAGCGAGAGGTATGGGGCTAGCTGAGACCAGATGCTGCTCGTTTGAAAGAATTTAGGAAAAGCTGAAGCAGGCTCCAAGACAGGCCAATCCTATGGTAAAGCAACTGGCAACAGCTTGGGTGGGCCTGAAAGTTGGGTGGGGCGGGGCCTCAGGGAATCACCAGGGCGAGGCAAACAGTGTGAGCCAGGTTGCTGGAGTCCCAGATATGGCAGCTGTCTGCGCTCCCAGGGAAGGGCTCACCAAAGGAACAAAGGCCTCTGATCGCATGCACGTCTGTCCAGGAGAAAGCTGCCTCTCCAACCCTCACTCCAATGAAAACAACTCAGTTCTTCCCCATATGATTCTGATGCCTTTCAAGCTGCCTCCTGCTTGCTGGAGCCTGGAGGGAGCGAGTCCCAGTAAGTCTGTGTGCGGGCCCTTTAAGAGGAGCTGCCAGGGGCTCCATCCGCCTCAGCCTCAGTTCCCACTGGTTTTTCCAGCCAGAAGTGATGGGGATTCTCTTCCTGGCACCGGAACCCTGAGCTGGGCGCCTGGTGTGGGACGGGGACCCCTCAGTCCTCAGGGAGGACCTTCTCAGCTGAGGTGTCCTCCTAATTTTCATCCGCCACAGGTGGGTGTGGGACCAGCCCGTCGCGCCTCCGCCCCTCCTACCAGTCTCGATGTGGCTTCTTCTTTAATTTCGTAGTTGTAGGACTTCCATTAAGCTTGATTTCAGGCGGTTTTGAATGATGGTTGTTCTGTAGTTTAGCTGTAACTTTGATGTAGGATTGTTTTCTTAATTTCTCCTTCTGACCTTTCATTCTTGGTTAAAGAACCAGAACAAATTTCTGTATATTGATTTTTGTATCATACTGAAATTTTACTGAATTTATTTATTAATTCTAATAGTTTCTTGTAGTTTTTAGAGTTTTCTATGTGAAGTATAATGTCATCTGCAAAAAATGAGAGTTTTACTTCTTCCTTTTCTTATCTGATTGCTATGGCTAGGACTTACAGTACTATGTTGAATAGAAGTGGTAATAGTGGGCATTCTTTTCTTGCTCCTGATCTTAGAGGAAAGGCTTTTGGGTTTTCAACACTGAGTATGATGTTAGCTGTGCGGGTTTGTCATATACAGTCTTTATTATATTGAGGTATGTTCTTTCTATACACACTTTGTTGACAGTTTTTTCATAAGAGGATGTTGAATTTTGTCAAATGCTTTTTTTGCTTCTATTGAGATGATCATATGATTTTTGTTGTTGTTGTTAATCCTCACCCGAGAATATTTTTCCATAGATTTTTTTTTTTTTAGATAGAGTGGAAAGGAGGGAGAAAGAGAGAGAGAAAAACCTCGATGTGAGAGAGACACATTGATTGGTTGCCTCCCTCACGACCCCGACCAGGGCCGTGGATCAAACCTGCAACCCAGGCATGTGCCCTTGACCAGGAATCAAACCCGTGACCCTCAGGTCTTTGAGTTAATGCTCTAACTGCTGAGCCAAACCAGCCAGGGCAAAACGATCATATGATTTTTATCCTTTTATTTTGTTAATGTGATGTATCATGTTGACTGTGAAACCTCCTTGCATCCCTGGAATATATCCTACTTGGTCATGGTATATAATCCTTTTAACAGAATTCAGTCTGGTTTACTAATATTTTGTTGAGAATTTTTGCATCTATGTTCATCAAGGACATTGGCCATAATTTTCTTTTTTTGTAATGACTTTGTCTGGTTTTAGTGTTTGGGTAATGCTAGCTTCATAAAATGAGTTTGAGAGTGTTTCTTTACTTTAATTTTTAAAACAGTTTAAGAAGGACAGGTATTGATTCTTCTTTAAATGTGTAGTAGAACTCCCCTCTGAAGCCATCTGGTCCTGGACCTTTATTTGTTGGGAGTTTTTAAATTATTAATACTTCTTTGATTTCACTGCTAGTAATTGGTCTGTTTAGATTTTCTATTTCTTCCTTGTTCAGCCTTGGAAGAAATATACCCATTATATGTCAAATTTGTTGGCATATAACTGTTCAAAGTATTGTTTAATGATTTTTTGTATTTCTGTGGTGTTAGTTAACTTCTTTTTCATTTATGATTTGGGCTCTCTTTTATTCTTGATGAGTTTGGCAAAAGGTTTGTTAATATTGTTTCTTTTCAATGAACCAACTTAGTTTCATTAAACTTTTCTATTTTTTCAATATCTATTTTGTTTATTTCCATTCTGATCTTAATTATTTCCCTCCTATGGTTTAGTTTGGGTTTGTTTCTTCTCCCCCCCCCCCCCCCCCCCCCCCAGTTCCTATAGGTGTAGAGTTAGATTGTTTATTTGGAATTTTTCTTGTTTCCTGAGGTAGGCCTGTATAGCTGGGAACATCCATCTTAGAACTGTTTTTGTTGCATTCCATACATTTTGAAAAGTTGTGTTTTCATTTTTATTTGTGTCAAAGTAGTTTTTGAATACCTATTTGATTTATTCTTTGATTCACTGGTTGTTTAGTAGCATGTTTAGTCTCCATGTATTTGTTTTTTCCAGTTTTCTTCCTGTACTTGATTTCTACTCTCATGCCATCATGGATAGAAAAGTTGCTTGATATGATTTCATCCCTCTTGAATTTACTGAGGCTTGTTTTGTAGCCTAATATGTGATCTATCCTGGAGAATGTTTCATGTGCACTTGAAACATTGTGTATTCTGAAGTTTTTGGATGAAATGTTCTATAAATGTCTATTAAGTCAACCTGGTCTAATGTGACATTTAAGGCCATTATTTCCTCATTAATTTTCTGTCTCAATGATCTATTCGTTGATGTGAGTGGGGTATTAAAATCCCCTCCTATTATTGAATTTCTCCCTTTATGTGTCCAATAATATTTGCTTTATATATTTAGGTGCTCCTATGTTAGGTCATAGATATTTACAATTGTCACATTTTTTTTTTTTATGTCTTTTCATTTTTTTCCACATATTTTGTTTTAAAGTCTATTTAGTCTAATATGAGTATTATTGCTCTCCCAGCTTTCTTTTCATTTCCATTTGCATGGAATATCTATTTACATCCCTTTACTTTTGGTCTGTATGTGTTCTTTGAAGTCTCTTGCAAGTAGCATATATAGGTCATGATTTTTTTTTTAATCCATTCAGCTACTGTATGTCTTCTTATTGGAGCATTTACTACATTTACATTTAAAGTAATTACAATAAGTATGTGCTTACTGCCATTTTATTAACTGTTTTTGTTTGATTTTTAAAGTTCTATTTTTTTCCTTTCTCCTTTTCTTGTTCCCTTCCATTGTGGTTTGCTAATTTTCTTTAGTGTTTTGTTTGAGTTCCTTTCTCTTTATTCTTTGTGTATCTTTTGTAGGTTTTTGGTTTGTGGTAACTATAAGGTTTATGTATATCATTCTATATCTATAGCAGTTTATTTTAAGCTGATAGGTGTTTATAAAGTTCAAATATATATTCTAAAAGGACTACATTTGTACCCCTCTCCATGTTTTAAGTTTTTGATGTCATAGTTTAGATGTTTTTGTGCTATATATCTCCTAACTACTTATTGTAGTTTGAGTTGAGTTTGGTACTTTTGTGTTTTAACCTTCATAGTAGCTGTTTAAATGTCTGATTCACTATATTTATTAAATATTTGGATTTACCCATGATACTTTTCCTTCCTCATATATTCTTATTTCTGGTTAGGGCCTTTCCTTTTCTGCTTAAAGAGGGCCCTCTAATGATACTTGTAAAGCTGGTTTAATGGTGATGAACTCCTTTAGTTTTTGTTTATTAGGGAAACTGTTTATCTGTCCTTCAATTCTGAATAACCTTGCTGGGTAAATTATTCTAAGTTGTAAGTTTCTTTCTTTCAGCACTTTAAAGATGTCCTGCTACTCCCTTCTGGCCTACAAAACTCCTGCTGAGAAATCAACTGCTAACCTTTTGAGGTTTCCTTTGTATGTAACTAGTTGTTTTCCTTTTGCTTTTTTCAGGATTGTCTCTTTATATTTAACTTTTGTCACTTTAATTACAATAATTCTTGGTTTGGTTCTCTTTGGGTTTATCTTGTTTGGAACTTTCTGTGCTTCCTGGACCTGGGTGTCTGTTTCCTTCTGCAGGTTAACAAAAATTTCAGCCCTATTTCTTTAAATAAAGTTTCTGTTCCTTTCCCTCTTTCTTTTTCTTCTGGGACACTTATAATGCAAATGTTTGCATGCTTGATGTTATCTCAGAGGTCCCTTAAACTCTTTGTTTTTTTAAATTATTTTTTATTTTTGGTACCTGATTGATTGATCTCCACAAGTATGTCTTCCAAGTTACTGATCCATTCTTCTGTATAAGTGAATCTATTATTGATGTACTTTTCATTTCAGTTATTGTATTCTTCAGCTCTACTTGGTTTTGTTGAAGTTCTCCCTAAGTTCCTCTATTCTACTCTCAAGTTTGGTGAGCACCCTTATGACCATTTCTTTGAATTATTTATCAGGCAAATTACTTGTCTCCATATCCTTAGGGTTTTCTTATGGGGACTTTTCATATTCCTCTATTAGAGATATTCTTTTTTTTTTTTTATCCTCATGCTCACCCAATGACATTTTTCCATTTTTTGTTCAGATAGAGTGGGAGGGAGAGGAAGAGAGAGAGAGAAACATCGACGTGAAAGGGACACATCGAGTGGCTGCCTCCTGTACGACCCAACCAGGGCCAGGGACAAACTACAACTGAGGCACATGCCCTTAGCAGGAACCGAACCCGGGTCTCTCTGGACCGCAGGCTGACGTTCTAACCACTGAGCCAAAATGGCCAGGGCTAGAGATATTCTTTTGTTTTATCATTTAATTCGACTTCCTATGTTTGTTTATATAAATTAAGACAAAATAGCCATCTTCCTCAGTCTAAACAATGTGGCCTCGTGTAGAAGTGGCCTCTCTGTAAGCTGTGTCTGCTGGGTGGTTTTGGCAGGCCAGTTAGAGCTGAGCGAATGCCTATGGCATCCGGGGCAATGGCATACCAAGCTGGAGCAGGTCTATGTGGGAAGGCCAGGTTCAGCTCCTTTGTCTAAAGCTGAAAAGGCTCAAGTGATGTGTCAGGGAATGTACTGTGGTGACCTTGCAGGTAGGTCAGAGCACCTGGATATAGCTCCTGTTCACTCTGTGGAGGTGGAGGGGGATGTCAACAATGGTGATTTCCAGCACCTCTGACCCAGACGGTTTTCATGCTCCAGGAGTGCTCCTGTGGTTTCTCAGCCTTCTCTATTTGGTCTCTTTAACTAGTTTGTTGTTCAGAAGCTGTTCATTCAGCACTCAGTTGTCTCTCAGGAGTAACTTACTCTCTCTATACATGTATATTTCAGTTTGTTCATGGGAGGAGGTAAGTTCAGCATTCTACTACATTGTTGTCACCTTGGACCTATGTCTTAAACTAGTCTTTTTTTTTTTTTCTTTTTCATTTGTTAGCATCCTTCTTTTTAAATTTTTTATTGAATTTATTGGGGTGACATTGGTTAATAAAATTATATAGGTTTCAAGTGTAAAATTCTAAAATATATCATCTGTATACTGTATTGTGTGTTCACGACCCAAACCAGTCTTAATGAAAGTCCAGCTGTAGTTAAATGAACTGCCTTAGGAGGAATACTTATTTATAAATGTATTTCTGATTTGGGATGTTGATCAAATGAAAAGCAGATATTACAATAGCATTGTCACGTGAGTCACAAGTTACTTGGCCATTACATCATTTACTACAACTACAAATTAGGGACAATTTCATAGCAAGTTAAATAACATTTATTTTAAAAACTAGAATCAGTATGTGTATGTGCATTCCCATCTCCTGAACCCCTCTCCTACATAGAACTGTTGCACACCATATACTGAGGTCAGTTTTGTGGCTTTAGAAAAATGCTTTCCGCCAGTTCTCTGCTGCCTTTGTCAAAACCATCCACTGATTTCAGGGCAGAACCGCGTTAAATCCTAGGCCGTGACCTCACATTGTACTGTACTTCTGCAGGAATTTAATCTAACTATACAGTGCAGGTGTATGCAGTCTCTTCCTGTTAAAACACTGCTTAAAACACTATGAAAGCTCACTTTTTTCACTGTGCCCACTGCGGTTTGTAAAATAAGCAATTAAAATCTAAACCTATTTATTTCCTCTAGAAAAGACCCTAAGTGGAAAAATTTATCATGCTCCTGCCATATTAAATAATCCCTTAAAGCTAAGTAAATGCTACATCAATTAGGCCATGTAGTACTTCTCTAAGCTCAATTTATATTAAAAAACAAAAAGGGATTTTTTGCATTCTGACAAATGTTAATTTCTACTTTTAAATTATGAACTTTCCTCTTCTCACGTTATATGATCCTATGTAAGGTTCTCTGATTATACATGAAGATAAATAAACCAAGAACTGCTTATGACTCTTAAGCAGTCACCATTCCAATTAGATGGGGGGGGGGTAATTATGTTTCCATTGAAATGTGATGTAATTTGGGTGCCAAAATCGTATAGAATAAAAAAATTTATCCCTGGTTGGTTTGACTCAGCAGTTTGAGAGTTGGCCTGTGGACTGAAGAGTTGTGGGTTTGATTCCGGGGAAAGGCGCGTATCTCGGTTGTGGTTCGATTCCTGGCCCTGGTTGGGGTCGTGTGGGAGGCAACCAGTTGATATGTCTCTCTCACATCGATCTCTCTCTCTCTCTCTCCCTCTTACTCTATCTGAAAATCAATGGAAAAATATCCTTGAGTGAGGATTAAAAAAAAGAAAAATTAAAGAAAAGGGAAAGCTATGTATAAGAAAATCCCCCCTCAAACATACATGGTTCTTCAACCTTGGAACTTAAACATATTGATGGTAAGTTTTCATTTTATTTTGCTTTACTCTAGAGCAGTCCTTCTCCAAGTGTGGCCCTGAACCATTAGCATCAACATCACCTGGGAACTTGTTAGAAATATAAATTCTCATGTCCTACCCTGGAATCACGGAATTGGAAACTCTGTGGGTAAGACCAGCATTCTGGGTTTTAACAAGCATGCCAGGTGATGCCAATGTATTCCACAGTTTGAGATCCACAGCTCTAAAGAACAGCACCACCAGCATGCAACTGAGTCGAGCATGGGCTGACAGTCTTCTCTAAACTGGATTATCCTGAAAGTTTTATAATTTCATAAAAATTCCACTCATCGTCCAGCCAGTGTGACTCAGTGGTTGAGTGTCGACCCATGCACCAAGAGGTCACCAGTTCAATTCCCAGTCAGGGCACATGCCCAGGTTGTGAGCCCGATCCCCAGTGGGGGGCATGCAGGAGGCGGCCAATTGATGTTCTCTCTCATTGATTTTTCTATCTCTCTCCTACTCACTTCCTCTCTCTCTAAAATCAATAAAGGAAAAAAGATTAAAAAAAAATTCCACTCATCATTAACACATATTTGGAGATTTCTTTTCCCCTCCCAACCATCTTACCTGATGGAAGAACAGGGGCAAGGCACGATTCACAGATGTTCTCCTCTGCAAGGAAACATGTACACTTGAGATTACACACTTTCTTATTTCTATTTGCTCTGTGTCTTCCGAAAGCAAGGCATATAGTTCTGATATGATTATTTCAATTTTACGCACCGTCGACCAGAATGCCTTTCATTTGAGTTCGATGCATTTTCTTAAGTAAAGACAAAGAGTCAGCTACGAGAATCTTCTTGCAGCCTTCACGAAGCAGAATCTAATGCACACATTGTAAAATAAAAGTCATCTTAAAAAGACTCAAGTATTTGCGGGGGACCCTCATATTGGGGATTCAGAAAATTAGTTTCTCTAAAATACTCCACAGAGGAACTCACTGGCTCCCTGCCCTCAGTACAATCTTCCTTCCAAACCACTGCCACCCACCTTTTCAGCCTCTATTCAGTCATGACTCTGCAAGGTTTCTTTCTTTCTTTTTTTTTTTTATCCTCACCCGAGGATACTTTTGCATTCATCTTCAGATAGAGCGAGAGGGAGAGAGAGAGGGAGGAAGAGAGAGAGAAACATCGATGTGAGAGAGACACATCGACTGGCTGCCACCCACACGACCCCAACCGGGGCTAGGGACAAACTGCAACCGAGGTATGTGCCCTTAGTGGGAACCGAACCTGGGTCTCTCTGGACCGCTGGCCGATGCTCTAACCTCTGAGGCAAACCTGCCAGGGCTCTGCAAGTTTTCTTATGAACATACAATGGTTCCTGTAGTGCTTGTAAAATCAAATACCAATTCCAAAGTCTGGCACAGAAGGCCGTCTATTAACTACCCTCCTGTTGTCTTATAGGTGTTCCTAATACAGACTCTCTCTGGCAGAGTTTGGCCCCTACATACCTGGTCATTCCAAGCCCCAGATCTTTGCCCAGGATGGAAAACCGGCTATTCCAAAATCATTTATTTCATAAATCCGTCTATTTATTTTACTGCACTGAGTACTATATATAAGGCAGAAGACACGGAGCAATAAACTAAACAGAGTGATCTCTGTCCTAAATCCCCTCCAGGTTACAAACTAACTTATGTTCCTTTCAAATCAGACCCAAACCATTTAGCAATTAATGTGGTGTGTAAATGTAACTGACTACATTAATCCTCAAATTTGGTGATTCTGAAAGGGCTGGCAACTGAAAAATGACTACAGATAGTAAATATTCTGTCACAAGAATCATTTTCTTCCTCTTCATTCCAGTACTGCACTTTTTGTTTCTTTATGCATTTTTCCTATTATTCATAGGCTTATTTATTTCTCCTCTCTCTGCCTGGAGAATTAGAGCTAACACTTTAGCAGCCTTCAAAGTCAGGATGCAGACAGCACAGTTAAAATGCTCGTTTTGATGGATAACCAACTTTGTTTCAGAGCTGGGAAGACAAAACTGCCCACCTGCTTTTAGACAGTTGAGAGGCAACCCACCTTACCTTTCAAACCCATTCTGCTGGCCACAATGTGAGCTTCCACCCTTTCCTGGGTTTTCTTAGGTATTTTATTAGAAATTGAGAGAGGCTGTATGAAGTGTGCTTACCAGAAGACATTTTTACCAAAACTCACGGCTTTTCAAAGAGGGAGATACTCAAGGCCTGAGGCCTGAGAAGGTCTGGTGCGGTGCCTGTGGCTTCTCAATGTGCTTCTGTGCACTTTCCATGTAGCTGCCGTGGAAATCCACATAATGACGACATTGCCGCCTCAATGTGGTCCAGCTCTGTGTCACAGCATTTTGCTTTCTTATGTTCTTAGGCCACCAGGGAAGGGAAGTGGGGAGTGACCAACTTGGTTCTCCATCCCCAGTCATCTGCAATAACAGGTGCTCCTCTCAAATTCCAAAGAGCATTGGCTTTGGGTGAATGCAGCCAGAGGGTTTTCCCCCTAATTATATGAAGGCTAATATTTAAGAAAACAAACCTGATATCCAGATTAAAGTTTTATACCCGCCATTTCTAGTATTGGTGAGCAGGAAATAACTAATGGTAGTACTATTTCTACATTAACTGAGGCACTGTGTATGAAGTTGTATTTTTTAAAATGCTACCAGAAATTGAACTTTTCTGATTCATTTAAAAAAAGACATTAAAACCTTGACATGAAAGCATACAGGAAGAAAAAATAACAAATACAGTAAGAAAGATTTAAGAAATAGTTATGTCAGTAAACTTTAAGAAAATTTATAAGCAAACAATATAAAGCTTCTCAGCCTCAAATACCAAAATAAAAATTTAGGAACAATAGTGTCAATCATAGTACCTTTGGTAAACTGTTTCAAAAAGTGCTAGCTCTGACCAGCAGTGGGTGATTTAGGTCTGTTGCATGAATACTATAGAAGGACAGACCTGGCAGTCTAGACAGAAGCCACAGTGTCTGCAAACTTAAAAAAGAAAACAGACAAAAATGCAAACTAAGAAGGTACCATTGCTTCACCAGGATTACAATTTTCTAAGTAGGTACAGTTCATCTGTCTGCATAACATATTTTCTAGGAAAAACTTCATTATTCAGAGGCACACAGCCAGGAGAAGGGAAAATACACAAATGCACTTAGTATGTTACTTTCCACTTCATTTGATCAAAACCCAAGGCTTCAAATCAGAAAAACATGAAAACCTTCTAACGTCATTTACATGATGCCAAGCAGGTGTATAAAAACAAACAAACAGACTATCACCTGTAAGAAAGAATCATTTATTCTATAACATCTGTAATAATCTGAAGACAATCAGAAGTGGTGTAACACTGTACAAGAAAAATGTAGCATTATATAGGTATTGTTTTCAGTATCAGACATATGACAAGGCATTATATTGATATGGATTCCCATTAGCAACTACATCAGTGACTCATGAAAAAATGTGCTGTTGTTGACCCTAATTTTATACTCAAAAGCTCATTCTTGATTATTTGCCATGAATGCCTTTAGTAAGACACTGATTAGTGAAAGTCAGACACAGTAGCATCTGGCTTCAGGAGGTGGTCTTCACTCATTCCTGAGCTTCACAGTCATGATTTCTGACTATGTCCATCTTCTAAGGTCATCTCGCCCAGGCTATCTTCCCAGCAATGGAGTCTCACCTTGTTTTCTATCCTTGCAAACTTAATGTATTCACACACACAGGGTCAATGCACTCTCTTCTGTCAATCCAGGTTCTTAATGACCAGAATGGCATTGAACCACTGCCACTCACATTCTGAGTACTATGCTCCATTACCATGTGCTATTTTTCTTTTTTAAAATGAGATATTTCAAACATACAGAATAAAATAAAATATGCTAAGTCTTTACCACCTAGGTTGAACAAATTTGTCAATACTTTGCCATGTACTTGATTGAGGTCTGTTTATTTCAGAAAATAAAGTATTACAGATATAACTAACACTTTCTTGCCCTCTACTTTTACTCGTCCGTCCTTACAAACACAACTCCAACTTTATTTAGTGTGTCCAACTAAAATAAGCAGCTAGTTGGGGCTCAAGTAACATAGATCTGGTCAATGAGATAAACATAGAGCCTGGGGAGGCATTCTTTCCCACAAAAAAAGGAAAGCCTCAATAAGAAAAATCCCTTTGCTTCCCACATCTTTCTACCTGGAGTGTGGATGTGAGGCCTGGAGATGTAGCATCTACTTTGTGACCAAGAGGTAGCAGTCTGGCGGTGCATTCTTCTGTTGATGGATGTTTAGGCTGTTTCCATGTAGGGCCATTAAGGATAAAGTTGCAAAGAACACTCTTGTGCAGATCTTTTGTGGACCTGCATTTTACCTCTTGAGTAAATAGTCAGGAATGAAATTGCTAGGTCATGGAGTAGGAGTATGCCTAATTTTTTAAGTAACTGTCAAGTATTGTTCCAAAGTGGTTATACCATTTTACATTTCCACATTTTAAGCTTTGATATCTGATAAATCTACCCTTATTTTTCTTGGATAATCTTTGCCTTTTACTTTTTATGTATAATTTAAGACCATGAAAAAGTCTTTTGGGATGATGATTAGAATTTTACTGATGATTACTCTGGAAAGAACTAATAACATTTATGATATGTATCTACTTTAAATAATTAAATAAATGCTCTGATTCAGTTTAATGATTTATATAGAATTATTGCATTTGTATTAAAAAAAGAGATAGACTCTGATTGTCTCATATTGCCCTCAGGGGATGCTGATAAGAACAGACTTAGCATCCCATGAGGAATTAAGCTTTTCCATTCTGAGTTGCCTGTATTTATAAGTATGATAAAGTTATATCTAAAGTTGTTTGTGGCTATGTTTTTACTACTGATTTATTTAAAGACTATATATATATATATTTCCTAGAACATTGTTTATTGGAGTTTTTTTTTCCCTTACATATTACTTTGTATTGAGCAAAATGTAATTAAAGTGATTTAAAGATACCATGGATTATTTATTTATTTATTTTTATTAATTTATTTTTGATACAGATGTATCTCCTTATTTCCCCACTGTCACCCTCATCCCCATCCCCCCACCCCGTCCCCAGCTTTGTTGTCCATGTCCATCAGTTATGCATACATGCGTATAAGTTCTGTGGTTTATCTCTTCCCTCCCCCCCAGGGTTGTCAGTTCTGAGGGTTGTCAGTCTGTACTCTACTTCCACATCTCTGGTCTGGGTCTACCCTGTTCCTCAGACTGTTATGTTTATTATATTCCACAAATAAGTGAGACCATGTGATATTTGTCTTTCTCTGCTTGGTTTGTTTAGCTTAGGATAATACTCTCCAGGTCCCTCCATGTTGTCTCAAAAGATAAGAGATCTTTCTTTCCTACAGCTGCATAGTACTCCATTGTGTATATGTACCACTGCTTTTTTATCCACTTATCGATGATGGATACGGGCTGTTTCCAGATTTAGCTATTGTAAATAGTGCTGCTATGAACATGGGGGTACATGTATTCTTTCTGATTGGTATTTCAGGCTTCTTAGGGTGTATTCCTAGAAGTGGGATCACTGGGTCAAATGGCAATTTAATTTTTAATTTTTTGAAGTAACACTATAGTATTTTCTATAGTGGCTGCACCAGTCTGCATTCCCACCACCAGTGTACTAGAGTCCTCTTTTCTCCACACCCTCGCCAACACTTGTTGTCTGATGATTTGTTGATGGCGCCCATTCTGACAGGTGTGAGGTGATACCTCACAGTTGTTTTAATTTGCATCTCTCTGATGATTAGTGATGTTGAGAATTTCTTCATATGTCTCTTAGCCATTTGTATGTTCTGTTTGGAGAGGTGTCTATTTCGTTCCTCTGCCCATTCTTTAATTGGGATCTTTGTCTTCCTTTTGTTGAGTTGTATGAGCATTCTATATATTTTGGAGATTAACCCCTTATCTGATGTATCATTGGCAATTATGTTCTCCCACACAGTGGGTTCCCTTTCCGTTTTGATGGTTGTTTCTTTTGCTGTGCAGAAGCTTTTTAGTTTGATGTAGTCCCATGTGTTCACTTTTTCCTTTGTTTCTGTTGCCTTAGGTGATGTATCAGTGAAGATTCTGCTGCGTATGATATGCGAAATTTTGTTGCCTACATTTTCTTCTAGGATTTTTATGGATTCACGAGTTACATTTAAGTCTTTTATCCATTTTGAGTTTATTCTTGTGTATGGTGTAGGTTGATGGTCTAGTTTCATTTTTTTGCTTGTAGCTGTCCAATTTTCCCAACACCATTTATTAAAGAGGCTGTCTTTACTCCATTGTATGCTCTTGCCACCTTTGTCAAATATTAATTAAGCATAATGTCTTGGGTCAATTTCCATATTCTCTGTTTTGTTCCATTGGTCTATGTGCCTGTTCTTGTGCCAGTACCAGTAGCTTTGTAGTATAACCTGATATCCGGTATTGTGATCCTGCCTACTTTGTCTTTCTTTTTCAAGATTGCTGTGGCTATTGGGGGTTTTTTTTGGTTCCATATGAACTTTAAAAGTATTTATTCTAGTGAAATATGAAATATGTCACTGGTATTTTGATGGGGATTGCACTGAATCTATAGATTGCTTTGGGTGGTATGGACATTTTAATGATGTTAATTCTTCCAATCCATGAACAAGGTATGTGCTTCCACTTTTTTTATATCTTCCTCTATTTCTTTTTTCAATATCCTGTAGTTTTCTGCAAATAGGTCCTTTACTTCTTTGGTTAAGTTTACTCCTAGGTATCTTAATTTTTTTGCTGCGATGGTAAATGAAATTGTTTTTTTAGTTTCTCTTTCTGTGACTTCATCATTGGTGTATAAAAATGCTGTCGATTACTTAACGTTAATTTTGTATCCTGCTACCTTGCCAAATTCATTTATTAAGTCTAGTAGATTTTTGATGGAGTTTTTAGGGTTTTCTATGTATAATATCATGTCATCTGTGAATAATGACAGTTTCACTTCCTCCTTTTCAGTTTGGATTCCTTTTATTTTTTCTTCATGTCTGATTGCTGTGGCTAAGACTTCCAGTACTATGTTAAATAAGAGTGGTATAAGTGGGCATCCCTGTCTTGTTCCTGTTCTTAAGGGAAATGTTTTTAGTTTTTGTCCATTGAGTATGATGTTGGCTGTAGGTTTTTCATATATGGCCTTTATTATATCAAGATATGATCCCTCTATTCCCACATTGCTGAGCATTTTTTATCAGAAATGGGTGCTGGATTTGTCGAATGCTTTTTCAGCATCTATTGATATGATCATGTGGTTTTTATCTTTCATTTTGTTTATGTGGTGTATCACATTTATTGATTTGCGAATATTGTACCAGCCTTGCATCCCTGGGATGAATCCCACTTGATTATGGTGAATAATTGTTTTGATGTATTGCTGGATCCAATTTGCTAGTATTTTGTTTAGGATTTTGGCATCTATGTTTATCAGGGATATTGGCCTGTAGTTTTCTTTCTTTGTAGTGTCATTTTCTGGTTTTGGAATTAGAATTATGCTGGCTTCATAAAACGAGTTTGGAAGTCTTCCTTCTTCTTGAATTTTTTGGAATAGTTTGAGGAGAATGGGTGTTAGTTCTTCTTTGAATGTTCGGTAAAACTCCCCCGTGAAGCCATGCGGGCCTGGACTTTTGTTTTCTGGGAGTTTCTTGATTACATCTTCAATTTCCTCACTTATTATTGGTCTGTTCAAGATTTTCTATCTCTTCCCAGTCCAGTTTTGGGAAACTATGTGTTTCTAGAAATTTGTCCATTTCGCTTAGATTGTCGAATTTGTTGCCATATAAATGTTCATAGTATTTGTTAACGATCCTTTGTATTTCTGTGGTGTCAGTTGTTACTTCTCCTCTTTCATTTTTGATTTTGTGTATTTGGGTTCTCTCTCTGTTTCTTGGCGAGTCTAGCTAAGGGTCCATCGATCTTGTTTATCTTTTCAAAAAAACCAGCTCTTTGTTTCATTGATCCTTTGAAATGTTTTTTTGGTCTCTATGTCATTTATTTCTGCTCTGATCTTTACTATTTCCTTCCTGCTACTTGCTCTGGGGTTTTCTTTTTGTTTGCTTTCTAGTTCTTTAAGTTGTGAGGTTAGATAGTCTATTAGAAATTTTTCTTGTTTCTTGAGGTAGGCCTGGAGTGCTATGAACTTCCCTCTCAGAACTGCTTTCACTGCATCCCATAGATTTTGTGTTGTTGTGTGTTCATTTTCATTGGTTTCCAGGAAGTTTTTAATTTCTTCCTTGATCTCCTTGGTAACCCATTCATTGTTTAATAACATGGTATTGAGCCTCCATGTGTTCAAATGTCTCTGCATGTTCTTGTTGCAGTTGATTTCTAGTTTCATGCCACTGTGATCTGAGAAGATGCTTGATATGATTTCAATCTTCTTGAACTTGTAGAGACTTCGTTTGTGTCCTAACATGTGGCCTATCTTTGAGAATGTCCCATGTGCTCTTGAGAAAAATGTGAATTCTGTAGTTTTGGGGTGTAATTCTCTGTAAATATCTATTAAATGCATTTGGTCTAGTGCTTCATTTAGAGTTTCTGTTTCCATGTTAATTTTTTGTCTAGATGATCTATCCAGTGATGTCAGCGGGGTGTTGAAGTCCCCTGCTATGATTGTATTGCTGTCGATTTCTCCTTTGAAGTCTTCCAGAAGATTTTAAATATATTTTGGTGCTTCTATATTGCGTGCATATATGTTTACCAAGGTTATATCTTCCTGTTGGATAGATCCTTTCAAATTATGTAGTGACCCTCTTTGTCTCTAGCTATGGCCTTCATTTTGAAATCTATTTTATCAGATATGAGTATTGCTACCCCAGCTTTTTTTTTCCTTTCTGTTTGCTTGGAAGATTTTTTCCCATCCCTTCACTTTCAACCTATGTGAGTCTTTTGTTGTGATGTGGGTCTCTTGTAAACAACATATACATGGGTCATGCTTTCTTATCCAATCCGCTAGTCTGTGTCTTTTTTTGGAGCATTCAATCCATTTACATTTAAGATGATTATTAATATGTACTTATTTATTGCCATTTTTGTTTAGTGTGGTTATATTTTCCTTTCTATTTCTTCTACTCATTACAGCAGTCCTTTTAACATTTCTTGCAGTGCTGGTTTGGTGCTAATGTATTCACTTAGCCTTGTTTTGTCTGGGAAGCTCTTTATTTGCCCTTCTATTTTGAATGATAGTCTTGCTGGGTAGAGTAGTCTTGGATTCAGATCCTTGTTTTTCATGACCTTGATTACTTCATGCCATTCCCTTCTGGCCTGAAGTCAGCTGACAGCCTTATGGGGGTTCCTTTGTAGGTAACCTGTAGCTTATCTCCTGCTGCCTTTAGGATTCTCTCTTTGTCTTTAATTTTTGGCATTTTAATTATTATGTGTCTTGGTGTGGGCCTGTTTGGGTTCTTCTTACTTGGGACTCACTGTGCTTCTTGAACTTGAATGCCTTCTTTCTTCACCAAATTAGGGAAGTTTTCTGTCACTATTTCTTCAAATATATTCTCTAACCCTTGCTCATTTTCTTCTTTGAGGACTCCTATGATGCGAATATTATTACGTTTCCAGTTGTCCCACAGTTCTCTTAAGCTGTCTTCCTGTTTCTTCATTGTTTTTTCCTTTTGGTTTCCTGATTGGTTGATTTTTTCTAGCCTGTCTTCTAATTCACTGATCTGGTCCTCAGCTTCCTCTACTCTGCTGTTTAGTCCTTCTAATGTGTTCTTTATTTCTGCCATGTCATTCTTCATTTCTTCTTGGTGCTTCTTCATTTCCAATTGGTTGATTTTCAATGTTTCTATGTCTTTACTCATGGTGTTGATGTCCTTACTCATGCTGTTGAGCTTCCTCAAGATCATGGCTCTGAATTCTAGCTCTGTTAACTTGCTTAACTGCATTTCATTTATCTCATCTTCAGTAGAGTTCTCTTGTTCTTTCATTTGGGATCTGTTTCTTTGTTTCACCATTTAGGCTATCTCAGTGGGTTTTGGAGCCTGCCAAAATTTCCCTGTGGATGTTGGTGTTCTGCTCTTTGTGGCTCCCTCTACTGGGTTTGGATGAGTGTGGGATGACCCACGTTAAACACCACTGTTGAGTCTTACTTTCCTGGGTAGAATTGCAAGCCTAGAAAAGGTTAAGTTATCCTCTAGCTTTTTGCCCAGAGGCTATTAGTCGAGATTACTTGAAGAGCCTTGGGTTCTCATTTGAATGAAAACCTCCCTCAGGTGTTCATGGAGAGAGGATTTCCAGAGGGTGGGGCAGGTGCTGGTAGTTAATGAGCCTCAATTTGCATTTCAATGGCCCACCTAGGTGTGGCTGAATCTTCGAAGGAGGGGCTGCTGCCTCTCCCCAGAGCCCTGGGAAGGAGTAAGATGGCCACTGTCCTGCGTGGCCGCAACTCAGCAAAAGCTCTGAGCGCCCTCCAAATCCCGAGTGTCCCCACACAGTTCCAGTCCAGTCTGCCCTTCCTCTGCTGGAGCCCAAGGTGAGTGGCTATGGCCATTTTAGCGCTCTGTCCCGGCCCTCTGCTGTGGAGCCAGCTTGGGATTTTAACCTTGAGGTCGGTGCTTACAGTTAAGGCCGCTGCTGTCCTTGGGCTCCCAGCCCCCCTCTCTAGCTTCCGCAATCCTACCAGGATCGATTCAGTGTTCCTGGTTGTATGGTCCTCGTAAGCTGCTTTGCTATTGCTTTTTCCCGATGATTTGTCTTTATTTTAGTTGTAATTCCAGTTTGGTCCTGGGAGATGGTCTGTGTAGCTTCCATTCACTCCGTTGCCATTTTGGAATCTCCCCGGAGTTTTCAAATATACTGATATAAAAATTGTAGCATTCACTTAATTTTTAAATCTGGTCTGCCTCTGTAATTCTAGTCTCCCTTGTTTCTGATATTTGTTTTTTCTTTTTCTTGTACAACTTTGTTAGAGGCTTTCTTATTAATAAAATAGTCTTTAGATTCTCTCCTTTGGAACTTTGGTGAGGACACTTTCATTCTTTTTTTTTTTTAATTTTTTTTTTATCCTCACCTGAGGACATTTTTTCATTTTTTGTTCAGATAGAGTAGGAGGGAGAGAGGGGAAGAGAGAGAGAGAGAGAAACATCGACATGAAAGGGACACATCGAATGGCTGCCACCTGCACGACCAACCAGGGCCGGGGACAAACTGCAACTGAGGTACATTCCCCTAGCGGGAACTGAACCCAGGTCTCTCTGTACTGTAGGCCAACGCTCTAACCGCTGAGCCAAACCGGCCAGGGCAGGACACTTTCATTCTAACATCCATGTCTCTGTTAACCACTCTTATATTTTCTATCTCTTAATTATTCTGTACTGTATACTAAATGATTTAATTAGATGTATCTTCCAGTTATTTAATTCTCCTTTTCAGCTGTGTCTAATCTACTATCTACCTTGTCCACTGAGTTGATAATTTAAATGAACAAATACACAAATTCTACCTAGTTATTTTTCAATTATTCCTATTTTCTACCATATGGTTTTATTTCTATTTTTTCTTTCATGTCATTTTAAATAGACATTAACAATGCCTTTGAGATTTACTATTTTCAGTTATTGCACATATTAAGATTGTTGTAACATTTTTCATTCTTCTGTGTATAGTATCTTCTAACCCTTCATGATATAGTTTGTGATTCTTTTTATGGTAAGCTCATCATCAGTGGAGAGTCCTGTGTGCCCTACCTGAGGAATCATCATTCTGACTAGTTTCACTTTGGCTTCATTTTGAAGCCTTTTCAATAGCTGTAAAAGAGTTTCACAAACATGACAGCATAAATTCAGATCTGCCAATTTCTTATGGGTGACCCTCTATTCTTCCTCAACCTTCTCTCCTCCATTAACCCCTGAGGAGATGGCTAGCTATCTTGTCACTTTACAGAACCAGAGGGTAGATTTTTTTCTATGACTTGAGACTCAGGCTCTGTGCATTGTGTTTGATTTTAGTTCCTCACTTTAGGTGGACCAACGGATATTTCTCCCGCTTCCACATAAGTATAAGAAGCCCATAATCTAGAAAATATCTGTTACTCCAAAGGGCTGCCATGGCAACACATTCCCTTTCTACTTTGGATTTGTTCTCACTGTTTCCTGGTACCTATTCATATCCCTTTTGAGATCAGCTATAAATTAAAAATAAATTCTTTTTTAATATCCTAGTTAATATTCTTTTTAACACTAAAGGGATATTCAGTTTAGTCTATAATGTATCCAGAAAGCTAAAGCTTCTCTGGTTTAGAAAAATAAAGTTCTAATTTATATACCACTGACCATGTTAAGCAAAGCAAATATCTATCAACATAGATTACATCTATATATACTCTCTTTTAAATCTATTAGACTTAAATTCTTAGTCTTTATCACTGACCTTGACATTTGGTCAAATAAATTTTTCTTCCTTATTGACTTTTGATGTTAGAATTTTAAATAGGTCTATAAGAACTTTCTTTTTTTTTTTTGGTTATGCTGGCTGTTTCCCAATATCTTCTTCTCAGACTTTACAGAATTTGCAAATACATTTTGTGATGTTTTCAGAATATTTGTAGGCTATAAAAGTTAAGTTTAGAAGTTTTAAGGATCTATCATTTCTCTCCCCTAAAAGTAGTCTTTGTTTTCCAAAAGATGCCTACTGGTCTTTCAAAGATCAAGTCATTTTCTGCTCAGCAAAATCTTTGCCTATTTCCTCCTGTTTTATTCTCTGTGTAGGATAGCCTCTGATACTACTTTCAGAAATTAAAATCAGTTTAAACTCCTTTATTGTGTCATCTAGAAAATGTTTACACCTGGTAAATAAGAAAACACCGTTATTAATCTTTGTACTTTGTAATCTATACCTCATATTAGAGTTTCACCAAGCCAAGTAAACCACTGTCTGATCACTTCTTTCCTTAACTTCATAATGGCATTAGTTCCCATCTCAAAAACCATTTGTAGGCATTGCTTACCAAATACGATATTATCTTTCAAACATTAATTTTCCTTATGGGACTTTCCATTATTTTTTCAAGGTTATTTAAACCAGTGGGCCAACTTCGTTCCACATCCTTCTCTACCACTTCTGTTTTCTTTATATTACATTTCCCTCCATAATTCTAAGCTTTTCTAAATTCTATGTTTTATTAACATTACCTTAACCTTTGTCCTCATTGTTTTCAAGACAACCAGTTGTAGCTTCTACAATCAATTTGTTACAAGCATACTTGTCCTACTGTAAATTTAAAAAGAATATATTTGTAAGATAGCTGCTGAAAACATGAGACTCTAAATTCTCACTATTTTCCTTATTTCTCTGTAGTTCATCATCATGGATAATAATTTCAACCAAAAGCAAAACAGCAGACTCCTGGATATTTTATAAAGCAATAAAAGAACTGTACATCAGCAAAGATATTACAGTTCATTAGAAACAGCTGCCGTGGGAAAAATGCTATAAAAATTGTTGAGTTTCTGAAATTTTTATTTTAACAGATTCTTTGAATGTTGAACTTTTTGCTGACACTGCCTTGTTCATACTGAAGTGTCATCATTAGAACTGCAAATGACAGATAGTTACCTAGTTTTACAAGCATCCAATATGATACCAGGCTAGACTGAGAAACCATTTTATCTCATTTCTAATCCATTTAGGCCACAGTACTACAGGATTTGAATCCTATTTGAAAAAGCTTTGCTTTTTTTTTGGGGGGGGGGGGCGGTGTATTATCAAAGATGAGGAACTGCAGAGAAACAAGAAGGAAAAGATAGAAAGACTGTAAGGTCTCATGTTAGAGATAAAACAATATTATAAATACGATCATATTTCAATTTGTAATTGGACAGTGTGCATGTACCAAATTGATCAAAAAAGCCACTTATGTCACATAAAAGCTGTGATGAGGCCAACCTGAAATAATTTGAAAGGAAAAAAAATCCATTTTATCTTAAAAGTTCATTTCAGGGATTTATAAATTTAAAAACTATCTCTAAGAAATTAAGAGTTTATATACCATGAGTCAAAAAGAAACCCATGTGGCCCCAAAGAAGGCAGGTAAGAAAGAAGTCACAATTTCCTCTTAATTTATTTGTCTCTGATTTCAAAGAAGAGAAACATGGGAAATGATAAAGAAACACGGGGATTACAGCAAATGAAAATATGGGAAAACAACTTTGCACTGAGATGTCTGGAGTCAATTTACCTGTGTGTGTGTGTGCGTGTGTGAGAAGTTTAACAAAATGCAAGTGTTAAAGCTTTTTATCTCTTTCAGAAATATTAATTCAAATCATGAGCCCCTCGAACAAAGGGCTGCATCCTACCCATCTCTAGGTCTGAGATTTAGTGAGGACCTGGATTCAAATTCAGTTCATCAGTTTCCCACACTGGCAAGACATTTAACCTTGTTAAACTCAGTCTTCTTATCTGTAAAATGAATATCACAGTGCCTCAAGGACCATTGTGAGGTTGAAATGACTCCTAATAAGTATCAAAAGAGAAGTGTTTCAGAGCAAAGATGCTGAAATTCTTAAGGGGAAAAAAACAGAAATGGATGTAAATGCTAAATAAATAAAATAAATGCTAAATTTATAAGTAAAAATGTTTTAAAATATAAAAATGTATAGCATAAAAATAATTTGGAAATTGTGGCCATAATTTGGAAATATAATTTATACTATATTATTTTGTAAATAATTTATATCAAAATAAATGCTATTTATCCTTCAAATCAGGCCTAGAAACATTTTAAGTTAAAATAAATTTTAAAAACTTAAACATTTATTAGGTGGTTAATTTTATTATTTCCTTAACTTTAATGATGTCATGGACATCTAACATGCCTAATGCTAAACTTCAATTGAAGAAAGTTGTTTCATTTTAGAAAACATGAAATTTTAAAACCAGAAGAGATGTTCATTTAAAAATTTTTCCCACAACTTTCACTACCTGCTCTTTTTCCAACTAGCAACATGCTAATGAGTGATCTCTCAAACCATTTTCAGTGGCCAAATAAGTTTTAAAATGCTGCATATTTTATTATAAATCTGCCCCTTAGAGATTCCCAAGCACAGTAGAAAACGTGCTGAGAAGCCCTGTGAGCCTTTCTCTAACATTTGACCATGGATTCCTGTTTACTGATTGGGTCTTAATATTCTCCAGGGTCATTCCCTATGACACCTTGCCTCCCCATCCCATATGAAGCATGTCCCAGATTCTTGCAAATTCATGGACCTACAAAACTTTCCCCCAATTTTGGGGATTAACTGGGTTGGCAATTTTTTATCCTGTTAGAATAAAAAAATAAAAGGGTAGACAATGAAAACATGTATGTGAACCTTGCCTGTTTAGCTCAGCAGTTACAGTGTCGGCCCGCAGACTAAGGGTGTCTAAGGATATCGGGTTTGACTCGCAGTCAAGGGCATGTATACCTGGGTTGCAAGTTTGATCCCCAGCCTGGTCGGGGAACATTCAGGTGGCAACTAACTGATGTGTCTCTTTCACCCTGGCCGGTTTGGCTCAGCAGTTAGAGTGTCATCCCGTGGACCAATGAGTCTCTGGTTCAATTCCAGTCAAGGGCACATACCTCGGTTGTGGTTCATCCCCGGCCCTGGCCAGAGTCGTGCGGGAGGCAACCAGGTGATGTGTGTCTCTCACATTGATGTTTCTCTCTCTCTCTCTCCCTCTTTCTCCGTCCCTCCCACTCAATCTGAAGATAAATAGAAAAATATCCGTAGGTGAGGATTAAAAATAAACAAAAAAAAATCCCAATGATGTGTCTCTCTCACATCGATGTTTCTCTCTCTCTCCCTGTCTTCCACTCTAAAAAAAATCAATGGAAAAAATATCCTGGAGTGAGGATTAACAAAACAGAACATGTATGTGAAATCTTTATGGAAATTTCAAAATGCTCTATAAATAGATTTGTTATTTTTATGGTGATCCCTAAATGGGCTACCTAAAGAAAATAGTTGTTAATATAAAACAGTAAGCCTTTTCCACAGAAAAAATTTCTAAATTCCCTCTTCATATATAAGTAGGAAGGACCCCCAGGAATTCTTTGAACCTGCCTGAGTAGAGCATTTTCTCTCTGCATCCTCCAACAAGACATCTGAGCTCCACTGGGTTTCCACAGGCTCTGCCAACTTCCCTGGGGGGGAGAAGGGGGTGTCCTTTTCTCTTTGTCCCAGAGAATCTTAAGGAAAAGCTCTCAGTACATTTTAAAATATAATTAAGAGGATAAAATGTTGGGTTAGCAGCTGTTTTAGTGGATACTTTTTTTTATGTGGAATTCATTTTGCATTTAATAATTTCATTTTTATTCACAGCTGACTCAGAGCCATGCAAATTTATTCTTAAAAAAATGAATGAGCAGTGAGACCCAGTGGTGTCCATTACCTTGGTTCCCTAGATTAAGAGCCTAGTAAGAGGGATCTATTAGACATTTTTGTAGGCATTGTAGAGGCTGGGGAAAAAGGCACATTTTCAACCTATAGGCTAGGCTTCATGCACTATAGCTGGAGGACATGGAGGACAGGAGGGGTAATTATCTCTTACCTTCCTTTGGGTAGAGCTGTTCAGACACCTAAAAGACTTTGTAACAAATTTGGATTTGAAACTTTGAGCATATCCCAGCATACTCAGGGGTGGTTAAGAGCCAGTGAAGTAAAGACCATTATAAGCTCACTCACACTCAGAGCTTTATAAGGTCTGACTTTTTTTTTCTTTTTTTAAAATAACTTTTGTTTATTTATTTTAGAGAGAGAGGAAGGGAGAGGGAGAGAGCTAGACACGTGAATGAGAGAGAATATTGATTGGCCGCCTCCTGCATGCCCCCCACTGGGGATTTGGCCCACAACCTGGGCATGTGCCCTGACCAGGAACTGAACCGATGACCTCTTGGTGCATGGGTTGACACCACTGAGCCACACCAGCCGGGCCATAAGGTCTGACTTTGAAACCACTTTCCAATTCCAGCCTCAGAATTGGTGAATTATTCCCTGCCTGGATCGCTTTTCTGCATCCCTTGGGCAGTGCACGATGCAAGCTCCTCATGTCACCTCTCCTCGCCTATTAACCCACTCCCGCGTTACTTTCTCCTTCCCTGACCTTCTCATTCCCCCTCTGACCACCTTTCCCTGCACCATCTGCAAACCTCCAAATAAATAAATATCTGTATATCTTGGAGGTTTTTGCAGAATAGGCCCTCTACCTCTTTGCCTTAACACATTCCTCTCCAAATACCCTGATTTCCCACAAGCCCTCTTGCATGAAGTCTCCTTGTTTCTTGCATCCCGCCTTCAGGAAGCCTCTTCTCCTTTAAAGTTGTGTTCCCCAGTAATAATACCAGTCACCTGTGAGGCTAACCTCTCAGTTCAGAGAGAAAGATGAAGCCTAGCTTCCCCCTCGGCTACTCTTCTTCAGTGCCCATTTGGATGACTCACAGAGCCCTCAGTTTCTCCACTAATTCCACTCCAGTGACCTTTTCCTTCACCCCACTCTTTGAACATGTTCACAATGACTCCTTCGGAAACTTTAATATAACAATATCCCACTGGCCACAAGTTCTGGTCCCTCCAGCTCTGTCACTCCTTTACATCTCTCACATCTCTTCTTGCTGCCATCAATCTTCCTCAAGTTCTTTTCCTTTTCACCCTGCCTTGTATCTGAGGCCACCACCTGAGTTCAGCAAGCAGCCCCACTCGCACCCTTCACAGTGACTACGGGCCCCACAAATCCTCATCATGATCCCCCATCTCCTTATTTATCCCGGCAACCACTTCTCTTCCCCCAAACTTATCTTTCGGCTCTATCTGAAAAATCTTTACATTTCCAGGAAAGCAATTTCATCCATATTATAACATAAACTCAGTTTAAAATAAAGTATGAAAAAAAGTCTGAATTGTTAAAGAAATGTGCTTTAAATAGTTTTAAGCTCTATGGAAGCTACCAGCATCCTAAATAATACTGTTAGAGTCCTTTTAAAGAAAAGATTAAAATGCTATGTAATTAGCATATTATTTATATGAAAACAGTGGATTCCATTGCTCTTAACACAAAATCTAAATTATTATAGATAATAAAATTGTACTAGTCTAGAAAACAGACAAAAGGTTAAATAAAATCCTGTATTTTAACATGTTTCAGGCAATAGGTTACTGAGTGGCTTCCAGGAAATTATCAAACTATTTGAAAAATATATTTTTATTCTCCCAAGTGGACATAATACTCATTCTACTCAAAAATGGTTTGGGTGGTCTGATCTAACAGCCACGGTAACTCCTCCCTCCCCAGTGCCATGCTGTCGTTACCACACAAATGTAACAATGCCTGCTCATCAGTAAGAGAAAATTTGGGGTTGGTTAAAAATCAGATGGCTTCCATAAAGGGTGCTATTTCTAGTTTCTCTATTTGAACAGTTTTCCAAATATCTGGGATTAAATAAAATGTAACTATCAAATTGAATTATTTGACTGATATCTAAAATAAACCCTAGAAATGTTTATCCAGTTATCAGTCAACTCATTCAGTGTGCTTATTTGTCCAAGAAAGGATACTTACTTGCAAATTGTAGTCTTGCAGAATTTTAACCAAGGAATCTCTCAAATTGGGAATCTCCATTCCTTCCTTGATACGGTGAATCAGTAGAATTGGGTCAACATGTGTTCCAATATTGTTTAACAAGCCGGTAATAAACGCTACAAAATACCACATAAAACAATGAACATATAAGCAATGTACATAATGTAACTTTAGGCCAAAAGTAACTCAAATAAAAAAATATTTCCTTCAAATTTAAATTTCTAATCTCTCAAGAACTAATAATATTCCTTTACTTTCTTCATGACATAAAGGAGAAGCTAAATTTGAAGAATTTATTTATTTATATATTTATTCATTTATTTATTTTATCCTCACCCGAGGACATTTTCTCATTTTTTGTTCAGATAGAGTGGGAGGGAGAGAGAGGAAGAGAGGGAGAGAGAGCAACATTGACGTGAAAGGGACACATCGAGTGGCTGCCACCTGCACGACCAACCAGGGCCAGGGACAAACTGCAACCGAGGGACACACCCTTAGTGGGAACCAAACCCGGGTCTCTGTGGACCGCAGGCCGATGCTCTAACCGCTGAGCCAAACCGGCCAGGGCTAAATTTGAAGAATTTAAAACAGAGTACAAATGATTGCTTCAGGATACAATTTGCGATGTTAAAGGGGTGCAAATAATATTATTGAGCATTTACTATGGCACAGCTATCATACACTTTTCACCAATATTCTTCAAGGTAGGAATGTTATTTGTCCCCATTTTACAGAAATGGGAAATTAAGTGGTTCACTAATCTATCCAGGGTCACATAGCTAGCAAGTTATAAGCCCAAATTCAAACCCAGGCCAGACCCAAGTTCAGGATTTGTTATATTACACCCACTTTGCTTCTTTTAAGATCCTTAAACTACTACTTTGTCATGCTAACATTATTCTCTTGTACCTTTTATTAAAAAGATAATTGAAACAGCAATTTCTAGAACTTAAAAATTCTGAAATAGATAATAAGCCTTCTTACCAAAAAATAAAAAAGAGAAGGGAGGAGACTTTAAACCACTAGTGCTAGTTTCTGAATCATTTCTATTTTCTTCAAAAGAGAATGTGGGTTGCTATTAGGTGACTGTTATTCTTTTTTTCCAAGATGGGAGACCTAATGCAAATGGTCAAGTGGAGGGCCAATATATAAATTCCTGGTGCAGAAGGTAAAAATACGCTTCATGGGGACACGGCTACCATTATCAGGTTAATCATTTGTTCTTTATCACGTGCAAGTAACACAAAGTGATAGGGCTCCAGGCTTCTCTGCACAGGACTAGTATTGAACAGTATTACAACGTGCCTGGCCTATTTTTATTACAGATACTTGATCATATTTTTAACTCAATGTGTCTTGAGATAATTCTTACTCTAGACATAACTGGCTACATTGAGAAAGAAAAAGTTATGATTGCAGAAGGCTTTTCTGCTTACGTGGTTTGTCGATAGAATATAAAATCAGATCTTCCCAGAGCTCTCCATCGTCTTGCTCCTTGGCAAATTCAATTGCTTTATCAACATCATGTAATTCCTCCATGATCATCTTCAGGGCACTTCGGCTATTACCCATTCGGCCTAGCAAAGATGTGATAAATACTTCATTTAGGACATTTTAATAAAACATTGTTACAGAAATAGCATGTCTCTTAATTTGTTTACACAGTTTGAAAGCTAAGACAAAAGCATATTATTGACATCAGCATAACATGGTAAAATAAATCTCTTCTATTTACTGGGTCTTTTCTGTGTGCCGAGCACTCATTTAAGTGCTTTACATGAATGACATCATTTCATCATCATTAAAATCCTATGAGGTATGTTACACTAAAATTTCTATTTCACAGAAGAGGACACAGAAATGTTAGTAACTTTCTACTAAATGGTAGATATGGAATCTGAACCAAGGTCGTCAGATGCTGACTTTCTTCTCACAGGCCTATATTTCATTTGGATGCCTTCACACCCACATACAATTAAGACTTTTAAAAGGCTGGGTGAAAAAAAAAAAAAGTGAAGAAATTAAGCAGAAAAAAAAAAAATCAACCCTCATAGACTGAGACAACAGTATGGTGATTACCAGAGGAAAAGGTTGGGGGAAGATGAAAGGGGATAAATGGCGATGGAAGGAGACTTGACTCGGGGTGGTAAACATACAACACAATATACAGATGATGTATTACAGAACTGTACATATATAATTTTATTAACCAATGTCAACCCAATAAATTAAATAAAAAATAAATACATAAAATAAAAATAAATAAATAAAGGCCTCGGAGTCATTCTGCCTCTTTAGGTAGCTTTGCATGTTGTTTCTCTGATATTTGTGTGCCAACTGCAAACTCAACAATCAGATGGCTACCTCAATTTCCCTCTCTTCCAAGTTCATAGAAAGCCTTTCAATAACCTTCATGAAATAAGTATTTACCAACTATGTATGCTTCTATTTGATTAATTATCTTTTTTTTTTTTAAATCCTCACCAAAGGATATTTATTTATCTTCAGACAGAGTGGGAGGGAGGGAGAGAGAGAGAGAAACATCGACTGGTTGCCTCCTACACGACCTGTACCAGAGCCGGCTGAGGTACTTGCCCTTGACTGGAATCAAACCTGAGACTCATTGGTCCGTGGGCTGACACTCTAACCACTGAGCCAAACCAGCCAGGGCTGATGAATTATCTTTATACAATTTGCTCATTGATTTCTTGGCATTTTAATGGTTTTGTTAACTATTTCCATGAGTTTTTAACATAGTACATGTAGAAAGCTTTACTCAGAGCAAGGATAGCAACTGCCTGGCTGTGGGCTATCATCCTTAACCCTGGCCCTTGGCCTGTAACAAGAACTAATGGATCTTGAGTCCATATCACTCTGGGCAGCCATTATTAAATCATAACAGCTGGCCTGTGAATAAAATTATACCTCATTTGTTATATTTTCTATAGCATTTTGCTTTTCCTAAAAATATTATTCTCACAGTTTATGTCTTTAAAAAATGGTTAATTTTTTAAAAATATGTATATAATTTTTGAGTTTTTATAACTTAAAAAGGATACTACGTTTCCCTTATAAGGTCTCTACGGCTTCTAAGACAATATCACATTACGACAAAAATTTACCAGAGTATTTCTTGGAAGGCACTCTGTTTGCAAGAGGTAAATTGATGAGCTACTTGAGATGGTGATTGGAACCCCAAGAACATAAGTAACAAAATATTGTCCCCAAACACTTTCTCCTAAGAAAGGTAGGCCCTATAACTGATGAACAGTTCTAGGTTTGCTGCTGAGCACCCATAAATCTACATACCCATTAATTGGAACAGAAGATTTGAATTATTTTGCACTACAGAGGCCAAAGGAGCCAATGAGGCCGAGTGCTGTTTGAGGGAAAGATGTGAAGTGGAAAAACACTATTGATGAGGGAAGAGAAGTGACACTGGAGAAATACCTAATATGAACTCTATGTTTTAGATATAAATATCTGCATAGAGCTTCCTCAGGAAACCTTCAGGAATCTACATTGCTTTTATGCAAGTGGTTCATTTTGGAGGAATGTGAAAAGATAGTAGGTTCTGTGTCTTGGGATATATGGTACAAAGACTATGAAAGGTGGAAGTAGGAACCAGAGGACCAGGGATAACTGGCAGCTAGATCATGTTAAAAACGTTTCCTCTCGTTTGAAAACTGATACTGCATTTCCTCCATTATTTGCAGTGCGATTCTTGAAAATGAGTATTATATATCTTCTATCAAGATAGTGGTAATATAAGCTGATGTGTTTGTTTATTATATAATATAATGTTATCTCAATAGCATTTATTAAATAACTCTTCTTTCTCTATTGAGCTATGAAGTCTCCTTTTCCATATATTTAATTTTTAGGTTTTAACCTCTGTGTTATTTTGCTCTAAAACCTATGTCAACTCTTACACAATTTATATCACGTTTTCACACCATTTCTTAGTTTATGGGGACCAAAATGAGTGAAAGTTACTTACTTAGAAGATAAACTGTCTCTTCTACAAAGTTTCTCTGGTGACAGATCTCAAGAGCCTTCAAAGAAAGCAGGGCAAAAATGTTACCATGGGTTATCAGACAAGAACAAATATTAATTGTGTCACTTAAACACACAAGTTTGAAAGAATTTTTTCATTGCCTCCCTTTAAAAAAGAAAAAGGCAAACAAACAAAAACACAACTCTCCTTAGGTTTTGCTGGTGGCTATACCCATTCATCTCTCAGCAGAGAGGTGCTGGTCTCTATACAATTTAAGTAATAACATACAGGCATGGGCAAAAGTAGGTTTACAGTTGTGAGTACACAAAGCAGTTTATTCTTGTATTATTGTTTATTAGTTATTGTATTACAACTGTAAAGCTCTTTTGCCCACCCTCGTATTTGAGACAACTCAGAACATTCTATGCGTAAAGGCAGAAAGCAAGATGCTGAAAGGCCCTTCTCCATCAAGCTTTCCTGCTTTCTGCTGCTTTCAGGTTTCTTCACAGCACTACCATTCCCCAACTGATCCACAGTCCAGGTTTAAGCTGTTTCCCTCCACCGGGATGCAGCTGCATGGACGGGCAGCTGCGCACTGTGCATGTCCCCAGTACTGAGTGCACCATACTCAGTCATCATTTGTTACATAAATAAATACTGGGAATACTTGTATTGCCAGCTCACAGGGTTTAAAACAACTCTGTTCAAGGATCTGTCAAAAGTGAGAAAGAAAAAACATATCTGACAATCAAGAAGGATCAAGAAAGAGGAGAACAAGTGAAGAAATGAGGGACTACACAGATGACAGCATTTCCTTGAGTATAAAAAAACAACCACCACAATGTGATTATAAATAATTCAATCTTCTAATGAACTGACACAATTTACTATACACTCTGTTGGGCATTGGAGAGTCAGCTGGGTGAAGATGCAACGATGATAGTAATACAAATGCTAATGATGCTGGCAACATGTAAAAGAAAGGCGAGGAGATAGTGGTGGCCCAGTAGAAGTGGAGGTGAGTCCACCAGGGAGCGCAGGGTCCAGGGAAGGTGACAGAAATGTAACAACACAGAATCTCATGACTGGGGGAGCATGAATACAGGGCCATGTGCATGGACACAGGAAATGAGTTCTGGTATGGCCTTCTTATAAAAAGCTTCACAGAGGAGGTGGCATCTGAACGGGGTGTAGTATGAGTGAGAGTTCACCAGTAACCTCAGTCACATGCCCACTATGCAACCTTCCTGTTTTGTTCCTCTGCTCCAACTTAAAGTTAAGAATCTTTCTGGGGCCTCAAAAGCCCACACTTGCTCATCTTTCTACTGTTGCCCCTCGGCCTGGAGTGCTGCTCTCCTTCCCCACACTCCAACCCTGGCAAGTCCTTCAGACAAATCCTCCTTGGACTTACACCAGGTCAGATCCCAGGCACTTACTCTCATTACACTTGCACACATTTTCACAAACTCCCGTTGGTCTGATTTCTGTTGGCTGGGACCACGTGCACTTCAAGCCCTGTGCTTTTGCACAATGACTAGCTCACAGGTGTGCCAGTAAGTATTTTTTCAATAAACGAGAAGGCAAAAAAGGTTTCAGGGGGAAGATTACTGGGTTGCATAGTTAAAGCAGTCATTTAAAAACAACCATCCCAGGTTGTCTTAAAAACAAGATCCATGAAGATAAAAAGATCAGCTCAACTTCTTCAGCTCTTTTGGCTTAATGATCCATCTCAGGAAAAGACAGCAGTAGCTAGTTTTGACATTTTAATTTTTGACTTAAAATTTTGTGTAAAAGATATATTTAAATCTGTGTCTCTGGTTAGAGATTAACAACTAAAAGGGAGGAAAAAATGCTGACCATAGAGATTAATGTAGGGGGAAAACCCAAATAAAACATGAAAAAGGGGGAAAAAACCAAATAACACCTTACTTGAAATGGCAATGAAATTAGGATGGCATGTTCCAGTACACAAATCATTTAAATGAGGAAATGAGAAGACCTGAAGGTCACAAAAAGGAGGAAACACTATTAATTCGATTATACACAGATTTCTTTAAAAGTTATATGGCAGAGATAACTAGTTGTCCTCCAATATCTTATTTCCTCTATAGTAATAAGATTTCAGGTGTGTAATTGCCCAGAATTAAAAAAAAAATCTCCAAGCCTCCACAGTGGTAGGAGACCTGTGTGACTAATGTCCCCCAGAGACGGAACAGAAATGTGGATGCTTCTGGGAATGTTCTTTAAGAAGCGGCACGTGTGAACGCTTTGCTTTCTTATTGTTAGTCCTTTCATCCAGTCTGATCCTGGAAACACGGATGCTATTATCTCACACCACAAAGTCAAGGTCATACAAGGTGGGGAAACAAGAGAAAAGGGCCTGAGTCTCGGACCCTGTGGCATGCCACCACCAGCAGGAACACTACCAGGGCTTCCATGTGACAGAGAACTAAATTGCTACTCTGTTTAAGACACTGTTATTTTAGGATTTTTATCACTCATAGCTGAATCTAATCCTAACTATCACTTAGAACATCCTCATGGATTTGTGTGTTTTTTGTGTGTGTCAATTTCTGAGTTTTATTTTATTTATTTTTTCCTCAATTTTTATTAATTTATTTTTGTTACAGATGTTTCTTCCCCCCCCCCCGACCCCCTCCTCCCTATCCTGCCTCCCCACCCCCCTAGCATTGTTGTCTATGTCCACTGGTTATGCAGACATGCATATAAGTTCTTTGGTTCATCATCACCCAAGGATATGTTTTTATTGATTTTCGAGATAGGGGAAGGGAGAGAGAAACATCGATCAGTTGCCTCCCATATGTACCCCAAATGGGACTGAACCTGCAACCTAGGTATGTGCCCTGATCAGGAATTGACACAACCTTTTTTGGTGCAGGAGATGATGCTCCAACCAACTGAGCCACCTGGCCAGGGCAATCCTCATATTTTGACTGACAAGATGGTTTACCAATTTCCATACCGTCATGCCTATGAATCATCATCCTAAACAATGGAACTCTCTTACCAACTCTTAACTCTTCTGGGATGATAGTAGAGCAGATTCTAGATACACATGTGAGAAGTTTAAATAGTAAGGGAGAAAGCAAAAAATCTGAAGTCAGAGGACCCGGAACTATTTCAACAAAAAATTATTGAGAAACCAACTGAGTGCCTAGATTCGTCCTAGCAAATGAAGATACAGATGGACAGTTTACGATTTAATGAGACTGTGTTATGCACAGATAAACAGTTAATGGTAACACAACTGGATAGGTAGAATGTTCAGAGAAAGACAGTATGAATAAAGATGAACATGCTGCTTAAAGCAGTTTATTACTGGAAGGTGTCCATAAATCAATTATGTACTTGGAAATTTACTGACACTTTAAAGTGTCAGCAGACGTTTCCAACAGAACACCCCCCCCCCTCACCTTTTCCTGAGCAAATGTAAGTGCTTGAGGACATACTTGTCTCACACCACATGCAGTCTGAAGGCTCACCGGAGCCATCCAACACAGTAGCCACTTGCTACACGTCGCTACTTAAATCTAAATTAAATAAAAAATTCAGTTCCTCACTAGCCACAATTCAAATACTCAATTGCAGAATATTCTACAGGATAATGCTGCTGAAAGCTCTTTTCTGTAACTATCAAATACGATAATTCAGGTATAAAAAATATCTAAAGGCAAGTTTGAAGTCACGCATGATCTGGAATGCAAGCAGATGTGTAACACCAAGCTCAAAAATAACACGAGTCACTGAAATTTGAATATCACAGATTTTTAAATGTTTTATGACTAGTTCCTAACAGTATCTTAAATTATCCTTTCTCATATATGAGAAAGTAGAGACTCTAGAATAATCTCTAGAAATTTTCAGTGAAGTACAAAAAAATTTCTGGTTCAAAGAATGTTTCTATTATTGATGCAAGTGAATCAAAAAATCATGCTTCCGTATTTTAGATTCTTGGATGTTCCTGGGCCAGAATGCTCCCTCTAGAGGAAGAAACATGGAAACTAAGATTTTTAAAGCTAATAGCATACACAAGTAAAAGGAGAATAGTGGTAAAAATAAAGGTGAAAAGAATGACAGAGGTTGAGTAAAAAATGATGCAAAAATAATATTTTAATTTTCCTTTTCCTGATTTAGTGTAATGATAAGGAACATAGTCAGAAATTTGGGGGTAACTAATAGGAACCTTATCAATCATAAATTAAATAATGAATTCTACCTAGCCTTGAGCCTGTCATCTTTTATCTAATTTTGTCTTTAAATTTATTTAAAGAAAATTTACAAACTTTGCATTTCCCATTTTATTCCTCTAAATTCATAAATATTGCCACCTTGTGAATGCCATGAGATGTGAGAGAGATCATAAATTCAGATATAAATTTGTTAAAGCTGTTAAGCTGATAGTCTACTCTTAACTATTCTATACATAAGCAATTGCAAATGAAAACAAGTGCCTGTTGATCACACCTGGAAATTACAGAAGAAAAGATAGATTAACCATTTAAAAACTGATTATCTTCCATGATTCTTGCAATACTAAGAAGTATCTTTATTACTGTTGTTATTTTAATTAATTTTTTAAACCTGAAAAATAATCCCTTACCATAAGAGAAAGAATATGGGACCTGAAGTTAAAACATCCAGGTTCCAAGTCTTGGTTCTTTGACTTATTAGCTCTATCTAGCCTTTGGGCTGTTTCTTTCACCCTCTGAAGATTCAGCTTGCCATGTACAAAATGACCTTACCACCTACCTGCACTTTTATAGAGAATAAATAAAAATAAAGTACATGAAAGCATAGCACATTATTATAAAACACAATAGAAACAATTTTTATTGCCTTTTTAAATTGCTGTGGTTATAATTTCCTACCAACTTTGTATCTCCTTTAGAATAAATAATTCCATAAAATATCATGATTAATTCTGGCATTTAAGAGTTCTGGTGATTTTAAATCTGGAACTCTGGTCTTTGATAACCCTAAAGGGATTTTGATGTGATGTCAGGGACTCTATGAAGTTTTTGGCCAAACATTACTCACTATAAGATTTTAATCAATTCAAAATAAGTTTGACCCAGATTCTTGAAGATTTCAACCAGTCATCATTTGAAATCATCCTTTCTCTCAACAAGTTCCCAATCTCAGCAAAGGCAAACAACCAGAAATGAGGAAGACAGAGCTGCTATTCTTTTTTTATTTTTTTAAATTTTTTCCTTTATTGATTTTATTTATTTATTTATTTATTTATTTATTTATTTATATTTATTAATTTACTTTTGTTACAGATGTTTCTCCTTTTTCCCCCATTGACACCCTCCTCCCCCTTCTCCCTGCCCTGTCCCCAGTTTTGTTGTCCATGTCCACTGGTTATGAGTACATGCGTACAAGTTCTGTGGTTCATCGCTCCCCTCCCCCACCCCCTCTTCTGGCAATTGTCAGTCTGTACCCTACTTCCACGTCTCTGGGACTACCCTGTTCCTCAGACTGTTATGTTCTTTATATTCCAGAAATAAGTGAGATCCTATGATATTTGTCTTTCTCTGCTTGGCTTGTTTCGCTTAGTATAACAGTTTCCAGGTCCTCCCATGTGGTCTCAAAAGATAAGAGATCTTTCTTTCTTACAGCTGCATAGTACTCCATTGTGTATATGTACCACTGCTTTTTTATCCATTCATCTACTGATGGACACTTGGGCTGTTTCCAGATCTTAGCTATTGTAAACAGCGCTGCTATGAACATGGGGGTACATATATTCTTTCTGATTGGTGTTTCAGGCTTCTTAGGGTATATTCCTAGGAGTGGGATCACTGGATCAAATGGTAATTCAATTTTTAATTTTCTGAGGTAACACCATAGTGTTTTCCACAGTGGCTGCACCAGTCTGCATTCCCCCCAGCAGTGTACTAGAGTCCCCTTTTCTCCACACCCTCACCAACACTTGTTGTTTGATGCTTTGTTGATGGCGGCTATTCTGACAGGTGTGAGGTGATACCTCATTGTTGTTTTAATTTGCATCTCTCTGATGATTAGTGATGTTGAGCATTTCTTCATATGTCTCTTGGCCATTTGTATGTCCTGTTTGGACAGGTGTCTATTTAGTTCCTAGGCCCATTTTTTAATTGGGTTCTTTATCTTCCTTTTGTTGAGATGCGTGAGCACTCTATATATTTTGGAAGTTAATCCCTTATCTGATATATCATTGGCAATTATGCTCTCCCATACAGTGGGTTGCCTTTCCACTTTGATGGTTGTTTCTTTTGCTGTGCAGAAGCTTTTGAGTTTGATGTAGTCCCATGTGTTCATTTTTTCCTTTGTTTCTGTTGCCTTAGGTGATATATCAGTGAAAATTCAGAGCTGCTATTCTGACAGAAGTGAATTATCAACAATAGTAGAGCAGCATGTTCTGAGTTAAGCCTTGAAATCTTAAACACTTCTCATTTTAAATAAAAACTAACATCGAAATACCACCTACGTTACTCTGGGACTAAACAATCTATACAGTATTTTGAAGTAGAGGCTTCTTGGGTGGGAGGGGCATTGAAATGTTTAAGTTCTTAACTTTATATTCAGTAGAAAAGAAAACCAAATTTCCTGAGTCTCTCTTTAGACAAAATGGCAAACCTGAACTCCATGACCTTCCTTTACTGTTAGCATGCTTGGGGTGCATTTAATGGGCAAAAACCTACTTTGCTTTTTATGAATCGGTAGCTTTTTCATGTTATAAGTAAACATAAAAGGAATTCGTTTCTAAGATGAGTAAATGTATATAGAGTTCTTATTTCTAGGGTAAAAAGAATGAGATCCTTCATGTTAATGAAGTCCAGAATATCTCTTTAAGATGGCTTTGGGTACCTGAGCAAGGATAGTGCCATGTTTTTTGCAAATACACAAATTTCCCACAATGGATCCTGAGGAAAAAATAATCTCTCATGAAGAAGTCTCAATGACCTGTAACATGAAAGCCCATGTAGGGAGTTCTAAAAATGTGGGTTATTGACTTGATTATTTTATAATGTCATGTGTCCATCATTACCATCTCTAATCCATTTTATTCAAAATTCTCTATCAGTGGAAAACATGAGATAACTGAAAAACAAAACAAAAACTAAAACATAATTGGTTTCAGTATGTTTGTGTCAAGTTTTTTTTTATATGCAATTGGTTCTTTTCAGTGGATCAGAGGAAAAATTTTAAAAAGTCTACCCAATTCTCTAAGTGAGTTCTGTGTGTTAGAAGTACCATGTGCAGGTCTGAGTTTTCTGATGCTTCCCTTCAGGTAGAGCAGTGTGCCTTCTGTTGAACATTACTAGACTAGAAAAATGTAAACCAGATGGGTTAAAAGTATGAGAAACACAAACACACTGGAATCTGGGTGGCAACTCTGTACTCGTGGTTCAGTGAATGAAAAGAAGCCCCAGGCTGGCTACTGATCACCCATGTATCAAGGCTCCATCTGAGGAGTCAACCAGAGACAGCCGAGTCCTCTTAGAAACAAGCAATGTTTCCTCAAAAAAGGAGATACAAATGAAGGGGCACTGTTCAAAGAGTAAGATTCTCATTCTTTTTCCAGATTAAAGATTCTGTAGTTAAGAAATAGGGGGAATATTTGCTTTTACTTTAAAGTAAGATGATGTATTTCCAAATGTATTCTTGAGAAAATGTCTTAGGGCCAAAATATAAAATGTTAGAGTTTTTCATAAATTAAGTTAATATGCATACAGGTGAGATATTTTTTCATTAACTACAGATTTTGAAAGTCCATTGAGCTGAAACTGGTTTATAGTAAATCTAATACATTTAAAGTTAATCCCCATGGGCTGAAGAGGCAACTAGGCTGTGAGGGCACATAAGCTGGGTCAAATGCTTTTTTTGTTTTGGTGATACATACAACTGATTAAAAGGACTTATCTAGACATCTGAACTTAGTAAACTGACACTTGTAGATGTTGGACAGCATTTCAGATGTTATCAAGAATCATGGGAAACAATACTAACGGCCTTAGATTGCCCAATTTCTAGTACCTGCACAGGAAGTACTTACAATTTATTTATTACAGGTACCTAAAACTAACTAATTCATATTCAGCACTAACCAGAACCTTGTTTGTATTCATTTATGCACTCACTCATGATGCAACAAACATTAAATGTCTAATGTGTGCTGGTTACTGGGTTCACCAAAATGAGTAAGAAAAACTCCTTGTCCTTGAAGAATCAGAGGCTAGTATATATATTTACTATAATTATAGTGGGATACAGTATGCTAGAGAAATGAAATGTAGAGTGAGAGAGAAACACAGAAACATTGAGGTGGATATTTAAAGCAGACAGGGTGCCGGGCCTACGTTTTCAACCTTGAAAACTGCATTTGGCGTGGAACAGTCCGTGTCTCCTGCCCAGGCTGACTCAGGCCCCATCCGGTCCTAATCAACTGACTCAGACATCTGACACAGTTTCTGTTATGTGGTTGACTGAATCCTAGACCCTGGATTAAACCTTTATTCCAATTAAACCCGGCACAGAAATACTTGAACTTCTTACCATAATGTAATCCAACAGGACCTCCACTTCTCACCAGAATGTCCCAGCAAAACCTACTGCTTAGAGCAATAGTCTTCCCCTTGAAGGGATGGATGAACAGAGACAAGAACACTAGAAAAACCAACAGCTTACCCACAATGACAACTTATTCACCTGAGGTGTGTGAGTGGGGGAGGCTGTGACTTACCTTCTCAAGTGGGCAATGGGTACTATCTCGGAGAAATGGAAGTAAGTTTGGCCGATCATATTCAGCATAAAGGTTGATCTGTTTTTCATGGTAGCGCTGCCCCTTATGGTGGTCTCTCTTGAAAAGCTTATGCAGATACTAAAAAGAACAAAGGGATAAACTATAAACATTACAGTAAGAAAAGCAATACCTGTTTAACATCCCTATTTTCAATTCTAGAAAGCTTCCATGGTGAGGCTGGGGGAAAGTAGTTTCCAGGAAAAAGTGTGACTGTGAAAGAGAAGTATCTTCGCCAGAGCAGGGAGATTCTGACACTTTCTCTAGAATGGCCCAGACCGACTTGGCTCCACCACTTACTAACCAGGTGGGCAAATCACTACCAACCTCTCTGTGACTGAGTTTCTTTATCTGCAAAAATCTCATTGGATTGTTGTGGGGCTTGAATGAGTTACTATTTGTTTTTGTTTGTTTGTTTGTTTGTTTTTTTAAATCCTCACCTGAGGATATTTCTCCATTTATTTTCAGACAGAGTGGGAGGGAGAAAGGTAGGGATAGGGAGAGAGAGAGAGAAACATTGATGAGAGAGACACATCGATTTGTTGCCTCCTGCATGACCCTGACCAGGGCCGGGGACTGAATCGCAACTGAGGTACATGCCCTTGACTGGTATTGAACCTGCGACTCTGGTCCACTGGCCAACGCTCTAACTGCTGAGCCAAACAGGCCAGGACTAAGTTAACATTTGTAAATCACTCAGAATCATGCCTGGCATACACTAAACACTACAGAAATGTTAATGATGGTACAGTTTACCCTTGAACAACATGAGTTTGAACTGTGTGGGCCCACTTACATGATGATTTTTTTCAATAAATATACAATCAGCCCTCTGTATTCAGGGGTTTCACATTTGTAGATTCAACCAACTGCAGATCAAACACAATATTTTTGATGTGGAGGGCCCAATGTTCTATGCCATTTTATAGAAGGGGCTTGAGCATCTGCACATTTGGGTATCTGCAGGGTGTCTTGGAACTAGTTCCCCAGGATACAGAGGGGTAACTGTAGTTAAGTTTTTGGGGCATCAAAAATTCTACACAGGACTCGTCCATTGTGACTCAGTGACTAGAGTGGCGACCCATGCACCAAAAGGGTGCAGATTCGATTCCTGGTCAAGGGCACATACCTGGGTTGCAGGTTCAATCCCTGGCTGGGGTCCAGTGTGTGCGGGAGGCAACCAATCGATATGTCTCTCTCACATCTCTCACATGCATTTTTCTCTCTCTTTCTCTTTCTGCCTCCCCTTTCCTCCCACCCTTCCTTTCACGCTCTCTAAAAAAAAAAAAAAAAAAAAAAAACACACAATGGAAAAAATATCCTCAGGTGAGAGGATTAACAACAACAAAAAACGACAAAAAAAAAAAAATCAAGAAGAGTACAGGCATTCTAAACCAACTTTCAAAACTGATTCCTTTCTTAGCTGTCTGAAACAGTTAATGGACTTCAATGGAAGTGAGTAATTCACTTTCTACTCAGAGGCAAGATTAAGTCTATCAATACATTACACAGAAATTGGAAATCAATGTTCAATGTTTAGTTAATGTTAAGTGTAAACAAACATTCCATAACCCACCGGAGGTGATAAGACTTTATCACACCATTCACATAAAGTGCATTCACATCCTGAGTAAACTGGTTCAAAAGAAGCACAGACATCGCCTGCCCCTGAAGCTGTGACGGTCACTGAGTTAAGTGAAGTTTGATATTCACTGTTGTGTACAGTCACTAAAGAAGCCTAACCACGACAGGTGCATATTGAGACATCACTCGTCAGGTTAACTGTTCACATCTTCCAAAGGCAAGAACAAGGGGAGAGCAGTCAGACAGAAACCCACGCAGTCTGATAAAGGTGACTGCCAGTCCACTGGCCCTGGCTACCCACTGTGTGAGCTGGACACACAGTGCTATTTCCCAAAGGCACAAGCAGGATAGAAAGGCTTTGTCACATCAGCCAAGGCAAATTTATAGAGACATTACATTACCTGACAGGAAGAGGAAGCATTTATTTTATGGTGAGATCTGCCACCATTTCACCAATGCTCTAATTACACTGTCACACAGATACCCACTGCCTGTAATCCTGTCTCATGGCATAAGGAGGCCAGAAATCATTGTTTTATAAACAAATCCCAAGGTGGCCAGCATAATGCCAGCATAGTACCACCTTGCTAGGGTCAGCAGATAACCTTGAGATTTCCAATCCTAAACAATATAGCAACAGCATATGCACAAAATCAACTTTTGAACAAAATACTCTATTCCCACCCTGGTGAGTGTAGCTCAGTGGTTAGAGGTTCCACCCAAGCACCACAGGATCTTGGGTTCAATTCCCAGTCAATGGCACATATCTGGGTTGCAGGTTTGATCCCCGGCCCGTCGGGATGCATGCAGGAGGCAACCAATTGATGTGTCTCTCACATCAGTGTGTGTGTGTGTGTGTGTGTGTCTCTCTCCACCCCCTCCCTCCCACTGTCTGTAAAATCAATGGAAAAAATATCTTTGGCTGAGGATTAACAACAATAACAACAAAAATACTCTACTCTAAGAGTCTCCTCTTGGGGTGCAAAAAGGTGGGCAAAGATACAAGAGCACTCATGGTATTTGGTACCATAGTCCTACAGAAATCACTCCTATTTTCACTGAAGTCTCTTCTTATACAGTTTTTAAAGGACACAGAAAACACCTACTCCTGCTCTACTCCCATGATGACAGCAATGCGGAGAATCAAGGTATTCCCTCAAAGAAAATCTAGAATTGAGGGCCTAACAGCACCACCACCAAGACCACAGCAGAGAAGTGGGATTAGCTACTATCAGGTGAGGGGGAAGAAAACAGCTGTTCCTTGATCATTCTGTGATGTAATTTATGCCATAATTATGTTAAATAGTAACAACAGAAGGAAGGTGCTTACTCCCAGGCACAGCTCAATACACAAAAATGAATATGATAACTTTTTTTTTAAAAATCACAAATCAACTATAAGTCAAATTAAAGTGTCTGATCTATAATTAATCCCTAACCTGATTCAGAGCATATGTCGAATTTAATAATACAGAATCGCCCTGGCCGGTTTGGCTCAGCGGTTAGAGCGTCGGCCTGCGGTCCAGAGAGACTCGGGTTCGGTTCCCGCTAAGGGCATGTGCCTCGGTTGCGGTTTGTCCCCGGCCCTGGTTGGTCGTGAGGATGGAGGCCACTCGATGTGTCCCTTTCACGTCGATGTTTCTCTCTCTCTCTCTTCTTCTCTCTCCCTCCCACTCTACCTGAACAAAAAATGAAAAAATGTCCTCGGGTGAGGATAAAAAAAAAAATAATAATAATAATAATAATAATAATAATAATACAGAATCACCCTGGCTGGTTTGGCTCAGTGGTCGGAGCATAGGCCCGCAGACCAAAGAGTCGTGGGTTCAATTCCGGACAAATGCACATACCTGGGCTGCAGTTCAGTCCCCAGCCCCAGTTGGGGTCATGCTAGAGTCAACCACTCAATGTCTCTCTCTCTCTCTGTCTCTCTCCCCCTCTCTCCCTTCCTTCCTTCCTCCCTCCCTCCCACTCTACCTGAAAATCAATGGAAAAACATCCACAGGTGAGGATTTAAAAAATAAGAATAATAATAATTACAGAATACTGTTTATGGTCAAACCTCCAATCTGAGTATTAACCCAAAGGGTTCACTCCAGTATTCTCACACCAACACTGAAAGGTGATGTGTCCCACCATGCAAACAAAAGGGCAGAAGAAGACGACTGTTATGCTCACCACGTGCTGTAATTCTGGTCTGTCTTCCAATTCTTCCACGACCTTTTTAATCTATAGAAAAAAGAAAACTTCAAACATAGAGTTATGAGGACACAAATGCAGGCACAAAATTATCTGATAAACATCTGTTTTCTTCTTGTCTATAATGGTCCGAGACACTCATCTGGTAACATATATAAAAATAAGACACTCACTGAAATTTTATCTTCATTGTCCAAAAGCATGTCAACAGCTTTCTGGGAAAACATAAAAAAAACCAGTCACTAAAATATGCCATATAAAGAACACTGAACACAACGTATTGCATATGCTGTCACAGTTAAAGAGAGAAGGCTTATTTTCCATACATCAGGAGGTCCTCAGCTTTACAATCACCAGTAAGTGATATATTTATAAAAAAATGCATTTGAGAATGGGCCTCAACCTGAGGTCTATGTGTTTTGCATACTCCTGAAATGGTATCCTGTTATAACTCACCAAATACAAAATATCTTGACTACACATATTATAGCCCCACTGATGTCTCATATATCTTCAGAAGTTCTCATGTGACCCTCAGTAGTAATGGAGAGAGTACTGTTCACAGTACCACAAAAATGAGCTTTTCTTCTGGATTTGATTTATTTAAATTTTCAATTTTCTGAAGAACTGTGTTTTATGAACCTCTTTATTTCAATCACTAGTACTTGTCATTAGCTTTCTTTTTTAAACACAAGCACACATACAGTTTGTATCATTTTACAAGAGCCACTGTGAGCTGTGAAGGCTGGGTGCCATCATTACTCAAGCAATCTGCTATTCAAATATGTCTTAAAATAAAATAACACATCCCACTTGTCCTGGACCTAAGCATCATCTGAGACCAGTACATACTCCACATGCTATATCTGTAAATGCCAAGAAATAAAATTATAATAAATAGATCAAAATAAAAGTTTACTTAAACTTTTAATTCTGGGACATACAATTAAGAGGGTTGAATGAACCAAAGCATATAGTTAATTTCTTTGTTTCTATGAATTATGTGAATTGTTTTACTAAATATTTACTTCATACACAATTTCAAAAGTTCCACATCGAATTATGATTGCTTTTACAGAAAGATCACGTCAAATAAAGGATTTCTGAATGCCAACATCTAAAATACCCAACATTTAGCAAGGGTCTGAGTGTTCTGAACATGATCAGCATACAGTCAAGATATGTGATTTATTAACTACTCCAGTATTTGGATAGATACCTAGCTACTAAAACTATGAAAGAGTAAAAAATAGTTATCAGTGTTAAAATTTAAAAAACACATTACCTCAGAATCAAAATCCATTAATAAAACAATTTTATCCTTGATAGAGCTGAATAGATTATGCTTGTGAATCAACTGGAAAACATCTTTATGTCTTAATGTTAAGTATATTTCCAGAGCATTGCCATAGTTTTTGTCATAGGTGTACCTGGTAATAAAATATTTTTTATATTAATGCTCATCAGTAAACATTTAAACACACACATACTCATATACAAATATTTTACAATATTAAATAATGAAAATCAGGTTTAGAGAAGAAAGTTAACTTTATTTGGAAAACTATGTGTTGGGACTTAACTATACATGACCAATAAATGTTTCTCACAATCTTGTTTTACATCTCACCAAAATTTTAGAAAATTTACAATATTCAATACAAATTTTCTTTTATAGAAATTCTAAAAATGTTTTTAATAGAAATCCATACACCAGACAAAAAACTATGATCCAGAATGAAGAAAATGCTTATTCTAGTAGTAGAAAAATTAGTTCAAATTCTTAAAAACTGTATTCAGCTGATAAACAAATGATATTCTTCCAAAGCTTATTTGTAAGGGAGCTGTATAAAATGTAAATGTGTTTTTCTGTTGAAACAATGTTTTTCACCCTGGCTGGTTTGGCTCAGTGATTAGAGTGTTGGCCAGAGGACCAAAGAGTCACAGGTTTGATTTTGGACAAGGGCATGTACCTCAGTTGCGGTTTGATCCCCGGCCCTGGCTGGGGTTGTGTGGGAGGCAACCAATCGGTGTGCCTCTCTCACATCGATGTTTCTCTCTCTCTCTCCCTCCCTCCCACTGTATCTGAAGATGGATGGAAAAATATCCTTGAGTGAGGATTAAAAAGAAAAAAAGAAAGAATGTTTTTCACATGGCTTAATTCCCTAATCTGGCTCCTGAAAGCCAACTGAACCTAAACTGTACTGTGAGCACAGTATTAGTACATAATTATTAGTATTATTGATACTTTGTTAGTACTACAAAATCTAAGGGATATCTAGAACAATGTTTCCAGAAGAAAATGATGAGCAGTCCAACTCAGAATGCCACAAACACAACTCCCTTAAACAGTCCTGAATTCTTGGCCATTTTGGTGTACCTTTCTTGGTCTTGGCAAAAAATGTAAGATGGGCAAGGGGGTGGTCTGAGGTGGTGAGAGTGCCAAGGAGGCGCTGAAGCAGGCACAGTCTTCCTGAGATTACCTGCAATTTGCTTGTTGTTTCACTAGACCAAAGCTCTTTGAGGGCATGAGTGTACCTTATCTATCTCTGTATCACAGGCATGTAGCACAAAGCCTGGGCCACTAAAAGTACCCAATATAGATGAAACACAATCTAGATTCCATTTACTGAACCCTGAGTCAATGCCAGGCACTGCACTTAGTTCTTGATTATGACAACTCACTTAAGTCTTAAAGCCATCCCATAAGGAATTGTTACCTGCAATCTTACAGATAAGGAGTCTGAGGTTTGAGAGACTAACTAGCAGATCCAAGAATGTTGGAATCCATAGCCTCATGGGGAAACAAATTTGCCTAAGTAATCTAAGACCTGACACCCTTCCCTCCCAGAACCACTGCCTCTACCAAGTACTGCTGACTAGGATTCTTCTCCTCTGGGGAACAGATTACATAACAATTGCACCACTGCACACATTTTTTCTTACCTCCTAATTGTTCACTGGAGGTTTATGAAAGGTTTTCACTAAGAGTGAATATAGAAAAATGGTATACAAGGCTCCCTCCTCTGTGTTCATCCCATTCAGAGTTTACTAGATCTAAAATACAAAAAACTTCCCATATAGATTGATTTGGAAAAAGAAGATCTAAATTATACTCACAATTCTGCCAGGGTTTGAAGTAAGGTCCTGTTCTGACTATCTTTCTTCAGGTGATCTCGAACTGCTTGAACTATTACCGAATTGTTATACAGATCTCCAGGCCATTCTCGGACCAGGGTGGCAAAACCCTAACCAGGGCAGAAAAATAAGAACAATGCCTAAAAGTACTTATGTAAATAGACAAAATAACTTTATGATGAAAACTTTGGTCCATAAGCATATCAATTTTCAGACTACGGTTTTGGGGGTGGCCAAGGTAGACAGAGAATTACTGCTCACTAATCTCTATTTATCACTCCTGGGAAGTAGGTGGTGTCATCCACTTCTGTTCTTATCTGATGAAATGCACTTATAAGAAATGCCCTCTGGTCCTTCAATAAAGCACCACTGCACAGAGAGAATGTAGGTTTGACTTCCTTTGTCCTCATTCTGGACTAACTATTAACATCTGGATGACACCTTTAACATCTTACAGATACTGTCCAAGTCAGCTACTCCTCACCCCCTCTCTTGCACATCAGGTCTGGGCTGCACAGCCAGCACAACTGCCATGTGGCTGGTTCCACAGTGGAGTCACCCAGCACCCTTCAACAAGTTACAATCTCTGTCCTCCTTCCACTCCTGCCTCTAAACCTAGTTCTGTTTGGGAATTTGGGGCTTTGGTTCAAGTCTTATCTCCCAGCTCTTACCCTGACTGACTATCACAGGATCTCAAATTTTGTGGTTCTGACAGAGGACTGATCATCTGGGTCCTGTTTCTCGCCCATGGCTGATTCCTGGCCCATATCCTGGGCAGCCTCTGCCCTCCTGATTCCTCAGTACAGTAGAGCAGTTTACTTACTGATCCTTGACAACTTTTAGGAAAAAACCTTATATGTATTCAAAAGACAGCAAACAGAAGTAAAAATCTTCATATTACTGAAAAAAATCATATTAATATTAAAGAACTCAACCAATACTTTAATAAACTATTTTGAATTTGTTTAAGTGATATTTAGAAATAAAAATAGTGTGGTACAATTTGCTTCTGTAAAGTACTGGTATTTGGTAAGAAGAAAATCACAAAAGAATCAGGAATACAGTCTCCATTAAAGTCCTACCCACCTTCTCCTAAAGTGACCCCCAGGAAGGACAGCAAGACACTACGAAAACAGGCTACGCATTTCCATTCAAACTGCAACCTTCCTATGTATGTGCACGATTGCAGCTTGACTCCAGAGATTTGAGGAGGGGACTCACTAAGTAAAGATATCTTTTATAAAACTACTGAATCAGAACATTAAAATATTCTCTAAAACAAATTCATAGTTTGGATACAATTTCTGTTTTCTTAAGACCGTGCAGTTTGTAAGATAAAAAATCAAAAGATTCCCACCCAAATAACTGGCAGTTCTCAGTAGCCCTGAGACCAGGAATAATACCGTTCAAAGAAAAAAGAAAGTTTGGCTCCATTTTGTCTTTTCCCTTTTCACGCAACAGCCTCTCAGAACTGCCAACTTATAATGGAAAATAAGATAAACTGACTGGTTACATTGTGCGAGAAAAGCATGATGATTCTGCCCTGGTGGGTTTGGCTCAGTGGTTAGAGCGCTGGTCCTCGAATCGAAGAGGGTCCTATAGGAGGCAACCAGTTGATGTATCTCTCTCACATCAATGTTTCTTTCTCTCTATCATCTATCATCTCTCTCTCTCTCTCCCTCTCTCTTTCTTCCTTCCTCCCTCCCTCCCATTCCATCTTAAAAAAAAAAAAATCAATGGAAAAATATCCTCTGGTGAATATTTTTTAAAAAAGCATGATGACTCCAACACAAACTGCAATAAGTATTTATTATATGTCCTGTTAAGCTTTTCCTCCTTAATGGGTTTCGTACACCCTTGAATAAATATGCTAAGAAATAGTGATGAAATTAACCCTGTGGCCATTATTATTAATTACAAGACCCAGTTATGACTGAGTTAGCAAAGTCAGAGAACATCTCAGTACCCCTTACAGTAAGTAAAAGGTTAAAAATATTCATTAAATAAAATGTAATAGAAATGTCCCACTTTTAACATGCTTATCTATTTCTCATTAACATTATAAAACAAAGCTTAACTGTTTAAAACAATTCTGCTAGATTGTAAATTAATAGGGAAAGCAATATGCATTTCAGTAGAAACTCCATACCAAAAAGTCAGGAAGCATTATCAACGCCAAGAAAATACTGTTATTTCGTATCTTTTTAGGAAGAAAAGAATACTGAGAAGTCAATATTCCAGGGGTACAGTTGTTGTTTTTAAGTCTGACCCTTAGCGCTGTTTAGTAGCACAAAATTTTCATCTACATAATATGTGATAAAAAAAAATCTTGCTACAGAACACTGCTCTCTGACCAAATACGTAACAATTTAATTCAAAATGAAACATGAAACTGAGATTAATGGAAGCTAAATATGAATCATTTATAAGAGCCTATGACAATAAAAAATTATTTATAACCTTCTTAGTAGGGACCAGAGACACCCAAAACATGCAGGAAAATTAAAAAAAAAAAAAATCTATAAGCTCTAAGTTTTTTCTTTCAGTCTCAGTCAAAAGTCTTCCACATGTGCCCTGACTGGGTGGCTCAGTTGGTTGCAGCATCATCCCATACAGCAAAAGGCTTCGGGTTTGATCCCTGGTAGGGGCATGCACAGGAGGCAACTAATATGTTTCTCTCCCTTTTTCTCCCTCCCTCTCTCTCTGAAATCAATAAAAACACATCCTCGGTTTAGGATAAAAAATTTTTAAAAAGTCTTCCAGATATAAGTCAAAAGGATAATTCTGATGGTACAGAAATTAAGTTTCTTGAAAAAGAGCTGAATCATGTGAAAAATAAATTGTAACAGAATAATAAAATTGCTTTTTAATGGTTAAAATACTTTAATAAGAAGACAAATATAATAAGCTGCAGCATTTCTTAATAAAGTGTATACACTTTCCCATCATTTTCACTCATAATTCTATTTTGGAATAATGTACAAAGACAATATTTATGACAGCCACTGAGTGTACTGAGAACATACTGAGAAGAAATAGAAATACATTATAAGTCTTTATACACTGAAGAAACTTCTTCCAATAATTATGGACAATACTGGCCTCTCTTTAGATCTCAGAGAACATATTGCTCTGTCTCACTTATTTTCTAGTTGTTTAAAGTTTCTTAATATGGTCTCCCTGGTCAGTCTATAAACACAATGAAGGCCAAGACTGTGTTTTTTTAATTTCTGTAGCACCCAACTGAGTACTCAGCCCATTCTAGAACATTGTAGGTTCAAAATAAAGGTATGTTGAATTGAATTGAAAAGTAAATAAATAGGAACCATAACTGACATTAGTTGGTATCTGGCATAAATGACAGAAACCATTACCATAAAATCTTCTGTACAGATCCAGAATGGACTAGATCCATGCTATTAGAGAAGATTGGATTTTTATAATACATACTATTAAGAAGAGAAAATGAGGAAACACTGACTCCATTAGTAGTATGATTATTAAAGAAATATTTTGTTCAAGTTGAATTCATGCTAAAGCACCTAATTTCTTCCTATAAGAATATAGGCTTATAAAAGCAAAGGGACTATCTACACAGGTCATACATGCATCAGGATGCTCTGATCTTACACATCCAGGATTATCTGGTTGACAGTAACTGACCAAACACTTGAGTTATGAGGGTAAGGGATCACTATCTTAAAGCTCCCTTTAGATTTAAAATGTAAAAATCATCTCAGAGTTGAAATAGTGTTAACTGAATCAGTTATTGGTTAAAAATGTATCTTAACAAGGTGCAAAGTACTCGGTAGGCACTCAAAATCACAGGAGTTCCTTTTCTCATTCCCCCTCTAGTCTGACTGCCTCTTTCTATGTCTGTATATTAACCTTTGGCAAGCCACCTCACATTCTCATGGGAAAGAAGAAAGTTGTAAATGAAGTCTTCTTTATCTTTAAAACCTAACACCAGAATAAGAAAGAAGGCAATGACAACCTGCACCATACTATGAAGCACAAAAAATGAAAACTTATCATTAGGTTAGGGCCCTGAACTTCGTAAGTACTGAAAATGGTGCACTTTTATTACTCTGGAAGTTGACCCAAAGCTAGAGAACATGTTACATCTCCTGGTTTATGAATCCTCCTAGCACACCCGTCACCACTCTGGAAAAGAGCCTACCAGCCTTATCTAGAACCTGCCCACCAGAAATCTCATCCTTTCAGAAGGGGAGCTAGGTTGAGTCTTAGCCACAATACTTCCTGGATAGCTTTATTAGAGCATCCAGCATATTTTATAACAATGTATCTTTATATCAGGGTTTCTCAACCTCAGTACTGTTAACATCTGAGGACAGATCATTCTTTGTGGCAGAGGCCTATCTTGTGCATTGTGAGATGTTTAATAGCATTCTTGCTGGCCTCTGCCCACTAAATGACAGTGGCACAAACTCCCCTGCAGGACAAAACCAGCCAATGTCAAGAACCACTGGTATACATGCTTTGGTGTGAGTCAGACTATGAGTGATTGCTGAAGGATCGTCGTTCCATGTTCCATTCACACTTGTACACCTAGTGTCTAGCACATTCCTGGAATGTAGAAGGCACTAAACAGATACTTTCTGAATAAATGTGTGTTAAGTGAAGAAATTTTAAAAATTATAATCCATTTTGGGTGCATGCAAACAACAAACTTCAATTACAATCCAGGAATACTATTTATTAAATATATGGCCTTGGGTAAGTTATTTAATTTCGTTATTCTTTAGTTTCCTCATATGTAAAATTGGGTATTACTATTTATAGTGCTGCTGGGAATATGAAATCAAAATTTGCATATAAAAGTGAAGTGTATAGTAGATAATCAATTTATGTACTGCCTTTCTCCTTAATCAATAAGCAAACAGATAATTTCCAATTCCTTTCCCCATTCCTACCCCTTCAATTTCTCTTTAATTCTCCTTTGGCAAATTTAGTTCTGAGTCTCACATGTTAGAAAGTTCTGATATCTTTAGGGGTATTATAAACATCTGTAGCAGCTGTTATTCTGTTTATGAAATGCCCAAAATGACACTTAGTCTCTTTTTCTATTAAGGCAGTAACTTCAAGAAATTCTCCAAAATTTACATGGATTAGAGATTTTCACTATCTACACAGACATTAGTTATCACTGGAGTTAGCTACCTCAGTTTCATCTACCACACACAAACTACAAATCAGTTAACTTTAAACCAGTTGCTTCATCATATTATTTTTCTAATTTTCTTAACATTTTTAATTGAGAACAAGTAAATATGATCATGCCTGAATGTCATACCTCATAATCACTTTCTAAAAATTCATGTAAGATCATTTCATAGATGAGTGGTTTCAGAACTGGATCCCCTCTTGGCAAATAAGGACTAATAGCCTAGGAAAGGAAAAGGAAAACAGAAAAAAACTTTTATTATTTAATTTTATTTAATTAAAAAAATTTTTTTTTCTTTATTGATTTTAGAGAGAGAGGAAGAGAGAGGGAGAGATAGAAACATCGATGAGAGAGAACATCGATTGGCCGCCTCCCGCATGCCTCCCACTGGGGATTTGGCCCACAACCTGGGCATGTGCCCCCACCAGGAATCAAATCGGCAACCTCTTGGTGCATGGGTCGATGCTCAACCACTGAGCCACGCTGACTGGGCCAGAAAAAAAAATTTTTAAAGTAGTAAAACAGCCCTGACCTGGCTCAGCGGTTAGAGCGACAGCCTGCGGACCGAAGGGTCCAAGGGTCACAGGTTTGATGCCCAGCTCCATTCTGGGCGCGTGCAGGAGGCAACCAATTGATATGTCTCTCTCATATCCATGTTTCTCTCTCTCCCCTTCCCTTCCACCCTATCTAAAAATCAATGGAAAAATATCCTTGGGTGAGGATTAACAACAACAAAAAAAGTGGTAAAACAAAACTTTACTCAAATTATGCAGAAAATATAGAATATATTTCTAGTTTTAAAATTTAAAGCAATAAAGTACTTTGAAAAATTATTATGGAAAGATTCAAATAAACTCTACTTTCTTATAACACATCACACTTTTTAAAAAGTATCTATGAGAGATACATATGTTTTAATGTATCTATGAGAGATACAACAAAAATTGCCTGGGTTAACCTGCATCTTTCTCTGTTCTTTCTGAGGAATTAATGAAAACCGAAATAATAAGATGGAAAAGGTCACAGAGATTACAATAAAAGTCAACCTCTTAAGTAATCAATCAGCATAGGTCATTTATTCAAGTTTCTTTCCTTCAACTGGAATATATCAACCTTTAAAAACTCACAATCATCTTTTGAAATTAGGGAAACATATATCTTGTGTTCTTCAGCTATTCCAGTGCTGTGCCAAGTGTCGAATTTCCAAATTCTGTTAAATGACTATGCAGTGCACTATGTACCAACATCACCATTCCAAGGAACTCACAGTCCCAGAGGGAAGGTAGACACGACATCTGCAATATTGTGTGGGGAGTGGCATAGAGAGGGATTAACAAGGCGCTGTGGCAAATCTTGCACAGTGAAGCAAAGATCACAGAAGCCCAGGTCTGTTCAGGCAAAGAAAGAAAAGAAAGGGCACCCTGGCAGGGGGATCAGCATGAACAGGGGCATAGAGCCATGAAAGCACACTCTGTATTCAGGGAGGTCACAGATGTGGAATGAGGTCATTGAAGGGAGATGAGGCTGGAATGGAAGGTGAGGTGGGGAATGAAAGGAATTCAGATTTTATCTTATGGGCAAGAGGGAAACAACAGATATTAGGGAAGTGAGAGCAGAACATTTATTTTTAAAACAGCTAACTCTGGGTGAGGACTGCTGGTAGATCTATCAAGAGTTAAGGCAGCAGTACCAGAAAGGAAGAGAGAGACCTAATTGATACTGACAAGGTAAAACTGACAAGAACTGAAGAGTAAATAGAATAAGGTGAGTTAGATGTTCTCATCAAAAAAGTGGCTTTGAGTTATTAAGCATGGAAGAATGGGTATAATGTGATGTCATAAAGACAGATTGAAAGGAGGAGGACCAAATTTGGGAAGAAAATAGAGTCACATTAATTTGAGTGATCCTTATCAGCAATATATACAAGAAAAAATAGCCATCACACACTTCCAACATAGATAAGAAATTCAAAAGGGAGGTATAGGTTATGGAGCCATCTGGGTAAAATGGCCACAGGACTGGATAACATCCCCCAGAAGCAGCCCTATAAACACAAGGAGAAGTGTCCTTGGGGGTTTCCCAGGGAAGAGAACACTTATGGAGCTGACCAGCTGCATAACTGGGAATTTCTAAAAGAATATTCGTAACACTAAGAGAGAAGTGAAAAGGCCCACACATATGTTAAACATTTTTTAAATAAACAAATATAGGAATACTTTATTGATCTGGATACTGTGTACCAAATTGGAAGATAAAAAAATGAAGTATCAAAATTATTTGTTAAAGCTACATAGTGAAACTTTTCCATTTACTTTTACAGTAAGTAAAGTAGTATTTTAAAATGCATTAATCTTAAGTAAATTTGAAAAAAAAACACCCTTCATGTTTTATAATCTACTGGATGAGACTATACCTACTGTAACTATTTTCCATATTAATGAAAAAGAACATGTCCTGGCCAGGTGATTCAGTTGGTTGGAGGATTGTCCCATGCACCAAAAGGTTGCGGGTTCAATTCCCAGTCAGGGCACATACCTCAGTTGTGGGTTCAATCCCAAGTTGGGGCAGGTACAGGAGGCAACCGATCGATGTTTCTATCTCACATCGATGAGAGAAACATTGAGACACATCGTTTGGTTGCCTCCCGAAGGAGCCCTAACCAGGGCCAGGGATCGAACCTGCAACCCAGGTACATGTCCTTGACCGGGAATCAAACCCATGACCCTCCAGCCATGCCAGCCAGTGTGAGACATACCTTGTTTTATTGTGCTTTGCTTTATAGCACTTCACCAATATTGCACTCTCTTTTTTTAATACAAATTGAAGGTTCATAGCAAGTCTATTGAAACCATTTTCCTTACAGTATAGTGTAAACAACTTTTCTATGTACTGGGAAATAAATTCATGGGACTCACTTTATTGAGTTATTTGCTTTATTGTGCTGGTCTGAAACCTAACCCACAATATATAAGGCATACCTATATTAATATGTTACATACAAAAATTAAGAGTTAAAAGTAAAGTAGGGCTTACCTTAAGCTGTCCAATTTCTTTAAATTTATAAACTTCATATTCCCAGAGTGCTGCATTTTTCCCAAGAATTTTCTGGCATTTGCTGGCAGCAAAAACATCCCATAGAGAAAGAAAGTTTAAGTAAAAAAATAGAGAGAGAATAGGTGGACATTTCCCCTCATATTTTAGATAAATCTCTCATCTCAGAGTTTTGACAAATTTCAACATAAAGATATTACTGCTGCTCACTTGACTGTATATACAAGGTTAATAAAAATTAATACAAAATACTTATAAAAAGAGACGAATACCTTTCAGAAGACTACAATTAGGGGTTTTCCTATTCTGAGTTTCCTTTTTATCTAGATGAGCAATGCTGATCTGGGGACCTTTCTTGCCTTGATGAAATGTCATCATACCCAAAAGTGCCAATTTAAACAAGTTCTTGAATGGCTTTAAATAATGGACTACAGAATTAGACTTAAGAAAATTAGAATCCTATTATAGTATAGTACATAATCAAGGGAAATATTCACATACGAATAAAACATTACTCAATTTGCACACCAAAGAAACATATTTTCCTAAATCTCAGGGGAGGAAAAGTAGGCCTGAAGACCATGTTCAGGGTCAGCCATGTACACATAGTCCTGCAGAAGGGCACCACACAGCCCAAGGCGAAGCCACTCACATGACACACCCATACGACCACATGTATGCTTTCTGCCCACCATAGACCCCTACAAACCAGGAGTCGGAGTCTGGTCACTTCCATTTATTTGACACCCTCTTGTTGAGAGACAATTCTGCTTGAATTGCAAGCAGAAGCAGTGACTGTCTTTATTCTAGACTATCTTCTTCTCAAGGATGCTTGTTGAGTGAAGAGCCCTGAAAATTAGAGAACCCAAATAGTGCTTCCCTCTAGAGCAAAGGGCAGGTTTGTTTTCTGTCCAGTATAATAAAGTAACATCTTCCTCTGAAGCCAAGGGAAGGCAAGCTTACTGCCCATTATAAAAGAATCAGATACCTTAAGTTCAGGGTCCCTCTCCTGTAACACAACCCACTGCCTGTGTAGGGTCACCTGGCCCTCTTTGTGTTGTGCTGTGAGAAGTGGGGCTGTGGGATCTGACACAAGTGCTGTTGTTTGGCTACTACTATTGCCGAGTACTACTATTCAGGGGTGCCCCCTGAAACTGTGCCAGGCTAACTTGTTAGCTTATAAAAAGGATAAAATCTCAGACTTCATGTTTTTTGACATCTTCCTCATTAAGTAATGAGAAAAATATTTGTCTGGTAAAAATGAGAGTAGGGAGGTAATTAATATAGATCAATCCGTTCTGTGGTTAAAACCATTAATAGTCAAAATTACCTGTTAGAAAAATTTTTTAAAGTCTGCAGTTGCAGAAATTGGCTTATTTTTACTATTAACATTGATCTATTCTATTTATATTAACAAGTGAATGTTATTATTACCGTGCTGCTATGTCATACTCTCCTTTTTCCACCAGGTGGTTTATATATGCCAAGCCGATGTCCTAGAGAAAATTAAATGAAGGAATTTCATGATTAACTGGAACAATTGAAAAGTTGAGTCTGTTTCTGAGGAGGCCAAGACATTAACACTACTGACTGGAACCTGTTTATACATCTTAGTTTGCTTTATGTAATTATGGTCTTTTACTTCCTAATATATTTAAATATACTTGTATTTTCACAAATTTTAGAATTCACAGTGAGCTTTCATCTGTAAAATGTGAGCTATCTGTCTACTCTATGTCAAGTCTGAAGAAAAGTGGTTAAGAAAAACAAAATGACATCATATTAAAGGGAAATATTAAATATAATATTAAAGTGAAAATGAGCTCAGAAAAATGTGTAATTCAAACCTATGAATTTACTGATGAGGAAACTGGGCCTCAAAGCAGAACTGACTGGATTCAGAGTATTCATGTTTATTCAGTTCCTCTACCTCGGTTCTGAAAGGGCTTGAATGGCCTGTGGCCGCAGAGGCCTGGGAGCTCTTGCTTGACCTCCCCATACTCCTCTTATGAAATAGTATTTTCAGCCAAAAGAATTTTCATGGTACGCTTAAACTCAGCATATATAACAAAATTTGGATTTTAAGTTCTACTTTATGTACAAAGAAGTTTTTGTGGAATTTCTTCCTGGATGACAAAATTGGTAGGAACTCATTTATCTCCCTACCTGCCTGGTTATGAAATCACACCGTACCAGAAGAAAAAAGTCTATGCATAATCAATGCATAGGACATGCCTGTCCCAAGAGTAAAGGGAACTACCTATAGTTCTTAGTTTATTGTAGTTTTATTTTAATGACTACTATGTAGGAAACCACATTTCAAATATATAGGAACTACAGAGTGAAGAAAGGGTGCCTAAATTTATTTCTCTGAAAATAGACCACATATCACAATATCAATGAGTCTTTCTGTCCAGGTTCAAAGAAGAGAATGTCTCTTTGGCAGTGCCAATTTCTTCCAACTTTCTTCTCATAGTATTCCCCCTCCCAATGTGGAATTAATTCTGCTACTCTTCCTTTTTCTCTGTACATCTTGAACTTCAAGCCAATTTTATTTCTTTTCCCTTAGCATAAGCATATTAAGTGTTTCTCTTACACAAAATATCCACCATCACCACCAACTTTCCCATGATATCATAGTGCCCAACCACAGTCTTTGCTCATTTCCACTTCATAACTAGCCTACATTTAACTTTACTTCATAATCTATTCACTTTTTACTCCCTAGAACATGTTGAGAATAAATAATACATATACATAAAATTCACTAGTCAGCCCGGCTGGTGTGGCTCAGTAGATTGAGCATCGTCCCATAGACTGAGAGGTCCTGGTTTGGTTCCCAGTTAGGGCACATGCCTGAGTTTCAGGCTCGATCCCCAGTAGGGGGCATGCATGAGGCAGCTGATCAATGCATCTCTCTCTCTCTAAAAAAAAAAAAAAAAAATCACCAGTCACTTTCATATTACCAAACCAAATTTAAAACTGACTAGCTGAGCTTGTCTTACTTTTGACCTGCTAACCTCAACTATTAAGAATTTAACTCTCTTTACCCTGAAATTGTCTCTTTTCTCAGCTCCCATGACACAATTTTCCTCTGGCTGTTCCAAAGCTGTTTGTATGCATAATCCCTTGAATGTCAGTGTTCCCAATGGTTCCATTCATGGTCCTCTGTTCTCTAATGCTAGACACTTGCCCTGTGTGGACTGGTCCAAACACACACAGTTACTTGTTTCTCTCCCAAATCTATTTCTGAGTCTAATTATCTTTCCTGAGCTCCACTATGTTCCATTTGTATCAAAAACTCAGTGTCTAAACCAAAATTTGCCATCCCCTGCCTCCAACACATATCTGATCCTATTACTCCTTGCACAGTCTCTTTATCTCTTCCTTCCCCTCCCCTTCTCTTTCTTTCTCTCTTCCCTCCCCCTTCTCTCTCTCTCTCTCTCTCTCTCTCTCTCTCTCTCTCTCTCTCTCTCTCTCTCTCTCTCTCTCTCTCTCTCTGTGAATGGTAATAGCATCCACCAAAGGCCCAAGCCCAAAGCCTGGGATTCAGCCTAGATTTCTCACTCTCACTTCTCTGTGCACACAGAGCCAGTCACCCAATACCAGAGTCTAGTTGACCATGTTTTCCATCTATCTTCACCACCCCATTCCTATCAACTCTGTAGGTCTCATCACTTCCACTTCTACACCAAGAAGGGAATCATACCTCACTGATTTCCATCTCAGCTGGCCTTCCTCTGGCCCCTATCCCCATCAGATAATCTTTCTAACAAGAAAATGTGATGAGGCACTGAAAGCTTAAACTGTCTTCTAAAGGTTCCTAGACAGAGCCAAGCATCTAATTACACACGGCCCTTCAAAATTAGACTCTTTCTATGTATAAACTCTTCAGCTACTCCACATAACCAAGCAGGCCAAGCAGTTTCACTACTCTGCACCGTCAGATATACTATTGGCTAGAATGCCTTCTGCTTCATTTCTAGATAATCCTTGCTTATTCTCCACAATTTTGAATGGAAAAAAAAAAAAAAAGATACTCTGTTCTTTCTCTGTTTAGTTCCTGAATTATTTTGCTTGTACATTCTTGGGAATAAGGACAGGGTTTTACAGAGAAGTTTAAGGTAAGGGAAGTAGAGGCAAAAGAAATTTGTGCTGCACTAAGTAGCCATAAAAGACTAAGTTTCCAGTTTTCATCTATAAACAAGAGTCTTGGGCTACATGGTCTCTCAGGACCTCTCACATTCAGAGGATAAGATTTATTTTCTGCTTTCCTTCTGCACATTCACTGTCACAGTTAGCAAAGAAATAGGCATTCAGTCACGATATTTTTCCATAGTCCAAATGTAATAAAAATGTATTTGATGTCCTAGATTAGCCTCCATAACAAAATCAATTGAGTCTGTTATTATGAAAACACTGAAGCAACCTACTTTTATAAAATCACTCTTGATATATTTTATGATCATGTGGTTTTACCTATGATTTAAAGAAACCTCCCCACACATAAGTGGAAAGCTTTATATTTAAAGTGTATTTCACAAATCCAGTTTCCAAATTACTTAAAACTACCTCCTAACAGGTGTTCAAGTCTCTTGTTTACAAGCAGAAACTGATTCAATCAAATAAAATATTTTGATCTGACAGGTTGGAGAATTAGTTTGAAATAAATTCTCAAAAGGTAGAAAGAATCAGTTCTTTTTAAATTACTTTCAGTTTCATTATAACATATTGAAATGTAAAGTTATATTTCAAATAATAAAATTACACTTACCAGAATCTTATGTCTTTTAATGTTCTTTTGGCTAATTTCAGCTGCCATCAAAGCTTCCTATATTTACATAAGCAAGGTAAAAGGAGTAGAAAAGGAGGAGGAAAAATGGGAGAGAGTGGGAAAGATATGAGGTTATAAACACTATATTTATTATGTTTTAGAGTTCTAGACTACACAAATAAAGTCCCATTTTCCTGTGGCTTTTGCTTCAAGGACAGGAATTTCAAATGTTATGGTTGAATGAACCTTACTGCATTCAAACTCAAACAAAAGCAGTCACCAAAATGAAGACTGCTCTTATCACCATTTGAATTCATTTCCACATTAGGATATTAGAATCACTTTTCAAACAGAAATCAAAATATAACAAAAGCTCCAAGGTTTAAACAAAAAATTCATCTGTCATTCTAAATCTGTAGGAGGTATATTAAGGGGCACTTTTCCTTTATGAAACATAAAAAATAAACTATATGCATATGCTTAGTTATATCTACAAATAAGATTTTGAAAATCTCTGATTTGATTTTTATTCTGGAAAGTTTACAATTATTACTTTAACACAAATGTTTAAAACATAGAAATTATTTCTTTAAAACTACTGGAGCTAAAGCAATATGGTATGAACTTGGTAATTAATACCTGGACTCCAAATAGTTTATAAATTAAAAACACTTTTCTCCAAATCCTTCAGGTAGTTACAAACTTAAAGCAACATGTAAATGGATTATTTTTGTTTGTTTGTTTTTAGCTGATTAGTATAAAAACCCATCCAGAGAGTTTCTGTAACTATACCAAAACAATAATGCCTTTTTGGCTATTAAAGTTAAAAAATGTTTTCTTTCCTTTCTTTTTTTTTAATTTCAAATCATGATGGGACATTATCTACTCAAATTAGTCTGAACCAAGACTCAGTAAAGTGGACAACATCATTCCATCTGAATGGGTAGTTTACCCATCGTAAGTGCTTTAATTTGATAGCTTTACTTTTACATATGAAATAAGCACCAAAGGAATGATTTCACGAAAATATCCAGACAGACAATTCTGAAATACTAGCTCTATTTTATTTCCCTTGAAAAAGCACAAAACAAACACTTCAACAGGCTGGATATATCCCACTCCCCCCTCCACTACCAACTCCTCCAACGAACAGTAAAGCCAGTTAACCTCCTTATGATCTTCTCCCCTGAAAATTTCTAAAAAAGAATATTGGAAAGTTATTAGGCTCTAACATATTTTTAGCTTCAGGCATTCTAATTCACCTACATTAAAAATTTATCACAAAAACCTTTTATACTCTCTATGCTACAGATGTGTCAATATTTTCAAGTAAGTAAAATCAAAACTACTTCATATTTTTTCTTTTCGAGGAGCCAGTCAATGTGGTCATCTTGGTCTCGTTCCTTGGCTACTACAACATCTCTTGGACTCACGATGTAGAAGAGTGATTCCCCTTCAGAGTACTCTATAGATGAGAGAAGAGAGGGACATCTCAGGTGACTCAACAGTGGAAACCTTGGCAGTGGTTTCAGGGGACTTGTTAGGCAACCCAACTTCTTAGGAGTGAACAGAAAACTCACCTACCTTTGGAACAAGCGTGTTTGGCTCTGTTTGAGGGTAAGGGTGGGACACAGTAGAGAAAGACAGAATATATACCAGTGCTTTAAAAAGTATTTAATTGTAAAATTATTTGGAAGAAAAAAAGAAAGGGAAGAAGGAAGGAAGGAGGGAAGGGAGGTAAGAAAGGGAGAAATACCAAAAAATCTTTTAAAAAATAAGGTGGGTTTAAAATTCTGTGTTTATTTATTGATTTTTATTTATTTATTTATTTATTTTTTTATCCTCACCTGAGGACATTTTTTCATTTTTTGTTCAGACAGAGTGGGAGGGGGAGAGAGGAAGAGAGAGAGAGAGAGAGAAACATCGACGTGAAAGGGACACATCGAGTGGCTGCCACCCACAAGACCAACCAGGGCCGGGGACAAACTGCAACCGAGGCACGTGCCTTTAGCGGGAACCGAACCCGGGTCTCTCTGGACCGCGGGCCGACGCTCTAACCGCTGAGCCAAACCGGCCAGGGCTAAAATTCTGTGTTTAATACATTCTGACCTCAGCTGAAAGGTAATGTTCAAAATTCTCCATATCTACTGTATAGCAGAATTAATGTACAATATATAAACTTTATTTATGGCCATTTACATCACTGTTCTATTTTTACAGAACAACCACACCCCACAGTCTGCAATAAATGCTTGCTCCTCATCAAGGTCAAGGCCATCTAAAGCGAACGTGACAGATGCTCCAAGCCCTGGGGATATAATCTGTCATTTCAGCATGTTGTGCACAATGACAATTGTGAGGGCTTCCTGCAGAATTCAATTATAAAACTTGTTCTGGAGGGTTTCTAATTGTGCAGCAGAGTTTGCTCTGAGCAAAATACCTAGATTGAACACTTTCAGTTGTGAATCATGTTTGCTTTTTGCCAAGTCCAGAATATACTATTCTCACATTTCTTAGCTGATTAGGGGCTTCATATAAGAAAACTTAAGCACGTATAGAATATTTCTTCATTTCTTTTGGCTAAAATGAGAACAAAAATATTCGCCAAAAAAATGTCAATTGTTTTTAAAATAGAATTTCTTAAAAGCTTAAGCTGTTCTATTTTCATCAATGTGTTTTTCAAAGATGTGATAACACCCAAACACAGATGTCCCTGGTATGACTAAACAACAATGGCTTTCCCTTTATTTCTGAGCGGTGACTAAGCATATTCATGCACTCAACAAATATTCAGTGAATCCCTAGTATGTGCCTGGCACTCTCCTGGGCTCTGAGCATTTGGTCACAATAGAAAGATAACTTCTCTGCCATCCCAGAGCACACTGTCTAGGGACATACAGTTGGAAGTGATTACAGTCATGCTGTCTGACATCAGTGTAAGTTAGGTGTCACATTAAATAGTTAGGACACTAGACCAAGCATAAGAACAAAGACCACAGAGCCTACTCACCTTTGTCCTGGCCCCATCTTTTCCTCTCCCTTCTGCTATAGGAACTCAAGCAAGTTCTGAAGTATCTCTCCACCTTGAGGCCCACATTTGCAACATAAAAGGCCTGCCCAGATATTCTCTAAGATCTTTTCAGCACCTCAATTTAAATTCCTGGTTGTGCTACTCAAGTAGAAGGGGGGGGGGGGGGATAACTGTAAGATATACCATGAATCAGATTCTCGATCTCTCTCACCTAAGTGATAATCTCTACATTCATTTTCCTGAAAGCTTCTCACTGTCAGAGCATCAGAAGAGATCTCTTCACAAGTCTCGGAAAGCGGTTGGATAATATCCAACCTAGGCCTGGCACAGTATTCTCTTTCCTAGGGCAAAAAAACAGACAGAAAAGGCTCATTTTAATTACATCTGTACAAATTATACAAATTAAATTTAGTTAGCCATAACTAAATGCCTTGGTTTTATAAATTCAGCAGATGTAAGCCCTTCTAACCACCTGCCGCAGACAGCCTCATAATAGTGTTTTATTTTCTGACCTTCTGCATGAGATAAACAGGACAGGTACTACTGTGTCATGTCAGCAGCCCACTACTGTAGCCCACTCAACTCCACGGCTACCACAGCCTTAGACAACTTTGTTATACTTTGTCACAAATATGAACAAAGTAAAAATAATATTACAAACTGCTCCATTATCCAAACTGCTGCCACCACAGGTAAACTTACTGGCAATGCTAAAAAGCCACAGATTAAGAGTTATATCTAAAGCAGAACTTGCTGAAATGATGGGAATGTTCTCTATCTGCACTGCCCAGTGTGATAGACATGATCACAGGTGCTTACTGAACACATGAAATGTTGACAACAGTGACTGAGAAATTGGGTTTTCAATTTTATTTAGTTTTAATTAATTTAAATTTAGTTTTTAATTAACTTAAATTCAAACATATGGTTAGTGACTACAGTTTTAGACAGTGCAGTTCTAAATCAAGATAAAAGGGGAAAAGATAATTTACTGAGGGTCTCTGACAGCTCCATTAACCTAGTGTGATTATACAAAGATTATTCTCATGAAGTTCTTAAATTACCCCTTAGTAAGTATTCTTGTTCCTAATTTTACAGGTGAAGAAACTGAGGATCAAAAAGTTTACTAAGGTAAAAGTTACATAAGTAAATGGTGAAACTGGGATTCGCAGGAAAACTAGGATTTATGGTAAACCTTGAATTTCAAATCAAGTGTGTTTTACTCTAAAGTTCATGATTTTTGGCCCTGGCCTGTGTGCTCAGTGGTTAGAGCGTCAGCCCACACACCAAAGGGTCATAGGTTCAATTCCTGGTCAAGGGCACATACCTGGGATGCAGGTTGGATTCCCGGTCCCAGTGTGGGTGCCTGCAGGAGGCAACCAATCAATGTGTCTCTCTCACATCGATGTTTTTCTCTCTCTCTTCCTCTCCCTTACTCCCTTCCACACTCTCTAAAAATCAATGGAAAAAATGTCCTCGGGTGAGGATTAACAACAACAAAAAAGTTAATGATTTTTGGGCATTCAGCACACAGGCATAAAACATAGAATTGACCGTTTTCCAGAGTAACAAGGCCTGAAGCAGTGTGACTCTGGTGCAGAGAACACAGATGAGTGAAACAGAATGAAAGAAGTCCAGAACTACCACCAACTCTCAAGTTTCCTAAGTAAACAGTAAGCCACAAAGATTTCTTTGATCAATTTTGTTAGGTTAACTGAGAAGCAATTACATTAGCTTAGCAACTCATACACTAAAAACATTCCAAAAATAAAATAGCAACTATAAAAGATAAATTAGTAGGGAAAAACAACAACAGTGAATACAGAGCATAATTCATCAGATCTGTGGAGAAATGAGAACTACCTCAATTTTGAAACAAAAAAATGAAGGAAAAACTGAAACATTTGAATATTTTAAAAATTAACTGCTCTATGCCTTGGCCGCTTTGGCTCAGCGGTAGAGCGTTAGCCTGCAGACCAATGAGTTCAGGGTTCGATTTCCGTCAAGGGCACATACCTTGGTTATGGTTCATCCCCGCCCTGGTCAGGGTCCTGTGGGAGGCAACCGGCTCTCATGTCTATGTTTCTCTCTCTCTCCCCCTCTCTCCCTCCCACTCTATCTGAAGATAAATAGATAAATATCCTCAGGTGAAGATTAAAAAAAGAATTAACTGCTATAACAAAGACAAAAATAGAAAAAAAATTGAACCAAATAATATTAAAAGAAAACTGCCTTGCTCCATATAAAGAGCTCCAGTATATGTACAAGAAAACCATCAACAATGTGATTCATCTCCTTGTTTGACAACCTATGTTCACTGGCCAAATAAATCCTGATTATCTGTGAACTTCCTAGGAGCAGGAATTTGGTTTTGTTGATCTCTAACCCCCAATGCTTAGTACAATTCTTAACACAAATGTGCTTTATTACTGAATAGAAGAAAAACAAAACATGAGTGGAATAGCTTAATAAATTAGGGTATATAGACCAAAGGAAATAGTACACAACCACTGTAAGTGATAATGCTAGGAGACTACACAACCACATGAAGAGAGAAAGAAATAAGGCTCTGAAAAACATGGTAATAAGGAAGAGTGTGTAACCACGACCACAACTGTGTGGAAAAATGCACACATGTAAAAGGAAAACAGGAAAAATATGTTGGGGGATATTACGAGTGATATAGAAATGCATTTTAATGTTGCAGTTAAGCTATCTTTTCGATATAGAAAAAATGATGGGGGTGGGCATGGTTAGCCCCAAGATTCTTTATTCCTTTTGTCTTAATTTTATCAGTTTATTCTGTGTGTACTTAGGTGCTATATGAAATGAATATAATAACACACACATATTTTTAAGTCATCTCCGAGACTCTCACTTCTTTCTCTGAAAAAATTCCATTTTCTAATTTGCTCTATGAGGTTGGCCTTTCTTGGTTTTTACTCCTTTCCAATACTCTCTTTCATTAACAAAGGTTTCCTTTCTTTCTCTCTCTCTTTTTTTTTTAATTTTTGGTCAACTGTTTATTAGGCTTTCCCTTTTTCACTTTACTGCTTCTTTCCTTATGTCTTTCAATCACATTCTCAATCCTCCCCACATTCCTCATCAAAAAGTACCATATTTATTCCCTCAGGAGCCACTGCTTTTATTTTCAAAAAATAATAATAAACTGATGTCCTGCAACAGAGCTAGAAGCCAGCCCTATTGATTTTTGCAGGTTTGAGTGTTCACTTAAGTCTACAGCATCCCATTGCCTAGCAACATGGGCACCCAGAGCTTCAGGTTACTATAGCAATGGCTTCCTGATGCAAGTGCTAGCTCAGAGAAAAGCTTGAGAGCAGCCACCACTTCAAAACTGGGGCTCCCAGGGTTTTCCTCTCCATTTTATTCTTTGGCATTTGAAAAGGGAAAAAAAAGGAGAGGATTCAGAAAAAGAGAGCCTGTAAAGGGCTAGACAATCAATTGCTATTTCTTTTATATACAGGATCAAAAGAAAATCCTTTACAATAAGCTCTCCTTGTTTATGCCTTGAAGCCACCCATCCCCTTCCTCACAGGACCTCTGGACTCTGACAATAAAGACAAACTGGGAATGGGGCCGACCTAGGCTTCAAAGAGAGGCTGAGTGTGCATGCCCCTCCACAGGCCCATACACACAGGCTTCATTCCAAAGTCACGTATAACAAAATTTAGATTCTCTACTGCTGCTTATTTAGCCATACATTTCATACTACCATTTGCACTGATAACTGAGACTTAGCAACAGTGTATTTCAAAACAAGAATCAAGCTACTCAGAATCACTAGGTCACTGGGAAGTAAACAAATGTGTCTCGACCACAGGAAATAATGAACTGCCCTTTCCGTAATTCCCTCTGACCACAGGGGCCCTGTTGTTGCAGCAGATCAACTTCACTGCTGTCATTTCTGGTAATGCACAGTGTCGGCTTAGTTTCTCCGCCTTTCAGAAAGAGGAATCCTTCATTCCTTTCGACTAAAATACCAAGAGAGATGGAAAAAAATGACTCCCCTTTGCTCAGCAAAAGGAACAAAGGCAAGCAATGAGTGGAGCTTCTGAAAGGCAAATATGTTAGGTCTACAGAGTAATCTCTGCTAACCTTAATTTATAGGTCAGGAAGTTCTGCTCAGACTATAGCAGAACCCTTTCATGGGCAACCTATTCTGGGTATAATGCTGAAAATGAACAGGCACTTCCCTTTGCATTTGAGGTGAAATAAATTACCGTTTTTTCTGAAACCTCCTTCACGTAGGAAAGCACAACAAGCTGATCACAGAGAGGTGCAATACCACTGATGTAGAATTCAGCTTCAAACTGGGACACTGCAAACAAAAGGGATATAAGATTCACCATTAACAGGAGCAAAAAGCAGCACACAAAGGAAAGGACACTTCGACTATAAATTCTAGATGCACTCATTCAGAGATCTAATACAAAGGGGCGCACAATAAACATACCTTGACAGTAATTAGTACAGAAGAGTATATCAGAAAACCTCACTTGAAAATTTCTATCACAAACAAAAAAGCAGCATGAATGGTCAAATGTGACACTGTGCCCAGCTAATTAAAAACAACAACAACATGATACAGTTGAACCCCATGAAAACCCACTGTAAACTACTAATAACAATAATAATTTCTTTAAAAATACCTGAGTTTAAGTTTTTCACAATTAGGGCATTACAGTGGTATAAAGGTCACAAGGAAGGCTATTTGTAATTAGGAAATTATAATTATTTCTTTAACATTTAATAAACATTTTATGTAAAGATTTAAAAGGGGAAAAGGGTATATAAATATAGATTACATTATAGTAAAACTATTATTTAAGTGAAATAAAGGTCAGAGAAAATAAATTCCCTTCTTTTTAAAAACAGTCTTTAAAATTCAGAAGAATTATTGCATCACTTTAAGACATATGGTGAAAGGATTGAGAAGTATAGATCGGTAGTTATAAAATAGTCATGGGGATGTAAAAGTACAGAATAGGGAATATAGTCAATAATACTAATAACTATGTATGGTGCCAGGGGGATAACTTTGCAAAGTATATGATTGTCTAACCACTATGCTGTACACCTGAAACTGATACAAAATAATACTGAATGTCAACTGTAATTGAAAAATAAAGCTAAGAAAGTAAAAAAAAATTTTTTTTATGGATTTAATTACAAGAGACCTCAGAGATCTTATGGCAAGCACAGTGGTATAAATACAAATATTTACTAAGGTATGAATCTAATGATTAGCAGCTATAAAATACTTATAATAAATGACATTTTAAGCAATTAGATTTTGGGGTGATTTATTACACAGTAAAGCTAACTGGTATAGTGGGGGTGCTGGCAAAGACTTTCAGTAACCACATATTGCACTTATAGATTCATTTGGGAATAAACTCTAATTTGGTAATTACAAAATAGTCATTTTGTACATTTTCTACAAGTTGCTTGATTCAGATCTTCTCCACAGCTCTGTGGTATTAGCTTCAGGTTTAGTTAACTTCTAGGATAAAATTACAGTAAATGCTTGATTCTGCGGACCTCGAGCTAATGGACTTTGGATTTAAAAGACAAAATTTCTGGTCCATATGTCATATGTGAAAATTAACACCCTGTTAATTTTAAAATGCTTTAACCCAAGATTTACTTAGAATTAACAGGTTATTTTTTGTTATTAATTTACTGTTATTTGTAACACATTTTAGTGAATAGGCACTACACTGGAAAAAACACTGAAATAATTTGACCAACATAAATAAATATTACAGATCTACAACTATTCTACATATTGAAATCCAAGAGTCACCATAGTAAACACTGTTTAGGGACTGATCAGCACGTGATGACACTGCATTGCACATGATAATTTGTTCTGTTGTCTGGTGGTGTGACTTTCTGCAGCAATTTTAACAAGTGCCATCCATGTTCCCATGTACGCTAAGCCATGTCCCAGCCCTGTGCATTTGTTTACTTGTGGTGACTGGTGAATGCATGCATTTGTTAGATCTATTCAGTATAAATTTAAATTTACAGTAATATATACAGAGAACTTTTCTGTGAAATTAAACTTTCCATACATACTTAACGTTAATTATACAACATGTCTACATAAGTAAAAACTGGTAAAATAATTTGTCAATTTTTTAACATATGCATTAGGAAAACCTACTTTATTATATAACAGACTTTCAGCATTAATGGACACTCCTCGCCTGAATTAGTTCATTATACCAAAGTTTTATTGTATCCTCTTTTCCAAACCAGAGGAAGTCAGTGTAGCATACTGTATGTAAACCATATTAAATGTAGAGCCAGGAAATCTGGGTTTTAACTTCAACTAAATTGAACTTGTAAAAGTCATTTCAATTTCTGTGGGTATAACTTTTCCTACCTATAAAATAAAGGAATTAGAGTATAAATAAAATCCACAATGCAGATGAAATGAGGGGCTACTGAATTTTTTTTCTTCCCCTTCTGCTTTTTCCTTGCAGATTGCTTATTGTTACTTGTCTCCGCCTATCTTTAATGACTGCTCCTTATACTTTTCACAATTTAATTTTCACATAAAAATGAAATTGAGCCCTGGCCAGTTTGGCTCAGCGGTTAGAGCATCAGCCCATGGACCAAAGAGTTTCAGGTTTGATTCCCAGTCAAGGACAGGTATCTCGGTTGTGGGTTTGTCACCAGCTCTGGTCAGGGCCCTGCGGGAGGCAACCAAATCAATGTGTCTCTCTCACACTGATGTTTCTCTCTCTCTCTCTTTCCCCCTTCCTCCCTCCCTCTCTATCTAAAATAATCAATTGAAAAATACACTTGGGTGAGGGTTAAAAAAAATGAAACTGAGGATAAACAAATAAAAAAAATGAGTCAACAGTAACATAAATGTTACAAAGGATCATATTTTTTATGTTTTATCCTTCATTAGATTTCAGAGGTGGTCATGGTACTCTGGACAGAAACTCAGAATGGAAGCGCAAAGGCAAGTGCTCTGGTCCCAGCTCTGCCACTAACACCTTCTTTCTCAACCTCTGTGGATTTGAACTGAATATTCTTATCCAGGCACTTAAATAGTTTCAGTAAAGTGGTATTGTGATAAGTGTTGACATGAAGCACATATGTAGAGAACCACCTCCACCACAACCACATGCTCAGAGATGAGTTCATCCTACATAACTAGACATTGAAGGTTCCACAGAAGCTCCCAGTGCCATGTTTGTGGGGGTGGGGCACAGGGGAAGATTGCAATGTGCAGGTGTTATAAAACAGTGTGAGGGCCTTCCATGACCCAGTGATCACAGAGGTGATAATTTCACATCCTAGAAGACACACAGGCATTCAAATAAGAGGTTTTAGTTGCCACCATTCCTAAGATTACTAAGCTCTGTTTGGTAGAGATGAACTTGAGTTCTGTTTTACTAAATCACATTCCATTGTTGAAATGCTACACAAACAACTCCTTTACCAGCACCTGGGTGAAGAACAAACAATCGGAGATGTCACAGAGGCTGTTTCATGGGCATCACATGGAGTTTTTTTGTGTTTGTCTGTCACAGGTACCTGAGGGAAAACATCACTTAAGTGGTAGGTGAACAAGGTATTCCCCCCATTTGGGATGCGAAATGGGATGCCTAAGCTCACTGACAAGAGCATCAGTGTCTCTCCTTAAAGGCAACCAAATACATATCAAGGCTTTGGTTTTTATGAATGAGGTGTAAGAGAGATACAGAACAGAGCAGCTGAAAAATAATCCTTTCCAAATCTTTCCTCTTCTATATCCTGATTTCCTAGTCCTCAAAAGCTTACTTTAATGAGATAGAAAATTTCTTGTTCTCTAATTAAGAACATGATAGAAAACCTAATATGTTCTTTTTTTAAACTTTTATTTTTTCCATCACTACTGACCCACCCATACCCTCTTCCACCACCCCACCCCTGCAATCACCACACTGTTTTCTGTGTCAATGATTTTTCTCTTTTTTTTTCCCCCAATCCCTCCACACACCCCAGCCCCAAAGCCAACAGCTGTCAGTCTGCTCTCTATCTACGAGTCTGTCTCTATTTTGCTTGTTAGTTCAGTTTGTTCATTAGATTCCACATATGAGTGAAATCATGTGGTTTCTTTGTCTTTCTCTTACTGGCTTATTTCACTTAGTATAATGTTCTATAGGTCCATCCATGCTGTTGCAAAAGGTAACATCTCCTTCCTTTTTACAGCCAAGTTGTATAAGAAAACAAGAAAAGATGTGTAGAAGCACATATCTATTTCACTTCTCAATTCCAGATAGTGTAATAAATGCTTATTTGTTAAGTTCTAAATTTTATCAGACTTTACAAATTGAGAATTAGCAAGAGTTTAGGCAGAGACTACATGAAGTGACTAAATTATAAACAAACAAAAAATGTTACTTATGAAGGAATGATATGGTACATAAAAATAGCATTGTCAATATTCCCAGAGGCACAGTTAAGCAAGTTAACAATCATATACATTTGAAATTGAATAATTCTTTCCACTTTATTTAAAAAACTTATTATCAACAAAAATCTTCTTATGAAAAACAAAACTGCTATTATCGTCATACCCAGTATGATTCACAAATTAAGAGTTAAGAAATAATGGCTCTTTACCCACAGCACTGAATATTCTACCACTTATCAATTCATCTTCATTAATCATGTAAAAAAGAACTTACTTCCCAATGTGAGTTCCTAGCTTAAGAAAATATCTACAGCTATTCTGCATTTAAAAAAATTCAAATGATGTTGTTTTGTTTTTAGGTCTATCATGATTCAGTTTATTCTTTTTATTAATGCTGAATCCAGGGGCTGGTTGAAGACAGTGGTGTCAGAATGAACATGAAAGTATGAGGATTATTCTTCCTACTGAACAGATTTAGAGAAAGTATTGTTGAACAGTAATATTTATTCTTCTGAAAAACATATATAAATTATGTAAAAGTTTATGAACTGGCTCTATAAAATATCTTTAAGTAATTATTGACCTTCTATTTCAAATTTTCAATGAACCAATGAAAGTTTCAGTTTATTTTCCCTGAACTTTTATTTTCCCCACATAACAATGATTTAAATAATTTTAATGAAAATTATTTATTTTCCAAAATGAAAACCAATTTGAATACAGGTGGCTTATAGGACTAATATCACAGAAGCTCCCTTTAAACAGACTATCTATCTGGAAAAAGATAAATCACAAAGAAAATAAAGACAAATTCTGTTGGAGAGCACTAAAACAAAAAAAACACAGACTGGAGAGGGAGGAAAAAGAAGAGAAAAATGCAGAATTTCTACAGAGAGCCACAAAGATAGTAGCTATGCTTCAGATCAAGGAGATCCAGAAAGTGAGGCCATGGCTAGGGGCCTGCAGGGAGAGTGCTGTGTTCACTCAGATTACAATGGATTTAGGCAAGGTATCCATTACAGCTGGAGCACTGCCTTCCTCGCCCTGATGTAGATAAAAGGATTCCTGAGCTCTGGTTCATTCAGGAGGACAAAACATTCCTAGAAATGCTAGAAGAAATAATTCAAGGAAAAAGACAAAGGAGAGATCTAAGTGGATTAAAAGAGATAAAGTTTCAAAAGGACTATTCACATGAAAATTCATTCTATCCAGGGAGGTTCAATGGATCCAGAAAGAGGACTATTCTGTACACAGCCCAGATCCAGAAGGGAAGCTAGAGTTCTTGGTCAGCGCTGTCCAACAGAATATTAAGTAAGCCAAAGAACACAACTTACATATGTAATTTTAAATTTGCCAGTAGTCACATTAAAGAGCAAAAGGAGGTGAAAAAAATTATTTTTATTTTTTTATTTTTTAGAGAGAGAGGAAGGAAGAGATAGAAACATTCATCAGCTACCACCTGCACGCCCCCTACTGGGGATCGAGCCCAAAAGCCAGGCATGTGCCCTGACCAGAATCGAACCCAGACCTCTCAGTCCATGGGATGAGGCTCAATCCACACCAGCTGGGCAAAAGAAGTTAAATTTTAAAAATACATTTGATTGAATGCAACATATCCAAATATTATAATTTTAACATTTTAACACATAACAAGGTAATTTATTTTTATTTTCATACTATATCTTTGAAATCCTATATGTGGTACATTTGAATGTGTGCTTGCCACATTTCAACACTTAATAGCTACAAGTGGCTAGGAGCTACTATACTTAACAGCATAGGTCCAGATACCCAGAAGATCTTTTCTTTGTCTTTAAAGTCCAGTAATTTGACTCAAGATACTGAAGGTGCTCATCATGGATCACTATTGTCAGATACACATTGTACTATTTAAATTTTATCTTTCTTTATTGATTTTAGAGAGGGGGGAGGGAGAGAGAGAGAGAAACATCAATGAGAGAGAACATCAACTGGCCACCTCCTGCGAGATTTGGCCCACAACCTGGGCATGTGCCCTGACCAGGAATCGAACTGGAGACCTTTTGGTGCATAGGTCAATGCTCAACCACTGAGCCACACCAGCAGGGCCATATTGTACTATTTTAATTTGTATGAATCTAAATTTTGTTTCTTTGTAGTTTTAGATAATTTTTCTTAAAATACTTTTTTGGTATTTATTCTGTTTTGTAGACTGAATTATGTTTGCCTGTCTTCAGTATTTAATACTTAGTCATAAATTTTTTTTCCTTATTTCTTTTTGGTTTAAATTTTTTGTCTTCCATTTCTCATGCAGCATTATCTTTGTGTCTATTTGCTCATATTCCTTCTAGTTTAATCTTCATTTATGAAATGATCTTTCACTTACAAATATTTTATGAGTTCACCTTACTCACTTGAAATTATTAAATTCTGATTTGTTATTCTTTCATGCCTTACATCATTTCTTAAAAATCTCTTTTAGTTTGTTCTGTACAGTAAATTATAGCTATGATCTATTTCATGGGTGTTTTTGGTGTGCTTTCATTGCCAAGGATGTTATTCTGCTCCGTATTCACTTTTTCTTAAACCTTAGTATGGGAATTGACCTTGGCACTTTTCTGGTCCTTGATTTTACAGGAAGTGCTGGCTGCTCAACTGTGTGAGTTCACAGGGGCTTCTGGGCTGCCTGAGCCCCTCTACCCAACTGCAACCCTGCACCCACTCTTCTCAGAGAGACCCATGGTCTTGGCCAGGGAAGGCTGGCCAGCTAGTTTTTTTCAAATTTATTTATTTTTTAATTTTTATTTATTGATTTGAGAGAGAGCAAGAGAGGGCGAGAAACATCAATTTGTTGTTTCACTTATTTATGCATTCATTGGTTGACACTTGTATGTGCCCTAAGCAGGAATCAAACCCACAACCTTAGCATACTGGGACGATACTCTAACCAACTGAGCTATCTGGCCAGGGCAAGCCACCTGATTTGAAGTTCTCCTGGTCTCATCTCAAGTCTGCTAGATGCACCCTTACCCCCCTCTGGCTTTTTCTCACACAGATGCTGAAACCACAACAGGTCTTGTGGCTATTGGTGGTTTTTGCCATTCACTCTTATCTTGAGGTTCTTAAGTCTATCTTGTCACTCGGTTTTGTTGTAAATGCTGTCTATGGGATTTTGGCTATGTGATCCAGTTGTTCCATTTTTATGTGAGGACTCAGGAAGATTGAAAAATTATGCTGCCACTGCTACCACCTTCCCAGATTCCTCCAAGCACAAAATGTTAACAGATCAGTGTTACATATCAACTTTATATTAGCCAGGGTGAAGTCAGCTTTAGAGTCACAAATACATAAATACCACTGGGCTATCAACAGTGCACACACTATCAGTTTCAGAATGATTGCCATGAGATTAAAATAAAAATGAACAAGAGCTTTGTTGAACCTTGAGTCTTGTATCTCTGAGGATTATCAACAACTTAAAAAATTACTGAGTACTGATCAGGCATAATAAGACACTCTTCTAGAAGCATCAAGATGACGAAGGCCCTTTCTCTGAACTAAAAGATATTGTGAGTCTAGAAGCTAAAGAAATAACTAAAATACCACATGCTATGCAAAAATGGAAATTGGTATAAATTAAGAAATAGTGCAAAGCAGGAAATTTTATTTCTGGGGAGGGTGGTAGGGGTGGAAACAGTGACAATAATCATGACTATAAGTCCCTTTAGGGTGAGATGGTGTTTATACCATGAGAGAAAACATTTCATTAAATAGTCATTATAAAAAGTTTCATGAAAAATATCATTCAAAAAAGATTTTAAAAATTAATGTATATTAGAGTGTAAAGGATAACAATTAAAGTTTTATTTAAGTCTGAATAAAAAGATCATCTTCCAAATAATATAATTTACAACTAGATTATCTCACTTAATACCAGTATATTCAGACTTACAAGAGATATTTAAGTTAATATTCTTTTTTTTTTCTTTATTGATTTTAGAGAGAGAGGAAGTGAGAGGGAGAGAGAGACAGAAACATCAATGAGGGAGAACACCGACTGGCCGCCTCCTACATGCCCCCGCACTGGGGATTGGGCCCACAACCTGGGCATGTGTCCTGACCGGGAATTGAATTGGTGATCTCTTGGTGCATGGGTCGACACTCAACCACTGAGCCACACTGGCCGGACTAAGTCTTATTCTTAATTATTACTTGTACCTCTATCATATATAGGCTATGGATATATTTTAGTGAGAAATACAATTATAAAATGCATGAATATCTTCAGAATAATTCAGTAATTCCCTATCTATATCTTTCCCTCAATTCTCTTTCAATTGATTTAATTGAACACAATAGTTTAGTTTTCTGATTGTTAAAAGAAACCAGTTTTTCCTTCACTGAGTAACAATAGCTCCCAGTTAATGAATATTATGCTAAGAGGCAATATGCCAAATATTTTATAGACATTATCTATTTTTACCATAACAATTCTATATTTATTTTAGAACAGCAAGGTTAAGGAGTTGGACTAAAGTCACTTAAGTAGAAGGTAGTAGAAGTAGTAATTTTAAGTCTTACTTTTCCCAGTTATAAGTCACACCTGAAAACAAATCAGAACACAGAGATGCTCAGGTTAGAAGTACACTACAGTCAGAGAAATGGAAGCTAAAGGCTTGACAATCCTCTGGCAGAGTTGCATGCCTGCAGCCAGGGTACCCCAGCCCCTCTCTTGAATTTGCTATGCTGCAATAACACAAAAGCACCACAGTACACAGAATTTGTACTGCTTTTTAATTTTTGGCCCTTGTTTTCCCTTTGCTGGTCCCAAATGTCCATTAGCTAAATGTGATCCAGAAGGATTTGGTATCTTACTGAAGCTAAATAAAGTGATACCCTATAGATTGTAGCTTCTATGATTCTTAAAAAGCAAGCAAACAAAAAAGGTTTGTTAAGCAATCTATAAATAAGAACAATTATCTTTCATTGTCTTATATTCACTTATGAAAACATATCGAGGCCCTTTTATGATAGTGCCTTGTTCCCAAGAGAATCTGATCCCTTAGTCACCAGAGAGTAGTATTTCACAGCAATTGGATATAATATCCACATACTTTTCAGTAAGTTTGAATACTGTCAACACTGATCTAAGAAAATACATTTGGACATTACAATACTCCAACATCTTCAGGATTGTGCTATGAAGCAGATATATTTAAGTAAAAGTGACTTTACAGTGCTTTTACATCAGCAAGTTATGGAGAAAACCTAATGAGTGAAAGAGAATGGCTAATGGACAAAATAAAAACATTCAGCTCAGAAGGCAATAGTACATATAAGTCAAAACCATTAAAAACAAGTTTAGTCTGCAATTTAATTCCATATTTTCTAATCAATATTCAGCAAACATCTGTGTTAAATGACAAAGTTAAGCTGACATGATTACCTCATTTACTGAACTTCAGCACTCATGAAGCAGCACTGAGGAGGAATGAATTCAGTGGGTACCTTACAACACACTACTTAGACAACAGAAAAGGTAATGATCAATGAATGACCTGCTGGGTCAAAGGGCTCAAACCAAACAGTTATACTTTAACTAGTTAAGAGGCTATTTAAATTTAAAAAAAGAAAAGTGTTAGCGAGGATGTGGAGAAGCTGGAACCCTTGCACACTGTTGGTGGGAATACAAAATGATGCAGCTGCAACTGAAAAGAGTATGGAAGTTCCACAAAAAACTGAACTCAGAACTAACTACCTATGGTCTAGGCACACATCCAAAAGAAATGAAATCAGGATCTTGAAGAGATATTTGCACATCCATATTTATTGCTGCACTATTCACAATAGCCAAGATGTGAAAACAACCTAAATGCCCATCCACAGAGGAGTGAATAAAGAAAATGTGGTATATACATACAATGAAACATCATTCAGCCTTAAAAAAAGAAAATATTGCAATATGCTACAATATGGATGAACCTTAACAAATTGATGCTGAGTGAAATTAAGCCAGTCACAGAAAGATAAATACTGTATGATTCCACTTATATGAGGTATTTAAAACAGTGAAATTCATAGAATCAAAGTGTCTGATGGTGGTTGCCAAGGGCTAGGGGGACGGGCAAATGAGGAGTTGCTCATCAAAGAACACAACGTTCAGTTACGCTAGATGAGTAAGCTCCCGAGAGCTGCTGCACAACATTGCACCTATAGTTAACAACACTGTATTGCACACTCAAAAATAGGTTAAGAGAGCAGATCACATATTAAGTGTTCTTACTACAATAAAATAAAATTTTAAAATAAATAAATAATTTGAGACCAATAAAACCCCAATTACCTTGATTCATCAACTACACTTAAGTTAAACACTAAAAAATAGCAAAGAGCTCTTCTTCTTTTTCAAAAAATTGAATCACATCATAGTCTGGATTTGGCTCCCTTTCCTTAGAAACAATTTTTTTTTTTAATCCTCACCCGAGGACATTTTTCCAGACAGAGTGGGACGGAGGGGGAGAGGGAGAGAGAGAGAGAGAGAAACACTGATGTGAGAGATAAATCGACTGGTTGCCTCCCACATGACCCTGACCAGGGCCGGGGACGAATAGCAACTGAGGTACGTGCCCTTGGCTGGAATCAAACCCGTGACTCTTTGGTTCACAGGCCGATGCTCTAACCGCTGAGCCAAACCGGCCAGGGCTAGAAACAAATTTGATAGTCATCCACGGCAACTATGTTCATTCCCTAACCATTTGGAGGAGAAACAATAAAGGACTGTCAATCCCAGGATAAAACAACAGGAAAAAAAATTTTTACTTCTCCACAAGAAAGATTTTTCTGAACCAAAATAAAAGAACAAATCTACTGCACTTCTGTTTCATTTGGCTGTTTGAAGAAGCGGTGAGCAGATATCACTGGTATATTAAAAGGAGTCTTTGACCCTGGCCAGTGTGGCTCAGTTGAGCATAGTCCCATGCACCAAGAGGTCACAGGTTCAATTCCTCATCAGGGCACATGCCCAGGTTGAGGGCTCGATCCCCAGTAGGGAGCATGCAGGAGGCAGCCGATTCATATTTCTCTCCCTCTTTCTTCCTCTCTAAAATCAATAAAAAACATATTTTTTAAAAAAACTGTTAAAAAAGGGGGTCTTTGGATTCTAGAGAATTTCTACAGTACAGTTTTTATTTAAATGCCTGGAGCAAGCTTCTGTCTTTCTCATCTGTTCCTCTGGCTGCAAACAAGGGTCAGGAGCTTGGTAAAGGGAATGCATGGGAAGAATATAAGGCATAGAGATTATGAGCAACAGATGTGAAACTAGGCATATCTGAGCTAAAATTTTGCCTTATTTGCTTATGAATGTAATCATCTTGAGCAGTTTACTTAACCCTTATAAACCTCAGCTTCTTCAGCAATAAAATGGGATAATAGTCCCTACCTATTGTGTTCATTATGAAGAGCAAATGAAATTCTGTTTGTAATTTACTTAACATGTGCCTGCTAGTTATTTTTATAAAAGAGATAAAATATATTTGTTACTTCAGATGCTTCAGATTTCTTACCACAACTTATTATGGAAAAAAATGGTTAATTCCATAAACAACAATAAACATTCGAGTTTCCAGCATTAAGTGGGAAAGAGCTCATACTTTGAGGAGGAATGGATAGAGGAAAGACATGAAATAAAGCAAGTCTAATAAAATCTTAACTGTGGAATCTAGGAAGTGAATATCTAAGTGCTTATTTTAAATTTTTCATAATAAAATGTTGAAAAAAAATTCAAAGAAGAACGGAAAATTAAGACTATAGACAGTCAAACTGAATTAGAACAGAAAACCATACATAGCTAGATCCTTAAGCAAAACACCTTGAACAATACCAGAGTTGTCTTGACTTCAGTGAGACAGACTACCAGATGAACCATGTCATGTACACAAGAACTGTCCCACTGCTGGAACCTGCATGTCTGGGTCAGAAAAATAACAGGCGGATGGAGAGACACAATTAGATCTAAGAAAGACATTTATCTCACAGCTCTCCTCACCACACAAACAGATCTTCCATTTCTAGGTCACTGTTCTCCTATTCGAGAGGCTGAAATAGAACGTTATGTTAAATTCTAAGTCATAGCAGGTCAACTGACACCGCTTAATTAAAGTGAAAAAGAGGTCCTGTCTTGTCTCCTCCCTCTTTCTTCCTGGATTTTTTTGTCATTTTATACATAGATACCCACATAGTTTTTCTCTTGATTATTATTTTTTTTAAAATAAACTTCCATATGAAATCAAGACTAGAAAGTCAATCCTCAATTCCCTGCATGTAAGTAATCAAGTCATTTGACCCTGAAAGTAGACATCCAGGAAATGGCATTCAAATATATGTCCCAACATAGTATCAGTTCTCCAACTACCATTCTATAAAGACCATGCAAGACTTTGGTGAAAAGTGCCAGAGGACTAGGAAGTCCTATGAAAACATGGGAGATCCAAGTTAAGTTAGAATAAGTAGGACAGGCATGGACTACAACCTACTTTAAGCAATGTAATTTGGAAGAACAAATGACATTAAAAAGCCTTATGTATAAAAAAATATCTTCATGGGTTGGGGATTAGACAGTAACTGTAACCTTTATTATCATTATTATTCTTCATTTACAAAAATAAATTAATAAATATCCCAAAGAGAGAAATAATGTTTGTGTTTTTGAGATTCTGACTTATAAGGAAGAGGATGTTATAAACATCTGACTTCTAAGAAATGTATAGCCATAGAACTTCTTTAATCTCAATGTTGTTTTCCTCTCATTTACTCAAGAACAATAGATCACAATGTTCAGAGCTAAAGTAAATTGCAATCCAGACCTCCTAATATTTCTCTTTTCCTTTATCCTAGTCAAGGACTCTTATCTAAAACACTTTGCCTCGTGCTGTGGAAATGGTTTATATTATTATAGGTTTGCTCTGAAAAGGGGAAAATATGGTACTTAACCACTAACTATAGTAGTAAAATGTCAGTACCATGATACTGTTAGTATTCAAGCACATTGTATTTCACATAAATTATAGTGCAGATGAACTACACTTTAATAACCTGATCCCAGGGCTCCAGGGCCACTACTGGTTCAGCTATTAGTAATCACAGAGCTGGGGTGGAAGTTTGCACGGTTACAATAACCACCATGATTCAGCAAGCACCTATTGTCTGCCAAGCACTGTGTGACAGGCATTATTTATGTCATGTCTAATTCTCACAACCATCTACAAAGGTAGGTATTACCACCTCCAGGTTTTTCTGACTTGAGAAGGTGAAGTAACCTTATCAAAAGATTCTATCCATTTTAATGCCATGGTAGTAAGATGTTGGCCATGTTATTTACATCCCTACGCCCCATTTTTCTTCATCTATAGAATGAGAAGCATACTGTCTGCCCTTCAAAGGGCTGCTGTGAGAGTGAACTAATGCCCCATATCTACTACATGAGCTATAAACACCAACTAATGAGATACTGACTACATTTTTATGCCTCCCTGGAAATTTTTACATCCTCAAAAATTCCCAGAGGTCTTGTCTTTTTTTTTTTTTTTTTTTTTTTAACTCACTGTATTTAAAATATTCTAATACTATGTATTGAGATGTTCAAAGTTTTTCTTTTTTTCCTAGCAGGTAAAAGGACAGCAGGATAGAGATAATAAGATTATCTTTATCTTAAGAGTTATCAGTCTTCTCTATTATATTGTTCCTCAGTTTTTCTCAGTACCATTATATTCTGCATATTCCTATTCTGTATACATTTATCCTTCTAAGGCAAAAAGTGATTAAAACTCTACCACCACCATCTGATTTCAAGTATAAAATATCCCAGATTTAAATGCTGTAACCATATTAGCCATGTGGGTAATAAGGCATTCTTAGTTTTTAGAAATGTGGTGATGTGCAAATGATTTATCTCAACTTTACTTTGTTACAATGACCCATCAAATTTATATACCCCATTCATCATCCAAATGAGTAAGTGAAATTTTCTGCTAACTTGTAAGTCAGCAAAAGTTTCCTTGTCATACAAATATGTCTCCTATTACTCTAGGTTCTAAATAATATAAAAATAGCTTTTACTGTATCTGTTTAATTGACAAAAGTCAGTCAATTTTCATCCTTTCTATCTGAAAAACTTTTGCACTAAATTATAAAACTAAGTTGTAGAAGTAAATGGTGTGTCAACCTTGGCATACCTCTCCCGAACAGTTCCTTCCCAGAGTCAATGATTCATTCAACACAATATTATTTAGCACCTACCATGTGCCAGGTCCGAGACACAAACACTGAGCAAAGACAGACCAAGTGTGTACTCTGAAGGACGCTATAGTTTCATGGAAAACAGAGAAATGTAATGAATAATCACACAATCACTGCAACTGAACCAAGTGCTAGAAAGAGGAGGGTTCCACATGCCCATGATGGGAGGATGTGACCTAGTTAGCGAGGGCCAGCGGGCTTTCTCAGCTGAGGTGTGCTAAGGATGATTAAAGGTCAATGAAGTAAAGAAGGAAGAAGAGCATTTTAAACAGAGGGGAAGAGGAGCATGGATAGGTGAAAGAAGGCCAGTGTAGCTGCAGCACAGAGACCAAGGAGAAGCTTGGCTGATGCCAGAGTGGCAGGTGAGGACTGATACAGGTCCCTTTGGTCATGTTTAAGGGTCTTAATTTTATCCTAAGAACAAAAGGAGAAGACTAAAGGGTGGTAACATGATCTGAATTGTATTTTAACTGCACTAGGGAGACTAGATTACAGTAATTCACAGGGGAAAGAGATAACCAGTTAGGAGGCTGCTGCAGTGATCCAGAAAAAAGATTATGGCAGTTTGGACCAGATCAGTAATGATGGAAATAAACATTCAGAAGATACATGTTGACAGATGTCAGTATTGTGCTATGAGCTGTGCATGCATTAACTCCTGGAATTCTTACAAACATGTGGGATGTGTATTCTTTACCATATTTTATAGATAAGAATATTGAGACAGGTAGAAATTTGTTCAAAATCCAGGTGGTAGACAGAACCAGAGCCCAAAACAATGGTTATTCAACTTCAAAGCCAACTACAAAATTATTGTATAAAAATTGGAAATATAGTTAGAAAAAAGGGTCTCTGTAATGAAGTTTCAAAACTTAAAAGCTTCCTGACCTATTTCATCAAGGTCCCAGGTGATAAGGCCTGAAGAAGAACATGGTCTTATGTTTCCCCTTAACAAAATGGAGTCTCCTTTGAAGTTTTACACTTATAGAAGGCATACCTATTTCAACATATCGACTTGGCAAGTCCCTCATCTCACTGGCATGCCGTTCCTTCACTGAGCATATCTAGAAAATAAATTCACAGGTTATTTTATTCATTTGATGGAAAACTTCATAACATTTCATTCAATATATGATACTTTCATTGAATTAGCCATGTAGCACTGAAGATGGAGTGCACACCATCTACCCACTGACTTAAATGACAAAAATTAATTTCAATAACATACAGCAATTGTTACTTATATTCTTCAGAGATCAAGTTTCTTCCTTTTTCTTTAGATAGTATTTATTGTGCTCTTTTATAGTTGCTACCGGAAATATAGCTACAATATAGAAAACTCTAACATACAGAAATATCCAAGGGGAACAATATAAATACTATTCACTGTCCCAGCATAAAGTGAACATCATTAACCATCTTTCTAAAAAATATTTTATAAACCTAACAATTTACTACACATAATTTAACGTATTATTTAAATATTCTTCCACAATTCTTTAATGTCTTTATAGCATTACACTACATAAGTATACTGTAATTTACTTAATCAGACCTATTTTAGACATTAGTTTTTTTGCATCTATTTCTAATGCAAGCAATAGTATAATCAACATAGTTGGATACAAAACTTTTGGACTTTTGTTTCCTTGAGATAAATTCCTAGAAGTAGAATCGATAGGTCCATGGGTATGTACACTTTTACAGGGTTTTCTTTGGTTTGTTGGATACACACATCCAATTGCTGTCCAGCTACATGGTGACTATGTGAGAGTACTTGCTTTCTCTAACACAGGACTTGAACCCGTGGCTATGGAGGTATAAGCATATACTTAGATGTGACCAGCCATTTTCTCCCTTAATTGTTTTCTGTCATTTGTCTACTGTCCATCTCAGACAATTTCTTCTCTACTTCCCCAATGTTCACAATTTCCTTCTCCTTTCCTTGTTAGACCTTTGATATTATTTATTCTTCTGACCACACTTACTAGGGAAACTACTCAATTGTCTAACAAGAATGCTCCACAAAGCCAAATGAACAACTGTATCAACATACTAATAAAAGTACACAAACAATAATGTTTCAAAGGGTTTAAAATATAATAATAGAGCCCTGGTCAGTGTGGCTCAGTGGTTAGACAGTCAGCCTGCGCACCGAAGGCTCACGGGTTCGATTCCCAGTCAAGGGCATGCATGTGCCTGGGTTGCAGGTTCAATCTGCAGCCCTGGTTGGGACACAATTGATGTGTTTCTCTCACATCAATGTTTCTCTCTCTCTCTCTCTCTCTCTCTCTCTCTCTCCCCTTACCTCCCTCCCTTCCACTCTCTCTAAAAGTCAGTGGGAAAAATATCCTCAGATGAGGATTAACAACAACAAAAAATAATAGAAAATATGAATATATATGTGTGTGTGTCTGTGTGATATATGTGTATGTCTGTGTATACACACACACACAAGGGTGGGCAAAAGTAGGTTTACAGTTCATTTGTAAAAAGACATGTGGGTTATCATTATTATTACAATAGCTTTATTAACTCAAAAAATGTCACAATGCAACTGTAAACCTACTTTTGCCCATGTGTATGTATGTGTGTGTGTGTGTGTGTGTGTGTGTGTGTGTGTGTAGTATTAACTAACACTTTTGAACAACTCTGGGCATCGTTCTAAATTAAGGGCTTTGTAAAACAGACATAGCCTTTTTCTTAGGAAAATTATGGTCCAGTGGGGGAGACATACAATTAAATAAGGCATTTCACTCAAGTATGATGGGAAGTGCAGAAGTACTGAGCAGGAGTTTCTACTGGCTGGGGAGGAAGGCTTCCTGGAAGAAGTGAACTAATGCCAAAGCTAAACTGTGTCTCTCTGGCCATGACACAACCTCTCTGAAGACAAGGACACACGGCACTACTGGCAGTAAGGCCATGACTCGACTCTAACCTCCTCAATTCTGAAGTCTGATCTCTGATCCCAGCACCTGTCTCATAGATGGGTAGCAGCAGGTGCAGGGGGTGAACAGCAAAGTGCTACCCTAAGCTCATGTCCTGCATAAGAGCAGATCAATGATTTCAAGAGCCCTTTATATTGACAGCTAATTCCTTACCTAGGAACACTAATTTTCTTCATCCAACTTTCTCCTCCAGTTCTGCACTTACATGTCTAATAGGCATCTCAAGTGGAACCATAAAAAACAACTCCTGACTTTTCCCTTCTAAGCATTCTTCATTGGCAGTCTTTCAGATTTCAGTAAAAGGTAGCTTCATTTCCTATTTCCTCAAGCAAAAAAAAAAAAAAAAATGCTATTGAGTTCTCTGTTTCTCTTACGTCACATCCAACCATGAACAAATACTGTAGGGTCTACCCTCCAAATATATTCAGAATCCAGTCATTCCTTGCCAGCCCTACCAGCTGGTCCAAGACACGATGCTTTACTGAGGTTACTGGAGTAGCCTCCCCACCAGTTTCCACTCTTTCTTGCACTTCTACTGTTTAGCTCCACACAGCAACCAGAGTGATCCTTTAAAATCCAAGTTGGATCATTTAACTAACTCCACTGCTCAAACCCTCTGCTGGCTTCCCAACTCACTCCAATTAAAAGCCGAAGATTGCACAAGAGCCTGTGAGTCCCTACATGATCTGCTGCACCACAACACACCCATATACATCTCTCTCTCTAGTGTCACCTTCTTCATCTACTCTGGTGATGATGTTCTCCTTTATGTCCACAAAGAGACGCCTATCAGCCTGGCCCATGTGGCTCAGTGGTTAGAGTGCCGGCCATGTAATGAAGGGGCATGGGTTAGATTCCTGGTCAAAAGCACGTACCTGGGTTGCAGATTCAAATTCACGGCCCCCCTCATGTGGGAGGCAACCAATTGATGTGTCTCTCTCACATTAATGTTTCTCTTTCTCTCTCTCTCCCTCCCTCCTTCCCTTCCACTCTCTCTAAAAATCAATGGAAAAAAATATCCTAGAGTAAGGATTAACAAGAGAAAGAAAAGAAACGTCAATCAGACCCTTGCCTCAAGGACTCTGCCCTGGCTGCTCTCTCTGCTTATCCCCCTTCCCTTAGCTGCATGGCTTCCTCCTTCCAGATCTCTGCTCAGATGACACACAAATTATGAGAGATGTCTTTCCCTAACCACCATAAATTAAATAACACCTACCTCTGATCCCTTTCCCCATTTTCCTGTTTAACTACTCCCCTTGATATCCACCATCAACATGGCATGTTTATTTATTTGTCCATTTCCCTTCACTAGAATGAATATAAATTTGCCCAGGGAGGAAATTCATCCATTTATTTATTTATATATCTGCAACACTAGAACATTGCCGGGCAAAGCACAGGAACTTGGTAAACACTGTCCTATGGATGAATGAATGAATGAAACTGTTAACTCTTATTATGCACTTGGCTACACTGTGGTGGTTTCCCCCCAACAAGGTTTCTCTGTTTGAGAGAAAAGATTATGTCCTATCTTCCCTCAACAGAACACAGTAAGATCCTCCACTGAGAAGTACTCAGCATACTACTAGTTGACTCTGAAGAGGAATCCCCAATAAAATGAAACATTTGACATGAAAAATAATGAGTTGGATTGTAATTTGGGCACAAAGTGCATTAATTTTTAGTGGCTGATGTAAAAGATTACCACAAACTCGCCCTGGATGGTTTGGCTCAGCAGTAGAGTGTCAGCCCACAGACCAAAGAGTCGAGGGTTTTATTCCAGTGAAGAACACGTACCTCGGTTGCGGTTCAGTCCCTGGCCCTGGTCAGGGTTGTGCGGGAGGCAACCAGTCAATGTGTGTGTCTCTCTCTCTCCTTCTCCCTCGCTCTCTCCCACTCTGTCTCAAGATAAAAATGGAAAAAAGCATCTTCGGGTGAGGATTAAAAAAAAAAAGATTACCACAAACTTGGTGGTTTAAAACAACAGAAATTAATTCTTTCACAGTTCTATAGGCTAGAAGTCTGAAAGTAGTTTCAGTGGGCCAAAATTCCAGAGGATCTAGAAAATAATCTAGAATCCTTGCTTCCTCTAGCTTCTGGGGGCCGCCCAGCATTCCTTGGGTGCATCACTCCACTCAGGTCTCTGCCTCCGTGTTCACACTGCCTTCCCCCTTTGGTGGTAGCACTCCCTCTTTAAGGACATGTGTGACTGCATTTAGGGCCCACCCAGATGATGCATGATAATCTCCTCATCTCAAGATCCTTAATTAATCACAGATTTTGCCATACTCTTCTGCCATATAAAGAAATGTTTCTAGGTTGCGGGAATTAGCACTTGCTCTCTTTGGGGGTTACTATTCAGTCTAACAGAAAAAGCATTTCTTGTAGAAATTAGTGAACTTATTACGTGTCCCTGCAGGCTAATTTTCCTTGGTTTTCACCAAAAAATAAGAAAAAGCACAACTTTAAAACAACAAAAAAAGCCACTTGGTCCATTTAAAGAACTTAAAAAATATCAACAATGTAAGTTTTTTGATGAGTAACAACACACATGGATAGTGAGACTGGGGAATCATTTTTTTATCCTAGACTCTGAGCACAACTTCCTTCCGGTTATCTTTCATGTGAATCAGGCTATGTTTATGTAACACATGAAAAGAATTAGTGTATGTTTAAGGCAGGATAGTAAGAAGCTAGGGAAATTTCTGGGCAAGCGGAATGGGGAAACTGAGACAAGATAATTAAACAAGGCCAAGAAATTTGAAAAACTTACAGCCAGCTACTGAATTGCAGGACCTTATCTTTCCCAACCAAAAACACGTGAGAGCAAATGGTTTATAGTGGTCCCTTGCCACTTTGCACTTCGACTTTTGCAGCTTCGCTCTATCGCGGTTTTTTCAAACATATTCTTAAAAAGTTGATCGAGACAGTGAAAATGATACAGCGAGCGCTTGGTTGTCTGAGTCAATTATACACCCCAGTATTAAATTACAATTACAATTACTGTATGTATGGACTGTAGGGCATATGTATTTGAGCATCCCCACAAAGCCTTCAACGCCAGGTGCAACCGCTCGACACTCCTTGTGTGTGGGCAATAACTTTTTTCCAAAAAATCGGGTGTGGTGAAACCAAGCCAATCAGAGCATGCTGTTCACTGATTGGCTATCCTATCCTTTTCCTATCCTGGCCACTGATTGGCTCAGCCTAATGCAAATTCGTTTCTTTCATACATGCTTCTACATCACTACGCATCGGAAGCATCTTTGCTCTCGTGTTTGCAATTTCTGAGAATGTTTATCTAAGCCCCATGATGGCTCCTAAACGTGCTGCTTCTTCTAAGCCTTCTGACGATAAAACTAAGTGCCGGAGGAAGATGCTTACCATCCAAGAGAAGGTGAAACTCTTGGATATGATCAAAGATGGCAAGAAAATCATGGAGGTTGCCCACCATTATGACTTGAATGAGCCTACCATTCGCTCCTTCCGTAATGATGAAAAGAACATCCATGCAACGGCTACTGTCTCTTTCAACAAGGAAACAAAGCTCGTTGTGATAAGTTCATAGTGAAAACGGAGTCTGCCCTAGTTGTTTGGATCAGTGACAGTCGCAAGAAAAACATTCTGTTGGATTCACTGGTCATCCGGGAGAGGGCGAGGCAGCTCCATCAGCGCTTTACGGCGGACGAACCTCACCCAGGACCCTCTTCTGCAACGTTCATGGATTTCACGGCGAGCAAGGGTTGGTTCAAGAAGTTTTAGAAGAGGTATCATCTGAAGAGTGTCATTCTGCATGGACAAGCTGCCTCAGCTGCAGCAGAGGACTACGTGAACAACACATTCCAGAAGATCCTTGAGGAGGGCAAGTATCATCCAGAATATGTGGATGAGCTGCTGGAGACACATTCGGATCCCTTAACTGACAAGGATCTGGTGGAGATGACTAAGTCTGCGAGTGAGGAGGAGGAAGAGCAGCCAGAGGTTCCTGGGGGTCAGGAGGAGGAAGTTGGCCTAAAAAGCACTTGAGTGTCTCTCGCAAGTCGTGAGAACTATTAAGTTAGTACGGGACATGATTGGTGAATGGGACCCACAAATGATGCATGCATTGCGGTTCCGGAATGCACTTGATGGAGCGATAGAACCCTACAAAAGCCTCCTCACGCATATGAAAAGACAGCACCAGCAACTGCCTATCACAATGTTCTTTAGCCGTGCACCCAGACACCCACTGCCTACTCCTAGTACTCCTTCAGTGGAAGAAGACGACGACGCACCTGCTGAAGATGCTGCACCACCTGAAGACTCTCCTACTGAGGTCGTGCCTTCAGAGGAGCAGTAACCTTGCTCTTCTTTGCTGTGCAGTACATCTCTTCATCTTCATCGCTTCATCATCGAACAAGTTGCACTGTTTTCATAGGTTAGTGGTTGTAAGAACTGTGTGTGTATAATTAAATGTACAATAATAATAATATGATATTTTTAATGTCTAATATGTCTTATTTTCTTTTATTTTGTCTAATATATTGGGTAATACAAGTGTAATGGTGACTAAAGGGTGTTATTTCATGTCTAGAGAGCTCTAATAATGTTAAAAAAACATATTTAGAAGGTCGTAAACAGGTTTTCTATGCTCTAACTGCAAAAATATTCTATTTATAAATAAAGAATCCTACTTTGCGGAAATTCATTTATCGCGGTAGAGTCTGGAACTGATTAACCGTGATAAACGAGGGCTGACTGTATGCCTTTCCTCCCTAATCAGAGAATAAATAGCTTAAATCACCCTGGTCAGGGAGATAGAGAACAAACACTCAGTTAATGCCATTTGAGCCAGCCAAACCCACAGCCAGATGAAGTCAGGGGAACAAATAACAAAAACCCAGCTAGAGCCAGACAGACCCAAGATAAAAGTGAAACAGTAAAGCCAACCAAAAAATAATGCCAAACTCCACTATATGCTCACTTTGATGCATCATCATATTAAAAATGCACCTGGAAAGCTGATGAATATTCTGCTGAAATCCTCCCCTAAGATTCTCACCTGTAGAAGAAAGATAAAAGCCCTAAAGATCATGAATACCGGTGCACGCTGGCTCTAGAGCACACTCATGCCCCTCTTCGGGCATGCACTTTTTACTTTCTCTCTCCTAAAAGCAGCCCCACTTGGCTCACTTCTCTTCTATAACGTTTCTAGGGCACAGAGCACTGCCTAGGCTCTCTGTTGCTTCTTCTACCCTAAGTTCTTCCTTTGTTTCACTGTCCCCAGCTTTAATAAATATACTCTCAAAACCACCTGGACTTGTTTTGTGAAATCTTTCCTGCAAAAAGTCCAGAACCCACACACTGTAGGCCAGTCTGAGGCAGACTGGCTCCAGGCTGGTCCCTGCCCAGTGACATGTCCAATTAAGAAAGAAAATGAATTATATCAATGTAAAAGTCAGAAGGACCTAACCTCACATAAACTATGTTTGTTTTGATAATAAGAAGCATTTCATTACTACTTTTTATCATCCCTTTTCCAGAGAAGACTAAATTTTAAATAGCCATGTCTCTTTCATGACTTTTCTAGAATTTTATGACATACTAATGACAGCCAATATTTATTAAGCACAATAAGTCAGAATCTGTGCTAAGCTCTTTATATACATTACCTCATTTAATTTTCCACAAAACTTACGGTGTGAGAATTATTAGTATTACCATTTTGCAGATGAGGAGATTAAGTCTCAGAGAGGATCACACAAGAAATAAATGGAGAAGTTGGAACTGACCTCAGGTCTGTCTGACTCTAAAGCCTGAGCTCTTCCATTATACTACTGCTGGGATACTTTCTCATACCACTTTTATTTCAGCTAATTTTCAGTTTATTTTGTTCAGGTTAAACTATACATTTTAAAAGAGAAACAAACAACTTTTGACTCTGAAGTACCTAACACGAGACAAGCACTGATATCCATGAAATAAATGTGAATGAGCTTTGGGCTTCTTTTACAGAATAGCTAAATTTTATTTATTCAGGTGCATAAAGGGCAGATAAAGTTATATGCCACAAAATAGTCCCAAATCTTATTGATAATAAGTCTTGGCCTCTACCCCTTCATATTATTACCAAGAAAGCAGGATGAATTAGTTTTATCCTTCTTTTTCCGCCATTAGCTCCAATGAAGAAGCTAAGGGAAATGGAAAGAACAACAGAGCAAGGAAAACCTGACGAATCCACAAAATTAATCACTTGTTCTATAAATAGCCAAGGGCGACTGCGTTATGGGAAAAAAAATTTTTTTTAATTTTTTTCTTTATTGATTTTAGAGAAAGAGGAAGGGAGAGGGAGAGAGAGATAGAAAGAAACATCGATGAGAGAGAACATCAACTGGCCGCCTCCTGCATGCCCTGCACTGGGGATCAGGCCCACAACCTGGGCATGTGCCATGACCGGGAATCAAACTGGCGACCTTTTGGTGCATGGGTCGACGCTCAACCACTGAGCCACACCGGCCGGGCGAGTTATGGAAAATTTTAAAATAGATTTTAAAAAGCAGCACCACTGTGAACATACAAAAGTTCACAATTTGTTTTCCAGGGCATGGAAAAGAAAGACTCTATCTTAAAACTTCTGCATATGAAAGGATTGAGCATTAAATGATTATCACACGACAATAATACTCAAGTGAAAATAGTTTGGTTGCAGGAAGCCATTCAAGAACTCATACTCCTTTGGACAATCCTCGATAGATCTATAACAATATGGACTCATAAGACAAGCCAAATCACCTTGACAGAAGTCCCCCAGCCGATAATCAGTGTCACACTGTCCTTCCAGCAGAGGCTGCAGGGATACATATCTGGGCGAAGACTTATATCATCCCGGGGCACATTGGTGATTCTTTGCTTTGAAGTTATGTCAAAAATCTTCACACCCTGGAACATAAAATAGCATTAAGCATCCTCTACTCAGGAAAAGAAAAGCAACAACAAGTACTGCAATGCACTACTAATAACCAGCACTGCAAAATACTGACAGTGTTTACTGAGCACTGCTGGGAGTCATGCAAAGGAAAATGCTCCTACTCCACACAATCTGTGAGAACCCCAAACAAAAGAAAACCCCTATGCTTCTTTCTGGACTAAAGCAATTTTATTAGTGGATGGCATCAGTGGTTCAAATACAACACAAATGTGAAATGTACAGATGTCAACAACTGCATTTCCAAAATGACAGACAAGTAACATTTCTAATTGTATCATTCCACTCACTTCAAAATGAAGTGTGCTTTTTTAGAAACACTTTGAAATTGAAAATCTACTAGGTAAAGAAAACTACACTTGACATTTAAAGTACTCAAATGGAAACATCGAGCAAGCAGCTAACCAAAAGTAAACCAAGAGGCCACAAAGTAAACCAAAGGTTTACCTTTACTGTGATCCAAGAAAAGTAAGTTCTGAATAGCAAGGTAGATTCTGGGAGAATAGAACAGAACTAACGTGCTAATTTACACCTTGAAATTCCAAACGATATGCCAGATGTCAAAAAGTAATTTTTAAACTTTCTATTCGTTCTAACTCATAATGAATGAACTTTAAGTAAGTGTAGCACCAAAAATCATGATCTACTTTTTAAAAGGCAGGCCTATATTTTTCTTGTGATTATACTGGGAGTAAAATGCAATCAGCAATATCCTGCACTTGTTTTATATTAACTGTTACTTGCCCTTGGCTAATAGGCAAAAGGTATTTTCAAGATCACATTCCCAATGCAGCCCTTCAATTATTAAGATGCCTTTTCATTTTCTTGGCTATTCTCCATGCCTCAGGTTTCTTCCTCTAAAATAGATTCCAGAATATGTTGGGAGTTACTATATTATGAAAGCCAAGAGCAATCTAATTTCTTTAACCTTCCAGGTATGATATGAATTACCATCTGTATCTTTTAGAAATGACCATCACAACAAGTGATATCTTTTCCCTTTGTTACAGCTCTCTCAGTTCTGCTACTCTTTTGGCTCCGAAGAAGCATTAGGGAGATAAAGACATGCTTTTACCATATTATTGGCCCAAGCAATCAGATGGCCTCTCCACTTCACACTCCTTATGTTCCCTTCCCCTTCATGTAGAACAGAAGACTTCCATCTGCTCATCCAAGACCGTTCAAACAGCAGCAGCTAGGGACAAATATAAAAACAGAATTTTAGAAACCAAGAAGCATGTATTAGATTCCTTCCTTGCTATTATATTTTTGCATGGCCATTGACCAAATGACAAACAAGTTATTCTCAACAATTTTTATGCAGACTTATAGTACTACATAACTTGCATTTTGGAAAGAATTTCCACTACATTTTATCCTGCCCAGGACACTATTTTAAAATGTATTAGTGTTGAAGTTACTACAAAGTCAAACCACAAGATGGCACCAAAATACCAAAATTCATGGAGTCACCTCAGTCAGTCAAAAGATTTGTATCACAAAATGTTCTTTGAATGATTGCCCAAGAATTAATTTATTTGGTAAATTGGTAAATACGAACCTCATAATTTCCCCCTAAAAGTAATAATATTAGTTACAGATTAAACCACAATAGTTAGAAGCAGTCTGTTTTCCATTTAACCCAAGAAAAGTAATTTTTAAATGACATTTGAGCAGTAATTTATGTCATAAGAGAAATTTGCTTTAAGATTAAACTTCTTGTCCGGCCGGTGTGGCTCAGTGGATTGAGTGTTGTCCCATGGACTGAGCGGTCCCAGTTTGATTCCTGGTCAGGGCACATGCCTGGGTTGCAGGCTTGATCCCCAGTGGGGGGCGTGCGGGAGGCAGCTGATCGATGTTTCTCTCTCACAAGATGTTTCTGTCTCTCTCCCTTCCTCTCTCTCTAAAAAAAAAAAATCAATAAAAACATTAAAAAAAAAAGATTAAACTTCTTTTAATAGTTCAGAGTAACTAGGGTCTTTATTTTAAAGGGAAGAATCTATAAGAAATATCTGCTGGATAAGTTTTATTACCAAATATAACTGGTCCAAATCTCTAAGACTATAGTTCTAGTAACTCAGGCATTATTAAGGGTACAATACAATATTTTTTTCTTGATATATCCAATTTAAATACTTTAAGAAAAGACATTTATACAATATATAACAAAATATACGAGATATAATTTATACAATGTATAACTTACAATATATAACTTCACACATGTAATCCTGAAACATGTTTACCATTTAAAAGCCAATGCTGATGAGAGATTCCATAACAGAATTTTTAAAATTCCTATTATCAGAGTCATTTTCAGTTTACCTAAGTATATTTTGTGTCCCTTCCCACCTCCAAAGAAGGGAGAAAATAGGTTAATAGGAGAAAAAGAGTAAATTCACATTTTACTTATATTTTTTAATACATCTTTCTCAATAGTTAAGTTCATATAGTAAGAAAGTACACAATAAAGAAAAAAATCTTAAAATTAAATAAGTGTCCATCTTCACAAATAAGCAGAGTATGGTCACTTTTAAGTGCACATTAGTGTTTGAAGTTCTTTATTATCCAAGAAAAAGAAAGGTGGCCTCACACAGTCCATAGTGGAGACTGGAGGCAGGGCTTTTACTGACATGGAGTCCTGTCTTTCCATTAGACAGATATAGGATATCCTCTCAAAGATCTTCTAACCCTTCTCATCCTACCCCAGCCCATATTCTAAATAAGAAATCACTAGCACCATGTCTTTCTGTTTCTTGTTAGAGACCCTTAGGTCTGTTCTCTGTGATTCAGACTCTCCCTAAGAGCCAAGGAGGTCACTGAATATGGTTAGTATTTTGTGATAGGACAGGTTTGAAATTTGGGAAAGGAGAAAACCTGACACTATACCTTCTGCTACACACTCCACTAAAGATAGATAGCTCAAAACAATTACCAGTCAAACTGCAGTTCTCAAACATCTCCCATCTTGAACAATTTGCTTCTCAACCAACAACCCTTCCATGCTGATACCTGTATGATCAGTCACATGTCTCCCAGGCAACAAACAAAGGAGAGAATGCCGAGTATGAGTCAGTTGACCGCTAAACCTTATGTTGTTAACTAAATCTCAGGAAATGGTGCTGTGAATAATTTCATGTTTTTTTGCTTTTGTTACTTATTATTATTATTAAATTTTCATTTTTTACTGAACATTTCATTTCCTTTTTGTTAAATTTTCATTTACATTTCATGTCCTCTTTGTTTTTAAAGTGTTTATAGATGAAAGAGTACATTAGGCATGTACTGTATAATAGAAAGATTAAAACAGAGAATCATATGGGGGTCTGAAATGGATACATTCAATTTACACTATTTCTAATGGGAAAAAAATGATTCAGTTTCGAACTGCCTTCTGGAATGAATTAAGTTCGAGAACCGAAGTTCCACTGTATATTAAACATGAAGAATTGATAAGTTTGAAATATTTATCTTCCACCTGTGGTCTGGATCGGGTCAGGGTGAATGTGGGCTGGGCCCAGAGAGGGCTCCTTTACCACCTGCTTGAAGGAGTGGTGGCTGGATAGCCAGGACACAAGTGTGGTGGGACATGGCATCAAGTTCCTGTCCCTTACCAATTCCCACCTAGAAATGACCAATGCAGTATTAAAAAAAGAACAGTCTGCACCTGTGTTTTAGAAAAATTAAATATGGCCCATATTTTAAATTAAAACTTCTATAGAGTGACAGAAATAAAATCCCCGTGAAGACCATGATTCAACTCACTACAAGAAAAAGCCTGCCTGGGAAGTAGTTGGTTGGGTAGAGGGGGCTGGAGGTGAGGGGAGTCATTGGGAGAATGTCATGCAGGGTCACAGGCTTTGGTCAGCACTGGTAGCTGACACTTGAGTAGCCACTCCCACTGTTACCTGGAGACACAGTTTGGAAGGAAAGCATGCATACTAGCAACAGGAAGGCACCTACCAAGGACAGTTGTGCCAGTTATGAGAGGTGGGCAGAACCTGTACACACTTCAAATTGCCTTAGTAAATACAGAAAGCAAGCTTTAAAAAATAAATAAATAAAGTAATTCCCTGCTGCACCAATGATTATATTCTTTGGCAGCCATTTTTCCAACAAACAATTGTTTTCCAATTCAAGCAATAATGAAAACTTCTTTTTCCCACCACTGTCCAGAAAAAAAAAGATTTGAACAAATTCTCAGAAAATCTGTAACAAATTTACAGCAACTTCAACTCTAAATACCAAAATATGAGCTAACAAGAAGAAAAAACACAATTTGGAAAAATTCAGTATTTGTAAACAATAGGACTTATCCAGAGAATAAGAGAAATCTCCCACTCTGACTCCACATGGATGAGACAGTCATAAAACAGAGAAGTTTAAAAATAATTCTTCTTGTTCTCAGGTGACAACAAAGTTAAGCAAGAAATTAGTAACAAAGGATAAGCAAAATAAAACCAAACAACTAACATTTTAAAACAAAATTCTATCATTGGGTGAAAGAGGAAACCAAACTATAACCAGAGCACTCTGAAATGAGAATACAAATCCTACAAACCTAAACTTTAGGGGATGAAATCACAGTTATAAACAAGGGAAAGTCCACAGCTCTAAAAATTAATGAACAAAAACATGTGCATGTACTAGCTACATGACAAAAACAAAATTACTTTACTGAGAGATACAAAAAGAACTAAATAAATGGAAAGATACATTATATTCCTGGATAATAAGACTCAAAATTCTCACTGAAGAGTTTGTCTTACTAAATTGACCTATGATTTTAATGTAAGCCCAAAGAAATTCTCAAAGGAATGATTTCTAGAACTTCTAAAATGCTATAAATTCATCTGAAAATATGTAAGAATAACAGGAGTTTTCTTCAATTAACAATTTGAGTGTGTGTGTGGATTGGCCCTGCCAGATAGTAAAACATTTCATAAAATTACCATTCAAAACTGTATAGCAATGGTCCTAGAACTGACAGATGAAGGGCAAAGGGAAAAGAAAAGAAAGAACTGACAAAGATGAATCAAATGATAAGGTCAGGCAGTGTGTGTGTGTGTGTGTGTGTGTGTGTGCGCGCGCGCGCGCACGCGCGCATATACCAGCATGTGCACAGAAAACAAGTCACCCTCAAACTACCGGGCTGTAGTCCCACTATCTTCCTAGAGGATCCCTGAGCATTACGGACTCAAAGCTTTAAAAATGAAACTACTAAGTCCATCCCTAGAAATTCATGCTAAGAAATGATCAGACAAGTGAGTAAAGATGTATAACTGCCAGAAATGGACTAAAAACTGGGGCATGACTGAGTAAAATACAGCAGAGCTACTCATATAAAGCATATAAAATCCACTTTAAAATTATTTTACATATTTACATTTATTAACATAAAAAGATGTTCAGGCCACAGTAAATAAAAAATCAGATTATAAAACAGGATTAAATATGATGACCTTTAAATAAAATATGAATGCATATCCATATATAAAAATCTAAAGATATACTACAAAGTAATCATAATTCTAGAAGTGATAAATTTTTTTATATGTTTTTATTGATTTTTTAGAGAGAGAGGGAGAGAGAAAGAGAAACACTGATGTGAGAGAGATACATCCATTGGCTGCCTCCTGAACGCCCTCTACCGGATATCGAGCCTGCAACTCGGGCACATGCTCTGACCGGGAATGGAACTGGGGCCTCTCAGTCCATGGGATGATGCTCACCGGCCGGGTGTAATAGACTTTTATATTATTTATGTTTTATAATTATTCTGCATGGAACATGTGATTTATTTTTATAATGTTATGGGGATAAAAATCCATTCTCTTATTTTTACAGTCAGGATAATTTAGGGGAATAGTTGAAATAAAACACTATCAAAAATTCACTGGAACTTAGAGAAAGAAGGAATGTGTGAAGCATATTGAGTATGCATTAGATTTAATTCACATAAACTGTAATTATTTTTTAAATAAAACATTAACTACAGAAAACTGTTAATAAAATCTTACAACAGCAACCAAAATCCAAACTCATTCCAACTGATCCTTTCTGTTGTGGTTGGTGTGCTTTTTGGTTATGGGAGGACGTTGAGGCTGGACCCTGGCCTCCCTTTGTCTCCTTCTCTAGATCCAAATAAAACTTCCAGCAGAGGGCAAGAAGAAAAGGAAAGAGAATTCTGAATTTATTCCATCTCATGTTTGAGTCTGAGTTTCCAGACTCAACAAATCTTGTGTGCCATGCTCTGACATGGAATCAAAGCAGCAAAGAAGCTTCTCCCTTAATATTTTTATAGTACAGACAGCACACAGCATTCTGTGCAACTGATGGGGTGCTCAAAAAATTGGGGGGAAGAGGTTAATATATCGACTTCTGTAAATGAAACAAATGTTAATCTACATTACAATTATAGACACACTTCACGTTATTTTCTGATGTTTTTCAAATAGCAGTAGTTTCAATCACTTTACCTTTATAGTTTGTGAAAAATAAGCAATAATCTATATATAAATAGCCTCAAATATATTAGGAAGATCATAGTTTAGAACAATTCTTTTGTAAGTCAAATCATTTCTATCTAATTTCTTGGTTCAGTATATGTTTTAGAGTCATGCTGGTTTTATCAAGGGATAATGAGTACCATATTCTATCTTGTTCACTGAGATTCATGTATTTACCTTTCATCTCCCAGACTGAAAATGTGCTGGGGATAGAGATCACATCTTATACTTTGCTAGATACACAAGGCATAATAAATAACAAATACTGAGTAGGCTTTCATAGGTCTACTAGTCGTATTCTTTCCTTCATTGTCCATACACACAATGTGTTTGCTTTAAGAGGGGCTATGTAATTCCCCCAAATCCTCATAGTTTAGTCCATCTGTAGTTAGTGATGTCGAGTGAATTTGCCCTAATCTCAAAATTCTAAAGAAAAGAGCCCCGTGATTGTTCATATAATATATATTTTTGCTTTGCCTTGGCTGGTGTGGCTCAGTGGGTTGAGTGTGGTCCCACGCACCAGAAGGTCACTGGTCTGATTTCCGGGTCAGGGCTCAGGGCCAGGTTGCGGGCTCAATCTCCAGTAGGGGGCGTGCAGGAGGCAGCTGATTGATGTTTCTCTTATGAGTGTTTCTATCTCTCTCTCCCTCTCCCTTCCTCTCTCTCTAAAATCAGTAAAAACATTATATATATATATGAGATATAGGATATATATATATATATATATATATCTATATATATATATATATATATATATATCTCCTTGCTTTGAGAAAGGACTCACTTATACTGACCCCATGTTCTGCTCCTGAAATGTTGCAGTCTATTTCCCTTTGCTCAATGCCAGAGGATATAATTTGTGCACAGCTTGTCAAAAATTTAAAAAGTACTTTTAAGGTTAATATTCCCCTACTGAGTTTAGGTAATTGCAGTTCCTTTATTTCAGGAATGCCAACTTGGCCTGAACAGGGTGTATTTGAAATGTGTCTGCATGCCTGCAGAAGGCTTGCTGGGTTGCTGCAGAGCATACTACTCCCATTGTCTTGTACTTAGCCTGCTTCTCCTCTACGTTATCTGCCTGGTCCTTGAAACACTTATTTCTGCATTGCTTCTCCACACCACTTTACGCTTTACTAATGAGTCCTATTTTCCAATCCATACGTAGTACAAAACTTTAAATGTAAGCTAATAATTATGGAATCATTCCCATTACTGTCCTTTGAAACTCTCCAAATACATCTGCTGTACATGCAGGATTTGATTTATAACATTTTGTAGGACACACAGTTTCATACAGGAGGCAGAAGAACCAGACAATCCACTTTTCATTTGTTTTTTTAATCTTAATCTATGGGAATTTCAAGCAGAAATACATTCTGTCAGGAATGCCAAGAAAAGTTCTGCTTCAGTGATTTAAGTAAAGATGAGCTGCTTTTCTTACAAATATTCTACATTAATTTAACGACAACAAAACTATCTGCTTGTGTATCACTGACATTTAATCAAATCCATTCCTTTCTTCTAGTCATAAAACTGCCCAGAGACCTACTGAGCACGAATGCTCTACAAAGCATTTTAGAGGGTTACCTTTGAATGAACTACCTTAAAAGCAGCTGGTTAATTTATCTGGTTCATCTTCCACATCCTATAATAGTGAATTGTCATTATCACAATACTGAGAGAAATTTGAGCTCAATGGGAGCTAAGTATAGTGAGAAAAAAACTGTTTCCAAAAGGTCTATTTTTTTGTTGTTGTTGGAGAAAGTATTTTAGGGCTTTATTTCTCATAAATCCACATTCTGGCAGTCAGCACTCTCGGTACTTATATTTCAATAGGAGCCCTCACATCTTCGGCAATATACTTTATTCTCCTATGTTTTGTGCTGATAAATCTATCTCGTACTTTCCTACTCTACAGAGTGGTCAGGATGCACATCCCAGAATCTCCCTCACATGTGGTGGGATTCCTATCAAGCTGTAATAAAGCTGCTGATTCTGGTCGCATAACACCTGTCATTACCCATCACCCACTCTTCCCTGAGGGAGGAAAGGAAGTATGACTGGCCCCTTTTTAATCATCTTGTGATCTTTCAAGTATATAAATCACTGGACTACTTCAGGCTTCCTAACCACCAGCAACACTGCTTGCTCTCAGGCAGACAAGAATGTAGGAAAGACTGGGCTGGGTTAGTACAAGGCCCTGGGCAGGTCTCAGATACCAGGTGTGCTCCTACAGGAAGGACCAAGGGCTTAGAGAAGACAAAGACTTCACAAAAGATAAAACACTTGGTCAGAGAAGATTCTGGAGCTCGAGAGAATAAAGTAGAGAAACAAAGAAATAAAAGCAAAATCCAGCAAATTACAACATGCCAAATACAACTTTTCGACTTAAAAACAGACAAAGGGAATAATGGGGAGGACTTGTCACAGAAGGATTTATAAACCCAAGAGGAGGAATGAAATTTTAAAAGTCAAGAAGGCAAGTGAGACAAAATGGCATGGAGAAGACCTGGGACAGTAGGTGGCTGCTGACAGCAGACAGGAGGCTTTAATCTTGATGGAGGCAGGAGTGGCTGGAAGAAGAACCAGGGAACAGACAGTGCCACTGTCTTGCTTCTGGCTTCGGTTCAGTACCAAACTTTAAAACATACAGCTTTTTTAACACCATCAAGAGAGAACATAAGACACATAGGAAGAAAAAGGGAATTTCCCAGATATGTTATTGCTTTAAATGAAGAGGTTATTTTCTGAACGTTATAATCCTTCAAACTTCTTTCCCTTCAGGTAGTTAACATGTTTAAAAGCAGCTAAGTATAGGTCAAATACTACTACCAAAGAAGTCTCTCTACACAGACAGTTTCCAGAGCCCACTGGATAGGCCACTTGCTTCATGCAGTATTTGAGTAAACACAACTCCAAAGCCACACAGGTTCTGGAAAAACCCTCAAAGTTAAAGTTAACTAATCCTGTGAAAAGTACATAGAGAGGATGATGTTTTGACATTTTAAAATAATCCATATCAACATAAGGAACAATTTACTGACCAAGAAATCCAACTTATGGGTTCAATGTGAAGAAAAGTAGCTAAACACTAGCAGTGCCACTTAGAAGCAGTTTCCTTTATATTAAAAACTAGTGATGACAGATGGATATACATCTATGTATCTACCTGCCCACCTATATGGGTTTAGGAATCAACTGTAGCCAACATGTGAGGTAGACACCTATTTAAACTAGCAGTTTGCAATTTCTGCATGTGCAAACTCACAACTGCAAATATGATTTCAGAAATAAATAGAGGTATTTTAAAACCATTTTATCACTAAAAAACAAACAAAAAACTTCCCTATATATTCCACAGACTTAACAGATCTGGTTGTTCAAGCATCTTGGATCTGTTTTTCAGTTGGCAGCTGTCTGAGGCTACATTTCCCAGGGCTGGGTTCAAGGTTGGGCCGCTTCAGCAGCAAAGGAGAGAAAACACAAACATCATCCACTGGGTAATTAAACTTGAATTCATGTTCTACGTGATGAACAAATATCTCTAATTTTAACCATACATAATCTCCATCATAGATGACTGCAGGGAGATCTTTGCATAATGAGGATTAAAAATAAATAAATAAATAAAAAGCTGCCCTGGCCAGGTGACTCAGTTGGTTGGAGTGTCCTCCTGCACACCAGAAAGGCTGCGGGTTCAATTCCCACTCAGGGCACATACCTAGGTTGCAGGTTCAATCTTCAGTTGGGGCACATATAGCAGGCAACCAATCGATCTCTTGCTCTCTCTCCCTTCCTCTCTCTCTAAAACCAATAAAAACATCTTCGGGTGAGGATTAAAAAAAAAACAAAATTGCTAAGTCTTGAATAACAAAAAAGTCACATGAACACACAGGTTTGTGTATTTGAAAAAGCACTTCAATTAAATAAAAAAGCAGGGGAGCAGGGGGACAGACACAAAAGGTCAGGACACTACAGAAGAAACCAAGTCAAATGCACCTGCCTTTAACTGGGTGCACTGCCCTGTCCTTGACGGCCTCTGTGGAAAAGGCAGGACTGATAGTTTGGGGCAGATGCATATCTGTGTGGTAGAATATATTTGTCCTCTTTTACACACTTCAGTGTCTACTCTAAAGTCTCATTATGGCTCCTACCTATATAAGGCCTCTCTGGGAGAAAGAATAATTATTCCAGATTTAGCCAAAATTGGAGAAAAGGCTGTAGGCTATTCAGTAAGCAGCAATAATTTGAGCTCAAACTGACAATAAATATCAAATGGACAGTCTTCATTGTCTGGGCTTCTATGGTAATATTAAAAGCTGCCCTGAGCAAAAAATACAATCAGACAAATCACATAGGAAGATATATAAGTTGTTAGTAAATAAAAATATCTGAAATCACTAATAATTCAAAGAAATTACAAACTAGAAAATGAACTATCTTTGTATATTAAATTGACAAATGGGATGTGATGAAACAGGTCTGCTCACACACAGCTAGTGTAAAATTGGTATGTGTTCTGAAATGCAATTTTACTTAGCAGTATATATCTAAAACCTAAAAAGTAACCATAATCTTTAACTTGTTAATTCTGAAACTAAGAAACAGTGCTAGGAAAATGTTCAAAAGCATTGACAAAAGTTCATGCCCAAAGATTTCTAGCTTCCTTACAGCATGATTTGATAACCAAATATTGGATACAAGCTAAAGGTCCAATAATAGGAGAATGGTTAAGAAAATGAAATGGACCCCTAGGATGGAATAGTATGTAACCAATAAAGGATATTTGAGTTAAAAAGACTTCAATAATGTTGGGAATTTCATTTGATTTACAGTGTTAAGTTAAAAAGAGATCCAAAGAGTTGAGATTACTTTAAATATTCTTCTACTTTTGCTTTTTATCATTACAGAAGTCATGCCTGTTTACTACAAAAGAAATGTAGAAAATAAACGCCAATGATAGGCAGAAAGACCATGGCCCAGACATTGTTAATAATATAATATTCATATTGTTAATAATTTGCTATATATTCTTTCATATATAGTGCTACATATATAATTCTACCAAATGTCATGAATATTTTACCAAAAAATAAAATAAAATCAGACCATTCATATATTTTTATAAAATATCTCAATGGAAGCAATCTAGCTAATTCTGGGCATCTGAATCGTTCCAACTGACCAAGAGAGAAGCTGACACCCAGGAACTGGCCTGGCACTCACAGCTAGGCCCTGGTGTTCTCCAGATGAATATAAACAATTTTGCAGAACACCAGCATCAGACAAGGCCTCATGACCATGAAGGATCAGGACAAAAGCAACATCCCTCCATAATCATGTCGAAATGCAGACAAAATATAAATGTTTCCCAAGCCACATGAATGAGCAAACATCCCCCTAACCAGGCTAAAATAGATACTGTTGCTTCTTCATCAATTTTTTTAGCCTTGATTTAGCCTTTCCTCTTTCTAGATAAGATTTATTAAAATACCCAAAGGTAGAATTTATTCTTACTTCCTGACAGCATCCAATCTAGAGCAAAGCCCTTTTTCCTTAAACCCTCCCAAATCACCTCATACCAGCACAAATCCTATAATAACTTCTTTCTAACACCCTGTTTCTCACACACTATTAGTGTGTTCCTGGTGATCTTTGGCTTCAGGTCAAGACACAGCTAACTGACTAATGTTAGACATTTAGTTTGCTCCAATTTTCACTGTTACACACACGTGAAAGAGGAATATTGGCTGAAATTGAATTAGAAAATTCAAAGGAAACAAACAAACAAACAAACAAACAGGGGAGAAAATTCAAAATGCATAATGACAAAAGATTGCAAAATTGCCCCATGGTGATAAATGCATACATACACACACACTTTTCCTTCTCAGAGACTTGGAATACTCATTTTCCTACCACTCAGATTAATCATCTTATTGTCTAACTGCTTTCCACCAATAACATTCTATGTATCTGCTTTTGGAAATGTACTGCCATTCCTGAAATCCAGATACTATGCATTCATGGACCCTGACACAGAATTGTCTTCAAGAAACCAAAGACTAGTGAAATCAATGTGATTTTGTTTGTATTGGTGATATCAACTTACAATGGCTGAACTGTGACCCGCTGCTTTATATAGCCTTAAAAAAGAAAAGGAAAAAAATACTCCCCAAAGTTAGTAACAGTAGTCAATAGAGCCTTATTTAAAAAAAAAGAAAGGTGCCTGGCTGGTGTGCCTCAGTGGTTGAGCGTAGACCCATGCACCAAGAGGTCGCCAGTTCGATTCCCGGTCAGGGTACATGCCCAGGTTGTGGGCCTGATCTCCAGTGGGGGGCATGCAGGAGGCGGCCAACTGATGTTCTCTCTCTTCAATGTTTCCTCTCTCTCTCTCTCTCTCTCTCTCTCTCTCTCTCTCTCTCTCTTTCTTCGTCTCTCTCTAAAATCAATAAAAAATAATAATAAATTAAAAAAAAAAAAGAAACAGCAGAAACCTCCCAGTGTTAATCACAGTCAACTGGTATTAAACCCAAGAAAACATAATAAGCATTCTGAACTGAGCAATGATTCTTGCACAGTCATTTGCTATTCAAAATACTTGAGAACCATCACTGAACTTTCAACATGCAAAGGAAAATATTTTCAGCAGGATCAAAGATAGTTTGATTGATTGCTCTAGGAAGACAGATAGTAGGTTTTAATATCAGAAGTCAGGGTGACGTTGCAATACATATGGAGACATATCATATGGAAAAGTTAGTTGAACTCATTAAAGAAAAAAGGCTTCTATTCTCAACAGGCTTTTGATGGACATAAAACAAGGAGGATCACTGAGGATAATGAAGTTGCCATGGATCCATCTCAAAGACTTTGGGAGTCCTACATATTGACATGAAAAAAGTAATTAATATTTGAGAAAAATAAACTTAATTTTGAAAGCAATGAAGAACACCCATTTTTGGTACTAAAAATGATTTCTATTTTAAGCACTGGATTTCTATTTTTAGTTTCAGCCAGTTCAGCACATAAAGAAAAATCCACCGAAATATACTTTTATAATATAGCTATTATACAACTTGGTTTTACATATATAACAAATGATTGTGAACACGATATTTGTGTTTTACCTCCTACTGATTGGTAGTTTTTAATCAATTTTGGTATGTTTAAAGCATGAAATGAATTTCTAGGAATGGAACCACAATTTATAGTATAGTACCTAGTAGAAATTAAGGTATTTATTTACAATGGTTCAACATGCAACCACTAGGACATAAAATTGATGGTTGCCTATGCAGTAAAATGTGAGAAAAGTTTTTATGTAGAAGGCTGCCTAAGATCAAGCATCTGATCACTTGCAGAAACATCATCCTGGAGATCCACTGGACAACAAACCAAAAGGGATAACTGATGTTAAATGCCATTTGACATCAAGAAAACCAGTTCCAATCTGACCAAAAGATAAGCAAACACATAAGGAAGCATCTTTATATTTCTGTGTTTAGTGGTCACAGTGGTTCACTGGGCCATCCGAAGTCTAAAATGATTTATAATATCACAAAAAGCTGCTCTATTGAATCTTGTTCCAAAAAAAGATTCAAAATGCAATTTGTGGTTGCAAATCACCACTGGAAACTTACAGAAGCTATTTGATGCTACCACTTTTGTCCTTCAGGTAAAATTTGCCACAAGCCTTCAGCCATGAACTGAAATGCTTTTCCTCATTTCATTCACACAGGTCCTTCCCTCTTTTGCTGAGTGACATTTTCCAGCTTACAAAGCAACTTGTCCCTACAGGCAGGGCTCCTCATTCTATCCCACCACAACACCAAATAGCTAACTACCTCGTTTCTAAAAATGAACTCTGCTGCTAACAGCACTGTGACAATGTAATAATTTATCAAATAGTAGAACCAGTTATTATGAAGTATATTCCAGAGTTCAAAGGTAAAGTCCGTGCCCTGGTTGGTTTGGCTCAGCCATGAAGGGCATCAGCCCACAGACCAAAGGGTCTCCAGTTCGATTCCTGATCAAGGGCAGGCACCTGGTTACAGGTTTGTCCCCAGCCCCAGCCAGGGTCGTGCGGGAGGCAACCAATCGATGTGTCTCTCTCACATGGATGCTTCTCTCTCTCTCTCTCTCTCCCTCTCCCTCCCACTCTATCTAAAAATCAATGGAAAAATATCCTTGGGTGAGGATTAACAAAAAACAAAACAAAAAGGTCACAGGAAGCAATAAAAAAAAAATCCAGACAAGATCTGCTTGGCAGACTTATTTCTAAAATGGAAACCCCATTGCTATGCTCCTGTATTAGAATTCTTGTTACATAAGGAGGTTACACTTAATAAAAAAATCCATTGCATCACATGTTGGAAAGCTCTCTCCAATGGCACTTTTAAGATATGTGCTTTTTCTTTTCCTTTTTTTTTTTTTTTTTACCGAACATGGAAACAAAACAGAATTGAGAATAAGCTTTTTATATGCTCATGTGTCAGTCAGGGGAGTCCATAAATCTAGCTACAGCATTCAACTACAAAGAAGTTACCTTGAAAACCTAAAATAAAAATTTATGCCAGACAGAACTATAGCCTCCTCTTCCTAGTCCCTGGTGGATCAGGAATATCTTTAAAGACCTAAGAAGTTGGAACCTTTATAGGAAATACTAACAAATGTGTTAAACTGCAGTATCAGGTTTTTTTTCTGCTACACTGTTGCTTTGCAGGGCTATTTTAAAATGTATATTATAATTATTTTTTAAACGTTTTAAGGAATCGAAATTTTTAATAAAATCAAAACAACTAAAATATTAAGTTAGACATCTCTTTCAAATATTCTTAGGAAATAAAATCATGAATTTCTCATTGTGGGACTTCCATTTTTCCTATCTCTAGTCTCCATGCCACTTTCACCATTTACAGAAGTTGGCATATAATTCCAAGATTCATTTGACTGTCAGTTTGGGAAGATCAGTGTTCGTAAGGGTTAAAAATGCCTTTACTCCACGTTACACCTTCCTCTGTTTGGTCTTTGCTCCAATACTTTTGAAGATTAAATTATTTCTTAAAGGCAGAAGGTCATAACCTCTTAGTTACATGATATTTGTCTTTACTTTCTTTTCCTCCCATTATTTGCCATCTGCTCTAAACAGAGAGATCTTAATATCTACAATATATAATTATTGCAAGGTTTTATCACCATTTGCTAAATGTTGGACTCTTCAAACGTGTTTTGCTTAGTTATGGCTTTAGGTGAAAAGTGCATTTGGAATGAGTGGTGGTGTGATTGGGCCAAAGTAAATTTTTGCTATTCTCATTTTTCTAAGGTCTAAAATGTCATAACTCAGTTATCTGGGAAAAAAAAAAAAGGCAGCTCCTCTTAAAAATTTACTAACACTTAAAGATCAAAATAATCATTTTACAATAATATCCTTTTCTAAATTAAAAGCCTGTCTTAAGTTTTAAAAATCAAAGATACATTCCTTAATGAGATTTAGAAATATTTCCTAAAATATCTTCAACCAAATAAATCTACTTTAAAACAGACAAAACACACCAATGTCAATATGACACAGTTTGAGTGATCTTAAAAGTACATATACATACAGAATCAAGAACTTTCTCTGGAGATTTCTGCAAACCACACCAAACTGCTCTACATTTTGGAAATCTCTAGTTATTTAACTGTATACAAAGAGGTCACTATAGTTTATTAAATAAACACTACATTTTATTATTAATGAAATACATATTTACATAAGAAACTTTAATGAATCCAAATAAGTCAGTCAATACTTAGTATGTTTCAAGTCCCTGAATAGACAATATTTTTATGGACCAATGTTTCTTAAGCCTCTAACATAAATAGAAGAAACTATCTTGGCTTTTTAAAGGGCAAGAACTCAAAATCAAAATTCCTGAAGATGAGTTCATTTGTTTGTCATCCCATAAATAATTATAGCAAAATTAGTGGCTCTCAAACCTAAAAGGCGTACTGGTATAAGAAATGATATAGAGATCAATAGAATTGAAAGTCCAGAAATATATGGTTAACTGATTTTTTATAAAGGGGCCAATTCTTTTCCACAAATGGTCCTAGGACAACTGGACATCCATATGCAAAAAAATGCATTTGGACCCCTACCTTACACCATACACAAAAATTAAGTCAACGTGGATTCTAGGACTAAATTTAAGAATTAAAACTATAAAAGTCTTAGAAGAAAACACAGGCAAATCTTCGTGATCCTTGGATTGGCAATGACTTCTTAAATATAACATCAAAATCACAAGTGTCAAAAGAAAAAAAAGGTTAAGCGAGACTTCATCAAAATTAAAAGCTTCTGTACTTCAAATAAATATCAATAAAGATAAAAGACAACTCACAGATTGGGGGGAAATATTTGAAAATCACATATAGATAAGGAACATGTACCCAGAATATATAAAGAAAATGTACAACTATATAATTAAAAGACAAAGAGCTCAATAAAAAAATGGGTAAAAAATTGAAATAGATATTACTCCAAAGAAGATATGCAAATGACCAATAAGCACATGAAAAGATGCTCAACATCACTAGTCATTAGGGAAATAAAAGGATTAATGACATATGAAAAGGGAAATAAAAACATTAATGACATATTATTTCAAACCCAACAGATGACTATAATCAAAGACAGATAAAATTGAGTGTTAGTGATAATGTGGAGAATTAACTCTCACACATTGCTAGTGAGAATGTAAAATGGTGTGGTCATTTTAGAAAACAGTTCAACAATTCTTCAAAGTGTTCAGCATAGAGTTAACCATATAATACAATAATTCCACACCCAAGAAGAATGAAAATACATGGCCACACAAAAAGCTGTACATAAGTATTCACGGTAGCATTATTCATAATAGTCAAAAGGCAGAAACAACCCAAATGTCCATCAACACAGACAAATGACTAATAAAATATGATATATTCATACAATGAAATATGACTTGGCCATAAAAAGGAATCATGTACTGATACACACTACAATATGGATGAACCTAGAAAACTAATGAAAGAAGCCAGACAAGAAGGCCATGTTGCCCTGACAGGTGTTGCTCAGTGGTTAGAGCATCAACACAAGGACCAAAGGTCACAGGTTTGATTCTTGGTCAAGGACACATACCTGGGTTGCAGGTTCATGTGGGAGGCAACCAATTGATGTTTCTCTCTCTCCACCTCCATCCCTTCCTTCCACTCTCTCTAAAAATCAATGGAAAAAAATATCCTTGGGTGAGGATTAAAAAAAAGAAGAAGAAGAAGGCCATGGATTATATGAGTTCATTTACACAAAATATCCAGAATTTATATGAAATATCAGAATGGGCAAATGTATAGAGAAGTAAAGTAGGATTAGTGGTTGGCTAGGGCTGGGAAGGGAAAGAAAGAGGATAAAGAGTGATGCTAATGGGTACAAGGTTTCTTTATTGGGATGATGTTCTAAAATTACATTACAGCGATGACTGCACAACTCTGTAAATATACTAAAAACCACTGAACTATACACTTTAAACTGGTAAACTTTATAGCATTCAAATTATATATCAACAAAGCTATTAAAAATCTAAAGGAGGTAACTTAACATCACTTACATTAACATATGTAATCATATGATTCTTCACTTCAAAATATCACACATATACAGTTGTCCCTCACCACTTCGTGCTTCGACTTTCATGGCTTCACTTTATCGCAGTTTTTGCAAATACTATACTATATTTGAAAAAAAAAAAAGCAAAAAGATGGTGGCAGGCAGGACTGGAGGGAGGGTGAGTGTGTGAGAGAGTGAGCTAGTGTGTGAGAGAGTGTGAGTGGATATGAAGGTGGACGACCAAACTCATGCAGTGCAGAGACACGGAGCAGAAGGTTCCTGTGCTGTGGATGGGGAGCAGCCTGCTACCACAGTAAGCGGTTCTTCAAGGTGCTTCTCCCTGCACCTCGAGAAGATCCCACCATTTTGGAAGATCCCGGGTCTTCCCTGGGAGGAGGCAGTGGGAGCCACTAGGGCCCAGCAACCTGAGCCCACCAGTGCACCCGACACCCTTGGACCAGTGGACACCCTTTGTCAACACAGACCAATGCACAATAGCGAAGCTGCCAAGGTGCCAGTTGCGGAAGCCGCAAAGGGCCAGGAGCCCAGCACCATCCCCCACAGCAGCAGCCCGATCAGAGTCGAGATATACCCCCAGCAACAGAGGCTGGGGAGCAGACATCCATCCCCAGGCAACAGAAGCACAGATCAGAAGCAGAGAACCATCCCCCAAAACTACAGCAAAGGCTGAGCAGGAGCTGAGCCCCACTGGGCAGCAGCACTCCCTAGCCACCAGCAGTGAGACCTGAGGCTCCATGGGGCCTGTGCAACACAGCTGCCCACAAGAGCAATGGGGAGCCAGGGATCCATAGGGGCCTGTGTGACCCAGCAGCCCATAAGAGTGGTGCAGAGCCTGGGCACCAGATGGTCCTGTGCAACCCAGCAGCCCACAAGAGCGGTGCGGAACCGGGGATCCAGAGGGACCTGAGCGACCCAGCTGCCCACAAGAGCAGTGCAGAGCCAGGGATCCAGACGGACCTGTGCGACCCAGTGGCCCATAAGAGTGGTGTAGAGCCGGGGCACCAGATGGTCCTGTGCGACCCAGCATCTCACAAGAGTGGTGCGGAACCTGGGATCCAGAGGGACCTGAGCAACCCAGCTGCCCACAAGAGCAGTGCAGAGCCAGGGCCCCAGACAGGCCTGTGTGACCCAGCACCCAAGTTGCTGGCAGGGAGTGCTACTCCAGCAGGGCCTGAGCAATACAGCTACAGGTGGCACCAGCGACCAGCTGGAAACACAGCTTCAGAGGAGCCCATGCAATCCAGCAGCAGCACCTACCAGGACACACCAATACCAGCCCCCAGTAGTCAATCCTCCAAGATCCACAGCAGGCAAGAGGCGACACACAACACAACAGTCTGAGAGGCACAGAAGCCTTCCTTGATATACAGTGAGTTGCCTACACATCCAAACATCCCTCACCAGGTCTAGAGCTACCAGACAGCTAAAATGGGGAGACAAAGAAACAACACTCAAAGGAAAGAAAAAGAGGAATCACTAGAAAAGGAACTACAGGAAATGGAAGAAAGCAACCTGTCAGATAAAGAATTCAAAGCAATGATTTTAAGGGTGCTCAAACAATTTGGTGAAAATGACAAGCAACTTAATAAGAATTATGAAGAGCTCACTGGGAACTACTTCAGCTTAAAAAAAGAGGTAGAAGCTATGCATAAAGAGGTAGAAGCTATGCATAAAAACCAAGATAAAATAATGACATAGCTGTTATGAAAAATACCTTAGAATGGTTTAATAGTAGATGAGAAGAAGCTGAAGACTGAATCAGCGACTCTGAAGACAAGGTAGAGAAAAACACCCAACTAGAGCAGCAAATGGAAAAAAAGTTTAAAAAGCAGGAGGAGAGTTTAAGGGACCTGTGGGACAATACAAAACGTTAACAACAATCGCATTATAGGGATACCAGAAGGAGAAGAATCAGAGAAAGGAATAGAGAACATGTTTGAAGAAATAATGACAGAAAACTTCCCTAAACTGGTAAAGGAAAAAGTCATACAAGCCCAGGAAACACAGAGAGTCCCAAGCAAGATGAACCCCAGAAGACCCACAGCTAGACACATCATAATAAAAATGGCAAACATTAAAAACAAAAAACAGAATCTTAAAGGCAGCGAGACACAGGAAGTTACCTACAAGGGAGCTCCCATTAGACTGTCAGCTGATTTCTCAATAGAAATGATGCAGGCCAGAAGGGAGTGGCATGAAGTGTACAAAGTAATGCAAGGCAAGGGTCTGAATCCAAGACAACTCTATCCAGCAAGGCTATCTTCAGAATTGAAGGAGAGATAAAAAGCTTCAAGGATAAAAAAAAAACCTAAAGGAATTTACCACCATCAAACCAGCACTGCAAGAAATGCTGAAGGTACTGTTGTAAGAAGAAGAAGAAAGGGGGGGGGGGGAGAGAGAGAGAGAAGAATACAGGCATAAAATTAAAATGGCAACTAATAACTATCTATCAATAATTACCTTAAATGTAAATGGCTTAAATGCTCCAATCAAAAGACATAGGGTAGCTGATTGGATAAGAAAACATGACCTATATATATGCTGTCTACAAGAAACCCACCCCACAACAAAAAACTCACACAGGATGAAAGTGAAGGGATGGAAAAAAATTTTCCAAGCAAATGGAAATGAAAAAAAAGTTGATGTAGCAATACTCATATCTGACAAGACAGACTTCAAAACAAGGGCCATAATAAGAAACAGAGAAGGTCACTACATAATATTAAAAGGATCAATCCAACAAGAGGATATAATCCTGGTAAACGTATATGCACCAAATATAGGAGCACCAAAATATATTTAAAAACTTCTGGAGGAATTCAAGGAAAAGGTCAATAGCAATACGATCATAGTGGGTGACTTTAACACGCCACTGACACCACTGGATAGATCTTCTAGACCAAAAATTAACAAGGACATAGAGTCCTTACAAGATGAACTAGATCAGTTAGACTTCATTGATACTTACAGAACATTTCACCCCAAACCTGCAGAATATACATTCTTCTCAAGTGCACATGGGACATTCTCAAAGATAGAACACATGTTAGGACACAAAGCAAGTCTCTACAAATTCAAGAAGATTGAAATCATATCAAGCATATTCTCAGATCACAGTGGCATGAAACTAGAACTCAATTACAATAACAACACACAAAAACATTCAAACACTTGGAGGATAAATAGCATGTTATTAAACAACGAATGGGTTACTAACGAGATCAAGGAAGAAATTAAAAACTTCCTGGAAACCAATGAAAATGAACACACAACAACACAAAATCTATGGGACACAGCGAAAGCAGGCCTGAGAGGGAAGTTCATAGCACTACAGACCTACCTCAAGAAACAAGAAAAATTCCTAATTGACTTTCTCACCCTACAACTTAAAGAAATAGAAAGTAAACAAAGAAAAACACAGAGCTAGTAGGAGGAAGGAAAGTCAGAACAGAAATAAACGACATAGAGACCAAAAAAACAATTCAAAAGATCAATGAAACAAAAAGCTGGTTCTTTGAAAAGATAAACAAGATTGATGGACCTTTAGCCAGACTCACCAAGAAACAAAAAGAGAGGAACCAAATAAACAAAATCAGAAATGAAAGAGAAGTAACAACTGACATCACAGAAATACAAAGGATCATGGAAACATATACGAACAATTACACGGGAACAAGTTGGACAATCTAGGAGATATGGACAAATTTCTAGAAACACACAGCCTCCCAAAACTGAACCAGGAAGAGATAGAAAACATAGAGCAATAACAACCAAGGAAATTGAAGATGTAATTAAGAAACTCCCAGCAAACAAAAGCCCAGGCCCAGAAGGCTTCACGGGGGAGTTTTACAGAATATTCAAAGAAGATCTAATACCCATTCTCCTCAAACTATTCCAAAAAATCCAAGATGGAATACTTCCAAACTCATTTTACAAGGCCAGCATAATCCTAATTGCAAAACCAGATAAAGACACTACAAAGAAAGAAAACTACAGGCCAATATCCCTGATAAACACAGATGCCAAAATCCTTAACAAAATATTAGCAAATCAGATTCAGCAATACATCAAAAAAATTATTCATCATGACCAAGTGGGATTCATCCCAGGAATGCAAGGCTGGTACAATATTCGCAAATCAATAAATGTGATACACCACATAAACAAAATGAAAGATAAAAACCATATGATCATATCAATAGATACTGAAAAAGCATTCGACAAAATCCAGCACCCAATTGTGATAAAAACGTTCAGCAATGTGGGAATAGAGGGACCATATCTCAACATAATAAAGGCCATATATGAAAAACCTACAGCCAACATCATACTCAATGGACAAAAACTGAAAGCATTTTCCTTAAGAACAGGAACAAGACAAGGATGCCCACTTTCGCCACTCTTATTTAACATAGTACTGGAAGTCTTAGCCACAGCAATCAGATGTGAAGAAAAAATAAAAGGGATCCAAATTGGAAAGGAGGAAGTGAAACGGTCATTATTTGCAGATGACATGATATTGTACATAGAAAACCCTAAAGACTCCATCAAAAATCTACTAGACTTAATAAATGAATTTGGCAAAGTAGCAGGATACAAAATTAACATCAAGAAATCGACAGCATTCTTATACACCAATGATGAACTCACAGAAAGAGAAACTAAAAAAAAATACCATTTACCATCACAGCAAAAAAATTAAGATACCTAGGAATAAACTTAACCAAAGAAGTAAAGGACCTCTTCACAGAAAACTATAGGTCATTGAAAAATGAAATAGAGGAAGATATAAAAAAGTGGAAGCACATACCTTGTTCATGGATTGGAAGAATTAACATCAGTAAAATGTCCATACTACCCAAAGCAATCTACAGATTCAATGCAATCCCCATCAAAATACCAACGACATATTTCACAGAACTAGAACAAACACTCCAAAAGTTTATATGGAACCAAAAAAGATCCCGAATAGCCACAGCAATCTTGAAAGAATAAAGTAGGAAGGAAAACATTACCAGATATCAGGCTATACTGCAAAGTCACTGTAATCAAAACAGCCTGGTACTGCCACAAGAACAGGCAGATAGATCAGTGGAACAGAACAGAGAACCCAGAAATTGACCCAAGACAATATGCTCAATTAATATTTGACAAAGGTGGCAACAACATACAGTGGAGTCAAGACAGTCTCTTCAATAAATGGTGTTGGGAAAATTGGACAGCTACTTGCAAAAAAAATGCAGCTAGACCACCAACTTACGCCATACACGAGAATAAACTCAAAATGGATAAAAGACTTAAATGTAACTCATGAATCCATAAAAATTCTAAAAGAAAATGCAGGCAACAAAATTTCAGACATCATATGCAGCAGAATTTTCACTGATATAACACCTAAGGCAAGAGAAACAAAGGAAAAAATGAACACATGGGACTACATCAAACTGAAAAGCTTCTGCACAGCAAAAAAAAAAAAAACAACCATCAAAACCGAAAGGGATCCCAGTATATGGGAGACCATAATTGCCAATGATGCACCAGATAAGGGGTTAATTTCCAAAATATATAGAGTGCTCATAGAACTCAACAAAAGGAAGACAAAGGACCCAATTAAAAAATGAGCAGAGGAACTAACTAGACACCTCTCCAAACAGGACATACAAATGGCCAAGAGACATATGAAAAAATGCTCAACGGCACTAATCATCAGAGAGATGCAAATTAAAACAACTATGAGGTATCACCTCACACATGTCAGAATGGCCGCCATCAACAAATCATCAAACAATTGTTGGCGAGGGTGTGGAGGAAAGGGGACTCTAGTACACTTCTGGTGGGAATGCAGACTGGTGCAGCCTCTGTGGAAAACACTATGGTGTTGCCTCAAAAAGTTAAAAATTGAACTGCCATTTGACCCAGTGATCCCACTTCTAAGAATATACCCTAAGAAACCTGAAACACCAATCAGAAAGAATATACGTACCCCTATGTTCATAGCAGCACTATTTACAATAGCTAAGATCTGGAAACAACCCAAGTGTCCATCAGTAGATGAGTGGATAAAAAAGCTGTGGTACATGTACACAATGGAATACTATGCAGCTGTAACAAAGAAAGATCTCTTATCCTTTGAGATGGCATGGAAGGACCTGGAGAGTATTATGCTAAATGAAACAAGCCAAGCAGAGAAAGACAAATATTGTATGATCTCACTTATTTGTGGAATATAATGAACTAAACACACTGATGAACAAAACTGGCCCAGAGACATAGAGGTGGGGTTCAGACTGACAAGCCTCAGAGAAGGGGGGGTTGGGGGGGAGAGATAAACCACAGAACTTATATACATGTATGCATGACCAATGGACATAGACAACAAAGCTGGGGATGGGGAGGAGGTTGTCAATGGGGGAAAAAGGAGAAACATCTGTAACAAAAACAAATTAATAAAAATAATTTTTAAAATAAAAAAAGAAAAGAAAAGAAAAAACCCGTGATAGAGTGAAGCCGTGAAAGTCGAAGCAGGAAGTGGCGAGGGACGACTGTATAAATAAAGAATCCTACTTTACGGAAATTCATTTATCGCAGTAGAGTCTGGAACTGACTAACCGCGATAAAGGAGGGCTGACTGTACTTTTATCAAGACCAATATACTAAGCCCTTTATACAATATGCTAAACCTATAGTGTGTATTTTTTCTTTTAAATTCTTTTAATCCAGAAATTCTACCTTAATGATCATTTTTAAAAAGTTTTTTACCAGATAACCTGAACTGTTTTTATTTTGTATACACTTAATTAAACATCTTTTTGTGCTTGGAAAGAAATGTCTACAGATGCATTGCTGGAGAACTAAATAGGAGAAAGGAGATATCAGAATACTCTCTCATAGAGCACCGAACATAGAAAAACTTGTCAAGTAGTCAGTGATAATTAGAGATGAACCAAATCCATGATTTTCTTGCCTGTTTCAGCATTTAGTGAATTCTATTTATTTTACTGCTTAGCAGGATGTTTATCTCTGTGTAAATTCCAATCTCTTTCCACATCACCTCACCTGCATTTGGATGATGGACTGCTCTGTTGTTTGCACACTGTTAGTGTATCTACTCAATGGGCTCTGGCCCAAACAACTACATTCACACTGTCCTTCCTACAGATGTCTGTAAATGATATCAAATGTTAAGTAGAAGAATAAAGAATATGTTACTGGAACCTAGGTATACTGCAGGATGACAAGACATTCATGTAGCAAAACTGCTGTGGCAAACTTTATGAGACTATAGGTATCCCTCATAGTATAAAAGTAATTATTTAGCTTCATAAATAAGCTGATTATTAAGACCAGAAACAACACAGAAATATCTCACCTTCAGAGTCTGTGTCCTACCACCTGGACAGCACTACTCATATTATCTCTAATATGTTCTTTCATTTCAGAAAGAGGGCACAAGTGTAAAATCTCTAACTCCTGAAATTAGAAACTAGAACTCAAAACTACATTCCACACTAGGGAAACACTTAAGCCACAGTGATTCATAAATATTTTAAGTCATCGATATTTTATGAGAATTCTTATTAAAAAGACAACAAACATCTTAGAAGCAGATTCTCCAGCCCCAGTCAAGCCTTCAAATAATTGCAGCCCTGGCCAAAATCTAGACTGAAATCTCATGAACGATCCTGAGCCAGAACCACAAAGGCAAGCCATGCTTTAATTTTTGAATTTTGAATTTTTGTGAGGTAATATAATTTTTTTCTCCTTTAATCCTCATCCAAGGACATGCTCAGAGAGAGAGAGAGAGAGAGAGAGAGAGAGATCAATGTGAGAGAGAAACATCAATTGGTTGCCTCCTATACATGCTCCAACCTGGGACCAAACCTGCAACCCAGGCATGTGACCCAAATGGGAATCAAACCAGCAACCCTTAGTTGTTGCCCAGGATGACACCTAACCAACTGAGCCACTCCAGCCAGGCAAGTTTATTGTTTTAAGTCACTTATAAAACAAAAACAAAGAAAGTGGCTCAGTATTCTTTTTAATCCTCACCAGAAGATATCTTTCCATTGATTTTTAGAGTGGAAGGGAGGAGGGAGGGAGGGAGAGAGAGAGAAAGAAACATCAACATGAGAGAGACACATTGATTGCTTGCCTCCCACATGGCCCCTACTGTAGCTGGGGATTTAACCTGCAACCCAGGTACATGGCCCTTGACTGGAAATTGAACCTAAGACCCTCCAATCTGTGGGCCAACGCTCTAACCACTGAGCCAGAGCTACTCAGCATTCTTTATCACCACTGAGTTTTAAATAAAAAATGCATGCCCTGGCCAGTCAACTCAGCAATAAAAAACCTCTTTCTTTTCTCCAAAGCCAACGTCATAGTTTTGGCTCCTCTCTGCATCGGGTAGCTGGCCCTTGCTTGGTAACACTATCACCCTGTGAAGCAGCAGAATAAGGGAAAAAGACAGATAACTATCATCAACCATTAGAAAACATTTGGTATCTGAGCCTCAAAGTAGCCATTCCCTAGCTGTGCACTGTCACAGAGACCACAGACAACCTCCTTTCACTGAGTTCTAAACTGAAGATGAAATAATACTCAGAGTGCCAGCACAGTAGTAGCATTTTGTTCTAAAAATCGTTTTAAAAATACCACTGGTCAATAAAAATAGAAAAAAATTAACATTCTATAAGCAGAAATATTGTTTTACAATTTACTATATCTGTAAACAAACATGTAAATGCACAAAAGGATTATTATACTCTCTTCCTTTTAAAATGACACTAAGATAATACAATATACCAGGAACACATCGGTAAAAATAGCTAGAATTATTCTAAAACGTTATCAAGGCCTGCAAGAGATTTTCTGCAAAGGAAAAACAACACTAACTGATTTTGTTCTTTTTAAATGCTACCCCTTTTTTGTGGAACAGACAATATCTCAAAGTGTTAGGTGGTAGTTTGAGTAACAACCTGTCTCTTTTTCTCCTGCCCTGAAGCTACTCCAAAGGAATGTCAGTGAGAAACACTGGGCCACACCTCTCCCAAGAGATGATGGACTTATGATTTCATTAAGTTGTTATTTCTCAAAATTTCTCCTAATGAATAGTGAAATAATAAAAATAATAAGGATACATTAAAGAGCAAACACAGACCCCCTCAAAGACGGCACATGACGGCAGACAGCATTTACCTTCTTTCCTCCGGTCACAAACTGCTTGCAGCTGGATCTCACAAAGTGCGGATGCACTGCGACGATCTGCAGGGAGCAAGGACCCGACACTAGTTTTAGAGCCAGGGCTAAGGCACAGAATAAAAACTCTTTACACATTATAGGCAGCATAATCTAAAAATTAACCTCATATATTGGTAGGAAGTAATGTATTCAGATAATATTCTGTAACAATTGAGGATGTCTGAGTTTTGCTCTTATGTGAAATATTTCTTCTATGAAGCCAGGTCAAAAAAAAAAAATGAAAGTGAGTTAGTTCTACTTTCCGGCTGAGTGAGGAGTCTATGAGTAGGCACTTTCTCCTTACAGACCACAAGGTAGGTCAATCAAGGCAGTAAGATGTCATGAATGTTTGCAAATGAATATAATTCACAGAAAGATCCTAGAGAAAGGCCTGGCTGGTTTAGCTCACTGGCTGAGTGTTGAGCCATGCACCAAGAGGTCGCCAGTTTGATTCCTGGTCAGGACACATGCCCAGGTTGTGGGCCCGATCCCCACTGGGGGGCATGCAGGAGGCAGCCAACTGATGTTCTCTCTCATCGATGTTTCTCTCTCTCTCCCCCTTCCTCTCTCTCTAAAAATCAATAAAGAAAAAATATTTTTAAAAGATCCTAGAGAAAGAACCCAACAGGCTCTTTCCTTGTCCAGAATGTCTTCCAATGATTAAGGAACCAAGTGGAACACGTAGGGCAATGCAGACTCAGAAACATTTGAGTGTAGTTACATCAAAGACCCACAGAAACTGCCCTGACCGGTTTGGCTCAGTGGTTAGAGCGTCACCAGCAAACTGAAGCATGGCAGGTTTATTCCTGGTTAAGGGCATGTACCTCGGTTTCGAGTTCCATCCCCGCCCCAGTTGGTGTTGAGGAGGAGGCAACCAATCAATGTGTCTCTCTCACATCAATGTTTCTCTCTCTCTCTTTCTCTCCCCCTCACCTTCCCCCTCTGTCTAAAAATCAATGGAAAAATATCCTCTAGTGAGGATTAAAAAAAAAAAAAAAGGCCCAAGAGTTATGGAGCTAATCATTCAGAACCTTCCCTTTTACCTCCACCCTCAGTTTCTGTCCCTCTGCTTCTCCACACCCCACTATCACTTCCCATGTCATTTGCCAGTGGCTTTCTAAAGGTTTCCTGGCTCCACTCAGTGCCAGACTGTGAGTGGGCTCCCTTCTGTGGCTGAAAGACTACACATACTCTACCTTTGTATCTTCTTACCCCAAAACCTATGTAATCACCAATACATTTTGAGTTTTTTTGTAACTTAACACAAAGACTATTTCCAGGCACTAAAACAATCCACACAATTATACTTTCAATTGAATACATTTTATGTTCTTATTAATTGATACATTTCCACCCTCCAGTGGAATAAATTCCTCTTTTTAGGGCTTATAGCATGACTCCTCTTTTCTCTAACCATTCCTCCCTCCCAAGTTAGCCTTTCTTCCCTTCAACCCTTTCCTAATCTACCCTAGATACCAATGATATCATTTATTCATTCTGTTGTTACACTTTAAAACTCATAAGAGTTCTTTTAGTGTTCTTATAAATATGTATCTCTAGATAGCAACTATTATTCTAGACATCCTCTATGCAACTCAACTACATCATCTTATCCCTTTCTCCCCTTCAGCTTTAAGAAAACAAGGCTGTCAGGGTTACTGCCCTTAACTGCTGCTTCTCCTCCACCCAACTCAGCAGTATTTGGGCCCGGCTCACCTCTTCGTGCCAGTCTCACAGGCAGATGCTGCAGAACTCTTTTATAAGGCCACCCTCCCTCCCTAGGTGGTTGATCCCATTCCTTACTGCTGCTCCACTAAGTATTCCCTTTCTTTTGTTTTCAGTCTTCCCTCTCTACTGATTTTTTTTTACCATCTACCAAAATACAATCTGCAGAAATCTTCCCTGGGCACTGCCCCCTCTCTATCCACCAGATGATCTCTTCTTTGTTACCAAACTTCTTGAAAGAAGAGTCTCTACTAGTTTTTTTCTATTTCATCTTCAATTTATTTCGCAATATACGGTGATATTCCTGCTCTTGAAACGGTCCTCACTAAGGCCGCCACTGACTTTATAATGACCAAATAAAATGTCATTTCCATTCTTACTTCATGTAATCTCCATACTGCCTTCCACACCGCTGCCTACTCCTTCCTTCTAGAAACTCTCTCTCCTTTGGCTTCCTAACTCCTCTCTCTGATCTCCTCTGTACCCTCTAACTTATTCTTCTTAGATCCCTCACTGTTGTTCACCACCCCTTTCCTCATGGCTTGAACCTTTAACTTAAGTGTGTTTTAGAATTTCATCAGTTTTCTTCTCTGCTCACTCCTTAACTTTTAACTAGATAATATCTTTAAAAGTGGTTTCATCTTACTCAACTGTGGTTATCAACTTTGTGTTTTTAGGGTCAATCTCCATCCTGAGCTCTATACTCTTGCTTCCAAAACCTCCATAATATTCCTAACAGATGTACTACAGTTATCTAAACTCAAAACCAAATCAGCAACGTCCCTACTCAAATCACCCCTTATTGCAAGACAGCATTCCCACACCAAGGCCAAAGCAAGAACATAGATTTACCCTCACCTCCTTCACCTTTCATTACCCTCATCTAGTCAATCACCACGGCTTGTTAGGTCTACTTTCCAAATTCATTTCTTCTACTCCATCTTGAATACAGGCATATCTCATTTTATTGCACTTGACTTTATTGAGCTTCACAAGTGTTGTGTTTTAACAAACTGAAGTCAAGACCCTCTACCAGCAAAAAGATTATGACTCACTTTTATTGCAATACTTGCTTTATTGCAGTGGTCTGGAACCAAACCCTCTATATCTCCGAGGTATGCCTGCACTCACTATTGCTCTTTTTCCTGAGATCCCCGTAATGCCCTGCCGGGAGTACTGCATTAGCCTTCTAAATTGTCTCTTGTCCCCAGTCACTCTCCTCCTTAAATCACTCTCTATTCTGATAGATTTGGCTTTCTAAAACACCATCTGATCCTTTTTCCCCTTTACCTGTCAGTCCATAAATGTTAGAATGAACAAGTGAAAAAAAAAAATGATCTCTTCCTTTAACAACCATAATAATCACTTTAACTTAGTTAAACATAACTGTTGATCTAAAACTGGTCTTCCTGACTTGTGGCTGTCAGCTTCCCAGTCTATACTGTATATAGTCACCATATTAATTTTCCTTAAGCTTATCTCAGTTTATGTCACTTCTTTGTTCTTAAAATTCAATAATTTCTCCTTATCTATCAGATGGAGTCCAAATTCCTTAGCCTGAATATAAAGCTAGCCCCAATCTGCCTGAACAGCAATCTTGCGAAGTCAGTATTTCATGCACCATCTAAACTAGACCATTTGCCACTTCCTGAACACAATTTGAACTTTCCTGCCTCTCCATTTCTATTATATTGTTCTTCCACATGGAAAGCCAACTTCTCCATCTGCTCTGTCTACTTACTAAAGCCCAAACATCACTCCTTCTAAAGCCATCACTAACAAGAACAGCTAAAAGTAACTTCGGACTCCTTAATATTGTTTTTACCAATTTGAATCTTCAATCACAGACTCTGTGTGTGTGTGTGTGTGTGTGTGTGGTGTGATCTCACCCACTACAAGAATATTCCTGAGGAAAACTTGAGATCACAATCACATAATATACATCCTATACTCCTTTAAAGTATCGAATAGTACATTGTGTTTAATAGATGCTTACTGACAAAATTAATCAAAAATTGGTAGTACTCAAAGTATTGTATTCCAATGGACTTCACTGAGAAAACCCTTAGAAAAATTAAAACTTACTGAATACTTACTTTAATGGGACAGTCAAAAGTCTCATGAAATTCTTCTCCAAAATACAGTCCAAACACCTGCACCTAAAAAGTAAATAGATCCTGTCATTTCACCATGACAGCAACAAAGAAGGCTGCTGAGTCAGTGAGAACACATACTTGCCCTAAAAGTGTAAAACATTTAATAATCTAAGGCCTTGTGGCCTCTATTACACATCCAATGAAAACAATTATAATAGCGTGAGAGTACTCTACTGCAATTAAGCCTTTATAAGCATCTAATAGATAGAATTCCCTTTACTCACCACACACTTATTTTTAAATGATGCCAATTTTAAAAATAAAACATATATAAATAGGTTATTAGTATTCTTTTATGAGCTTCCCACAGGCTATCCCTAAAGGAATTCTTTTCCTTCCTTAAAGGAAAAAGGAGTTTCTTTTTTGAGCCCTATATAACTCAATCATGTGGATCAATGTGTGAAGAAATGAGGTAAACTGCATTTCACTTACAATTTTATGCTGAATACATTGAGAATGTATAAATATAAGAGTTAAATTTCTGCTTATCAGTGCCTCCCTTAACATTGTTCCAGCCTACTTTGTTCATACTTCATCTATTTTCTGAGTTGTTTATTTAAAAAAAATAACACCTGAATAATAAATATATGGCAAAGGGTACAAATTATAAATTTACAGCTTCACAAACTTTTATGCTATGAACACACCACTGCAATCATAACCCAGACCAAGGAGAACCAGAGAAGCTCCTTCTCATCCTTCCCCAGTCACAACCTAACTGCTACTCTGAAATGGATAGCCATAGGTAAGATGCGGTAGTGTCTGAATTTTATGTAAATGAAATCATAAGTTATTTTACTGGCTTCTTTTGCTCAATATTTTCTTTGTGCGATTTATCGATAACATTGTATACAGCAGTAGATGCTTTCCTTCATTGCTGTGTAGTACTTCAATGTGTGAAATTTATGTATCATCCATCTTCTATCGATCATTAGAGTTGTTTGTTTCCTGACTGGGGCCATTATGACAATGCTACAATCAACACTATTTACATTTCTTTTGGTGCACTTATATACACATTTATGTAACTAGGAATAAAAATGCTGAGTACAGGTTATGCATCTATTCACATTTAATAGACAGTCAATCAAACTAGTTCACAAACTGGTTTTGATCAATTTACACTTTCACTAGCAGAACATAAAAATTCCAGGAGCCCTCAAACACTTGGAACTACTAGGGCCACTTAGAACTATTTCCCAACACTTAGGATGTGTTGACTGTTTTCCTAATCTCTAGGAAAGTGGTATCATTTCTTCTTTAAATTCTTTAAGAATTCACTAGTGAAGCCATCTGGATCTAATGGCTTCTTTGTGAAAAAAATTTTTAATTAAAAATTCAATTTCTTAAATAGATATAAAAACTATTTTGACTTTTGATTTTTTTGTAATCTTGGTAAGTTGTGAGTTGGTAAGTTGGTAAGTTGTTGCAAGTTCAAAGAGGAAAATTTACTCATGTTATAATTTTTTGAAACAACTCTATTCATTCACTAAAAGCCAAAATCTATTGTACACTCCATTCATTTCGTGACTGCTGTTTTATATCCTTGTGCCAAGTATGTAATTTGGGTTTCAAGAACAACACATGGTATAATGTAACACAGAAGGAATTTGATTAACCCTGAAGTAGACCACTAGACTGTATTCTTTTTGTTTTTTGGTTAATCCTCACCCGAGGATAATTTTCCATTGATTTTTAGACAGAATGGAAGGGAAGAAGGGAGGGAGAGAAACATCAGTGTGAGAGAGACACATCGACTGGCTGCCTCCTGCACAACCCCGACTGGGGCCAGGGATCAAACCTGTAACCTAGGTACAAGCTCTTGACCGGGAATCAAACCCAAGACCCTGTGGTCTGGGGGGGGGGGGGGAGGCAATGTTCTAACCACTGAGCAACATTGCCAGAGCTAGAATGTATTCTTTTTTTTTTTTTTTTTTATCCTCACCCGAGGACATTTTTTCACTTTCTGTTCAGATAGAGTGGGAGGGAGAGAGAGAGAGAAACATCGACGTGAAAGGGACACATCGAGTGGCTGCCACCCGCACGACCAACCAGGGCCGGGGACAAACTGCAACCGAGGTACATGCCCTTAGCGGGAACCGAACCCGGGTCTCTCTGGACCGCAGGCCCACGCTCCAACCGCTGAGCCAAACCGGCCAGGGCTAGAATGTATTCTTAACATGACTATACACTTATGCCCACAACCACCACCTTGCTTCTCATTGTTGCAGGGGTGGGGAACCATTTTTCTGCCAAGGGCCATTTGGATATTTACAAAACCATTCACAGGCCTATAAAACTATCAACTTAAAAATTAGCCTGCTATAATTAGTCAGGCTAATTTGATGAGGCATGTGATGTTAGCTGGTATTGATTTCGCAGGCCTTAAACGGCCCAAGGGTCAGACGTCCCCCCCCTCCCTTAGAGGGTATCAAAGCACTACTTTTATATAAATAAGAATAACATGCAATAGACTTTGTATAAAATGGTGCTTTAGAAGTAGGAAAGAAGAGCACTGCATTCAGAGTTTTACTTTACCCAAGGCAAGTTTAACCTGATTGATACCCCAAAATCCAAGAAATTTGAGTAAAAGTAGGGGTGGTACTATATTATCTGAATCTTAATGTAGTAAATCAATAAGTGGTCACCTTACTGAAGTTACAATATAAATTCATATTGAACTAGGAAGTTTAAATCCTTCTAACATAAGCTATCACCCTTCTGTACAGCAATGTGACAACATGGTCCTGTGTCCAATCTTGTATTACTACTACTGACATATCTCACAATGATTCTACATGCTTTGCCTCAGTGGTTCTGAAAGCTGACTGCACTGCACAGTTACTAGTGGCCAGACCCCACCCTAGACAAGTTAAACTTCCTGGGGGTAGAACTGTATCTGTCAAGGTCCACGACTGACAGGACGCAGCCAGCACTGACCATCCTGCTCTGCCGCCCTTGGCTGACAGCAGCACTGCGAGGCAGGAGAGCAAACCTCATCCTGCCAGCTCAACAGACAGTTCTGCAGAAAAATAAATGGTTTGCGTAAGGTCATCAAAAGCAGGACAAGTGTTCCAAGCCCTATTTTTCTATATAATGTCATTATGTGAGATAGCCTAAAATTTGCAAATATAAATATATCTTTCTATATAAAGTGTAAGAAAAGTAGAATAGGAAAAAAATGTTCTGAAGTCCCAAATATCTGTCAAACTAAAGTGAAGGTGAATATTAGGGCTTTGAATTATGTAACTCTATGACAGAGGTTGAAAAATCAAGCAGACTATTAATTCAAAAGGATAAACTTCCTTCTGCCCATAGCAAGGTAAAGGTGATTTTAAGAACAAAAGTCAAGTGATGTTAATTGTAGGGAAAAGTATTTGTAATATAAATAAATGATGTATAATCCTATTGAAAAAGACACGTATCAGTAATTGAGAAGGTATATATTAGGATTGTGAATCTAATAGTGAAAATTAAATTATAAATTGCCAGGGATAACTATCCCTTTAAAAATTATTGATCCAGCCCTGGCTGGTGTGGCTCAGTTGGTTGGGTGTTGTCCCATGCACCGAAAGGTTGCCGGTTCGATTCTAGGTCAGGGCACATACCTGGGTTGTGGGCTGATCCCCGGTGGGTGGGCATGCAGGAGGTGGCTGATCAATCTTTTGCTCTCACATCAATGTTTCTCTCTCTCTCCCTTTAAAATTAATTTAAAATATTTTTTAAAAATTATGAATCCATATTGAAGATATAATAATAGAGTGATGAGGAGTAATAAACAGAAAAGAGAACAAATCACTGAAGTTCTTAGCAAACAGGCTGACACTCATCACTACCCTTGAGAACAAGTCAGAAGCAAAAATTCTACTGTCATACCCAGAGCAGGGGCTGGAAGAGTGAGTGTTCACTGCAGGCGGCAAAGATTAGAACTCTTAGGCCAGTCTCTATTACTACGCTTAACTGAATAACATTTTCCTCAACTGTCCTTATCTTCTCCAGTAAAAAAAAAATATATATATATATAAATTCACAAGACAAATGTCAGAAACTTTATCAGTACAAGCAGAGTGATTTGCAAAACCTTCAATGTTTCAGTTCATTTCACTTATGCAAGAGCCCAAACTAATTGATCACTAGTTATACTACTAAAACTAATAAAATCCAAAATAATTCTCATTCATTTGCTCTCTTTCCCTCTTTATTTATTTTGCCATTTTGTTAGTGAATAGCATACTTATCTGTGAAAAGATTCCATTGAATGACAGCCTAGAGAGCTTTTAGGAAGACCTCATCTAAGAATCACATAAAGCTTAAAATAGAGAGGATTCTTTGAAAATGGTATCTCCTTATAGTAGCCCTAACAATCTCTTCCAATTTGTCACCAAAATACCTAATGAAGAAAAACAGAAAATTCAGAACAATTAGCCTGTTTGTAGTTAGTCTACTGCAAAATCCTAGAGGATTTCTCATTAAGTACAAAACCAAAGTGACATGTAAGAACCACAGAAGGTATGCAATGTGTGTTTACTGCCTGAAGTAAAGAAAAGCTACCCTCATGAAACAGTAAGAAAGGTTATGTATCCTTCTCCACTTTAGCATGGATTTCTATGTATTTGCCAACCACAGAATTAGGTGACAGACCAGGTGACATACAGTGACTCTGAGTGAGGTAGCCAGAGTCAACAACCCTGACAATTGATACTTCCCTTGTAACAGCCTCACTCAAACCCCAGCTTCCAAATAACAACAGTTAGAACATATAAACTGTCATTACATCGAGGGAGGTAGCTGAAGGGACCCTCACAGAGGAGATGGCTGCTTTTCATATTCTCCACACATGCAGAGTGTCAGAGGGCAGGGAGGGATGATAAGAGAGGCTCCCACTTTACTCTGGGGCAGCTGCCTTAACTGATTACCTTTGGTCAGAGGAAACTGAGCTCATTAACAGGCCCCCTGTGTGGAGCTCAGAAGTGATTCTACAACACCCAAAATGATAACAGGCAGGGCCAAGAGCAGTCAGACATGAATCTCTCTATTAACACAGGTTTAGAAAGAGCTCTCCTTGTTCTGAAATGGATAAACAAGCAACAAAAACACATGCAAGGGCTATAAAAAGAATAAGGGCTATAAAAAGAATATTGCAGAACAAAATTCCAACAATTTTGAGAGAGAAAACCATGCTTTTAAAAATATTTTAATAGTAACCAGAAGAAACAAAAACTAGAAAACTCTTTGGCAATCTCATTAAGAAGAAAAGACCTCCATGAATCTGGAGCAGAAAGATAGAATGATGTTATTGATGGTGACGATGATGACAAGGATTATAATAGTTGATAATTACTATGTCTTTCGTCTGCTCCAGGTACTTTTCCAAACAATTTACACATATTAACTCATTTATTCCTCCTAATAATCAATGAGGTAGGTACTATTATCTCCATTTTATAGACATGGAAAGAGACTGAGGCACAGAGAGGTATGAATAACTTAGCTGACATCACAGATCTAGAACATAGTGGCAGGTAATTCCACTCCATCTCTATCTCCCTCTCCCTTCCTCTCTCTCTAAAATCAATAAAGAAAAAATATTAAATAAAAAAAAGAAGTCAATAGAATTATTAAAAAAAATTAAACATATATCAGGCTAATATAAAAATAGAGCTGGGAGAGACAGAAAGATTTCAGAAATATTAAAAATGCAAAATGAAATAAAACCCTATTCCACAAAGTGAAGTTGATGCTGGAAGAAAAGCAAATCAGCAAAGGGAACAAACAAGTAGAAGAACGTTCCCTGACTACAAAGAAATGAGAGGATAAAAACAATGAGAAAGCAAAGCACATATGTGGTGGGGGAAGGTATGTACCACACAATATGACCAATTTTCTTACAACCAATTTTCTTACATATTTTAGGAAAGAGGGGAAGAGTGAACAGTGCTTACCCATTCATCCTCTTACCTTGAAAAGTTTAGGTACAATAATGTGAGAGGGGAAGAGGCCAGACTACAATGGGTTAAGAAATGAATGGTTAGCAACAAAAATGGTTAATTTAGGTGGAGAGCTCACCACACATACACCTGACACCTTGAGACATTCCCATGCAGGACTCCCACTGGGCCCATTGCCCAGCTGAGGAAGCGGAGGCACTGGGAGGGCAAACAACATGCCCAACAAGGTACAGGGAAGTAGGACTTGCACACAGGAAGGTGGAATACAGAGCTCTGCTCTTAGCCTCTGCACAACACTGCCTCCAGCCTAAGTATTATTGAGTTTCATCAAAGAAATAAAAACAAATGGAACTGAAACAATAATCAAAATCAGAACTGAAGTAAACTTTCCTGCAATGAAAACAATAGTTCAGAATATGGATCAAAAGAACTTACTGTGTTCCAGACAAAATTAATGAAAACAGACCCAAACAAGACATAATTTAGCAAACTGTGTTACAAGGGCTGTTTATTGTCGTTGTTGCTACTGTTATTAGTCTGAGCTCCGAGGCACGACAAGAAAAAAATTAAAAAGGTTTTGTGAAAGTACAAAAGTAGACTGGCCTCAGACATGTCTATAAAAATGAAGGTCAGACAAAAGGGAGCAGCATCCTCAAAATTTTGAGAGAAAATATTTCAACCCTGAACTCTATACTAAATTAATTCTAGTTTATGTATGAAGCAATATACGTAACAGATCAGATAACAAACCTTGTATGTATTTATCAGAAAGTTACCCTAAAAATAAATGCATGCCAGTAAACTGAAACTACACAAACACACACACACACACACACACACACACACAGATATGTGTGAGCGTATCTCAAAATTTAGAACTCAAGCACAGAGCAACCATGGAATAAAAACAGAAATGAGCACCAGCTGAATAAACAGAACATTTTAAACAACTGTTAGAATTATGACTTTAAAACTGAATAGAAATATCAAAGGTTATCTTTGAAATAGAACATAAGTAATTATTTATCTAGGAGTCCTAATACACTAAAGAAAGAAAAATCACAACAGCCCTTTAAAGATGCATTCATCTAGATATCTGGAGTTTATGTAATAATCTTTGTTTTATCATCACTAACCACTCTACTAGATCACTCTATACTGGCTACTCAATTTTCACAATACCAACTAACCCAAGGTAAAGGCTAGCTTACATAAAAATATGCAATGAAATACTTATTTTCAATTCTACCAATACTAATAAAATGTATAAGAAAAGCATTTTTAAAAATCTATCATGGATCTACACCAAAATACAGCAGTTATAAATTTGACTAAAATAGAAAAACAGAGGTGTTTGCCAAGAAGTGTACTCTAGGAGATAATATGAGGGTCATCTCATTATTCACCTGAAATAGTAGTTAAAATACCCACTTTGCCACATCAAATAATAATTCTTCAACATTTAAAGCTCTGAAAATTCCTACATGAATTATCTTAGTAAAAAATTTTTTTCAATTCAAAAATACAATATTCTTTCAATAAATTAGTTCAATTACACTGATAACAGCCCAGAAGGAATTCCTCATGGTTAAGAAAACAAAATGAAGATGATCTTTCTTACAAACATATAAATATATACATGTTCCAACAGTTGGGGTAACTCTTCTCAATTATGCACATACCAATTTCTCCCCAGTCTCTCTCTGACAGTCTGGTTTCTCTTCGTATTTCGGAAGGCACTGTAAAACTTGACAGTGCTTTTTGAAAAGCACAAGTGTTCCCATTACTGTTTCAAAAGACTCTTTAAGAAACATTAGGCTTAGATATATAAAATACATCTTGTATGTCACGAAGGCCTCGTTTTTCTTTTGTTAACAGATTAAATGGGTATAAATCTTTTATACTGAGTATACTGTTTTTAATTTACTCATCCTAATGGCACACTGAATTTAGATCACATAAAAAATACAAAATTAGATTAGAAAATCTGCTTTCTTCAGTCAGGAATAAGTAAGGTTCTTTAATGAGTCTTAATGCACTCTCTTCTTAAACTGTTATTTTAGGAAAGTATCTTAAATACACTGTGCATTAGAATTTTATCATTGCAAACCAACATTAGAAGACTTCCATCGACTGAAAAACAAAAGACACTCTTATAACTGGAAAATCAATCACCGCGACCACTAAATGTCACTGCTCAACATCAGCAAGAAGCACTAATAATTGTTAGTTATACACAGCACAAATGATGTATGTCCTCGATCGAGGAAGTGGGTGCTAGGTTTTTAGAAAACTGTACATATATTGATTTTACATTTATTTAATGTGGCCATTGTAAGACACTTTATTCTTCTGATAAGCTATGATTGCTTATCAAAAGATTCTATAATTCAAGAGAAACATTTATAACTTGTGTGAAAATGAAAACCACCAGCCCACAGAAATCATGCCCACAAAATCCAATTTTGTGGATTTATGGCAGAAAGGCATTAAACTACTGTCTTGCAGGAACTGCAGACTAGTCACTGAAGTATAAGTGGCACAGCAGTAATGATTAAGGTGACACGTCCCCCTGCCACAGCTGTTAATCAGCTTAATACTAGTTACATTATTGACATTCTTGTAATTACTTTTCCTAAGGCACATTTGTGAAAAATATATTTTACTTTAGTTATGAGCAATCAGAAGCAAGTCCATACCCAAAAAGAATAAGCTAGTTTCTCCTAATGCAGGTATACAGTAAGCAGACTGCTTTTCCGAGCACTTGGAGTTGGGTAACAGCCCAGTCCCCAGTGCGAGAGCAGTGCTTTCAAGGTGACAACATCAGTGCCATACCTTGCCATCCTCTGAACACACGCCCATGTGCTCTCCGCTTTCATCCAGGCTAATCTGATTTATCTTCACAGGACTCTATTAAAAAAACAACACATAAATCTTTAGGAAAATATATATCAATAACCAAATGCCTCGGATCTTTGTAAAATTAAGTGTACAAGTAGTCTATTACTTTAGATGCATGAACTGAAAATATATTTTGTTTTTGCAAATGAAAATGGTCAAATACAGCTTTGTTCCCAGACATATAATATGCCCAAAAACCTAAAATTTCCCCAAATTGTCTATTTCACACACTTGAAGTCCCTAAAATGTTATTTTTCGTACGTTACATGCCTTTTTATTTGTTCTGTTCTATTTATCCCACACTCCTAAAATTCTTTCCCAGCCAAATTCATTAAAAAGACAAAACAAAAGCCAAAATAAAAATCATGTTATAAAGAAATATTTTAGTTGTTTTACTTTGGTTCAACAGTCAATCTATGTGTTCTTCTCTTATGAATTACTAAATCAATTTTTATTTACACTTTATACTTAGTACTTTCTAGGGAAAATTCACAGGCTCTAGCTGATATTGACCAACTTTGTTATCCCCCATTCTTTTGAGTAATCTCAAATTTAAAAATCTGTGAAGATATGAATCAGGTTTTCTATTTTGAATGTATTTTTCCCAAGTGTAAATACACAACTGTACTTTTAATATTTTTCACAGCTTTCCAGTTCTCTATGTAGCCAACTATTTAATAACTAAAATATCCATGCAAATAGATATTCTAACAGAAGTAAAAGTCAGTGAATGTTGACAACATTAAAAAAAGACAAGCTCGCCCTGGCCAGTGAGGCTCAGTGGTTAGAGTGTTGGCCCGTGCACCGAAGAGTCGTGGATTCGATTCCTAGTCAAGGGCACATACCTGGGTAGCAAGTTCGATCCCTGGCCCCGATTGGGGCCCGTGCACCAATCGATTTGTCTTTCTCACACTGATGTTCCCCTCCCTCCCTCCCTCCCTCCCATTCTACCTGAAGATAAATGGAAAAATATCCTTGGGTGAGGATTTAAAAAATATATATATATATACATATGTAAATCCTAAAATAGTTTGGTTTGTTGATAATAAATGGAAACACATAAAACTGAATGTTGGATCCTTCCCCAGTGGAAAATATCTCAGAGTAATAAGCAAAGGTGAAAGCAGACCAAGACTCTCAGCCCTCAAAAGGCCATTTATTGATTGACTGATGCTGAGAGAGATTCCCGTAGTACAGGCTAAGACAGCTGGCCACAGAATCCTTTCTCATCTTGATTCCTAAATCACCATACAAGCTATTTTCCTAAAAGTTATCAGAATGTTAGAAGAGGAAAGGACCTTGAAGAGAGATATTTGATCCATTTTACAGGAGAATAAACTGAAGCCCATGGATAAGAATCACAACAGAAAAACGACAGAGCCAGGACTCTGACCTTGAGAGAGGTGAAGAGGTGTCCTTCAAAGAGAATGCTGTGATGGACAGTAAGGAAAGACAAAAACAAAACAAAGGCGGAACACGGAAAGCACTGAGGCCAGCATGCCTGCACTTCTGGCTGAGAAGTCTGAATACTCAGCTTCTACATTCTTTGGATAAATGCTTTCCACAATAAATATCTTATTTTAACAGTCTTCATATTTGAATCTTTTGTTCACCAAATGACACTTTAATACCCATTTTACCCTTGGAAAATATAAATCCCACATACCTGTGGGTGGTTACAATTGGCATTTGGTTATAATCTACCTCAAACAATAATTTAATATGTATGTGGAGCCTGATCAATGTCAAGGTTTCCTGTCCTGTCCAATACAGTACCATTCACACATGACTACTTATATAGAAAGTTAAGTAAGTTAAAATTAAACATAATTAAGAATTTATTTCCTCAGCTGCACTAACACATGCCAACTACTGAACAGCCATATGTGACTAGAGCTACCATATTAGAAAGCACACATCACAGAAGGTTTTCATCACCACAAAAAGTTCTATTAGATAGTGTAGTTCCAGGCCTATGAAACTCAGCCTCAATGCTGAATGCAATCCTTTTTTACAAGACCCTTCTTGGACATTACAACTTATATTCAGTAGTACATTTTCTTCTCACATTAATGTCAAAATTTACATAATTTGTTCTTAAACTTGTACTTTTTAAAAGCTCATGGCCTGTGCTAATAATATTCTCTGAATCACTATGTATCATTTTCAAAGACCTGACAGACACAGCAGCTGATCCTCACAACCTCAGGGGAAAGCAGTCAGCGCAGATAGATGGTTATCTCTACCTCACAACAAGGAAAATGAGGCCTCAAGAGTTATGTGAGCTTTCTAGAACCATACTGACTACAACTCAGTGTCTAAGCCACCCAGTGGTATTCTACGCACAAATAAAGCAAAACTTCATCACAACGTGTTTCTTCCTAAGTAGAATCTGTTTGTACCACCACATAAGCAATATTAGGAAGAAAAATCATACCTACAAAGTATTAGAATCCTCTTTCCCTCACATCTCTGTTATCAACAGATGTGTGTGTGTTTTTTTTACACTCCTTCTGCCAAAGATCAATATTCATTTATTTATTTCCCTGAGTACTAATAAACTTAAATATTTTTCTTAAGTCTTTTGGCCAATTAATTTGCTTTTCTGCAAACTGCTTGTTCACATCTCTGACCCATTTTTCTATTACATGTTTGTTGTTTTCTTGTCAATTTCCTTTTCTATTTTAAGGATATAAGGTCTTGGTATACGTGGTGTGCTATTTTTTGGAAGATGGTTACTGCTTTATTGCAAACATTTAAGTCTTTAATACTTACAGGATTCATTTCATTTTCTTCCAAATGGATGTCCAGTTGGGCTAGCCCCATTTATTAAATAATCCACCCTTCTCATTTTAAAAAGAACTACGTTTATTATATAATAACTGTTTATATATACTGAAATAACCTTCTAGGTTTTCAATTGTGGTCTCTTTGTCCAGTGCTATACTAATTCAACATTAATCTAATTATATAGGATGTATATACTATGTTCTGATATTTGGTAGTGGCAAGATCCAGTCATAACTCTTCATACTTTCCTTGGCTTTTTTCAAGAATTTTTATTCTCCCATGTAAATTTTAAGATGAAATGTCCCCCATGTTATTAAACATAATGGTCATTATTCAATCCTAACTTACTTTTCCCAATAGAAGCATGTAACACTGCTGACAACTCTCTCCTCTTTTCTACCAGATTACCACACTTATTTATTTTTTTTTACATTTCTAGTTGGTTCTTCTCAGTCTCTTTGGGTAGATATTCCTGATTCTCTCTCTCTCTCCCCCCACCCCTTTTTTTTACTTCCTTTCCCACAGGGGACCTCCCGTGCTGCTAGGGCCCTGCCCCCACCCACTCCTGATCTCTTGATCTCTATATTTCATGGTTCAGTCCTTCCACCTTATCTCTTTTACATACACACTGGTTCCCTTGGTATTCTCTATCAGGCCATGAAATAACTCCTAAATTTCTATCTCCAGACTGGACCTCTCCCTACTTCAGACCAATATACAGAAGTGCCTATTTTATACATGTACTTGGATGCCTAATAAGCATCTCAGTTGAAACACAATCAAAACCAACATCCTGATACTTCCTCATAAAAAAAAACCCTTCTTGATGGTATCCCCTTCTCAGTTAAGGACTAATACATTCTTCTAGTTGCTCAGGGCAAAAAACCTTGGAGCCAATTTGACTCCTGCTTTTGTTATACAATCTATATGTATCTGTCAGCAGTTTCTATAATCTCTTCAAACAAAATGTATCCAGACTTTGACCACTTTTCCTCACTCCTATAGCTGCCATCCTGGTTCAAGCCATCATCATTCTTCTCTGAATTATCATAATGGTCTCCTAACTAGTGGACCTACTTTGCCCTAATTCTCCCAGAAGACCATTCTCAACCAATCAGCACAGCAATATTGTTAACAAGCTGATCAGGTGATGTCATTCTTTTGCTTAAAACCCTTTAATGGCCTCCCATCTCAAGATAAAACCCAAAGTTTTCACTATAACCTGACAGTTCTTCAACGGTGGGGAACCTTTTATCTGCCAAGGGCCATTTGGATATTTATAACATCATTGGAGGGCCATACAAAATTATCAACTTAAAAATCAGCCTGCTATATTTGGTCAGGTTTATTTGGTGAGGCCTGTGATCTTAGCTGGTATTGATTTCAAGGGCCTTATACCACCCACAGGCCTGACATTCCCACCCATATAATGATCTAGCTATAGCCTTCCCTTCAAGTTCTGACCTCATCTACTCTGCCTTGTTCTGTCTCCTCCCACCGCAATGCCCTCCAGCCTTAGAGCCTTTGCATCTGTTTGCCAGAGTCTGGAATGCTTTTCTGCCAGCTCTTCACTGGTAGTCTTCTTCTCAGAAACACTTTCTGGCCATATGATCTAAAATTTCAACATTTCACTCAAACATTTTAAAACTCCTTCACTGCTTCCTTTTTTTTCTCCTTAGCACTTATCACTATCTTATCATTGTAATTTACTTACAAACTTTACTTATGTCAGTAAACTATTCTTACTACTTATGTATTTTACTTACCTATTTACTGTCAAACTCACTAACTAGAATATTAACTTCAGGAGAGATAGTTCAAAGAATAAAAAATTCCAATCATACACAGATTCTTCCAGACAATAGATTAAAAAGGAAATGCTCTCCAACTGATGTAACCAGGCCAGTATAACCTTACCATAACAAAACTCAACAAAGATGTTAAGAGAAAGAAAAAGAATAAGTAAATCTCTCATGAACAGAAACAGAAAAATCCTAAAGAAAATATTAATGAAGTGAGCATATTTAGAAAAGCCATGTTTATTCCAGAAATACAAGGCTGATATAGGGAAATTAATCAATATATTATAATTTTCTGCATTAATAAAATAGATGAGGAATACTAAAAGATCATCTCAATAGATGCAAAAGTATAGATGAAATTCAAGAACTCATGGACATAGACCAAAGTGGGGTGATTGCGGGGGAAGGGGGAAACGGGCATAAAGGGAATAAATGGTGATGGAAAAAATAAAACAAAACAAAATAAAATAAAATATATATATATAGCCCTGGCCAGTTTGACTTGGCAGTTGGAGCATTGGCACACAGACTAAAGGGTCATGAGTTTGATTCTGGGTCAGGGGCATGTACCTTGGTTGCGGGTTCAATTCCTGGCCCTGGTTTGGGTCGTGCGGGAGGCAGCCAATCGATGTGTCTCTCTCACATCAATGATTCTCTCTCTCTCTCTCTCCCTCCCTCCCTTCCACTCTATCTGGAAATCAATGAAAAATAGCCTTGGGTGAGGATTTGAAAAAAATGTGTGTGTGTGTGTATATATATATATATATATATATATATATATATGAAATTCAACACCCATTCATGGTTAAAAACTCTTAGCACAGTAGGAGAAAAATTCCTCAATCTCATTTAATGGTGAAATGTTGATAGCTTTCCCTTTGATAGATTTACAATATTGATTCTTCTAATCCATACACATAAGCATTTATTCAGGCCTTCTTTCGTGTCTTTGAATAAGTTAAAAAAAATTTTTTTTCTTTATTGACTTTAGAGAGAGAAGAAGGGAGAGGGAAAGGGAGATAGAAACATTAATGAGAGAGAACATCGATTGGCCGCCTCCTGCACGTCCCCGCACTGGGGATCAGGCCCACAACCTGGGCATGTGCCCTGACCAGGAATCGAACCGGCAATATCTTGGTGCATGGGTCGACAGTCAACCACTGAGCCACCCCAGCTGGGCTCTTTGAATAGGTTTTATACTTTTCCCCTTAGAAGTCTTTGGGAATAGCAATGATAGTGAGCATCCTTTTCTCATTTCTGATATATATGACCCCATTTATACAATATAAAAAAATGGACAAAACTATAGTACAGTGTACAGTGGGTGTATGTAGATGGCATAAGATGAAAAAGAAAAGCTAGGCAGTTATTACTATACAGGTGAGTACAGTGGGACCTCTAAGGGAATTGTGAGCAGGAGGGTCACATGGTCTACTCTTTTTTTTTTTCAATCCTCACCTGAGAACATTTTTCCATTTATCTTCAGATAGAGTGGGAGGGTGAGAGAGAGAGAGAGAGAGAGAGAGAGAGAGAAACATCAATGAGAGAGAGACACATCGACTGGTTGCCTCCTGGGGGACCAGACCGCAACTGAGGTACATGCCCCCTTGACTCTTTGGTCAACACTCTAACCACTGAGCCAAACTGGCCAGGGCTCACATGGTCTACTCTTAACAGAGTGGTAGTTACATGACTGCTTTATAACTGTTCCACTGCACATTTTATATATTTTTAAAGTTATATTTCATAATAAAAATAAACATTAAAAACTTTAAAATAAAGTAAAAACCTTGTCCATGAAAATGTCTGGGATCAAGAACTTCAATGGATTATTTCTTAGATTATGTTTTTTTCCCATGACTGTCAAGCTACTCAAATGCTCTGGTTCTATAATGGTCATTTATTTATATTTTCCCAGAAAATAGTGCATTTCAAATTCTTAGTGATGAAATATTTTTTATTTTACTTTTTGTTCATCTAATATTTTAATAATACTACTAATAGTATGTAGTAATACTACTACTACTGAATTAATATTTAATATGTAATTATGCATCAGGCTTTATTCTAAAAGTTTTATACATATTATATCATTTAATTTTCATAGCAATTCTGAGGTAGGTACCATTAATTTTTTCATTTCATATTTACAAATATGAAAAGATACACATAGCAGGAGCTTACAGGTATACAAATATTTTATTCCTTTTTTTTCTTTGATTACCTTTATCAAGTGTTTGTCAGTTGTAGAGGCCTTTTTATAGAAGCAAGACTTCCATCAATAAATTTGCTGTATTTTTAATGTTTTCTATTAATTTCTATTCTCAATCAATATTATTTTCCTTTTTTTGTCTTAGAACAGTGTTGTTGACCTCAATATATTGCTTGTTAATTATAATTGCTCATTTGTTAATCATAAATTAATAATTATTTGCACTTTCCTTTGAGTATACCATTGGCCATAAATCAGAAAACAGAAAATGTGAAATCCAATAACTATTTCCTCTTTGAGAAAATTAACATTTTGTTTTATTTCATTTGTAAGGATAGTGACAGTGTTATTTGCTTATTTATCTAGTTATTAATAAACTCTAGTGTCACTAGAATAACATTCAGGGAATGTGGTTTGTATATTTATTTTTAGAAATTTACTGATTTCTCTTTGAAACCTAAGATACCATCCTTTTACATTCTCTATTTGACCTCAAAATATTTTTTAATCATGCTATTTGTATTATTTAATTTCTATATATCATTTTTTTCTTCTTGATCTCTCGAAAACTGAAACATGTTTCAAAATCTTCCCACAACAATAGCAATTTTGTCCATTTTTCCCTAATGTCAAATACGCTTTGGCTGGATATTAGATGCCCTATAATTTGGCACATCAAAGACTATAACTACTATATTTTCCCTTTAACTTGTAAATGTAATCAATATAATATACCTTCTGCTAGTTAATGTTCTTTGCCTTAAACTCTACTTTGTCGCACATTTTTATTGCCAACATGTTTAGATTTTATTTGGATTTTTATAATATATTTTTGCTCACATCTTTATTTTTTACTTCCATAATCTGGTGAGCTACATGTCCTTCAAAGCTGAGGCAATTTTTCTTTTAGTAACAAACCATATGGCCCATATAGTGCTATCTTAATTGCTACATTATTTTATTTAAAATAATGTTTTCCCATTTCATTGTTATTCTTTTGCTATATTATAGTACCTATCTTAAAATATTATGAGTTATAGTTGAATTATGTCTCCCCCAAAATCAACACAATTGCACTGACTGACTCATTTAGAAAATGAGGTATTTAGCACATGTTCATTTACTATCTCCTTCCCTTACCTATTTTTAAGTGAGAGTACAAATATTTTATATTTCTTGGGCCACTTCAAATAGAACTAAAGAGAAAAACTAGTTAATATATCAGTAAAAACTGCAATCCTAAACTATAAATTCTAGGCATGAATCCAGAGAAAGACACTGTTTCACTATTGGTGTGTCCATAACTTTAAAACTGATTCACAAGAGGTTATAGATAGGGATATTTATCTCTTGTCATATACACTGCAACAATTTTGCAGCTTAGTGTACATTTTTAATTTTTCTTTAGTTTCTAAAGAAATTTGGATATTTTACTGACAGTTGACTCACAGAAGAAATAGTATGAATTGTATATAAACAAGAACAAGAGTCAACCTCTGTAATAACAAATACATGAAAACTAAAAGCCAGATATTTTGCCTATGAAATCAGAAAAGAATTTATTTTTTTAATTTATTGATTTTTTTTTAAAGAAAGGGAGAGAAGGAAAGAGGGAAGGAGGGAGAGAGGGAGAGAGGGAGGGAGAGAGAGAGATCAATTTTTTGTTCCACTTATTTATGCTTTCATTGGTTAATGCTTGTATGTGCCCTGACTGGGGATTGAACCTGCAAACTCGGCCTATCAGGACAAAGCTCTAACCAACTGACCCACCTGGCCAGGGTAGAGTCACAAGAGAATGTTTAAGTGCCTAGTTTTGGCAAGGAAGTACAAAAGTAGATACATCGCTTACACTGCTAGTGGGAATTCAAATTTGGAGAAACTTTCTAAGCTCTTTTGGCAAGGCATATAAAAATTCTTTAAAATATGCATTGCCTATTATATCCAAGGAGAAGATTATTTGGCAAAGATGCTTTTCGCAGCAGGTTTCTTTTGTAAGACACTGAGAAATGAAAATAATCTTAATTTCTAAAAGCACCGAATCTAAATAATAAAAATTAAAAGCATAAACAAAACAAAAAATAAGTTTTATATAGAAAAGAATTTGGCCTTGCCCAAAAAGAGTTCAGGCCTTTGCCCTTGTAGCTTCTGGAAGATAATCTGTGACACCACCATAAGTGACAAAGATGTGTATGTTAACAGCAGGGGCTGGTCACACCTGAAAGTCTTAAGGTGGGGGCTGGCCATTCAAGAAAGACCAAGTCTGTAATTTAGGGTGGAGCCTTTGAGTCACAGAGTATCAGTTAACCTGGAAGCTGACATCAACCATGTGGACAAACCATCAACCAGTTATGCCTACATAAGAGAGCCCCAATAAAAACCCTGAACATCGAGGTGAGCTTCCCTGGTAAGCACATATCTATGCCAGGAAGGTAAAATATCCCGAGTACAATGGAAGCATCACTTTTAGAATCATCCCAGGCTCTGCCCTGTGTGTATCTCTTCCTTTGGCTGATTTTTGACTTGTATCATTTCCCTGTAAATAAACTATAATCATGAACACAGGGGTCGGCAAAAGTAGGAAAACTACAGGCCATCATTACCCTAAAGATAAATCATAAGTAAGGATATGAAATAAGAACATCAATAATAAGAAGATAAATAATATAAATAAATAACGCAATTATTAGTAAGTAAATACTAATACAGGAATAAACTCTGTGTTTCACGTACTCACAACTATAAACCTACTTTTGCCACACCCTGTATAATAGCTGTCAGTGAGTTCCATGAGCCCTTTAGCTAATTACCAAACATGAGAGCGGATCTGGGAACCCCCAGAACTTGCAGTTGGTATCAGAAGTCTTTAGCAGGTTTCACAGTCTGGAGGACCGTGCCCCCAAATCTTATAATTTAGTTAGCTCTGGGTAAGTACAATCCAATGTTTATAAATAATATTATATTTATAGGTATCTATATATAATACATGACACTAGAAGTACATACTCCAAAATATCAGCACTGATTATATCTAGGTGTTGAGATATTATTATTTGGGTGGTCCCTTTTTATGTTTTGCTAATTTTCTATTATACATATTTATTTTGTTTATAATCAAAAGATGAAAATTTAAAAATGATTATGTAGCAAATTAAACAATCTAAAAACAAAAAGAAACCAAAATTAATCTTAATTGCTAGAGCCACCATTCTGGGGACCTAAAGCACATATTTCTATCTTGAGTAATAATCAAGTATCACCACAATGCACATCAGTTTCTATAGTAGTTCCATACATTTAAGAAAGAACACATAAATAACTGGATTTCAATATTACTGCTGTCAATTGTGTAAAATCACTCCTCTCAGAAATAAACAATAACAATAACAATAGAAAAAGCAACAGGAAAAAGAAAAAGGGTACAAGAAAAAAACAAGAGTGTAAGATTCTATCTTTCTTTAATACTGAGTTTTCAAAAGCTTGTTATATAAATATAATTTAGGGGTGTGTTTGCAAAACTGGGATACTGGAGTAGATGTAGATAAGGGTAAGGGACCTGAGAAAAATGACCTCAGCTGTATTTTCCATTAGCTACAATTTTATTCTTAATGGAGACATGTTTGGAATTCTGGATAATATAAGTGAGTTTGTTCAAAAATCAATAATGTCAAGCTGACACTATAGAACATACAAAAATGTTTCCTTAATGAAACAAAAAAAGAAGCCCAAGGAAGCGGGAGGGGCAAGGACTTGCATATACCTTCTAAATCCAAGTCCACGACAGGTGGTCTCAAGTTCTTAAATTTAAAGAAAAGGCAAAATTACCAACATGTACTCCTCATGTGATAATCAATTACCTAATGTAAAATGCTTGAAATAAATACACTTAGTATGGATTATGTCAGCTCTTCAATTAGGAATAAATTCATGGTCATTTCAAAAGCTGCTTTTAATGGTGTTCTTTGTGGCAACTTCTTTTCCCCTGACACTCCTCATCATCCCACCTTAAGCTATCGGTCCCCCAACAGTGAACCTAAAAAATCAATCTGCTAATGTATAATTTGTAAGGCTCCTCTCCCTAACAAATGGATAATTGATTCCTTTACAAATGCTGCATCCCCATGGACACAGGGTGAAATGAATAAGAAACAGAAGATGGAATTTCATTTTCCTTCTCTCAGAGATCCACTAGTTAGCAATCCCAACATCCACACGGCTGCCCATGCAGCTTCATCCTCTTTTGTCACAGTTAGCAAGCAAACTGAACTTACATTACAAACATCTATTCTTCATTCGTGGGAAAAGCTCAATTTACTCTTCCTTGACATTACACTCTGAGGTAAGCAAGACATCCATTAGGATTTAAGAAGTCTCTGCAAAATACACCTAATTGTGCCCGGCCAGTGTGGCTCAGTGGTTGAGCGTCGACCCATGCACCAAGAGGTCGCCAGTTCAATTCCTGGTCAGGGCACATGCCCAGTTTGTGGGCCAAATCCCCATTGGGGGCATGCAGGAGGCGGCCAATCGATGTTCTCTCTCATAGATGTTTCTATCTCTCTCCCTCTCCCTTCTTCTCTCTCTAAAATCAATAAATAAAAATAAAATAAAATTAATTAATTAAGGCAGAATAAATTTACCAACAAGTAATTTGAGTTAGAGAACTTTTGTGAGGCTTTCTTGAAAGTCTCAAAATATGGATTCAGTAAAAGCAAAAGAAAAGACATAAAGGCTCCAGCCAGTTCCTTGGGAGATCTGCTCAATGCCCCTGCAGCCTCATATTCGTTACTCCTGAACACCATGGCAATTGGTTGTTGCCCACCGCTGCCAATTATTCTCCCAGGAACCACCAAGAACTTCCTGGAGCTGAAGTAATGAGAACTCTTTCAGCCTTACTTTAACTCAGCCACTGTGACAACTGACCCTGCTGATCACTGCTTTCTTCCAACTTTCTCTTCCCTCAGCAGTGACAGCCACATTTCTCTCTATTATTGAACTTAACACAATGAGCTATATAAACACTGTTGAAACAAAGAATAAAATAATAAGGACCCTTTTTGTTATTTATGGTCCTATGACAAAAGCTAAATACATTATTCTGGCCTAGCACATCTCCCACCACCACCACCACCACCAAAGGCTAATAAAACATGAACCCACTGAAAAAAAAAAAAACAATTTTAAATGTCAAGTGAACATGCGTAACAAATACTAAGGGAAGAAACTGGGGGAAAAAATCCTACAAGAAAAGATGAAGGACATAGTACTTTTCTGACTTCAAAGCAATATTAAATTCTGGTTATGCAATAAATGTTAAATTAAACGAAAATTTAAAAATCTTCAACAATGACAACAAAAGACAGAAACAACGCTTAATAAACATATAATGAAAACTGGTTCAGAAATAAAATAATGTAAAAGTCAAACCAAAATATAAATGACAGAGACAAAAAATTAAGAGGTTGTAAATTCAGTTACCATTAGTAAATACAAATATTATATTAATTACCAGGAAGCTAGATTGCTGGCTTTCACTTGAAATTGAGAATACGTGATGACCTTCAATTAAATTGTAAAGCTATTCAATGTTTCCACACCAGGGCCAGATAATGAACTGAACATCCACTCCTCTGGAAAGGCTCCTAACTTACTATTTGCTGGATGGGATACCCCTTTAGTGTTCCAACATCGCACTCTACCAGAGCACACCTGTTTCAGAACAGTAAGTCACTCTGTTGTCTGCCTCTAGCACTTAATTTGAGCTCCTAGAGAGCAGAAATCTACTTTAAACCCAGCAGCTGAAATGGAAAGGCTCAATGAAGCTGCCAAAAGAATGAGAACCGCTTTCAAAGTCTGAGGCTTTGACCCAGAAAATAGCTAAAACAAACAAATACATAAAAGTTGTGTAAGAAGACAACTAATTAAGAACAGAATAAATAAAAACAAAAAACAATTTTGTGAAAATGTTATTTTCCTAAGAATGAGTAAAGCCTTAAAGAATAATAAAGCTTCAAACTACATTCAATGCAAAGAGTTAACTTCTAACATGCCCCTGCTCTTTTGGGACACAAGGTTTTCAATACTAAATATCAGGCTTGAATAGTTGAAGAATAGTTGATAATACAAATGGCAATCATTTAACAAAAGCTACTGTTTCTGCAAATGGAGGAAAATGTTTTATCATTAGCAATTCATTCCAACTTGAGAAATATTTAAGGAATTTAAAAAGCTTCAAAGTCATTTACCTTCCACTCTGAATAAACAGAAGGGGTAGTGTAAAATGTTGGCAGAGCTGTATATAGTTACACTTAAAATGTTGTAAGATAATTAGCTGAAATATACTTTATCCCACAAACAACTATTGATCATCTATTATAAATTTATACTTTCAAAAGTACATTCCTTTTCACAGAAATAGAAAAAATATTCCTAAAATTCATATGGAACTACCAAAGACTGAATAACCAAAATTATCTTGAGAAAGAAAAAGCAGGAAGCACTGCATTCCCTGATTTAAAACTATATTACAAAACTATAGGCATCAAAACAGCAGAGTACTAACATAAAAACAGACACACAAAACAATGGAACAGAATCAAAAGCTCAGAAACAAATCCACACCTATATGGTCAAATATATTTGATGAGGGACCCAAAACTATTCAATAGGGAAAGGATCATCTTCTTTAATAATGATGGGGAAACTAGATATTCACATATAAAATAATGAAATTGAACCCCTATCTTATATCACTCACAAAAATTTACTTAAAATGGATAAAGGACTTATCTTGGCAATGATTTTTTAGATATGACACCAAAACACAAGTAATAAAACCCAAAATTAACAAATGAGACTACATCAAACTCAAAGCTTCTGAACAGTTAGAAAAAAAAAATCAACAAAATAAAAAGGCATCTTAGCTTATATGCAAAGATTTACAGAAGAAGCCACATAGAGACTTGTAGGAAGGGAGGAAACATGAAAAGGACTGGCCCCACTTCAATGGGTAGCGGCTGAGGTTTCGGAGGGATGTCTCAGCTGCAGGGGGTTCACCTTAAGAAGCATGGGGTCTAAATCCCAAGCTGGGCTCCCCAGCCCAAAGCACCAGAGATGGGAAAAGGTGCTCACGTAGCATCTGGCTGTGGAAAGCAGCAAAGAGATGGAGTCCTCTAGAGACACAGGAGCCTTCTTAAAGGGCCAATGTAAAAAATCTCATTTGCAGCCACTTACCCTGGGCTCTGGCAGAGGGAGGGCACAGCGAATGAGAGTCACATGAGGAGAGTGTGGGATTTTGGGCTCTGGGGAGGAAACTAAAGGGACAGCCGTCAGAATCCCAGGGTTGAGTCACTCTCCCATACAGCAGACACCATCTTTCTTGGGCACTCCCCTCCATGTGGCATCAGCAGGGGAAAAGCAACAGCCCACCCTCTGGAATCCCTCTTGCCCCATTCTGTGGCACTTTTGCACTGCTGAGGAGTCAGCTCCTTGGGTAGGGTGCAGAGGTCTGGGCAAATCAGAAGGTGTCAGTGACTGAGTTGTGTGGCTTTGAAGCAGGGGCCATCACCCCCACTTTCCTGTGAACCTGACTGGTGCTTCTTCCTCATGGGAGAACCCACCCTAGGGGCTCCAGAGGACCCACGTATCTAAATCCTAGGAGCTCCACCCTGCTGAGTTCCAGGCAAAATCTAGGGCAGACTGAGCTGTGTGGCTCTGAGGTGAGGCGCACACTCCCCAACTTCCTCAAAACCTGACCAGTACCTCCCCCTCACAAGACATCCACTAGCTCCATTCTTCCAACTCCCTGCAGCCCCACCCTGCTGAGCTCCACCTCCTCCCAGCACAATCTACAACAGACTGAGTTGTGTGGCCACAGAACAGGGGCCATTTTTCCCTCGCATGCCTGACAGGAGCAAAACCCACCCTTTGTAGGGCCAACTCTTGATCTGTTGAAGCCTGATAAACTGCTGGCCTGTGACAATTCCCTGAGATCCCGCCTCAAAACAAAGGTGTGCAAGCAACCCACAGGTGGCATCTAGACTTGATATACCCAGGGACATTTGCTGAGTGGCCTCAGACCCAGCACTGTCACTGAGTTTCAACCTGTATTAATCTGGTAAACACTATTCGCCCCTACCTGGTGACTCTGTGCACCTACCTCATGCAACTCAAGTATGGCCAGAACCTCTTTCAGTAACAGAGACTAACAGGCAGCTGGCAGGCAGAGGAGGAACTCAGAGAGCCTTGAGACTTTTGCTGACCTGCCCACAGGCCCTGTGCTGGTAAAAGCCAGCGATGGTGAGCAAACTGGTTCTTCCTATGTACACCAGGCCCAGCAGAGGCAGCCACAAAATGTGGAACGCTTGTAGCTCCAAACAGGTTGCCCAGGGCCAGTCACAGGCAGTGTCTGACATTGGCCTGTACCAGAGTCCCTCCCAGGAGACCCAGAACCAACACACCCCATGGCCAGCTTCAGGCAACATAAGAGCCAGATCCAATGAGCTTCACAAGCAGCATACCCAACAGGAGATCTCAGCAGGCACCAGACCCTGCTGAGGCAAATTCTGCACCCTGTGGTCAACAACTATACAGCACCTCGCATGCTAAGGTTAGGGTTGAGTCTCACAGTCAGCCAGCCTGAGGGTAGATCCCATGCATGAATGAGTCAAAAGCAATCAAGACTCAATTACAACAAGAAGGCCCACATAACCCACACAAAACACATTCCTGGAGCACCCAGCTAAAGTGATCAAGGAGACCGCATAACGTAACCCCACAAAGACTGGGAATCACAGCAGATCTATCTAATACATAGAAACAAACACAAAGAGGCAGCCAAAATGGGGAGACAAAGAAACAGGTTCCAAATGAAAAAACAGGAGAAATCTCTAGAAAAAGAGTTAAATGAAATGGAGGCAAGCAATGGTTATAAGGATATGCAACAAATTGAAAAAGGATATCAAAACCATAAAAAAAGAACTAGTCAGGAATGAAGAATACAATATCTGAAATGAAGAATACATAGGAAGAAATAAACAGTAGGTGGGATGAAGCAGGAGATTGAATCAGTGACTTGAAAGACAAGGTAAAAAAATACTCATTCAGCGCTGGCTGGTATAGCTCAGTGGATTGACTATCAGCCTCCACACCAAAGGGTCACAGGTTCGATTCCAGGTCAAGGGCATGCACCTGTATTACAGGTTTGATTCCAGCCCCAGTCGGGGTCATACGGGAGGCAACCAGTCTATGTGTCTCTCTCATATCGATGTTTCTCTCCCTCTATTTCTCATTCTCTCTCTCTCCCCCTTCCACCCTCCCTTCCACTCTCTCTATACACACACACAAAACAATCTATGGAAAAAATATCCTCAGGTGAGAATTAACAACAACAACAACAAAAAAAAAAAACTCAAAAAAAGTATCAGAGAAGCATAAAAAAGAATTAAAAAAAAAAAAGGAGGACAGGGCAGGCAGGACCAGAGCAAGGGTGAGTGTGTGAGAGAGTGTGAGTGGACGAGCAACCTTGAGCAGTGCAGAAATGTGGGGTAGAGGGTTCCTATGCTGTGGACAGGTAGTGGCCAGCTACCATGATAAGCATCTTGTCAGGGTGCTTCTCCCTGTGTGGTCAGAAGGCCCTGCCATCTGGGAAGATTCCTGGTCTTCTCTGGGAGGAGGCAGCAGGGAACGGATAGGGCGGATTGACCTGAGTCCACCAGTGTGCCTTGCACCATTGGACCAGTGGACTTCACTGTGTCAACGCAGACCAGTGTGCAGTAGCAGTGTTGTCAAGGTACCTACTTGGGGAAGCAGCAACCAGACAGGAGCTGAGCACCATGTCCCACAGCAGCAGCCTGACTGGAGCCGAGCACCACCCCCAGCAGCAGTAACGCCAGCCTGGGAGCCCAGCACCTTGCCCCACGGCAGCAGTGACTGGCGGGATGGAGCCCCACTTCCAACAGCAGCTGAGGCTCGGGAGCCAAGACACACCCCCAGTAGCAGAGGCTTTGGAGTGGACATCCATCCCCAGGCAGCAGCAGCACTGATCGGCGGCTGAGACCCATCCCCAGCAGCAGCAGCAGAGGCTGATCAGGAACAGTGCCCCAGCCCAAGCAGCAGCAAGGCTTGGCAGCCGAGACCCACCCCTAACAACTGCAGCAACAGATATGGAGTGGACCCCATCCCCCAGCAGCAGCAAAGTCCCAGGAGCTGAACATCCTCAACCTTCAACAGCAGCAGAAGATTGGGAGCTGAGAGCACCCCCTGGCAACAGCAGGAGCAGTAGCAGCACAAACCGGGAGCTGGCACTTGCCCCCAGCAGCATCAGCAGCGACTGATCAGGAGCTGAGCCCCACCAGGCAGCACCACACCCCAGCAGTGCACCAGCTGGACCTAGCACCCCAGCAACACACAAGCTGGACCCATGCACCCCAGCAGAGCATCAGCTGGACCCACGCACCCCAGAAGAGCACCAGCTGGACCCACACACCCTAGCAGCGCCTACTACAACAGACCAATACCAGCTTCCAGCTGTCAATTCTCCAGGACCCACAGCAGGCAAGAGGCGCCAAGCACCAAAACAGTCTGGGAGGCAAAGCAGCCTTATTTGATAAACACCGACCTACCTACACATCCTAACATCCTTCACTGGGCCTAAAACTACCAGACTGCTAAAATGGTGAGACAAAGAAACAACACCCAAATGAAAGAAAAGGAGGAACCACCAGAAAAGGAACTACATGAAATGGAAGCAAGCAACTTGTCAGATAAAGAATTCAAAGCAATGATTTTAAGGGTGCTCAAACAATTTACTGAGAACTACAAGCAACTTAATGAGAATTATGAACAGCTCAGTGGGAATTACATCAGCCTAAAAAAAGAGGTAGAAGCTATGAATAAAAATCAAGTGAAATAAAGAATGACATATGGGATGTGAAAAATACCTTAGAAGGTCTCAATAGTAGATCAGAAGAAGGTGAAGACTGAATCAGTGAGCTAGAAGACAAGGTAGAAAAAAACACCCAAATAGAACAACAAATGGGGGGAAAAAATTAGAAAACAGGAGGAGAGTTTAAGGGAGCTTTGGGACAACATGACAATTATAAACATTCACGTCATATGGGTACCAGAAGGAGAAGAACTGGAGAAAGGAACAGAGAACCTGTTTGAAGAAATAATGACAGAAAACTTCCCTAATTTAGTGAAGGAAAAAGTCACACAAGTCCAGGAAACACAGAGAGTCCCAAGCAAGATGAACCCAAAAAGACCCACAGCTAGACACATCATAATTAAAATGGTAAACATTAAAGACAAAGAAAGAATCTTAAAGGAAGCAAGAGAGAGACAGAAAGTTTCCTACAAGGGAGCTCCCATTAGACTGTCAACTGATTTCTGAATAGAAACACTGCAGGTCAGAAGGGAGTGGCATGAAGTATACAAAGTAATGCAAGGCAAGGGTCTGAATCCAAGACTACTCTATCCAGCAAGGCTGTCATTCAAAACTGAAGGTGAAATAAAGAGCTTCACAGACAAAAGAAGCGAAAGGAATTTACCACCACCAAACCAGCACTGCAAGAAATGCTAAAGGGACTGTTGCAAGAAGAAGAATAAATAGGGAGAGAGAGCTCGGCCAGTGTGGCTCTGTGGTTAAGCGTCAACCCGTGCACCAAGAGGTCACTGGTTCGAGTCCCAGTCAGGGCATATGCCCAGGTTGTGGGCCCAATCCCCAGTGGGGGGAATGTAAGAGGCAGCCATTCGATGTTCTCTCTCATTGATGTTTTGATCTCTCCCTCTCCCTTCCTCTGTCTCTAAAATAAATGAAGAAAAAAAAAAAAAAGAAATAGAGAGAGAGGAACACAGTCATAAAATAAAAATGGCAACTACTAAGTTATCTATGAATAATAACCTTAAATGTAAATGGCTTAAATGCTCCAATCAAAAGACACAGGGTAGCTCACTGGATAAGAAAACACAACCCATATATATGCTGTCTACAAGAGACCCACCTCACAACAAAAGACTCACACAGGATGAAAAGTGAAGGGATGGAAAAAAATTTTCCAGGAAAATGGAAATGAAATAAAAGCTGCTGTAGCAATACTCGTATCTGATAAGACAAACTTCAAAACAAGGGCCATAAGAAGAGACAAAGAAGATCACTATATAATATTAAAAGAATCAAAGTATATGCTTCCACTTTTTTATATCTTCCTCTATTTCTTTTTTCAATGACCTGTAGCTTTCTTCAAAGAGGTCCTTTACTTCTGTGGTTAAATTTATTCCTAGGTATCTTAATTCTTTTGCCGAAATGGGAAATGAAATTGTTTTTTTCGTTTCTCTTTCTGTGAGTTCATTGTTGGTGTATAAGAATGCCATTGATTTCTTGACATTAATTTTGTATCCTGCTATTTTGCCAAAAGCATTTATTAAATCTAGTAGATTTTTGACGGAGTCTTTAAGTTTTTCTATGTACAATATCATATCATCACACCTGGCAGAATGGTTGCCATCAACAAATCATCAAACAACAAGTACTGACAAGGGTGTGGAGAAAAGGGGACTCTAGTCACTGCTGGTGGGAATGCAGACTGGTGCAGTCACTGTGAAAAACAATACAGTGCTACCTTAAAAAGTTAAAAATTGAACTACCATTTGACCCAGTGATCCCACTTCTAGGAATATACCCTAAGAAGCCTGAAACACAGAAAGAATATGTGTACCTCTATGTCCATATCAGCACTATTTACAATCGCTAAGATATAGAAACAGCTCAAGTGACCATCAATAGATGAATGGATAAAAAAAGCTGTGGTACATATACACAATGGAATGGAATACTATGCAGCTATAAGAAAGAAAGATTTCTTATCCTTTCAGACAACATGGAGGGACTGAAGAGTATTATCCGAAGCAAAATAAGCCAATCAGAGAAAGACAAATATCACATGATCTCACTTATTTGTGGAATATAATGAACAAAACAAGCTGATGAACAAAATAGACCCAGAGACACAGAAGTAGAGTACAGACTGACAAACCTCAGAAGAAGGAGTCGGTGGGGGGAGGGAATAGATAAACCACAAAACTTATATGCATGCATGCATAACCATGGACATAGACAACAATGCTGGGGATGGGAGGGGGGGATAGGGAGGAGGGTGTCAATGGGGGAAAGAGGAGAAACACCTGTAACAAAATAAATTCATAAAAAAATTAAAAATTAAAAAAAATAATAAAATAAAATATATATTAAAAGGATCAATCCAACAAGAGGATATAAACCTGGTAAACATATATGCACCAAATATAGGAGCACCAAAATATATTTTAAAACATCTGGAGGACTTCAAGGGAGAGATCAATAGTAATACAATCATAGTGGGTGACTTTAACATCCCACTGACACCACTGGATAGATCTTCTAGACAAAAAATTAACAAGGAAACAGAGTCCTTAAGTCCTTAGATCAGTTGGACTTAATTGACATGTACAGAACATTTCACCCCAAAGCTGCAGAATATACATTCTTCTCAAGTGCACATGGGACATTCTTGAAAACAGACCATAGGTTAGGACACAAAGTAAGTCTGTACAAATTCAAGAAGATTAAAATCATATCAAGCATCTTCTCAGATCACAATGGCATGAAACTAGAAATCAATTACAATAAAAACATTCAAAAACATTCAAGCAAAGGAGGCTAAATAGCATGTTATTAAATATCGAATGGGTTACCAATGAGATCAAGAAAGAAATAAAAAACTTCCTGGAAACTAATGAAAAGGAAAACCCAACAATACAAAATCTATGGGACACAGCAAAAGCACTGCTGAGAGGGAAGTTCATAGCAATACAGGCCTACCTCAAGAAAGAGGAAAATTTTCTATAAACTATCTAAACCAACAACTTAAATATTTAGAAAAAGAACAAGATGAAAAAACCAGAGTTAGTAGAAGGAAAGAAATAATAAAAATTAGAGCAGAAATAAATGACATAGAGACTAAAAAAACAATACAAAAGATCATTGAAACCAAGAGTTAGTTCTTTAAAAGATAAACAAGATTGATGGACCCTTAGCCAGACTCACCAAGAAACAAAGAGAGAAAACCCAAATTAATAAAAACAGAAATGAAAGAGGTGAAGTAACAATGGACACCACAGAAATACAAAGGATTGTATTTGTAAATATTATGAATAATTATATGCCAACAAATTTGACAACCTAGACGAAATTCACAAATTCTTAGAATCATATACTATTCTAAAACTCAACTGGAAAGAGTCAGAAAATCTAAAGAGATCAATAACAATTAAGGAAATAGAAGAAGTAATCAATAAAATCCCAGCAAACAAAAGCCCTGGTTAGCATGGCTACACAGAGGAGTATTACTGAATATTCAAAGAACTTTCACCTATTTTCCTCAAACTATTCCAAAAAATTCAAGAGGAAGGAATACTTCCAAGCTCTTTATATGAAGCCAGCATAATCCTAATCCCAAACCAGATAAAGACACTACAAAGAAAGAAAATTACAGGCCAATACCCCTGATGAACATAGGTGCCAAAATCCTCAACAAAATCGTAGCAAATCGAATCCAGCAATATATTTAAAAAATTATACACCACGATCAAGTGGGATTTATCCCAGGGATGCAAGGCTGGTACAATATTCATAAATCGATAAATGTGATACACCACATAACCAAAATGAAGGATAAAAACCACATTTTCATCTCAATAGATGCAGAAAAAGCATTTGATAAAATCCAGCACCCAGTTATGATAAAAACTCTCAGCATAGTGTGAATAGAGAGAACATATCTCAACATAATAAAGGCCATATATGACAAACCTACAGCCAACATCATACTCAGTGAACAAAAACTAAAATCAGTTCCCTTAAAATCAGGAACAAGATGTTAGCTTTCACCACTCTTCATTCAATATGGTACTGGAAGTCCTTGTCACAGCAATCAGACAAGAAGAAATGAAAAGCATCCCAACAGGAAAGGAGGAAGTAAAATTGTCATTATTTGCAGATGACATGATACTGTATATAGAGTACCCTAAATATTCCACCAAAAAACTACTAGAACTAATCAATGAATACAGTAAAGTAGCAGAATACAAAATAAATATCCAGAAATCAGTTGCATTTTTATACACCAATAATGAATCATGAGAAAAGGAATCTAAGAAAACAATCCCATTCATAATTGCTTCAAAAAAAAAAAAAAGAAAGAAAGAAAGAAAGAAAAAAAAAGAAAATGCCTACTCAGAAAACTATGACACTGAAGAAAGAAATTGAGAGATACAAATAAGTGGAAGCATATATTGTGTTCATGGATAGGAAGAATAAACATTATTAAAATGTCCATACTACCCCAATCTATAGATTCAATGCAATTCCTATCAAGATACCCATGGCATATTTCACAGAACTAGAACAAATATCCCAAAAATTTATATGGAGCCACAAAGGATCCCAAATAGCCACAGCAATCTTGAGAAGGAAGAACAACGTTGCAGGAATCCTGCTACCTGAAATCAAACTATACTACAAGGCCATAGTAATCAAAACAGCATGATGCTGACATAAAAGCAGACATACAGATCAATAGAAAAGAATAGAGAGCCCAGAAATAAACCCACACCTTTATGGTCAATTAATATTTGACAAAGGAGGCAAAAACATACAATAGGGTAAAGATAGTCCCCTCAATAAATGGTGTGGGACCCTGGCCGGTTTGGCTCAGCAGTTAGACGGTGGGCCCACAGACCAAAGGTTAGGTCTCAGGTTAGATTCCCGGCCAAGGGCACGTACCTGGGTTGCAGGTTCAATCCCTGGCCACAGTCAGGGTCCTTCAGAAGGCAACCAATCGATGTGTCTCTCTCACATCAAAGTTTCTCTCTCTGTGTCTCCCCACCTCCCTTCTACTCTATTTAAAAATTAATGGAAAAATATCCTCAAGTGAGGATTAACAAAAATAATAATAATGAAATTAAATAAATGGTATGGGGAAAATTAGACAGATATGTGCAAAAAAATAAAACTAGACCACCTTCTTACACCATACACAAGAATAAATGCAAAATGGATTATAGATTTAAATGTTAGACTAAAAACCATAAATATCCTAGAAGAAAATATAGACAGTAAAATCTCAGACATTTCTCACAGCAATATTTTTTCTGATATATCACTCGGGCAAGGGAAACAAAAGAACACATAAACTAATGGAACTACATTTTGAAACTAAAAAGTTTTTGCACAATAAAGGAAACCATAAACAAAATGAAAAGACAACCGACTGACTGGGAGAACATCTTCGCCAATAATACATCTGATAAAGGGTTAGTATCCAAAATTTACAAAAACTTATAAAACTCAACACCCAAAAATCAAACAATCAAATTAAAAAATAAGCAATGGACCTAAATAAACACTTCACCAAAGAGGACATACAGATGGCCAACAGGGCGTTGCAAATTTCTGTACAACAGACATATGAAAAAATGCTCAACGTCACTAATCATCAGACAAAATGCAAATTAAAACCACAACATGGTATCACCTCACACTTGTCAGAATGGCTACCATCAATATAACAACAAACAACAAGTGCTGGCGAGGATGTGGAGAAAAGGGAACCCTCGTGAACTGTTGGGAATGCAGACTGGTGCAGTCACTGTGGAAAGCAGTATGGAGTTACATCAAAAAAATAAAAATAGAACTGCTTTATGACCCAGCGATACCACTTTTGGGAATATATCCAGAAAACTAGAAACACTAATTAGAAAGAATATACGTTCCCCTATGTTCACTGCAGCATTATTTACAATAGCCAAGATATGGAAGCAGCCCAAGTGTCTACCAGTAGATAAGTGGATAAAAAAGCTGTGGTACATTTACACAATAAAAAACTACTCAGCCATAAAAAGGAAGGAAATATTACCCTTTCCAACAGTATGGATAGACCTGGGGAGCATTATGCTAAATGAAATACCCAGTCAGACAAAGACAGGTACCATATGATTTCACTCATATGTAGAATCTAATGAACAAAGTAAACTAAGAAACAAAATAGAAACAGACTCATAGATAGAAAACAGACTGACAGCTGTCAGAGGGGAGGGGTGTTGTGGGGCTAGGTAAAAAAGGTGAAGGAATTAGCTAAAAATAAATGAATAAAACTCATAGTCATAGATAACTATATGGTGATTACCAGAGGGAAAGGAGGTAAGGGGAAAGTATAAGAGGGTATATGGGGGATAAATGGTGATGAAGGGAGACATGACTTTGGTCTCCTGACTTTGGTGAACACAAAATACAATACACTACACAGATGATGTATTACAGAACTGTAAACACCTGAATCCTATATAATTTTACTAACCATTGTCACCCCAATAAATTCAATTTTTAAAAAAAGGAAGGAAAAGAAAAATTCCTTAAAATATATCTTTAAAAAATACTACCAACCTAACACATATTGATGAAATGTTGGTAGCTTCCTTTTTGGGATCAACATCTCATTAAGAACACTAGACAAGCCCGGCCAGTGTGGCTCAATGGTTGAGTGTCGACTCATGCACCAAGAGGTTGCCCGTTTGATTCCCGGTCAGGGCACATGCCCAGGTTGTGGGCCCAATCCCCAGTGGGAGGCATGCAGGAGCCGGCCAATCGATGTTCTCTCTCATCGATGTTTCTATCTCTCTCTCCCTCTCCCTTCCTCTCTTTTTAAAATCAATAAAGAAAAAAAAATTAAAGAACACTAGACGGTACAATCAAGTAAGAAAAATATATAAAAAATAAAGTAATTAGAAATCCAGCTACCCCAGAATGGATGTAGAAAGAGAATTGCTGTTCTGATGATTGGAGATGAAGACCGACAGGGCCCTGGTCGACCAAGCTAAATTTCGTGTAGGGGTTCACGTCAAATGACTTCCTTGTTGGGATCCAAACATGGCACAAATAGGTTTATTTCTTTGGTGTCTTAAGGACATGCTTACTTATGTAACTAGGCTCTGTGAAATGGTTCCCAGTGTAGGTCTAGTGAGCTGACTCCAGGAATTTCTTTTTAGTAGAGACATAGCAACTTAGTTGCTGAGAAATGACAATCTACTTGGGAAATGACTTAATGGAGAATTGATAAAGCAATGTTTTTACACTGGAGAGCATTATAACAATAATTTTTGTGGTGAAGGTACAGCTAAATCTGTAATGATTTAAATGGTCTTCATATTGTATCTGAAAAACAAGTTAAGCATTTTCTATTTGATTAATAACTTGATCTCAGTTATTTAAAGTATCTGCAATGTCCTTTTTAGGTAAGTGATTTTTTTTCCCAACTGTGAAAACACAAAGCCTTCACTTTTCTCAAACATTTTTTATAAACAGAATGCATTAGCCATGCTGCTCCTATTAAGTTACAAATAAAAGTGAGAAACAAATTAGAATGTCTTTACTCCTAACAGATTTTTCCTTTATACTTGATGGTATCTTGATTATTGAGAAATTAAGCAAGGATATTGGCTGGCACCACTGAGATGTTCACATAGCTTTGCAGCCATCATGGATTTGCACCATGTTTGGCTTTCTTGAGCTGATTTTGATCATGAAGTTTGTCCTCAAAGGTGCTGCATAGCAGCAGATGCTTAGGACTTGGACAGTCTAAGGGGTAGCCCTCTAAGACTTAATTTACTTATTATTCATTTTCTAGTTATATGGTTTCTGGGGTGATAATCCAATTTCCGTTGCATTAACTCATAGAAAAAATTATATACTCTAGGGCAATGTTCTCTGGGGAAAAAAATTTTGGTTTCTGGAATTGTAGTGTTAGCATTCTGTAGGATAGAAATCTTTGCAGCATGGCCAGCTACAGAGGACACTATTCAGTGTATCCACCTTTCCGTCAAACCTATTTGGGTATTAAAATATCAGTGATTAGAGCGCCAAACCAAAGGGTTGCAGGTTTGATTCTCAGTCAAGGGCATGTACCTGGGTTGCAGGTTCAACTCCTGGCCCTGATTGGGGCACATGCAGGAGACAACCAATTGATGTTTCTCCCTCTCTCTCTCTCCACCCCCTTCCCTCCCTTCCACGCTCTCTAAAAATCAATGGAAAAAATATCCTTAGGTGAGGATTAACAAACAAACAAACAAACAAAAAAATCAGTGTTTATTTCTATTCTAAATTATCATTTGAAATAAAAATAATTGCTCCTAACAAGGTCCTGCCTTTTAATTAGACCGTGCATCTTTCCTAAATCCTTGTTTTTTTATCAGTGGGGTCTTAGTGGGCCAAAAAGTAAAGGTCTTTTTTTTAATCTAAATACTGTAGCCAAGAAAAAGCCAATCTTTGCCTAACTGAAAAGACTAGGCTTTTCCAGGCTTCTGATGAATATCATCTCTTCAGAAGGCCTCATTCTCTTCTACTCCTCAGTGTTTACTTCCATCTCTGTAATGTTTATACCCCCCATTTTTCCCTGGATAAGCCCTACATTCTTCTCTTAACTCATTCTTTCTTTTGCTCATTTTTTTATACTGCCACCCCCACCCCACCCCCCTTCAAGTCTTTACTGAATCTCATCTGGGTTACTGCAGTGAAACCCAACTGATCTCCCCACTTCATGTCTCTCCTAATCCATCCTTCACACAGCTGCCCAAATAATCTTCCCAAAGGAGTGCTAGGATTTTGTTACTCCCCTGATTGAAAACACTTGAGTGCCTCCTTGATGCCTGTGGAATAAAGCACAGCTCTTCTCTGCAGCCCTGAGGGCTTCGGCTATCTGGGCTAGTCTTCTCCACATCATGGCCTGCAGTGTATCCAGACTTTGTACTTTCACTCTTGTTGGAATGTGCTTCCCCATCTATGCCTATGGAAATGCCCAGTGTCCCACCTGCTCTGTGACACCTTCATTGATGACCTCACAGAGAAGAGTTCATATTTCATATTCATTCAGTGATTGCATCTTACTCCTTCAGTAAACATCCTGAAAGGATGTCAAATCTGTTGTGGAGCTAGTCAGCTAAACAATGATCTGGAATATAATGTGTTAAGTTCTAAAATAGAGGTATTGCCAAGTGCTGGGATCACAGATTGTACACAAAATATCTTGAAGGTAGGCCTTGTCTATTCATTTTTGGTTAGTCCTCTTTGTATCGTGTAGGGTTTTTGGTAATACTAGTTCCTCTTTTGTTAAATGCACTTAGTAAATTTCTCTTCTGCACTATTCCCTTGCAGTATTTCAATGACTTTGCTTTCTCTGGTAATTCTGCTTTCCATTTTTTTAAAAAATCACTCCTTCCTTTGCATCTTTTTTGGATATGTGTATATGCAAGGAAAATAATAACTAAGTTTAAAAACAAATAATCTTAATCATACTTCACACATTATATTTCACCACTTTGAAAATTGTCAGTTGTATTTCTTTTCAGGTCATTTATGTATGGAACAAACATAAATTCTTTTAACAATGGTTTTTTAGTAAAACGTTGTTTTACAATGGCATCACAACTACCAACAGCATAGTGTCTGATAGCTGGCAGGAGCTCAGCAATTCTAGTATGGATACTAAAAAGAGAAACTTGGCTGGCTCCTTATGCTATTGCTCAAACTGATCTACTTAGAAGTGCCCATTCAAGTTTTCCTCACTGTCAAACTTAGTACTATAGACAACCATCCAAGGCATCAAGGGAGACTTCTCCAAAATGTCCACTCTGAACTGTTAAGCAAGTGAGTACTGCAAGCTCTGGGGAGAATGAGCTCTGACTCCATTTAGCTATTCATTTATCTCTCTGCAGAGGACAACTGCAGGTTTGTAGCATGCTCAGGTCACTGTCTTTAATGTGAACAGTGTTTCAGTGATTCGCAAGTCTCATAAGGGCAACATTTACCATCTTTACCATGTATAACTAACCCAGCACAGTGCCTGGCATGTGAATAAATGAGGAAATGTGGACCAAAAACCTGATTTAGCCTTTTATCGAAGCTATGTTTTCATCAGTGCTCAGATTGTGAATAACTGTGTTGAATGCATGTCATGTGCAAGTCAGCCTCCCACCATTTTCTGCTGGGATGTGGCAGGCACAGGCAGAAGATGAAGTTTAACAAAAGGAAAACAGCTCTAGGAATCAGCAGTATACCAGCTTCTTAGGAGGCAATCCCTTCCAAATCTCCCTGTCTTTTTCAAGGTTGTTAGGATTTAGAAAACGAACATCTGTCTAGTAAGCCTTCTGCAGGCTGAAAGGCTGGTCCGTGCTCCTGCCTCTGCTGAGGTTGTATTGTCCTGGCAGTGCACAGCAGTGGATGAATGTCTGAGCCTTTCACCAGTCAGCTGTGCCACAGGGGCTGTGGGTCTCAGGTGGTGGGCAGGGACAGCAGCCTAGGGTTTGAGGGGTCAGATGCAGTTGTAAATGGTCCTTGTAAGTTTATAGTATCCAAATCACATCCAGTGTGCTCTTATGGGGGATGTGGTTAAAACTCTTTGTTAGAGGATATTTTTTAAAGTTAAAAACAAAAAAAAAGGTATTTAGGAATGTTTTAATGAATAGCGAAGATTGATATAAGTCCTTATAAATGCAGAAAATTTAAACCCAAGTGTTAACTTAGTACAGTGATGACACAATGAATGCGCAAAATTGTTTTCTTTCCAGATGAGATGATTCTTCCTCAAAACCTCTTTTCATTCTTCTCATTCCTAAATAATTTTTATTTCTGTTAGATTATTTCCAAGATAGTAGAGTTTAAATCAAGGATATTAATTTTCTTATAGGGTCATTTTATTTTTTGATCATTAGAGTGGAAGTTTAAGTGGCTAATTAAAGATACTTAAATTTATTTTTTCCTATTAAACATATTCTTCTTGTGAAATTACAGACTATTTAGTAAGGCTATCTGGAGATACATGTAGATAGTGTACTCTGTATCTTAAAGCAATTTCATATTTATTCACATTAATGTTGCAGCATCAAGGGAAAGCTATGATGAACCACAAAGCTACTTGCACCATAGCTAGTTTCAAATCACTGTGAGGAGACTCATCTGTAGTGATATTTGGGGAATATTTTTAAGTTCCTGTACTGGGAACATAACAGGCATGACTTCAAATAATAGACATATTTTTTCATGTTATTAAAATAACAATATTGGTATGCTCAATCTTTTAACATAAAATGCTTTTCACTTAGAAATCAGCTTTAAATAGGTTAATACCTTTTTCTTACAACATGTGATTTTATTGTTTTTCAAGCTTTATTGAGATATAATTGGCATATAATGTTATGTTAAGTTTAAGGTGTACAAGTGATTTGATACACATATGTATTTCAAAAAGTTTACCACAATAAAGTTAGTTAACACTTTCTTCACTCACATAATTACCATTTTGATGTTGTTATTGTTATGGTGAAAACTTTAAAGTTCTCCTCTCACAGCAACTTTCAAGTACACCACACAGTATTATTAACTACAATCACCATGCTGTACATCTCACACCTGAAGGTCTGTATGCTTTGATCAACATCTCCCCATTTACCTACCTCCCCAGCCCCTGCAACCACCATTTTACTATGTTTCTATGAGTTGGATATTTTTTAAATTCCACATAGAAGAGAGAGCATAAAGTACTTGTCTTTTTCTGTCTGACATTTCACTTAGCATAAATGCCTTCAAGGTCTATCTGTGTTGTCACAAATGACAGGATTTCCTTCTTTTTTTATGGCTAAATATTATTCCATATATACACACCACATCTTCTTTATCCATTCATTTGTCTGTGGACACTTAGGTTATTTCCATGTCTTGGCTATTGTGAATAATTTTGCAGTGAATATGGATGGGAGTGCAGACATCTCTTTGAAATCCTGATTTCATTTCCTTTGGATATATATCAGAAGTGAGATTGCTGGATCATATGGCAGTTCTATTTTTAGTTATTTTAAAGAATCTTTATAATGTTTTCCATAGTGGCTGTATCAATTTACATTACCACCAACAGTGCATCAGGGTTTCATTTCTCTGTATCTTTGCCAGCATTCATTAATTCCTATCTTTTTAATTATAGCCACTTTAACAGGTGTGAGGTGAAGGTCACTGTGGTTTTGATTTGCATTTCCCTATGACTGACTAGTGATGTTGAGCTCTTTTTCATGTGCTTGTTGGCCATTTGTATGTCTTCTTCAGAGAAATGTCTATTTAAGTCCTTTGTCCATTTTGAAATCAGATTGTTTGTTTCCTTGCTACAGTCTGCCCTCTGTATGCGTGGGTTTCATACACCAAGGTTACAGATTTGATCCCCCGGTCAGGGCACATACAAGAATCAACCAATATGAATGTGAACATTTAGGATGAATGCATGAATAAGTGGAATAATAAATTTCTCTCTCTCTCTCTCTCTCTCTCTCTCTCTCTCTCTCTCCCTCTCTCTCTCTCGTAAATAAATAATTTTTTAAAAAGAAAGACTAAGACCCTGGCCGGTATGGCTCAACGGTAAGAGTGTCGCCTGCAGACCAAGGAGGCCCAGGTTCAATTCCAGCCAAGAGCACATACCTCGGCTGCAGTTTGTCCCCGGCCCCGGTTGGGGTTGTGCAGGTGGCAACCAATCGATGTGTCTCTCTCACATCGATGTTTCTCTCTCTCTCTTCCTCCTTCTCTCCCTCCAGCTCTATCTGAAGATTAATGTAAAAATATCCTCGGGTGAGGATTAAAAAATAATAAAATAAAAAGAAAGACTAAGGGCTTAAGTCATCAAGATGGATGTCAAATGTCCAGGAGTAGATGAAGGAGGGCCAAAAGTACATGCCTCTTGCTTAAAAGGGAAGCTAAAGCAAAATAAGAACTCAGACTTTTCCTAATGTATCAGTAAATTAAAGTGCATAATTCCCTTTCTGGACTATTCCAAAGATTCTGTCATCATTCAGTGGTTTCGTTTCTTTTAAGCCAAAAAAAAAAAAAGCAATCCTTTTCCTTTCATATACAATGCGTTAACTTTAGAAACCGGTGACTCCTGTTTTTTAAAATAATTGATTTTAGAGAGGGAGAAAGGGAGAGAGAGAAACATCAATGTGAGAGAGACACACCCACTGGTTGCCTCCCTTATGTGCCCCAACCAGAGATCGAACCATAACCTAGATAGATGCCTTGACTGGGAATCGAACTCGCAACCTTCCAGTGCACGGGACGATGCTCCAACCCACTGTGCCACATCAGCCATGGTTGTTGTCTCCTTTATAAACACCAATAACTTATGATGGATCTTTCAACAAGTGTTGACACTTTCTTCAAAAGAGTATTATCTGCCCCCCCAAATTATCACCTTTTCCATCCTAAATGTTCACATTCACACAACTATGGATGTCCTTGATACTTTCAAGGTACATCTTAAACATCAAAATCAAGTTTCAAATTCAGCATTTCCTTCCTCCTTAATGATTTCAATTCACAATTAAAAAATTAAAAAATGTGAATCTTCTTTCAATTAATATAATTCCCATAAAATATTAGTTTTATATATTTAGAAGAGAGAAAATGAACTAGCAAGGTGATCAACTGATTTTCAATTACATTAGGCAACTGGACGGGATGGAGATGATGGCACATGCACTTATAATTGACATAGTTGACCAAATGAGGGGGTTCACACTTTAAGGATTCCACAAACCCCCAACTATGTAAATGAACACCATTATTCACTAATAAAATATTTTTCTTTTTAATAACATTTCACCTAGACATTCTACAGTGTTATAATTTAAAAAGAACATGTATAGGTATATTTTAAATGCTCCACTTAAATCCAAATGGATGACTATAATTAACTAAAGATTGCAAATAAATAAATTTAAATGGAATTTGTATATAAAAGATAACCCGTCAAACTATATCATGTATACATATAGCCCTCTTTCTTTATAAGTTCACCTTTGAAATTTTTAGCACATTCAATTATATAGTATATATACACACATATATATATATATATATAATATGTGCTCTTAGCACTCTGATTTAATTGATAAAAATCCTTCCTTTATGCTATTAAAACAAACTGCTAATATTCTAAAGCACAAATTTTTGCATGATATTTAGCTCACACATTATTTTATACTGTATACTTACTACATCGAACTTCTGAGTGATGTTCCCCTGGACATCAAGTAAATAAACTTTGCCGTAATGTGTGCCCAGTGCCAAAAACTGTAAGAACAGAGAGGTCAGTTTATTAATGTACCATTAACACACAATTACTAATAAAATCATTTTCAAAGTCAAGATTCTTAATGCATAAGTGATCTGCAATGCCTTAGAAGATATGCAATCCTTGAAGAAGGTCTATTTCCAGCTTCAGGGAAGTAACAGGACAGGGCCTACTTTACTGTAATAGCGCAAGCTAGCTGTCAGAATGGCTCATGAGGAACCTCATCTACTGACAACTAATGGTGTGTATGTGGTCTGTATACAATGTCTGATGGACTGAGGCAGCAAATTAAAATGCAGCTATGAAAGCATGACCAATCTAAGGTTGAACTCAAAGTCAGAAGGGAATTATTAAGCAACTTTCCTTAACGTATGGCAAATGTGGTAATCTGTGCTTTCATTTAAATCCAGTATATATATGCACAAACAACAAAGTACTATTGTTTAGAAAGAAGAATCCATGCCATATCAAGAGATAAAGAAATTCAGATATACTTATACAATCAGTTAGCATTATAATGCCTCTATAAAACTGAATGTATAGTGAGTGTAAATGTTTATATTCTAATGCAAAAAAATCCCTTTCTGTATTAAATAACTGCTGAGCTCCATATTAATCTTATGATATGAAACTAGTTCATAATTCCCACTGTTCCTTTAATCTGAAATAACCTAAACAAACCAGGACTACCTGAAATACGACATGAGATTTTTCTTCCTTTTTATTTCTTTATGCATTACTCAAATAGTTCCAAATTCTCTGTATTTCACTGTATGTGAACATGCTTCATTGCAACCTATAATGAAATGCTCAAATTTACAGGCACTACTAAGCATTTCAGTCAAGCAGCACAATCTTTAAAACATAACCTTATAGAAAGTCAAGATTTAAAAAGATTTATCAAAATGGAATGGCTTAAAATGAAATTTCAGTTCAGGCACTTAAAATATGAAGCTGCATTAAAGAGGAGTCACAAAAAGGAAAAGAAGGGGTTCATTAGAAATTCATCCCCAGCAATGCCTTTCACTCCTGCAAGGTAACCTTTTTTAAAGAAGAAAAAAGTCCCCTGGGTAAAAAAATCAATACTGGTTAATAAAACATCAGATGTGCAGACATAACTAGGTATGACGATTCCGCTGCACAGGCCTGCCTGAATGCACCAGGTGCCATGCCGATTACTCATCCAGGTCAGACAGCAAGCCTGGTGAAAACAGGATGCCTGGGCCCTGGAAAGGGAAGGGGCAAAAGGTAATTCAAGGGGGAAATTATTTTAAATATATAAACCAAACCAGGATGTTTTCTACAAAGCAAAAGAACATTCTAATCAGAAACAGAGGGCTCAGATGGTTGTAATTAATATTTTCTCTATAATGACACTGACAATATTTGAATTAAAAAACCACATAATACTAAAAACAAACAGTACTCTAGCTCACTACACTCCAAGTACTCAACAGTATTGACTCTCCTCATTAATACTGTATTTAGTTTGTTAGAAAATGAAGGGGGATTGGATCCTTAAAACACTTTACTACTAGGTCATTCTCTGACACCTCTGTGAAGGCCATATTTGAACTTACAATTACATTTTATTTTATTAAAGAGTTAAAGGTTCTATGCAGGGTACTTTATCCAAACATTAATTCTTTCTCTGTTTCTTTTTTCAGAATTACTAGTTTAATCCATTTAATATTTAAGATAGGAAACATAAAATAATTATTTTGATTTTACAGTTTCAAGCTAAAATGATAATTACTTTAGAATATTTTTGAAAAAAAATGCAGTGGTTTTCACAACAAGCTACCTTTTGTTTACAAAAACATTTAATCATTTAGATTAGATAAATTACTGCTGCTCCCTTTTGGAAATAACTTTATGTGCTTAAAAAATTCCAAGTTTAATATGCCAACTGGAGAAGTCTTCAAAAATTTAACTACAAAAATTATTGATGCGCTATACTCACATTTGATAATGCTTTTGACTATTTCATATACAACAGAAAATGCAAAATTTGCCACAAATCACAAACATAAATACAAATCCTTTAAATGTGACTATCTTTCCAGTCATTAAAATTTTGTAAGTATTGAATTGTTTTTCAACCTGAGAGCACTTACAATCCAGGATGAGCAAAGAATAAATATAATTTAATCAGCCCCTTCCATATTTAATTACAGAAACGTGATTCATTTCATAAAGTATCAGAATGTGCATCCAATCCTTTTGAACACTCCCCTAGCATAACTGCTTTTGCTGTGAATGACTGGGCTTTTTGTACATAAACAAGTAGAAGTGATAAGCAGTCCTTTGGATCACAGAGGAAACAAGAAGTAGCACATTTCAAATGTGGTCAGGGGCATATCATCTATGTTTTACATAGCATTTTTAGTATTCAAAGCAGAGAGAGCCTTCAATTACAGAAAAGGAAATAAGTCCGGGAGTTGATATGACTTCCCTGGAAACAGTCAATGAATGGCAGAGCTAGGGCCAGAATTAAGAGTTAAAATACTGTCCAATGGACCAGAAACCTCATAAAGAAACACGGGCCTCATACTAAGAGTGTATGTTCTAAAAGTTAGCACAGATTACAGTTCCAACTGTCAAGCTCCTTGACCAAATTAGTTTAAGTATGGTGTTGATAAAGTGTGATGTCTGAGCAGGTAAATTTTGTTCTCCATTTCATCCATTCAATGGTTCATTCAACACACAAAACACAAAAGCACCTATAATATGCATGGACAATAACTAAGTAAGTGTGACTTAAAAGGGTGACAGTACAATGAGGGAAACAGTTATAAAAAATGATTAAGTATAATTAAATTTAAAGAGTTTGCTTGAAATGGAATATCTCTAAGATCTCTAAGACTTTATGGAACATTGGAGATGTCAGCTGTGCTGAATTCCGAACTTTGAAGGAGGAGTCGTTCAATAGACACTGAGGCAAATGGGGCAGATGTGTGGTAGAGACTATTTCAGGCAGAGTGAATACAACTTGCTCAAAGGCATGGAGCAAAAAAAGCAGAAAAAAGTAAAGAAATTACAAGTAGTTTTATGTGACAGAAGCATCCAGTTCATGCCCAGAGAAGGAAAACAGGCAGGATTGGTTAATAGACGGCATTAATATTTATGGAGAGATGAAAGGTAGAAAAGTTAAGGGAAGAGGTGTGTGTGTCCAAATCATAAAGACATCAGGGAGCCAATGAAGAATTCTAAGAAGGATTACATGATGAAATTTGAGTTTCTAAAATATTATTTTAGTAGAAACAACTGTTAGGAATGGACTAGAATGAAAGTAAATCATTGAAGGAAAATAGACTGATTCATCCTGTGTGCATTAGTTCCAGGGAGAAAAAAAGAATGCCTAAACTGAAAGAGAAAGACTCAGGATGGGAGTGAATTCAAGCAGCTGAGATGGAGTGGAATCTAAACATGAGAGGTTATGAGGAAAAACAGCCAAGCACTACTGTGAGAGCACCACACATATGACAGAAAGTGATAATACATAAGGTCAATTACACAGAGGACAAGATCATGTCCATGACTCATTAAGGAGCTCTGACTTCATTTAGTAGAACATGAAAATCATACAAGGTTTTAAAATATGTATTTTCAACAGATCATTTTGGCAATCAGGTGGCAAACGGGTTTAAAGTAGAAATATTAGAGGCACATGAGACATGAGTACAAACAGAAGATGAGGACCTCAGCTAGGGCAGGGGTGGTAAGAAAATCACAACTTAGGGAATGACTGGGTGTTAAAGAAGGAGTCAGCTTTGGCTTATAACAAAGGAGATGGTGATATCACCAAATGATATACAGAACAAAAAAACAGATGCAAGGTTAGAGGGAAAAAAAGATGAGTTCATTAAAACATGCTGATTTTCAGGTCAAAACAGAACAAAAGATAAGAGATGTTTAGGAGGCACCTGGATAAATAAGCACACTATTCTGGGAAGAGTCAGTGTGCAGGTGGTCACACAAATCATGAAACTGAATATCAGAAAAGTGCCCTGGCCAGTTAGGCTCAGTGGCTAGCACGTCAGCCTTTGGACCAAAGGGTCAGAGGTTTGATTCTGGGTCAAGGGCATGTACCTAGGTTGCAAATATAAGCCCTGGCCCCGGTTGAGGTCATGTGGGAGGCAACCAATGTATGTATGTGTGTCTATCACATAGATGTTTCTTTCTCTCTTTCACTCTCTATAAAAATAATAATAAAATAAAAAATGGAAAAATATCATTGGGTGAGGATTAACAAAAAAAGAAAATCAGAAAAGTACAAATTTAGAAGAAATGTGGACAATGGACCAGATCTTGGGAAAACCAACATGTAAGGGAAAGGTGAAGGTAAAAGTGGATGAACCAGAGGGATTTAACAGAAAGATCAAGAACATGACAAAGGTTTTGGGAAGGTGAAATCCAGTTTTAAAAGCAGCAAGATACCCATCAACTGGTTAATGGATAGACAAAATGAAATACTATTCAGCAATAAAAAGGAATGCAGCACTGATACTTGCTATATCAAAGGAATCTCAAAAAACATTATGCTAAGTAAAAGAAGCCAGACACAAGAAACCAAACAATGTATGAGTTCATTTATATAAAATATCCAATATAGGCAAATCTATAGAAAAAAAGTAGATTAGTGGTTATGTGGGGCTAGAGTTAGGTCTGTGCCATGAAATAGCACCAATTGCTAGGAAAGAAGATAGGAAGTGAGGTCAGGTGAGGTGAAGAACAAAAGTAGACTAAAAGGTCCTTGAACAGGAAGAAGAAAAGAAAGATGGGTATGGATGCAGATGAGCTGGGAAAGGGGTCAGAAACTGAGGTTGATCATGCCTGATAGTGTCAAGTTTCTTAATTAAACAGAAAGGACACCATCCTCTAGAAGTGAAGGGATAGTGATTGAGAAGAGGGACTGAGGACTAAAGAAGCTGATGAAGAATATATAAATAACAACATTTTTAGTGGCTGAGGGATACAACGAAGGACAGGGTATAAGAGGACTGAAGATGCTGGTAAAGTTAGCATAGTTAACTATTTGGCAGAAAATTTAAAAGAAATAAGGGATTAGAGATCAGGGCTCTATAAAGTCACAGAACAGGGTTAGAAAAATTAATGCACAAGCCTGACAGAAAAACAGGTTCAACAGAGAGTATGTTTAAAGATCCTCAGGTTCCAGGTACTGACACCATCCAGAGTGTGGCCTTAATGGTGGGAGATGAAACAGGGCAGACCTGGAATTAAATTATGCTGAAGAACTGCAAGGCCAGTCTTCAGTGAGTAAAAGAAAGTGACAAGGAAGTTGGGAGAAGGCAGCAATGGGGAGGGTAGATGGTGGTGCAGCTAAAAGGCAGGTGCCTCAAGAAGGGTGTTTCTGGTAAAATGAGAGACAGCAAATGTTCTAGTGACAGGTTGAGTAAGTACCAGAATCTGTTTACAATGGAGTAAAATTTGAAGTACAAAGGAACTGGGTGCTGACAAGGAGGAGGATGAGCAACACTGACAGTAAAACAGGACAAAGCCAGAGACTGGATCAGAGTTTGGGAGTCTGCCTTTTGTGGAGGACAAAGGCTCACTCCTGGGGCTCACAGGGCAATGGTTGAAACTGCCTGGCCTCCAATACTCCAATTATGATACATTTTGTTTTGGTCCAAGAATGGGCTAATGGTTCTGTACAGTACTTAGCCTGGACTCAAAGGTGGTGGGGACTTTGTTACAGCAAAGACTCAGATGTGGAACAGATTAATTCATTCATATAATATGTAAGTAATAATTTGGGGTCTTTCTACTGATTCCTAACACCTCTAACATAATCCCTTCTACTCTTATGAAAGTACTGAGCTCCAAACTATTCCTAATCTTAATATTTTTTTACTCTACTACTTATGATTTGAGGAATTAAATGATAGTGTTCCAAGAATCACTTACTATAAATCTTTTATATCTATCATTGTCTAAATTCTACTTGATACACCCTTAGAGTGTGCTCCAAGTACATGTACAAATACATATATATATTACTTCTGGTCACTGTTTTTATTTTTTGTGGTAAGGGAGAAGAGAGGAACAGTAGCAGGAAGATACAATTACTGTGAAAAACCACCATTAAGAGCATCAGAGCTCCAAAGTACAAACAAACTTAAAAACAGAATGACGTACAGAAGAATCCTCTACAAGGGCTACCTTACCTTGTCATGGACTGTCATGCAGCTAGCAGCATCCTTCTGAAGGATTTCAGTTACTCCATTGGAAAGCCTTTCATACTTAAGTTTGGGTTCCTCTTCACTCTCTTCTTCCTGTAAAAAAAAAAAAAAAGCAGAGAAAATGACCACCATTATGGATTTATTTGATATTGTGAAAGACTCAAAACACATTTCTTAAGGGGGACCCAGAGATGGTTCCCTTAGTGATTATCAATAACTACAACCATAGCTAAAGGTTAAGATCTTCATGTTTCACTTTTCCAACTGTGTGTATCAACTGCTACAACTGCACTGATAGAATAAATTCAAAAGTTGAAAACAGGATTATACACACTATTAACAGGAATCAACTTTGGCATATTAGAGTCATTACAAAACTGTCTGGCCCACTATGCAGACATATGCCAAAGAAAGTGAGTCTGCAAAATACTTGTCATTATGACCTCATGGTCATAAAAAACTCACAGCAATAAGATAGGAATACAATAAACTTCTAAGGGCATTACTGTATTTCAAGAGTATAAATATTTTTGTCAAATTTGAGAATATATCATTTTAAATAGAGAATATAATTACAGCCCTGGCCTGTATGGGTCAGTGGTTAGAGCATCGACCCACACACCAAATGGTCTGATGCTCAGTTAAGGACAGGTACTTCTGGTGCAAGTTCGATCCCCACCTGACCCTGGCCGGGTTGGGGTGCGTGCGGAAGGCAACCAATTGAAGTGTTTCTCTGACATCAATGTTTCTCTCCCTCCCTCCATTCCTCCTTCCCTTCCACTCTCTAAAAATCAATGGAAAAAATATCCTCAGGTGAGGATTAACAACAAAGAAAATATAATTACAAAATTTAAATCAAAGTGAAAGAAAATTGTAAATCTTACATAAAGCAAAATATATTCTGACCCTTCAGATAAAAAATATTTTGATATTTCTTTCAAATAACTGATAATCTGCCCAGCCAGTGTGGCTCAGTGGTTGGTCATCAACCCAAGTACCAAGAGGTTGCTGGTTCAGTTCCAGTCAGGGCACATGCCCAGGCTGTGGGCCCAATCCCCAATGGGAGGCATGCAGGAGGCGGCCAATCGATGTTCTCTCTCATCGATGTTTCTATCTCTCTCTCCCTTCCTCTCTCTCTAACATCAATAAAGAAAAAAAGTTTAAATAAAGAAATAACTGATAATCCATGAACAATCATTATTTAATTTATGTTAGAAAATATCTGTTTACTCTCATAAAAATAAACCTACTTTATGCATTAAATTTTCTTTTTTTTTCGTTAATCCTCACCCAAGGATATTTTTTTCCATTGATTTTTAGAGAGAGTGGAAGTGAGGGAGGAAGGGGGAGGGGAAGAGAGAGAGAGAGAGAGAAACAACGATGTGAGAGAGACACATCGATCAGTTGCCTCCCGCATGTGCCCCATACCCAGGTATGTGCCTTTGACCAGGAATCGAACTCACAACCCTTTGGTCCTCAGGCCAACATTCTAACCATTGACCCACACTGGCCAGGGCACATTAAAATTTCTTAATCATTTTATAGGTATTATTACTAACTTTATATGTTTAACCTCACTATTGAAACAACATAAGATATCCTTCATCCTCATAGTTATGGAATAAAGTCAGAAATCTCTGTTGACTATAATGGCCACTAATTAATAAGTCAAGGATAGTTATTAAAACTATTACAGTCATTCAGAAAAAGATTTTACTTTACTGCATTGGTATGTAATGAGAAACCAAAACAATGTGCATATATCAATACTTGTGATAGGGTAAAGCTGGCCAAAACAGAAATTTACAAAAATAATCTACTCATGGGCTTTCCCTGTATAGGCTTCACTTTCCAACTAGTATTCGAGTAGCTTAAGGCACATCAATGCTCCAACCCAGAAAAACTACAAAGGCTTAAAACATATTGCAACATCAGTCTAAGGCACCAATTAAAGGGCTGCTGAGGCAACCTGAACTAGAAGGATCAAGATACTAAGGTGGTGGAGAAAGGATGGAGAGGTGAGCTGGCATTCCATCGCCATTCTTCCTAGAGGTATTTACCAATTCTGGGTGCAGGACAAAGAGCTGAACATCCAAGCTCGGCCTGGGAAGATGGCCACTACTGGAGGTATGGAAAGCAGCAACCTTTTGGTACTTATGGGCATAGGGTGACAAACTGGAGACTCGAGGGGCTAAGATCCCAGTGGAAGAGTGAGATGGCCACTTTCCCCATGAGACTACTCCCAATTTTCAAAGCTATCTGAGATGTGAGGCTAAAAAGCTAAACAAAAAGCCTCAAAAATACAAACAAACCAGCTGTCTTGATATGCTGAGAAAATAAGAATTGTTCAGAAGCCATCAGCAAATGAGGTCCTGTGAACACCACAGACTCTCAACTGGAACACTTAGTCCCCAAGGAACACAAAGTAATGCTTACCAAAATGTCCATCTAACTTTGTCTCATTTCAAGACAAAGTTGGAGTAAGGTATGTAACCCCAACCTATCTGTCCAGTAAAGGGAGGGGTGACTCCTGGGAGAAAGAAAATTTCTACCTGGAATTTTTACTTACAATATTGAGAATTCAATTTTTAAAAATTACTAGGTAAGCCACAAGACAGGACCAAATTAAAAATCAAGGAGAAAAAACATAAAAACAGGCCCATGGGTAACCTACATATTGTAGTTACCAGAAAAGAACTTTAATGTAACTATGATTAATATAACTATTTATAAAAACAGAGGAAAATATGGAGAAAATAGATGAAAAGATAGAAACTTTCAACAGGGAGCTGTAATTTGTAAAAAAGAATCAAAATTTTAGAACTGAAATTAAGAACTCAATAGATGGTTGAACAGAACATGAGCAAACTAGAAGATTAATGAAATGGAAAACAGGTCAAAATATATCCAAAGGGAAGACTAGAGGGGTAAAAAAAATGGATGGGAAAATAAACAAACAAGAAAAGAATGCGTGAAATATGTGGAACACAGCATGAAGGCCTAACGTACTTTTAATAACAGTCCCAGAAAGATAAGGAAAATGGAAGGGAGGCAGGAGGTAACAACTAAGAATTTTTTTATTAGATAGATTTTATTTTCTCTTTATTTTTTCCATCACCACTTATCCCCCTATACCCTCTTCCACCTCCACCTACCACCCCCTTGCCCTCACAATCCATGAGTTCTTTCTCTTTTCTTTTTTGCTCAATCCCTCCACCCCCAACAGGGTACCCCCCCTCCACCAGAGCTGTCTGACTCTCTCTGAGAATTTTTAAAACATAAGACATCAATCCACAAATTCAAGAAGCTCTGCAATCCCAAGCATTATAAATATGAAGAAAATCACACTGAGGCACATGATATTAAAAAGATAATTAAGAAAAAATGACTCGTAGAGTAAGAAGTGCTGGGCCTACTGAAGATTAAAATACTGATAGGACACACCAGGCAGAGACTGAAAACTCAAATGCTTACCAAAGTCTTCTCACCTCTAGGGCAAAGTACTGTATCTTCACATCGAAAGAGGCTAATTTGCATATAAGTGGATAGGATGAGACATATCAAACATTATGTCATAGGATTAATATCAAATATCTCATTTCACACTGACTTTTAAAAAACTCTATGTAGGCCTAGCCGATTTGGCTCAGCGGGTTAGAAAATCGGCCTGCGGACCAAAGGGTCACGGGTTTGATTCTGGTCAAGGGCACGTACTGGGTTGCAGGTTTGATCCCAGGCCCCAATCGGGGCCGTATGGGAGGCAACCAATTGATGTGTCTCTCTCACATCGATGTTTCCCCGTTTCTCTCTCTCTCTCTCTCTCTCTCTCTCTCTCTCCCTCCCTTCCACTTTTTCTAAAAAAAAAAAAAAAAAAAAAAGCAATGGAAAAGTATCCTTGGATGAGGATTAACAACAACAACAACAACCAAAAAACACTATGCAGAGTTAAGTATATTTATTCCATGTTACAAATTTTCAATAAACACTGATGATCAAAAAATTTAAGTAATTTCATCAAGACACACATCCAAAGACAAAATTCAAATTCAATTATAAATGCTGTAAAGTCAATGCTTTGAATAACACACTACCCAATCTCCTATGAAAATGATGCTACAAATCACAACATAAGCCTCCACAATATTTATGCCTACAAATAATATGAACTATAGGATCAATAGAAAATGTTTCAAAATGTGTTTATTTAGCCAGTGCATTAGTTATCTATATTGCTGTCAATATTACACCAAAGTTTACTGACTTAAAACAACAAATATGTATTATTTTACAGTTTCTGTGGGTAAGCAATACAGGAGTGGCTTAGCTGTGTGATTCAGACTCAAGGTCTCTCACAGGACTGCAGGCAAGATGTCAGCTGAAGTTGCAACTATCTGAAGGTTTGACTGGGGTTGAGTAACTGCTTCCATGATGGCTCACTCAAATGGTTGGCAAGCTGGTGCTGGCTGTTGGCAGGAGGCTTTATAGTTCCCTGCCTCATGTACCTCTCCTCAAGACATGAAAGGTAACTTCCCCCAGAGTAACTGATCCAAGAGAAAGCAAGCTGGAAGCATCAATGTTATGTATGACCTAGTCTCAGAGGTCGTACACTGACACTTCAGCAATATTCTACTGATCATACAGGTCAGCCATGATTCACAGTGGGAAGGGAATACACAAGGGCAGGAATAATAGGGAGGTGAGGATCACTGGAGGCTATTGTGTAGTCTAGCTACAAGAGGAATAATTATATTTTAAGAGCAATGAACCTGGTTTTAAAAAAAATCAGTATTCCATGTGTATAATGAGCTGTCAAATTTTCTTCTCCAAGTATACACAAGCTACATATTAATTTAATAATAGTGTTAAAATCAAAGACAATGTTAACTACTATTAATTTTGCAAGAATAACTTTAAGAACTAATAGCAACAAATGGACATATTAGCACAGTTATCTAAAAGACCTATACTTCTTTAAAAAAGTAACTGATAATCAACCCAACCCAAGGAGCTGTTACATGTCAAAAAGTGACTTGTTGTTAAAATAAAATAGGAAGCAGCTAATTAACCAAGTATAAAGAATCCAGAAAAAGGAAAATCACAAAAAAGCAACAAATAAATACTTCTACTTATGTACCTACAAGCAAGAAATAGAAATCATTACAAAGTTAACATTAAATGTGGCAAAAATGATGCCTGCACTCTGAAGTAAATGTGTTATGTACAAATTAAATCCTGAATGGTAGTCTTCATATTAAGATGCTACATATTGCCCAAGTCTGGACATCAACTGTGCATTCAATGTGAAAAGTTAATTCTAGCCACTTGACTATTTTGCATAAAAGCACTCATCCACGGACCATTAGATAAAGTTACTGTATATAAGGTTTGCCTGTCTTATTTAAAAGTGAAAACTAAATAATTCCTCTCACATAAATATATAAAAATAAATACTTTCACAACACAGTTCACTGGAGCATTTGTGCCAGGCTTCAAAAACCATAAATAGAATGAAAACTCCAATATTAGGCACTTGATGTAGCATTTCATGCTTTTCTGACAGGTATCTTTTATGTTAAGTTAAAAGCAGGTCTAAAGGTAAATTTTTAAGTTTTTTTCTGCTTGCTATAAACAAAGAAAATGGAAAGTGATTCAAAAATACAATTCACAGAGGTTATTGTACTGCTGCAGACTATGTATCACATTTTTAAAAAATTTTTTAATCAAGCAGATTTAATACAGAGTTTTACTTTTTAAAAAATTTAAAAAGAGGCTTATGTACGATTTGAATTTCCATGGAAAACCATCCAGTGTTAATAAAAAACAAATCATAATTTTTGTTAAATTTTAATAATCGGGCAAACCTACAAATAAAACCATCAACAGTTTGAGATGACAGCTAACTGCGTTTCTATGACAACCTAGTGGAATAGTACAAGTCCTGAGATGCAGCTAAGGGAAGATATGAACAGAGTGACATTTACTCATACAAAAAAAACTTGCAGGTTTCCTTTAAAAAGAATCAATTCCTGCCCTGGCCAGTTTGGCTCAGCAGTTAGAGCATCGGCCTGCCAACCAGAGAATCCCAGGTTTGGTTCCCACTAAGGGCACGTACCTCAGTTGCAGTTTGTGCCCAGCCCCGGTTGGGGTTGTGTGGGTGGCAACCACTCGATGTGTCTCTCTCACATCGATGATTCTCTCTCTCTCTTCCTCCCTCTCTCCCTCCCGCTCTATCTGAAGATAAATGCAAAAAAAATGTCCTCGGGTGAGAATAAAAAGAATCAATTCCTGTCTGGCCGGTGTGGCTCAGTGGCTGAGCATCAACCCATGCACCAAGAGGCTGCTGGTTCGATTCCCGGTCAGGACACACGCCCAGGTTGTGGGCCTGATCCCTGGAGGGGGGCATGCAGGAGGCAGCCAATCAATGTTTTCTCTCATCGATGTTTCTATCTCTCCCTCTCACTTCCTCTCTCTGTAAAATCAATAAAGGAAAAAAAAATTAAGAAAAAAAAATAAAAAGAATCAATTCCTCAACTAACATAGATTTTCACTCAGTGTATAACACTTAATTCAAGACAAGTCCTTTAAACCATCGTACAGGATTCTAGAACACTCTGAAAATAAATTTCATATTACAGTCATTCTTACTGAATTTTGAACTTACAAGCAAAAGAAATTACTTCTGAAGAAACAAAATAAGGCAATTAAAGTCTCATTTTGTTACTGACATGAAAGGGTAAATTTACATGGAGTCCTGCCACCTAAAATAGATTGGTATACCAACAAGAACACTGCACTTTTCACCTGATAATTTCAAATTTGTGTACAAGAAAATTTTTGGAGTTTACAATCAATTTTTCATGCTGTTCGAACTTTATTCATCTATTCCACACATTAGTACATTTTATAAACCATTATTATAGTCCAAATGAAGACTTGGATTTTACTTTTTTAAAATGTGTGTCACATGAATTCTGGAAGTAAACAGAAAGATCATTACATTTTCTATTGTTATTATTAATATATAGAACTTCACATTTTACTTCTGGATATCATTTATTAAAATCGTTTTGTCTTATTTTGTTTTTGCTTTTTTTCCACAAAATTACACCAGACAGACTGAAGACAAGAGTTAAGACATAAAGTCCAAGTTAAGTTAGTGAAAAATACCACCAGTTGAGCATTCCTAGACAATTCACAATTTCACTCTATGGAGATGCCCTTTATCCCACCCAGCTTCACCTATGAGAAAGATCTCACCTAAACCTCTAGGAATTTTAATAAGGTGAATGGTTTAGTTGGTTTCATGCCATCAACTACATCTGTGACAATCTTCAAGATATGCCATTCAGGTGGACAATTCCCACCACTAAAGCCAACATAACCCTCTTTTCCTTTCTTCTGAATATGCCTTGGTGACCACAACATCCTTAGAAGCAGGCTTTATGCCTTTTCATTGTTCTGAACTTCACCTAATAAAACTGTGGGTACCTAACAAAGACCAATGAAAACAAAAGCACATAGAAACAACAGACCAAGTTTAGTAAGCTTTTCTAAGACATTCTCATTGATATTTCCACAAAGGAAAAGCCAAATCATACAATATCAGCCAAAAGAAACCTCGGAGATCATCTAAACTATGTGTTAATGTATAGACAGGAAAGTGGAGGTATCAAAGAGAGGGAAGGGGGTGGCTATTCTGATAAAGTATAAATGAGTATTATAGATAAATGTACAGAAATGAAGTTCTATCATTTTCTAACAGCAGTAGCAAAGAGGTCCTGCAAACTAAATTTTCATGAAAATCTGCATTTATTTACAATTTACATGTTTATTCTTATATAAAAAGGAAAATGCTACAGTTCTTGGAATTATTTTATGTTTCAGAGGAGACTAATACCTCTCAAGCATCTTTCAATTGCACATTATATATTTCAGGTGCAAAGAAGCACCTTGTTGGCCACCCCCATCAAAGTCTCTGACAGCTTATCAAAAGTTTTTTTGAAGATAAAAACCTACAATAGCAATAAAAATTAAGATAAATGATTACCAAAATCAAGGAGAAACTAATACTTATGTTTAGTATGAATTAGAATTCATGACACACCTTGATTTGTTTGATGAAAACATAAACCACCTGAACAAAAGGTAGAAAGATGCTTTCAGCAATCCCACCAACCTTCCATGCCCAAGACACAGGGCCTGCCCCTCTCGACTGACCAGACACCCACCTCACCCCTTAGAGCCTGGCCTCCAAAGGGAGGTAGCTATCTGCAGCCTCAGTCCAGGGCTTTTGGCCCTGGCCACCAACTGTATACATTTTTCTTCTACCAGCAGAGACAACAGCCAATAATAGCAGGGCAGTGCATTATCAAAAGTCTAGGAGTCTCACCACAAGCACTGCAGGACCAAAAGAATACTATAGCAGGAAGATGGGCACTGCAGGGAACCAAAGAACACTAAAAAAGGTAAAAGAAAAAATGCATTAATAAACCAGAAAACTGAATAATTAATAAGTCCAAGGATTGATACTTTTTAAGGACAAATAGAATAAGATAACTGTTAGGGTTTTGTTTAGGCCAGTGACATGGGCTTGTGAAAGAATTCACAACTGAGAGAACAGAAAAAGGAGGAAATTTATTTTGTCTTTCCCCATAGACAAGGAAAGGGCTTAATAGCAGGTGGCACCAGGTAACAAAAGGTAGGCAAATTGTCTTTTATTGGAAGGGGTCGTATTTTTTTATTGATTTTCAGATAGAGTGGGGGGGAGGGAGAGAGAGAGAGAGAAACACTGATGTGAAGGAGACACAACAATTAGTTGCCTCCCGCACAACCCGAACCAGGGCCGGGGATCAAACCACAACCAAGGCACATGCCCTTGACCAGAATTGAACCTGTGACTCTTTGGTCCGTGGGCCGACGCTCTAACCATTGAGCAAAACCGGCCAGGGCTGGAAGGGGTCGTATTTTAAGTCACACAGATGCTGGGGGTTGGTTGCCTTGAGGAGTTTCGGTTTGTTGGTTTTTCAGGAAACAGTCCGGCCAATGAGCCAGGAGGTTTCTTATCATCTCTTCTTTAGCCTGTAAAATATGCTTAGGAGTAAAGAGAAAAGGAATTTCAACTGAAGGGGTTGCAAAGAATCCAAAAGAGGAAGAAGGGAATTTTCTATTCTAAAAATGGCTGGGAAAGGGCCCAGCTCTTATCTGTTTTGCTGGTTGTGAAACCAGGCCGCCTGTCACTACTTGAGCCAATTAAGAAGAGACCAGGTTGAATCCTACAGGTGTTCATTCCAAAATTGCCGGCAGTATGGGAGAGCAATGGATCATCCTATAAAAAAGTGAGGGATCATCCCCCTCACTTGTCAGTTGCTTTTAAAGGGTAGAGAAACAGCCCTGGCCAGTTTGGCTCCGCGGTGGAACATCGGCCCGAAGTTCAATGAGTCGAGGGTTCAATTCAGGTCAAGGGCACGTACCTCTGTTGCTGTTCGGTCATGGCCCTGGTCAGGGTCGTGTGGTAGGCAACCAGTTGATGTGTCTCTTTCACATTGATGTTTCTCTTTCTCTTCCTCTCTCTCTCCCCCCACCACCTTACTCTATCTGAAGATAAAAATAGAAAACAGTATGGTCAGGTGAGGATTTAAAAAAATAAAAAATAAAGGGTAGAAAAACAATGACTACTTCAGAAAAGGCAGTTAGGCAAAAGGAAAGAAAATGGATAAAATGGTTACAGGCAAGGGAGGAGGAATGTGGGCTGGGGGCTGCAGGGGCTGGTCACCATTGAGTCACAGTCACGTGTCCAGTGTTCTGATAATCAGGTTGTTAATCTTTCCATGATGTCAGTAGGCCCCCTTGTCCTCAGATAGGAGAATAGACAGTATTCCCAAGGTAAACACCAGAGGCGCACACCTCCCAGCCAGGTCAGAATGGGCCTTTCTTTAATCAAAACAAAACAATCACGACCAACATGGTAAAGGATGATTAATATTTTTCTAACTATGGCTAGTGCCCCACTATGATTAGTTTTCTTACTCTTCTAATATTTTTCTGGTAATTCTCATATTCTTTACTGCCCCTTTCAGTTGGGTATAAAGGTGGTCTGAAGTTGCAGACACCAGCAATCACCGTGTTCATTTACCAGGTGCTTCTCATAAATTGTGGAAAATATCATAAAAAAAGAAAAACCTGTTTTCTGTCCTTACAATAACCACAGAATAAATTGGGAAAAGTCATCAAAGTACTATAGCTTGTCTCCTGCAGAAAGACCTATATAGTTTTAGCAGCAAATTCTATTAACAGCTCTCAAGGAATAGAAAAATCTGTAAGCTATTTAACCTATCGCATAACAGGGAAATATTAAGAACGTCTCAATTCATTTCAAAACCCTGATATCAAAACTCTCAAAGAGGGTATCAATGGGGAAAAAACAAAAAACATATAGTTCAGTCATCTCATGTAAGAATTTAAATGTAAAAATTCTAAATAAAATTTCATAAATCAAATCCACTCTGCAAAGAAAGAAATGCCTTACAATCCTGACAGGGTACAACCAAGCCCTAACTGTCAAGTGCAATGATCATTTAAACAACATTCTTGAACAATTATCTGAAAGGGGATACACACATTTTTCTAAAACTATAGCTCCTGATAGTATCAGCAGTTTCATTACAACTATTTTTGGAATGTTTTCCCTTGCTGCATGTATTTAACTCCCCAAGCCCTGAGAAATGTAAAGTGCTAAGGGAACAAGATCATCCAATCACATTATTTACTTTATTAGTTTTCCATATCTGTTATAACAAATTACCATAGACTCAGTGGCTTAAAACAACATCAATTTGCTGTCTTACAGTCCAATACAGATCTCACTGGACTGAAAGCAAGATGCTAGCAGTCTACATTCCTCTGGAGGCTCTAGAGGAGCCTTGCTTTTTCCAGCTTTTAGAAGCCAACTGCATTCCTTGGCTGTAGGTCCCCCTCCTCCCTGTCCACCTTCAAAGGGTTGAGTCCTTCTTAATCACCTCACTCTGACCCTCTACCTCCCTCCTCTACTTATAAAGACCCTTGTGACTAAACGGGCCGGCCTAGATAATCCAGGATAATCTCCCTATCTTAAAATCAGCTGATTAGTAAGCTTAATTCTATCTGCAACCTTAATTTCCCTTACCACATAACATACTCACAGGTTCCAAAGATAAAGAGGTAGACATACTGAGAAGACCATTATTCTGCCAACCAATTTTCTGCCATTACTAAAAATAGTGTAAGAATCGGAAAATAAAAATAATGGTGGGCTATGGTTCTGGAAGCCCCAACTCAAACCTAAAGCTAAAAGCCAGATCTCACTTGTTAGTCCCTAAATTAAATTATGATCCTTTTGAGGGATAAAACAGTTCTCAGTTTGAGTCAGGAGGCCAGGGATGGTCCTTGGTATCTTTTTGTTTTGCTAATCCTCACTCAAGATTTTTTTCTGCCACTGATTTTTAGAGAGGTGGAAGGGGATTGGGAGGGTGGGGAGAGAGGGGAGAGAGAGATCAATGTGAGAGACACATAGACTGGTTGCATCCCATACACGCCCTGACCGGAGGAGGGGATCTACCTGCAACCCAGGTACGTGCCCTTGACCAGGAATTGAACCTGCGACCCTTTGGTGCGTGGGCCAACACTCTAACCACTGAACCATGCCAGCCAGGGCCTTCGTATGTACTTTTGACAAAAGGATCTCTTAAATTCTTGGTTTCACCATCCCTAAAATAAAAACAATGCCAGTTTCACATAATTGTTGTGAGAATTACTGAAATCAATTCATTTATTCACTCACAAGAAACTCTGCTAGTGAGACTATAGTGACAGGGTCCCTGCCCTCATGAAAGTAACTGGCACAGAACTGGACAAAATAACAAAACAGCAGCAGCAACATGCTTAATGAATACTTTCTAACAACAGGCAAAGTGCTAAATACACATTATCTCCTTTAACAGTTATAACAAATGTATCCCTTATGAGCATTCTAGATATCACCAATTGACAATACACAGTACAAGAATTTCCTAGAGCATCAAAGATATTTTGCCAACCCTATCTCTCTTGAGCCCATTCGAGCCAGGCCCCACCAGCACCTCAACCACCATGAACCACCACAACTGCTCCTGTGAGGATCATCAATGACCTCACGTTTGCAGACCCAAGGGTGAATCCCTAGACCCCATATGATTCCTCCTCTCAGCAGCATTTTGCGTAATTGACTATGCTTTTCTTCTTGAGATGCATTCCACCCTCTTCTTGGACACCTCTCATTTGGTTCTCTTTCTATCTTACTGGCTACTCCTTCTCAGTCTCCTTTGCTAATTTCCCTTCATCTACTAGATGTTGCAGTACCCTTGAGGTCTGGTATCAGACCTCTCATTCACCTGACCTAATGCCCTAAATGATCTCAACCCAGTTTCATGGTTTTAAACACCACTAAATGCTGACTCAAATTTTCTCCAGCCCAGACCTGCACTAGTTTTTGGTTTTTTTTTTTCCAACTACCTACCTGACATTTCCACTTTGGATATCTAATTGACATCTCCAACTTAAAATACTCAAATTGAAACTTCTGATCTATCCCACCACCACCACCTCACCCTGAGCGCCAAAACGAGTTATAGCCAGTCTTCGCCTATCTCAGTTAACAGCTCCATCTTTCTAGCTGCTCAGCCTTGATTCCTCTCTTTCACTTACACCCCCACATGCTAGTCAGCAAGTATATTGGCTCTACTTCAAAAATAGCCTAAATCCTTTATCACCTCTAGCTAGAGTTCAGCTAAAGCCTCCTAACTAATCCTGCTGCTTCCTACTTGCCACCCTCCACCTCCAGGATCTTTTCAAACAACATCTAGAGTGATCTTACTAAAACAATGACTCTCCAATGGCTTCCCATCTTACAGTAAAAACCTAAGTTCATAAATTGATTTACAGGCTCTATGTTCTTGGCCACTCATTACTTCATTTCTTACCACACAGCTCCAGCCCCACTCATATCCTTGAAGATATCTAGCATGACCCACCTGATAGTACTGCATTTGCTCTTACTTTTACCTACAAGACCTTTCCCCCAGATATTTACTCAAATGCCATCTTCTTAGAGAGGCTTTCCCTGACCAGGATAAACCAGTACCTCCTCAGCCCACTCCACAGTCCTCTTACCCAATGTTAATTTTGTATTCATTACCACCTGATACATATGTTTTTGCTTATTGTCCCCCTCCTTCATCAAATACTGGTGTATGTTAACACCCAAAAGACAAAAGTACTCAATAAATATTTGCTAAGCGAATACAATGACCAATCAGTCTATTTGCACTGCCTAAAATAAATTTTCTCCTAGTTGGTGAAATTATAAATTCTGTTCAAAGATATATCATACTAGAGTCATGTTTATCTTTCAAGTCTCTAACAAGTGGCAGAAATACAGGTTCACAAATCTGTATTTCCATCCAGAAAGTTTCTACTAAGTTTCTAAACATACAGTTTTTATAATATATGCTTCAGAAAGAATGTTTATCCATGCCTACATGATGTAATAGTCAGAAGAACCTGTTAATATTAATAGCTCACTAAATGAAAGAGCAACATTTTAATTCAAAGGCTATTTGGAAGGATCTATTATAATCCCATGCTTCATTTTTCTCAGCAATCAATCTCATAATAAGCTACTTGCCATTTTAGTTACTAGTTGCTATAAATTTATTAAAATTAATACATGTAAAGAAACAATTTGCATTTCAATAAATGATTCACAATGTTCTACCCACCAGGTAAAATAAATAAATAATTTTTGTGTGATGCATTTTTTTATTTAAAAAAAAAAATCTATCTCCTGATTTCTCATAATGACTGATTCTCATTTTAACAAAACTGAAAAAGAACACCCCATGTGGCTGATGCATTAGAAGTTGCATTTTAATATCATTCAACATAAATTGCATGTAGGTTTATTTTAAACAGCTATTTGTCAGTCCACTTGGTTTGTTAAAATCAGTACATGCAACATATTCAAGGCCTTCTAATTGTGATATTTGCAAGAACTAAGCCAGATCTGAATGGACATCTATTTAGGGAGTATGTTTGCTAATAATGGTAAAAAAAAAAAAAAAAAAAAAAAAAAGTTAGAGAGACAGAGGTGACACTAATTAACTCTCTGTCATTGCATTCCATGGCCCAGGCAAGGGGTAATGTAATTTACACGCAATCTTTGCTATAAAGGAACACATCATAAGCAGAATAAGCCTTAGTTTAACTATTTAGTTGCTTTCACAAATAACAAAAGGTCACTGGAACCCATACCTGGTCAAAGCAGACCTTACTATAAATCAATTTCCATTAGGTATACTCCTCTATTCTCTTGCCACCCTTCTTTAGCCTGATGGTTCTTCCCTTGTTATTCTTCTCTTTGCTGTACAAATTCAATCTTGAAATGTTAGGCTAATAATTTCTTCTGCAAACTTCTTTATACAACACATTAAACTCTTTTAAGAAAAGGTGAAACATACTTCTAAACAAATAACATACCAAAAATCTATTTGAAGTAAGCAGAGTTTTAAAAACTACAGATCTCCATGAAACAGAACTGCTTCAGTTTCCAGCTGTTTAACCAAAGCACTCCACAGCACACAGGGTCCATACATAAATAGGAAACATTTTACAGAAAATGATGACATTTCTGTATTACTGATACCACACTTTCTTCTCCCTGCACCACTGAGTCTACTCAGAAATAAATCTATACTATGTTAAACCACTACAATTTTGGAAATGTTTGTTACTGCAGCACAGACAGCTTTTTCTGCCTCGTTTAGTACCTGATAAGTTGCGTTCATATTAAATGAGATAGTCCATGTAAAGCATTCAGCAAAAACCATAGCACATAGTAAGTGGCCCTGAAAAAATTAGTGATGATTGTTCACTATTTAAATATTGTTTTCCTTTAAATTACACAAGAATACCCCTGGCCAGTTTGGCTCAGCAGGTAGAGTGTCAGCCCGTGGACCAAAGGGTCTCAGGTTCAATTCCTGGTCAAGGGCACGTACCTAGGTTGCAGGTTCGAGCCCCAGCCTCAGTTGGGGCTGTGTGGGAGGCAACCAATAAATGTATCTCGTTCACATCGATGTTTCTCTCTCTCTCTCTCCTCTCCCTCCCTTCTACTTTATCTTAAAAAAATATATATCAATGAAAAAATATTCACAGGTGAGGATTAACAAAAAAATAATTTAAAATACACAAGAATGAATCAGATGTTAGAATTATCTGGAAAGGATTTTTAAGCAACCATCATAAAAGTTCTTCAACAGCAATTATAAATTCCCTTGAAATAAAGCAATAGGATGTCTCTGCAAAGAAATATAAGTTATTAAAAATGAAAAATTTATAACTGGAAAATATAATAACCAAAATAAATAACTTACTGATGGGCTCAACAGCACAGTGAGATGACAGAGGATAAAACCAATGAACTTGTGAATAGATCAATAGAATTTACCCAATTTGAACAATAGAGAGATACTGACTGAAAAAAATGAACAGAGTTTCAGGGTCCTGTGGAACAATAACAAAAGGGCTAATATTCATATTAAAAGTCCCAGCAGGAGAAGAAAGAGTGGAACTGAAAAGTTATTCAAACAAATAATGACTAAAAACTCTCCAAATTTGGTGAAGGACATAACCCTACAGATACAAGTAACTGAGCAACCCTCAAAAATATAAACCAAAGAAATCCATACTAAGAGACATTATAATTAAACTTCTGAAAACTAAAGTAAAAAACAACAAAAAACAAAAAAAATAACACATACACACACACATACAAAAAAACTTGAAAGCAGCCAGGGAAACAGGACACATTACTTATGCAGGAGCACCAATTCAAATGACAACGTATTTCTCATTTGAAATCAGAGGCCAGAAAAAAGTGGCACAACATTTCTCAGGTTCTGAAGGAAAAGAACTGTCAATTGCAAATGCTGTATCTGATGAAAATATCCCTCAAAAATGAAAAGGAAATAAAGACATTCTCTGATGAAGAAAAACTAAGAGCATTTATGGCTTGCAAACCTATTCGTAAAGAACGGCTCAAGTTTTCTAAACAGAAAGGAACAGAAGATAGAAGATAACAAAAGAAGCCTTAGAACTTTAAAGAGAACTTTAAATAGAACACAGGAATGGATAAAAAGGGGTAAATATAGTAAATTACCCTTTTCATGAGTTTCTTAAATCATATTTCATAGGTGAAGCAAAAAGTTTTATACCAACTGATGTGCTCACTGAATGTAAAGTAAGTATTTAAGACAACTATGTTTAAAAAGTGGGAAGGCTAAAGGGACATAAATGAAAGTAAAGTTTCTACACTTGACCAGAAGTGGTAAAATATCATGGATACCAGACACTGTGATAAATTATGTATGTATATTTTAATACCCAGAGCAACCACTAAGAAGTAATACACTCAAAATTGTAGAGATGGAGAATAGATTAGTGGTTGCCAGGGGATGAACATGGGGGAGAGAGTGGCCGTGACTATAAAAGGGTAGCACTGGGAAACTTGATGATGAACTGTTCTGTATTTTGAATACAGTGGTGGTCACATGAATCTTCACATGTGATGAAAGTGCACAAAAATACACACACACACACAAATAAATGTATGTAAAACTGGTGAGATCAAAACAGGTCTGTGGATTTTATCAATTACTAGCTGTGATATACTAGAATTATGCAAAAAGTTATCCTCCGGGAACTGGGTGAGGAGTATACAGAATCTCTCTGTATTTTTTCTTACAATGGCCCGTGAATCTACAATTATCCCAAAATAAAAAACTTCTACCCTGGCTGGTTTAGCTCAGTGGTTGGAGCATTAGCCCGTGGACCAAAGTCTCGGGTTTGATTCCAGTCAAGGGCACGTACCTCAGTTGCGGTTCTGTCCCCGGCCCTTGTTGGGGTCATGTGGGAGGCAACCAATCGATGTGTCTCTCTCAAATTGATGTTTCTCTCCCTCTCTCTCTCTCTCTCTCTCTCTCTCTCTCTCTCTCTCTCTCTCTCTCCCTCCTTCCTTCCCACTCTATCTGAAGATAAATGGAAAAGTATCCTTGGGTGAGGATTTAAAAAAAAATACTTTTAAACAATATCTCAAGAAAAAATGTAGTATATTAGAGTACAAACAATTCTGGCTTATTTAAAATCTTGGATAAACTAAAGAGGCTAAGAAATAAACCAAACCTTTTCCCAAAATTTGAGGTGGGGAGGAAAGGACATGTGGTTTCAGTCTGGGTTCCATAGCTCTGCAACCCAAAAATTCTGTAATAACAACACAAAATACTAGTATAAAACATACAGAGAATAATGTGTTTTACTAAAAAATAATAATAATTGCCGGTGTGGCTCAGTGGCTGAGCATCGACCCATGCACCAAAAGGTTGCCAGTTCGATTCCCGGTCAGGTCACGTGCCCAGGTTGTGGGCCCGATCCCCAGTGGGGGGCATGCAGGAGGAGCCAATCAGTGTTCTCTCTCATCAATGTTTCTATCTCTCTCTCCCTCTCCCTTCCTGTCTCTCTAAAAATCAATAAAGAAAAAAAAATTTTTAATAATAATAATTGTATTGTTTTGCTAAGTATATAAGCAATGCATATTTGTTATGGAAAATTTAGAAAATGAAGGCAGATCATGATAGTAAACAAAATGAGAATCACATAACCCAGTGATAATAACGTCTTATGGCCATTTTTCCTAAGTTTATATGTGGATTTTAGAGGGTGAAGAGAAACTAGATTATACTCTTACGCAGGAATCAGCAAATAATAGCCCACAGCCTAATCCAGCCAAACACTTGTTTTAGTACAGCCTTCATGGGGTTCTCTATATTTTTATATCCTCAATAATGGCTTTGTCAACAAAATTTGAAATATTTACTATCTAGACCTTTATAGAAAAGGCTTGCCAACTCCTGCTCTGAATAGCACTTCTGAAAAGCTTTTTTCAATTGAAAAGATAATATAATTCCTTATTTCTGGATATTTAGCCTGTTTCCAAATTTTTATATTATAAACAAAGTTGTAATGAATACTCTTGCAGCTAAATTTCTACACACAGAGATAGATGTACTTTTCAAAGGGGATATAACTTATACCTAACATTATTTATTTTATATATAACTATTTATAAATGTTTATAATTATTATTTCCTAAATAAATAACTTTATTTTATGGTAAAACAGGAATTTTACTAGAATTATTAATGTTGAACATAAATTAGCTAGACAATTCTCTATTCTCCAGAAGAGAAAGCAAAGTTCAAAGCTTCTGAAACTGGTATCTTTTCCTACTACTTGAACAAGCCAACTCTGTAATATCACTCAAGATATCATTTTATACATAGGCAGGAGTTTGAAGGAAGTTCTTTTTGTTTGTTTTTTAATCCTGCCCAATTCTACAAAGGTACAAAGAGGAAGAGTATGGAATAAAATTTGAGAGGGCACAGTGAACTTGGAGGCAGTAGTTGAACAAGAAGTTAAAAAAGCAGGCTTTAGAGTCAGATCACTAGGTTCAAATCCATTTTATCAGCCCAGGGACCTTGGGTAAATTAACTAAACACCATTTCTTCATCTGCAAAACAGAAGCAATAGTCATGGCCAAGTCACCAAGCTAATTAATACATCTAGAGAGCTTACCGAAGTGCCAAGCACTGTTTCTTATACTAAATGTGTTTCTGTTTGTAACGCTGTTCATTATTAAAACAGATTACCAACACTGCTCTTTCTAGTGCACCGTCTTTGTTCCAAAGAGAGCTCAGAACTTTCCTCTATAACTAATAACTTCTAGGATTTTAAAATCCCAGATATTAGTGTGCTCACTTGCTTTTGTTAAAAAACATATTTAATGTAAAAGCATATTATTTGTTTCAGCCTGAACAACACCATTATAAAAGGAGTCACCAATGGATTAAAAAGCATCACTTTAGAGGAAAAAATTATCTGAATATAGAGATATCAATCTTTAGGCTTACAATGTATTTTTCCTTTAACTACCTAAAAGTGGAGTTCACTCATTTTCCTACAACATATCTAAGCAACTCGGTAATATTCTTGACTGCTCCATCTAGCTCCTCTCTCACATACTTCCTACTGACTGAACTTGAGAAGCATTCCCTCTTTGTCTTCTGCTACTGTGCAAGCTAGACTCCTACCTCCCTCCTACCTCTTATGGGATTTCTACTAGAACTTCCTGTCATGGGTCTCTCTTTCCAGTTTACCTGTCACCAGCCCCTATCCCCACCCCAACAACCAAGGCTTTGGCTGGCTTCCCAATGTCCACGGGATCAAATATAAACTGCCTGGCTTGACAGGTTACGAACTTCATAACCTCACCCTAGTTTCCTTGTCCAGCCTCATTTCCCCAACTTCCTCCTACATTCCAGCCACACGGATTGCCTCATGGTTTGCTGAACGTTCTTCACTTGCTCTCTGTACATGTTCCCTCCTCCCCAAAGACATGCCTAGACTCTCTGCCCAGACTCATCTTCCATATTAACTCTTGAACACTCCAAATGAAGCCATTCTTGACTGATTATCCACTGTGCTCCCATAGTGCTCTGCTGCCACCTATACCATAGCAGTTATCCTTGAGTACTGAAAAGATCTTAGAGCTTCAAAATGGGAATTAAGTTCTTTTGAAGGTAACATACTTCTTTGTTACGCTTTTCAGGAGTAAAATACCATCTGAGAAATAATCTGGCTTATCATATGAAGGTAGAATAAACAGTCTGTATATGAAAAATTAGAAATACTAGATTTGAGGACCATTTTAGTTGCCACAACTAATTAACATGACTTCAAGACCCTTAATTATGTCACCTATTGCATAACATTAATGTACTATCTTGGCTGTAATATGGTTTTGAATTTTTACTTTAACTGCGAAGTACAAGTTAAACTTTTACATACTAACATATACACCCCTTTCAATTATATTAATTATATTACACCCAGCAATTGCATTTCATTTGGTTATAGTTTTCAAGATGAATAAAAACATATAGACAATTTTGAGCAGTCAATATTCTATTCTTTCTTTCTTTTTTTTTTACTTCCTCTTGCTTCCTGCCTGCTCTTGAATGGGCCAAGCACACTCCTATAAAGTAGAAAGGCATTAGTGTATATAGGAATTGTCACTAGTACGAAAGAAGATAGAATTGCATTTAATCTTTGCCTTGTTTTCTAGGGAACCTGGATAGAGTAGATGCTGATGGCCCTTCCTACATCCCCTTGTCAATATTCTTTCCTTGAACACACATTAAAATAAGAACTTCAAAGAAAACATAGAAGAAACACTTCATGACACTGGATTTGGCAATTTCTTCGGTATGACAGCAATAACACAGGAAACAAAAGTAAAAACAGATAAACTGGACTACATCAAAATTTTAAAACGTCAGAGTACACTCAACAGAGGACAAAGGCAACCTATGGAATAGGAGAAAATATTTAAATATTTGCAAATCACATAACTGAAAGGGAATATATAGACATATTATGAATATTTTATGTTATTTATATAGATATAGAAATGGTTAAATCACTTACAACTTTATAGATCTGTATCTATACCTCTATCCCACCAATCCATCCATCCATTCTATTCATGGGGTGTTGAGTTTTAAATAAGATATACATCTATATCTATCTATCTATCTATCTATCTATCTATCTATCTATCTATATCTATCTGATAGGGATTAATATACAGAATATATAAAGAACTCAACAACAAAGACACAACCCGATTAAAAAAACAGACAAAGGATTTGAATAGACAGTTCTCCAAAGATATAGGAATGGCCAACAAACATAAGAAAACATGCTCAACATCACTAATCATTTGGGAAATGCAAATCAAAACCACAATAAGATATACCACCTCACACTTTTCAGGATAGTTACTATCAAAAGAAGAAACTGGAACCTTGGTGGGGAGAAACTGGAACCTTGGTGGGAATGTAAAATGGCGCAGCCTCCATGTAAACAGTATGATGATTCCTCGAAAAATTAAACATAGAATTATTATGTGATATAGCAATTCCACTTCTGGGTATATATCCAAAACAACTGAAAGCAGTTGTTTAGAAGAGATATTTGTACACCCATGTTCATTATGGCATTGTTCACAATAGCCAAAAGGTAGAAACAATCCATGGATGAATGGATAAATAAAATGTGGTATGTACATACAATGGATTATTACTCAGCCTTAAAAAGGAAAGATATTCTGCCCGGCCGGTGTGGCTCAGTGGTTGAGTGTTGACCCATGCACCAAGAGGTCGCTGGTTTAACTCTCGATCAGGGCACATGCACAGGTTGTGGGCCAAATCCCCAGTGAAGGGCGTGCAGGAGGCGGCCAATTGATGTTCTCTGTCATGGATGTTTCTATCTCTCTCTCCCTCTCCCTCCCTCCCTCTCTAAAATCAATAAAGAAAAAAAATTTTTTTTAAAGGAAGGATATTCTGATACATGCAACAAAATAGATGAACCTTGACATCATTATGCTAAGTGAATTAAGCCAGTCACAAAAAGTAATTGAAACTGAGGGAGAGACCCAAGACAAACTTCTCCAAAGACTGGACTGTAAAATGACCCACTATACTTAAAAGCCTAAATTTGGCCTATCAACAGCCTAACTACTTTGCTGGTCCATAAACTCTCTAGAATCAGTAATATCTGGGAGAGTAACCCCTTTCTTATAGCCAGTGGAGAATCTTTCCAAGCCCTCGGGTTGAAGCACCAGGCTGGCTCTCTTTTAAGATAGTTTTTGATATCTGTAAATTCTGCATAAAGACATTCACTCATGATGGAGTATTATTTTGATGTTTTCTTTGGCTTAAAATTTTTGGTGCTCACTTTGGGTTTTTTTCCTATAGCAGTTTAATAGGAATGCTACCAACCATTTCAGTTCATTTTTATGTCTTAGATTTTCCTGGATAGCAACAACAGGTGATCCTATGGAGCAGATGAGGTATTTGGGTGGTTTACTAGGTCTCTTAGTTACATTGGCAAATGAAGTGCATTTTCTTTCATGAGTGGCATTTGGGGGAAGGGGTAGAGAAGAACAGTGGTTTCCAGGGGCTAGAGGGAGGGAAATATGCATAAGTAGGTCTCCTAATATTATGCTACTTTTTATTTCTGGCACCCTTAATTTCCCCTGCTTTTTACTTTCTCTTCACCACCATGCCTCCAGAGGATGCCTCCCCATTCACAAAAGCAGCAGCCTCATCCCAACACTGTCACCTCTGGTCCCACACACTTTCAAGTCACCTCCTTTAAATTCCCAAACAGCCAATGTTCCATCAGGTCTCAGACCTGTTCTCACCATTTCCCCACTTAGAGTGTGGCTCTCTCCCTCCTGGGGGTGATTTTCATCTGTATTCTGCCACCACTGGGGCTCAGCTGCACTCTCTTCATTTCCATCTGGTCTCCATCTGACTCTCAGCTCCAGAGTCAATCCAGAGCACACTCTGCTTGTGTCAGATATTTATTTCTCCACTTAAATTGACATTTACAATACTCCCTGCTTCATAGTTATGCTGGAAGCACAGGTTATGTGTGCCTTTGTTTGCTCTCCTCGTGGATCCATTTAGTAGCTGAAGAATGTCTGGAAAGATTTAGATTTCGATGGCTGCCAACAACCTCCTCACCTCTGAAATGAAATACCTGGACAGGGCTCTAACATTGCAGGATTTGGTACCAGTGTTTCTGAGGACACGGGGTTCTCAGTAAACTAGAGATTTCTAAAAATAAGAATGATGATCTGAAATACTTTTCAATACTTTATTTAAAATTAACAAACATTATACTCCAGCTATAAGCAAACTCAGTAATGTGTTACCAGAAGCCCTAAAAACTGTATCAGAGGTCCTTAGTAGTAAAAATGTTATGAACCATGACTCTAGTCAACCTACAAATACATGACGGCATAATACATAAGGTGTTCTCTAGAGGAAATGCATAAGCCCACATTTGCCCTGACAAAGCAAACAAAATTCATATAATAACTCTATGTAATATCAACCCCAATTTAATAAACTCTAATGACTACAATTACATTGGTATAGATTTTTAGCAGGTTATCATAGATACATTAATATTCCTCTGAGCTAAATAAAATATTAAAAGAAAAAATATAATTATTATTAATCCATCTATAAAATTGATGAGCTTCTTAATCTGTGTTACGCTTAAACTTATTTCTTCTGCATAGTCTTAAAAAGGTATTTTTCAAAAAGCCCTTCCTCATATGTCACTTTTTTCTCTTTAAAATATAATCTTTAATAAAACTTAGTTCCCAACAGCTTTTAAGGTAACTACTTCCCTTTTGATTTTATAAAATAAACTATTAATATAATTTCCATGACTCAGAAATTACACCAATTAGCATGCAATATTTGTGAAAAGAATGATAAAAGAATAAATGTTACAGCCCTGGCCAGTTTGGCTCCGTGGTTAGAGCATCGGCCCGCGGACCAGAGAGTCCCAGGTTCGGTTTCCGCTAAGGGCACGTACCTCGGTTGCAGTTTGCCCCTGGCCCCAGTTGGGGTTGTGTGGGTGGCAATCACTCAATGTGTCTCTCTCACGTCGATATTTCTCTCTCTCTCTCTCCTCCCTCTCTCCCTCCCACTCTATCTGAAGATAAATGCAAAAATGTCCTCAGGTGAGGATAAAAAAAAAAAGAATAAATATTGCAGAACCTACAGTGATTATTTTTTGAAATAGGTTTTTTAAATATCAAGATTAGTTTATAAAACTTTGCATCAATTTTCCTACTGCCAACATACTTCAGGTTACAATATGGTTCAAGATGAGGAGAAAACTTTTTGTTCCTTTTCCTGTTTGTTTTTGAAACTAATCCATTTAATATTTTTATAGACAACTGTCATGTTCTTCCCCAAGGCTCAATACCTATGGCCCATCTTCACCCCCTCAGACTCGGAAAGGCTGTATTTGGCAAGGCAGAACAAGTTCATTATAAAATGGGTAGCTAGAAATCCCCAGGCTCCTGAATCACCACCTTACCTCAGACTCATCGGTAGATTCTTCGAGAGACACGGTTTCCTACAAAGCATAGAGGGGGGAATGGTCAGAGCAATGACAAAAGAATAAAAAATATTTACAAGGGAAAAGAGTCCTTATGCCCCCACCACCAATATCCACCTGCCCTTTTTTGGAGTTAATCTGAAAATACAGTTTAAAGGACTCCACATGGCTTAACTCTCACAGACTTCCTCCTTCTCCACACCCTGCAGGACTGAGACAGTCACTCTGGGCCACACAAATCCACTGTTCCTGCTGACCTCCCTCGAGTGGTCAGCAGGTTAACAAATGACCCCAGGAACTGTCGTATGAGTATATGGAAGGCTTTTCCCTGGCTAAAAATACAAATCGTTCTGGCAAAGCAGCCTTACTGATCTCAGAAAGGAAGAGAAAACTACCATCTCAAATTATCTATAAGCCAATATTTATACTGAAAAACTCTTGTGCCATTAATTAATATGCGATTAATCTGGTTGAGTCAAAATGATAGTCTTGCTTAAACAGCATTTACAAAAGGATTTCCCTAGAGTAGTACCTATCAGACACTGTGCAAACAAGCTGTATAATTTATATCCACTCTTTAAACCATTAACTGGAAGACAAATTCTGCCATTTAACAGTTTCCTTCTTGCTAGACAATGAATCTTGCTGCTCTGTAGAAAACAAAGCAAAATGGGGAAAAATTGACTTGATCCTGCTAATCTCTCACCTGTCCACTGAAAAAGAGAATCTGCTGATGCCACGCATCCTCAAAGAGGTCAGCAAAATGAAGATTTACTTAACGTACTTATAGATATCAATAGCAAGAAAAGGTTACAACTAATATGCTGACACTGAATGTAAGCATTTTGCAACAATCCATGAGATAAAGAAAGAACAAACCAAAAAAATGAGGCAAGGACATTTTAGACATAACAAATATTTCTTCAACAAAAAGAATGAACATTTCTTAAAAAGTTAGATGCAAAATATTACTCAATGCAAATTGGATAGCAGGATAAACTCAAATTTGGTGTTTGAAAACATTTTAATTTCATTCATGGAAAACCAGTAAGAACCTGGCAGGTGGCAGGCTGCCTAGGGATCAGCCTTGCAGACAATATAGTCTCTGCTCTCAAAAATCATCTGTAAAATGGGGATGAAAGTTACTTGTAATTAAGAATTTTATTGTAGTTACATCATTAACCATGATGAATATGAGAGTCTCCTCTATATTCTAATGAAGCCTATTTACTTTAATGTTATTCTAAGTATTAGGAAGTTCTTAATAATTTGGAGCTACAATCTCTCCACAGTAATTTTTTATTCTTAACACCAATAAAACATATAAAAATCCAATTATTCTACTACTATATGACAGTTCTCCAGAGAGTTAATGACACGTATCATGCCTACCCTTCTAAATTGTTTCTCCTCTGTGCTGACCATCCCCAGTTCCAGGCTTTAGTCCACTTACTATCTTTACCCTTCTCTTTTGAACACACTCCATTTAATATTAACAGTCACTCTTCTGACATCTTTACTGAACATCTACTATACATATATATTCCCATAATGCTAAATGCTTTCCAGATAGCATCTTAAAATGTCCTACCTGTGAGCTAAGAACACTGAGGCTTAGAGGTTGAACTTCTAAAAGTCCCTAAATATTAAGATGCCAGCATTAGCAAAACCAGGCTTTGACAACTGTGTCAATGAACCACACATTGGTTCCTATTTCCCAGCTCTAGAACTCTGAAAGGACACTTGACTACTCTTTTCAGAAAAATTACATTAAACCGAAGGTATTTTTTTTCTTATTTGGAATCCATTAAAATATACACAAGGGGTAAAGGGCACATATCTTGTTTACACTCTTGATTAAAACAAAAACTTAAGTCTCCATCCAACAATTTCAATCCAAAAACTCTAAGCCAGATTACACTCTTGCATCCCACCGGAAAGCAGTCAGATCTCAGAAACCTGAGATCTTCAGGGAAAACCACTTCTTGTGACTGCTAGTATCAATCCAGAACATTTACTCCAGGTCTCTCTCAGACTTATCCTCAGCACCAGCACAAACCTCCCATACACAGCTGTGACCTCAAAAAAATTACACTTTTGTCCACAATCCTACCAAAGCAATGCAGAGTGACTTCGAGAATTAGCATGGTCTGTTATTTCTTAGCTTCATTCATTCATCAAGCCCCTATGCTTAATGCTCTAGAGACAGGCAAACAAGAAATGACATGAATATCCCCAGTGAGGGATCCAAAAAACAAGGCTGAATCTTGAGAAAGATTATAACCTAGAAAGTCAGTGGTCTTCAAACATTTTTTAAATGTATGTCTATCTTTCATATAATCTAACTTCAAATCATGAAAATGTTATAAAATTGTGCTGTTCTGTAAGTAAAATAAGCCAGACACAAAATGACAAATATGGTAGGACTCCTCTTATATGAGACAGAAAGTAAAATAGAGGTTAGCAAGGCTGGGGAGGGAGTAATGAAGGGTTATTATTTAATGGGTACAAAGTTTCAGTTTGTGACGATGACAAGTTGTTGAGATGGATGCTGGTGATGATTGCACAACAGTGTGAATGTCATAATGCCACTGAATCATACACTGAAAAATGGTTAAACTGGTAAATATGGTATTTATATTTTTTTAACACAACAAAAAAAATTTTTTTGCTGTTCTGGTTAAAGCCAAAATGATGGGCTAGAAGTTACTCAGTGACACAAATGCATAGCCAGACAAATTCTGGGCAACACGCTGAAAGCTAAACTCAACAATTGTTTCACTTTACCTTTCTTTTGAAGACCAATTCCTTAAACTCAATCATCTATCTAAACTTAATGCTCTCCATAGCTTGACATGCTACCTCTCGAATCTATTCATCAACTGTGTCAGATTACCTACCCCAAACACACATCAGAATGGTCACTGCCCTCCTCAAAGAATCCTCAGGAGTCAGATTTCAGATTCCTCAGCAAGGTAGTCAAAGCCCACCCCAACTTGGCCCCAATCTTTTTTTTTTTTTTTAATCCTCACCCGAGGACATTTTTTCATTTTTTGTTCAGATAGAGTGGGAGGGAGAGAGAGGAAGAGAGAGAGAGAGAAACATCGACATGAAAGGGACACATCAAGTGGCTGCCACCCGCACGACCAACCAGGGCCGGGGACAAACTGCAACCGAGGCACATGCCCTTAGCTGGAATCGAACCCAGGTCTCTCTGGACCGCAGGCCGATGTTCTTAACCACTGAGCCAAACCGGCCAGGGCTTGGCCCCAATCTTAACCTTACTTCCCAATCTGCACAAACCCAGGGCCCTCCAGCCACACTGGGTGACTTCTCACCAAGATATCACATGCTCAGGCCTCTAGGCCAGAGGTGACAAAACAGTGGCCTTCAAGTGTTTTGTTCAGCTTGGGTGGTGTCTTTAAGACTTCCCCATAAAAATCTGTATTTGTGACTTCATAAAAATCAGACTATATGTCTACCAGGACCCACATTTCCACATAACATCAGTTGGAGCTGAGCAACTATGCTCCTAAGACAGAATGCACTTCACCCAGCAATCAATACCATTCCTGATTTCCCTATATCAAGACAGTCCCACTCATTTCCATTGCCAGTGCCTGCCTTGAACTTGTGATGCTTGCAGTGAGCCTTTCCTAAGTGCTCCCCTCAGCTTAGAAGGCCCTTGGCCCAACTCTACACTCATTTTAGCAGTCTTCCAATTCCCAACATGTTCTACAGGTTCAAGGAAACCCACAGGGGTACCTCCAGGAAATAGGTAGTCAACAACAGAGTTTTGATTTCATGGTTTATATTTTTATGTTGCCAATTAGTGTTTGTTTGGTTGTTGTTGTTTTAAGTTTGAAACACACTGGCTATTTCTAAATCCTAACCTTTCTTCACAGCCCAACCTAGGTCTTACCTCTTTCACATAATTGTGTCTTGAACCCAAGACACAAGGTCCAGATCTGGGCTCCTATGGTCTTTGTTTCTTCCTATAACTCTCAGCTCTCACATAACATTAACAGCCTTGTCCTAATGTTTTCCTTTAAAATACACTGTAGCTAAACCCAAATGCTTTTTGCCTGTTGTCTCTCATTATCCTACCCAAAGGAACAGCTCAACACCCATTTGCTGGTGATGATGATAAAAAATAGCAACTGAGCCCTGGCTGGTTTGGCTCAGCAGTTAGAGCGTCGGCCTGCGGACCAGAGAGTCCCAGGTTCGGTTCCCGCTAGGGGCACGTGCCTCGGTTGCGGTTTGTCCCTGGCCCCGGTTGGGGTCATGTGGGTGGCGGCCACTCGATGTGTCTCTCTCGCGTCGATGTTTTTCTCTCTCTCTTTCCCCCTCTCTCCCTCCTGCTCTATCTGAAGATACAAAAATGTCCTTGGGTGAGGATTTAAAAAAAAAAAATAGCAACTGATCTAACATTCTCCCTCCTCCATATATTCCTTTTCCACTTATGAGCAATACCAGGTGTATATTCTTCAGGCAGACACTTGAATTATTAGCTTTTGGCTACAAGACAGTTACAGAGGGGACCTGGAGGAAGGCAGCAACAAACAAGGATAGAGAAATTCAAACAGAATGTTAACCACCTACCAACAGCCCAGGAAAGAAGCTATTGGGCTCTAAGATGACCCCAATAAAGGCTTTCAACCTATCCTCACCCCTAATCCCAACACGAGCACAGGGCCCATGACAGTGGCCTGAGAGAAGACTCAGCACAGCTGGCCTCAGAGGCAGAAGGGTGAGGAAGGCTGTCAGCTCAGAAGGAGAGACAGAAGCCAGGCACTCCAGGTTGTGAAATCCTCAGAATTTTGAGGGCATACACACTGTTTGCTGGGGGCGGGGGGGAGGCTGGAGCCTGAGGAGGGCCAGCTTCAAATTCTGCAGGATGAAGAAACAGAACAAAGCCCAAGGTCCAGGAAATCAGACTAGGCTGGAGACAGACATTAAACACTCCTTCCCAGCAATGTGTATGACACGGCAGAGCTTAATGGAAGAGATGGTGGGGTAGCTCTCAATGTCTAACACAGGCACAGGAAAGAGGGAATATTTTGTGTGATATGTATTTGATATCCTGTGTCACAAAGTCTCAATTTCAGAAAGGTTTTGGGTACCAAGGGACTAGGCTGGTTTGGTAGGAAAGATAAAAAAGTATCTGGGGAGCTAGCAGGAGCAAGGACACTCAGGTTACCAACCCTGTTCAACCCACTAGCCTTAGCTACTGCACTCATCTTATTCTGCAAGTGAAGAAAAATCTTGACACCTGCCTCAGCTTGGTGGCTTAGTGACCCAATCTCACATCTGACTTTGCATCAGAACCATCTAAACTCAGTTTGGGGAACTGGCTAATACCATTTAATACACTTCATCTTCACAGATCCTATTCAGTGGGTATGAATAAGAACCTAAAATCACAAGCATTTGGTAACAAAAACATAAAGAGGACCAAGTTTCTAGAAGACAAAAAGGCAACTGTGACTGGGCAGCCATGCATAGGGAGCTGCATGAAACCTCAAGCCCCTGATCTCACGAGGGCTCCTTCTCCGAGGTGGCAATGTGGCTTCTAGGGAGACTACTAATAATGAGCTAGTGATATTGGCCGTCAGCCAACCAACGCAGAAAATATGAGAGAAAAAAACTAACAAGGCAATAAGCATGTCCAGCTGAGCTAAATTGTGACTACACTTTACTTACATGACAGTAATGAGTAGGCTGTCTAAAAATTTCTCTGATTCTGTACTTTTGCAACTTGTTTGGGGCTTTGTTTTTCCTTTACTCATTAGTGAAGTTGCTTTTATAAGTCTGTTTTGGCCAAACTGTAAGAGAAGAGAAACATGCTTACCCAAGCCAAGCCCATGTTTGGATGATAAATCACTGTCCTCTTTATAAGACAATCATTTTAATCTGGCCACTTTAAGACGTTTTATGTCATACTCACAAGAGTCCTGGAGAGTAAAATCCCCAATTTACAGACCAGGAAACTGAGGCAATCAATTATTTATTGACTTGACTTTTATTTTACACGCGGAGTACAATCATATGGGAGTATACATGCTCATGAATGTGCCTCTGATAATATGTAAGTGCTCTACAATAAGGATAAAACTTCCCTAATGTCTAAAACAGAGAGAGAAGTCAAAAAAGAAGCTCTCCTATTTGGTTAAGAAGTAGATGGTCTGATTGATCAAATATGTCAACAGACTAGGTTCCCTGCTGCAGGAAAGATGAAAGAGTACCTGGGGAGCTGGCAGAGTAAGGAGTCTACCTACGTAGGGCAAGTAATCTACAATACATTTGAATTAATAACTTTCAAAAGTTTCAAGAAAGATAAAATAACAACCCAAATTCTATTGAACCTTACTTATAATGTGACATTTTCAATTCAGAAGGCTATTCTCCCCCTACTAAATTCATTTAAACAGTTTATTAGGCACCTAGTACCACCTGTAAAGCACTAGCCCTGTGAGAGACAGACATGAGTAAGCTCAAGATAAGACAAATACACAAACAACCAGACTGCAAGCAGAATGTTTTTCATAACAGAGTTATGGACAAATACTGTAGGACATCTGTGATTATTAAGGTCAACTATAAATCATTTTGGTGCTAGATAAAACTGCTGTTTAGATGATTTCCAAGCAGAAGGCTGGGTATTAGCTCTTCCTATATAACATACATGTAGGTATTTTGGGGAACTACCTTTACCATACTCAGCATAAACAAAGATATCCCACTCTTAAAAATGTTTATTCATATCCAAAAAGTGATTTTTAGTTTGAGAGTCTATGAAATGTTTTACATTTTGTTAATTCACTACTCAGTACAGATCTCACTATATTGGTTCTTCCTAAAATTAAAGGGGGAGAAAGCAATTGCCAAAAAATGCAATGCTCAGAAAGGAGAGGTTTAGTTTTGTCTTGTTTATCATGGAAGCCTGTTTGCATTTATAGTAAAAAGCTTCCTTTGCCCTAACCTGTCACCATAGTTACTTCTAAAACACATCTCACTCCTTAAAACATTCAGAGGAGAAAAAAATTATGTCAAGATTTTCTAAAAGGTTCAAAGTATCAGAACAGAACAATTACCAAATTTACTTAACTTTACTTTTGCGCCCTTTTAGCCTTTAAAAAACTGTATAATAATGGCCTACTATCTTAGTTGAGATTTTAATGGCTTCCTACTGTAAAATGTGAAATGCACAAATAAGCAAAGTGAGAAAAGTCTAACCATTTTTAATCTATCAAGGATAATTTATAGATTAAATGTAGGTACAATTATTTATTAGCTTTCTTTAAAAAAAAATAAACAGGACAACAATTTGTGAATGTCTGCTCCTTTCTGCTATGGACTGGTATTTCTGAAAATGACACTAACATCACTGGGGCTGGGGTGGGGAGGGAATGCCTGCTCTAACCCTTACTGGCTATTAAAACATGAAAAATCAAATAATGGCTTGAAGGAAATTTATAAAGATGATAAGAGCTAATTCTACTTCATAAAGTAAAAACAATTATTTAGAATTAGGTTTTTAGGTATTTTTTTAATCCTCTCTCAAGGATATTTTTTCCATTGATTTTTAGAGAGAGTGGAAAGAAGGCAGAGAGAGAAACATCGATGTGAGAGAGACACATTGATTCATTGTCTTCCGCATGTGCGCAGACTAGGGCAGGGGATCGAACCTGCAACACAGGTACATGCCCTTGACCAGGAATCAAACCTGAGACCCTTAGGTCCAGAGGCCGACGCTCTAACCACTGAGCCAGACCAGCCAGAGCTTAAGTATTTTTTTTCTCCTTTATTGATTTTAGAGAGAGAGGAAGGGAGAGGGAGACAGAGATAGAAACATCAATGACAAAGAACACTGATTGGTCAGCCACCTCCTGCAAACCCCTCCACTGGGGATTTGGCCCACAACCTGGGCATGTGCCCTGACCAGGAATTGAACCGGCCACCTCTTGGTGCATGGCTCAACGCTCAACCACTGAGCCACACGGGCCAGGCTTAAGTATTTCTTTAAAAGGCAGGGTATTGCAGTGAGAAATCATGAGCTCTGAAGATAGATGACTGGAGATTTATTATAGATACAAGTCTGAGCAAATAACTTAGGTTGTCTGAATTTCTACTATTTACCTAGAAAATTCAATCATTTAATACGTATTGAGTCTCAAGCACTACTCTGTGTGTCAGGCATACAGCAGTGAACAAATCTCTGCCATTATGGAGCTTACATTCTAATGGGGAGAATATACAGAAATGAATATAGAAACATACAGAATACACAGAAAAAAATAGACGAACATACACACACACACACACACACACACACACACACACACAAAATGCAGAAAAGAGATTTTAAAGAACAGTCAGGGAAGATCTCAGTCAAAAAGATAACACCTGGACAGCCCTGGCTGGTGTGCTTCAGTTGGTTGGAGCGTAGTCCATACACCGAAAGGTTGCGGGTTTGACTCCGTCAGGGCACATACCTGGGTTGCTGGTTTGATCCCCATTCAGAGAATAGATCGATGTTTCTCTCTCTCTCTCTCTCTCTCTCTCTCTCTCTCTCTCTCTCTCTTTCTCTCTCTCTCCCTTCTCTAAAAAAAAAAAAAAAAAATCAATAAACATATCCTCAGGAGAGGATAAACATAAAAAAGATGACCCTTGGAAAAAGACATAAAGGGTATGAGGGAGAAAGCCCTGTAGATATCTCAAGTCAAAAAAGGGTACAGCATGAGCAAAGGCCCTTAGGTAGAAACATGCCAGCCTTGTTGAAGGAACAGTAAGAAAGCCACTAGGGCTGATATAAAATGATAGAAGGGAAGAAGAGTAGTGAAAAATGAGGTCAGAGAAAGGGGACAGAGCAATTGGCACATGGCTTTGTGGGGCATCTAGGCTCTGTCTTTACCTCAGAATGCAATGAGAAGCCACTGGAAAGTTTGGAACATAGGTGTTTGTCCTGACATACAATAGAATAAACACTTACCACACAGAATTCTTTTCTGAGGCTAGAATGTGAAAGGGTTCTTTAAAATGAAAAGTATTGTACAAATTCAAAGCATTCTTATTTAATCACTAACTTTCTAGGAGTCTTTCCACATCAGATAGCTTTGCCAAACTCCACAAAACAGTAGTAAATACTAAGAGCAACTCTCTCCATTTCTACTACCCTGTATCTAGGAATGTAAAGAGCTTGTTTTTTTTCTTTTAAATCAAACCACCAAAAAATTATATTTCAATATGGATGGGGAATAGTATGAAAATCAGTCTCACCACTATCATCAAACCCAACAATGTGTCATGAAATCATAAGTGCTTAATGAGCATTTTCCTTTGAACTGCCTAGAACAGAAAAGGGAGGCTCCAGTGGTAAGTAGGAGACACTTACTGCAATGACCACTCAAACCAAATTTCTACCTTATTTCTTAATTATTGGCATATATCAAATGTACAAAAGACACATTTTCATTATGTATGTAAAGTATGTTGCCAATGGTACAAATTATAAACTACATAAGCTTCTGTTATTATCGTACTAAACAGCTCATCATCAAATCACTTCTTAGAGCAATCATGGAAACTGGTGGCTCTGTTAATTTGTGAGTAAAAACAGTACTGAGCTTAAAATGACCCTGGAAATAGAAAATTAAAGTACTTCCCCAGGTTCCAGCCTTTGTCTGCTCTTTTAGTCTTACTTATGTTACTTTGTCATTTCAACTCATGACTGGCTATCACTACTACCTGTATGAATATAACTATTGCAATCACTAATTTCCACCCTAAACTCCAGCGCCACATCCAGGTGTTGACTGGACATTGCCATCTGATGTTCTGCCAGCAACAAATACTTCCTCTCATGACTTTATGCCCAACTTTTACTAAGCACGTTAACTTTGTGTGCTAATTCATTCTAACTTTAACCACCTCCCAAAGACGGCACTAGATTATCTCTCTTATATTTAAAAGTTAAATAACTAGCCTAAAGTCACATATTAAGAGAACCAACGCTGGAGCCTAGTCATTCTTGCTCCAGAACAGATGCACTAACCACTGCTGCACGCCACAGTGACTTACCTTTGTGCCTAAACACAACAGATACGAATCAAAACTCATCTACTTTCTCCCAGCCCTCCTGCTAATCGCTCTCCCTGTCCTATTTCGAAAGGAAAGGAATTTAAACTTCAGTTACCTGGCCTCAAAACTCAAGTCATCTATTACGCCTCCCACGGACAGTCAGTACCTGGGGTATCCGAGGCTGCCTCAAGCCAAAACTCCACTGAGCACAGGCCACAGGAACTGAGCCCAACAAAGGGCCTCACGATCGCTGGAGGTGTGTGGGGAGGCTTTCCCCGTGCCCTCTAAGAACAGGCATCCCACCCGCGCCTCTACTCCCGAATGGCCTTTCGCCGCCCGCCCGCCCGCCGGCCCTGCCGTGGTCCCGCCTGGCCTCCAGAAGCTCCGCACCTCCACACGCTCCTTTCCAAGGCCCGGACCACCTCACCTTCGTTTTCCCTTCCCTTGCCCAGCAGTTGTAGCCTTTACCTGTTCCGCAGCTTCCGCCATGGTGCAGCGGGGGAATCACGTGATACACCCGGAAATGAGAGGGAAACAGTCTCTGAGGCCCGGGGCCTACTGGGAAATGTAGTTTGAGATGCATCTGAGCCCGGAAAACTTTTCTATCTGGTTAGGCTCTTAGGCCTTCGTTTCTGCTTTCAGCTCTCCAAGCTCAATGAAGTTATGCTTTGGAGATCTGAACATAACCATTGTCAATGCTTTATTTTATTGTTGGTCTTATTTTTTCGTGATTGTTATAGTATTTATTAATATTTACTGTGTATCAGTCTCTGGATTTAATTTTGCATGAATTATCTCATTTGATCCTTCCAGTAATACCTACTATTATCCCCACTTATAGAAGAGAACACCGTGCCTCAGAGGTCACACAGCTAATAAGAGACCAAAATAGGATTTAAATTTGACCTCCTCTGATTCTAAAGACTTGATTACCAAATGCCCCATAGTCTAAAAGTGTTCTTGCCTTAAAAAAAAAGTGTATTAAGTGAATATAAAGCAGTCTTTGCAGAGGAGAACCAAAGAAAAATATATATTCCAAAAATATTTATTTAGCTTCTACTGCTTGTTACTTTAAGTTGACATCTTCTTCTGGGATCTGGACATTGATACTAAAAATTCTCTGTTGTTTAAAGTATTTGTTAAACTTGTATTGAGTATATTCTGTAGGTAAATATTCGAAATAGAATAAAAATTCCTCCATGGTAAAATCTGTAAAACCACTATATTACTTACAACCTTTAGAATGAATGATCCCCTTTCCATGTTTTCAAGCATTTTAAACCCTCCTTCGTAATCCTCAGGAATTTGCAGTATCCAAAGACAGGGATTTCTTCTTTCCATTCATCTCTAGCAGCTGGTAACTAACAGAGGGCATCATATATGGCAGCACATGATGTGTGCCCAGTGTCCTTTTGGACTCCCTGTCTTATTGACTCTGAGCTGGTAAGAAGCCATGGACTTAATATTCTGTGCCTCCCAGGTCTCTAGTTGTAACCTGCTCAACCCATGATTCCCATGGCCAGGGTGACTTCATCTGAGACACTTATCTTCTTCCCAGGGCCTAAACAGCCTTAGCTCCATCCTCTTCCTCCAAGCCTTGCTGAGATCCCTCTTCCAGTCTGCTTATCACTGAGTCACAAGAGAATAAAAAAAGACCAACCCCAAGGCATTTGGATATCCATAGCCAAGCACTCAACGCAGTAAGATTTTTTCTTGCAAAGCAGCCCAGGACCAAATACTACTCCTGATGTGCTTCAAGTCCCACAAGGACTTTTTCTTATACAAACCAAAGAGGCTGTGAAAACCTTCAGTCAAGTCTCCACAGGAAAAAGAGATAAGTGTAGACCCTCTACTTTTCTGACTTTCCTCACATAATGTAATTTTCCCTTATGAGATAGAACTACCCATAAACCTCTAGTGGGCCTGAATGAAGATGTAGCCAAAGATTCTCCTGCTCATACAACTTCAGAGACTCTGGATCCCCCAAGTCTATTCCCCATTCAGTGTTCTGTCTTGACTATAAGAAATGTGATGAGCATTGGACCTATTAGTATGTCCTTTTTAACAGACTAGTAAGGTGAAGAGAGACAGATATGAAAAGATGAATTAGAGGAAGAAACCCACTAGAGACAAGCAGGTCCATGCTGGGCCCATGAGCAAGATGAAATTCAGATGTGACCTCCAAGTCCCAAGTTTTCTCAAGTGAAATGAGAGTTCAGGGCTCCCTTATCTAGGAGGTCCTCTACCCTCCTGCTACTCAAGGTGTGGTCCACAGACCAGGAGCATCAATATCACCTAGGAGCTTGTTAGAAATGAGGAGCTTAGGGCCCCTCCAGACCTACTAAACCAGAATCTGGACTTTAATAATCTCCTCAGGTGATATTTACATTGAAGTTTGAGAAATGTTTGGTGTAACAGTCTTTAAGTTATTAGACTTATTAGACTTAACAGTCTTTAAGTCTAATAAGTTCCAATTCTCTTGGAAATCACTTGTTTCTTTCTTGTACATCATCAGTTCACCTTTCCCACCTTCAAGCTATGGAGATGGAGGTAAGAGTCAACTTCTCATTCACAGTACATAGGATCTAATACTGTGAAGAGACTTCAGACCACATTATATTGGTAGAGTGGTTTACTGGTTTTAAGGATCTGTCTCATAAGTTTGTTGTATAGGTCTCAAACAGTTTAATAACTCAATAAATTGTAGTCATTTTATTCATAATAACCTATTTTATTGTTTAACCAATATGAATGTCTTCAACATTTTCCATTATAAGACAGTATTTCTAAATTTAGAAAACTTGAAAAATCAGCTAAATGGAAAAGTGAGGTAAAAATAGTAGTAGCTAGCCCTGGCCAGTTTGGCTCAGTGGTTAGAGCGTTGGCCTGCGGACCAGAGAGCTGTGGGTTCGGTTCCTGCTAAGGGCATGTACTTTGGTTGCAGTTTGCCCCCTGCCCCAGTTGGGGTCGTGTGGGTGGCAACCACTCAATGTGTGTCTCTCTCACATCGATGTTTCTCTCTCTCTCTCTCATCCTCCCTCTTTCCCTCCTGCTCTATCTGAAGATAAATGCAAAAATGTCCTCGGGTGAGGATAAAAAAAAATAGTAGTTCCTATATCCCTTATTATTAGGTGGTGCTTTATAGATTCTTTTCCCAATCTTTAGCTTCCACTCCTCTGACTGCTACCTTTTTCAGTCTATTGGTCTTTCTTGACAGCCAGTAACAAGCAAAACTACACCACATAACACTAATAACTCCAAGCAATGTTCTTAGCCTTTCTTTAATTTTCTCTCCCAAATAACTAAAATAATATTTGTTGTTATTAGCAATTTTGGAAAGCTTCAACCTATTTTGCAGTTTAGTTTTTCAAAATGTGTACCCACTCAAACCAGTTACCTTCTAATACTCTAGATGTCATTTTAAGATACAGCTATTGGGAGGTTTCATGAACAAACACACTAAATTTTTAAAAGAACATTTGTCTAGTTACAAAAGTAATGCATACTGATGATAGATAATTGGAAGAATACACATAAAAATAAAATGCAAAAGCCAGTTATGATTTTTCCATCCAGATCATCATTGTTGGATATATATCTTTTCTTTCTGTCTCTCAATCTCTCTCCACTCTTTTTGTTTATTTAAAGCAGCACTTTTCAACATTTTTCATCTCATGGCGCACATAAACTAATTACTAAAATTCTGCAGCACGCTAAAAAATATATATTTTTCCCATCTGACAAAAAAATAGGTATAATTGTGATTCATTCACACTGGACAGCTATTACTGTGTTGGCTGTTGTCATTTTTTATTTGACAATCTAAGGAAAAAGAGTCAGTGCTCCTGACTAAATAGTTAGATATTGGATATTTTAAAATTTCTTGCAGCCTGGCCAGTGTGGCTCAGTTGGTTGAGCATCGTCCCATGCACCAGGAGGTTGCAGGTTCAATTTCCAGTCAAGGCATGTGCCCAGGTTGCAGGCTCAATCCCCAGTAGAGGGCGTGCAGGAAGCAGGTGATTGATGTTTCTCTCTCTCTTTCTCTCTTCCTCTCTCTGAAACCAATAAAAACAATTTAAAAAATTTTTTGCAGCGTACCAGATGAAAATTGCTGATTGAAAGTGTTTGAAACAAAAATCCTATCATCAAGTTTTGTCATCTGCTTTCTTCACTTAGTCATAATTCGAGATAATTTCCCAATAACATTATAAAATGTTGTTCAAAAACATAATTTAATGATGCATATTCAAATTACATTCTATGAAAATACCATAATTCATATAATTAATTTTTTTCATTTATACTTTCAGTGTATTTAATTAATATCCCTGCACATAATTTTGGCAGATGTTTTAGTGACAAGTGGTATCAATTGTAGAAATAAATGAACACCAACCAAATGAGAAAATCCACAGCTATTTATTCTGAACCTGCTCTAGCAAGGAAGTCAGCCACTATCACTTGCATTTTGGCAGAGACACAAAAGTGGGCAGAAGTGGAAAAGCATTATAGTGGAAAAAGGGAAGGCTTCAGGTGTGCCTGGAATGGAGGCCGTTGGCATGAGGAAAATGTAGGTGAGCTAACTAGGAGGGAGGCATCCTGTGTGATTGGTTAGGGGTGCATATTTAGCTTTCTCAGGCCGGTTCTAAGTTGGAAGTAGGGATAAAAATTAGGGAAGTTCTTCGTTAGTTCTAGCCATTTTTGGGGGACTGTTACAGAAGTTTTTATTTAGCTTCCTGGAGTGTTACTGGAGATACCAGTGTGGCTTCCTGCAAGTCTGCCTTACAGCAAGCTGGCTTCCTGGGCTGGTTATTGTAGATAGGGGTTGGTTTCTTGAGCAGGTTGCTGCAGATTGTTGGTAAGAGTTTGGTTTTTTTATATAGTCTTGTCATTGTCTGTTTGTATATTCCATCTTTCACAATATTTAATCCCAAGAATTATTTATGAGATCTCTATACCCTCTCATCATCAAATGTTAGATATTATCATTTTCTTTAAAACTTTATTAATTTATTTGGTAGAAACATAGTATTTTACTTTTTGTTTTAATGTGTATTTATTTGAATTTGATAAGTCGTTATTTTTCAAAATTTGCTCACCATTTCCAATTCTTTTCTGCATTTTCTATTCTTGCTCTTTACTCATTTTCTGTTGGTAAATTGATCTTTTCCTTACTGACTTAAAAAGAATCTCTAGCAGAGAGCTGGTCCTTTAGTTTTGAAGTTAAGAGAAGTCTAGCACTGGAGATAAATACTCTGACATCTTCAGCACGCAATTGATATTTGAGGTACAGAGGGACTAACCAATAAAGGGAAAATGAAACCTAAAATATAACCTTTTGGAATATATAAATTTGAAAGCACATTGAAGAGGATGGAGTTCAGACTCATGGAGGTGGTTTTTTAGTTGTTGATTCCCAGAAAACATGTAAGAGAAAGCCCTAAATGGAATATTTTTGCCATTAATTAATTTTTTTCTGTGAATGGGGAAAATGCTGTGACTATTTAATTTCATCAATTTATTTATTTGCTTTATTTTTTATGACTATTTAATTTTAGCAGAGAAATTCCTTGATTCAAGCCAAGTCACACACTTACATGTTTTCTTGGAATCTTTGATTTTTCTACTGTATAGCAACAAACAAGCATAAAGGAAAACCAAACAAAAACATTGAAAATAATAAATACATCCTAACAAAAGAATCTAAAGAAACTATCACACTTTCTTTGACAGTTCCTTATGTATAAATAAACGTGTGCACAGCACTAAGCACAGTGCCTGGCGCATAACTGGAGTTCAATAATTGTTTGTTGACTGAGTCAATTAATTAATTTGTTGATTGATTTAACAAATCTCCGTATCATCATGTGTTCCCAAGAAATAGACTTTGTTGGCCCTCTGCCACCATCTCCTCTATGAGTAAACAAGGAGACATTGAAGGTTTAGAACAGAGCAGTTGAAGGTGGTGCTTGGGATGTTTCATCAGCAGTCGTGTGAGGGTTCAAAGATGGGTGTAATCAAACCCGCTGGAAAGTTCAGAAGTGACTTCACAAAGGAAGTAGCACATCAAGTGGTGCTAAAAGGATGTGTAACAAGGTCTCAAAGGATGGGTAAGAAGCTCATGTTATAAAGAGGACAAGGAAAACATTCCATGTAAAGCGGACAGTATGAGAAAAGACACCAAGATGTGAAATAGAATCCAAAAAGTCAGTTATAAGACCAATTAGGGAGGATGATGTTAGAGTCAGTCAATGCCAAACATACATCTGTGCATAATTCCACAGTAACTTGTAATGCCTGCCTAATATCCATTTACTTCTACTTTCTTAATAAAAGAACTCCTATAAATATGGGGACAGAAATTCCCCTAGATAAAAGACTACCTGTTCCGCCCTTCATAACACAGTTAGGTGTGCCTCTGTGATTACGTTCCAGTCAATAATATATAATGGAAGTGCTGTGTGCCTTCCAGGAAAGACTCTTAAAGGGGGACAGACAGCTGGGTATGTCCCTTTACCCTTTCAGCTACTAGATTCTCCAGTAACCATCTAGTCCCTGAAGTGACTTTAAGGATGGAAACCAAATGCTAAGGATAAAGCAGAGGATATAAGGAGCCTGGGTTCCTGATGACTTTTTGGAGCCACCATATCCCCATAAACTGCCTGCCTCCAGATTGATTTTGAATAAAAGAATAAACCCTTATGCTATTATGGGCTGTCTTAATCCTAACTGATACAGTGGTGGAGACATACTGAGGATTTAGGGGACTAGAAATGACCTAGTCATAAAGATATCATCTATTGCATGCAAGTGAATGATCATTTTTCTGTATGTACACCTGAAAATAGAAAAAGGAGGATGGGAGAGATCACATATATTATTTTCTAGAGACTTCCAGTTTCTGTTTCCTCATGTAAGGAACTTGAAAGTCATCACTCTGTCCTAACAAGTAAAAAGCTGAACAAACTGAGAAAAATCAACACTCTTCTAGGGTCTGCAAAAGAGTGGAGGGCTCAGAACAAACCCTTGTCCCCAAGATTGGAGAGACCAACAGGAGAATAGAGGAAGTCATGGCATCCCAGAGCAGAGATTCACAAGGAGAAACCACAGGTGGAAATCAGTGCCAGGGTAGGAAATCCTGAGCTATACTTGAATTACAGGAGGCTCAGAGCACATCGATCTGAGAGTTAGAAAATCCAAGGAGATCTAATAATAGTGGCCCACCACAATTTTATGAGATTTACTTCCAGGAACTCAACCAGGTTCCTACAGTAAAAATTAGGAAAAAATCCCCTCAGTCTTTCAGGCAGCAGACAGGCGAAGGAATTATTATGAAGTTAACCAGAAGACTCTGTTCTTAACAAGATATGCCCTCGGGGGAAACTGTTTAACCAGAACCTAACAGATCTGGAAGAAGGGAAATATCCAATTCCAGCCCACTCTAACCATCCTGTTCCACCTAAGGGGTGGGGGCATGTGGGGGAGAAAAACACTGGTAAACACTTGTGAAGTTCACAGTTCACTAAAAGCACAGGCTCACTAAAAGATGAGACCTAATCACTGGACTGTACAGCTCTTTCCCTCCCCCCACATCTTACCACCACATTACTAAAGGCCTATTTACAGTAGTTCCTTTTCTTTTTGTATCTTGTCCAGCTATTAAGAAAAAAACTACAAGTTACATCAAAAGGCAAAAAAACAAAAAAAAAGCACACAACAATTTGAAGAGACAGAGCAAACACCACAACCAGATATGGCAGGAATGTTGGAATTTTTAGACTGGGAATTTAAAACAACTATGATTAATATACTAAGGGGTCTAACGGATAAATTAGACAGCATACAAGAACAGATGGGCAATGTAAGCAAAGAGCAGAAAATCCTAAGAAAGCCCTGGCCAGTTTGGCTCAGCGATTAGAGTGCCGGCCCGCAGACCAGTGAGACCTGGGTTCAATCCCAACCAAGGGCACGACCTCAGTTGCGGTTCGTTCCTGGCCCTAGTTGGGGTCACGCGGGAGGCAACCAGTCGATGTGTCTCTCTCATATCGATGTTTCTCTGTCTCTCTCTTTCCCTCTCTCCCTCCCTCCTACTCTATCTGAAGATAAATAGAAAAATATCCTCGGGTGAGGATTAAAAAAAAAAAAAAAGAAAAGAAAATCTTATGAAAGAATAAAAAGAAATGCTAGCTATAAAAAGAAAAACAGCATAACAGAAACAAAGAATGCCTTTGGTGGGCTTTTTAGTAAACCAGACATTGCTGAGGAAAGAATCTCTGACTGAGACAATATATCAAAAGAATCCATAAAAACCAAAATGCAAAGAGATCAAAGACTGGAAAAAAAGAAACATAGCAGAATAGCCAAAGACTGTGGAACAAATACAAAAAGTGTAATAAACATGTAATGGAAATACCAAAAGAACAGGAGAAATATTTGAAACAATGGCTGATAAGTTAATGTGAGACATCAAACCACAGATCCAGGAAGCTAAAACACACCAAAGAGGGTATATGTCAAAAAATTACACATAGGCATATAATTTTCAAATGACAAAAAAATCAAAGATAAAGAAAAAAGTCCAAAAAGAAGCCAGGGAAAAAAATCCCACCTCATCTATAAAGGAACAAAGATAAGAATTACATCCAACTTCTCCTCAGAAACCATGCAAGGAAGAAAAGAGTGGAATAATATAATTAGAGAAAAAAAAAACATCAACTTAGAATTCTGTAGCCCTGTGAAAAATCTTTCAACATTGAAAGAGAAATATAATAAATATCTCAGCAAACAAAAATTGAAAAAATTTATTGCCAGTAGACCTGACTTGCAAGATATGTTAAAGAGGTTCTTAGAAAGAAGAAAAATAATATGTGCCAGAAACTCATATCCACATAAAGAAAAGAAGAGCATCAAATAAGGAATAAAAGAAGGTAAAATAAAATTTTTTCTTGCCTTGGACAGTTTTCTCAGTGGTTAGAGCATCAGCCTGTATAATGAAGGGTTGCAGGTTTGATTCCCAGTCAAGGGCATCTTCAATCCCTGGCCCCAGTCATGCAAGAGGCAACCAATCAATGTGTCTCTCTCATATCAGTGTTTCTCTCTCCCTTTCTCCCTCCCTTCCACTCTATCTAAAAATCAATGGAAAAATATCCTCAGGTGAGCATTAATAAAAATTAAATAAATAAAACTTTTCTTTTATTCTTAATTGACCTAAGAGATAAAAAATTGTTCAAAATTATAATAGCAACAATGTATTCAATTAAATGTTTAACCAATGTATGCTTATATATGCTTTTTTATAAGTGACATGAATGACAGAATTAATACAAAGGACAAGAAGGAATTAGGATTGTTTGGTTATTATAAAATAATCATACTAACTATGATGTAGTGTTAGTGTTATTTGAAAGTGGACTTATATTGGTTGTAAATGTATATCGCAAACTGTATGGAAATCACTAAAAATATTTTTAAAAGAAGTATAACATGTTAAGAAAGGAGAGAAAATGAAGTCATATAAAATGCTCAATTAAAACTACAAAAGGCAGAAAAGATAAAAGACAAAAATAGGAACAAAGAACAGAGGCAACAAATAGAAAGTAGTAATGAATATAATAAATATTAATCTAACTATATTAATAATTACTTTGAATGTCAATGGTTTAAATGCACCAATGAAAAAAGTGGATAAAAAATACAACCCAACATACTGTATTTAAGAAACCCACATTAAATATAAAGGCACATATAGATTAAAAGTAAATGTGTGGAGAAAAATATAACACGCTAATATTATATGTAACATTACATAACATGAATGAAAAGAAAGCAGGAGTAACTGTATCAATTTCAGACAAAGCAGACTTCAAAGTAAGAAAAGTCATGGATAAAATAGGGCATTACATAATGATAAATGGGTTCAATTCTCCAAGAAGACATAACAATTCTTGATATGTATATGCCTAATAACAGAGTGTCAAACTATGTGAGGCAAAAACTGATAGAACCTCAAGGAGAAATAGATGAACGGGCTATCATAGTTGGAGACTGCAACACCTCTCTATCAGAAATGGATGGATTGAACCAACAGAAAATCAGTAAGGACATAGTTGAACTCAACAACACCATCAGTCAATTGAATATAGTGAATATCTATAGACTACTTTATCCAACAACAGCATACACATTTTTCTCAGGCACACATGAAACATTCACCAAAATAGACCACATTCTGGGCCATAAAAAACACCTTAACAAATTTAGAAGAGTAGAAATCAGACAAGTCTCCTCACAGACCACCACAGTGTAATTAAACTAGAAATCAGTAAGTAAAGATAACTGGAAAATACCAAGATACATGGAGATTAAATGACACACTTCTGAGAAAAATGTGGGTCAAAGAAGAAATCTCAGCAAAATATAAAAATATTTTGAACTAAGTGAAAATGTAAATTCAACATGAAAATTTGTAGGATGGAGTGAAAGCAGTGTATAGAAAGAAATTTATAGCATTGAATGCATATATTAGAAAAAAAGAAAGATCTAAATTTAATCATCTAAGTTTCAAACTTAGAAAATTAGAAAAAGATGAGCAAATTAAATCTAAAGTAACCAGAAGAAAATAAATAATGAGAATTCGAGCAGATCAATGAAACTGAAAATAGGGAATCAATGGGAAAAAAAATCAACAATACCAAAAGTTGGTTCTTTGAAAAGATCAATAAAATTGACAAAACTCTTACCAGTTTACTTAAAAAAAAGAGAAGACATAAATTACTAATATCATAAATAAAGAGGGGACATCACTATAGATACCATGGACATTAAAAGGATAATAAAAGAGTACTATGTCCAACCCTATGCTCACAAATTTTATAAGTTAGATGAAATGAATAAATTCCTTGAAGGACACCATCTGCTAATACTCACACAAAAGAAATAGACAATATTGATAGGCCTAAATCTTTTACATTTTAAAAATGTAATCAATTAATAAATAATAAACTTTCAAAAAAAGAAAGCACCAGGCCCAGATGAGTTAACTAATGAGTTCTATCAAACTTTTAAGAATGAAATTATACAATCTCTTTCAGAGGATGGAAGCAGAAGGAGTACTTACTAACTCATTCTGTGAGGCCAGCATTACCTTAATACCAAAACTAGATAAAGACATTACAAGAAAAGAAAACTACAGGCCAATTAATATTGATTATCAAATTAAATCCAAAAGAGTATAAAAATTATATACCATGATCAAATGAGATTTATCCCTGGTATGCAAGGCTGGTCTAACATTTGGAAAATCAACATATGTAATACATTATATCAATGAACAAAAAAAGAAAAATCATGTGATTATAACAATGCAGCAACACTCATTCATGATAAAAAAAATTCTCAGTAAACTAGGAATAGAGGGAAATGTCCTCAACTTGATAAAGACTGTCTACAAAAAAAAATTACAGCTAACATCAAACTCAATGGTGAGAAACACAAAGCTTTCCCACTAAGCTCAAGTACAAGGCAAGAATGTTCACTCTCACCAGTCCTTTTCAACATTGTACTGGAAGCCCTTGCTAATGACATAAGGTAAGAAAAAGAAACAAAATGTAAACAGATTGGGAAGGGAGACATGGAACTGTCTTTGTTTGAAGATGGCATGATTGTTTATTTAGGAAATTTGAAAGAATCAACAAAAACCTCCTAGAATTAATAAGTGATTATGGAATGGTTGCAGAATACAAGGTTAATATACAAAAGTCAGTTGCTGACTTCCAGTCAAGATGGCAACATAGGTAATCGGAGTATTTGCATTCTCCCACAACCATATCAAAATTACAACTAAAATACAGAACAACCATCATTCAGAACCACCTGAAATTAGCTGAATGTAAATTCTACAACTACAAAATTAAAGAAGTGGCCACATCAAGATAGGTAGAAAAGGTGAAGGCACAGAAGGGCTGGTACCACAGCCATGTGTGGCCAAAAAAATCAGGAGGAATACCTCGGCTGTGAAGGTCCTCCCTGAGGAGCAAGGGTCCCCGTCCCACATCAAGCACCTCAGCTCTAGTGCCAAGAAGAGAAGTCCTTACTACTTCTGGCTGTAAAAAAAAAAGCAGGAATTGAGGCTGAGGCAACTATAGTCCTAGGCAGTTCCTCTTAAAGGGCGCATACATGGACTTACTCAGACTCTTTCCTTCTGGGCTCCAGCACAGGGGAGGCAGCATGAAATGCACCTGAGACATACAGGGAAGAACTGTGTTGTTTGGCGTGGGGTGAGAGCTGAAGGGGCAGCTTTCTCTCAGGCAGACGTGCTGGCAGAGGTCCTTGTTCTTTTGGTGACCCTTTCCCCATGGGGTTCACAAACAGTCACCAGTACCTAGCCCACACTGCCCACCCTGGTGATTCCCTGAGGCTCTGCCCCACCCAACTTTCAGGCTCACCCTAGCTGTTTTTAGTGACTCTACTATAGGAATGGCCTGTCTTGGTTCATGCTTTGGATTTTCCTAAAATCTCTCAAACAAGCAGCATCTGGTCCCATTGAGTCCCATATCTCTTAATAACTGGCCACAGGCCTGGCACTAGCAGCAACTGGCCTTGGTTCACAGCTTGGCCTCTCCTGAGCACCTCCTGGCCCAGCATAAGAAGCAGCCATCTGCAGATCACTTTGTAGCTTATTTCTGGTGGCCCTGGCTAGAACATAGGCAGTGGGTGACCTTGGCCTGCACCTTCCAGGAGGCCCCGCAGCCAGCACATCCAGTGGACAGCTTCAGACCACGTTGAAGCACTACCACCCAACCACCTCCACAAGTGGCTCACTCAAGTAGTGGACTCAGTGAGTACCAGAGCCCTGCTGAAGTAAGTCTTGATCTGTGTGGTAGGCCCCTGCACAGCTGTTTCTTCAAGGTGGTCAGAGGTTGGTGTTCCGTGGGCACAGCCAGGCATTGCAGTTGATCAGCTTGAGTACATCCCTCCCACTGATGTGCCAACAGCAATAAAGACTCAAATACAACAAAAGGGTATACAGTCCACATATGGGGTGCACCTCGAGTGCCCAAATGGAGTGATCAGGGAGGCTGTGCCACTGGACCCTACAGGACACCTACTACAATAGGCCACCCTATCAAGCCTAGGAGACATAGCAACTATACCTAATACATAGAAACAAACACAGAGAGGCAGCCAAAATGAGGAGACAAAGAAACATGTCCCAAATGAAAGCACAGAACAAAACTCCAGGAAAAACTCAACAAAATGGAGATAAGCAATTTAACAGATGCAGAGTTCAAAACACTAGTTATAAGGATGCTCAAGGAACTTAGTGAGGACCTCAATAGTATAAAAAAGGACCAGTCAGAAATGAAGGATGCACTAACTGAAACAAAGAATAGCCCAGCCGGTGTGGCTCAGTGGTTGAGCGTCAACCCATGCACCAAGAGGACGCCAGTTTGATTCCCGGTCAGGGCACATGCCCAGGTTGTGGGCCCAATCCCCAGTGTGGGGCATGCAGGAGGTGGCCAATCGATGTTCTCTCTCATCAGTGTTTCTATCTCTCTCTCCCTCTCCCTTCCTCTCTCTCTAAAATCAATAAAGATTAAAAAAAAAAAGATTCTGTAACATTATATATATATATATATATATATATATATATATATATGAATAATTTACAGGGAATCAACAGTAGAGTAGGTGAAGCCAAGAAGCAAACCATCGATTTGGAATATAAGGAAGCAAAAACACCCAATCATAACAACAAAAAGAAAAGAGTCCAAAAAAATGAAGATAGTGTAAGGAGCCTCTGAGACAACTTCAAGCGTACCAACATTCTCATCAAGGGGGTGCCAGAAGGAGAAGAGAGAGAACAAGAAATTGAAAACCAATTGAAAAAATAATGACAGAAAACTTCCCTAACTTGGTGAAGGAAACAAAAATACAATTCCAGGTAGCACAGAGAGTCCCAAACAAGATGAACCCAAGGAGGCCCACACCAAGACACCTCATCATCAAAATGCAAACGGTTAAAAACAAAGAGATAATCTTAAAAGCAGCAAGAGAAAAGCAGTTAGTTACCTACATGGGAGCTCCCCTAAGACTGTCAGCCAATTTCTCAAAAGAAACTTTTCAGGCCAGAAGGGAGTGGCAAGAAATATTAAAAATGATGAAAAGCAAGGCCCTACAACCAAGATTACTCTATCCCTCAGAGCTATCATTTAGAATTGATGGACATATAAAAACCTTCCCAGACAGGAAAAAGCTAAAGGAGTTCATCACCACCAAACCAGTATTATATGAAATGTTGAGTCTTCTTGAAGAAGATAAAAAATATGAACAGTAAAATGGCATTAAATATCTATCAACAATTGAATCTACAAACCAAATGAACAAGCAGAACAGAAACAGACTTATAGATACAGAGAAACTTTTGATGGTTGCCAGATGGGAGGAGGTTGAGGGGATGGGAAAAAAAGGTGAAGGGATTAAGAAGTACAAATTTGTTGTTAGACTGATGAACACCAGAGGGTAGGGGCATGCAGGAAGAGATAAACCAAAGAACTTATATGCATATATACATAACCAATGGACACAGATAATAGTGTGGGGAAGGCAGAAGGGGGTGGGAACAGGAAGGAATGGGTCAATGGGGGGAAAAAGGAGGGACATCTGTAATGCTTTCAACAATAAAGATAAATTTAAGAAAAATCAATTGCTTTCCTATATACCATCAATGAATAAAAACAATTCAAATTTTTTCTTGCTTGAGCAGCACATATACTAAGAATTTGACAATAAAAATTCAATTCCATTTACATTAGCATCTCAAAAATGAAATACTTAGCTAAAACTCTAACAAAATATATACAAGATCTATATGAGGAAAACTACACAACTCTGATGAATGAAATTAAAGCTCAACTAAATAAATGGGAATATATATACTATGTTCTTGAGTAGGAAGATTCAATATTGTCAAGAGGTCAGTTCTTCCCAGTTTGGTCTACAAACTCCATACAATTTCAGTAAAAATCCCAGCAAGTTGTTATATGGATATTGACAAACATGGGCTCCTGCAGAGGGAGGGAAGACTGGACTGGAACTGTGTGAAGAGAGTCAGGGATTGGGGAGAGAGCTGAGAAGGAGGATACTGGGAGTTTTATGCTGAATCATTCCCTCATAGGACAGTAGTCATCTTATTCAAAGAGTCCCTTCCCAGAGCCCTTGGGAGAAGCAATGGTCCCTCCTTCAGGAATTTAACACCACCAGGCCAGGCCAGAGAAATGCAAATTGAGGCTCATTAACAGCTAGAGACTACCAGCAAGCAATTGCCCCACACACTGGAAATCCTCTTACTCTGTACACCTGAGGGATTTTTCATTTGGCTGAGGGCTACAACCCAAGGCTCATCAAGTAACTGAGACTAATAGCCTCCAGGCCAAAGCTAGAGGATAACTGAACCTTTGCTTGGCCTGAAAATCTACCCAGGAAAGTAAGACTTGACAGTGGTGTTTAATGTGGATCCTTCCACACTCATCCAAACCCAGTAGAGGGAGCCAAAATCAGTGGAACACCAACATCCACAGGGAAAATTTGGCAGGCTCTAAATCCCACTGAGACAACCAAAATGGTGAAACAAAGAAACAAATTCCAAATTAAAGAACAAGATAATTTTACAAAAAAAGAGATAAATGAAATGGAATTAAGCAAGTTATCAGCCATAGAATTCAGAGTAATGATTATGAGGAAGCTCAACAGCATGAGTAAAGAACTAGAAACATTGAAAATCAACCAACTGGAAATGAAAAACCATCAAGTGGAAATGAAGAATGACATAGCAGAAATACAGAACACATTGGAAGGAATAACCAGCAGAGTAGTGGAAGCCGAGTATCAGATCAATGAATTAGAAGAGAGGAGAGGAAAAAAATCACCCAATCAGAGAACCAAAAAGAAAAACAATTAAAAAATAGGAAGACAGCTTAAGAGAATTGTGGGACAACATGAAACATAACAACATCTGCATCACAGGACTGACACAACAAGAAAATGAGCAAGGGTTAGAAAATATATTTGAAGAAATAGTGACAGAAATCTCCCCTAACTTGGTGAAGGAAAAAGGCATTCAAGTTCAAGAAGCACAGAGAGCCCCAAGTAAGAAGAAGCCAAAGAGACCCGCATCAAGACATATAATAATTAAAATGCCAAAAATTAAAGATGAAGAACTATTACACACCAACAAATTGGACAATCTAGTCGAAACGGACAAATTTCTAGACTCACAGTCTCCCAAGACTGAACCAGGAAGAGATAGAAAACTTGAACAGACCAATAACAACTAAGGAAATTGAAGATGTAGTCAAGAAAGTCCCAGCATACAAAACAAACAAAAGGCTGGGCCTGGATGATTTGCTGGGGGAGTTTTACAGAATATTCAAAGAAGAACTAACACCCATTCTCCTTTAACTATTCCAAAAATTTCAAGAAGAAGGAGGATTTCCAAACTTATTTTATGAGGCAGTCATAATTGTAATTCTAAAACCAGATGAAGACACTACAAAGAAAGAAAATTGTAGGCCAATATCCCTGATGATGCCAAAATCCTAAACAAAATATTAGCAAATTGGATCCAGCAATACATTAAAACAATTATTCACCATGACCAAATGGGATTCATTCCAGGGATGCAAAGCTCGTAGCTTTGCATCCCTGGAATGAATCTCATTTGGTCAATGTGATACACCACATAAACAAAATGAAAGATAAAAACCATATGATCATATCAATAGGCACTAAAAAAGCATTCAATAAAATCCGGCATCAATTTTTGATAAAAACGTTCAGCAATGTGGGAATAGAGGGATCATATCTTGACATAATAATGGCCATATATGAAAAACCTTCAACCAACATCCTACTGAATAGGCAAAACTAAAAGTATTTCCCTTAAGGACAGGAACAAGACAAGGATGCCCACTTTTGCCATTCTTATTTAACATAGCACTGGAAGTCTTAGCCACAGCAGTTAGACATGAATTAAAAATAAAAGGGATCCAAATTGGAAAGGAGGAAGTGAAACTGTTATTATTCTCAGATGACATGATATTGTACATAGAAAACCCCACAGACTCCATGAAAAATCTACTAGATTTAATAAATGAATTTGGCAAGGTAGCAGGATACAAAATTAACATCAAGAAATCAATGGCATTCTTATACACCAATGATGAACTCACAGAAAGAAAAACTAAAAAAAAAAAAATCACATTTACTATTGCAACAAAACAATTAAGATACCTAGGAACAAGTTTAACCAAAGAAGTAAAGGACCTCTTTGCAGAAAACCACAGAACATTGAAAAAAAGAAATAGAGGAAGATATAAAAAAGTGGAAGCATATACCTTGTCATGGATTGGAGGAATTAACATCATTAAAATGTCCATACTACCCAAAGCTATCTATAGATTCAATGCAATCCCCACTAAAATACCAACAACATACTTCATAGAATTAGAACAAATACTCCAAAAGTTTATATGGAACCAAAAGAGACCCTGAATAGCCACAGAAATCTTGAAAAAGTAGAACAAAGTAAGAGGGATCAGAATACTGGATATCAGGTTATACTACAAAGCCATTGTAATCAAAACAGCCTGGTACTGGCACGAAAACAGACATATAGATCAATGGAACAGAACAGAGAACCCAGAAATTGATCCAAGATATTATGCTCAGTTAATATTTGACAAAGGTGGCAAGAGCATAAAATAGACTAAAGACAGCCTCTTTAATAAATAGTGTTGGGAAAATTGGATAGCTACATGCAAAAAAATGAAACTAGACCACCAACTTATACCACATAAAAGAATAAACTCAAAATGGATAAAAGTCTTTTTTTTTTTTTATCCTTACCTGAAAACATTTTTGCATTTATCTTGAGATAGATTGAGAGGGAGAGAGGGAGGAAGAGAGAGACATCGATGTGAGAGAGACACATCAAGTGGTTGCCACCCACACGACACCAACCAGGGCTGGGGACAAACTGCAAACCAGGTACATGCCCTTAGCAGGAACTGAACCCGGGCTTCTCTGGACTGCGAGCTGACGCTCTAACCACTGAGCCAAACCGGCCAGAGCTAAAAGTCTCAAATGTGACTCATGAATCCATAAAAATCCTAGAAGAAAATGTAGGCAACACAATTTCAGACATTGTACGCAGCAGAATTTTCATTGATACAACACCTAAGGCAAGAGAAACAAAGGGAAAAATGAATAAATGGGACTAAAAAGCTTCTTCACAGCAAAAGAAACAAGCATCAAAATAGAAAGGGAACCCACTACATGGGAGAGAATAATTGCCAATGATACATCAGATAAGGGGTTAATTTACAGAACATATAGAGTACTCATACAACTCAACAAAAGGAAGACAAAGAATCCAATTAGAAAATGGGCAGAGGACCTAAATAGATACCTCTCCAAAAAGGACATACAAATGGCCAAGAGACATATGAAAAAATGCTCAAAGTCACTAATCATCAGAGAGATGCAAATTAAAACAATTATGAGGTATAGTCTCACACCTGCCAGAATGGCTGCCATCAACAAATCATCAAACAGCTAGTGCTGGAGAAAAAGGGGCTCTAGTACACTGCTGGTGGGAATGCAGACTGGTGCAGCCACTATGGAAAACAATATGGTGTTTCCTCAAAAAATTAAAAACTGATCTGCCATTTGATCCGGTGATCCCACTTCTAGAAATATATCCGAAGAAGCTTAAAGCACCAAACAGAAAGAATATATGTACCCCTATGTTCATAGCAGCACTATTTACAATTGCTAAGATCTAGAAATAGCCCTAGTGTCCATCAATAGTTGAGTAGATAAAAAAAGCTGTGGTACATCATATACACAATGGAATACTATGCAGCTGCAAAAAAGCAAGATCTCTAATCCTTTGAAACGACATGGAGGGACCTAGAGAATGTTATGCTAAGCGAAATAAGCCAATTAGAGAAAGACAAATATCACATGATCTCATTTATTTGTGGAATATAATGAACAAAATATGCTGATAAACAAAATAGACCCAGAGCCATAGAAGTAGGGTTCAGACTGACAAACCTCAGAGGAGGAGGTGGTGGGAAGGGAAGAGATAAACCAAGGAGATTATATGCATATATACATAACCAATGGACATAAGCAGCAATACTGTGAGGGGCAGGGGGCGGGATTGGGAGGAGGGTGTCAATGGTGGAAAAAGGAGAAATATCTGTAATGAAAATAAATTAATTAATAAAAAAATGAACACTAAGGCAAACTATGGACTTTTGGAGACTATGATGTGTCAACACAGGTTCATTAGCTGTAAAAAATACACCACTCTGTTGAGTGATGTCTATAGTAGGGGAGATTATACATGTGTCACGACAGGGGTATATGAGATATCTTTGTATCTTCCCTCAATTTTGTTGTGAACCTAAAACTACTCTACAAAAATCAAGCCTTTCAAAACAAAGTTATTTCCTGTAAAATTATAGAGCGTATAAGGCTGTATCTTACCCGTAGCGAGGGTAGAAAATCTTAGTTACTCTTTTCCATGGTAATTTCCCTTAAGTAATAAATACTTTATGTATGTTAATATTTCACATCCATTGTTTTGAAAGGGAATGGTGAAGCTTAATTTCAGACTCTAGAAAGGCACTTTTTTAAATGTTTATTGTGATAGTGTTGGGGTTATTTTTCCATATTATTTTTCTCATATGCATATATGAGACTACCTGTGTCTGAGTTTTAAATATAATTTGGATCATACTTTACAGTTCTGTAGAACTTTTTAATTAACTTATTGGTATATCAAAAATTAATTTCACATAAATAAAATACATAGAGCTACATAATTGTCTGTACTTGTATAGTCTTGTTGAATTATTATAATTTATGTACCTAATCCCCCACTTTTGAATATTTAGATTACTTTCAATATTTTGTTATTATAAACCACATGTGATGAATATTGTATCTTTGCACACTTGTACAATTTCTAAATATTTCCTTAGAATAATGTGTAAAAACGGAATGGCTTGGTCAGAGGATCTTTGAAGTTGTTATGAGAGTTCTTTGGAAATAGCAAGAGTACACTAATTTGGTAATTTTGAATAATTTAGCAAATCTTTTTATTCACCTTTCAAATTCCTATTGTATGCCTTACTAACAAATATTTCAAAGACCATCTGTTTGGATTTTCCCCAGACATAGACTGTTCATGTGTAATCCACTTACTGAACTTCTTTTATATTTTTTGACAGGAAAACACAAAACTAATTTTTTAACTTAAAGCATGAATTCAATCTGTTCTGAATCCAGGTGTTTAGCTGTGCCAAGAAAATGTATTATTTTATAGAGAATCTTTCATTTTCAATAAAAAATTTGAAACAAAATACTTAAACACATCCTGCCATTGGATCCAAATATCATTTGTGAAACAAGGTCCATTTTTCAGCAAGAATCCAATTTCAAGGCATGTTTGTGGAGCAAGAGCCTTTCTCTTTCATATATTTGAGCCCTTCAAACACAAAGACACAAACATTGAAAAAAGAAAAAGAGGAGAAAAGAGTTCAGCAATGGCAGTCCCCAACTGTGTTCCAAAATTTAACATAACCAGTATATTAGTTAATTGAAACTTAATATTCACTTTTTTGTATAAACAGTAATGTAAATGTTTCTTAGCCAGAAAACTATTTAATCCACAGTACTGTTGAATCTATACATGTTAAGAGAAAACATAACTGTTGCAGTAATTAAATAAAATAAAAACACCATGATGTTGGTTTAATGGTTTTGTAGTTTTCATGAAGAAAACTACACTTAAACACTACAAGATTTTCTTTTTTACCTTATTGTATTTCTGCTGGACTCTAGTCATTTACTGAAATGTGACAACTGAGGAGCTTATTCACCATTTATGGATGGCGCCACCTTAGTTACAGGTCCCTGACCTAGAAATGAGGTTTAGGGTCTTGATTGCTGCTTTAAAGAGAGAAATAATTTTAACCATCACTGGGTAAGCCTTATCCCTTAAAAAGAGAGCATATTAAGAAGACTATAAGAAAGAAGGAGGCTCACAAAATGAACACATAAAATAACACTATGTATTAAAGTGAAGCCAGACCTGAATCCTTAGGTAATCCTTGTTAGATTGCCCTGTGATGTTTCTAGCTGGCTTGACAGCTAGTGGAGAAATATAGCTAGCTGCCCAGTCCTCACCATACTTATGCAGCAGCAGAAGAACCTAAAGCCTGGCACCTCTAGATGATATATCACCTTTCACATATAAATGCCTGAAAAGTTTTGGAGGAGCCGCTCTATTCCCCTGCCAACCTTCTCCCAAGTCCATCTGGAATGCTCTTCCTTTCATGTCTTTTCTCCCACTCTGATTCTTGTAGATTCTACTTCACACTGGGGTTTTCTGGCCTTACTGTTTTGCCAAGCCAGCTCCTACTCCTTCACATTCTAGAAATACTGCTCCCTCACTTCTTTTTATTGTGCATCAATGCCTGTCAATGGTGCAGGTAAGTGGAAAGGTCTATGATAAGATTGCCATGGAGAAGAAAACCATGCCCCACCATCAGCTGGTATAGATGATGGGCCTCTCTCTGTCAAGGCTGACCAAGGCTTTTTCCATCCTAGGTCTGTTGCAGTTGAGAAGGCCTAATGGTGTTGAAAAGCTTGTTTTCAATATTTATGATATGTTGTGGTAGATATTTATTGCATTGTTTGTCCAACACCCTTTCCTAGGATGTGCCTTCCTATTACCCCATGCTTCTAGCCCAGCACACACATGGTGTCTACAAAGTCCTTCCACTTACTGGATACAGTTTATTGATCGTCATTCCTTTTCTAGGATTTTTGGAATTAAGACTGAAAGAGGTCAAACTATTTCTTGGTTCTGTAAGATATCCCAAGAATTTGTTGTTGAAACAAGTTCAAATTAGTTTTTTGACGTGTACAGTCAAAATAGCCCTCTTTTCCATCTCCATCCCCGCCCCCCACTTTTGCCCACCCCTCTTTTACTCTGGCTATCACCACACTGTTGTCTGTGTCTGTGTGTTATGTATGTATGTTGTTTGGCTAATCTCTTCACCTTCTTTCACCCAGTCCCCCAACCCCTCCCGTCTGACAGCTGTCAGTCTTGGGGTGATGGGCACATGATGTTTTATTGGGTTGTACACTTGAAACCTGTGGGTTTTCAGAACCAATGTCATGCCAATAAATTCTATTAAAAAATAAAGTAAATAAAAAAATTAAAAACCCTAACTCTTTGAACTGATATGTACACACACACACACACACACACACACACACACACACACATTGGTTTTTCCTCTCAGTTATCTTTATATCATATCTTCCCTGCCCTTTGCTCTGGTAAGTGGGCTTCGGTAACCAGGGAAATGATCTTGATTCTCAGCTCAAGAGATTAAGGAAAGGTGTCTCAGAATAAAGATAGGACTGAATTCCCTGCTCTTTGTATGAGTATACTATTGCCCACCTCTCCACGATATGTTCCCTCACTCATCTGCAGGATTTTGCCACACTTCCGATACTAGCTGAATTTCAGCCAGTAACTGATTTTGAAACAGGCACCTCTCACAGACACCAGAGAGGTGTTATCGGACAGGCCCCTGAGTCCGAAGGAGATGACTGTCCCAAACTCCATTCTTGTCTTCTCATATACATGAATTTAAATGACACTGATTGTGTTGTGATGAAGCCAATTTATTAAAGCACGCACATTTATTAAAGAAGCAAGGCAAGCAAGTCTATACATCTGGCTTATGAAGCACAGACAGGCTCTCAGCTAATCTGAAGAGTGAGTTGGGTGGAGGTCCAAGACAATATATACCCTTCTGTCTATAGGTTTCAAATTTCCTCTGCTGAATATTTTGGTCCAGATTTATTCTCAAGGTCCCTTTTTACTTTGTTATGGCCTTCCCAGAATTCATGAAAAGCACCTGGTAATTTTATCTTGTCAAACCTTGTGACTGCTGGTTTTTCTGCTTAGGGAGTAAAAAATAAAACTGCCTTTTTTCCCTTTCCCCTTCCCTAAAACTGCTGATTTCTTTGTTTAGTAGGTGAGAAAGACTTCCCTTTTCTCTCCCCCTTTCCTGTATTCTTTTGTCAGGGAGGCTTTTAACCATTTGCTCTCAAGTGTCCTTGGCTGGGAAAGATACTGGCTTGTTATTCCCAGGCCAGCTGCAAATTGCCCACACTGTTTGGCTTTGTTTGAACTTTCCTGTCTCAGTTTAGCTATTCCTCCTGCCCTGGAATTTTCCTAGCTTCTTATTATCCTGTAAATTTTACCATGCCTTCTTTGCTGGATTTCAGATAAGCAATCACAGATTAGCTGGATCTCAGGCCAGGAGCCAGTTTGAAAGGCAATTTCCAGTTCAGGAGAAACTGTAATAAGATACTTATTAGCTACTATTCAAAGATACTATTATCTGGTTCAGGGAGTAGGTCAGTAGAGTACTAGCCTTTGGTTCCTATTCCTGGTTGACCCGGAAGTGGGATGACTATGAAGGAGACAGTGTTCAGGAAAATCCTGAGGCAAACCAGACAGCCAGCCAAAAACTTACATGCAATTGCCATGCAGTATTCTTATTTGAGTTCAAAATAACACATAGCCACTTGTTTAAGTGTCATGTGGTTGAAAGAGAAGGCTCCTGCTTGTAAGTAGAAAGGAATAAAGTACTGAACAACCAAGACTTAGACATGACTTTTTGTATTACAACCCTTCCTAAATAAGGTATAGTTTACTCTCAGAGATTGAATTTCTACCTTCTTTGAGTTCTCATTTTATAATACTTGGAAATCTTTCCTCTTCCACAAACAAACTGAAATGAATTACAGGTGTTTCTTTTTCTAATGATCTAAAATGTTGCTAAGTTTGCACTTTGGCCCACAATTTGTAAGCATTCTGGTATGCTAAATGCAGTATTGAAGAAAATAGACGTTAATATTGATAGTCTTTGTTGACCTGGTGAATTTCAGTGTAATTTCATACCTGGAAAAGGATTCACTGCTAACAGCTATATACTATGCTCCAAGTGCTACATAGCTGCAAATGACTGGAGGATCAATGCTTTTAATGCATCTATAAACCCAGAGTCATTTCATTCTACAACAGTGGCTCTTTTCTGTGTTTGTTTGTCACCCTACATTCCATGAATTGGACTAGTCTAGCTGAAACTGTTAGAAATCATGCCAGAGTGACTCCCAGATCCACTGGTCATGCAAGATCTGTGCTGCCTTATGGATAAAATGTATTTCAACCAGAAAGTCCTCTCTCACTTTAACAGGGTGTGCATTCTTAAAAGGTAAAGGCTGTTGGCTCCTCACTTGACACTACCCCCACTTACGTTGTCAGGAAGCTGTTCCTCACTCCGTGCATGAGATATTGGTGTTTATATAATACAGCAGGTCTTCAAATAACATCATTTTGTTCAACATCATTTTGTTATAATATTGATGATATGCCTTAGGAACTTAATTCTTGTTTACATCAATTAGCCTATGGTAAAAATGTGTTTAAGTTGTCTCACTTAAAGTCACAGCATCTATAAACAGTGTTAAGGGAGGACTTATTGTACACTAAGTCTGGTGATATGTAATTAATATTGTGAGAGTAAAGTGTGCTTAAATGCTTTCTCTCATTGTTTATTACAGGAAGCTTTCTGGAAAAATTTTTATTCAGCCTATTCAAAGGACTATATGTGGCAGCAGCTTGTCCTAGAGGTTCCCTAAGTTTGTTCTGAGCTCTTTACTGGATTCCTTCATCAATAAAATGTGTCTAAGATCTCTATTCACTCAGAAATAGTAACAATGTATTATTATTATGTAATTTTCTTTAAAGATTGCTCAAAAGGCAAGGCTTTTGTTACTCATTTACATAGATGATATTCATTCATTTAACAATTAGTATGTAGTAAGAGTAGACACATGAACCCCTAAATTAAGGGACAGTTCTACCTAAGAGTAGCTGACTGTACAGTATGAGAAATATTCACCTAAATTTACAGAGACTCAAATAGATTGCTGACATATGATATACTTATCACCAAGTTTTTCTTTTTTTCTCTCCCCTCTTTGAGGTTATATCCAAAACTAAATCATTATCTCTTATCCAATATCTCCTCCTCCTGAAAACACGCAGTTGTCCCAGAAAGCTGGGTGTGTCTTGGCCCATGTGGCTCAGTTGGTTGGAGCATCCTTCTGTACACCAAAAGGTCATGGGTTCAATCGTTGTTTCTCTCTCATGTCGGTGTTTCTCTCTCTCCCTTCCTCTCTCTTTCAAATCAATAAGCATATCCTTGGGTGAGGATTAAAAAAAAGATACACGAATAACCAATGGACATAGACAATAGTACTGTGAAGGGGGGCAGGCGGGAGCTGGGAGGAGGGTGTCAATGGGGGAAAAAGGAGAAACATCTGTAACAAAAATAAATTAATTAAAAATAACATTTAAAAAAAAGTTGGGTGACATCCCTTATTTATCTCCTTCACTCATACTCCCAGATCCCAACAAGTCACCCAAGTTCTGTTAATTTGACCTGTTAACATTGTCGGGTCGGACCGAAGCAGGGTCAGGGCTACAGCCAGCCCCAGCCAGGGCTTTCCGAATTCCGACCAGAGACAGACACCCTGCTGCACCTGCGTCAGAAGCAACGGTCCCTGGCGACAAACAACCGGTGGCCAAGACTCACAACGGACCCAGCTTGAACAATACGAAGCCTGCTGATTGGCCCGCCCACATACCCTTACTTGGAATGTCCTGATTGGATGTCACCCCCTATAAAGATCCGCACTGGCCTCCCTAAGGGTGTGCCCCCCCCCCCCACCGCCTGCTGCCAGACCGTGGGACCTCACCTGAGAGCCTGTACGCGCCCAAAATAAAGCACATTTTTGCTTTCACCTTGGTGATCTCTGCTCCTTTCCCTCGCGGAGAACCTTACAAACATCTCTCTCTGTACTCTTCTCTTCATCCTCATTATGCCTTTCTTAGTTCAATGCACCATCAGCCCTCTCCTAGGTTGAGGTGACAGCCTCCTAATTGGTCTCTCTGCCTCCATTACTGTCTCTCTCTACTTCCTTATTCACATTGCAGCTAGTGATATTTTAGAAATGATACATGACTTTAAAGCTTCTCTGCTTCAAACTCTTCATTGGCTCTCTATTGCTCTTGGGGAAAACCCAGTGGCGTTATATGCACCACTTCTCCAGCCTAATATGCCACCACTGTAGTAACACGTTTTATTTTTTATTTCCTAGAACATTTTTCTAACCTTTTTTCTTTTCATCTCCAGGTGATTCTAGTGAGGCTCCAAAACTTCATTTTAAAATTTCTCTTTTGGAACAAGTTTAGAAGATGGCCTCTTTCTGCTGGGGTTGCCAACCTGTGAGACGTGGGTGTGGGCTGTTGGCAGCCATCTTCATCCTGCTGGAGAAGCCTGAATGAATAATGAAGCCTAGGTCTACTGAGGGATGGCAAGAGACAGAGAGAGTCCTAGGAGCAATGTTTGAGCAACTGGATCAAGATAGGAAGTATTCTATAGAGTATTTATCTAGCATTTCTTAGATGTATAAGATAATATAATTTTCTTTTCTTTAAGTTGTTGTTTTTTATTTATTTATTTATTATTTTTTAATCCTTTTTTTAATTTATTTTTGTTACAGATGTTTCTCCTTTTTTCCCCATTGACACCCTCCTCCCCATCCCTCTACCCTTTCCCCAGCTTTTTGAATTGCATTTTCTCACTTGCCAAGTGGAAGAGTCAAGATAATAAGGTAAAGCAGGTGGACACAGAGGACTTGATATTTGTGATGTGAAATATTCTCCTATTGGAAATATTAATAAAGACTCTCTTCTGGCTCCCCCCTTATATCTATGGAGAAATGGGCTGCTCAGTGACTAATGTGGCAGGAAATTATATTTTAAGAGTATTTTAAGTATTAATTCATATGTCCTTTCCCCCACCAGTTCTTCTACTCCTTGTCTTTTCCCCCATTCATTCAGCTTGGCCTTCTTTATTCATTTTTTCAGAAAAGGGATGTCACTGTAGAGATACAAAGTTTTGGCTTTTCATTTTCAATTGCCTAGGCTTTGGGAGAACACTAGAGAGGTGTGATGAATTAGGAAAAAAGGATTCTAACTGTAAGACCAGAAAGGAATTCCCAGGCTGAGGGGAGTGAGAGATGAAGGGGACGTGAGTGGAGAAAGTTAGGAGAGGCACTAAGAAAGCCACCCAGTTCTGCTGCAGCATCTATGAGAATCTCCCTTCCACAGCAGTAATCACATGAATGGGCTGAGTATCAGGGAAGAAGGCTGTTTCTCTGTGTCCCTGTGTACCCATCCCACTAACCCTGGGTAGACAACCCCCACCGGGACACACAAAAGCATCCTGAAATGGACTGTGAGGCCTGGATATATAGCGAGATATTCCTGAAGATGAAGGAAACCTCACTGCATCTGAACTTGGATGAAGCAAATTATTACCAGCTTGAAATCTCTCCAGACCTAGGCAGTAATAAAAAATATCCAACCTGACTCCCAAGCCTCCCATCCTCAACATACATCACCACCACCACCACCACCAACTCTACACTTGAATATGTGTTCAACAAGGATTTAGTCAGTCACTACTAAACCATTTTATACATTTTTGTATCATAGCTTTTCAACAAATGTTAAACAATGTTAATTAAGCCCAGTGCCAAGCACTGACAATATGAAGATGACTAATACAAGCTTCCCTACCCTCATATTGCTCACAGTGTGGGGAGTGGGTGGGTGCAGAAATATGTGTAATTGATTCCATTCAAAGGACTGATGGAATGGGGGTCTGTCTGGGTGGCCTCCCAAGGTCTCTTCCATTCTATCAACCTGTAATTTTTTTAGTCAAAAACTACCCTGCATTGTCACAAACTTCATTGTGGTTTACCCATAAACATTCAGCCTGTAGTTCATTTAAGGAGTTTTCTTATAATATTTCCCTAGGAGTAAAATTTGGTATTAATTGCAGTTGAAAAAACCCAAAGTAAACGATGCACAGAAGAGCCTCTGAAGATCACATCCCCAACCTTTATTGATAAACTCTGACGGAAGTGTGTGGCGCTGGTTCAATCTGCCACAAGTGCTTTCCACGGTCTGACTCCTAATCACAGCTCTGCCAATGGGATGGCTTATTTCAGTAAAATTTCCACTCCAGTGCTTTATCAGTTCTCTCTTCATAGAAATAGCCTGTCCTTCCTATTTCCTCTCTTTCTCCCCAACCTCCTTCAATAATTGATGAAATCCCAGAGCCCCGAGGCCACAGTGCTCATTCTTGGGCAGCCCTTGACTAAGAAGCCACCAAGTGGCGGCGCCTGGTCAGAATCTCGATCTGTGCAGGTCAACTCCACACCATTAAGTGGTGCTTGAAACAGACTGCTTAAGTACATGGCTTTGTGGTGGGTTGTGCTCCCTACCCCCCTCCACTTCTTCTCAGTGAACCTTTCTAAGGAAATACATTTTGAGCTAAGAGCCTCTTCTAGGGTGGAGAGTGTATCTGTAGGTTTCACGGAACTGAATACCAAGCCCCTGCCCCCAGGATAGTTAACATGGAGGCAAACATCTCTCCCAGAGGAGGCTGCCAGCGCTATCAAGGAAGTGAACCAATTCTCAATCCATGAGAGACAGGAATTTTTCAGAAATGGAAGACATCCGATTTTGAAAAGATTATGTGACATTCCAAAGACACACATTTTATTAATTATTTATTTTTTTGAATTGGAATGAAGCAACTTTTTTTTTCTCTCCACCACTTCTTTTTTATTTATTTTTACTTTTTATAGTTGGAAGTATTACAGATGTCCCCCATTTTTCTCCATTGACCCCCTCCTTCCTGCTCCCACACCCCTCCTGCCTTCCCCAGCCTAGTGTCTGCGTGGAGTGGTTGTACATATATGCATATAAGTTCTTTGGTTTACCTCTTCCCTCCCCTCCCACTCCCCCATCCATCTGAAGTTTGTCCGTTTGTTTCCTACTTCTATGATTCTGGATCTATTTTGGTCAACAGCTAATTTTGTTCATCACGTTCCACAAATAAGTGAGATCATGTGGTACTTGTCTTTCTTTCACTGGCTTATTTCGCTTAGCATAATACTCTCTAGGTCCCAACATGTGGTCTCAAAGTATAAGAGATCACTCTTTCTTACAGTTGCATAGTATTCCATTGAAAGACACACATTTTAAATAGAGCATTCTAATTGGGCGACCGCATTACAGAGTAAGTTAATAACTGCACTGATCAGGTATTAAGAACAGCAAAGTGTTTCCCTGAACAATAGCTTTTCTACATTCTTTTCATACTGTAGACTCAGACAAAATATTCTGATGGATCATAAGCCTTTTATGAACCCATGACCTGGATTTAGAAAACCTGTAGTCACTGGATGCTGACCTTTCATAATGGCACAGCTAACCCCCTCCTGGCTTCCAGCTCCAAAATGAACTCTAAAGAATAAAATTCAGAAATCAGGAACTATATGCACTAGGAATTATAACCAAAGTTTAACATAATCTTATTACATTTTGGCAATAAATTAACTAGTTAGATGTGATATTAGGTGGAACATATTCCTATTGATTGTTAAGGACTAGATATTGAACTTAAGTGCCATTTTTTATTTCTATTTGCTTTATAGCAACAATATAATGGGTGCCTCTCTTTAAGACAACAAAATTAGCCTTATTCATGCTCTTCATATGGCTACAGTTTCATCACATTGATATGTTCCAAGGCAGGCACTGGAGAATTTTCAGATGAGAAGGACTGGCTGCCGTCCTTGACAGAGGTCACTTTTCCACACCAATGTAGACAGTTTTCAAGCATTTCTTAGAATTCAGGCCAAAGGAAGAGATGACTGGAGACAGGAAATTCTACCTCTGGCCACTGATTAAGGCTTATTTTCCATTTTTTAATTTCTTCTCCCGGTTATTTTTTCTAGTATTACTGACACCTAGAAAGTTTCCTCCTCTAATATGTCTGAACTGTAAGGGAGTGATCTTACTTTATGCCCATAGGATATCATATTAGAACACAATACTCCAACATCAGAGTAAGAAAATAATGTGTGGGTATTTTCCTTCCACGATTACCTATGAATAGAATCATAATGCTTTACACAAATGTATTATGTTCATATATAGGTGTTCCCTTAAATTCTCTCAACATCCTGGTGAATTAAACATGATCAGGCCCCTTCCATACTCAAACTATTTCACTACCACCCCTTTAACTACAAGGCAATATCTAAGCTTTTTAACATGACATTTAGGGCCATTCAAGGAATAGAATGAAAAATAAAGGAACAAAGTTGAATAGCATTACAATGTTTTATTTGTGGCCAATTCACTTCTAGATCGTGCACCTCCAGGGCATGATTACATACCAGTTCTGCCTTTGTCATTTCCATCCATGTGACTTTGAGGAAACAACCCAATGTTTCTATATAAGGAAGCTGAGTTTCAGAAACATTAACTAGTTTCCCCAAGGTTGCCAGGATGGAAAATGGCAGAAATGGGATCGGAACCCAGTCTGATTCCAGAGCTGAGCTCCTATGAGTTCCTGTGAGTCAAATCACTGATGTTTAGAGTGATTGAGACATAACAGAAGCTCAATATAAGCTAATTGTTATTATTTTAAGTCTACCTTCCACATGGGATGGAGAGCTAATGCCTCTGGTAATTGGCTTCTCATGTATCTTGGATTAATGGTCAAGTTGATGACTTCTATATCTCAAATGAGGAAATTGAAACTTAGGGAGATTAAATGGCCTGCATGGTTCCAGGGATAGAAAGTGGCAAAGCTAGGATTAGAACACAAATCTTTTAATTTTTAGTCTAATGTTCTTGCCATGCCACTCACTAATTATGTATTTAAATTTTATAATTAGGGAAAGATATTATTGAGAATAAAAAATGAATATTTAAACTTCCTAGAAGATGAGAGTTCTTGTAGCAAAATTAATCTTATTCCTCTACTGGTAGGATTGATAAAAGTATTTATTGTCTTAAAAGTAACCCATTATTGTACTTTTAAAACAGAATTTAAAAGTAAAATCTATCATTCCGCATAGATGAGTAAAACCAGATTTTTGCAGGTAGACTTGAAGGGGCTGGAAGCATGTTTTTGTTTTTCTTTTATCCTCACCCGAGGACATTTTTGCATTTATCTTCAGATAGAGCGGGAGGGAGAGAGGGAGGAAGAGAGAGAGAGAATCATCGATGTGAGAGAGACACATCGAGTGGTTGCCACCCACACGACCCCAACCAGGGCCGGGGACAAACTGCAACCAAGGTATGTGCCCTTAGCAGAAACCGAACCCGGGACTCTCTGGTCCATGGGCTGACGCTCTAACCGCTGAGTCAAACAGGCCAGGGCTGGAAGCATGTTTTGATAAATAGAAAGGAAATCTATTTTTATTGACTCAATCCTTAGGATATCAGAATGAAAGTATATGTGTGTGCTTATGTATTATTCTCCTAACCATTTCTCCCTTTCAATGCCCATCCTACTTGAAAATATGGAAGGAGAAGAAAAAAAAAGAAAACATGGGGTGGGTGCCTAGAATTTATAATAGATTTTTTAGCCCTTGATATACATAGAATAGAGGAAAGGCACAACTTAAAAAGTCAGATGTGGCCTTAGCCAAAATAAATATATTTGTTAGGTTTTCCCCCACTATTATTTTTTTTCAGAAACTCATCTAACACTGAAAGTGAACATAGCTTTAAGTTTAAAAAAAGAAAAGAAAAGAAAGGAAAGATAATTTTTCCCTTCCTAGTGTTGATACCCCATTAAAAGCTTGAGAGTAAACTTCCTTCCCTATCAGTGTTTTCCTTTTCTATTCAGCAAATATTGATTTGCCCTCCCCACTTGTGATACAGGAGTCCAAATGACCATGGCCTTTTGGTTTGCTGCCTTCTTTGTGTACTGGCAATTGACTAGGCTGCATGTTCATTACTTGCTACTGCTGGGCAGCCAACAGGGGGTGCTCACTGCATATTTGGATGAAGGGAAAAAAGGTTTGATTAAAAAAAACCCAGTTTTGTTTTTCTTTACTTTCAATGTGTAGTTCTCCTCAAACACAAAGGTTTTCCACATATGTTCAGAATCAGAGTGAAGAAATGCATACATAGGTCAGTGAAAGGGACATTAGGGAGAGCCAGTATTTACACATGAATTAGGACTAGGTTCTGAGGGACTAGAATCCTTGAAGGATTTGGGTCATTGATCGTCAATTACACCTGCATTTTCTTGACTATAATGACTAAATTTATTGGATAATTTATCAAGTTCTTACTCTGTGTACCTAGAAACAGAATTAGTAGTGAGAAAATATGTTCTAATTTTGCTTTTCTCCCCCATTACTCTTTGTATATCACTTAGCATTCAGATTTTGCTTCTCCATGTGTAGAATGCAAAATGGCATCATGTGCTCCCATGGATGGTTTCTCCTATGAATAAACTTCATGCAGTCCAAATAACAAATGAAAACAAGGTATTTTGGTGTATAAAATTTTGAGGACAGCCACACATTATACGATTAAGGAAAAACTGGAGTGGTGTTAGGATTTGAAGTAGCTCTTACCTACTTTAAATTCCGATTCAGTTTGAATTTATAAAATCCCTAAAAATACATGTGGCATATTTAAATATTGTCTGATTGTAATGTTTAAAAGATTAAGCTTAAATTTGGAAGGATAGTAAAAATAAGTTGCTTGAACACCAGCAAATGCTAACAGAAACAAGTTATTTTGAATCATTTGCTTCTGAAGACAAAGATGAAAAAGAACAGAAGTAAGAGGCTCTCATTAGAAGAAAATTTAGTTATGTGGCAAGTCCTATAAAATTTATCAGGATATATCATCAATAAATACCAAAAATCACAAGGATATAATATGATATTTAAAAAGCAATTAACATTGTTACTTTTTGTCACAGCAGTAAATAAGGTTTTCTACAGGATTATTAAAGCTTTTGTTTTGATTTATACAGCAAAGGCTTCAGAAAGAGTGATGGCCTTGCTCATTATTCAACAAAAAGCACAAGGAAAAATGTGCATCTTAGAAACATACATTGTTTCCTTTTTCTGGAGCCCAAACAACTTCCAGCTAAAAGACATATTTGGATTAAGATAATATTTTTCCCTAATCAATATTTTTTTTTACCTCTGGGTTATTACTTCCTTGAAGGCTTCTCTGCTTTTTTTTTTCTTTCTAAATTAGTCCATGTAGTTTATGAGAAATCATCGGCACTGCCATATGCTGCCGTTTACATTAAATCTTTCCCTTAATATTTACTGCTGGGTGGCAAGGCTTGTCTCTAGCCTTTATGGTTTGGCATCAAATCTTGAAATGTGTATTTTATACTTAATTGGACTGGGGATAGGAGTGCAGGAGCGGAATTAACCATTAATAAAATAACACTCCTGTCGACCAACTTTCACCAGTGTCCAGCATGGTTGGTAATATGCTCGAGTTCTCCTTGGTGTGAAACTACGTCTGCTGTGTTGTGCTTGCTTTGTACATGTGCCTAGAATTATGTACTATTAGATCTACATTAAATTGCTCTAAACAGTGGTTCTCAACCTGTGGGTCGCGACCCCTTTGGGGTTGAACAACCCTTTCACAGGGGTCGCCTAAGACATAACAGTAGCAAAATTACAGTTATGAAGTAGCAACAAAAATAATTTTATGGTTGGGGGTCACCACAACACGAGGAAATGTATTAAAGGGTTGCGGCATTAGGAAGGTTGAGAACCACTGTATCTAAGTGCTTACCCGGGATTTTTGTACTTACCTTGTTGCAGACAGGTGGCAGATGGTTTACAGACCAGCCCTAGCTTGTGGACCACACTTGGAGGAGCACTGGACTGGTGTGAGGAAGGAAGTGGGATGGGCACTGCCTTTGATCTTGTCAGCCTCTTGTTTCCCCACTCAGTGGCTGAGTGTTCCACCTGACATTTGGTAAAATTGGGATGGCTTTGAATGATGGAACCACCACAAGCTCCTTTCCCAACTCTGCTCCCACAGATAAGACTCTTCCAAATAACCCTCTTTATTCAGTAACCAAGCACAGTTCCTGCATATTCCTTACTATTTGGTTTCAGTTCCCTGCCAGTGCATGGAATTATTCAAATTAGCAAACCACACACTCCCATGAGAACCAAGGGCACACCATCCTCCTGATACTACAAGGACTGCCTTTCACAGAACTTGGTTGTTCACTCTATTTCTGAACACAAACCCCATGTGGCCCTGTGTGGTGTGTGGTGTTCTCCTCTCTGGATTGTGAGTATATATAACTAACAAATTGCTGTTGATATCACCTGTGCAGTATTGGTGTCACGTGTTCAGCCATACCCCTAACCTTGGTTGGGGATCCCTCCCTTATCAATAAAGTAAATAGCAGGCAGTTAAAACACACACCTGCACACACACACACACACACACGCACACACGCACACACACATGCACACCCACACACACAGAGCTCCTGAGAAGAAAGAGGTTTACCCTAAGCCTAAATTCTTAGGACAATGCCTTAAATTAGAGTCCTGTATTCTAAATCAGAGTTTGCATTTTTAAATAAAGGGGAAAGAATTAGGAAGAGGAAGATTTGGCTCTCTAGATTTGGAATCAGAAAATATAAGAGAAGCCCTGGCTGGTGTGGCTCAGTTGGCTGGGTGTCATCCCGAGCACCAAAGTGTTGCCCATATGATTCCCACTCAGGGCACATGTCCAGTTTGCTGTCTTGATCCTCCAGTGTGCAGGAGGCATCCGATCGATGTTTCACTGTCACATCAATGTTTCTCTCTCTCTCCCTTCCTCTCTCTGTAAAAATGAACAACAATAAAAACAAACAAACAAAAAAAAACCCCCATGAAAATGTAAGAGAAAAATGGACAGCATCAAAAATGTCCTGACATATCATTAGCTTTTTAAAAATGTGTATTCTTTCCCATTCCTTCCACAGAATCATTGTGTGGTACAATTGATATTGGATGTGAGTATTTTTTATGAAGTATTATATGTATATTTTTAAAGGGAGAGAATCTTAAAATGGTGGCTAGCTTACAGATACTGATTTATTCTGCCCCATTTCCCACTGAAGTATCTGTGAAATCAAATAAAGACATGTAGCATTGAAACTGCACTGCACTCAAAGAATGGCTCCTGTCTTGACAGGAGCAGAGTCTATGATGCTTTTGGTGAGAAGAATCAGAAAATCAGACAATTCTCCCTTGCTCCTTTCATTCTCTCCACCCTCATTTGTCCTCCATATATCCAATTTAAAATTTTTGAAATTGTGGTAACGTATAACATGAAATGTACCATTTTTACCATTTTTAAGAGTATAGTTTAGTAGTGATAGGTACATTCACATTGCTGTTCAGCCAATCTCCAGAACTCTTCATCTTGTAAAACTGAACCTCTATGCCCATTAAACAACTCCCCTTTCCTTCCTCCTCTTCATTCCCTGGCAACCACTTTCTACTTTCTGTGTCTATTTTGACTACTCCACATACTTTATGTAAGTGGAATCATACAGTATTTGGTTTTTGTGATTGGCTTATTTCACTTACCGTAATGTTCTCAAAGTTCACATACATTGTAACACATGTTCAAATTTCTTTCCTTTTTGTTTTCTTTATTGATTTTAGAGAGAAAGGTAGAGGGACAGAGAGAAAGAAACAAGAGAGAACATCGACTGGCTGCCTCCTGCATGCCCCCCACTGGGGGTTTGGCCTACAACCTGGCTATGTGCCCTGACCGGGAATCGAATCGGTGACCTCTTGGTGCATGGGTCGGAATCGAACCTGTGACTCTTTGGTCTGCAGGCCGATGCTCTAACCACTGAGCCAAACCGGCCAAGGTTTATTTTTATTTTTTCATAGTAGCCATCCTAATGGGTGTGAGGTGGTGTCTCCTTGTGGTTTTGATTTGCATTTTCCTAATGATTAATAATTTTGAACATCTTTTCATTTACTTTTTGGTCATTTGTGTATCTTCTTTGGAGAAATGTATAGTTGTGTCTTTTGCCCGTATTATAATCAGACTTTTTAAAATTGTTATTGAGTTGTAGTTCTTCATACCTGTATATTATCTCTTTATCAGATATATGGTTCACAGTTATTTTTTCCCATTCTGTGAGTTGCTTTTTCACTTTTTTGATTGTGTCCTTTGATCCACAAAAGGTTTTAATTTTGATATAGTCCAATTTATGTATTGCTTTTCTTTTGGTGCCTATGTTTTTGGTGTTATATCCAAGAAATCATTGCCAAGTGCAATGTCACAAAGCTTTTTCCCAATGTTTTCTTCTAAGAGTTGTATAGTTTTAGCTCTTAGTTCTTTGATTCATTTTGAGTTTTTTGTATATGGTATTAATTAAGGGTTTAACTTCATTCTTTTGCATGTGGATATCCAGTTTTCCCAACACCATTTGTTGAAACATATGTATTTTTAAAGTATGTTTTTAAATTTATTTATTTATTTTTATCTTGGAGAAGTTGTGTTTCTTCATTTGTATGGTAGAGTGGCACCAGTCTGGGAGAGAGGATGAAATCAGGGAGGAGAAGAGATGGCAGCTGAATTAACTGGCCTGAAGGGTTGTTTAGGAAAGAGTTGGGGAGTTAGAACTGAAAAAGTTGTATTGATAAAATGCCCTATGTGACTATAGGTCTATTTGAGTGATCTACTGCAATGTAATAAATTACTTTAAAACTTGGTGGCTTAAAACAATGAACATTTATTATACATGTCAGGAATCTGGTTGCCGGTTAGCTATGTGCCTCTGACTCAGGTCTCCCATGAGACTGTAGTCAGGTTGTCAGCCTGAGTTGTGCTTTTATCTGAAGGTTTAACTATAGAAGGATCCACTTCAAAACTTTCTCACATGATTGTTCACATGGTTCAGCTCATTGTGGGCTATTGAACTGAGGGCTTCAGTTTCATGCTGGGTATTGGTTGGAGACCTCCCTCAGTTCCTCACCATACATGTCCCATAGGGCAGTCACAACATGACAACTGAATTCCCTTAGTGATTGAGCAGAATACTCATGATGGAAGCCAGTTTTTCTGGGAACCTGGTCTTGTAGGTGGCACCCATTCACTTCTGATGCATTCTATTCCCTAGAAGCAAGTCACTGAATCCCTCATACACTCAAAGGGAGCAAATTACACAAGAGTAGAAATACCAGGAGGTAAGGCTCACTGGAGTCCATCTTTGAAAATAACTACCATATGGTCCAAGTATAAAATTATGCCTCTCAGGACTGAGGTGACCAAGGGTCACACAGTTTTGGAGAAAGCCATTCATTTCCGATGCCCATAGTACAAAGATCCACTACCACAATCATTCTCCATTGAGGCAGCTATGAAGAAGGCCTTGTGTTGAGAAAGAACTACAGCAAGGTTGAAGCAGCCTGGATCCACTTTCATGTCGAGGACTGTTGTTTTCTGTAGTAGGCAGGAAATATAGATGAGCAATAAATTTTTGGTTGTGTTAAGCCTCTGGGATTTGGGGGTTGTTTTTACTGCAGCACACCTTGGCCTATCCTGACTAAATCACTTGGTTTCCTTTTTCACTATTGGCCTTGGTGATAACACTGAGGGATTATGGGGAGGGGGAAAAGTTCTGGCTTTCTCACTTCCAGTAATTTTTGAGGCAGCCAAGACCAACTAGTACTAGCATGTTAGTTGGAGTAGAATCTCTGTGGAGCCAGCAATTGTAGTCTGGCCTTCAGAGATGCCTCCAGATTCCTACTCTGTTGGTAGATAGAAAGGAGGACCATGATCAATTCAACATCAGAATCTGGCTGGCCTCAGTTTTTATTTTTTAATTCTGAATTTGAGAAGAAAATGGATTAATATCTACAGGGTTCTGAGGGGAGAAGGATATGATTCTAGGATTATATGACCAGCCAAAGCATTTTTTTGTATTGGCTAAATAAATAAATTCTCTGGTAAGAACAGCACAAGGGAATAAAACCATGGATTCAGCAGAGATGAAAACAATCATTAGCTAATGTTATGTAATAAAAGTTGGAAAATATTATGTAATAAAAACCTTTTAAAAATATTTTATTTTTCTTGGAGAAAAAAGTCTTGAAATTATTGCAAATGGAAACCATGAGGAAATAAATACCCGAATGGAGAGAAAAACAATTAAACTACTGAATATAATATAAAAAAGTAATATTTTTAAAATTTCAGAACCCCTCAGTTTTCCTGGAAAATTCCATTTCATTATACATGTTCCAGATCATTAAAGTAAAATGTAGAGAGCCATATACTCCATATTTTTAAAGTTATCTTGCCCTGGCCAGTTTGGTTCAGCGGTTAGAGCGTCGGTCTGCGGTCCGGAGAGACCTGGGTTCAGTTCCCGCTACGGGCACGTACTTTGGTTGCAGTTTGTCTCCGGCCCCGTTTGGGGTTGTGTGGGTGGCAGCCAGTCGATGTGTCTCTCTCACATCGATGTTTCTCTCTCTCTCTTCCTCTCACTCTCATTCTATGAATGCAAAAAGTGTCCTCAGGTGAGGATTAAAAAAATAAATAAATAAAAAATAAAGTTATCTTAACTCAGATATTGAAACCTAATAAAAATAGCATGAACTTAATGCAGATTGATTTTAATATTTAATTGCATAAAAAATTGTTTTCTCATCTTAACCTGAGATAATGTCATGAGAATTACATGAGATAATACATGTATAGCGCTTAGCAATTGTTCAAAAAATGGTAGCTACATTAATTTTGCAACATTTTGTTGTTGTTAATCCTCACTGAGGATACTTTTGTAGAAAGAATGGAAGGGAGGAAGGGAGAGAGAAAGAGAAACACATCAACCAGATGCTTCCTGCATGACCATGACCAGGGCTGGGGATCAAACCTGCAACCCATGTATGTACCCTTGACCAGGAATCAAACCCATGACCCTTCAGTCCACAGGCCAACATTCTAACTGCTGAGCCAAACTGGCCAGGGCTAATTTTGAAAAATTTTATTAATATATAATATTTTTCATGAATTATATCCCATTCTCATTGTTATAAAGATAATGGTATTACTAAAATGAATTTAAAGGTTTATGACAATCAAAACACAAAGTAGAGACTTCTATGTACCTGAAAAATATTTCTAGTTATTCTTGAGGAATTAAATGGCAATAATAGCAAAGAGAATTTTTAGTAGATAAAATTAGTAGATAATAATTGTTAAAGTATTCCTAACAGACATTACAGCATATAACAAAGCTCCAATAACTAAAACAGTGTGTAGATACAGATTAGTGGAATAAGAATAATGAGCCTAAATTAAATTCTTATTATTTGACCAAAAAAAGAAAAACGAAAGAAAGAAAAAAACAAATCACAACCACATAGTGAAAGAAGAATTTTCCAATAAATGGTATTTAGGATGTTATTTATTTGAACAAACAACAACACAAAGCTTTTTTTAAAAAAATGTTTTTATTGATATTTTAGAGATAGAGGAAGGGAGAGACAGAAACATCCATGTGAAAGAGATACATTGATTGACTGCTTTCTGCACGCCCCCTGCTGGGGATCAAGCCCAGAACTGAACTGGGACTAGGATGACCATCAATCCACTGAGCCACACTGGCCAGGCAAAAACACAAAGCTTTTACCTCATATCCAATATACCAAAATAAATTGCAAATAAAGTTAAGTGGAATTTTTTTGTTTTTTAAGGCTTGTGCAAACTTCAATAACATTAATAACAATAATGTGATATCTTCTGAATGTTATTTTAAGCTAACATAGAACATGTTACAGAAGACAGATTTTTAAAAATTATCTAGTACAGATGTCCCTTCTTATATCCTCCATTGACCCCCTCTGTCTCATTCCTGACTCCCTCAGGCCTTCATCACACTACTGGGTGTGTCCATGGGTTATGCATATATGCATATAAGTTATTTGGTTAATATCTTCCCTCCCCTTCTCTCTTCCTTTCCTTCTGAGATTCATCTGTCTGTTCTGTGCTTCCACATCTCTGGATCTATTGTGTTTGTCAATTTATTTTGTTCATTAGATTCCACATACTAGTGAGATCATGTGATACTCTCTTTTGCTCACTGGCTTATTTTGCTTAGCATAATAATCTCCAGGTCCCTCCATGTTGAGTCAAAGGTTAAGAGATCCTTCTCTTTTACAGCTGCATAGTATTCCATTGGGTAATTGTACGACAGATTTTATCTATCTACTGATGGTCACAAAGGCTGTTTTCAGACCTTAGCTATTGTAAATAATGCTGCTATGAACAAAGTGGTTCATATATTCTTTCTGACTGGTGTTTCAGAATCTTTAGGATATATTCCTAGAAGTGGAATCACTGGGGAAATGATAGTTCCATTTTTAATATTTTGAAGAAACTCCATATTGTTTTCTTTTTTTTATATGTGAAATTTGCATGTACCTTTGCATTTATTTTATTTATTTTTTATTAATTTGTTTTTGTTACAGATGTTTCTGCTTTCCCCCCAATGACAGCCTCCTCCTAATCCCCTCCCCCAGCATTGTTGTCTATGTCCACTGGTTACGCATACATGCATATAAGTTCTTTGATTTATCTCTTCCCTCCCTCCCATACCCCTCTTCCGAGGTTTGTCAGTCTGTACCCTACTGCTATGTCTCTGGGTCTATTTTGTTAATCAGCTTATTTTGTTCATTATATTCCACAAATAAGTGAGATCATGTGATACTCGTCTTTCTCTGACTGGCTTATTTCGATTAGCATAATACTCTCCAGGTCCCTCTATGTTGTCTCAAAAGATAAGAGAGCTTTTTTTCTTAAAGATGCATGATATTCCATTGTATACATGTACCACAGCTTTTTTATCCACCCATCGATTGATGGAGACTTGGGCTATTTCCAGACCTTAGCAATTGTAAATAGTGCTGCTATGAACAAAGGGGTGCATATATTCTTTCTGATTGGTGTTTCAGGCTTCTTAGGATATATTCCTAGAAGTGGGATCACTGGGTCAAATGGCAATTCAATTTTTAATTTTTTGAGGAGACACTATGTTGCTTTCCATAGTGGTTGCACCAGTCTGCATTCCTACCAGCAGTGTAATAGAGCCTCTTTTCTCCACACCCTCGCCAGCACTTGTTTGATGATTTGTTGATGGCAGCCATTCTGGCTGGTGTGAGGTGATACCTCATAGTTGTTTTAATTTGCATCTCTCTGATGATTAGTGACATTGAGCATTTTTTCATGTCTCTTGGCCATTTGTATGTCCTGTTTGGAGAGGTGTCTATTTAGGTCCTCTGCCCATTTTTTAATTGGATTCTTTGTCTTCCTTCTGTTGAGTTCTATGAGTACTCTATATGTTTTGTAAACTAACCCCTTATCTGATGTATCATTGGTAATTATACTCTCCTATATAGTGGGTTCCCTTTCCATTTTGATGCTTCTTTTGCTGTGCAGAAGCTTTTTAGGTTGATGTAGCCCCATGTATTAATTTTCTCTTTGTTTCTCTTGCCTTAGGTATTGTATCAGTATAACTTCTGCTGTGTGTGATGTCTGAAATTGTGTTGCCTACCTTTTCTTCTAGGATTTTTATGGACTCACGAGTCACATTTAAGTCTTTTATTCATTTTGAGTTTATCCTTGTGTATGGTGTAAGTTGGTGGTCTAGTTTCATTTTTTTGCATGTAGCTGTCCAATTTTCCCAACACCATTTATTAAAGAGTCTGTCTTTACTCCATTGTATGATCTTGCCACATTTATCAAATATTAATTGAGCATAATGTCTTGAGTCAATTTCTGGGTTCTCTGTTCTGTTCCATTGATCTATATACCTATTCTTGTGCCAGTACCAGGCTGTTTTGATTACAGTGGCTTTGTAGTATAAGCTCAAATCCGGTACTGTGATCCCTCCTCCTTTGTTCTTCTTTTTCAAGATTGCTGTGGCTATTTGGGGACTTTTTTGGTTCCATATAAATTATCTAGTATTTGTTCTAGATCTGTGAAATATGCCATTGATATTTTAATAGGTATTGCATTGAATCTATAGATTGCTTTGGGTAGTATGGACATTTTAATGATGTTAGTTCTTCCTATCCATATATACAGTATATATTTCCACTTGTTTCTATCTTCCTGTATTTATTGTTTCAGTGTCCTGTAGTATTTTGAGTACATATCTTTCACCTCCTTGGTTATGTTTATTCCTAGGTATCTTAATTTTTTGCTGCAATGGTAAGTGGGATTTTTTTTTTTTAATTTCTCTTTCTGAGAGTTCTTTATAGGTGTATAAAAATGCCATCAATTTTGGGACAGTAATTTTGTATCCTGCCACTTTGCCAAATTCATTTATTAAAACAAGTAGTTTTTTGGTGAAGTATTTAGGATTTTCTATGTACACTATCATGTCATCTGTGGATAACGATAGTTTCACTTGCTCCTTTCCAATTTGAATGCTTTTAATTTTTTTATTCTTGTCTGACTGCAGTAACTAAGACTTCCAGTGCTATGTTGAATGTGAGTGGTGAAAGTGACATCCCTCTCGTTTCTATTCTTAAGGGAAATGCTTTTAGTTTTTGTCCCTTGAATATGATGTTTCCTGTAGGTTTGTCATAAATGGCCCTTATTATGTTGACGTATGATCCATCTACTTCCACTTTGCTGAGAGATTGTATCCAAAATTAGTGCTGGATTTTGTTAAATGCTTTTTCTGTATCTACTGATATGATCATATAATTTTTACCTTTCATTTTGTTTATGTGATGTGTCACATTTATTTGTTAATATTGTACCATCCTTGCATCCCTGGGATAAATCACACTTGGTGATAATGAATACAAGTTTTAATATATTGCTTGATCAGATTTGCTAATATTTTGTTAAGGATTTTGGCATCTACGTTCAGGAATATTGGCCTGTAATTTTCTTTCTTTGTAGTGTCTACATCTCGTCTTGGAATTAGAATAATGATGGCCTCATAAAAAGATCTTGGAAGTCTTCTTTTCTCTTGAATTTTTAGGAATACTTTAAGGAGCATAGGTGTTAATTCTTCTTTATATGTTTTGTAAATCTCCCCTGTGAAACTGACCAGTGCAGGACTTTTGTTTGCTAAGTTTTTTTTTTTTTTTTTTGATTAGGGCTTCAATTTCACTACTTGTTATTGGTCTATTCAGGTTTTTAAATTCTTTTTGATTCAGTTTTGAAAAATTGTATGTTTATAGGAATTTGTCCATTTCTCCCAGGTTGTCCGATTTGTTGGCATGTAGTTGTTTGTAATTTTTTCTTACAATGCTTTGTATTTCTGTTGGGTCAGTCGTTACTTCACCTCTCTTGTTTCTGATTATATTTATTTGAGTCCACTCTCTTTGTTTCTTGATGAGTCTAGCTAGAGATTCATCAATCTTGTTTATCTTTGCAAGGAAACAGCTCTTCATTTCACTGATCCTTTTTATGTGTGTGTGTGTGTGTGTGTGTGTGTGTGTGTGTGTGTGTGTTTTAGTCTATATGTCATTTATTTTTGCTCTGATTTTTATTATTTTCTTCCTTCTACTTACTATGGGCTTTTCTTGTTGTTCTCTTTCTAATTCTTTTGTTGTAGGGTTAGATAGTTTATTAGATATTTTTCTTGTTACTTGTGGTAAGGTTTTAGTGCTATGAACTTCCATCTCAGGACTGCTTTTGCAGTGTACCATACATTTTGGGTTGCTGTTGTTCATTTTCATTTGTTTCCATGAAGTTTTTTATTTCTTCCTTGATCTTTTTGGTAACCCATTCATTGTTTAATAACATGCTATTAGGGGGACCGGAAAGTAATGTTGTTTTTTTTACATTAAATCAAACAGATAAGTTTTTAACAAGTTTTTATTTTTAATCAATGATGTAATCACCCTCATCATCAACAACCTTTTGCCATATAGTGTGAAAATTTTCAATGCTGGATCGATAAAAATCAATTGGTTTTTGAGCAAAATATCTGGAGATGGCATTTTGGACATCATCCAAATTTTCAAATTTTTTGCCACTTAGAAAATGTTGTAGCTATCGGAATAAATGGAAATCCGATGGCTCAATATGGGGCAAATATGGTGGGTGAGGCAATACCTCCCACCCCAATTCATTAATTTTTTCCAGGGTTCGTCTTGCACAGTGAGGTGTTGCATTATCGTGTTGCAGAATAACGCCTTTTCTGGTGACAATCGCTGGGCACTTTTCTTTTTTTTTTCTTCTGGAATTTTTTATTTTATTTTATTTTATTAATTTACTTTTGTTACAGATGTTTCTCCTTTTTCCCCCATTGTCACTCTCCTCCCCCTCTCTCCCTGCCCCGTCCCCAGTTTTGTTGTCCATGTCCATTGGTTATGAGTACATGCATACAAGTTCTGTGGTTCATAGCTCCCCTCCCACACCCCTTCTTCTGGCACTTTTCAATTAAAGATTGATTTATTTGATCCAATTATTCACAGTAAAGGTCTGCATTCACAGTTTGTCCAGGTTTCAGCACTTCAAAATGAACGACTCCGCGAATACTCCACCAAACACACAAAAGTGCCTTTTTGGGGTGTAAACCTGGCTTAGCTGTACTTCGTGGCGATTCATTCGGAGAGAGCCACTGCCTTTTGCATTTTGGATAATCATAGAGGACCCATTTTTCATCTCCAGTGATCAAGTGATCAAAAAACGCTTCTGTATTGTGCCGCTGAAGCAATAAGTTGCATGTGGTGGACCGGTTAGCTTTGTTTTCTTCGGACAGATTATGCGGAACCCAAACACCTGCTCTGCTTACTTTACTAATCTGCTGCAAATGTTCTTGGATGGTCTACCAAGGTTGGTTAAGAGTGTTTGACAGTTCCTTGATTGTCTGACATGGATTTGCTTCCACGTCCGCCCTTAACATGTCATTACTTTAATGACATTACTTTCCGGTCCCCTTAATATTTAGTTTCGCATGTCTTTGAGTGTTTTTATTGTAATTGATTTCTAGTTTCATGCCATTGTGATCTGAGAAGATGCTTGATATGATTTAAATGTTCTTGAATTTGTAGAGACTTATTTTGCATCTTAAATGGGGTCTATGAGAATGTCTCATATGCACTTGAGAAGAATGTATATTCTGCAGCTTTCTGGTGAAATGTTCTGTAAATATCAGTTAAATCCATCTGATCCAGTATGTCATCTAAGGTCACTGTTTCCTTGTTGACTTTTTTTGTCTGGAAGATCTATCCAGTGAAGTTAGTGGGGGTGTTAAAGTCCCCTATGACTGTATCCCTGTCAATCTCTCCCATAAAGTCTTCCAAGAGATTTTTTTTATTCCTCATCCAAATATATTTTCCATTGCTTTTGAGATAAGATGGAAGGAAGGGAAGGAGAGAGAGAGAAAGAGAGAGAGAGAGAGAGAGAGAGAGAGAGAGAGAGAGAGAGAACATCGATGTGAGAGAAACACATTGATTGACTGCCTCCCACATGACCCCAATTGGTGTCAGGAATTCAACCTATAACCCAGGTATGTGCCCTTGACCAGGAATTGAACCCGTGACACTTTGGTCTGTGGGCTGATGCTCTAACTGCTGAGCCAAACCAGCGAGGGCCAAGAGGTTTTTTTATATATGTAGGTGCTCCTATGTTGGGTGCATATGTGTTTACTGGGTTATATCCACTTGTTGGATCAATATTTTTAGTATTATGTAGTGACCTCTTTGTCTCTTGTTATGGCCTTTGCTTTAAGTGTATTTTGTCAGATTTAAATATTGCTACATTTGCATGGGTTTTTTGTTTGTTTCCATTTGCATGAAAAAATTTTCCATCCCTTCATTTTCATCCTGTGTGAGTCTTTTGTCCTGAGGTGTGTCTCTTGTAGACAGCATATACTTGGGTCATGATTTCTTATCCATTAAACTACCATGTCATTTGATTGGAGCATTTAATCCATACACAATTAAGATTATTATTGATAGGGACTTATTTATTGCTATTTTTATTTTTTATGTCTATGTTTCTCTCTCTCTCTCTCTCTCTCTCTCTCTATATATATATATATATATATATATATATATATCATTATTATTATAGCAGTCCATTTAACATTTCTTGCAATGCTGGTTTGGTGGCAATAAACTCCTTTAGCCTTTCTTTCTTTTTTTTTTTTTTTTTTGGTCTGGGAAGATCTTTATTTCACTTTTTATTTTTATTTTTTATTAATTTATTTTTGTTACAGTTTTTTCTCCTCCCCCCCCCCATTGACACCCTCCTCTCTACTCTGGCCCCCACTTCACAGTATTGTTGTCTATGTCCATTGGTTATGCATATATGCATATAAGTTCTTTGGTTTATCTCTTCCTCTCCACTCCCCTCCTCTGAGGTTTGTCAGTCTGATGATCCCTACTTCAATGTCTCTGGGTCTATTTTGTTCATTATATTCCACAAGTAAATGAAATCATGTGATATTTGTCTTTCTCTGATTGGTTTATTTTGCTTAGCATAACACTCTCCAAGTCCCTTCATGTCATCTCAAAGGATACGAGATCTTTCTTTCTTATAGCTGCATAGTATTCCATTCTGCATATGTACCACAGCTTTTTTATACTTTCTATTTTGAATCATAGCCTTGCTGGATAGAGTAGTCTTGGTTTCATATCTTTGCTTTTCATTATCTTGAATACTTGATGGTATTTCCTTCTGGCCTGTAGTGTTTCTGTTGAGAAATCAGCTGACAACATTATGAGAGCTCCTTTATAGGTAACAAATTGCTTTCCTCTTGCTGCCTAATATTCTCTTTTTGTCTTTCATTTTTGGCATTTTAATTATGATGTGTCTTGATGTGGGTCCCTTTAGGTTCTTCTTCTTTTTTAAAAAAATATGTTTTTATTGATTTTTTTAGAGAGAGAGAAATAGATAGAAACTTTGATGTGAGAGAGAAACATCAATCAGCTGCCTCCTGCATGCCCCTCACTGGGGATTGAGTCCACAACCCAGGCATGTGCTCTGACCAGGAATTTAACTGAGACCTCTTAGTCCATGGAACAATATTCAATCTGCTGAGCCACACCAGCCAGGCTCTTTGGGTTCTTCTTGCTCAATCAGTTCTTCCTGAACTTGTTTGACATTTTCTTTCACCAGGTTAGGAAAGTTTTCTGCCATTATTTCTTCAAGAAGTTCTCTATCATTTGCTCACCGTCTTCTCCTTCTGATAATGCTATGATGCAGATATTGTTATATTTCATGTTGCCTCATATCTCCCTTAAACTGTCCTTCTGTTTTGTTGTTGTTGTTGTTGTTAATCCTCACCCAAGGATATTTTTCCATTGAATTTTTAAAGAGGTGGAAGGGAAGAAATGAGCAAGGGAGGGAGATAAAGATAGAGATAGAGAGAGATAGGTATATATATATAGAGGGAGGTGTGAAAGAGAGGCATTGATTGGTTGACTCCCACATGGCCCTGAGCCGGGCTGGGTATTCAACCAGCAACCCAGGTATGTGCCCTTGACCAGAATCAAACCTATGACCCTTTGGTCTGCAGTTCAGTGCTCTAAGTGCTGAGCCAAAACTGCCAGGACTGTCCTCCTATTTTTTAATTGTTTTTTCTTTTTGGTTTTCTGATTGAGTGATTTTTTTTTCATTCCCTGTCCATTCACTGATCTGATCCTCAGCTTCCTCTAATCTACTCTTTTTTTTTCCTTTATTGATTTTAGAGAGACAGAGGGAGAGGTAGAGAGAGATAGAAATATCAATGAGAGAGAACATTGTTTGGTAGCCTCCTGCATGCCCCCCACTGGGGATTTGGCCCACAACCTGGGCATGAGCCCTGACCGAGAATCAAACTGGTGACCTCTTGGTGCATGGGTCAATGCTCAACCACTGAGCCACACTGGCTGGGCTAATCTGCTCTTTATTCCTTCCAATGTATTCTTTATATCTGCTGTGTCATTCTTCATTTCCAACTGGTTGTTTTTCATAGTTTCTATGTATTTTTTTATACTGTTGAGCATCCTTATAATCATTACTCTGAACTCTGTATCTGATAAATTGCTCATCTCCATTTCATTTAGCCCTTCTTCTGGGGAATTCTCTTGTTCTTTCATTTGGGCCTTGTTTGTGTGTCTCCTGACTTTGACTGCCTGTTTGGGTTTGTTTCCATGTATTGTGTAGATCTGCTATGACTCCCAGTCTTTGTAGGGTGGCCTTATGTAGTAGGTGACCAGTGGGTCCCAATGGTGCAATCTTCCTGATCACCTGATCTGGGTTCTCTAATAATGTCCCATGTGTGCATTGTGTAGGTCTTCCTGTTGTAATTAAGTCTTGATTGCTATCGGCTCCTTTGTGCATGGGCTCGACCCTCAGACTGGCTGACAGTGAGGCTCAACCCCCAACACACCATGTAGGCTGCTGTGGAGGTGGTTATCACATGAAGCAGAATTTGCCTCATCAGGTTTAGAAGCCTACCAATATTTCCCTTTGGATATACTACTTGTAAAGCTTATTGGATCCTGCTCTGTTGTTGTCTGAAGCTCGCCACTGTGTTTATTTGTTTTGGGTCTGTTCAAAGGGTCTCGGATGCAGGCCAATGTCAGACACAGTTTGTGACTGGCTGTGAGTACCCTGCTTTGAGCCATTAGCACTTCACAGCTTCTCACTCCTTCTGTTGTGGTTGAGTGCATGTGGAAAGAATCACACTGCACACCAAGGTTTGCTTTTACTAGCCCTGGTCCCAGGAGCAGGACTGGAAAAGAATCAAAGCACCCAGAGATATGTCTCTGTCTGCAGGCTGACTGTTAGTCTCAGTCATTTAGTGAGCCTCTGGTTGTATTCTCCAGCAGGGTGTAAATTACACAGCGTGTGGTGAGGATATTTCCAATGGGTAAGGCAATTACTTCCCCTCAGGTTAAAGCTGCATTGATGAAAAGCTCTGCCTGAGAAATATGGCTTCTGAAGAATGGGGCAATGATTCAGCACAGGAATTCTGGCATCTGTCCTCTCAGTTCTCTCCCCAGATCCACCAACCTCAGACTCTACTCATGCAGCTTTTGTGTACTCTGCCCTCCCTGTGCCAGAGTCCAAGGTGAGTGGCTGCAAATGAAATTTAGTGTGTTGGCCCTTTAAGAGGCTTCCTGTGTTTCTAGCCATCTCTCCCTGCTAGACAGAACCTCCTGTGATTTTCACAGCCAGATGTTATGGCACCTTTCCCAGTTCTGTTGCTCTAGACTGGGGATCCCAACTTGGGGTTTAGACCTCACTCTTCTCAGGGGGAACCCCTCACAGCTGAAATATTTCTCCAGAACTTCTGATGCTGCCTTTGGGAACCCAGCCAGTCATCTCACACTTCCACATTGAATGTTGCCTCCTGTTTACATCCTTGGTTATAAGGGTTCTCTCCAGCTAGTTTTCAGTTGGTTATTCAGAAGAACTTTTTTATTTTTGTTAATCTTCACCCTATGATATTTTTTCCACTGAGTTTTAGAGAGTCTGAGAGGGAGCAAGGGAGAGAGAGAGAGAGAGAGAGAGAGAGAGAGAGAGAGAGAGAGAGAGAGAGAAACATCTATGTGTGAGAGATATATTGGTTGGTTGTCTCCTGCACTTGCCTGGACAAGGTCGAGGATCAAACCTGCAACCCAGGTATGTGCCCTTGACTGAGAATCAAACCCATGACCCTCAGTGCATAAACCAATGCTCTAACCACTGAGCAAATCTAGCCAGAGCTGACTTTTCCATATTTTAGTTGTAATTCCTGTTTAGTCCTGGGAGAAAGTCAGTGTAGCTTCCACTTAATTGGCTGCCATCTTGGAATCTTAAGTGACATTTTTAATGTTTAAAATAAATACCATACAGGTAAATACATTTCATCTTTTTTAGTACGAAGAAAATAATTTGATTACAAACGTAGTGAATAAAAGAAAAGTGAATATGTGCATCAAAATCATTTAAAGGTAACAGCAAGTCTATCAGATAATGTGCATCTTAAAGGTGACATATAAATTAGTAAAAAACCATTCCAAGAGAAAAGGATAAAAGACAATTCACAAAAGAGAAACTGACATTAGCAATAAACATATGAAGTATGTTTATATAGTATTTTGTATTCAAACAAATGTTAGGTCAAAATAACAATGAAATATTCTATTTTACTTGACATATATAAAGCTGATTTTTAAATTTTTTTAAATTGATTTTTTAGAGAGAGAGGAAGGGAGAGAGATAGAAACATCAATGTGAGAGAGAAATATTGATCGGCTGCCTTTTGCACACCCCTACTGGGGATCAAGCCCATAACCCGGTTATGTGCCCTGACCGGGAATCGAACCAGGATCTCTCAGTCCATGGAACGACTATCAATCCACTGAGCCACACTGGCCTGGCTAGAAAGCTCATTTTTAAAATGTTAATACCCAGCACAGACATTGTCCATACTCACAAGAGAGAAACTCAGGCGACAAACTGCATTTCTAGTGAGACAGTAGAGGACAGAGAAGGGTTTACAGTCAGTGAGAGTGATGTCACAGCAAGGAGTAGGGGAGTAGCCAAGAACAACATCAGGCCAGGCCAGATGACCCCTACTGTCTGTCAGGACTCACAAAGCAAAATGACTGGCTCCTTGTTATAAAAGACATTTATTTATCTCAAACATGTATGAGTCAGTCAAGAAATTTCTATCTTAGGCAATAATTATAGGAATACTTGTTGTCCATATGGAAAATGTCAGGTGCTACTATAAAAGTGATCTTTTTTTATCATTAGAATCAGATCACAGGTGAATTTTTTCCTGCCCCTCCCCAATGCAGACAGTTCTCTTTGTTAAGTTTCTTGAATAGGCTTTCTGATCATGAATAGAAGATTAATGATAATCTTTACAAAAATGCATGCCTTTTTAACTAGAACCTATACTCAAAGGTTTTAGAAAACTTTTGTATATGGCAATTTCTGCATTTTATACCAGCTGCTTTAGGAATAAAATGTAATTATCTTATGCTTTTGATATAAATTTCAAGATCAGTGTAACAATTTGATATGATTTTAAAATAAAAATCACAAATATATTTATTCAGAAACTGAAAATGGCATTAAAACAACAGTAAAATAACTACCATTCCAAGCCTCTAACCACTTATTTTTTCCTGTTTCCATGACATAAGTGTGATTCTAGCCCAGCTATTTTATCTTTAAGACTTGGTGTTGGCATCTTTTTGTCTCCCTGCATGGGTATACCTGTAAGTGTAACAAAGTGGACTAATTTAGGGCTTGTATTGCTCTAATTTTAAGCACCTTGTAGGTCTATCAATGCTTATTTACACTGTCTTCACAGAAGTCTATCACTAGTCTCGTTTTCAGTGAAAGGTATTTTAAGATAAACTATGCAGGGAAAGGACCATATGGGTCCAAGATACTGGTTCCTTCTACATTTAGGACTGAGTCTTACACAGAATTGGGAAATCTGTGAGATAGAAGGGACTTTCTGAAGAAAGTCTTTGGGAAAACATCTATGTAATTTACCTCTTTTTTTCTTTCATGATTTTTTAATAAAAGAGTTAAAGTATGTTAATTCAGGGCTTACAAACTCAAATGGTCAGAGGTATCAGGTGTTGACCAAAATGAGTTAAGATTTTGTTAAATTAACACTTGTTAAGTGGAGTACAGGGTGCTGGATGGTGAGTCACAGTTCAATAACAGATCACAAGAAAAATTGAAGTGGAGTTTATTAATCACAGGTTCTGGAGGAAGTACAAAGCACACCACAAAAGGCCAAGCAGGTAGGTCAAGGCAGAATGCAGATAGCAAGCAACAGAACCAGGGGCACTTGCCTTTATTATGGCCCATGAGTGAAGTGATTTGGGGTCTGACTGGTCAGTTGAAACCAAAAGGGCAAAGTTTTAGTAAGCTTCACAGGGGTCTTAATTAGGGGGTGCACGATTGATCTAAAGGGCTGCCACATCAAGAATTTACGTTTGCTTCTGAATGCTGTGTAGGGCATGTGCTTGCAGGAGGGGGCTAGTGTCTATTTAACATCATTGCAGGCTGCTTGGCCAAACAAAATAGATGCTGAGAAACCAATACCATGGAGCAGCTTAGCTAAACTCTGGACATGAGTGGAATGTCTGGAGTCAGCCAGTGATAACTGAACAGGGCTTGTTTCACCTGAAGGATCTCATTAGCTCCTGTCTTCTGATACATCCCAGCTGGAATGTATACCCAGTAGGGTCACCAGGTCAGTATTTTTATGAGAAATATCCTGTTATTTAGAGACAACAGTTACAAAAGTTTTTTTAAAAAGCACAAAGATTGTGGGTCAAACAGAAAATGTCAGCAAGACATGCAGTCAGTGGCTCTCTAGTGTGTGACCCCTGCATCATGTCACATAAGGGTTCCTTTGCCTGGTGAGACAGAGCTGTCTGCTGAACTATTCTTGAGAAACAATAGTACTTCCTTCCTAGAGTTTTGATGCAGAACTTCCTAGCTGAGGGAGTTTGTGTGTGCACTTTAAAATGGGGATACTGAGGATTCCAAAATGGCGGCAGTGTGAATGGAAGCTACACAGACCATGTCCCAGGACCAAACTGGAATTACAACTGAAATAAAGACAAATCATCAGGAAAAAGCAACAGAAAAGCAGCTGGAGAGGATCCATATAACCAGGGACAGGAGAAAAGGACATTGAATTGAGCCTGGTAGGATCTGTGGAGGCTTGAGAGGGTAGGCTGGGAGCCCATGGACAGCAGCTGATTTAGCTGTGAGCAGCTCCCTCTGGGTTAAAATCTAAAGCCAGCTCCACAGCACAGAGGGCCAGGACAGAGCACTAAATGAGCTACAGCCACTCACCTTGGGCTCTGGCAGAGGGAGGGTGAGCTGGACTGGAACTGTGTGGACACTTGGGAGCTTGGAGAGGTAGGAAGGCATTGGGAGTTTTGTGCTGAACCACTCCCTCACAGGACAGTAGCATATTACTCAAAAAGCCCCTTCCCAGAGCCCTCGGGAGAAGCAACAGCCCCTCCCTGAGAAATTTAATTCCACCAGCTGGGCCATAGAAATGCAAATTGAGGCTCATTAACAGCCAGCATCTGCCCCACCCTCTGGAAATCCTCTTACCCTGAACACCTGAGGGATTTTTTCATTCACCTGAGGGCTACAAGCCAAGGCTCATCAAGTAACTGAGACTAATAGCCTCCAGGCAAAAAGCTAGAGTATAACTGAACCTTTCCTGGGATTGTAAATCTACTCAGGGAAGTAAGAGTTGACAGTGGTGTTTAATGTGGGTCCTTCTATACTCATCCAAACCCAGTAGAGGGAGCCAGAAACAGCAGAATACCAACACCCACAAGGAAAATTTGGCAGGCTCCAAAACCTACTGAGATAGCCAAAATGCTGAAACAAAGAAACAAATCCCAAATGAAAGAACATGAAAACTCTACTGAAGATGAGATAAATGAAATGCAGTAAAGCAAGTTATCAGAGGTAGAGTTCAGACTGATGATAATGAGGAAGCTCAACAGCATGAATAAAAAGCTCAGCACCATGAGTAAAGATATAGAAACATTGAAAACCAATCAATTGGAAATGAAGAATGACATAGCAGAAATAAAGAACACATTGGAAGGAATAATCAGCAGAGTAGAGGAAGCTGAGGACCGGATCAGTGAATTAGAAGACAGGGTAGAAAATATCAACCAATCAGAAAACCAAAAACAAAAAAACAAAAAACCACAATTAAAAAACAGGAAGACAGCTTAAGAGAAATGTGGGACAACTGGAAATGTAACAACATTCGAATCATAAGAATGCCAGAAGAAGAAGAAAATGAGCAAGGGCTAGAGAATATATTTGAAGAAATAGTGACAGAAAACTTCCCTAACTTGATGAAGGAAGAAGACATTCAAGTTCAAGAAGTACAGAGAGCCCCAAGTAAGAAGAACCCAAACAGGCCCACACCAAGACACATAATAATTAAAATGCCAAAAATTAAAGACAAAGAGAGAATCCTAAAGGCAGCAAGAGATAAGCAACAGGTTACCTACAAAGGAACCCCCATAAGGCTATCAGCTGACTTCTCAATAGAAACACTACAGGCCAGAAGGGAATGGCATGAAGTAATCAAGGTAATGAAAAACAAGGAACTGAATCCAAGACTACTCTATCCAGCAAGGCTATCATTCAAAATAGAAGGTGAAATAAAAAGCTTCCCAGACAAAACGGCCAAGGGACTCCATTAGCACCAAACCAGTATTGCAAGAATGTTAAAAGGACTGCTGTAATTAGTACAAGAAACAGGAAGAAAAATATAACCACAATAAACAAAAATTGCAATAAATAAGTACATATCAATAATAACCTTCAGAGTAAATGTATTGAACGCTTTGATCAAAAGACAGAGTAGCTGACTGGATAAGAAAGCATGACTCATACATATGTTATTTACAAGAGATGCATCTCACAACAAAAGACTAACATAGATTGAAAGTGAAGGGATGGAAAAAAATCTCCCAAGCAAACAGAAAGGAAAAAAAAGCTGGGGTAGCAATACTCATATCTGATAAACTGATTTCAAAATGAAGCTCATAACCAGAAACAAAGAAGGCTACTAAATAATATTGAAAGAATCTATCCAACAGGAAGATATAACCTTGGTAAACGTATATGCACCCAATATAGGAGCACCAAAATATATTAAAAATCTTCTGGAGGACTTCAAAGGAGAAATCAACAGCAATACAATCATAACAAGAGATTTCAGCACCCCACTGAAATCACTGGATAGAACCTCTACACAAAATATTAACAAGGAAACATAGACTCTAAATGATTCACTAGAACAAATGGATTTAATAGATCTATACAGAGAATTACACCCCAAAACAGCAGAATTCACATTCTTCTCAAGTGCACAGGGGACATTCTCAAAGACAGAACACATGTTAGGACACAAACTAAGTCTCCACAAGTTCAAGAAGATCGAAATCATATCAAGCATCTTCTCAGATCATAATGGCATGAAACTAGAAATCAATTACAACAAAAACAAGTGAAAACATTTGAATACAGGGAGGCCAAGTAGTATGTTATTAAACAATGAATGGGTTACAAAGGAGATCAAAGAAGAAATTAAAAACTTCCTGGAAACCAATGAAAATGAGCACACAATAACACAAAATTTATGGAACGCAGCCAAAGCAGTCTGAGGGGGAAGTTCATAGCACTACAAGCCTACCTCAAGAAACAAGAAAAATTTCTAATTGACTACCTAACCTCACAACTTAAAGAACTAGAAAGCAAACAAAAAGAAAACCCCAGAGCAAGTAGAAGGAAAGAAATAGTAAAGATCAGAGCAGAAATAAATGACTTAGAGAACAAAAATAAATAAATAAATATAAATAAATAAATAAATAAATAAATAAAACAATTCAAAAGATCAATGAAACAAAGAGCTGATTCTTTGAAGAGATAAACAAGATAGATGGACCCTTAGCTAGACTCACCAAGAAACAAAGAGAGAGGGCCCAAATAAACAAAATCAGAAATGAAACAGGAGAAGTATCAACTGACACCACAGAAATACCAAGGATCGTTAAAAAATACAATAAACAATTATACGGCAACACATTGGATAATCTAATTCAAATGGACAAATTTCTAGAAACACATCGTCTCCCAAAACTGAACTGGGAAGAGATAGAAAACTTGAACAGACCAATAACAACGAAGGAAATTGAAGATGTAATCAAGAGTCTCCCAGCAAAGAAAAGCCAAGTCCCAGACGGCTTCATGGGGGAGTTTTACCGAACATTCAAAGAAGAACTAACATCCATTCTTCTCAAACTATTCCAAAAAACTCAAGAAGAAGGAAGATTTCCAAACTCGTTTTATGAGGCCAGCATAATTCTAATTCTAAAACCAGAAAAAGACACTACAAAAAGAAAACTACAGGCCAATATCCCTGATGAACATAGATGCCAAAATCCTGAACAAAATACTAGCAAATCGGATCCAGCAATACATTTAAAAAGTTATTCACCATGACCAAGTGAGATTCATCCCAGGGATGCAAGGCTGGAACAATATTCACAAATCAATAAATATAATACACCACATAAACAAAATGAAAAGTAAAAACCATATGATTATATCAATAGAAACTGAAAAAGCATTTGACAAAATCCAGCACCCATATCTGATAAAAACACTCAGCAATGTAGGAATAGAGGGATCATATCTCAACATTATAAAGGCCATATATGAAAACCTACAGCCAACCTCATACTCAATGGGCAAAAACTAAAAGCATTTCCCTTAAGAACAGGAACAAGACAGGGATACCCACTTTCGCCACTCTTATTTAACATAGTACTGGAAGTCTTAGCCACAGCAGTTAGACATGAATTAAAAATAAAAGGGATCCAAATTGGAAAGGAGGAAGTGAAACTGTTATTATTCTCAGATGACATGATATTGTACATAGAAAACCCCACAGACTCCATGAAAAATCTACTAGATTTAATGAATGAATTTGGCAAGGTAGCAGGATACAAAATTAACATCAAGAAATCAATGACATTCTTATACACCAATGATGAACTCACAGAAAGAGAAACTAAAAAATCAATCTCATTTACCATTGCAACAACAAAAAAATTAAGGTATCTAGAAATAACCTTAACCAAAGAAGTAAAGGACCTATTTGCAGAAAACTATAGGACACTGAAAAAAGAAATAGAGGAGGATATAAAGAAGTGGAAACATATACCTTGTTCATGGATTGGAAGAATTAACATAATTAAAATGTGCATACTATCCAAAGCAATCTACAGGTTCAATGCAATCCCCATCAAAATACCAATGACATATTTCACAGAACTGGGAACAAATACTCCAAAAGTTCATATGAAACCAAAAAGACTCCGAATAGCCACAGCAATCTTGAAAAAGGACAAAGTAGGAGGGATCACAGTACCAGATATTAGGTTATACAACAAAGCCATTGTAATCAAAACAGCCTGGTATTGGCACAAGAACAGGCATATAGATCAATGGGACAGAAAAGAGAACCCAGAAATTGACCCAAGACATTATGCTCAATTAATATTTGACAAAGGTGGCAAGAGCATACAATGGAGTAAAGACAGCTTCTTCATTAAATGGTGCTGGGAAAATTGGACAGCTACATGCAAAAAATGAAACTAGACCACCAACTTACTCCATACACAAGAATAAACCCAAAATGACTAAAAGACTTAAATGTGACTTGTGAATCCATGAAAATCCTAGAAGAAAATGCAGGCAACAAAATTTCAGACATCATATGCAGCAGAATTTTCACTGATACAATGCCTAAGGCAAGAGAAATAAAGGAAAAAATGAACACATGGGACTACATCAAACTCAAAAGTTTCTACACAGCAAACGAAACAAGCATCAAAATGGAAAGGGAACCCACTACATGGGAGAGAATAATTGCCAAGGATACTTCAGATAAGGTGTTAATTTCCAAAATATATAGAGTGCTCATACAATTCAACAAAAGGAAGACAAAGAACCCAATTTAAAAATGGGCAGAAGACCTAAATAGACACCTCTCCAAACAGGACATACAAATGGCCAAGAGACATACGAAAAAATGCTCAACATCACTAATCATCAGAGAGGTGTAAATTAAAACAACTATGAGGTATCACCTCACACCTGCCAGAATGGCTGCCATCAACAAATCATCAAACAACAAGTGCTGGCGCGGGTGTGGAGAAAAGGGACTCTAGTACACTGCTGAGGGGAATGCATACTGGTGCAGCCACTGTGGAAAACACTATGGTGTTTCCTCAAAAAATTAAAAATTGATCTGCCATTTGACCCAGTGATCCCACTTCTAGGAATATACCCTAAGAAGCCTGAAACACCAATCAGAAAGAATATAAGTACCCCTATGTTCATAGCAGCACTATTTACAATTGCTAAGATATGGAAATAGCCCAAGTGTCCATTAGTAGATGAGTGGATAAAAAAGCTGTGGTACATATACACAATGGAACACTATGCAGCTGTAAGAAAGAAAGATCTCTTATCCTTTGACATGACATGGAGGGACCTGTACAGCATTATGCTAAGCAAAATAAGCCAATCAGAGAAAGACAAATACCACATGATCTCACTTGTTTGTGGAATACAATGAACAAAATAACCTGATGAACAAAATAGACCCAGTGACATAGAAAGGAGTATGGTTCAGACTGACAGACCTGAAGTGAGGAGGGTCAGGTGAATGGAGGAGATAAAGCAAAGAACTTCTATGCATGTATGTGTAACCAATGGACATAGACAACAATGCTGGAGTGGGGAGTGGGGGGTCGGGATGGGGAGGAAGGTGTCTAGGGGGAAAAAAGGAGAAACGTTTGTAGCAAAAATAAATTAATAGCAATTGAAAAAAAAAAAAGAAAATAAAATGAGGATACTAATACCTACCTCCTGAAATTTTTGTGAGGGCTGAACGGGTCAGGAATGTACCAACCTGACATGTTGTTTCTCTTCTGTTTTGTTGAATACCTTAGTCTCTTGGCTCCAACCTTATCCATTGCATTACATTCTCTCCCTCTCTCTCACTCACAGTATTTATTTTTACCCTCTGCTTTTCTTCTTGCTGTGCCCCTAGTCTAGAAGTTTCTTCCTCCCTCCATTATCTATTATAAATATCCTACAAAATCCAATTCACCTCCTTTTCTACAAGACATCTCCTTATCTTTGTTCCTCCCCACACTGATCTCTATAATCTTATTTCACTGTTTTTCCTTTTGTAACTGCAGTTCTAGGCACAAAATAGCATTGAAGGAAGTTGTGAAGACATTTTCTCAACTAACATTAAAATTCCTCATGAGTAAGGATAAAATTTTGGTGCTTCTTTTGAATAGTCCATGAAGCTTAATATAATGTTTTCATGATAATGAACACTAAAAAAAGTGATGAACAGAATAATTCAGATGTTCATGTCTGAGGGAAAAAAGGTAGCTGAGAACAGACAGTCCTTCAGAGAGCATCACCATATTTATCATAAGAATGTACAAAGTAAAGCAGGTTATTTGTGAAGGGTCTTCTAATGAGTCTTGTGCTTCCTTGACAATGAAAGGTGTTATTTATATGCTGTTGGTCTGGAGGCTAGAAAATGCCAAATATGTGCTAAATTGAAGTATATGCTTAGGGTCTACATAAAATGTAACAGTAAAAATTACCTTGAAGTGACATAATAGACACAGACTAGTAAGATTCAGTGGTAACCAAATTTAAGGTATAACTTTCCTAAAGAAAGACGTAATTGCAAGACAATCAGACCTTCTCAATGGAGAGGAAACCTTGGCCATCAACTTTGTATTTCATTTTCAATATTGTCTTTATTGTAGATATAAATAAGATAAAACAGCTTAACCTGGCTATTAAACATTTAAGTTGTGGATTCATCTACTTAATACTCATGTTCACTAGGTAATTTTCTTATTTTGGCTTATCTTCCCATTAAAGTCTTTTTATGACTTTCCTTGGTCATGTTGATGCCAGAATTTTGGCTCATCTGGTCAGAACCTTTGTATCTCATCATAAATCAACAAACTGGTAGTTCTGGTGTTTACTTTAGTTTTTCAAACACTTTAGTTTTTCAAAATAGTTTCTCAGGTCCAATCACTCCAGTATGCTGACAAGAGTTTCTAATTTAGGTACTCCTCTGAGACGCCCTGTCCTAATCTAGTCAGCCTATCTCAATTCAACTCTATCTTGTCCATATTTGAACTTCTGCATGACACACCAACACGAGAAAGTGAACAAATATAATCCGTTTTCCTCTTCATTCTTATCGCCCCAGTAGCCTAGTTAGATTTACAGTGTACCTTAGTTATTAATTCATACAGCATTTATTAAGAATGCACAACATGTCCAACTTTGTGCAAAGTGTTGTGGGAGCCAATACTGACCCTGACACAGTGGGTTTTGAACCCATCTGAGTTAGTTTGGCCATGTGCAACCAATGGGCTCAATTTAATAGATGCTGGTAGCTACTAACATCAATTCTCTAATAGCCAATCCACCACAATCTGGTTTTTAAAAAATATGTTTTTATTGATCTTTTTAGAGAGAGAGGAAGGGAGAGAGAGATAGAAACATCAATGTAAGAGAGAAACATTGATCAGCTGCCTCCTGCATGACCCCTACTGGGGATCGAGCCCACAACCCAGGCATGTGCCCTGATGGGGAATCAAACCGGCACCTCTCAGTCCATGGGATGAAGTTCAATCCACTGAGCCACACCGGCTAGGCCACAATCTGTTTTTTTAAAGAACGCAAGGTCTCAGAATAAGTTCTACCACCCATACAAACATTTATTAGATAAACATGTTTAGCAAGCAGGCACATAACCAACATTATACAACTCATTCTGTGAGTTCCACAGAGACCGAGCTCTCTTCCTGGGGTGATCTGTGAATACCTTGAATAGAAGGTTTACTTGAAACAAATATAGCCACAGTTCAAAGATTTCATTTAGTTTACCTGATAATTGGTAGCAGACAAACATTAGCCTTCAAAATTGAGACTGGAATCAAATCCCAGGTGCCATCTTGAGGGTTGCTGGTTTATGTAAGGTAAGGAAATACCTAAAGTATCCACATATTTCAAATGCCACTTGTTTAACTAATTTAGCCATTTCTAACATTGTTTGCACCAATGATCAAGCCAGTAATTTCACCAATACAAATTCATTTTGATAATCAGTATGTAAATTACCCAAGTATCTAGTTTAGATTGTAGATAAAGATAGCTGTAGCCTCTGGATAGCTGTGGCCTTTCTGATTAAATGCTAGCTGAATTCCCTTTGATTGTAAATTCCTGATTAGGGTAAGTGATTAAAATTCCACTAGGGTGTAGATTAAAATTAACACACATATCTATTTACATCATACTGTCTGTACCAAAGTAGGATTAAGCAAATTATAGACTTTATTACAGGGTTTAAAGATCTATACAGTTTTAATACCATTTTAAGTTTATTCCAAATAGTACCAAAGCTCAGGAAGAACTTTAGAAGAATGGAGTATCAGCCCCTTCCCTGGAATGATCTATATTAAAAACACTGCCCTGACCGGTTTGGCTCAGTGGTTAGAGTGTCGGCCCACAGACAAAAGAGTTGTGGGTTCGATTCTGGTCAAGGGCGCGTACCTCGGTTGCGGTTCATCCCCGGCTCTGGTCGGGGTCGTGCGGGACGCAACTAGTCGATGTGTCTCTGTCACATTGATGTTTCTCTCTCTCCCTCTGTCTCTTTCTCTTCCCCTCCCTTCCACTCTATCTGAAGATAAACAGAAAAATATCCTTGGGTGAGGATTTAAAAAAAAAAATACTGCTAATGACAACTCTACTAAGGGAGGGAAAAACGTTATTTTAAATTTACTTATCTATCTATTCATTTATTTTTTAATTTAAGTTGGCAGGACTAGGAGAAAGGCAGAATTCCCCTTAGGGTAAAAACTTCTCTTTTATAGAGTAAAATAGCCTATTTGACACTAAAAGTCTGTAGGGCATAGCCTGGAAAGTTAAGATAGAGGTCAATAAAGAACTGAATTACTCTGTATTACAAAGTAACTGGAATTTTTTTTCCTTGGAAAAAGGGAGTCATTGGGAGGCTCCAAGCTTGAGTGGGAGTCAGGGGCGAAGAGGGAGAGATGGAGAAGACAAGTTATGTCTGAAAGAAGGGAACTAGGGAAGCCGAAGCAAATGAGCCCACAAAAATTATCTGCAGCAGAGATGACCTTTAACTCATAGCACAGTGATGTCTAATACTCAATTTTATGTGGTTGCCAATCTAACCTGTCCATATGTAATTTACTTCTGTTAGCCTAAACCTTTAATAAAATGCCAGCTATACAGAACAGCTGTAGTTAGTGAGCCTTTGAGAAAATGAAGGAAGAATGGTAGGGTAGAGCATGGGTTAAGAAAGCTCAGAGAGAGGACAGCAGCCCAGGCACTGACCACTGAATATTGGTTTTTCACTGAACTCAACTGACCAACTGAGAATTCAGGAGGAGCACACATATAGAGTGGGAGGAGACTATGAACTTGTAAGGTCCCACTGGAAATCCTCTAATATCAAAAATCTTGCAAAAACTCCCTATAATACATGCAGCATAGGTTGGTACCATCCTACTTCAGATATTAAAGGACAGGATAGCCCCAGGAGACTGGAAGACATCTAGACCTAGAAGTTGATATTAAGTAAAAGCAGATCCAAATCAAGGATGCATCTCTTGACATTGATTTGATCTATTTGTTACATTTTGTCTTAGATAACAAATTTGAAATTACAGTAAAATAATGAGAAAAATTTTATCCAATATTGATTGCTCCCAATGCAGGGAGTTTATTCAGGTAATTTATGTTTATTTAACTGAGAAAATACATTGTTTTCATATATTGGAAATTTGTTTTTTCAAAGGAAGTGATATTCTTTCTATGATTAAAAATATATTCTCATTCAAAAATGTTTTGACTCCAGAATGACTTGATGTTTAAAACAATATTATATCATAAATCATAGCTGCTGTCCCTCAGGCCCTACCTAGCACTGTGGGTCTGGCTTGGTACTAAGTGTTGATGACACATTCTGCTTACTCCTTTATTCAACCTAAGCAGCCTTCCAAAACTTAATACGATGACTTAGAAATAATAAAATATACATTCCTCTGAAATATGTACTAGTGAACTTCTTGGGTTGTGGATATTCTGGGAAAGCCAAACCCTAGAATCTGATTCCAAGGAGGACATGTTTACTTTTGAGACTAAAGTTTATTCATAAACAAACCATTTCTGTGTATCTTCTCCGCCCCCCAACCCCCATCCAAAGTGCTATAACAGTTCTCTGGGTCACTGATCATTTTGGGCTTTCCATTGATCTCATTTGTGTGTTAACACTTCTAAAAACATTAGGCTGTGTTTGTTGGTTGTTTGGAAAATCTAATTGTTTTTATCTTATAAGTATACTTCTAGTTCGTTCCAATATATTCAATATCTAGACAACATTAAAAGGAGGCTTATTTGGCTTGCTGAGATGTAATATACTCCAAATGATGCCAGGGAAGTTACTTTTGTGGTATTGGGGTCACTGAATAGGGTAGGTATTAGTTACAATCTGGGAGGAAGATTTAATATACTAAGTCTGAGTATTTAGAGTTATGACTTTTTGAGAGAAATGGGCAGACTGGGAATGATTAGAGAAAGAAAAGGGGCATTTGTGGTTGAATATATGAGTGGGTATGTTGCTGCAGAGGGTGAAGAGGATACAAAGATGTGAAGTAGATAATTTGTGTTCTGACCTCTCACTTACAATTTGATGTCTTGAACATTCTCTGATATTCTCTTTTCTTTCTATACCATCTGGCCACCTGAATGGGCACCATTATTATAAATAATGGTTCAAGAATCAGATTTTATTTTTTTAAACTTATCTTTATTGTTGAATGTATTAAAGATGTTCCTCCTTTTTCCCCTACTGACCCCCTCCTCTCCACTCCACCCTGCCTCCTGCCTTTCCCCACACTGTAATCTGTGTCCATTGGTTGTGCATATATGCATATAAGTTCTTTGGTTTATTTCTTCCTACCCCCCACCCCCTTTCCCTTTGAGGTTTGTCAGTCTAACAACCAGTTTGTACTTCTTAATCCCTTCACCTTTTTCACCCATTTCCCCAACCCCCCTCCCATCTGGCAACCAACAAAATGTTCTCTGTATCTATGAGAATGTTTCTGTTCTGCTTGTTCATTTGGTTTGTAGATTCAGTTGTCGATAGATATGTATTTATTGTCATTTTGTTTGTTCATATTTTTTATCTTCTTTTTCTTCAAGAAGACCCTTCAACATTTCATATAACACTGGTATGGTGGTGATGAACTCCTTTAGCTTTTTCTTTTCTGGGAAACTCTTTATATGTCCATCGATTCTAAATGATAGCTTTGCAGGATAGAGTAATCTTGGTTGTAGGTTCCTGCTTTTCAAAGAATCAGATTTTAAATCTAATACTACCTACCTATGAATCTCTGTGAAAAACATGTTACCTCTTTTAGCCTCAGTTCCTCCATTAGTAAAATTAGTATAATAATATCAAGTGAATATTTTGGTCAGATTACTATATTTAATTGAATATAAGATATGATTGATTATAAGATATAAGTACTTCATGTACAACTAAGGAAAGGAAAAATCACTGCCAATTGAACTATAACACCATCAATTGCAAGATGCATTCTGATATTGGAGATATTAAAATGTGAAATCTTGGAATCAATGAGATAGAACAAATGAAATATTTGATGTTAAGGAGTCTTGCAAAACATAAAGTACTATACAAATATTATTTATTATTATTTATATACTGAAATGTACACTGACATGAACCTGGTGGATACACATAAATGATTAACTTTCATCAAATTTTGGCACATGAGAATGAGGAGCTAACCCTTGAAACTCGAGAATGCAGTAACTTTATGGAACATTTCATTTCATAAAAATGGAAATAAATACAAAAGATAAACATTTTTATAGAGCCACAACATTATATGTCACAAGTGATAACTATATATATGTTAGAACATAAATATCTGAGGTCTATTAAAGATTATGCCATTCAGCGCTCCCCTGGAGAAAACACAAGAGGTCAGATTCAGAGCAATAGGTTTTGTTGCATTCACCTAAAAGTTCATCTTGCAATGGGCTGGTGAAATTAGTAAATGAACAATTGTTGGGAGGGGTTAGTGAACTTCTACATTATTTTTCTCATCCCAGACTATTGACACAGCTCACATGGGAAATATTCCACATCTGTGGTCTTGTTAAAGGGAAGGAAAAACAAACTTTAGCAATGAAACTACAGAGTGTTAAGTGGGTGGTAGGTGGTGACACTGGGGCCATCTAACAACCTTATTTTTAGTAATGATTAACATTATTTAAGACTTTTCATAGTCAAACTGGAGCAGAAATACTTTAAGTAGAGCTTTTACTAATAGGTATTTAGAGAACAGTATACTCACTGAACATTCCCCAGTCCTTTAAAGTTATGAGTACGCTATTTGTTGAGCATTGGAGAGATACTGATACCATTTCTAGAATATCCAAATCTAAATTATATCTACTAATAGAGTACAAAACAAAGCATGATTCAAAGTTGTTTTTAATTTAGACCTTACGTATATTTGCCTTTCACATATATCAGTCAGAATATTTCAATATTGGACTTCACATCATCAAACAGCTAAAACACGTTTTGAAAACTAGTTTTTTCCAGATTGAGAAAATCTCTAGTTTCTTCATTCTGATGCAAATTATCACAAAATTCCTCTTTACAGCCTAGATCATGGTTGGGAGCATAGAAAACGATTTCTTTCAGCATCAGAACAAGACACTCAGCTTGGTCTCAAACTTCTCCTAGGTCAAGAGCATGGCTTGTAGGGAGGAATCTTAGAAAACTTTTTTCAAGATTGGAATTTTTGACATCTGAGCAGAGTAAGTGCAGAAGGGTAAAGAAGTTGAGGGTGGGGGGCTTTGACATTTTGCTCTGTATTTTTTAAAGTTTGAATTATTAACATTGAAAAACTGCTGCTTATATATGTAATTTCTTTTAAAAATTAATCTTACTTTGATAAGTAGCTATGGAGCAAATTTAGAGAAAAAATGTTTATAAAATATTTGTTGATATAAAAAGCTTAGATGTGTTTGTTTATAACAGAACTTCAAAATACATTTAAAATACTGATAGAAATGCCAAATCCACAATTAAAAATAGTTATTATAACAACCTTCTCTTAATAGCATAAGTAGACCAAAATAAAGATGGATATAGCAGATTTGAACAACCAACTTAAACTAATTGTTTTTTATTTATTTATTTTTAATTAATATATTTTTGTTACAGATGTTTCTCCTTTTCCCCCCACTGACACCCTCCTCCCCGCTCTGGCCCCCCTTCACAGTATTGTTGTCTATGTCCATTGATTATGCATATATGCATATAAGTTATTTGGTTCATCTCTCCCACCCTTCTGAGGTTTGTCAGTCGGATCCCTACTTCTATGTCTCTGGGTCTATTTTGTTCATCGGCTTATTTTGTTTATTATATTTCAAAAATAAGTGAGATCATGTGATACTTGTCTTTTTCCAACTGGCTTATTTCGCTTAGCATAATACTCTCCAGTTCCCTCCATGTCATCACAAAGGATAAGAGATCTTTCTTTGTTACAACTGCATAGTATTCCATTGTGTATATGTACCACGGCTTTTTTATCCACTCATTGATTGATGGACACGGGCTGTTTCCAGATCTTAGCAATTTTAAAAGTGTTGCTATGACCATAAGGGTACATACATTCCTTCTGATTAGTGTTTCAGGCTTTTGAGGATATATTCCTAGAAGTGGGATCACTGGGTCAAATGGCAGTTCAATTTTTAATTTTTTGAAGTAACACCATAGTGTTTTCTACAGTGGCTGCACCAGTCTGCATTCCCACCAGCAGTGTACTAGAGTCCTTTTTTCTTCACATCCTTGACTGCACTTGTTGTTTGATGATTTATTGATGCCAGCCATTTTGGCAGGTGTGAGATGATACCTCATAGTCATTTTACTTTGTATCTCTCTGATGATTAGTGACACTGAGCATTTTTTCATATGCCTCTTGGCCATTTGTATGTCCTGTATGGAGAGGTGGCTATTTAGGTCCTCTGCCCATTTTTTTAAATTGGATTCTTTGTCTTCCTTTTGTTGAGTTGTATGTGCACTCTATATATTTTGGAAATTAACCTCTTATCTGATGTATCATTAGCAGTTATGTTCTCCCACATAGTGGGTTCCCTTTCCATTTTGATGGTTGGTTCTTTTGCTGTACAGAAGCTTTTTAGTTTGATGTAGTCCCATGTGTTCATTTTTTCCTTTGTTTCTCTTGTCTTAGGTGTCATATCAGTGAAAATTCTGCTGTGTGTGATGTCTGAAATTGTGTTGCCTTCATTTTCGTCTAGGATTTTTATGAATTCATGAGTCACATTTAAGTCTTTTATCCATTTTGAGTTTATTCTTGTGTGTAGTGTAAGTTGGTGGTTTAGTTTCATTTTTTTAATATAGCTGTCCAATTTTCCCAATACCTTTATTAAAGAGGCTGTCTTTAGACTCCATTGTATGCTCTTGCCACCTTTGTCAAATATTAATTGAGCATAATATCTTGGGTCAATTTCTAGGTTTTCTGTTCTGTTCCATTGATCTATATGCCTGTTCTTGTGCTAGTACCAGGCTGTTTGATTACAATGGCTATGTAGTTTAACCTGATATCCGGTATTGTGATCCCTCCTACCTTGTTCTTCTTTTTCAAGATTGCTGTGGCTCTTCGGAGTCTTTTTGGTTCCATGTAAACTTTTGAAGTATTTGTTCTATTTCTGTGAGATATGTTATTGATATTTTAATGGGGATTGCATTGAATCTATAAATTGCTTTCGGTAGTATGGATATTTTAATGATGTTAATTCTGCAATCCATGAACAAGGTATACACTTCCTCTTTTTAATATCTTCCAAACAGATCCTTTCTTCTTTGGTTAAGTTTGTTCCTAGGTATTTAAAGTATTTGTTGCAATGGTAAATGGGATTGGTTTTTTAGTTTCTCTTTCTATGTGTTCATTTTTGGTGTATAAAAATGCCAACAATTTCTGGATGTTGATTTTGTATGCTGCTACTTTGCAGAATTCATTTATTAAATCTAGTAGTTTTTTGACAGAGTCTTTAGTGTTTTCTATGTATAATGTCATGTCATCTGCAAATAATGACAGTTTCACTTTCTCCTTTCCAATTTGGATCAATTCTATCTTTTCTTCTTGTCTGATTGCTGTGGCTAAGACTTCCAGTACTATGTAAATAAGAGTGGTGAAAGTGGACATCCCTGTCTTGTTCCTGTTCTTAAAAGAAATGCATTCAGTTTCTGTCCATTGAGAATGATTTTGGCTGTAGGTGAATGAAATGGCCTTTATTATGTTGAGATATGATCCTTTTATTCCCACTTCACTGAGAGTTTGTATCAAAAATAGATGCAACAAATTTGACAACCTAGGCAAAATGGATAAATTCTTAGAATCATATAGTATTCCAAAACTCAACTGGGAAGAGTCAGAAAACCTGAACAGACCAACAACGATTAAGGAAATGGAAGAAGTAATCAATAATATCCCAGCAAACAAAACCCTGGTCCAGACAGCTACACAGAGGAATTTTACCAGACATTCAAAGAAGAACTATCACCTATTCTCCTCTAACTATTCCAAAAAATTCAAAAGGAAGGAAGACTTCCAAGCTCTTTTTATGAGGCCAGCATAATACTAGTCCCAAAACCAGATAAAGACACTGCAAAAAAAGAAAACTACAGGCCAATATCCCTGATAAACACAGACGCCAAAATCCTCAATAAAATCTTAGCAAATCGAATCCATCAATATATTAAAAAAACTATATACCATGACCAAGTGGAATTTATCCCAGGGATGCAAGGCTGGTACAATATTTGTAAATCAATGAATGTGATACACCACATAAACAAAATGAAAGCTAAAAACCATATGATCATATCAATAGATGCTGAAAAAGCATGTGACTAAGTACATCCATTTTTTTTTTTTTTTTTTTATCCTCACCCAAGGACATTTTTGCATTTATCTTCAGATAGAGCGGGTGGGAGAGTGGTGGGAAGAGAGAGAGAGAGAAACATCGACATGAGAGAGACACATCGAGTGGTTACCACCCACACGGCCCTGGGCCGGGGACAAACTGCAACCGAGGTACGTGCCCCTAGCGGGAAGTGAACCCGGGTCTCTCTGGTCCGCAGGCCAATGCTCTAACCGCTGAGCCAAACTGGCCAGGGCCAACATCCATTTTTGACAAACTAATTGTCTTTTAAAGAATACTACATTCTGTGGTTTCTCTCCCCCCGCCCCGAACTTATGCATAGCCAATAGACATAGACAACAAAGCTGGCAATGCGACAGGGGCGATGGGGAGGAGGGTGTCAATGGGAGAAAAAGGAGAAACATTTGTAACAAAAACAAATTAATAAAAATAAAAATAAAGCATTTACCCAAATCAAAAAAAAAAAAAAAAAAGAATACTACATTCAACAATTGCTGAATAAATATAATTTTCAAGGACATACAGAATGCTCATCAGGATAGACTATATGCTAGGCCATAAATCAAACCTAAGTACATTAAAGGACTGAAATCATACAGGTATGTTCTTAAACCACAAAAGATTTAAATTAGAATTGGAAAAAAGTCTAGAAAATATTCAAATATTTGGAAATTAAACAATATTCTACAAATAGCCCATGGGTCAAGGAAGAAATAAAAGAGAAATTAGGAAATATTTTGTCTAAATATGAAAACATAATATATAAAATGTTGTGAGATGCACATAAAGCAGTTCTTAGAAAACTTATATCCCTAAATGCTTGTATTTGAAAAGAAAGATTAGCCTGGCTGGGGTGGCTCAGTGGTTGAGTGTCGACCCATGCACCAAGAAGTCGCTGGTTCAATTTCCGGTCAGGGCACATGCACAAGTTGGGGCCCGATCCCCGGTGGGGGGCATGCAGAAGGTGGCCAATTGATGTTCTTTTTTTTTTAATTAAAAATATTTTTTTTTCCTTATTGATTTTAGAGAGAGAGGAAGGGAGAGGGAGAGGAGATAGAAACATCGATGAGAGAACATCGACTGGCCGCTTCCTGCATGCCCCCAACTTGGCCCACAACCTAGGCATGTGCCCTGACTGGGAATCAACCAGCGACCTCTTGGTGCATGGGTCGACGCTCAACCACTGACCCACACCGGCCAGGCCAATAGATGTTGTTTCTCACCAATGTTTCTCTCTCTCTCTCCCTCTCCCTTATTCTCTTTCTGAAATCAATAAAGAAAAAAATATTAAAAATAAAAGGTTAAAATCAATGATCTAAGCTCCCAATTTAAGAAGTTGAAAAGATGAGCAAATTAACTCTAAATAAAAAGGCAAATAAAGAGAACGAGACAAGCCCTGGCTGGTTTGGCTCAGCGGTTAGAGCGTTGGCCCGCAGACCAAAGAGTTGTAGGTTTGATTGCCGTCGAGGGCATGTACCTTGGTTGCGGTTTGGTCCCCGGCCCTGGTCGGGTCATGCAGGAGGCCACCAGTCGATGTGTCTCTCTCACTCTGATGTGTTTCTCTCTCTCTCCCTCTCCCTCTCACTTTATCTGAAGATAGATGGAAAAATGTCCTCAGGTGAGTATGTAAAAAAAAAAGATAATGAGACAATTAAATGGAAATAAATAAACAACAGAAAGAAATCAGTGAAACCAAAAGCTGGTTCTTTGAAAGTATCAAAAACTAACAAATTTCTGATAAAGACAGAAAACACAAATTATCAGTGTCAGGAATGAAAGAAAGATATGACTTCAGATCCTACAGACATTAAAAGGACAATAGGAAATAGTATGACTATTTCAATAAATTTGATAAGTTCTTTAAAGACACAAATACCAAAACTGATACAATGTAAAATAAATGCCAATACATTTGATTACTTGAGAGACACAAATATTATACTTAATACAAATGCCTTTACTTATTATTCAAAACTCAGCTTAAGCCCTGGCCAGTTTGGCTCAAGGGTTAGAGCATTGGCCTGTGGACCAAGGAGTCGCAGGCTCAGTTCCAGTCAAGGGATGTACCTTGGTTGCAGTTCGTCCTGGCCCTGGTCAGGGTCATGCGGGAGACAACCACTCGATGTGTCCCTCCCACATGGATATTTCTCTCTCTCTCTTCCTCCCTCCCACTCTATCTGAAGATAAATAGAAAAATATCCTCAGGTGAGGATTAAAAGAACAAAACAAACAAACGAAAAAAAAACAACTCAGCTTAAATATCCACTCTGAGACGTTTTATTATTCCCATACTTTTTTTTTTTTAAGCCAAACCGGCCAGTGTAATTTCCACAACTTTTAATTAAAGCTATTGAGTAGACAACAAAACGAAGACAAAGAATTCAATTTAGAAATGGGCAGAGGACCTAAATAGATACCTCTCCAAACAGGACATACAAATGACAAAGAGACATATGAAAAAATGCTCAATGTCACTAATCATCAGAGAGATGCAAATTGAAACAACAATGAGGTATCACCTGCTAGAATAGCTGCCATCAATAAATCATCAAACAACAAATGCTGGTGAGGGTGTGGAGAAAAGGGAACTCTAGTACACTGCTGGTGGGAATGCAGACTGGTGCAACCACAATGGAAAACAATATGGTATTTCCTCAAAAAATTGAAAATTGATCTGCCATTTGACCCAGTGATCCCACTTCTAGGAATATGTTCTAAGAAGCCTGAAACACAAATCAGAAGGAATATATGTACCCCTATGTTCACAGCAGCACTATTTACAATTGCTAAGATCTGGAAACAGCCCAAGTATCCATCAATTGATGAGTGGATAAAAAAGCCGTGGTACATATACACAATGGAATACTATGCAGCTGTAAGAAAGATCTCTTATTCTTTGAAATGACATGGAGGGACCTGGAGAGTATTATGCGAAGTGAAATAAGCCAGTCAGAGAAATACAACTATCACATGATCTCACCTATTTGTGGACTATAATAAACAAAATAAGCTGATGAACAGAATAGACCCAGAGACATAGACGTAGAGTTCAGACTGACAAACCTCCGAGTAGGGGGTGGGGCGGGGAGGGAAGGGATAAATCAAAGAACTTATATGCATATATGCACAACCAATGGTCATAGACCACAGTGCTGTGATGGGGGGGTGGGATTGGGAAGAGGGTGTCAACGGGGGGAAAAGGAGAAACATCTGTAACAAAAATTAATTAAAACATCAAAATAAATAAATAAAATAAAAAACTAGTTAATAGAACTAAAAAAAGGAAAATAAAATAAAATACAAAGTAAAAAAAAAAGATATTGCATAGATAAATCATTTGTAAACATGTCCATAGGTGTATTAGTCTGCTTATACTGCCATAACAAAATACCACATCAAGTGGGTGGCTTTATACAACAAACATTTATTTTCCCACAGTTCTGAAAGCCAAAAAAGTTCATCATCTAATGCCAGGGAATTCAGTTTCTGGTGAGAGTTCTTTTCCTCATAGTGTTCACTCATTACCTTTCCTCAGTAAGAGTGCTTGAAAGAGAGCTCTTCTAAGAAAAGTGTCCCTTCTTATAAGGTGAACAGCTCTGTCCACTTAGAGTCCTATTTTTAAGACCTCATTTAACCATAATTATCTTCATAAAGGTCCTTTGTCCAAATACAGTTTGGGGTTGGTGCTTCAACATGTGAATTTTGGGAGACACAGTTCAGTCCATAACAATAAGGTATAAAGAAAAACATTACAATGAACCCTGGATAATGTCCACCAAGTTTTAAAAAAGCATTGCTAGCCTTAATTTTGAAAACTCCTCCTTGTTCTTTATAACCCCATCCCTTTAATCTCTACTCAGAGATAACCATTATCTTGAATTTTGAGTTTAGCATTGTCTTGCTTTTATTTATACTACCACAAGTCTGTGTACCTAAACAATAAAATTCATGTTAAATAAAACCATAGTACACATATTTTTCTGTAACCGGCTTATGTTGCTTGACATTATGCTTCTGAGATTCATCCCATTGCTATGTGAAACTATGATTAACTCATGTTTTTATGCTGCATAACAATTAACTAGTGATGGAAATCTGAGTTGATTCCTATTTCTTGCAGTTAAGAACAGTGCTGCTCTAAACATTCTTATAGATGTCTTTTGGTGGACAAATACAAGAATTTCTATAGGTCATGGTTGGCAAACTTTTTCTATTACGGGTTAAAAAGTAAATATTTTTTGAAGATCTCATGGTTTCTCTTTGTACTATTCAACTCTGTCCATATATTGTGAAAAAAGATATAAACAATGCGTAAACAAATGGACACATTTGTATTGCAATAAAATTCTACTTACAAAAAGCTGGAGTTGGGCTGGATTTGGCCCTCAGTACACAGTTTTCTGATCCTGGCTTCAGGTTATTAACTAGGAGTGAAACTACTGGGTCATATTCAGTGTATATGTACTTTTAACCTGACTAAAAAATGCCAAGTTGTTTTCCAAAGTGATTGCATCAATTTAAACTACCACCAGCTTTTTAGAAGATTTCCAGGTACTTTGCATATTTACCAAGACTTGAAAATATCTTTTTTTTTCCTTTCGGCTAAGTTGAAGGGAGTGCAATGATATTTATTGTGATTTAAAATGCATTTACTTGATTACTAATGAGACTGAACATCTTTTCCTATGTTTTTTCTTCTGTGAATTATTTATTGAAATGATATTCCCATTTTTTATTGGACTGCTTGTCTCATTGTCATAAATTTGAAGGGGTTATTTCTATATTACAAATTCTAATTATTTTCCTCTGGTATATTGAAAAATATTTTCCCAAACTTGTGGTTTTCATTTCACTTCTTCACAATGATTTTTATAGAGCATTTCACCAGAAAGCTGCAGAATATACATTCTTCTCAAGTGCATATGGGATTCTCAAGGATAGACCCCATTTAGGATGCAAAATAAGTCTCTACAAATTCAAGAACATTGAAATCATATCAAGCATCTTCTCAGATCATAATGGCATGATACTAGAAATTAATTACAATAAAAATACTAAAAAACATTCAAAAACATGGAGGCTAAATAGCATGTTATTAAACAATGAATGAGTTACCAAGGAGATCAAAGAAACAAACAAACAAAAAAATTTCCTAGAAATCAAGGCAAATGAACACACAACAACAGAAAATCTATGGGACCCAGTAAAAGCAGTCCTGGGAGGGAATTTCATAGCATTACAGGCTTATGTCAAGAAACAAGAAAAATTTCTAAAAGATTATCTAACCTTATAACTTAAAGAACTAGAAATTGAACAAAAAGAAAAACCCAGAGTAAGTAGAAGGAAAGAAATAATGGAGGTCAGAGCAGAAAAATATGACATAGAGACTAAAAAAATAATTCCAAAGATCAATGAAACAAAGAGCTGGTTCCTTGAAAAGATAAACAAGACTGATGAACCTTTAGTCAGACTCACCAAGAAACAAAGAAAGAGGACCCAAATTAACAAAATCAGAAAGGAAAGAGGAAAAGTAACAACTGACACCACAGATAAACAAAGAGCGTTAGAAAATGGTATGAAAAATTATTTTCCAACAAATTGTATAACCTTGTTGAAAAGGACAAATTCCTAGAATCAACAGTCTCCCAAACCTAAATGAGGAAGAGTCAAAAAACTTGAACAGACCAATAACAACTAAGGAAATTGAAGATGTAGTCAATAAACTCCCAGCAAACAAAACCCCAGTTCCTGATGGCTTCACAGGAGAGTTTTACTGAACATTCAAAGAAGAACTAATACCTATTCTCTTCAAACTATGCCAAAAAATTCAAGAGGAAGGAAGACTTCCAAGCTCTTTTTATGATGCAATCATAATCCTAATTCCAAAGCCAGATAAAGACACTAAAAGAAAGAAAACTACAAGCCAATATCCATGATGAACATATAGCCCCAAATCCTCAACAAAATATTAGCAAATCAGATCCAGCAATATATTAAAATAATAATTCACCACAACCCAGTGGAATTCATCCCAGGGATGCAAAGTTGGTACAATATTTTCAAATCAACAAATGTGATACACCACATAAACAAAATGAAAGATAAAAATCACATTCTTGTATCAATAGATGTTGAAAAAGCATTTGACAAAATTCAGCAGTCATTTCTGGTGAAAACACTCAGCAAAGTGAGAATAGAGGGATCACACCTCAACATAATAAAGGTCATATATGAAAAACCTATGGCCAACATCCTACTCAATGGGCAAAAAGTAAAAGCATTTCTGTTAAGAACAGGAACAAGACAGGGATGTTCACTTTCACCATTCTTATTAAACACAGTACTGGAAGTATTATCCAAAGGGATTAGACAAGAAGAAAAAATAAAAGGCATACAAATTGGAAATGAGAAAGTGAAACTGTCATTATTCACAGATGACATGATATTGTACATAGAAATCCCTGAAGACTCCATCAAAAAACTACTAGATTTAATAAATGAATTTGGCAAAATAGCAAGATATAAAATTAACAACCAGAACTCGATGACATTCTTATACACCAATAATGAACCCCCAGAAAAGGAAACTAAAAAAACAATCCCATTTACTGTTGCAACAACAAGAGAAAAAGATAACTAAGAATAAACTTAACCAAGGAGGTGGAATACCTTTTCTCAGAAAACTACAAGACATTGAAAAAAGAAATAGAGAAAAATATAAAAAAGTGGAAGTATATACCATGTTCATAGATTGGGAGAATCAACAGCATTAAAATGTCCATACTACACAAAGCAATCTATTGACTCAATGAAATCCTTGTTAAAGTACCAACGGCATATTTCACAGATCTAGAATAAATCCTATAAAATTTATGTGGAACAAAAAAAGACACCGAATAACCACAATAATCTTGAAAAAGAAGAACAAAGTAGGAGGGATCACAATACCAGATATAAAGTTATACCTCAAAGCCATTGTAATCAAAACAGCCTGGTACTGGCATAAGAACAGGCATTATAGATCAATGGAACAGAACAGAGAACCCAGAAATTGATCCAAGACATTATGTGCAATTAATGTTCAACAGAGGAGGCAGGAGCCTACAATGGAGAAAAGACAGTCTCTTCAATAAATGGTGCTGGGAAAATTGGACAGCTACATGCAAAAAAATGAAACTAGACCACCAACTTACACCATACACAAGAATAAACTTAAAATGGGTAAAAGACTTAAATGTGACTCATGAAACCATAAAAATCTTAGAAGAATATGTAGGCAGCAAAATCTCAGACATCACACAGCAGAATTTTCACTGATATAATGCCTAGGGCAAGAGAAACAAAGGAAAAAATTAATAAATGGACTACATCAAACTATAAAGCTTCTGCACAGCAAAAGAAACCAGCATCAAAATGAAAAGGGAACCCACTGTATGGGAAACACATCTGCCAATGATATGTCCAAAAAGGGGTTAATTTCCAAAATATATAAAGTACTCATGCAACTCAACAAAAGGAAGAATAATAATCCAATTAAAAATGGGCAGAGGGCCCTGGCTGATTTGGCTCAGCAGTTGGAGTGTCTGCCTGTGGACCAATGAGTTGCGGGTTCGATTCTGGCCAAGGGCACATACCTCTATTGTGGTTTGGTCATTTGGCCTTGGTTAGGGTCGTGCGGGAGGCAACCAGTTGATTTGTCTCTCTCACATCAATGTTTCTCTCTTTCTCTCTCTCTCCCCCCTCCCTCCCATTCTATCTGAAGATAAATGGAGAAGTATTCTCCAGTGAGGAGTTGAAAAAAAACAAATGTGCAGAGGACCCGGATAGACACTCCTCCAAAGAGAACATATAGATGGCCAATGGACATATGAAAAAATGCTCAATGTCACTAATCATCAGAGAGATGCAAATTAAAATGACTATGAGGTATCTCCTCCCACCTGCCAGAATGGCTGCCTTCAATAAATCATCAAACAACAAGTGCTGGTGAGGGTGTGGGGAAAAGGGGACTCTAGTACACTGCTGGTGGGAATGCAGACTGGTGCAACCACTATAGAGAACAGTATTGTGTTTTCTCAAAATATTAAAAATTGAACTGCCATTTGACCCAGTGATTCCACTTCTAGGAATATATCCTAAGAAGCCTGAAACACCAATCAGAAAGAATATATGCACCCCTATGTTCATAGCAGCACTACTTACAATAGCTAAGATCAGGAAACAACCCATGTCCATCAGTAGATAAGTGGATAAAAAAGCTGTGGTACCTTTACACAATCCAAACTATGCAGCTGTAAGAAAGAGTGATCTCTTATCCTTTGAGATTACATGGAGGGACCTGGAGAGTATTATGCTGAGCGAAATAAGCCAGTCAGAGAAAGACAAATACCATATGATCTCACTTATTTATAGAGTATCATGATCAAAATAAGCTGATGATCAAAACAGATCCAGAGACATGGAAGTAGGGTTCAGGCTGACAAACCTCAGAGGCAAGGGGTATGTGTGGGGGAGAGGGGGTGGGGAAGAGATAAACCAAAGCACTTATATGCACATAGGCATAACCAGTAGACACAGGCAATAGTTTGGGGAAAGCAGGAAGGGGGTGAGAGCAGGGTCAATGGGGGAACATCTATAATACTTCCAACAATAAAGATTTTAAAAAAAGAATAAACTCTCTGTTTCACATACTCACAACTCTAAACCTACTTTTGCCACATCCTATATGCACTCATTTTTGTTTTTTCAGTGATTGCCTTAAAATTACATGTTTTCTTAATAAGATTTGAAATTAACCAGTAGGTCACTTCCACACTGGTCAATAGCAAGGACTGTATTACTTTTCCATCTTACCTAAAATGTAAGACAAAATATACATAACAATAACTCTGAGATATAGTACAAGAAGCAACAAAACACTGATCTCTAAGAGAAGAAATGAGTGGAACCTTATGTGTACAGAAACTTATAACTAGAGTGTTTGCAGGCCACATCATAGGGTGGGTGTTGGGGATCCAGGAACGGCTTAGTAGTCTTGTTGAGTTGAAGAGATTGAGTTTGGAAAGAAAAAGAGATTGGAATTTTTTTTGGGAGGGGAGAAGGGGTGGGGGAGAGAGATGCAGAGGCAGTTTTTGGCTGGGTACTTATCTGTAAATATTTCCAAGGAAACTACTCAGCTTGGGGAAAAGACCCCTTGAAAAGAGTAGGCAGAACAATCTTGAGAGCTCACAGAAGGTCAGGAGGAGTTTTTTTTTCACCAGCTAAATTAGAAAGACCTAACACACAGGCTATGAAGTAGAGTTCTCAGGAGTGTTTTGTAGCAGTGGGACCAAATGAGATCTAGACTAAAGGCTTCTCCTGCAAACAAAGTGTAAAGGTGATACTCACCAGGAACAAATTGACTCCAAGTAATCTAACTGCATTCCAGAACAAAGGCCAAAATCACTTACAGAAATAATTAAGATAACTATTATAAATATACAACACATGTTCAAGAGGGTAGAGAAAATCATAAGCATAAGCAAAAACATTCAAAGCAAGATTTTAAAGATTAAAAAGTATATTACCAAAGGAGATCAAATGGCAGCAGAGTGAATGGAAGCTACACAGACGATCTCCCAGGACCAAATGGGAATTACAACTAAAATAAAGACAAATTGTCGGAAAAAAGCAACAGAAAAGCAGCTTGTGAGGATCATATAACCAGGGACACTGAATCGATCCTGGTAGGATTGCAGAGGTGTGAGAGGGGGACTGGGAGCCCACAGACAGCAGTGGTCTTAGCTGTGAGCAGCGCCCTCAGGGTTAAAATCCCAAGCCGGCTCCACAGTGCAGAGGGCAGGGACAGAGTGCTAAATTAGCCACAGCCACTCACCTTGGGCTCTGGCAGAGGGAGTGTGGACTAGACTGGACTGTAACTGTGTGGGGACACTCGGGTTTTGGAGGGCACTCAGAGCTTTTCTGAGTTGCAACCATGCAGGACGGTGGCCACCTTACTCCTTCCCAGGGCTCTGGGGAGAGGCGGCGGCCCCTTACTTGGAGATTCAACACCACCCAGGTGGGCCAAAGAAATGCAAATTGAGGCTCATTAACAACCAGGATCTGCCCCACCCTCTGGAAATCCTCTTATGCTGAACACCTGAGGGAGTTTTTTATTCAACTGTGAACCCAAGTCTCTTCAAGTAACCAAGACTAATAGCCTCCAGGCAAAAAGTAGAGCATAACTGAACCCTTCTTGGGCTTGAAAATCTACCCAGGAAAGTAAGAGTTGACAGTGGTGTTTAACGTGGGACCTCCCACGCTCATCCAAACCCAGTAGAGTGAGCCACAAACAGCAGAACACCAACACACACAGGGAAAATTTGGCAGGCTCCAAAACCCACTGAGATAGCCAAAATGGTGAAACAAAGAAACAAATCCCAAATAAAAGAACAAGAGACCTCTACTGAAGACGAGATAAATGAAATGCAGTTAAGCAAGTTATCAGAGGTAGAGTTCAGAGCCATGATCATGAGGAAGCTCAACACCATGAGTAGATGTAGAAGCATTGAAAACCAACCAATTGGAAATGAAGAATGACATAGCAGAAATAAAGAACACATTAGAAGGAATAACCAGCAGAGTAGAGGAAGCTGAGGGCTGAATCAGTGAATTATAAGACACGGCAGAAAAAAAATCAACCAATTAGAAAACCAAAAGGAAAAAACAATTAAAAAACAGGAAGACAGCTTAAGAGAAATGTGGGACAACTGGAAACGTAACAACATCCACATCATAAGAGTCCCCAAAGAAGAAGGAAATGAGCAAGGGCTAGAGAATATATTTGAAGAAATAGTGACAGAAAACTTCCCTAACTTGGTGAAGGAAGAAGACATTCAAGTTCAAGAAGCAAAGAGAGCCCCAAGTAAGAAGAACCCAAACAGGCCCACACCAAGACACATAGTAATTAAAATGTCAAAAATGGAAGACAGAGAGAGAATCCTAAAGGCAGCAAGAGATAATCAACAGCTTACCTACACAGGAACCCCCATAAGGCTATCAGCTGACTTCTCAACAGAAACACTACAGGCCAGAAGGGAATGGCATGAAGTAATCAAGGTCATGAAAAACAAGGATCTGAATTCAAGACTACTCTACCCAGCAAGGCTATCATTCAAAATAGAAGGTCAAATAAAAAGCTTCCCAGACAAAAAAGACTAAGGGAATACATAAGCACCAAACCAGCACTGCAAGAAATGTTAAAAGGACTGCTGTAATTAGTAGAAGAAATAAGAAGGAAAATATAACCACACTAAACAAAAATGGCAATAAATAAGTACATATCAATAATCACCTTAGATGTAAATGGATTGAATGCTCTGATCAAAAGACACAGAGTAGCTGATTGGATAAGAAAGCATGACTCAGCCCTGGCCAGTTTGGCTCAGCAGTTGGAGCGTTGGCCTTCGGACCAGAGACTCCTGGGTTCAGTTCCTGCTAGGGGCACATACCAAAAAAAAAAAAAGAAAGCATGAATCATATATATGTTGTTTACAGGAGACCCAACTCACAACAAAAGACTCACATAAGTTGAAAGTGAAGGGATGGAAAAAAAAAATCTTCCAAGCAAATGGAAAGGAAAAAAAAGCTGGGGTAGCAATACTCATATCTGATAAAATAGATTTCAAAATGAAGGCCATAACTAGAGACAAAGAAGGTCACTACATAATATTGGAAGGATCTATCCAACAGGAAGATATAACCTTGGTAAACGTATATGCACCCAATATAGGAGCACCAAAATATATTTAAAATCTTCTAGAGGACTTCAAAGGAGAAATCGACCACAATACAATCATAGCAGGAGACTTCAACACCCCACTGACATCACTGGATAGATCCTCTAGACGAAAAATTAACAAGGAAACAGAGACTCCAAATGAAGCAGTAGACCAAATGGACTTAATAGATATCTATAGAGAATTAAACCCTGAAACTACAGAATTCACATTCTTCTCAAGTGCACATGGGACATTCTCAAAGATAGACCACATGTTAGGACACAAACTAAGTCTTTACAAGTTCAGGAAGATTGAAATCACATCAAGCATTTTCTCAGATCATAATAGCATGAAACTAGAAATCAATTGCAACAAGAATATGCAAAGACATTTGAACACATGGAGGCTAAATAGCATGTTATTAAACAATGAATGGGTTACCAAGGAGATCAAGGAAGAAATTAAAAACTTCCTGAAAACCAATGAAAATGAACACACAACAACACAAAATCTGTGGGATGCAGCAAAAGCAGTTCTGAGAGGGAAGTTCATAGCACTACAGGCCTACCTCAAGAAACAAGAAAAATTTCTAATAGACTACCTAACCTCACAGCTTAAAGAACTAGAAAGCAAACAAAAAGAAAACCTCAGAGCAAGTAGAAGGAAGGAAATAGTAAAGATCAGAGCAGAAATAAATGACATAGAGACCAAAAAAACAAAACAAAAAAACAAAACAATTCAAAGGATCAATGAAACAAAGAGCTGGTTTTTCGAAAAGATAAACAAGATTGATGGACCCTTAGCTAGACTCACCAAGAAACAAAGAGAGAGAACCCAAATACACAAAATCAGAAATGAAAGAGGAGAAGGAACAGCTGACACCACAGAAATACAAAGGATCGTTAACAAATACTATGAACAATTATATGGCAACAAATTCGATAATCTAAGAGAAATGGGCAAATTTCTAGAAACATACAGTCTCTCAAAACTGGACCAGGAAGAGATAGAAAACTTGAACAGACCAATAACAACGAAGGAAATTGAAGATGTAATCAAGACTCTCCGAGCAAACAAAAGCCCAGGCCCAGATAGCTTCATGGGGGAGTGTTACTGAACATTCAAAGAAGAACTAACACCCATTCTCCTCAAACTATTTCAAAAAATTCAAGAAGAAGGAAGACTTCCAAAGTGATCCTATGAGGCCAGCATAATTCTAATTCTAAAACCTGAAAAAGACACTACAAAAAGAAAACTACAGGCCAATATCCCTGATGAACATAGATGCCAAAATCCTGAACAAAATACTAGCAAATCGGATTCAGCAATACATTAAAAAATTATTCACCATGACCAAGTGGGATTCATCCCAGGGATGCAAGGCTGGTACAATATTCTCAAATCAATAAATGTGATACACTACATAAACAAAATGAAAGTTAAAAACCACATGATCATGTCAATAGATGCTGAAAAAGCATTTGACAAAATCCAGCACCCATTTCTGATAAAAACGCTCAGCAATGTGAGAATAGAGGGATCATATCTCGACATAATAAAGGCCATATATGAAAGACCTACAGCTAACATCATACTCAATGGACAAAAACTAAAAGCATTTCCCTTAAGAACAGGAACAAGACAGGGATGCCCACTTTCGCCACTCTTATTTAACATAGTACTGGAAGTCTTAGCCACAGTAATCAGACATGAAGAAAAAATAAAAGGAATCCAAATTGGAAAGGAGGAAGTGAAACTCATTAATTGCAGATGACATGATATTGTACATAGAAAACCCTAAAGACTCCATCAAAAATCTACTAGACTTAATAAATGAATTTGGCAAAGTAGCAGGATACAAAATTAATGTCAAGAAATCGATGGCATTCTGATACATCAATGATGAACTCACAGATAGAGAAACTAAAAAAGTCTTATTTACCATAGTGGCAAAAAATTAAGGTACCTAGGAATAAACTTAACCAAAGAAGTAAAGGACCTATTTGCAGAAAACTACAGGACATTGAAAAAAGAAATAGAGGAAAATATAAAAAAGTGGAAGCACATACGTTGTTCATGGATTGGTAGAATTAACATCATTAAAATGTGCATACTACTCAAAGCAATCTATAGATTCAATGCAATCTCCATCAAAATACCAATGACACATTTCACAGAACTAGAACAAATACTTTAAAAGGTCATCTGGAACCAAAAAAGACCCCAAATAGCCACAGCAATATTGTAAAAGAAAAAGAAAGTAAGCAAAATCACAATACCAGATATCAGGTTATACAATAAAGCTACTGTAATCAAAACAGCCTGGTACTGGCACAAGAACAGGCACACAGATCAATGGAATAGAACAGAGAACCCAGAAATTGCCCCAAAACATTATGCTCAATTAATATTCGACAAAGGTGGCAAGAGCATACAGTGAAGTCAAGACAGCCTTTTTAATAAATGATGTTGGGAAAATTGGACAGCTACATGCAAAAAAATGAAATTAGACCATCAACTTACACCATACACAAGAATAAACTCAAAATGGATAAAAGACTTAAATGTGACAATAAAAAAAGGGAAAGTAGAGACAAGAACTAAAAATAAGGAAGAGTAGTTGTTGTTGAGAGAGAGAGATTCACTGCTACATCACCTGAGACAGTGGTTCTCAATTTTCCTAATGCCATGTCCCTTTAATACAGTTCCTCATGTTGTATGTAGGCGTATCTGCATGTGGGCGGACCGGCCTGGAGACAGATAGAGGAGCAGTGTCTCGGTTCCTAAGACCATCGGAAATATGTGTTTTCCGATGGTCTTAGGCGACCCCTGTGAAAGGGTCATTCGACCCCCAAAGGGGTCGTGACCACAGGTTGAGAACTGCTGACCTAAGGCAACAGAAACAAAGGAAAAAACGAACACATGGGACTACATCAAACTCAAAAGCGTCTGCACAGCAAAAGAAACCACCATCAAAATGGAAAGGCAACCCACTGTATGGGAGAGCATAATTGCCAATGATACATCAGATAAGGGGTTAATTTCAAAAATATATAGAGTGCTCATCCTATTCAACAAAAGGAAGACAAAGAACGCAATTAAAAAATGGGCAGAGGAGCTAAATAGCCACCTCTCCAAACAGGACATACAAATGGCCAAGAGACATATGAAGAAATGCTCAACATCACTAATCATCAGAGAGATGCAAATAAAACAACTATGAGGTATCACCTCACACCTGTCAGAATGGCCGCCATCAACAAAGCATCAAACAACAAGTGTTGGCAAGGGTGTGGAGAAAAGGGGACTCTAGTACACTGCTGGTGGGAGTGCAGACTGGTGCAGCCACTATGGAAAACAATATGGTGTTACTTCAAAAAATTAAAAATTGAATTGCCATTTGACCCAGTGATCCCACTTCTAGGAATATACCCTAAGAACCCTGAAACACCAATCAGAAAGAATATATGTACCTCCATGTTCATAGCAGCACTATTTACAATAGCTAAGATCTGGAAACAGCCCAAATGTCCATCAGTAGATGAATGGATAAAAAAGCTGTGGGACATATACACAATGGAATACTATGCAGCTGTACGAATGAAAGGTCTCTTATCTTTTGAGACGACATGGAGGGACCTGGAGAGTATTATCCTAAGCAAAACAAGCCAAGCAGAGAAAGACAAATATCATATGATCTCACTTATTTGTGGAATATAATGAACATAACAGTCTGAAGAACAGGGTAGTCCCAGAGACGTGGAAGTAGGGTACAGACTGACAATCTCCAAAAGAGGGGGTTGGGGAAGAGATAAACCACAGAGCTTATACCCATCTATGCATAACCAATAGACATGGACAGCAAAGCTGGGGTCGGGGAAGAGGGTGTCAATGGGGGAAAAAGGAGAAACATCTGTAACAGCAAGAACAAAAAAATCAAATTTCCCTAAGGCTATATGGTAAACAACAACAACAACAACAAAAAGTATATTACCTGAAAATTAAAAACAAATGAAGTGGTTTAACAACATATTAAATACTCTATGTTCTGGCCGGTTTGGCTCAGCACTTACAGCATTGGCCTGCGGACCAAAGAGTCTCAGGTTTGATTTCCAGTCAAGGGCACCTATCTGGGTTGCATGTTTGATCCCTGGTCCCACTTGGAGTCATGCGGGATGCAATCAACTGATGTGTCTCTCTGACACTGATATTTCTCTCTCTCTCTCCCTTTCACTCTGTCTCTCCACTCCCCTTCCACTACACCTAAAACTCAACGGAAATAATATTACAAGCTAGTGGGTGTCTGAATACTAAACATTCCACCCTGTGTCACTTCCACTTTATAACATACACAGGCTGTTTTGATAAACTATTCCCACTCTGAGTTTTGCAACTTAAAGTCCAACAGGGAACAAGTCCACGAAGTGATAAAGAAAAGCAGTTAGAATTGTCAAAGAAGACCACAGGCAAGAAGCAAAAGGAAAAAATGCATATTTTCTTAAAAAATCAAGTCCATAAATTAAATTGTTTTCATCTATTTCTCCTCCAAAATATGTGATTTGTGTGGCTAGTGTTGTACACAGCACCTAAGATGGTAGTGACACTGATCTTTCTAAAAAATTAAGAGTAATGCTAGTACTAGTAGGATAAATTTATAAAGGAATTGTGGGGAAAATAGGTGTTATTATCCTAATAGCTAGTCAGAGTTTTCCATTCTATTTCTCATATTCTATATTTTCAAACACTGAAAAATTATGACTTCTGTTCAGGGAAATCTTGTACTTAGGAAATTAGTCTAATTGAGTTAAAAATAAATCATCACAGCCCAAAATCCCACCTCAGATCTTAAAATGATTTATAATGATTTTTAAAGATGCACATTTTAAATCTCAAAATAAAATTTAAAAATCAATGGAAAAATATCTTTGGGTGAGGATTAAAAAAAAGATGAGGGAAATAAATGAAAAGAGCATCAGTAAACTGTGTGGTCATATCAAGTGCCCTTCTACACTTGTAATTGAAAATATAGAAGGTGAGAAGAAAAAACAGGAGATACAAAAAATTTTTAAAGAAATGATCTAAAGCAGAAGAAATATGAGGAAAACCAGCACACATCATAATCAACTTTCTTAAAAGCATAATTTATCAGACTTAAAAGCAGCCAGAGAAAAAGGATAGATTATGTACACAGGAACAAAGATAAGAATGAATAGCAGATTTCTTGTTGGAAACACACCACAAAACAGAAGACAGTGGAACAACATCTTTAGAGTACTGAAAAAAAATAAAGCTGTAAACTTAGAATTCTATATCCAGCAAAAATGTCTTTCAAAATGTAAGGCTAAATAATTTTTCAGACATACAAAAGCTAAGAGAATTCATTGGCAGCAAACCAGCATTATAAGAAGTCCCAAAAGAACACCTTTAGGTAAAAGGAAAATGATACCAGATGGAAATTTGGATCTACTTAAAAGGATGAAGAGCACTGGAAATGATAAACATGTGGTAAATAAAAATATATAAGACATTTTTATTGTTATTTCTAATCTCTATAAATTGAATTAAGGCAGGGAACATATCTCTTTTGATTATTTTACTTAGTACCTATTAGGCATTTTATAAATATTATTGAATGATGTAAATACTCATGCAAATAAATGTACCTATACAAACTATAACGTATAATGTACTATAAGATAAAAGTACAGAATACTATGAAAGAAGAGGGAGCTGGATATGATATTCTACTCTATGGAGAAGAGACATTTAAGCTGAGACCTTAAGAATGACAAGGCGTTGGTGAGGCAAAGCTGGGCAAGCAGTGCAATCTAGGGAGCTAGTGAAGAAGAAATCTCAGCACTTCTTAGTAATCCAGAGGCGGTCAAAGGACTGGAGATCAGGGAGCAAAAGGGAGGATCATAAGGGAGGAGTATGAAAACTAGGCAGGGAAAGTTCTTGGGTAGGGAATGGTAATAAGATGAACTGTGTACTCCCTGCCCCCTAATTCATATGTTGAAGCCTTAACCCCCAGTACCTCAGAATATGACTATATTTGGAGATAGGGCCTCTAAAGGGTAATTAAGGTAAAATGAGGTCATATAGATGGGCCCTAATCCAATATGACTGGTGTCCTTACAAGAAGAGATTAGGACACAGAGACACACAGGGAGAAAATAGCCATCTAAAAGCCGAGGAGAAGGGCCGCAGAAGAAACCAGTCCTTTGATTTTGACACTTTGATTTTGAATCCCAAGCCTCCAGAATTGTGAGAAAATACATTTTTGTTGTTTAAACCATTCAGTGTATAGTACTTTATGATGGCAACACTTATAAACTAATATAAGGACATATTGTGATGCTGCAAAGCATTTAATTTTAATTGCCTTCTGTATGTGTCAAATATTATTAACTATGTGTCAAATAAAGTTTCAGGGAATTATCATGTGGATAAACTACTAGCATAGTTCCAAGTTGGCTTTTTAATGCTCAAATACTAGATAAATACCAAAAGAGAATATTTCCCCCTGCCCTTGATCATGGGTAGGATTGGTAAGAAAAATAAGCCTCAGTGGCTATCTGTTAAAAGTATATTTCATGAAAAATACAGTAGTCAGCAAAATTACTGGGTGAGGTGTTTGATAGCTAAGTTCTAGTAGATATCTGTGGGTTTACTTCAGTCTGCAGCATTGGCTTGCTCTCATATTTAAAAAGATATCTTTGGATCACCCTATCCAACCTTTTTCAGAGGAGATGGGCTGGGTGGTCTTTTATTTTATTTTTTAATGATTTTTTTCTTTATTTATTTTAGAGAGAGAGGAAGGGATAGGGAGAGAGAGATAGAAACATCGATTAGCCGCCTCCTGCATGCTCCCCACTAGGGATCGGGCCCACAACCTGGGCATGTGCCCTGACTGGGAATCGAACCGGCAACCTCTTGGTGCATGGGTCAGTGCTCAACCACTGAGCCACACCGGCTGGGCCTGGGTGGTCTTTTAAATTTCAGATTTCTTTCCAATTTAATATTAGAGGATTCTGCTGATTTTTAATCTACTCTGTTTACTGTGCTTAACATTAAGGCTACAGGATACTTGAAATTACAAATATTTTATGTTAGAAATATTAACCTTCATATACACATACACAATTATAGATAAATGCTATTGTCCATGTTTAGCTATTACAAAACTAAGATCTCTTAACATCCAATTCACTGCATTGGATTGTTAAAATAGCCCTTCTCTGGACCGCCTTTTTTTTTTTTATCCTTACCCGAGGACATTTTTCCATTTTTGTTCAGATAGAATGGGAGGGAGAGAGAGAGAGAGAAACATCAACGTGAAAGGGACACAGCGAGTGGCTGCCTCCCGCATGACCCAATCGGGGCCAGGGACAAACTGCAACTGAGGTATGCGCCCTTAGAGGAATCGAACCTGGGTGTCTCTGGACAACGGGCCGACGCTCTAACCACCAAGCCAAACTGGCCAGGGCTAAAATAGTCCTTCTCTTTGATGCACTGTTAGCCTTCTGTTCAATAAGACATAATTGTGCCCATACAGGAAGATGTGTTGGAAACACTCAAAGCACAATATAATTAAAGTAACTTGAGTTGAATGGAATGACATTGTTCATAATGAAAACATGGTGAAAAATTTGTTACAATGTTCCTTAACAAGTTAGATGTCTCATTTGGAGGGACATGATCATGATTTGACATTTATCATGAAGTCTGCCTTTTATATCAGTAATTGAGTAAAATAGATAGCAAAAGATCTCTTGGATCAGAGTTTTTCAGAATAGCATCAGGAACTTCAAACACAATGTTAATCATTTGCTCTGGCTGGAACACAAGAAATAAGAAAATATCAAAGGCTTTATTTTGATATATTGTTTCCAGATACTCAGCAAGCAGTAGATATTCAGTATAGAACCAAAGGACAAAGTTAAGGAAAGGTAAACATCCTAGTTTTGGAGGGTTCAGAGAGTGAATTTAGAAGAATATAGCCAGAAGGTCAAGATTTACATATCTCAAAAAACAAACATGCAAACAAAAAACGAAAACAAAAAAATATCCTATTCACAATAAGAACCAAAGCCAGGAGCTATCCAGATGGGTGACAAAATATAGTAAATATGTCAATTATTTGCAAATTAATGCAATTCTAATAGCTATGCTAGTAGTATATTTCTGGTGATTTTTATTCCCACAGCTGTGCTTTTCTGTAAACTTTATAAAAGGAGCATGTATTTTTTTTTAAATCAGGAAAAGTCAATAAAGTTGTATTCATTAGTTTTAAGTGCTGAAAATACCTTTGTATGCTGAGTGAGGGGTCCACTGTCGTTGCTTGAGACTGTAGGGCTGCTGTTTGGCACATCTCGGAGCACCGCACTCTATGTGAAGAGCACTCTCTGGAGTTGTGTAGTGCACAGCCTAAGCTGTTGTACAGAGAGACCTGTTCCTGCACATTGAGATAGTTTTGTTCTTGCCTTCTTCCTACCTCCAAGAAAAGTCTCTTATTCTTTTTCTTAAAAAAAAAACAAACAAAAACAACAACAAAAAAACATACTATTTTTAATAGATAATTTACCTTACCTAAACAGTTGTATTCCCAAATTATAGAAACTTCACCAACCTGAAAACAAGATTGTGGTAAAGCTCTGAAGGTATTTTATTTTATTTATTTATTTTTAGGAGTTTCATTTATTTATTTATTTTATTAAAAAATGTTTTAATGTAGCCCAGCCAGTGTGGTTCAGTGGTTGAGCGTTGACCCCATGCACTAAGAGGTTGCTGGTTCGACTCCCTGTCAGGACACATGCCCAGGTTGTGGGCCCTCTCCCCAGTGGGGGTCATGCAGGAGATGGCCAATCGATGTTCTCTCTCATCAATGTTTCTATCTCCCTCTCACTCTCCCTTCTTCTCTCTCTAAAAATCAATTAAGAAAAAAAAAAAGTTTTAATGTTGATATTATTGCAGGAGTCCCCTCCCCCTTTGCCCACCTCCACCTCCTGCCTCCCCCATCCTTGGCCTTTTCCAAATTATTGTCCCTGTCCATGGGGTATGCATATATGTTCTTTAGTTATTTCTTTCACCTTCTTTATCCAGTCACCACCTATCCCTATGCCAGGCACCGACTAATCTGTTCCATATATTCATGCTTCTGGTTCCATTTTGTCAGTTTATTTTGTTTATTTGATTCCACACATTAATGAGATCATATGGTACCAGTCTTTCTCTGACTGGCTTATTTCATTTAGCATGATACTCTCCAAGTCCATCTATGCTGTTGCAAAGAGTAAGAGTTCCTTCTTTTTTACAGCCACATAGTATTACATTGTGTAAATGTACCACAGCTTTTTTATACATTCATTTGCTAATGGGCACTTAGGTTATTTCCAGATCTTAGCTATTGTAAATAGCGCTGCTATGAACATAGGGGTGCATATATTCTTTCTGATCTGTGTTTCAGGATTCCTAGGATATATTCCTAAAAGTGGGATCACTGGGTCAAAAGGCAGTTCCATTTTTAAATTTTTTAGGGAACTTCATACTATTTTCCATAATGGCTGCAGCAGTCTGCATTCCCAAGCAGTTCACAAGCATTCACTTTTCTCCACATCCTTGCCAGCACTTGCTGTTTGTTGATTTGTTGGTAGTAGGCATTCTAGCAGGTGTGAGGTCATACTTCATTATAGTTTTTATTTGCATTTCTCTGACAATTAGTGACATTGAGCATTTTTCACTTGACTCTTGGCCATCTGTACGTCCTCTTTGGAGAAGTATCTATTTAGGTCCTTTGCTCATTTTTTAATTAGAGTGTTTTGCTTTTGTTGAGTTGTATGAGGTCTTTATATATTTTGGAAATTAACGCCTTATCGGATGTATCATTGGTGAATAAGTTCTCCCATACGAGGGTTCTCTTTTCATTTTGTTGATGATTTCTTTTGCTGTGCAGAAGCTTTTTAGCTTGATGTAGTTCTATTTATTTATATTTTCCTGAGTTTCCCTTGTCCTCAGAGATATATTGGCAAAAAATATTGCTGTGAGAGATGTCTGAGATTTTACTGCCTATGTTTTCTTCAAGAATTTTTGTGGTTCCACGACTTACATTTAAGGCTGTTATCCATTCTGAGTTCATTCTTGTGTATGGTGTAAGTTGGCCTAGTTTCATTTTTTTTTTTTTTTTTGCATATACCTGTCCAGTTTTCCCAAAACCATTTATTGAAGAGACTGTCTTTACTCTGTTGTATGCTCTTGCCTCATTTGTCAAATATTAATTGACCATAAAGGGGTGGGTTGGTTATTGGGCACTCTATTGTGTTCCTTTGGTCTATAAGCCTCTTCTTATGCCAGTACCAGGCTGTTTTTTATTACAATGGCCTTGCAGTATAGTTTGATATCTGGTATTGTGATACTTCCAACTTGGTTCTTCTTTCTCAAGATTGCTGTGGCTATTTGGGGTCTTTTTTGGTTCCATAGATATTTTTTGGAGTATTTGTTCTAGTTCTGTGAAATATGCCATTGGTATTTTGATAGGAATTGTGTTGAATCTATAGATTGCTTTGGGTAATATGGACATTTTAATGATGTTAATTCTTCTAATCCATGAACAGGGTATACACTTCCAATTGTTTGTATCTTCCTTAATTTCTTCCTTCAATGTCATATAGTTTTCTGAGTACAGGTCTTTTACCTCCTTATTTAAGTGTATTCTTAGGTACTTTATTTTGTTGTTGTTGTTGCAATAGTATATGGGGTTGTTTTCTTAATTTCTTTTTCTGAGAGTTCATTATTGATGTATAAAAATGCCATAGATTTCTGGGTGTTGATTTTGTATCCTGCAACTTTGCCGAATTCATTTATTAGATCTAGTAGTTTTTTGGTGGAATCTTTAGGGTTTTTAATATACAATATCATGTCATGTGCAAAATATTAAGTTTTACTTCTTCCTTTGCAATATGGATGCCTTTTATTTCTTCTTGTCTGATCGCTATGATTAGAACTTCCAGTACTATGTTGAATAAGAGTGACAAAAGTGGATATCCCTGCCTTGTTCCTGATCTTAAGGGAAACGTGTTTAGTTTTTCCCATTGAGTATGATATTACCTATAGGTTTTTCATATATGGCTTTATTATGTTCCCACTTTGCTGAGAATTTTTACCACAAACGGGTGCTGGATTTTATCAAATGCTTTTTCTGCATCTATTGGTATGATCATGTTATTATTATTTTCTAAATCCTTACCTGAGGATATTTTTCCATTTATCTTCAGAGAGAGAGAGGGAGGGAGGGAAGGAGAGAGAGAGAGAGAGAGAGAGAGAGAGAGAGAGAGAGAGAGAGAGAGAGAGAGAAACATTGATGTGAGAGAGACACATCCATTGGTTGCCTCCCACATGACCCTGACCAGGGCTGGGAACCCAACTGCAACCGAGGTAAGTGCCCTTGACCGGAATTGAACCTGAAACTCTTTGGTCCAAGGGCTGATGCTCTAACCTCTGAGCCAAACTGTCCAGGGCGACCATATGATTTTTATCTTTCATTTTGTTTATGTGATGTATCACATTTATTGATTTGTGTATATTATACCAACTTTGCATCCCTCAAATAAATCCCACTTGATCATGGTATGTGATTTTTAAAAATGTATTGCTGGATCCAATTTGCTAATATTTTGTTGAGGATTTTAGCATCTATGTCCATCAGGGATATTGGCCTATAATTTTCTTTCTTTGTTGTGTCTGAAAGTATTTTAAAGCTCTCCAGTGCTTTAATGAAAAAGCAGCACACCTCTCCCAGAACTTTCTGAGCCCTAACCAGAACTCTTTGTAAGGGAATTTAAGTGTTGGTATATTGAAAAGCCAGTCATTAGCTGTCCTTCACTCAGCCAAATAGTAGTAGCAATGATGCCAAATTGATTACTGATTGTGAAATAGAAAGGACAGATTTTGGTTTTAAGAAACTGTCAGAACCACTAACTTTTGTGAATGAATATATAATTCTACATTGCGTTGCACAATCTAAATGTACAATAAAGTGCAAAATTTTTGTTTTACTCTTAAGCCCCAAACACTGTGTGTTTCATATTTCTTTGAAAAAGCAACGATGAGTCTACCATCCACATTGAGCACACCACATAGATTTCAATGTGTTTTCTTGAATAGAATTAGAGATTTAGCTAAGTGAATGCACTGTTTCCTTAGTAATTCTATGTAGAAACAGAAATGGCATAGGAAGTATGTATTACCCAGCAATGTGTTTAAGTAATATCACCACAAAACTGAATAAATGTTGCACATTAAAAAAAATGAGAGATAGAGAAATTTTAATCCTCTCTTTCAAATTTTTCTATTGGACATTTAGGTTTTAAAACAAAGATGAGATTAATTTTAAGAATAAGATGATTTTATTTTGTTAATTTACTAATGCAAGTGATTAATTTTCAAATTAATATTTTATTTTTATCACAACAATATATAGGCTTGTGGTTAAAAAGTGAAATCATAATACAAGACTTATAATGGAACACAGATGTCCTTTTCTGCCCTGCTCCCAGAAACAACAGTTTTCAAACTCTTGGTTTTCTCTTTTGCTATACACTGGTATTTCCTTTCACTTCTCTTCCTAAAATTACAAACCATAATTTCTGGTTTAGTCTGTTGTCAGAGTTTTATTACTCTGACTGTATCAGTTAGGCTCCATCAGACAGCATCACTTGGGAGCAGCTGTAGCGTCTTCTCTTCTTAGGTGCTCTCTTCCAAGTAAGCAATTTTTTGGGATCACCAAGTTAATAGGTCAAAGCAGCACATGGAAATTGATATCTAATATTTAAGAACGCCCATCAAGTATTTTGACTCTTCCTATCGGTATGGGGTGAAAGTTGCAGCTGTTTCTTCTTTACTTTGGAGCAAATATCATGCCCCAGAACACTGAACCCTCAGAAGCTTCAGATTGCAGAGTTTTGCATTTCTTAGATATGTACCAAGTCCTTCTGTCATACCTATGTGTCATTGGGACATCTACAGTTCCTGATCCTTCTAGCTTTCCAGGAACTTTCAGCAAGATGTTCATGGGGCTCAGAACAGGCCAACCCAAAATATGCCACTTTGGCATACAGATTTTTTAAAATTAAAGTTAGTTGAAAAATAACTGGTGCAAAAAGAATACTCTGGCCCTCTTTTGTCCCCCTGAAAGCAGAAAATAAATCTCTCACGTGAAGTTATCCTTCCCATACTAAGAGGATAAAAGTACCCCTTATTATCTGAGAGGAAATTCAAGGCTGAGAAAGCTGTGTAAATAAACGTTGTTACTTCTTTGTTAATTTGCTACCCCAAGAAAAAGCTCTTTGTTTTATCAAATCTTCAGAAGTAATTGTTTCTTTGTCTAAAATGTATGAAAGCTGCCTGTTTTGGTCACTTCTTTGATCATCATATCTTTGGGGTTCCTATACATATAAAATTAAATTTGATTTTCTCTTGTTAATCTGTCTTATGTCAATTCAATTATTAGGCCAGCCTAAGAACCTAGAAGGGTAGAGAAAACATTTTTTCCCCCTACAATGTCATTAACATAGAAAGCTAGTCTGATATCTCATCTTTCAGGATTAAACTTGTATTTCTCTATTAATGAGAAGCATGAAATAGCATCTGTTGACTGTGAAGGATATGTTTAGCATGGTTTCCTTCTTCCTTTTTTTCTAAGTCCTCAGTTTTTGTTGGAATAATAAAAAATTTTAGATCCATATTATGTTCATTTCTTATGTAAGTTAGTTATCTCTTAAGTAATTATTTTTGTCATTTCTATTAACTTGCAAAATCAAGTTGCAAAACCAGATGTCAATAGGGCTAACATTGTTCCTTAAGATTTTATTAAGATCTCCTCAAACCTTAGCCTGTGGAAACTCAGTGGTTTAACCAAGATTTATAAATGTTTTCAATAAGTTTGCACTCATCCAAGTTACCTATGGCTATCTTCTTATGAATTTTCAAAAATCATTCTACATTTTGTCCCAGCGTTTCCAAAACACGCAACAGACACTCCTACTCCTTAATTCTTCCATCCTTCAAAATACTATTTGGTTAGGGAAGAACATGTGTTTGTTCCTTGAAGTTTCAGGAGAATAACAGTGAAAGTAGGTTGGAAGGTGGGAGGTAGTATTGGGTTTGTTTCAGAATCACATAGTAGATAACTGAAAGCATAAGACTAAATTCATGTTCTCATGATGCCTCAATTCTACTAACTCAGCTACAGCTTCTCTCTGAGGTGCACAGCCCTTTTTCTTTCCTCTCCTTTTATTACTCTTCTCCTGCCCCATATACTCAAATTTCCACTTATTGATAAATAACAGTTACTGTCATCAAGCACTAACCATGTACTTGGTGCTTTATGTAGATTGTCCACTTAATGCCCTCGCAACCCTGTGAAGTAGATGCTATAATCCCCATTTTATAAGTGAGAAAATTAAGGTAGACAAAGACTCAGTAAATTGTCCAAAAATACACTTTATAATTGTTTCTGCTAATGAAAATATTAATCTAAACAAAAACAGTTTCTACTTTAGGAGGAAGTCAGGTGCTAGATGGCAAAATATTACTATTTTATTAATCCACCATGTGTATTTATTTATTTATTTATTTATTTATCCTCACCCGAAGACATTTCTGCATTTATCTTCAGATACAGCAGGAGGGAGAGAGGGAGGAAGAGAGAGAGAGAAACATAGATGTGAGAGAGACACATCGAGTGGTCGCCACCCACACGACCCCAACCGGGGCCGGGGACAAACTGCAACCGAGGTATATGTCCTTAGCGGGAACCGAACCCAGGTGTCTCTGGACCGCAGGCCAACGCTCTAACTGCTGATCCAAACTGGCCAGGGCCCACCATGTGTATTTAGACATTTCCCTGGGTTTTACAGGTTTCATTGCTCTCTGCCTCTTCCTATGGACCTCTTAGTGCCAATAATTGAATTCCTTACCTTGGTTACTTTCACCGAGCTCTGGAATATTTAGTTGGGTCAAGCTACACGTATGTTTGAGACTTTATTTTTTTAAAGCAGTTCAAGGCTCATAGAAAAATTTAGAGGAGGATATTTCTCATATGCCCTCTGCCCCCACACATGCATAGTCTCCCCCATTATCAACATCCCCTACCAAAGAGATACATTTGTTACAATGGATGAACCTACCTATAGTGACACATCATAATCACCAAAAGTCTATAGTTTACATAATGGTTCACTCTTGGTATTGTACATTCTATGGGTTTAGATTAATATATAATGTCATATATCCATCATTATGGTATCATACAGAATATTTTCACTGCCCTAAAATTGCTCTGTGCTCCACCTATTCATCTCAACCTCCTTTCCCCCAATCCCTGGCAAACACTAAATATTTTATTGTCGTCATAGTTTTGTCTTTTCCACAATGTCACCTAGTTGGAGCTATGCAGTAAACAGCCTTTTCAGCTTTGTTTTTTAAATCTTCATCTGAAGACTTTTTTTTTTTTAGATAGTGTGGGAGGGAGGGAGAGAGAGAGAGAGAGAAAGAAACATTGATGTGACAGAGACACATTGGTTGGTTGCCTCCCGCACAACCCCAACCAGAGCTGGGGACCGAACCCTCAATCGAGGTATGTGCCCTTGACCAGGAATTGAACCTGCGTCTCTTTGGTCCACAGGCCGACACTCTAACCACTGAGCCAAACTGGCCAGGGCCAGATTGGTTTCTTTCATTTAGTAATGTGCATTTAAGGTTCCTCCATGTCTTTTCATGGCTTGATAGCTTATTTCTTTTTAGCACTGAGTAATTTTCATTCTCTGTCTATGCCACAGTTCATCCATTCACCTATTATACTTAAGTTCATCTTGGTTGCTTTCAAGTTTCAATAATTGTGAATAAAACCGCTATAAACACTTATGTGCAGATTTTTATGTATACATAAGTTTTCAACTCCTTTGGGTAAATAGCCAAGGAACACACTTACTGGATCATATGGTAGGCATATGTTTGGTTTTGTAAGAAACTCCCAAATTGTCTTCGAAAGTAGCTATATCATTTAGCATTCCCACCAGCAATGAATGAGAGTTCCTGTTGCTCCACATCCTTGCCAGTAATTTGATGTCAATGTTTCAGATTCTGGCTATTTTAACAGGTGTGTAGTGGTATCTCGTTGTTTTATGTTGCACTTCCTTGATGACATATAATGTGGACCATCATTTCATATGCTTATTTGCCATCTGTATATCTTCTCTGGTGAGGTGTCTGTTAAGGTCTTTGGCTCATTTTTTAATCAGATTCTTCATTATTGTTTCTTTGGATCATTTTTTTTTTAAAGCAATAATATAGCAATGAAATACATCCAGAAACTCTTCATGTCTGAAAATTTTTCTCTGTTGTTCCCACAAAACACAATACATTGGCTGAATATAGAAATGCTCTAGACATTACCCTAATATCATTCCTTAATTTTAGATAAGATCTAATGACAATCTGAATTTAATATACTTCCAAATATCACAAAACTACTAATAAACAGATATCAAGATGACAGATAAATCAGGTATGAAAAATTAATCAAGGAATTATACTTACTTTTCAGAAGAAAATAAAGAACACTGATAAGAAAGGAAATGTATCAGATCTATATAAGGAAAAATTTAGACTTGAAAAAAGACCCCAAATAGAAGATGAAGCACACTAACCAGGAACAATTAACTAGGGGAAGAACAGAAAATATTCATGTTGGAGACCATTTTCTACCTGACAGTAGGACGATATGAGGCCATGTAGTATTTTTATTTTCAATTATTTGATGAACTTCCTTAGAGAGTGGTGGCAAACAGAGGAGCTGGAGCTAAAAGAAACAGGAAACCCCCAGCCAATTTTGTAGCTACTGAAAACAATCTACTGAACAAAGAAAAATGCATTAGAGAAAAAGCTAAAATGCAGTGGATCAGATATTCCAAATGGGAGAATTTGGAATAAAAGGGGGACAATGTTCCTGGGTTAGGGGTGTTCCTTGTTCCAACTCCCTCCTCCCAGACCCACAAGTGCCTAAGTGGTTAAACAAAGCACCCAAACCATCAGCATCCAGCTCCCACACCACTAATTTTTAAAAGGGAAAGATTTAATCACTATGCAAGTAAACAAAGATAGGCATTGAGAAGGACCCAGCCATTAATATTCTTGACAAAATCATAGGTATAAGTAGAACTGGCCTCATTGCAACATGAACAAACCCAAAACAATATAAATCAGTGTAGAACCCATACAAACATTCTGCAAAGGTGTAATAATAAAAAAGATAATGTAGACTGCCAATCACAGACATAATTGGTAATAAATGGAGCAAAAAATATTCAAAGATAGAATAAATTTAAACTTCCCACTAATGAAAGACTGAATTTGTTCACAAAATGGCTTATTTTGTTTCTGAAAAATAAGTAAATACATAGATAGGGAATAAGTTTCATTTTATGAACTTTTTTATACTCTAGGTTAAACAAGCACATACTTATATTAATGTGATTTTGAACCAAAATATTTATAAGAGAAAACAGAGACAAAAAATAGAAGTATAAAAGAAGTCAAGAAAAGTTTCTAATTTTAAATTTTGAATTGGAAATATCAGTCTGAACTCACGATTTTTTTTCTCTTAAATTTTTTTCTAAATTTTTGAGTGGTTCTAAATACCATTCTTCTCTAAAACAAACCTAGGACTGGTTTAGGAAATGTATAGGAAGATTCTGAAGCATCTTGTTGGCACAAAAGCAAGGAAGCTTTCAAAGGCTGATGGGATCATGTCAAAAGTTTGATAGGCTCGCCTAGCAAAAGATGTGACAATTTGAACATCAATGAGAATAATGATTACAATTGTTTAAAACTCACTAAATAAAAATCTATGAATTATTAGTGATATTTAAAAAATAAAACATAACTCATTGTACAATATTGGAAGTTGCTAGGGCACAAACGTATTCTGAAAATTGGTAATGAATGAAAAAACTGCATCTATCCTGTCATTGCAGTATGAATTGTATTTCAGAGGAACCATGTATCTCCAGTGGACAAAGGCAAGTTTTTCTGTACAAAAACTGCTAATAAATGCAGAAGAAATTACAGAATTAGAAAAATCACCATTTTGCAACTTCTAAAGAATAACAACTTCAGACAATGGTCATTAATGGACCATAAAACTGTTAGATGAAATGTCAATTGAAAGTTTTACAATAAAGGAAACAGGTTGTCAGCACCTGAACCTTGAACCTTAGTATCCCCAAAGTGAGAAAACCAGACTTTAGGTGCCTCCTAATAAAATGCAATGTGAAACTACAGCACCATCCAAGATGAAATTTGAACCTGAATATAAGCAAGTCTGTAGATATAACTCCCAGGCTGCAGGAAATATTGGAGACAGAGAAACAAGTTATATTACATCAGGAAAAAACAATGAGCAAAAATCAGAAAATTTAACAGACTCAATTTCTTTAACATTTAAAGTATAAGAAACAAATGAAAAGGGGATGTTTTATAGTAAGAGTTTTATGAGAAACTTAGGAAATTAAAAACATACAATAAACATTTTTTGTTGTTGTTAATCCTTACTTGAGGATATTTTTTCCATTAATTTTTTTTTTTTTTTTTAGATAGAGTGGAAGGGAGGGAGGGAGAGAGAGCAAGAAAGAGAGAGAAACATCCATGTAAAAGAGACACAAGGACTGGTTGCCTCCCGCAAGACACTGACTGGGTCCGGAATCAAACCTACAACCCAGGTATGTGCCCTTGACCAGGAATCCAATCTGAGACCCTTTGGTCTATGGGCCGATGCTCTAACCACTGAGTCAGTCGGGCCAGAGCCATTTTTTGAACCTTAATTCAACCAAATCAAGAGTAATAAGACATTTTTGACAATGTATCAATTTTGAGAGTTTAAATATGCAATGAGTACTATAATATTGTATATTAGATATATAAAATTGATTAATAGTGTTAAGTAATATTAATTATTCATTTAAAAATACTTTTTTATTAATTCTTTAGAGGGAGAGGGAGAGATAGATAGAAACATTGCCTTCTGCACACCCCTTGCTGGGAATTGAGCCCGCAACCCTGGCTTGTGCCCTGACCGGGAACTGAAACAATGACCTCTTGGAGCATGGGACGATGCTCCACCAAGTGAGCCACACCAGCCAGGCAAATAATTCATGTTTATAATGACATTTGGTCATGTAAAAAAATGTCTTTTATTTTTCAAAATTTATATTAGAGTGTTAGGGGTAAAAGAACATGACATCCTGGATTTGCTTTAGAATACTCTAACTAAGAAAACAGAGAGGAGGTACTAAAAAAGGTCTGGTAGAGTGAACGGTTGTTGAAGTTGGATGGTAGTTACACATATCCATTGCCCTCAAATGTTTTCTTCCAACTCTTTTAATTTCTCTTTGCCCCTCCTCACTCCATACCCTGCCCCATATGTATGGCAAAGTTCTCAGGTAGTACATTTTAAATATGGCAGTTTGTTGTGTATCAATTTTACTCTAATTTGATTTCTGTTGCTATGCATTGGTTTTCATTTTCTAGAATTTTATATGAATGGAATCATACAGAATGTACTCTTTTTTGTCTGGCTTCTTTTACTTGGCTTAACTATTTTAAGATTCATTCATGTTGTCATATATAGGAACAATTCATTTGAATTTTATTGCTGAGAAGTATTCCATTGTATGAATATATACAACTTATCCATTTATCTATTGATGGAAATTTCAGTTGTTCCCATTTTGGGGCTACTTCAAATAAAAGTACAATGAACATCTGTGTACAAGTCTTTGAATGGACATATGTTTTTATTTTTTATGGGTAAACACCTAGGAGTAGAATGACTGCTTCATATGATAGCTATACATTTAACTTTTTAAGATATCCAAACTGTTGAACAAAGTGGTTGTACCGTTTTACATTCCTTCCAGGAGTTTAGACGAGTTCTAGTTCTTCCACATATTTGCTAATATTTGGTATGGTCAGTCTTTAGTTTTAGCCATTCTAATAGGAGTGTAGTAGTACCTCATTGTGATTTCAGTTTGTATTTTCCTAATGAATAATTGATATCTTTTTATGCATTTATTTGTAATGTGTAGATCTTCTTTAATCCTAATGTCTGTTCAAAATCTTTTGTCCACTTTATTATTGAGTTTTGAAAGTTACTCATATATTCTTGGTGCAAGTCCTTTATCAGACATGCGATTTGAAAATATTTTACCCCATTATATGGATTGCCTTTTCATTCTTTTTACAGTGTTTTTTGAAAAATATTTTGTAATTTTAATGAAGTCCAGTTCATCACTTTTGTTCTTTTGGTATCATATTAAGAAATCTTTGCTTAACCCAAGATCACAAAGGTTTGTATCCTAAGTTTTCTTCTAGACATTTTATAGTTTTAGGTTTAACATTTAAGGCTGTTGTTCATGTAGAGATAATTTTTGTGTATTGTGTAAGGTATGGATCAAAATTAATTAGTTATTTTTCCGTGAGGCTATCCAATTGTTCCAGCACCATTTGTTGAAATTCTCCAACACTGAATTGCCTTTGCACTTTTGTCAAAAATCAGTTGCCCAAGTGATCCCACTTCTAGGAATATACCCTAAGAAGCCTGAAACACCAATCAGAAAGAATATATGTATCCCCATGTTCATAGCAGCACTATTTACAATAGCTAAGATCTGTAAACAGCGCAAGTGTCCATCAGTAGACGAATGGATAAAAAAGCTGTGGTACATATACACAATGGAGTACTATGCAGCTGTAAGAAAGAAAGATCTCTTATCCTTTGAGACGACATGGACGGACCTGGAGAGTATTATCCTAAGCGAAACAAGCCAAGCAGAGAAAGACAAATATCACATGATCTCACTTATTTGTGGGATATATTGAACATAACAGTCTGAGGAACAAGGTAGACCCAGAGACGTGGAAGTAGGGTATAGACTGACAATCCTCAGAAGAGGGGGTGGGGGAGAGTGAAGAGATAAACCTCAGAACTTATATGCATGTATGCATAACCGATAGACATGGACAACAAAGCTGGGGACGGGGTGGAGGGGGGATGGGGAGGAGGGTGTCAATGGGGAAAAAAGGAGAAACATCTGTAACAAAAATAAATTAATTAAAAAAATCAGTTGCCCATATTTGTGTGGGTCTATTTCTGGACTCTCTATAGTCGGCCCTCATTTATTGTGGTTAATCAGTTCCAGACTCTAACGCAATAAATGAATTTCCACGAAGTAGGATTCTTTATTTATAAATCGAATATTTTCACAGTTAGAGCATAGAAAACCTGTTTACAACCTTCTAAATACGTTTTTTTTTTAACATTATTAGAGCCCTCTAGACATGAAATAACACCCTTTAGTCACCATTACACTCGTATTACCCAATATATTAGACAAAATAAGAGAAAATAAGACATATTAGACATTACAAATATCATATTATTATTGTACATTAAATTACACACACACATAGTTCTTACACCCAACCACTAACCTATGAAAATAGTGCAACTTGTTCAATGATGAAGTGATGAAGATAAAGAGATGTACTGCACAGCAAAGAAGAGCAAGGTTACTGCTCCTCTGAAGGCACGACCTCAGTAGGAGAGTCTTCAGGTGGTGCAGTATCTTCAGCGGGTGCATTGATATCTTCTTCCGCTGAAGAAGTACTAGGAATAGGCAGTGGGTGTCTGGGTGTGCAGCTGAAGAACATTGTGATAGGCAGTTGCTGGCATTGTCTTTTCATATGCATGAGGAGGCTTTTGTAGGGTTCTATCGCTCCATCATGTGCATTCCAGAACTGCAATGCACGCATCATTTATGGGTCCTATTCGCCAATCATATCCTGTACTACCTTAATAGTTCTCATGACTTGCGAGAGATGCTCAAGTGCTTTTTAGGCCAACTTCCTCCTCCTGACCCCCAGGAACCTCTGGCTGCTCTTCCTCCTCCTCACTTACAGACTTAGTCATCTCCACCAGATCCTCGTCAGTTAAGGGATTCGAATGTGTCTCCAGAAGCTCATCCACGTCATCAGGGTCATATCTGCGAAACCTTCTCCTCCCAGCATCCAGGCTAGCCTAACTGCCTTATCCACTGCTGAGTAGCTTATATCCTCTGGGGTGAATCCTCTGTAGTTGTGGACAATTTCAGGTTCCAACATCCTCCAGCTGGCCTTCACGGTCTCAGTCTTTATGTCCTCCAATGCGGCCTGGATGTTCTTCAGACAGGTTGCGATGGTATACTGTCGCCAGTACTCCTTCAGCAAGAAGTTCTCCTCAAGGTCCATACCTTCAACGAGATGCTGCAGGGTGTTTCGCGTGTAGAGGGCCTTGAATGCACGAATAATGCCTTGATCCATGGGCTGGGTCAGTGAAGTGGTGTTGGGAGGAAGGAACTCGATGGGCACACTGTCGTAGGATAGGTCTTGTGCACGACCTCCAGCACTGTCCATGAGGAGGAGGACGTTAAACTCGAGTCCCTTCTCCACGAGATACAGCTTGATTTGCGGGATGAAGACTTGTGGAACCAGTCCGATGACAGATGCTTTGTGATCCAGCCCTTGTCGTTGTGCATCCAATGCACTGGCAGCAGGTTCTTGTTTTTATTCTTCAGAGCCCAAGGGTTCTTGGCCTTATAGATAAGGGCAGGCTTGAGCAAAAATCCCTCAGCATTTCCACACATAACGATAGTCACGCGATCCTTATATGCCTTGAAGCCATGGAACTTGGCCTCATTCTTGAAAATGAATGTCCGGGAAGGCATTCTTTTCCAGAACAGTCCTGTTTTGTCCATATTGAACACCTGTTCTGGATGATACTTGCCCTCCTCAAGGTTCTTCTGGAACGGGTTGTTCACGTAGTCCTCTGCTGCAGGCTGGTCAGCAGAGGCAACTTCTCAGTGGAGAATGACACTCTTCAGATGATACCTCTTCTGGAACTTCTCGGTCCAACCCTTGTTGGCTGTGAAATCCACGAACGTTGCAGAAGAGGGTCCTGGGTGAGGTTTGACCGCCGTAAAGCGCTGATAGAGCTGCCTCGCTCTCTTCCGGATGACCAGCGAATCCAACAGAATGTTTTTCTTGTGGCTGTCACTGATCCAAACAACTAGGGCAGAATCTGTTTTCACTATGAACTTATCATGACTTGTCACGATGCGCTTTGCTTCCTTGTTGAAAGAGACAGTAGCTGTTGCATGGATGTTCTTTTCATCTTTATGGATGGAGCGAATGGTAGACTCATTCAAGTCATAATGGCGGGCAACCTCCACGATTTTCTTGCCACCTTTGATCATATCCAAGAGTTTCACCTTCTTCTGGATGGTAAGCATCTTCCTCCGGCACTTAGTTTCATCATCAGAAAGCTTAGAAGAAGCAGCACATTTAGGAGCCATTGTGGGGCTTAGATAAAAGTTCTCAGAAATTGCAAACACAAGAGCAAAGATGCTTCTGATGCATAGTGATGTAGAAGCGTGTATGAGAGAAATGAACTTGCATGAGGCTGAGCCAATCAGTGGCCAGGATAGGAAGAGGATAGGATAGCCGATCAGTGAACAGCACGCTCTGATTGGCTTGGTTTCACCACACCCGATTTTTTGGAAAAAAGTTATTGCCCACACACAAGGAGTGGTTGAGCGGTTGCACCTGGCATTGAAGGATTTGTGGGGGTGCTCGAATACATAGGCCTACAGTCCATACGTACAGTAATTTTAATTTTAATTGTGATACAGGGGTGTATAATTGACTCAGACAACTGAGCACGTGCTGTATCATTTTCACTGTCTTGATCAACTTTTTAATGAATATATTTGAAAAAACTGTGATAGAGTGAAGCTGCGAAAGTCGAAGCGCGAAGTGGTGAGGGACAACTGTACTCTATTCCATTGATCTATTTACCTGTCTTGATGTTAACAGCACAGTGCATTGTCTTGATTTTTTAGCTTTATAATGTCCATGTCACCTAATGTTAGTCCTCTAACTTTTTCTTCTTTTTCAAAGCTGTTTGGTTAGTCCAGATAATTTGCCATTCATATGATATTCAGAATCAGTTTGCCAATTTGTAAAAGAAAACCTGCTATGCTATAATTTGGGTTGGTATTATATAGAATCTACTGATCAATTTTGGAAGAATTGACATCTTAACAGTATGGAGCCTTCAACACACGAACGTAGTATATCTGTCATTTATTTAGAGCTCTTTTAATTTCTCTCAGCAATGTTTTATATTTTTTAGTGTAATTATTTCACATTTTTTCCCAGGTCGATCCCTAGAAATTTTGTATTTTTATACTATTGTCAATTTTATATTTTAATTATAATTTCTGATTGCTTATTGATGGTATATAGAAAGCAATTGATTATGTATATTGCTCTTGAATCTGGCAACCTCTCTAACCTCATTTATCAGTTCAAGTAGCTTTTTTTTTTTATCCTCACCTGAGAACATTTTTCCATTTTTTGTTCAGATAGAGTGGGAGGGAGAGAGAGGAAGAGAGAGAGAGAGGAAGAGGGAGAGAGAGAAACATCAACGTGAAAGGGACACATCGAGTGGCTGCCTCCCGCACGACCAACCAGGGCCGGGGACAAACTGCAACTGAGGTACGTACCCTTAGCAGGAACCGAACTCGGGTCTCTCTGGACCGCAGGCCGACGCTCCAACCACTGAGCCAAACCGGCCAGGGCTCAACTAGCTTCTTCTTTTTTTTTTTTGGCCTGGGACTGTGTGCTTTTATTTTTAAAATTTATTTATTTATTTATTTTTGTTACAAATGTTTCTCTTTTGCCCCCATTGACACCCTCCTCCCAATCCCGCCCCCACCCCCAGCATTATTGTCTATGTTCTTTTTTATACATACATATGTAAAAGTTCTGTGGTTTATCTCTTCTCTCCCCCCACATCCACCTCTTCTGATGTTTGTCAGTCTGCACCCCACTTCCATGTCTCTGGGTCTATTTTGTTCCTCAGCTTGTTTTCTTCATTATATTCCACAGATAAGTGAGATCATGTGATATTTGTCTTTCTCTGCTTGCCTTGTTTCACTTAGGATAATACTTTCCAGGTCCCTCCATGTCGTCTCAAAGGATAAGAGATCTTTCTTTCTTATAGCTGCATAGAATTCCATTGTATATATGTACCACAGCTTTTTATTTATTTTTATTTTTTATTAATTTACTTTTGTTACAGATGTTTCTCCTTTTTCCCCCATTGACACCCTCCTCCCCCTCCCTCCCTGCCCCATCCCCAGTTTTGTTGTCCATGTCTATTGGTTATGAGTACATGAGTACAAGTTCTGTGGTTCATCGCTCCCCTCCCCCACCCCCTCTTCTGGCAATTGTCAGTCTGTACTCTACTTCCACATCTCTGGGACTACCCTGTTCCTCAGACTGTTATGTTCATTATATTCCACAAATAAGTGAGATCATATGATATTTGTCTTTCTCTGCTTGGCTTGTTTCGCTTAGGAGAATAGTTTCCAGGTCCTCCCATGTCGTCTCAAAGGATAAGAGTTCTTTCTTTCTTACAGCTGCATAGTACTCCATTGTGTATATGTACCACAGCTTTTTTATCCATTCGTCTACTGATGAACACTTGGGCTGTTTCCAGATCTTAGCTATTGTAAATAGTGCTGCTATGAACATGGGGGTACATATATTCTTTCTGATTGGTGTTTCAGGCTTCTTAGGGTATATTCCTAGAAGTGAAATCACTGGATCAAATGCCAGTTCCATGTTTAATTTTTTGAAGAGACACCATATTTTTCTCCATAGTGGCCGCACCAATCTGCATTCCCGCCAGCAGTGTACCAGAGTTCCTTTTTTCCACACCCTCGCCAGCACTTGTTGTTTGATGATTTGTTGATGTCAGCCATTCTGGTAGGCATGAGGAGATACGTCATTGTTGTTTTAATTTGCATCTCTCTGATGATTAGTGACTTTGAGCATTTTTTCATATGTCTCTTGGCCATTTGTATGTCCTCTTTGGAGAGGTGTCTATTTAGCTCTCTGCCCATTTTTTAATTGGGTTCTTTGTCTTCCTTTTGTTGAGTTGTATGAGTACTCTATATATTTTGGAAATTAGCCCCTTATCTGACGTATCGCTGGCAATTATGCTCTGCCATATAGTGGTTCCCTTTCCATTTTGATGGTTGTTTCTTTTGCTGTGCAGAAGCTTTATTTTGATGTAGTCCCATGTGTTCATTTTTTCCAAGTAGCTTTTTTTATAGATTTCATTAGATTGACTACATGAAGTTTTAATGGGAAAGTAGTATAAGAATGCTAATTTTCCTTATCTTTTGTGGGAATGGGGAGAAAGTACTAGAGACAACTGTTCTGAAGGCTTTTTTGGTAAAACAGAACAAGGAAATGGGGTGTTAGCTCCAAGAGGTTCATGGGACAGGTGCTTTAAAAGATAATCTAGTATGTTCTTTATGCTAATGGAAATACTCTACTAAAGATAGAAATTTTACGAATGCAGGACAGAGTAGGGAAGATTGTAAGAACAAAATCCTGGAGTGATAGAGGGGGACAAGATCTGGTGCACAAGCAGCAGGGTTCTTTTTACTCAGAAGCATGAGGGAAGGGAGAGCATTTGGTACAAATATAGACAGGTTGGCAGATTTGATGGCAAGAGTGGGTGCATGTTCCCGGCTTCTGTGGTTATGGTGAAAGCAGAAGAAGCAGGGTCATCACTGAGAAGGAGGAGAACTATGGGATTGCTGCAGATTTCAGGAGGGAGGAGAAAATGAAGAATTGTGCGTTTGGAAAATGGGAAGTGATTGGACCAGGAGAATGGCATTGGATTGCAGGCAGCACCAAGGGCTCCTTTGAGGTAAATGTGCTTACAGTAAGACCAGTGGGCATGGCTTTGTGAATTTCTCTTCCTACATTCTTACACTTGGATGTAGCAACAGAGTAGGGAAAGTGTCAGATTTAATGTAGGCTGGTGAAGAGAAGGTGAGATTGTGCCCAGTACAGCGCCCTCTCTGTTCACTTGCCGAGGGGTCTTGGTTCAGATGGACAATCAAACCCATGAGAAACAGTGGGCTTCACAAAGTTACAAGTTTACTGAGATTTGGGAAAGAATAAAAGATGGACAACAAAGCATGCAGAGTAATGGCATAGAGAAGGTCTGTGACTTTTCAATGAACTGCTGATTTCCCATTCTGCACTTGGGATGTACACAGTCACAAGACAACATCAGCTCAGGGAAGCTATGGGCTTAGGGTCTTTAGCTTTTATCAATATACTGACATGTAACCCCCTGAGGAGCAAGTTCTCAACTCACAGCTCCCATGTGCTTGGTCTGGTACCTAGTCCTCAATCAGATTCTCATTCATCAGTCTGGTGTAAGGTGAATTCTTAATGACTTCTTGCATTAAAGTTTCAGGAGAGACTCAACCACTAGTCATATTCTCAGGTGTCCCTGAGGCCAGAGGAAAGTGCACAGAACCAGCTGTTAATCTCCTCCTTCTATCAAGGAAATGATTACAATTATGTACCATGAAATTTAAATTAGTTAAAAAGGGAAATAACATTAAAGAAGATAAAGATTAGTGGTTTGGGGTTCTAGTGGAGTCAAAGGAATGGTGAGATTGTGGTAAATTCTAGATATATGGAGGTTCATAGGAGACTAGGATGGTTGAAATCGAGATTATACAGGTTGCAGTTGTTAGTAGGATCTAGATTGGACTCAGGGAGCAACTGGCTGAGATGGGTGGGGGACAAGAACACTTCGCATGAGCAAGTCAAGGGTCAGCTTCTGGTTAGTAAACATATACTGTTTAATGTATATGATTAAAATAGATTAAGATACTAATATTTTTTATCCTCATATGAGGATATGCTCATTAATTTTACATAATTGGAGGAAGGGAGAGGGAGGGAGAGAGAGAAAGAGAGAGAGAGAGGGAGAGAGAGAGAGAGAGAGAGAGAGAGAGAGAGAGAGAGAGAGAGAGAGAGAGAAACAGTGATATGAGAGGGAAACATCAGCTGTCTGCCGTGCATGTCCCGACCTGGGATCGACCCCACAACCTGGGCATATGCCCTGACTGGGAATCAAACTCACAACCTTTCTGGTTTATGGGACAACACTCCAACCAACTGAGCCACCAGGCCAGGGCAAGATACTAATTTTTGACTGCTAGGTTTGACTGCTGCTTCTAGAAACATTTCAAAAAGATTTCCAATAACATGGGTGTTTAATGAAATTTATCATTTTGTTTTGTCACATTTAGAATAATTCATTCCTTTAAGTGTGCTTTTTGTGTTTTAAGCTACATTCTCATTTTATTACCAGATCAACTTTCCTCTTAAGGATGGGCCCAGGCAAAAGCCAATTTTCACTGTATTCTTTTTTGTTATCAGCATCCTTTCTTCTGATTAATCCTTCCATTGCTAGCTCCTCAGTGTCCACACCAATAGCATGTGTAAATTTGAAGGCATTCAGTAATGTGCCCTCTGAAACAAAACAAGCATTATGCAGTGTTTTGTTGATTTCCTTCTCATTTCTATTTATATTGAGGGCCCCCAATTTCTATATGCTGCAGTAACTACAACTATACTTGGGTATTTCTCTATAACAAGGTGACCATTCTTTTTTTTTTTTGTTAATCCTCATGGGAGGATATTTTTTTCCATTGATTTTTTGAGAGAGTGAAAGTTGGGAGGGAGAGAGAGAAACATCAATCTGAGAGAGACACATTGATTGGTTGCCTCCCACAAGCACCCTGAACAGGGCAAGGGATCGAACCTGGAACCCAGGTACATGTCTCTGACCGGGAATGAAACCCGCAACCCTTTGGTTCTCAGGCCAACGCTCTAACCACTGACCCACACCGGCCAGAGCCTGACCACCCACTTTTTATGTTGTTTTATGAGTTAGAAATCTTCATACTCATTTAAAAAGTGTTTCCAAAACTCAACACTATTGCTTAAACTCCAAGTTATATGCACGATATTCTGTAGAAGAAAGGAAGAAAGAAAGTAGAAGAATGGAATTACCATTTGTAAAAATGTACCATTATTCCAAGCACTGTCATAGATATTCATGAACATTGTCTTTTAAAACTCAAAACAGTCCGGCCGGTGTGGCTCAGTGGTTGAGTGTTGACCCATGTACCAAGAGGTCACCAGTTTGATTCCTGGTCAGGACACATGCCCAGGTTGTGGGCCTGATCCCCAGTGGGGGCATGCAGGAGGCAGCCAGTCAATGTTCTCTCTCATTGATGTTTCTCTCTGTCTCTCCCTCTCACTTCCTCTCTCTCTAAAATCAATAAAGGAAAAAAAAATTAAAAAAATAAAACTCAAAACAACCATCAGGTCAGCTGAGGTCAACCTGTTCTTTGACAAGTTAGGTAAAAATTAATGTAAGCTTCTCTTATCATGTATCCTTCATGGATTCACAAAACTTTTGTGAATTCTCAGGGATTACTGTAGTAAACATTTTTTTTATTGCTCCTCTTTTTACTTAGTATTAATTCTCCTTTTCCTAAGCCACTGACTGCAAATTGTAGAGTCACATGTTTTCAGGGCTCCTGATTCTTGCCTACAGTTGAAGACTACTGGAGCAGATCACACCACCGAGGCTAAGCCACCCCATGTATTCTAGTCCCCTGATCACAAAAGTTGAGGGCTGCATGTGTAACCTAATCTGGTCTAATCAGAGAGAATCTCTGAATTTTTGTTGGGTTATTTGAAGCAAAGGGTCTCTCTTTCCTGTTCTAGATGGTGTGGTTGTGGTGTGGTGTAAGGTCTGGAGTTGCTGTAGCCATTTGCTATCATAAGGGAAATCAGTCTGAGCCAAGACAATGCTCAGATTGAAGCAGAGCAAAGAGATCCATGGAGAAATGTAGCTCTATTGACATTATAAACCTCTAGGTCAAGCCAGACCTGAAGCCTACTCATGTCTGTACATTTTAGTTTTGTGAGCTAGCAAATTCCCTATGTCTTCCAATAAAGTCAGAGTCCAGTTTTGCATTTTGCGTATGATAACAGGTACTAGTTTACATTCTGTCACTTTCTTCAGGCTCTGCCTGAACTCATTGCATCTCACCTTCCGTAGCTCTTATTTGCCTGTTGTTATTGACTCAGATGTGAAATTCAGCTCTTCTTCTGAAAAAAGTGTTCATCATACTAGAATTTGTGTATGTAGCAGGTTTTGCTAAAGATCTGGGAAACAAAGAGTAGATACAATGCAGAAAATAAACAACAATAGTAACAGCAACATATTCAATTAACATTGAATGTTAATTATTCCTGTTTGTAACAGTCTCTCTCATTCACCTCATGGGATATGGTAGAAAATTTCACCCATTCCCCCAGTTCTCTCAGAGCCTTGTCCTTCTTTTCTATTCTCTCTGACCTAGAATTTTATTTTAGTTTGCTATGTCTTTGTCTTCTTCAACCTTGCCTTTGGGCCTTCCTGGCTAAGCAGTTTATCAAATATTTTCCTGAAGAAATAAAATTCCCTCCCTAAAAGGATAATCCTGAATGGCATGGCTAGATAATTATGTCATTACATACATTCTGTTCTGTTTCATGGGTGTCATCATTTTTTTTTTTTTTTTGGTCCAGCACTTCCAATGATAGTTTTATAATCAAACAAATGTTTCAGAATTATAAAAATTACTCTTTTATGTTTTGTATAGATCTGTTTGCCTACTTGACATGGGGATTTGGCATATACAAAAATGTTATAACTGGAAAGGGTATTAAAAGCCCAACACCTTCATTCAGGCCCAATGTCATAAAGATGTTAGTGGCAGAGATAGGAGAGGAACCGGACAATTATTATTTTGGGCTCTACTCTGAGTCTTGTGGCAGTAACCAGGGACACTCTTCAGTTACTGTGACATAGATTTGATATTCGTCACAGATGAGTATTTTGTATAAACTTATAAAGGCCCTAATTTAATGATTTTTATTACACTCCCATTCAGGAAGTATTGCATATTTCAGTTTACTCATCTACAAAATTGTTATATTGGTTCATTGATGTCTAAGAGCCTTTACATTTATAATAGTCAAAATCAGTGTCTTCATTTGTAAAATCAAGACAAAAACTATCTAACTTCTACAGCCAGTGTGAGAATAAATGCATTAATACATATTAAGTACTTAGGATGGTACATGGCACATAGTAAATACTCTATTGTGTCTATAGTTCTCAGGCATTTTGATTTTAGTACCTCTTAACTATTATAAAATTATTTAACACCCCAAAAGCTTTTGTGTTTTAAAGAAACTTTAAAAATGTTTATTTGCAAAGTCATTTAAATAATTACATGATAACATAGTTTTTAAATGAAAAAAAAAAAAAAAACCCAACCTATATTTTCTCCAAATGAAATAGTTAGTGAGAAGAGTGGCATTGTTTTTCATTTTTGCAAGTCTAATCTTGGTAGTGTCTGGCTTACTAAAGATACTTGGAACCACACCTTCTTCTGCATTTAATCTGTTACGAAATCACAAGTCAGGAAGCCTTGGAAAAACTCAGTTGGACTCTTCTCATAAAATAAGAATGAAAAATACAAATCTCATTTTCTTATTATTTTGAGAAAATTTTGACTCCATGGGCCCCCTAAAAGACTCTCAGGGACCTTCATGAGTCCTCCAATTAGACTACACCTTGAGAACCACTCCTATATTTTCTTTTGTTATGATTATTGATAATGATGACGATGACAGAGAAAACCAAGATAGAAATGGATTTTCTAAATTTAGAGCTCAGAGTTGTGAAGTTCTCTCTTTTTGTTGTTGTTAATCCTCACCAGAGGATCTTTTTTTTTCATTGACTTTTAGAGAGAGTGGAAGGGAGGGGGGAGGGAAAGGGAAAAAGAGAGAGAGAGAGAGAGAGAGAGAGAGAGAGAGAGAGACATTGATGTGAGAGAGACACATCAATTGGTTGCCTGCCTCATGACCCCCGACCAGGGTTGGGGATTGAACCTGCAATCCAAGTACGTGTCCTTGACTGGAAATCGAACCCGAGACCCTTGGGTCCACGGGATGATGCTCTAACCGCTCAGCCAGGGCTGAAATTCTCTTAACGAAACTGGTTCCATGCAGACATCCATTTAAAAGTGCTTGTCTTTGAGCCCTGGCCCGTGTGCCTCAACTGGTTTCGGGGTGCGTGCAGGAGGCAACAGATCCATGTTTCACTTTCACATAGATGTTTCTCTCTCTCTCTCTAAAATCAATAAAAGCATGTCCTTGGGTGAGTTTTGCAATTAGGTTTAAGTCAAAGTGCTGTGAACCTATTGATATGAGGAATAAAAGAATAGTGGTATTTAGCTTTTTCAGGCATATGGAGCTATAGCTATGAAATAAGGAGGAAAAGTCCCTCTAGTGTACGCTTGCTATAAGGACACAGAGCATGTGTTTGTACCACTGTAGAGAATTTTCATGAGATGTGTTAGCATGTGGGCTCAGAAAACAAAACTGCAGGTAGTACAATGAACCCAGGAACATTTCAATTTCTTTTTTCAAGGATGCTCAGGGAGAAGAAATAGATTCTGGAAGACCAAAATGCATAACTGTCACCAGAGCATTTCATGAAAGGGGAAACTGGAAATTAAGGAATAACTGGCTCTCTGTGCTGGTTTCCTCTGTTTTTATCCAGGATACAAATGCTTGGTACAAAAGATGACAAAGTCAGAGGTCTAATAATGCATCAGTATGTTCACAGGCCATCCTTGCTGGAAATCCACAGGTTCTTGAACTCCTCAGCTATTCATTTGAAAGATGAAACCTTGTCCCTCTGTCTCAGGGGAAAAACAGCTCTCCCAAATTATGTTGTAGAAAAAAATTTAAATCACAAGTCCTCACAATCAGTGTTGCCTGGCGCATCATTGCCAAGCCACTCCTCATCCTGTTGTCCCTGGGTCTTGGTGTGGAGTTTCCCTGCTCCTCCTGTTTTGTTATAAAAATAATCACTCGGCTTTGGGTACTTTTCCTGTGCACAATTTCCCTAGAAATTTGAAAACAACAACAACAACAAAAAAGCCCAGGAAACAGATTAGTTGCGCTGCTAAAGAGCTCATGGAAGTAAAATCTGTCTAATGTTGCTTAAGGAAACTGATGGTGGTTGAAAAGACCATTCCAGAAAAAAGATCTACAAAACCTGAAAGTATAGGGGAAAAGGTGGTATTAAGGGGGGTGCAAAGAGAAAAAGCAGTGAATCATTCCAGAGGCTGATGGTACCAAATGAAATTCTAGGAAAAAATGACCTTAACATAGAGAGCAGGAGTTGTGCAAAGGGGAGCAAATGAAGACTGAGAAAGGGAGCCAACGAGAAATCTTCAGTGTGTGCGCTTACTCCTACTAGGCTGTCTCTCATCCACCTGTTTCTGGTTCCTATGTCAGCCTTGAAAATCATGCAGCAGCTGCATGGTGAACAAACTCTAGAGAATGCTCTGCCATGATTGATATTCTAGGAAAAAGGCTAAGGTCATGTGGACATGTGAAAAAAAAAATGGGGGTGGAGTAGGAGATCTGGGGTAAAAAAATAAACTAGTTGAAGGAATGGTGAGATTAATTTTTTTAGAAACCAGGAAGCACAGGAATGAAAGGCGAAGAGAAGTAGAGAATTAAAAAAAAGAATAATAAAGGAACAAACAATAAGCAAGAGAAAGAACAAGTCTTAGCAGAGAGAAAAGGCAAGAATATAGAATTGCAGTAAACCTAGATGTCGTAATAGCATAAGTGGAGATAACTAAGTCTAAGTAGGAGTGGATTCCTCTTGATGATTTTTGTTGAACATTTTCTTTTGGTTCTGGCATTCTAGAGGCACTCATCTATACAGTAGCCCCCACCCCCATCCATGGTCTCACTTTTCACAGTTTCAGTTATCCATGATCAACTCTGATCTGAAAATATGAAATGAAAAATTCCAGAAAAAAAACAATTCATAAATTTTAAATTGTGCACTGTTCTGAGCAGTGTGACAAACTCTCACCATCCCACTCTATCCTGTATGGGACATGAGTCATCTCTTTGTTCAGTGTCTCCACTCTGTATACATTAGTCACTTTGTCACACAGTATCTGTTTCAGTAATCAGATCAGTTATAGGGTGTGGGGGAGAGACCACATTCACATAATTTTCATTACAGTATATTGTTATAACTGTTCTTTTCTATTATTATTGTTGTTAATCTCTTACTGTATCTAATTTATTTTATTCCTTTTTAAAAATAATTTTTCTTTATTGCTTTCAGAGAGAGGAAGGGAGAGGGAGAAATAGACACATCGATGAGAGAGATCATCGACTGGTCACCTCCCACATGCCCCCCACTGGGGATCAGGCCCACAACCTGGGCATGTGCCCTGACTGGGAATCAAACTGGCGACCTCTTGGGGCATGGGTCGACGCTCAACCACTGAGTCACACCAGCCGGGCTCTATAGTAGTTTAGTGTATAAATTAGACACGGTAAGAGCCCAGCCAGTGTGGCTCACTGGTTGAACGTCGACCCATGCACCAAGAGGTCACCAGTTTGATTCCTGGTCAGGGCACATGCCCAGGTTGTGGGCCTGATCCCCAGTGGAGGGCATGTGGGAGGCGGCCAGTCGATGATCTCTCTCATCGATGTGTCTATTTCTCCCTCTCCCTTCCTCTCTCTCTGAAAGCAATAAAGAAAAAAAAGTGGGGGTGGAGTAGGAGATCTGGGGTAAAAAAATAAACTAGTTGAAGGAATGGTGAGATTAATTTTTTTAATTAAACTACCATACATACATATGTATAGGAAAAGACATAGTATATATAGGGTTTGTACACAGTTTCTGGAATCCACTGGTGGTGTTGGAACATATCCCTCTCAGATAAGGTAAGGGGAGACTACTGTTTTATCTCTTCTCATCTTAAACATTGCAAAGGACTGATTGAATACCAGAGATGCCCGACACCTACACTTTATCTTGGTTCTCTGTGCAACATTTATCTCTCAGTATCCTTTGTGGTTTAATGATTAAGAAATTAAGAACATCCCTATCCTGCCTAGGTCAGTGTAGCTCAGTTGGTGGGAATGCTGTCCTGTACACCAGAAGGTGGTGGATTCGATTCCTGGTCAACATGTTCCATCCAACTGGGGCAAGTGCAGGAGGCACCCAATCCATGTTTCTTTCTCATATGGATGTTTCTCTCTCTCCCTCCCTTCTTCTCTCTGAGATCAATAAGAAAAGAAACCCAAAACAAACTAACAAACAAACAAAAAAACCAAAGAACATCCCTATCCTAAGAAGTGGGGACTAGGTCTAATTTGTGGTGACCTGTTGTTGTTTTGTATGCCAAATGGTCAGCACTGGGAAAAGGGCATGTCTAGCTGGTCTGTAATGTAAGGAAGGAGATTTATATAGTTAGAAAAAGCATGATTTCATGGAAATTTGGTGGGGGGAGCAGAAGAGGTGATGATAATGGTGAATATTTCACTTAAGGAATTTTCTTTCCTAAATTCTATTGTGGAAGTGGGAGTAAAAATTAGTTGAAATACTTCCTGCCCTTTTCCATTGCTCTAACTTTAAAAGTGTCTGACATCTACACTGATAGAGGAATGATGATTTTGCTCATGATATTCTTTTTGACCTGAATACAAGATAACCTCTGTTTTATATAAAAATCTTTCTACCATCTTCTTGGAACCTTCCTCAATTCCCCAGCAGAACTCATCTTTCCTACCTCTCTATAATCCTCTCATATGAGAAAATAACTAACATTTGCTGAGTGCTTACAGAGTATAACTCAATAAGTTCTCAGAAGACATCATCCACCCAAATCCTTACAGTACCATTGAGGAGTTCTCAGAAACTCATGACAAAAAAACTGCCACTTTTCCAAGGCCACACCTAGTCAGGGGTAAGGGATGAAGTAGATCCTAATTCAACCTTACTTTATGGTGCCTAAAAATGTAAGCATCTTCAACCACGTAGAATCAAACAATTGCCACAGATGAGTTTTTATGCATTTAGTTAATTTTTAAAAACACAGTCTGTGCTGTATTTAAGTCATTTATATGTGTCTGTGTTTCCTACTAGATTATTAATCTTTGAATGTCAGGAAGCAGGTCTTATTTAAATCTCTGTATTATTCAGAGTGACTACCAGGAGGTGGCTATAAATAAGTTGTTAATTGAACAATTTGAAACTATCTTTGTATTTTTATCTTCACATCCCTCCTGCCACTGCCATGTTAGATGTGGAGACAAGTCCTACCATTGTGTTTGGGCAGGGTCTTGGGGTCCCAACTATATTTTCATCCCCAACTGAGGTGCCTAATTCATGCTATCTGGGGACTTCTCATTATGGGGGTTCCTAAGAATGGTTTTGGTTATCAATTTTACCTTGGTTTCCTGGTAGGAAGATTTTAATCAACTGGGCAATGTCAGATCACCAATTTGTTCCAGAGCAGTCTAATGGAGGGGCCAAGAACCTTGATATTCAGATGAACCTTACCTGCTACTGCTCGGTCAAGGGCAAGTTGCTTCAACCCTCAGATCCCTAGAATTGTCTTCTTTAAAAGGGGAATAATCATTCATACCCTAAGGATTGTAGTGAAAATAAATCTCAAACCAAAATTATGATACCTGCCACCTTTTCCCAACATGGTCTCCCTCCTGATTCCCTAGTTCAGTAAATGGTGTCATTTTGTGCAAACCAAAAATACAGCTCCCTCTTCTTCAAGTTCCATTATCAGTAAACCACCATTCTGTGAATTATATCTATTATCTTGAAATCATCCAGTTTCCTGCATCACCAGCACTATCACCCTATAACTAACTGGTCTCACCAAATCCACTTTTATTACTTACCTCCACCCTGTCCCTAACTTTCCACTATAGCAAAGACATGTTTCAAAATTAAATGTGCCACGACACTGCCTAAAGTACTCTCAGTGTCCTTACAGTGCTCCTGGCTAAGGTAAGGAATCTCTGATACAACCCAGAAGACCCTGTGTGCTCTGGTCTGCCTCCAGCCTCTCTTTTGCTATGCTCCACACAGGCACCAGGTTTTCTTTGAGCTCTAATAAACCATGTTCCTCCCAACACTTTAAACGTTTCTTCTGCAGAGAATGTTTACACCCATCACCCAATTTCCTGCTTTCCTGTGTTCTCCTAACATTCTTCCACTTCCAGTTGATTTAAAGTCAATTGCTTAGGGAAGGCTTGCTGACTCCCCCTTTGCTCACAAACACATTCAAGACTAGGTCAATTCCTTTGATATAGGTTCTTATATTAATCTTTTGCTTTTTTCCATAGCTCTCAGCATAGCTCGAAAATTTACATTTCTGTGCTATTTGACAAAAATCTGTCCAAACCATTAGAATGTAAGATCTCTGAGGAACAATGTCTGTTTTGCTGTATCGCTAGCACATAACACAGTATCTGGCACATAGCACAGGCTCCATAAATATTTATTAAATGAGCTCCATATTTTATATATGGTAGCCATCGTTTAGAATGTTCCTTGACTACCAGGTTTCATAGAAAAAGCTCCATCTTTGAATTCAGAGCAGGTTCAAATCATGGCCCTGTTTATCTTGGGCAGTTATATTTTATTTTTTAGTATCATCTGTAAAATGGGAATAATTGTACCTGCCTTACTGAGTTATGTTGAGGATTTAGTGAGCTAATGTAACGTCAGCATATGACCCAGTGCCTGGCTCAAGATTCTGTCAGTGTTAGCTAGTAATGATTGTAATTAATATAGGCCAGATGGTCAGGTAAACAACAGGAGTATAACCTGAGTTGTCCCTATACGGACCTGGACCACCATAATTTTAGATAGAGCTTCAAAGGGGTTCTTAGGTCTCATCCTGAAACGTGGACATTCCCTCAACCCCCTCCCCGTACCTCCCTCGGGAGGCGCCCAAGAAGCTTAGATCCCAGAGGAAGGTTGAGCCTGCAGTGAGGTGGAGGCAAGTGGCGACCCGGCTGCAGTAAGAAGTGCAGGGAGGGAGGCAGCCCAGCCCAGGCTTGCCCGCGGGTCTCGGGAGAGGCCCTAGAAAGTGCAACACGGCACTGTTGGGTGCCTGGTAGGGCAGCGCAGCTGGGTTGGGGGGTCGGAAGCCAGTGGAGGCCACCCAGCTCGCCCCTCCGCCGCAACTTTCCCTGGTCCCCCCATACTGCGTGCGTGTCTGGCGATTGCGTGGGCACAGACCCAGGCAGGCGACAGTAGGAGCGCTCGAGCCCCACATGCCCTCTGCGAGCCCGCAGACCTGGGGCAAGTTTGGCACAGCCCTGGCTGGTTCCCACCATGGCTCCTGCTGATTTCCTGGTTCAGCGGCTACTGCTTCCCTGTCCTCCCCCTTCAGAAGTGGCGGAAGGCGCGCAAGTAGCGTCAGGATCTGGGGTGACTGCCGAAACTCGCGTAGGTCTGTGTCTCCAGGGGCATGGAAAGGGTTTCAGCGCGAAGTGTGCATTTCAATCACGTTTAGGAAGATATTTCTAGTCGTCAGTTTCCAGGAGGGCTACCCAGTTGGTGCGCAGTTTCACTTTGGGGATGCTGGTGTGTGTGTGTGTGTGTGTGTGTGTGTGTGTGTGTTTCTATTTATATTGTGGGGTAACTCTTTTTTTTTTTTTTGTTAATCCTCACCCAACGATATTTTTTCCATTGATTTTTAGAGAGAGTGGGAGGGAATAGAGAGGGAGGAGGGAGAGAGAGCATAGGAGAGAGGGAGAGAGATGGATTGGTTGCCTCCAGAACCCACCTTCAGGGAGGCCTAGATTGAACCTGCAACCCAGGTGCATGCCCTTGACTGGGAATGAAACCTGCAACTCTTTGATACTACTGGGCCACACCTGCAGGGGCTTGTGGGGCAACTCTTAATGAGAAATCTATGAGACTTCAGTCTCCTAAAGCTTTCTTTTAAAATTTCTTGAAAAATTTTTCCTTACTGTAAATTCCATTTATTTAATTTTAAGCTATAATATGACATAAAATACACAATAGTATATAGTCTGTATTAAACATTTCTCATAACTTCTCTACTTCTCAATCTTAAGGTTAGTTTTGAATCTTCAAAAAGCATCCCCATTTTAATAACACAAAATTTTCCTGTTGCTTTTTTTTTTTGAAAAGTTGTGGTTAGGCCAACTAATGAACTTAAATTTAAAAAGTAGACAAATGCGAACTTTAATAACTCCACAAAACTACCAAATTAATGAATACTATTTATGGTTTTGGATTTTCAAAGAGCAACTTTGCAGTATCTGTCAGATTTTATTGAAAATCAGGTTCTGATCTTAATCCTGAAAGGGTTAAGTAGCTACTAGGTTATATTCATGTTACCCTTACAATAGCTCACCCATAACACATCAACAATCTATCCTAGAATGTGTGGGATCAAAGAGTTTAAATTAAATGAAAAAAGTTTAAGTATTTGTCATCATGTTACATCAGTTTAGATGAGCTGCAAGTAAATCATTTCCTAACCTTTTAGAAGATGGTAAGTTTAGTAACTACTGTTTACACACTTTGACTATTTTATATTTGAGTCATCATCACAGTTTACACAAACGATTATATATATTCATTTTTAATCAACAAATATCAGGGTATCTTTGTTATGCAATGGTTAACATTTATGGGATGGTTAACATTTCAAGCTTTTCTATGAAGATGATGTTAAACAAAACTGCAAAGATTACTGCATATTGTCAAAAGATCATGTAGAGAATGTGAAAACAAAATCATGAGGGACAGCTTAAGAGAAGTAGAGTATTTAATTATAATTGAAAAAAATTTATATGGTATGAAGAAATCAAAATCTCAATTAGTGCATGAAACAGTTAATTTTGTTTTTGTTTTAAACATAGGTTCCTACAGCATTAAAAAAAATGCTCTTAGGTTTATTAAACCTTTAGTGGAAGATTACAGCGAATGTTTTGTCTTCAGTGAATAGCTGTTTGTCTCACTTTATTTACTTGGTATTGGATATTTGTCAATGTCATTTCATATCTACAGAAAATTCTTACGCTCTATGGAGGTAGTGAATATGTGTGTGCGTGCCTGCCAGAGGTCACATGACGGTTTCATCCTATTTGGTGGAGCAGCTTGACTTTTTTCCCCCTTGCTTTTGGTGATGGTTGTGAGTGCAGAAGTTGATTGACAGATGCATGCCAGAAACCCCATTCTCCTTTTCAAAGACAACATATGATGGATTGCGATCTCTCAGCCCAGCAGAACACAGGGACCATGCAAGCTGTAATTGGTCAGGTATGGAGTCAGCCATTTCTCAACTCCCCTTTTTTTCCGCAAGGGTCTCACCATATCATTCACATAATTCATATTTACAGTACCATCTTTCTCTCTGTATCTCCAGTTACCTGCCAGGGTAGTGCTGAAAGTGCGAAAGGCAAGAGGCACCCATTAAATCTAGCCAGGAAACCTCAGCTTAAAACTTCATTGCTATATTTAAAAACAAAAACTAAAACAACAATAAAAAAATCCCAAAGAACAAATCTAATTTATAATTTGGTCTGAATGTTTAAAAATAATCTATTTCTAAGGATTTATTTTCTGTTGATATTGTTTTCTCTGAAAGAAAGTGAGAGACAAGAATAAAGTGTTATGTTTCCCATGTAGTAGTTAAAATTTTTCTGTTGAATATTTTTATTTTGATATATTTTGTATTCTCTCTTCTCGCTCTCTCTGGAAAATGTAAATATATAAATACACGTGCCTTTACTTCTAACCCAGAAGATGTGTGATTGAGCTTGGTAAATGTAGTAGTGGTCTTGGCTGCTGCAGAGGGGCAGGCTGCAAATTAAACACTGACACAATCTGAAAGGTCCAGGTGGTCTGCTTGCGTTTCCTAATGCAATCCAGCACAACAGCTTTAATAAACAGCTCTATTTAGTTCCTCCTCCCTGTATCCAGGGAGGTGAACTGGTCTGGGGCTGCTGTGATGAAATGCCAGAAGAATATCTCTCAGAGGCCTCACAAGCTGATTTTTAGAGCTTTCCTGTTCTGTCGTCTTTGTCTTCCAAATGGGTCAGTGAGTCTTGCTCTTTCTATTCCGATCTTTCTGTTAAATCGGTACTTTCTGTTTGTGTTCATATGTTTGCGTTGTAAGCTCAATCGGGAGAGGAAAGGATCATTGTATTTTCATTTGCTTTCAGATCACTGAAGTGGTGAAAGGAATGCTAGTGCCCGGCTGCAAAGGAAGGGTGATTTTTCCGACTATTGATGGGGGTGGGGTGAGGAAAAAGGGAATAAATGTGGTTTGTGGGTTTTTTTTTAAATGTATTTTTGACCAAAATTTTTCTAAGTTGTCTATGCTTACTTATGAACTATTAACTTATCAATCAGAATATGGTTATGAACATTGATAAACTCCTAAAAGTTGTGTGTGTGGTTTTTTTTTTTTTTTGCACACTTTTCAATGAAGACATGCTGGCAAAGTGATGGCATAAAATTTGTTGGTTGTATGTTAATAGTATGGGGGGAAAATATACCATCGTATTCTGTTGTCAACAAAATTATAGCAAAGCACTTTAGGGTTCTGAAAGCACATGGTTTATTAATACCAGCATGCTTCATAATGCACTTTTAGATGGAAAATGTCAGATATATAATACCATGTTTCCACAGGCTTATACTCTTTTAAAAGCAGTAGATACCATTTTCAATTTGTTTTAAACTTTCAAGTTGGTTTTGTTATGCAGACATATATAAAGTAAAGTCTTCAGGCATATATTTGTCAGAAGAAAATATGTAAGAACTGATTTTATATACTGTTAATACCCTTTTCAGTATAAGGGTTCAATGATGAGCAAGTAAGTCTATGAAATACAGATAAAATAATTAAATTTGGCATATAAAATTAGATAAATACCTGTTAAAAGAGACCTTCTTGTGTATAACTAAAACAAGCTCCCGATAACTGTTTTGTCCTGTTTAATAAAACTTCACTTAGATTGCAAGCATGTTCTCTCTTCCATATGTCATATGATCTTAATACTGTGCAAAATTACTGTGTTTTAGTCCCAAATAAGAAATAAGATTTTATTTTGTATATATTTTTCTTACTAAGGAAAAGAGAGATTGGTGAAAAAACAGGAGATATACTTGCAATATGTCATTTAATAATGTTTATTGGAAATAATTGCAAAGGTATACACTTTTAAAAGGTTCAGGTGTATATTTTAAAACAGGAATCAGAATATACTTTACAGATACCAGATTTCTAAGTTGTCAGGATTTAAAACTGGTAATTATTACATAGTTCTCTCTGTATTTTGTATGTACTCTAATTTTTAAAGGCTCAGTATGTCCAGGAACTATGTATGCAATTGACTTGTTATGAATGTTTTGTAAATAATTGTGTCAAACTTTTCTGAAGATTTACCTTCTCATAAATTATTTGTTTAAAAATTCAGATACTTATGTCAAGCTAGTAAATTATAAAAGCAATTGTTCTGAAGGTTGTAAAATGTTCTTTACTAAAAATGTACAAACTAAAATGCTTATTTTTTTTAGAACTGAAACACTAAGTATTCAAAAGGACAGAAAAATAGTATACTGTCCCTTATGCATACCATAAAAGTCAGAAAACCTAAATTGAACTTGTATCTATAGATATAAATAAAAGATGGCATACAAATTTGAAATGATTTCCTTTCAATTGTTATAGCATAGATAAGAATATTGACTCAAATGGCTACTTCTAATAGTAAATAAAAGAAGGTGAAAATATTTTTTATTGCTTTGTAGTCATTCATAATCATAAAGAGATGGTTTATTTTTCAGCTTTTCATTTGAATGTCACTTATACCTACTTAGCAGGTGTGACAGTCCCATTTGATAATACAAATGTTTGTGTGTTCCTTCTCAAATACATATTGCAGTAATAATTTTGTTGTTGTTATTCTTTTCTGTTCTGAGCTCTATTTCTAAATGGCATGGAGTTGGACAAGCAAATAACCATTTTCAATGATATTTTCCATTCAGAATACTGAAAGAATCCCTTGAAATATGATCTTTAGTTTTTTTTAATTCATCTCTAGGATCAAATATCCAGTTGCTCCCACCAGAAGGGAAGGAGTAGACCTCTGGGTTGCTGGCCATGATCTTTCCCCAGGATTCTCTTTCCCTCAGGATTCTCTCTCCCCCAAGCAAGCAATTAAGCAGTCTAATACTTAATGTGCTTCCAACCTAGTATATCAAGATCAAGAAACTTGGTTCGTTCATATAGTGTTGGGAAATAAATCCAGATTTTTGATAGTTATCTGTAGTCAGCTTTCTAATCCTTGAAAGTATAGGATGGATTATTACATGCAGATGATTTTTAAAAATATTCAAACTGAACAGTTAAGCAGGTTCTGAGCTGTGGGTTTGAATATCATTTAAAAAGAAGATTCACATTTCCACCTCTCATGGTCATTAATTGTTTATTGCATCTTTTCTTTTTTTGTGATCCTAAGCTTGTTAGTGACATATTAGTTCATCAGTATTACAGGCTTCCTGTTTGTTTGTTTTTTTCCTCCTTCTGGCACTGACACTTCTGTCTGTCCCCAGATGACCCTTGGCCAGCCTGCCATCTTGATGCACAGACCTGAGGTTCTGGGTTGGCAGCACATGTCTATATACTGACTTCTGCAAATATTACAGGACAGAGGATATTCCATTAGTTTTTAATAAGAAAACAAAAGATGAAGCAAATTAGATAAAAATATTTATCAAGCATATCTATGAATGTTTTTGGGGAATGAGAGAGACACAGCAGGTTACAAGTGCTCATGGGTGCACTTGCAATGGACATGGCTAACACAGTAGTATAAGAGTGAAGAAACCAGGTTTAAGAGCATTGCAAGTGCAATCAAAAGCTTTTGCAATTTTCCTTACCAGTATAATGGGTCTGTTTCTCAGGGTAAATTTAGACATTTTAATGTGGTTGAAGGTGGCACATTAGAGAGTGAATGTAGTTGTCTCAGACAATACTCAATGTGCTAATAATGGCTCAAAGGGGAGTGAGGGTAACAGTGCATTTGGCTTAATGGTATCTCAGTGCATGTTTTCTCATATGAAGTAAGACAGAAAAATATTTTACTGTTCTAGTATCAAAACAATTTTATGTGTCGTTTTATTTTTTCCTCCTTTGTTCCAAAAAGTATTTAATGTGTTTTAAAAATAATGTGCATACCTAGAACACACTCAAGCTGCTGTGAAAGGAAGGTGACGTAAGCGGGGACCTGGCAGTGATATCACACTTGCAGATTGTTCTCGGTCCATTGAGACTGATTTTCATGACCTCTATATGAAAATTAAACTTTGGGGCTAACCTAACCCTGTTTTACACATACCAAGCATAACTCATATACTCTTAAAATTCACTTTTGTAGGTGTGACTGCCCTTTTTTGAAACTGACATATCATTTCAACAAATGTGTATATTTTGGGGATGTGAAATTGTTTGGATTTAACTGTGAATACTTTTTTTAAAGGATATTACAGGTAAATAGTATACTAGGAAAATACAAATTAATTAAGAATTATTCTTTCTGAATACAAAATAGTACTAGTATTCCTTTTGTAGGTGTGGGCCTCACCAAAATTGAATTTATATTACTTACGTATTTCTGATTGACCTTACACACTTCATTCAATACTCCACCTATACTTAGAGGAAAGTTGTGTTAGCTTTTTATATTCTATCAGATGAACACAATTTTTATTACCTTTAAAATACTTTTAAATTGAAGTTCAGTGTATTTTAACTGAGCAAGTATTTAAATTGTAAAGCCAATTTTGTCCATTAAAGTAAAATTTATCAATATAGTAATTATGCTATACAATACTGTTAATAATAATACTAAACAACCAGCACATGAAATCTGGCCTTGAAACCAAAATTTTTTTCAATTTCTAAGCTCAATTCATGAAACTCTCTATGTATATTATACATTTAAATGTTTAAGAATTTAAAGCGTTTGTATTTATCTCTCCAGAATGTGGAGAAAGATTGCTGGGACACTGAAAATATAAATGTTCATAAAAGAAAGCTTGAATATAACATGTTCATGTGTAAAATCTATAGTAGTTGTTGTGGAGGTTATCGGAAAAAAAGGCATTCTTTGTTAACCGTTTCTTCGCTGTGTAAACTGCATTTTATCACACAGTTTAAAACATCTTTCTCTTTTCATCCTTATTGTTTACCAAAATTAGAATTTAACTAATGTCTGCAAATACTGTAGAACTCCACTTTTTAACTGCATTGTGATATGCTATAAGCTGTTGTTTTTTTCTAACATTTGATTGAGTGGAGAGTAAGGTTGTGAAATAAGGTGAAAATTAAGAAGATCAGGCTTGAAGAAAAAATATGCAAAAAGATAAATATTGACCACAATTTGAACACTAACAGAAAATCCAAATTATGCAACTTTTTAAAGTTTTATTTTATTTTTAATCCTCACCCGAGGATATTTTTCCATTTATCTTCAGAAGGGAGGGAGGGAGAGAGGAAGAGAGAGAGAGAAAGAAACATTGATGTGACAGAGATACATCGATTGGTTGCCTCCTGCATGACCCCAACCGGGGCTGGGAACAAACCGCAACTGAGGTATGTACGTGCCTTTGGTCAGAATCGAACACGGGACTCTTTGGTTCTCTGGCCAATGCTCTAACCACTGAGCCAAACCAGCCAGGGCCAAATTATGCAACTTTTAAATTAATTTGTATTTTGTGGCCAAACTCTTACTTGGGAGATAATAGGTGTTCTAAATATCATTTTAAACCTGTATTTGTGTTCTTCTTTTTCTCCCTCTCTTCCTTCTTCCTTCCCTCACTTTTCTTCCTTCATTATCATTAATAGTAGTAGCTGTAAATGAGATATGTGTCCAATAAGGTAAATTACCAACACAAGCCTTGTTCCGGGATCATATGTCAATTATTCTGTTAGCCATGTTGTCCTGATTTGGTCCAAAATTGTAATAAAAATTTGTACCAGTTTTATTTTTTACATATTTCTTCTATATCTTAGATTGAAGAAGGGGTTGTACAAGACTGTTATTACATTTCAGTAAGAGTCTTTTTCTTTCCTATTATTTTCTTGTTCTTCCCAATTCTACAATGTGAGCCAATTATGGCAAAAATTGCCTAATTTTTATTTGAAGACTTTCTTCCTAGTTTGCCCTAAGCTTGTGTTATTTTCTTTACCCCAACTATAATTGACTGTATTGTTATTTTAGAGCAACCAGTTCTTCTAAATATAAAACCATTGTATGTAAATATTAAAAAAAATTGCAAATATTTCTGACTATTTATATTAAAGGCTGCTGTCTAGATTTTGAAATACTTTATTTTTCAAGTTGGCTGGTTTCAGAAGATAACTTTTCATTTTATCATTAGCTTTAAAACCCCCATGACACGAAAGACTCTTTCTTCCAAAGACAAGCGATTAGCTGTTGACACTTGAAACTGATACCCGGTGAGCTGCAGGCAACCTTATTCCCTTCAGCAGCATTTTTCTAACCTTAAGATCAAGAAAAAAAAAATTGATGATCAACAGAATATTCTAAATTTAACCTGTTTTCAGTTGTTTTGTTTTTTCCCTCAGGGAGTGGAATATTCCAGTGGGAAAAGAGACCTATACAATTTCCAACTCCTACCTCTTAAGGTCAAAGATGCAAAATAATGTGTTGACAACTTGAGTGAAAAGGAAATATTTACTCAAATGCATCACTCTGGTATTTTGCTCTTTTTCTTCAAGTCATTTCTCCATCAGCTTTTCTTCTCTTTTCCATTGTAATCCAGAGTGAGTTTGATGAGTAATAAGTGAAAAGTGAAACCCTGTGGGCTGCCTGGGCAGCAGAGGGCACTTGAAAGAGACAAGGCCTGAAACAGAACAAAGCAAAAATGGTAGCAGAAAATTCACAACACTCTTGCTTCTGTAGTTAGTATTTTTAAGTTAATTTGTAAGCTTACGTCGTCTCACCCAGCAATTTCAGATCACAGAAGTAGTAAAACAGTACTTTAGGACAGGACAAAATTTTAAAAAACAAAACCAAAAAGAAAAAAACTTTACAGTGCTTGTGCCATGGAACAAGAATTTCAAAATTTAGGAACACTTTGTTTTTGGACCCTTTTTTTTTTATCCTCACCCAAGGACATTTTTTCATTTTTTGTTCAGACAGAGTGGGAGGGAGAGAGAGAAAGAGAAACTTCGATGTGACAGTGACACATCAAGTGGCTGCCACCCGCACTACCAACCAGGGCCAGGGACAAACTGCAACTGAAGTACATGCCCTTAGCGGGAACCGAACCTGGGTCTCTCTGGACCGCAGGCCAACGCTCTAGCCACTGAGCAAAACTGGCCAGGGCATTTTTGGACCTTTTTATGAGAGTTTAATCAGTGCTTCGGTGCTGTGAAATAGCAGCCCTGCTAAAATAGATGCTCTGGCTGTTAATGTGATGTTGACTCTGTATATTTTGTGACTTTGATTTTTTTCACGAATAATTAGAAATTATTTTAAGAAGGAAACATTTATCCCTAGCACCTGAAAACTTAAAGAAACATATGTTTTAAAGAATTAAATACTTACCAAATGCTATTTTGAACATGGATCAGAAGAACTCACTCAGGTAAACTCTTGAATAAAGTGTATCACTTGCACAGAGCTCAGTTTTCAGTGCAGAATTCATATACAGATTTTTTTTTAATGAAATTATTGTTGAGAGTGAGAGGCAAATGCTGCAACAATACAAAAGTGTGGATGCCAGAAACTCTAATTAATATTGACGCTATATGAAAAAATAGGTAGATATTTCTTAGATCTTTGGTTGTATTCCTTCAAAATTGAAGGCCAGCATGGGTGACCATGTAGCCAAGCACATGGCAGTAGGCTGTCACAGGCCAGACTTGCTTCAGACAGAGCTAGTTAACTTTGTAAGCCTTAAATAAGACTGGAAAACAAGGCTCTTTCTCTAAAAAAGCCTGGAAAACAAACCTTTTCTCTAAAAGGTTGAGATTTGGGATAAAGGTAAATGCTGCTTAATGTACACGAATAAAGACAAGAACATCGAGCTCATTTCACTTAGTGTCAGTCCCGATGATTCATTGTTATGGTCAGGGCAAACTGTGATCTCTGGGCTGAAACAATTTTATTGCCTCCCCCCCACCCCCTTTTTAAAAAATAAACAGAATGTTCCAGCTTGGATCTTATATCTTTAGAATTACAATATTGAATTCTGAATTGGGAAACTTAATTCTGCAGCCAGATTTGACAAAATGCTGTTTGAATGGTAGGCAGAAGTGATGATTATGGGACAAAATGCCAAGGTCAGAGTTTGGGGAAAATAAGAGATTTTGTGGAAATTTATCTGTGATACAAAAATCCCAACTTTGAAAAATTTTCACTGTTCTTATCAGCAGGCAGAATTCTAGGGTCTGAAAAGTAGAACACCTTTCTTTAACAGAGTGAATTTTTACATATTTTTAGATGTATTTCTTAGTGTATTTCTAATTTTGTTCATATAAAGCTGTTTCTAGTAATTCAAAAGTTTTCTGGGAACAAAAGATAACATATTGCTCAAGACAAGACAATCATACTTTGTTTCTTGACAAAATGTTAATACTGAATTCAGGAACTAAAATTGTTTCTTTTTTGAAAACTTTTTCCATTTGCAAATGAAACTATGTTTTGATTTCCAAGGACTAAAGAATTTAGAATAAAAATGAAAACGAGGCAATCTAATTAGTGAAACACACACACACACACACACACACACACACACACACACACATGCGCGCACGCACACACACTCCTTAGACATTTTAGGAATACTTCATTATCTAACCTTTTAATAATCTAAAAATATTTTAAATCTCTGTTTTCAAGTTTAATGCATGAAAAAATATTGGTAGGTGTTTGCTTAAAATACTGCTCCTCTCAACTAAGTTGTTCAAGAGAATGGAAAAATACTTTGCAACTTCTAGAAATCAAGATTATTGTAGAAATTTGTGTATATAGGTGATCACTATACTGTAAAGGGATAATTATTGTGGTTATTTCCTTCCAAAAACAGGGGTACTTTATTTTGCAATGTACTTCTATTTATAACTACTTTCTACCAGTGTTGAAACATCATCTAGGATTGTTTTCTCCCTTTCTACCATAATCCATCAAATAGAATGTAAGCAGCTAGTTCAGGCAGAGCTAGTGGAGCATCTGTGTAAAACCTACAGAACATGAGCACAATCGTGATATGCAGGTGATTGAGGTGAGTTACATGGTGGAATCCTTGAGTCTTTTAAACAATTTTTAAAAAAATATGTTTTTGTTGCCCTAGCCAGTTTGGCTTAGTGGTTAGAATGTTGGCTTATGGACCAAAGGATCTTGGGTTCAATTCCTGGTCAAGGGCACATACCTGGGTTGCAGGTTCAATCCCTGGGGTCAGGCAGGAGGCAACCAATAGATGTGTCTCTCTCACATTGATGTTTCTCTCTCTTTCCCTCTCCCTCCTTTCCACTCTATCTAAAAAAATCAATGGAAAAATATCCTTAGGTGAGGATTAACACTTGAGCCAAACCACTGAGCCAGGGCAAAAAATATGTCTTTATTCATTTCAGAGAGAGGAAGGGAGAGGTAGGGGGAGAGAGAGAGAGAGAGAGAGAGAGAGAGAGAGAGAGAGAGAGAGAGAGAGAGAGAGAGAAACATCAGTGTGAGAGAGAAACATCGATCGATCATTTGCCTCCTGCACGGGCCCCGATGGGATTGAACTCGAAACCTGGGTATGTGCCTTGACTGGGACTTGAACTGGTAACCTGTTGGTGCATGAGACAATGCTCAATCAACTGAGCCACACTAGCCAGGGCTTAAACATTTTTATTAAACAAATTATAAAAATAATACATACTTATGACAAACAATTTTAGCAAACAGGAGGGTATAAAGTGAAAAGTAAGTGCCCTATCATTCCACTATTTACAAATAACCATAGTCCACTACTTTTAAAATATCCTTCCAGAAAATTCCTATGCATATATAAAATTAGAAAAAAACTTAATATAACCTGAGTAAATCCATAGTATGCATAGAGTTCTGTAACTTACTTTTACATTTTAAAAACATATTGAACATCTCATATTACTACAAATAGATCTGCATCATTCCCTGGTAGTTCCTTCAATGGATATACACACTTATTTAACCAGTTCTCTTTCTTTTTGTATTGAGGCATAATTAACATATAACATATTAGTTTCAGGTGTACAACATAATGATTCAAAATTTGTATATACTGCGAAATCATCATCACAGTTAGTAACCAGTTCTCTCTCGATGAGTGTTTAGCTTTTTAAAAATGTTATCCTCTGCAATGGGACTAACAGGAAGAGGTGTTTAATTTCTTAGCAAAAAAAAAAAAATTCCAGAATCTTCTAAATGGGTGTAATTTTAAAAGTGAAGGATAGCTTTATGCCACAAGAATAGATATTTGACATTTATATATTGAATACTGAAACCAATTAAAATAGCAATAAAGATCACAATATTTTATTTAGTAATAAAGAAGTAAAAATAAAATATAATGACATAAAGTACCAGTTCTCAAGCAGATACATTGTGACTTTAAAACCCCCACGTTTGTTCCAACCACCAACTCAACTGAACAAAATGCATAACTTATTTTCTTTTATGGTCCTCAATGCTATTTATTAAGATAATTGACAGAGATATATGTTTTCAATGCATTATTCAGTTAGTATACCTAGATCAGTGAAAAAGAGACCAGAAGAAATTCTTGGTAATTAATGTCAATTAAATTCCTGTTTTATATGTTTCATATTGTCAGACCAATCTTTCAACCATGATTCATAGGTTAAATAATGCAGTCAGGTGAAGGGCTGAATCAAAACTAATCAGATGTAGACATTGAATTAAACTAATTTAGGGTTTTGGTAAGGTAGACAGAATATATACTACTTAAATATTTAAGAGAATGTGAAAAACTATGGTCTACATTTCTTTTAGGATATGTCTCTACTCATCATCTTAACCTTACCTATGCTAAGAAGAAAATAAATGTGTAGTGAGATCTTATATTTGTATAAGAGATGGAAGTATGAGTTGTCTGTGATATCTTTCTCAGAATTGATTCTGTGGAATTGCTGATTGGTGGGTGTGTTTTCTCCCTCCCTGTCCTTTCCCACAGATGCTGGTACAAGTACCCTGGATAGGGAATGATAATGCTTCATTTATAGGTTTAAAAGCAGTTGACTCCCTCACAGGAGGCTCAAAACAGGTTCTCAAGAGAAAATTGTAGAACATATTGAGAATAATGCTCTCATTTGAAACTTACACCTCTGAGAAATGGCTACAAATCATCATTCCCATTTCATGGAAGTGGAAACTGACTCAGAGAGGTCATGTGTCTTATTTATAGCCAGCTACTGAGCAGGAGTGAGGTTTGAAGCCAGACATTTTTTCTAAGGGGTCACTGTATTCCCATATACCAGTTCTTAACTTTGGCTGCCTTTTACAACCACGTGGGACAACCTTTGAAAACATGATATGCAGGACTCATTCCCAGAAATCTGATTCAATGTATCAGGGTATTGGTATTTTAAAAAAAGATTTACAGGTTATTCTAATGCATTGTATCATAGTGCCTCTTAAAATGAATACAGGTTATTTGAAAGAATAAGAAAGGAGGCAGTGAAGGTTGAATAAGGTAAGCCCCCTCCCCCCCATCATAAATTCTCAGCAGAAAAAAGAGTGGAGGTCAGTCTGGTATTCAATGTGTGTGTGTGTGTGTGTGTGTGTGTGTGTGTGTGTGTGTGTGTGTGTGTGTTCAGTGGGAATCTTGTAAGCTTTGTTGAACATCTGAGATAATGTTTAATAATATTTTATCCAGAAAAAGGCTATATATCATCTCAAAAGTAACAAAAACACTAATAAGTCTATTAATTAGTGAACACTTACTAGTTGCTGAACACTTTACAAGCTGTGTGAGGTAGTTACTGTTATTATCTCCATTTTGCTGGTTAGGTGACTAAAGCAGTGGTATAAGATGACACAGACAGTAGGTGGCAAAACTGAAATTTGACCTAAGAATGTTGGAAGCCAGGATGTAAACCCTTAATCACACACAAAATCATACGATTGAAACATGGCCCTAGCTGATACCTTTGGAAAGTGTGATCATTAGTATCATACCTTGACTAAGGCAGATTTTTTTTTTTAGATGTTACCAGCTCATGTTTATTTATTTACTTTTTTAAAGGCAGATTTTATGATAGAAAGGTCTCTTGTTTCTCTCTTCTATCCTCTTCTACCTGTTCCTTCTATCCCCCTCTCTCTCCTTCTCTTTCCTCTTCTTCTTTCTCCTTCGTCTAAGAATCCATGACTCATTCATTTCCTATACAAGAAGTTTATTGTTGCCATCCTTACCTGTCATAATTGGGTTCTACAGAGTGGTTTAGAAAATGATTCTTTTATTAAATGTAAAACGATAGATGGTGAGTAGAAGGATGGAAGAGCAAGTTGGTGCTCTCTGGTAGGCTTCCATAAAAATAGTTGCTCCTAACTGAATAAGGAGTCATGCTGGCGCTGATTTCCTAGTGGTCTGTGAGGTACACTTTCAGACCCAACAGACCTTAAATAACAGTGGCCAGAAGGTACTGTTCTGTATAGATGAGGAACACAATTTCTGTAGACAATTTCAGGGAAGGTTTAAAAACAAGTTTATATTTTGTTTTATATATATATATATATATATATATATTATGAAATATGTATATTTTATAATATATGATACATTATAGTGTATATAAAATATAAAACATTTTATATATATATATATATATATATTTTTTTTTTTTTTAAGTCCTCACCCCAGGACATTTTTCCATTTATCTTCAGATAGAGTAGGGGCGGGGGAGAGAGAAACATGGATGTGACAATGTGAGAGACACATTGACTGGCTGCCTCCTGCATGACTCCGACCAGGACCGGGGACTGAACAGCAAATGAGGTAGGTGCCCTTGACCGGAATCGAACCTGCAACTCTTTGGTCCACGGGCCGATGCTCTAACTGCTGAGCTAAACTGGCCAGGAGAAAACAAGTTTATATTTTAATAGTCCTCACTATTTGAGATTAATACCTCACTCTTTTGTCTTTCATCTTTTGATTAACATTCTATTATCTATCTATCTATCTATCTATCTATCTATCTATCTATCTATCTACCTACCTACCTATCTATCTCATTAATTAACATTCTTGCCTGAATCTGAATTCAAGCATTAAATTTACAAGATGAGCTTGTTTTCTCTCTTATTTCTTCATAAAAATTCAAGTAAATTCCAACTAAATGTGCATTGGCACATGTGAACTAACTTTTATGAACTAATTATATTGTTGTAATTAGGGATTATGATTATGGAAAATCAGTGATTCTACCAAGGAGATATTTCTTAACTCAAATTTTGGAAAACTTTCTTTTTCCTTTATTTTATTTTATTTTATTTTATTTTATTTTATTTTATTTTATTTTATTTTTGAATTTATATTTATTGTTGAGGATATTACAGATGTCCCTCATTTTTTCCCCTTTGTCCCCGTCTGCTTGGCTCCCACCCCACCCCAGGCCTTCATCCCACTATTGTCTGTGTCCATGGGCTGTACATATATGCATATTAGTTCTTGTGGTATTTATTCTATTTCAATTCCATTTTTTAAAAAAGTGAAATAAATAAAGGGTATCTTTTATCCTGCTTAACTGTTTTCAACTAAATTTCTTCCTGTCAAGTGGAATTTTTAACATTTGTGGCCCTGGAGGCTGTAGTAAGGCCGAAAAAGAGAAATTTGTTCTCTACTCAGTAGTTTGGAATTTTCACAAAACAATTACTTCATTTGCATTTTTGTGTTATGGATGCAGGACCAAGTAGAGTTTAGTCTTAAATGTGTCCTTTAACTTTTACACATAATTCAGTTAACTCATAGATATATGGTTAAGAAACAATATGATGACTTGGTGAAATGAATCATCATGATCTTCAACAAAGTACTAATTGCTTTGGAACATCAGAAGTGAACATAATGGCCCAGCTGGTGTGGCTCAGTGGTTGAGCGTCGACCCATGCACCAAGAGGTCACTGGTTCGATTCTGGTCAGGGCACATGCCCAGGTGGTGGGCCTAAATCCCCAGAGGGGGCATGCAGGAGGCGGACAATCACGATTCTCTCTCATCGATGTTTCTATCTCTCTCCTTGTCTCTTCCTCTCTCTCTAAAAAAAAAAAAAAAAAAAAAAAAAAGGCAATAAAAACAAAACAAAACAAAAAAGGAAGTGAACATGATGCTTGGTAAAGACCATGATTTTTGCCTGGGGCTTGTAATCCACTGTAGTATATCTTATATCTTTGTCCACCACCTCTTCCACATCTACATCCCTTCTCTCAGAAACCACTTTGAATAGAAGAGAAGGGATATGCTCATTGTTCAAACAGATGAGCTGAGTCTTGAGAACATCTCCAGCAAAGCCTCGGAGTGTGGAAAATTGTTGAGATGGAATACTAGTGAGGTGTATACTTGAATTTAAGAAAGTAGACAAGCATATGAGTCAAAGACTTTGTGCATTAAGATCTTTGAAGATTTTCTTATCTCTTCACAATTGTCTTCCTTCAATATTTTTTGATAATTTTCTTTCTTCCTAGTTGGACCAAATCTTTGCAGAAATAGAGTTTTAAAGGAAACATTGAAGGTGAGGGATCATTCTGCCTCTTGGTTATTTGGTTAAATTAGCACATGAAGTTTATACTACATCATAACACAGTTTATGTGCAAATGAATGGGAGAGTGTATCCCTGATCCACCAACCATTACTTAATTTTAGGAAAAATTATGATTATATATTAGTAAAAAATAAAGAGGTGCCTCATGCACTCATTTCTTTTATTCTGGTGGCATTTCAAGGGACAATACATGAGATCCTTTCTTTAATTCCTGAGTTTACTTTCACTTAATTACTTACAGAGCTCGTTGATAAATGTGGTTTTACATCTGCACCCAGGTAGGCCTGCTAATTTCTCATGTGCCTACATTTTTATCTTGGAACATCCTAGTGAAGGAAAGTTTGAGTCTGGTGAAGAGACCCATTTACCCCAGACTTCTGCCTCCTATTGGGAGTGGGCAAAGAGGGAAAAACTATAGAATTCCTGTATGGATGGGGAGGACCAAGGATATCGCATTTATTACTCACCATTATGATACAGAATTTCTCCTTTTGCAGGTGAGAAGGCCATTCACATGAAAATAGAATTTCCCCCACTATCCATTTTCTGTGCAACTCCTTTCTAGACAATTCCTGTTTTGCATGATGGGTGATATTGGTGTCTTACTGGAGTTATTGTCAAACTAAAAATCCAAACAAAGGGGATTGAATAAAATCAGGTCCTGGGTTTTTTGTATTTTCAGATTAGATTGGTACAGAAATAGCTTCTTTTTCTTTCCTTTCCTTTTTTTCTCTATCTCTATACTCTTGTTCTCTCCTTTTTCCTCCCTATTTCCCCTTTCTGCCTCCCTCCCTCCCTCCCTCCCTCCCTCCCCCCTTCCCTCCCTCCCTCCCTCCTAGCCTCCCTCTCTCCCTCTTTTCTTCCCATATGTCCATCCATCCATCCTTCTTTCTGTGAAATTGGCCTATAATCATCTTAGAATAGTTAAAGAGTTGAAAGAGTTTTTATAGACCATATAGATCTTTTCTCTTAATACTCACCATCTTATCTTATGCTCTCCCTTTGTTCTCTACTTTCCTAAACAACTCTTAGGTCTTTCTAGCATGTAGCAGGTACTCAATAATTGCTCTGGACTGATTCCTACATTACAACTGTTGCTCTTCTAATTTATATCTAAGGAGAATGCTCTTCTCACATAGTTTTGAAACCTCAAGTTGCCCTTGTTCCATTTAATTCCCTCCCAACATTAATCATCTGAGAATTTGTGTGTGTGTTCTAGTTCCAGTTTTATTTCAGAATATATATGTTATCCTTGAAAATTCTTGCCATTTTTATTCGATGTCTAAAAGGAAAAGGGCTTCCTTAGCTATAGTTTTTTATTTATAATCTATATTGCATTTAATTTAAGCAGCCACCACCAAATTATCCAGTGGATGCTTATTTTTAGCACATCATAATGTTGAATCTTAACACATGAGGGAGAGGTGCAAGATCCTATCTAACAAACCTTAAAAGACAAAGAGGAGTGGAGAATGGGGGCACAGAATGATTTGTTTCAAAAGTTTATATTTACTAGATGTTAAGTTGTATGTGGCAAATAAACAAGACATGACAAAATGACTGAAAGACATCTTGTAAATGTGATATCATTGTTTTCAGGGATTTCATGAAAATATTCATATACTGTATTGGTTTAGTGGTGAAAGAAATCTCTTCTAACTCTTAATCACATATTCTTTAAAAATATTATTCTGGGTGGAAAGATTACTCCTCACTTTAGTAATGTTTTATGCAATACAAGCCAAATGACTGTGAATAATTTTCATCTTTCTGTGGTTTAGGAAATGGGTTATTCAAATCATACTTTAAACTCTGAATACCAAAGGCCACAGAGTAATTGGCAGCTACATGTGTACTTGTAAGTTGAAAAAGTTAATGAATAAAAAATATAATGAATGAAGAGATTATTTTGGTACTTGGAAAACAATGCCGTAAGTTTAGGATTTACTCTAGTTGATTCTTGAATAAAATTTTCTTGATATAACATATAAACAAAGTTATGTTAATGAACTATTTTATATACTTCTGTGGGTTATACAAATGACAATATTTGAACATTTGACATTTAATTTTTTTTTCTGTTTTTTTTCCCCCCTCTGTATTTCAAACATAATAATGAATATATATGTATTAGGGGGACCGGAAAGTAATGTCGTTTCTGCATGTTTCAATATTCAGTTGTCATTTATCAACTCATTGTGTACTTCAAAATCATGCCAAAGACATTTTAAGGTTAGAGTGACTTGTTTACTCATAAATAATTAAATCTTAATTTTTTTTTTTTGCAATTTATAGTGAAATGGCCAGCCAAATACCAGAAGAGGTACATATCCAGCATTGTATGCGTTTTGAGTTTCACAGGGGTAGTAATGCAACAGTTTCTACCAAAAACATTTGCGATGTTTATCCAAGTGCATTAGACGTTCGTAAATGCCAAAGGTGGTTTTCTAAGTTCAAATCCGGTAATTTTGATCTTTCTGACTCCTATCGATCAGGAAGACCAACAACTTTAGACAATGACATGTTAAGGGTGGAAGTAGAAGCAAATCTGTGTCAGACAATTGAGGAACTGTCAAACACTCTTAACCAACCTTGGTCGACCATCCAAGAACATTTGCAGGAGATTGGTAAAGTAAGCAGAGCAGGTGTTTGGGTACCGCATAATCTGTCCGAAGAAAACAAAGCTAACCGGTCCACCACATGCAACTTACTGCTTCAGCGGCACAATACAGAAGCATTTTTTGATCGCTTGATCACTGGAGATGAAAAATAGGTCCTCTATGATGATCCAAAATGCAAAAGGCAGTGACTCTTTCCAAATGAATTGCCATGAAGTACAGCTAAGCCAGGTTTACACCCCAAAAAAGCACTTTTGTGTGTTTGGTGGAGTATTCGCAGGGTCGTTCATTTTGAAGTGCTGAAACCTGGACAAACTGAATGCAGACCTTTACTGTGAACAATTGGATCGAGTAAATCAGTCTTTAATTGAAAAGTGCCCAGCGATTGTCACCAGAAAAAGCATTATTCTGCAACACGATAATGCAAGACCGCGCTGCGCAAGACGAACCCTGGAAAAAATTAATGAATTGGAGTGGAAGGTATTGCCTCACCCACCATACTCGCCCAATATTGCGCCATCGGATTTCCATTTATTCCAATCGCTACAACATTTTCTAAGTGGCAAAAAATTTGACAATTTGGATGATGTCCAAAATGCCATCTCCAGATATTTTGCTCAAAAACCAATTGATTTTTATTGATCCGGCATTGAAAATTTTCACACTAGATGGCAAAAGGTTATTGATAACGAGGGTGATCACATCATTGATTAAAAATAAAAACTTGTTAAAAATTTATCTGTTTGAATTAATGTTGTAAAAACACGACATTACTTTCAGGTCCCCCTAATATATATTTTAATGAAATAAGTGTTGCTCTTCTGCATAACAAATTGAGGAAAAAGGAGAGATAGGCATAGTTAGAAAAAAAAAAAGAGAAGATTTTTAGACCAAATCAGTAAAAAATAAAGTGTTGATTGTTTGGTTTTATTTATTTGAATGAGTGTTATGCAAAAATAGTTATGAGTTTCAAGTTTCAAATTAGAATTCTGTAATGTTATAAATATGAAATGGTATTTAAAAAGAAAAACATGAAAATGTCAGGGATAATGTTTGAGGGCAACATGGGGATTTTTCAGGGATTGCAGGTTTAGATTTATAATTCCAAAAACATCCAAAGGAAAGTGTCTACTATCTGAAGTGAGACTGAACAGCACCAATATTTGAATTTCAGGATTTCACACACATGTGCGCACACACAAACACACACAAGCACACATGCACATGCACACACATAAGAATCAATGGTTTTTCCATATAGGAATCTTTATTTTTTTATTCTTACAAGAAGTCAAAGCTTTTAACCTCTAAAGTATTCCATGTTTCATGCATCACCATAGAATTCCATGGAAGAGGAAGTGTCTGGTGGTCCGAGAGCATCGGGCCTCTAGATGGACAAGAGGACTAACATGTTCTTTGGGCTTGAGCTCTCCCTTTGGGGGATACATTTTACTCCAATTATTCCTTAGTACCACTTATTGCCCTGGGTGATACTCATTTTCTTGCCTCTCCTAAAAGTGATTTTTATACTTGGCTTAACATACTTTGTTAACCTAGAATTCAGAGTATCTGAGGCTAATACAAAAGCAAAACAATTAATTTTGTTTTTGTCAATGCTTCATTATTTTCATTTTTTCCTGTACTATCAGAGATTCGGATAAATATTCTTTCCTAAAGGAATAGGAACTCCAAGCTGCAGGAGTGCTCCATGGATGAGGCCCGGTGAAGAAGCAAAAGCCTAGAAATAGGAAACCTGCACTGGAGAGCCAGACAGGAGAGGTAGATGGTCTACAATAGAGGTGGGGTGTCAGAAATGTAATGACTGGCACCTAGCAGGTTTCAAAGGAGGTAAGGGGGTAGGAGGAGAGAGGAAAAGGAGAAGGAGATGAATTCTGCAGGTCCCATAGGAAGAGGGAAGAATAATACAGCAAGGAAGATGCAATAACCAGGACCAGGGTAAAGAGGGAGGTTGGGCACAGAAACAAGGTGGCTGCCTGACTGTGAAATGCAGGACAAGGGGGTGAGGGAGTGGTGCAGAACAGGACTAGAAGGCTGACGTACCTGCGTGGTCTTTCCTGTGCCATGACGGGTCTTGTTACACAGAGTTTGGGTTAGTCTGAGCTTGAGGTGCTGGTCCATGGCCCTCAGGATGAAGAAGGGTTGCATGGTCAGAAAACAAAACTCTGCCTTGTTTTCCCCACGTCCAATTTTATCCAACACTTTTGTTTCCCTCCATGGTTCAGCCCCTCGTCATTAAATCCCCATTCCAATTCATGCTGTCCTTAATCCCCAGATAAGATCTCACAACCTGCCATTTTGATCTTGTCACTCCTTTGCTCAGGTTCCCCTCCCCACCATGGATTCACTGCCTAATGTGGCAAAATTTAAACTCTCCACAATCTGGCACCATCTTACCTTCCTCATCCCTGACTCCCAACAGTCCCCTACTGGCAGGCTGATCCACTCAGATCTTCTCCTGGAGCCCTTCAAAGGGATTCCCCAGACAAAATCTGTGGAAAACAGTGAGCCAAGATATATTAGCCACAGAACCTAAGCTCAGTGCTGAAGTTTCTTCTTTAAAACTCATTGTGTAACATGTTGATGCATTTGTGCTACCATTACTTGTGTTTTAAAAGGGATTAAAAAATACTAAATTTCTTCCTAAGGATTCCTTTTTTTTGTTAATCATCACTGGAAGATATTTTTTCCATTGATTTTTAGAGAGAGTGGAAGGGAGGGAAGGATGGGGGAGAGAGACAGAGAAACATCAATGTGAGAGAGACACATCAATTGGTTGTCTTCTGAATGCAACCCAGTCTGGGCCAGGGAACATGCAACCCATGTACATACCCTTGGCTGGGTGGGAATCAAATCTCCAACTGTTCAGTGCATGGGCCGATGCTCTAACCACTGAGAAACACCAGCTAAGGCAAGATTCCTTAGTATTTTGTGAATATCTACCCTGTGTCTTGAGTTATTGTTAGAACTATACAAACCAGGACAATTTAATTATAAAATTGATGACACTAGGCCTTACGAGATTTTGTTTTCATAACCAGAAATATTAAAATATTGTTAAAGAAACTGACTTCCTAGAATTTTGCCTCTGAAACTTGTCTCTTTCATGGGGCCATCTTTCTAGCATTTATTTCTCCTGTGTGCTCAAGGCAATATTGCTAAGTAGTTGAGAGAGAGTGCTGGAATGTCAGAATGGAAGCTTTTTAATACTACGCCCATCACCTTTTATACCTGTCTTTTATACCTTGGGCAACTGACTTAGCCTCTCTGTGCCTTAGTTTCTTGAACAGTAAAGTGGAAGTGATAAAAGTGGACACTTCAGAGGGTTGCTGTGAGGATTAAATAAGATAATTCATATAAAGAATGAAGGGCAGTACCTGGCACACAGAAAATGCTACTATGCATACATTATTTTTATGATTGTCATCCATTAACTTTTTGTACCTTCCCTTCCTCTCTTGCCCCACCCCCCACCCCGGCCCCCAACCTGAACTTTTGTTGTAGAAGAACTGGAAGTGCCCCTTCATCACTGTCTTTTGTGCGCGATGTTGCTGACCATGCTTTTTTTTTTTTTTTTAATCCTCACCTGAGGATATGTTTATTGATTTTATTTATTTATTTATTTGTTTATTTATTTTATCCTCACCTGAGGACATTTTTGCATTTATCTTCAGGTAGAGGGGGAGGGAGAGAGGGAGGACGAGAGAGAGAGAGAAACATTGATGTGAGAGAGACACATCGACTGGTTGCCATCCACACGACCCCAACCGGGGCCGGGGACAAACTGCAATCGAGGTACGTGCCCTTAGCGGGAACCGAACCCAGGATTCTCGGGTCCGCAGGCCGACGCTTTAACCGCTGAGCCAAACTGGCTAGGGCTATTTATTGATTTTAGAGAGAGAGGAAGGGAGACAGAGATATGTGAGAGAAACATCGATCAGCTGCCTCCTGTACGTGCCCCAACTGGGGGTGGATCCTGCCACCCTTCAGTGTGTGGGACAGTGCTCCAGCAAACTCAGCCACACAGCCAGGGCTGATCATAATTTTAATTTTGGTGAATCTTCATCCGAGGATATTTTTCCATTAATTTTTAGATAGAGTGGAAGGGAGGGGGGTGGAGAAAGAGAAAGAGAAACATTGATGTGAGAGAAACACATTGATCGGCGGCCTCCTGCACAACCCCAACAGAGGCTGGAATTGAACCTGCAAACCAGGTATGTGCCCTTGACTGAGACCCTTCAGTCTGAGGGCTGATGCTCTAACTGCTGAGCAAAACTGGCCAGGGCCTGACCATGCTTTTCAAAGCTCCTCAGCAACTTGAATTTCTTGAACCCCAACCTTCTACTCCTAGTTTTCTTACCCTTCTGTTGAACTTGCTACTGCTTCTTTCTCCTCTCCAGAAACAAAGTATTCCCCCAGGTTCCATACCAGGTGCTTGCTATATTCCCATCAACTCCAGTAACTTTAACTATCATTTATGTACATATCTGTTCTCTAATCCACTTCCAGCCTTGACCATCTTTTTGACTGTGCCTACCCAGATACTTGGCTTTCCCCTTGCAGGCATCATGTTGGAGTCTAAAGACATCTTTCCTACAAACCTATTCCACTTAATGAACTCTTATTATGTGCTAGACAGTGTTCTAAGTATCTCAATAGAAAAAAGTGGCAAAATTGGAATGTAAACTGAGACAGTCTGACTCTTCTTGACTTGCTTATTTCTGCAAGGGATGTCACAGCCTTCCATTCACTTAAGCCTGGAACTTCAGTGATCTTTGCTTCTCTGCCTTGCCCTCACCTTCCACATTTATTTATTTATTTTAATCCTCACCTGTGGATATTTTTCCATTGATTTTTTTTTTTTTCAGATAGAATGGGAGGAAGGAAGGGTGTGAGAGAGAGAGAGAGAAACGTTGTGAGAGAGACACATCGATTGGCTGCCTTCTGCACAACCCCAACCGAGGCTGGAGATAGAACCTGCAACTGAGGTACTGGCTCTTGACCGAGAATCAAACTGGCAACTCTTCCGTCCACGGGCCGGTGCTCTAACCCCTGAGCCAAACTGGCCAGGCCTAACCTCCCACATTTAATGAATGGTCACAGCTCATTGAATCTACCTAGTTTAAAAATTCTCTTTGTCCAATTCTTGCTTCCACGCCCCCTTTCAGACTTATGTTCTTCTCTCCTGGAATATTGAACTAACAAATTCACTTCTAGTGTTCCTGTTCCTATGTTTCCTGTATATTAGTGACTTTCAAACATTTCTACTTTCAAACAAATTTTACATAAAAGCCCCAAATGTATAACAGACAAAGGCAGCAGGGCTCTGACTGAAGTTGGGGGAGGAACCCAGTTTCCCATCTGCCCTGTGCTGAATTTGTCATCCATGGTGGCTCCTGGTGCCTCAGTGGAAACTTTGGGGTGTAAATCTACTATAGAGCCAAATATTGGAAGACACAGCTCTGAGTGTATTTCTTCCTGTTCTGAAACATTCAGTGGTTTATAGACTTGAAGATAAGGTCATGGGAGCTCCCAGTATCTTTCCCAGGTTTGTTTATGTTCCTTCACTCCTCCCACTCAGACTTTAAATTCTAGTCTAGATGAACTAGACCACTCACTTTTCTCAAACACCTGCAATTTCTTTCCTCCATACCTTTTAATTTCCACCACAATTTCTGTTTACTTAAATCCTGTCCATCTTTCCGAAACAACAACATCTCCAGGAAGCCTCTTCCTATCAGCCTAGCCATCTGGATCCTGAGAACACAGTGTCCCTCTTTTTGGCATCCGTCTTCTGTTTTGTATTAGGGTTATTGTAAAGCTGTGTTCCATTTCTCTTTGAGGATACCCTTTCAAGGGTTGTCCTCTATATCTTCAGTGCTAACACTAAGCACATAGCCATGAATTTAGACCTATTAAACACAAATGTATTGAAGATAGTGAAAAATGATTCTTTCATTCAACAGTTGTTTACTGGGCATTTGTTAGGCAAATATCTAGGCCCTGGGAATACAAGGTCCCAGCTGTTATGACAGTGACAGGAGGTACAGATACATATGAGCAGATATGATAAGGTCCTCCTTCTCTGCAGAAGCATGAATTTCATATGGCGATAGAAGTTTTAGAGGAAAGAGGGCATCAAGTGCAACTGGTCCAAGCCCCTTGTTTTATTCAGAGATGAAATGATTTAACCAAGATCAGTAGCCAAATCTGGATGAGAGAGATCTCATTCTCTGGGCATTATGTCACAGCTCTTAGGCTACCTCTGATTGGTACTAAGCATAATACCAGAAAAGTGGGCAAAAAGAGATTGTTTTGCAAAATTATCTTTATATCCTATTTTCTTTTATAAATCCTCACTCTAGGATATGTTTAGAGAGAGAGATTGAGAGAAAAAGAGGGAGGGAAAGAGAGAAACATCAATGTGAGAGAAACATCGATGTTGAGAGAAACATTGATGGGTTACCTGCTATATGTGCCCTGACCTGGAATCGAACCTGCAATCTTTTGGTGTAAGGTATGATGCTCCAACCAACTGAACCACCTGGCCTGGGCTATAGTCTATTTTCTGTGATTTATAATGATTGAATCTTTTCTCTTTCCCTTTTTTTCTCTTCTTCTTCCCATCACTGCCAGCTAACCATCTCCCCTCCCAACAATCCCATGAACAATATATGCTCTTACTATTGCTCTGCTACTTATAAATGTCACAATTAATAAGTTACCTGTGACATTACCTAGACCCTGAAACTTCCTGAGATAAGGAGTGGAGGAGTGTTCTCCCAAGTTCTTTATCAGGTATATCCTAGCTTGCACTGTCTTAACTGATGAAGGTATACCAGAGTGAATGTTAACAACTCAGGAAGGTGAGGTTTCAGCTAGCTCCCAATGAGAGAGGGAGTTTACATGACATGTCTCATGTTTAAAAAGCACACTTATATCTAGACATAGGTATATTTTGATAATTCTTGAGATTTCATGGGCTATATATCAAGCCATTATGCATTCTGAACATATATTAAAAACACACACACCCATGCTCTGTGAAGTATTTTTAATTCAAGGAGAATGCTAGGCAAATTTAAGCACTAAACATTTTTTTGGGGGGAGGGGTTATTGTGTTAGTTGTTTTAAGGGTGAATTGGAATGGGGAAGGGGAGAAAGGGTAGAGCAACACATTACGTTTAAAGACTCATCAGTGGAAAGTCTAGTAATGGCCATTAGAGGGTTAGGTTTAGGAGACAGTTACTGGAGTTGAAGTAGTAGGCATTTGGGAGTAGTTTCTCATAGCATTTCACTTTACATACTTCTCCACATGGCATTTGAAGAATACTGTGGAAAGTTTCTGCTGATTGGTCACAGAAGAAGAAATTCGCCATTCCTTCTAAAACAGCTGGAAGGTCCCAGTGGATATATTTTCATATAAGCTACATGAGGCAGGGCTCATATTTTCTCACAGCTTCTAGCACAATGCTTTACACGTAGTAGGCACTCAATAAAGATTTTGCCAGTGTATGAATGCATAGGGTTTCCATAAAGATATGATTCAAAGCTTTTTTGGTAGTTCTTGCTCCATTTTTACTTCCATTCTAAACTTATAGCTCCCATAGCAACAATAACTTGTACCCCTGGAGCATATGTAGTGTTTAGTATTTCTGTATGTGGTGTCAACTTTCGTGTCATAATATACTATATATGTAACTGGTTAAGTTACAGTTGTTGTGGGAGCCACAGGCCTTTTCCCATCTAAAATGAGCCCTTGCTGGCCATACTAGTCTATGCAGACATAATATTCACTGTGCAACCTTTGCATGCCCAATTTCCTCTCCCTGACCTTGGATCCTCATTTTGGTTGACACATCAAGCTGCAAGCTTATGTGCTGATTATAATGATAATTCTGTGCTTAATAGTGTTTTTGCTAGTAATACTATGACATTAATATTTCTGAAGGTCACTTTTATATTCACTATTGTTTTTTCAGGGGTACTTATATATTATATCTACAGTTTGAAAGGAGGATCAATTGAAGAGTTGGTTTGATTATGTAAGATGTTCCTAGGGACAATGACATAGAATAAAGTTTACTTCATCCCATCTCATGCAACCAAAGATGAAATGTAGTGCCTTTGTTTTCCTAAAGTAGATACTTTAATTTTCCCTTTTCTGTTTATAATTACATATTTTTAAAAGGGAGTTTCTTGAAATTTCTAAAAATAACTGAACCTCTTAGCTCTTCTCTTAGTTCTTAATTGAGCTTCATGAATAGAAAGCCAAGGAAAGGGGGCAGTGTGCTGGTGAGAGGGTGGTTAGGGGAAATAAAGTGGGGTAAAATGCTGGCTCCCCTCTCCAGGTTCCAACAGCACTATCTGGTAGATATTAGGCACACTGTTTAAGCAGATTGGCTTTGAGCCAGCAGATATTTCTATTTGTGTTATTTGAAGCTTAGAGATCTATCGGTTGCACTCTCTAAGAGAAAATGTCGTCGTATCTATGTCTTCCTAAATTGAGAGCACCTTATTGTTTAAGACATTTACTTATAAGGCTTTTACTCTTCTAGTGATCACTCAAACAGTTAGTGAAGTAAATATGTTTATTACTCATCAGCAATTAGCATCAGGTTCTTTTCCACTATGTTTCTTCTGTTAGATGTTCTCTTAATTCTTTCTACATTTCCCATCCTCTCCATTCTTCATACACACACACACACACACACACACACACACACACACACACACACACACCCCCCTACATCTTAATCTCCCTCTTTTACATTTGGAGCCCTGGCCTCAAGACTGAACACTTAGAATCTTTGTTTGTTTCTACTTCATAATTGGTTTCACTCAAACATACTTGTTGAAATGGAATAAAAATGCTCCCAAATTTTGCTTATAGAATATCTAGAGAAGGCTGAGGCTAAAAAATGCATTTTTTTTTTTTTTTTACCACTCTTGTCCATTCTTGTTTTCTTGGTCCTTGTGCACAGGGACTCCTGTCACAATATCTGGTCCATCTATATTAACAACTTGAACTTTCCTTTTCCTTAAATCTTCCAACACCCCAGTCCTTGGCAAGTCAAAAATGACCTGTCCAGTGTTCTTTGTTCAAACAGTCTGATAAATGAATTCATACCTAAGTGTTAATATGTGAACTACCACATAGTAGTTATATTTTAAAAGGAGTTTCATGGCATTACAGTATATTCACCTTAAAGATTAATTTAATGATAAGGCCACTTTCTCTGCTTGTTCTATTTTTGTTAATCTTTACCAGAGGATATTTTCCCACTGATTTTCGAGAGAGAGAGAGAGACAGAGAGAGACAGAGAGACAGAGAGAGAAAGAGACATTGATGTGAGAGAGACACATCAATTGGTTATCTCCCACACAACTTCGACCAAGATCAGTGATTGAACCTGCAACCCAGGTACATGCCCTTGACTGGGAATTGAACCCAAGACCCTTCAGTCTGCAGGCTGACACTCTAACCACTGAGCCAAACCGGCCAGGGCTTTTTCCTTGTTCTTGATAGTGCCTATATGGTTTGTAGACAGTTAAAAAAATAACTTCTTATGAAAGACAAAAACAAAAATAAAAAAAAAAAACTTCTATGGGTATAGCAGCACTAAATTTCCATACTGAGACAAAATATATTAGAAAGACCATTTTGAATCACAGGCAATTTTGATTTTTTTTTTTTTGAGTTAGGTTAGAGTTTATAACTGGAGTTGAAGACATGTAATGGTAATTGATTAATTAATTAATGTGATTTTTATTAAGTGCCTGCTATTGCCCTAAATAATGTGCTGAGACATCAAATGATGATGAAGATAATTGTGGTCATTTTCCTCACCTAGATTGTAGTGTAGATAAGGAAAGAAACAAGTAAAAACAAAGAAAATCTATAAATTGTGATAAGTATCAGGAAGAAAATAAAAAAATATTTCTAAGATGGTGAATTATGATTGACAGTGAGGAAATGTGGGAAGGTCATGTTTAAACTAACTCCTGAAGATTAAATAGTGAGCTTTATGGAGAATGAGGCTGGTGATGGGATGGGAAAGATATGGTGAGATGGTATTGATGACGATGATGATGATGATGATGATGATGATGATGATGGTGATGGTGGGGATGATGATTGTGAACCACAATGAAGTTTAAAATTAACTATGTTAAAAATAACAAAGATGCATCAAATGTTACTCTTTGACATTTTATCCAAGAACACCTAGAAATAATAATGATTAAGGTGATATTAAATAGCTTATTTAAGCTTACCCTTGTCTATGAACAATTTACACTTGAAAGTATACTTAGTGGCACAGGAGCAAGCAATATTTCTAACACATGTATTTAATGACATGAAAAGAACCTCAATTATTTTGTTAACTTGGAAAAGCAAGTTATAATACATTAGGTAATGAATTGTAGAAAAACACAAGGTAGCTGCTAGTATTCTGCTATTCTTAATATAGTACTGGTTATGTCTTGAGATCAATGCTTTACAAGTAACTGGGGAAAAATAACATTTTAGGGCAGGAAAATGATTACTGACCTGCTGTTTTGGTAATTTATTGATTTGATCAATTTCTTCAAAGCACTAGCTTATTTTTCTCTTCAAGGGAATTTCTGAATATTTTCTGATGGTTAGCTTTTCCCTTTCTGCCATGCTCTTTCATTCTTCCTTCCTTTTCCTCTCCTGCTTGTAAATATGAATGTTTTATTAGGATCAGGTGTTAATATTAATTAATGAACAGATACAGTGTTTTAAAATTAGCTAAGTTGCTAGTAATTATACTTAGTCTTATCCATTATCTATGGGAGTTCACTTGTGAAAAACCAACCCAATATAATTATCTTCTGTTCTTGAATTTGGAAGATTTAATGACATGAAAAGAATCTCAATTATTTTGTTGATTGGGAAAAGCAAGTTATAATACATTACGTACTACATGCTTCAGTCTTATAAATAATACAAAAATATAAAATGCATATCTAAATATTTATATATGCATGCAAGGGCCATAAAGGATACACTGCTTGCTGTTAACCTCTAACTAGTAGGATATTTTCAGAAAATTTTCTGTTTTTTCCTTTCCTAAGTTCTAAAATTTCAGCAATGAAGTGGCCACATTTAAACATAAACCACAAACAAAGCAATCATTTGTTTTGGCTTTTAACTTGGTAATTCTAGTAATTTAGAAAATAATCAGATACCTGGGTAAACAAGTTATGTCACTTTTGTCACTTCTATTAGCACACACAGAAAAGGAAGGGCCTGATGTCATAAAAGAGGGGGGTGGTTAAATGTATTAAGGCAGATCCACAGATCATGTGATATTAAAATTTTGTTTTAAGAAGTTGAATGACCTAGGTGTATACTTTTGATTTAATATATAATGTTAATTGAAAAAAAATAGTTTATATAGTAAGGTACTAATTAGGTAAAACATAAAATGTATGTGTAGGAAAAAGACCAAAGATAAATAACCAAACTTTCAGTAGTGTTAATTTCTAGGTTTGGGAAATCATGTTTCTTAAATTTTCAATGAACAAGCATTCCCTTTAAAATGAGATGTATAAACACTATTATAATTTTTTTTTTTTAAAGAATCAGAACAAAATGACCCAAATAACAATTCATTTAGTTATTTTGGTGAAAATAATTAGACCTAGAACATGTTACTTTTTTCTGTGTTCTTCCAGGGGCTCAAATAAACAAGAGCAAATAAGAGCCTTGAATTCTTGGACACTTCTTATATACTGTTTAAACTCTAGAAAAATACAAAGAAGTCTCAAACTTTAGGATAGAACTAGTGGATTGTCTAAGCAGTTATAGCTCAGATATATTATTGTTAATATGATTGTCAGACACAATTGATCAGGAGAGTTCAATCGGATTAATAAGCAACAGAAGGGTTTCCTAAAGGTTTTGTTGCATATTGAACATAAGGAATAAGAAATGGCTGTGTTAACCTCAGTGCCCCTATTAAGCTACAGGACAAACCCAATATGTGAACTGATCCGATTGCTTAGGTATCCCTGGACCCTTCGCTTGGGGGAAGAAAACCTGTGGACTAGCAGTGACACACGCAAAGGAGGCACTCCATAAATAAGTGAATGGTCAGAGGGCACCTAAAGCACATTTGGTCCCGTCTATATCTCATCCCATAGTTTTAACTGGAAGATAAATATAGTTGACCCTGGAACAACACAGGTTTTAACTGCATGGGTCCACTTATATGCAGATTTTTAAAAAATATTGTAAATGCAGTTGCTCTTATGATTTTCTTTTCTCTAGCTTAGTTTATTATAAGAATACAGTATATGAAACATATAACAAAAATATGTGTTAATCGACTGTTTATGTTATTGGTAAGGCTTCTGGTAATAGTAAGCTAGTGGTAAAGTTTTTGGGTAATCAGAAGTTATATGCAGATTTTCAACTGTGTGTATGTGTGGGGGGATTGGCACCTCTAACCCCAGCGTTGTTCAAGAGTCAACTGTGCTTTATATATGACATTTACATGAATGGTACCTGTCTGGGGTAAAAAAGAAAAAAACAGGAGAAGTAATTGTATCAATAGTAATAAAAAGATACTGACAATCCTGGTTGCCAATTATTGTGCACCTGCTGTGCCAGGCCTGCAAGAGATGCTGGCATTTGTCTTCGTCATAATCAGCGACTTTCGCTCCTGATTTGCTCTAGGACTTGTCCTTGCCTTATGACTATAACATGTGAAAAGGCACAATGGCCAGGCTCTTGGTATGTGTGGTATATGATGCCCTTTAACCCCTGTCCACCTCTCATTTTTGGTCTGTGCCCCGATGGTGTTCCATCTAGGTCTGAAGCAGATGAGATTCAAGGTGAGAGAAAGAACATATCCAGTAAGGTAATTCTGTCGCTCACCTCATCTTCATAATCTTCCCTGAGCTTCCTCTGCTGCTCACCCTGGTATTGATCGTGTCACAGGCTATAGCAGACCGAGGCAGGGGGCTGAAAACCTTTCCACATAACCCTCGCCAGCGTCCCTGTTTCAGCTCCAAGAAGAAAAGCCTGCTGTGAAAACAATCAGTGCATTTGCTTTAGATCTAAGTGATTCCAACTAGGTCGATGCTTCATGCTGATGTGTTGAAAACATTAAAAAAATTTCTCCGAGTTTGATTTCCACTGGAACATTGTGGCATGTGTCTCGGTGTCTGAGGTCTGCAGTTGTTATTTCTCATGAATGCAGTGACAACTGCTTCCTGACAGAGCACACAAAAGCAGTAGGAAAACAGAGGCTTTTTGTTTGTGTGAATATTTACTATGAAGGCTTTTTTTGGGGGGAAAAGGGAGGAACAAGTGCATTCTGGTTGGTAGTCACATGTTATCTTGACCTGCAGTGGGAGGGTTTTTGTTTTTGTTTTTTACTTCTGAAGTAAATACGATCTAGTGTTGACTGACTGTAAGTGTGAGAGAATGGACAACTCTCTTGTTTGGTTTTGAATTTTGAGATTTTCTTTGTTTTGGCACAGACTTTTCTAAAGCCAATCATTTATAATAATCCCAAGAATGGCTTTATCTTCTAAAGGATTTTTCAGAACTCTGAAAACGTATATTTATGTTCAGAAACAATTGGACCATTTCATCACATCTTGGCATCAAGTGGCAAAGTAGGTATTACAGAAAGGAGCTGTCTGCAGCCAAATTAATATTTATTTAATCTCTGGAAAAGACCTGGGACAGTATGTAACTGCAAAATGTACAATAACTGATTTTCCGCCTGAAAAATCATCCCTAAAAAAAGAGAATGCTGCACCAAGTGTTTATATGGTGTTGGGTACATGATTCGGGGTTGAGGATTTAGTTTAAAAATGCGAGGGTCAGGAGCATTCATAAACATGTTATACTTGATCGTATTTATAAGTTCCTCACCCAGAATTTGTTAAAAACAAAACAAAACAAAAATAATCTACAAGCCACACCTTCAAAATTACTTTTCCTTTCTTTTGAGATGAAGTCAGATGACTGACATTAAGGCTTTTTGTTTTTTCCATACAGCTCTGTGGAAGATCTGTGGCTAATTCCATTAGAACTTAGTTGTTTCATCTTCCATCTGCCAAGTCCTGTCAAAAGTATGTGTGTCATTTCAGCTGAGTTTTCTTTACAATGCCATCATTTAAACCAAATGTTGGGGTTTTCTTCTAGGCATAAACTTTCTGGGGTTGTGTGACCCTGTGTGCTGTTTATCAAGATGCTGAGAGAATGTTCTTATAATGATCCGAGAGGAAGTGGCAAATGAGTGCTCTTCTTCAGGTACTTTGATGATTTTTCAGAAAGCCTATCAATAGGAAAATTTCCTCAAAACTATAATCTGTGAGTGTTTTGCATGAATCCGAGGGAGAAGCATTGTCATGTTTCCTTTAATCAAATAGTGAGATCCTCTTTTACTCTGATCTGCTGCTTCTCTGAAAGGTTAGATTTATTTTACACCAGAATTATTTCCTGTTCATTACCTGTTCCCACCTGTGGTTAATCCTATATCCATGGGTGGATATAGTGGTTTATTTTGCTGAAAATCTGCATTGAGTGCATATTGTTTACATACTTGACTATTAGAATTTATATTCTAAATACAAACTGCATATACATGATCTTTTATGGAATTTTTATTTCCTATTGTTATATCTCATTAAAAAATAAGATAGATAGAGTGTGGCTTTTATGAGGAATGATACTGTAGATCTTTGAGTTATTATTTTATACTTGTATTTCCATATAATATGTCTGTCTGGAAAGCCCAAAGTGTTTTCAGGGTGTTAAGCTAGTGATACTCATAATTTTCCTATGAAGAAGATTGAGAAGAAAATTTCAACTAAATGTTCTTCCTGCATCTTAAGGGCACAAAAGGCTTTTGTTGTTTAAGGTGGACCTAGGTCAGTGCTGAAGGATCTAGAACACAATTTGTCTCCAGATTTCTGATTCTCTTCTCTTTATATTAGATATGTTCTTCTTTAAAATGGGATAACTCTAAAGAGTGTCTGGGTAGATACAGTTTTAGAACCTTGGAGATAATATAATCAACTGCTTTTGGCAGGAAAATGCTATTTTGCAGGGTTCTGCGGTGTGAATAAGGCAGTGTGTATGTAAAACCTTATTTCTTTCTTTCTAATAACAGTATTTGTCTAAAAACATTAAGAGAGTGGAGCTTCTGTAAGTCCATGAGTGAGGAAAATAATTCTAAAATGTCATCCTTCCAGCATCATGTAATTCATTTTAAAAATGAACTCCTTGGGTGTGCTGTAGAACTACTATTTGTACTTTATATGTACTATCAAGAGCCCTATCTGTAAAGAATTTATGCACTTAATTTATGTACTCAGCTTGTCAAGCTACTTTGTTTCTGGATTTTTCCCCCCAGAGCATTGGGGGAGAGTCCATATGAGTTACACAAAGAAAAACTATAGGCTTATAATAAGCTTACATTGGCTCATGTGTGAAGCTTAGGCTACTATAGATTTTTCCAGAAAATCAAATATGAATGTGGTGGAAATATCTTTTCTTGCCAGGAGAATCGACTCTTTATGAGACCGTTAACTGTATATCTCTTGGGAGTGTCTTTAAGCAGTTACTTAAAAGCCAGTGTTTAACAGCCAAACTTTCAGAGAAGCCTCGCCCAATATTGGCAGTTCGGTAAAGCTGCTTTGAATGAACGTTTCCCCGCAGGAGATTATTTCAAGATGGACCTGTGGAAATGGCAGGTGGCATGGAGTTCTCTTCCCACTAATTGGAAGAGCATATTTTCTCAAGAGTAGTTGCTATAGCTCTAAAAGTGAAGGTGAACATACTGAAAAATAAGTGGAGAAAATTAGTTTTATAAAAATGATAAAATTTTAGACATTGTTTAGGAATTGTAATGTTAAAAAATCTTTCCTCTCTGCCTTGGGAAATGTGAAGATAGCATTATTGAGTAGTTTTAGGAGAAATCTACGTACAGGGCAAGGCTTAATTAACATGATGAATCCCATAAGATATTGTGTATGGAATCTTATGGATTCAGAATTGTAGAATTTTCATACTTTGTCAATTTGTTTTAATTATTTTTTTACCCTCTACTTGTCATTATTGCTTAGACCTGGAAAGGAAACTCTTCAGGTTTTATTTTTATTTATATTTTTCCTAGTTCTTTTCCTGGTCTTCTCTGAACTTCGAGGGTCATGTGGAGTGTCCTCTCATAAATGTTGAAAAGCTCTTTTACAGTAGGCAATACAAATATATCCCTGGTTTAATAAGTGATGGGTCGTCCCTAGTTCTTAGTGTCCTTTTGGCAAAAACGGAATTATTTCCATGAAGCTATAGCTTCCTTCCTCCCTACTGATATTGACCCTTCACTTCTATTAGTGGGGTTCAAGAGCCTTTTGGCAAAAGAATGGCATATGGGGATACATTATGGTCTCCCCCCTTATGGTTCCCATTCAAATGACCACTGAGAATATTTACCTTTTTACTTATGGATTAACAACAATAACAACTCTGAATTAAAAAAATATTAGTGGGTGCAGAAAATGGTGGTGGAGTGAATGGAAGCTACACAGATGATCTCCCAAGACCAAATGGGAATTACAACTAAAATAAAGACAAATCATCGGGAAAAAGCAACAGAAAAGCAGCGGGAGAGGACCATACAACCAGGGACACTGAATGAGCCTGGTAGGATCTGCGGAGGCACGTGAGGGTGGCGGGCTGGGAGCCCACGGACAGCAGCGGCCTTAGCTGTGAGCAGCGGTGGTGCCCGCCCTCGGGGTTAAGAGCCCAAGCTGCTCCACAGCACAGAGGGCTGGGACAGAGCGCTAAATAGCCACAGCCACTCACCTGGGGCTCCGGCAGAGGGAGGGCAGACTGGACTGGAACTCTGTGGGGACACCTGGGATTTGGAGGGTATTCAGAGTTTGTGCTGAGCGGCAGCCACAAAGGACGGTGGTGGTCAGCCTGCTCCTACCGGGTTACACAGAACAGCAGCCAAGTTTGCTCCTTCCTGGAGCTGTGGCAGCCCCTCCCTCAGAGATTCCCAGGTGAGGCAAAGAGGTAAAGAAATGCAAATTGAGGCTTATTAACAACCAGCATTGGACCCACCCTCGGGAAATTCTCTTACACTATAAACACCTGAGGGAGTTTCTCATTCAACTGTGATCCTAAGGCTTTTCAAGTAACTGAGGCTAATAGCCTCCAGACAAAAAGCTAGAGCATAACTGAACCTTTCCTGAACTTGCAAATCTACCCAGGAAAGTGAGACGTGACAGTGGTGTTTAAGGAGGGCCCTGCATGCTCATCCAAACCCAGTAGAGGGAGCCACAAACAGCAGAACACCAACACCCACAGGGAAAATTTGGCAGGCTCCAAAACCCACTGAGATAGCAAAAATGGTGAAACAAAGAAACAGATCCCAAATGAAAGAACAAGAGAACTCTACTGAAGATGAGATAAATGAAATGCAGTTAAGCAAATTATCAGAGGTAGAGTTCAGAGCCATGATCTTGAGGAAACTAAACAGCATGAGTAAGGACATCGCCACCATGAAAACCAACCAAGTGGAAATAAAGAATGACATAGTAGAAATAAAGAACACATTGGAAGGACTGACCAGCAGAGTAGAGGAAGCGGAGGACTGGATCAGTGAATTAGAAGACAGAATAGAAAAAATCAATCAATCAGAAAACCAAAAGGAAAAAACAATGGAAAAACAGGAAGATAGCTTAAGAGAACTGTGGGACAACTGGAAACATAATAACATTCACATCATAGGAGTCCCCGAAGAAGAAGAAAATGAGCAAGGGTTAGAGAATATATTTGAAGAAATAGTGACAGAAAACTTTCCTAACCTGGTGAAGGAAGAAGGCATTTAAGTTCAAGAAGCATAGAGAGCCCCAAGTAAGAAGAACCCAAACAGGCCCACACCAAGACATATAATAATTAAAATGCCAAAAATTAAAGACAAAGAGAGAATCCTAAAGGCAGCAAGAGATAAACAACAGGTTACCTACAAAGGAACCCCCATAAGGCTATCAGCTGACTTCTCAACAGAAACACTACAGGCCAGAAGGGAATGACATGAAGTAATCAAGGTCATGAAAAACAAGGATCTGAATCCAAGACTACTCTATCCAGCAAGGCTATCATTCAAAATAGAAGGTCAAATAAAGAGCTTCCCAGACCAAAAAAAGGCTAAGGGAATATATTAGCACCAAACCAGCACTGCAAGAAATGTTAAAAGCACTGCTGTAATTAGTAGAAGAAATAGGAAGAAAAATATAACCACACTGAACAAAAATGGCAATAAATAAGTACATATGAATAATCACCTTAAATGTAAATGGATTGAATGCTCCGATAAAAAGACACAAATTAAGTATCTACAAGTTCAAGAAGATTGAAATCATATCAAGCATCTCTTCAGATTACAATGGCATGAAACTAGAAATCAATTGCAACAAGAACATGCAAAGACATTTGAACACATGGAGGCTAAATATCATGTTACTGAACAATGAATGGGTTACCATGGAGATCAAGGAGGAAATTAAAAACTTCCTGGAAACCAATGAAAATGAACACACAACAACACAAAATCTATGGGATGCAGCGAAAGCAGTTCTGAGAGGGAAGTTCATAGCACTACAGGCCCACCTCAAAAAAGAAAAAAAATTTCTAATTGACTACCTAACCTCACAACTTAAAGAACTAGAAAGCAAACAGAAAGAAAACCCTAGAGCAAGTAGAAGGAAGGAAATAGTAAAGATCAGAGCAGAAATAAACGACATGGAGACCAAAAAAACAATTCAAAGGATCAATGAAACAAAGAGCTGTTTTTTTTTAAAAGATAAAAAAGATTGATGGACCCTTAGCTAGACTAACAAGGAAACAAAGAGAGAGAACCCAAATACACAAAATCAGAAACGAAAGAGGAGAAGTAACAACTGACATCACAGAAATACAAAGGATCGTTAACAAATACTATGAACATTTATATGGCAACAAATTCGACAATCTAAGCGAAATGGACACATTTCTAGAAACACATAGTCTCCCACAACTGAACCGGGAAGAGATAGAAAACTTGAACAGGCCAATAACAACGAAGGAAATTGAAGATGTAATCAAGACTCTCCCAGCAAACAAAAGGCCAGGCCCTGATCGCTTCACGGGGGAGTTATACTGAACATTCAAAGAAGAACTAACACCCACTCTCCTCAAACTATTCCAAAAAATTCAGGAAGAAGGAAGACTTCCAAACTCGTTTTATGAATCCAGCATAATTCTAATTCCAAAACCAGAAAAAGACACTACAAAGAAAGAAAACTACAGGCCAATATCCCTGATGAACATAGATGCCAAAATCCTTAACAAAATACTAGCAAATTGGATCCAGGAATACATCAAAAAAATTATTCACCATGACCAAGTGGGATTCATCCCAGGGATGCAAGGCTGGTACAATATTTGCAAATCAATAAATGTGATACATCACATAAACAAAGTGAAAGATAAAAACCACATGATCATATCAATAGACACTGAAAGAGTATTTGACAAAATCCAGCCCCCATTTCTGATAAAAACGCTCAGCAATTTGGGAATAGAGAGATCATATCTCAACATTATAAGGGCCATATATGAAAGACCTACAGCCAACATCATACTCAATGGACAAAAACTAAAAACATTTCCCTTAAGAGCAGGAACAAGACAAGGATGCCCACTTTCACCACTCTTATTTAACATAGTACTGGAAGTCTTAGCCATAGCAATCAGACATGAAGAAAATATAAAAGGGATCCAAATTGGAAAGGAGGAAGTGAAACTGTCATTATTCGCAGATGACATGATATTATACATAGAAAACCCTAAAGACTCCATCAAAAATCTACTAGACTTAATAAATGAATTTTGCAATGTAGCAGGATACAAAATTAACATCAAGAAATCAATGGCATTCTTATACACCAATGATGAACTCACAGAAAGAGAAACTAAAACAACAATCCCATTTACCATAGTGGCAAAAAAATTAAGATACCTAGGAATAAACTTAACCAAAGAAGTAAAGGACCTATTTGCAAGAAACTACAGGACATTGAAAAAAGAAATAGAGAAAGATATAAAAAAGTGGAAGCACATACCTTGTTCATGGATTGGAAGAATTAACATAATTAAAATGTCCATACTACCCCAAGCAATCTATAGATTTAATGCAATCCCCATCAAAATACCAACGACATATTTCACAGAACTAGCACAAATACTTCAGAAGTTCATATGACCCAAAAAAGACCCCAAATAGCTACAGCAATCTTGAAAAAGGACCAAGTAGGCGGGATCACAATACTGGACATCAGGTTATACTACAAAGCTACTGTAATCAAAACAGCCTGGTACTGGCACAAGAACAGGCACATAGATCAATGGAATAGAACAGAAAACCCAGAAATGAACGCAAAACATTATGCTCAATTAATATTCGACAAAGGTGGCAAGAGCATACAGTGGAGTAAAGACAGCCTCTTTAATAAATGGTGCTGGGAAAATTGGACAGCTACATGCAAAAAAATGAAACTAGACCATCAGCTTACACCGTACACAAGAATAAACTCAAAATGGAGTAAAGACTTAAATGTGACTCATGAATCCATAAAAATCCTAGAAGAAAATGTAGGCAACAAAATTTCAGACATCATACGCAGCAGAATTTTCACTGATATATCACCTAATGCAACAGAAACAACGGAAAAAATGAACACATGGGACTACATCAAACTCAAAAGCTTTTGCAGTGAAAAAGAAACAACCATCAAAGTGGAAAGGCAACCCACTGTATGGGAGAGCATAATTGCCAATGATATATCAGATAAGGGATTAATTTCCAAAATATATAGAGTGCTCATACATCTCAACAAAAGGAAGACAAAGAACCCCATTAAAAAATGGGCCTAGGAACTAAATAGACACCTCTCCAAACAGGACATAAAAATGGCCAAGAGACATATGAAGAAATGCTCAACATCACTAATCATCAGAGAGATGCAAATTAAAACAACAATGAGGTATCACCTCACACCTGTCAGAATAGCCGCCATCAACAAAGCATCAAACAACAAGTGTTGGCGAGGGTGTGGAGAAAAGGGGACTCTAGTACACTGCTGGTGGGAATGCAGACTGGTGCCACTATGGAAAACACTATGGTGTTACTTCAAAAAATTAAAAATTGAATTACCATTTGATCCAGTGATCCCACTTCTAGGAATATACTCTAAGAAGCCTGAAACACCAATCAGAAAGAATATATGTACCCCCATGTTCATAGCAGCACTATTTACAATAGCTAAGATCTGGAAACAGCCCAAGTGTCCATCAGTAGACGAATGGATAAAAAAGCTGTGGTACATATACACAATGGAATACTATGCAGCTGTAAGAAAGAAATATCTCTTATCCCATGAGACGACATGGGAGGACCTGGAAACTATTATCCTAAGTGAAACAAGCCAAGCAGAGAAAGACAAATATCATATGATCTCACTTATTTCTGGAATAGAACACAGGGTAGTCCCAGAGACGTGGAAGTAGGGTTCAGACTGACAATTGCCAAAAGAGGGGGTGGGGGAGGGCAGTGATGAACCACAGAACTTGTACGCATGTACTCATAACCAATGGACATGGACAACAAAACTGGGGACGGGGCAGAGAGGGAGGGGGAGGATGGTGTCAATGGGGGAAAAAGGAGAAACATCTATAACAAAAGTAAATTAAAAAAATATATTAGTTATGGTCATAATATTCAATTGTTTTACAAGCAGAATTAAAAATAATTGGATGCCTAATAATTTATTGCTATTCAAATCTATTTTCTCTTCTGTGTTTTAAAAAATACCTGTAGGTCTGATTATATGTATATCCTTCTCATGACATAAAATAGAAAGAGATTTAATTCAGAAGTAGAAGTTGGTTTTAGAAAAAAAAATAATTTGCTTATTCATTTGTTTCTTCATTTATTTCATTCATTCACTTATTTGTTCACCAATTAATCAAAATATATTTGTTCAGCTTTATTATATGGTAGGCATTTTGTTGAATACTGAAGATAAAAGTAAAAACATATATGATTTCTGTGGTCAAAGAACTTTGATTTATTATAAAAAACGTCAACAAATAATTGCAATATAATGATAATTGCCATAATTCATCTAACTAACTATTTGAATTCTTGCTGTGAGCCAAGCACAGTTCTAGGAATGGGGATATGATGAGTTTGGTCCCTGTCTTCTTATAGTCAAGTAGACTTCATCTCTTATCATCTGTGCCATTATCCACTCTGGTGTAGCCACACTGGTCATTCTTGCAATTCCTCAAGCATGTGTCACACATGCTCTCAACTTAGAGGCTTTGAACTTTCTGTTCCCTCTGTCTGGATGCCCTACCCTCAAATAGTTACATAACTCCTAATTACATAGGACATTCAACGTTTTTATTAAGCTTATTTCTGGATAGTGTGTGTGTATGTGTGATTTGAATGAATTTTTTTTTTCAGAATTCTTGTTAGTTCTCTTAATTTATTAAGTCGTTCTCCTGGATATTCATTATATTATCTGTTAATTGTGTTAATTTTTTTCTAATACTTTTACTCATTTCTTTTTCTTATCTAGCCATATCGCTGTTACTCGCATGTCAATGTAGGAATTTCATGTTAATAGCAGGCATTGTTGTTTTCTTCCCAACCTATTGAAAGTCCTTGTGATTTGTTTTAAATACAGAATTGATATGAACTCTTTTAGTTGCCCAAATCAAACTTCTAAGCAAGCTGGCTCACCTAATTGATAAGTCTAGGGATAGGACTTGTCTTCAGGGCAGAGGTGGACTTTGAGGTTCAAATAATTATTTTGGGGCTATATCTCTGTCTCTGTCTCTCCCCATTATTTCCCTTTGTATTAGTTTATTCTCAGAAACACTTTATCCCTGTAGTAGGAAATATGGAATGATTCTGGTTGGTCTTTATAAACACACCCTTCAGTTCAGTTTCTGTGTCCAGTGACAGGTTAACCATGCTTGAGGCAGTTACCTGAATTTATTTGTTCACAAACCTGACTTGAACTGATATGTCAAAACTTTACATATTTTTTTTTCCTGCAGAATGTTAATCAGCATGATGTTCCAGAATGTGCTGGAAGTGTTACTTAATATATTTATGTTGTATTTATGAATGAAGAAGTAGTCTAAGTATTGTATTGTCCTTGTAAAATCTCTGAAATTCTGAGTTCTGGTTCATATCTTTCTCCAGTGGAATCATATAGGGGACTGTGGACCTATATAATTGAGTTTTGCATATTTATCTATAAGTTGAATGTAAAAATGGAAAAATTCTAGTATTTGAAATACTCACTATAAAACAAAATAGAGTGTTTCATAGATTAAGACATATCATCTTATGTCTTCGAAGCAGTGTCACTATTTAGAGTGGTAAGAGAAAGGAATAAGTGGTATTTACTGAAAATAATCAAATATCTACTCAGGATATTATTATGTAACGGTCTGATATCACCCACATTGTTTTTCAGTCCACTATTGATGTAATTCCTTTCATTTCCAAAGTTGGTGCAGTGGTGTTAATTTCCACAATTATGGCATTGAGAATAAAGTGTGGGTTAACTGGTATTTCTGCTTTAAGGATTTGTTGGGATGGTCTTTGCAGTCTCAGCCATGACTCCTTTTCATCACTGTTCCATGAAACTTTGAAAAAAAAATGAATTTTTATGTCTGGAAGATAAAATGGTTTTTTCTCTTACCCCTTTTCCTCAATAAATCAAACTCCTTAATTGTGTTATTCAAGTACTCTCTCTATTTTTTTTATGTACTTGATTTCTCACATTCAGAAAGAGGTATGTTATCTCCCTTAAAATTGCAATTTCTGCCTATTAGTGTATTTCTAAAAGTCTTTTTGTTTAATATATTTTGAGATTAGATTTTTTCCAATGTATAAAGTTTCTTGACATATATGTTTCACAGAATGTACCTTTCTTAAATATTAAATATTCCATTTAATGCATTTTACTTAAGCTATATTTCATAGCAATATTGTCACCTGCTTTTCTTTTGTTTCAATTTACTTATCATATCTTCAACTATTTTCAACCTTATAATTTTACTTAAAATACTCTTTTAAACAGCCTCTGGATAGATTTTGGCTTTTTTTTTCCTCATCTAATTTTAGGCCTTGTCTTTTATATAAAAATATAGTTTATTCCATTTGTTATGTTAATTGATTTGTTTGGTCTTGGTTTTATTCTCACCTGTTACATTTTATGTTTTGTGGGTTTCTATCTTTTGCTATCTATCCTTGGGGTGGTCAGTTTTTTTTCTTACTGATTTGCAAGTTCTACATCTGACTTGTCTTGTACCAGTGGGTAATATTAATTTTTGTAAGAAATATGCTTGACCAAATATATATATTTTTTGTAAGAGCAAGATCTAAACCATATATATAGCCACTCTTCATAATCCTAGGATAAGTTAAACATTTTAGTATTCACTTATTCCAACCCAGTTTGCCATATTTTATTGAAAGTATATGAAATTTTAGTTCTAGAATTTATTAAACAATAAATTTATTCAATTTTACTTTAAATAAACCTTTTTTTCATAATTGATTAAACTTCAAAACCATATTATTAACAATTCCTTAGGCTGAATATTTATTTTATTGGTTTTATTCACAAAATATTTTCTGTATACTATAAGTTCCCTGCATTCTACTATATTTATGTTGATTTATATCTTCCTTAAATAATAGTTCACAAAGTCACATGATGTCATATCTTAATCCTTGCATTACAAAGTATAAAAATAATCATTTCTATAAGAATAGAATTCCAGGACAATAGTTCATTTCGCAGAAGATTTCTATAAATCTTATTACATATCTAAATGTATGTTTGGAAAATTTTATGAAAATATATTTTCTGATGTGCAAAGAAATATGGAAATAAGAACAATGTGTATATTTTTGCGTGTATATGTATATTTTTGAGTAATGCCTGTTTGTAATTTTGACATATCCTTCCTGTTTTCTTGTGGTGATACTAGATGCTAGTGATAAATGATGCTGACATAAAATTTTTACTTGTACAAATAAAATTTGGCAACCATTTTTGAAAATGTTATATTGGTACCTAAAATTCAATTCTGGAAACCCACAATTCTAGCACTTTTTCTTTGAAAGTAATCATTTTCTTTCTATTTTTCTACACATATTCAGGATTTTATCTTTATTCTTAGAATTCAGAAATTGTCGGGATGTGTCAAGAAATGGTCCTTTTAGAAATCCTGCTTGACTCTTAGGAAGACCTTTGCATATAAAGATTGTGACTTTCTTCAACTCAGGGAAAATTTGTTTTGTTTTATCTCTAATTAATGCTTTTCTCCCATTTTTTCTGCTCTCTTTCCTTTTATGATATGCTCTATTTGTTATTTTCTGTATTTTTTTCTCTCTGGACTTTCAATTTACTAATTTGTCTTCTTAGTCATTTATCAATTGCTTATTTTCCACACTGATTGTTCTTTTTTTCCCTGGATATAATATCTTTTAAAATTTTGCTGAAATGGCTTAAATATATGTGGATATTTAATGTTTTCCAGATTCCTACATCCACTCTTTACTGTAAATGTTATTAATTCTGATTGCTCAGCCTGATTATCCCCTTGCTCCTTGTTTTTTTTTTTTAAATAAAACACACAGATGTTCATTTCAATGACTTTTGACATGTGTATACCGGTGTAACCACTACCCAACCAAGACATAGAACACTTTAATGGGTACAGAAATCTCCCTAGTGCCTCAGAAGCAACCACTGTTTTGATTCTGCCACCACAATTTAATTTGTACTGTTCTAAGGCTTCATACAAATAGAATAATACAGCGTGTACTCTTTTATGTCTTGCTTCTTTCCCTCAGCATGTCTATGAGATTCATTGATGTTTTTGCATATATCAGTACTTCTTTCTTTCTTTTCATTATTCTTTCTTTCTTTTTCTTTTCTCTCTCCCCTCCCCAACCCCTTACCGCTGAGGAGTATTCCACTGAGGAATACTATTGTGTTCATCCATTTATCTCTTAGGCATTTGGGTTGTTTCCAGTTTTGAGATAATATGAATAAGCTGCTATAAACAATATTGTAATAGTTTTTACACAATTATGTTTTCAATTATTTTGGGTAAATACATAGGGTTGGAATTGTTAAGTCATAGGGTAGGTATATGTCTAACTTGAAAGGAAACTTCTAACTTTCCAAATGGTCCTACCACTTTACACAACCAACAGCAGTGTACGAGAGTCCAGCTGCTCCACATTCTCACCAGCACTTGGATGGTTGGTCTTTTTACCTTCAGCCTTCTAATAGGTGTGTAATGGTATCTCATGGATTTGTGATGCACTTCTCTGATGACTAATAATGTTGAGCTTCATAGGCTTCTTGACAATTTGTATATCAAATTTTGATGTATTATTTCAAATATTTTTCCAATTTTTAAATTAGCTTAAAAAACATTTTGCCAAAGTTTTTAGATATATTATGTATTCTGTCCATCATAAATATTTTGAATATTTTTGTTAGTCTCTAGTTTGCCTTTTCATTTTTAAACAAAAGTTTTTAAGAGGAGAAATTTAAAATTTTTATATAGTCCAATTTGCCATGTTTTTCTTTTACAGTTGGTGCTTTTCATATCATGTCTAAACTAAGATGCGTTGTTCCCCCGTGAACATTTGGCAATATCTGGAGACATTTTTATCTGTAGCAACTCGTTGGGTGGAGGTGCTATTAGCAGCTACTGGGTAGATACCAGGGATGATGCTGAGCATCCTATAATGTACAGGACAGCCTCCTCACCGCATATCCAGCCCCAAATGTCAAAAGCAGTGAGATTAAGAAATCATGGTTTAAAGTGACACACAAATGTCAAAACAAGTTTTCCATTTTTCTTTCTTTTTAAAAAATCTTTATTATTGAAAGTATTACAGATGTTCCCCCATTTCCCCCCATTGACCCCCTTCTCCCCTCTCCCACCTCCCTCCTGCTTTCCCCAGACTATTGTCTGTGTCCATTGGTTGTACACATATGCATATAAGTTATTTGTTTTATCTCTTTCCAACCCTCCCAGCCCCTTCCCTCTGAGGTTTGTCAATCTGTTCCCTACTTTCATGTCTCTGGATCTATTTTTTTGCTTTGTTTTCCACTTGACTGTCCAACTTTCTGGTGATTGAAAGTACTATCAAGTAGGTTTTGCTTAGGACTAATAAAAGACATAAACAATTTTTTCTTATAGCACAGAAAACAATATATATATAAACTACTTATGAAGATTATAGTGTACTTTCAGAGTGCTTTGAACAATTTAAATGAGTAATAAAAAATATATTTGTTATGTTTGAGATCTTCGAATCTTCTTGAAAAACATTGGATACCTTTGATGTTACAACTGGATGTCTTTCCAGAAATCCTACCAACTCCCATACTTTGTGCAGGTGTTTTCTAAACACAGTCATTAGGCTTTCTGCTATCATCTAATCACACTGATGTTCTGTGATGCTTCTCTAATGTAAACTAAGATTGGGACCCTGCAGAGCTCATAACTCTGTTTCCCACAGGGCTTTTTTTCAACCTGTGCCCAAGCCTTTGGAGCACTTGGTATATCCTCAGGGACCCTGGTGGAGAGCAAGGAGGGGCTGTGCCCACCTAGACCAGTGTTCTCTAAATCCAGTTACAGCAGCTCTGTTATTGTGATTTTTTACATTTCAGAAGTTTGATTTCAAGGGGTTCTTTGCTAATAATGCTTGACAAGTTTTGATATGTGGGACAAACCACAAACATTTAACATTGCAAAAACTGCTCACCATGAGTTGCCTCTTTGCCAATGTTGCTAATCACACCTCCTTCCCTTCCCCTATTAACATACACCTGGTGCTTTATCAGAAAATCTGGACAGTTCTCTGGAATATTCTGATGGTGTGTTATTATTTCATGCCTCCATCTATTTGCACATGCTGTGTTATTTTTCTTTTGTTTTCCACTCTTTGATATTCTTTTCTATTTGAGGTATGAGGATATTCTTATTTAAAAGATAGTACTGATTTATATTTCAAATAAGTAGACAAATTGTGTGCCTATAAAATAATACTTGTGTTTACATTGATCTACATGCTCTTCAGAACTTGGTGTAATCAAACATTAATTTTTCCCAATGTACATGGTTCTCTTTGTATAGGTCTTGAACATTTTTATTAGATTTATTTCAGTACTTTCTCCAACCATTTCTATTCTTTTAAACTTAGCTTTTTAAATTATCATTGCTGATGTATAGATCATAAATCAGTCATCTTGACATAAATCAGTCATCTTGTCTCCATTTCTAATTTTTGTCTTATATATTTTTTATTTTCTATGAAGACAATTATATAGTATTAAAAAATATTTATTTATTTATTTCCTGTCTTTTATACCTTGGTTTTGCGTCCTATGACACTGGCTGAGATCTTGACCCTGATATTTAATAAAAATAGTGATGGTGAGAATGTTTGTCTTGTTCTTCATTTTATTTAATTTATTTTTTTGACAATTTAATTCACAATGTTATCCAAACATTTGAAAGAAGGTCTATATATGACATTTCTGAGACTTTTTATAAAATAGTAACAGGAAAGAACTAATAAAATAAAAAATTGCTGTTGAGAACATTGCAGGTCAGATGTGGGTTGAGCACCCCAAAGAGGCCCTAAGGGTGAGGATCAGGTACCCATTCCTGGACCTAAACATTACCGCATCCTCAAAGATATTTCCTTTTTCGATTACCAGGGTGAAATTTTTTTTTTTTTTTTTTTTTGGTAATGAGTTTTTATTTATTTATTCTATTTTTTGTTTTTTTTATTTTTGTTACAAATGTTTCTCCTTTTCCCCCCATTGACTCCCCCCCCCGCCCTCACTCCCGTCCCCAGCATTTTAAAGGTACTTTCTATTTTTCATGATCAGGAATGATGTTTCCCATAAGTTTGTTATAGAAGTTCTTTAAAATAGTAAGGACATTCTCTTCTATTCTTAGGTTAAAATTTTCCTTAAATTTTATATTTATAATGGAATTTTAATCAAATGCTTTTTCTGAATGCATTAAAATGATCATATAATTGTTCACTTTTAATCATTTAATACATTGAATGCCCTTTATTAGATTTTAAAATATTAAATTATCCTTGCATTTCTGGGATAAATGTGACTTGGTCATGATGTATTATACACAACTAGATTCTGGTTTGTTTTTTTTTTGGTTGTTGTTGTTAATCCTCACCCAAGGATATTTTTCCCATTGATTTTTAGAGAGAGTGAAAGGGAGGGAGGGAGGGGGAGAGAAAGAAAGAGAGAACGATCAATGTGAGAGAGACACATTGATTAGTTGCCTCCCGCACTTGTCCCAATCAGGGCTGGGTATTGAACCTGCAACCCAGGTACATGCCCTTGACTGGGACTCAAACCCAAGATCCCTGGTGTGCGAGCCAATGCTCTAACTACTGAGCCACACCAGCCAGGGCTAGATTCTGTTTTTTATAAGATTTGTATATCTTTGTTAATGAGTAATATTAGCCTGTAAATATATTTTGTCTTATATGCTAGTCTGGTTTTTGTATTAAGGTTTTACTGACTTCATCCATCAGGGAGTATTCCCTCCTTTTTTTCTTTGAAAAACTGTTTAAAGAATGACTTTTTTGAAATTTTATCTATAAAATTATCTCAGCTAAATTGAATGTGTGTTTGTGTGTAGACTTAAAATTATAGATTCAATTTATTTAATAATAATGGGAGCTGTTCATGTCTTCTATTTCTTCCTGAGTCTTTTGGGAAAGGTTTTTTTTTTTTTTTAATGGAGATTGTGCATGTTGATTAGGAAGTTGTACTCATTGGAATACATTTTCCACTGAATTTTCTATCTTTTCAATGTCTGTTTTATTTGTAGTTATACTTCCATTTTTATTCTTACTATGATTGACTTATATATTCTTTTTTTTGTCTAGATTATTTTTGCTGAGAGCTGAGTATAATTAACTTTTTCTTTTTCTTTTTTGAGTACATGAAACAGTTTATTCTTTTTTTTTAAACTTATCTTTATTGTTGAATGTATTACAGATGTTCCTTATTTTTCCTCCATTGCCCCCCTCCTCCCCATTCCCGCCCCCCTCCTGCCTTTCCCCACACTGTTGTCTGTGTCTGTTGGTTATGCATATATACATATAAGTTCTTTGGTTTATTTCTTCCCACCCCCCACCCCCCCTTCCCTTTGAGGTTTGTCAGTCGAACAACCAATTTGTACTTCTTAATCCCTTCACCTTTTTCACCCATTCTCCCAACCCTCCTCCCATCTGGTAACCAACAAAAGTTCTCTGTATCTTTGAGAATGTTTCTTTTCTGCTTGTTCATTTTGTTTGTAGATTCAACTGTTGATAGATATGTACTTATTGCCGTTTTGTTTGTTCATTTTTTTTATCTTTTTCTTCAAGAAGACCCTTCAACATTTCATATAATAATGGTTTGGTGGTGATGAACTCCTTTAGCTTTTCCTTGTCTGGGAAACTCTTTGTATGGCCATCGATTCCAAATGACAGCTTTGTAGGATAGAGTAATCTTGGTTGTAGTTTCTTGCTTTTCATCACTCTGAATATTTCTTGCCACTCCCTTCTGGCCTGCAAAGTTTCTTTTGAGGAATCAGCTGACAGTCTTATGAGAACTCCCTTGTAGGTAACTAACTGCTTTTCTCTTGCTGCTTTTAAGATTCTCTCTTTGTCTTGAACCTTTTGCATTTTGATGATGATGTGTCTTGGTGTGGGCCTCTTGGGGTTCATCTTGTTTGGCACTCTCTGTGCTTCCTGGACTTGTATGTCTGTTTCCTTCACCAAGTTAGGGAAGTTTTCTGCCATTATTGTTTCAAATAGGTTTTCGATTTCTTGTTCTCTCTCTCCTCCTTCTGGCACCCCCAAGATGTGAATGTTGGCACGCTTGAAGTTGTCCCAGAGACTCCTTACACTATTCTCATTTTTTTGGATTCTTTTTTCTTTTTGCTGTTCTGATTGGGTGTGTTTTGCTTCCTTATATTCCAAATCAATGGTTTGCTTCTTGGCTTTACCTACTCTACTATTGATTCTGTGTAAATTGTTCTTTATTTCAGTTAGTGCCTCCTTCATTACTGACTGTGCATCCATCATTTCTGACTGGTCCTTTTTTATGCTCTTGAGGCCCTCACTAAGTTCACTGAGGTTCTCACTAAGTCCACTGAGGTTTTCACTAAGTCCTTTGAGCATCCTTATAAACAGTGTTTTGAACTCAGCACCTGTTAGGTTGCTTAATTCCATTTCACTTAGTTTTTTTCCTGGAGTTTTGTTCTGTTCTTTCATTTGGGACCTGTTTCTTTGTCTCCTCATTTTGGCTGCCTCCCTTTGTTTGTTTCTATGTATTACTTAGCGAGAGGTATGGGGCTAGCTGAGACCAGATGCTGCTTGTTTGAAAGAATTTAGGAAAAGCTGAAGCAGGCTCCAAGACAGGCCAATCCTATGGTCAAGCAACTGGCAACAGCTTGGGTGGGCCTGAAAGTTGGGTGGGGCGGGGCCTCAGGAAATCACCAGGGCGGGGCAAACAGTATGAGCCAGGTTGCTGGAGTCCCAGATATGGCGGCCTCTGCTGGCCCAGGGAAGGGCTCACCAAAGGAGCAAAGGCCTCTGATAGCACGTCTGTCCAGGAGAAGCTGCCTCTCCTGCCCTCGCTCCAATGCCAAACAACTCAGTTCTTCCCCATATGTCTCTGGTGCCTTTCAAGCTGCCTCCCACACGCTGGAGCCTGGAGGGAGCAAGTCCGAGTAAGTCCATGTGCAGGCCCTTTAAGAGGAGTTGCAGGGGCTCCAGCCGCCTCAGCCTCAGCTCCCGCTGGTTTTTCCAGCCAGAAGTGATGGGGACTTCTCTTCCTGGCACTGGAACCCTGAGCTGTGCGCCTGGTGTGGGACGGGGACCCCTCAGTCCTCAGGGAGGACCTTCCCAGCCGAGGTAGCCTCCTAATTTTTATCCGCTACACGTGGGTGTGGGACCAGCCCATCGTGCCTCCGCCCCTCCTACCAGTCTCGATGTGGCTTCTTTAATTTCGTAGTTGTAGGACTTCCATTCAGCTCTATGTCAGGTGGTTTTGAATGATGGTTGTTCTATAGATTAGTTGTAACTTTGATGTGGTTGTGGGAGGATGCGATACCGCGTTTACCTGTGCGGCCATCTTGACCGGAAGTCGTATAATTAACTTTTTCAAAGGAACAAGTTTTGCTGATCTTCTCTATTGAATCTCTTTTAATATTAACAAAGCTATCTTATATTGATTAGTTCTTTTTTATACTATCTTTGAGTTATTGAAATGGATGTTTGGCTAATTTTAATATGGTCTTTATGATTTTTTCAAATGTGCATTTAAGTCCATATCTTTTCCTAGAAGAACTAATTTTTTGTTTCTCTTAAGTTTTAATATATAGTATATTCATCATAATTCAGGTCTAACTATTTTAAATTTCCATTATGATTTCTCCTTTGAACCATGAGTTATTTGCTATATTTTGTTAAAATTACCAAATACATAGAGATTTAAAAAAAAAGATTTTATATTGAATTCTAAATCACATTTTGGTCAGACAATGTGGTGTGCTTGAAGTTCATTCTTTGAAATTTTTTGAAATTTATTTTATAACCTAGTTAGTTTGCATAACTCTTCCATGTTTTTGAGAAGAATATTTATTATATTTTTTCTAGGTACAGAATTCTATACAGGTCTATTTGCTCAAGTTTGTTAATTATACCGTTCACATTTTCTGTATTGTTACTAATTTTTATGTGTTCATATGCAAACATACAGAGAGTTATAATCTCCTACTCTGGTTGTGGATTTTAAAAATATCTCTACAGTTCTATTATTTTTAATATATTTTTAAGCTATTTTGACTGGATGTATATAAATTTAGTATTGTTTTAGCTTCTAGAAGAATCAAATATTTTATCATTATCTAGGGATCTTCTCTAATAACAATTTTTGTCTCAAAAATTTTTTATGTGAATTAATACTGTCTGCTTTCATTTCTTTTTATTAGTACATGTCTGGTATATAGTTCCTAAAATTTTATATCAACTTGCATGTATTCTATTCCCTTGCTTTTTATATATGTCTCTCTCTCTTTTTAAATCCTTATCCAAGGATATTTTTCTATTTATCTTCATATAGAGTGGGGGGCCGGGAGAGAGAGAGAAACATCGATTGGTTGCCTCCTGCATGATTCTGACTGGGGCTGGGGACTAAACCACAACCGAGGTATGTGCCCTTGACCGGAATCAACCCCATGACTCTTCAGTCCCCAGGCTGATGCTCTAACCACTGAGCAAACTTGCCAGGGCTATATATGTCTCTTTTAAACAGCATATAGCTGATTTTATAATTTTAAAAAAATCTTCACCTGAGGATACGTTTATTGATTTTAGTCAGAGAGAATGGGAACAAGAGAGAGACATCTATGTGAGAGGGAAACATTGATTGGCTGCCTCCCAAAAGTGCCCTAACTGGGGATTGAACCCCCAGCATTTTGGTGAGTGGGAACTGAGCCACCCAGCCAGGGCAGCATATGGCTGATTTTAAAATGTCCGACAATGTCTTTATAAAACAGTTAAAACTGTTCACAATTATGAGGTTGTATATGCAAGTAAGCTTATTTTTTCATCTTTCCTTTAATTTACTGTACTTACATTATTATTTCAATGAATTCCTTTCTCTCTCTCTCTTTCTCTCTCTCTCTCACCCTTTGAGACTGTTTGAGTTTTTAAAAGGTCCTTTTTATTTTTCATTCCTACTTCATTGTCCCTTTACTGATTTAGAACTTTTACACTCTGTTTTGATTCTTTAAGTGGTTACATTTTGATATTTTTATTCTGTCTATTTAACATTTTAAAAAGCCTGCAGCTAAACACTTTAACTTCTTTAAGAAATAACAAAGGAATATTTAAAAAAATGTAATTCTATTCACTTCCTAACCTATCGTATATGTTTCTGGTGTTCCATATTTTAGTTCAGTCTTTTTTTTTTTAATCCTCACCTGAGGATATTTTTGAATTGATTGTAGAGAGAGAGGAAGAGAAGAAAAGAGAAGAGGGAGAGGGAGAGAGAGAGAGAGAGAGAAACAGAAACATCCATTGGTTATCTCCCATATACACCCTGATGGATTGAACCCACAACCCAGTTATGTGCCCTGACCTGCAATTGAACTGGCAAGCTTTTGGTGTATGAGACAATACTCCAAACAACTGAGCCACCTGGCCAGGGCACAATGTCTTTCATTTCAATTCATTCTTCTCTCTAAACTACATTAAAAATAATTCTTATAGTGAAAAATCTGTTGATGGTAAATTTTCTATGTGGACTTAATTAAAATGTCTCTTTTCCACCCTTGTTCTTGAAAGATAATCTTTATAGATATAAAATTCTGTTTTTTCTTTGGTTTTCTGTAGTTTCACTATAATATGTTCAGGTTTACATTTATTTTCACTTGTTTATTTTGGAAAATGTTACATTTTCTAAACATGTAGATTCACCCTTTTATCACTTCTGGAAATTTTTGATTTATTATCATTGCAAACATTGCCTTCCCTAAATTATCTATATTTTCTCCTTCTAGGACTCTGTTAAAGGAAAGTGGGACCTTATCATTTCATCCACTATGTCTCTTCACTTAACTATATTTTCCTTCTGCTAGATCTTCTGTGCTGCATCTTGGAAAATTTCTCTAGCTATATCTTCTAGTATTTCGATGTTCTCTTTGGTTATGTTTAATTTGCTTTTAAATTAACCTATCCAAAAAAGTGATATTGGAGCAGAGATGTGAAGGGGTGAAAAAGGGCACCATTTGGTTATTTAGAGGAGAAGCATCTAGACAGAGGGACAGCACCTGCCAAGACTGGAAGATGAGAGTGTGCTAGGTGTCTAGGGGAACTGCAGAGAGACCAGGGCAGCTGCAGTTGAGGGAACAAGGGGAAGCAGTTGGAGATGGGGTGGATAGGGGCTGGTTAGCTGGGTCATATATGGTTCTAGGCCATTATAAGGACTTTGGCCTTTTTTTCTGAGTAAGTGAGAAGCCATCAGAGCATTTTATTCAGAATGACATCATATGAACAAGAGATCCTTGTTGACAATACACTGACAAGGATGACAGCAGTTAGGGGGCTATTGAAATAATGCCGGTGAGTGGTGGCATGGGCCAGGGTGGAAGTGCTGGAGTTAGTGAGAAGTGTTTGGATTCTGGATATATTTTGATTTATTATTATATTGGATGTGGCATGTGAGAAAAAAAGAGGAGTTAAACGCAACCCCAAAGACTTCAACCTGAGCTGCTGAGAGGATGAAATTGCCATTTGCTGAGGTATGCAGGTCTATGGGAGGAACAGGTTTTGTGGGGTGAAAAGCAGTCATTCACATTTTTAAGTAAAGCTTAAGATGCTATTAGATATTTAAATGGAAAATATGGTAAGTGATTGAATGGTTGGCACTGGCCTTTAGGAACCAGGTCTAGATTAGAATTAAGTATGTGGAGATGTCAACATATGGATGAACTTTAAAGCCAGAGCCCGAGTAATGTCTCCAAAGGAGAAAGGGTAGATGGGAAGAAAAAGGCAGGAGACTAGACTCTAGGGAACTTTTGAGCTCAGAAAGTGGGAAATGAAGAGGAACCTGCAGAGAAATTGCTGAAACCCTAGAGAAAGCAGGGACACCTGATGAACGTACTGTCCTGGAGCCAAGAGAGTTGTAAGGAAAAGGGAGTGATTGATTGTGTTGAAGGCTGCTAAAAGGTCAAGTCATATGAGAGCTGAGGAATGACTATTGGATTTAGAACGTGATGTACCTCGTGACCTTTAGTAGAGCAAGATGTAGTAAACAGTACCTACCTCCTTGGACTTTTAAGGGAAGCACGTCATGCACTGGGCACAGTATAAATGTTCAATAACCGTTCACTATCATTACTAAACTGACTGCTGGAGTTCAGCTTCTACTTCATTTTGTGTGACACAGTTGCCAAGAAGAATGTGCAGAGCTTTCACACACACACATGTGATGCCATTTCAGAGGTATGGGCCAACAGAGGCCGTGCCTTATGCTCTCCCAGTGACTTGAGCACTGGAGCAGCTGTCCATAAGGACCAAGGTCATTGCATTCCCTTTGCTTTGGTGCAGCCCTGCCACACTAGGCAGATGAGAGCCAGGCACTAGAATTCAGTTAGAGCTGTTGACCTCAAGTGGCCCTCAAGTTGAGAGGGTAAGACTTGAAAAGCCCTGGGAGGGTGGCCGAATTAAAATTTTTATTAGATAAAAAATAGTATTGACTCTTTCCCCTTCCAATAATTGATATTTGCAGAGGATGAACTGAGCTCTCAAAGTGTGAAAAAGATAGAAGCTATGGAAGCAGATAATGTAAACCCAATCTATACATTACTTATATTCCTCAGAAAACACCTAGAATGTTTCGAAACAGCAAAGGAGCTTCAGAAAAAGTACCCAGTGAAGTAGGAGAGGCTGGCAAAAGCAGTATCCTGGAAGCTAAGTGAAGTGTATTGATGATCTGTGTTCTATCAGAAAATCTCTTTCTTGTACTAAAGAAAGCCCTGGGTCTGCCAACCAAAGGGCCCACCAAGACTCATTACTTAATTGGTTATCTGTTAAAAAAGGTGCTAGAGCCCTGGACAGTATGGCTCAGTGGTTGGAGTGACGGCCCGCAGACCAGAGAGTCCCGGGTTCGGTTCCCGCTAAGGGCACGTACCTCGGTTGCAGTTTGTCCTCAGCCCGGTTGGGGTCGTGTCCAGTCGATGTGTCTCTCTCAAATTGATGTTTTTTTTTCTCTCTCTCTCCTCCTCCCTCTCTCCCTCCCACTGTATCTGAAGATAAATGCAAAATATGTCCTCGGGTGAGGATAAAAAAAAAAAAGTGCTAGAACTTTATCTTACATGGTACACCAAAATAAATTCCAGATTGATTTAATAGTTAAATAGAAAAAAATTATGGAAAAAAATTTAGAATTAGAATATAGGATAATATTTATTTGCTACTAGTTTTCCCAGGTATAAACAATCCTGGAATAAGTTGCAAACATGGAAAACTAAGAGATGTGACTAAAAGAAAAGTGTGAAGCTTCTATAGGTCAATATATGCTATAAACAAAATTCAAGGAGAAACTGACAACTCAAAAATATTTGCATGAATATGACAAAAGGTTGGCATCATTACTATAAAGAGCTATTGCATAAGAAAAATAATAAATAATATTTTAGAGTAGAAACTATTCAAAGAATAGGCACATGAAATAATGAACATGTGAGAAAGTGTTTAGGCACATCCAAAAATTAAAGGAAGAAAATTAAATTTATGATATGCTGTTTTTCATCTGAGAAATTTATAAAAATTAAAAAACAATTGACAGAACATAGAGATGTTTTAAAAAAGAGGGTGTTGAAATGCAAGGTGCTTAGATCTTTTCTGGAAAACAAATTTGACACCATTTGTTTTAATCAAAACAATTTGACTATAATCCTGAAAATTATTCATATAAACTTTAGGTGAAGTAATTTTGCATATTAGAAACTATCATATGATCGTAGTGATCCAGACAAAATATATACATAAAAAGATGCCCATAGTCACCTTAAATATTTAAATATTGTAAATATCTTAAGTATCCAGCCATAATGCAGTAATTACCTTAAATATTATACAGCCATTGTTGGGCTGTCATGAGGAATATTGAGTTTGGTAAATGGCAACAATTTAATCTTAAGTGAATTAAAATAAGATAGTAAATATACCATACTATAATAAAGTTATATGTGTATGTATTAAAGAAATATATAAAATAGTACAACTTTAGGTCATTTTCTAATTTATATATTTACTTTCCAAATCGTCTTTAGTAAGCATGTGCTTCTTTAAATATTATTATTTATTAACATATTAGTTCTTACATATTATATTATTAATAATACATATAATAATAAATATTATTTTAATACAAAGAGGTCAGAAGAAAAGAGAAAAAAATAAAACCAAAAAGTGATACTACGAAGAGCTATAGAGTTTATCTAAGGCCATTTAGGAGACAAAGGGACATTTTCTAAAGCTGATGCTTTTTCCATTCTTCTCAACTGTCCTGAGAGAGCAGAAGGGGCAGATTCTTCTCAAACTTTGAGGAAGTTTGCCCAGAGAGACACATGAGAAGATTTCCATTTTGCTGAAGACAATCATTTGGATCACTGAGATCATTTCTTTGCATCAAGAAAGTGTTTAATAGCATATATGAAGGTGGACAGGAAGAACTGCTTGATTTACCAAAACCTTGATGCAACAGTTCCATTATGGTCAGCTCATGATGTTGCCCAAGAAGTGATACCTTTGGCCAGAACCTATTGTTAATTTGATTTGAGAAAATTATCTGTAAACCGTCTTATTGGAAGTTTAATAAAAGACAGTTATTAAGATCAGCAAAATAATTTTTGATACTAATAATACTTTTCATATTTAGGGGGCAAATTGAAACAATAGCAAAGAAAACATTTCATTTTAAGGTGCCTATGTGAATATGAGCATGTAACAAAACACCTACTCTATATCTCCATCAGTATTTTATTTACTAAGCAGCCTCTATTTCTTCTTTAAAAGGCTGAATTCCCTCCCTTTTATAATTTAGCTTCCTTAGAATTGCACTTGTCTTATGATAGGTTAGATGTAAGAGTCCATGTTATCACAAGCCCTCACTTGTAGAAATTTGAGTGTACATATTTCAGTAGTTGAATATGACTTATGAATCAAAAAGAATGCTGCTCATGATTTCTAGATGATGCCTTGTTTTGGATACATAAAAGAAGACACATTTCCTCAAAATGTTTAGAGATACTAGGAGCTGTTTCATTTGTTAGCCCCACAGACTTTCCTGTTGCATATTGTTTACTAGTTAGATGATGGACTTGATGGAGAAACTTTGACTTTGCTTCTTGGAATTCTTATACCTTCTGGTCAGAAAATATCACAAAGGCCAGATGGTAGGAGAGATTATAATTAGAGTCAGCCTTTTCATGCCCCAAAGAAATGATAGTCACTTTCTATGGTAACTGAATGTGTCAACATAGCATTATTCAATGGAGAAGGAGAAAAGGAGGCATGCCTATGACATATGTGGACATTCAGTTGAAGGTTTGCATACATTGATCAATCTGTTTGCTGGGGTTTAACATGCCAATCCTTTTTCCTCCCCTTTTTTGGTCCAAGGAGGAAAGTAGTACATTCCATGGAAGAGCTTTTTATTTCCAAGGGAGCTATCCTACTGTTAATTCTGACATAAACTTTCATGAAGTACCGGGAAATTCGGATTGAAGCCTGCCATGCTGAGAGCTGCTTGGTTTTATCCAGGTTTTACAAGAAACAGGATACTCAGCATCTTCTGAGGCCCCTGAAATACCTTGCTACCACACAGGCCATATTTTTTAATAACCAATTTAACACAGTGCAGGGCAAATCTCAGCCACATACAGCTCAGGATGCTATAATCAGGGAGCCTCCTGAGAGCAGTCGGTCCACTCCTAAGCTTGTTTTCTTGTGACACATATCTTCTGTCTAACTTTTTTCGCAAGGAATCTCGGCCTTGGAGTTGTAAAGAGCATGGACTCCCCAGCTGTGAGACAAATAGAGAACGTGTTAGTCAGGAAGGGCTGGTAGCTACACCAGTTCTATGTTATCCAGTATGTGTGATAAAACCAGTGACTAGGTTTCCTTGGTCTTTGCCTTGGAAGAGAAAGAGATATTCCTGGAAAGACTAGTAACAACCATGATTCTATGCATAGCGCACCTCAGGTATTTTTAGATATCAAGAGATATATACTATGTGTTGATAAACAGGTACCAAAAACAACACAGATCCATTTGGCTGAGGAATGCCTGAAGCTTACCATGTGGCTACCCAGAGAACTGATGTAGTTAGAAACAGATGTGTGTATGGTTAAAATGACATTTTGTTGTATTACATCTATCAGGTCACAAGCAGCTTATAATTTTCTTTTTCTAGTCACAGCCAAACATTATAATGGCACAAACCATAAATCACATCAACATGGAACACTGCCTAGCAAATAAAAATGTATGTGCATTGCAAAATGATCTGAGATTACAAAAATATATCAGAAGTCAAAAGTAGCTGGTGGAGAAATGCTGTCTTTAGTTTATTGAGATTGGAGGATTCTAATGTACTGTCACTGAAAGAATAATTTTTCCTTTACAATCTACTTAGCAAAGATTTATCGATCCTTTCCCCCTTCATAGAGAATTACTGATCCATTTTAGAAAATCAGATTTTCACACCTTTCAGGAGAATGTGCCCAGCGCAGTTCTCAGGGGACTGCCTGGGAAGTGGACTTTGACACGCAGTCTCTTGGAACTTACACACCACAGCCGAGGCTCATCACTGATTTGTCTCACCAGGCAGTAAAATACTTTCATACATTTATAGAGAAATGATTGTACTGCAGTACTTATTTTCCCATGCTAGTAGATGTATTCAGGGTACTGTTATTTGTGTAAACAGCATTTTTCAGCTATAGTGCTTTTTCTTTTTACCCCTGTCTTCTCAGCTGTGATATTATGAACAGTAAGGCAAGATAAAAGTTGTTGAAATTCATGCTACAAAGCCGTGGGATGCTGTAGAATTTCTCAGTGTGTGTGTAAATAACTTGGAGACGTACATGTCTGCTGCCCCTCATTATGGGAGTATCAGAGTAGCAAAGCAGCCGGTGTGCTATACTGAAGTATGCATCATAATGAAGGTGATTTATTATAATTAAAACAGTGTGGAGAGGAGCTTTGTATTAGACATACTGTTTCACAGAAGAGCTTAATAAAGAGTACTATTATTAGTTATGGATTTGGGTGAGGAATGTTGTTTACTGGGAGTTATGTGAGCATTACTCAAAGTCTGAAGTTGCTCTTTGAGTTGTTCTGCATTGGGAGGGCAGAAATGTTCAGTAAACAAAGAATTTTAATACTGGCAGGAGGCTAGTGTGTAAGTGTTTACGTGCAAGTAGAATAGAGGAGAAAGAGAAGGAAATGATGTACACCTGAAGTGTTCTCGGCAGGAGCAGTTCTAGGATACTTTATTACATATCTATGGAGACAATGGCATGGACTGTAAGTAGCTCCTGTCTTTTGATATAATAATACACATAAAGTCGGGGTCAGACTGGGTTCGCTCTGGGCTCTGATGCTTTGGAAGGTCACTAGGGGAATCGATAGACCAAAATGAGCCCTGAGTTTCATGCAATCAATGCGATTTTTCTATTTAAAGTGGACACTGCTGGGTGTGAGTCTCAAGCATCACATGGGGTTTGGCTCAGCTTTTCAGATCAAGAGTAGATTGCAGTGCAAATAGGCTGTTTATTATCATAATTGAGATGAGATGATATGGCGAATACAGAACAGGAGAGGCAGTCTGCAAATGCTGCTTTCAAGTTTGGCACCCTGTTATTTGAGCAACCAAATTGGTAGCCACTTGATTGCTGGAGGATACCTTATTCTCTATTTATTTTGCTAGTTTTAATGAATCAGAAAGTAAGGGAACTCCATAAAAATGAAAAACAAATTGTTACTAAAACCAAATATTTATAAATCTTTTTTACCATCCATCCATCCATCCATCCATCCATCCATCCATCCATCCATCCATCCATCCATCCACAGTTTGCTAATTGAAAGATAGAAGGATTTTCTAATGTATGTATTTTTCATCAGTACAATTTATAAAATAAATCTTTGAAATGTTTTGTTTGGTCAGAATGTGAATAGAAGATTTTTTGATAGTCCATGAAGCTAGAAGAGTTCCGATTTTGCATCAACTCTTCAAGCTCTCTTACTCCCTGCAGTGGAAAGCAGCTTTCTATTTAAAAGGACAAATTATAAATGAAGTGTTCCCACCAGAATAAAAGCTAGAACTGCTGAAGGATCTTTTATTGGTTTCTCTTCATCCTGTCACATTGCCACTGAAATACGTACACTGTATGTCATTTAGGAAACAGATTATGGAGGGAAGGCACTGTCTCTTTCTGTTTGGGGGAGAAGGCAAGTGAGAAAAGACTGGGATTTATAAAAATATTCTAAGTAAGGCCCCTAAGACAAAAGTAACGGACAGATTCTGCATTTTACTTAGGGTAAAACTTTACTTCTTCCTGCGAATCAGGGTTCTAATCTAGTGAGAAAAACAACTCAAAGACTTTAGTTATTAAAGGCTAGGAGCTGGAGAAATTAAGGAATATTAGCCTTCCATTACATTAAAACACATTTGCCACTGAATCAGTACTTGATGGTTTTTCTTACACTCTAAAAGATTACATCACTGCCCAGTTTTTAATTTAAACTTAAATTAATTTGAACTTACAGGGTATTAATTTAGTAAAAGAAGGCAAGAGGAAATAAGTTGAAATCACTGTTGACCCATGGCAGAAATCCAAGTTCCTGCTCCCTCACAGGCCCTGGCAGCCTTTCACATTCAAATAAACATTTTTTTAAAAAGAGCTAATTGAGTATATTTGTAATGGTACAGGTCAAATACAAAGAGGTCTAAATTTATTTGCTGAAACTGGAAAAATGATCCCAGAGAATAAGAAGTGATAAGAATAAGGGGCAGAGAGATGTGTTGAGAACAAGGGAAGAATTTTGCCTATAGGATGTTGTTTTTAGGGCCTTTGGCACTGAAACAGGGTGTCTTTGTGCCTGCAATTATGGGTCTTTGTATGTAGCCCCCACTTGTAGTGATTTAGTTTGCATTATCATTCTTATCCCTCAAAAGTCTTCTTTCAATGATCTCTAGGAATGATTAGAGTTTTAGCCAAACCATTTTGAGTTTATGTATTTAATTATAGCAATCCCAAAACAACTCAAAAATAAGCTACTAAAAATGGCATTTTAGAGTATGTTTTTATTTGGTAGAACCTTAAATCTCAGGAATTTGAAATACTATGTAAACCTCTGGAAGGTTATGGAAATAATTATTTCATTATAATTAATTGTCATGAATGATGCTATCCTGTTTAATTCTAGTCAATAAGTTATTTTTAAGAGTCATCAACATTTATTTTACATAATACTAAATACAAAATTTGACTTATGAGCAAAATGATGTATTTTTTTTTCTTTTCTTTCTTTTTTTTTTTTAAACCAGTGATTCTGTAAGACCTGTGACCTTTAAAAATGAGAGGAAGGAAGAACTTTGAAATTTGTAGTTGCAATTCTTACTTTCTAAAATATGTTTATTTATAAAAATAATGAAATGCTTATATTTTTTTCTGACATAGATTTTTTAAAAAATTACATGTTTTATATTCCAAGAAGGAATTCCTGGTGAATGTAATTTGCATAAGAATTTACAACATATGCCACTTGATATTTTGCAATGTATTATATAATATTTATTTATATTTAGTATTCTGTTATATTTTTAATTCCATTTATATTTATTATTTTACTTCTTTGCTTATTATTATATTTATTATTCTATTTAACTCTTAGTGTCCCAGTATTTTAACTTGTAGGGTCCATGGTAAAATGAAAGAGTCCCCCTCATCATTGATTATGATTTTGAAATCTTTCTTACATGGTCCTCATTAGAAAAATGGATCTGAGAGACTCAGTCACTGTTCAAAGACTCTGAGGCCTTTGGGGGAGGGTGAATTAAGAAGCCAGTCAGAGAAAGACAAATATCACCTGATCTCACTTATATGTGGAATCTAATGAACAAAATAGATCCAGAGACATGGAATCATGGAACATACTGATGAATGTCAGAGGGAAGGGGAAAGGGGGCCAGGAGGAGATAAACCAAAGGACGAATATGCATATATGCATAACCAGTGGACATAGACAACAAGTCAGGGGTGGGGGCAGGAGTGGGGAGGAGGGGGTTAATGGGGGGAAAAGGGAAGGACATCTGTAGTACTTTCAACAATAAAAATAAATAAAGAATGAAATAAAACATAAGACTGCCACTGAGATGTTTCTTCCTACAAAATCATTTCCCTTCAGATGAGGATACTGAGATAATGGAAGAATCCTGAATCTCAAAATCATCCCTGAATGTGCCACCCTGAAAATTAACCTCATTCATACCCTTCCCCCACTTTCATTTTTTTTCTTTTTTAATATCTCAGAAAAATTGAGCACATAAATTAAAGTGTCCCTTTAGCTGCCCTAACTTATTCAACCACATTCACTAAACAGAATCCTGGAGTTCAGAGACTTTGACAACATCACAGAGGTTAATATTTTCACTGGTATGAACTGCTCTTGAGCAGTTTTTTCAATGTCTTAAACCCAAATGGGCTTTTCTTCAGTTTCAGAGATGAAAGTTATCTTTTTTTGCTTTACTTTTTTTTTGAGAAAATTTTATTGTGGTTATTTCTGGGGAAATCCCACTTTCCTGTGATGTTTGCTTTCTAGGGTGCATCTCCAGCAATACATTAGGCAAATAAAGAGGTATAGGATCTCATTCTGCACTTACATGGTTTGTTTTCATTTTTATTTGGAGGCACCCCTTCAATGTTTTCAGTACCACAGATCGACAAGCCATGCTTATTGATCTTTTTGAAAAACTGGTCTAGTTCTAGGGAAAGGTTTTGATTGATTATGTTCTCTCAGGATCCTTTTTCCATCACCCTGATGGTTTAGAAGTATCATTAGTAGAGTTAGGATATTTTTCTGGTATTCTGAAGGCCAAGAGTAAATAAAACATCTTTTCACAATTTATCATCCCAAATTAGATTGGGCATAGAGAAAAGGCGCTATAAGCAGTTTCCCATAAACCTCTCAAAATTTAAATAGACAGTAGGTTTATGTGATAATCTTGAAGAAGAAGCCCTTGTTGGAAAATTTTACTTTCCTGGGTAATGTAATGAAGAAACCAGCTGAATAAATGTGTTGTCCACAGACTTGTGACAATAGAAGCTGCAGCTAATTGAGCATTCAAAGATTAAGAAAGAAAGTCCTTTATCAACTCTGGAGTCCCTGTCGTGTGCAGCATAGGATTGTTCCGTTCTACTTGGAAGAACTATCTGGAGGACTTACTCTGTCCCACCAAGATGTAGGTACAGTTCACACTTTTTTGCCCTGCACACTATTCTCTTATACAATTGACTCTTGAACATGGGTTTGAACAGCATGGGTCCACTTATATGCAGATTTTTTTTTCAGTGAATATAGTTGACCCTTCACATCCACTGGTTCAACTAACCAGGGAGGAAACAGTATTTTCGTTTTCCCAGCCTTGGTTGGTTGAATTTGCAGATTCAAAGGGCTGACTATAGGTAAGTTTTTGGGAGTTAAATTATATACAGATTTTCAAATGGTGGGGTCAGCACTCCTCATCCATGCTGCTGTTCAAGGGCCAGCTGTACTAACTATATTATATTTTTCCATTGTTTAGGTCATCTAGTCCCTCTGGGCTTAAAATTTGCATTTGTTTTGGAAGAAAATTAAGCTAATTCTAAAGAATTTGAATATGGTAGCTTTATAGTGCCCAGAGTAAATGTATTTGAATCCCAAAAGGTTTAAGTTAGTTTAAAAGAAGATAACTAATAGTAAAGGTCCCACAGAAAAAATTCACATTTCTAAAATTTAGCCTTAAGACAATTTGGATCTTGGAGAAATGTCTTCCAATTTTACAATGTGACTTGACTTTCTTATAACCTTGAAATTAAATGTAGTATTTATTCTTTCTTGTGGATCCCTTTAGAAACTTGCTTAGTAGTACTGCTAAACCCCCAAAACCTTGCCTTATTATCTATCCTCACTCTTGCTTTTCCTGTTACTTTAATTAACTCTTTTAGTTCTCTTGTTAAATCTTGACTGGTATAGAATATGCTCCTTTGAAAATAATACTACGTGGGCTGACCTTAGTTGTACTTTTATGATTTGTCTTGGGCAACTAAGAGAGTTTCCTCTTATCCTTGTCTCTCCTTCTGTTGACAGAGAATATTTTGTCACTACAGAGATACCAGATGGGAAAATGTGGGTGCTTAATAAATTTTGTCTTCCAGACAAAACTACCTATGAAATGTTTTTAGTTCCTTGGGAAGAGGTTATCTATCTATCTATCTATCATCTATCTATCTATCTATCTATCTATCTATCTATCATCTATCTATCTATCAATCATCATCTATGTATCATCATCTATCTATCATCTATGGCATAAATTCAAGCCAGCTTGAATTCACATAACTTTTGTTGGACAATTGTATCACAATATTGACGTGAGTCCAAATTAGGGCCTCTTGAGTGTCCCTTTCTCTACTTATTTGCAGTTTATTGGTTCCATGATTCCATTACTCTCTATTGAATTTTTTCAACATTGTAGTCAAAAGTTCTGTTTGGAAATAGCAGATACAGGAGGTTACTCTTATATTGTGTAGATGCTGGCATCATATTTAATTTCCTTGATTCTGGGACATTCACTTTGTTCTCTAGAATTTATTAAAAGAAGAAGTAGAATCAATAGTTGAGAAACCTTATTAATTTCCATTGAAATCTGCTTTTTTTTTTTTTTTTTGGTGACTCCTCACCTGAGGATATTTTTTCCATTGATTTTTAGAGAGTGTCGAAGGGAGAGGGGGGTGGGGGAGACAGAGAGATAAATATCGATGTGAGAGAGACACATCGATTGGTTGCCTCCTGCACATGCCCCAAAAACCTGAAACCCAGGTACCTGCCTTTGACAGGGAATCAAACCCGAGACCCTTCCATCTGCGGGCCAAAGCTCTAACCACTGAGCAATAACTGGCCAGGGTGAAATATTCCCCCCTCCTTTTTAAAAAAATCATCCATGTCCTCTGATGTCTATGTCTTCAATTTTGCGAAGTATAGATGAGCCCCCTTATGGATGCATCAATGAATTGAATTTGCTTAAAGAAAAGAGACTACGTTTTTTCTTTCCTCACTTGCTATGGACATTCTCTGTAATTGCAAAAAGAAAAGAAAGGTACAATAGTGATCCCAAGTAATACTAATTAGTTCAATGGATATTTGAGCTCTATCAATTATTTAAATAACTTAGGGAGTGAGGGTATGTTGGGTAAGGATCTATAGTCATGTGAGTTGGTAGTCCCAAGTGAAACAATTGGCTTGAAATACTGATAATGCCCCATACTCAGGTCTTGAGATATCTTTGAATATAGTGCCTGATGAAAGACATTACTAAAAATTTGCATTTCGAGTTTCTCAGCAATGAGTTTTATGTGAGGGTTAGGTGAAGAATGCATTTAGAAATTAGACTGTGAAACCAGAAGTTAGGGGCTCGACAAGTAAGTTATTAAATTAGCTACAGAGCTGGATTCAATGACTTCAAATCCCCAGTGAAGCAGGTGTCTGGAATCCTGGGCTTAAGTGGATTGTACTGAATTCCCTTACCTGCTTTTTATCAGCAGCTCTATCGACAAGATTTTCATTACTTCCTAAATGTCTGCACTGGCTTGCTTTATTTTTCTTGTTAAAGTTTGATATTTATATATATATAAAAGCCATTGGTAGCTTTACCATTTTAGTCACCACCAATTTCATCATCTTTGCTGTTTATTAATGATCCTGCTTTCTCTCTAATAGCTCTTTTCTTCCTGACATATCTATGAAACACTCCTCTTCCCCTTAAATTCCTTTATCTGGAATTAACTCAGGCAACTTCTATTGTCTTTTGTTTCTGTTGTAAGCATTACAGGGCCAACAATTTTCTCCATTGAATATAATACATATGTAATAAAATATATAACAAATACAGGGAGGGCAAAAGTAGGTTTACAGTTCTAATAAAAATAAATAATGCAATAATTAATAAATAGTAATATGAGAATAAACTCACATACTAACAACTATAAACCTACTTTTGCCCACCCCTGTATATTAATAGCATTTCTTTATCTTTACTGCCATAAAAAATCTATCTATATGATGTTAGTAAATTTAAGAAATAAAATCTGACCCTGGCCAGGTGGTTTAGTTGGTTGTAGCCTAGTCCTGTATACCAAAACATTGCGGGTTTGTTCCCTGGTTGGGGTGTGTACAGGAGGCAACCAATCGATGTTTCTCGCTCTCTTCCTCTCTCTCTAAAAATTAATGAAAACATATCCTTGGGTGGGGAGTAAAAAAAAAAAAAAGAAAGAAAATATGGTTGTATAGTGTTAGCCTGAATTGCAGTGAATAAAATCTAATCATACTCTCTTAAAGATATATTTTATAATCTTACCTTTAATCAGTAATTAATACCACCTTTACAAAAACAAACAACACTATTTCCAAGGAAATCATCAGAAATGAAGTAAAAATTTAGGTACAGTTAAATTATTCATAAAATGTAAGCTTGGTTTGAAAAAACCCAAAGCTATGTTTTTCTAGGAAGAACGATTGGAAGAAACTACACCAAAATATTAACAGTGGTTATTCTGAAGTAGAATAATTAAGGGCAATTTAAATTTTTTCCTTTATCCTCTTTTATATTTTGCAGTTTTTCTAAAGTAATAATGTATTACTTTTGTAATAAAATACTTAAATTTTAATTGAAGAAAACTATTAAAGCAATACCTGTTCAGTGAAACAAACTCAAACAATATTACAGTAGGAAACATACAAAATGGTACTTTGCCTCTTGTCCCATTATGACTTTGCTATAGTGTCTGATATGTTGTCTGTGCCTTGATGCTTCATGCAAATACATGCTCACGTACTTACATATTCACACACATATGTACTTTTTTAAAAAAAAATCCTCATCAGAGGATATTTTTCCACTAATTTTCAGACAGAATGGGAGGGAGGGAGAGAGAGAGAAACATTGATGTGTGAGAGACACATCGATTGGTTGCCTCCTGCATGACCCTGACCAGGGCCAGGGACTGAACCGCAACTGAAGTATGTGCCCTGACCAGAATTGAACCTGTGACTCTTTGGTCCATGGGCCAATGCTCTAACCGCTGAGCCAAACTGGCCAGGGCTATATATACTTTTTAAAAAATGAAAAAACCCTGGCCAGGTAGCTCAAATAGTTACAGCACCACCCTGTAATGCAAGGTTTTGGGTTTGATCCCTAGTCAGGGCACATACAAGAGACAACTAATGAATGCATAAATAAGTGGAACAACAAATGGATGTTTATTTCTCTCTCTCTCGTCTCTCCCTCTAAAATTCAATTAAAAAAAAAAAGAAAAATGTCCTATAAATGGGCTTGTAGGCCAATTATTATTAAATGTTAGTAGTTGGAATGCAGCTATGGTAAGAGTATTTACCTCATTGAAATCAGAAAACACTAATAAAGCTTTCTTTTTAAAAAATTAATTAATTAATTAATTAACTTTTAATCCTCACCCAAGGATATTTTTCCATTTATCTTCAGACAGAGTTGGAGGGGGAGGGGAGAGGGAAAGAGAGAAACATTGATGTGAGAGAGACACATCAACTGGTTGCCTCCCACATGACCCCAACCAGGGCTGAGGACCAAACCGCAACCAAGGTATGTGCCCTTGACTGGAAACGAACCTGCTACTCTTTGGTCTGTGGGATGATGCTCTAACCACTTAGCCAAACTGGCCAGGGCTAAAGCTTTCTTTTTAAATGACACCTTGTGTCCCAGCACACCTCTGAGCCATACTATATATTTTATTCTGTAACTTGCTTCTTACTTAGTAGTACAGGCCATGTTCCATGTCAGTACTTACAGCTCTTATCAGATTATTTTTATGGTTTCACAATCTTTTATTGCATGGTTATAACAATCTCTCCATTGATAAAATTTATTTTCTAATTTTTTGATATCACAAATAATACTGTAAAAAAATATCATGCTTATAACCCTTGATGTATTTGTGTAAGTCAGCCTGTAGGACAGATTCCTGGAAGTGGAGGTCCCTGTGTCATAAGCATATAAATTTAAAGTTTGACTATTGCTGACAAATTGCTCTCCAAAATCATTGTGCTAGTTTATATATCATCCAGTTTTTCATCCTCTGGCCACTGCTTGATATCAATCTTTAAATTTTTCTAATTTTATAGGCAAAACAATTGGGACTTTGTTTAATTATCAGTGAGACTAATCGTGCTTTATAAGTTTATCATATATATACCCAAGGATATTTTTCCATTAACTTTTAGATAGGGAGGGAAGGAGAGAGAGAGAAATATCGATGTGAGAGACACATCAATGGGTTGCCTCACACAAACATGTGCCGATTGGGGCTGGGGATTAAACCTGCAACCCAGATATGTACCCTTGACTAGGAATCAAACCTGAGACCTTTCGGTCTGAGGACAGATACTCTAACCACTGAGCCAAACTGGCCAGGGCTTGTTTATATATATTTTCTTTTAGTCTTTTATTATTGATTTGTAGGCACTATTTATATTATGGATACTACATTTTTGTTACTATATGTGTAATGGTGGTGGGAAGAGGTAAACCAAAGAACTTATGTGCATGTATGCAGTTGCCCATGGTCACAGACAAAGGGTGGTGAGGGCCTAGAGTGGGGTGGGAACCGGGTAGAAGGGAGCAATGGGGGAAAAAAGTGGGACATCTGGAATACTTTCAACAATAAAGTTAAAAGAATAAATATATATACATATATATTATTTTTCTTTTATATTATTCAAAGATTATTTTACCTTATGGAAGTGAAAATCTTGGTTTATTACATCTAAAGTTTAGGATTACAAAGGGTTCTCTGATCTAAGGCTATGAAATTATTGGTGATGTCTTTGTTTTTATGTTTATCTTTATTGCTGAAAACATTACAGGTGTTACTCCTTTTTTCCCCCATTTACATCTTCCTCCCCACATACCGAAATGTTGTTTGTGTCCATTGGTAATGCATAAATGCATATAAGTTCTTTGGTTTATCTCTTCCAGCCCTCCAACCACCCTTCCCGCTGTGGTTTGTCAGTTTGTTCCCTACTTCCATGTCTCTGGATCTATTTTGTTCATCAGTTAATTTGTTCATTAAATTCCACATATAAGTGAGATCATGTGATACTTGTCTTTCTCTGACTGGCTGATTTCATTCAGCATAATACTCTCCAGGTCCCTCTATGTCCTCTCAAAGGGTAAGAGATCTTTCTTTCTTAGAGCTGCATAGTAATCCACTGTGTAAATGTAATACAGCTTTTTTATCCACTCATCTACTGTTGGACACTTGAGTTGATTCCAGATCATAGCTATTGTAAATAGCACTGTAATGAACATAGGGGAGCATATATTCTTTCTGACTGGTGTTTCAAGCTTCTTAGGATATATTCCTAGAAGTGGGATCACTGGGTCAAAAGGCAGATCAATTTTTAATTTTTTGAGAAAACACCTTATTGTTTTCCATATGGCTGCACCAGTCTACATTCCCACCAGCACTGTACTAGAGTACACTTTTCTTTACAAACTTGCCAGCACTTTGATGATTTGTTGATGGCAGCCATTCTGGCAGGTGTGAGGTGATACCTCATAGTCATTTTAATTTGCATCTTTGATGATTAGTGACATTGAGCAGTTTTCATAGGTCTCTTGGCCATTTGTATGTCCTCTTTTGAGAAGTGTCTATTTAGGTCCTCTGCCTATTTTTTTTTGTTGAAATTTTTATTAATTTATTTTTGTTACAGATGTTTCTCCCTTTCCCCCCTAGATACCCTCTTCCCAATCCTCCACCCTGCCCGCCCCAGCATTGTTGTCTATGTCCATTGGTTACACATAAGTGCATATAAGTTCTTTAGTTTATCTCATCCCTTCCCCCCACCCCCTCCTCTGAGGTTTGTCAGTCTGAACTGTTCTCCTTTCTATGTCTCTGGGTCTATTTTATTCATCATTTTATTTTGTTCATTATATTCCACAAATAAGTGAGATCATGTGATACTTGTCTTTCTCTGACTGGCTGATTTCGCTTAGCATAATGCTCTCCAGGTCCCTCCATGTTGTCTCAAAGAATAAGAGATCTTTCTTCCTTACAGCTGCATAGTATTCCATTGTGTATATGTATCACAGCTTTTTTATCCACTCTTTGACTGATGGACACTTGGGCTGTTTCCAGATCTTAGCAATTGTAAATAGTGCTGCTATGAACATAAGGGTACATATATTCTTTCTGATTGGTGTTTCAGGTTTCTTAGGGTATATTCCTAGAAGTGGGATCACTGGGTCAAATGGCAATTCAATTTTTTGAAGTAACACCATAGTGTTTTCCATAGTGGCTGCACCAGTCTGCATTCCCACCAGCAGTGTACTAGAGTCCCCTTTTGTCCACACCCTTGCCAGCACTTGTTTGATGATTTGGTGATGGCAGCCATTCTGGCAGGTGTGAAGCAATACCTCATAGTCATTTTAATTTGCATCTCTCTGATGATTAGTGATGTCGAGCATTTTTTCATATGTCTCTTGGCCGTTTATATGTCCTTTTTCTCTGCCCATTTTAATTGGATTATTTGACTTTGTTGAATGTATGAGTACTTTATATATTTTGGAAATTAAGCCCTTATATTATGTATCATTGGCAAATGTGTTCTCTTGTACAGTGGGTTCCCTTTTCATTTTGATGATCGTTTCTTTTGCTGTGCAGAAGGATTTTTAGTTGAATGTATTCCCATGTACTGATTTTTCCCTTTGTTTCTCTTGCCTTTGGGGATGTATTGGTGAAAATTCTGCTATGTGTGATGGCTGAGATTTTGCTACCTATATTTTCTTCTAGGATTTTTATGGTTTCACAACTTACATTTAAGTCTTTTATCCATTTTGACTTTGTTCTTGTTTATGGCATAAGTTAGTGGTCTAGTTTCATTTTTTTGCATGTACCTTTCCAATTTTCCCAAAGGCATTTATTGAAGAGACTGTCAATACTCCATTATATGCTCTTGCCTCCTTTGTCAAATATTAATTGAGCATAATGGCTTCGGTCGATTTCTCGGTTCTGTGTTCTGTTCCACTGATCTATTTGCCTGTTCTGGAGCCAGTACCAGGCTGTTTTTATTACAGTAGCTTTGTAGTATAACCTGATATCTGGTTATGTAATTCCTCCTAGTTTGTTCTTTTTCAACATTGCTGTGACTATTCAGGGTCTGTTTTGGTTCCATATAAACTTTTGGAGAGTTTGGTCTAGATCTGTGAAATATGCCATTGGTAGTTTAATGGGGATTGCATTGAATCTATAGAATGCTTTGTGTAGTATGGACATTTTAATGATGTTGATTCTTCCAATCCATGAGCATGGTATATGCTTCCACTTTTTTATATCTTCCTCTATTTCTTTTTTCAATGAATTGTAGTTTTTTGAGAACAGGTCTTTCACCTCCTTGGTTACATTTATTCCTAGGTATCTTATTTTTTTGTTGCAATGGTAAATGGGATTGTTTTTTTAGTTTCCTTTCTGAGAGTTCATTGTTGGGGTATAAGACTGCCATAGAGATCTGGATGTTAATTTTGTATCCTGCTACTTTGCCAAATTCATTTATTAAATCAAGTAGATTTTTGATGGAGTCTTCAGGGTTTTCTATGTACAATATCATGTTGTCTGTGAATAATGACAGTTTCACTTCCTCCTTTCCAATTTGGGTGTCTTTTATTTTTTCTTCTTGCCTAATTGCTGTGGATAAGTCTTCCAGTACTATGTTGAATAAGATTGCAAAAATGGACATCCCTGTCTTGTTCCTGTTCTTAAGGGAAATGCTTTTAGTTTTTGCCCATTGAGTATGATGTTGGCTGTAGGTTTTTCATATATGGCCTTCATTACGTTGAGGTATAATCCCTCTATTCCCACTTTGCTGAGCATTTTTATCAGAAATCAGTGCTGGATTTTGTCGAATGGTTTTTCAGCATCTATTGATATGATCATATGGTTTTTATCTTTCATTTTGTTTATGTGGTGTATCATATTTATTGTTTTACAAATATTGTACCCATTTTGCATCCCTGGGATAAATCTCACTTGGTCGTGGTGAATATTTTTTTTAGTATATTGCTGAATCCAATTTGCTAATGAAGATTTTGGCATCTATGTTCTTCAGGGATATTGGCCTGTACTTTTCATTCTTTGTAGTGTCTTTATCTGATTTGGGGATTAGGATTATGCTGGTCTCATGAAAACAACTTGGAATTCTTCCTTCATCTTGAATTTCTTGGATTTGTTTGAGGAGAATAGTTGTTAGTTCTTCTAGAATGTTCATAAATCTCCCTTGTGAAGCTATCTGGACCAGGGATTTTGTTTACCGGGAATGTTTAGATTACTATTTCAATTTCCTTGGTTGTTATTGGTCTGTTCAGGTTTTCTGACTCTTCCTTGTTTAGATTTGGAAGCTTGTATAATTCTAGGAATTTGTACATTTTGCCTAGGTTGTCAAATTTTTTGGCATATTATTGTTCATAGTATTTTCTAACAATCCTATGTATTTCTGTGGTGTCAGTTGTTACTTCTCTTTCTTTTCTGATTTTGTTTATTTGGGTCCTCTTTCTTTGTTTCTTGGTGAGTCTGGCAAAAGGTTCATTGATCTTGTTTATCTTTTCAAAGAACCAGCTCCTGCTTTCATTGATCTTTTGTACTGTTTTTGAGTCTCTATGTTTTTATTTCTGTGCTGACCTTTTTTATTTTCTTCCTTCTACTTACTCTGGGTTTTCCTTTTTGTTTTCTTTCTAAATATTTGAGTTGAGGGTTAGATTGTTTTTTAGAAATTTTTCTTGTTTCTTGAGGTAGGCCTGTAATGCTATGAACTTCCCTCTCAGGACTGCTTTCACTGTTTCCCATACAGGTTGTGTTGTTTTGTGTTCATTTTCATTAGTTTCCAGGAAATTTTTCATTTCTTCCTTGATCTCATTGGTAACCAATTCATTGTTTAATAACATGCTATTTAGCCTCCATGTGTTTGAACATCTTTGAATGTTTTTATTTTAATTGATTTCTAGTTTTATGCCATTGTAATCCGAGAAGATGCTTGATATGATTTTAATCTTCTTGAACTTGTAGAGACTTCGTTTGCGTCCTAACATGTGGTCTATGTTTGAGATTGTCCTGTGTGCACTTGATAAGAATGTATATTCTGCAGCTCTGGGTGAAATGTTCTGTAAATATCAATACAAGCAATCTGATCTTGTGTATTATTTAGGGTTTCTGTTTCCTTGTTAATTTTTTTTGTGTAGATCTATCCAGTGATGTCAGTGGGGTGCTAAAGTGCCCTACTATGATTGTATTGCAGTTGATTTCTCCCTTTAAAACCTTCAGAAGTTGTTTTTTTTTTTAACTCATCTTTATTGTTGAATGTATTACAGATGTTCCCCTCTTTTTTTCCCATTGACCTTCTCCTCCCCAATCCTGTACCCCTCCTGCCTTCCCCACACTTTGTTGGTGTCCATTGGTTATGCATATATACATAGAAGTTCTTTGGTTTATCTCATCCCACCCTCCCTTTCCCCTTCCCTTTGAGGTTCATCAGTCTAACAACCAATTTGTACTTCTTAATTCCTTCATCTTTTTCACCCATCCCTCCAGTCCCCACCCAGCTGGCAAGCAACAAAAATTTCTCTGTATCTATGAGTCTGTTTCTGTTCTGCTTGTTCATTTTGTTTGTAGATTCAGTTGTTGATAGATATGTGTTAATTGCCATTTTATTGTTCATATTTTTGTTCTCCTTCAAGACGACGCTTCAACATTTCATATAATGCTGGTTTGGTGGTGATAAACTCCTTTAGCTTTTTCTTGTCTGGGAAACTTGATATGTCCATCTATTCTAAATGATAGCTTTGCAGGATAGAGTAATCTTGGTTGTAGGTCCTTGCTTTTCATCACCTTAAATATCTCTTACGACTCCTTTCTGGCCTGCAAAATTTATTTTGAGAAATCAGCTGGCAGTCTTATGGGAGCTCCTTTGTAGGTAATGAACTGCTTTTCTTTTGCTGCTTTTAATATTCCCTCTTTGTCTTTAAACTTTGGCATTTTGATGATGATGTGTCTTGGTGTGGACCTCTTTGGGTTCATCTTGTTTGGGACTCTTTGTATTTCCTGGACTTGTATGTCTGTTTCCTTCACCAAGTATGGAAGTTTTCTGTCATTATTGTTTCAAATATATTTTCAATTTCTTGCTTTCTCTCTTCTTCTTCTGGAACCCCTATGATGCGAGTGTTGGCATGCTTGAAGTTGTCTCAGAGGCTCCTTACACTATCCTCATTTTTTTGGATTCTTTTTTCTTTTTGCTGTTCTGATTGGGTGTTTTTTGCTTCCTTATATTCCAAATCTATGGTTTGCTTCTTGGCTTTACCTACTTTACTATTGATTCCCTGTAAATTATTCTTTATTTCAGTTGGTGTATACTTCATTTCTGACTGGTCCTTTTTTATGTTGTTGATGTTCTCACTAAGTTCCTTGGAGGTCTCACTCAATTCCTTGAATATCTCACCAAGTTCCTTGAGCAACCTTATAACCAGTGTTTTGAACTCTGCATCTGATTGATTGCTTATTTCCATTTTGCTTAATTATTTTCCTGGAGTTTTGTTCTTTTTTTTTTTTTTCATTTGGGACATGTTTCTTTCTCTCCTCACTTTGGCTGCTTCCCTGTGATTGTTTCTCTGTATTAGGTAGAGTTGCTATGTCTCCTAGGCTTTGTAGGGTGGCCTATTGTTGTAGGTATCCTGTAGGATCCAGTGGCACAGCCTCCCTCATCACCTCAGCTGGGCCCTCGAGGTGCACCCCTAGCGTGGACTGTACACTCTTCTGTTGTAATTTAGTCTTGATTGCTGTTGGCACATCAACAGGAGGGATTTACTCAGGCTGATCAGCTGCAAGGACTGGCTTTGCCCACTGACCACTGACCTCTGACTACCTTGGAGGATCAGCTGTGTAGGGGCCCACCACACAGAGCAAGACTTATTTCATCAGGGCTCTGGTACCCACTGAGTCCACTCATTGAGTGTGTCACTTGTGGAGGTGGTTGAGTGGTGGTGTTTTGATGTAGTCTGAAGCTGTCCACTGGGTGTGCTGGCTCTGGGGCAAGGTCAGCCACTGCCTGTGTTCTACCTGGGGCCACCAGGCATAAGCTACAAAATGATCTACAGATTGCTGCTTCTTGTGCTGGATTTGGAGGTGCCCAGGCAAAGCCAACCTGTGAACCAAGGCTGGCTGCTTCTAGTGCCAGGCCTGAGGCCACTTAATGAGAGGTATGGGGCTCTCTGAGACCAGATGCTGCTTGTTTGAGAGATTTTAGGAAAATCTGAAGCAGAATCCAAGATAGGCAAACCCTATGGTAAAACGATTGGAAACACCTTGGGTGGGCCCGGGAATTGGGTGGGACAGGGCCTTAGGGAATTACCAGGGTGGGGCAAACTGTTTGAGCCACGTTGCTGGAGTTCCAGATATGGGGGCCATCTGCCACCCCAGGGAAGGGCTCACCAAAGGAACATCAGACTCCACCAGCACACCTGTCCAGGAGAAAGCCGCCTCTCCAGCTCTAGTCCTGAGGCCAAACAGCTCAGTTCTTCCCTGTATATCTCTGGTGCCTTTCAAGTTGCCTCCCCTCCGAGCTTAGAGGGAGCAAGTCCGAATAAGTCCATGCTTGGGCACTTTAAGAGAAGCTGCTTGGGGCTCCAGCATCCTCAGCCTCCCTCAGCCTCCCTCAGTCTCAGTTCCTGCTGGTTTTTCCAGCCCGAAGTTATGGAGACTTCTTTTCCTGGCACTGGAATCCTGAGCTGGGCCCCTGGTGTGGGATGGGGACCCCTCATTTTTCAGGGAGGACCGTCCCAGATGAGGTGTCCATCCTAATTTTTATCCACCACAGGTGGGTGTGGGACCAGCCCTTCTGCGCCTCTGCCCCTCCTACCAGTCTCGATGTGGATTCCTTCTTTAATTTCATAGTTGTAGGACTTCCATTCAGCTCGAGTTCAGGTGGTTCTGAATGACAGTTGTGTTGTAGCTTAGTTGTAATTTTTATTAATTAATTAAGTAATTAATTAATTTTTGTTACAGATGTTTCTCCTTTTTCCCCCATTGACATCCTCTTCCCCCTCCTTCCCCACCCCATCCCCAGCTTTGTTGTCCATGTCCATTGGTTATGCGTACATGCGTATAAGTTCTGTGGTTTATCTCCCCCCACCCCTTCTTCTGGGGATTGTCAGTCTGTACCCTACTTCCACGTCCCTGGGTCAACCCTGTTCCTCAGACTGTTATGTTCATTATATTCCACAAAGAAGTGAGATCATATGATATTTGTCTTTCTCTGCTTGGCTTGTTTTGCTTAGGATAATACTTTCCAGGTCTTTCCATGTCATCCCAAAGGATAAGAGATCTTTTTTTCTTACAGCTGCATAGTACTCCATTGTGTATATGTACCACAGCTTTTTTATCCATTCATTCACTGATGGACACTTGGGCTGTTTCCAGATCTTAACTATTGTAAATAGTGTTGCTATGAACATGGGGGTACATATATATCCTTTCTGATTGGTGTTTCAGGCTTCTTAGGGTATATTCCTAGAAGTGGGATCACTGGGTCAAATTGTAATTCACTTTTTAATTTTTTGAGGTAACACCATAGTGTCTTCTATAGTGGCTGCACCAGTCTGCACTCCCACCAGCAGTGTACTAGAGTCCCCTTTTCTCCACACCCTCACCAACATTTGTTCTTTGATGCTTTGTTGATGGCGGCTATTCTGACAGGTGTGAGGTGATACCTCATTGTTGTTTTAATTTGCATCTCTCTGATGATTAGTGATGTTGAGCATTTCTTCATCTGTGTTTTGGTCATTTGTATGTCCTGTTTGGAGAGGTGTCTATTTAGTTCCTCTGCCCATCTTTTAATTGGGTTCTTTGTCTTCTTTTTGTTGAGTTGTATGAGCACTCTATATATTTTGGAAATTAACCCCTTATCTGATGTATCATTGGCAATTATGCTCACCCATACAGTGGGTTGACTTTCCATTTTGATGGTTGTTTCTTTTGCTGTACAGAAGCTTTTGAGTTTGATGTAGTCCCATGTGTTCATGTTTTCCTTTGTTTCTGTTGCCTTAGGTGATATATCAGTGAAAATGGTGCTGCATATGATGTCTGAAATTTTGTTGCCTGCATTTTCTTCTAGGATTTTTATGGATTCACAAGTCACATTTAAGTCTTTACTCCATTTTGAGTTTATTCTTGTGTATGGTGTAAGTTGATGGTCTGGTTTCATTCTTTTGCATATAGCTGTCCAATTTTCCCAACACCATTTATTAAAGAGGCTATCTTTACTCCATTGTATGCTCTTGCCACCTTTGTTGAATATTAATTGAGCATACTGTTTTGGATCAATTTCTGGGTTCTGTGTTCTATTCCATTAATCTACGTGCCTGTTCTTGTGCCAGTACCAGCCTGTTTTGATTCCAGTAGCTTTGTAGTATAACCTGATATCCAGTATTGTGATCCCGCCTATTTAGTTGTAATTTTAATGTTGTTGTGGGAGGAGACAATACTGCATTTACCTATGCCGCCATCATGACTGGAAGTCTCCAGAAGTTTTTTAAAAATATATTTTGTTGCTCCTATATTGGGTGCATATATGTTTATCAGGTTTATATTCTCTTTTTGGATCAATATCTTTAATACTATGTAACAACTTTCTTTGTGTCTTGTTATTGCCTTCATTTTGAAGTGCTTTTTTTTTTTTTTTTTTTTTTTTTGCATTTGCATGGAATATTTTTTTCCATCCCTTCACTTTCATCCTGTGTGAATCTTTTGTTCTGAGGTGGGTCTCTTGAAGACAGCATATATATAGGTCATGTTTTCTTATTGATTCAGCTATGTCTTTTGATTGGAGTTTTTAATCCATGTATATTTAAGGTTATTATGGATATGTACTTATTTAATGCGATTTTTTTTTCTTTATGCCTATGTTTCTTTCTCTCTATATTTCTTCTTCATGTTCTTTAAAAAATTTTTTTTTCTTTATTAATTTTTAGAGAGAGAGGGACAATATCAACTGGCCGCCCTCTGCATGCCCCCCACTGGGGACCTGGCCCACAACCTGGACATGTGTCCTGACTGGGAACTGAACCAGTGACCTCTTGGTGCATGGGTTGATGCTCAACCACTGAGCCACTCCAGTCGGGCTCTTCTTCATATTCTTAAAGCAGTCCCTTTGGCATTTCTTGCAATGCTGTTTTGGTGGTACTGAACTCCTTTAGCCTTCTTTTGTTAGAAGAACTCTTTATTTCTCCTTTAATTTTAAATGATAGCTTTGCTAGTTAGAGCAGTCTTAGTTGCAGGTTCCTGCTTTTCATTACTTTGAGTACTTTATGAAAATCCCTTCTAGCCTGAAGTGTTTCTGTTGAGAAATCCACTGATAGCCTTATGGGGGCTCCCTTGTAGGTAACTATCTCTCTCTCTCTTGCTGTCTTCAAGAGTCTCTCTTTGTTTTTAGCCTTGGCCATTGTAATTATAATGTATCTTGGCATGGGTCTCTTTGGGTTCACCTTGATTGGAACCGTCTGTGTTTCCTGAACTTGTGTAACTTTTTTATTCACCAGGTTAGAGAAGTCTGTGATTCTTTTCAAACAGGTTCTCTATCCCTTACTCACTTTCTTCTCCTTCTTGTACCCCTGTGATGCTGATGTTGTTATGTTTCATATTGTCCCAGTGTTCCCTTAAGCTAGTGTCATTCTTTTTCATTATTTTTTTCTTTTTGTTGATCTCTTTGGGTGTTCTTTTTCCAAATCACTGATTCTGTCATCTGCTTTGTCCATCCTACATTTTAATCCTTCCAGTGTATTCCTTTTTTTTTTTTTTGGTAAAACCTCACCTGAAGATATTTTTCCATTTATCTTCAGACAGAGTAAAAGGGAGACAGAGAGAGGCGGGGGGAACATTGATGTGAGAAAGGCACATTGATTGGTTGCCTCTGGCACGACCTGGGCCAGGACCAGGACCTAACTGCAACTGAGGTTTGTGACCTTGACCAGAATCAAACCTGTGACTCTTTGGTCCTTGGGCCGATGCTCTAACTGCCTAGCTAAACAGGCCAGGGCCTTTCCAGTGTATTCTTGATGTCAGATATGCTATTCTTCACTTCAGACTGGCCTTTGTTCACAGTTTCTATCTCTTTTGTCATGTTCTTGTAGTTTTCATTAAGTTTCTTGTAATTCTCCCTAAGTTGTTTGAGCATCCTTATAATCATTATTTTGAACCCTGTGTCTGATGAATTGCTTGCTTCCATTTAATTTAGTTCTTTTTCTGGACATTTTTCTTTTTCTTTCATTTGGGGATTGTTTCTTTGTCACCCCATTTTAGTTGTCTTTTTGTGTTTATTTCTAAGTGTGAGATAGAACTACTCTGACTCCCAGTCTTTGAGGGGGGGCCATATGTAGTAAGTGTCCTGGCTCTTGGGACAGTGGTGAAGTCTTCTTGATCTCTTGAGCTGAATGCTCTAGGAATGTCCCTTGTCTGGGTTATGTGAACCCTCCTGTTGTAACTGGGAGGTGCTTATTGTTTGCCTGTCCATGGGTGGGATCGACTTTCACCCTGTGGAAATGAGTTTAGCAGGATGAGGCCAACAGGATTTCAGAACAAAAATCCAATTGGTCCTTTGATTGGGGTGACATGGGCCCTGAGCCATTGAGAAGAGAGCTAGCTGCTTGCCTTCTAGCTCAGTGGTGCCAGGCCAGAGACCCCAAGGGGAGGCTCTGAGGTGTTTACACCAGATATGCCAATTCTGAGTTGTGTCCCCTTTCCCTTGTGAGGCTACACCAGCACGGATGTGCCAGTGGGGCTTGGAGGAAAAGAACAAGGTTGCCCCTTCCACTTGGGGTAGCACTGGCCCTTGAGGGAGAGAGAGCTGTTTGCCTCCTTTTATCTCTGTAGTGCACTGCCAGAGGCCCTGGTGGAGTGCTCCAAGGAATTTACTTCCAATGTCCAAGCTCTGATTTGCACCCCCTTCCCCCAGTGGATGAGTTTAGCAGGGTGGGGCCAGCAGGATCTGGGAGTTCAAATCCAGTCCACCCTTTGATTGGGGTGGTGCAGCTCCTCAGCCCTGGAGAGAGTTGTAGCTGCTTTCCTTCTAGCTTCACACCAGAGCTCCTGAAGTGAGGCCACAAGGAGGTTGCATCAGATTTCACAGTTCTGAGTTGTGCTCCCTTTCCCCCTGTAAGGCTGTACCTGCCATACAGTTCAGGTGGGGCTTGAAGAAATATTAATAGATTAAGGTTGCCCCTTTTGCTTGGTGTAGTGCTGGCTTTTGGGAGAGGAGAGAGCTTGTCACCCTCTTCTATCTGGAGGCCTCTGAGTGGGGTGGCTCCAAATGCTCCTGTTCTGAGTTGCACTTCCTTCTCTCTCTGGGACTGCACTTTGAAGGTGGTGCCAGCAGATTTGGGAATGCAAATCAAGGCAGCCTTTTGTTGGAGGTGGTAAGGTTCCTCAGCTGGGTAGTTAGCTGCTTGCTTTCTAGTTTGGTGGGGTACCCTGCCAGGAATCTTGAAGAGAGGTTTGCAAGTGAGCACTTCCCCCTTGCTCTGCAGCTTCCTGTAGCCTGAGGCACTGACCAAGGTGCCTTCTGTTGGGGATGGTGCCTGCCTAACCTAAGGGGAAGGGGGAAGATTGTCTCTTGTTTCTAAGCCGTTCAGTTAAATGTTCATGTGAGACTGTCTATAGTTTCTCCAGAGAAAAGGCACACTTCAGGTCCCTTTTGGGTATAGCCAAAAGTCTTTTATGCTGGATTTGAGCTTGGCAAGGTGGTGTTACCAGTATTTGGAGGACAGCATTAGTGCACTTTCTCCAGCTGGTGCTGTAAGAATAGAAGTGCTAGACCTTGGGAGATGGGGTCTGAGGGCAGTGTGGGAGGTTGGTTCAGGACTGGGATCTCCGAAGCCTACCTTCCTCATCTCCAGTGCTATGCCACGCAGATCTTTCCCTTATGGCTTCCATATGCCCTGACTCTCCTTCCCTCTACCAGAGTCCCTGGTGAGTGCCTGAGAGTGAGTCCCTGTGCATTAACCTTTAAGATCACCCGGGATTCAAGCATACTCCCTCCTCTTTCCAGTGGACAAAGTCCCTACTTATTTTTGCTGCCAAATGTTATGCAGGCTCTTCTTCCAGGCCCTGGTGTTCTAGGTTGGGGGTCTCAGCATGAGATTGAAACCCCACTTTTCTCTGGGTGGGGGGCTTTTGAAGTTGCAATATTTCTCCAGCTTCACAGCTGCTGCCCCTGTGTGCCTGGACCAGCCCTTTCCACATCTTCACCCTTCTTACTAGTCTGTGTGTAGCTTCTTTTTTTTTCACTCTTTGGATATAATACTCCAGTTCAGGTGACCTTCTGTTATTAATTCACTTTAACTGCTCTAAATTTTAGCTGTAACTCTGGTTGGGCACCGGGAGGAAGTGTGTGTTGCTTTCACCTATTCTGCAACAATTTTTCTCTGTTATCTTACCATTTCCTATTGGTGATGCCTGTAGACTTCCTCCCCATGTTTTCATGGAAAAGAGCACTTCACCATTCCCACCCAAAGACCCAAAGAGTGTTGGGATGATCTCTTCTCTGCTTCTTTACTTGCCCCCATGTGAGGAGGAATTGCTCATTTGATTGGTAATATTATGCGTATTTACTGGGCCAGATTTACAAATGTGTGTGTGGCCTGAGTGTTAAAAGTCATAGTTTCTTATAGCACAGCTCTTGGCTTCTTGGCTATATACACTGAAGCACAAAGAAAGGATGGGCAGAAGAGAATGTGGGAGGAACAGAGAGAACAGTTGGGTCTCCCTGTGTATATTTTTATAAAAGTACCTTTCCTTTGCTAGTTGATACTATGAAAATAAGACATTGGAGGAGGCAGAAGAAAATGGGCAATTAAAATGTGAATAGTAGCCCTGGCCAGTTTGGCTTAGCAGTTAGAGCGTTGACCTGTGCACCAAAGAGTCACAGGTTCGATTCTGGTCAAGGGCACATACCTCGATTGCAGTTTGGTCTCCAGCCCTGGTCGGGGTCATGCAGGAGGCAGCCAGTTGATGTGTCTCTCTCACGTGGATGTTTCTCTCCCTCCCACTCTACCTGAAGATAAATGGGAAAAATACTCTTGGGTGAGGATTTAAAAAAAAAAAGTGAGTAGTCAAGCTGTGAGATACCTAGAGATAAAGTAAAATGAATGATGATTTTAAAATGATACACCCTATTGTAATATACATTGTTTAAAACTATAAACTATTGTTTATTGTTTTCTAGTTCATAGAAGGATTGTACTTCTCTGTACTTTTGAAGCTAGAGCGAGCCATTAGACAAGTTCTGGCCAAAGGGTTTTAGGGAGGAGTGAAGTGTGTTACTGCCTATCCAGAACATTCTGTTGAGGTTGTGAGACCTTCAGGTGTAGTTTTCATAGGAGTATGTATTGAGAAGGAACCTCTGTCAGCAGGGTCTCAGAGTGGCTATGCTGAGCAGAGCCCCCCTCCCAACCCATGTTTGACAAGTAGCATGAAAAAAAAAAGCCTTTTTAAGTCCCTGAGATTTTGAAGTTGTTTGTTACTACAGCCTAATCTTGCCTTTGCTGACTGTCACATTCATTAATAAAAGGTGTAGGCCCCACTCCAGGTTTCTTCCTTTTAATGTCAGTCTCTTTAGTGGCTTGCCTTGAGCCAACAATCTCCAAGAGGTAAACGTGTCTTATCAGAGCCTGCTGGAAACTCAGTGAGATGCCTGCTGTTTGCTTGTTTCAACTTCACACTTTCATGTTGATGGTTAAGTCATGCCTTCAGAACACACTGCTCTGTTTTTAATTGTGGCAGAGGGAGGGGTGGAGGTAGGGTCACCTGCCAGGGCATAAATAAAACTGGCACATTGATCCACATTGGACAAGTGACTCTTGAGTGTGTGTATATTCTCTGTAGGTTGGAACTCAGAGGGGATAATGGAAAGTGTTAGACTTTCTAATGTCCCACAGAAGACAATCTCTTTAATTTTATTCTTGTGGAAAATTTATATAATAGGAGCAAAGTCTTTTTTTGTCTAGTTTGTAAATTTCAATTATAGTTGACATTCAGTTTTATTTTGTATTAGTTTTAGGTGTACAGCATAGTGGTTAGAAAGTCGTATACTTTATAAAGTGGTCTCCTGATATTTCAAGTACCCACCTGGCACCTTACATAGCTATTACAATGTTATTGACTATATTCCATATGCTGTACTTTACATCTCCACGATTATTTTGTAACTACCAATTTGTATATCTTAATCCCTTTATCTTTTCCACTCAGCCCCCCAATTCCTCTCCCCTCTGGCAACCATCAATCTGATCTCTTTATCTATGAATCTGTTTCTATTTTGTTTGTTTATTTTGCTTTTTAGATTCTACATATAATTGAAATCATATGATATTTGTCTTTCTCTGTCTAACTATTTCACTTAGCACAATCCCTTTTAGGTCCATCCATGCTGTCACAAATAATAAGACTTTCTTCTTTTTTATGGCTGAATAATATTCCATTGTATATATATACCATTCTTTTTGTTGTTGTTAATACTCACCCAAGGATATTTTTTCCTATTGATTTTCAGAGAGAGTGGGAAGGAGGGAGAGAGAGAGAGAGAGAGAGAGAGAGAGAGAAACATTGATGGAGAAACACATTGATTGATTACCTCCCACCTGTGCCCTTATTGGGGCTGAGGATCGAATCTGAAAGCCAGGTACTTGTCCTTGACCAGGAATAAAACATGTGACCCTTTGGTGAGCAGGCTGATGCTTTACCACTGAGCCACACTGGCCAGGGCAATGTACCACTCTTTTTTTACCCACTCGACTATTGATGGACACTTGATTTGCTTCCATAGTTTGGCTATTGTAAATAATATTGCAGTGAACAAAGGGGTGAATATATACTTTCAAATTAGTGTTTTGAGTTTCTTAGGGTATATACCCAGAAGTGGAATCACTGGGTCATAGGCTCTTCCATTTTTAATTTTTTGAGGAACCTCCATACTGTTTTCCATAGTGGCTGCATCAATCTGCATTCCCATCAAGAGTACCCAGGGTTTTTTGTTTGTTTGTTTGTTTTTTGTTAATCTCACCCAAGGATATTTTTCCATTGATTTTTATAGAGAAAGTGGAAGGAGGGAGGGAGAGAGAGAGAAACATTGATATGAGAGAGACATATCCATTGGTTGCCTCCACACGACCCCAACTGGGGCTGGGAATCAAACCGGCAACCCAGGTGTGTGCCCTTGACTGAGAATCAAACCTGTGATCCTTTAGTCCATGGGCTGACACTCTAACCACTGAGCAAAACCAGCCAGGGCCCAGGGTATATTTTTTTGCCTATATTCTCAACAACACTTGTTGTTTGTTCATTTATTTATGATAGCCATTATGACAGGTCTGAGGTGATATCTCATGGTTTTAATTTACATTTCTCTGATGATTAGTGACACTGAGCATCTTTTCATATGTCTACTACTGGCCAGCTATACATCCTTTCTGAAGAAATATCTATTCAGGTGCTCTTTCCATTTTAAAATTGGATTTTTAAAAAATATATATGAGGTCTTTATAAATTTTGGATATTAACCACTTATCATATGTATCATTGGCAAATATGTTCTCCTATTCAGTAGGTTGTCTTTTTGTTTTATTGGTGGTTTCCTTTGCTTTGCAAAAGCTTTTTAGTTTGATGTACTCTCATTTGTTTATTTTTTTATTTTGCTTCCCTTGCCTGAGGAGATATAGCAGAGAAAAAAATATTGCTAAGAGAAATGTCAATTTACTGCCTATGTTTTTTTATTTTTATTTTCACCCCAGGATATTTTCCCATTGCTTTTTAGGTAGAGTGGGAGGAAGGAAGGGAAAGAGAGAAACAGCAGTGTGAGAGAGACACATCAACTGGTTGCCTCCCACACACTCTGCAACCCAGGTACATGCCCTTGACTGGGAATCAAACCTCCGACTCTTCGGTCCTTGGGCCGACACTCTAACTGCTGACCTAACCCAGCCAGGGCCTGCCTATGTTTTCTTGTAAGAGTTTCATGGTTTCAAGTCTTACCTTTAAGTCCTTAATCCACTTTGGGTTTATTCTTGTTTAGTTGGCCCTCATTTATTGCGGTTAATCAGTTCCAGACTCTACCGTGATAAATGAATTTCTGCGAAGTAGGATTCTTTATTTATATACAGTTATCCCTCGCCACTTCACACTTGGACTTTCGTGGCTTCACTCTACCGTGGTTTTTTCAAATACAGCATAGTATTCACGTGATAGAGTGAAGCTGCAAAAGTCAAAGCATGAAGTGGCGAGAGACGACTGTATATGGTTTAAGAAGGTGGTCTAATATTAGCACCAACCAGCACTGGAAGAAATGATAGTTAAAAGGACTGCTGTAATTAGTAGAAGAAATAGGAGGAAAAATATAACCAGATTAAACAAAAATGGCAATAAATAAGTACATATCAATAATAACCTTAAATGTAAATGGTTTGAATGCTCCAATAAAAAGACACAGAGTAGCTGTCTGGATAAGAAAGCATGACTTACACATATGTTGTTTACAAGAGACCCACCTCACAACAAAAGACTTACATAGGTTGAAAGTAAAGGGATGGAAAAAAATCTTCCAAGCAAATGGAAAGGAACAAAGCTGAGGTAACAATACTCATATCTGATAAATTAGATTTCAAAATGAAGGCCATAACTAGAGACAAAGAAAGCCACTACATAATATTGAAAGGATCTATCCAACAGGAAGATATAACCTTGGTAAACATATATGCACCCAATATAGAAGAATAAAAATATATTAAAAATCTTCTGTAGGACTTGAAAGGAGAAATCGACAGCAATACAATCATAGCAGGGGACTTCAACACCCCGCTGACATCACTGGATAGATCATCTAGACAAAAAATTAACAAGGAAACAGAAATTCTAAATGAAGCACTAGATCAAATGGATTTAATAGATCTATACAGAGAATTATACCCCAAAACTGCAGAATTCACATTCTTCTAAAGTACACATGGGACATTCTCACAGATAGACCACATAATAGGGCACAAACTAAATCTCTACAAATTCCAGAAGATGGAAATCATATCAAGCACCTTCTCAGATCACAATGGCATGAAACTAGAAATCAATTGCAACAAGAACATGCAAAGACATTTGAAAACACGGAGGTTAAATAGCATGTTATTGAATAATGAATGGGTTACCATGGATCAAGGAAGAAAATTAAAAACTTCCTGGAAACCAATGAAACTGAACACACAACAACACAAAATCTATGGGATGCAGCGAAAGCAATTCTGAGAGGGAAGTTCATAGCACTACAGGCCCACCTCAACAAACAAGAAAAATTTCTAATTGACTACCTAACCTCATGACTTAAAAACTAGAAAGCAAACAAAAAGAAAACCCCAGAAAAGTAGAAGGAAGGATAGAAAAGATCAGAGCAGAAATAAACAACATGAGACCAAAAAAAAAACAATTCAAAGGATCAATGAAACAAATAGCTGGTTTTTTGAAAAGATAAACAAGATTGATGGACCCTTAGCTAGACTCACCAAGAAACAAAGAGAGAGAACCCAAATACACAATATCAGAAATGAAAGAGGAGAAGTAACAACTGACACCACAGAAATACAAAGGATCGTTAGCAAATACTATGAACGTTTATATGGCAACAAATTCGACAATCTAAGTGAAATGGACAAATTTCTAGAAACACATAGTCTCCCAAAACTGGACCAGGAAGAGATAGAAAACTTGAACACACCAATAACAGCTAGGGAAATTGAAGATGTGATCAAGACTCTCCCAGCAAACAAAAGCCCAGGCCTGAACGGCTTCACGGGGGAGTTTTACTGAGCATTCAAAGAACTAACACTCATTCTCTTCAAACCATTCCTAAAAATTCAAGAAGAAGGACGATTTCCAAACTCGTTTTATGAGGCCAGCATAATTCTAATTCCAAAACCAGAAAAAGACACTACAAAGAAAGAAAACTACAGACCAATATCCCTGATGAACATAGATGCCCAAATCCTGAACAAAATACTAGCAAATCGGATCCAGCAATACATCAGAAAAATTATTCACCATGACCAAGTGGGATTCATCCCAGGGATGCAAGGCTGGTACAATATTCGCAAATCAATAAATGTGATAAACCACATAAACAAAATGAAAGATAAAAATCATATGATCATATCAATAGATGCTGAAAAAGCATTTGACAAAATCCACCTCCCATTTCTGATAAAAACGCTCAGCAATATGGGAATAGAGTGATAATATCTCAACATAATAAAGGCCATATATGAAAAACCTACAGGCAACATCATACTCAATGGACAAAAACTGAAAGCATTTCCCTTAAGAACAGAAACAAGACAAGAATGCCCACTTTCACCACTCTTATTTAACATAATACTGGAAGTCTTAGCCACAGCAATCAGATATGAAGAAAAAATAAAAGGGATCCAAATTGGAAAGGAGGAAGTAAAACTGTCATTATTTGCAGACGACATGATATTGTACATTGAAAACCCTAAAGACTCCATCAAAAATCTACTAGACTTAATAAATGAATTTTGTAAAGTAGCAGGATACAAAATTAATGTCAAGAAATCAACAGCGTTCTTATACACCAATGATGAACTCACAGAAAGAGAAACTAAAAAAACAATCCCATTTACCATTGCAGCAAAAAAAATTAAGATACCTAGGAATAAACTTAACCAAAGAAGTAAAGGACCTATCTGCAGAAAACTACAGGACATTGAACAAAGAAATAGAGGGAGATATAAAAAAGTGGAAGCACATACCTTGTTCATAGATTAGAAGAATTAATATCATTAAAATGTCCATACTACCCAAAGCAATCTATAGATTCAATGCAATCCCCATCAAAATACCAATGACATACTTCACAGAACTAGAACAAATACTTCAAAAGTTCATATGGAACCAAAAAAAGACCCCGAATAGACACAGCAATCTTGAAAAAGAAGGACAAAGTAGGCAGGATCACAATACCAGATATCAGGTTATACTACAAAGCTACTGTAATCAAAGCAGGCTGGTACTGGCACAAGAACAGGCACGTAGATTAATGGAATAGAACCCAGAACCCAGAAATTGCTCCAAAACAGTATGCTCAATTAATATTCAACAAAGGTGGCAAGAGCATACAATGGAGTAAAGATAGCCTCTTTAATAAATGGTGTTGGGAAAATTGGACAGCTACATGCAAAAGAATGAAACTAGACCATCAACTTACACCATACACAAGAATAAATTCAAAATGGAGTAAAGACTTAAATGTGACTTGTGAATCCATAAAAATCCTAGAAGAAAATGCAGGCAACAAAATTTCAGACATCATATGCAGCAGAATTTTCACTGATATATCACCTAAGGCAAGAGGAACAAAGGAAAAAATGAACACATGGGACTACATCAAACTCAAAAGCTTCTGTACAGCAAAAGAAACAACCATCAAAATGGAAAGGCAACCCACTGTATGGGTGAGCATAATTGCCAATGATACATCAGATAAGGGGTTAATTTCCAAAATATATAGAGTGCTCATACAACTCAGCAAAAAGAAGACAAAGAACCCAATTAAAAGATGGGCAGAGGAACTAAATAGACATCTCTCCAAACAGGACATACAAATGACCAAAAGACATATAAAGAAATGCTCAACATCACTAATCGTCAGAGAGATGCAAATTAAAACAAAAATGAGGTATCACCTCACACCTGTCGGAATGACCGCCATCCACAAAGCATCAAAGAACAAATGGTGAGGGTGTGGAGAAAAGGGGACTCTAGTACACTGCTGGTGGGAATGCAGACTGGTGCAGCCACTATGGAAAACACTATGGTGTTACCTCAAAACTAATTAAAAAGTGAATTACCATTTGACCCAGTGATCTCACTTCTGGGAATATACCCCAAGAAGCCTGAAACACCAATCAGAATGAATATATCTACCCCTATGTTCATAGCAGCGGTATTTACAATAGCTAAGATCTGGAAACAGCCCAAATGTCCATCAGTAGACGAATGGATAAAAAAGCTGTGATACATATACACAATGGAGTACTATGCAGCTGTAAGAAAGAAAGATCTCTTATCCTTTGAGACAACATGGAGGGACCTGGAAAGTATTATCCTAAGCGAAACAAGCCAAGCAGAGAAAGACAAATATCATACGATCTCACTTATTTGTGGAATATAGTGAACATAACAGTCTGAAGAACAGGGTAGTCCCAGAGACGTGGAGGTCGGGTACAGACTGACAATCCCCAGAAGGTGGGGGGGAGAAATAAATCACAGAATTTATATGCGTGTACGCATAACCAATGGACAGGGACAACAAAGCTGGGGACAGGGCGGGGAGGGAGGGGGAGGAGTGTGTCAATGGGGGAAAAAGGAGAAACATCTGTAACAAAAATAAATAAATAGATTTAAAAAAAAAGGTGGTCTAGGTTTTTTTTTTTTTTTACATGTATATTTCTAGTTTTCTAAACACTATTGAATTGACTGTCTTTACCTCATTGTATGTTCTTACCTCCTTTGTCAAATATTAATTGATCATATAGATGTGGGTTTATTTTTGGGCTCTCTATTCTGTTCTATTGGTCTATATGTCTGTTTTTATGCCTGTACCATGCTGTTATGAGGACTCTAGCCTTGTAGTATAGTTTGATATCAGATAGCATGATACGTTTCTCCAATTTTGTTCTTCTTTCTCAAGATTAGCTATTTGGGGTCTTTTGTGGTTCCATATAAATTTTTGGATTATTTGTTCTAGTTCTGTGAAAAACGCCATTGTATTTTTATAAGAATTGTGTGACTCTATAGATTGCTTTGGGTAGTGTGCACATGTTAATGATATCAATTCTTCCTATCCATGAACACAGTATATGCTTCTATTTTGTATCTTCTTTAATTTCTTTCTTTGGTGTCTTATGATTTTCTGAGTACCTCCTTGGTAAAATTTATTTCACCTCTTTGGTAAAATTTATTCCTAGGTATATTTTTTATGCAATTGTAAATGGGATTGTTTTCTTAGTCTCCCCCCCCCCTCCCCGCCCAGATAGTTCATTATTGGTGTATTAAATTGCAACCAATTTCTAGGTGTTTATTTAGTATCCTGGTACTTTACTGAATTCATTTATCAATTCTAGTAGTTTTTGGTGGAATCTTTAGGGTTCTCTATATACACTATCATGTCATCTGCAAGCAACGGCATAGGATTGAAATTTTAACAAGTTAAATGTTGCATATTTTTTGTATTTAACATTGCACATTTAATTCAGGAATGCAGTCCTTAACTCCACCTTTTTTTCTATTATTGTTAATCCTTACTGGAAGATATTTTTCCATTGATTTTTAGAGAGAGTGGAAGGGAGGGATTGAGTGGATGGGGGGGGGGAGAGAGAGAGAGAGAGAGAGACAGAGAGACAGAGAGAGAGAGAGATTGATTTGAGAGAGACACATCAATTGGTTGCCTCTTGCACATGCCCCTACCGAGGCCAGGGATTGAACCTACAACCCAGGTTCATACCCTTGATCAGGAATTGAACCTGAAACCTTTTGGTGTTTGGGCTGACACTCTAACCACTGAGCAATACCGGCCAGGGAAACTCTATCACCTTTTTATAGTAATGGCAAGAAAACATTGAAGGAAAAAATATAACTTTTGGAAATTTCACACTGTGGCCTAGGTATGGACGCCAATACTATAAAATAGCAAGGAGTATTTGTGAGAACAAGTTGTATGACATTATTCTACTGTCTATAAATATGTCCTAGATGCAAGAAGACCAAGAAAGGGGAAACTTCCTGTAATGCTTTCAGAGGAAAGGACTGCTTTCCAAACCAAGGCAAGTGCCGTTGCAATAATGGGGCATCAAACAGGCAAAATTGTATGTGTTGTCATTGGCTACAATGCAATTTTATTGATTTACAATGTTTAAAGTGAAGACATGATTTCTAGCTTACATAAGGTGTCACATTGAAATAATTGCACACCAACTGGATTTGTGACCAGAAAAGAATATGGTTAATACCCTCACAGATTCCTCAGGCTGCCTTGCATTTATGCATTGCTCAGTAATCTGGGTTATTATTAACAACTGTCTTGCTTGAATACTCATAGAAGGCACAAATATTATGTGTCTTGGGTTTTGTATTAGTATAATTATTTGAATCACCCAAAGGAAAACATTTTCAAGTTGCTTCCTTGGTTTAATCTGGATCCATTCTGTCCTTTTGGTCCCTACTTGTGTAGGTTTTCACAAATCCTCATGATATTATCTAGTACAGTATGTACTTTAATGTATCTGAGGCTCCACTGTGAAAGCTTTGGGAAATACAGCTCTCTTTAAGCAGACCACCAGAGGCTGGAGCCGAGTCACTGGAAGTGTGATTATGACACTACCTGCATCAGAATCACCAGGTGGCTAGGCTCTGTCTTGGACGTATTGAAGCAGGATCTCAAAGGGGTAGGGCCTTGAAAAGTTCAAAAGCATTTGAACAAACACCCTAGTGGATTCTTATGCACACTAGAATCTGGGAACTTGGATGTGAGGAAAGAATGTACATAACCTATGACCCATATGAAAAATTTAAAGAATATATTGGTTTTATTTTTATTATCATTTTGTTTTCCATTTATGAAGTACCTTTATTCAGGAAAACTCAGACATTCAAGTTTATATGACCTTTCCAAATAATTTTCATGCCGCATTAAGGCTTGTCACATTTAAGATTTGTGGTGCATAAGAATACATGCCCATATAGTTATCCTTATACAGAGATTATAGGTATATTTTATGCAAAGAGTTTGGAGTTCACCTGTACAATTAAATTTTTTTTTAAATCCTCACCCGAGAATATGTTTTTTATTGATTTCCGAGAGAGAAAAAGAGAGAGAGAAAGAGAGAAAGAAACATCAGTGTGAGAGAGACACATTGATTGGTTGCCTCCTGTACGTACCCCGACCAGAGATTGAACTTGCAACCTAGGTGTGTGCCTTGACAGGGAATCGAACCTGCAAACTTTTTGGTGTACAAACAATGCTCCAACCAAATGAGCCACCTGGGGAGGGCCACTGTTGCTTTTTGACAATGAAATGCTTCAAGATATTTTGAGAGGATCATATCTGGTAAAGGAGCAGACTAATATTATTTGAAATTAAAACACATTAGTTTTTTTTTAGACTGATCCAGGTTTATAAAGTTATTTTCAAAATATCATCACCTCCATTGTGAAATAATAAATGTTCTCTGGAACTCACCACTACTGTGATGTGATTAAATTAGAAATCCATGTCTGTTCTTACACATTGTTGTGGTCAATCAACATGGGACATCATTTCTCACAGGCTAAAAATTGCTGACCAAGCCCACGAATAAGTTGATAAATATGATCATTTTTTGGCATAAAAAAAGTGTGTTAAAGTTAGCATTCCAAAGAAGAAAAGATATCTTTAACATGATGTTTTATATGAAGACTGTGGTATATTTTGTAATTGTGATTGGTAGCTGGGAGACATTAATTTGTATTACTCTCAGCCCCTCCCTTTTTAAAATTTTTAATATTATTTAGGTTTTATTACTTTACATTTTAAAATGAAAATTTAAAATAAATTTCATTTATTTTAAAATGAAATTTCAATAAATTAAATTTATTGAGGTGACATTGGTTAATAAGATTATATAGGTTTTAAGGGCACATTTCTGCAATACATGATCTCTATATTGCAGTGTGTGCCCACCACCCAAAGTCAAATCTTCTGTCACCATGTATTTGACCCCTTTACCCTTTACTACTCCCTTCCTGCCTTCCCTCTGGTAACCACCATACTGTTGCCTGTGTCTATGAGTGTTTGTTTATTTTTCTTGTTTGTTCATTTGTTGCTTTCAGTTTTATATCCCACAGGTGAATTCCTATCTGTGATCATTCCAGGCACACGAGTTTGCCCTTTTCTGAGCCCTCACCAGATGCATATCTTCTCATGTGATCTACTTTGCAACCTCTGAGTAAAGGACAGGGTGGTTAGTGATTTCTAGTTAGTGACTTCTTGGGGTACATAGGTACTTCCTCTTGTGATGACTTTCCTTGAAACTATAAGATTGTCAATCCTATAGATAGTTATGACAACTCACTTCTTGTGTTTGCTTAAGATCAAACTGTAGAGCTGGCTAGTTTTCATGTTGTTTTACATCTTATTGTATATGTTTGAAAGGATTTAGTTAGGAAATGCACGTGAGAGCTAATGCCCAATAGTCTACTTGTTATTTTATATGCACATAATATTCACGGCTCTGAAGTATCTGATAGGAAAATAAAAGAACATTTGAAGAATGATCACACTTTTCTCTACCTATGCTTTTCAGAGATACTCTGCAGAAATATTAATCTGGAAAAAAGCCAAAGCTCCTGGTGTGTGAAACTAACAATGTTTGAGTAAGGCATTTAGTAATAGTCTTTGAGACTTTTATAGAAGAGGATTTTTTTTCACTGAGATGTAGCTGTTCTTTTCATGTTGATTGCTATCCTCTCCAGGAAAAGGAAGGATATTCTGTTAAAACAGTTAGTAATGCATTTCCCCAGAAGCAATATGGGTTTATTTGGGTTTGGGAGTGAACAGGGAGCTCATGGAAAAGGTTTGACTCTAGCTCCTTACTCAAACTCACTGTACCGATGACTGTTTTTCTTTTCTCTGGCTCATCATTCTCTGCTGATGAAGCTGAGGGTATCCTTGCGACGCATAGTAATGTGGTATCTGGAAAGTACATAAGTGAATTATATACTTGCCATTTGTGTGGCTATTCATCTCACATATTCATGAAATCTAAACCTGTCTCGGCCTACTCCTACCAGTAGATGTGGTAGGTGATGGGTGGCTGACCGACCATCATTTAAGTATCAGGTGATTCAGCTCTGAAACACTGCCTATCAAGAGGCATATGTAACTTTTGGGGACTTTGGAACAACAGTTTAAAATAAACATTATATATTGTGTCTTTACAATGTGACAGGTGCGGTACTAGGCTAGTTTAATGTCCATTATTTTTAACCTTCAGAATAATTCTGTAAGGTAGAAGCTATCATCCCAATAAAAAGATGAGAAAAATTTGGGCCCAGAGAAATGAAATAATAATCAAATGACACAAAGCTATTATGATATACTGCTTCCTTAGGCCATTCATAGAGAGGCTTTTAGCAAAAAACAATGTCACTCATTTATCATTCATTCATCTATTCAATATTTATGTGGTTTCAGAAACATGTTAGATCTTGGCTTTGTCCACTCTTTTGTCTCTTTTAAAACATAACTCTACTTCATATATTTTATGCCCTTGCCTCTGGGCTTTCAGAGCTTCTTGAAGGTCAGGATCCCCAGACCAGCAGCATTGGCATCATCTGGAAACTTATTAAAAATGCAAATTCTTGTGTCTGCCTCAGACCTACTGAATCAGAAATTCTAGGGCTATATTAAAGAGGCAGAATGCATCACACTATAAAAGGCTTTGGTAGGGCTAATCTATGATGAAACAGTCCCTTGAAGATAATGGGAGAAGAACAACATAGTTCTCCTTTTTCAGAAATAACTCCTAAAGAGAAGAAGGAAATTTCCAGGGACAGCATCACAGCTCCATCATATGAGTCTTTAATGCTTATTCCAGAAAGTAGGCATTCATTGGGGAAAGTTTACAACGTATTAATTATGTCAAACCGCCTTTCTACATTCTTCTCGGTAACTCTGTCCATTAAGCGACTCTCTAACAGAGAATCCTGATAATTCTTTCCTTTTTCCTCCCTTCTTTCTTCTCTGTCTCTCATTCCCTACTTTTTTCTTTCCTTTTTAGATATATTGTATATATATATATACATACACACATTTGGCAACACCACTATCCTTTTTCTCTCAGAAGATCCCCTTAGGGTGAACATGAGTTAATTAAAATATAAATATAATTTTTTCTGAACACATGAAATTGATATGTATGATTTACAAGTATAAATTATAGTACAGTAGTCCCTACTTATCCACAGAGAATGCATTCCAAGACCTCCAGAGGATTCCTGAAATGATGGATAGTACTGAACCCTCCATATACTATGTTGCTTCCTATGCATACCTATTTTCTTAAAGGAAACACTTATGGCTTCACTTGGGCATATCCCAATTGCTAGCATAACTACCCTTGTGCTTTGGGGCTATTGTTAAGTAAAATCAGGGTTACTTGAACACAGCACTGCAATACTGTGACAGTTGATCTGAAAATTGAGATCATTAAAAGCTAATAAATGGCTACCAGGCAAGGAGTGGACATAGTGTGGAGACAGGGATGATTTGAATCTCAGGCGGGACTGAGTGGGGTTGGCACAAGCTTTCATCATAGTACTCAGAATGGGTCTCAATTTAAAAATTATGAATTATTTATTATTTTCCATTTAATATTTTTGGACCATGGATGACTGTTGGTAACCAAAACTAGAAAGCAAAATGGTAAGGGGGAACTACTGTAATTGCCCATTTTTTCTACCCCTTACCATTAGTTTTACCATTTTTTCTGAGCATAATGAAAATATTTTATAAGGTTGAAATGTTGTATAAATAGTTTTAAAATACTCCAGGGTTCTAGCCTAAAATAAATGAGCCCTGGCAAACAAAACAACAAAATAAAATTTAAAATATATCTTAAACATTTTTAAAAGTTTGTATTTCTTCCTATTACCAAAACTACTACAAGGCACTTTTCTATATCTTACATTCAGATATATGACTGGTTAAAGAATGCCTTTTTCAAATAATAATAATGATTATTCTGTTAATTAGTATTCTACAATTCTTTATAAAAAGTTACAAAATTTATTATCAACTCCAACCTTCACAGCAATCACGGAAGGTGTAATTGTTTCTGTGCTATAGATAACATGAATAAGCCACAGGAAGTTTAAGCAACCTAATCAAACCTACAAGATAGTGATGACATTGAATAAGTGAAGTAAGTGGAAATCTAAAAGAGGTGGGTTCATCCTGGTTCTCTTATACCTTCAAAATAGCCATGTTTTATTTAATTTTCTGGTGTTGGGAAGCAGAATGAAAATATGACTTAATACAGATGATGGTCCTTCAGGCATGGGTATAGAGTTGGAAGAGACTGAGAGGAAGGGGAGCTATAACTCTGGAAAGTCTATACTGATGAAGGAGTTTGAAACAGAGACACAAAAGTTGAGTAGAAGATAGATGTTAGCTATGGTATGGGTTGAGGAAGAAGGAAGGAAAGGAATATCCCTAGCTTTTTGAAGGAACTGAAAGAACAGTTGTGTGAACACATAGAAAAAATTAGAGAAGTTGAGATTAAGAGGTGGGTGAGAGTACATCACATAGGGAGCATTCATTATCCTCGAGGTAATAGAGAGCCACTGAAGAATCTCAAGGGAAGGGGGTTCGAGTCTGTTGTTGGGGGAGGATGACATGATCATACTTGCTGTTTAAAAGAATCACTTTGAGTACAGAAAGGAGGATAGATTTGATAAGGGCAAGAATGGTTACCTGCAAGTGATGTGGACTAGAAGCAGGGAACTGTGGGGACAAAGTAGAAGACAAAGTCAAAAGATAGTGAAGAGATTTAATTGATTAGACTGGGGGATTAAGTATGATGATGAAAAAGGGAAAAAGATATTTCAATGTGCAGCTCTTAGAATGTTTTTGTTTGGATTCTTTGTGTTCTATGCTATTAATAAAGTTATAAAAGAACTGTGTGGTGCTATGATATATATGTTGTTTACAGTTTTCTTTTTGGATAAGAGAAAAGATGCAGTGGCAGGTGATGATTCATCAAGAGGAAGGAAGACTTCAAAGCTCTTTTTATGAAGCCAGCATAATCCTTATTCCAAAACCAGATAAAGACACTACAAAGAAAGAAAATTACAGGCCAGTATCCTTGAAGAACATAGATGCCAAAATCCTCAACAAAATATTAGCAAAACAGATCCAGCAATATATTTAAAAGATTATTCATCATGCCAAGTGGGATTTATCGCAGGGATTCAAGGCTGGTAAAATATTCTCAAATCAATAAATGTGATACATCACTAAACAACATGAAAGATAAAAATCACATCATCGTATCATTAGATGCAGGAAAAGCATTCAACTAAACCTAGCACCCATTTTTGATTAAAACTCTCAGCAAAGTAGGAATGGAAGGATCATAATAACCTCAACATAATAAAGGCCATATATGACAAACCTACAGCCAACATCATACTCAATGGCCAAAAACCAAAAGCATTTCCCTTAAGAACAAGAATAAGACAGGGATATCTGTTTTCACCACTCTTATTCAACATAGTACTGGAAGTCTTTGCCACTGAGATTAGACATGAAGAAAAAATAAAAGGTATCCAAACTGGAAAGGAGGAAGTGAAACTGTCATTATATGCAGATGACAAGATAGTGCACATAAAAAACCCTATAGACTCCACCAAAAAACTACTAGATTTAATAAATGAATTTGGCAAGGTAGCGCGATACAAAATTAACATCCAGAAATTGATGGCATTTTTATACATTAATAATAAACTCTCAGGAAGATAAACTAAAAAAAAATCCCATTTACTATTGTAACAAAAAAATTTAAGAAACCTAGGAATAAACTCAACAAAGGAAGTAAAAGACCTGTACTCAGAAAACTACAGGACGTTGAAAAAAGAAACAGAGAAAGATAGAAACAAGTGAAAGTATATACCATGTTCATAGATTGGAAGAATTAACATCATTAACATTTCCATACTACCCAACTCAATCTAAGATTCAACCCAATCCCTATTAAAATACCAATGACATATTTCACAGACCTAAAACAAATACTTCAAAAATTTATATGGAACCAAAAAAGACCCCCTATAGCTGCAGCAATCTTTTTTTTTTGAATCCTCACCTGAGGATATTTTTCTATTCATCTTCAGACAGAGTGGGAGGGAGAGAGAGGGATAGAGAGAGAAACATTAATGTGAGAGAGACACATCGATTGGCTGTCTCCCACATGACCCTGACTAGGGCCAGGGACCTAACTGAAACCAAGGCACATGCCCTTGATTGGAATCAAACCCATGACTCCTCAGGCCATGGGCCAACACTCTACCCACTGAGCCAAACCAGCCAGGGCTGCAGCAATCTTGACAAAAAAGAACAAGGTAGGATGGATCACAATGCCAGATATCAAATTATAGTACAAAGCCATTGTAATAGAAGTACCCTAGTACCGGCACAAGAACTGGCATATAGATCAATGGAACAGAACAGAGAACCCAGAAATTGACCCAAGCCATTATGCTCAATATTTGACAAAGGAGGCAAGAGCATACAATGGAGTAAAGACAGTCTCTTCAATCAATGGTGTTGGAAAAATTGGACAGGTACATGTGAAAAAATGATACTAAACCACCAACTTATACCATACACAAAAATGAACTCAAAATGGATAAAAGACTTAAATGTAAGTTGTGAAACCATAAGAATCCTAGAAGACACCATGGGCAGAAAAACCTCAGACATCTCACATAGCAGAATTTTCACAGATACATCCCTTAGAGCAAGAGAAACAAAGGAAAAAATAAACAAATGGGACTACGTCAAAATAAAAGGCTTCTGCACAGCAAAAGAAACCATCAATAAAATGAAAAGGGATCCCACTGTATGGGAGAACATATTTGCCAATGATACCTGTTATAAGGGGTTAATTTCCAAAATACATAAATAACTTATACAACTTAACAAAGGAAGATAAACAATGCAATTAAAAAATGGGCAAAAGCCCTGGACAGTTTGGCTCAGCAGTTAGAGCATGGGCCTATGGACCAAAGGATCATAGGTTCAATTCCTGGTCAAGGGCATGTACCTGAGTTGCAGGTTCGATCCCTGGTCTAGTTGGGGTCATGCAGGAAGCAACCAATCAGTGTATCTCTCTCACATTGATATTTCTCTTTCTCACTTGCTCCCTCTCCCTCCCTCTCTTCACTTTCTCTCAAAATCAATGGAAAAATATCCTCGGGTGAAGATTAACAGCAACAACAAAAACAAAACATGGGCAAAGAACCTAAATAGACACTTCTCTGAAGAGAACATAAAGATGGCCAAGGGACATATGAAAAAATGCTCAATGTCACTAATCATCAGAGAGATACAAATTAAAATGACAATGAGACATTACCTCACACCTGCCAGAATGGCTGCCATCAACAAACCAACAAACGACAATTGCTGGTGAGGATGTGGAGAAAGGGAACCCTAGTACACTGCTGATGGGTATGCAGACTGGTGCAGCCATTTTTTTTTAAAAAAAAATTTTCTTTATTGATTTTAAAGAGAGGAAGGAAGAGGGAGAGAGAGATAGAAACATCAATGAGAGGGAACATTGATTGGCTACCTCCTGCATGCCCCCCACTGAGGATTGGGCCCACAACCTGGGCATGTGCCCTGACCGGGAATCCAACCAGCGACCTCTTGGTGCATGGGTCGACACTCAACCACTGAGCCACACCAGCCAGGCGTGGTGTAGCCATTTTGAAAATAGTATGGAGTTTCCTCAAAAAACTAAAAATGGAACTGCCATTTGATCCAATGATCCCGCTTCTCAAAGTATATCCTAAGAATTCTGAAACACCAATCAGAAAGAATATATGCTCCCCTGTGTTCATAGCAGTGCTATTTACAATAGCTAAGATCTGGAAACAGCCCAAGTGCCCATCAGTAGATGAGTGGATAAAAAAGCTGTGGTACAGTCACACAATGGAATACTATGCAGCTCTAAAAAAGAAGGATCTCTTATCCTTTGTGACAGTATGGAGGGACCTGGAGAGCATTATGCTAAGCAAAATAAGATAGTCAGAGGAAGACAAGTATCACATGATCTCATTTATATGTGAAATCTAATGAAAAAAATAAACTGATGAACAAAATAGATTCAGAGACATGAAACAGACTGACAGATCTCGGTGGGTGGGGGTGGGGCTGGGAAAAGATTAACCAAAGGACTTATATGCATATATACATAACCCATGGACACAGGCAATAGTGTAGTGAAGGCTGGGAGAGGGGGCAGGAGTGGGGTGGAGGGGGTCAATGGGGGTAAAAGGGTGGACATCTGTAATACTTTCAACAATAAAGATGAATTTTAAAAAATGAAAGAAAATAAAATAAAAACTTTTGTTTGTTTTGTTTGCATTTAACTTTGCTTGGCTTTTGATCTATTTTGCTATATTTTCTGTAGTGTTTGTGTGTATAGGTGTGGTTTCTGTTTTGTCTTTTGTAATTTTTTAATGCCTTTTTTTTTTTTTTAGCTCTGCCAACTGTTTTATCTCTGTGGTATTACCATATATTTCTGAAGTTATTGTATGTTTGCTTTGTATTCCTGTTTATATGAAGAAGAACCTGTAACTTTAGGAACCAAAATGAAACTTGCCTTGAAGGTATTGGGAAGAAATAAATCACCAGGGGTAGATGGGATACCAATAGAATTATTTCAAACCATAGAGACTGATTTGTCAAAATCCTAACAAGAATATGTGAACAAATAAAAAAAAAAAACAAAAAAAAACAGTAACGTACAGACTGTGAACTTTCAATATACATCCCAATCTTAAAGAAAGGAGATGCCAAGGATTGCAGTAACTACAGAACCATTGCTCTAATTTCTCATGCAGGTAAAATAATTCTTAAGTGATTCAGCAAAGGCTTCTACCTTACATGAAGCAAGAAATTTCAGATGCCTGAGTTGGATTCAGAAAAGGAGGAGGTACTTGAGATCAAATTGTGAACATTTGTTGGACACTGGAGTGCTCCAAAGAATTTCAGAAGAAGGTTAGCCTATGTTTTGTAGGCTACAGGAAAGTCTTTGACTGCATGGATTATGAAAAGCCATGGGTTTCTCCTTCAAACCTACAAAACATAGGCTAACCTTCTTCTGAAATTCTTTGGAGCACTCTAGTATCCAACAAATGTTCACAATTTGATCTCAAGTACCTCTTCCACTATGGAAAACACTATGGTGTTACCTCAAAAAATTAAAAATTGAACTGCCATTTGACCCAGTGATCCCACTTCTAGGAATATACCCTAAGAAGCCTGAAACACCAATCAGAAAGGATATATGTACCCCTATGTTCATAGCAGCACTATTTACAATAGCTAAGATCTGGAAAACAGCCCAAGTGTCCATCAGTAGACGAATGGATAAAAAAGCTGTGGTACATACACACAATGGAGTACTATGCAGCTGTAAGAAAGAAAGATCTCTTATCCTTTGAGATGACATGGAGGGACCTGGAAAATATTATCCTAAATGAAATAAGCCAAGCAGAGAAAGACAAATATCACGTGATCTCACTTATTTCTGGAATATCATGAACTAAACAAACTGATGAACAAAATAGACCCAGAGTCATAGAAGTAGGGTACAGACTGACAATCCTCAGAAGTGGGGGGGAGGAAAGGGATAAACCACAGAACTTATATGCATGTATGCATAACCGATGAGCATAGACAACAAAGCTGGGGACGGTGTGGGAGGGGGTGGGGAGGAGGGTCAATGGGGGGGGGGAAGGAGAAACATCTATAACAAAAATAAATTAATAAAAAAAAAAAAAAGAAAAGCCATGGGTTGCTCTGAAAGACATGGATGTGCCTTAGCACTTGATAATCCTGGTATATAACCTGTACTCTGGACAGGAAGCCACTGTAAGGCCAGAATATGGAGATACAGAGTGGTTTTCTACAGACAATGGGTCAGAAGGGTGCACTTTATTTCCCTATTTGTTTAATCTGTACACATGAAAAACTGGGCTAGACTCAGAGGAAGGAGGAGGGAAAATTGGTGGTAGAAATATCAAGAACCTAAAATATGCAGATGACACTATATTAATGGCAGAAAGTAGCAATGATCTAAAATGACTTCTGATGAAAGCGAAAGAAGAAAGTGCCAAAGCAGGACTGCATTTGAACATCATGAAGACAAAAATCATGACTACAAAAGAAATACACAATTTTAATACAGACGATGAAGACATTGAAATTGTTTAAGATTTTGAGTACTTTGGTTCAGTCACCAAAGTACTGCAGCCAAGAAATCAAGATAAGGTTGAGCCCTGACTGGGTGGCTCAGTTGGTTGGAGCATTGTCCCATGCACCAAAAGTTTGTGGGTTCGATTTCTGGTCAGGGCACATACCTAGGTTGTAGGTTTCGTCCCTGGTCAGGGTATGTATGGGAAGCAACTGATTGATGTTTCTCACATTGGTGTTTCTCTCTCTCTCTCAAAATCAATAAAAAAGCATATCCTCAGGTAAGGATTAAATAAAAAAAGAGAATGTTGGGAAAGACAGCAATAGAAGAATTAGGGAAGATCACCAAGAGCAAAGATGTGCCACTTGAGACCAAGATCATCCATACTCTTGTATTCCCACTTACTATGTACTAAAGTTGGACAGTGAAAACAGCTGAAAAGAAAGAAAAATATTCATTTGAAATATGTGATTGGAGGAAAACTCTCTGGATACCTTGGACCACCACAAAGATGAACAACAAGCATGTCCTAGAGCAAATTAAACCTGAAACATCACTGGAGGCAAAAATAACAAAACTAAAGCTATCCTACTTCAGACATATCATGAGAAGGCAGGTTTGTTTGAAGAGGACAATAATGCTAGGAAAAATAGAAGGCAGCAGGAAAAGAGGAAATGGATTGATTCCATAAAGGAAGATATTGCCAGGAATTTATAGGAGCTGAGCAAGGCTGTTGAGGACAGGACATTGTGAACATCATTCACTCATAGGGTTACAAGGAGTCAGGGCCTACTCAGTGGCAGGTAGCACAAACATTCTTGTTTTATAGAGGTTACTGTTCCATCTGGTTTAAATATGTATAATAATATATTTGGACATTTTTAAAAACTGCTTCATGGTAGTTTTCTGGTGACTGTTCTTTGTCTGGTGCTTTCTGTTGTTGTCCCCTCCCCTATTCTTTTTATAGTATTATTTTTATATGATAAAAGTATTGGTTCCTTTTTATTATTCTCTAGGAACTTAGGACTTCCTAGAACTCGGGACTAGAACTCAACAGAAGCTATGTGTGTGTGAGGGTGGGGGATAGTGAAGGTGGTTATTGCCAATGCTATGTTTCATGCCAACAGGAATTTTTTTAAACGTTAAACTTGTGCACATGAGGGTGTTCTTTTAGAGTTTACTTCTTCCCATTCAACTGAGATAGGCACTACAAGGTAGTTCACAAGTTGACAATACAGACTTTTTTTTCTTTACTCAGTCTTGCCAATAGAATGCTTCCTGAAAAATATGACTTGCTATATGGTTCTTCTGTTCTCATTGGAATCAAACAAAATTCAGAGATTTATTTCTCTGTCAGCTCCAGTTCCCCAGTTTCATTGTTAAAAAGTAATAATTGTTGGTTTTAACCTCATGGAACCCTTCATATTGGAGAAGGGTGCATTGGTAGCATTTTCTGAGCTCTTCAGTTTTGGCTGTCCTTTCTCTTAAGTCTTCCCTTACCCTGCTATGCCTTCATTACTTTCATGGTTCAGGGTTTCTGATGTCTCTCAGTTTTGTTGAAGGTAGAGTTTGTGCTTCTGTTTCTCATTCTCCTTATTACCTTTGGATGCATTTAAAGAGATAATTGGGGAAATATCACACTTACACCATGATTCAAAAACCAAAACATATTTTTTTAATAAAATATTTTAAATTAAAAAAATGGTAGAGCCCTGGCAAGTGTGGCTCAGTGATTAGAGCATAGGCCCAAGCACCTAACAGTCATTGGTTCAATTTCTGGTCAAGGGCACATACCTGGGTTGCAGGTTCAATCCCTGGCCCTGTCTGGGCACATGGGGGTGGCAACCAATCAATGTGTCTCTCTCACATCGATGTTTCTCTCTCTGTCTCTCTCTCTCCCCCTCCCTTCCTTTCTATCTCCCCTTCCCTCCCTCCCTTCCAGTCTCTCTATAAATCAATGGAAAAAATATCCTCAGTTGAAGATTTTAAAAAAAATGGTAGAGCTTGGGTTTAGTTTAATTTGCATTATCTTTAATATTAATCCTTTGACTTTTTATTTATTTTATTTATTTTTTAAAATCCTCACCCAAGGACATTTTCCATTGATTTTTTTCAGATAAAGTGGGAGGGAAGAAGAGAGAGAGAGAGAAACATTGATGTGAGAGACACACCTATTGGTTGCCTCCCTCATGGCCCAGACCGGGGCTGGGGATTGGAATCCTCAACTCTTTGGTCTGCGGCCTGGTGTTCCAACTGCTGAGTCAAACCGGCCAGGGCAATCATTTGACTTTTTAAAAATCTTTTCCTATTTCTTCTAATGTGCTTTGTTTCTTACCTTTACCCATTTTTATCTTTACACATTTTTATTGTTTTTTTTCTAATTTGCAAAAGAACATTAATTCATTTTTTACATCTCTAGTTTGTATCAGTTATTAGTCTTAGCATGTCTTTTGCCTCCTAATTGTTTTAGTGTTTTTGACATGTAGAAGTTCAATAGTTTTGTGTAAATTAATATTTTTCTTTGTGATTTCTTCCACTGCTCTATGCTTAGAAAATAGTTTCCTACTCCAAGACCAATTAATTTTCACAATTTATTTCTTTTTTTGTAGTTTCACTTTTTGTGTTTAGCTCTTTATTCTATTTTATTTCACTGTTTAATGTGAGGTAAGGATTTCAGTTGAGAGTTTCCCAAATAATCATTTTCCCCAAATCATTAACTGAAAAAAATCCCTTCCTTTCCCATTGATTTGTGATGCTTACTGTGGTGTTTTCTAAATTGGTCAATTCCTCCAATAGTGAGGCCCAAGCTGGGTGTTGATTCATTCCTCCAGATGGAGATCAGTATTATCTCCAGCTGTCCTCCCATTCACTCAGCCCCTGGCTGACCAGCGAGATTAATAAACAGAATCTGTCTATATCTGATGCCCAGCAGGTCCTTAGGCTAAGGCCAGATTGACTCAAGTTAATGTCTCTCCTCTTCCAACTCAGACTTTCTCATCGTTCCATAAAACCAGAAACAGTATCTATTTTCTCCCTATTTAAATGTACTACATGAAGGGTGGTATACTTCATCATGTATCCTCTTTCCATGACACCCTCAGTTCTCTCATGTAAGTTGATCTCAAAAAGGGCAATACGCCAGCGTGTTGGTGAGTTCTGTACTCGTAGTCAACCAAAGTTTTCAAATGAATTGGGAGAGTGAGTGCAGCTACTGATGGGGGTGGAGGTGGGAGTAAGAGAAAAAAATGAAAAGATTCTTAGTGGTAAATCCTTGCATATCAGTAGTTCCAGGAAGAGGCATGAACCAAGCAGTTTTCTGCACAATGCAGAGTGCCTGTGTTTTGGGAATGCATTTCTGCAGTGATCCCAATTCATCACCAACCAGACACTGCAATTGCTGTACATCTCCCCTTGGATTTTGGGAAATCATCTTTTTTCATCAGTCTGCCTTTTTGTTTCTAATGTCTAGTCATTTTTGGCCTCTTAATAAGTAGAATTTGGAGATAAATGAATCTCTACCACTTTGGAAACCTGGAATTACAAGGAACGGATTTATAAGATTCAAACATTTGCAAAATCTTAGGGGAATAAATTCTTCTTTGTATGATTAGATATATATAAGGGGTTATTTATTTACCAGTTTTGTATTGAAAATGTTCATTAAAATGTTCATGTAATTTGAATGATGAAAGGACTATCTATGAAAATTCAAATTATGGGTGATTTATACTAGGGCAAGGAGTTTTTTTTTTTAAACTTGCATATTCATAGCTACTGACTCAAAACCAACACCCAGAATCATCATTTTATTTTTTTTTATTTTTATTTTTTATTAATTTACTTTTGTTACAGATGTTTCTCCTTTTTCCCCCCATTGACACCCTCCTCCCACTCCCTCCCTGCCCCATCACCAGTTTTGTTGTCCATGTCCATTGGTTATGAGTACATGTGTACAAGTTCTGTGTTCATCGCTCCCCTCCCACACCCCCTCTTCTGGCAAATGTCAGTCTGTACCCTACTTCCACGTCTCTGGGACTACCCTGTTCCTCACACTGTTATGTTCATTATATTCCAGAAATAAGTGAGATCATATGATATTTGTCTTTCTCTGCTTGGCTTGTTTCACTTAGGATAATAGTTTCCAGGTCCTCCCATGTCATCTCAAAAGATAAGAGATCTTTCTTACAGCTGCATAGTACTCCATTGTGTATATGTATCACAGCTTTTTTATCCATTCGTCTACTGATGGACACTTGGGCTGTTTCCAGATCTTAGCTATTGTAAATAGCGCTGCTATGAACATGGGGGTACATGTATTCTTTCTGATGGGTGTTTCAGGCTTCTTCGGGTATATTCCTAGGAGTGGGATCACTGGGTCAAATGGTAATTCAATTTTTAATTTTTTGAGGTAACACCATAGTGTTTTCCATAGTGGCTGCACCAGTCTGCACTCCCACCAGCAGTGTACTAGAGTCCCCTTTTCTCCACACCCTCACCAACACTTGTTGTTTGATGCTTTGTTGATAGAGGCTATTCTGACAGGTGTGAGGTGACACCTCATTGTTGTTTTAATTTGCATCTCTCTGATGATTAGTGAAGTTGAGCATTTCTTCATATGTCTCTTGGCCATGTGTATGTCCTGTTTTGAGAGGTGTCTATTTAGTTCCTCTGCCCATTTTTTAACTGGGTTCTTTGTCTTCCTTTTGTTGAGATGTATGAGCACTCTATCTATTTTGGAAATTAGTCCCTTATCTGATATATCATAGGCAATTTTGCTCTCCCATACAGTGGGTTGCCTTTCCACTTTGATGGTTGTTTCTTTTGCTGTGCAGAAGCTTTTGAGTTTGATGTAGTCCCATGTGTTCATTTTTTCCTTTGTTTCTGTTGCCTTAGGTGATATATCAGTGAAAATTTGGCTGCGTATGATGTTTGAAATTTTGTTGCCTACATTTTCTTCTAGGATTTTTATGGATTCATGAGTCACATTTAAGTCTTTTATCCATTTTGAGTTTACTCTTGTGTATGGTGTAAGCTGATGGTCTAGTTTCATTTTTTTGCATGTAGCTGTCCAATTTTCCCAACACCATTTATTAAAGAGGCTGTCTTTACTCCATTGTATGCTCTTGCCACCTTTGTCAAATATTAATTGAGCAAAATATTTTGGGTCAATTTCTGGGTTCTCTGTTCTATTCCATTGATCTATGTGCCTGTTCTTGTGCCAGTACCAGGCTGTTTTGATTACAGTAGCTTTGTAGTATAACCTGATGTCCAGTATTGTGATCCCTCCTACTTTGTCCTTCTATTTCAAGATTGCTGTAGCTATTCGGGGTTTTTTTGGTTCCATATGAATTTCTGAAGTATTTGATCTAGTTCTGTGAAATATATCATTGGTATTTTGATGGGGATTACGTTAAATCTATAGATTGCTTTGGGTAGTATGGACATTTTAATGATGTTAATTCTTCCAATCCATGAACAAGGTATGTGCTTCCACTTTTTTATATCTTCCTCTATTTCTTTTTTCAATGTCCTGTAGTTTTCTGCAAATAGGTCCTTTACTTCTTTGGTTAAGTTTATTCCTAGGTATCTTAATTTTTTTTGTCGCGGTGGTAAATGAGATTGTTTTTTTAGTTTCTCTTTCTGTGAGTTCATCATTGGTGTATGAGAATGCCGTCAATTTCTTGACATTAATTTTGTATCCTGCTACTTTGCCAAATTCATTAATAAGTCTAGTATATTTTTGATGGAGTCGTTAGGGTTTTCTATGTATAATATCATGTCATTTGTGAATAATGACAGTTTCACTTCCTCCTTTCCAATTTGGATCCCTTTTATTTTTTCTTCATGTCTGATTGCTGTGGCTAAGACTTCCAGTACTATGTTAAATAAGAGTGGTGAAAGTGGGCATCGTTGTCTTGTTCCTGTTCTTAAGGGAAATGCTTTTAATTTTTGTCCATTGAGTATGATGTTGGCTGTAAGTCGTTCATATATGGCCTTTATAATGTTGAGATATGATCCCTCTATTCCCAAATTGCTGAGCGTTTTTATCAGAAATGGATGCTGGATTTTGTCAAATGCTTTTTCAGCGTCTATTGATATGATCATGTTGTTTTTATCTTTCATTTTGTTTATGTGGTGTATCACATTTATTGATTTGTGAATGTTGAACCAGCCTTGCATCCCTGGGATGAATCCCACTTGGTCATGGTGAATAATTTTTTTGATATATTGCTGGATCAGATTTGCTAGTATTTTGTTAAGGATTTTGGCATCTATGTTCATCAGGGATATTGTCCTGTAGTTTTCTTTCTTTGTAGTGTCTTTTTCTGGTTTTGGAATTAGAATTATGCTGGCTTCATAAAACGAGTTTGGAAGTCTTCCTTCTTCTTGAATTTTTTGGAATAGTTTGAGGAGAATGGGTGTTAGTTCTTCTTTGAATGTTCGGTAAAACTCGCCCATGAAGCCGTCAGGGCCTGGGCTTTTGTTTGCTGGGAGGGTCTTGATCACATCTTCAATTTCCTCTGTTGTTATTGGCCTGTTCAAGTTTTCTATCTCTTCTCGATTCAGTTTTGGGAGACTATGTGTTTCTAGAAATGTGTCCATTTCGCTTAGATTGTCGAATTTGTTGCCATATAAATGTTCATAGTATTTGCTAATGATCCTTTGTATTTCTGTGGTGTCAGTTGTTATTTCTCCTCTTTCATTTCTGATTTTGCATATTTGGGTTCTCTCTCTTTGTTTCTTGGTGAGTCTTGCTAAGGGTCCATCAATCTTGTTTATCTTCTCAAAAAACCAGCTCTTTGTTTTATTGATCCTTTGAATTTTTTTTTTTTTTTTGGTCTCCATGTCATTTTTTTCTGCTCTGATCTTTACTATTTCCTTCCTTCTACTTGCTCTAGGGTTTTCTTTTTGTTTGCTTTCCAGTTCTTTAAATTGTGAGGTTAGGTAGTCAATTAGAAATTTTTCTTCTTTCTTAAGGTGGGCCTGTAGAGCTATGAACTTCCCTCTCAGAACTGCTTTCACTGTATTCCATAGATTTTGCATTGCTGTGTGTTCATTTTCATTGGTTTCCAGGAATTTTTAAAATTCTTCCTTGATCTCCATGGTAATCCATTCATTGTTCAGTAACATGCTATTTAGCCTCCATGTGTTCATATGTTTTTGCATGTTCTTGTTGCAATTGATTTCTAGTTTCATGCCATTTGGTCTGAGAAGATGCTTGATATGATTTCAATCTTCTTGAACTTGTAGAGACTTAGTTTGTGCCCTAACATATGGTCTATCTTGAGAATGTCCCATGTGCACTTGAGAAGAATGTGAATTCTGCAGTTTTGGGGTGTAATTCTCTGTATATATCTATTAAATCCATTTGATCTAGTGCTTCATTTAGAGTCTCTGTTTCCTTGTTAATTTTTCGTCTAGATGATCTATCCAGTGATGTCAGTGGGGTGTTGAAGTCTCCTTTTATGATTGTATTGCTGTCGATTTCTCCTTTGAAGTCCTCCAGAAGATTTTTAATATATTTTGGTGCTCCTATATTGGGTGCATATATGTTTACCACGGTTATATCTTCCTGTTGGATAGACCCTTTCAACATTATGTAGTGGCCTTCTTTGTCTCTAGTTATGGTCTTAAATTTGAAATCTAATTTATCAGATATGAGTATTGCCACCCCAGCTTTTTTTTCCTTTCCGTTTGCTTGGAAGATTTTTTCCATCCCTTTACTTTCAACCTATGTGAGTCTTTTGTTGTGAGGTGGGTCTCTTGTAAACAACATATATGTGAATCATGCTTTCTTATCCAGTCAGCTACTCTGTGTCTTTTTATCGGAGCGTTCAGTCCATTTACATTTAAGGTGATTATTGATATGTACTTATTTATTGCCATTTTTGTACAGTGTGGTTCTAATATTCTTTCTATCTCTTCTATTAATTACAGCAGTCCTTTTAACATTTCTTGCAGTGCTGGTTTAGTGCTAATATATTCCCTTAGCCTTTTTTTGTCTGGGAAGCTCTTTATTTGACCTTCTATTTTGAATGATAGCCTTGCTGGATAGAGTAGTCTTGGATTCAGATCCTTGTTTTTCATGACCTTGATTACTTCATGCCATTCCCTTCTGGCCTGTAGTGTTTCTGTTGAGAAGTCAGATGATAGCCTTATGGGGGTTCCTTTGTAGGTAACCTGTTGCTTATCTCTTGCTGCCTTTAGGATTCTCTCTTTGTCTTTAATTTTTGGCATTTTAATTATTATGTGTCTTGGTGTGGGCCTGTTTGGGTTCTTCTTACTTGGGGCTCTCTGTGCTTCTTGAACTTGAATGCCTTCTTCCTTCACCAGGTTAGGAAAGTTTTCTGTCATTATTTCTTCAAATATATTCTCTAACCCTTGCTCATTTTCTTCTTCTTCGGGGACTCCTATGATGTGAATGTTATTACGTTTCCAGTTGTCTTACAGTTCTCTTAAGCTATCTTCCTGTTTTTTCCTTTTGGTTTTCTGATTGATTGATTTTTTTCTACTCTGTCTTCTAATTCACTGATCCGGTCCTCCTCTTCCTCTACTCTGCTGGTCAGTCCTTCCAATGTGTTCTTTATTTCTGCTATGTCATTCTTTATTTCCACTTGGTTTGTTTTCATGGTGTCGATGTCCTTACTCATGCTGTTTAGTTTCCTCAAGATCATGGCTCTGAACTCTATCTCTGATAATTTACTTAACTGCATTTCATTTATCTCATCTTCGGTAGAGTTCTCTTGTTCTTTCATTTGGGATCTGTTTCTTTGTTTCACCATTTTTGGTTATCTCAGTGGGTTTTGGAGCCTGCCAAATTTTCCCTGTAGGTGTTGGTGTTCTGCTATTTGTGGCTCCCTCTACTGGGTTTGGATGAGCGTGGAGGGCCCTCCTTCAACACCACTGTCAAGTCTCACTTCCCTGGGTAGATTTGCAAGCTCAGGAAAGGTTTAATTTTGTTCTAGATTTTTGCCTGGAGGCTATTAGCCTCAGTTACTTGAAAAGCCTTAGGATCTCAGTTGAATGAGAAACTCCCTCAGATATTTACAGTGTAAGAGGATTTCCCAAGGGTGGGGCCAATGCTGGTTGTTAATGAGCCTCAATTTGCATTTCTTTGCCTCTTATCCTCATCTGGGAATCTCTGAGGGCGGGGCTTCCACCACTCAGGAAAGGAGCAAACATGGCTCCTGTTCTGTGTAACCGGGAAGGAGGGGCTGGCCACCACCGTCCTTTGTGGCCACAGCTCAGCACAAACTCTGAGCGCCCTCCAAATCCCAGAGTTTCAGTCCCATCTGCCCTCCCTCTGCCGGAGCCCCAGGTGAGTGGCTGTGGCTATTTAGCGCTCTGACCCGGCCCTCTGCGCTGTGGAGCAGCTGGGGCTCTTAATCCGAGGGTGGGCGCGTTCCCAGCTAAGGCCGCTGCTCACAGCCAAGGCCGCGGCTGTCCGTGGGCTCCCAGCCTACCACCCTCATGCACTCCGCAGATCCTACCAGGCTCATTCAGTGTCCTTGGTTGTATGGTCCTCTCCCGCTGCTTTTCTGTTGCTTTTTCCCTATGATTTGTCTTTATTTTATTTGGAATTCCCGTTTGGTCCTGGGAGATCGTCTGTGTAGCTTCCATTCACTCCACCGTCATTTTCAACCTCCATCATTTTATTTTTTAAAATTTATTTTTATGAAAACAATCTAGATTTTATGAAAATTAAGTGTTTAATTTCCTGAGAAGGTAAGAAATAGTCTCAAAGACTTAGGAAAATAAAAAATGTAAAAAAACCACACACCTTTTAGAAAAATGCTGTGACAACAAATAAAAGTTTTTGGTATGTTTTTGTATAGCACCTTTTGGGGGAACTGACAAAACAGCATGAAAATAATGAAACAGCACAATCATTTCCATAATAACTTATCAGAGAGTGACCACGTAATTCTTAAGTGTTCACATAGGAACTCAATCATAAGCTTCAAGAAGAATTTTAGACTATTATACTTAGATAACAATTTTAATTAGGAAAAGAAAGCAATGTTGAGGTATTTTATATTTGGTTCTTAGATAAATGCATATGTACTTCTAGGAGACTCAAAAGAACAGCAACAACAAAAAGAAACAAGGGGAAAGGATTAACTGAAAAGCATTAGAAACTTGCACATAATATTTTAAATGAATGGCCAGACCTTATTAATAAATGTAGTTTTTAAAACATGCTCAATTTATTAAAACCACAATGAGATACCACTTTATACACACTAAGATGGCCGTGATAAAAAAGGAGAAATAACAAGTGTTAGAAAATATGTGAAGAAATTGAAATCCCTACACATTGCAGGTGGGAATCTAAAATGGTACAGCTGCTATGGGCACATCGGCAGCTCCTTAAAAAACTTAAACACATAATTATCATATGATCCAGTAATTATACTCCTAAGTACATTTCTAAGAGAAGTATAAATATATGTACATAAAATAACTTGTATACAAATGTCTATAGTAGCATTATTCATAAAAGCCAAAAAGTGGGAACAACTCAGACATCCAGCAATTGATATATCCATACAATGGAATGTTATTCAGCCATAAGAAAGAATGAAGTACTGAGCCATGCTGCAGCGTGGATGAAACTTGAAAACACTGTGTTAAGTTAAAGAAGACAGACATAAAAAGCCACTTACTGTATGACTCCATTTATAGGAGATGTCCAGAGGAGGTCAATCTCTAGAAAAATAAAGAATATTAGTGGTTTCTTAGGGCTGAGGGAATGAGGAGATGGGGGGGCGGTGTACGTATAGCTAAAAGCTTATTTTTCAAGGTATTGAAATATTCTAAAATTTACTTGGTGATGGTTGCATAGTTCTGTGAATATTGTAAAAACCACAGAATTGTATACTTTAGAACAGTGAATTGTATGGCATGAAAATTATATCTCAATTTTTAAAAAAGTTCTCAACTTTCCACTAAATATGTAAAGGAACTGAAAACATAACAATTTTAAAAATTCCCAAGTAAAATTAATATTCACTTATTTATTATCCAAATCTGAGAGGAATTTTTACTAATTTCAAGATACACGAAATACAAATGGTGCAGTTGGTGGTCCAACAATTCTATATGGCTAGAAACAGAGAGTAGAAAGGTGTCCCTTTCTAGCTGCACAAAATAGAGAGGTGGTTCTCAAACATTTTGATCTCTGGACTTCATTATATTCTAAAAACTATTGAGAAAGGCAGAGCTTTCACTTATGTGGGTAGTATCTGTTGATATTTATCAAATTAGAAATATAAATTGGGGACATTTTGAAATATTATTTATTGATGTATTTTATACATTTTTATTATCATTATTATTATTTACTTTATTTTTACTGTTGACACTATTACAGATGTTTCCCATTCCCCTGCCCCACCCCCCTTTGCCCACCTCTGCCCAGCCCTGCTCCCTCTCTGGCCATCACCACACTGTTGTCTGTGTCCAAAGACTATGCATATATGTTTTTTGGCTAATCTTTCACCTTCTTTCATCCAAAATAAAAAAAATAATTGTTATTTACTCATTCTAACATAAATATCTTATTAAAAATTATAAGCTTTAATGAAAATTTTATTTTTTAAAAATGAAAAAAGCTCAAACCTTATATCTACTTCTGCATTTAATTTTGTTGTGATATTTTCCTTTGATTAAAGCTTATGAAGAAATCAAGTGTCATGCAGGTATGTGATAGAAAAAGGAAGGAGAATTTTTGTTGTTTTTAGAGTAGTTGTGGTTATGCTTTGATACCACACCAAAGTCTGACAAGTGGTTGTTTTATAAAGCTTAATTGTCATGTAGAATTGAAAACCATACTAATAAACATTTTGTATTCATTTACACTAAAAATCTATTGGTGTGTCTTGTACTTTGAATGAATCTTTTCTTAATGCATAATTTTGCAACATCATACATCTATCATTTAGAAAATATTGATTCCTTGTGTTATGCAGCTTTTCCAAATGTTAACACATTTCATGACAACATATAAAAATCATGTTTGTTAATATCACCAGTTATTTCACCAGAAAAGTCTTTAAGTACCGGAAAGTTCTCAAACTTTTCATGACAGATAGGTTTTCAAAAATTCTAATTTTCTCTTTAGAACTCAAATTTTGTAATTGGCAACAAATACTTTCTATTGTTTTATTTGAAATGACAGGCTCATTTTATTCACACAAAAAAATTCTCTTAAAAGAACTAAAAAAACACATTCTCTACCATAATATGTTAAAATTAAAAATAATAAAGGCCTAATTTTAAAAAACCTTCTGCTATATTTAAACATCTTCAAAATGATTGTTGAGTAAAAAACAAACACAAAACAAAATGACAAGAAGAGCTACTTACAAATTTAAAAAATATAAAGGAAAAAATTTGAGGATTCACAGGACATGTGAAATTCAAAGCCTTCATTATTTTCATTATTTTTTAATAGAATATATGAATTATATTCATATAATTCATAAGTGTGAAAATCAAGAAACATAGGACATCGGGCAGACAGATATACTAAAGACAAAAGGAATCAAATAATGTTTTTTAAATACTCACATGAGGATATTTTTCCATTTATCTTCAGATAGAGTTGGAGGGAAAGAGAGAGAGAGACATAGATGTGAGAGAGATACATTGACTGGTTGCTTCCCACATGATCCGACCAGGGCTGGGGACCGAACCACAACAGAGATATGTGCCCTTGACCAGAATGGAACCCGTGACTCTTGGGTCAGCAGGCCAATGCTCTAACCGCTGAGCGAAACCAACCAGAGCAGAGATCAAATAATTTTATAAGTTGATAAATGCAAGAGCTAGTTCTTTGGAAAAAAAAAAAACTAATAAAATAAAGATTTGATAAATCTAAGCAATATAAAATGGGAAAAATACAGCAACATGAATAATACAAAATTTAACAATGGATATGAAGGAGATTAAAATGATAAAAGGATATTATGCACAATTCCATTCAAATAAACTTTAAAATCTTGATAAATATGAATTATCTAAATTGACTAAGAAATACCATAGTAAAATTATAAAATTGTTTTTAAATTTCTCCAAAAGAAAAAAAGGAGAAAAAAGACTCAGTGAAAATAATTTTATTATTAAATTATTTCAAAATTTCAAAAGACAACTATTTTCCTGCTCCATAAATTATTCCACAGGTAGTGAAGTATGAAAAATGACCTTGCCCTGGCATGCGTGGCTCAGCTGGTTGAGAGCATCATTCCATGCACCAAAAGGTCGCTGGTTCGCTTCCTGGTCAGGGCACATCGCTGGATTTCATGCTTGATCAGGGATGTGCAGGAGGCAGCCGATTGATGTTCCTCACATTGATGTTTCTCTCTCTCTCTTCCTCTCCCCTCCTCTCAAAAATCAATAAAAACATATAAAAAAAAAGAAAAATGACCTTAATTATATGAATCAGTATTCATCTTGACACTCAAATACAACACAACAATTGACAAAATTATAAACTGGTTTTATTTATAGTAGATATCAATGCATTATACTCAATAAAATACTCTGAAACCAAAATTCAGCTTAATTTTCAACAGAATATTCCTGGAGTCCAAAGATGCTTTACTATTAGGAAACTTATTTGCATGATACTTCACATCAGAAAGTTAGCTGAAAGAAAAAGAGAAAGCATCTGATAAAATGCAACAAACATTTCTTATTGAAAAATTTATAATGAATTAGGAGTTTTATACATGATAAAGCCAGGTTTAAACCAATACCAAAATCCTACAAATACCTTACTTAAGTGACCCAGAAGCATTCCAATTAAAATCAAAGCCTCATACCACTACTGCTATCCATTATTTTTCTTAGTGTTACAGGAAATATGAAACAACCTTAATAAAAAGAAGACAACTATTTTTATTTATTAAATATATGAATATATATGTATGGTTCTAAAATGACCAACTGAAAACTCAATTGCTTTTCTAAGAAGAGCAGTAACCATATATAACTAAATTTTTGAAAGGGAAATTGGTTTTATTCACAATAGGAACAAAAAGTAAAATATGTATTTGGAAGTTTTTATTTTTATTATTATTATTTTTAAGATTTTAAATTGATTTTTAGAGATAGAATGGGAGAGGGAGAGACAGAGAGAAATATCTATTACTGCCTCTTGCACACTCCCCACCCAGGATTGAGCCCGAAACCCCTGTGGGCCCTGACAGGGAATTGAACCAGCAAACTTTCTGTGCATGGGAGGATGCCCAACCAACCAAGGCACACCAACCAGGGCTTGGAAGTTTTTAAATAAAACTGTCTGTAATAGATGTGAAAAAAATAACCACACATTACTGATGATTACAAAAGAAAATTTAAATAAATGAAGAGGACCAAGTTTCTTGATAGTGACACTGAATATTATGAAGATGACAAAATGATTCTGGAGTTCATCTGGAAAATAGTTGAGAAAAGGTAAGAATATATAGAAGATGTTTTTCTCTATTAAATATTACATAATATTATATATAATACATATATAATTACATAAAAATATATATTAGAAATGTATCTAAAATTCATATACTATATATAGCATATATTTATATACATAACACATATATATGGCATTATGTATGGTCATACATACATATACGTGGTCTAAAAACAGACTGGAGATTCCATTAAAACTTAGTTTTTGTTTCAAAAAAGAAGAAAGCATGATATGCACATTGGTTATTCAACTAATTGTGCTCTAAAAATGGACTATTTGGGGAATTGTAAGATTTTCAATTAATACCACATACCCATATAAAATCTTTTAAAAAATCAACATTAATAAAAATCAGTGGGAAATAATGAATTCTAGAAAAACTATCTGAAATTCTTATAGTTTGAAATCAAGAAGACTGCCAAATTATATGTTATTTAACTTCATTCATCTCCATTTCATCATCAATGAAATAAGAATAATAATGCTGTTGGTGTTTGGAAGGCTAGAAATAAAGCATATGTTTAGAGCACAGCCCAGTGCTCAAAACAGTGTCAGCAATTATTTATTATAATTATTACTACTTGTATATATCTATGCAAAATTCAATGATAAAAATACTTAGATCTTAATAGAGAGACCGGCAAAGGATGTGAGTAATTTATGAAAGAAGAAATTTAATTAGCTAATAAACTTGAAAAATTTAGCCTTGCTAATGAGATGCAAATTAAAACATTAATAAAATGCCAGTTTCCAACTAATAAATTAGACAAAAAACTTTTAAATATAATACAAAAGAGAAGCTTTCTCATACACTGGGAGCATAAATTTTCCACCAACTGACCTTGAAGGCAATTTGGCAGTGGTCCATACTCTTTCACCTGTAATTTCACTCTTGAGAATATATTTAAAACTGTCTAAATTTTAATTTTGTGTGAATAACTGAACATATCTTAAAGGGACTCAAAGTTTTTGTGATAACCCAGTTTTATCAATGAAAATATTTTTTTTTACCATGTACTCAATATACATAAATTTATTTCTTGGTTTTTGTACTATACAGTCTTACCACTAAAAACAAACAAATAGAGCCCTGGCTGGTTTGGCTCAGCAGTTGGAGCATTGGCCCGTGGACTAAAGAGTTGTGGGTTTGATTCTGATCAAGGGCACGTAATTCGGTTGTGGTTCGTCCCTGGTCCTGGTCGGGGTCATGCGGGGACAACTAGTTGATGTGTCCCTCTTACGTCGATGTTTCTCTCTCTCCCTCTCTCTCTCTCTCACCCCCTCCCACTCTATCTGAAGATAAATAGAAAAATATGCTCGGGTGAGGATTAAAAAACAAACAAACAAACAAACAAAAATAATTGAAAAAAATTAAAGTAAAAATAGAATTAAAAACATTTTTTTGCTCACTTTTAATTAATTAAATATTTTTTCTTTATTGATTTGAGAGAGAGAGGAAGGGAGAAGGAGAGAGAGATAGAAACATCGATGAGAGAGACACATCAATTGATTGCCTCCCACACATGCCCCAACTGGAGCTAGGATCAAACCTGCAACTCAGATACATGCCCTTGACTGGGAATCAAACCTGAGACCCTTCGGTGAGTGAGCTGACGCTCCAACCACTGAGCCACATCAGCCAGGGCTAGAAATTCTAATACTTTCTTCCTGTACCTCAGTTTATTATCTTGCAACATCTCCTAGTGTGGATGTACCCCATTTCCAAGACCACATCACAGAATATTCTGCAGTGAGAAAAGAGTTAAAGAAATCATAACATATTCATCAGCATAAATATTATGTAGCCAGCTGTTTGAAATCACAACTTTAGATAATATTTCATTTTGAGAACATGATTACAATGCAATACAACAATATCTATGAAGGCAAATATAGTGCCTAACTGGCTCACCATTATATCCCCAGGACATGGCTGAGTACTGTGGTAATGAGTGCCTCAGAACAGATGGCAATAGAGAGATGGGTTAGGGTTGAAGTGGAGACTTAAAAAGCACATGCTTCTTGCTAGTGCCACTGCAGAACCAAAAGCTGCATTAAGAAGAGGCTGTTGCCCTGGCCGGTTTGGCTCAGCGGTTAGAGCGTCGGACTGCGGTCCAGAGAGACCCGGGTTCGGTTCCCGTAGCGGGCATGTACCTCGGTTGCAGTTTGTCCCCGGCCCTGGTTGGTCGTGTGGGTGGCAGCCACTCGATGTGTCCCTTTCACGTCGATGTTTCTCTCTCTCTCTCTCTCTCTCTCTCTCTCTCTCTCTTCCCCTCTCTCCCTCCCTCCCACTCTATCTGAACAAAAAATGAAAAAAAAAAAAATGTCCTCGGATGAGGATAAAAAAAAAAAAAAAAAAAGAAGAGGCTGTTGTTCTGGCCTGTTTGGCTCAGTAGTTAGAGCATTAGCCCACAGACTGAAGAGTCACAAGTACAAGTTTCTGGTAGAGGGTATGTACCTGGGTTGCAGAGGGCATGTACCTGGGTTGCAGGTTTGATCCCTCCCTGGTCGGGGTCGTGAGGGAGGCAACCAGTTGATGTCTCTCTCACATTAATGTGTCTCTCTCTCTCCCTCTCCCACCCTCCCTCCTACTCTATCTGAAGATAAATGGAAAAATATTTAAATGGAAAAATATTTTCGGGTGAGGATTAACAACAAAAAAAGGAGTGGGCTCTTAAAAGCAGAGGAACCTAAACTGAGGTCTGTGCAAGTTACAAACAGTTTAAAAACAGGCTTTTTATCATGTAGGACGGAACCAAAAGCCCAGACTCCAGAGACCAAGTGTTAGAAGACACATGCTTCCAGAGGTAGAGCAGAGACTCCTTCCAAAATAATATCCAGGCTATGGGAGGAGCATTAATGCCTGGAAAGGGAGAGTCCTGAAGGTGATGCTCTATTTCTGACAAGCTGAAGACTCTGTACAGTCCTTAAGCCCCACTGGGAAGTGACTGGTATTATTTTAACTGAAGAAAATATTCAGAGAAGTTAAAGTGACTGTTCTAAGACTGCATTGAGAACTAATCAGGTGTCTTCAAAATGGACTTCAATGATGTTAGTAAGAACCTGATCCCTTCCCCACCTGGCCTCAGGTGCCCAGGATGACTCTGGTAATAATTCAATTAAACCCAATAGGCAAGAAGAAAGCAGCCAGTGCAGGTTCTGCAAAAGCAGGTAAAGCTGAGAGACAATTCATTTGATTACTTCTCAAAAGAAATTAAGTTGATATAAATGTGTTGGGGTAACAGTAAGGAAAAATTGTGGCTTAAATTTGGGTTTTCATAAGATTCAACTTATTGAATTTTTTCTGGTCCCATAGAAATGATACAGTAGATCTTTTATATGGTACAGTAGCTCTTTTGCAATCTAAAATTTACCCACAGAAGGGTGCACTAGGAAACTTTTGGAGGTGATGGATGTTTATTATCTATATTGTGTTAATGTTTTAATGAATGTATCTATATGTCCAAACTTACCAAATTGTATACATTAAACATGTGCAGTTTTTTTTAATCCTCTCTCAAGGATATTTTTCCATTTATTTTCAGACAAAGTGGGAGGGGGAGAGAGAGAGAGAGAGAAACATCAATGTGAGAAAGATACATCAATTGGTTGCCTCCGCACAATCCAACCTGGGCCAGGGATCAAACCTGCAACTCAGGTATGTACCGTTGATCAGGAATTGAACCCACGACCCCTTGGTCTGTGGACCAACGCTTTAACTGCTGAGCCAAACCGGCCAGGGCTGTACAACCTTTCTTGATCAAGTTATGTAAACTCTACACCCACACTCCTCCACATGCTTCAGCCTGCTTTCTTTCTGTCTAGTGTCAGTCTCCCCAGTGTCATTTTAGTTGCAGGAGGGCCTGCACCTGCTCAACAATGTGTTCCCATCACCTTGCCAAGGAGGTGGCATGGCATACAGGACTCACTCAATACTTACTTGTTGAATAAATGAATAACTAGCATTAAAAACAGTCTCAATATCAAAATTAAATGAGTGGAAAAAGTCTCCAATAATCCTTGTACAACAACAAACCAAACTGTTTTCCACTAGATTTAAAAAAAAGTATTCAGTTTCTCTAAATCTATCATAATTGACTATACTTACTTTTATATCAAAGACTTGGGAATTTGTTTCCTACTTTATCTCTGCTAATTTGAATTCACTTTTCTGCTTGTTTTTAATAAAAAAGATGATTTCTCGCTGATTTTTTAAAACTAAGTACTCTGCTGGTTTGATTAGAGTTTTTGCTTGACATACTAAGGGAATGAGTGCCCACAGGTGGCCCCCTCAAGATCTGAAAACCAAGGGCAAGCCTTGCAGGCAGAGTGCAGATCCTACAACTTCCCAGCAGGACTCATCTGTTAGTGGGCTGGGAAGAAAGTAGGGATGTCGGCCCTGTAGCCTAAGTAGTGAAAAAGTAGGAGAACCCAGCAATAGTCCATTTCTCATTTGTTTTGTGCAAAAACAAAACTTTTCAGGCAATATGCATGTGCATGTGGAAAATAGTGCAGAAGCTCACTGGAGTAGAATCAAAGAGGGTTGTGTAATGACGCTACATTCATTCCAGCCTTGGCCAGTTGAGCCTTCTTGGAGCACTGGTGCATTAATGTCATTGAAATAGGCCCTCTTTCATAGTCATATTTGAGATAATTCAGCCAGTAGTGAGTTGAAATGGTCTATTTTAATCTATGAAGCATTAGTCTAAGCAAATTAATGATAGAGGGATGGAGATGGGGATAGATGGAAGCTTCTATACTCACTGAAAAGAGCCAATTGTTTATAAAGACTTTAGCAAATCTATTTTATATGATTTTATGAGTATGCCTTACTGATTTGTTAAAACAAGTCTGTTTTCCTCTTGACAACACATTACCAATTCTCATTATTGTAGATGCTTGCGGATATTAAGGAAGCAGTTCTTCAAAAGTACTCAGTGACAAACTCAGATCTTCATCTGGTCATTTAGCCATGCAACCCTTGATAGCCAGTGATCCTGTGGATTGCTGTGTTGATACCTTATTTTAGTGTGTGAGTCAAAATACAGTGGAATTAAGTCTAGAAAAAATGAGTTCATACTCCCTGGGAGAAGCAACATGTGTATTCATTAGCATCTATAATGATATTAAAACAGTGCTTCAAAGAAAGGGTGTTGTGTGTGTGTGTGTTTGTGTGTGTGTGTGTAGGGGGGGTCCACCTGCTTAGTATACGTTGGCATTTTATAGAAAGGGAAGGTAAGAAATACTAAGAAAATGTATCTGTGAAAGAAAGTATACTAGGCTCATAGAAGATGTGGAATAATGTTTCCTTTACTGATGTCTACTAGATGTTGACATTTTTGATGTAGCAAATGTTTCTTGATACTTACATAGTCCCTAGCACAACACCTCATACAGAATGATCATTCAATAAATATTTGTTGAATTGCATCAGTTTTGTCTTAAGTAGACCAGATTCAGAGCCACCCCAAACATGCAAACTAAAGAGAAGATAAATAAATATTAATAAAAGCCAGTCTTGTTTTAAAATTGCCCTCAATTTCAAAGGTTAGAGATTTAAATAAATATTTAGTTGAGTCTCTTTTTATAGTTTAGGTTGGAAACAAAATATATATATATTTTTGCTAATCCTCACCATAAGATATTTTTCCAGGATATTTTTCCATTGATTTTTAGATAGAGTGGAAGGGAGGGAGGGAGGGAAGGGGGGTGACGGGGGGGGGGGTGAGGGGGGGGGAGAGAGAGAGAGAGAGAGAGAGAGAGAGAGAGACATCAATGTGAAAGAGACACAAGAAATGGTTGCCTCCCGCATGACCGTGACCAGGGTGGGGATTGAACCTGCAACCCAGGTAGTGCCCTTGACCGGGAACCAAACCCGAGATAGTCCTCAGGCCAACACTTTAACTGCCTAACCAGCCAGGGCAGAAACAAAATATTTTTAATTGGGGTTAACAAGATAGCTGATGGGGTGAAGGGGACCCATAACGAAACAAACCTCCCAGTCTATGTATTTGTGAGAGCACAAATCCCCAAGAATGAGAAGATTTAGCTAACCTTTCCAATCATATTCTCCTCTCCTCCCTCCCCACCTCCATCTCCTTGGAATTATGTTATCTCTGCTCAGTTTAAAAGCTTAGAAGCTTTTGAATTGGAGTGGCATTCAAAGGACGGTCAAGGGTCACCCTTGGAATATTAAAGGAGAGTGTATTACAGGAGAAAGAGGGAAAGGGAGCAGCTGGGGCCAGGCACAGCCATGTACAGACCCAAGGCAGAAAATGAGAGGAAAGCTCCACAGGAGCTGCTGTTGGCAGAGAGAAAGCTGCCTGGATTTCTAGGAAGGACAGGAAGTAACAACTAGCAGCCCACACTATCAGTGTCCAGCACCCATGCTAGTGCAGTTTGATAGTAGAGGAAACGAAAATACATATTAGTGAAATCATTTCGGCAGTGGCCTTTTGTATAGAAACAGAATGGTTCCTTTAGAGAATGTGGATACATGAACCTTGGAAAATTAAAAGCCAGATATTGTTTTAGTTCAGGAATACAATTCTACTGAATTTATAGCCTCCCGATGGTTAATTTCTTAAAATAATAAGGCCTTGGGACTTATAAAGTAAATTTCTTCTCAAAAGACGTCAAAGTAATTTAGTTTTCAAAAATCTATTTTTTGACCTTTCTTCCATTATTTATAAATATTGATTCTTGTTTTTCAAATAAAATCAATGGATATTTAGTGAGGGCTTATTATGTGCCAAGCACTGTCCTAATATTTGGAGTAAAAAGATGCAGTGACAGGCCACTACACCCCAGCAGTGGTTACTTACTGATTTTTTGGGGGGAGGGATAAGGAGGTGGATCATTAGTCTCTATGAAAGTCTGATGAAGGCTCAGGAGCTTTTCCACAACAAAATGGACACACAGTCCTACTTTGCCAGAAGAGTCACAAAGTACAGTATATATATCTCTTATAATTACTATGCAGTTGGCCTATTCCGAGCACTATTTGTGAATTATTTATTTAATCTACACAGCTCTCCCATGGCATGTACTATGAAATTATTCCCATTTCCCTTCAGGGAAATTGAGGTTCAGAGAGATGTAGTAAGTCTCTTGCCCCATGCCCTTCAGTGAGTAGGAGGTGATTTCTGGTGTGTGCACAGGCTCCTGGCTCCAGTGTCCAAATTCTCCCCCTGGCACTGCAGGCCTCCATATGTGCAAGGTCCTGGTGAGGCTGGCCACCATGGGCCAAAGGGAATGTGTCTCTGTGCAAGGTAGACCAGGCAGTGCCCTGATACTTTATTGCCACCTGCCAGAAAATCATCTTAGTGTGTTTACAATCATTACAAAAATGTGCATGGCATGTTCTATAGCTGTGCAGTTACTATCTAAACGCTGCAGCCACTGTACCTGGGCTGAATGTGGAGGGTCTGGCGTGTTAAGCAGGTGTTTGGACCTAACTGAGAAGGTACTGAGGAAACTGTCAGGTTTCAAACTGAATTTTTAAGACTATTAGTTTGTCAGCAGGGGGCAGAATAGAGTTTTCTATTTATTTATGGAACTATAGGGAACTGGACATTTTTTGAATAAAACGTATGTCTCCTCAACTGTGTGTCATTTGCCATTCAGAATGGAAGAATAGAATTAGATGTCTCCACATATTTAATGTATTATTTAAATGAATATTTGCCTCTGAGAAAAATGATATTATTAGAACATTTATAATAAAATTATATTTTTAATATGCTGTGTGTGAGATGATACTGCTCCTGAATGCCCACAAGGGTACTGGAAAGAAGAGTGAATTGTGTAGGAGTGGTGTCAGGCTCCCCTTGGTGAGAAGGAGACTCTTCTAGGCTGAACAAGGGGCATGAACAGAGCTGTGAGGCTGCACTCATCTGGGGCCACCTGAGCTCCAGGTCTTGTGCCTCTGCTTGGGCAAGCTTATCCTCTGGACCAGCGGTAGTTTTTCTCTTACTCAACCTCAGTTCCAGGGAGAAAAAAAAAAACAAAAAACAAAAAACCTTTTCCTTTTTCAGTGCTGCTATTATATTTTTCCATTTTGTCCTACAGTAAAACAAAGTAACACAATCACACAAAACCAGACTTACTTCCATTTTCAGAAGCAAAATATGGGTCAGTGTGTATGTATGTACATGCCAGACAGGTAGGATAGTCAGGTGAGGCCTTAGTTTCATACTGGGGTAATTTTAGACATGATTAAATGTATTCTTAAAATATTAAAAATATCAACCAAGGACAAGCCTTGCCCTTAACCAACCTTCCTTCCTTCCTCACTCCCTGCCTTCCTTCCTACTTCATAATCAATCAATAAATCAGTCAATCAATCAATCAATCAAAACACATTTATTGAAAACCTATTTTCTATCAGACACAATGTCCTGTATTGGGAATTCTGAGACATGTTTGCCTGCAAAGGACTCAAATATCTCAACTATAGAGTCTAACACCTAAGTACTTTGGAATATCCAATAGAAAAAGTGTTGTGATTTTATTGCATCTGTGATGTATTTTAAATATGTAATATGGGCAGACCTGGGAAACCCTTTCTTCACATATACTGAAGACTCCATGTGAAATACATAAGAAGAGCCAATATAATGTTAAACATCCAGAGAGGGCACTTTGGGCCTCTTCTGCTTCCCTTTGAGGTCTTGGAGGTATCTCTCTAAAAACCTTATGGCTTTGCAGTTCAGTGCTCAGTTGAAAAACAGACCAGCCTGGTTGGTGTGGCTCAGTGGACTGAGCATCATCCCATGGACTGAGAGGTCCTGGTTCAATTCCTGGTGAGGCACATGCCCAGGTTGCAGGCTCAATCCCCAGTAGGGAGCATGCAGGAGGCAGCCAATCAGCATTTCTCTCCCACATTAATGTTTCTATTTCTTTCTCCCTTCTTCTCTCTCTCTAAAAAAAATCAATAAAAATATATTAAAATAAAAAAACAAAAAAACTCAGACAAGAGACTAGGCCTTCTCACTCTGAACAGACTATGTCATCCACTTTCTCCAAAGGTTACAAATGTTGAGACCAAAAAATTATATATATATACATACACATACAAAATATATATGTATACATACACATACACATACATATTAATTAAGGATCTCTGTTAGAATTTCTAAGATGCTAAAATTAAGCTTTTTTAGAATAGAGATTGGATGTTCTCTCTTTGTACATTCAAATCACTAAATGCAAATTCACTTTAATCTGAGTTATATTCTAATTAAATTTTGATACTCATTTGAATCCATCAGATTATGAAGAATGTATGAATATGGGGTATATGTATGCAATGTCAATACTGCTGTATAAACCCATTACCAAAAGACCAGATCTAGATGAGCCCAGATTGAACTCTTATTGATGCTTTTCACAAAGGCAGCAGAAATTGAATTGATGGTGCTATTAGGTTGTCAATACCAGTGTCTCCCTTTCTTCCCAGATAAGTACACACGAAGCATCACCCATACAGTCATTTTAACCTCTTGGGAGCTAAGGAGCTATAGAGGTTCAAAGTGATGATCCAGATGAGATGTGTCTAACTGCACAGTTAGATGCTTTGTAAAAGTTGAGAACTGGCAGACTCTTGTTTGACTGATTGTTATGTTATTTTAACCTATAGGTTTGCATTGATGAAATGTTTTGCTTGTATTCTTTGCTTGTTTTTGTTTAAATACAGCTGTTTCTAATGCTTTAGCCTTTAATTGGAGTTGCTGCTAGAGTATAAGTGTAGTTAAAAGGATGATGGGATTAGAAGAACAATAAAGACCCTAGGTGGGGACTGATGGGAGAGAAGGAGATTTCACACTTATCTGAGGTTCAACAAGACAAGATACTCTGAAAATGTGCCCATATGTACTCACTTAAGTGAATACCATCTTTTGACACCAAAGCAAATCAGATGTTTTGCAGTCTTTTTTTTTTTTTTTTTTCTTTTTTTTTTTTTCTTTATTGATTTCAGAGAGAGAGGAAGGGAGAGGGAGAGAGAGATGGAAACATCGATCAGAGAGAACATCGATTGGCCACCTCCTGCATGCCCTCCACTGGAGATTGGGCCCACTTCCTGGGCATGTGCCCTGACCAGGAATCAAACCGGTGACCTCTTGGTGCATGGGTCGACACTCAACCACTGAGCCACACAGGCCAGGCTGCAGTCATATTTTATCCTTTCAGAATCATTCTGGACATTCACCTTAACTAAATATCTTCTAGATAAAGTGTTAGGGATTGGTGGGGACAGCAAATAGTGTAATTTGCCCATGGCATATTCTGAACAGAGGCTCTAAACCAGTGGTTCTCAACCTTCCTAATGCCTCGAGCCTTTATTTAATACAGTCCCTCCTGTTGTATGTGGGTGTATCTGCATGTGGGCGGACCCGCCTGGAGATGGATAGAGGAGCGGTGTCTCGGTTCCTAAGACCATCGAAATATGTGTTTTCCGATGGTTTTAGGCGACCCCTGTGAAAGGGTCATTTGACCCCCAAAGGGGTCATGACCCACAGGTTGAGAACCGCTGTGTCTAAACCCTATTTCACTCTGTAATGACCTTGCCTGCTCCTAAGGCAGTGTTCTTCTAACTGTGGGTCATAATCTAGTAGAGAGGGTTGTCTTGCAAATGGCCTGCACCAGTTTGTATGCATAACTATTAGGTTGTTTTTGGTAGCTAATGGTTGTCAGTAATGGCTGGACATAGGTGAGGGCTTGCTATATCCCCAAAGTCTAGCTACCTAGTTATAATGAAAACAAGCTCTGAGGCCAAAAGCTGCCATATGTAGAGATATTTATTAAGTATAATACCAAAATAGCTTTTCCAATCTGTCTGTAAGCTTGATGAAGTCATAATGCTATAATTTTTAGTGAACCTAACAAACCTTGCTCATTAAGGCAAATTAAGCAAGATTCTAGAAGCAAGATCTGTTTTTATCACAGTCAGCATCAGGCAGCTGGAACTCTCTGACCCAAAGACTGGGCATGGGACAATATGAGGATCAATCTTTAGTCCTCTGGCCCCAAGAGCATAGGTGACAGGACTTGGTAGATTCTTAATATTTTCTGGTTCCACACAAGGGTGGGAAATGTCTTCAAAATACTTTAGCCAATACATATTTAAACCTCTATTATTGCTGATCAAGTCATGAATTTAACTCAAATTAACATAAATTATACTAATCAGCAAAAGTCAGAGTGAGGGAGTGGTGGACAGTGAACAGAGAGCAAAGGTAGAACTAAAAAGTTTGTGGTGGCCAAGCCTGGAACAGGGCATTTCTGATTAAATGCTATCCCTGGCACATGAATATTGATTAAGGGACCTGACTGAACCTTTTCTGTAAGGAGGCAGAGAGTAAACATTTTAGGTTTTACATGCCATAGACAAAATGTTGGCTGCCCCCTGAGGAAAGGACATGATCTTGGAGAAGTAGCTACCTTCAGGCAACTTGATTTTTTTTTTTTTTTTTTTTTTGTCCTATGCTAGCTATTTCTGTTCCTGTTTGCTGCTGCAGGGATCCTTGTACATGTTGAACTTGCAGCTCTCTTACATTCCTGCAAGCATCTATGTAGGTGCACAATGGAGAATCCTTTCTTTACTCTGGCAGAAAGGAATTTTACATACTGCCATCGTTTTTGGCAGTGAGAGAATGACTTCCAAGCCAAGTGCTGCTTGAAAGAGGCACTCCCCCATCACTTATATGACTGTACTCAGTGGTTACTGCTTGTGACACATTTTCAAAAGGACCCCCCAGTGGCTGCAGCTGTGATTAAAAGCTGTCTGCTCCCTGCCTCACTGGGGGTTTCCTGTTTAACCATGTCAGGCACATATATATGTGGGCTGCAGCTGCATGATGGCAAATGTAAAGTGTTTTGTAAGATGAAAAATCAAATGAATACTGGAATAGCAAACTCCTGAATTTTCCAAGCTCAAGTCACTGAAAGACCTAGTTGGGAACCTAGCCATGTATGAGTTACATAAAAGTAATTTTAAAAAGAAGAGCTAATGGTCAGTGAATATATACCATCTGCCAGTACATGCTTTGCACACTTCAACCAGACTGAACATCTTAGAGATTTAAGTGCACTTGAACTTAGCAGCCGCATTTCAGCTCCTCTATGTGATTCGGGCTTCAGTTAACCATTCACAAATAAAGCAAAAACAGAATATTCTTATTTTAAGATTACCCCGATATTCACTGATACTATGTTTGGCTTTTCATGAAGGTAGTGCATGCCATTCTAAACAGTTTACCATTAATGCTACCATAAAAAATGCTCAAATGAACAGTGTGGCCTCAAAGACTGGGTGTCTTGACGGTACAAGTCACATCTCTTTTTTTATATTAGAGGTATTTCATAAAATAAAAAGAATACATTAGAATGTAAATCTGGGCTCTTTACTTCATTTGATAAGTATACTTATCAAAGCCATGAGATAAGCAGTGTTCCTTTCCCATCCCACTCAGCTTCACTAATTGAATCAGAGGAATCCAAACACATATTCTTTCTTAGATACACAGGAAAGAAATTTGGGGAAAATTTGAGAATTTTGTGTCTCTTTTCCCCTCTGCCTGCTTCCCCCCAAATTTCAAGTTCTCCAAATCTCAGCAACCATACACAGTATATGAAATGCTAATCTATCACCAGCAAATTTAGGCTGACAATACTGAGAATCGACCACATTGATTACATTGATTATATTTCAAATATTTACAATATAGTGAGACAAGCCTAATTTATTTTCCAAAGAGTTCAAGGTAGGTATCACTGTTGCAGAGTAGGGTAACAATGGAGAAATGTTTGTGGTTGCTATCTGCAATAATCTGATGCTGACAGAGAGTAGTATTTTATTTAGTAATTAACAGTGTAAAGGGGAGAGGAGCTGTCATGTTGGTTCTTAAGCTGGGGAATGTGATGAAAGATGATATCTGCGATCTCATCCTTTCCACTTGTTTAGGATTGTCAGGATGAGAAATGTCAGCATTATGAAAGCTCGGCTCTGCTCTTGATATGATAAAACCCTTCAAAAGCCAGTCTTTCTCTCGCCCTCATCCCCCTCCTTTCTCGCTCTCTTTCTGCACTTGCTTTTTGTTTATCCTGTTTTGTTAGATGGCAGAAATATAATTCTTTTCTTTCTTCCTATTATAAGCCACCATTTTTGTTTTATTATATGTTTCACAACCCCTAATGCCCCACTGAAAATTACCTTGTTAAATGACAGTGTTTCAAAGCCATGAATCCTTTCCACCATTCCCTCAGAGGTTTGAAACAGTCAACAGACTGTAAAGAATAAATAATAAAAAAGTATTGATTATTTTGATGACTGTGAGATTCAATTAAGTATTAATTTTGCCCTCCAGTGGACCTATCAAGGTATTCAAAAGGGAGGATTCGGCTCAGCTAAATGCATGCTGAGTGCTTCAGCCTTAAATAGGGAGAAAATGTGTTTACCTACAGTATTTGAAGAAGTGCATTGATGCACAGAGTCCAATATTTAAGTGCTGTGCAAATTAAGCCCTGGTGACAGTGACATTGTTTTCAGTGGTACGAGTATTGACTAAAGAAGTGCATTTGATGACAGCTTAAACTATTTGTATTGATTAACATTTTCATAGATTATCATGTGTCATATCAAATTCACTTTTCAGGCATGAATACATTTAAAAAAATAACCACAGGCAAACCACAACCAATGTAGTGGTGGGACAAGAGAGCATGTGGCCCCACCTGCTCCTGCACTGATCACCTGTTTTCTGCTCAGGAACCATTTAGGCATGAACTTGGCAATAAATAGCTCCCAGATAACACTAAAAGGGCACTTCTTGCTTTTCTTTTCCTCCTGCATCCGATATTTTTGCTTAAACGATATTATGCATCTTGGTTTGCAAATGGAATAAAAGGCTTCACTTGGAAAACATTTCTGATCCTAAATTGCCCTCCTAATGAGCTGAAGATAAAACAGATTTAAATTATTTGAGGCTGAAAGTTTACCTTTTTTGAAGGTGATTTTTTTTTCTTTTTCTTTAATACTCTGAGAGCATGATGCTCTAGGTTTCCGAACTATTGAACACAATTTGTAAGTATTTTTCCAATTCCTTTAAAAATGTTTAAACCAATTTTCATATATTTTGTTGTGTGTTGTTTGTTTGGAAATGGTCATTTGATTTGGGGTTAGCGAGAGTCCCAAATCTGGGACCGGTGGAGTCAACTTCTAAGTGTGCTTATGGAATTTACATAATAAATCGCTTTTATTCCAGTGACAGCGTTTTGATGACTCTTTCTCCCTATCTTTTTTTTTCTCTGCTCTGGGGATAGAGTTTAATTGCTCCTCCCCCAGGGAGAGGGCTTCTTAAAATAGCCAGCGGTTCCTCCATAGGGTGCGCCTTCCTTTTCAGTGTGTTGCTGAAGTACAAACCCAGCACTTCCTTTTTTCTTACTGCATTAAAGACAGAACAAGGTGTAAAAACATTCGCACAAAAGCACATGCCACAATTAAAGCTGTGTTGGTTAGGCTGCTTTCAAAGAAGTTTTTTTTTTTTTTTTTTTTTTCTTCCGAAGCCTCCTGAATCTCTCACATGCTAGTTGAGCTTTAATAGGGTGGGGAGTAATGGAGAACTCCTCGGATCTGTAATAGCTCTTCACTTGACTGCAGCCAGCAATAACAGCGGGAGCAGCCAGAGATAAGACAGAGAGGAGAGAGGGAGAGTGTGCGTGGGGAAGAGAGAGAAGAGAGGGAGAGCGAGAGGGGACACGCACACTAAAGCTGCCACTTTTTTCCTCCCCTTCACTCTTTCCCCCATCCTAGGATCCAATGATAGCTGGACAAGTCAGTAAGCCCTTGCTGTCAGTGCGGAGTGAAATGAATGCGGAGTTGAGAGGTGAGGACAAGGCTGCTACTTCAGACAGCGAGCTGAATGAGCCTCTGCTTGCGCCTGTGGAATCAAATGACAGCGAGGACACTCCCAGCAAGCTCTTCGGTAAGTCTGCCTAGGTATTTCATTTCAGCCCTACCATGCTGTCCGGAAGAGCAATCCACACACCCACCCCCCGCTTTTTTCCTGTAGTTCATTCAATTTTCTCCTAAGTCCTAAAGATAGGAGGCTCGCATCTTGCAGGGGCCGAGCCACTGAAGCTGATTGCAGCTGGCTAGGAGGATGTCCTCCAAACTTTTCCCAACAAGGAACTTCCTCGCTGCCCATTTTGACTTGTCAAATTTTGCTAAAGACCCCAAGCTAGAAATTATTTGAAAAAAGAAGACGGTAATAATAATCAGGAAATCAGTTCCATTGTGAGAATTGGTTAACAATTATTGAATAAACATTGACTCGGTTTCAGGTTGCTTTGCAGCCTTTTGTTAAGGGGAAGGAGAGTAAAGTGTTATTATCTGTAGTCAAAAGACAGGAGAGGGAACCTGAAAAATATCAATACAAGTCATTCTATGCTAGGTAAACAAAGGTGACTGCAGGAATTGTTCAAATAAATAGCATTTTATAATCACAATTAGTATCTCTTTTAAAAGGGTGATAAGGAAAGAAAAATAAGTGCTTTGCGTCCCTTGCCTGACCCTCTCCCTTTTAACAGATGTTTATAGCGTCTTCCTAAGTGTGGAGGCAGCTCAGTACCTTTTAGGAATCTTTATTTCATAAACAAAACAAAAACAAGCACGGTGCCACTCTACCAAAGACATCTGTCATTCAAACAGATGACACTCTGTAAGCCAACTCAAGCAACTGTGATCTCTAATCAGAAAGGGGAGCAGTTGTTGAGGATGGTGACTGAGTGATGGCTGGTGATAGATGTCTCTGCTGGAGAAGTACTTTATGGAATAGAGTGACATTTGGCTTTCAGAGCAGTTGCTCCTGAAACACTTGCTTTTAATTATTTTCCAACGTTTATATAACTAAATATTTATATATCTGTCTCGCTCATAATACATACTTAACTATTTATGCATATATATACTATCCTGATATATAAACCTGATATATAAATCAGGCAGAGAACTGCTTGGTCTCAGATTATAAACAGTCCTGTGCCTGAACTTAGAAAAAGAAAAATAAAAAATCCGTGCATAGACTGCTTTGTTAAGAAAGTAATTAATTCAGTTGGAAAAAAAAAAAAAAAAAGAGCTTTATTTTTGTTTAACCTGTAGAAAGAAAAGAGCTTTGATAGTTTGGCAACTCTAGGCCAGCTTCAACTGAGGAGTTTTTCTCTGATTTTAAATGTTCACTTAATCAACATTAGAGGGGTATTACAGAGAAACATGATTAAATTTTTTTATTAGTAAAATACTGTTTTATATTAGATTGCAGTTTCAAGAAATTCTATCATATTACCCTTTCTTTGAAAAGCAGCATTTCTATCTCAGACATAAATTTTCCATATCTAGACATTAAGGTTTTGGCATTTTCATTCTAAAGAAATACTTTGTTGTAGTCTCTTTTTATTATAGGAAGGAAAAAGCCATACTCCAGCTTCCCTGATGTTGAGTAACTAATACTTTAACTTTTCAAAAGTAATCAATTGTGTATTCAATTTAATTGCAGATAATGGATTATTTCTCCCTAAACTTTCCATGCATTTAAAAAAAGTAAATGCATTTTGTTGACTTTGACTTATAACCCTAACTTGTTTTTTTTCTTTTTCTTTTTTTTTTCTCTTTAATTAATTTGGCTTCTCAACATTTATTTAGATTTTCCACCACTGAAAATTGTTATAGATTTATGTCACTCCTCACTGACTTGCATGTGTAGAGAAGTAGCTTTAAGAAATCCAAGACAAAGAAATCTAAATGAAAACATTGAAAATATATCATAAGTGGAATCTTTATGGTTAAACTAGAAATCATAGTTTAGTTCAGTAATCATAGTAGATTTTAGAAGATACTTGTCTTCACTTTGGATTTCTCTACTTCTGAATTTGTGAAAGAGAACCCAGCACAATGTACAATTATATCTAATATTCTTTACATATTCACTTAACTGTATTTGGTTTCTAAAGTGAATATTTTCCAGTTTCCAATTATGTAAAGATGAAATCAGTAGATGAACAGTTTTGAAAACTTGAAAAAAAACCTGGAGACAGTGTGAGAGAGAAAATAGAATGCGTGTTGGAAGGAAAGCATCCTCATGTTCTCTAAGGTTTCCTTAGCAATTGGGTCTATTATGCTCTCACTTTTTAATATCACTGGGACATTCGCTTAGGAATTCTAAGTTTATGTAACTGACTAAAACTTTCTAGATAATTCTCTCCCAGCATTTTTTAGCAACTTTAGCAACACTTAATGGGTGATAATTTAATGAACAATTTTTTTTGTTTGACATAATTATGTTCAACTTTTTTGTTTTTATGTGTAGTGTTGATTATATTCTTTATTTGATAATGAAGGATTACATTTTTCCTGAATAACTGAGAATATCCAAGTTTGTCTCTAAATAATGATTTTCGAATATACTCTCTTAAAGCATAATTCCTATAATATATGCACTGTATTACTGAAAACTGTTGTTCTATAGTGAAAGAAGCAGATTAAGACAAATCATGTACATCTTGATATAGTTACTTTTGTGGAGAGACATTAAGCAATACCAGGAAAAATTTCAGTATAAATAGATTTCTTTGGAGCTTTTTCCTCCTTCTGTGTCTTTTTCGAATTAGCAGTCCAGAGGACAAGTCTGTTTCTCTCACAGTATGGCACCTTCAACACAAAACTGCAGGAGAAAGGCAAATACTGATGCCCTCTATGGATAAACAAAGGAAATTCCAGGAACCATTGGGCCTTTTATGCCTCCTCTTAAATTGCACCTCTGCACTTAACAGTATCCAAAGAGAAACATATTGTGCAGAATATTTCAGTGCTCTGAGCAGCTCAGAATACCAGTAGGAGAAACCAGAAGGCATATGCCAGCCTAAGTAGAAAGTTCAGAAAAGCGCCCTTGTGTTTTATAGAGTAATTACATCAGAGGTAACATTCTGCTTAACTTGAACAGCCATGGAAACTAAAGTACACTTAAGAGAGATGAATCCACATTTCATTGAGAAACATGTGGTTAGGTTGTTCTCTGTGAGTAACTATCTCCTTTTTCAGTTCCTGACTGTATTATGCTAAGCTCCAAGCTTTAGAAAACAGTTTGTAGGAGAACAGACTTGCATGTCTGGGGGTGTTATCAGAGAATCTGGTTCTGTGTCTCACTGTGTTTCAGCTGCATGGTCAAATGAGTGATGCCACACAAGGCCAGTCATTTAATATGTGACTAGTGATGTACATATTCAAAACCATTCTCAACACTGAGCTTTGGGAAATGTTCTCAAAGAAAGAGGTTGCTGTGTTTCTCTAGTGACATTTATAGCACTCATGTCAAGTGGTGCTTCATTTTTAGTTATGCCCATCAAGAATTCAGTGTTCCACATTCAGTCAAGTTGGATGCTAAAACTCAAATGGTAGCATCAACAACTTGGTCAGGAAAACGGCCACAGAAAGGATAAAAGTAATATATATCCCTAGAAAAATATCTGTACTAAAGTTTGCCCATGCAGTGTCAGCTAAGAAGTGAGACCACATAAAACATACCTGAAATATTGTCTCCCCTCTATCTTTGAAATTTGAATGATGATTTATTAACAGTTTTCCTCCTAGGAATATTTTTATTGTTTCAAGTCAAACCTCATGATTGCTGTTTTTAAAGTTCCAACTCCCTTGGGTGGCTGGGTTAGTCTCTGTGGCTTGCTTCTCAGTTGTATCACACTGCACATGAATTGTGGCACACAACTCTAAAGCCTTGAGCTGAGATATAAACTAAAAGCCATTTATAAACATTGTACCTAGAATAAAAATTGGATGTTGATTTTCTCTTACGATATTATGTTTTTCGAGGTTAAAAGAAATTGCATGCAATGATACTTGTAAGAGTGGGTATTTTCAATGTCATTTATCTGTGAACTATTGGGAAAGGGTTGGAAGGTGAATCAGTGATTCTTCCTTGCTAGAAAATGTACTGGGCTGTTCCTTTCCTTTCCTTCCTGTTTTCTTTCTCATAGAAACATTCATTATAAGATTATTTTTTAAATTGCCATCCAGTTTGACTTGATTAGAATTTATGGCAGTAGAGTTGTTTTCAATGACAAAAGGAGAAAGGACTAAATTGTCTGTCACCCCTTGAGACAGTGGTCTCTGCAGGTCAGCGTGGAGGTCATTGGTAGGGCATTATGAGAACTGCACTTTATGGTGATGCTGCCTCTTGCCTGTGCATACGTGGTGCCTTCATTATGTCATCACTGTCTTTATTACTTTATTTAAATGTCTCTCTCAAGGTTTCAGTGTCTTGGATATTTGTAATATTCTGATAAAATATGCTGGGCCAATAATCAGGACATAGGGCTTAATTCAACCCAAGAGAGATTTAGTTGGGAGGTGATAAGGAAAATTCCCTAGAGAAATCTATTTATTTAAAATATTCTTCATGATTCTATATTTTTGAAAGTTTCCATATCATATCAATTAAAAATTTATACTATTTTTCACTGAAGAAAGTGTGCTTTGCTAGGGAAATATTAAAACACGATACTTTTAGGTCAACTAAATAATTTCAGTGATTGAGTCTATGCAAAAACAGTTATTTAAAAGAAACCAGTACAAACCTGTATTTGTATAAGTAAATGAGATGCATGAAAGGTATTTGTCAAAAATCAATTATGGTTTAATAGTCAAACAAGCCCTTGTCATGCTGCTCTCTGACTACTGAAGGGGAAATGCACATTTAGATACATTTCTTAACATTTAAGAAAATCTAATGCACTAAGATATTTCTTTAAAAAACAACAACAACACAGTGAGAGTCTATGTGTGTTTAAACAAATGTAGCTGGGCGTTTTTTACCCCAGAAAACTGTTGTAACATTGCATTGATAAATAAATCTACTTTAAATAGTTGGTGTAAGCGTCAAAATAAAAGTAAATTCATGTTAAATGGCAGTGATGCTCAACTTTTCACTGTGTTCGTTTGTTGAGCTATGGAGGATAGTGCACAATCCCTAACATAAGATTCAGTGGGGACTTTCTTAGTGCCTTCCTTTTTTGTCCATTTGCCACGCTTGGCGTGCTCAGGTCAGATCTCTGTTTAAAGTATTGCAGTGGGTGAGGATGCTACTGCACTGGTAATACATTAGCAAATCAAAATGCTGATACAGTTTTGCATTTTTTCTTTTATTTTGATTGTTATGATTCTTATTTTGTTGTTGTTAAATGGTGCTATAAACAATTAGAAATAAGACAAAGTATTAGAAATATTAATCTGTACCATCACCCCATAAAATGATCCCACTTTAGTCTTTTTAATGTCTTGAGTGTTTCTGACTTAAAGGTTACATGGCATAATAATGTTTTTTGTAGTTAGTCCAGGCCAGTTTATGTCATCATTAATAAATAGAGGTACATTCCAGATTCAAGCTCCCAAGGCTCAGCCCTTAAATAAATTGTCTTCTTTCTCAATTACCTGATTTAATTATAGTGTTAGCACTGTTCTTTTCAAGAATTGACCAAATAAAATTTTCTTTCACTTCAAAAATGAGACGTGACTGTTGGAAGTGGACCTTGCTTGTTATTAGACAGTAAACAGATAATTTGTGAGAGAACTGGCACTTTCTTTGATTGGTGACCTTGCTGGTTTATGTTTGGTGATTAATAATACATCAGACATTCGAACATTAAAAAGAAAGTAGATGTGAAGGAGGAAGGGTGGAAGGTGCAGTTCCGCTATTGGGCTGCCCTTGATTATTCAGGTCTTCCCTGAGAACGGAGACCTTTGGAGGAGCAGCCACATTTACCCAAATATGCACCTAGCTCCACTTAACATGTTTCTTGATTTTCTTATGCTAAAGAAAAAGATAGCAAAGTGTTTATACCAAACTGGCACCCTGTCAGGGGGGCAATCTGTGTAAAGTTTCCTGCTGTCAGGTTAATAAATTTTTAAAATATATCCAAAGGCAGAGGTAGCTGGAGAAAGCGCATAGTAACAGTTGCCATTCTCCAGCACATGAGTTTGTCTTTATCCAGTGTGGTCCTGGAATTTTCTTGTTTGCTGTCTTCCTAGGTTCTATATTAAGCTGGTGTTTCTGTTCTGTTTTCCTTTGATTAACTCCATTTCAGTCTTACTTTTTAAATGTTTATCCTTTTAAATGTCAAATGTCTTATTTTAGAGGGAAATAAATGAGCATGATTTGTTTCACTATAGTATTTTACAGTTGCACTTATACCTTATGCTGTGCGCCTAAATGAGGTTCTAAATCTGTCAACGTTAGACTTTTCTGTGGGAATACCTTTAAGTAATATTTATATTAAAATTCGTTCATAAAGGAGTATTTAGGCTTTGGCAATATGGGGGCTTCTAATGATGTCTATTTATTAAACATGTTGACCTGACTCAATATTTTAAATGTAAACTCCCACCTTCTGATTCTCAAAGTCAGCTTTCATAAAAATATGAAACAAGGCCAGACTAGTTTGGTGATATCTCTTACTTTATGTTGTGACAATGCTGTGAGCTATCAAAAATGGACCAAGCCTTTTTAGTGTGAACACAGAAATCAGAAAAAAAAAAAAAGAAAACCCATTGAATTTCTTTTGATTAGAGCAAGTTTGTAATTCTCAGAGAATGGAAATTAACTTTTTTGTAAGTATTCAAAGATCAATTAAAAAAACTACCTAATCAAGATGCATAGCTCCTGATATCTCTTGTATTTTTTTTTACCTGTTTAATATAGTTCTTTGTCTCTTTCTTTATTTTTTAATATATATTTTTTATTTTATATTTTCCATCACCATCTATTTCCCCTCTACCCTTCTCCATCTCCACCCACTTTAAAAAAATCTTAGTATAGTATATGAATTTGTCTTTTATTTGATAATTTAATATAAAATCCATGCTCAAACTTCTTTTTTAAAAAAATTATTGTTGTAAGCATTACAGATGTGTCCCCCTTTTTCCCCCTATTGACCCCCTCCTCCCTACTCCCCTCCCTCCGCTGCTGCTCCAGCCTTCCCCACTCTATTGTCTGTGTCCATTAGTTATGCATATATGCATATAAGTTATTTGGTTTATCTCTTCCAGCCCTCCCCTCCTTCCCTTTAAGGTTCATCAATCTAACAACCAATTTGTACTTCTTAATCCCTTCACCTTTTTCAGCCAGTCTTCTTTTTAAAGTGCTTTTAAGGTCTTACATGTGACAAGAATATACTGTTTTTTAATTTAAAAAGTACCCACTTGGAACAACATAACTTATACTGTCTCAGTCACTTTTATTAGAGAACTACTCTGCCATCAAAACTATTTGAAAATATGAGGAAAAAATGATAGATTACAATTAGACAAACTAAGTAATATCATTACATCTAAACTAAATACTTAAGAGGTTTGCTTTACTGAAGACCATTTGAAAAATGGTATTCTGTAATGAAACCTTCATTTATTAAGAGCTTAAAAATATTCTTAGTAAATAACTAAAATAAAACCTGTTAATGTAGCCTGAGAATGAGGTAGAATTAAGGTATTTTAGAACACTTATAACGTACAAATGATAGACAGACAACATGAAACCATTTAATGATTTAATGAATGTGTTTGGCATTAGCAGTTTTCTTAATATTTCCTCTTTTTTTCTGTAAAATAATCAGTGTTTTCCAGATTGAGGTACTTTATAAATATCTGTGTTATTTTAATATCATCCTATTAATGAGGGAAAAAAATTCCAATAGTGATAAAAGTTTGTGAAAACCAGGAAATGCATATTTAAAGATTAAGAGTAAGTGGTTTAAAATAACAATTTTAAAATTCCATTTACAATTCCATTTACTTATCAGTTCTGTACTCTATTTTTGCTTCCCTGTGTTTTTGTCCTTAGGCATTATGAACGCACAGTGAATAAAGGTGATGATACCCATGGAAAACATGTGTGTGTGTCCACCATATTTTTTCTAGTGTTTATACGAGACTTCAAATTGTCTTACCAAACTATTAGTGTGCATATGTATTTTCTCTATCATAAAATTACTAAAGGCTAATTTATAACATTTTGTGTTCATGCTATCCATACATCACTTAATGTATTTCTCTTGTACTTATGTATAGTATTGAAAAAACAGTTTCAAGATAAGCTTATTAAATTTACGTTTGTGAATAAAGGACAACTAATCATATTATAGTATTGCTTCAGGCATAGTTCAGCTATAATCCAAGTTCCAGTGTCTTCTTTGAAGCTGCTATTACACTGAGCAGAAGAGACAACAGGATTTCTCAGAATATGTGCAGTTTAATTCAGTAAGGAGATTTAGGGGTTTCTGCACACTTTGATTTAGATATATTTACATACATATATTTAAAGCATACCAAACTTGCCCATGCCGGGGAGACTCTTGAAATCTAAATATTGGGAACCTAAATATTTGTCTGTTTGTGGGATATACATATATTATAAGATAAATATCTTTTTCTTTATTTAAATTTAAGTTAGGTATTTGTGTTCAGTAGTTAGTAAGCATAAATTTGTCACACATTCTTGTAAGGATTCCATGTGCCTAAATACACATTTACTACATATACATATATGTGGACATATCAAGACAGATGCACAGTAAAGAAGTCATATTTTAAACATTTGCTTTCAAAATAACATGGTGTTATTAATCTCCTTTTGCAGTTTTTGAAGGCCACATATGTGGTGATTTGTCTTTTAATTACAATATGACAAATTTTATTTTTATAAATTAATAATTTGCAGTTACTTATTGCATGACAGAATCATTACTGTTGAAGTAGAATAGGGCTGAGGGATTAATTTGATTTAAGAATGCAAACATTCAGAGCTGTTTAAAAAGCACGAAAAATTATTATTGCAGAATGAATTTTTGCCAAACTCAACCGAGGCTAGGAGAGAATGAAACAGTCAAATGAAAAAATTTCCTGTATTTAAAAATGTATAGATGTGGACGTGGTGTAGGTGGTGAAATACCCTTTCCCAAACCTGTATTTCCCCTTAATATACCTAATTTCATTTAGCAAAATAAATGTGTCAAAAAGGAAGCATACAGTCTACAAAAGGAGAAGCATGAAAGAAATATTGAATAAAGCTAACATTTTCATGGATTCCTTTAATTATATCCATATAGTGCACTGTTATCTATGCCTGGCTAAATATTCAGAACAGGGCTCACCTGGATTATGTAGGAAAACTTCCATAAATTTTTGGAAAGAAACATATATCATTGTTTTAGGTGTTGATTGGCTCATCTTTTTATGATTCCTAAGATTAAGTCAGGTTTTACTGAGTTACCTAAGAAATTATTCAAATTTACAGGAATACTGGTCTATTTCTATGCTTTAGTTTGCAATCTTTACTTCTCCCGTTAAATTGCATGTTATAGTAATTTTCTAACAATCCAATCAGAATCCGCAGGCAATCAGTAAAGTGTTAAAAATTAAGCATCGTGTTTTCAAAGGGATTGATGTCTATGGGTGCCTGCTTTAAAAAACAAGAAACAAAAACAAAAAACAGAACTGGTTAGATTGGAGATTGCTGATGGCACTGAGTGGGTTGTACTAGCCTGGAATGGTAGCTACTCATCTTGTCATCTATAGTGTATCAATATGTTTTTATAATAATACAATAACGTGAACCCTGTAACAGTTTATGGTCCTTTGGAGAATTCTTATGGATTCTTAGAGTGACGGAGGTCTGAAGAAAGATCTTGAAAGCTTTCACAAAATCTGGCTGGGTGACAGAAAACGGGTATGGCTGTGATTTAGCTGCTAAGGAATCTTATTGACCGGGAACATCATTAAATGTTTAAGTTAAAACAAAAACCTCAGAACAAATGGTAGATACAAAGGGTGGGGGTACGAAAAGGACAGCAGAAATTAAAAAGTGCTGAAGGGTCTGAGATAATCTTTTCAGCAAGTCCAGCGTTGCTCTTGATATCCTACTTATAAATAGGATTTTGTTTAAATATAATTCTGAATATGGCAATGTGCATTGGAAATCTGCATAGTGCATTTCCTTCATGGAATGTAGCACACTTGGTTGTTGCTTTTTTATGTTGCCTGGCTATTTTTAGTCAATGATAAATAAAGAACTTGAATTTTGAATTTGGCACCAGTGAGACACAAAACCAGAAACAGCAGGAAATAACCATGATGAGTAACTTCACATCAGTATATGCACATAGACCTCAGACATCTTAACATTTGTAATACTGCTAATTTCTATGGTTTTTTTACGATACCCTTCCACATGAGCTCTCAAAACCCATAAAAGTGTGGCATGTAAAGTAAATTGTTTGTCACTTGCCGACGACCTGCCATATTTATTGTCAGGAGAAATGGACATTAGTTGGAAAAGCAGTTGTTAAAGGCCAAACAATTTTTAAAGATGGCAAAGATGTGCAAGGGTTTTCCTTTTTTCTAACAATGATCCACCCCTTCAGACATCAAAAGACAAGATAATAAGACACTTCAAGCACAATTCAAGATTATATTCAACATCTAAAGGCTCATCTCTTGTCAGTTTGCATTTACTCTCCCAGGGATGAGATGCTTCTATCATTTTTCTGTCAAGAGGAGTCTGGCAGAAGAGACGAGGGCTCTTATTTCGCACACTTAGGTTTTTTTTTTTTTTTTTATAAAATAGCCCACACTTGTTCTGATTCAGCCAAAATGGGGGGATAATTTGAAGAAGGTCATGCACAAACAGAAAACTCTTATATTAATTTGTGTGATCAGAGGCATTAAAATTACACATTTATATTAGTTGCTGAGATGTTTTGTCAATTTATTTGGTAATACACTTTTGCAGCCTAGAAAAAAAGATGACTTAAAATTCAAAAATAGATAGCTGAAAATCAAAATTGTTTCCTTTAATATAACCATATTTGAACATTTAACAAGTGAACATAAAATAATTTAATGCTTTTAGTTTAACAATATTTGAAATTAGCTTATATAATGAAATACTTCATGCAATATAAAAGCAAAATAGCACAATTGTGTCCATCAGAGGAAAGAAATATATGTGAAATTATTTTTAAATACTTTAAAAATTGATTTTATATATTTAATATATAGATAAAAGATTATGACATTTTCAATATAAATGTGATTATCTGGGTATTTTATAATGGTTATCAAAATTTTAACATGTTGCACTCTTTGAAATTACAATGTCATTATATCTTTCATTTTATTCCATTCTTAGTATATATGCCCTTTTCAAAGAGAGTACTAAAGAATAAATAAAGTAGTTGTTAAATTATTATTATTATTCTCCATCAAAATTTATCATATTTTCTCCTTTGTTCTCTAACAGTCACAAAGCCATATAAACTTTTCCTTTTTTTTTTGGAGAGGGGCACATTTATAGAAGTTAAAAGAACCAGCTTTTCCTCTCAAAATAAAACAATTGATGAAAATAAAACCATAATATCCTGGGATCATTTCTATATTGTATCTTTGAAATTACTTTTCCTAGAAATTTTCATCAACTCTGTACGTCTATTTTTGATATTTCTCTTCTTTGCTGTGAAAAGTTTTGAAACTGATTTTCTTATTTTGTGCTACTTTCACCTATAAAAAGAAAGGAGATATGCCCAGCCGGTGTGGCTCACTGGTTGAGTGTCGACCCATGCACCAAGACGTCGCCGGTTCGATTCCCAGTCAGGGCACATGCCCAGATTGTGGCCCAATCTCTAGTGGGGGGCATGAAGGAGGCAGCCAATCGATGTTCTCTCTCGTCAATGTTTCTATCTCTCTCTCCCTCTCCCTGCCTATCTCTCTAAAAAAAAAGAAAGGAGATGTATATATATGCAATGTAGTTACAGAGTGGTATAATAGAAGTAAAACCCACACTTTGTTCTATTTATTATATAGGTCTTTTCTGTACTATACAGTTCATGCAGGGAATTCACCTACTCAACAAATAGTTTGAGCACCTGATCTGTGGCAGGAGCTGTGCTGGTTTTGGGGCCTTGGTGGAGAATACACCGGACAGACAGAATCAATCTTCTAGTCTAGCTCATCCACTGCACTAGATGCTGAGGATGCAAAATGAACAAACCACACCAATTTCAAATAGTCCACAACCAACATTACATATTGATGTTCTGTTTACTTCATCACTTCCTGTGATTATTAAGGAAATCTTAATCTTCAAACTTATGAATTTCAGAAGTTGTTCATTGGTCAGAAGCCCATTTGAGAAAAACTATTACCCCAAAAAATAGGAAGAAGAAAGGATTATTAAGCAATTTACGACATGTTACATTCACTATGTTTTCATCATAGATTGGTGCTTATTGCTATAAAACACAATAGCCATCCCTTTTTTATTGAATTTGTTAGGATGACACTGTTTAATAAAATTGTATAGGTTTCAGGTGCACAATTTACAATACATCCTCTGTATATTGTATTGTGTGTTCACTACCGCAAGCCAAGTCTCCTTCCATCACCATTTATACTCCTTTTATCCTCTCCTACCTCCCCTACCCCAACCCTTTCCATCTGGTGATCACTGTACTGTTGTCTATGAGGTTTTTTTTCCCCCCTTTAATCCTTTCATCTTTTTCACCCAGCCTCTCAATCCCCTCCCCTTTGACAGCTGTCAGATGCCATTCTTGAGCAATTGTTCCTTCGTCATGTCTGAAGGGAGGATGAACTAGATTTATCTCTTCCTCCCTGTCTCTCTTGCCTATTCTTCTTCCAGAATTCATGTTTGTTTATTGTATAATATGATGTAGTGAGTCAAGTCTCTGGAGTCAGGCTGTTTTGTGCTAGCTCTTTGGGCAAATTACATACAGGTTCAAAACTCATCTTCCCCATCTCTAAATGGAGGTGTTGATGGCCCTTAACTCACAGGGCAGGCTTGAAGTTGAAATGATGTCACATATGTAGAGCCCTATTGAGTGCCTGAAATGTAACCAGTTCTGAATAAATAACAGTCGTACCACACTTTATTAAGAGTTGAAAATTAACATGCCATTTTTACAAGGAAAATGAACGTGCCATTTTTAGCAACAGCTATCAGAAAACCAACAACAAAAAAATCTGAGACCTTCAGAATTAGCCACATTCCTCCCTAAGGAAGCATCAGCCCCAGGGTTTTCTTGGCCAAAGAAAAGCTCTGAGGATCATTTTCTCTTGATGATAACATCCCTTGTTTCTTTAGGTACATTAGACACTGCTTTGTCTGACTGTCCATTCTGGAAAAGATGAATAGATGACAAGCAGTTTCTAGAAGAGACAGTAATTCACTATCTTTATCTTGGACAATATGTGGGCAAGGTGGTGAGCAAGGATGGAAAGGGGCAGTTACATATTTTATTCTCTAAATTTAAAATGTTGAAATGTGATTCTTTTGAATCATAGGGATTTTAAAAATAATTTTGACATTAAAAAAATGATATGAAACCAGATGTCTGTGGGCAACAGCAAATGCTTCTCTAACTTGTAGTTCAGTAAGATACCATGATAGCAGCCTGCCTCTGGATAGTGTTTCTCCAAGATGTGTCTTTCTCCCAGGGAATTTGCCAGCTCTTAGGCCAAACACATATTTCTTTCTATATTGACCACATTCTTTCTACATTGACCACAACATTGCCAAAACTAAGAATATAACATTTGCATCCAATTAAATGCTTAGATATCTATTGGAGGATGTTTTCATGACCATATCAAAGTGAACTACACAAAATTTAAGAGCGAGAGCAAAGTCCCATTGAAGTCACATGAAGACAGGAGAAGAATGGTGCAGCAGAAGGATTGTAACTAGAGTTCAAATCACTGCTCTTGACCTTCACAGAGGGGTATTTGAACATGAGAGTTCAAACAACAATCTGATAGGGTGCTACAGATTACAGAATGGAGAGCAAGTAAGGTGCCTACACATGAGAATGTTTAATAAATGTGAGTTCCTTTTCCCCATGTCTTAGAGCAATAGTGTATCTTTCTCAGGTCTGAGAAGTGATCCTGTAGGGCAGGGGTGGGGAACCTTTTTTCTGCCAAGGGCCAGTTAGCTATTTACAACATCATCCATGGCCATACAAAATTATCAACTTAAAAATTAGCCTGCTGTATTTGGTCAAACATTTGATTAACTTACCCCTAATGTGATGGCTGGAACTGCTTCTCTTTGTTGAGGTGTGTGATGTTAGCTGGAATTGATAATGTTGCTACTCGCAACTGCTTTTCCAGGTCTGCATCTGTCAGTCTGGAGCACAGCGACTCTTTGCGATGGTAAGTTTTGAAAAGAACTGCTCACAGCAGTAAGTTGTTTCAAACATAGATGCATATTTCAGTGCATGTCTCCTCAAAGTGGGAAATTCATCATTGCTTATGTAACTTTTATAGAACTCAAGCAGTGGGGGGTTGTTGTATCTAGCTTTCAGCTCATTATCGCTTTATAGCTGAATGACTTCATGTTGTAGGTTATCAGGCACATCAGCTGGTTCCACATTGAACAGTGTAGCAAAGATGTTCAATTCCATTTGTTTACTTTCCACAACCTTGAATATTTTATTAAATGCCTCAATTAGTTCTGCACATTCTCCAGCATATTCATGTCATAGAAGGCTTTTGTCTTTCCAGAGTGGGGAAGTGCACCATGTTATTTCTTTTGAGTTGCACTTTTCACAGACTTAATTTAACTTCAAATGATTTCCTGTTTGAAAGCAGGGAGCCTAGAAGTTGTTTGGGGCCCTGCGGCTTGACGGCTTGACGTTCAGCTCTGAGAGGTACTTGGTAATGTCCTACATGAATGCTAAATCACACAGCCACTTGCTATCATTGAGTTCCCTGATAGGTTTTCCCTTCATCTCTGTGAACTGCTTGACTTCATTCCACAGTTCATAAAACCTCATGAGCATTTTCCCGGGACTCAGCCACAGCACTTCACAGTGATCAACAAGATCACCATACTCAGAATCAAGATCATTCAGTAACTCCTTAAACTGATGACTGTTAAACCCTCTGCTTTTGACAAAATTTATGCATGACACTACTGTTGACATCACATTGTTGAGCCACAAGGACTGTGCACAGAGACTTTCTTGGTGTATGGAGCAGTGGCATATAATTAAATCACTTGGGTCAAGACTGAGATGATTCAGTTTTTTCTTTTCTTTTTTTTTTTATTTTTATTTATTTTTTTTTATTAATTTATTTTTGTTACAGATGTTTCTCCTTTTTTCCCCATTGACACCCTCCTCCCCATCCCCCCACCCTGTCCCCAGCTTTGTTGTCCATGTCCATCACTTATGCAATTAACCCTTTTTGTGAGCCAACCATGGCTAGAGCTCCATCTGTAGTAAGGCCACTTAACTTTTCAAATGTTAGCTCAAGTTTTTTTCATTGATAAAACAAGTTTCTCAAACAAATCCTCACCTCTTATAGTGCCATGCATGGCTTCCAGTGACAGCAGTTCCTCTCGCGTGTCAAACTCTGCAGTTACCCCATGAAAGGAAACAGCCAATTGGCCAGTATTTGTTATGTCCATTGTCTCATCATAACCTAGAAAGAAAAATTGGAAATCTCCTGCAGAATCCTTCAATGTCTTTTCAATATCGTGTGCTAAATCAGTAATCCAATCTGAGATGGTTCTCTGAGACAAACTAACACTCTGAAACAATTTTACTTTGTCTGGTGCTAACCACTCTGCAGCAGCCACCATGTACTCTTTCACAAACTCTCCCTCTACCTGAGGCCTCAGCTTCTTTGTGACTAGCTTGCTCACTACATAACTTGTCTGAATAACGTTGTCTCTGTCACAACAAGGCCTAGTGAAAGTGGCTTGTTGTGATTCCAAACTCCTCTGAAGAGCATTGATTGTATCCAGAAGCATTTCACCTCCCAATTTATTGAGTTTAGCATGTTTTGAGCTATAATGGTGCTTATAATCATTTATCCTTTTTTCTTGGAAAGATTGATACTATGCATCAACTTTTCTTTTTAGTCGCCATTTGTAGAATGTCACACAACTTAAGTTTTAATAACTATCCATTATGTGTGTCACTAGCGATGTGATTATTTTGCTTTATCACTGTGCTAATCCTGCATCTTGGATTTGGAACATATCCAACATTCCTATCATCGACTCTTGAGGCCAGGAAGCCTATGAAAAGCATATGTGTCTGTCTCATCATGTACTCATATGTGTCCTGTCCATCCCGTAATGGATGTTCCTTGCCTGTCCCTCAAAATTTACATTACTATTATGATTCACTTAATATAAATTTATGTTGCTATGAAAAAAAGTCCTAGATTTATTGAATTTTGAGCCCTGCCTGCTGTTGCCTTGGCAGGAACAGACCAAATGATTTCACAGGTCTTTTTTTTTTTCTTGTTCTCACCTGAGGACATTTTTTTTTGCATTTATCTTCAGATAGAGCAGGAAGGAGAAAGGGAGAGAGAGAGAGAAACATCGATGCAAGAGAAACACATCGAGTGGCCACCACCCACACAACTCCAACCGGGGCCGGGGACAATCTGCAGCCAAGATACGTGCCCTTAGCGGGAACCGAACCCGGGACTCTCTGGTCCTCAGGCTGACACTCTAACCACTGAACCAAACTGGCCAGGGCTGATTTCACAGGTCTTATATGGCCCATGGGCAAGACATTTCCCATCCCTGCTGTAGGGAGTCTGGATCTGATACTATTGATCACATGGGGGAGGGGTTTTGTATGATGAAATCTGCTTTCCTAATCTGAGTTTCTCTATAAAAGCCAAAACTCAAGCTACATATAGAGAGAATTATCTCTGCTCCAGAAGTAAAGAGAACTTGATTAGGTCATGAGTCTTCTCTGTTCCAGTGGGGTGCTCTTTTCTGCCTCCAAAGTAAACCACTTGTCTGAAAGGGTTAGTTATTTGTTAGGGACCAGAACATGGCTGCAACTAGATATCCATGGTGTCTTCATTCCTTTGGGGATTTTTATAGCAATTGTTTAAGTAGGATTTTTTAATCTTCAAGAATAAACCTTTCATACACATTTTTAAAATTTATTGATTTTTTTAGAGAGAGGAAAGTGGGAGTGAGAGAGAGAGAGAGAGAAAGAGAGAGAGAGAGAGAGAGACCTCGATTTGTTGTTACACTTATTTATGTATTCATTGGTTGATTCTTGTATGTGTCCTGACTGGAGGTCAGACTGGCAACCTTGATGTATTGGGAGGATGCTCTAACCAGCTTATCTACCCAGCCAGGGCAAACATTTATATTTTTTAAAAAAGGAATATACCAAAAATTAGATAAGATAACTTCAAAAAAAGTTTTCGGTGCAACACTTCTAAGAATTGAACATGCTGTGAATATTTAAGTAGGTTAAATTGACATTTAAAACCATATTTAGGGAAAATATAGATATCTTTATTAAGGATATTTAGAGATTTGGGTTGAGATTACCAAAACCTACTTCCTTTTATAGACACCAAAGTAGTTAGGATTACTAAGAGAGCATCTTTGTGTTGTTGTTGCTGTTACCATGGCAACCGGACACATTTTGGATTACATATTTACTCATGCCCCATACACGTCTATCAGAAATTATTGGCACTTCTAAAACCACTTATTAAACATGTCAACTGATGTCAATAAATATATGGTGACATTGAAAAATATTAAATCATGTTTTCAGATTGAATTAATGTACATGTTTGTGTTAATATTAAGAGACAAACTCTCCTTGAAGACAGTGGCAGTGACTATCTCCTCCATATAATGTGTTTTTTTGACAGTGTTAACTTTCTTCAGTGAGTGAATAAGATGTTTGTCCCTTAGGTGTCCTAGCTTTTATTGCAGTTCCTTCTGTGGTTTTGTCATGGGGTAACTAAACAAGTCTGTCTCCACTTGGTTGCACCACTGGGTAGTGTCATCATGGAAAGGATAATGTTTGAAAAACTAATACAAGATTGAATTCTATTAAGGGATTTATATTGTACAGAGGGAACAAAAGCCACCTCTTCATACTGTGCTGTGGATTGGGTACAGATTTATTTATTGAGCCTCTTACCCAGCTCTTATGTTCTTTCCCACAGTGCTCCATTCTAGCCACCACCTTGATGATACTTTCATCTAGCACTGCATTGTATAGCAGAAGTTTCCAATTTTTATAAAAGTTAAGTTGCATTCTTTAAAAGTCTGTACTTAGAAGAAGAATTGCTTCTTCTATGCAAGATTTTAAAAAATATTGATTTCTCAGATTTTATGCTTCATGGTGGTTCAAAAATTTCCTTCCTCAAAATCTGTGAGACTTTAACAGTCTTAGACAGCCCTAGGAATCTGTAGTTTACCTTCTTTATTTAAATATTAAAATAGGCTCGCTCACTATTAGGCACTCTTTAAGGTGATTTGCCCCATAAAAATGGCAATCTTATTATACTACCCTTAGAAAGGACAACTTGGTTCTTGGTCTTCTGTTTCATCAGAGATGCATTTCTCCCCTATCAGATATTAGCATTTTAGAGAAAAACCTATAGAATCTGTATCGTAGTACACTGCTAGCTAAAAGCACTCCATTTCAATTAGATAAAAGATCCAGGTGCAAATAACCATTTCATATCTTGATGTATTCTCTAAATTGCTAATAATGAACTTATTGAAAGGTTAATTTATTTAGAAACACTTATTGTACATGTCCTAATCTGTTGCCACCCCCCTTTTTGTGGTCAAAATATTTTGGCTAAACTTCTTGATTTCCCACGTTACAATAAATTTTGCCTTTCCTTGCTTTCCAACTCTTCTTTCATTTATTAACCTCTTCTGCAGCCCTTTCCAGTGTTTTCCTGGTACTATCATGACTTGTGCATTTGTCTGCTTCCCTTGCTAGGTAGCAAGCCCCTAGAGGACAGATAATGGATCTTGCATATATTAAGTGCCAGATAAATGTTTTTTGAATTGAACTGCTTCTGAATTGGATATTTCTGGACATAATCCACACTTGGTAAATACAGAATATAAAGGGGAATAGACTCTACCCACAGGAGTCTACCATTCAACTAAAGTAAGAATATGTGTGTGTTTGTATCAGCAAGAATAAATAACAAAACAAAGGTAAAGAAATGTTTGTTCACATATTCAATAAATATTTATTGGGAATCTTTCGCTATTATACTAGTGCTGAGAATACAGTGATGAATTAGACAGAATTGGTCCTTGTTTTCATAGACTTTACAGATGGTAGGGAACTCAGATATTAAACATTGATTATCCAAAAATTTAATAATTTATCATTGTGAGGCATGTTCTGCAAGAGAAGTGCTGGATGCTATAGGAATGAATAATAGAGGGATGTGACTTTGTTTGAAAGATGAGGTGTTATGGTGGACATTGAGTAGACAATATGTGGTTATTGCATTGGCAAATTACTTGTCTTCAGTTAGATATAGTCTGGTAAAACTATCAAACAAGATGTTCCATTTTTGCCTGGATAAAGTGATTGTATGTACCCTAAAGTAGTTAATCAGGTGCTCTCTCCTAGGGAGATAATTCTTCAACTGAGTGATCCAAGGACTGAAAAACAGCCAGAGTGTGTCTAAATGATAGTCACCCCAGAGACTGCCGCTGGTCTTTACCACCTTGATTCCTGGAAGAGTCTTGGTTACTATCTTTTCACAGATCTACATCTTTAGCTTTTGCTTTGACTCTGTGAGCTACCTCAGGTTCTTATAACAGATTTTTCTCCCCTTTTTAATTATTGCATAAGTAAGTCAGAATAGTCTCATGTTACCTGCAATTGAATAACCCTTGTACTGGATGCTTATGATCTCCAGAGCTGCATTTAGACAAGACAGTTTTCTACAATTGTTTTCTCAAAGTTAGAACAGAGAAGGCATTCCAGGTTGGGCTAAAAGCATGGGCAAAGGAACAGAGTAATAGAGTTGTGCTCAGCTACAACGTTCTCTGATGGGAAGTAAAAAATTAGTCCTTCCTGGTAGAAAAAGGGTTAGGGCCAGGTGGAGTGTTAGTTACCTATACTTAAATCTGCCTCTGAATTAGTAAAACTCAGAAAGCTTGAGAGAAACTTCAGAGGCTACAATTCTACAGCTGCCTCACATTCTTCCTGCTTAGTCTCAGATCCACCAAGAGCACCCACCACCAGCCCTAAGTGTCTTCTTCTAAGGTGTCATTTAAATTACTACTGATTCTTAAAGTACAAGGACTCTAGTTATAAGTATATGGTTGTTTTCATTATCTATTGCTGCATTATAACCTACTCCAGCTTAGTGGCTTAAACATTGACAACATTTATTTTGCTCACAAATCTTCAATTTGGGGAGGGTTGGTAGAAACAATGCATTTCTCTTCCATTTGGTTTCATCTGAGGCAGTTTAGTTGAAAGGCTGGGGTTGGAATCATATGAAGGCTTGTTTTTTCACATTGGTGGTTGATTCCGACTGTTGGCTGGGACCTTATCTGGGGTTGTTGACTGCAATACCTACCTGTGCTTCTCCATGTGACCTGGGCTTAGTCACAATATGATGGCTGGGTTCCAAGGCCAATGAGAGGAGAGAGAGAGAGAGAGAGAGAGAGAGAGAGAGAGAGAGAGAGAGAGAGAATGGACAAGGTAGTAGAAGCTCGCTTTCATAAATGAGACTTATCTAACCTATCCTTGGAAGTCAACAGCATCACTTTCACCAGTTTCTATTTATTGGAACCATGCCATTAAGGTTGTCTCATAAACAAAAAGAGGGGAATTAAACTTTACTTTTTTGATGAGAAGAATATCAAAAAATAGGGGAAAAATATAGAACCACCACAAAGGCAATATTACAATATTACTTCTACACATCTATTCCTTTTCTCTCTGATAAGTTAAAATAAGTAAATTCATTTTGGAGGCAGTATTCTCTTACTAGAATAGACATTAGTGAATAGACATTCCTAATGAATCAGAAGATCTTGCTAGGAGCAAGGTTAAACAAGGATGACTTGTATACCACATAGTAAGCACAGCTCAATATTTTCTAGATATTTCCGTGTTAAGTTCTACTGAAAGTTACCTTTTTATCACTTTCATTTTTCTCATAGAGATTAAGAGGTTTAGTTTAGATTTTGGAAACTGGTTTGTTACTCTATAAACATGAAAAAAATAAGGGAAGTCTCAATCTTAGGGTGTCAGGGGCAAATAGAAGATAGAATCTGGAAGTTCACTATGTCCACGTTTATGACAGACCATTGGTTATAGCAAATGAAAATAGATTTCCCAAACCTAACATATTAAGTTCAATACATTTCTCTTTGGTAATAACAGACAGAAATTTCAGTTATAATAAACCATTCTGAGCCTTTATGTCTACCAGTGGCCATTCTAAAGAAGGATGAGCTGGTATAAGAAAGTTGGTATGTTTGAAGGCATTTCACAGTAATTATTGTTGTTCAAAAACAGACTAAGCAGTTCTATTAACCAAAAAAGTAATGAATTGAATTCTGATTTCTTTTTACTATGATAAGAATTCTAGCCCAAAATCTTGCTTTCCTTGGACCAATATCCCCTAGCTCTCCTTTCTCCCAGGGAATACGTGAGAAGTCAGGATAGAACTTTGCTGGGTACTTCCTTTTATTTACACACAGTGCTGTTAGCAAATGTGCCTAGATGGAAAGGGGAATAGGGCACCATGGGAAAATATTGAGTTTGGTGCTTGCAACCATTCTCTGTAGATCACGGCATATGCCACAAATATAGAATATGAAATGCAAGTCTACAGAACCCTTCACAAAAGCATTTTCTTTAAATCCAGTTAGAAAAACTTCATAATAAAATAGATTACTGAGGGTGTCTACAAGCAAAACTTTTTTAAAGATTAATTTTTTTTCAATTACAGTTTATATTCAGTATTATTTTGTATTAATCTCAGGTGTACAGCAAAGTGGTTAGACAATCATATAATTTACAAAGTAGTCCCCCCTGATTTTGCTGTTAATCCTTACCAGAGGATATTTTTCTATTGATTTTTAGATAGCATGGAAGGAAGGGAGGGAGGGAGAAAGAGAGAGAGAAAAAAAAACATCGATGTGAGAGAAGCACATTGATTGGTTGCCTCCCGCATGATCCTGACTGGGGCTCGAGTTGGAACCTGCAACCCAGGTATGTGCCCTTGATCAGGAATCAAACCTGCGACCGGATCCATGGGTGTATGCTCTAACCACTGAGCAGAACCGGCCGGGGCCCCCCTGATATTTTCAGTACCCACCTGGCACCATATATAGTTATTACAATATTATTGACTATATTTCCTCTGCTGTATTTTATATCCCCATAAATATTTTGTAACTACCAATCTATACTTCTCAATCCCTTCATCATTTTCACCCAGTCTCTCAAACCTCCTCCCCTCTGACAACCATCAGTCTGTTCTCTGTATCTGTGAGTCTGTTTCTGTTTTGTTCTTTTATATTGTTCTCTAGATTCCATATGTACGTGAAATCACATGTATTTGTCTTTCTCTTACTGACTTACTTCACTTAGCGTAATACCCTCTAGGTCCATCCATGTTGTAGCAAATGGTAAGATTTCAGTCATTTTTATGGCTGAGTAATATTCCCTTGTATATATGTACCACCACATTTTTATCCACTCGTCTATTGATGGGCACTTGGGTTGTTTCCATAGCTTAGCTATTGTAAATAACATTGCAGTGAACAAAGGGGTGTGTATATTCTTTTGAATTAGTATTTTGGGTTTCTTCAAATATATACACAGAGTGGAATTGCTGGTTCATAAGGCAGTTCCATTATTAATTTTTGTTGTTGTTGTTAATCCTCACCTGAGGATATTTTTCCATTGATTTCTAGATAGAGTGGAAGGGAGGGAGGGAGAGAGAGAGAGAGAAAGAGGGGGAGAGAAACATCTATGTGAGAGAGGCACATCAATTTGTTGCCTCCCACATAACCCCAACCGGGGCTGGGAATTGAACCTGCAACCCAGGTATGTGCCTTTGACCAGAATCGAACCCGCGACCCTTAGGTCCAAGGGCTGATGCTCTAAGCACTGAGCCAAACTGGCCCATTACTATTATTTTTTTTAAAGAACTTACATACTGTTTTCCAGAGTGGCTGTGCCAATCTGCATTCCCACCAACAGAGCAGGAAGTTTCCCTTTTCTTCACATCCTTGTCAACACTGTGGTTTGTTGATTCATTGATGATACCCTTTCTGACAAATATGAAGTGACATCTCATTATGGTTTTAATTTGCATTTCTTTGTTGATTAATGATGTTTAGCATCTTTTCATATGTCTATTGGCCTTCTGTATGTCCTCGTTGAGAAGTGTCTATTAAGGTTCTTTGCCCATTTTTTAGTTCAGTTGTTTGATTTTTTTTTGGTGTTGAGTTGTATGAGTTTTTTATAAATTTTGGATATTAACCCTTTATCAAATGTATCATTGACAAATATGTTCTCCCATTCAGTGGGTTGTCTTTTCATTTTGATGATGGTTTCCTTTGCTGTACAAAAAACTCTTTAGTTTGATGTAGTATCATTTGTTTACTTTTTCTTTTATTTCCCTTGCCCAAGGAGATGTATGAAGAAATATTGCTAAGAGGAATGAATGTCTTAGATTTTACTGCATATGTTTTCTTCTACATGTTTTATGATTTTTAGTCTCACACTTAAGTCTTTATTTATTTTGAGTTTATTTTTGTCTATGGTGTAAGACGGTGGTCTAGTTTCATTTTTTTTTGCAGGTGTCTGCACAGTTTTCCAACAGCATTTTAAAGAGACTGTCTTTATCCATTGTATGTTCTTGCCTCCATTGTCAAATATTAATTGACCATATAGGTGTGAGTTTATTTCTAGGCTATCTATTCTGTTCCATTGATCTATATGTCTGTTTTTATGCCAGTACCATGCTGATTTGATTACTCTAGCCCATATATAGTTTGACATCAGGTAATGTGAAACCTCTAATGTTGTTCTTGTTTTCTCAAGTTTGCTGTGGCTATTTAGGGTCTCTTGTGGTTCTATATTAATCTTTGGATTATTGGTTCTAATTCTGTGAAATATGCTATTGGTATTTTTTTATCCTCACCTGAGGATATGTTTTTATTGATTTTGAGAGAGAAAGGAAGAGAGAGAAACCCATGTGAGAGAAACATTGATCAGTTGCCTCCCATATGCACTGTGACTTGGGATCAAACCCACAACCTAGCTATGTGCCTTGACTGGGAATCAAACTTGCTGCATTTTGGTGTATAAGATAACACTCTAACCAAGTCACTTGGCAAGGGCACCATTTATTTCTATTTTGACAGGAACTGTGTTGAATTTATAGATTGCTTTGTGTAGGATGGACATTTTAAAATGTCAATTCTTCCTATCCACTAGCAATATATATGCTTCCATTTATTTGTATTTTCTTTCATTCATTTTCAGTGTCTTATACTTCTCCTAGTACAGGTCTTTTATATCCTTGGTTAAATATATTCCTAGGTATTTAATTATTCTTTTTTAAGCAATTGTAAATGGGATTATTTTCTTAGTTTTTCTTTCTGATAGTTCATTATTGGTGTAAAAAATTCAACTGATATCTAGATATTCATTTTGTATCCTCCTACTTTACTGAATTCATTTATCAGGTCTAGTAGTTTTTTGAGAGCGTCTTTAGGGTTCTCTATATACAGTCATATCATCTGCAAATAATGACAGTTTTACTTCTTCCTTTCCAATTTGGATGTCTTTTATTTCTTCTTGTCTGATCACTGTGGCTAGATTTCTAGTACTATGTTGAATAAGAGTAGTGAAAGCAGACATGACTGTCTTGTTCCTGATCTTAAGAGAAACACTTTTAGTTTTTCCCAATTGAGTGTGATGTTAGCTGTGGGTTTGACATAAATGGCCCTTATAATGTTAAGATATATTCCCTCTGTTGCCACTTGCTGAGTTTTTATCATAAATGGGTGCTAGAATTTGTCATATGTTTTTCTGCAACTATTGGTATGATCATATGATTTTTTTTTTTTTTTTTTTTTTTGGTAATCCTCACCTGAGGATATTTTTTCCATTGATTTTTAGAGAGAGTGGAAGGAAGGGAGAGAGAGAAAAACACTAGTGTGAAAGAGACACATCGATTGGTTGGCTCCTGCACAACCCAGACCTGGCTGAGCATTGAACCCTCAACCCAGGTACATGCGCTTGACCAGGAATCGAATTCGTGACCCTTTGGTCCATGGGCCGATGCTCTAACCGCTGAGCCAAACCAGCCAGGCTGATCATATGATTTTTATCTTTCATTTTGTTTATGTAGTGTATGATGTTAATTGATTTGTGGATATTGTACCAACCTTGTGTCCTAAGAATAAAGTCCACTTGATCATGATGTATTAACATATTGCTGGATTCAGTTTCCTAATATATTTTGGAGATTTTTGAATCTATGTTCATCAGGGATATTGCTTTATAATTTTTTTCCCTTGTAGTTTTTATCTGCTTTTAGAATGAAGAGAATGCTGGCCTCATAAAGTGAGTTTGGGAGTCTTTTTTCCTCTTGAATTTTTCGGAAGAGTTTGAAAGGATAGGTGTTATTAGTTCTTTGAATGTTTGGTAAAATTCAGCTGTGAAGACATCTGGTCCAATACTTTTATTTGTTGGAAGTTTTGTTTTATTATTGCTTTGATTTTATTAGTTGTAATAGGTCTGTTCAGATGTTCTATTTCTTCTTGATTCAGTTTTGGAAGATTGTATGATTCTAGAAATTTATCCATTTTGTCCAGATTGTCCAATTTGTTGGCATATAGCTATTCATAATATTTTCTTATAACCCTTTATATTTCTTAAAAAATATATATTTTTATTGATTTTTAGAGAGAGAGGGAGAGACATTTATGTGAGCGCAGAACATCAATTGGCTGCCTCCTGTATACCCCCTTCTGGTGATCAATCTCACAAAATGGGCATATGTCCTGACCTGGAATCAAACCAGCAACCTTTTGATGCACAGGATGATGCCCAACCAACTGAGCCACACTGGCTAGGGCAACCCTTTGCATTTCTGTTGTGTCAGTTGTTATTCCTCCTCTTTCATTTTCGATTTTATTATTTGGATTGTCTCTTTTTTTTTCCTTGATGAGATGGGTTAAAGGTTTATAAATCTTGTTTATCTTTTCAAAGAACCAGCTCTTGTTTTCATTGATCTTTTTAAATTAAATTTTTAGACTTTATTTTGTTTATCCTGCTCTGATCTTTATTATTTCCTTCCTCCACTCACCTTGGGCTTTGTTTGCTGTTCTTTTTCTAGTTCCTTTAGGTGTAAGTTTAAATTGATCATTTGAAGTTTTTCTTGTTTCTTGAGGTAGGTCTATACTGCTATGAATTTCCCTCTTAGGACTGTCTTTACTGTGTCCCACAGATTTTGGGTTGTTATGTTCTCATTTTTGTTAGTTTCAAGGTATCTTTTGATTTCTTCCTTCATCTCATTGGTAATCAATTAATTGTTTAGTAGCACATTATTTATCCTTCATGTGTTTGTGTGTTATTCAGGTTTTTCTTTTTTATAAAAATTTAAAAAATATTTTAAAAGCCAGCACCTCAAATCAAGTCTCCTTTCATCACCATTCATCCCCTGCCTATTCTCCTCCACCTCTATCAACCCCACTCCCTCTGAGGTTTGTTGCTTAATCTCTTCACCTTTTCCACCCAGCCCTCCCTTCTGCTCTAACAGCTGTCAATCTGTTCTCTGTATCTATGAGTCAGTTTCCATTTTGTCTGTTAGTTTATTTTGTTCATTAGATTCCACAAATAAGTGAAATTACATGGTACTTGTCTTTCTCTGACTAGCTAATTTCACTTAGCATAATACTCCCCAGGTCTATCCATGCAATCGCAAAGGTTAAGATTTCCCTCCTTTTTATCACCACGTAGTATCCCATTGTGTAAATGGACCACAGCATTATTAAACAATCATCTATTGTTGGATACTTGGGGTGCTTCCAAATCTGGGCTATTGTAAATAATGCTGCAATGAACATAAGGGTGATTATATTCTTTTGAATTAGTGTTTTGGGTTTCTTCGGATAGATTCCCAGAAGTGGAATCTCTGGGTCATAAAGCAGTTCCATTTTTAATTTTTTTGAAGAAACTCCATTTTGCTTTCCATAATGGGTGTACCAATTTGTATTCCCAACAATAGTGCACGAGGGTTCTATTTTCTCTTCACCCTCACCAACACGTGTTTGTTGATTTATTTATTTATTTTTGTTAATCCTCACCTGAGGATTTTTTTTTTGAATATTTTCCATTGATTTTTAGAGAGAGTGGAAGGGAGGGAGAGAGAGAGACACATTGATTGACTGCCTCCTGCATGACCCCAACCGAAGCCGGGGGTCAAACTTGAAACCCAGGTATGTGCCCTTGACTGGGAATTGAACCTGCGACCCTTTGGTCTGTGGGCTGATGCCCTAACTGCTGAGCCAAACCAGCCAGAGCTGTTTGTTGATTTATTAAGGATGGCCATTCTGACAGTTGTGAGGTGATATCTCATTGTGGTTTTAATATACATTTCTCTGATGATTAGTGACATTGAGCATCTTTTCATATGTCCATTGGCCATCTGTATGTTCTCTTTGGAGAAGTGTCTATTCAGGTCCTTTGCCCATTTTTAATGGATTGTTTGTTTCTTTGGTGTTGAGTTTTATAAGTTCTTCATAAATTTTGAATATTAAACCCTTATCAGATGTATGGCAAATATGTTCTCTCATTCAGTGGGTTGCCTTTCCATTTTGTTGATGGTTTCCTTTGTTGCACAAAATCTCTAGTTTGATGTAGTCCCATTTGTTTCCTTTTGATTTTATTTTCTTAACCTGAGGAGATAATATTAAAAAAAATGTTGCTATGGGAAATGTCCAAGATTTCCTGGCATAAGTTGTTTTCTTTTTATTTATTTATTTATTTATTTATTTATTTATTTATTTATTCCTTTATTGATTTCAGAGAGAGAGGAAGGGACAGGGAGAGAGAGATAGAAACATCAATGAGAGAGAACATCGATTAGCTGCTTCCTGCATGCCCCTCCCCGCCCCCGGGGATCGGGCCCACAACCTGGGCATGTGTCCTGACCAGGAATCGAAGCGGCGACCTCTTGGTGCATGGGTCGATGCTCAACTACTGAGCCACACCGGCTGGACTAAGTTGTTTTTTTTCCTCCTAGGATTTTGTATGGTTTTGAGTCTAATATTTAAGTCTTTAATCAATCTTGAGTTTATTCTTGTGTATGGTGTAAGAAAGTGGTCTACTTTCATTTTTATTCACATATCTGTGTAATTTTCCCAACATCATTTATTGAATAGATTATCTTTACCCCATTGTATTGCCTCCTTTGTCAAATATTAACTGACCATAAAGATGTGGTTTCATATCTAGGCTCTCTATTCTATTCCATTGATCTATATGTTTGTTTTTATGCCAGTATCATGCTGTTTTTATTACCATGGATTACTATGACCATGCAGTATAGTTTGATATCAGGTAGTGGAATTCCTTCAACTGTGTTCTTTTTTTCTCAAGATTGCTGTGGCTATTCTGTGTCTTTTGTGGTTCTATATAATATTTTGGGAATATTTGTTCTAATTCAGTGAAAAATGCCATTGTTATTATTTTTTTTAATCTTCAACTGAGGATATACTTTCATTGATTGATTGAGAGAGAGTGAGAGAGAGAGAGAGAGAAAGAGAGAAAGAGAGAAAGAAACATTAATGTGAGAAAGAAACATTTACTGGTTGTGCCCCAACCAGTGATCTAACTTGCCCTGACTGGGAATTGAACCCACAACCTTTAGGTGAATGGGATAATACTCCAACCAACTCAGCCACCTAGCCAGGGTGCCATTGGTTATATTGATAGGATTTGTGTTGAATATAGATTGCTTTGGTTAGCATGGACATTTTAATGATGTTAATTCTTATTCATGAACACGATATATGCTTCACTCATTTGTATCTCCTTCTTTCTTCAGTGTTTAGGTTTTTTTTTTTTTCTGTAATTGATTTCTAGTTTCATACCATTGTGGTCATAGATGAGACTTAATTTTATTGAGACTTGCTTTGTGTCCTAACATCTGGTCTATCCTAAGAAATTTCCATGTGCACTTGAAAAGAATGTATATTCAGTTGCTTTGGGGTGAAATGCTTTGAACATATCAATTAAATTTATCTGGTTTATTGTGTCATTTGTTGATGCCAATGGGGTGTTAAAATCCCCCACTATGGCCCAACTGGTGTGGCTCAGTGGATTGAGCGTCATCCCATGGACTGAGAGGCCCCGGTTCGATTCCAGGTCAGGGCACATGCCCGGGTTGCAGGCTCGATCCCTATTAGGGGGCATGGGGGAGGCAGCTAATTGATGTTTCTCTCTCACACCAATGTTTCTATCTCTCTCTCCCTTCCTCTTTTCTAAAAAAGAAAATCAATGAAATCCCCCACTAAGACCATATCACTGTCGATCTTCCTTTAATAGCATCAGTATTTCTTTATATATTTAGGTGATCCTACGTTGTGTGCATAATTGTTTACAAGGGTTACATGGTGTTGGATTGGTACTTTGATCATTATGTAGTGTCCTTCTTAGTCTCCTATTATAGCCTTTGCTTTAAAGTCTATTTTTTCTGATATAAGTATTGCTAGCCCAGTTTTTAAAAATTTTTCCATTCGCATGAAATATCTTTTTCTATTCCTTTGCTTTCAGTCTCTCTCTGTGTTTCTTTCTGAGGTGGCTCTCTTGTAGACAGCATATAGTGTATATTGGTCTTGTTTTCTTATATGTTCAGGTACCCTATGTCTTGATTGTAGCATTTAAGACATTTACATTTAGTGTGATTTTTGATGGGTATGTATTTATTCTTTATAACTACGTTCATCTTTTTTCTTTTTTCTTCATTTTAAGAAGTCCCTTTAACATTGCTTGTAATACTGGTTTTGTGGTAATGAACTCCTTTAGCTTTTTCTGGTGTGAGAAGCTCTTTATTTCTCCTTCAATTTTAAATGCTAGCCTTGCTTGGTAGAGTAGTCTTGGTATAGGTTCTTGCTTGTCATCACTTTGAATATTATGTGCCAGTACATCTGGCATTAAATGTTTTTTCATTGGGGCCATGTTTCTTTGTCTCCTCATTTTGGCTGCCTCTCTCTCTCTCTCTCTCTCTCTCTCAAGTCACCCTGAGATATGCCTTCTCCCTCTTAGGCTCATTCACTGAAAGAGCTTCTGGCAGTATGCCAGTTTCTTGAGGTAGATTCTCAGTGAGTCACCAGGCAGGGCTGAGTGGTATTCACCAGATTGATACTGATTCAAACTTGGTGCCAGTGCTGGGTCTGAGGCTACTCACCAAAAATCCCAGGATACACTAAGGCAAGTTGATACCTACTAGGTGCCTGCAGACCTTTGTGGTGTGGCTGGGTTTCAGGGAGTCATCATGGTGAGGCCACAAGTGTTTATCAGGCCCAAATAGACCAAGATTTGGTCATGTGAAGGGAAAGCTTTGCACCAATTGGTATGTGAGAGAAAAATGGCCCCACCCTAGATCCACACAAGTCAGTCTGTCTTGCATTCTTCCCAGACCTTCTTGAGAGCCTGAGTTGATCAGGGCAGACCTCTGGGTGTCAGGAGGGTGGGGCTAGTAGATCTCCCATGGGGGATGTCACCAGTCAAGCTTTTGAGAAAGGTGGGGTTGGTTCCTAACCCAGAGCCACATACTTCAGTCTCTGGCACCCCTGAATCCACTGGGACCTCTATACTGAGGCCCAGGCAGCTGACTCCTCTGCAGGGCTTGAGGCCTGCAGGATGGGGCAACAGGGAGTCCAGAAGTTGGGCTGTTGCATTCTATGCAACTGATACCACATGGAGGGGAGTGCTCAAAAGATGGCATTTGTTGGTGGTGTGGGAGAGGGACTCAGCACAAGGATCCTGGCAGGTGTCCCTTCAGCTCTCCCCTGGAACCACACAATCCAGTGTCTCCATGCAGAACTCTCCTCTGCTTGGAGCCAGTCTTACTTTGCAGGAGCCCAGAGTGAGTGGCTGTGAATGAGATTTTTGTGCATTGGCCTTTTAAGAGGTTGCCTGGGTTTTTAACAGACTCCTGTCTCTCCCTGGCAGACAGAATCTCTGCTGATTTTCACAGCCTGATCTTATGTGGTCTCCTTTTCCTTATCTGGAGCTCTGGACTGGCAAACCCAGTGTGGGGTTGAGATACCATGCTCCTCAGTGGGGACCTTTGCAGCTGAGATATCCCTCTGGAATCTCAGCCACCATTGGTGGGAACAGGACTAACTCTTTTCGCGTCTCTGCCCTTCCTACTAGTCTTGAACTGGCTTCTGTAAATCCTTGGTTATAAGACTTCTGTTTAGTTAGTCTTCAATTGGTTATTTAAGTTGATTTTTCTATATTTTAGTTATAATTCCAGTTTGGTCCTGGGAGGAGGTGAGAGTAGCTAAACCACTGCCATCTTGGATCCCCAAGCCAAACTTCTACTTCCAGACTTTATTTGATGATGATGATGATGATTTCATGAACTGGCATTTTGAAAGTATTTTTACTCATTTTGGAAGTATTTTTACCCATAGAAACCCCATGAGGTAGATGTTTACTGAGATTTGGCTTTTAGACCTCAGGTAATATATAATTTATAAAGTTGCAAGCATAGTTGATATCTACTACTTAAAGCCTTATGGTGGTTTCCTATCTCAGAATATATTTCAGATTTCCATAACATAGCTTCTATGTTCTAGATGATGTGCCCTTGCTGACCTGCAGGAATTCTATAACCATTCTGTAAAAAAAATATTTTTGTAGCTTTCTTTCTTTTTTTTTTTTTTAAGCTTATTTGTATGAAAATGATACATGCTAAACATTTTTCTATTCATACAAACATTTTTATAGAAATAGCTTAAATGACTATGATGTATTTTCATATGGGTGTTCATTTATTTATTTGCTATAGTTGGACAGTCAGATTATTTACAATTTTAAAAATTTAAATATTTAAATTTAAACTTTGTTTATATTCCTATCATTTTTAAAGATAGGTTGATATTATTTATTTATTTATTAAGCAGAATTGCTAGAAATAGGTATGCTCATTATAAAGTCCTGCAGAAAAGATAGGAAATTTATACATCCATGAATAGTATTTGAGACTATCCATTTTCTGATTCCTTCACTAAACCTAATTTTTATCATTAATTTTGATTTTGGATAATTAAATAAGTGAGAAACTATATCTCTTCTACTTTACATTTCTTTGATTACTAATCAGGCTTAAATAGTCTTTTTTGTGTGTGTGATTTATGGTTCTTGGTTATTCCTTTGTGAATTGCCTGTTCTTAACTTCCATTGGGACATTCACTTTTTTCTTATGGTTTTATGTGCTCTTTATATACACAGACACCAGTATTAATTTTCCCATATTTATAAACTTCCATAATATTTGCTAGATAAGAGCAAATAAAACATATTAAAATTTAATGGGAAAATGTTTTCTTTTGAATTAGTGTTAGTGTTCTTTTTTTTTTTTCATTTATCTTCAGACAGAGTGGGGAGGGAGAGAGAAAGAGAGAGAGAAACATCGACATTAGAGAGACACATCAACTGGCTGCCACCCACACAACCCCAACTGGGGCCGGGGACACACTGCAACTGAGGTACGTGCCCTTAGCAGTAACCTAACCCAGGACTCTCTGGTCTGCAGGCTGACGCTCTAACCACTGAGCCAAACCGGCCAGGGCTGAATTGGTTAGTGTTCTAAAGACCACCAATTGTTTACACATGGCAGAATATTATAGTAGTTGTTTTAGTAAAGATCTTGGCAGGAAAGAGATGGCATGGTAAAATTGAGTAAATTGAAGAGAACTTAATAATACAAGTATTTATAAACATTTGGACAGAATGTAGGGAAATACAGGGGATAGTGTGACTCTCCTCCCAAAGATTAGTAACACAGTGTCCTTATCACCCTTGAACACTTGGACCTCATCACCATTGGACCCGTGCTCTCTCCCTTCACTTGAAAGGGTAAAGTTACCCTGAAAGAGCAAAGGAGAGGGCAGATACCAAAACCCAGAAAGGGAGTGTCATTTGGAAACTACCACCTCTATTGGAGGATGCAGCCACTTCAAGACTCCATGGGAAAGGAGGCAAAGGGAATAAATGTCCCAATTTTATTCTCTTTCCTCCCTCTATTGACAAAACCTAACTGGAAACCAGAGGGGAAGAAAGGTTTTGATGTAGTCCATATAGATCAGCCTCCCAGGGCACCAAGCAAGATGGAAAAGAGTAGAGTATAATCTGTAGGGACAGATGGTTTCATCACAATGGAATGTAACTATGAATCTGGAATTGGTCTCAAGAACGAACAATTCCCCAGCCTTGCCACTTAACTGTTACTTAACTGGCCCTCATCTATAACATGAGGATAACCAACTCTTACAGAAACTACCCACTTCATTTTTTGTGTGTGTGATAGTTGAAGGAGTTAAAGCAATTGATACAGTCTTGGCATACAGTGTGTATGCAGTTGAGGGTTTAAGGAAGCTGAGATATTTATTTTCTTCTGTTGATGTCTTCTTCCTCTCCTTTAATAATCCCCACTTCTGTCCTAGCCTGGTTGCTGGTGAAGATTCAGCTGGTTACTGAGAGTATAAATCACCAGGGGCCAACCCTATTTCTTTCCTCAGAACTCAGCTGGAGAGTTTGTGATGATGGCTCCCACACAGCATCCAGACAGACCTGCAGATCTCCTTATGGATCCTCTGACCACTGTCTCAGGGGAGGCTCTGAGCTACCTGTGCCAGGGTCTACAGTATTTTATCATATTCCTCCAGCCTAGGTACTTTAGAGTCATGGCACATACACTCAGGAAGTCTTTCCTACAGATGCTTTCACTTGCTCAGAGAAATTATGAGATAAAATAAATGTATCCCCCAAAAGCAAGTATTTCTTGTTCTCACAATAACCATATGAGATGGGCTTTTAGAAGCTATCTAGAGAATTTTGTTTCAATGTTTGCTTTCTAGATAAAAGTAAAACAAAATCATCAACCCAACAAAATAAATATGTGGAAGGTTTGTGTAATTGAGTATGCATTAATGCATAGAGTTGTGTGTGTGTGTGTGTGTGTGTGTGTGTGTGTGTGTATTCTTTAGATTTCCTAGGTAATAATTTGCAACATAAAGGATACCTTCTTCTGGAGCATTAATAGAAGAATTTCACAATCAAAACTAGAAGAAAATTTCAAGTATACGATTATAAACAAAAATTACTTCCTGGGAGTCTTTAGTTGTCTGTGTGTTGGGTTCCCTAATTTTACTGTCGATTATTTCTAAGTAAGAATAATTCTAAATACAACTATTTCCACTTTAATACTCACTAATAAACATGAAATTGACACATTTTATTTGTTGGTATTTATCCAAGGTATTGATATCTAGTTTGAGTTGACATTTGGAAAGGAATTCATTTTGACTGAAGAATATTAGCATAATGTGACCATTCATATGCTGAGACTTTCCCTCCATATGTTTGATGGAGATTTTAGATTATTCTAAGATGCAAACTTAGCTCTTGTGTATGAGCTTATAATATTTGTGTAGAACATAAAAAGAATTGTTTTGTTTGATAGAGCAATTTATATTATATTTTAATGACAATAAATTTTAGAGATGTAGTTCTGGTACACCCATTACACAGTAGGAAATGTAAATATATGGGTGGCATTACTAATGAAGTTATTTTGGATTTAAATTTTGGGTAATGTTTCCAATTTAAGTCAATGATTCCAGAGCTCAGAGAGGAGTCTAGTAGATTTTGAAAAATTGAATACCTATCCACATCTATTACCAGTGGTGTGCTGGAGCTAGCTCATCTTGGTTTGTGAGAGAGACAATTATTATATTCAGGGATTTTGTCAGCCAGAATTAAATTATGCAGTCCTATAATTATATAAATTATATCTAAAAACAAAGTTATTAATACTAAAAACTTATCATTTAAAAAATATTTTGTTATACTTTATTATCTATGCTCAGGGTTATTTACATTTGTTGTGTTTACATGGTAGAAATATTATATAATGATATTGTGCATCTTTTTCCAACCCTACATTCAGCAATATCATGTTGGTAGCTTGAAACTGGCCATAGAGAGAATATTTATACCATGGAAATTTGCAAGTGCTAAAAATTAGGACTGCATTTATTGTCTTGTTGATTGATTATTTAGACTTGAGAAAATGATGGAGGAAATGCTAGTAATGTGGATTAAACTTAAAAGTGTGTTTTTCTATAGGGATTATATTGTGAATAGCACAAAGAAATGAAGAAATATTCTTTCATTATTCAAAAAATACTATATAATTCTATAAAAAAATCACTTATGTCATTGACGAATGAGTGAAATTTCAACATATGCCTTCACTATTTCACTTTTATCTCACTTGTTAACATTAATTAAAATATCAGCCAGCATTCAGTCAGAATGTTTGCCAATGACATGAGTGAAGTCTTGCTGAATGAGGTAATAATCAGACATTTATTTGTAGTCTAATTTTGTAACACTATTATTAGTAATAGACACTTATAATGAATTTTGTAAGAAATAGTCGATCGAAGAATTATAGGTGTACAGAATTTTAGTATTGCATATTTTGTTATTATTTGTATACTGTGTGTTACAGTTCTTTGTCAGTTTATAGTCAATGTATGTATGGATATATATGCATACGTTTTTCCCCAGAGAGCTGGCCGTTAAGCAGTTACCAACACACGGTTAATTGGATGTTATTAACCCTAAAAACAAGTCTGAAAAACTCTGATCTTGGTCCCAACATATCAGCTTTAGGTTTGTGAAGACTCACAAAGAGTTTAAGAAGTTTTACTAAGATTTATTTGATCCCAGAAATACCATGAAGACTTTTTAGGAAGGATTATTGTAGTAGCATTTTTACTTCAACACCAATTTCTTTTTTCTTAAAAGAAGCAGCTGTTTATGAATTATTCTTAGTATTTAGATTTCTGTGAATAGTGACATTCCAGCAAATTATTTGAATATAGCATTTATGCTCAACCATTTTTTTTTTGGTTGATGGCTTTCTGTCTAAGGAATGAAAGAAATATTAAAATCATGGATATTACCTATCACATTCCAAAGCTGCATTAGAGACATATATATGTAAATAGATTAGATATAGATACAGATAAAAATATAGATGTATAGATATATGTACATAGACCAAAATAACATGATATGCTCTTAAAAATGAGGAACATTCAGTTAGTTCTACACACTGCCCCGTTTCGAAGCGAAGAACTACAACATGTTCAGATGAGAGTGCTCTGGAAGATAAAAGGATTCATAACCGTGTCACACAAGGACTGAATAGTGAAACAACACAGTTAACCTGCGGTAATGAAAATTCAGAAGGCCATAAAGAGGTCTGCAAATATTGGAAGGTTTAAAAAACAATGTTGGAGAAAGACTAGGTTTATACTAGGTAGTTTCCGAGAGCTTAACCAACTCCATTGTATGGAGTTGTAGGGGGTGGATTTGGAACAATGTAAGAAGAATTATCTATTAGCTAGAACTATCCAAAATTAACATGTGCCTCCTAAAGAGGCAGTGATTTCTTCATCATTAGAAGTCCTCAAGCAGAGCTGAGAGTTGTTGTAGATGATCTTTGTGGTCACCCTTCCAATTTTGTAATTCTGACTCACCAGACTTCTCACTTATATACAAAGGAGGAGACAGCCTTGTAAATGTGTCTGCTTATTTGAAAACTGGCTCAACATGTTGGTTCAGAAAGCTAAAAAATGAAATTAGTCTTTCAAATATGATAACTGAAATATACACATGATCATATGCTACTTTTAAATGAATGAATTCAGGTAAAATTCCATTGGAGCAAATCCTTCTACAAAGAAGTGTTCTCTGTAACAAAAATGTTTCTGTATTGGAAGTAGCACATGGCACACAAGCCCTGAGATCTATTAACAGTAGATGATATATTTTGTACTATGCTTGACCACAAATTCCCTTTTTGCCCACTCAGTTTTCAATACAGTTATTTTATAACTAAAAACGGGAGGGGGGCAGGGCTGAGAGGAAACATTAAAAAATACCATTTAAACTGAATTGCCATTGTCAAGCTATTTCAATAAGTATCCCCATGGAATTGCTTAGGGCATAAGAATTGAGTGAGTTTTTCCTTCTACTTTTAAAATATATCCTCTAGGGGCCAATTATATCCCCCAAATCAGTGTTTAACTTGAAAAAGTTTATAGATCAAATGAACAGAAATGAATCTTGACTGGCAGAGTGTAATATTAATTAGACTTGGCATGTAGCTATATAATAACTATGTATTGAAAGGATCTGTGTTGATTAGCACTGCTAATCAGATTTCTAAAGTTTCTGTTCCCCAGAGAAAACATACTGCCATCTTAAGTTATTATGGATTTGATGTTTATATTTTTAACCCCCTAATTAACTATTCTTGATTTTATAAGGCAGTTAAAAATTTTTTTGTTTTGTTAATTTTCACCTGAGGATATTTTTTCCAGTCATATTTAGAGAGAGGAAGGGAGAGATGGAAGAGGGGGAGAGAGAGAGAAACATCAATGTGAGAGAGACACATCAATTGGATGCCTCTCACACAAACCCTGACCAGGGCCAGGAATCAAACCTGCCACCCTTTGGAGCAAGGGATGACAATCTAACCACTGAGACAAACCAGACAGGGTGAAAAATTTAATTTTATTCTTACAGGAAAAAAAACTATTTCCTGGGATCATAAAGCACACATAAGTATCCTAGTTTTATCCTTTAGTCGGTTTGGAAAATAAATGACAAAGATACACAAGATATAAATATAAATATATATATATATATATATATATATATATATATATATATATATGGGAAAAACATTTGAATTTTATCATTGTCTTTAATTTAAATTAAGGGAAGCACCTTTTGGTACCTATTTTATGAAAATATATCACCACTGTTTTCAAAAGAATGAAAATAGAGAGAAAGTGCTCTTAGTTTAGTTTTTATTTAATTTTTTAAGCATCAGGAATAAAAGAGAAACACCTAAGTGACATGAATGGGTAAACTCTGACAGAAGTTTAAAGTAATACTACCAAACCATCTTTTCCTGGGGTACCGGTTGCTGTCTCAGAGGTTCTTGGTGGCATTAGCCCAGGCTGCTACATGGGAAAAGCAAACCTCATGTTTTGTCATCAAATCAGAATAAAAAGGAAGGAAAATATGCAAGGAGAGAAAATAGTTAAGGGAATAGAACAAGTTATAGAGAGGGAACAAGAGCTGAAATGAATCAATGTAATAGCAGGGCCCTGAAGACCTAGCTCCCAACCCAGTTGACTTACAAATGAGATTTTTCATCGCAAATTGGCTATTCAGGGACTGGTCCTCAAAAATAGTTCATCTCTAGTTTCCTTTTTTTAAAAAAAAATTTTTCTTCTTTATTGACTTTAGAGAGAGAGGAAGGGAAAGGGAGAGAGAGATAGAAACATCGATGAGAGAGAGAACATAGATTGGCCGCCTCCTACATGCCCCCCCCACTAGGGGTTTGGCCCACAACCTGGGCATGTGCCCTGACTGGGAATTGAACCAGCGACCTCTTGGTGCTTGGGTCGATGCTCAAGCACTGAGCCACACCAGCCGGGCTCATCTCTAGTTTCTAATAGCTAGGAAAGTGCCTCATTTCAATAAAACCCACCCTAGATCAAATTAATCTGTGACGCACACTTACCATGGAGATTCATCAGCACACATTTGCTTCCAGCATGGTGCAGTGCTGCTGGTCACAGGCTAACTGAAGATGAGCAAGTGTGGAGAGTGGAGCACAAGTACCCATTGCTAGGAAAAAAGATTCAAGAAAAATACCCTCTGACTAGATCCACAGCATACTTTTATTTTTATTTTTGTTAATTCTCACCTGAGGAGTTTTTCCATTTATTTTTAGAGAGTGGAAAAGAGGGAGAGAGAGAGAGAAAGAGAGAGACATTGATTGGTTACCTCTCTCATGCACCCCAACCAGGGTCAGGGATAAACCTGCAACCCAGGTATGGGCCCTTGACCAGGAATTGAACCCGCAATCCCCTTTGGTGCATGGGCCAACACTCTAACCACTGAGCCACACTGGCCAGGGCTCTATAGCATACTTTTAATTTGCAGAGGTCGGCTGGTAGTATAGCTTAAGAAATAGTTTAATTGCATGCTAATTTAAGGCCAACTAGGATGCTAGACTATAAGGTTTACAAAAAATGTATAAATGCATCAGTACATAGGCAAACATACATTGAATATGGACATAAAATTTCAAGAAAAGTGCTAGATCACACACACGCACACCACCACCACCACCACCACCACCACCACCACACATAAACATTACAAAGGAAGTTATTGGATGAAACCAAATTTCTTTGTCATTTTTGTCATTGCTAACAGCCAAGTGATGGTGATGGTGGTGGTGGTGGTGGTGGTCATGATTATACGTTCAACCAATAGTAAAAATCTTATCCATCTTGGAGTAATTTAAATAAGAGGCAAGCTCATTCATCTATTCTGAAGGGTTAGAATGAATATTTGACTGTGGGAGCTTAGCATTTACACTTCATGGGTCAATGGTGGTGAGTCCTAAAACCTCTTTAGGTGAAGATTATTCTAACAGAAACTTCCTCTAGCCTCCTGCTGTTCAAAGATCCAAAAAAATATTCTATATTTCTTAGAAAAAAATAAGGTCAAATGTGGGGAAAGTGCACATAAATAATATCTTTCACATGGAAATCATTAGTTCAAGTTAATGAAAAGGTTATTTTTCTGGGAAAAAAGAGATGGAACTGATTTTTTGTGGTATTAAAAGCAAGAAATTTTATTTACAAAATTGTTGTTTACAAGGTGATGATTTAGAGCTTAATGTCATAAAAATAAAGATGTTAAACTTTACACCAAAGGAAGACTGTCTGCAAATGATTAATAATAATATTATTGTGCAGGAACACTGTGCTGCTAATTTGAGAAATTACCTATGTATCTTAGCTGAAGAGGAATTTTAAATTTTATAAAATGCATAAAAATTAATTACACACACATTTATATGAGTACATATAAGATAGATGATAGATAGATAGATATGTATATATCTGTGTGTTTGTGTGATATGCCTATATTCCTTTGATTTACACAGGTATAAATCATAGTGATTTAGGTAGCTAAAATACATTATTCGTAGTTAAAATATACACAATTAGCAGTTTATGTTCCGTTCCCAATTGTGAAAAGAGAGGAGTCACCCCCAATATCAGGCAGGCATGGAAAGTGTACCTTTGAGATTGTTGGTCTTACTCTTCATTCTGTGGACAAGCCCATAAGACCTAGATTGGTGTCTATGACCATGCAGTCACTGAGGGGACAGCCAGACCCAGCCAAGGTCTCCTGACTTTCAACATTCCTCAGATCTCTCTTAGTTATTATGTGGTAAGGTGTCAGGAGGTGAGATATGCAACCACCTTTATTCTTAACAAACTTCAACTTATTTTCACCCTCATATTAAATCTTAGCTTTCCTTGGAGCCTTCAAAAGCTTTTTTGTTGTTGTTGTTATCCTCACCCAAGGATATTTTTTCCATTGATGTTTAGAGAGTGAAAGGGAGAGAGGGAGGGGAGGGAGGGAGAAAAACAGAGAGATGATAGAGATAGAGATAGAGATAGAGAGAGAAACATAGATGTGAGAGATACATCGATTGGTTGCCTCCTGTACAAGTCCCAACCAGGGTCAGAGATCGAACCTGCAACCCAGGTATGTGTCTTTACTGGGAATCAAACATGAGACCTTTCGGTGTGCAGGCCAGTGATCTAACCAATAAGCCACACTGGCTAGGGCAAAGCTTTTTAAATGTACCTTCAATTTATATTTCTTTTCCCTCCTCCTCTGCTCTGTGTTTTCAAGTACATGGGGCTCCAAAGAGGTAACTTCAGTCAGGAGTCCCTTTTTGCTTGTCTTGCTCTGTTCCCAGGGCTCTGTCTGTAGAGCCTGCCACTCCCTACCCTTGCGCTCCCCCTCCCCCACCAGAACTTTACATCTTTGAAAGCCACGCCAAGACTTGCCTAATCCATAAGACTTCTTTGATTACCTGGAAATCTCAGAAGTGAGAGCCGAAGGTGTTCTGTATTAGTGATGTTTCTTCATATGTCTCTTGGCCATTTGTATGTCCTGTTTGGAGAGGTGCCTATTTAGTTCCTCTGCCCATTTTTTAATTGGGTTCTTTGTCTTCCTTTTGTTGAGTTGTATGAGCTCTCTATATATTTTCTGATGTATCATTGGCAATTATGCTCACCTATACAGTGGGTTCCCTTTCCAATCTGATGGTTGTTTCTTTTGCTGTGCAGAAGCTTTTTAGTTTGATGTAGTCCCATAAGTTCATTTTTTCCTTTGTTTCTGTTGCCTTAGGTGATGTATCAGTGAAGATTCTGCTGCGTATGATGTCTGGAATTTTGTTGCCTACATTTTCTTCTAGGATTTTTATGGATTCACGAGTCACATTTAAGTCTTTTATCCATTTTGAGTTTATTCTTGTGTATGGTGTAAGTCGATGGTCTAGTTTCATTTTTTTTTTTTTTGCATGTAGCTGTCCAATTTTCCCAACACCATTTATTAAAGAGTCTGTCTTTACTCCATTGTATGCTCTTACCACCTTTGTCAAATATTAATTGAGCATAATGTCTTGGAGAGATGCAAATTAAAACAACAATGAGGTATCACCTCACACCTGTCAGAATGGCCACCATCAGCAAATCATCAAACAACAAGTGTTGGTGAGGGTGTAGAGAAAAGGGGACTCTAGTATACTGCTGGTGAGAATGCAGACTGGTGCAGCCACTATGGAAAACACTAGGTGTTACTTCGAAAAATTAAAAATTGAATTGCCATTTGACCCAGTGGTCCCACTTCTAGGAATATACCCTAAGAAGCCTGAAACACTGATCAGAAAGAATACATGTACCCCCATGTTCATAGCACAATAGCTAAGATCTGGAAACAGCCCACGTGTCCATCAGTAGATGAATGGATAAAAAAGCTGTGGTACATATACACAATGGAGTATTATGCAGCTGTAAGAAAGAAAGATCTCTTATTCTTTGAGACGACACAGAGGGACCTGGAATGTATTATCCTAAGTGAAACAAGCCAAGCAGAGAAAGACAAATATCACATGATCTCATTTATTTGTGGAATATAATGAACATAACAGTCTGAGGAACAGGGTAGACCCAAAGATGTCAAGTAGAGTACAGACTGACAACCCTCAGAAGAAGGGGTGGAGGGGGAGGGAAGGGATAAACCACAGAACTTATATGCATGTACGCATAACCGATGGACATGGACAACAAAGCTGAAAACGGGTTGGGGGGGATGGGGAGGAGGGTGTCAATGGGGAAAAAAGGAGAAACATCTGTAACAAAAATAAATTTAAAAAGAAAAATAAATTTAAAAAAGACTAAATCAAAAGAAAGAAAGAAAGAAAAAAAGTGTTCTGTATTTACTGAGACAGAAACCATAGGAACCTACCTGGACTTGGGCTAGCATGTTATTTTCTGAGTAAAGGTGGGAGTTATCAGGTCAAAGCCTCAGGAGCTCAGGTGTCAGTCCTGGTACATGTTCTGACACAACCATGTTTAACAGGGAGAAGAATGGGAGCATTTGGCAACAATAAACTGAAGATCTGTTTTTTAAAAAGGCACCTTCTCTTTGTATAATGTAGATATGTAGTTCTGGAAACAGCTGTTCTTACTTGGATTATGAAAGTCCATATTTGATTATAGACCAAATTCGACTTTGAGCACTTGCTCTAATTTACAGATGAGAACTGTTCTGAGCTTAAGTAACTCGTTCAATCTCTTGCAGCGAACTGGGGCAAAGTATACTCATTAGACCTGTACCTCCATCTGGGTATTATCTTTTTGCTCCAAGATACTTAGGGTCGCTTCTAGTTAAAATTATGGAGCAAGCTGTCCTGGCCTGATGGCTCAGTTGGTTGGAGCATTGTCCCCTACACCAAAAGGTGGCAGGTTTGATTTCCAGTCAGGGCACATAACAAGGTTGAGGGTTCAATCCCCAGTCGGGGTCATATGGGAGGCAACTGATTGATGTTTCTCTCTCCCTCTCTGCTCTCCTTTCCTCTCTCTCTCAAAATCAATAAAATATATCCCAGGGTGAGAATTAAAAAAATTATGAAGCAAGTTATCATGATCATGATCATTATCATTATTAACTTCTCTATATTGGGCATTTACAAGGTGCCAGGCACTTTGCTAAGTACTTTGCATATATAACTTCATTTAATTCTCATTCTTACACCCTTTGAAATATATATTATCGTTTTCTTTTTAGAGATAAGACAGAGAGCCCAACTGTTTAATATTACACAGCCAATTGTGAAACAAGGAAATCATGCTACAGAAAAGAGTCATTCAGAGATCAACAGAGAGCTCTTAAAAATTAAAAAAAAAGAACATCAGAAAGTAAAATTCAATAGGTTTGGGACAGACAGTTGCAGTCTACCAGCTGTTTTAAAAAAATACAGAGAACAAACATAAGATAGAAAAGATTAAAAGAAAATTAGAGATTAGAACCTGGAAATTCACTATTTGGTTACAGGAGTAGCAGAAGAATGGAGAAAATAGAAGGGAAGAAATGATCAAATAAATAATACTAAACAATTTACCATAAATAAAGGACAAGCTTCCAAATCAAAAGGGCCCACTGAGTACCCCGAATACAATGAATAACAAATGATCACATTATCATGAAATTTTAGAACATTCTAAATGTTTTTATTTTCTATTTATTTTTATTTTTTTCTTTATTGATTTTAAATAGAGAGGAAGGGAGAAGGAGAGAGAGAAGAAACATCGATGAGAGAGAACATCAATTGGCTGCCTCCTGCATGCCCCCCCACTGGGGATTTGACCCACAACCTGGGCATGTGCCCTGACTGGGAATCAAATCAGTGACCTCTTGGTGCATGGGTCAACGCTCAACCACTGAGTCACACTGGCCGAGCAACGTTCTAAATTTTTTTAAAAACAACAAAAGGCACATATCAAGAATTGAGATGATATCAGAATTCTCAATAGTAACTTGAGAAGTTAGAATACAAATACAGCAGCAATTTTCAACATTTTTCATCTCATGGCATACAAGCTAATTACTAAAATTCTGCAGCACACCAAAATATCTATTTTGTCAATCTGACAAAAATACTAAGTGTACCCTTGGCCAATTTGGTTCAGCAATTGTAGCACTGGCCCAAGGACCAAAGCGTCTCGGGTTCGGTTCCAGTCAAAGGCACGTACCTCAGTTGCAGTTCAATCCCAGGCACTCCTTGGGGTTGTGTGGGAGGCAACCCAATCGATGTGTCTTTTTCACATTGATGTCTCTCTCTCTCTCCCCTGCCCCTCTCCCTCCCTCCCTCCCACTCTCTCTGAAAATCAGTGAAAAAGTATCCTCGGACGAGGATTTAATAAAAATAAATAAATAAGTGTAATTTTGATCCATTCACACTGGACAGCTATCGCTGTGTTGGCTGTTGTCATTTTTTATTTGACAATCTAAGGGAAAGGAGGTAAGTGCCCCTGACTAAATAGTCAGGTATTGCATATTTTAAAAATTCTTGCCACACCAGTGTGCCTCTTGCACAGTGTGCCTGGTTGAAAATCACTGCAATAGAGCAATGCTTAAATTTCTAAGTTCAGCAAGCGATAATTTTAATTCACTAATGCCCAACTTTCAAAAAAGTGCATCTCCCATACAATACTTCATGGGAAGCTACTAGAGGATGTATTCCACCATAATGAGAGAATAAACCAAGAAAGAAGACCCAAGAGCCATAATGAGGTTGTGATCCAGGAGTTAGGTGGAGAGAATTCCCAGGAATAAAGCAAGGCCTGGAAAGCTGACAGTCTTGTTTGGAACAGGAAAAAACTGGGATGTCCAGGGGTGTATCTAAAATTTATAAAAACATTGTTAATGCCAAATGTGTTTGACCATGCTGAAGGCATGTTACATAGAATTGGGGAGAAGAAACATTGATTTGCAGATAGAGAATTGCTAAACAAATAGGCAAGGCAAGTATTAATTACCAAAAAAGTTTTAAGAAATAATTAAACATAATAATTGCACTGTAAGTGTTACAATTATGAACAATAAGTACATAATCATAATAATGTAAACATCAAAAACTGATTTATTTAAAGGCAATGATACCATTAATTTGGGAGGAGGAGAAAAAAATGGGCTAGAGAGAACTAAGCTCTCATCTACCAGAAAAGAAAGCTATGAAAAATGACTAAGGTAGAAAAATGAAGACATAGCATGGCAAGCACATATAGAAATGTGGGTGTGGCTGGGACCTAAGGAGTGAAGAAGGATAGGGCAGAATAAGCAATTTCTCCTGTAATCCTTGTACTACCCAACTTTTTAAAAAACATATGCTGATATATTACTTTATTTATTTATTGTTAATCCTCACCCAAGGATATTTTTCCATTGATATTTAGAGAGAGTGAAAAGGAGGGTAGGAGGGGAGAGAGAGAGAGAAAAACATCAATGTGGGAGATGCATTAATGGTTGCCTCCACATGACTCCGACCAGGGCCAGGGATGGAACCAGCAACCCAGTTTCTTGGGTAATCAAACCTGAGACCTTTCGGTCTGCAGGCCCTCACTCTAACTGCTGAGCCAAACCAGCCAGGACTGATATATTACTTTAGTAAACATTAAAAATGAACTTGAAAACATGAAGAACTGACCTATAGGAAAAGCACTCTTATTTAAGATATATATAAATTAATAGTGGCTTTGATTCCTTATGCCACAACTTCTCCAGATTAATAAGAATATATGTCATAAATGGTTCAAATATAAGCAATGTCATGAATCAAGAGCTTGCAATTCATGAGAGGAAGGAGGCTATGATGAATTCAAGTTCTTAGGGTAGGGGAGCACAAAGCCCTTATTTGATGTTATTTGAAGTGGCATGAAATAAAATCAAAGCCAAGTTAAAGAGCTGAATGATAAGAATAAATGATAAAACAGCAGTTCTCTATAAGAGCTTGATAAACATCACAACGGACATTTAGAGACCAGAAGCTCATTAATTCCATGCATGTGATAATATTTATCAAACAAATTCAGTACTATATTAAACTTCATGTATCTGACTATGGTGACATGTATACCTAAAATAATTACTTATAACATAGTAGTAAAACACCAACCAACAACAATTATCTCTATCTTACATGAAAATTAATATTTTTAATAAAAAGCAACACAATATTACATGTAATATATTTCTGATGATCATGTCATTTTGTTGAATGATGAAATATACTCCTTTTTTTTTTTTTTTGTAGCTATTCCATGATAGAAATAGCTGAAGAGAAAACCCACATTTTCTAATTTATTGACACAACTCAACAGGGTGATCTTTATATTGAAAATATTTCTATTCCATTCTTCTCTATTTTATTTTTAAAGTGTTGATTTCCGTCTAGTGCCATGAAATTAGTGTAGTAGGTTAAAAACACATTTAAAATGGAATAAAATAGAATATTGAAGAATATTATGAAATAAAATAGAGTATTTATGACTTCTGATTTGAAAAACAATGCTTCCTTAATAGAAACCGTATTACTTTCACTATACTTCTCCAAAGCCTCAGACCTCATTAGAACCTGATACAACATTGCTAGGACTGGTGAGAAACACACAAGCCAAAGAGACATTTGGTGAACCGACCGTTTTGGTGTTCTGATAGACTTTCTAGCCAGCTTGCAAGATTCACATAGTGATTTTTTTCAATCCCTTAAAAATGATTTTTACCATGACCCACAGAGAAAAACGTTGACATGCAAAGAATGTAATTAAGCGTGGTTAGTGTTCTGTAAAATATTTTTTTTCCAATTATGTGTGTGTATATATATAAACTCAGGCAAGCTGCTTATTCCTTGTGAATTTATTTCCTCATCTGTTAAGTGGGAATGCTAATGTCTTCCTCATGAGTCTTTCTAAGATTAAATTTGATAATCCCTATAACAACACTTTTCCCAGTTCATGGCAGAGAGAAAACCCTCAGTAGATGCTGGCTTGTGTTATCAAATGTTTTCTGCCATCCAAACTTGTCTCTCAGCAGAATGCCTTGTTATAGTGATTTTCCTAAACTGGTTAGAAGATATCAATCAATATTTCTCTTTCAAAGCATGTGCTTCTTGTTATTCTTTTTCATTCATTACTGTAAAATAGGCAATAATATGTTTGCTGTTTTCTTATTTAACTTACTCATTTGTCCAGAGTATCATTTTTTTGTTCAACAGTTTGTATGTTCACCCAGTAGAAAAAAATTAGTGTGCATTAAGTTAGTTTATATGGTGCCATATAGATAAATACTTAATAATCAGGTTTAGATAATGGTGGTGATCACTGATAATATACCAAGAATATAAGATCTGATTCTATTCCCACTTCCATACCTAATTTGTAATGTATTCTATATCCTATCATTTGAGCCTTTGGGAAAATACATAATCTGTTTTATGAAATATATTAATATATTGCAGAAGCATTCTACACTTCCTGCAAGTTGTACTATAACCTACCTTTAAGTCATGAACTTCCTTGTCCATTTAGAACAGGTCAAATTCACACGATTCCCATGCACTGGAATTTGGGCACAGCATGAGGAGTAGCATGACCTAACGGGAAAACATATGCTTTGGTGCACACACAACACCGCTCAGAAGGTGGTTGTCCAGTGTACCATGGAGCCTTGTGTAAGCTAACCTCTAAAGTCACTCAGTTTCCCCATCAGTTGAATGGGCATACTCATAAGCAACTGTGTGAAGTAAAGTTTGTAAAATATTTAGCACAGGGCTTCACGCAGAATAAGCAGTGAAAATATCTTTAACAAGGGAGTGTGAAGATATAACTGGGAGGGGGAAGTCTAAGGAAGCAGGAACATTGCCTTTCCTGATGCTCTGTTTTCTTTCTTCTTCATTTTATTATTTTATTTATTTATTTAATTATTTTTTATTAATTTACTTTTATTACAGATGTTTCCCCCTTTTTCCCCCATTGACACCCTCCTCCCCCTCCCTCCCTGCCCCGTCCCCAGTTTTGTTGTCCATGTCCATTGGTTATGAGTACATGCGTACAAGTTCTGTGTTCATCGCTCCCCTCCCCCGCCCCCTCTTCTGGCAAATGTCAGTCTGTACCCTACTTCCACGTCTCTGGGACTACCCTGTTCCTCACACTGTTATGTTCATTATATTCCAGAAATAAGTGAGATCATATGATATTTGTCTTTCTCTGCTTGGCTTGTTTCACTTAGGATAATAGTTTCCAGGTCCTCCCATGTCGTCTCAAAGGATAAGAGATCTTTCTTTCTTACAGCTGCATAGTACTCCATTGTGTATATGTGTATATTTTTTATCGATTCGTCTACTGATGGACACTTGGGCTGTTTCCAGATCTTAGCTATTGTAAATAGCGCTGCTATGAACATGGGGGTACATGTATTCTTTCTGATTGGTGTTTCAGGCTTCTTAGGGTATACTCCTAGGAGTGGGATCACTGGGTCAAATGGTAATTCAATTTTTAATTTTTTGAGGTAACACCATAGTGTTTTCCATAGTGGCTGCACCAGTCTGCACTCCCACCAGCAGTGTACTAGAGTCCCCTTTTCTCCACACCCTCGCCAACACTTGTTGTTTGATGCTTTGTTGATGGCAGCTATTCTGACAGGTGTGAGGTGATACCTCATTGTTGTTTTAATTTGCATCTCTCTGATGATTAGTGAAGTTGAGCATTTCTTCATATGTCTCTTGGTCATTTGTATGTCCTGTTTGGAGAGGTGTCTATTTAGGTCCTCTGCCCATTTTTTAATTGGGTTCTTTGTCTTCCTTTTGTTGAGATGTATGAGCACTCTATCTATTTTGGAAATTAGTCCCTTTTCTGATATATCATAGGCAATTATGCTCTCCCATACAGTGGGTTGCCTTTCCACTTTGATGGTTGTTTCTTTTGCTGTGCAGAAGCTTTTGAGTTTGATGTAGTCCCATGTGTTCATTTTTTCCTTTTTTTCTGTTGCCTTAGGTGATATATCAGTGAAAATTTTGCTACGTATGATGTCTGAAATTTTTGTTGCCTACATTTTCTTCTAGGATTTTTATGGATTCATGAGTCACATTTAAGTCTTTTATCCATTTTGAGTTTATTCTTGTGTATGGTGTAAGCTGATGATCTAGTTTCATTTTTTTGCATGTAGCTGTCCAATTTTCCCAACACCATTTATTAAAGAGGCTGTCTTTACTACATTGTATGCTCCTGCCACCTTTGTCAAATATTAATTGAGCATAATGTTTTGGGTCAATTTCTGGGTTCTCTGTTCTATTCCATTTATCTATGTGCCTGTTCTTGTGCCAGTACCAGGCTGTTTTGATTACAGTAGCTTTGTAGTATAACCTGATATCCAGTATTGTGATCCCTCCTACTTTGTCCTTCTTTTTCAAGATTGCTGTAGCTATTCGGGGTCTTTTTTGGTTCCATATGAACTTCTGAAGTATTTGTTCTAGTTCTGTGAAATATGTCATTGGTATTTTGATGGGGATTGCGTTAAAACTATAGATTGCTTTGGGTAGTAAGACATTTTAATGATGTTAATTCTTCCAATTCATGAACAAGGTATGTGCTTCCACTTTTTTATATCTTCCTCTATTTCTTTTCTCAATGTCCTGTAGTTTTCTGCAAATAGGTCCTTTACTTCTTTGGTTAAGTTTATTCCTAGGTATCTTAATTTTTTTGCCGCGATGGTAAATGGGATTGTTTTTTTAGTTTCTCTTTCTGTGAGTTCATCATTGGTGTATAAGAATGCCATCAATTTCTTGACATTAATTTTGTATCCTGCTACTTTGCCAAATTCATTAATTAAGTCTAGTAGATTTTTGATGGAGTCTTTAGGGTTTTCTATGTATAATATCATGTCGTCTGCGAATAATGACAGTTTCACTTCCTCCTTTTCAATTTGGATCCCTTTTATTTTTTCTTCATGTCTGATTGCTGTAGCTAAGACTTCCAGTACTATGTTAAAAAAGAGTGGTGAAAGTGGGCATCCCTGTCTTGTTCCTGTTCTTAAGGGAAATGCTTTTAGTTTTTGTCCATTGAGTATGATGTTGGCTGTAGGTCTTTCATATATGGCCTTTATAATGTTGAGATATGATCCCTCTGTTCCCAAATTGCTGAGCGTTTTTATCAGAAATGGGTGCTGGATTTTGTCAAATGCTTTTTCAGCATCTATTGATATGATCATATGGTTTTTATCTTTCATTTTGTTTATGTGATGTATCACATTTATTGATTTGCGTATATTGTACCAGCCTTGCATCCCTGGGATGAATCCCACTTGGTCATGGTGAATAATTTTTTTGATGTATTGCTGGATCCGATTTGCTAGTATTTTGTTCAGGATTTTGGCATCTATGTTCATCAGGGATATTGGCCTGTAGTTTTCTTTCTTTGTAGTGTCTTTTTCTGGTTTTGGAATTAGAATTATGCTGGCTTCACAAAACGAGTTTGGAAGTATTCCTTCTTCTTGAATTTTTTGGAATAATTTGAGGAGAATGAGTGTTAATTCTTCTTTGAATGTTCGGTAAAACTCGCCCGTGAAGCCGTCAGGGCCTGGGCTTTTGTTTGCTGGGTGGGTCTTGATTATATCTTCAATTTCCTTCGTTGTTATTGGCCTGTTCAAGTTTTCTATCTCTTCCCGGTTCAGTTGTGGGAGACTATGTGTTTCTAGAATTGTGTCCATTTCGCTTAGATTGTCGAATTTGTTGCCATATAAATGCTCATAGTATTTGCTAATGATCCTTTGTATTTCTGTGGTGTCAGTTGTTACTTCTCCTCTTTCATTTATGATTTTGTGTATTTGGGTTCTCTCTCTTTGTTTCTTGGTGAGTCTAGCTGAGGGTCCATCAATCTTGTTTATCTTTTCGAAAAACCAGCTCTTTGTTTTATTGATCCTTTGAATTGTTTTTTTGGTCTCCATGTCGTTTATTTCTGCTCTGATCTTTACTATTTCCTTCCTTCTACTTGCTCTGGGGTTTTCTTTTTGTTTGCTTTCCAGTTCTTTAATTTGTGAGGTTAGGTAGTCAATTAGAATGTTTTCTTCTTTCTTAAGGTGGGCCTGTAGTGCTATGAACTTCCCTCTCAGAACTGCTTTCGCTGCATCCCATAGATTTTGTGTTGTTGTGTGTTCATTTTCATTGGTTTCCAGGAAGTTTTTAATTTCTTCCTTGATCTTCTACGTAACCCATTCATTGTTCAGTAACATGCTATTTAGCCTCCATGTGTTCATATGTTTTTGCATGTTCTTGTTGCAATTGATTTCTAGTTTCATGCCATTGTGATCTGAGAAGATGCTTGATATGATTTCAATCTTCTTGAACTTGTAGAGACTTAGTTTGTGCCCTAACATATGGTGTATCTTTGAAAATGTCCCATGTGCACTTGAGAAGAATGTGAATTCTGCAGTTTTGGGGTGTAATTCTCTGTATATATCTATTGAATCCATTTGATCTAGTGCTTCATTTAGAGTCTCTGTTTCCTTGTTAATTTTTTGTCTAGATGATCTATCCAGTGATGTCAGTGGGGTGTTGAAGTCTCCTGCTATGATTGTATTGCTGTCGATTTCTCCTTTGAAGTCATCCAGAAGATTTTTAATATATTTTGGTGCTCCTATATTGGGTGCATATATGTTTACCAAGGTTATGTCTTCCTGTGGGATAGACCCTTTCAATGTTATGTAGTGGCCTTCTTTGTCCCTAGTTATGGTCTTCAATTTGAAATCTAATTGATCAGATATGAGTATTGCTACCCCAGCTTTTTTTTCCTTTCCGTTTGCTTGAAAGATTTTTTTCCATCCCTTTACTTTCAACCTATGTGAGTCTTTTGTTGTGAGGTGGGTCTCTTGTAAACAACATATATGTGAATCATGCTTTCTTATGCAGTCAGCTACTCTGTGTCTTTTTATCGGAGCATTTAGTCCATTTACATTTAAGGTGATTATTGATATGTACTTATTTATTGCCATTTTTGTACAGTGTGGTTCTAATATTCTTTCTATCTCTTCTATTAATTACAGCAGTCCTTTTAACATGTCTTGCAGTGCTGGTTTAGTGCTAATATATTCCCTTAGCCTTTTTTTTTCTGGGAAGCTCTTTATTTGACCTTCTATTTTGAATGATAGCCTTGCTGGATAGAGTAGTCTTGGATTCAGATCCTTGTTTTTCATGACCTTGATTACTTCATGCCATTCCCTTCTGGCCTGTAGTGTTTCTGTTGAGAAGTCAGATGATAGCCTTATGGGGGTTCCTTTGTAGGTAACCTGTTGCTTATCTCTTGCTGCCTTTAGGATTCTCTCTTTGTCTTTAATTTTTGGCATTTTAATTATTATGTGTCTTGGTGTGGGCCTGTTTGGGTTCTTCTTACTTGGGGCTCTCTGTGCTTCTTGAACTTGAAGGCTTTCTTCCTTTACCAGGTTAGGAAAGTTTTCTGTCACTATTTCTTCAAATATATTCTCTAACCCTTGCTCATTTTCTTCTTCTTCGGGGACTCCAATGATGCGAATGTTATTACGTTTCCAGTTGTCCCACAGTTCTCTTAAGCTATCTTCCTGTTTTTTCATTGTTTTTTCCTTTTGGTTTTCTGATTGATTGATTTTTTCTACTCTGTCTTCTAATTCACTGATCCGGTCCTCTGCTTCCTCTACTCTGCTCGTCAGTCCTTCCAATGTGTTCTTTATTTCTGCTATGTCATTCTTTATTTCCACTTGGTTGGTTTTCATGGTGTCGATGTCCTTACTCATGCTGTTTAGTTTCCTCAAGATCATGGCTCTGAACTCTACCTCTTACAATTTATTTAACTGCATTTCATTTATCTCATCTTTGGTAGAGTTCTCTTGTTCTTTCATTTGGGATCTGTTTCTTTGTTTCACCAGTTTTGCTATCTCAGTGTGTTTTGGAGCCTGCCAAATTTTCCCTGTGGGTGTTGGTGTTCTGCTATTTGTGGCTCCCTCTACTGAGTTTGGATGAGCGTGGAGGGCCCTCCTTCAACACCACTGTCAAGTCTCACTTTCCTGGGTAGATTTGCAAGCTCAGGAAAGGTTTAGTTATGTTCTAGCTTTTTGCCTGGAGGCTATTAGCCTCAGTTACTTGAAAAGCCTTAGGATCTCAGTTGAATGAGAAACTCCCCTCAGATGTTTACAGTGTAAGAGGATTTCCCGAGGGTGGGGCCAATGCTGGTTGTTAATGAGCCTCAATTTGCATTTCTTTGCCTCTTTTCCTCATCTGGGAATCTCTGAGGGAGGGGCTTCCACCACTCTGGGAAGGAGCAAACTTGGCTGCTGTTCTGTGTAACCGGGAAGGAGGTGCTGGCCACCACCGTCCTTTGTGGCCACAGTTCAGCACAAACTCTGAGCGCCCTCCAAATCCCAGGTGTCCCCACAGAGTTCCAGTCCCGTCTGCCCTCCCTCTGCCGGAGCCCCAGGTGAGTGGCTGTGGCTATTTAGCGCTCTGTTCCAGCCCTCTGCGCTCCCAGCTAAGGCCCCTACTCACAGCCAAGGCCGCTGCTGTCCGTGGGCTCCCAGCCCGCCACCCTCACGTGCCTCCGCAGATCCTACCAGGCTCATTCAGTGTCCCTGGTTGTATGGTCCTCTCCCGCTGCTTTTCTGTTGCTTTTTCCAGACGATTTGTCTTTATTTTAGTTGTAATTCCCGTTTGGTCCTGGGAGATCGTCTGTGTAGCTTCCATTCACTCCACCGCCATTTTCAACCTCCCTATTTATTTATTTTAAATCCTCACCTGAGGACTTTCAATGATTTTTATAGAGAGAGGAAGGGAGAGAGAGAGAGAGAGAGAGGAACATTGATGTGAGAGAGAAACATCCATTGGTTGCCTCTTGCATCTTGCATGTGCCACGACAGGGATCAGGGATCAAACCCGAAACCTAGGCAGCTGCTCTGATCAGGAACTGGACCTGGAACCTTTTGCTGTATGGGACAACACTCCTACAGACTGAGACACACTGGCCAGGACTCTTCTTTTTTTTAAACTGATCACTTCTTTCTCAACTTGTTGCTGATTAGGGTTCAGTGACGACCTAAAAGGGGGAGGTCATAGATACAGATGCCTCTGAACACTTCGCCAGCTGTGAGCTGTGTGATCTGGGCAAGTTACTTAATTTCTCTGAGTCTCATACGTGAACACTAATCCATGTTTACTTATTGTGCAGATGAGAGCTAATGTGCGTAAATCAACTGTCAGGATAACTGTCCAAAAAAGTAGATCTCATTAAGTGCTAAAGTTAGCAAATTAATTATTCAGGCAATAAAAGCCATTGTTCTTTTGTGCTATATGAAACACACATTTGCTCTTTCTTCATTAGTCTGCCTTCCTATGCCAGAGATACACAATCCGTAGCCCCTGGGGAAAACAACTGGAAGGTTAGTTTCTTCATTAGAGAAATATGAAAATCCAAGCATAGCCTTTCCTCAACAACCAAGGAATCAAGTGTTCACAAAGTTGGTAGGACATAGAACACTTGTTTTGTTAGAAACCTGTGAAAAAAATCTTCAGTTCTCTTTGGTTTGAGCCGAATTAAAGCTAAAATATAGTTTTTTATCGGTAAGCATAATTTTCTCAGATACTATTAGAGAATCAGTTGCTTTCAAATTTGGGGCAATTTCAAAACTTTTGTGGAGCTGCTTCTGTAGTCCGTTTGGCTTGGTCAGGATTTAAAATACAGTAACATTTCTATCATCTCTTGTTCATTTTCACAATGTCTTGATTGTTAAGGCATCTATTTTGTGTGTGTGTGTGTGTGTGTGTGTGTGTGTGTGTGTGTGTGTGAAGCCTTATCTGAGGATATTTTTCCATTAATTTTTAGGTAGAGTGGAAGAGAGGGAGGGAGAGAGGGAGAGAGAAACATTGATATGAGAGAGACACATCAATTGGTTGCCTCCTGTACATTATATATGACAAGAAGAAAAGTTAAGTAACTAGTTTTGGAATCTGTAAATTAATTAATAAAATAAGTATTTGTAAACATATATAGAATATAAATTAAATTGCATATATACATGCCCACAGTGACTAACTGTGACTAAGAAACCAAAAATGTTCTCCAGGCCTCCATAACCTTGCTCTAGCTTCATTCCCTCATTCCATTGAGTGGGCTTTCCCTGACATAGGCTCATGTGGATCTGGTGCAGATTCATGAGTTAACATCTATGGGATGTTGCATCCGACCACTTCAGTATACAAAGGCCATGGAAGTGAAGAACACCTCAATTTCTGGGTAGTTTGGTACGAAATACAGTTTGCTACTAAACTTCCACTGCTATGGAAATTCTATTCATCTTTGTGCATTTTCAGAAATGTAATTGCCCTATTCAAATGTACTATTTGGTGAGCAATGGCTATACTTCAATGAAACAGCCAGCTGTATGTTGAAATAAATAAGGATAACTTCCCAGACAGTGTGAAGACTCTTGCTATTGTCATTACAGCTGTCATCATTCTGGTGACAAAAACAGTGGCTTCTGAGATGTACTGGAGAGTGTAATTCTTGAATGTTCTACATAGTACTAGGGGCTCATTTCATGGAAAGAGATTAAAAATAAATTGCAGCAATAACCAAAACAACCAAAAGCCAATTGGTGAAGACTGAGTCTTGTAGCAAAACCACCACAAACATTCAGTGGATACAAATAACTCACATGGCACTGAGGTTCATCTAACTCTATAAAGCCAGATATATTTCCAGCAGTTGGATTGACCTACATTTTGGTTGGGACAGTTAGCTGAGATATAGAAATATCCTTAAGCATCTGGTTAGGCTTTATTTTTCTTCTCTTTATATTTCTTTGCATGTGTGATTGTGTATGGAGGAAGGCAAAACTGATATTGCCTATGGAAACATTGATAAATTTACCAAAATAATTCATGTGTGTGTAAGGCACCTAATGCAAAATGTCTATGTATAATATAATTTATATAATATATGAAATTATAGATCCTGGGGCTTTATATGAAAATATTTATCACTATACTCTTTATTCTTCTTTTCCTTCTTTTTTAATAGCTCTTTAACTTCCATAGAAAATACTATTTTTCACTTTAGAAATTAAAAAATACCATGCCCACTAGACTCGAAAGCCTAGTACTTACATTGGAAGTTGGGAACCGTGTATATGTAAGGTAGGTGTTTATGTATTTGTGGAATGTGTGAGCAGAAAGATTCCTATACAGGTGAAATTCAATGTTAGATGGTATTTTTAAAGCTGAAATTAGATTCTCTGCTTTGATTATTCCATTGTGGTTCCCTAGTTATAGTTTAGTGTCCTTCACCCCTTCCTCCTTTATTATTTATAACCTGTACTCTTTGAGCAATGACCAGTACTAATGTGTAACCTTCTGTCCTTCTGCCTGATTCGTTGCCTTTTTTGAAACTCGAAGATTGAAGAATATATTCTAGGACTTTCTGTTAAAAATATATTACTTTTTTCATATTTCTGAGCCTGAAATAAGAGTCAGTCCTAGGTTTGCTTGTCTCATTCATTTTCAGTGGACCAGCTTAAAAAAAAAAAAAGAGAAAGAGAGAGAGGCAGGTTGGGAGTGAGAAAGAGAGACAGGAAGAGAGAGAATTATAAAGAGGTCACACTTTTGTATTTTATTCCTTCTCATATTTCTTATATGAACACAAATATTCTTTTGCATATACATTTGTTAGGAACATTTTTGTTTTGTAATCTTGATTGTTAGGTTAATGCATGGGATTTTTCTCACTTCTATTGCATCTTTTTCTTTTTTCTTTCTATATCCACAGTAGCTGGACTTAAATAATAATAAAAACAAAAAATGGAAATTTATTTGTCCTTAGTGTGCATTAAAAAGAAGTGGGGCATAAAGTGGCATTGGTGGCAAATTCCCTGAGGACTAAAGACTCCCACTGGTTCCAGTCTTCTGAATGGTGCCTGTCCCTCCCATGCAGCTAATGACAGAAATGGGACCCATTGCCACTGGGAGCTTTTAATTTCTTTACATTGTTCAGGTTGCTCTGATACGATGCAAAGTGACAGCTTCCATTTCAGTCTGCTCATTATAAGCTCTTACAACAGACAGCAAGGACACATATCTTTATCTACACGTTGGACTTAATCCTCCTCACCATGTAAACTTAATTCGGCCTTGGCTAAGGTGTAAAATATAGTGTTGCGGGCACATGTGCAAACCATGTCATATCCAGAGGGATAAGGAAAAAGAAAAGGAAAGTGAAGGCAAAGCATGTATTCCTCAGAATTCACAAACTAAAGAACTTGTGTTTGCTTAAAATCTATCACCTAGAGGGCAGGAATGCTTTTGAGGAAAACTACTGTGAGAAGATGAAGGCAAATTTAAAGTGTGGATCTGAAATCGAATGCAAGGCTCCTTACTTCTCCCTTAGGTCTACTGTTGACTGTTATATTTGGCCATGAGCACTCAGTCATTTACTAGGGTACTGAATCAGCGCATGCCAGTTAAGTATGTGTTGTGAGTTTCTTTTTCTTCCAGAAATGACTGCATGGTTCATGGATTTCTTTGTTTAGAAATAAAAGTGATCACATCTGACCTAAGCTTTTCAGAAGCAGGCCTCAGTGAACAATTCAAAGATGGTCTTAAAATTCTCAGTATTTTGTAGATCCAATCCTTTTCACCTGAAAGGTAACATATGATGCTGCATATGAAAAAATGGAAACCAATTGTGTGTACAATTTTTCAAAAAATTATCTTTATTGTTGAAAGTATTATAGATGTCTCTTTTTTCTTCATTGTATATAATTTTTTAAATGTATACAGAGATACACATAGATATTTATAATTTATATCAAGATATAATTATCTGCAAGGTGCTCATTGGTATTGGGTGGAGGTAGGGTAAGTTAGGTCATTGGGCTAAAGAAATAGATGGACTTAAAAACTTAGATGAGATATGTGTTAAATGTGCTTTATTAGCACTATCCAGTAGAAATTTAATGTGAGCCACATTTTTAATTTAAAAATTTTTAGTAACCACATTTAAAAAGTAAAAAGAAACAGGTAAAATAAATTTTAATACTATATTTATTAAATCTAATATATAAAAATGTTATTACAACATACAAATTAAAATTATGAGATTAAGTAAAAATTATCAAGATAATTTACATTCTTCTTTTTTTCTGTATTTAGTCTTTGAAATCCAGAGGTAGTTTACACTCCCAACACATTTCAGTCAGCTTTGGCACATTTTAAGTGTTCCATAGCCATATGTGGTTCGTGGCTGCTGTAATGGACAACACACACAACTTTAGACAGACAGACAGACAGACAGACTCATACAGAGAGACTCTGGTCCCTTACCAAAACATGGCTATTTAAGAAATAATGAAGACAGAGGGGTTGGGAGTGGGAAGGAGGTGTCAATGGGGAAAAAAGGGGGACATCTGGAATACTTTCAACAACAACAAAACATATATATATTTTCACACACATACAGAAAAAGAAATAACGAAGAGGGGTTGTTTTAGTCTGTTCAAGCAGCTATAACAAAATACCACAGACTGGGTGGGTTACAAAAACCAACAGAAATTTTATTTCTCACTTTTTAGAAGTCTGATTCAGGGTGCTACTATGGTTGGATTCTGGCGAAGGCCCTCTTCCAGGTTGCACACTGACAAATTATCGATGTGTCTTCACAATGGTGAAAGGGACATGGGATCTCTGTGGGGTCTCTTTAATAAGAACATTCTCATTAATGAGGACTCTACCCTCATGACCTAAGTACTTCCCAAATGCTCTATCTCCTAATATTATCACACTGGGCGTTAGGATTTCAACATATGAATTTTTGGTACTCACAAACATTCAGACCATAGTAGGGATTTTTTTTATAGTATTTTGGCTTAGGCAAGCAAAATTCAGCCACTTATTTATTTATTCAACTGATATCCTATCATGCACTAGGTGTGTAGGGAATATAATGCATGTGCAGTGCAAGGAATGGGCACAGTGTATAGAAGTGAAAAAGACCAACAGGTCTCTTCTATCGTGGAGCTGACATTCCAGTGGGGGATACAGAAAGAGAGAGACAAATGAATATATAATCCATCAGATGGAGACACGGACCATGAAGAAAGATAAAGCAAGGTAGAGAACTAGAAAATGATAGCAGTGCTGTGCTAGATTGGAGGGTGTCTGATAAGGAACATTTGAGTTGAGAACTAAATGAAGTGCAACATTGGGTCATGTGTATTGTATATGTGGAGAAAGATAGTTTTAGGGAGCAGCTGCAAAGGTCCTGAGGCAGGAAGGTACATTTTATATGATCCTGTAGGGCACTATAAGGATTCTGGCTTTAAGTTACTCTAAATAAGATGGAAAATCTCAAACCTCTGGAAAAGTTTGAGCCAAGGCATGACAAGATTTATCTGGATTCTCCATGGAGAATAGGTAGTTTAGGCAATATCATTTATATGTACTTGCATTTACATTTTAATTTATTTTTGTTGATTAATTTCCCTTTTAACCATACCATCTCTTCAAGATTCAATTCAATATGGACAAAAATGATATTTCTAAACTTTATTCAAACAATGCTTTTATTAATCAAGCAACTAATGATAAGATCTGTCTCCCAAATATAGAAAAGCTGAATCCTAGACATAAATTGCATGTTAACACTGGAGCAGAGATTAGGCAGCTAATCTGAACATTGGCAAAAATTGGGACATGTGAATAATTACATATCAATAAATGGGTCACAGTATATGTGTATCTTAATTTGATGATTATTAATAGGAAATATTTCTGCATAAGGACTGTATGTCTGGACTTTTTTGGTGTATAAATGTAAAATTTTAATATGTTGTCAGTCTTTATACAAAATTCTGATTATCATCAGTAACAAATCTGCACAAGATGAAATTGATGGTATTTTATTCTTATTCAACATGTGTATCACTGGGAAACAAGAAAGAAAACCAAAAGTATCCAGTTTTGTGGCTGTATGATCGTCATGTGTTCAGGCAGCCTGGCAGCTAGATATAAGCCATTTCTTATCTCCTATTAGAATCACAAGTTATTCCTGTTCTCTGATTTAAGTCTTCTGCAGAGTGAAGCAAGTACGTTTACCTCTGAAAAGGAATTTAACTGAAATTCTGTGGGAGCGTATTGGACTCTAAGAACAAATCTCTTGCTGGCATCCTTATTTAGTAAAAGACTCTCTAAATGGAGTTAGGATAAAATCCAGGATCAGGATAAGAGTGGAAATTGCTTTTGGAATATCATGATGAAAATAAACATATCTTAAAAGACATGAGTGCTCCTAAGTTCAAACTGAGTGATTCAAACAGGAGACTCTTTATCTTGGTAACTGGTCATTTCTTAGTATAGTGAGAAAGATTGTTTTTAAGTTGTACCTGGCCATTATATCTGTGCTTTCTTAGAAGAACAGCTTTCTCTTTGGGAATCTCAAGATTTAGTAACACCAAAGAAGTTGGTTAGAATACCAGGCTCCATGAGGATAGAAATGTGCCACCTGGTTTATCATTGCATTCTGTTGTCCAGAAAAGCGCTTAGCATAAACAGATGCTCTACAAATACCAGTTAGATGAAACTGAATTGACTTAAATATAAACACGCTTTAGGAAAGCCTTTAGAACTAGATTCCCCTCCCCCACACTCCCGCACTCAACTTTGTGGACTTATCATACACTTTGATTTTGAAGTAATGGACATTCTGGCGCCTTACTAATTATTTGTAACACAATTTGAGGGATTTTAAAAATCAGATAACAATTTAAACTTTAAATAGAATTGTTATAATCATTTAAACACTTTTCACAGTCTAGACTGTAGTCATTCTGGCTCCTTACTAATTATTTGTGTGTGCGCGCGCACGTGTGTGCGTGCTTTAGTGTATTTTCTTTTCTGTAAGATATTCTTTATTAACTGGGAAAAATATATTTTATATTAGACAAAACAAAGCAAATGAAGGTAATCAAATTCAAATACCTTCCTGTTTTCTGCACCTATAGAACAGGTGACCGGCATTTTTCCTTAAGAATTTTACTCTTTAAAAATAGGATGCCTGATTTAGAAACACAGAGGACATGCTATTTGACATTGTTGACAATGTATGGAACTGTATTGGAGCTGTGAAAAATTCACTTGAGAGAAGTTATGTAGGTACAGCCAACATGCTGAGCTAAGCATAACATGGCTTGAAATTTTCTGATTTAAAGTGTTTCCTTATCTCCCTACACAAAAGTAAAATGAAACTACATACAACAAATTAGGGAATCCTCCATAGATTATTTTTTAGAAGACAGTTTCGCAAATGTATGCAGAAAAGGCACTTAATCATAATGACGCTTATTACTCAGAACAAGAAAAAAAGAGATTGTTTTTTCAAAGAGGAAGAAAATAATTTGTTTAATAAACAGTCTGTTCTGGACCGTGTCCTAAAATGCTTCTGAATTTTTAGATGCTAAATGGGATTTGGGTGGGATAGTCAGTCACCCAAAATGAACAAGTGGTATCTTAAAAGGCATGGTTTAACTAAAAGGACACACATGGGATTTTGTTTCTTGGCTTTGGGGAAGAATTTGGACCTTCAGCACTCCCACCTGCTGCCCAGCATGCTGTGAGAGTTGTTATGGAGGCTCCCGGCTGCAGGTGAACCACTTTCACAGTCCAGAAAGCATGACATTCCCTGTTACCAGTGGGAGGAAGAGCTAATTGAGAAGTGTGTATAAAGGCTGTAATGAGTAGCATTTACATGTATTGATTAGAAGCAGGGCCACCATTTCTCATTTATCACCACCAGCAGCTGTGAAATTTTCCCCACGTCAATTGGCACGGCTCATATCCCGGTTCCTCTAGTTCTTTATTGCTTTTTTTCCCCCCTTCCCCTCCTGAACCAGAGTGCTGATCCACCAGCTGGAATGGTCTGGTAATTACTCTAGCTCCTCTACCAGCTGCCACAATTGCCAAACTGCTGGAGTGAAAAATTCCATCCCGCATTTCCGATTTTTTACATTACCATTGCATAATCATATTTGACGAATAATTAACCTGGGTTAATACTTCAGAGAGCCATTTGCAAGTAAATTGATAAGCTGAGTGCTGTAAGGGTGCACAAGGGCTGAGGACTTGGTGGTAGCAGGCTGCTGCTTTTGCCTAGCTGCTTTCAGGGGAGCATTCTTTCTGACCACCTCAACCAACCAAGGCTCTAGCTTTCAAAAAGAGCCCTTGACTGTGACTCAGTTGGGGCAGAGGAGCAAAGATTCCAAATCTAAGGTCACCTTGAAAGGCTAGGATCTCTGTCTCTGTCTCTGTCTCTCTCTCTCTCTCTCTCTCTTTCAAATCCTCACCTGAGGATATATTTCCATTTATGTTCAGACAGAGTGGGAGGGAGGGAGAGAGGAAGAGAGAGACAGACAGACAGAGACACATTGACTGGCTGCCTCTTGCATGACCCTGACCAGGGCCGGGGACTGAACCACAACTGTGCCCTTGACCGGAATTGAACCCATGACTCTTTGGTCCATTGGCCAAAGCCCCAACTGCTGAGCCAAACTGGTCAGGATGGAGCTCTTCTTTCTTAAATTGCTACCCTTATTGTCCATATCCTGGATGTAGCATGTGTATTTTAAGTGCCACACACCCATTTTGAAAATTTACCAACTCAGGAGATTGTGGGCCAGTGTTTAGGACATTGCTCACTTTATAATGGAGAGGCTCCTGTGCCTGGATGGAGAGTGATGTGCTTCACCTTCGCAAACATGACAGCCACTGTGGAAGTAGAGATGTACTAGTATATCCACGAGTGTGTGAATGCATGATAGAAAGACTTGGTGGAGTGGTGAATAATAACCATATTTCTAGGTCAAAAATAAATTTGGCTGACCATTTTGGAAAACTTTTCACAACGCTAAAGAAATAGAAGAGCATCAAAGCCTAATAATTTGATTTAAAAGTTGTTCATAACCCTATTTTTTGTGATCCATTGGGATATTGAATTTTTTTTCAGTTGCTTAATTCTAATACTTCTTGATTTCTTTCTTATCTCTTCACTTGTTCATTTTGGGTCATGCTCTCTTTCAAGGCTAATCAAGGGGACAAGTGATGACCCTGTGATCTCAGAAATAATGTTTATACCCTGTGGTTGGGCTTTGATACTTGAGCTGAGTATTCTTAAAGTGGCATCACTACGTACAAGCCACACAGAAAGTCAGCATCAGCCTCTGTCACTGTGTGAGGCTTTGCAAGGAAAAGGAGTTCCTTTCATACTCAACTATAACACTAAATGAAATTGATGACCAAACAATCTAACACAATTGGTCACATATTGATATAATTAAACACTGCTGTTAACGTGACTTGTCATTGATCAGACAAAAACAGAGTTCAGGGAAAAAGTAGACTGAAGCCTTTAGACTCTGTGTTTAAGGAAAAGGGAAAGAGAAATGAGAATTATTTTGCTTCATCTACTTAAAACATGATTTTTGTTTTCTCCAGTCACTATACTTCACTGTGGGATACATTTTCAGGACCTTGACTTTTTTTCCATTGGTGACATGAAAGAGGGAACTAGAAGTAGCTCATTGGAAGTTCAGATAAGGATTGCTGGGGGAGAAGGGTGGAGGGAGGCCGAGAAGGCTATAGGGGGGATAAATGGTGATCGACAAAGACTTGACTCAGGGTGGTGAAGAGATGATATGTTGTGGAATTGTTCACCTGAAACCTGTATAATTGTGTTAACCGGTGTCACCCCAATAAATTCAATAAAAAAGGAAAAAATAAAGTTCAGATACGTTACACTCTAGGAGCATCTTCTGGACAATATGGAGATTTCGTCTTTGACAGAAGTCTTGTAAATTCCAGTGAACAATAAAACAGGTCAACCTAGTTCATAAAACACCACATTCTACTATATCCCACATTGCTGCCTATGAACAGAGATCTACTTGATGCATAAAAATTCTGAAAGTATTTTCCATCATTTGCATGTAGTCAAATAGTACAAACTGCTGTGGCCAGAAGAACAAGGACATATGGTTCCTCATGGTGCCTCTGAGCATTGTAGGCTGTTGTTTTGGGGGTTCTCCCTTCCAAAGCATGCATGCGACTAATAAGAGAATGTCCTATCAGATAAAGTCAGCTGCTGTGTGTAGCCTGTGTCTGTGGTTTGCCACAAGGACCCACATCAATCGCTGTGATTTCTGAAGTACTGTATAAGAGGGAGCAGGGCTATGTCATTGCCTGTAATGAATAACATTAAGTGAGGGATGGGGTGTGTTTGAAAGGGGGATCTCTTCCCTTACCTTGTTTCAAAATGATTGTGGGTATATTGGTGAATATATGCAAGGATCTGAATATGAAATATTTTTCTCTATTGTATAGCCTGTTTAGTTTCTTCAAAGCACTTCCACAGTCTATAATCATTTTATGCATTTAATTGTTTACCAATTTAATATCTCCCTTAAAAGAATGCATATTCTATGAGTACAATAATATTGTCTGACTTATTCTCAATAATATTAATCTAATGCATAGCTGGGGTGGAGTAATAGCCTGTGGTTTGATAGATTGTACTGTGCACTGCACAACTCCAGAGTACAATGTACAAACTATGTAAGTTCTACATGACATCCCTGAGGGGCTAGAACACAGAAGATAATAAATATCTTTGAAATGAATAAATACATTTTTTATGTTACTGTGGACAGATAAAATACCATATCCTTTATTGAATAATAAATAACTATAAAGCAGTGATTCTTTAACATGCATGAGAGTCATCTGCTGAAACACAAATTAAAAACACAGATTGCTGAGCCTCACCCTCAGAATTCCTAATCTGGGGCCCAAGATTTTGAGTTTTAACTTCCCCAGGTGATGCCATTGCTATAAGGCCCCACAGATAGTGATGATGATAATGGCAGTAGCGATGATGCCAGTGACAATCCCTCTCTCCTTTATCATTCTTTCTTTCACATTGGAACTCCAGAATTATTTTCTTAAAGAACTGATTGAATCTAAACTTTAACCCTGCTACAAACTTTTGATGGTGCTTGTAGCTACAGTATAGCACAAAGTCCAAATCCTTCCACATAGTGCTCAAAGCTATCTACCATCTTTGAGAGTCACCAGCCAGTCTCCTCTATCTCATCCCAAACCCTGAGTGTGAGATCCAGGCACAAAAGAACTATGTGTCTAAATGCAGGTGTATATCAGAATCACCCATGGAACTCTCAAAAAATACAGATGCCTGGGCCTTGTTCTAGAGATTCTGATTCCATAGGTCCTGGGTGAGTTCTGTCTTTTTAAAAAGCTTCACAGATTATTCTGATATACAGTTTCATTAAACTACCAACTTACAATATGTGGGCAAGGTTATAATAAAAGGTGAGTTCATAATTTCATAATTTTTCATAATAAAAGAATGAATAAAAATAAATGAAATAGGCAGTAATCTTAAGGAGTTGTGCAATCAATGAAAGAAGATTTATAGATTGATATAAAAATAAAGACAAAAGTATTCAGTGAATTAGAAAACTATAAAGAAATAGAAAGAAAAATGAAATCCAGGCAACAGATCTTGAAAAAATAATAGATTCCAAGAAATTTGAAAAAGTGGTGAAATAGATCACTTTATGAAATAGCAATTATGAACATTAACTCAAGAACTTTGAAAATACCAAATATATTCTCTTTATCAAGTACTTATCAGGCACTGTCCTAGGCAGAGGGAATATAGTAGTGAACACAACAGAAAAAATCCCAGCCTGTGTGAAGTTTACTTTTTATGAACCCTAGTGTAAACTCTGATAACACACATGCAGAGGGCAATAGACTAATCACATATAAAAAATTGGAAAATGTATGTAAAAGACCAAGAAAGTACGCTCAACAGTACATTAAAAGAATACTCATCTATTCTCATTCCAGGATTATAATGGTAATTCATTATTAGCAAATGCATTAATACATATATCAAACCACTAAGTCCACTAATTTTAAGAATGTTGATCTCAGTAGATGATGAAAAGGTCTTCAATAACATTAAATATCTATACCTGATAAACAATTTCTTGGAACACCAAGAACAGAAGGCTATTTCCTTTACCTGATAAAGGGCATCTGAAACCAAGAGCCAACCTCATACTTCATGGTAAGACAGTAGAGGCATTTTCATTTAAACCTGAGACAACAGATGAATTCTTACTGTCACCATTGTTATTTAGCATTGTCTGAAAGTTCAGGCAAATACAATAAACCATGAAAATAAGAATAATAACTATAGAAAGGGAGATAAAATTATGGTTATATGATGACAGTATGATTAGATACATCTAGAAAATCCAGGCAACAACTAAATAGTGTTCTGAATTAATAAGCAAGTTCATCAAAAGTGAAGGCTGCAGGATAAATACACAAGAATCAGTGACACTTCTATATAACAGCAATAAATGTTAGAAGATATAATGACAACTAAAACTATGAATTATCAAGAAATGTATGACACCTCCATGAAGAAAAGTATAAAATTTTATTGAGCAATATGAAAGAAAATTTGAATGAATGGGAGTGCATATTCCATTATTGGATGGAAATACTGTAAAATAAAATGATCTTTTCACCTAATTAGCAGTTTTTATATAATTCCAATTAAAATCTATATGGGATTATCTGGTTGGCTTGACAATATATAAATATAAAAGTGAAAAATATAAACAAAAACAAAAACAAGAACATTTTGAAAAGTAAATGATGGGGAGAGTGGAGTAGGTCTTGTCCTACTAGATACTAAAATGCATTATAATGGTATAAACACTGTAACAGAAAGGTATTGTCCTGAGAAATAAAGGTCAAATAAAGAACAGTTACAGAAACCTCTGAGACAGATCCTACAATATGTTAATGTTCCAGGCAGTGTGAATAGAACAGCATGTGCCAAAGTCCTGGAGTACAAAGGGTTCAACATGTTGAAAAACTGAAGTGTAATGTGGCTGGGGTATAAGTTTAGTACACATTGGAACAAACTTTTTAAGAAAGAAATTTTCATATGCTTTTAAAACATGCAGTTTTAAACATAAGAATAAAAGTCTGATCCAGTGATTCTTCCTCAAAGAATCCTAAAAGTGAGTAGAGGTGAAGATCAGTTAAGACTAGAGATGTTCTTTGTAACATTGGTAATAGCAGCATTGAAACTCAAAACAGTTTAAATAATTGCAACAAGAAACATATCAAATAAATTATGGCACTTCCATAAATTAGAATGTTTTAAACTATTAAAAATGTGATTTGAATAACTCTAATACTATATTAAGTGGAAAAGTAGGATTCAAAAAACTATATTCACTGTACAATCCCATCTTTAATCAATATATACACAAGCAAAATATCATAAAATTATATCAAATTGTTAGCAGTACTTACTTCTGGGACGGTGGACTTGTAGATTTTTATACTTATAAAAACTTTTAATTCTTCAAATTTTCCAGTTAATTGTCACAAAAATAAACATAATATTAACATAAACTAAACATTAAAAACTACATTTCATGTCCAGTTCAACTATCACCTCTTCTGTGAATTCTTCAGAGATTTCCCAATCAAAATTAATCTCTACTCTCCAGAGCTCCCGTAAGAGTTAAGTCTCTCTATAACTTTACATAAAACACCCCTGGGTGAGGTACTGTTAAACGTATGCATGTTAATCTCCTCTGTCTAATGCTAAGCTTTTCTGGGTTGAATGCTTTAATTAAGGATTTCTGTGAGAAACATTATGAAACCTGGAAGAGAGGCATCAGCAAGCATGTGGTCATGTGAAGAGCACTACAGCTAACATGGGGACTGAGGAACATGAGTGCAAAGTCGGCTATCTTAGCAAATGAATGTCTTCATGTATATTACAGGAATTGGAGGTTTATAACATTTTGCTATTAATTTAAGTGGTGGTACTTTTCTAGACACTTATTGAATGTATGAAATAGTGCATAGTAGTTAGGAAAAAGACATTTAGATATTAGACCTTGGAAAAATTAATTCCTATAAACTTCAGTGTTCTCATCTATAAAACAGAGAGAGTGATATTACTCATGGATAGTGGTGAGAATTAAATAAGATGATGCAAGTTTACAGGTGAAATGTCTGGCTCATGATGAGCCTATTATATAATAAATATATCACTAGGAGAATTTATTATTTTCAATAGTCTGACTGCAACACCCCCATCTTTCTCTTTCACATCATGAAGTCAGTTTTAAAGCCCCTCCCCAGCACCCCCTCCACACACACCTCTTCTTGCTTCAGCAAAGTATCACTTATCACCTATCTGGAGAGGAGCTATCATTCATTACAGGGTCAGCTTCATGGACATGAAGCCTGTGCATTCACACAGGCCCCAGGCACATGCTTGGATTAATGCTCCCCTGTCACCATCTTGGAATTTTAAATAATTTTGAACAAAAGTCCCAACATTTTTATTTTGCACCATGCACCACAAATTGGTAGTTCTCCCATCTTATCAATCCCATAGCAGTTTCTGAAAGGTTATGCTCAGCAATGGGCTATTATAATTCCTATATTATTGAGGCATTAGGGGTGTATGACTTGTCTAACTTCCCTCATATATGATTCAAAAAGCAGTCTTTGCCCTAGAGAGGGAGCAACTTGAGAGATGGGTTTAGGGGATTATGTCAATGCTATGTTGATTTTTTTTTAAAAATCCTCAACCAAGGATATTTCTCCATTTATCTTCAGAGCCAAACCAGCCAGGGCTGATATGTTGATGTTTTGCTGCAGATCTTGAATCCAGGTTTGGATCTCCTTTTCTGCTCATTCTGACTGCTACCTCAGTTATTTCATAAGTGTGACCACAACTCCTTTGCTGTTTGTTTTTTCTTATTTTTTTATGCATTACTAAAAGCCACACTACTCCTGCTTTTGGTGGCATTTGCTCCTTTTTAATCCTGATTCTCTGGATGATATTCTACTGTCATTTGAACTCAGATCCTTCTATTTCAGAAGCTAGGCTGGGAAGGATTTCTGAGGGAGTGCTCTCTAGTGCAAACAGAAGAGGGTTTCCTTGGATCAGGAATGGTTCTTCATTGCTTCTGAATCCAGGAAAGAGGACAGCATGGAGGCAGCACATGTTCTTGGCATGCTCTGTGAATTGTCACTTCTGGATTTGCAGATTGATCCAGGCTGTCTCTTCTGGAAAGATATTTGAGTCTGGTTTGTGCTTAATGGCTGTTCTGTAGTAGGGCAGCCTCAAGAACAACCAGCAGCTAGACTATTTGAATTCAGGCTAAAAATTGGACGCCAATGCTGTTTTTAATGGGACACTGAACATTCACAACAGATTCAGACCAGAAAAAGCATTTGAGACAGAGTTGGGAGCCTAATAATGTCATTAACCAGATACCACGAGACCCACTCTCTTGAGCCTGAGTTTTCTTACATATAAAGGGTCACATTATTCCTTACCCTTCCCTACATCATAGGGCTGTTTGAGGATCAGAAGCACTGCAAATGTGTAAAAGCTACACTCTGTACCCCCTGTTTTTACCAATCTAGGTACAGAGTCAAAGTTTATTTCTGTTTCCCACTTTGGCTTCCCTCCACCTCCTGATTTTGAGTTGATAGAAGTCTCTTGGCAGAAGAAATAGCATATGCTAAGGGCCAGAGGCTAAATGGAACCTTTGCTTGAGCAACTACACATCATTCCACAGTGGCTAGGGTGTAGAGGAGGTAGAAAGGGAGAGGTATTGGGAGGAGGACATGAAAGCAAGGAATTGGATTAGTTTCCTGTGGCTGCTCTAACAAAGTATCTCAAACTGGATGGCTTAAAACAACAGAAATTTATTCTCTCAGCGTTCTAGAGGACAGAAGTATGAAATCTTAGTGTCAGCAGGCCTGTGTTCCTGTTGAGCAGGGCTCTAGGGGAGAATATGTTTCTTTCCTAGTCTTGCTTCTGGTGGCTGCTGGCATTCCTTGGCTTGTGGTCGCATCACTCCAATCTCTGCTTACGTGATCATATTTCCTCTTCTTCTGTGTGGTCAAATCTCCCTCTGCTCTTCTCTTTTAGGGACACTTGTGATTGCATGTAGGGTCCAATTAGATAATCCGGGATAGTCTCCCCAACTTGGGAGGCTTAATTCTATCACATCTGCAAAGACCCTTTTTGTCATATAAGATGACATTCACAGGTTCCAAAGATTAGGAAGTGCATACCCTTTGAGTAACCATTATTCTGCCTACCACAGGAAGGGGGATTGCAGGATCTTGAAAGACAGTGCAAGGCTTGCTGAGGAGTTTGAAAGTTATCTAAAACGCAGTGGGGAGTCATTGGAGGCTTGTGCAGGTTTGTGGAGAAAGGCTGGTGGTCCAGAGCAGAGGTCAGGAGCCCAGCTACAGGACTGCAGCAGGCCAGGTGTGCATGCTGGGTCCTGAAGGAACTTCTGTACACCTTCCCCGGACTCTGGAGAGTGTACTTCTTTTGGCCAGTCTTAAAGTCACAAATTATTCTGAGGGCTTCCTGGGCTACCAGGTGCTCTGACCTAATTCACACCAGAACCTTTAAATCTTAAGACAGATATTCAGTAATGTGTTCTTCCATGAGGTGCACCTTGTCTCATGTTCTCTTTCTTTCACTAGGAAATGATGGAGAGCAAACGCAAGCTGCACTGACCATTACTGCAAAATCTCTCCTTTCTCAGGAGTATTTCTAGCATAATGAGGAACAAGGTCTTAATAAAGCAACTTGGTTGGGATTTCAGGTATCAAGAAGCAGTTGGATAGAGTTTGGGGAAATGGACTGTCCCTCCCTCTATAGGCAAAGTTCACTCTGTCCTTGGGATTTTCATAAATCCCAACTCACACCCAGACATTTGGAGCTTCCTTACAGATAGTGATATAGGACACGGAAAGGCGTTATCATATTCTTTATATGTCTTAAACATAATTCCAGAGATCTTTAGTGCTATGTAGTTCTATCCTTAAGGTTTATCTCTTGGTCCTGAAAGCATTACCCTAATACTGCAAGTAAAAATGAAATAATGTGGCCTTAAATTCCATCTCAGTCCCACAATAAATTATCAATAATAATTACAATGAGTATTTGTATTGTTAGAAAAATGTATTTACAGATGGAACTTTGGGAATGTCATGAAAGAAGACTTAAAAAAGTATTAAAAATGTTGTTACACCAAACCAAACCTCATGATCACAATAAAATACCAGTGTCTTTTAATGTATGGCTCAGCTCTTTATCCTCTTTGGTGAAAGTCAATGGCATGAGCTAGAGGCTTGAGGCTGGCCCCAGTGGCCGGCAGCTTCAACTCTGCCTTTGCAGAGAGCTAGTATTCTGTTCATGCTTCTCAGGAGCCAGCAGAGAGGCTGTTGGCATCATTTGCTATACTGTGTGTAGGGCAGGAGAGGTGGAAATGAATTGATGAAAATTGTATACAAGCTTGGAGATGTCCCTTTGCATTTAACTACTGTTTTAAAGGGACAGAAATAATTCACTCTGGTAACTAATAAAAAAAAAATAAGGAATGCTTTTTAGAAATAAATTATTGCTTAATAAAGTTCATACAATGAAATTACATTTTCCGTGAAACTTGATATTGTTTCCTTATTGATGTTTTTCATTGAATCGTAAAATTCTTGGCTATCAAAAATACATTGACTCATCTACGCCTGGTCCAAGAAGAATTTTGAGTTTTTAGTTAAGGTACTCTACTTGATTGCCTCTTATTTTTATCTTCTTCAACTTTGTTCAGTGTCTTATAATGTTCTGAATACAGGTCTTTCACATCCTTGCTTAAATTTATTCCTAGATATTTTTTTTGGAAGCAATTGTAAATGGAATTGTCTTCTTAGTTTTCCTTTCTGATAGTTCATTATTGGTGTATACAAATGCAACTGATTTCTACATATTTATTTGTATCCTGCTAATTTACTGAATTCAAATGTTAGTTCTAGTAGTGTTTTGGTGGAATTTTTAGGGTTCTGTATATACAGTATCATGTCATCTGCAAATAATTACAGTTTTATTATTTCTTTCCAATTCAAATGCCTTTTATATCATCTTTTGTCTGATTGCTGTGGCAAGGACTTTCAGTACTATGTTGAACAAGAGTGGTAAAAGCAGACATCTCTGTCTTGTTTCCGATCTTAAAGAGAATGCTTGTAGTTTTTGCCCATTGAGTATAATGTTGGCTATGGGTTTTTCATACATGGCCTTTATTATGTTGAGGTATGTTCCCTCTATTCCCACTTTGCTGATGGTTTTTATCATAAATGGGTGCTGCATTTTATCAAATGACTTTTCTGCATCTATTGATATGATCATGTGGTTTTTATCCTTCATTTTGTTTATGTGGTATATCACATTTATTGATTTGCACATGTTATATCAACCTTGCATTCCAGGAATAAATCCCACTTGATCATAGCATATGACTTTAAAAAAATATATTTTTTATTGATTTTTTAGATAGAGAGGAAGTGATGGGGGAGAGAGATAGAAACATCGATGAGAGAGAAATGTTGATGGGCTGCCTCCTGCACATCCCATACTGGGGATTAAGCCTGCAACCTGGGCATGTGCCCTGACTGGGAATCGAACTGGCAACTTCTCAGTTCTTGGGATGACTTTCAATCCACTGAGCCACACAGGCCTGGCAGTGTATGACCTTTTTAATGTATTGCTGGATCCAGTTGTCTAATATATTGTTGAAGATTTTAGCATCTATGTTCATCAGGGATATTGGCCTATAATTTTCTTTCGTAGTTTCTTTTTCTGGTTTTGGAAGATAATGCTGGCCTTGTAAAATGAGTTTGGGAATCTTCCCTCCTCATGAATTTTTTGGAATAGTTTGAGAAGAATAGGTGTTAATTCTTTCTTGAATGTTTGGTGAAATTTTCTTTTAAGCCCTCCAGTCCAGGATATTTATTTGTTGAGAGATTTTGTTTGTTTGTTTTATTTTTGTTGTTGTTGCTTTGTTTTGTTTGAAGATATTTTTCCATTGACTTTTAGATAGAGTGGAAGGGAGGGAGGCAGAGAGAGAGAGAGAGAGAGAGAGAGAGAGAGAGAGAGAGAGAGAGATGTGAGAGAGACACATCTACCAATTGCTTCCTGATGACCTCAACTGGAGCCAGGGATCAAACTTGCAATCCAGGTACACACTCTTGACTGGGAATGGAACCCATGACGCTTTGGTCCATAGACCGATGCTCTAACCACTGAGCAAACCAGCCAGGGCCTCTCTCTTTTTCTTGATGAGTCTAGTTAAAGTTTTGTCAATCTTGTTTATCTTTTCAAAGAACCAGCTCTTGATTTCATTGATATTTGTATTTTTTTACACTATTTTTTTTTTTATTATTTCTGCTGCGATCTTTATTATTTCTTTCCTTCTACTCACTTTGGGCTTTTTTTGGTTGTTCTTTTTCAAGTTCCTTTAAACGTAGATTATTTACTTGAGACTTTTCTTGTTTTTTGAAATAGGCCTGTAATGCTATGAATTTCCCTCTTAGGATTGTTTTTGCTGTGTCCCATATATTTTGGGTTGTTGTGTTCTCGTTTTCATTTATTTCAAGGTATCTTTTGATTTTTTTTCCCCCCTTGATCTCGTTAACTTATTCATTGTTTAGTAACATTTAATTTAGCCTGCATGTGTTTGGGTGTTTTTTAATTTATTGTTCCTTGTGGTTGGTTTCTAGTTTCATACCATTATGGTCAGAGAAGATGCTTTATATGATTTCAATCTTCTTAAATTTATTGAGACTTATTTTGTGTCCTAACATGTGATCTATCCTAGAAAATGTTCCATGTGCATTTGAAAAGAATCTATATTCTGCTGCTTTGAGTTGGAATGCTCTGAAGATGTCAGTTAAATCCATCTGTTCTAGTGTATCATGTAAGGCTGTGACTTCCTTGTTGATATCTTTCTGGAAGATCTATCCATTTATGTCAATGGGATGTTAAAATCCCTTACTATGACTGTATTACTGTCAATCTCTCCCTTTATGTCCATCAAGATTTTCTTTACATATTTAGTTGCTCCTTTGTGGAGTGCACAAATGTTTACAGAGATTATATTCTCTTGTTGGGTTCTTCCTTTTATCACTATATAGTATCCTTCTTTGTCTCTTACTATAACCTCTGTTTTAAATTCTATTTTGTCAGATATAAATATTGCTCACACAGCTTTTTTTTTCATTTCCACTTGCATGAAATATGTTTTTACTTTTAATATGTGTGTATCTTGTTCTGAGGTGGGTCTCTTGTAGACAACATATATATGGGTCTTGCTTTCTTATCTATTCAGCTACCCTATGTCTTTTGACTAGAGCATTTAAGCCATTTACATTTAATTTGATTACTGATATATATGTATTTATAGCCATTTTATTCTTTTAACTATGTTCCTCTGTTTTCTTTTTCTCCTCCTCCTCCTCCTCCTTCTTATTCTTCCTTTAACATTTCTTGTGATACTGGTTTGGTGGTAACATACACTTGTAATTTTTTCTTGTCAGGGAAGCTCTTTGTCCTTCATTTTAAATGATAGCCCTGCTGGGTAAAGTAGTCTTGGCTGTAGGCCCTTGCTTTTTTATCACTTTGAATATTTCATACCATTCCCTTCTGGCCTGAAATGTTTTTGTTGAAAAATCAGCTGACAGTGTTATGGGAGCTTCTTTTTAGGTAACTAACTGTCTCTTGCAGCTTTTAAGATTCTCTCTTCATCTTTAATCTTTGCCATTTTAATTATGATGTGTGTTGGTGTGGGCCTCTTCAGGTTCACCTTGTTTGGGACTCTATGATTCCTGGACTTTGGTGTATTTTCTCTTAACCAAGTTAGGGAAGTTTTTGGTTAGTATTTTTTCAACTAGATTCTTGATCCCTTGCTCTCTTTCTTCTCTTCTGGTACCCCTATGTGATGTGGATGTCGTCATGCTTCATGTTGTCCCAGAGGTTCTTTAAACTATCTGCATTATTTATTATTATTATTATTTTGTTCCTTTGTTGGATGTGTTTTTCTACCTTGTCTTCCAAATTGCTGATTCAGTCATCTGATTCATCCAACCTACTGTTGATTCCTTTAAGTGTATTTTTGATATTAGACATTATATTCTTCATTTTTTTTTTATTGTTGAAAGTATTACAGATATCCTCCCTTTTTCCCCCACTAACCCCCTTCTTCCCCCTCCCACTCCCCTCCTGCTTTCCCCAAACTAATGTCTGTGTCCATTGGTTGTGCACATTTGCATGTAAGTTCTTTGGTTTATCTCTTCCCACCCTCCCATACCCCATTCCTCTGAGGTTTGTCAGTCTGTTCCCTACTTCCATGTCTCTGGATCTATTTTGATCCACAGCTTATTTTGTTCATGATAAACCATAAATAGGTGAGATCATGTGGTACTTGTCTTTTTCTGATTGGTTTATTTCACTCAGCATAATACTCTCCATGTCCCTTAATGTTGTCACAAAGAGTAGGAGATCTTTCTTTCTTCCAGCTGCATAGTATTCCATTGTGTAAATGTACCACAGCTTTTTTATTCACTCATCTACTGATGGACACTTGGGTTGTTTCCAGATCTTAGCTAGTGTAAATAGCATTGCTATGAACATATGAGTGCATATATTCTTTCTGATTGGTGTTTCAGGTTTCCTAGAAGTGAAATCACTGGGTCAAATGGCAATTCCATTTTTAAATTTTTGAGGAAGCACCATATTGTTTTCCCTAGTGACTGCATCAGTCTGCATTCCCACCAACAGGGTACTAAAGTACCATTTTCATCACATCCTTGCCAGCACTTGTTGTTTGAAGATTTGTTGATGGCAGCCATTCTGGCAGGTGTGAGGTGATACTTCATAGTCTTTTAAATTTGCACCTCTCTGATGATTACTGATGTTGAGGATTTTTTCATTTATCTCTTGGTCATTTGTATATCCTGTTTGGAGAAGTGTCTATTCAGGGCCTCTGTCCATTTTTTAAATTTGATTGTTTGTCTTCCTTTTGTTGAGTTATGTGAGTACTTTATATATTTTAGATATTAACCCTTATGCAATGTATCATTGGCAAATATGTTCTCCCAGAGAGTGGGTTCCCTTTTCATTTTGATGCTGGTTTCTTTTGTCATGCAGAAGCTTTTTAGTTTGATGTAGTCCCATTTATTAATGTTTTCTTTTGTTTCACTTGCCCTAGGCAATATATCAGTGAAATTTCTACCACATATGATGTCTGAAAATTTTCTGTCTGCGTTTTATTCTAAGATTTTTATGGTTTCATGAGTTACATTTAAGTCTTTTATCTATTTTGAGTTTATTCTTCTGTATGGTGTAAGTTGATGGTCTACTTTCATTTTTTTGCAAGTACCTGTCCATTTTTCCAACACCATTTATTGAAGAGACTGTCTTTTCTCCATTGTATGCTCTTGTCTCCTTTGTCAAATATTAATTATGCATACTGTCTTGAGTTGACTTCTGGGTTCTCTGTTCTGTTTCATTGTTCTATATGCCAGTTTTTGTGCCAGAACCAGGCTGTTTTGATTACAATGGCTTTGTAGTATAACTTGCTATCTGGTACTGGGATCCCTCCCATTTTGTTCTTCTTTTTCAAAATTGCTGTGGCTATTTGGCATATTTTTTGGTTCCATATAAACTTTTGGAGTATTTGTTCTAGATCTGTGAAATATGCCATTGGTACTTTAATAGGGATTGCATTGAACCTGTAGATTGCTTTGGGTGGTATGGACATTTTAATGATGTTGATTCTTTCAATCCATGAGCATAGTATATGTTTCTACTTTTTTATATCTTCCTCTATTTCTTTTTTCAATGTCCTGTAGTTTTCTCAGAACAGGTCTTTTACCCTCTTGGTTAAGTTTAATTCTAGGTATCTTATTTTTTGTTGTTGCAAGGGTAAATGGAATTTTTTTTTTTTTAGTTTCCCTTTCTGAGTGTTTATTATTGGTATATAAGAATGGCATTGATATCTGGATGTTAATTTTGTATACTGCTACTTTGACAAATTTATTTATTGAATCTAGTAGACTTTGATGGAGTTTATAGGGTTTTCTATGTAAAATATCATGTGATCTGCAAATAATGACAGTTTCATTTCCTCCTTTCCAATTTGGATACCTTTATTTTTTTCTTCTTGTCTAATCGCTGTGGCTAAGACTTCCAGTACTGTGTTGAATAAGAATGGTGAAAGTGGACATCCCTGTCTTATTCTTGTTCTTAAGGGAAATGCTTTTAGTTTTTGCTCAGTGAGTATGATGTTGGCTGTACATTCTTCATACACGACCTTTATTATTTTGAGATAATCCCTCTATTCACACTTTGCTGAGTATTTTTTATCAGAAATGGGTGTTAGATTTTGTCAAATGCTTTTTCAGTGTCTATTTATATGATCATATAATTTTTATCTTTCATTTTGTTTATGTGGTGTATCACATTTATTGATTTGAGAATATTGTACCAGCTTTGCATCCTTGGGATGAATCCCACTTGGTCATGAGGAATAAATTTTTTAAATATATTGCTGGATCTGATTTGCTAATATTTTGTTGAGAATTTTGGCATTTGTGTTCATCAAGGATATTGGTCTGTAATTTTCTTGCTTTGTAGTGTCTTTATCTGGTTTTGGAATTAGGATTATGCTGGCCTCATAAAAACAGCTTGGAAGTCTTCCTTCCTCTTTAATTTTTTTGAATAGTTTGGGGGAAATGGGTTTTAGTTCTTCTTTGAATGTTCAGCAAAACTCCCCTGTGAAGCGGTCTGGACCCAGGCTTTTGTTTGCTGGGAGTTTATTGGTTACAGCTTCAATTTATTTAGTTATTGTTCTGTTCAAGTTTTCTGACTATGCATGGTTCAATTTTGGGAGACTGTGTGATTCTAGGTATTTGTCCATTTCACCTAGGTTGACCAATTTGTTGTAGTATAACTGTTCATAGTATTTTCTAACAATTCTTTGTATTACTTTGGTGTCAGTTGTTACTTCTCTTCTTTTGCTTTAGATTTTGTTTATTTGGGTCCTCTCTCTTTGTTTCTTGGTGTGTCTGGCTAAAAGTTCATCAAACTCATTTATGTTTTCAAAGATCTTGGTTTCATTGATCTTTTAAATTGTTTTCTTTCCTTTTTTTTGGTCACTATGTCATTTATTTCTGCTCTGACCTTTATTATTTCTTTCCTTTACTTACTCTGGGTTTTTATTTTTATTTACTTTCTAGTTCTTTAAGTTATAGGGTTTGATAGTCTATTATAAATGTTTCTTGTTTCTTGAGATAGGTCTGTAATTCTATTTACTCCTTCAGGATTGCTTTTGCTGCGTCCCATAGATTTTGTGCTGTTGTGTGTTCATTTTCATTGATTTCTAGGAAGTTTTTTTTATTACTGCCTTGATCTCCTTGATAACCCATTCATTGTTTAATAACATGCTATTTAGCCTCCATGTGTTTGAATGTTTTTGAATGTTTTTATTGTAATTAATTTCTAGTTTTATGCCATGTTGACCTGAGAAGATGCTTGATATGATTTAAATCTTCTTGAACTTGTAGAGATTTAGTTTGTGTCCTGTCTGTCTGTCTTTGAGAATGTCCCATGTGCACTTGAGAAGAATGTGTATTCTGCAGTTTTGAGCTATAAATCTCTGTAAATATCTATTAAATCCCTTTGATCTAGTGTGTCATTTAGGGTATGTGTTTCCTTGTTAATTTTTGTCTAGAGGATCTATCTAGTGATGTCAGTGGGGTGTTGAAGTCCCTTGCTATGTTTTAAAATATAGAAGTTTTAAAATATATTTTGGTGTCCTATCTAGGGTCATATATGTTTACCAAGGTTATATCCTCCTGTTGGATCAATCCCTTTAATATTATGTAGTGGCTTTCATTGTCTTTTTATGGCCTTCATTTTGAAGTCTATTTAATCAGATATGAGTATTGTTATCCCAGCATTTTTTCTTAATTTCCATTTTCTAGGAAACACTTTTTCAATCTCTTCACTTTCAACCTGTGTGAACCTTTTGTTCTGAGGTGGGTCTCTTGTAGACAACATATGTATGAGTCATACTTTCTTATCCATTCTGCGACTCTGTGGTTTTTGATTGGAGCATTCAACCCATTTACATTTAAGGTTATTGTTGATATGTACTTATTTATTGCCATTTTTATTTGTTATTCCTATGTTTCTCTCCTTGTTTCTTTTTATTATTACAGCAGTCCCTTTAATTTCTTGCAATGATGGCTTGGTGGCTGGATAGGCATTAGGCTATTGGAAATATTTGAGCAAAGAAATAAGGAAGAATCAAATCTCATCATTGTGTTCCAAATTATTCAGTCTTTCACCTTTTCTGCAAATATTTATGTGGGTGGTGCAGTTGCTTACCCCTGGGCTAAATCTGGTTTGACATGAGAGCTCTGCTTGAGAAGAATGGTTCCTGGAACATGGATTTATGGCTCAGCACAGGGACTCAGGCCCCAACCTTCACAGCTCAGTCCCCAGAGCCATGAAATCCATCAAGCCAGAGCCAGGCCCAAGGTTCAAAGCTTTCAGAGACGAGTCTCTGCCTACTGGCTAATGGGTAGTCTCTAGCAGTTAATGAGCCTCAGGTTGCACTTCTCCCAGCCTGGCAGGGTAATTCCCAAATGAGGGGGCAGTTGCTTCTACCCTGGACTAAAGCTGCTGTGATAGGAAGAGGCTGCTTGAGAAATATAGCTACTGCAGTGTGGAGGAATGACTCAGCATAGGGCTCTTGATGGCCTCCTTCCCAGCTCTCTCACCAATGCCATGAAATCCCAACTCTTCTCATGAAGCTCCAGTCCAGTCCATCCTTCCTCTGCTGGAGCCCAGTGTAAGTGGCTGTAGCTGTAATTTAGTGCCCTGGCCCTTCAGGGATGTGCTGGTGTTCCCAGTGCCTCTCCCTGCCAGACAGAACCTCTTCTCTGGTGATTTTCTTAGCCAGGTGTTAAGTGGGTACCTTTCCCTTTTCTGCCACTCTGTGCTGGGGAGTCAGCTTGGAGTTTAAACCCCAGACTTCTCAGAAGGAACTTCTCATAGATCAGATAGTCTTCAGCTGCTGCCTGTGGGAATACAGCCAGCCCTCTTGTGCCTCCACACCTCCAACCAGTCTCGATTTGGGGTCCTCTTTACATCCCTGCTTATAAGGGTTCCCTCCAGCTGCTCTTCAGTTGGTTTTTCCAGATGACTTTTTTTCCCCTATATTCTTCATTTCTGACTGGCCCATCTTAATGTTTTCTATGCCCTTCTTCATGCTGTTCTAATTCTCACTAAGTTCCTTAAGCATCTTTATAATCATTACTCTGAACTCTGTATCTTATAAATTGCTTCCATTTCATTTAGCTCTTTTCCTGGAGAAGTGTCCTGTTTTTTTCATTTGGAACCTGTTTCGTTGTCTCCCCATTTGGCTGCTTCTTAATGTTTGTTTCTATATATTAGATTGACCTCCTATGACTCCCAGTCTTTGTGGGGTGTTAAAATGTAGTAGCTGTCCTTTGGGACCTAGTGGCACTGTCTTCTTGATCACCTGAACTTGGTACTCCAGCAATGTCTCTCGTGTGGGTTATGTGGGCCCTCCTGTTATAATTGAGTCTTGATTGCTATTGTCCCATTCATGTGTGGGTTCGACACTCATGCTGGCTGACTGTGAGTCTCAAACCTGACTATGGCATGTGAGCTGCTGGGTAGGTGCTGACCACAAAAGCAAAATTTGCCTTAGTGTGGTTTGTTGCCTTCCATGATCTCCCTTTGGATATGCTGTTTTTGAAGCTTATTGGAACCTTCTGTGCTGTTGTCTGAAGCTGGCCACTGGGTGTGTATTCTGGGTCTCTTGGGAGGGACTCTGGGGTAGGCCAATATCAGACACTGACTTTGACTGGCCCTGCAAACCTTTTTGGAGCTATAAGTGATCCACAGTTTGTAGCTGGCTCTGCTGGGCTAGGGTACATATGAGAAGGACCAAACTATGCACCAAGGCTGTTTTTTTCCAGTACCAGCCTGGGGTCAGGTAAGCAAATATCCCAAGGCACCCCAAGATCCACCTTCATCTGCATGCAGCTGCCTGTTAGGTTCAGTCACTGAAAGAGCCTCTGAAGGAGTTGAAAGGATGGGGCTAGTGGACCTCTTGTGAAGGGGGGTACCAGTTGGGCTTCAGGGAAGGTGTTGGCTGTAATCCTTGCCCCAAAGCCCCATGACTCAGTCTGTGCTGAATTTTGCCTTGACCTCAGCAGGGCAGCCATTAGGAGTTGGGCGGATGGGGCTTCTGAATCCAGGAAGATGGCTCAGCCTGAGGCAGGGAGGGTAGTTCTATTGGATCTCCTGTGAGGGGGAATCACTAGTCAGGTTCATGGGAAAGTGGAGGGAATGGCCTCTGATGCAAAGCCACACAATTTAGTCACTGATACCCCCTGAATCTGCCCAGACCTCTACTCCCTGGCCAAGGTAGCTGACTCCTTAGCAGGGCCTAATATCTATAGGATGGGGTGAGAGGTGATTTAGGCAATTGCTTTCTTCCAAGCTGATGCCACATGGAGGGGAGTGCTCCACCCAAGAAAAATGACATCTGTGGTATGGGAGAATGACAGCACAGAGATCCTGGCAACTGCTCCCCTCTCCCCAGCTTCCACCCCAGAGCCACAAACCCCAGACTCTCCTTAGGAAACTTTAGTCCTGAGTTCTGTCCTCCATCTGCTGGAGCCCAGCGTGAGTGGTCGTGAATGAAATTTTATGCATTGTCCCTTTCAGAGGGTGCCTTGTGTCTCCAGTGGACTCTCGTCTCTCTTTGTCAGACAGAAACCCCACTGATTTTTACAGCCTGGTGTTATGTAGATGCCTCTTCCTGGCTTTGGTGTTCTGGGCTGGGGAGCCCATCTTGAGGTTTCAGCCCCATGCTTCTTAGAGGGAACCCCCTGCAGTTGAGATGTCTCTCTGGAACTTCAGCCTCCACTCGTGGTAGCAGAGACAGCCCTTTTCATGTCTCTGCTTTTCCTACCAGTCTCAATGTGCCTTCTTCTATAAATCCTTGGTTATAAGACTCCTTTTCAGCTAGTCTTCAGTTTGTTTTTCAGGATGATTGTTCTTTAATTTAGTTGAAATTCCAGTGTAGTCTTGGGAGAAGGTGAATGTAGCTTCCACCTACTCCACTGACTTCTTGAAATCCTCTTACTTTATTTTTTATGTTTTCTTTAAGAAAGACAAAGAATAACATAACTCACCTAGCTTATTTTAATTTTATTTACTTTTCTCTGCCTGGCTCAAGAAAGGACACAAGAAAGCTTACCTTAACAGAGATAACTCAAGGCAAAGTGCAATTTAAAATATTAGGAGGAGATAGGCAAAGAAAAAATTCATTCCTATTTTAGAACAAATGTTTATTGAGAGCCTATAATGTGCAAGAAATGGGCTAGGCAATAGAGATAAAATGATGAACCAAACAGTTACTTAGCTTCGAATCTAATAGGAAAGACAGATATTTATCAAATAACCACACACACACACACACACACACACACACACACACACACACACTCACACAGTGGTAAATGTGTGGGAGGGAAAGCACACAAATTGTGATCTAATTAACTCAAGGGAAGAAGGATGGCTGTTATTAGCTTTCCCTGAAGTTTGAACCACTTTTGGTGGTGTGGGCTGGGGATGAGTGGTAACAGCAGAATGCTGAGTGTGGCCATAGCATGATGGTGGAACAGTGGATGCCAAGGTCCAGAAGCTGCAGGGTTTGATATCTTTGAGCAGCTGACAGGTACAGGAAGGCATGAAACTGAGTGAGGAATGAGGCTGGAAGGGTTAGTGGGGTCCAGCTCAGGCAAAGTCTTTGTAAGAGCAATCACAGGCCATTGATAAGTATTATCCAGATAATCATGTAGATTTGTTTTCACAGTGAAAGCAGAAGAGATAAAATGCAGTTGGGCTACAGTGAGTACACCATATCTAAATGATAAACTTTCATACCTTTGTTAGCGGGAGTCACACTTAAGAGAGAAAAGAAGGGATATACCTAGCAGAGGGCAGGAGGAGATACAACCCAGCCTGTGGAAGGAAGTTTCCCCCAGGGCTCCCCAAATTACTGTTGAGGGCTGATAATTCACATTAAGAATGGTAGTAGGTTGGTAGAAATTACTTTATTCTAACCCTCAATCAAAGCATAGGAAACTCATATCCATAGAAGTACAGTGACTTGCCAAGGTCACAAAGCATGTTAGTAGCAGAGTAGACTACCCCAGCTGAGGGATCTTTTCACCAGGCTGCTCTTCATGCTTCAAATTATTGGTTCATGTCATTTAAAGTAATTGTATAAAGTAGTCAATAGCTAAAGTATTTTTGAAAACATAACATATGAAAAAATTAAGTTACAAAACACTAGATACAAATAAGAATTTGACTATGTAAATATATTTTCATATATTTCTGTGCGTTTGCATATATACATAGAAAAATGTATATTAAAACATTTCATCTGAGTGGTGGGATTATAGATAGGTTTTACTAACTCCTTTATATTCATTTGTACCTTCCAAATTTTCTACAATGAGAATATATTACTTTTTAAGTTGTTAAAAATAATTTTAGGTTGTAAATATTTTCCTGTCTGATAAAATTTCCAGGGAAACTAAATGCAGTATAATCAAGTAAATCTTACTACATGGGTAGCCCATATGTATATGTGTTTAATTGCGGGAAACAATATATGAACTGTTTGGACCTGACTATATAGACACAAGCATTGTAAAAAAATACAAATTTAACGTATATGTGAACTAAGGTTGCTTATAAACAAATAACAAACAAACAAGGAAACAACTTTTCATTTTTAAAAATTGATTCTATGAAACTTACTTTGAAATGAATGGGTAAAAGCCCCAAACTGAGTTAGCTGTGTCTCCACACCACTCAGTTCTCTCCATTCATTCTCTTTCTCTTTTCTGTCTCCCATTTTAAAATGCTCCATTGATTTTGAATTTTTCTTTTTCTTTCTACTCTTCACAGAGCAACTTAGAGAGGTGGGAAGGGCTAGGTTATTAGGGAATGCTCTGGAAATTAGAAATAAATTAAACTTCTCTCAAACAAGAGTATAAACATAAAACTGGATTGTAGCTTGTCTACAATTGCTTTATTTGTACCCCATTGCCTAATTATACAGTTGCCTAATTTGTACTTCATTTCAGGAAGACCTCTTTATTACATGAGCTTCACATCTAGAAGAGATGGAACTCTGCTCCCCACTCTCGTTATATAGTAAAGCAGACATATGCACACACACACATACCTCAAATCTTCAAAATCAGTTTTTAAATATTTCAAATGTTTTCCGAAGGAGGCATCACTCTTTTCCCCAGGCACTGCTCCTAATCATACCCTTTTAATCATTTTCACAAAACCATGAACTTGGCAGAGCTCTCCCAGAGACATGAAGAACTATTTCATAACTGGAGTGGGTCCCTCAGCCTATCGACAAAAAGGTTGGCACAAAACAGGATGAAGTTTTCATCTTGATGATGTTATGGTCTGCCTCTTCCCAGGTGCCTCCAAGGTCAGGTTGGATCTCCCAAGATGAGGGGCCATGCCTGGGACATTTAGATTTAGAACCTATTTCCCCTCCTGACTTTGCTCTGATCTCTTCCTGCCCCTTGTTCCCTACTCACTACTGGTCTCAGAGCCCCACAATTCTCCTCTCAATTTTCTTACCTTTGGCACAACAATTTGTTTGTCCAAGCTTCTGTTCCTTTGGTTGATACTGGTCTTAGGTATTCTCCCCAAGAATAGTATTAACTACGATGATGATGATGATGATGATGATGATAATGACCGCTTTTTGAGTGCTTTCTATAGACACATCATTACCTCTATTAGGGAATACTATTGTCATCCCATTCACTTACAGAAGAGAAACAAATAAAGAGATTACATACCTTGGTTACTTTTGCATAGCTAGTGAAAGGCAGACCTGGCATTCCATCCATGCATCTGATTCCGCAGATCCTGCTTTGTCAAAATGGTGATGGGTCACCCTGAATGGTGGGGTTGAGTAGTGTTTGGAGAGGATGTGGATACTGAGAATGATAACATCTAAGAATTTTGTCAGTAAAGATTGGAAGGAGTGGGAGGATTCCTTGGGAAGGATGGAGGGCTTAGTTTTCATAGTAGAGCCTTAAGAATATGTATTTGCCGGAGAAAGCATTGGTAGAAAAACTGAGGATCCAGGAGAAAGGGAATTTTTGATGAAGGGTGCCATGAAGACAAAGGGGTGTAGGAGGATCAGACTCCCAGTGAGGCATTCTTCAGTGGCATCTGTAGGTTGTGATACTTTTGTTTTGTTCCATCAATTACCATTTCTCTCCAACCCTCGAGCAAGTCAGCCTATCTTTGGATGAGATGTGGGCTTCCTGTGTATGAATGATCATGGACCCTCCATTAATTAGCTCATGTTAAAGTTAAGTCTATATCTAGCCACGTACTTACTTGCAGGGAATTTTATGGCAAAATCTTATGAGAAAATATTTTGAGAAAATATATGAGGTAATTTACAGAATTGAGGGAAGATTCTTTTTTACTTAAAATATGTTTATTTTTTATTTTTTAGAGAGAGATAGAAACATCAATGTGAGAGAGAAACATCAATCAGCTGCTTCCTACACGTCCCCTACTGGGGACAAAGCGTGAAACCTGGTCATGTGCCCTGACCTGGGAATTGAACAGGGACCTCTCAGTCCATGGGATGACATTCAATCCACTGAGCCACACTGGATGGGCGAGGGAAGATTCTTCATTCAGGAAAAAATAAAGCTTTTTATGATAATAGAATTTACTCCTTGGGGACAATGTGGAATTGACTTTTCCCACCTTATTCTCCTAGAAATATTTTGTCCTATGGGGAGTGGGGAGCTCTGCCCTCTGAGGTTCCATGATTTCAAATACAATGCTGAAGTGGCATTGCTTTCTTTGCTATTAAACATGAGTGGGTTTTGTGTTTTTTGTTTTTGCCTCTTCTAGAAGGTTCTTTTCCTGATGGAGGTCAACAAGCTACAAGGTCCAGCACTGATTGTTCCCAGCCTTGTGTGGCATTTTACAAAGTTGAAGTAACAATAGCCTCAGCCACTACACAGTAAATGTGGTTTTATGTTTCCAGTCCTGTCCTAAAGTAGTTTTAGAGGTCAGCATTAATCAATAAATCATTCTGATCACAAGTATCCTCTCTGGGGACCCATTAGCTGGTGGGGATGACTTAGTTGTCTCACCATCAGCTTCCTTAGATCAGAAGACCTGAGGACCACAAGTTCAAATCCCTGTTGAGCTGATGTAGCTCTTGGCTCTTCTGAGATAAATTGAGCTTCACATGGTTTATTGTACAGGGAGTTCTATGAAGCACCATCTGGTATCCAGTGGCAGTACAGTAGCTATTGCCCTTTTATTTAAAATGAGACAATGTGTCCTGTCCGGTTTGGCTCAGCGGTCAGAGCGTCGGCCTGCGGTCCAGAGAGACCCAGGTTCAGTTCCCGCTAAGGGCATGTACTTCGATTGCAGTTTGTCCCCGGCCCTGGTTGGTCGTGTGGGTGGCAGCCACTCAATGTGTCACTTTCACATCGATGTTTCTCTCTCTCTCTCTTCCTCTCTCTCCCTCCCACTCTATCTGAACAAAAAATGAAAAAATGTCCTCGGGTGAGGATAAAAATAAAATAAAATGAGACAATGCTTGACTTTACTGCGTACCATCTTTTTCCATCTACCTATCTAATAAACCAGATTTATGGCTTCTGATATGGCTGGATTAATTTGATTCTTCTAAACAGAATGTCATGAGAATGATGGCTTTTTGTGGATAATCCTACACTCTTCTCTGTGCACAGATGATATAAGGCTTAGGAGAGTTTCAAATCTGGTGGTTCCCAATCGACAGGAGAGGATTTGAGTCAGGAATTAATAAAGAATGGGACTGTTGTAAACCCTCTTGAAAGACAGGTAATTGGCTTTCTACCATATCCTGCCATGTATAATCCCAGGGGAGTGCTATAAATATTGGTGCAAAGGTCCCACCACCCAGATGCTCCTTGTCATGTGTTAACAGAGATTTCTGTATTTTTTCTCCTTCTGTCTTGTGACTGGTCAGATTATCAGGATGAGAGTAACATTCAGGCTGCATTATCTTCCTTCTGTAGGCAACAGGGTACATGATAGAGAAAGAAGTGACCTGCAGGCCCAGGGACATTTTTCAACTATGTATTTATATAAGTATACTCATGCAATATTAGAAAATGCAGCTAACTATGAGTTTTAGTTGGGTATGGTTATATCTAAAACCAGAGACCAAAGAAACCAGAGACCAAAGTGTCAGGAATGTTTCCAGGATTGAGATCTGAGAATAAATCGAGGGCCAATATTATCTTATAGGCTTGTGGATGAATAAGTGGCTCCCAAATGGTTGCTAAGGACTGACCTTGTCAATTGTTTATTTCAATGGGCTGGAAATGGCACAAGAACCATTCTGTCCCCAAAAGCCCTGCCTGTCATCCTGGCTGCTGGAGACAGATGTGAGGAAAAGTGTGGGGTTACAGTTCTCTTTCGGGCCCAAACCTCTCCTCCCTTGTCCCTTTACCAAGAGGTTTCCCTTTCCTGTTGGCAGAGCCTCCCAAGAGGTGGTAGGTGGGTGAGCTGTGAGAGGTCCGAGCCCAAGAGCAGTCTCTGTGTGGCTGGGCTGGCTGAGTTCCCAAGGTCACTCAGCAATTTGCTGCAAGAGTGGAAATCAGTTGTGAGGTCCCCTGACTCTGGCTCCTGCTCTCCATCCATCAGAACATGCAGTTTCTCGACACCAGCAGAACACACTCAGGACACTTTAATTTCAGAGTGTGATTCGATGTCTATTTTTCAGCTATTTACTACAACATTCTGGGAAAGCGAGGTTTAAATTTCCTACAATCCAAATCATTTTCTAGTTTACGTATAAGAGATTCTGAAACAGTTGGCTCTGGAAAGCTGACAACGTGATAAAATGTATCTTTCAAATCAACCTAGTGCTGCCTTTATATATAGTTAAATCATCCAAATCCAGGGTGCCGAGTTCAGAATGGAGATCTTCTGTTTCTCAGGCTGCCTGTCACTTTGGGAAGAAAACTCATAGAGTTATGCTCACTTACACTTAGTCAAGTGTGGTCTCTTGGGAAAGAAATAAGCACTGGCTTTTGTCAAGTTTGTCTGCTTTTAGCCAATAAGAAATTGTTTCTGCAGTGATGTACATTGGACAAAGGTGGTTTGGAGAGACTTAGTGTGAAATTATTATTATTATTATTATTATTATTGTTGTTGTTGTTGTTAAAAGGTTGAAGAGCAATCCTGAACATTCAACAGCAGTGGTAGCATTTTCTATTGCTTTAAAAAATAGATTGATGTGTATTTGAACTGATATGTCATCTATTTATGTCACCAAGCTGAGATTGATGTGATATATCTAGCACTTTCCCTGCACCTGTCAAGGCTCCCAGATACAATGGTTTCTCTTATTTTGCTATAATACGGTTGCATTCCATCTCTTGGGAAATAAAGAAGCAAGAGCTTGAAAAAGTTAAGAATCATTTACAAACATCTAAATTTATATCCAGAGATTTTGGATTTTAACAAAAGGTTTGGTGTATTTCTATTTCAGGGTAAGTCAGTAAGTCTTGATACCACCACTGCATTTGACAATTAATTAAAAATTAATTAAAATAAGGAAACAGGTACAGTGATTAACCTTATGGTCTTTTGATTTCCATAGCCCAAATAAAATTGTGGTGCTACTTGCTCAGTTCTTTCCCCTTCATCTTTGTGTGATTGTTTTTCTAAAAAGTAAGAATGTAAAAATCAGTACTTGAGTGCCTGAACATCCTGGCAAGAGACTGCAGTACCACAATTGGCCTTTGGGGCAAAGAGGCTGCACTTTGATAAATGCATTCAGCCAGGTTGCTGGGAAGGCAAGCTGCTGAATGGGTACCATTGCCACCGGTAGTAAAGATAAATGACAGCTAACTTAATATATTATCTGCCACATATAATGTTCACAAGTAAGTGATAGGTACAAATAAACATGAATAGGATCTCCTAGGAATCTGGTTATTCTGTGGTGATAAGAGGCTTTAAGACATGAAGGCAGATAATTTAAATTGTGAGAAATAGTGTTTGTTTGGGTACACAATAAATACAAAACATTATTTGCAGGTTCTCTAGCCAAAAATTTCAAAGTACAAACATTAACCCAACGAAGTTGCTTAAAATTAACTTATATAAAGCTTATGTTTCCTATTTGCCCCAAACTCCGCATTACTCTGCTCTCTGACCCTGTGGCTGTGCAAGGCATATAAGATAGTCATTAGACCATGGGCTTTGGAGAAAGGTTGAGCTGGATTTGTATCCTGTTTCTATAGTCCTTTATGGCCTTGGCATATAAGCTGTCTTGGCCCAGGAATAATAATGCCCATATAAAGTTTCTGTACAATTAAATGAGCTAAGATATTCAGGGTAAGGCCAAATAATTAGGTTTACAGTTGTTCATATGGAAAATAACACAATAATTAATAAATAATAATACAAGAATAAACTCTGTTTCACATAATCATGACTGTAAACCTACTTTGCCACATCCTGTATACTGTGACTATGATTACTGCGTTATGGTATGGTAGCTAAACATGCATTTTGCAAAAGGCATCTTAACCACAGACACTTATCAGATCGTTTAGTTGGAATGATAATGAAAGCACTGGCAACTGTTCACTGACTTTTGAGACTTTTCCATTAAATAGTTATTTTGCAGCTTTCTGTGATTTTTTCCCTTTTAGTCCTGTCTGTAGTCCTCATCACAGCCACGTAGTTTATATCCTATATATGCTTTAGATTAATTGGGATAATATATTTTAAAGGGTTTAGGGAACTGTGCAACATGAGACAAATGTTATAATTGCTGTTACTGAAAAAGGAGCTGGAGATTTTAGAGATACTAGTTAGAGAAAAATGGGGGAAAATTTCAGATTGGCTTTGCAAACTAGACATCACATATGAAGGACTTAGTCCTAGATTTTTAGAGTTTTATAGAGGAAAGGAATCTTCAAGACAGTCTAGATCAACCTATTTATTTAATGAGGAGTTAAATAACTTGCTCAAAATCATCCAGGATCTTTCGGAAGACTCAGGACTTAAAGCAGCTCTCCCCCCTGCTCATCCAGGGCTCTTTTCACTTTTGTGCTGACCTCTTCAAGAAAGGGCAGCTAGAAGGGATATCTCGATTTTGACCATGGACCACATACATATAAACACAACCTGATGTCAAAATAATGCTTTTGTGTTACTTGTCCAGGCAGCACCAAACAGAACAGCTTTCTTCATCATCAGAACTTTTTAAGGACCTTACCTTTTTCCAAGCAGAGATTTCTTTTGTTTTCACTTTAAAGAAAGTAGCCTCTCTCATCCTAGCCACCACCATGTATGTACTTAGAACTTCTTTGTATTTATTGTAATCTGTGAATATTGTGTTCTACAGCTTGTAAATTAGATATAGAATTGAATACTGAGGCAGAGCATAGAGTGTTAAAAATTTTCAATTCCAGTGGGAGAGCCAGCGAGCGGTTAAGGCCTGGTGCATATAATACTAATATTACATTAAGTACTATGTTATTGCGTGAGATGCTTATTGTTAATGTCTGTGGGGAGGATCCCTTCCAAAGATTTCAATTTCAATAAACAGATTACACAGTTCCACCATATACAATTAGAGAGGTGGAAATGAAATGGTTATAAAGTCCCTTGTGTGTCTGTCATCTTTTTTTTAATTTTGTAAACAACATCAGAAGCATCCAGAGGGAAGTGCTTATGCATTTATTTATTATTGATTTTAAAAAATACATTTAACTTTACTAGTTATTGCAAATCAAGTCTCAGTGAGTTGAAGAAGATAGCTGTTTGTACATTATTAAGTGTTTGAATGTATAGGGAATTGTGAAATGGTATCCTTCATACAAATATATTAAATATTAATGAATGATGATTGCAAGAAATTAATTTATAGCTACCTTTACTTGGTAAATAAAACCTTTTCAAGCCCCTGGTGAATGGTTTGGATGACTACAAGTGATTCAGTCCTACAGCTGGATCATGTACCGCTGCAGAGAATCAAGTGGACTAACATGCACACTTTCATCAGGCAACTAATTGTTGAAGGGGTGACTGCAATAGGCTACCAAAATTTTATTATTCCTTTTGGGGACTATAATAAAGTAGAGAAAATGAATTATGGATAGTCAGTAGCTAATATATCTTATTTGAGTATGATGTTCAATACAGTAGATAAAAATTCAAGATGCCAACCATTCACCCAGGAAGCCATTCTGCAGGGGTTTGAAGCAGGCTGAATCGATTCCATTTTTCCAACTTTAGCAAGTTGTATAACTTCTCTGAGCTTTAGTATCTTCATCTGTAAAATGGAAGTAACAATAGTATAGTCTTCCTAGGGTGTTATGGAGATTAAAGCACTAAACACTAAACTTTAAGCACTAAACAACATATATTGTCCATGGTGCTCAATAATTGTTAGTTACATACAAGTGGCCAAGGGACATATGAAAAAATGTTCAATGTCACTAATCATCAGAGAGATGCAAATTAAAATGACTATGAGGTATCACCTCACACCTGCCAGAATGGTTGCCATCAACAAATCTTCAAACAACAAGTGCTGGCGAGGATGTGCAGAAAAGGGGACTCCAGTACACTGCTGGTAGGAATGCAGACTGGTGCAGCCACTATGGAAAACAACATGGAATTTCCTCAAAAAATTAAAAATGGAACTGCCATTTGACCCAGTGATTCCACTTCTAGGAATACATCCTAAGAAGCCTGAAACACCAATCAGAAAGAATATATGCACCTCTATGTTCATAGCAGCACTATTTACAATAGCTAAGATTAGGAAACAGCCCAAGTGTCCATTAGTAGATGAGTGGATAAAAAAGCTGTGGTACATTTACACAAGGGAATACTATGCAGCTGTAAGAAAGAAGGATCTCTTACCCTTTGAGATGACATGGAGGGACCTGGAGAGTATTATGCTGAGCGAAACAAGCCAATCAGAGAAACACAAATATGTCATGATGTCACTTACTTGTGGAATATAATGAACAAAAAGCTGATGGACAAAATAGACCCAGAAGCATGAAAGTAGGAAACAGTCTGACAAGCCTCAGAAAGAGGTGGGGTGGGAGGGCAGGAGGAGATAAACCAAAGAACTTACATGCATAGACAAAAATTAGGTGAAGGTCGGGAGAGGGGACGGGAGCGGGGAGGAGGGTGTCAATGAAGGAAAAAGGAGGGACATCTGTAACAAAGTAAATAAATAAATTTTAAAAAACCCTGTAATTGTTAGTTGTTTTTTTTTTTAATAGTTTTCATTCATTAATGCAGTCAGTAAGTTATCAAATATACCATTTGTCAGGACTAAGGATACAGTGATAAATACCAGTCCTCAAGTTTCATGGATTTTCCCAAATTTCTAGACATGACTGGCGTCTTTCAGAGAGTTTAGATGCCCTCCTCCACTGCTATGTTCTCCTAGGCTTCCTCTTATCTTTCATTGGCACTTTATAAAAACCCAAATATATAACAACTGCTTTTTCTTTGTTTCTCTGTTTCTTCCCCAATGCAATCTTCAATGCTCATCCAAGAAGTGGTATAGTCTAGAAAGCTCCCCAAAACCTAAACACTGTGGAGCACCTGAATATAATCTACCCAGTCAGAATTTATTGACCAGAGACTTACACGTTTACACCATTTTTTAAATTCTTTCTTTAAATTTTTGATTAATTTTTTATTACAGATATCCCTCCTTTCCCCCCCATTGACACCCTCCTCCTTGCTCCTGCTCCCTGCCCCCTACCACCTTCATCGCACTGTGGTCTGAGTCCATTGGTTAGGCATACAAGTTCTTTGGTTTATCTTTTCCCATCTCCCCACCCCTTCCCTCTGAGGTTAGTCAGTCTGTTCCCTACTTCCATCTTTCTGGGTCTATATTGTTCATCAGCTTATTTTGTTCACTATATTCCACAAGTAAGTGAAATCATGTGATACTCACCTTTCTCTGATTGGCTAATTTCACTCAGCATAATACTCTGCAGGTCTCTCCATGTCGTCTCAAAGGGTAAGAGATCCTCCTTACTTACAGCCGCATAGTATTCCACTGTGTAAATGTACCACAGCTTTTTTATCCACTCATCTACTAATGGAAACTTGGGCTATTTCCAGATCTTAGCTATTATAAATAGCGCTGCTATGAACATAGGGGTATGTATATTCTTTCTGATCAGTTTCAAGCTTCTCAGGATATATTCCTAGAAGTGGAATCACTGAGTCAAATAGCAGTTCCATTTTTAATATTTTGAGGAAACTCCATGTTATTTTCCATAGTGGCTGCACCAGTCTGCATTCCCACCAGCAGTGTAGTAATGTTTCTTTTTCCGCACATCCTTGCCAGCACTTGTTGTTTGAAGATTTGTTGATAGCAGATATTCTGGCAGGTGTGGGGTGATACCTCATAGTTGTTTTAATTTACATATCTCTGATGGTTAGTGACATTAAGCATTTTTACATATGTCTCTTGGCCATTTGTATGTCCTGGTTTGAGAAGTGTCTATTCAGGTCCTCTGCCATTGTTTTTTTTATCCTCATCTAAGGACATTTTTGCATTTATCTTCAGATAGAGCGGGAGGGAGAGCAGGAGGAAGAGAGAGAGAGAAACATCAATGTGAGAGAGACATATCAAGTGGTTGCCATCCATACGACCCCAACCGGGGCCAGGGACAAACTGCAACCGAGGTACATGCCCTTAGCAGGAACCGAACCCAGGACTCTCTGGTCCGTGGGCCGACGTTCTAACTGCTGAGCCAAACCAGCCAGGGATGCCTGTTTTTTTGTTGTTGTTAATCCTCACCTAAGGCCATTTTTCTATTGATTAATTAGAGAGAGTGAAAGGGAAGGAGGAAGGGATGAGAGAGAGAGAGAGAGAGAGAGAGAGAGAGAGAGAGAGAGAGAGAGAGAGCAACATCAATGTGACAGAAAGACATGTCAATTAATTGCCTCTCACATGACCCCAACCAGGGCCAGAGATCAAATCTGCAACCCAGGTACATGCCCTTGACTGGAATCTAACCTGTGATCCTTTGGTTTGAGGGCCAACACTCTAACAAAACTGGCCAAGGTCTCTGCCCATTTTTTAATTGGATTGTTTGTCTTCCTTTTGTTGAGTTGTATGAGTACTCTATATATTTTTTAAATTAACTCCTTATCTGATGTATCATTGGCAAATATATTCTCCCATACAGTGGGTCCCCTTTTCGTTTTGATGCTGGTTTCTTTTGCTGTGCAGAAACTTTTTAGTTGGATGTAGTACATTTATTAACTTTTCCTTTGTTTCTCTTGCCCCAGATGATGTATCAGTGAAAAGTTTGCTACTGTGATGTCTGAGATTGTGCTGCCTATATTTGCTTCTAGGATTTTTATAGGTTCATGAGTTACATTTAAGTCTTTTATCCATTTTGAGTTTATTCTTGTTTATGGTATAAGTTGGTGGTCTAGTTTCAGTTTTTTGCATGTACCTGTCCAATTTTCCCGACACCATTTATTGAAGAGACTGTCTTTACTCCACTGTATGCTCTTGCCTCTTTTGTCAAATATGAATTGAGCAAAATGGCTTGGGTCAATTTCTGATTTCTCTGTTCTGTTCCATTGATCTGTATTTCTTTTCTTGTGCCACTACCAGGTTGGTTTGATTATGATGGCTTTGTAGTATAACTTGATATCCAGAATTGTGATCCCTCCAACTTTGTTCTTCTTTTTCAAGATTGCTGTGGCTATTTGCGTTCTTTCGTGATTTCATATAAATTTTTAGAGTGTTTATTATAGATCTGTGAAATATGCCATTGGAATTTTAATAGGGATTACATTGACTCTATAGATTGCTTAGGGTAGTATGGACATTTTAATGATGTTGTTTCTTCCAATCCATGAACATGGTATATGCTTCCACTTTTTTATGTCTTCTCTATTTCTTTTTTCAATGTTTTCTGTAGTTTTCTGAGAACAGGTCTTTTACCTCCTTGGTTAAGTTTAATCCTGGGTATCTTAATTTTTTTTGTTGCAATGGTAAATAGGATTGTTCTTTGTTTGTTTATTTGTTTTATTTCTCTTTCTGTGTGTTTATTATTGGTGTATAAAAATGCCAACAATTTCTGGATGTTGATTTTGTATCCTGAGACTTTACTGAATTCATTGTTTAAATCTAGTAGTTTTTTGGTAGAGTCTTTAGGGTTTTCTATGTACAATATCATATCATCTGCAAATAAAGACAGTTTCACTTCCTCCTTTCCAATTTGAATGCCTTTTATTTTTTCTTCTTGTCTGATCACTGTGGCTAACACTAGCAGTACTGTGTTGAATAAGAGTGGTGAAAGCAGACATCCCTCTCTTTTTCCTGTTCTTAAGGGAAATACTTTTAGTTTTTGCCCATTGATGATGATGTTGGCTGTAGATTTTTCTCACTAAAGTATTTGAGCACCTTTAAAATCATTGCTTTGAATTCCTTATCTGACAAACTGCTTGCCTCCTTTTCCTTTAATTCCTTTTCTGGTGTTTCTTCCTTTTCTTTCATTTTGGGTTTTTTTCTGTCTCCCCATTTTAGAAGTCTGGTAGTTCAGGGGCAGGTGAGGCATACTTGAATGTGTAGGTAGGCCTACAGACTGCTATGCCTCCCAGTCTTGGTGTGGCGGCTTTCCTGTGGGACCCAGTGGAGTAGTCTCCTTGATCTTCTAAGCTGGGTGCTCTAGGAATGACATTTGTGTGGGTTATGCAGGCTCTCCTTTTGAATTTGGGTCTTGATTGCTGTTGTCCTTTTGTGGGTGGGTTCAGACCTCAGGGTTGTTGACTATTAGTCTCAATCCCGACTATGTTATGCCAACCTAGATCTGCCATTTATGGAGCTCACTGGACTTTGTTCCAATGTTGTTGGAACTGGTCCCTTGGCATGTGGGTCCCTGTGTTCTTGGGCAGTTCTCTGGTGCAGGTCAATGTGAATCACTGTCACTGCCTGGCCCTGGGCCTTTTGGCTGAAACCCTGCATGGCAGGGTCCCAACTAGTTTGTTGGGCAGTGCTTCCCTAGCCCATGTTCTGGGTCTGCTTTGGAGCTTGGCTTGCCACTTGAATGTCTAATTATAATATTATTAAAATAACTTTGTTCCTCTCAGTGACAGGAGAGCAAATTTCCCAATAGCAGCTTAATTGAGTAAAAGAAATAAATCCCTTCTTTACCTTGAATATAGGAAACTTCTAATTAAAAATGAAAGAAAATGGTTTTATACCTAAAGTTCTTCTGGACTAGTCTTTAATTACAACCACAGTTGTGTATGGGCATTAAAGTATTATTATTTTTTTCATATCCCATATTATCATTCTGCCTTTTCTTCTACATTCCATGCATTTATTAGACATGAGAGCTTTGAACATAATCATGCACATATAAGCATGAAAACATAATTACCAAAATGATTTAAAAAAACACAACAATTCAGCAGACAGATGACCTCTTTGATAAAAAGGAACAATAGTAGCTAATAAAGCTGCCAAGTGAATATGAGAAATTCACTCCTTTTTGCGAATCTCTATTTGTTTATTTATCTTCATTTCCATTGTCAATGTAAGAAATATTCAAACCTGTGAATAATTTTTGTGAGTTTTTTTTGAGCCAAACTATTGACAATTGCCGGGAAACAAAACCTCAGCAGATTGAGATAATTCTCTGGTTTTAATTTCTATATAGTCTTTTTTTTTTTAAAGGTTGAAATGTACATGCCTTTCTATTGGTAAACATGTAAGCACAGTTAGCTAAATCTAGATAATTATTGTATAACTACTCTGTGCTTGTCACTGCAAGAAAAAATGTATAGAACATTAAAATGGACGTTATATTATTGTGGTAGGAAGAGGTAACAAAAAGAGATTAGATAGATAGATAGATAGATAGATAGATAGATAGATAGATAGATAGATAGATGATAGATAGATAGATAGATAGATAGGGAGGAAGGGATGGGGAAAGAAAGAAGAGAGGGAGGGAGGGAGGAAATAAGGCAAAATGTGCTATTTTTTATGCAGAGAGTTGAAACTGGGCATTAAGCAATAAGGAGAAAAATAAGAGAGAAGGGAGGTGGAAAGGAGAGGAGAGAAGGAGAGGAGAAGGGAGGGGAGAGGAAAAAAGAAAAAATAATCTACTTACATTTATTAAAATGGAGACAACAAATAAATGGTTCTCTAGAAAGGCACACCTTCTCAAAATCTTTGGAAGACATGGGCAGTTTAAATAAGCCCACCACACTCCTGAGATTTTGGTATAACATGAGAGGCCGCCATCCTGACTCAGTGTCTCTGACAGTGTGGAAAGAAGTGGAATCAGTGAGGGATGCTGGGAAGTAGGAGTCAGAGGGATATCAGGAGACATGGGTGAGGACAATGGCCCAAAATTTAAGAGTTTCTAAAAGAGGGTGTGACTTGTTCAGACTATATAACACATGGTAAACACTTAATAAATGCTGGTTATTACAATAATTTATAAATTCTGTATAGAGGGAAGTGGATTTTTTAATTTCAGGTAACTGGGGTGGAAGGTTGATTTTAGAGCTTAGGTGAGAGCAGTTTAAGGGACTAGTCCCTCCCTTACTATTCTGTCTCATTGATACTCTCTTGGTTCTTTCTACCTTCATATCTTCCACTGGTTTCTTGGATGGAAGTCCTGCTCCAATCTACAGCTCAAAAACCTTCAGTGTTCTCTGTCTTCCATTACCACTAATCTGTGACAAACTCTTCAGCTATCTACAAGAGGGCCAGTTTGTGTTCTATTTAATGGGATGTTGCGTCTTTGTTTGTACCTGATGTTCATCTAACACTAGCCCTCATGTTTTCTTGCTTCTGGATCTTTGCTCAAGCTCATCTCATCTCTGTTCATTGAAATCCTGCCTACACCATAAACTCTATTTAAAAATAAGCATATTTTATGAAGACTTTGCTGCTTCATTCTTCAGAATTGGTTTGTTCCTCTAACTGGTTTGTTCCTCTAACTGGTTTGTTCCTCTAACTGGTTTTAATGTTCTTAAAGGGCTTATACTATTCTAACTTGTATGATAGTTGTGACCCTGTAAAAGTCTCCTTGCCAGATTTAAGCCTTTTGAAGGGAGTGCTTAGAGTGTCATAAGTACTCACAGGATCACTTTTGTCAGAGAATTGATGAATGAGAAAATTACCTTTTTTGTGCTTTCCTAGTACCTAATACACTGTCTTGAACATAATAGTTGCTTGTCAAAGAGATGTTAAATTGAGTCCATGGCAATCACCAATACATTTCATTTACCCTGAAGTCTTCACACTTTGTGCACAAAGTAGGAATAAATTCTGATGAAAATTCTGGGTCAGACTATCAGAACTGCTTAGAACTTGGGAGAAGCCAATGATAAGGAATAAGTACTACAGAGAAGATTCACCACATCTTAGTTATCTATTCTAATCTTTTACCTATTCTAGTTTCCATCTAGTTCTAACTATAATCTCTTGGACTCTTTCTTTTCCCCTTTGTTTTCTCTGCTGAGATTTATCATCACAAATCTTTTGATGTAACATTCACCTGCATCTCATTGAAACTGATATGCTACTTGAGTCATCCCAGTCTGCCTTGAGTTTGTTTCTTTGTACAAATTTATTCTCATTTCTGCAAAGGTGAGTAAAATAGTAGTACTAAAATTTAGTATTTCCCTAGTCTTCAATCTGCCAAAGACAGCTGTATGACAGATATGTTGGTATAGGATTGACCCTGCAAAGCAGATACATATTGGTATCTTTGTTTTATAAATGAGAAAATAGGAGCCCAGAGAGCTCAAGCAATTTGCTCAAGGTAGCTGGCTTCATAATTGCCTGTGTAGACTAATGAGGTGACTTGCAAGTCCTGAGAGCTAAGCCATGTGGGTACTGCTTGATTCATGGTCTCATTGGTCAGTGACAGATCCCTTGTCTCCCCACAATTTCATAATTATAATAACATTTTCATAGCAATACTATAGAAATCAGGGAATATTAGTAAAAAAGTGATGAAGATTAGGGGAGAGAATAAATAGATCATGTATGACAGGAGGTAAACTGCCTTGTCCCTACTTAAGTCCATTTTGCTGTAATGTTTAGGATGAAGAATTTGGTGTCTTCTTATGTTTCATCATTCCATGTGGTATACAAATTATCTTCTTCAATATTCATTTAACCTGCATTGTGTAGTAATGCTGTCCTTCAATCAGAAAATAATTCACCTGACCCATCTGTTTTTCCTGTTTGTGGGGATGCTGTTCTGCTGATACATTTATATCCTCTCATTGAGTTTCTATTGTGACCAAGATGCATTTTTATAAGACATGGGGTGAGGGGCTGTGTGTATAGTCTGTGGCTGTAGAACATGAAGAAGCTACGTGCACATAGCAATAGAGGAACTCGGTAAATGCAGCCATGTAATATTATGGCAAGAGCATAAGGGAAGGAAACAGAAGTGTGAAAATAAGACTGAGTGAGAAGAATTTCAAGTACTTAGGACTTTTATTATTTATTATTATTATTATTATTATTTGCATTTTGATTTCTAACAATGGAAGCTCTATTGAAGTGTGGTACATCTTTACTAAGCAGACCTGGTTTCATGCCAACTTGAGAAGGTTTTATGACTGATAGTCTTATTTTTTTCCAAAGTCAGATAGTCTCCATATTAGCAAATCAGATAAATCCCCACAATGCAAGTCACTGTCACTCCTATGGCCCGGTGTTTCCCCAAAGTGTGAAGTACTATCTCAGCAGAATGTTCATAGCTATGATGTACAACTATAATTCTGTGGTCAGATAAATTTGTTATAAACAAAGTTAAACAGTCTGACTTTCTCAGAGCTGTAATGACACTATGCTGGTAGATTTTAAAGGGGGAATAGTGTTCAATTTCTTAGACATTTTAATAAATACAACACTTTCCCCTAGAACATACACTAAGATCTTTTGGAAAACAAAGGCATTGGGTAAAGGCTGTTACAGAACCTGAGTTTTCCAGCATCTGTGACATTGTTCATCATCTCACTAGAGGGAAGGTTGGGGCAGGATCAAAGTGGAACCTAGGAATTGTGTGTTATTACTGTTTTCCCCTACCCTTTGGAGGTTCCATATACCACTGTGTCAGCACCTTGCTTAGTTTTTAAACAACTGGCTTGGGGTCCTTTGTCAGCATGACTTGCACTCATTTTCTCATCACAGACAGTTGAAAATACCTGTCAGAGAGAATGTGATCAAATAGAATCAGCCTGAGTTGAAATGACTATCAAGCCCTGGCCTAGCTCAGGAAGTGGACTGGGCAATTAATTAGATGATTTCTAAAAAGCTACCAGGTCCTGTCTAAACCATTGGTAGTGACTGAAAGGAACTGCTTTGATTCCTGTTTGAATCTCTAGTGAGATAGGAAGCTGCCCATTAGAGCTGACTGAAGTTGAGAAGATTTTAGGAGGACGTGGAGGTGGTGGAAGCTATAGCACAGAGAACGAGGTATCACGCATGAGGCAGTGTCTGTAGTGGGAGGAATTCTGGATGGAGATTCAGGGCCTAGTCCTTGCTTTGACATTTTAATTATGAGGTGACTTTGAACAAGTTTCTAAAACATCTCTTGGTCTCAGTTCCATCTTTAACATACAGTGGTTCAACCATTGATACTTTTCACCATTTTTTCCTTCTCACATCCATGCTTTTTCAAAGAAAATAATTTCCATAAAATGGATAACAGCATATGTGCTAAGACTGAAGTGGGAGTCAGAGTTCCACTACTCTGCTGCATTGTCAATCGTCAAAGGAAGCCCTTAATGCACCCCCTGGAAGCACCAGGCAGGACTCTGTGGGCCAGGCTATGAGCACCATTGCTCCATAAGGTCCCAACCAGCAATCAGGCTCTGTGCTTGCTAAATCCTGATTAGTGCTATCAACTGGGAAGGGAGACCGTGGATGCATTCACTGTCCAGAACTGTGGGTGGTTATTAAGACTGGTATGACTGCAGGCCCAGAGTTCACAGAGAGGTCTGTGCAGAGGGGCAGTCCAGTATAGAGGAAGGAGGGACAGGGCATGTTGGCTTTATGTGTTTATACAAAGGAGGGGAATAAAGAGGAGAAGGGAAAGCTCAAATCTACCCCTAATGTTAAAGTGGGTTTCTACCAATGATTTGTGTCTGCCAGTTAATAGTTTATGGGAGGCTTTATAAAGTATTGTTGGTCTTATCATGAACCAGGTAAGGCTTTTCCACCCTTAATTAGCTCAATTTCCAACTCTGCATTTAGTATGATTCTACTCTTCCTTCTCATTAATATTCTCCAGCATACCATCAATTATTTCCATTTCTTGGCTCTATTTAAATTATGCAAGGAGTTTATATTTCCTAAGATTACAACTTCACTGAGATCAATTATTATGTCATGTTTCTCAGGGAATTACAGCCCACTCTGACTGGCAGGCCCATTCAGTGTGTTCACAAGGCTTTTCCAGGCCAACTACAATCTAATGTACGTGATGAAAAGGTAGCCACAGTCTCCATAGCCCCTCATAAAGTGATATCCCATATGGAACCAACCCTTTTAAGCCAGGCTTTGGCTATGTGTTTATGTTTGATGGGATGAAAAATCATTGAACTTGAGGGTCCAAGGAAATCTTAAGAGACTATATAATCTATCCCATTCCATCCAATTTCATATGAGAGAATGGAGAGAAGTGGCTTTCCAAAATAAAGGTGAGAATAATAATAATGCAAACATTTATACACCTTTATAGTATGCTGATAACAGTCTAAGCATTTTATATATTATCACATGCAATTTTTCTATAACATAACCAGAAAGGAATTAATGGCCTTGTTTTTCAAATGGGAAAGTTGAGGGCAACAGAGCTTAGATAACTTGTTAAAGTTTACAAGTGTGCATAGTCATTTATGAAAGGCTAGATTTGACTCCTTTTGTTTGGCTCAGAGTATATTCTTCCTCCAACTCCCCACCTCCCTGGCCCCATTCCATCATTTCTGGCTGCAGTACTTTAACCTTTTTGTTTTTTATGTTATTACTACTTTTTAGTACACTAGAGTTTTTGGTGGTTTGCTAATTTTAAAAATTCATTTTCCATTTTAAAAAGAACAATAAAAACCCCAAAACAAAATAAAACAATCGTTCTACAGTGATCACTCTGTTCCCCTGACAAATTGTTTTGCTGTCTCACTAGAGCTGCCCTGTGCCCAAATGACTCTCTCTTCTGGATGTATCATTCTCACACATTCTATTACACATGAATTTGGGTTTACATTTTATCTGCTGCCCCTTACAGCTATCCCATTTTACTTTAAATGTCTGAAGTTCTTTACTCAAAGTTCTATCCAAAAGACATCACAGTAAATATCTCTTCAGTTGTAGGACAAGTAAATGATATATATTCATCAAAATCTGGCAATCCAAATTACAAGACTTTGCAGCCTATCCATAGACCATAGTACACCTGTTGAGATAGATTAAAGGCCAAATTCATGAACCCTGGTTGAGCATTCTTTGTATCATACCTGAATTGGATTCCACATGCCTTAGTAGTTGCATTTCTCTTCTATATCAAAAAGATTAAGTCTTCTCTTTTTATACCTCTAGCACTAAGACCATGCTCCGGCATTATTTATTGACTTGAAAAAGACTCTTAGTTATTTGTAACAGTATTTGTGAGCTAGTCACCAATAGAACAATTATCAAATTGTTTTTGGCTGTTTCAACATTTTATTTCATTTTAAAAACTATTTATGAAACACCTAAAATGGGTTCATGACTACTCTAAGCATGATGAAAGAGATTAAAGAGATATAACACATGGTCTTAGCCCTCATGGAGATTATAGTCTGTGTAAAACAAATTCTATACCCATGAAACAGTTTAACAGACTGAATGCACAAATATTCACCATGGACAGTAAATGTCTCAGAGTTGTTAAAAGGAAAAATCATCTGTAGGTTACAGTGATTTGAATTGGGCCTTCACTGGTGGGTTAGGTGTTGATAAATGGGAAGAGGGCATTCTAGTCTGGAGATGACAGGGATAGAGGCATAGAATCACAAATGAGCCCGTGTAGGTGACTCATTGAGGAGAGATTGGAAAGGCTATGGCTAACTTTACTCTGCAACTCGAGTAGCTCTGGGAAGTAAGGGTCACCTTAAAAGATGGGCCCAGAGCCTAGGATAGGGGACTCAGAAACTACCTTGAAGGTTTACGCATTATTTTTAGGGATGTGAGGAGCACTGAAGGGTTGTGAGCCCAATAAAAGCTCAATGACAATGATGTGTGATGGGCATCAATGAGAGGGCAATGGAGACACTGGAACAAGGGACATGAGAGCCAGTAGAGAGAGAAGTCAGGAGTCAATTTTAGTATTTCAGGCATGAGATGGTGAAAATCTGGACTAGTTGGTGATCAGGAACAGAATGAGAAGGATGTGAGATAATTGACTAAAAGAAATAAAACAAAAGTGAATGATTAGTTGCACATAAGAAATGAAAGGAAGGAGTTGAAACTGGCTCCAATGTTTCAAACTTAATGTTTGGTTTGTAGAGATCCTGTTTGTTTCTTTTGATTTTTGTTAACTCACCTGAGGATACATTTTCCATTAATTTTTAGATAGAGTGGAAGGGAGGGAGGGGGAGAGAGAGAAAAAAAAACATTGATGTGAGAGAGACACATCGATTGGTTGCCTCCTGCATGATCCTGGCCAAGGCTGGGGATCAAACTGGCAACTGAGGTATGAGCCCTTGACTGGGAATTAAACCCTTAACTCTTTGGTCTGCGGGCTAACACTCTAACCACTGAGCAAACTGGCCAGGGCTGTAAAGATCCTGTTTTGAAGGACAGCCCCCATATTTATCGAGAATCCACCTTATAAACACTGTATTATACACTATAATAAAGGCTTCATATGCATTGGTTTATTCATTCCATAGATTACCTTGAAAGTCATATATAAATGCAGACATTTCACTCTGTACATAAGGATCCTCAGGGTCAGGGATGTTAGGTAGTTAGCTCAAGCTCACACAACTGACAGAGCTCTAGCTTCAAAGCCCGCATTTACCTGTTGGGTTACTATGAGATGGCCCCATTGTTGCTAAACCCAATAGACCCTACCCTGTTTTTTGTTGACTCTCTATCATAGTAGGCTCTCTCAAATTTCTGTCTCTCCTCCCTTGGCCTTGTGACTTTGTTCGGTTCTAGTTCAGATAGATAGATGAATAGACAGATAAATCGATAGATAGGTCAATAGATAGATAGATACACAGACAAATAGATAGTTTCTTCTGTCTCTACTGGTTTTTCTTCTTCCACCTGCTACTTAAATGCTGGTATTTCTGAGGATTTCGTCCCCCCATTCTTCCTAGGCTATATCTCTATTCCTAACATTTTGTTACTACATATGCAAATGATTGCTATATTAGGTTTTCTATCTCAAACCTCTTTCTGGAGCATGGGACTCATATCTCCCTAACTATCTCCAGATTGTCTCCACCTGGACAGTCCATAGACACCTCCAACTCAACATTCTTGCCATCTTTCTATACAACCCCTCTTTCCTCCTGTTGATTTCATGGTTTCTGTTGTTCTTGTGTCACAAGAGGCACTACCATGTACCTGGCATCCCAAACTGAAAAGACAATTAGTCTGGTCCATCACTTTACAGATGAGAAACACCTTTCACCTACTGTGTTAAGTCCTCCCCTGTTGTAACCCTATGGATTTGGGGACATGAAGCCTACTTTCAAGCCACAACTCAACTACTGAAGCTTCTTTAAATTAGAAGCTCCTAATGAACTTGATTTGCCTTTCTCATACTAAAAAGAGGTGAGATCCAGACAGATGATGGGTATATCAGTGAGTTTGGAATAATGAAAACAGTCAAATTTATGTTTCATAGCCTAAGATGAAAGGATAATGGAGATGTCTAAATGTCAATAATGTTTAAACTGTGATTGAGTTTCACCACTTTGAAATACTGTGTTCACTGCAAAAAAACTACTAATTTAGAACATGTTGACAGTTCTGAGAAATAAATATAACTTTTGGGCCACTATCTTTCCCTATCATGTAAAGAATTCTTGGTATTATTAGTGATTATGGAATGTAAAGTTTTTGTTCAAGATCTACAAAAATTCAGACCCCTCCTCCCAAAATACATTATTGGGTATGTAAAAGACAAGGCTAGAAAATAAATTACGTAAGGGTTCCCTTTTAATATAAATATGTTCAGCTTCCAAAAGTTGCTTACTCTTTGCCCTCAGTCCCAACTAAAGACCATACAAGATAATTTATTCTCACTAAAATATGAAAGATTGAAGTTAGATTAGTTATAAAATTGCCTAAAACAAGCCTAATTTACAAAAGTCCCCAGACCCAATTCATTAACTATTTTTATTGTTTCAAAAGCAAAATAAGAATTACACATTTACTCACAATGAGCAACTGAAATATCCGATTTCTTTCACTAGGTTGAAATTATATTACTTTTTTGGATTAATGCTGATCTGTAATTCTGAAAGATAGTCAGTCATATGTGTTTTGCTAAATAGAAATGAGGTGGAAATAATTATTATTAAATAAGAGAAGTTTATTTGGCATAAAAATTTTCTAAGACACATATGCCTATGGGAGAAAATTAGTCAGATAGAGTGGGAGGGAGGAAGGGAGGGAGGGAAAGAGAGAGAGAGGCATTGATGTGAGAGAGACACATCAATTGGTTGCCTCCTGTACAACCCCGACCAAGGCCAGGGACCGAACTGTAACCAAGGTACATGCCCTTGACTGGAATCGAACCTGCAACTCTTTGGTCCATGGGCCAACACTCTAACTGCTGAGCCAAACTGACCAGGGCTAGTTGAGCTTCTGGTGGTGAAAAACCTGGGATCCTAAGAGAAAGAAGAGGGAGGAATAAAAAGGAGAATTTTCCTAATAGGGGCTCAAAGTGAATAAAGATCCAAAGGCAAAAAACAATAAATACAATGAAAATCAAGAATGGACCAACCATAAATGAGTGAAACTTTTCTCATTCTCAGTTTACCAAATCCATGTAAAATATTGCAGCTCCAAGGTGATAATTTTTGTTTTGTGATGAACAAAATCCCATCCTCCAGAGAACTCCTCTCATTCCTTCTCTCCCTTCCCTCCAGGATGCATTATGCCACCAGTCCTCACTCCAGCCACACCTCTATCACATCTCTCTCACTGCTCCCAACCATCTGACAGTACAAATATCTGTTTGTGTTGATCTCATCCACCAGACTGTGTATGTTTCTTGACATTTTCACTACCCTGCATAATGTCAAACACAAAGTATTTCATCAATAGCGGTTGAACTAAAAAAAAAAGAATGAGCCTTGTTGCCAAGACCTAAAACATTTTATCATTTTTGTTCTCATTTTCAAAACCAGTATTCTGCAGACAGTGTGGCAAACTAGGTAGTTCCACAATTAAAAGTAACTTTGGAAAATGATATCACTAGAGTCCTTTATAGGTGTTCACAGTACATTTTACATATTAAAGATAGACATTCTCACCAAATTAAACTTGGCTTGACATAGGATTTCCCAAACTTATTTAACCTTGGAAACGTTATTCTCCTACTAAATTATTGTTCCCAGGGAAGTAATGTTCTGCAAGACACTGGATGGGAATCATTCTTTGGAGAAGGAGGATGGGCTTAGGAAGAGGTTCAATGGGCTTCACTTTTGGCATAGCCCACAGTCAACCTGACTATCATCTATGAAAGCTGGATCATATCACCCGTGATTAGAAAAACCAGACCCCCAGGCAACAGGGACCTGTCCCTACCCATTCCCATTCCTAGGCCTTCGGAGCTTTTCCTTTACCCTGTGATCCTTATTTACCTCTAATTGATCCTTGCTTATGACCAGTGTACAGTTAAACCTACCTGGAGAATGTAGTATTGGGATGTTCCACCCTCCCTAGAAAGGCAGAAAGCCTCTTTCACTTCTTGGGGGATAAAAGAGCCATTTTGGTGACTAACTGTGTCCCAACCTTGAGTGGGGTTTCCCCACAGACTAAGGTTAGCTTAGTAAGTTTTATATATGGGGATAGAGAAACTTAAGATCTTGGGAAATTTTTGTGTTTTTTTCTGTTAACTTATTACAAAATAACACATGCTCATTGTAGCATAGTCAAACAATATAGACATTTCAACTCACTGCCTCACATTCCATTCTCCAGTAAACGTTTTGAATAGTTTGGATTAAATTCTTTAAGACATTGTGCATATTCAAACAAACTTTATATATACATATGAAGGTATATATATATAACTATATATATATATATGTAGATAAATAAATACATAGGTATATAAATATTGTTTTGTTACAAAGTAGGCTCAGCCTACCCATATTATTGAGAGTTTTTTTAAATATATATCCCAGAAAACATTAACATCTTTCTATGGCAGAGCTTACTTTTTAACGACTGAAGAGTATCCTAGTTTCCCATGTTATGGATGATTCATAATTTATTTAAGTAGTCTCTTATTGGTTGATTAACTTTTGAGTCATTTGTAAAATATTCACCTATAATGATAATGTCTCCATGAATATCCTGTAAACATCTTTGTACTAGAGTGACTCTCAGTATAAGAATGACATCTAGGAATAGAATTTCTGGGTCTTGTGTATGAACATCTTTCACTTTAATAGATACTACCAAGTTTCCCTTCAAAATGACTGTACCATTGTAAACACTTCTATTTTTAGTGATATTAAGCAACTTTTCCTTTGTTTCTTAGCTATTTGTATTTCCTTTATAAATTGTTTATTCATATACTTTGTTTATTTTTCTATTAGGTTGTTTTATCTTTTTTATTATTGATTTATAGGCAAGGTTATATTTTATGGATATTAATGATCTATTATATATATGAAACTATTTTATACCAATTCTTCATTGTCTCCAAAATTCTTTTATGCTTCAGAGAAGTTATATATTTTTATATAGTCAATATGTTGCACTTTTCTTTTTGGCTTTTAGGTTTTGTCCATGTTAGTAAGGCTTCTTATAACTCAGGCCTACAAAACTATTCCCATATTTTCATTAGGTACTTTCTTAAGTTTATTATTATTATTACTTTTTTTTTTTAAATCCTCACCTGAGGATATTTTTTCATTCATCTTCAGATAGAGTGGGAGGGAGAGAAAGAGGGAGGGGGAGAGAGAGAGAGAGAGAGAGAGAGAGAGAGAGAGAGAGAGAAACATTAACGTGAGAGAGACACATTGACTGGTTGCCTCCCACACGACTCTGACCAGGGCCAGGGACTGAACCGCAACCCTTGCCCTTGACCGGAATCAAATCCTTGACTTTTTGGTCTGTGTGCCAATGCTCAAACCACAGAGCCAAATCAGCCAGAGCAAGCTTATTATTACTTTTTACAAATAGCAATTTAACCCATCTGGAATTTAATTTTGTGGATAGCATGCAGTAGGAATTTTCAAACTGAGAAGGATACCACAGAAAACACATTGACAATGGTAACACTATTGTGTCTTATAAAATATTTTTTAAAGTCTCAGAAAAAAATAAAGTTAAGTATTTGGCCGAGCATCAACTATAACCTATGTTTATTTTCTTAAGTGTCATAATATGACAAAATGCTTCATATTTGCATAGCACCTTAAAATTGCCCAAATATTTTTGTATCTGTGTTCTCTTTTTCAGCATCATAATGACCTTATGAGGTAGATAGAGCAGATGATATTATCTGTTTTAAATGACTTGTCTAAGGCTTTAAGATCGCTAATAGTTTCATTGATGCTAGAAACCAGCTCTCTATACTTTCGTCCTATTCTTTCTACTATTCTTTTACTATTATAACACTTATCAGATGTATACCAGGTATTATTCTGCATTAGAAAAAATCCCAAGGCAGAAAGTCTTGACTATAATAAAAGTGAAAGCCTTAAGTTGAGCAATATAGATTTGTTAAAACCACAGGTCACGAGCCTTTCTCCCCATCTCTGGCCTAACATAAATGGTTGTGACTGAGTTACAAACCTGCTGGAAATGGCCCTGGTGTGGGTGTCCATGCAGGCTTAACTGGAGAGGTTCAAATTGTGCCAGTGTAATTCCTAACACCAGACAGTGGAAAATTACTAGCACAATTGAGAGTTGTTAACACAATAGAAAGGACTCCGAAGGAAAACCTGATGTGTCTCTCCTGCATCTTTTTGTCCCTACTGCCATTTTCTGAGGGGATAAAATGAGATGACATTGGGAATAAAAGTACCACACCAGAGCCACCAGTGATTGCTATTATGAATGCTGTGCAGCTGCACCAGTGCGTCCAGATTGATCCATTTCAAAGCAATGGTCATTATATTGTGTTTTACTCTGAAAATGCAGTGCTCTTCTGTTTCCCAACTTGTCTGAGGTGATAGATGGAATGATGCTCTACCTCAGTACATTATTTTACGTTTAACCATCTTGCATTGTGGAATTAACTGTAGTGCACATTTCAATAGTATCCCCAAAGAAAGTCTGGACTATGAGAAGAATGCAAATTAGACAAGAGGAAGTGTGAACAGTAGAAAAGAGTTTTATTTTGTTCAAACAACTGTTTTTAGATCTTATTAGAGCTGGCATCTATTTTTTACAATGTTATCTTAATGCCTACTGATTTCTATTCTCAGAGAAGAGTCCTATTCTTAAACAATTGACTTGAAACCCCTTTTAATTTCTTTCCTTTATTTACTTTAATTTCTCAAAATCATTATGCTTTGAGAATGAAACTTTTGGGGAAAATTGTTATGCTTTTTAAGCAAACGTATGAGCTGAGATATGGTCATAATGTGTCAGGGATCCCCCAAACAAACAAATGAGCAAACAACAACAAAACAACAAAAATCTGTCTCAAGGAAATAGAGAGTTAACACATAACAAGTACACATGCATTGTAGTAAATAATGTTCCATCAAACCATGTCTGCATGAAAATGTAACTTCTCTGTTTTTCCTGGGTTTTCTATACACACCTGGTCAGATTGTGACTAAACATATATATAACTTCTACCACTCCCACTTGATTGATATTTGACCTGTAAGAGCACACAGAACAGGGTCCAGCATGGTGTCACAATTATTTGTTGAATGACAGGATAAATTAATGAAATAAAGGTGAATATTCACATGTTTTATAATAAAATTGTTTTAAATAAAATGTTATGTCACATTTTTGTGAATAGAAACTGAATTAAAGAAAAAATTATCCTGTTACTTGTTATGATGTTTTTGTTTAGGCTTTCCATATTTCTGTCTCTCATTGTACTTTTAACTTTGCATTTTGGAGTGTTAGATTGGTAAAATGCATATTCTTATATTTTATCTATCTTCTTCAAAGGGAAAAATGAAGTAAAAGTTAGAAAATACCCCAAAGCCTTTGCAAACTATATGCTGTAAATAGACTTTGATAACAATTTTATTAAAACAATTAGGTCTGGGTACTATGGATGAGCTCTTATGGCCAGGAAAACTGCAAATCCAATAGTTATGCTGGCTTTGAAAAGCATAACCATGCAATTTCAATGTTGCAATATCTTTATATATATTTAATCACAAACTAGGACAATAGAGACAGAAGATACACCTAATCTTCATTTAATGAATCAAAATCCTTTATATTCCCATAAAAGTATTAACCATTTTAAATAACTTTCTGGCAAGTATGGAACAAAAATCAGAATTTAAATGGAGTTCACATATATCTTAGATTTATTTTAAATATATATTTATACTATAAGTTCTGCTCTAAAATACTGCTGTTTTTCTATAAAATTATTAACTAGAAGTTAAATACTTTTCCTTAATCAAAATGTATTAGTAGTTATATATAAAGATAGAAATATCAAACTTTTAAGTATCAGAACACATTCTAATTTGGAAACAAAAATAATTTGTAAATTATAAGATTTATATTATTTAGATTTAGATTTTTCTTAGACATCTATAGCAAGCATCTCTCAGCATTGTCTAGATTCAAAATAATTGAATCAAAGAGAGAGAGAAAAGAGGCTCTTGGATTTTAAAAAAAGATGTTCAACTATAAAACAAAAGTAATCCTTCAATTGGTTAACAGCTGTCCTTATTAGACTCCAGCAAGAAATCCAAATTTCAGAAATATTTAGCCCTAGGACATCATCATTGTTTCTTTTCATGCAGTCTTAGACAGGCATAGATGGGACCCTGTCCTTGGCCCTGTCTTAGGCAGCAGCAATATCTACTCTATCTTCTCTTTGAAAATCACTTTGGTCTTTTAATATGTTCAAGTATTAGAGACTCTTAAAGTCAGAGAGACTTTCTCATATTTTATTTATTTCCTTTGATTTCAACAGTTTTATGATTGTTAAAGAGCACAGCCACCAGACAATTTTGCAATTGTTTTTTGTTTGCTTGTTTATTTGTTGTTATTGGGAGTGGGGAAGGAGAGCAGAGAGAGTCAGGAAAAGGAAAGGTGATTTACTTTGCTAAAGCATTATTTAAAAAAATTTTTTTTCTTTATTGACTTTAGAGAGGAAGGGAGAGGGAGAGAGAGATAGAAACATCGATGAGAGAGAACATCGACTAGTCGCCTCCTGTATGCCCCTCACTAGGGTCTTGGTCCACAACCTGGGCATATGCCCTGATCGGGAATTGAACTTGAGACCTTTTGGTGCATGGATCAACGCTCAACCACTGAGCCACACCAGCCAGGCTAAAGCATCATTTTTATAAAAGAAACACTTGCTTATTTTAGAGAAATCAGAAAAATCAGGTTTAAAGAGATTTGTATTATAAAAAATTATCCCAAAGCTCATCTCCTCTAAGAGATAGTCATTGTTAACATTTTGGTGTACTCTCTTCTACTCTTTCTTTGCATGCATTGTTCACATACTTAAAATCATACAGTACATTTGACATTACACTACAAGCATGTTTCTGTATCATTGGAAACTTTTTAGAAACATCATTTTTAATTTTTTACTTAACATTGCATCTCATGTATATTCCATAATTTCCATAATAATTCTCTATTGTTAGACATTTAGACTGCTACCAGCTGTTCATGAAACAGTATTTTAGATTTGAATGTTTATATCAGTTTAATTCCTTCCTCACATAGAGTAAGGCATAAGTAGCTGACTCTATATAATTTAATGGATTATTCTATAGAACAATATACTGAATGTGATTCTTAACTAGGATATTATTATTTTCAAGACATTTGTAACCCAGGAATTCTAAGAAAATAATGCTACACACCTCCCCCCTTATATTTCAGAAATTTGAAGATAAGAATTACCAAAGACCTGTCACTTGAGGTCCCTTTTCAAAATGATAGAGAACTGTTGTCCAAAAGAATATGATACAAGCCATAATGGCAAGCCGCTGATATAACTTTACATTTTCCAGTAGCCACATTAAAAATAAAAAGAAACAGCCCTGGCTGGTGTTTCTCAGTGGTTTGAGCATGAGCCTGTGCACCGAAGGGTTGCAGGTTCAATTTTTAGTCAAGAATGCATACCTGGGTTGCAGGTTCAATCCCTGGCCCTGGTTGGGGTGAGTGGGGGAGGCAAACAATCAATGTGTCTCTATATAGATACTTCTTTCTCTCTTTTCCTCTCCCTCCAGCCCTTCCACTCTCTCTAAAAATCAATGGAAAAAATACCCATGGGTGAGGATTAACTAAAATAAAAGAAAAGAAAAAGAAACAGGAAACTAATTTTAATTATATAGTTATAATATCCAATATTATCATTTCAAACTGTAATCAACACAAAGATTGTTAAGGAATAGTCTACATATTTTATATTAAGTGTTAGAAATCTGGTGTGTATTTTAGACTTATAGCAAGCATATCTCTATTCAATAGTCTAGCTACATTTCAAGTGTTAAATTGTTACATGTAGCTAGTGACAACCAATCAGAAATCAAGAATGGTGTAGCAGAAATAGAGAACACATTGAAAGGAATAACCAGCAGATTAGAAAAAGCTGAGGATCAGAGCAGCAAATTAGAAGACAGCATAGAAAAAAATCACTCAATCACAGAACAAAAAAGAAAAAACAATATAAAACAAGAGGATAGTTTAAGAGAGCTGTGGGACAAATAAAATGTAACAACATCCCCATCATAGGAGTAAAAGAAGAAGAAAGTGAACAAGGGTTAGATAATCTGTTTGAAGAAACAGTGGCAGAAAATTTCCCTAAGTTGGTGAAGAATAAAAGCATACAAGTTTAGGAAGCACAGAGAGTCCCAAATAAGAAGAACCCAGAAAGGCCCATGCCAAGACACATCATAATTAAAATGACAAAAATTAAAGACAAAGAGAGAATCTTAAAGGCAGCAAGGGAAAAGCAACAGGTTACCTACAAAGGAGCTCTCATAAGGCTGTCAGCTGATTTCTCAACAAAAACACTACAGGCCAGAAGGGAATGGCATGATGTGTTCAAGGTAATGAAAAACAAGGATCTGAATCCAAGACTACTTTATCCAGCAAGGCTAGCATTCAAAATAGAAGGTGAAATACAGAGCTTCCCAGACCTTAAATGACAAACTAGATCAGATAGGTTTAATAGATATTTACAGAAAATTATACCCCCAAACTGCAGAATATACATTCTTCTCAAGTGCACATGGGACATTCTCAAAGATAGACAACATGTTAGAACACAAACTAAGTCTCTACCAGTTCAAGAATATTGAAATCAAGAATATTCTCAGATCACAATGGCATGAAGCTAGAAATTAATTACAATAAAAACACTCAAAAACATTCAAACACATGGAGGCTAAATAGCATGTTATTAAACAATGAATGGGTTACCAAGGAGATCAAGGCAGAAATTAAAAACTTCCTAGAAATTAGTGAAAATGAACACACAACAACACAAAATCAATGGGATGCAGCAAAAGCAGTACTGAGAGGGAAGTTCATAGCATAACCCATTCATTGTTTCTATATCTTTTCTCATGCTGTTGAGCATCCTCATAATCATTATTCTGAACTTTATATGTGATAACTTGCTTAACTCCATTTCATTTAGCCCTTCTTTTAGAGAGTGAGTTCTCTTGTTCTTTCATTTGGGATTGGTTTCTTTGTATCACCATTTTGGCTGTCTCAGCAGGGTTTGGAGCCTGCCAAAATCTCCCTTTGGGTATCTATGTTCCACAGATTGTGGCTCCCTCTGCTGGGTTTGGATGTGTGTGGAAGGGACCAAGCCGAACACCAGTGTTTGGTCTTACTCTCCCAGGTAGAGTCGCAGGCCCAGCAAATATTTAAGTATCTCAGAACATTTGCCTTTGCTTGCAGTTTGACTCTTAGTTTCAGTCACTTAATGAGCCTCAGGTTGTAGCCCTCAGCTGGATAAAACCTACCTCCCCCAGGTGGGCAGGGTAAGAGGATTTCCAGCAGGTGAGGCAATGCTTCCCCCCAGGCTAAAGCTGCTTTGAGAGGAAAACTCTGCCTGAAGAAGATGGTTTCTGCACTGTGAGTTAGTGACTCAGCACAGAGGCCCAGGCAGCCACTTTCACAGCTTGGACCCCAGAGACTCAAAGCCCAATGACTGCAAAACTGTCCCAAGGCTCAAAGTGCCCAGAGATTCGTCTCTGCCTGCAGGCTGACTCGTAGTCTCTGACAGTTAAAGAGCCTCATGTTGCAGTTCTTTGCTAGGCGTTGACTCCTCCCAGCTATTTGGGGTTAAATTCCAATGGGTGGGGCAGTTGCTCTCCCTCTCCCTCCCCCTCCCAGGCCATAGCTGCTTTGATGGGAAAAGACAGCCTGAGGAAAATGGTTTCTACAGCTTAGTCCCCAGATCCACAAAACCCAACAACCTAGAGTCAGGCTCAAGGCTCAAAGCATTAAGAGACTTGTCTTGGCCTACTGGCTGGCTGGTAGTCTCTGATAGTTAATGAGCCTCAGGTTGTAAATTCCAACAGGTAGGGCAGTTGCTTCCCCCCACCCCCAGGCTAAAGCCACTTCGACTGCCTGAGAAAAATGGTTTCTGTAGCATGGGGGAATGACTCAGAATAGGGCTCCTTATGGCCTCTTTCCTAGCTCTCTCCCCAGTGCCATGAACCCCCAACTCTCCTCCCGCAGCTCCAGTCCAGTCCAACTTCCCTCTGCTGGAGCCCAACGTGAATGGCTATAGCTCTAATTTAGTGTGCTGGCCCCTCAGGTGGGTGCCCGTGTTCCCAGTGCCTCTCCGTACCTCCTACCAGTCTCATTTTGGGCTCCTCTTTACTTCTCTGGTTATAAGGGTTCTCTCCAGCTCGTTATTCCAGATGACTTTTCTTTATTTTATTATAGTTGTAATTCCAGTTTGGTCCTGGGAGACGGTCAGTGTAGCTTCCATTCACTTCACTGCCATTTTCCCTCCTTCTTAATTTTGATTTTTTAATAGAGGAAGGGTTTCCATGGACAAAGGCAAACATACAAATTTTATTGCAGCCATTCCTCTACTCATTTCTTCATCTCACAGACTGGCATCCTCATCATCTGCTAAAAAGACCCTAAGCTGTAACCTAATGTCATCTCTGACTGTCCTCCACTCCTGTCCTTTCAGTGGCCAGATAAAGTACTAGAAGGATTACCTGTGATTTAGCCATTCCCTAAATTCGGTTTCTCTGTAGAAAATCTGTTCTACAGCTGCCTTTATCTCAGGTCAATCAGCAAATAAAAGAACACACATTTTGCCAAGTGTTTTCTCATTTTTCTTCTTCTCTTCTTTTAGTTTATTCTCCTCTCCCTCTTTCATAGCTTCTAGCATTCTTTTATTGGTCAGAAACAAAGTGTTTATTGCCCAGCTGGTGTGGCTCAGTGGTTGAGCATTGAGGCATGCACCAAGAGGTCGCTGGTTTGATTCCCAGTTAGGGCACATTCCCAGGCTGTGGACCAAATCACCAGTGGAGGGCATGCAGGAGGCGGCCAATAGATGTCATCTCTCATCAATAACTCTCTCTCTCTCCCCCTCTCCTTTCCTCTCTCTCTAAAATCAATAAAGAAGAAAAAAGAAAAGAAAAGAAACAAAGTGTTTATTTCTGCCACAACGACCACTGGTCTGCAGCCCAGACCTCCTCTCTCACATGCAGTGTGAAGGAGGAGCATCTCTCACCACCTCAACATTCATGCTATGGTGTTTGGGACTGGAGGGTTATCCTTAAGCCTATAAATTCTTTGTCAAAGAGAATAACCACTAAAGCAGCCCCACATTTTTCTAGATTATCTTTTATGTTTGATTTTGAGAGAAATTGCAACTGTTGGGAATGTTAATTTTATCTTCAATATTATAAATAATGAATGAGAATTCTGTATATTGCCTGGATGTTGCCTGCATGGATGGGTAGTCAACACCATCTCAAAGCCCCTTCTATTATCACATTTCTTTTTTTTTTTTTTAATATTTTTTTCCTTTTTATTGATTTTAGAGAGATTTAGGGAGAGAGAGAGAGAGAGAAACATCGACGTGAAAGGGACACATCGAGTGGCTGCCACCTGCACGACCAACCAGGGCCAGGGACAAACTGCAACCGAGGTACATGCCCTTAGCGGGAACCGAACCCGGGTCTCTCTGTACCGCAGGCCAACGCTCTAACCGCTGAGCCAAACCGGCCAGGGCTATTATCACATTTAATCTGGGGAATTACCATCTCCTTCATCGATCGGACCAACAAAGCAACACTAGGGGAGGCAGAAAAGCAGGGAAAGCTTTCTCTTTCCAAATGCCTCCTCAATCATCTCTGCTCTATAGATATCTAACTGATAATGATTTTGCTTTCCTGGTTTTGAAATGTTCTTTCATCCATAAATGAACATAGAAAAGTTTTTTTTTTAACCACATACATACAAATGCATACTCTACATCTTGGGTTAGCAACAGATAACACATTTTAAAATCTAGAACATTGAAGTTTTAAAAATACTACTTGAAACACAATATTTTATGAGTCCATAGCATTAAGCATAAGAAATAAGTCAACAGGCCCCGAGTCTGCTAAAATCCAGGAACACATTGGTGCCTACAAGAATGAAAGTTAATGTACATGATTAAAATACCAGTTTTATTGGAAGGATGGACCTTATTCAGAAAAAATGGCCATAGAAAATGACAAATTTCATTTGCCAGAATGGCTACCATTTACCAGGTTCATAATTTACTCTTTAACCAGCCTATCCTTTCTATACATGTCTCAGTTTTAGTCACTTTTACCATTTTTCAAATATAATGTACAGTTACTTGCATTTGCCCATTAGACAGTTTATGTTTATAATGAAATTTGAGCCAGAACAGGTGGATACGCATGCATAACTCAGTGTCCATCATTCACTGTACTCATCCCTAGGACACCAGTCATTGCTGTCCTTCACACCAGCTCCACCCCCAATTTTAGATGATTCAGAAACTAGAAGCATCTCTCCAGGACTTCCCCAGTCCCACCCTCATACAGAGCTCAGGGCAGGGATGGAAAATCTTTCCCTCTCATGCCAACCATGATCATTCAGGAGGATCTGTGCTCTGAGACTCTAAGGGTGGGTATCAGGATTGACTAGCAATGTCACCACAGAAGTAACTGAGGAAGTGGAAACTCAAGTGCTGCTTTTTTGCAATCTCTGGGATGAAACACAATCTTAAATTTTTGAAAGAAGAGAAATAAGAATGCCTTCTGAGATGTACAGTTTAAAGACAACACAGAATACGTAAATCAAACAGAGGCAAAGTCACTTTCAACAGACTTAGTAGGTTTGCTCAGCCAAGAGGCAGCAGAAGTGGGCAGTATTCCTTGGAACGCTTTGCAGGGGAGGGCTGGCACAGCCTCAGAACTCGATCTGAAGGGTCCTGTAGTGGTCTATAAGCTTAAGTTTTCAGTCTCATACAGTCAAATATATTATATTTCAATTTTTTTTCCTCTAAGATGTTTAAAATTCTCAAATTAGGAATTGTCTTACAACAAATTATACTTTCAATATACTATTTTATCTAAGAAGTTATTACATTGACAAAATATTTTAAAATCAATGCTGTTTCTCTGAACAGATGAATCTAATATACTTCTTACTCATCTTGCTATTAGCCTGTTTACAAACATAGATTTATTGTTGTAAACTGTATTCCATGTAGCTCTTCCTGTATTCATTTTTTTCAAGATATAAATTTCTCTTTCTCTAAGTATAAAAATTTTACTAGTCCTCTTTGTGTATGCCCTGTTACCTCCCCCCTATATCTTATGACAGTCTCTTGTCTATGTATTGTCATTGAATGAGAATTTAGTTTTACATTCTTTAGTTTGACAACAAAAAGAATATTTTTATATTTTCTAAATAGTATAACATTTTATAAGTACAAAAATAATTATATTAAAATTATAATATTAAATATACTTTTTAAATTAACCATGGAGAAAGTCTTTCAATGAAAAAGCATAGCCTACTGGGAAAGAATATGTTGCTTTTATTATTAATTTTTAAAAACTTTATTGCTGAGATGTCCCCCTTCTTTCCCACATTACCCATCTCCATTCAGTTCTGGCCCCACCCCAGGCCTTGACCACTATTGTCTGTGTCCATGGTTAATACATATAAATTATTTGGTTAGTCTTTTCCTGCCCCCGATCTTTCCCTCTGAGATTCATCAGTCTGTTCCATGTTTCCATGCCTCTGGTTATATTTTATTTGTCAGTTTATTTTGTTCATATAAGTGAGATCATGTGATATTTGTCTTTTTCCGACTGAGTTATTTCGCTTAACATGGTAATCTCCAGATCCCACATGCTGTTTCAAAGCATAATGGATCCATTTTTATAGCTGCATAGCATTCCATTGTATAAATGTACCACAAATTTTTTATCCACTCATCTACTAATGGACACTTGGGCTGTTTCCATAAATTAGCTATCGTAAATAATGCTACTACGAACATAAAGGTACATATATTCTTTCTGGTTGGTGTTTCGGGATTCTTGGGATATATTCCTAGAAGTGGGTTCACTGGGTCAAATGGCAGTTTCATTTTTAATTTTTTGAGGAAACTCCATATTGTTTTCCATAGTATCTGCACCAGTCTGCATTCTCATCAACAGTGTACTAGGGTTCCTTTTTCTCAATTTCTCCCAGCACTTCTTTGTTGATTTATTGATGGTAGCCATTCTGGCAGGCATGAGGTGATACCTCACTATCATTTTAATTTGCATCTCCCTGATGATTAGTGACGTTGAGTATGTTTTCTTATGTCTCTTGGCCATTTTTTTGTTTTTTAACCCTCACCCAAGGATATTTTTCTACTTATCTTCAGATAGAGTGGGAGGGAGAGAAAGGAAGAGAGAGAGAAACATCGAAGTGAGAGGGAAACATCGACTGGTTGCCTCCTGCACAGCCCAACCAGGGCTGGGGATGAACCGTAACCGAGGTACGTGCCCTTGGCTGGAATTAAACCTACAACTCATTGGTCTGCAGGCTAACACTCTACCGCTGAGCCAAACAAGCCAGGGCACTCTCTTGGTCATTTTTAAATCTTCTCTGGAGAATGTTTATTTAGGTCTTCTCCCTCTCCCCCCTTTTTTTGCCCCTCATTCAAGGATATTTTTCCATTGATTTTCAGATAGAGTGGAAGGGAGGGAGGGAGAGAGAGAGAGAAAAACATTGATGTGAGAGAGACACATTGATTGGTTGCCTCCTGCATGACCCCGACTGGTGCCAGGGATCAAACCTGCAAACCAGGTACATGCCCTTGACTGGGAATTGACCCAAGATACTTTGGTCTGCAAGCTAAAGCTCTAACTGCTGAGCCAAACTGGCCAGGGCCTCTGCCTATTTTTTGATTGGATTGTTTGTCTTCCTTTTGTTGAGTCATATGAGTACTTTATATATTTTGGAAATTAACCCCTTATCTGATGTATCATTGGCAAATATGTTCTCCCATACAGTGGGTTCCCTTTACATTGTGATACTGGTTTCTTTTGCTGTGCAGAAGCTTTTTAGTTTGATGTAGTTTCATTTGTTTATTTTTTCCTTTGTTTCTCTTGCCCTAGACAATGTATTGATGAAATTTCTGCTACATGAGATGTCTGAGATTTTGCTGCCTACATTCTCTTCTAGGATTTTTATGGTTTCACGACTTACACTTAAGTCTTTTATCTATTTTGAGTTTATTCTTGTGCATGGTGTAAGTTGGTGGTCTAGTTGCATCTTTTTTTTTTTTTTTTTGCATGTACCTGTCCAATTTTCCCACCACCATTTATTAAAGAGACTGGTTTTTGTCCATTGTATACTTTTGCCTCCTCTATCAAATATTAATTGACCATAAAGGTGTGGGTTGGTTTCTGGGTTCTCTATTCTGTTCCATTGATTTATATGCCTGTTCTTGTGCCAGTACCAGGCTGTTTTGATTACAGTGGCTTTGTATTATAACTTGATATTCGATATTGTGATCCCTTCTACTTTATTCTTCTTTCTCAGAATTTCTGCAACTATTCGGTATCTTTTTGGGTTCCATGTAAATTTTGGGAGTATTTGTTCTAGATCTGTGACATATGCCATTGGTATTTTAATAAAAATTGCATTGAATCTATATATTGCTTTGGGTAGTATGGACATTTTAATGATGTTAATTCTTCCAATCAATGAGCGTGATGTATTCTTCCACTGGTTTGTATCTTCTTCTATCTGTTTTTGCAATGTCCTGTAGTTTTCTGAGTACAGGTATTTTCCCTCCTTGGTTAAGTTTATTCCTAGGTATCATATTTTTGTTGTTGTTGTTGCAATGGTTAAAGGGATTTTTTTGGAGTCTCTCTTTCAGAGAAATTATCATTGTTGTATAAAAATGCCATCAATTTCTGGCTGTTAATTTTGTAACCTGTTACTTTGCCAAATTCATTTATCAACTCTAGTAGCCTTTTGGTGAACTTTAGGTTTTCCTATGTACAATATCATCTCATCTGTGAATAATGATGGTTTTACTTCCTCCTTTCCAATTTTTATGCCTTTTATTTTTCCTGTTGTCTGATAGCTGTGGCTAGGACTTCCAGTACTCAATTGAATGAGAGTGGTGAAAGCGGACATCTCTATCTTGTTCCTGCTTTTCGTTTTTGGCCATTGAGTATGATGTTGTCTGTAGGTTTGTGGTATATGTCCTTTATTATTTTGAGGTATGATCCCTCTGTTCTCACTCTGCTGAAATTTTTATCAGAAACTGGTACTGGATTTTGTCAAATGCTTTTTCAACATCCATTGATATCATCATGTAATTTTTATATTTCATTTTGCTAATGTGATGTATAAAATTCATGATTTTTGAATACTGTACCAGCCTTGCACCCCCAGAACAAATCCAACTTGGTCAGGTTTTTGATCTTCTTAATGTATTGCTGGATCTGATTTACTAATATTTTATTGAGAATTTTTTTTTTATCCTCACCCGAGGACATTTTTCCATTTTTTGTTCAGATAGAGTGGGAGGGAGAGACAAGAAGAGAGAGAGAGAGAAACATTGACATGAAAGGGACACATCAAGTGGTTGCCTCCCGCATGACCCAACCAGGGCCGGGGACAAACTGCAACTGAGGTACATACCCTTAGCAGGAACCCAACCCGGGTCTCTCTGAACCGCAGGTCGACACTCTAACCACTGAGCCAAACCGGCCAGGGAATTTTATTGAGAATTTTAGCAACTATGTTCATTAGGGATATTGACCTATAATTTTCTTTCTTTATAGTGTCCTTATCTGGTATTGGAATTAGGGTAATGCTGGCCTTATAAAAAGAGCTTGAAAGTGTTCTTTCCTCTTGAATTTTTTGGAATAGTTTGAGGAGGATAGGTTTTAGTTATTCCTTGAATGTTTGGTAAAACTCTTCTGTGAAGCCATCTGGTCCAAGATTTTTGTTTGCTGGGAATTTATTGATTATTGCTTTAAGTTCCTTAGTTGTTATTGGTCTGTAAGTTTTCCTGAATCTTCCTTGTTTAGTTTTAGAAGATTATATGATTCTAGGAATTTGTCCATTTCCCTCATGTATTGTCCAATGTGTTGGCATATAGTAGTTCATAGTATTTTCTTGCAATCTTTTGTATTTCTGTGGTGTCAGTTGATATTTCACCTCTTTTGTTTCTGATTTTATTTATTTGGGTCCTCTGTCTTTGTTTCTTGATGAGTTTGGCTAAAGGTTCATCAACCTTGTTTATCTTTTCAATGAACAAGCTCTTGACTTCATTGATATTTTTGTATTGATTTTTCAGTCTTTATGTCATTTATTTCCACTCTGATTTTTATTTTTTCCTTCCTTCTACTTACTCTGGGGTGTTCTTGTTGTTCTCTTTTTAACTCTTTTAGTTGTAGAGTTAGATAATTCATTAGAGATTTTTCTTATTTCTTTGAGGTAGGCCTTTAATGCTATGAATTTCTCTCTAAGGACTGCTTTCGCTGTGTTCCATAGATTGTGGGTTGTTTTGTGTTAATTTTTGTTTGTTTCCAGGAAATGTTTGATTTCTTCCTTAATTTCATTGGCGACCCAATCATTGTTTAATAATATGCTACTTAACCTCCATGTGTGAGTGTTTTTATTGTAGTTGATTTCTAGTTTCATGCTTTTGTGATATGTGAAGATGCTTGATATGGTTTATATCTTCTTGAACTTGTAGAGACTTATTTTGTGTCTTAACATGTGGTATATCTTTGCAAATGTCCCGTGTGCACTTGAAGAGAATGTATATTCTACAGCTTTGTGGTGAAATGTTCTGTAAATATCAATTAAATACATCTGATCAAGTGTGTCATTTAAGGTAGTTGTTTCTTTGTTGATTTTTTTGTCTGGAAGATCTATCCAGTGTTGTCAGTGGGGTGTTAAACTCCCCTACTATGGCTCTATTGCTGCCAGTCTCTCCCATAAAATCCTCCAATGGCTTTTTGATATATTTAGGTGCTCCTATATTAGGTGCATATATATGAACCAGGGTTATTACCTCTTCTTGTATTGATCTCTTTAGTATTATGTAGAGGATTTTTTTTTCTTGTTATTGTTCTTGATTTTGTCAGTTATAAGTATTTATACCCCTGCTTATTTTTCATTTCCATTTGCATGGAAAATTTTTTTCCAACTCTTCACTTTTATTCTGTGTGAGTCTTTGTTCTGAGGTGACTCTCTTTTAGACAACTTATATATGAGTCATGTTTTCTTATCCATTCAGCTACCCTATGTCTTTTGATTGGAACACTTAATCCATTTACATTTAAGGTTATTATTGATAGGTACTTTTTTTTTTACCATTTTTATTTTCTTCTTCTTCTTCTTCTAGTTCTTCTTCTTCTTCTTTTTTTTTTTTTTTTTTTTTTTTTGGTTAATCCTCACCCAAGGATTTTTTCCAATGATATATTTTTTTTTAGATAGAGTGGAAGGGAGGGAGAAAGAGAGAGAGAAACATTGATGTGAGAGAGACACATCAATTGGTTTTTTCTTGCACAACATCAACCAGGGGCAAAGATTGAACCTGCTATCCAGACACATGCTCTTGACCAGGAATTGAATTCAGAACACTTTGGTCCACAGGCCAACGTTCTAACCACTGAGCCAAAGAGCCAAGGCCATTTTTATTCTTGATATCTATGTTTTTCTCTCTCTCTCTTTCTCTCTGTTTCTTCTTCTTTTTATAGCTGTCCCTTTAACATTTTTTGCATTGCAGGTGTGGTAGCAATAAACTCTTTTAGGGGCCTGCCCCCCTTTTTTCCTGGGAAGCTATTTATTTTACTTTCAATTTTAAGTGATAGCCTTGCTGGGTAGAATACCCTTTATTTTAGAGCCTTGCTTTCCATTACTTTAAATACTTCATGCCATTCCCTTCTGACCTGTAGTGTTTCTGTTGAGAAATCAGCTGACAACCTTATTTGAGCTCCCTGCAAGTCACTGACTGTCTCTCTCTTGATGCCCTTAAAACTTTCTCTTTGTCTTTAACGTTTGCCATTATAATTATGATGTACCTGGAGTGTGTCTCTTTGAGTTCATCTTGAGTTGTACCCTTTGTGCTTGCTGAACTTGTGTGACTTTTCCCTTCACCTGCTTAGGGAAATTTTCTGTCATTATTTCTCCATCCACATTCTCTATCCCTTGCTCACTTTCTTCTCCCTCTGGTACCCTTATGATGCAGATGTTTTTCCATTTCATATTGTCCCAAAGTTCCCTTAAGCTGTCCTCATGCTTTTTACGTGTTTTTTTTTTTTTTCTCTTTGCTGTTCTGATTGAGTGGTTTCTTTCTACCTTGTCTTCTAATTCACTTATTTGATCCTCTGCTTCATCGAGCCTGCTTATAATTCCTTCCAACATATTCTTGATGCCAGATATAGTAATCTTTATTTCTGTCTGGTTCTTATTCATAATTTATATATATTTTTTCATGTTGATATAGCTTCCACTAAGTTCCTTGTAGTACCTACTAAGTTATTTTTAATTCTTGTTAAGTTTTTTATAGTTATCACTAAGTTCCTTGAGCATCTTTATAACCATTACTGTAAACTCTATGTCTGATAACTTGCTTACTGCCATCTCATTTAGGTATTTTTCTGGCAATTCTTCCTTTTCTTTAATTTGATGGTTGTTACTTTGTCTGCCCATTTTAGTTGTCTCTTTGTGTTTGTATCTAGACATTAGATATACTTGCTATGACTTCTAGTCTTTGTGGGGCGGGCTTTTGCAGTAAATATCCTCTGGACCCAGTGGTGCAGTTTCCTTGTACTACCTAACTATATGCTCTAGGCATGACCCTTTTGTAGATTATTTGGGCTCTTCTGTTGTAATTGGGTCTTGGTTGTTGTTGTCCTATTTATGAGTGGGCTCTCCTTTCAGGCTGGCTAACTGTAAGGCTCAGCCACTACCCAGTCATGTGATCTGTTGTACAGGTGCTAACAGGGCAAAACAAAATAAAACCAAAGAAATAGAAAACAAACAGGAACATAAAAAGATCCCAACAACAACTGTGAAAATAACCACAAAAGAAAAGAGAATTAGGAAAGAGAAAAGAGAACACAAATAATAAACAAAAAAGAAAGAGATAAAAAGATAATATTGCTAATAGTAAAATAAAAAATAAAGAAGATGCTGGAAGAGAAAAGGGGCAGAAAAAATATTCTGAAAGGAAAGAAAGGAGAACAAAAAATAAGAGTAGATATTAGGAAGAGAAAAATGGTAAGAAAAAGACAGGAAGAGAAAGAAAGAATAAAGGTTATGCAAAGGTAAATAGAAGAGAGAGAAAGCTAAAGCAAAAGAAAGAATGGAAAAGAAAAACAGGGGGAAAAAGATAGAGTAAGAAAAAGAAGGAGGCCAATAGAGATATGAACAAAACAAAATAAAAAAGAACAAAAAAATCCTAACAACAACAATAATAATATCAAAGCATTAAAGCAGAAAAATAAAGAAAATATTGAAAAAGAACAAAATAAATAAATAAAAAAGTTTTTTAAAATGCCAGCCAAGTGAAGTTCATCTGGTAGCTTATGTTGTCTGAGGCTCACTGCCTTGTATGCTGATTTCAGGCCTCCCTGGAGGTACTTTTGTGTCATCAGTGTTGGGAAGTGCCCAAGTTTGGCTCTTGTGTCCTGTCGTAGCTGTGGTCAGTCTGAGGCTCTCTGAGGACCGCCTCCACCTACTCCTTCTTCCCCCTGAGGTTGCCTGTTCTTGTTCTTCCTCCAGTATCTTCCAAAGAGAGTCTTTAGGGTGGAGGCAGGCTAGTGTAGTTAAGGCTAGTGGGCCCCCTGCTTAGAGATTTTGCTGTCAGGCACTCAATGAGGGGAAAATAATCTCTACTTCAAAGCCTAACTCCTCAATTTCTACCATATCCTCCAACTCTAGTTCCCTCTGAGGTGGCCCTGCACAGGTTCTGGTTGGATACAGCCTGCTGCCTTTCTGCAGGAAAAGTTTCAGCTGCCCTGGGCTCAGTGGGATTGGTCAAAAGAGGCTCTGGTGAACACACTACCTGCCCAGACCACAGGAGGGGGACTAAGCATTTCCTCTTGGTCCCAGACAATAACATCTGAGGGTCTTACTCTTGGAATGTCCTTCTCTGAGCTGTTCTCCCTATCCCTGCCAAACTGAGCCCAGGGGGAGATCTGGGACTTCAGAGAGCTGATCCAAACCCTTTCCTGTTGGGGTGGTGTTCTGAGCCTGCAGGAGGGGTAGACATACTGTATCCCTCCTTCCCAGGACTGGCTGGCTGAACTCACAGGGCGCCTGGATCAGCCTCCCTACAATGCAGTCACAAAGCCCAGCTCTTGCTCATCTGTCTCCCCAACACTAGCCTTCTCAGAGGATGCACTTCCATGCTGTCCAAAAACAAAAATAAAATCCTGCTTTGGGAGAGGACCTGGTGCCCCTGCTCCACAGGCCCAAACAGGCGGTGTTACATTTCAGCCCATGCAGAACTCAGATCTCTCCGCACAGGTTGTCTCAGTAGAGCCAGGGCCAAGAATCCCAGCTCAGGTTGAGCTCCCAGCTCTCCTCAGTGCAGGCCAGAAATGCCCGATCTGCCATGCCACCAGCTCCATAGGACAGAGCAGACTGTGCACTCCACAGGTGGTGGTGGGGGGCGTCCCAATCTCACTCTGGAGGTGGGAAAGTCCTCTGCCCCTTCCCCACACCACACAGCTAATTGCTATCTGGGACGTTTTCCTTTCAGGAAAGCAGAGGATCCTTCAAAGTCACTGCTGTGTGCAGTCTTCCAGCCCCTTTCTGCTCTGGAGCCACACACTGCAGCACAGCCTTTCCAGCAGCCAGAGACTGGGGTGAACCTCTGCTGCTGAGGCTGCCAACATTAAGTGTGCCCTTTCACTGGGAAGGTTTGGACCCAGCCTCCCAGGCAGAGTTCCTCTGATCCCTCTGCCCGATGCTGCATGGGCTCTCCTTCCAGTCTCTGCTGCTCCAGGTTTGGGATCCTTGAGTGGCATATGAGGCCACACTCCCAAGAGGAGGGAGCTTTCCATCCAATATCACTTGGGCCTCTTAGCTGAACACCAGCTTTGGGGGGGCTCCCTTTTTCCACGACTCTCCCTCTCTTACCAGTCTCTACTGTGTTTCCTCAGTGCTCTATGGACAAAATATGTCTAATCAGCTACACTTCTCTTGTTTTTTCAAGCTGACCATGCTATATTTTAGCCGTAAATCCACTACATGGCTAGGAGCAAGGGCGCTCAGCCCCCTGTTACGCTTCAGCCATCTTCAACAAAAAAGAATATGTTGTTTTTAAATTAAATTAAAGGTGTTGTCATTTTGGTGTCTACATACCTTAAGAGCTTGATAATTTTGAGTCTGTCCATGAAAAAATCTCCTTCCTTGAACCAACAGAATCATAGAAATCAAGTTGAGAGACAGCAAAGCTGGGAGCAGATCCTGGACTGTGGTGACCTCACCTATGGGAGGGCCCTGACGGAGTTGCCTGGCTGCCTTCTCTCCAGAGGACTGACATTACTAAGGGCCCTCTGGACAGTGAACATGTATCTGCGTCCTCTAATGCTTGTCTCACTTTTCCTTCTTGGCTATGGTAGAAAAAGGCCCTTTTCCAGGTATTTTTATCCTATCAGAACATTTATTTTTATGTGCAAGGCTAGGTAATCAAGTGTGTGGCTGGGAGAGGGGCATTCTTAGCTGCCTTTTCATAATTAAAGAACTACAGAGTCTGCTTGAAAGGTCTTCTGGAAACCTGAGTGTCCAGGATCCTGGCCTCCAAATAACAGGAGTTACAATTACATTATGATAACATGATTGTATTCTATTTTATTATATAGCATTATTGGTCAGTGAATAAAACCTAAGTCACTGCTACTGTATTGAGAATATTCTCTTAAGGTCTGTGAAATGATTTAGAAAGACGAGGGAGGGCTCTTCCTTCACTTCATTTGTGAAGCAGAATAGCATAATACTTGAGAACCGGCGTGTTGGTGCCTCACTGCATGGGTCCACATCCCAATTTGGCCACTTTTACTAGGTTGGGCAAAGTGATTGAACCTCCCCATACCTTACTTTGGCTGTTTGTAAAATGTGGATCATAGTGGTAGCCTCCCCTCCTGCGTTGGGTAGCTAGGGTTGTTGTGGAGATTGTTAGTATATGCCATATGTTTATTTAATCTGGCGCCTGATAACCCAGTGGGAATCTTTGCTACTATTATCCATGGTACTAAGAGAGACAACACACACACACACACACACACACACACACACACACACACACACACACACATCTCCAGCAGTGGTTCTCAATCTTTCATACACAATACACATAGAAACCACCTGGGGATTTCCTCCCTCAGTTTTCTGAGACATAATTGATATACATATAGTACTGTGTAAGTTTAAGTATATAACATAATGATTTTACTTACATATGTCATGAAATGATTACCATAATAAGTTTAATTAATAGCCATCATTTCACACAGATACAAAAAAAGAGGTTTTTCTCCTTGTGATGATTACTCTTAATATCGGCTCTCTTAACAACTTTCAAATATACCATAGAGCAATGTTAACTGTAGTCATCATTGTACATTGTTTCACCAGTACTTATTTATTTTAAAACTGGAAGTTTGTTTCTTTTGACTACCTTTATCCAATTCCCACTCCCCTCAAATCCCACCTGGAAACCACAAATTTGATTACTTTTTCTATGAGTTTGTTTTTTCTTTTGTTTTAGATTCTACATATAAGTGGAATTCCACATGTAAGTGAAATTCTGTGGTATTTGTCTTTCTCTATCTGACTTATTTCACTTAGCATAATGCCCTGAAGGTCTATCCATGTTTTCGTAAACAGTGGGGATCTTAAACCACAGGTTAGGTCAGGGTGATCTGAGATTCTGTAGTTGCTGCTGGCTCACAGACCACAGTTTGAATAGTAGAAGTCTAGAGCAGATGAAGGACAGGGTTTATAGAAAATATCATTAAGAGTAGAAAATGAACGAGGTCCCAATTACAAGTACTCCCTGTCTATTGAAAAGTTCTCAGAGTTCTCAGGGAGTGCTCAGTTTCAGCCCGACTCTCCCATTGACCAGCTGCATGTCATATCACTTAGGGCCCACTACTTAAGTGCATTGTATTTCATTTTCCCCATCTTTCAAATGGGGATAATAATACTTGCTCTACCTACTTCACAGGGTTGTTGTAAGGGTCAAATAAGAAAATGTATGTGAAAGCTCTTTGAAAAATTAAAAGTGCTGCCCAATTGTGAATGGATCAATGTAACAGAAGGAGGGGCAGGCAGAGCAGAGTAAATTTTGATCCTGGGTTTGATAGAAGTATCTAGGGAGGCCAATTTGGTGTTATTCCAATGGAGAAGTAACTGCTAATAAAAAAAAAAATGTCACAAAGATAGAAGCAAATAAGTCCGAGTGTGTGTCCATGCATGCATGAGCCACAACAAACTAACATACTTCCTCAGCTAGGGGTACAGCCTCAATGACTGATGAGACATTAAATTTAAAAAATAATCAGAGAATAGGAACATAAAAAAGTAGGTAGAGCACTGTGTCTGAAATCTTGATTGAAGCCTTTTGAGTTGATGCAAAGACAAAAGAGAAATTATTTTACAAAGCACTGTTAGTGTCTCTCATTTGGCAAAAAGGCCCCTCCATTTACCAGGAACATTGTACAGATGAAACCTACACTTATACTCTCCCTGGGAAGCCTGGATGCTACTAGACGTTAGCTCTTGTCTGCACCAAAGGCTTGATCCCAGAATTGTATGCAAAATTCTGGCCTTACATCTTTGCTGTCTTGGTCATTTGCCTTCCCTCAGAGCAGTGCAAGCCTCATGGATGTGCAATCTGTGCAGTTGTGCAGGGTTCCAAATTCTTAATAATTTTTGATTAAGGGACACTGAATTTTCATTTTATACTGGGCCCCCATGCTGGCTTTGTTTCCCCACCTCTCCTTACCAATTACCCACTACTGATCATCCTGCCAATCTTCTTCCTTTCCCTTCTAGAACAGCTTTTAATTCATCCCATGATGGTTCCTGATTGTCTACACATCAGTATTGCCTGAGGCATTTTAAACAATACTATTATCTAAGTTCAACCCCAGACAATTAGACCAGAATTGCTGGACTGAGTCCAGACATGCATACTTATGTTAAAGTATGCATGTGATTCTAGGGTGCAACCATTCTAGGATAGATGACAACTGTCCTGTTTACAGAAAGCATTCTCCACCTCCTGGCTTTAGCTGAAACTTGCTTGTCCCCTGTGGACATGGATTTCTTTGCAGTCTTTTCAAGTTGAGATAGTTCATTCTTGTCCACTCTATGCACCATGGCATCAGAAGGTCAGAATTGTCACATCCCCCAGATATTGCTAACTAACATACCATTACTTCTCCATTGTATTCCTTTGAGAACCTTGCTCTTCTGCATTATAATACATATTTCATTTTTATTATTGAAGGCAATATTCTTTGGCCACCTCAATTTTAATGGTCTTAACCTTCTCTCCTTGGACATACTCTCTCATACCTAACTCTTGTCACTTAGAATTCTTCCACTTCAAAAATCATATGCTGAACCCAGCCTCACTTTGTATCATCTCTCAGCCTTTGTTCCTACCATACCTATTCTCCCACCCCAAATAACATAACATTCAAAGATTCTTGGGAATAGAACGTGACTATATCTTTTTGGGGGCCTCTGCATAAACTCATGCCGCTTTTCAGATTGGAGCCACAAAAGGTCTCCAGCCTCTTATCCAGTCCTGTTACCTGTTCACAAAGAGCTCATGTTCCTAATCTTTTCAATGCTGACTAAAACACCACCAATCACCCCTCTCAAATAAAACCACTCCCTCTCTCACAGTGGTTAAATTGATGTCCTCTTTCACTTAGAAACTTGAACACATCAGGTTTCTTCTCCATCAGCTTCTTCCATACACATTCATTTTCTTTCCTTCCAGTCCCAAAGAGTGGTCTTTCCTTCCTCTTGCTCAAACTTCTTTTGGGGACCTTATTCATTAGGAAAACCAACTTTCTTACTCATACTTTTAACCTTCCCTTCTTAACTACCTTCTTTTACTCAAATTATAACAGGTTCTAGTCTCAACCTCCTTTAAACAAACAAACAAAACCTTTTTTCATAATATCTTTTTTGCTTTCTAATCCAGTGGATGTCAAACTTTTTAAAAAAATATATGTTTTTATTGACTTTTTGGAGAGAGAGAAGAAGGGAGAGAGAGATAGAAACATTGATGTGAAAGAGAAACATCTACTGGCTGCTTCCTGCATGCCCCCCACTGTGGATCCAGCCTGAAACCCAGGCATGTGCTCTGACCAGGAATCGAACCAGGACCTCTCAGTCCATGGGACGACACTCAATCCACTGATCCACACCAACCGGGCAGTGGATGTCAATCTTTTTTACTTCAACTTACCATATAAAACATATTTCATATTGGAACTCAGTATATACTTAACTGAAACTAACATTTCTTGAAATAATACTTGCCCTTAATATGTACTAAGCTCTCTGTTGTTTCATCTTCTATTCTATTCCATTCTGTTCCTCTCTTTATTTAATTTTTTTTAGTGCTGATTGCAACTCACTAAACTTATTTCACATCTCACTAATAGACTGCAACCTGTCCTGTGTCTTTAAATACATAGATACAGTTCTTCACTTGCTATATATGTCTTTGCTCACTAAAATGTAGCTTCAATCTCCATTTTTCCAATGAAACTGCTCATGCTAATGTTTATTCATCCAAATGTAGCTAATATATGTTAACATATTAACAAGTGTAGAGGAGATCTTTCTCTTCTTCTCTTACTTGCTCCCTCTAAAGGATTTGGAATGACCAATTATACTATCCTCCTGAAAAATCTCTCCTTCCTTAGCCACTGAATGATTGTGAACTCCAAGTTCTTTTCTCAATTCACTGAGTATTTCTCCTCAATTAATACCTAGGCTCCTCTTTTCTGCTGCAATATGAAACTATTGGTGTTCCTCAGAATTGCATCCTAAGTCATTGTTCTTCTAACACACTTTTCCTGGGAGTTCATCCACTCTGTGGTTTAAAATACCACTTGTTAATTGATATTTCCAGAGTCTGTGTCTCCACTTATCCTCTCTTCCTTGAGCATCTGGAGTATCAATAGCTCCACTGAAATCTCACAGGCAATTTCTATGCATTACATCCAAATTTTTATTTCAGCATAAATACAGTGAGAAAAATGATGGACTCTGTAACCTGGGTTGATAGCAGTTGAAAATATCCTCTAGACCAGTTGTTCTCAACTTTCCTAATGTCTTGACCCTTTAATACATTTTCTCATATTGTGGTGACCCCCAACGATAAAATTATTTTTGTTGCTACTTCATAACTGTAATTTTGCTACTGTTATGAATCGCCATCAGAAATATGTGTTTTCCGATGGTCTTAGGTGACCCCTGTGAAAGGGTCGTTTGACCCCCAAAGGGGTCGCGACCCACAGGTTGAGAATCCCTGCTCTAGATGAATAATTTTCATATTTTCTTAGCCCTGATGATGCCAGGAGTTCTTGTAGACTAGCTTCTCCTAGAGTTTTCATTTGCCAAAGAGTGAGCAAGAGCAGGGTAGAAGGGGTCAATGGTGGAAAAAAGGGGAGACATCTATAATACTTTCAACAATGAAGATTGATTTTAAAAAAGAAAAAAATTGGCATTAGTATTCATGATCCACAATGATGAATACAATCTCTTATTATTATAATACAGAATATGCTATGCAAATCTGAATTATTATTTCATGCTCGAAGGCGATATACGAGCATACCATGTTCTCAGTACAAAACCACTAAGACACCAGTATTTCACCCACCAATTAAGGTCCACAAGTCCAGGCTGACACCTGCATTCCCTGTCATGTCTTGTAAATGCCAGGAACCTCATTTCCCAAAAGTTCCAGTCCTGTTCTGGTAGGTAATAAAAAGGGACAATTTCATGTACTTATTTAGTCCATGGGAAAGGACAAGTTGGTCCATGTGAATGGACCATTAAATCATGGAATTATTTGTACAGCAATAGACTCATCATGAAGATTGGAGTGACCCAATCTATTAATTTTTCTTTTTCTCTATTTCGGTTATCTTTCCCCCTCAGGTGCAGAAAATTTGGATCAATGCCAATTTGTTTAATTGGATTTTTAAAATAAGTGCAAAAAATATTAAGTAGTCCTTCTAAGCCCTTTCAGTGAGCTCAGCAAGAGCCAAATCAATTAAGCAAACTGCTCTAAAAAATAACCTACCATTCTAAATAAACCTCTTCCCTACTTCAGAGAGAGTATATGCCAACATTTATGCAGAGCAGGTTTTTCCAGCTGAATTGCTAACTTCTCAAAACTGGGGATTTAAAAGGGAAATGCTGACATGACCTCAGCCACAGTAGCAAAAGGGTACAGCCCTAGTCCTAATCCAGCAAGGTTGTTTTGTTTTTTAAACAGTCAAACATAAATGTGCCCTACCTTACACTTTACCATTGTAAAGTTGTTGATACAAGGTTCCTTTGTCCACTTTTTAAAAATTGTTGTCAGTATTACAGATATCCCCATTTTTCCCCCTTACCCTCCTCCACCCAGCCCCCATTCCACCCCAGGCCTTCACCACACCACTGTCTGAGTCCATGGGTTATGTATAAAGTTCTTTGGTTAATTTCTTCCTACACCCACTACCTTCCCTCTGAGGCCTGTCAGTCTGTTCCATGCATCTATGCCTCTGGATTTATTTTGTTCATCAGTTTATTTTGTTCATTAGATTTCACATATAAGCAAGATTATGTGATATTTCTTTTTCTCTGTCTGGCTTATTTTGCTTAGCATAGTAATCTCCAGGTCCATCCATCCATGTTGTCACAAAGGGTAAGAGATTCTTCTTCCTTTTTGTGTTATTAATCCTCACCAGAAGATATTTTCCATTTGATTTTTAGATAGAGTGGAAAAGAGGGAGGGGAGAGAGAGAGAGAAACATCAATGTGAAAGAGACACATCCACTGGTTGCCTACTGTATGACCCTGACCAGGGCCAGGGATCGAACCCATGACCCTTTGGTCCAAGGACTGATGCTCTAACCACTGAGCCCAACCAGCCAGGGAGAGAGTCTTCTTTTTTACAGCCACATAGTATTCCATTGTGTAAATGTACCATGGCTTTTTTTATCTACTCATTTACTACTGATGGGTACGTGGGCTGTTTCCAGATCTTAGCTATTATAACAATGCCACTATGAACATAGGGATGCATATATTCTTTCTGATTGTTGTTTCAGGATTTTTAGGATATATTCCCAGAAGTGAGATTGCTGGGTCATACTGTTTTCCACAGTCGCTGCAGCAGTATGCATTCCCACCAGCAGTGTACTAGTTCCCTTTTCTCCGCATCCTCACCAGTACTTGTTGCTTGTTGATTTATTGATGGTAGCTATTCCAGCAGGCATGAGGTGATATTTCATTGTGGTTTTAATTTGCATCTCTCCAGCAGGGTTGTTTTGACAGTAGTTACCAGATAAGGAAAACATGGACCTGGAGACACCAAGCCTATGGCTGTGACCTCATTTACTTGTGCCTTTGTTGGGGCACTCATATTAAAATTATCTGCACTCTGACATATAAAACAAAACATTCTTCTCTCTTCTCTAGTTTTCTCAAATAAACATAGTGAAATTTGTAATTTGGGTGGAAGTTTTCATGGGTTTCTTTTTCCCTTTGTTTGCCATGTCCCCTCTCACCTACCATTTAATAAACAAGATCTGTGTTTTCTTTTCAATGGTACTATGTAACCAGAACAAACAGAGCACATAAGGAAGGTGGAGAAAAGTTAGATATATAAGCAAGAAAAAGTGAGTTATTGATTTTATTGACTGGTCTATTAACTTCTGACATTGCAATAAAGTCTTATTTATTTGTATACAGAAGACTCTATTACATAGATACATATCATTTTAACAACTGGGTTATTTACAGGAGAATTGCAGCTTCATAAATAATATAGACCTGAGATTCCTCAAGCTGCTGTTTATCCATTGTTACCTAAGGAAATGTTGATGGCTACACATACAACTCTGTGAAGTCATTAGAAGAACATTACCATAGGCTAGGGAGAAGAAGGAGGGGGCCGAGGAACAGGAGTTTCTGCTCTGCTGAAATCATCCTGGGTGGTGGGATCACAGACAAGCTCTGAGCTCTTATCTCTCCTTCCAGCACAGGACTGCTGTCATGATGACAGTTGGATTAAAGGATCCAGGTCTTCAAACTTCCACTTTTAATTGCACAAGCCATTAGCATTATAATACAGATGTTGTGTTTCTAAACATGAAGGATATGTCTCCAGGGATGTTTCATAAGTACAGGATCAACTATTCTCAAACATCTTCTCTTGATGGAACAAATGATGGAAAAGAAGGGGGATGCTGCCCCTAGTTCTATAGGTTTCCCTGGAGCCTTGTTTAGGGTGTCTCCTGAAATAATTCTTTGTTTAACTATTAGTTTAGTACATAGTTTCCCTGCTAGGCTGTAAACCCCAGAGGCTCAGGAGCCATATCTGGTCATTATTCAGTAAATATTTGTTGCAAATGAGAGAATTAATTAAGTAATGTGGAGAAATGGGATAATACAATATTATTTTTATGTGTCCCTAGCACCTTGCAAACACTCTCCACCTAGCAAGAACTTAATAATATCGTGAAGAATGAATGATCAAAGAATAGTGTCAGTGTCCCAATTTTTGTATGACATGGCTAGAGCTCACAATTGGTAATAAACTTGGAACTCAGACCCAGATCTTGGGACTCAGAATCTCCAGGCACAGTGCCCCTACAGAGCAAGAAAGGACCACAGAGTTACTGGGAAGCAAGTGCAGATACAGGGCAATTGCAAGAAAATACAAACATACCTTGGCTACTGCTACAGTGAACATAAGAGTGCAGAATTTCTTTGAGATCCTGATTTCAGTTCTTTTGGGTATATACTCAGAGTGAGATTGTTGGATTGTATGGTAGTTTTATATTTACTTCTGGGGGGAACCTTATACTATTTTTCATAGCAGCTGCACCATCTTACATTCTTACCAACAGTGTACAAGAGTTCAATTTCTCCACATCCTATCCAAATGTATCTCTTTTTTTGATAATAGCTATTCTAACAGGTGTGAAATGATATCTCACTGTTCACAAATAGCCAAGATATGGAAATAATCTAAATGTCCAATGATGGACGAATGGATAAAGAAAATGTGGTATAGGCAAAGAATGGAATACTATTCAGCCTCAAAAAAGAAGAAAAGTCCTGCCAAATGAAACATAGATGGACCCGGAGGACATTATGCCAAGTGAAATAATCCAGTCATAGAAGGACAAATACTTTATGATTCTACATATATGAAGTATTTAAAATAATCAAACTCATAGAAACAGAGAGTAGCATGGTGGTTGCCAGGAGTTGGGGTGAAGAGTTGCTGTTCAATGGGTATAACATTTTAGTTATAAATATTAAGTTTATATCAGTTAAGATGAATAAGTTTTATAGGTACAACATTGTGCCTATAGTTAACAATACTTTATTGGGCTCTGCAAAGTTTGTTGAGAGTAGATCTCATGTTAAGTGTTCTTACCACAAAAATAAAAGTAATAAAATAAAATAGAACATACAGACAGAATCCAGTCTGAGCTCTGAGAAATCATTTGTTGCTTGCTTGCCCGTGAGAACTGTCACCACCAACTTTGTAGCTCTTGTTTACCTCATCCTTATTTCTAAAGTCCACTCATACATACATCTGTGCTTATGGAGCCCAGTTCTTTTTTGGACACACATTCAGATACCACTCCAGCCCATATGTAGATTCCTAGGCACCAAGTGAGTTATTTTGGCCAAAGCCTTTTCTGCCAGACATTGTCCTGAAAATGATACCATCTGTTCCGTAGAATTGCTTTCATTCTTTTCCAGTGCAGCTCACACATGACGGCATGTACTTCAATCCCGAGCTCTGTCTCGTGTCTGAGCTGTGAGCAGTGCTTGTCATCCCCCTACCACAGAGTCTTTGTAAACCATTAAGGGAGGTTGCTGTCAAGTTTTGCTCCATCCTGTCTCTGTGTCCTTTTCCTGACACACTTGTGGGCTCCACCCTGCCCTCGAGGCACTGATGATATTTGAGGTTAATGCTCAGACTCTTGTCATATCAAACAGCTGTGACCACATTTCCCAGGCCTGCTGCCAGGAGCCTTGCTGGGTGACATGTCTAGCAATTGGGACTCCAGAGTGGGGCTCTGTCTCCCTCCAAAAATAATGACGATGATGAGAAAGTTCACATGTTTTGAGTGTTTACTATGTGTCAGAAACTGTGATTATGCAATTTACTTATGTGGATTATTGTATTTAATCCTCACTTTATGAGCGAGGTGCCATTTTTATTTCAGTTGACAAGTGATGAAACAGCCCAGAAAGATTAAGCCACTTGCTTGAGGTCCCACATCTGGTGCGTGCTGGAGATGGGCAATCCGACTTCAGAGCTTGCACCCCTCGTAAGGATCATGCTCTTGTCAGATCTTCTGGCACTGGCCTGTGCCTCTGCCAGGTCTGATGGAAGCTGTCTCTTTGCCCATCCACTCCACCCCAAACCCTTACAACCCCATCTCTAGACCCAGCTTTCTGTCTGAGAGGCAGGAGGTATCTATTGGACTTCACTCAGGGACAGTATTTACAGGTATCACTGCTATCAGTGTGTAGGATGAGAAAGAGACAGGGTAGACCAGAGATGGTGATTATGCCCATGATCTGGGAGAGTGACAATGAGGGCAGCTGAAGCAGAGAAGAGGACAGTTGTCAGTAACACTGGCTTACATGATTTGGGATTTGGTAGTTGGTTATCTGGGGATGAGGCAGAGAGACCAGGCAAAGGTATTTTAGAAATTTATTTTTTGAACATGTGTGATTAGAATGAAGAACATGAATGGAAATTGTGCATTTAGGAGGAACTGGGGCTTTATTTATTTATTTATTTATTTATTTATTTATTTATTTACTGGACCTGTGGGAGATGTGCTATTTAGAACTACTGGACAGGAACTCAGAAAATGCAGTATTCCTACATTTTCTCCTATACTTGAATTTATTCTCGGATAGCGGCTGCATGTGTCTGATTTTACAGGCTAAAAAGTGTACTCTAAAGTGTACTCTTGCTTAAGGATGTTCTCTGTGGCCACATGCTCTCCTCTTTCCTTCTTTAGCTAGATCACTTGTGATTGGATAATCATGTCAGTGTCACTTGTAGTAATATTTCAATAATAATTGATAATACAGCCAACATTGTTGAACATTTATTATGTGCCAGGCACAACACTGGACTCTTTTCACTCAGTAATAATCTATTTCACTCTCACAACTATAATGCAAGTGTTATTTCTACCTCCATTTTACAACTGAGGAATCTTAAGATCAGAGATGTTGAGTAACTTATCCAAAGTCATCCCCACAGCACATGTGATGCAAAGGTGAAAAATACAAGCCATTCTGACTCCATACTCTATTGTGGAGAAAACTATTTTTAAAGACTCCTGTTTCTTTCTTTTTATAAGTTTTATTTTATTTTATTTTTTTTAATTAATTTATTTTTGTTACAGATGTTTCTCCTTTTTTCCCCATTGACACCCTCCTCCCCATCCCCCACCCCGTCCCCAGCTTTGTTGTCCATGTCCATCAGTTATGCATACATGCACATAAGTTCTGTGGTTTATCTCTTCCCTCCCCCCCTACCCCCTCTTCTGAGGGGTGTCAGTCTATACCCTACTTCCACATCTCTGGGTCTACCCTGTTCCTCAGACTGTTATGTTCATTATATTCCACAAATAAGTGAGATCATGTGATATTTGTCTTTCTCTGCTTGGCTTGTTTCGCTTAGGATAATACTCTCGAGGTCCCTCCATGTCGTCTCAAAGGATAAGAGATCTTTCTTTGTTACAGCTGCATAGTACTCCATTGTGTACATGTACCACTGCTTTTTTATCCATTCATCCACTGATGGACACTTGGGCTGTTTCCAGATCTTAGCTATTGTGAATAGTGCTGCTATGAACATGGGGGTACATGTATTCTTTCTGGTTGGTGTTTCAGGCTTCTTAGGGTATATTCCTAGAAGTGGGATCACTGGGTCAAATGGCAATTCAATTTTTAATTTTTTGAGGTAACACCATAGTGTTTTCCACAGAGGCTGCACCAGTCTGCATTCCCACCAGCAATGTACTAGAGTCCCCTTTTCTCCACACCCTCGCCAACACTTGTTGTTTGATGATTTGTTGATGGCGGCTATTCTGACAGGTGTAAGGTGATACCTCATTGTTGTTTTAATTTGCATCTCTCTGATGATTAGTGATGTTGAGCATTTCTTCATATGTCTCTTAGCCATTTGTATGTCCTGTTTGGAGAGGTGTCTATTTAGTTCCTCTGCCCATTTTTTAATTGGGTTCTTTGTCTTCCTTTTGTTGAGTTGTATGAGCACTCTATATATTTTGGAGATTAACCCCTTATCTGATATATAATTGGCAATTATGCTCTCCCATAGAGTGGGTTCCCTATCTGTTTTGATGGTTGTTTCTTTTGCTGTGCAGAAGCTTTTGAGTTTGATGTAGTCCCATGTGTTCATTTTTCCCTTTGTTTCTGTTGCCTTAGGTGATGTAACAGTGAAGATTCTGCTGCGTATGATGTCCGAAATTTTGTTGCCTACATTTTCTTCTAGGATTTTTATGGATTCACGAGTCACATTTAAGTCTTTATTTAATTATGGCATCATGTGGATAATTTTTCTGAGTTTTTAGGAATCAGCTTTTCTAGATACACCTGACTCTGCCTTACATTCCCTTTCTTGATAAATAAACCTTCAAGAAAAATATGGTCACACTGTAGATTCTGTTACTTCAATGTGTCCTCATTGATCAGAATTAAGTCTAGACTAAGAATGCCACTCTCTGCTTCCAAAATCTCCTGAGAGATGAAACTATCAGGCAGGCCCACTAGAAACTTATCAGATATCCTGCTTTTAGTAAACACCTCCAGGAGAAGCTAGCTTTTTATTACCAAGTGCTTCCTCTTTACAAAAAAGTTATAATGAGCTTAGATAGCATCTTCCACATCTTCCTTATGACTTGGGGTTGTATACCCTCAAATTGAAGCTTGTACTTTTTTACTGAGAAAGAGAAAAGAGCTGGCCTGGCACTTACAGTTGGGCCTTATTGTCCTTATGCTGAACATACACAATTTCATAGAACACCCACATCAGACAAGGCCACTCTGGCCATGATGGACTGGGATAAAACCAAGATCAATCTACCATCATGTCTGAAGACAAAGTACCAAGAATATTAGCCAAATAGTCCACAGAATGACCAAATAGTCACCCAGCCTGGCTAATATGCGTGAATACTGTTCTTTTTTCTTTCTTTCTTTTAATTCTCATCTGAAGATGTGTGTTTAGTGATTTTGGAGATAGAGGAAGGGAGAGAGAAACATCTCTCTATACAACAGAGAAACATCAATTGGTTGCCTTCTGTACACACCCCAATCTGGGATCAAACTCACAGCCTTTTGGTGTATGGGACAACATTCCAATCAACTGGGCCACCCAGCCATGGTTGAATATTGTTCGTTTACCAAGCATAGCTTTAGCCTTGCTTTATAATTCCACACAAGAATTATTAAAATATTCGATCATAATATTGCTCCAACTTCCAGAGAGCATCCAAATCTTGAGGATATTGTAGAGGTTGTATGTAAAATTTCCATTTTATTCTATTCCCATTCTCTGTGCCAAAATTTAGATATATAGAGGCCAATAAGTACTAATGTATTTTATTAATTCTGAGATACACAGATTTTCCCCCTCATATTATAATGTGACATCTTACTTAAAGGGAAGATTTGGGGGTAAAAATTGAGATGTGTTTTATAATCATAGTTTAATTGGTAGATCATTTCTTCCTTTGTGTGGAACATAAAATATTCATGAATTTTACATCAATAACATTCTGGATTTGAGAAAACATGATATATATTTTTAAATGATCAGAGACCTGTTCTTTCATATTTCATCTTTTCACCATTGTAATTAGCAGTTTGCTTTGTTTCTTATCTCACATATGACCTTACAGTTCTAAAATCAAATGTAACTCAAGAAGTAGAGTTTTAAAGTATTTGGACTTAAAATTATACAGTTATGATCTGAGTCCAAGTCATGTTCAGTAGACATATTTTCATAATTTGAGCTCTGAAATATATCCCAAAATAAGTTAATATAACAAAGAGAAATTGTCACATATTTGAAATGCCCACGTAATGGAGTAAAATAGTAATTAAAAAATAATCTAAACAAATCCTGTGAAGCTTTTAAATCTTCAGAACAAGAGGACAACAAAATAATACTTTGCTAAAAGGATAAAAAAGTCTGACCTAAATCTATTAGTATAACACTCTACGAGTGCACTCAAGTTAATAGCATCTTTAGCAATAGACACTTTTTCAGTTACAGTAATGTTAAGAAATAAATGGACTAGATGAGAGCAAAATGGTCAGAGATACATGAATTGAACTAGTTGTTTGGCTGTTTGGTTTTTATAACTAACTCTCAGGGGATGGGGGAATCTATCCAATAATCTATTGATGGGCCATTAATTTGAGTTTTCATGTTCTTGATCTACTTAATATTATTACAGATGCAATGTTTTGTTACTGTATCTCTGAAGAAGGTTTTGTAGCACTTGATAATTTGTTCATAGTGAGTAGTGTGACATCCTTCTCTTCCTGCACAATTTTTTGTTGTCATGCTGTCATAGAAGCTCCATTACCGTAAAGGGTTGCTAACTACATGTGCTGCTACAATTTCATGCAATGTAATTCCTCTGGGGGTTCTTCCCTCCTGCCCTTTGTTGAGTTCTAAATGATCCCACTTTGACCAATCTTTTGTTGCACACAAGAGAGACTGCAAATGCTACCCTTTTGGACCATTGGTGTAGAAATGCAGTTTTATTCCTGTTTTAAGGGATTTAAATTTTTTATTCCCCCCTTTTAAAGTGGCACTCTGGCTACTTTTTCAAAAAATGTGGTATTCTGAGAGCAAATAACTGAAATGGATAGGCCAGACTCTTATCTTTACAGACCCTCACAGATGGAAAAGCAAAGATATGGCTATGAAAGAAGAATGTGTCAGGAAAATTGCCGTAAATCACTGAGCAAGGATATTGGGCTACATTTAACTTCATTTTTGTTGTATTTTAAAAAGGATAAATATGCTTCCTTTTAGGAATATAAGACCAGTTCTTGCTGTGAACTTCTTTACTGGGAGTCCTCCCACTGAGTGCATGGGGTGGGAGTGGTGGAGGGTTGTTACTATGAGAGTAATCCTTGTGACTTTTCCTACATTCTCACACACCCCCACTCCAACTTTTGTGAGATAGGATATGACAGTCTTTTGAAAATATCTGATAAAAGTTAGACATTTTGGGTGTATATATACTTAAATGCCACTCAAGTAAAGGAAGGAAGGAAAGAAAGAGGGAAAAAAGAAACATGAAAGGGATGAAGAAGGGAGAGATGGATGGAGAAAGGAAAAGAAGAAGGGAGAGAGGGAAGAAGGGTTGGGAAAGAGGGAGGGAGAGGAGTTATAAACTCAAAACAAGTGCTTTGCCCTGGCCAGTGTGGCTCAGTTGGTTGAGCATTGTCCCCTGCACTGAAAGGTCAGCGGTTTTATTCCTGGTCAGGGCAAATGCCCAAGTTGCAGGTTTGGTCCCCTGTTGGGGTGTGTATGGGAGTCAGCCAACTGATATTTCTCTCTCACATCAGTATTTCTTTCTCTGTCTCCCTCTCACCCTGACCAGGAATTAAACCTGGACCTCTCAGTCCATGGGAAGATGCTCAATCCACTGAGCCACACCAACTGGGCAATAAAAACATATTTTAAAACAAATAAACAACAGCAAAAAAAAAAAATAATAATCCAGTGCTTCTCACACTTAACTATGGGTATGAATCCTTGGGGATTTTTTTCCAATACAGATTCAGATTCAGTGGGTCTGAGATCTGGGTGGGCTGGGACCTGCAGTTCCACCTTTCTTACAAGGTCCCAGGTGGTGCTGATGTTGCTGGTCCAGAGATCATGCCTTGAGTAAGGAGACCCTAAATTAAGAATGCAGCCATTGTTTATGCCATCCCCCTCCTACATCATCCACTTTTCCAGACCTGGACCGAGAGGACTCTGGAGTCAGGATCCACTAGGAAAATATCTGAAAAACACAATTTCTATCATGGTGTTGGGAATTTATTGTCTTCTGTCTCTCTGGAACATTTGCATTAGATGCATAGGATAGTGTAGTCTTGGAGACTAATGGAACTGGTTCAAATTCTGATGCTAGAACTCACCAACTGAATGATCATAGGTAAGTTATTTAACCTATCTTAACCTTAATTTCCACAGCTGTAAACCGGGAATGATAATCCTGACAACACAGGGTTTCTGTGGAGATTAAATGAGAAAATGTATATAAAATGCTGAGCAAAGTGTCTGGCCCGTAGTAAGTATTCACTAAATGGTAGCTGTTATGAAATATTTGAGCAGTAGATAGCCTAGGTGATAAAGATGTGAGCCTTCTGTTGATCAGACAGCTTGGGGTATAGTTGCTTCTCTGTGACTTCCTTGTTGTGTAATAGAAATATGAGTTAACCTCTATAAAGCTTAATTTCCTATATAAATGGACATAATAACCATAAAGTCCTTATAAGGTTATTGTAAGGGTGGAAAAAATTTTATATGTATGGTATTACTTGGCATACAAAACATTTTATATATATATTTAGAGAGAGAGAAAATTATATTATGTCTCTAAAAAAGAATTGAGGGAAAAGAGGAATTATTCATTCATTCAGAAAAAATGCTTTAGGAGTGTTTGGTCAGACATGCCCTGTGTCCAGAGGAGTAGACAGAGAGAGCACGCTGATTCCTCAAATCCTACCACGTCCACAAGAAGCTCCCAAATGCTCTGTGATAGAGCAGTGTCCCTCTACAACAAAACAGACACTGGTCGAAGGGGGAAAAAGTCCAATGCAGTGAGTTTTTCACTAGGCTAAACTTCTTCAGGTTAAAGGACTGTCCTTTAAACAGAGAACACATCTTTTGGTATGAGGGAAGGGCATTAAAATGTCTTGTTGTATGATAATGCCAGCGCATGGCAGTTTTTAATAATGTTTTCACTTGGCAAAATTAGATATCGAGATCTTCCTAGTCACACAATTACTAATGTGCTCCTTTAATTTGCCCCATGAAATCTCGAAGTCTGGGAGAGCCAATGTTCATGTTCTGTGGTTATCTAATCACCTGCTTTTTGCAGTCACAATGTTGTCACTGCAGATGGAGGACCACATATTTTCTGCGTTGGGGATCTCTGAGATGTTGTACCATGCATATTATTAGAAGTGACTGCACCCAGAGGCCATCATTTCCAATTGAAATAATGTGTTTTGTTTTGTTTTTCTATTGTAGCTCATGGTTAAATCATATTCTGAATGTCAGATCAGCAGCCTCCTTGTCACTGAGGGTTGTGCAGAGTTCAGACCTCTGGAAGGCATCTAGGTCTGGGACAACACAGGGATGATACATCACTGTGACTGCTGTCTAACTTTGGTCTGAGCCTAGAGTTTGGGCTCGCGTTACTGTGATACAGCTATCCCTATTTCATGCCCACCTCCTTTTCACACTTGGGTTTCCAGGTATCCATGTGGGGCTGCTAGACTGAGTCTAAATGAATTGAAAACAATTTAAAAATTCATGATAAGACTTTTGATGGGGTTGCCCTATAGGTCTATAGGGCTACAACAAGAGCATTGCAGATATAAGAAGACAAACCCAAATGTTGCTGGAAGAGGCTGGGGAATGGGATATTGCAAAAAGAATACAGGGACTTCTGACTCTACCACTTGAACCTCACAGTACTAATAACACAAGTGTTAAGTATGAAAAAATGGACTAGTTCTTTTCCTTTACCTTTAGCCTCATCTTCCCATCCCAAAATACACACACATAATGACACACACTTCTCCTAAGCCACTACCAAATTTAAAGGACATTATTTAACAGCTTTGAACATTTTTCAAGCACATTTTAAGTCAGTTCTTGGTAATTCTTGCATGTTTTGCTAAAGGTAGGTAACTGGGCAGAACTTTAAAATAGCTAATTATATTGCCTTGGAGTATCCCTAGATCATGTTCTCTTGTTGTCAAGTTTGTTTATGATCTAGCAGACAGTCTGGCGATAAAATCTTCGTTTGTTTCTGTTAGTGAAAGCATAACACTCTGAGGAAGCTAGGAAAAAGACATGGAACATCTTCTACATGATTTCTCTTTTGAGGAATTTATGCCTCATTTCTCCATTATTGGCATAGGTAACTGAAAATTGATAGGAAATAAAACAGTAATTCATCTTAATTTTCCAGCAAATGGTATATTTATGTGGTCATTAATAATGATATATAATAGATGCATTGATGATTTATAAGTTCAATTCATTTTATTTAATTTAATTTTTAAATCTTTATTGTTGAGAGTATTACAGATGTCCCTGCTTTTTTCCACATTGACCCCCTTCTCCGGTTCTGTCCCACCCCAGGTCTTCAGCACCCTATTGTCTATGTCCATGAGTAATGCATATAGATATATGAGTTCCTTGGTTAATCTCTTCCTGATACCCCTCCTCCCTTCACTCTGAGGTTCCTCAGTCTGCTCCATGTTTCCATGCCTCTGTTTCTATTTTATTCATCAGTTTGTTTTGTATTAGATTCCACATATAAGTGAGATCATGTGATGCTTGCCTTTCTATGACTGGCTTATTTCACTTAGCATAATACTCTCCAGGTTCTTACCTGCTGCCTCAAATGGTTACAGAGCCTTCTTTTTGACAGCTGCATAGTATTTATTCCATTGTGTAAATGTACCGCTGCTTTTTTATACACTTATCTACTGATGGACACTTGGGCTGTTTCCAGATTGTAGCTATTGTGAATAGTGCTGCTATGAACATAAGGGTGCATATATTCTTTTTGATTGATGTTTTGGGAGTCTTAGGATATATTCCTAGGAGTGGGATCACTGGGTCAAATGGAAAATCAATTTTTAATTTTTCAAGAGAATTCCATGCTGTTTTCCAAAGTGGCTGTATCAGTCTACACTCCCACAAGCAGTGTACCAGGGTTTCCCTTTCTCCACATCCTCACCCTCACTGTTTTTTGTTGATGTATTGATGGTAGTCATTCTGGCAGGTGTGAGGTTGTAACTTATTGTCATTTTTACTTGCATCTCTCTAATTATTAGTGACTTTTAGCATTTTTCTTATGTCTCTTAGCCTTTTGTATGTCCTGGTAGGAGAAGTGTCTTTTCAAGTCCTCTGTCCACTTTTAATTGGATTGTTTGTTTTCCTTTTGTTGAGTTGTATGAGCACTCTATATATTTTGGAAATTAACCCCTTATTAGATATTATCATTGGAAAATATGTTCTCCCAAACAGCGGGTTCCCTCTTCATGTTGATGCTGATTTCTTTTGCTGTGTAGAAGCTTTATAGTTTGCTGTAGTCCCATATGTTTATTTTTTCCTTTGTTTCTCTTACCCTAGGCAATGTATCAGTGAAAATTCTGCAACGTGAGATGTATGAAAGTTTGCTGCCTACATTTTCTTCTGGGACTTTTGTGGTTTTACAACTAAAATTTAAGTCTTTTATCCATTTTGGTTTATTCTTGTGTATGGTAAACTTTTACATTGTAAATTGATGGTCTAGTTTCATTTTTTTGCATGTACTTGTCCAATTTTCCTAGCAAAATTTATTGAAGAGACTGTCTTTACTCCACTGCTCTTGCCTCCTCTCTCAAATATTAATTGTGCATATTGGGTCAATTTCAACGTTCTCTGTTCTGTTCCAGTGCCAGTACCAGGCTGTTTTGATTACGATGGCTTTGTAGTATAACTTGATATCCAGTATTGTTATCCTTCCTACTTTGTTTTTCTTTCTTAAGATTGCTGTGACTATTCAGCGTCCTTTTTGGTTCCACATAAATTTTTGGAGTATTCGTCCTAGATCTGTCAAATATGCTATTGGTGTTTTAATAGGGATTGCATTGAATCTCTAGATTGCTTTATATAGTATGGATATTTTAATGATGTTAATTCTTCCTATCCATGAACATGATATACTCTTAGACTTGTTTATCTTACTCTCTCTTTTTTCAACGTCCTGTAGTTTTCTGAGTACAAGTCTTTCACTTCCTTGGATAAGTTTATTCCTAATATCTTATTATTATTTTTTTTTACAATTGCAAATGAGATTCTTTTTTTAGTTTCTCTTTCAGAGAATTCAATATCAGTGTATGAAATGTCATCAATATCTGGCTATTAATTTTGTATTCTGCTACATTGCCAAATTCATTTATTAAATCTAAAAGTTTTTTGGTGGAGTCTTTAGGGTTTTCTATGCACAATATCATGTTATCTGCAGATAATGACAGTCTTACTTCCTCCTTTCCAGTTTGGATGTTATTTATTTTTTCTTCTTGAATGATTACTATGAATAGATCCTCCAGTAATATATTGAATAAAAGTGTGAAAGTGGGCATGCCTGTCTTATTCCTGTTCTTAGGAGAAAATGCTTTTAGTTTTTGCCCATTGAGTATGATGTTGCCTGTAGATTTGTCATATATGGCCATTATTATGTTGAGGTATGATTCTCTATTCTTACTTTGCTGAGAGTTTTAATTAAAAATGGGTGTTGGATTTGTCAAATGCTTTTTCTGCATCTATTGATATGATCATGTGATTTTTATTCTCCAATTTATTTTTGTGATATATTTATTGATTTGCTAATATTGTACGAACTTCACATCCCTGGAATAAATCCCATTTGTTCCTGGTGTATAAACATTTTAATATATCTCTGGATCCTGTTTACTAATATTTTGTTGAAGATTTTAGCATCTATATAGGTTCATCAGGGATATTGGCTTGTGATTTTCTTTCTTTATAGTGTCTTTATCTGATTTTGGAATTAGCATAATGCTGACCTTACAAAAAGGGCTTGGACATCTTCCTTGCTCTTGAACTCTTCGGAATAGTTTGAGGAGAATAGCTGTTAGTTTTTCTTTGAATATTTGGTAGAACTCCCCTGTGAAGCCATCCGCACCAGGGCTTTTGTTTGCTGGGAATTTATTGATTATTGCTTCAATTTCATTAGCTGTTATTGATTTGGTCAGTTTTTCTGAATCTTCCTTGTTGAGTTTTGGAAGATTGTATGTTTCTAGGAATTTGTCCATTTCACCTATTTGTGTAATTTGTTAACATATATTTGTTCATAGCATTTTCTTACTATCTTTTGTATTTCTGTGGTGTCTGTTGATATTTTACCTCTTTTGTTTCTGATTTTATTTATTTGGGTCCTCTGTCTTTGTTTCTTGATGAGTTTGGCTAAAGGTTTATCAATCTTGTTTATCTTTTCAAAGAACCAGCTCTCGGATTCATTGATCTTTTGCATTGCTTTTTCAGTCTTATGCAATTTATTTCCACTCTTATCTTTGTTATTTCCTTCCTTGTACTTAATCTGGGCTGCTTTTTTCTAATTCTTTAAGTTGTAGGGTTAGATAGTTTATTAGAATTCTTCTTGTTTCTTGAAGTAGGCCTGTAGTGCTATGAACTTCCCTCTCAGGACTGCTTTTACTGTGTCCCATAGATTTTGGATTGTTGTGTGTTCATTTCATTGGTTTCCAGGAAGTTATTATTATTTTTATTTCTTCCTTGATCTAATTGGTAAGCCATTCATTATTTAATAATATGCTATTTAGCCTCCATGTGTTTGAATATTTTTGAGTGTTTTTATTGTTGTTGATTTCTATTTTCATGTCATTGTGATCCAAGAAGATGCTTGATATGATTTGAATGTTCTTGAACTTGTAGAGACTAAGTTTATCCTAATATGTGGTCTATCTTTAAAAATGTCCCATGTGCACTTTGGGGTGAAATGTTCTGCAAATGTCAATGAAATTCATTTGATCTAGTGTGTTGTTTAGGGTTGCTATTTTCTTGCTGATTTTTTTTGTCTAGAAGATCTATGATTGTATTGCTGCCAATCTCTCCTTTTAAAACTGCAGAAGGTTTTTTATATATTTGGGTGCTCCTACTTGGGGATATATATATTTATCAGGGTTGTATCCTCTTGTATCAATCCCTTTAGTGTTACGAAATGGCCTTCATTGTCTCTTGTTATGGCCTTTACTTTGAAGTCTATTTTGTCAGATACGAGTATTGTTATCCCAGCTTTCTAAAATTTTCCATTTGCATGGAAAACTTTTTCCATCCCTTCACTTTCATCCTGTTTGAGTCTTTTGTTTTGATGTTGGTCTCTTGTAGGTACTTATTGAGAGGTATTTAGTTTTTGCCATTTTTATTCTTTATTCTTTATATCTGTGTTTCTCTTTCTCCTCCTCCTTTTCATCCTCCTCCTTCTTCTTCTTCTTACAACAATCCCTTTAATATTGCTTGCATTACAGGTTTGGTGGTAATAAACTCCTTTAACCTTTTTTTGGTCTAGGAAGCTCTTTATTTCACCTTCAATCCTGAATGATAGCCTTTCTGGATAGAGTAGTCTTACATTTAGTCCCTGTCCTTTTATTAATTTGTATGCTTCATGACATGCCTTTCTAGACTGAAGTGTTTCTATTGAGAAGTCAGCTGACAGTCTAATGGGAGCTCCTTCGTACGTAACTTTTTCTTTCTCTCTTGTTGCCTTTAAGATTCTTTCTTTGGCCTGGCTGGTGTGGCTCAGTTGTTGAGCATTGACCCATGCACCAAGAGGTCGCTGGTTGAATTCCTGGTCAGGGTACATGCCCAGGTTGTGGGCCAAATCCCCAGTGGGGGACATGCAGGAGGTGGCCAATCTATATTCTCTCTCATCGATGTTTCTATCTCTCCTTCCCTCTCCCTCTCTCTTTAAAATCAATAAAGAAAAAAAAATTTTAAAGATTCTTTCTTTGTCTTTAACATTTTTCATTTTAATTATGATGTGTCTTGGTGTGGGTCTTTTGTGGTTCATCTTTATTGGGACTCTCTGTGTTTCCTGGACTTGTGTGACTTTTTCCTTCACCAGGTTGGGGAAGTTTTCTGTCATTATTTCTTCAAACAGTTTCTCTATTTCTTGTTCATATCCTTCTTCTGGTACCTCTAAGATGTGGATGTTGTGCTGTTTGCTATTGCCCCAAAGCTCCCTGAAACTATCCTCCTCCTTTTTAATTTTTTTTTCAATTGCTGTTCTGATTGGGTGTTTTTTTCTACCTTGTCTTCTAATTATCTGATTTGGTCCTCAGCTTCTTCTACTCTACTGTTGATTCCTTCCAATGTATTCTTCATTTCAGCTATGTCGTTCTTCATTTCCTAATGGTTCTTATTCATGGCTTCTAGCTACTTTTTCATACCTATGTAGTTCCCAATGAGTTCCTTATAGTTCTCATTAAGTTGCTTGTAGTTCTCACTAAGTTGTTTGAGCACCCTTAAAACCATTACCTTGAATTCTTTATCTGATAAATTGCTTGCTTTCATTTCATTTTGTTTCTTTCTCACGATTTATCATTTTCTTTCATTTGGGGGTTGTTTCTTTGTCTCCTCATTTTAGCAATCTGGTAGTCTGGGGTGGATGAGGTGGGCCAGGTTATGGGAGTGGGTCCAGTTGTCCAGGGGCATCCAGTCATGCCAGGTTGCTGTGGTGGGTCTGGTCTTCTGATGGTGTTGGGTTAGGTGCCACATGGTCACATTAGCATGTCAATGCATTCAGGGGCACCAGGTCACAGCAGGGCCATGTCGCAGATTCAGTCCAGTTGTCCAGGGGCATTGGTAGCTCTTGGCAGCAGCAGCAGTGGCAGTGGCAACAGCAGCAGGGCCTGCAGTTCTTGGCAGCATTGGCAGCTGAGTCAGCAGCTTTTGGCAGTGGTGGTAGTGGCAGTAGGGCTGGTGGCTCTTGGATACAGTGGGGCCTATGGGGCCAGTGGCTTTGTCTGCTGAAGTGCTGGCAGAGATGATGACTGGCCACTGGTGGCTGCATGTCTGGTGGGGGCATGGGCAGCTTCTGTGGGTCCAGTGGGGGCACAGGTGGCTTCGGTGGGCCAGGCAGGGGCAAGGGAAGTCTTTGTGGGACTGACAGGGACACTGGCAGCCTCCACTGGTCTGGTGTGGGGGTGGGTAGCTTCTGCCAGCCTGATGTGGGGGCAGGAAGCTTCTGTAGGTCAGCTGTGGGCCCAGCAGGTACATGGCCCAAGCCATGGGGCTAGTGGGGGAAGGAATGCCTTTGACCTTGGGGTGCTGAGTCATGGCTGCTCCTTGCAGCCTCCTCCCAAGGAGGACCATGTGGATCCTCCAAAATGGCACATTCTTCAACCCCAAGTGGGGAAAACACCCCATGAGCAGAACATGAAGGCTACTGGTAGTTCCCTGCCGAAACTCCCACCCTGAATTCCTGCACCCACAGGCAGATGCCCACCCTCACTTACACCCACTCATACTTTCACCCTCACTGTAGTCTTGTCTGCCACTATGTTGGCTCCTCTATTCTTTGTTTTCATGCAAAATCTGTAAGTTTAATTTCTTGTTGGCAAATAGCCACGTCTAAACCAAATTCCTCTGTAGACACAAACACTCTTTTCAAAATTTTCACTGATCTGGAAAAATAACTCACTTAAAGAAGTTGTAAATTTAGGTGCAATTTTTAAAAATGTGAAGACCCTTTATTTATTTATTTTTTTGTGTTTTTTTTTTTTTTTTTTTTTTATCCTTACCCGAGGACATTTTTTTTTTCATTTTTTTTTGTTCAGATAGAGTGGGAGGGAGAGAGAGGAAGAGAGAGAGAGAGAAACATCAATGTGAAAGGGACACATCGAGTGGCTGCCACCCACACGACCAACCAGGGCCGGGGACAAACTGCAACCGAGGCACATGCCCTTAGCGGGAACCGAACCTGGGTCTCTCTGGACCGCAGGCCGACGCTCTAACCGCTGAGCCAAACCGGCCAGGGCTGAAGACCCTTTATAAGGAGGTGCCCTTGATGAAAAATTAGTAACCCAAAATTGTATGGAAACTGAATCCATGGGTGGTGACTGTGAATTGTGGGCAGGCTTGCTTTAAGGCTCAGTGACCTCTGCAGGCACATAGGGCTGCCAACCCAGCAGGTTTAGTGCCCTGACATCATTGTCTTGCAATTTGTGATCATTTATCTTTGAATATGTATTTGTGAGTAAAGTCTGATGGGACAACAAGAGCATGTGGGTGAATGGGTCTTGGAACATCTAGTGGTCCAGCCACTACTTCCTCATCTCTCCAGGACAGGGTGAGTTCTTGGCAACTTGCTCCCTTCCTCTTGTGCCCCTAGACCACTGGAAGCCCAAGTGAGGCTGTCACCTTCTCCCCTCTGCACTTCAAGGGCCTGACTCTATGTGCAACTCAGAAGGGGCTTCATGCCCACCCTAATCCAGGTGTCCAGTGCATTCCAGAAAAGAGGTTAAAATCCCTTGACTTCACTCATCTGCCATGGATTTGGGCAGCAGCCCTGGGGAAGGGGAGATTGACTTCATAGCCCCAGACCAAGGAACTGCATTTTCATTTTGCATTGAGCCCCACAGATTATGTAGCTGGCCCTGGTGGAGGATTGAGCATTTGTGAAACATGAGAAAGGAAGCTCTATAGATGGGCATAAAAGCACAGGATACAAATAACCTCGGCATCCATGGGGCCATGCTAGGGTCAAATCAATCACTAAGAGCAAAGACTTTATCCCTGGTATGAGTGCAGTTCCCCTAGCAATGACCTTGTCAGAGGAAGTGTCCATTTCCTGAGAGAAGTGTGTTGAAGTGAGCAAGCCTTCTTAGATTAAAAAAGGCATTTTAAAATTAGACAGAACATTATCAGGTGGTTTAAAATCTGTGTTTAAATGATTTCAGCTTACTCTGATACATATCTCCTTTATTTTAAGAATACCAACTCACTACAACATACATGAACACCAATATGCATATATACATATGTATATATACACACATGCCAAGGCCCAGAGCTGCCCTGCAGAAGATACAAAGTAGAGTTAGAAAGAGTCTTTGACTCAAAAGAACTTAAACTCTTGTAGAAATAGCAGTACTCAAGAAAAATCCATGCCCCAAATCTCCCTGTAGGCCAACAGTGTGTCATGACATTTTGCCCAAGTATATTTAATGACTCTCTTTTTTTATTTTTTTATTAATTTGTTTTTGTTACAGATGTTTCTCCTTTTTCCCCCATTGACACCCTCCTACCCATCCCCCCCACCCCACCCCCAGCTTTGTTGTCTATGTCCGTTGGTTATGCACGCATGCATATAAGTTCTATGGTTTATCTCTTCCCCCCCAAAACCCCCTCCTCTGAGGCTTGTCAGTCTGTACCCAACCTCTATGTCTCTGGGTCAATTTTGTTCATCAGTTTGTTTAGTTCATTGTATTTCACAAATAAGTGAGATCATGTGATATTTGTCTTTCTCTGCTTGGCTTGTTTCGCTTAGCATAATACTCTCCAGGTCCTTCCAAGCCATCTCAAAAGATAAGAGATCTTTCTTTCTTACAGCTGCATAGTATTCCATTGTGTACATGTACCACAGCGTTTTTATCCACTCATCTACTGATGGACACGTGGGTTGTTTCCAGATCTTAGCAATTGTAAATAGTGCTGCTATGAACACTATTCTTTCTGATTGGTGTTTCAGGTTTCTTAGGGTATATTCCTAGAAGTGGGATCAATGGGTCAAATGACAGTTCAATTTTTAACTTTTTGAGGTAACACCATAGTGTTTTCCATAGTGGCTGCACCAGTCTGCATTCCTACCAGCAGTGTACTAGAGTCCCCTTTTCTCCACACCCTTGCCAACACTTGTTGTTTGATGATTTGTTGATGGCGGCCATTCTGACAGGTGTGAGGTGATACCTCATAGTTGTTTTAATTTGCATCTCTCTGATGATTAGTGACATTGAGCATTTTTTCATATGTCTCTTGGCCATTTGTATGTCCTGTTTGGAGAGGTGTCTTTTTAGGTCCTCTGCCCATTTTTTAATAGGGTTCTTTGTCTTCCTTTTGTTGAGTTGTATGAGCACTCTATATATTTTGGAAATTAACCCCTTATCTGATGCATCATTGGCGATTATGGTCTTCCATATAGTGGAATCCCTTTCCGTTTTGACGGTTGTTTCTTTTACTGTGCAGAAGCTTTTTAGTTTGATGTAGTCCCATGTGATCATTTTTTCCTTTGTTTCTCTTGCCTTAGGTGTTGTATCAGTGAAAATTCTGCTGTGTATGATGTCTGAAATTTTGTTGCCTGCATTTTCTTCTAGAATGTTTATGGATCCATGAGTTACATTTGAGTCTTTTATCCATTTTGAGTTTATTCTCATGTATGGTGTAAGTTGGTGGTCTACCTTCATTTTTCTACAAGTAGCTGTCCAATTTTCCCAACACCATTTATTGAAGAGACTGTCTTGACTCCACTGTATGCTCTTGCCACCTTTGTCAAATATTAATTGAGCATTTTGTCTTGGGTCAATTTCTGGGTTCTCTATTCTGTTCCATTGATCTATCTGCCTGTTCTTGGGCCAGTACCAGGCTGTTTTAATTACAGTGGCTTTTTAGTATAACCTGATATCTGGTTATGTAATTCCTCCTAGTTTGTTCTTTTTCAAGATTGCTGTGACTATTCAGGGTCTTTTTTGGTTCCATATAAACTTTTGGAGAGTTTGTTCCAGTTCTGTGAAATATGTCATTGGTATTTTGATGGGGATTGCATTGAATCTATAGATTGCTTTGGGTAGTATGGACATTTTAATGATGTTAATTCTTCCAATCCATGAACAAGATATGTGCTTCCACTTTTTTATATCTTCCTCTATTTCTTTTTTCAATGACCTGTTGTTTTCTGTGATGATGTCCTTTACTTCTTTGGTTAAGTTTATTCCTAGGTATCTTAATTTTTTTGCCGCGATGGTAAATGGAATTGTTTTTTTAGTTTCTCTTTCTGTGAGTTCATCATTGGTGTATAAGAATGCCATAGATTTCTTGATGTTAATTTTGTATCCTGCTACTTTGCCACATTCACTTATTAAGTCTAGTAGATTTTTGATGGAGTATTTAGGGTTTTCTATGTATAATATCATGTCATCTGCGAATAATGACAGTTTCACTTCTTCCTTTACAATTTGGATCCCTTTTATTTTTTCTTCATGTCTAATTGCTGTGGTTAAGACTTCCAGTACTATGTTAAATAAGAGTGGTGAAAGTAGGCATCCCTGTCTTTTTCCCATTCTTAAGGGGAATGCTTTTAGTTTTTGCCCATTGAGTATGATGTTGGCTGTAGGTTTTTCATATGTGGCCTTTATTATGTTGAGATATGATCCCTCTATTCCCACATTGCTGAGCGTTTTTATCAGAAATGGGTGCTGGATTTTGTCGAATGCTTTTTCAGCATCTATTGATATGATCATATGGTTTTTATCTTTCATTTTGTTTATGTGGTATATCGCAATTATTGATTTGCGAATATTGTACCATCCTTGCATGCCTGGGATGAAACCCACTTGGTCATGATGAATAATTTTTTTGATGTATTGCTGCATCCGATTTGCTAAAATTTTGTTAAGGATTTTGGCATCTGTGTTCATCAGCGACACTGGCCTGTAGTTTTCTTTCTTTGTAGTGTCTTTATCCGGTTTTGGAATTAGGATTATGCTGGCCTCATAAAATGAGTTTGGAAGTGTTCTGTCTTCTTGGATTTTTTGGAATAATTTGAGGAGAATGGGTGTTAGATCTTCTTTGAATGTTCAGTAAAACTCCCCCGTGAAGCCATCTGGGCCTGGGCTTTTATTTGCTGGGGTTTCTTAATTATATCTTCAATTTCCTTTGTTGTTATTGGTCTGTTCAAGTTTTCTATCTCTTCCTGGTTCAGTTTTGGGAGGCTGTGTGTTTCTATAAATTTGTCCATTTTTCCTAGAGTGTCCAATTTTTTGGCATATAATTGTTCATAGTATATTTTGATGATCCTTTGTATTTCTGTGGTGTCAGTTGTTACTTCTCCTCTTTCATTTCTGATTTTATTTATTTGGTTACTCTCTTTTTGTCTCTTGGTGAGTCTGGCTAAAGGTCCATCGATCTTGTTTATCTTTTCAAAGAACCAGCTTTTTGTTTCATTGATATTTTGAATTGTTGTTTTTTTTTTTTTTGGTCTCTATGTCATTTATTTCTGCTCTGACCTTTACTATTTTCTTCCTCCTAGTAGCTCTGGGTTTTTCTTTTTGTTTACTTTCTAGTTCTTTAAGTTGTAGGGTTAGAAAGTCAATTAGGAATTTTTCTTGTTTCTTGAGGTAGGCCTATAGTGCTATGAACTTCCCTCTCAGGACTGCTTTTACGATGTCCCATAGATTTTGTGTTGTTGTGTGTTCGTTTTCATTGGTTTCCAGGAAGTTTTTTATTTCTTCCTTCATCTCGATAGTAACCCATTCGTTGTTTAATAACATGCTACTTAGCCTCTAAGTGTTTGAATGTTTTTGTGTGTTTTTATTGTAATTGAGTTCTAATTTCATGCCACTGTGATCTGAGAAGATGCTTGATATGATTTCAATCTTCTTGAATTTGTAGAGACTTGCTTTGTGTCCTAACATGTGGTCTATCTTTGAGAATGTCCTATGTGCACTTGAGAAGAATGTATATTCTGCAACTTTGGGGTGAAATGTTCTGTAAATATCAATGAAGTCCAACTGATCTAGTTTGTCATTTAAGGACTCTATGTCATTGTTAATTTTTTTTCCTAGAAGATCTATCCAGTGGTGTCAATGGCATGTTAAATTCACCCACTATGATCGTGTTGCTATTGACCTGTCCCTTGAAGTCCTCCAGAAGTTTTTAAATATATTTTGGTGCTCCCATATTTGGTGCATATATGTTTACCAGGGTTATATCCTCTTGTTGAATTGATCCTTTTAATATTATGTAGTGACCTTCTCTGTCTCTTATTATGGCCCTTGTTTTGAAGTCTGTCTTGTCAGATATGAGAATTGCTACACCAGTTTTTTTTCTATTTCCATTTGTTTGGAAAATTTTTTTCCATCCCTTCACTTTCATCCTGTGTGAGTCTTTTGTTGTGAAGTGGGTTTCTTGTAGAGAGCATATATATGGGTCGTGTTTGCTTATCCAATCAGCTACCTTATGTCTTTTGATTGGAGCATTTAAGCCATTTACATTTAAGGTAATTATTGATAGATAGTTATTAGTTGCCATTTTAATTTTATGCCTGTGTTCCTCTCTCTCTCTCTCTCTCTCTCTCTCTCTCTCTCTCTCTCTCTCTCTTCTTCTTCTTACAATAGTCCCTTCAGCATTTCTTGCAGTGCTGGTTTGGTGGTGGTAAATTCCTTTAGCTTTTTTTTTTTATCCATGAAGCTCTTTATTTCTCCTTCAATTTTGAATGATAGCCTTGCTGGATAGAGTAGTCTTGGATTCAGACTCTTGCCTTTCTTTACTTTTTACATTCATGACACTCCCTTCTGGCCTGCATCGTTTCTGTTGAGAAATCAGCTGACAGTCTTATGGGAACTCCCTTGTAGGTAACTTTCTGTCTATCTCTTGCTTTCTTAAGATTCTTTCTTTGTCTTTAATGTTTGCCATTTTTATTATGATGTGTCTAGCTGTGGGTCTTCTGGGGTTCATCTTGCTTGGGACTCTCTGTGTTTCCTGGACTTGTGTGACTTTTTCCTTCACCAGTTTAGGGAAGTTTTCTGTCATTATTTCTTCAAACAGTTTCTCTATTCCTTTCTCTGATTCTTCTCTTTCCGGTATCCTTATAATGAGAATGTTGTTATGTTTTGTATTGTCCCACAGCTCCCTTAAACTTCCTCCTGCTTTAAAAATTTTTTTTTTCCATTTGCTGCTCTATTTGGGTGTTTTTCTCTACCTTGTCTTCTAAGTCGCTGATTCGGTCTTCAGCTTCTTCTAATCTACTATTGAACCCTTCTAAGGTATTTTTCATAACAGCTATGTCATTCTTTATTTCCTCTTGATTTTTATGCATAGCTTCTACATCTTTTTTTAGACTGAAGTAGTCCCCCGTGAACTCTTCATAGTTCTTATTAAGTTGCTTGTAGTTCTCATCAAAATGTTTGAGCACCCTTAAAATCCTTGCTTTGAATTCTTTATCTGACAAGTTGCTGTCTTCCACTTCCTGTAGTTCCTTTTCTGGTGATTTCTCTTTTTCTTTCCTTTGGGTGTTGTTTCTTTGTCTCCCCATTTTAGCCATCTGGTAGCTCTAGACCCAGTGAGGGATGTTTGTATGTGTAGGCAGCTCACTATATATCAAATAAGGCTACTGTGCCTCCCAGATTGTTTTGTTGCATGTTGCCTCTTGCCTGCTGTGGATCCTGGAGGATTGACTACTGGGGGCTGGTATTGGTGTGTCCTGGTAGGTGCTGCTGCTGGATCACGTAGGCCCCTCTGGAGCTGTGTTCCCAGCTGGTCGCTGGTGCCACCTGTAGCTGTATAGCTCAGGCCCTGTTGGAGCCATGCTCCCTGCCCATATTGTGGGCAGCTGTGTTGCACAGGCCCTGTTGGAGCCCCTGCTTCCCGCTGATCCTGTGAGGAGCTGGATAGCACAGTCCCTTCTGGAGACCTGGCTTCACACCTATCTTGTGGGCAGCTGGGTTGCACAGGCCTCTGTGGAGCCCCAGATCCCGTCGCTGGTGGCTGGGGAGTGCTGCTGCCCCGTGGGGCTCAGCTCCTGCTCAGCTTTTGCTGTAGTTTTTGGGGATGGGTCTCAGCTACTGATCTGTGCTTCTGTTGCCTGGGGATGGATGTCTGCTCCCCAGCCTCTGTTGCTGGGGGTATATCTTCTGATGGGGCTGCTACTGTGGGGGTTGGTGCTGGATTCCTCAACCGGTACCTTGGCAGTTCCACTACTGTGCACTGGTCTGTGTTGACACAGGGTGTCCACTGGTTCGATGGTGCCAGATGCACTGGTGGGCTCAGGTTGTTGAGCCCTAGCCACCCCCACTGCCTCCTCCCAGAGAAGACCCGGGATCTTCCAAAATGGTGGGACCTCCCCGCAGTGCAGAGAGAAGCGCCCTGACGAGTTGCTCCCCGTCCACAGCACAGGAACCTTCTGCTCTGTGTCTCTGCACTACACAAGTTTCGACTCTCTCTTTTTTTAAATCTCTTTTCTGAGAGGAAGCATTTACAGAAACTGAGACCTTTATTGGTCTGCATATCATAGAACTTCAGCTCTGCTTTTATTAGATGGATATGAAAATCGTGGTTAAAAAATTGTTGGAGGATGACTGAGGGATATTTAGTAAATTTTAAGAGAATAAAATGTATTTATTGTTTATTTATTTTTATTGTTGAAAGTATTATAGATTTCCCTCCTTTCCCCCCCATTGACCCTCTCCTCCCTGCTCCTGTCCTGAGAATAAAATGTATTTAAAGTCTTCTATACCACAAGTAGACGAAGTCTACATGTAGGACTGAAGTAAATATTGAAAAATTTTGGTAAATATTACAAAAATATCTTCAGATAATCAAGTCCAAATAAGGGATTTGTAGGGTTTCTTGTTATGCTTTATCTAGATATCGCAAATCTCACTTTGACTTTTCATGTATCTGTGAAGTCTTTAAATAAAAATTAACACTTAGAACCACTTAGGAACTAGACCCCTCACACAAACGAAACTGGACTTCCCTCTCCTGGAGGCCTGATAAGTCACCTGCTGGAAGAAAAAAGGAATCCATTATGCACATTGATGTCAGCAGACATTCTCTGTCCTCTAGACCTCAGTGGGTGAAGTTACAAGTATTTGACAGCAGAACTTACAAAAACAGGCAAACCCTATGTGCATTAATGAACGTTTGATTTTCAAGTGTGGCTTATTACTTTAGGATCTCTACTTCCACTGGATTCCTGTATAGTGTGTGTGGCCAGTATCACAAAGAACTCTTGACTGGGAATGAAAAGGGGCAAACAGTGGCAATGGCTCTGAAAATTCTTTTATAGACACCTTCACTAAATGTCAAGTCCCTCCTTGGCATTTAAAATCTTGAAGAAATTGAAAGAAAGGGAAGTTTAATTTAGAGAGGACTTATGCCCTGCTTAGCTGGGTTCACATGCCCAACATAAAATAATAATGCATTCAACTGTCCATCTTATAATTAACAACCTTTGCATCACCTTACTCACTGGTGAAAACCACAAACAGTGGGTAAGAAAGGTATGAATACCAGAAAAAGCTGAGAGCTCCCTGTAACCTTCACATGATTATATTTGTTCAAAGAGGGCAGAAACCCAAATGCTCCCTGTTGCAGAACCTGACTCATTAAAAATATATTGGTTATTAACAAGAGAATATGGTACATTGAATGGGGAGGCATGACCACCACATGGGAGAAGGTAGAACTGATTTATTTGTGGTGAGCAATTTATATTTGCAATTCTGTTTCCTTCTCAATGCCATGGGCATTTTATCCTCTTTGCAAAGGTAATGGGATAAGGCTCCAGAAAGAGTTATACCCTCTCAGGATTAAAAATGTTTTGTTTGTTTCTTAAAATGACTTATTTGGAAGTGAACTCCAAAATATGGAGGGGTAGGATTTAGAACTCTATGCTGGAGTGAACATCTATTTTACTTTTAGAGTAGTTAAGAGATGCTGAGCCCAGTTTGCCTTAGTTAATGAATGAATACTTACATACATACATACATACATACTTACATACATACTTGCTATGAGGAACAAATGATGGTCATTCAGGAACTCTGAACTGAGTTGGATGTGCGGGTGGAGCTTGTGAGGTTCTGTCCTCAGGAAGGCACCGAAGGGAGGGGTCCAGGCCTGGGATAACACCCCTCTTGGTTCTGGGGGTAAGTCCAATCCCTCCAAAGCAGAGTGAGATACAGGCAGTCTGTTGGTTTCGGACGTGAGATCAATACTGGAAGGATGGTGTTGAATAAACCAATACTCTGACAAGCAAGTATTTTAACAATTAAAAATAAGTTTTGTCCCAGTTTACCAGCCAAACTCCTAATCAGTCTTTTAGTGTCTTCACCATTTATGACCTATCCTTTCCATAATAAACTTATAGCAGGGTTCCCTGTATTTTCAGAGAACTAACTCCTATTATATAGCTATTTTAAATTTTATATTATGATCCCTCTAGAATCAGTTTTTATATCCCTTGAATTAACAGTAAACAAATCATAATTATAAAATAGATGTATCTGAGATGGTTCTTCTCCTTGCTAAGCTAAAAGTCCACCAATATTATGATGGAAGAATGTTCCAGGTGAAGAAACTTGGAAGGCCAAGCAGGTAATGCTAGCTGATGACCCATCTGCTGTTCATAAAATGAACTGAATATGGCATCCTCTGTGTAAAGGAGATTCAGACTTGCCTGGGCAGTGTGAGCCGCTTTTTCTCCCATGGTCTTCAATCACTGGTGGAGTTCTATAAAACGCACATGTGAGTCACCTCTTATACGCTGTCAGTAGCCTCATGAGAGATATATTCCGCTGTGTTCAAGAAGCTCCACAGACTATTCTGATTCACAGACCTTAGTAGAAATACTGGTCTAGCCAGTGTCTGTGTGAGAATTTGGAAGCTATTTGCCACTATCTTTGTGTCATATTTCCTGATCATGCTGCCATGGACTAAAGGAAGCATTATACATAAACACTTCACTTTGTAGGCTCTTAAAGGCCCAACAATTTAGTTCCTTTCCAAACATTTACCAAATGGTACAGAGTATGCAGTTGAGGTGGTGTGTGAGGGAATGTGGATTTGCACACATAGGGATGGGAGTATGTATTGAGTTGACTTGGGGCAGGTGACTATTATGGGCAAATTAAATAATGTTAAATATATTAATACAAAATAAATTTTACTAAATAATAGTCAAGAGAAATAGCACATATGTGAAAAGTATGCACTGTTCCAAAATTTACATATTTTCTCATTAAATCCTCACAATAGCAATCTTATGAGGGAGGTACTGTTATTTTCCCAGGCTTTTACAAGAGGAGGCTGATATATAACGAAGAGGGAAAACAAGCCCAACTTCACATACCTAGTGAAGTGGCAGAGCTAAATTTAAACTCAGGCAGAGTTTAAAATTTAAGAGTCCTTGCTTTTTGCCCTGACAGGTGTGGTTCAGTAGTTACAGCATCGGCCCACACACCAAAGTGTCTCAGATTCGATTCCCAGGCAGTTGCATGTACCTGGTTTGCAGGTTTGATCCCTGCCCTGGTCAGGGTGTGTGCAGGAGGCAACCAATCAATGTGTCTCTTTCACATCAATGTTTCTTTCTCCCTCCCTCTCTCTGTCTCTCCTCCTCCTTTCCACTCTCTCTAAAAATCACTGGAAAAAATATTAGGTGAGGATTAACAAACAAACAAACAAAGAGTCTTTACTTTTAAACTGTACAACAAATACTTTTAATATCTAAATTGGAATTGAAGTAGAATTTGCCAACAAGCTAATGGTTTAAATATATTTCCAAGATTTATGCTAAACAGTAGTAAGTAGTCAAGTGGACGCCAACACCTCTCTTGAAGGAATTATACTACCCCCATATTAAAAGCCAAGCTTCCATTTCTATTGAGTGAATATTCAATCAATGTGAGTGAGTGCCTACACTACACCTGGATGTAAGTGGTGAACTAGGGAACACAGCCCCGGCCCTACTGGAGTTCACAGTTGCTGCCTGAAAAACAGACTATTAAGTTCAGAACAGTCCACAGAGAGCAGACATTCTTTTGTTGTTGTTGTTAATACTCACCCAAGGATATTTTTTCCATTGATTTTTTTTAGAGAGAGTGGAAGGTAGGGAAGGAGGGGGAGAGAGAGAGAGAAACATTGATGTGAGAGAGACACATGGACATGTTGCCTCCTGAATACGTCCTGGACAGGCAAGGATTGAACGTGCAACCCAGGTACATGCCTTTGACCGAGAATTGAACCTGAGACCCTTTGGTGCTCAGGCCAATGCTCTAACCACTGAGAAACACTGACCAGGGCTTTCTGAACATTCTTGGTCCCCAGAGAGTTAACACATTTCCTAGAATCCTGATCAGGAGGAACATGCCTAACTATTTGAGTTCATATTTTCATGTCTGTGCCCATGGAAAAAGCTAACCTCAAATTCTCTGCTAACATAGGCTAACCACTGTTTCAAATCTCTCTGAAACCCTTAGCCAATGTCATTTATTCATTCTGACTGCTAGATTCCCTCGCTGGCTCCGAGAAGACCCCTGATCTGGGAGCCGCCTTATAACCAGACAGATTGGTTTATGGTCCTACAAAGTTAAGCGTGATACATGTGTTTGAGGAAAATGGAGATGTGGATTAAGAAGAAACATTACCTTTTGATCCAGGCAGGAAAGCATACATAATCTCTTCTAGAGCCCATGAAAGACTTCATTTTACACATAAAATTGTGTGGAATTGCCCTGTACCACACTGAGCATCATTTTTGAAAATAACCAACCTTAAAACAAGTTCTTGTACGCTGGTGAGAGCCTCCAGCAACAGAGAATAAAATGCAAGCAAATGTAATCTGTGTAAAGTTATGGGTAACAAACACACACTCTTGTTGACACAATACTTGTATGGGACAAATCTTAGACTTTACAATGGTATGTCATTAGGAACAGAGTCAAAAATGAGTGTGGTACTCGTGAGAGAAATATGAAACTGAAGGACCTGACATGGTATACAAATTTTTAAATTATATATGTATTTTAATTGTGTAAATTGATTTTTCTTTTTTTTTTTTTCTGTGCATTGTAAAACTCTCTTTTCACAGTCTGGCATAAAAATCCATACCTGATGAATATGGGGAAGCAACCAAATTTTAAAAACATCTTCAAAAAGTAAACTTAAGTGGGTTTTTAGCCATTTGAGAATTCATCTAATGTGAATATTTGACCAAAAGCATCACTTTGGACCTGGTTAGTTCTATAAAAGTACATAAAGCTCTGCTAATAAGTTTAAGGCAAAATAGAACTTCAGTATATAAGAACAGAAATTGTGAAATTTACAATGCATAATATAGCTTCCAGTTTAAAGTGCCCTGCTATTCAAGTACAATAAGTAAATCACATACAAAAAATTTAGCGGAAATATCTCCTGCATATTATGGGGAAATTGTTGGCATCTTATGATGGGTCATCTTACCCTTGTTATTAAATGACAGCGATCATTAAAATGCCAAACATATTTTGACAGAATTCACTTTATAAAATGTCAGCAAGTCTGTGTTTTTATTAGTTTGTTCCAAATCAATTTAGAAATTTCAATAGAATGCTTGTAAGTATTCCCCAAGCAATGTCCATTCCTGACTTTCTGCACAAAAAAATATTACAAATTAATCAGATTTTCAGATTTCTGCATAATAGCTTTGCACATTTATTGCTTAACCCTATTATAAAATGCCATTATGATTGACACATCACAATGGAGATAGAAGTCAATTGAATAATATGTAGCAGTCAATTTTATTTGTAGTTTAATGTGCTGAAGTATTTTTTCCCACATTTCCATTATTTATAAGTCTGGCGCTTTGGAGAATATAAAGAAGAATTTGTTTTAAATGAGCCAATAATACCTTCTTTAAAATTTATAAGTGTGACAGAATCATATCTTTTTTTCTTGGTCGTCCACGGCACGCCAGTAAACAGAGTTGTCTTTCACTTGCTATTCATAGGACAAATATCAGGAAAGAGGGTCTTGTTAAGGATGGCTTGGAATTGGATTTCAACCACCAAGAAAATAAAAGTTACCAACTGAAAACCTTCATAAATTGCTATTCGCTTTATTTGTTTGTTTGTTTGTTTATTCATGTATTTATTATACTGCCACTATCTTACCTGCTATATGGTTTGTACTGAAACAAAGCACATAAGCCCACACAGAGAAACTATAATGTTTAAGAAAACTTGAAAGCTCTGCTATTTTGGCAGAATTTCATTTTTCATGCTTTGGTGTCTAACAGAATTTCAGCAAAGGGAGTAAGTTGTGTTTTATGCTTAACATAGTGGGGCTCACTTGAGGTAGTGTGGGGTTCTTACTGTTTCAGTTAGCACCCAGGAAGTTTGCTTAAAGAGGTCCATATTCTTTTTTAAGGCATCACAAAAGGTGACATTGAAAAAGGCTTTGTTTTTAGGAAAACACATTATAACATTCACTGTCTGAAGGTGTATGGAGAAGGATTTAAGTGTATGAAGTCATATTAAGGGATAATATAATTATACTTGGTCATGTCTGAGACCACACTTTCTCTGGCTTTGGGAAATTAGAGTAGCTATTGCCCACCTATGCATAAAGGAGGCAGTTTCCACATAAACGCCAGGTTGGTGTACCCCGTGCAAACTGATATATTGTGCAAGCCCACTAGCACCACTAGCACCACTGATGATAGTGTCACTTTCCCTGTTGTCATAGCCTGCTATATCCTGGAATGACTTTGGCCATACTGAATGCTTGTTAGCAAAATTCATGCAGTTGATGAGTGATTTGACCGCTGGAGCTTTGATAAACCACTCTGGCATATCATCTGTGCCTTAACATTATGTGATGTCACAAGAAAATTAGGTCATGTACAGTTCCCAGGCTGGATTGTGTATTAAAGGAGCACTTCTCATTTGAATTCCAGGGGCCAGAGGAAACCCAGCACCATCAGACCCAGGCACTCCTGACCAGCACCAAGCCAGTCAGACCCATCCCCCATTCCCAGTTGGGCCACAGGTCAGTATCTCTCAACTGCTTTCCATTAGGCTGCATATAGAACGATTCAACTATATAAAGAACTAAATAAATAATAATGAGTTCAATCAAATTAATTCCAACAGAGAAAAGATGGTGATAAATATTTGTATGGGAAGCTGTATGAGTATATTATTTATTAAATACCATCAAGAAAAAAATGGGTTTGCAGAACTTTTTTTTATATAGGAAATGTTGGTTTTAATAGTTTTGAATCCTAGTTTTTGTTTTTGTTTTGTTTTGTTTTTTCCTTCTTAAGACCTACTACAACTGTGGGGTTGGTTACTATGCAGTTTTCTAGAAAGTAAAACTTTAATGACTGGAGTGTAAAGAAAATTAAGTTATTTCAACCTTACTATAGCCATTTTTTTTTTTTTGCAATACAAGATGTAATTTAATATAAAAAAGTTAATGCAATTTTAATGCAAGTTCAGCTTATTGGGTTTGACAATACTGTACATCACATATAGCTCTTGCATTAATAAAGAAATACATTCATTATTTTTTAAAGTCTAATATTTGTTTTTTTTGTAGCCTGGTGTGGTTATATGGAGATGTAGAACACAATTATAAAAGACAAGGCTTTTTTTTTTTTCTTCTTCTTTTTTTTTTTTTTTACCTCTGTCATTTAGTGTGAAGCTTTCAGAGTTCACCCCGATTTTATAGAAAAAGAAGCTGATATTTGAGCACTTCTCTCTCTTTTTCTGTAATTTTTTTCCTGGAAATTTGTCATTTTCAGTACTTTGAAGGCTCATCGGTTCAAGGTTTAAAAACCCAAATTTAGAGCTTGGGTTGTCTTGACTTTCTTGTTCCAGTGCCACCAAGTCCCCCAATGGCCTCAAATCCCACTGTCTATCCTGGAGCACAAGGCTTCGAGGAGAAAGCCTGGGGAGATGTCTACTCTCTTATGAAAGCCCAGAGAAAGTTTACTGGGAGTTGCAGAAATTGGCTTTTTCTGGCCGTGTCCTTTCTGATTTCATGCTTATGAGGTGTGTATGTGTATGTGCACATATGTGTGAAGATACCAAGGATAACAAACTCTAAGGCTTCCAGGTTTTATATAAGCAATATGGCAGACCCAGACAGAGAGAAGTGGTGGACACTATGACAAACTGGAAAGTGCATGCCCTGCTTTAAGCCTGCAAATTCAATTTAAAAAATGCTACAGGCATCCCTGTCTAGTTTGGCTCAGCAGTTAGAGCGTCGGCCCACAGACCAAAGGGTTGTGGATTCGATTTCCAGTCAAGGACACATACCTGGGTTGCAGGTGGGGGGTCATGTGGGAGGCAACCAATCGATGTGTCTCTCTCACATCAATTTTCTCTCTCTCCCCCTTCCTCCCTCCCTTCCACCCACTCTAAAAATCAATGGAAAAATATCTTTGGGCAAGGAATAACAACAACAAAAATGCTACAGGCCAAAACCCACAAATACGTGCCTGTATACAGTCTGAGGATGACCCATTTGCCTGCCCTCTTATCTTGAATTATGATTGTCACTGATATAACACTAGCAATGTGAGGACCAGCTTATAATTTTGTACTTATTTCCAAAAAATATGTTTATTTTTGTGCTTTACAGTACCTTATTTCTTTTTAAAGGCACAGTTAATCTGTGTGAATTTAATAAGTTTAGCAAATGCATTAGGAGCTAGGCCCACTGAGTCTAGAGTTGTGGTTCTAAAACTAGGCTGCATGGAGTCCTAGGACTTCAGAGGGCTCCCCAGAAGAATCCTTGAGGGAAGACTGTAGGAAATGGCCAGAGAGAGGGCTCAACCCTCCTCCCCCTATTCTGCAAATAAAGTAGCCCCACTTCTCTAAATCTTCTTCATGAACTGAGAAGGAATGATGAGAAAGGGGTGGAGTGTGGGCTCTGGAGCAGCCTTCTGGATTTGAGCCTCCCACCTCAACTAGACCTGTGGTTTGGGGCAAGTTACTAACCTCTCTGTATCTCAGTGGTAGAATAACAAGTTAATACACATACAGCAGCACTGGAATCATGCCTGGCTATTAGATATTGGGCTTTATACTATGCCTATATTGAATTAGCTTTTACTTTATAGAGTCATGCTGCATTAAAAACAAAAATGTTGAAAACCCCTCAATATAAGTGTTGTATTGGTTTGTCCAGAAAAAAAGGGGGGGGGGAGGATATGGGATTATGTCTCCCAAAGCTCCCAAAGGGGTACAATGAAAGTCCTGGATCAAAGACTCTAAGTCAATGACCCTTTGGGTCATCTGGCCTGGCCTGGGCAGGAATCCTTCCTATGGCATTTGAGTGAAGAGCCCTCACCCAGCTCAAATATGTCTAGTGCCCAAAGTACATACCTATGAGGCTGCCTTTCCATATCAAACAATAGCTATTGGCTAAATAGTGGACATAAACATGTAATTTTTAATGTTATTTTAATTGGACAATGAATGTTAGAGTGATAACAAAGAAAATATTTAAAACATTTAAAAATTTATCCACATTAAATATTGTTGTTTTTCAATATTCTTTTTTAGGTCTTGTCATTTTACATATATAATTTTCCATTTTAACAATGATTTCATTATTATTTGCTTAATTGTTTTCCATTTTATTTCATGTTAAAGACTAGGTGATATCAAACTTAGTACTGTAACAAACTGTTTTCAGCATTTGTGTATTTAAAATGTAATGCATACTTTCATGCATTTATCTTTTTTGTGTTTGAATTATATCTTCAGCTTATATCCTAGGAGTTTATTCTGAGTCAAAAGGGATGAATATTTTTGTAGTTCTTAATATGGATCTCCAAAATGCTTTCCAAAAGGCTTATGACAGGGTACATGTCCTAAACCCACATAATGGTGTCAATGCAGATTTACCAGCACTGAGTAAATCTTTTACATTACTTTTGCTAATTTAATAAATGAGAATAGTATTTTGTTGCTATTTTTGAACAACAATAAAAAATTCCATTGATCTCAATGAATTCTTTCTGGAACAACACAGAATAAATTAGCAGAGAGTTTCAAATACATAAGCATAGGATCAAATGAAATGTCATTGGAAGAATAATTTATAAGTGTAAGATTACTTTTAAAGGTATTTGAACTCCTTAGAGGATGTTAGAACCAAATGGAATTTTCCAAAAATATAAGTAAAATGCAATTTCCATTTTTTTTTCTACCATTTAATCTTTTTTTTCTTTCTTTTTTTTCCCCCCCTGGACCAAACCATGTTTCTTTACTACTAGTTCAGGAAATTTCTGACCCTGCATAAGTAGAAGAAAAACTGATCTAAAAGTCTGTGTCTTGGTTCCACTGGAAAGTGAGTTAGGATTATTTGTTTCCTTGCAGACACTTCTGACAGCACAGCAGTTAGCCTCTGCTGTTGCTGGTGTAATGCCAGGAGGCACGCCAGCCCTGAACCAGCCTATCCTCATCCCCTTCAACATGGCCGGACAGCTAGGAGGGCAACAAGGACTGGTCCTCACACTGCCTACTGCGAATCTCACCAACATCCAAGGGCTGGTAGCTGCAGCTGCAGCCGGAGGCATTATGACTCTGCCATTGCAAAATCTACAAGGTAATTCATTGTGTTTGTGTGCCATGGAGGGCTCTAACCACTGGCCAGTGGTCTTTGCAGTGGACAAGTACCCTGAATGTTGAATGTGGTTCAGAGCTGCTTCCAACATAAAGGCTATAGAAAGCTTATGTAGGAAGCAAAGTATCAATGTGTCTTGTGAATCCTTAGCTTGCTCAAGCCTTGACTTTATCGGTCTTCATTTCCGAGGATTAATTTCAGGCCTCTAGAAGCATTTATCAGCAATCATTGCATGACACATCAAAAATTTACAGGTAAAATTATTATGTTGTTACTTGAGGACTTGAGTTATAATCTCATGAGTTCTTCGATTTAGCTATCTTCAAAGAAAGGTTAGAAATGGCTGGTTTGTGTGTGAAGTTGTTGGAACATCTCAACAAGGAATCACTTAGAATAACTAGTTTAATTATTATTTTACTTACTAAGTATATTTTAGTTATAATTACTAAACAAAATTATATTATTTGAGATCATACTTTATAATGAAAAAAATAAACTTGAATAGTGAGCCTTTCTGTTACATGAGCATATAGCAAGCATTGGCGTCTAACTTATGCAGAAAGGGTAGTTTTCTTGATAGTATGAAGGTTTTGACTTTTTAAAAAAAGATACTTAGTAACACTGACTGACAAACTGATTTACAACAGACTTCTTAAGAGGAAAAACTTTATGATAAAAAATGGCCTGAATATGATTAGGATATTTAATAAAGAGAAAACATTTATTTTGGACTAGTCAAAGATATTTGTTTTCTTTATTGATGTAAATGTTAGCAACTAATTTTTTTTCCTACAGAGTGAGAGTTTGGTTGGGTAAGTTTTCTGAACAATAATGTAAAGTATTTTTTTAGTTGATAAAATGTCAGGACTTCTTATAACATTAAATTGGCCAGAGCATCAGTCCACAGATCAAGAAATAGACCAAGTGAAATCTGATTAACTCTTGACCCAAACTTCTTTACACACTATTATGTTCTAATATCCCATCCACTGTTGCACTTCTTGACTTATACTTTAGTGTTTAAAACAAAAATCTCGCTTATACCAGTGAACTGTGCCAAGAAAGCTGCCATTCATAAATAATGCATACCCAGGCCACATTAATGCAAAAACTTTGCTTGTTTCAAATTGGAGATTGCGTGGGAAGCCAGGATCTCAAGATTAAGCAAATAAGTCAGGGATAAACAAGTTGAAAGCAAAAGCAACAACATGTAGGGAGAGACTTTTTAATGTAGGTGGATGATAAAATCTTAATGAAGAAATGGCCATTATCAAAATGCAACCTTCCATTTGGAACACTGGCACTTATGGGAACATTGGCTTTTATAAATAAGCATAAGCTTGTGGAGCTCGTAGGACATGAATTAACCCTGCTTGGTTAAAATGGACACCACAGTCCAAAAAACCAGGCTTGTTATATCTTTATTACAGTTTGATATTCTTAAGGCTTTATTACTTTGTTATTTTAAGGATTCAGAATTAATAAGTGTGCCAGTATGAATTTCCATCAAGATTCTCTCTCTCTCTCTCTCTCTCTCCCCATATATCTTAGTATTTGCTTACATTTTTGGCATTCTGGCTTCAGAAAATTATCCTAAGGTTCTAATTAAGTAATAAGTTCACCCAGCCAGTGTGGCTCAGTGGTTGACCAAGAGGTCGCTAGCTCTATTCCCCATCAGGGTACATGCCCAGGTTGTGGGCCAAATTCCCAGTGGGGGGCATGCAGGAGGTGGCCAGTCGATGTTCTCTCTCATCGATGTTTCTATCTCTTTCCTTCTCCTTTCCTCTCTCCCTAAAATCAATAAAGAAAAAAAGTGTTTTTTAAAAAAGTAGTAAGTTCAATAAGAACACTTGCTCTTTTTATCCCTTGATGTTTCTCACATAATTTCCCTGTGGCCTCATCTTCAGAAGTGTATTGGAGTTGACTGATGGTCAAGTTCTTGTCTGCTACACAACCAGTAAGGGCACATGTCTCTGTTTCCATCTTTGAAATTTCAATGATGTTGGTAAGGAGAGCAAGGTCACTAAAATGAAATATGCTCAACTGCAAGTTAGATAGTTATAGGAAAAACTTCCTATGTTAGTCTGAATACTCCAGTCACTCTCCAATATCTTTTTCTTTATTATGTTTATGAATGAATTCTAATTCCTAAACCACTGTTAAGATCCAAGAAAGTTCTATCTTCCAGTTTCTTTGGGCTTTCCTGTTCCTTTCATATCTTCCCACATAATTTCTTCATGAGTCAGACCTCACTATCTAAGAAATGACCAACCATCCTGGTGTCCTGAGTCTGGGGGTTCTCTTGGGACATGGGATTTTTACTGTTGAAACCAGGAAAGTCCCAGACAAACCAGAAAGAGTTGGTCACCTGCAAGAAATCCAAGGGCAATAGGATGGTAATGATGAAATAGTCGTATCTCCGAGGTGCTCAAGATTAGTGTCTACCACCTGAAGGGCAGTGCCAGTCAGTCACTTTGTTGGCCCAAGGATGATCTCACCACCTTTAGGGAACTTCAGCCCTTGACAATCCTCTTTCAAGGGTACTGATCTTATAAATGGGCTATGTAATACTTCAGAAGGAGTCCTTACATACATTTATGTAGTCAACAGGGTAGAATGTTCTGTCCCCTCTCCATGGCCCACCCTTAGACAAGGAGCACAGTAACCTTATCCCCAGGCTTCTAAGAGTCTTTTTAAACAACCAGTAAGTTGGCCTACCTGTAATAGATACCCCAGGTGGTCTTATAAATCAGATTTGATTGGTCAGTGTGAGGGGGAGGGACTTAAGTGTTAAACTCCTAGCCTGAAGTATGGCCTATTTCCATACAAAAGGCTCAGTTCTAGATGGTTTCCCTTTCCTTATTGTGAAGGGTTAAAGTTTTATTCATGAAACAAGTTCACTAGCTGGAATTGTCTTTGACTATTCTCCAGTTTTCCTGTCCAGCCCTCCAGCCTGTCTGTTCTTCTAGCTCAAAAGCTACACATTTGCTAAGAAAAAATGTTACTGATATCAGTTTTTTTAATGATTTAGAATTCAGAGATATTTTTTCCAGTATTTCCTTCTTTACTGAGGGGAATGAGAGCTGGTTCATTTACATTCCCTATCAAGTGACATGGAGTAGCTCTCAGAGCCTTGAAGGCCATGATTCATACATGTATTTTAATGAGTACGAATGACATGATGTTATACAGGGAGCTTTCTTGGCTCAGGCAGCATGGGTCCTATCACAATCTCTTCTAAGCATGGTCAGTGGGCCAGTGGCATCAGCAACTTATGGGAGCTTATCAGAAATGCAGATTGTCAGGCTCCACCCCAGACCCACTGAACAGGGTTTTCATTTCTAAAAGATTCCCAGGTGATTCTTATGCATACTAAAGTTTAATAAAAGCTGGTCTAGGGAGCTTTTTCAAATTAATTTGGCAACTCTGCCACTATATCTGGATTCTGAGCATCTCGGGGTGATGGGGAGCCATGTGGCTGTGAAAAGTGCCCTCATTAATTTTCCTGCTGTCCCTCACCACCCCAGGCCTCTACATGAGGATAATGATTGAAAGGAATTATTTATTTGGGAATATTTTTGCTTCTTTTCAGACATTCATGTCCCCAAAACTAAGGAGTGCTCTCTTGCATAATTGAATCATTACTGAAACCATTGTTCTGAGATTTTTATCCAGTAAAAACTTCTCATTGCTGAAAAAGAAAACCCATCTGTATGGCCTGTGACTGTTTCTCTTCTCCTGAGATCCTCCCATTCAAGAAAGAGATGGACTCCTGTCTCATCAATGATGGGATCTTCCTGAAAGGAAACAAATGAGAGTAGGGGGTGGGAAGAGATAAACCAAATAACTTATTTGCATATATGCATAGCCTGTGGACACAAACAACAGTGCGGTGAAGGCGGGCTTGGGGCTGAAGCAGGGAAGGGGGAAAATGGGGTTAAAGTGGGGGAGGCATCTGTAATACTTTCAACAATAAAGATTAAAAAAAAAAGTCTTGCAGTATTTTAGGAATATCCTTGTAGCCCTGCCTCAGGGATCGTGGAATTAGATTTGGGGATTAGACAATCCAGTGAACCAGTGGTCTGCAAGCTGTATCATTCTCCCCTCTGAGCAGGCAGATGCTGATCTCCAAGCCCAGGGTGACTAATAACATACAGTATCTCCGCTCTGCCTGCTCCTCCTCTTGCCTGTCCTGTATTGCGTTGGTTGACTTTTGTCTAACGCATCATTTTGGTTCACTCATGTCCCATTCTGTCTCCTTAGAGAACATCATCTTTCTAAATTGTGTGCCTTTAGGAAATCACCAGTGCTATCCCTATCTCCACATTGAAAACTCCCTGAAACTCAAGTTCTGATTGGGCTGAGTCTTTTCATTCCAGGCTACCTCATCAGTCACTGGCTAGACTAGAGATTGACCTCCCACTATCACTCTTTGGGTCCTTCCATTCTTGTGTCCTTTGTCTGCTGTGTGCTCATGGGGATCTGGTTTCAGGTGACTGTCAGCAAACCCACACCTGTGAAATAAGACTAATAATGAAATTAAACCTCAGAGAAAGAAAATGACTGTTCTGTCACATACTTTATAAACTTCTTTAAAAATCAGTGTCTTCCATTTTACTTATTATTATTATTATTATTATTTTGGTTAATCCTTACCTGAGGATATTTTTTCCATTGATTTTTAGATAGAATGGAAGGGAGAAAGGGAGGGGGAGAAAGAGAGAGAGAAACATCGACGTGAGAGACACATCAGTTGGTTGCCTTCTGCACGTACCCCGAACAGGGCCAAGGATCAAGCCTGCAACCCAGGTATGTGCCCTTGACTGGGAATCAAACCTGAGATCCTTTTGTGTGCAGGCCAATGCTTCAAGCGCTGAACCACACTGACCAGGGCCATTTTACTTATTATTTTGAAATATAGAAAGCTGTATTAAAAATGTAATTTATATTTGTCCGAGTATGGAAACTAGATGATTATTTAATGTGATAAAATAAAGTCCTCATTATAGAACTCATGCAAATGTGTTGGATTTTTTTGCTTTATTTAGATTTGAGCAGAAAATATAGATAAATACAGCTGCAATACAAGTGATGACAAGTAGCAAAGGGGTTAGTGGGACAGCAGAGATGGGTCTACATTTAGGATAGGTGATTCAGGTTAGTGACTGGTTCTCATCGCACAGGCCAGGTGAGATAACCCACTTATCACTAGGGCAACATAAATGGAGAATATAAATGTGCTGCCTAGGAGATTTATATCAAACTGTGAACATTACAGTTAACTCCAGCATAACATTTAAATTAATGACCAAAAAGTACATTAGAGAATGCTGCTTAACCTGAACATGGAAAAGCAATTAGATTCAAAGCAAGTTGAAACTCGGGGCCAAGGATGGTTTTTACTATCTTTAGCATTGGCACGAAACTTGTCCTGGATTTCTGTGAGTGTCCAAATTAGAAGCTATGCCAGGTAAAGTATGTGGGAATAATTTTGAGGGTAGGAATTTCATGTGCAAGTTACATAATATTTCCTTTTTGTTTTGTTGTTGTTGTTGTTTTACTTGAGGTATTATATACATACAATAAAATACATGAATCTTAAGTGCTCAGCTCAATGAGTTGTCATAACTGTATACACTCTTGCAACCTCCATCCACCGTAATTAATACATCACACATTTCATTTTCTCCAAGAGGTTCCCTTGTGTCCCTTTGCAGTCAATCCCCTCTTTCCAATGAGGCAACCCTGATATGCTTTCTGTTACTATCCATTAGTTTTGTCTGTTCTAGAACTTCATATAAATGGATTCATGCAATATATCTTCTTTTATGTCTGGCTTTTCTTGCTCGGCATAATGTCCTTGAGATTCACTCATGTTGTGTAGATCTGTAGCTTCTTTCACTTCCAAGCATTGTTCCATTGTAAGAACATGCCACAATTTGTTTATCCGTAGCCATTCGTATGTCCTAGTAGGCAGACATCGTGAAGATCCTCTCCCCTGATGACGGGGAGAAGGGCCTCTATTGAGCGTGTCTCTAGGGAAGACCCTTGACCACTCTTCTCCTGGGCACTTGGCTACACTGCTGGGAGATTCTTCCATGTTCATTATCTTCCTTGGCCACATCTGAAGAAAAAGTTGAGGAATATACCTTTCTTTGGAGGCTTTCTCAGCCCATGTGTAGCTTATGGAAGCTTGAGGGCCAATGGTTGCTTGAAGTTTTTAACAGGTAAAGCTCTGAAGCTTCTTTGGGAATCGAGTTCTCTCAGAAACCAGGAATACTTCTGATCCTTTTGCTGTTAGTCAATTCCATATGCCAAAGGTTTTTCCAAGACATACATCTTCAGTCTAATTTAGTTTGCTTTCTTACTCCCACACTTCTCTCTTTCAATTCAGTCAGTCTTAATGTGAGGACATCTTGCTTCTCTGGTGTTCTTTGAATATACTCCTACCCAAGAACATTTGCTCCAGCTGTTCCCTCTGCCTGAAGCAGTCTTTCCCCAGAAAGCATCAAACTTACCATCTTCTTTGTACCCCATCCCTTACCTGCTTTCTTTTATTTTATTTTCTCATAACATGTATTACCTTCTACATAGCCTTAAACTCTCAAAACTGGTTGAGTCTTTTTTTTTCCTTCTTTCTTTTTAAACACTGTGGGTGATGCCTACTACTATGGCCATGTGGAGCAGTGCAGGCAGCACTCTGAGGCATTGCTCTGCTTCTATAGAGGAGCATTTTCCTGTATAATGTATTTATAATACATATTGTTTCTGTCTGGCTCTGCCCCTAGGATGTAAGCCCCATGATAGACATCTTTGTTTCATTAAATGATGTGGACCAAGAACTAGAACAGTGCCTGGCTCACGATAGGTACTCAAGAATGAATGAATGGAGGGAGGGATAGAAGATGGATAGATAAATAAATCTTAAAGAATTAGTAAGAGTTAGTCAAGTGAAGAGAATTCAAGAGAACATTCAATGTATAGAAAAAAGGAATGAAGAGCATGGAATCTACAGAGTTCTGTGAATAGTTCTGGTTGTTGAAGATTAGGGAGCTGGAGGTGACAAGCAATTAGATTAGAGGAACAGGAAGGGGTGACACTGGAGGACCTTCTATGCTTTTCTTCTGTGTGCTGAGTGGCCATCATAGGGCCTGATGTATTAGAGACAAATGTATTTAATGACAATACACTTATGCCATGATATTTGCATGGATATGTATTTGCATATACTTAGTTATACCTCTGTAATTCCAAGGGTTTGAAGCACTTTGTTTTTTTTTTTTTTTCTTTACTGATTTTTAGAAAGAGAGGAAGGGAGAGTGAGAGAGAGTTAGAAATATCGATGAGAGAGAACATCAGTTGGCCGCCTCCTACATGCTCCCCACTGGTGATCGGGCCCACAATCTGGGCATGTGCCCTGACCAGGAATTGAACCAGCAACTTCTTGATGCATGGGTTGACACTCAACCACTGAGCCACACCGGCTGGGCTGAAGCACCTTGTAATACAAGAAGCACGAAAGACCAAAAGCTGTTTACTAGAGGGAACCAGAGAACAATTCAAAAGGGCAGACACATCATGCTACATAGTTTTAATTATTTTATAGTAAAAGGAATCATACCTGCTTAACAAGAAAGAGGCTTATTTATTTTTGTTTTTAACTAATTTTATTCATTTACTCAATAAATATTGATTGAGCTTTCATAGTGTACTAGACTATTTATTTTAATCCTCACCCAAGGTTATGTTTATTGATTTGAGAGAGAGAGAGAGAGACATTGATATGAAAGATAAACATTGATTAGTTGCCTCCTGTACCTGTCCCAACCCAGGACTGAATCCACAACCTGGGTATGTGCCCTGACCAGGAATCGAACCCACTACCTTTTTGGTGTACAGGACAATACTCCCACCAACTGAGCCACCCAGCCAGGGCTGGCTAGGCTGTGATCTTGACTTAAGATATAGTAATAAACAAAACAGAGAGTTCCTGAAGGCACTTCTCTGCTTGTCTATAGCTGTGGATGGAGGAGATGGAGGATGGCAGGGAGGGGGCATGTTGTATTTTGTACAGGGTCATTAATATCAGTCTCTACATTTGACAGAGACCCAAAGGACACAAAGGACCTGGGGAAGAATGTCCCAAGGAGAAGTCCTAAGTGTTAGGAAAAGTTAACCAAAGATTTTTAATAAAGAAACACTAAACAACCTAATGGACAGATGTTTGTATCTATAGTTTTCACTATGTTATGCTACTGTAACAAACAGGTACAAAACCTCACTAAGGTATAACAAAGGTTTATTTCTTTATTTCATAATACATGTTAGCTACAGGTCAGCAGTGGCTCTGCTGTACATCTTCATTCTAGGAGTTCTGAGCTTTGGATCACAAGTGACCCACATCATTTCCACTCACATCCTGTGGGTCATGCAAGTCACCTGGTCAGGCCTTCGGCCAGTGAGAATGAACATAATCCAAGGAGAGGGTGCTCTTCCAGCATGTAATTGGAAACAAGGTGCTACATTGTTACTTGGCCACTGCACTGAAGATACATCTCATGAGTACTGATTTAGGAAACATTTAACATTCCTTCCAACACTGAGATTCTATAATTCCATTAGGCAAACCCATTAGGTTGCATGGACTATCTTTGGGGTTCCTTACAACACAATACATTAACTATTTATTTTTTTTATTTTTTTTTATTTTATTAATTTACTTTTGTTACAGATGTTTCTCCTTTTTCCCCCATTGACACCCTCCTCCCCCTCCCTCTCCGCCCCGTCCCCAGTTTTGTTGTCCATGTCCATTGGTTACGAGTACATGCGTACAAGTTCTGTGGTTCATCGCTCCCCTCCCCCACCCCCTCTTCTGGCAATTGTCAGTCTGTACCCTACTTCCACGTCTCAGGGACTACCCTGTTCCTCAGACTGTTCTGTTCATTATATTCCAGAAATAACTGAGATCATGTGATATTTGTCTTTCTCTGCTTGGCTTGTTTCGCTTAGGATAATAGTTTCCAGGTCCTCTCATGTCATATCAAAGGATAAGAGATCTTTCTTTCTTACAGCTACATAGTACTCCATTGTGTATATGTACCACTGCTTTTTTATCCATTCGTCTACTGATGGACACTTGGGCTGTTTCCAGATCTTAGCTATTGTAAATAGCGCTGCTATGAACATGGGGGTACATATATTCTTTCTGATTGGTGTTTCAGGCTTCTTAGGGTATATTCCTAGGAGTGGGATCACTGGATCAAATGGTAATTCAATTTTTAATTTTTTGAGGTAACACCATAGTGTTTTCCATAGTGGCTGCACCAGTCTGCATTCCCACCAGCAGTGTACTAGAGTCCCCTTTTCTCCACACCCTCGCCAACCCTTGTTGCTTGATGCTTTGTTGATGGCGGCTATTCTGACAGGTGTGAGGTGATACCTCATTGTTGTTTTAATTTGCATCTCTCTGATGATTAGTGATGTTGAGCATTTCTTCATATGTCTCTTGGCCATTTGTATGTCCTGTTTGGAGAGGTGTCTATTTAGTTCCTCTGCCCATTTTTTAATTGGGTTCTTTGTTTTCCTTTTGTTGAGATGTATGAGCACTCTATATATTTTAGAAATTAATCCCTTATCTGATATATAATTGGCAATTATGCTCTCCCATACAGTGGGTTGCCTTTCCACTTTGATGGTTGTTTCTTTCGCTGTGCAGAAGCTTTTGCGTTTGATGTAGTCCCATGAGTTCATTTTTTTCCTTGTTTCTATTGCCTTAGGTAATATATCAGTGAAAATTCTGCTGCATATGATATCTGAAATTTTGTTGCCTACATTTTCTTCTAGGATTTTTATGGATTCATGAGTCACATTTAAGTCTTTTATCCATTTTGAGTTTATTCTTGTGTATGGTGTAAGCTGATGGTCTAGTTTCATTTTTTGCATGTAGCTGTCCATTTTTCCCAACCCATTTATTAAAGAGGCTGTCTTTACTCCATTGTATGCTCTTGCCACCTTTGTCAAATATTAATTGAGCATAATGTTTTGGGGCAATTTCTGGGTTCTCTGTTCTATTCCATTGATCTATGTGCCTGTTCTTGTGCCAGTACCTGGCTGTTTTGATTACAGTAGCTTTATAGTATAACCTGATGTCTGGTATTGTGATCCTGCCTACTTTGTCCTTCTTTTTCAAGATTGCTGTAGCTATACGGGGTATTTTTTGGTTCCATATGAACTTCTGAAATATTTGTTCTAGTTCTGTGAAATATGTCGTTGGTATTTTGATGGGGATTGCATTAAATCTATAGATTGCTTTGGGTAGTATGGACATTTTAATGATGTTAATTCTTCCAATCCATGAACAAGGTATGTGCTTCCACTTTTTTATATCTTCCTCTATTTCTTTTTTCAATGTCTTGTAGTTTTCTGCAAATAGGTCCTTTACTTCTTTGGTTAAGTTTATTCGTAGGTATGTTAATTTTTTTTTGCCACAATGGTAAATGAAATTGTTTTTTAAGTTTCTCTTTCTGTGAGTTCATCATTGGTGTATAAGAATGCCGTTGATTCCTGAACGTTAATTTTGTATCCTGCTACTTTGCCAAATTCATTTATTAAGTCTAGTAGGTTTTTGATGGAGTCTTTAGGGTTTTCTATGTATAATATCATGTCATCTGCGAATAATGACAGTTTCACTTCCTCATTTCCAATTTGGATCCCTTTTATTTTTTCTTCATGTATGATTGCTATGGCTAAGACTTCCAGTACTATGTTAAAAAAAAGAGTGGTGAAAGTGGGCATCATTGTCTTGTTCCTGTTCTTAAGGGAAATGCTTTTAGTTTTTGCCCATTGAGTATGATGTTGGCTATAGGCCTTTCATATATGGCCTTTATAATGTTGAGATATGATGCCTCTATTCCCAAATTTCTGAGCGTTTTTATTGGAAATGTGTCCTGGATTTTGTCAAATGCTTTTTCAGTGTCTATTGATATGATCATATCGTTTTTATCTTTCATTTTGTTTATGTGATGTATCACATTTATTGATTTGCGAATATTGTACCAGCCTTGCATCCCTGGGATGAATCTCACTTGATCATGGTGAATAATTTTTTTGATGTATTGCTGGATCCAATTTGCTAGTATTTTGTTTAGGATTTTGGCATCTATGTTCATCAGGGATATTGGCCTGTAGTTTTCTTTCTTTGTAGTGTCTTTTTCTGGTTTTGGAATTAGAATTATGCTGGCTTCATAAAAGGAGTTTGGAAGTCTTCCTTCTTCTTGAATTTTTTGGAATAGTTTGAGGAGAATGGGTGTTAGTTCTTCTTTGAATGTTCGGTAAAACTCACCCATGAAGCCGTCAGGGCCTGGGCTTTTGTTTGCTGGGAGGGACTTGATTACATCTTCAATTTCCTTCGTTGTTATTGGCCTGTTCAAGTTTTCTATCTCTTCCCGGTTCAGTTTTGGGAGACTATGTGTTTCTAGAAATGTGTCCATTTCGCTTAGATTGTCGAATTTGTTGCCATATAAATGTTCATAGTATTTGTTAACGATCCTTTGTATTTCTGTGGTGTCAGTTGTTACTTCTCCTCTTTCATTTCTGATTTTGTGTATTTGGGTTCTCTTTGTTTCTTGGTGAGTCTAGCTAAGGGTCCATCAATCTTGTTTATCTTTTCAAAAAACCAGCTCTTTTTTTCATTGATCCTTTGAATTCTTTTTTTGGTCTCCATGTCGTTTATTTCTGCTCTGATCTTTACTATTTCCTTCCTTCTACTTGCTCTAGGGTTTTCTTTTTGTTTACTTTCTAGTTCTTTAACTTGTGAGGTTAGATAGTCAATTAGAAATTTTTCTTGTTTCTTGAGGTGGGCCTGTAGTGCTATGAACTTCCCTCTCAGAACTGCTTTCGCTGCATCCCATAGATTTTGTGTTGTTGTGTGTTCATTTTCATTGGTTTCCAGGAAGTTTTTAATTTCTTCCTTGATCTCCATGGTAACCGATTCATTGTTCAGTAACATGCTATTTAGCCTCCATGTATTCAAATGTCTTTGCATGTTCTTGTTGCAGTTTATTTCTCGTTTCATGCCATTGTGATCTGAGAAGATGCTTGATATGATTTCAATCTTCTTGAACTTGCAGAGACTTAGTTTGTGTCCTAACATATGGTCTATCTTTGAGAATGTCCCATGTGCACTTGAGAAGAATGTGAATTTTGTAGTTTTGGGATGTAATTCTCTGTATATATCTATTAAATCCATTTGATCTAGTGCTTCATTTAGAATTTCTGTTTCCTTGTTAATTTTTTGTCTAGATGATCTATCCAGTGATGTCTGTGGGGTGTTGAAGTCTCCTGCTATGATTGTATTGCTGTCGATTTCTCCTTGGAAGTCCTCCAGAAGATTTTTAATATATTTTGGTGCTCCTATATTGGGTGCATATATGTTTACCAAGGTTATGTCTTCCTGTGGGATAGACCCTTTCAATATTATGTAGTGGCCTTCTTTGTTTCTAGTTATGTTCTTCAATTTGAAATCTTATTTATCAGATATGAGTATTGCTACCCCAGCTTTTTTTTTCCTTTCTCTTTGCTTGGAAGATTTTTTTCCATCCCTTTACTTTCAACCTATGTGACTCTTTTGTTGTGAGGTGGGTCTACTGTAGACAACATATATGTGAATCATGCTTTCTTATCCAGTCAGTCACTCTGTGTCTTTTTATCAGAGCATTCAGTCCATTTACATTTAAGGTGATTATTGATATGTACTTATTTATTGCCATTTTTGTTCAGTGTGGTTATATTTTTCTTCCTATTTCTTCTTCTAATTACAGCAGTCCTTTCAACATTTCTTGCAGTGCTGGTTTGGTGTTAATATATTCCCTTAGCCTTTTTTTGTCTGGGAAGCTTTTTATTTGACCTTCTATTTTGAATGATAGCCTTGCTGGTTAGAGTAGTCTTGGATTCAGATCCTTGTTTTTCATGAACTTGATTACTTCATGCCATTGCCTTTGGCCTGTAGTGTTTCTGCTGAGAAATCAGTTGATAGCCTTATGGGGGTTCCTTTGTAGGTAACCTGTTGCTTATCTCTTGCTGCCTTTAGGATTCTCTCTTTGTCTTTAATTTTTGGCATTTTAATTATTATGTGTCTTGGTGTGGGCCTGTTTGGGTTCTTCTTACTTGGCGCTCTCTGTGCCTCTTGAATTTGAATGCCTTCTTCCTTCACCAGGTTAGGAAAGTTTTCTGTCACTATTTCTTCAAATATATTCTCTAACCCTTGCTCATTTTCTTCTTCTTCGGGGACTCCTATGATGCGAATGTTATTATGTTTCCAGTTGTCCCACAGTTCTCTTAAGCCATCTTCCTGTTTTTTAATTGTTTTTTTCCTTTTGGTTTTCTGATTGATTGATTTTTTCTACTCTGTCTTCTAATTCACTGATTCGGTCCTGTGTTTCCTGTACTCTGCTGGTCAGTCCTTCCAATGTGTTCTTTATTTCTGCTATTTCATTCTTTATTTCCACTTGGTTGGTTTTCATGGTGTCAATGTCCTTACTCATGCTGTTTAGTTTCCTCAAGATCATGGCTCTGAACTCTACCTCTGATAATTTACTTAACTGCATTTCATTTATCTCATCTTCAGTACAGTTCTCTTGTTCTTTCATTTGGGATCTGTTTCTTTGTTTCACCATTTTTGCTATCTCATTGGGTTTTGGAGCCTGCCAAATTTTCCCTGTAGGTGTTGGTGTTCTGCTATTTGTGGCTCCCTCTACTGGGTTATGATGAGCGTGGAGGGCCCTCCTTAAACACCACTGTCAAGTCTCACTTTCCTGGGTAGATTTGCAAGCTCTGGAATGGTTCAGTTATGCTCTAGCTTTTTGCCTGGAGGCTATTAGCCTCAGTTACTTGAAAAGCCTTAGGATCTCAGTTGAATGAGAAACTCCGTCAGGTGTTTATAGTGTAAGAGGATTTCCTGAGGGTGGGGCGGATGCTGGTTGTTAATGAGCCTCAGTTTGCATTTCTTTGGCTCTTTACCTCACCTGGGAATCTCCGAGGGAGGGGCTGCCACAGCTCCGGGAAGGAGCAAACTTGGCTGCTGTTCTGTGTAACCGGGAAGGAGCTGGCTGGCCACCACCATCCTTTGTGGCCATGGCTCAGCGCAAACTCTGAGCACCCTCCAAATCCCAGGTGTCCCCACAAAGTTCCAGTCCAGTCCGCCCTCCCTCTGCTGGAGCCCCAGGTGAGTGGCTGTAGCTATTTAGCGCTCTATTCCGGCGCTCTGCGCTATGGAGCAACTGGGGCTCTTAACCCCGAGGGTGGGCCCTGCCAGTGCTCAGGGCTAAGGCTGCTGCTGTCCATGGGCTCCCAGCCAGCCACCCTCTCGCGCCTCCGCAGATCCTACCAGGCTCATTCAGTGTCCTTGGCTGTATGGTCCTCTCCTGCTGCTTTTCTGTTGCTTTTTCCCGACCATTTGTCTTTATTTTAGTTGTAATTCCCGTTTGGTCCTGGGAGATCGTCTGTGTAGCTTCCATTCACTCCACCGCCATTTTCTCCTTTCCAAACTATTTCTTAAAGTATATTTCTTATAGTTATAAAATTCAAGTGATAAACATAAAAATGGATAATAAATACATGGAACAAATGGAGTATATTTAAAATAGCAAATGAGCACATATAAATAATTATGACTCCATTTATATAACATTTAAGAAAGGCAAAACTATAGAGAAAGAAAAAGATCAGTGGTGACCAGGGTGGACAGGGGTGGGGTGGGGAGAGGAGTTGACTGTAAAGGAGTTCAAGGGAATTTGGGGGCTGACACAAGTGTCCTCTGTCTTGATCAAGATTATTTGCGTTTATCAAATTTGTAAAGCTATATACGAGAAAGGGTGACTTTTATGTTCATAAAATATACCTCAACTTTTTTAAAAAAGGAAAAAAGGTAAATGGATGCTATGGTGCTTATAAAATACCAACTTATTTTAAAACATTAAAAATAATGGGTGAGTACAAAACTACTAATAAAATGACAGCTAGGGAAATCCTCATGGAAATGAGAAACTCAAGTTATCCCTTTAAAGAAAGTGTTAATGCCTCTGTTCTCAGAGGCAGATGCTAACACTAAAATAATAAAAATTTCAAATACACACAGTTTGATCCCAATTGTTTAAAAGAAGCCCCCCAACCCCACACCACAGAAAGAGGAAAAGAAAAATACTATATATAACAAAATGTTACTTGTGGACTCTAGACAGTGAGATGTTATGGGTGATTGCTTCCCTTCTGAAAGATTCTACATTAATAAGTATTATTTCAAAATAAAAATACTTTATATTCATCAAAGTGAAAGATCATATCCAAAACATCATTACTAGCATTGACAAGGTTAAATCTATGGGTCTGTTGTCTTTACCTTCTAACCACCTTTGTAAGAAAGCATCTCTCAACTCGAAGTGATTAATTCTCAAATTAAAAACAATACAACCACAAAGCATTTCTATGCACCATTATGTATAAGCAGCTTTTAATATTTAGAAAATTGCCTTTAAATGCCTAGATTATGTTGACCACAGGAGAAATTGTTGGTGGAGAGTGGATGGGGAAATATGGACTGATCATTTTGGTATCATTCTTTTTTAAAGATATGTTTTTACTGATTTTAGAGAGAGTGGAAGGGAGAGGGAGAAAGAGAGAAACATCAATGAGAGAAAAACATTCATCGGCTGCCTCCTGCATGCCTCCTACTGGGGATTGAGCTGGAAACCTGGGCATGTGTCCTGACTGGGAATAGAACCAGAGATCTCTTGGTGCATGGGACAACACTCAATCCACTGAGCCATGCTAGCAGGGCTCTGGTACCATTCTTGAAGAAGAAAACAAGTAGGCGGACATGTACAATGCTCCTTGTGATTCATTTTTGTGCTAGTCTCATGATGCCCACACTCAGAAAGCCGAATCCCCAGGGGCATTGTGAAGATGTGAGCAGAATATCAGTCACAGAAAGAATAAAGAACAATGCAGTACCTACCACAGAAATGAGGAGAATGGACTCTGGCTTTTAGTATGCAATGATTTCTCAGCCTCTGGTTTGTGGCTTGTTCACAAAGTCCAATATTAAAAATACTTAGTGCATAAATTCATGTATGGAGTATTATTCAGAAGAGCCCCACCTGCCATGCCATACAATAATACCAAATCCACCATAAAAAAGTTATTAAAAGTTGTTGCAACGTGTATTCCTTTGGCAGTTTGTTGTTGTTGTTAATCCTCACCCAAGGATATTTTTCCATTGATTTTTTTTTTTTTAAAGAGAGAGTGGAAGGGAGGTAGGGAGGGAAAGAGAGAGAGAGAGAGAAAGAGAGAGAGAGAGAGAGAGATTGGTTGTCTCCCGCATGACCCCGATTGGGGATCCAATCTGCAACTGAGGTACGGTGCCCTTGACTGGAATCAAACCTGCAACCCTTCGGTCTGAAGGCTGAAGCTCTAACTGCTGAACCAAACTGGCCAAGGCCTTTGGCAGTTTTTTAAACCCCTATCTGCAAAGCTTCAAACTTTTTATTTAAAGTATGTGGAGAGCCCATTCTGTAGTACATTATCCTTGAAGCAGGCGTCGCTGAGGCACTGGGGCATGGATTAAACTAGAAGCACATGAATGAGGAGTATGACTACTATACTGTGTACTTAAAAGATACTGTCAATGGAATAAGGCATTGTCAAAGGATAATGGTTTCCAGCTGCCACATAAATGTCAAAGCAAAGCCAAAGCATTTATTTTTAAAGCAAAAGGCAGGGAAGTAATGTGATCCTCAGTTTGCACATAATAAGACTGTAAATCCATCAAGGCTCTTGATGAAATCTAGCAATGCGTCTACACTAGAATGTGCAAACTGGACTAGATTCCAAGCCGACCATCAGAGCTGTTTTTGAAGATGGCTGCCACTAGAATGGCACTTATGCCTAAAAAGGGGGAAGACTTAAATGCTCAAAATGCTTCTCAATCTTACTCCATTATCATGGATGAGAGGGAACTGGGATTATTTGTTCCAATTTTCTCTGGAACCAAATATAAGAGACTTCTGTATCTGCAGAAAGTCGTGGAAGCAGGGAGTGTGTAGGTAATGAAAATAGGGATATTAGAGATTGTCCCCAATTTCCCTCCACCCAGTGTTTAGAGAATAGAGAATAGTGTCCTCTAAGAAAGTCCTGCCTTCTCTTATGCACTTACTGCAAGGCAAATTCCCATTGAGATGTCACAGCTATTATTTCTCAGCTCTCTCTAGGGAAAACCTAAACCTCATTTCTTCCTATGAAAAAAGATTGATTGATTTATCAATTATACAAATACTTCCTAAGTATCTGCTATGGTAGGCACTCCAGTCTAGTTAGGAAGGGAGGATTTTGCAGTAATTCAGGAAAGAAAGGATGCTGGTGTCACTGATGAAAGGCAGAGGACTGATGTAGGAGACATAAACAAGTGAGTTTGGTAGGACTTGGTGATGGATTAAATGTAGAATGATAAGAAGAAAGAGAGGAAAATTGCTAATTCAGTTTGACATAATTAGTTCAAGTTTCCTGTAGAAAATTTAAATGGAGACACCAGTAGCCGATTGCAAATACATGGATCTGAAATTCAGAATGGGATTTGTGCTGGATATCCTAAAACTGTCAACATATAGGACTATAGCCAGGGAGGGGAGAGACTTCTGGGGAGAACTGGCTAGGGAAGGAACACAACAATTCAAACCACTGGTGGAGAAAGATGCAGGCCCAATGGACACTGAGAAAGAGTTCCCAACATGTATGTTTATTCTGCACCAGGTTGGACTGGGGCTCCTATAATTCCCTGGGTTTGATCCTCTTTCACTGGACATAATCTACACATTCACGATGGGGCTTTTGATTGTTGCTTACCCTTATATAGCCAGAGTGCAATTAGAAAAAGCTAAAAATTATAACTGTCATTTTGCTTTTTATCTTCTAAAGACATGCCAAGTTTCCATGTATAAAGAAGCTATTTTGAGAACTTGTACATAAAAGCTTCAACAGTGTTTACTCTTTGGCTGAAAAGTAACTCAATTGATTTAAATCTATTATTTAAAAATGTAGTTGTAGCCTTAAAATTTCAAAATGAAAATATTTCAGGGTGTTTTTTTTTTTCTTCCTTTCTTCTTTTTAAAGCACTTTGGTTCACGCCTACTGTAGCCATGCAGAGCAGTTATGCTTGGTGCTAAAGATAAGGATGTCTATGTCTGGGAAAACTGTGGTTTAGATAATATAGTTTTAATTTTTGGAAATGGTTTATCTTGGAAAATTATTTCTTACTCTAAGCAAAATTAACCTCTGAAAACCTTTTGTTTCCACATTAACCTTTCCTTTGGTGTAGTGTCATCTTCATCTCCCAAATTATATTAATCAACTGTGCACACCAAGTTTATAGCCAAAACAAAAAAACAACAACAAAAAAGAAACTTTTGAATTTGTTATTGGATTAAGATTAGCATATATGTGCAGGTGCATTAACACATTCTTATGAATCCTGGTTCCCCTGTGTGCCGTTATTTTAGAAATTCTTAGCACAACACACACACACACACACACACACACACACACACACACACACACACACACATATTCAGTATTTGACATAAGATAATTTGAGTTTGCTGTGTTTGGAAAATAACTCACATGGGAGAAAGTTGCATTAAATAAATAATAGAGATAAAATTTATACTTCTATATATTTCAAAGCTAATGTCGCTAACTTACAATGGAATTGTAACATGAAGACACAGTGCTATAATTTGATTGATTTGTTTTGACAGCAGCCAAATAATTGAGAATGAAAGATGTCAGCACAGATGAAATATTGTATAAGCCATGTTCAGAAGGCAACCCCGAAAGCAGCAGCAACTGGAGTTTTATTTCCTTTGATTCCATATTGGTACTCACCTCCAGTTTATTATAAAACCATAAAAGGTGTACTACTTCACCAATTAGGGAGACTTTTATGGAGAGACTAGAAATAGAAGTTTGTCAAATAGTTGAACAATAGACAGAGACAGAAGGATCGAAGATGGCTACAGTGCGCTGAGCTTAATTATACCATCCTTTCCCTTTCTTTTGTAAATTGCCACATTTTACCTTATTTTGAAGGGGTTCTGAGTCAGATCCCATTTTCCAGCTCCTTGACAAGAGATGGGCAAAAGAGAGGGCTGTGCATATCACCACCTCGGGGCCTGGATAAGGTATTCACCCAACTGAAAACCCAAATGTCTGGTAAGACTAAGTTTTGAGGTGTTCAGTTAATGTAAAAGCTAAATGTTCAAAAGATTAATTAAGAAGAAAGTCTCTGCCCATAGGTGACCTTTGAGCATGGTGGTTATTAGTGTGGGCCATGAGTCACACTTACCTGGTTTAATTCCTGCCCTACATCTTGCTAGCTGTGTAACCTGGGCAAGGCACTCTGATTTCTGAGATATGTTTTCCTCACAATACATTGTTTTAATATTATTAACAAGCATTTTATTTTGGGAAAAACGTTTATTGGTATTTCTTTTTTCTAATTTTATTTTTCCTCATATTTTACAGGGTTGTTTTAAGGACTAAATGTGAACTGTATGGAACATGCTAGTGTAGTGGCTGACACTTACTAAGTGCACAGTGAATGAGAGCTACTTTTATTATGCAGAGCTGCAGAGTCTAGAATGGTAGCCATGAGCCACATTTGTCTGTTGGGACTTAGAAATGTGGTTAGTCCGAACTGAAATATGTTGTGAATGTAAAATCCACACCTGTGCAAAAAATCTGACTCATGTCTTTATCTTGATAACACATTGAAATGATATTTTGGATATATTAGGTCAAATACAATATATTATTAAAATTTATTTTACCTGTTTCTTTGTATTTTCTTAATATGGATATTAGAAAATTTAAAAATTATATATGTGGCTTACATTATATTTCTATTGGATAGCACTGGGCTGATGTGGAGGAGCTCCATAAATCTCATATATGTGTGGCAATGGTTAAAAGCTGTGTTTATTAAAATAAAAACAACATATTTGAATTTTTGACCTTCAAACAGAAAATCACAAAGTATTCTCTTTGGTCACAAAAATTAGAAAGAACACTTTTTTTTTTTTTTTTTAGGTCCTCTGCTATGGTTTAGGAACTGCTTTGGATTTTTAACCATATAGAAAGAAAAAAGATAAAATTTTTATGAGCAATTCCCATTGATCAGAATCTAAATTTCTCTTTCCTTTTGAAAAAATTATTATACTTTATAGTTTCAAATATAGAGAAAAGTATAGTAAAATTATCTAGAATTTTAAAATCTTGACATTTTGCAACATTAGCTTAAGATCTTTTATCTTAAATTTGAAATATTATAAATAATGTTAAAATTCTCCTTTACCTCTCCCTCTTCCCACAGCCATTCCCTGGCATTCCCTCCCTCCTAGAAAGTAATGCCTATCTCTCCAGTGCATGTGTTTCTAAATTTACTACATATATACATGAACTATATAGTATTTTTTGAGTATACAGTAAACCCTCAATTTTGTAGACCTCGATTTAATGGGCTTTGGATTTAATGGACAAAATTTCTGGTCCATATATCATATGTAATAATTAACATCCTGATAATTTAAAAATGTTTTTATTCAAGATTTGCTTATAAATAAATTAACATGTTATTTTTTGTTGTTAATTCAGTTATTTTTAACAAATTTTAATGAATAGGCCATATGTTGGAAAAAACACTAGTAATTTCACAGACATAAATAAATATTACATATCTACAACTATAGTCTACATATTTAAATCCAGGAGTCATCACCTATAAACAACATTCAGGAAATGATTAGCAGGTGATCATACCACATGTGATAGTGGTAATTGATTCTGTTGACTCATGGGGTGACTTTCTGCAGCAGTTTTAACTGGAGCTGGCTGACCTTCCCACCTGTGATAAGCCATCCCCCAGCTGTGTGCATCTGTTTACTTGAGGTGACTGGTAAATGCACCTATTTACTGGACCTATTCAGTATAAGTTCAAAATTCCAGTAATACATATAGAAAAATTTTCTGTGAAATTAAACTTTTCATACATAGTTAATTTTAATTACACAAACATGTCTACATAAGTAAAAAGAGGTAAACTAACTAATTAGTCAATTTTTTTCAACATACACAATCACAAAACTTACTTTATTATATAATAGACTTTCAACTTTAACAGACACCACCCTGGATGGAATTAGTCCATTATATCGAGGTTTTGCCCTATTACAATTTTGCATGATGGTAGCACACTCTGAATTTTTTTTTTTTTTTTGCAACAGCTTTCATTACTTTATTTATTTATTTCGTTTTCTTTTATTAATTTATTATTGTTACAGATGTTTCTCCTTTTTTCCCCATTGACACCCTCCTCCACATTGCCCCACCCCCGTCCCCAGCTTTGTTGTCCTTGTCCATCAGTTATGTGTACATGCATATAAGTTCTGTGGTTTATCTCTTCTCTCCCCCACCCCCTCTTCAGAAGGTTGTCAGTCTGTACCCTACTTCCACGTCTCTGGGTCTACCCTGTTCCTCAGACTGTTATGTTCATTATATTCCACAAATAAGCGAGATCATGTTATATTTGTCTTTCTCTGCTTGGCTTGTTTTGCTTAGGATAATTCTCTCCAGGTCCCTCCATGTCGTCTCAAAGGATAAGAGATCTTTCTTTCTTATAGCTGCATAGTACTCCATTGTGTATACGTACCACAGCTTTTTTATCCATTCGCCCACTGATAGATACTTGGGCTGTTTCCAGATCTTAGTTATTGTAAATAGTGCTGCTATGAACATGGGGTACATATATTCTTTCTGATTGGTGTTTCAGGTTTCTTAGGGTATATTCCTAGAAGTGGGATCACTGGGTCAAATAGCAATTCAATTTTTAATTTTTTGAGGTAACACCATAGTGTTTTCCATAGTGGCTGCACCAGTCTGCATTCCCACCAGCAGTGTACTAGAGTCCCCTTTTCTCCACACCCTCGCCAACACTTGTTATTTGATGCTTTGTTGATAGCAGCCATTCTGAGAAGTGTGAGGTGATACCTCGTTGTTTTAATTTGCATCTCTCTGATGATTAGTGATGTTGAGCATTTCTTCATATGTCTCTTGGCCATTTGTATGTCCTGTTTGGAGAGGTGTCTATTTAGGTCCTCTGCCCATTTTTTAATTGGGTTCTATGTCTTCCTTTTGTTAAGGTGTACGAGCACTCTATATTTTGGAGATTAACCCCTTATCTGATGTATCATTGGCAATTATGCTCTCCCATACAGTGGGTTGCCTTTCCATTTTGATGGTTGTTTCTTTTGCTGTGCAGAAGCTTTTGAGTTTGATGTAGTCCCATGTGTTCATTTTTTCCTTTGTTTCTGTTGCCTTAGGTGATATATCAGTGAAAACTCTGCTGCATATGATGTCTGATATTTTGTTGCCTACATTTTCTTCTAGGATTTTTAGGGATTCACAAGTCACATTTAAGTATTTTATTCATTTTGTGTTTATTCTTGTGCATGGTGTAAGTTGATGGTCTAGTTTCATTTTTTTTATGTAGCTGTCCAATTATCCCAACACCATTTATTAAAGAGGCTGTCTTTACTCCATTGTATGCTCTTGCCAACTTTTTCAAATGTTACTTGAGCATAATGTCTTGGGTCAATTTCCGGATTCTCTGTTCTGTTCCACTGGTCTATATGCCTGTTCTTGTGCCAGTACCAGGCTGTTTTGATTACAGTAGCTTTGTAGTATAACCTGATATTCGGTATTGTGATCCCAACTACTTTGTCCTTCTTTTTCAAGATTGCTCTGGCTGTTCGGGGTCTTTTTTGGTTCCATATGAACTTCTGAAGTATTTGTTCTAGTTCTGTGAAATATGTCACTGGTATTTTGATGGGGATTGGATTGCATCTATAGATTGCTTTGGGTAGTATGGACATTTTAATGATGTTAATTCTTCCAATCCATGGACAAGGTATGTGCTTCCACTTTTTTATATCTTCCTCTATTTCTTTTTTCAATGTCCTGTAGTTTTCTGCAAATAGGTTCTTTACTTCTTTGGTTAAGTTTATTCCTAGGTATCTTAATTTTTTTGCCACGATGGTAAATGGGATTGTTATTTTAGTTTCTCTTTCTGTGAGTTCATCATTGGTGTATAAGAATGAAGTGGATTTCTTGACATTAATTTTGTATCCTGCTACTTTGCCAAATTCATTTATTAAGTCTAGTAGGTTTTTGATGGAGTCTTTAGGGTTTTCTATGTATAATATCATGTCATCTGCGAATAATGACAGTTTCACTTCCTCCTTTCCAATTTGGATCCCTTTTATTTTTTCTTCATGTATGATTGCTATGGCTAAGGCTTCCAGTACTATGTTAAATAAGAGCGGCGAAAGTAGGCATCCCTGTATTGTTCCTGTTCTTAAGGGAAATGCTTTTAGTTTTTGCCCATTGAGTATAATGTTGGCTGTAGGTCTTTCATATATTGCCTTTGTTATGTTGAGATATTATCCCTCTATTCCCAAATTGCTGAGCATTTTTCTCAGAAATGGGTGCTGGATTTTGTCGAATGCTTTTTCAGTATCTATTGATATGATCATGCGGTTTTTATCTTTCATTTTGTTTATGTGGTATATCACATTTATTGATTTGCAAATATTGTATCAGCCTTGCATCCCTGACATGAATCCCACCTGGTTATGGTGAATAATTTTTTTGATGTATTGCTGGATCCAATTTGCTAGTATTTTGTTCAGAATTTTGGCATCTACGTTCATCAGGGATATTGGCCTGTAGTTTTCTTTCTTTGTAGTGTCTTTTTCTGGTTTTGGAATTAGAATTATGCTGGCCTCATAAAACTCGTTTGGAAGTGTTCCGTCTTCTTGGATTTTTTGGAATAATTTGGGGAGAATGGGTGTTAGATCTTATTTGAATGTTCAGTAAAACTCCCCTGTGAAGCCATCCGGGCCTGGGCTTTTGTTTGCCTGGAGAGTCTTGATTACATCTTCAATTTCCTTTCGTTGTTATTGGTCTGTTCAAGTTTTCTATCTCTTCCCAGTCCAGTTTTGGGAGACTATATGTTTCTAGAAATGTGTCCATTTCGCTTAGATTGTCGAATTTGTTGCCATATAAATGTTCATAGTATTTTTTAATGATCCTTTGTATTTCTGTGGTGTCAGTTATTACTTCTCCTCTTTCATTTCTGATTTTATGTATTTGGGTTCTCTCTCTTTGTTTCTTGGTGAGTCTAACTAAGGGTCCATCAATCTTGTTTATCTTTTCAAAAAACCAGCTCTTTGTTTCATTGATCCTTTGAATTGTTTTTTTGGTGTCTATGTCATTTATTTCTGCTCTGATCTTTAATATTTCCTTCCTTCTACTTGCTCTGGGCTTTTCTTTTTGTTTGCTTTCTAGTTCTTTAAGTTGTGAGGTTAAATAGTCTATTAGAAAGTTTTCTTCTTTCTTGAGGTGGGCCTGTAGTGCTATGAACTTCCCTCTCAGATCTGCTTTCACTGCATCCCATAGATTTTGTGTTCTTATGTGTTCATTTTCATTGGTTTTCAGGAAGTTTTTAATTTCTTCCTTGATCTCCTTGGTAACCCATTCATTGTTCAATAACATGCTATTTAGCTTCCATGTGTTCAAATGTCTTTGCATGTTCTTGTTGCAATTGATTTCTAGTTTCATGCCATTGTGATCTGAGAAGTTGCTTGATATGATTTCAGTCTTCTTGTACTTGTAGAGACTTAGTTTGTGTCCTAACATGTGGTCTGTCTTTGAGAATGTCCCATGTGCACTTGAGAAGAATGTGAATTCTGTACTGTTGGGGTGTAATTCTCTGTAGATATCTATTAAATCCATTTGATCTAGTGCTTCATTGAGAGTCTCTGTTTCCCAGTTAATTTTTTGTCTAGAGGATCTATCCAGTGATGTCAGCGGGGTATTGAAGTCCCCTGCTATGATTGTATTACTGTCAATTTCTCCTTTGAAGTCCTTCATAAGATTTTTAATATATTTTGGTGCTCCTATATTGAGTACATATATGTTTACCAAGGTTATATCTTCCTGTTGGATAGACACTTTCAATATTATTCAGTGACCTTTTTTGTCTCTAGTTATGGCCTTCATTTTGCAATCTATTTTATTAGATATGAGTATTGCTACCCCAGCTTTTTTTCCTCTCTATTTGCTTGGAAGATTTTTTTCTATCCCTTCACTTTCAATCTATGTGAGTCTTTTGTTGTGAGATGGGTCTCTTATAAACAACATATATATGGGTCATGCTTTCTTATCCAATCAGCTACTCTGTGTCTTTTTATGGGAGTATTTAATCCATTTACATTTAAGGTGATTATTGATATGTACTTATTATTGCCATTTTTGTTTAGTGTGGTTATATTTTCCTTCCTAATTCTTCTACTAATTACAGCAGTCTTTTTACATTTCTTGCAGTGCTGGTTTGGTGCTAATGTATTCCCTTAGCCTTTTTTTGTCTGGGAATCTCTTTATTTGACCTTCTTTTTTGAATGACAGCCTTGCTGGGTAGAGTAGTCTTGGATTCAGATCCTTGTTTTTCATGACCTTGATTATTTCATGCCATTCCCTTCTGGACTGTAGTGTTTCTGTTGAGAAGTCAGTTGTTAGCCTTATGGGGGTTCCTTTGTAAGTAACCTGTTGCTTATCTCTTGCTGCCTTTAGGAGTCTCTCTTTGTCTTTAATTTTTGGCATTTTAATTACTATATGTCTTGGTGTAGTCCTGTTTGGGTTCTTCTTATTTGGGGCTCTCTGTGCTTCTTGAACTTGAATGCCTTCTTCCTTCACCAAATTAAGGAAGTTTTCTATCACTGTTTCTTCAAATATATTCTCTAACCCTTGCTCATTTTCTTCTTCTTCAGGGACTCCTATGATGCAAATGTTATTATGTTTCCAGTTGTCCCACAGTTCTCTTAAGCTGTCTTCCTGTTTTTTCATTGTTTTTTCCTTTTGGTTTTCTGATTGGTTGATTTTTTCTACCCTGTCTTTTAATTCATTGATCCAGTCCTCAGCTTCCTCTACTTTGCTGTTTAGTCCTTCCAATGTGTTCTTCATTTCTGCTATGTAATTTTTCATTTCTTCTTGGTGCTTCTTCATTTCCAATTGGTTGATTTTCATTGTTTCTATGTCTTTGCTCATGGTGTTGATGTCCTTACTCATGCTGTTGAGCTTCCTCAAGATCATAGCTCAGAATTCTAGCTCTGTTAACTTACTTAATTCCATTTCATTTATCTCATTTTCGGTACAGGTCTCTTCTTTCATTTGGGATTTGTTTCTTTGTTTCACCATTATGGCTATCTCAGTGGGTTTTGGAGCCTGCCAAATTTTCCCTGTAAATTTTGGTGTTCTGTTGTTTGTGGCTCCCTCTACTGGGTTTGGATGAGCGTGGGAGGACTCACGTTAAACACCACTCTCAAGTCTTACTTTCCTGGGTAGATTTTCAAGCCCAGAAAAGGTTCATTGTCCTCTAGCTTTTTGCCTAGAGTCTATTAGTCGTGGTTACTTGAAGAGCTTTGGGTTGTCAGTTGAATGAAAACCTCCCTCAGGTGTTCAGCGCAAGAGGATTTCTTGTGGATGGGATAGATGCTAATAAGATAGTAGTTAATAAGACTCAATTTGCATTTCAATGGCCCACCTGGGTGTGGCTGAATCTCTGAGGGAGGGGTTGCTGCCTCTCCCCAGAGCCCTGGGAAGGAGTAAGATGGGCACCATCCTGCGTGGCCACAAGTCAGCAAAAGCTCTGAGTGCCCTCCAAATCCCGATTGTCCCCACACAGTTCTAGTCCAGTCTGCCCTCCCTCTGCCAGAGCCCAAGTTGAGTGGCTATGGCTATTTTAGTGCTCTGTACCAGCCCTCTGCCCTGTGGAGCTGGCTTGGGCTTTAACCCTGAGGTCGCTGCTCACAGCTAAGACCGCTGCTGTCCGTGTGCTCCCAGCCCCTCTCTCGTGCCTCTGCAATCCTACCAGGATCCATTCAGTGTCCCTGGTTGTATGGTTTTCACAAGCTGCTTTTCTGTTGCTTTTCCCCGATGATTTGTCTTTATTTTAGTTGTAATTCCAGTTTGGTCCTGGGAGATGGTCTGTGTAGCTTCCATTCACACCACTGCCATTTTGGAATCACACTCTGTATTTTTGTATCCTGCCTACTTCTTGCAACTTTTTTCTTTTGAGATTTATCCATGTTGACACATGTAGATATTGATATGTTTGAATTTATTTTGATCATCTTATTTTGTGTCCTACTTACTGGATTAGAAGTTAAACATCTATTTTTATTCTTTTAATTGTTACCAGTATATTTTGAACATGTTTTTGGTTTAAAGAGTCAAATCAATATTTTCATCTTTCCTCCCAAATAACAATTACAACTTATTGATCATTCCTTCCAATCTTCGGTGTTATTATTGCCCAGCATTAATTATTCTTAATGTTATTCTGTTTACAAGATCTCTTAATTTTCATTACATTTGCAAAATTCTTTACTCATCATTAGATCTTGTATTTCATTTCTTCTGTCCAGAGCTTTCTGATTTTTTTCAGTGAAGTTCTTTCAGTGATAAACTAAGTTTTATTTTTTTGAAATGGTTCTTTTGCTCTTATTTTTTTCTTAATTTTTTATTTATTGATTTGAGAGAGAGAGAGAGAGAAACATTGATTTGTTGTTTCACTTATTTATGCATTCATTGGTTGATTCTTGTATGAGCCCTGATGTGGGGATTGAACCTGCAATCTTGGCATATTGGTATGATGCCCTACCAACTGAGCTATCCAGCCAAGTCTTGCCCTTATTTTTTATTGTTTAGCTGAGCTTAGAATTCTGAGTTAATAATAATTATTTTTTGCAAGTGAAAAAGTTATTTTCTGGCTCCTTTTATTTTTTCTAACAATATATGTGTTGTCAGTTTGTCATTCCTTCATAGATGATATGATTCTTTAAATTGTGATTAACATGAAGATTTTTTTTTCTCTTTGTCTTTGGGATTCACAGTTTTATTATGAAAGACCTTGGTATGGATTTATTTTTATTTATCCTGCTAGGACTGGTGATCCTTGACTCAGTAATTATCTCTTCTCCTCTTTTCTCTCATTGTTTCCTGCAATAACTCATATTACATATAATTGAATCATCTCATTCTATCTTCTATGTCTCTTAAACTCCCTCACATATTTTCTTTTATATTTTGTGCCTCATTTAAAAAATTTTCCTAATATCTGTTATCCAGTTTACTAATTCTCTCTGCAGTTATATTTAATCTTAATTTTTTTTAATTTTAAAGATTATATTTTTCACTTCTTCAGACTTTCATTTAGCTTAAGTACTTGAGGAGCTAATTACTGCTTTCTCTTCTTCATAAAGCAATATTTCATGTGTGGTATGTAAATTTTTACTAAACTTACTTTAGGTAGAGATAGTTTGTCTATGGAGTTATTTATACTTCGGGTTGCATAATTATTGCTGATAAGAGGTTTTATATTTGCTTTTACCAAATGGCTAACATATTTCACTGAATGATGTCTCTGCTTGAAAATATCTGTACTGTGTACATAGTACAACTTTAGATTCTATACTGTGAAATATTCAGACCTGGGTTTTAATTTCTCACAGATATTTTTCCTTACCCAGTTTCTTTAACAGATACGATCAACTTTGTTAATTCCCTGGGCTAGTGAATGGGGTTTTGTCACATCTCTTTTCACTGTTAGGGCAGCCCTTTCAAGGTTCTGTATTTTTACAAGGGGGTTGGTTCAAACATCTCCCCTTGCACTGTTCCTTTGTTGATGCCCAAGCATCAACCTCAAGCTGGTCAAGCTCTTACCCATGTCTGCTTTCAGGGTGTCAGTTAATGGCCTTGCAGTTCTTGATTTCTGATGCCTGGGAATTTCCCTTTCTGTGTGTATATTTAAATTTTTTATATATTTTATCCTCAGTTTCTATACATTGGAGCAGAAAGGATGTCCATGGTCAACCTAATATTTTTTTTTGCTATGAAAATCTGTTCCTCTTCCTTTTGTCAATTTGTCTAGGTAGATTATCTGGATAACTAATCTTTAACAGATAGATAATTCCTAATATTTTCAGTTATTTGATTGAATATGGTAGTGTTTCAAATCAAATGTTTTCTGGAACTTTTTTTTTATCCTCACCTGAGAACATTTTTTCTATTTATCTTTAGATAGATTAGGAGGGAGGGAGAGAGGGTCAGAGAGAGAAACATCGATGTGAGAGAGACACATTGACAGGTTGCCTCCCATGTGACCCCGACCAGGGCCAGGGATGAACCGCAACTGAGGTACATGCCCTTGGTTGGAATCAAACCTGGTCTCATTGGTCCACAGGCCGACGCTCTTATCGTTGAGCCAAAATGGCCAGGGCTGTTTTCTGGAACTTTTATAAATTTGCAAATACCCTTCATGGAATTATTGGAAATGTTTAGTAAGAAAGCAACAGGCCCATTACAAATATATCTAATATTGTGCTATAGCATTTCCTCTGGGATATTCTTGAATGTTAGGCATATTTATGTTTCTTATTAAACAAACCAAATTCTGTGTGATTGCCCAAGGTTATTTAGCTAACCTTTGGTTTTGAAAATAAGTAATTATCAGGAATCATAAATAGATTATGAAAATTTTCAATTTCAGGAAAAATGTAGAATTAAAATATTTTTAATTCTTAGGATTTTTAAAATTTCTACTTTCAGGGTATTTTAAAATTTAAATTATTATTAAAATAAAATTTAACTGTTAATTTTTTTTAATTTATTAAGGATGTGGCAATTAATTCTGAATTAATTCTGCTTTTTTTTTAATCCTCACCAGAGGATATTTTTTCAAATATCTTCAGATAGAGTGAGAGGGGAAGAAAGAAAGAGAGAGAGAAACATTGACGTGAGAGACACATCGACTGGTTGCCTCCCACACAACCCCAACCAGGGCCGGGGACAAACAGCAACTGAGGTACTGCCCTTGACCAGAATCAAACCCGGGACTCATTGGTCCACAGGCCGACGCTCTAACCGCTGAGCCAAACTGGCCAGGGCTAACTTAATTCTGCATTGTAAAAATTCTTTATTTTGAAATATTTAAACCACAACAGAGAAGTACAGTGAATAACATAAAGAACACCTGTGTACCTACCACACTGTTCTATCAAATTCTAACATTTTGCCCTTCTTACTTTATATTGTTTCTTTAAAAAGTATTATAAATACAGTTGAAGCATGTTTTGTAAAAGTCCAAGATCCCATTCCCCTCCCTTATTTTTTACTATTTTTTAAAAAATGTGATAAAGTATGCATAACATAAAATTTACCACTTTAACTGTTTTTCAATGTACAATTTAGTGGCATAAAACACATTTCATATTGTTGTGGAATCATCACCACCATCATCTCTAGAACTTTTTCATCTTTCACAACTGAAACTCTGTACCCATTAAAGAATAACTCCCCATTACCTCCTGCCCCTAATTCCTGGCAACCACCATTCTACTTTCTGTCTCTATGAGTTTGTCTACTCTAGGAACCTCATATCTGAGGAATTGTACAATATTTGTCCTTTTGTGACTGGCTTATTTCACTTAACATAATGTCTTCCAGATTCATTCATATTGTACCATATGTCAGAATTTCCTTCCTTTCTAAGACTGAACTATATTCCATTTATGTATATGCCACATTTTGTTTATCCATTCATCTTTTGATAGATACTTAGATTGCTTTTACATTTTGGCTATTGTGAATAATATTATGCTGCCATGAACATGGGTGTAGAAGTAGTTTTTCTCCCTACTTTCAATCCCAAAAGTAGAATTGCTGGGGCATGTGATAATTTTATGCTTAGTTGCTTGAGGAGTCACCATATACTATTTTTCATAGCAATTGCACCATTTTACATGCCCACCAACAATGCACACAGTTCCAGTTTTCCATTTCCTTGCCAATACCTGTTATTTTCTGTGTTTTTTTTTGTTGTTGCTTATGTTTTTATCATAGTCATCTTAACAGGTGTGAAGTGGTATCTCATTGGATTTCATTGGACAACATAAAATTTATCTATAAATAAAATTAAAAAGTTTCTTGAAGAAAAATTTCAAGTATGGACCTGCTCAGTGAAATGCTAACTGTTGAAGTTAAACAGATGTAATGTTTGAAGGGATTCAGGACCTAAATAATAGTTCCCTTTTCCTTTGCAGCATTTAAAATATATGTTTTATTGATTTTTTTAGAGAAGAAGGGAGAGGAAAAGACAGAGAGAGAAATATTGAATGATTGCCTCCCGTACACCAACCTGGCTGAACCCACAACTTCATTTGCCCTGAATGGGAATTGAACCAGTAACCTTTGGGTGCACAGGAGAATGTTCAACAACTGAGCCACGCTGGACTGGGCTCCTTTGCAGCATTATTTTTTCCAATCTTGAAATTTTTCCTTCTTTTGAGAGCGATCTAAGTTCTTTCCAAAATCATAAGAATTTCTTCCATGCTGGGCATTGCTTTATTTCCTGTTTTGAATGCTATGAATGTATCTACTATGTTCTTGCTTTGGTCTGGTGGGGACCACTCTCTAATAAATTGAAATATGGTATTTACTTTTCTAGTAAATGCTGTGCTCTAGTTCTTGTTTTATTCTAGCCTGAATTTTTATGATTTAAGTTTCAAGTTATATTTTAAAAAATAAGTTGGTTCTCCCTTTACCATTTTTATCCAATCTTATATGCCTAATACATTTATTAGACCTTTCATTTTCATATGAAATAGATGGTATTGTTTAAGTCAAGTGTGAACTGCACTAAGCAGAGCTACACTTTAGCAGCAAAAATTTTTTTTTTGCATTTTCATAATTTATACCAACTACCCTATACTCTGGCAGAAAACAGAATGTAGGATATAGTAGTCAGCTTGCCTCAAAGAAAAAAGCTGGTAGACAAAAGCTCTCTCAAAGTCATAAAGTCATTTGTGCTCATAAAACCATATTGCACACTTTTTTCAGGAGATTAATGAGCGAGTCATAAAATAGCATTATTTTTTGGTCAAATTCCAGTCAGAAAGTTGTGTTTCCTAGGTAGTGCTTTTCAACTGCAAAAGCTTTGCTCTGAGAATATTTGCTGTTCAAAACACTAATGCTATTACATTTCTTCACTTAAAAAAAAAATAAAAAGAAAAGCAGCTATTGAAATTGCTAACCCATCTAGCTTTTCTGCCCAGGTTTGTAATCCTTTATGTCTTCAGCTAAACTCTCTCCTTCATGGGAATAAATAGGAGGCAGTTAGGTCAGAGTACTGCTGAGGGTACACTGGGACCCCATAGACTCTTCCCAACGCACACATCTTGTAACCACAGAACCTTATCTTATCCTGACCAGCAACTTGAAAATATAATTTATTGGTCACAAGAGTAATAATATTATAACATATAAACCAAAAAATAATCACTGTTACTGGAAAAATATGCCAGTTGCTCATCCCCCAAAATCTCTGTAATGACACAGTCACTCACATAGTGAGTACAGAAAAAGGACATGGCCACCCATCATCACAGCTTTTCAGAAATTACAGTATCCCTCAGTAAATGCAACTAAGTCTTTAAGTGCAGTTTCTCCCTGAAAACTGGGACAGCCTTCCATGTTGGTACTTGTTTCCTGAATGTTCTAGAATATTGTAATCATGTAATATACTGATTTATAATAATTTGTGAACTGTTTTTTAAAAATGGGAACTCCAAGCACTTTCTGCCTAATATATTCCAATAATGTGTTAACATAGAAATGCTATTTATGGTCTGGCCAGTGTGGCTCAGTGGTTGAGTGTCGACCCATGCACCAAGAGGTTGCTGGCTCAATTCCTGGTCAGGGCACATGCCCAGGTTGTGGGCCCAATCCCCAGTGGGGGCATGCAGGAGGCAGCCAATCGATGTTCTCTCTTATAGATGTTTCTACCTTCCTCTCCCTCTCATTTCCTCTCTCTCTCTAAAATCAATAGAGGAAAAAAAATTGAAAAAGAAATGCCATTTATGAATTAAAAACAAACTTTAAACCACTTTCAATTTTACAGGCTATTGTAAAAAATCAGGAGTATTGTCAACTGCACAAATGTATTCAATTCAGAATATCATTAAACTAATTTTAAAACACCATTAAAATAATAAATTCTTAATTAAGGAGCTAAAACACAAAAAGATGCCTATTTCATAATGATTTTTGGGGTTCATAACTGCCCGGCTATCTCCCAAGTTATTATTTTAATTGGGATAGTTTACATTCTCATAACAAAAGAATAAGATGGCCTTTCCCTATAAAATCTCAGTGTACTGAAGTTGAATTCCTTTTTCTTCATTAAAGAAATACACAGATTTCAAAGCATGTTCCCCTGTGGCAAAATTTTCATCCACAACATTAACTGAATTATCAGGTATAAAAGATATTTCATTTAAATTTAATCTGTAATTTTATTTTTCAAATTAGACTATATGGCTACATGCCTGTGTGTGTAATAAATGTGTGTGTGTGTGTGTGTGTGTGTGTGTGTGTGTGTCCTTTGCTGTACTTTATGCTGTTATAAAATGTTGCCATATTTGTTTTGTCGTAACAAATGTTTGACCACATGTGATTTCATGCCTTAAAAATACATCTGTACTTTAAGGAGAGAATGGGATGCTTCAAGTCTCATGCTAGATTTTAATGTAAAATTTAATCCTTTAAAAGAAAAAATTTAAAAACACAACATTTTTCTAATGTACATTAAGGATGTTGGAGAAGTTCACTGAAGCATATGCTCTGAGCTTTCAGAAGCAATCTGTAGTCAGGCATTTTAAATGAAAATTGATTTGTGATTTACATGGTCAGTGGAAAGAAAATTAACTTATGGAAGGTGGTAATGATATATTAGACAAGTAAAAAAGTAGATGGTGATCTAGTGGAACTAAAAGTCCCATCTGGAAGAATTCTGTGACATTTTTACATTTATCTGTGTTCTGCATGAGTTGTAATGTTAGTGGTAATTTTATGGGACTGAACTGAAATGAAAAGGGTGTTATCACAGATTGCCTACAATATAGGATTGTGTTCAGTGGAGAGTCGTGTATCCTTTTCTCCATTTTCCTGTAATATGACTCATTGCACTTTTTTCAGCTACTGTTGTTGAATGCATTCAGCCTTTTACTTGAGGTTATTAAAGAAGAACATCAAACGCTCACAAATACAATCTAACCACACATTTAAAAGCACACTGCAGCTTCCCCTTAGTTCTGAATTGTTTAGATAATGTCCAACAATGATCCTTCAAGATGTAAACGAAAGAGGCAAGTGGACTGAATAAAAAGCCTTTACCTTAACCTGTTTTTTGTTTCAAAAGTATGATTAACACCTCACCAAAACCTAGCACATCTTAGCAAATGGTAAATTTATATCTTCCTAGAAATGGATCATTTAGAAGTTGTCCATTTTCTCCCTTATTTTTCCAAAAATTTAAAAAAGCAATCACAATTGTATCTGTGGTCAGAGAAGTATGTTCTAGTAAAGAAAAGTGAAACCTTTTCCTTTGTGTTTGATGAGAAATTCCACCATATTTCAGTATTAATTAGCTGATATGAATTTTTAAAGAAAGAATGCACAGTGGATTTAATTCCATGTTATTCTTTTCCCCTTTATATTTACAGATGGTCATGACTTTTTGAAAGTACATAATTTCTGAATTACTGTACCTTAAACCTTATAATTTAAATACTTTGACTCTGTGCTAAAGCAATAAGCCATGAAATTATTTGCCCTAGAATTTCAAAATCCATTTTCTGTCTTTTTTCTTTTCTTTCTTTTCCTTTCATCTCTTCTTCCATAAACCACAGCTGAGAACAAGTAGAACTTCTAAAAAATTATAAACATTAAGGTCTTCGGCTAAATCCGTACTTACTTTTATTATATTTAAACAAACAAATCCACAAAATGTAAAATATCTTACTTTTAGGATTGCCAGTTTGGATTGTCCTCTTATTTTAAATTATACATCAAGTATTTTTTATTTGTGAACTTTCTTTTTTACTTTTCTACTATTTTCTCCAATAAGAAAATAGCTAATTTCAATGGATTAAAATTGTATCATATTTATTTCAACCAGAATGATAACGTTTTATCCCTGTAACTACAGTGCTGACTCTCAAGCAAGGCTACCCATTAGAATCACTGGGAGCTTTGTCGAGAATATAAATTTCTATCTCGCATCATGGAGTTCTGATTTAATGGGCACAGGGTACCTCCTGACATTGGAGCCTTTTAAAAACTACAGCTCCGAAAGAATAGGCTATAGGGAAGCTCTTGGTGAAGCTAGTAGAGAGAGAGGAGGAGAACAGGGGAGGTGGAGGAAGCAGGTGGATTCACTCCTGCTTTACAAGGGACACAGCTCCACCTCCTTTTCCTGCACACTGTTCTTATGTTTCAGGAATCATCATTTTACCCACAAAACTTGGATTTGTGCATTTGACCCAAACACACATACCACCAGATGATAAGATAATTCTGCTTTGTTTATTTAATTGTGTTTCTAATTGTATGCTCAAAATAGAATTTGAATCTGTTTTTTTAATATTTAATTATTTAAATTGAGATTTCTGTTCTGATTTAAAATAAAAATTTTAAAAACTTAAAACTTGCTAGAAGTGTCTGTTTTTGTAGATAGAAAATGGCCTATTGTTTCCATCCTTTTAGCTTGATTTTCAGTTGTTTCATTCAAATGAGAAGCAAATAGCCCCCTACCAAAATGTCTTCTAACATCAGGACCCAAGACTGTAGCTGTGGTGCTGACGTTGCATTTAAACAACTATTTGACATCCATCCTTCCTGTCATTTCTGCAGCTCATTCAGTTCATAACATTTCTAGGGGGAGGTCACAGATCTGTCACCAGCAGTGCTTTTGTCACTCAGAAAATAAAATGGGGTGGTTAATGATAGCTGGGGCAGCCTGTGTAATCACAGGATGCGGCCGAGGTCAATATTCTGTATTGGCTTTCCGTCCTGTCCATCTGAAACAATATACTGGAGTAAATGTGATCAGTAAGTGGTTGCAAATGAATCTTTTAGGGACATCAGCATTACAGAAACAAGAGGTTCAAGAAGAGCTGCTAAGTGGATCTTTGGGTTTGTAATTGCAGTCCTGGGAATCATTACCCTAATTAATAGCTGCTAAACCTGAGGCTCTTGCTCCTGGGCACATGGGTGAGTTTGCAATTGCTGTTCTGGGAATGTCTTTTGGGCTCTCCAGAAAGTGTCAGTGGGGTAAACAGACCCTGGGGACCAGGCTCAGGCACTGGGAAGCCTCCTGGCCTCCATCTTTTCCTAACCACAGGAACATCCCCAGTGATCGGATAGCTATCTCCACAGACCACAAAGTGGTAAGTGGTGGTGATAGAATAAGATGAGGAGATCCATTTCAGCACTAATTTCCTGTTTAGTAAAGAGAGCCTTGAATATATGCTGCTTCCAGTGGATTGATAGCTCTGGTGGGAAGGAAGACAGCAGTCTTCTTGACATTTACCTGCGGTTGTATAAAGAGCTCGAGAGAGAGAAAATAACAGGACCGATTTTGTTTATGTGTCCTCCAGCCCTCCTTCAGTACACTGTCTTTAAGAGCTGGAAAAACTTTTGTCTGAAGGGTCGTCCATAGGCAAACTCTGAAGAAGGCCAAGTTTGTTTCTGAGCCCTCAGTTTTCCTTTGCCCTGTTCAGGGATGCTCATTCTCTCTCCTCATCCTCCCTCAATTGTCCAGGTCACCAGGCTCTAAGCCCCTTCTTCTGGTCCAAAATTTCTCTCAGGGAAGGTGCCAATGAACTTGTTCATTTGAGATATAATTCCAAATAATGCTTCCAGAAACATTTATAAAAAAGGAAAGGCAGGGCCAGGCATCAGTTAACTGGATTTGGCATTATTTTGGAAGGGAGAAAAAAACCTCCACATTATATCCTCATCCTGTGACTTCACTAAGGAGGTATCAGTTATTGATGACCTGATGTGATCATTGATTCATTGATTGATTTACTCACTGTATAAGCTAATGTATGAAGAACCATTGCTGATTAAAGTTTTCTCAGCAATGATCTACACAAAAGATGTCATCCACATCCACACTTTCCAAGTGTGTGTATGAGTTAGGGAAACAGGTGGGCATTTATAATAGCAATAGTGCTTCTATTTACCTTGTAATCTTTCTCTAAACAGCCCATATGATCATGGACATTGTGAGGGAACAGGAGATATTAACTCAAATGTCAGCACTCTAAAAAATTTGCTCGCTTGGCTCTCACAAGCACTTAGGAGAAACGAACATTATTCTCATGATGTGTGCAGGAGATAGCATAGATGATTCAGAGATTTTCGCCGAATAATGCAACCAGTAAGCAGCACAGCCTGAGTTTGCACTTGAGCTTTCTGGCTGGGACTCCCTTGTTCCTTTTACTGCAATGCTACAGTGACCTGGAGAGTTGTGTTTACCTGCCATTCAGGGGTGGGGAACTACCGGCCCACAGACCCTTTAAGGCTGGTGAAATCAATACCAGCTAACATCACACATCTCACCAAATTAGCCTGATCAAATATAGCAGACTAATTTTTAAATTGATAATTTTGTATAGCCCGAGAATGACCCAAATGGTCCTTGGCAGGAAAAAAGTTTCCCCACCCCAGTAGAATATTTAAAATGGCTCCCCAAGCTCTATAAAATGTTCAATACAGCATGGGTAAATTACATAACCTGGTATGCTGAATAGTAGTAGGTGCTCAATTAAATGATGAATTAACTGAAGCAAACTCTTGTCTCTCAATATAATATTTTTACTTCCTGCAGCAATGGAAGGATTTGCAAGTAAAACCATAAAAGGAGAACATCACTGGGGTCCCACAGAAGTATTAGAACTGATTCAAATAGTTTGTGCCAGTCTTAAAATAAATAAGCCAAGAAAGACTGCCAGTCAGTACTGGTTAGTATTCTTAATGAGGCTTTTTTTTGTGAGTCTGACGAATATTATTGGTAAAGTTTTAAAAATTAGAATTCTATCCCCCACTGCCCCCACACACATAGTTCTGTGTGCTTGCTAACGGAGAAAGAAGATACTAGACAGAGAATTAGAGCAGTGGTTCTCAACTGAGAATGATTCCCCATCCCCAGCAGACATTTTGCAATGCCTGGAAACACATTTTGTTTTCATAGCTGGGGGTGGTGATGCCACTGGTGTTTAGGGAGTAGAGGACAGGGATGCTGCTAAACATCCTGTAACATACAGGATACCCCTCATAACAAAGAATTATTGGACCCCAAGTTTTAACTGTGCTAAGGTTGAGAAACCCTGAATTAGGGGTAAGGGAAAAAATGACAAAGGGTAAAGAAACATGATTGGATTTATAATTTCACAGTGGAAGTGTGTTCTGGCTAGAAATTGTGATAAGAAAAATGGCTTAATATTGTTAGTTTGATTGAAAAAAATTATTTCAGCATCCTTCATATATTAATAGGATTACCCTCATAAGAAATTTCAACCACATGGAGTTCAATTTCTGGAAAACAGCAATGATAATAAGTAACATTTTTAAAAAATTATCTTTATTGTTGCCAGTATTACAGGTGTCCCCAAATTTTTCTGCCATTGACACCTTCCACCCCCTACCACCCCTCCCCCCACCCAGTCCTTCACCGACTATTGTCTTTGTCCATGGGTTATGAATCTATGCATATAAGTTCTTTGGTTAATCTCTTCCCACCCCTCACCCTCCCTCTGAGATTCGTCAGTCTGTTCGATGCTTCCATGTCTCTGGATCCATTTTGTTCAGTTAATTTTGTTCATTAGATTCCACATATAAGTGAGATCATATAATACTTGTCTTTCTCTGACTGCCTTATTTTGCTTAGCATAATTCTCTCCAAGTCCCTCCATGCTGTTGCAAAGGGTAAGAGATCCTTCTTTTTTATAGCTGCATAGTATTCCATTGCATAAATGTACCACAGCTCTTTTATCCACTCAGCTACTGATGGGCACTTGGGTTGTTTCCAGATCTTAGCTATTGTAAATGATGCTACTATGAACATAAGGATGCATATATTCTTTCTGATTGATGTTTCAGGATTCTTAGGATATATTCCTAGAAGTGGAATCACTGGGTCAAATGGCAGTTCCCTTTTTAATTTTTTTTGAGGAAACTCCATACTGTTTTCCATAGTGAGTGCACCAGTCTGCATTTCCACAAGTAGTGTGCTAAGATTCCTTTTTCTCCACATCCTCACCAGCGCTTGTTGGTGGTAGCCATTCTGACAGGGATACTTCATTGTCATTTTAATTTGCATCTCTCTGATGATTAGTGATATTGAGCAGTTTTTCATATGTCTATTAACCATCTGAATGTTTTCTTTGGAGAAGTGTCTATTTAAGTCTTTGCTCATTTTTTAATTACAATGTTTGTCTTCCTTTTGTTAAGTTGTATGAGTTCTTTATATATTTTGGAAATTAACCCCTTATCTGATGTATCATTGGCAAATATGTTCTTCCATACAGTGGGTTCCCTTTTCATGGTGATGCTGGTTTCCTTTTTTGTACAGAGCTTTTTAGTTTGATGTAGTCCCATTTGTTTATTTTTCCCTTTGTTTCTCTTGCCTTAGGCAATGTCTTGGTGAAAATTCTACTATCTGAGATGTCTGAGACTTTGCTGCCTATGGTTTCTTCTAGGATTTTTATGGTTTCATGACTTAAATTTAAGTCTCTTATCCATTTTTAGTTTATTCTTGTGTATGGTGTAAGTTGCTGGTCTAGTTTCATTTTTTACATGTACATGTCCAAGTTTCCCAGCACTGTTTATTGAAGAGACTGTCTTTACTCCATTGTATGCTCTTGCTTGCTTTGTCAAATATTAATTGAGCATAATGGCTTGGGTTGATTTCAGGGTTATCTGTTCTGTTCCATCAATCTATATGCCTGTTCTTGTGCCAATACCAGGCTGTTTTAATTACAATGGCTTTGTACTATAATTTGATATCTGGTATTGTGATCCCTCTTATTTTGTTCATCTTTATCAAGATTGGTGCCATATAAATTTTTGGAGTATTTATTCTAGATCTGTGAAATATATCATTGGTATTTTAATGGGGATTGCATTGAATCTATAGATTGCTTTGGGTAGTATGGACATTTTAATGATGTTAATTCTTCTAATATATGAACATGGTATGCGCCTCCACTTGTTTCTACCTTCATCTATTTCTTTTTTCAATGTCCTGTAGTTTTCTGAGTACAGGTCTTTTATCTCTTTGGTTAAGTTTATTCCTAGGCATCTTAATTTTTTTGTTGCAATAGTAAATGGGATTGCTTTTTTAATTTCTCTTTCTGCAAGTTCATTGTTGTTGTAAAAAATGCCCTTGATTTCTGGATGTTAATGTTGTATCTTACTACTCTGGCAAATTCATTTATTAAATCTGGTAGTTTTTGGTGCAGTCTTTATGGCTTTCGATGTACAATATCATGTAATCTGAGAATAATGACAGTTTCACTTCCTCCTTTCGAACTTTTATGTCTTTTATTTTTTCTTTTTGTCTGATTGCTGGGGCTAAGACTTCCAGTACTATGTTGAATAAGAGTGGTGAAAGCAGACATCCTTCTCTTGTTCCTGTTCTTAAGGGAAATGATTTCAGTTTGTGCCCACTGAGTATGAAGTTGGATGTAGTTTCGTCATATATGGGTTTTGTTATTTTGAAGTATGATCCCTCTATTCCTACTTTGCTGAGAATTTTTATAAAAAAATGTGCGCTG